>JAUMJL010000020.1:0-2542035 GCA_033558185.1 Dromococcyx pavoninus | reverse complement strand
GGAGGTGGCCCCGAGCGGCGGCCCCGCGGCACGGTGCCCCGGGCTGCAGTACCGCAGTGTGGCCACACGGCGGCAGCACTGGGACACCCCACTGTTCGGCTCCGCTCGGCTCACATCGGCTACTCTCGGCTCCCCTCGGCTCGATTCTGCTTGGCACACCTGGGAAGATTAGTTATGATGTAAAGCTACTCCTGGAAACAATCAGGTCATTTATCGAATGGTCTGTGTTTGCCATCTAGTGGTACAAAACCAGAATTTTTGTTCTGACCTGTGGGAGCAGACAAGACAGCTGAGATCTTGTCTCATAAGCAGACCCTCGTGCAGAAATATGACTGCTTCCAGGCAGATGGTGGTGGCAACTGTAGTTAAAAGTGTAACTGTCCTTCTGGGAGTTAGGAGCAGAAATCTTAGAGCCCCTGACCCACCAGGACTAGATCTTGGTGAGGATTACTCAATAATTGATCTCCTGCTCTCTTTTAGTATTCTGGTCATTGCTCCAGTCTTTCAATCTTACAGGTCCAGATTTTAAGAATATTCAGGCACCCAAACTCTCACTTCTTTCTGTGAGAATTCAGGCAACTAAATATCCCAGGGATTTGAGATTAGTTTCTAACAACTTGTAAACTTCTCTGCCGAGGGCCCTCCAGATTTGTACAGGGAATATATACCATTCTGGCAATGGAACATATATACATAAACATAAGCTATAAGACTAGTTTTCTCTCTTAAAACATTACAAGGATGTGTGAATAAAGAATTAAGTGAAAGTATTAACTTTATTCCCAATTATGTCACAAAGTAAATACAAGACAAGGGGGGATGCATTAATAGAAATACATTTTCTCAGAAGACATTATGTATAGCATATCTAACCACACCTGTTATTTACCTGGATTTCTTGCTATATAGTTAAGGAAATAATAATTATATATTGATTTTCATCAGTATTTAGGAAGTTTAAAATAATTCCCACATCCGAACTAAATAGCAAATGTTTTCAGCTATAAATACATAGGTAGGAATTAAGAATTGAAGTTTTCATAGTATCTGTGATTCAGGAGCAACACTCAGTTTGGCTGTTCCTGGGATTTTCCCTCCTAAGCCATACAGATTTTTTTTTGAACCCCTTTCACAAACCACAATGAATGAAAATAGAGCAATATAAATTACGGGGACAAACTCCAGATGATTAAAACAAAGATGAATGAGATCAAATTAACTTTGCTATGTAAAGTTAATCATATTAACACTAATATGATTCTGAAAAGTGTACCTCTACAATAGCACCACATATATAACAAAACACTTGGAAGAAAAATAGAAAAAAATTACATGCTATTAGCTATGGTTCTTTTTTTAAAAAAAAGATTGAATTTTCTATTTATTGAGCAGCTGTTGCTATGTTCACTCATTCTTTCATCCACTCATTCAACTGTTATTTAATTATTCAATCAATTGTTCACTGAGGGACTGTATATGATCTATGTTTTACAATTGACCTCAAAGAGTGAGGCAGCTGAATGCATCCGATAGAAAATAGAAAAAGGCATCGCAAGGTTCACAACAATTATCCAGGGTTCAAAGCCAAAAACTATTTCTTCTAGTCCATTGTCATATTCCGGGCGGCACCCAAATGCTGGTGGTATCCACAGCTGCAAGGGAAGAACACAAAGCCAATATTAGTCACCAGCTACACAAGTGACCAGCGCTTAATGACTGTGACCCTGCCAATCTGGTTTGAGAAATCCCTAGGAAAACCCTCCCTCTTGCTTCTGAGGAACCTTGATGGAAGAGGATTTCAGCTTATGCTGCTGCTACAGTATTTGTACTGTGGCTAAAACAAGCCTAGGCTCCCAGATTCCATCTTTAAATAAATGTTGTTCCTCAAAGGCACATTCACTTCTTTTTCCAGAAGTAAAATCTACTTGCTACAAACTATAGAATCATGTAATTTTAATATACTTATCAGGCTTGAAAGACTGGGAAGCTTTTGGGTAGTAATTTGTGAATCATGTTCCAAATGTCTTACCGAAAGATTGCAGAGGAATAAAAATGCAGCGATGTTCTTCAGAACTCTCCTCTTGTTGTTAGTAACTGAGTTTCTACTGTAAAATGAGAAATCTGAGGCTGAATGCATGACCAAACTATTCTCCTGATTTGTTTCTTCTTCGGCACCACCACCAGCATAATTTTCTCTCCCACAGGTACTGCCCTTAAACAGGCAGGGTTCCTCTCGGCTGTCACGAGTGGCTCTGCCGTTGTAAATCTCTTTGTATGAGGGGGTAAGTGATAAAGTGCTCCCCCGAGACACCGTCACAATTCGAAGAGTTTTAATATCGTCGTTCACTTTTTCCTGCTCACGATGTATGGATTCGATGATAAAGAGGTTCTGAATGTACTTCTCAATAATAACAAGAACGGAGTAGGGCAGGTTATACCACGTGTATTTTGGATGAGCCTGGGCACAGATAATGGCGAGGATGGAGCCCCAGGAGAGGAGCCAAGACCCTGCAGCCGTGCCCACCAGCAGCTCTGCGTCAAGTTTTCGAGCGGGATTTTTTGAATTATCCAGTGATCTATCTTCCAGTCTGTAGATGAGAAGGGCGACAATTCCAGCTGTACACATGAGAGCCAACACAAAGATAGCATGCAAGTAAAACATAGTAAGTGCTAACTCGCTTTTCATTTTCGAACGTCCAATCTGAATTAAATACACAACAACTATGGCTATTGTGCTAGTTAACACAATTAGTCCAAAAATCATTCCAACAGTTATGCCATGGAATTTGAATGGAGTTTTGTGTTGCTGGTGGCGCTCAACTTTGCGGCCAATGTTCTTCCACAGGACATAGAGCATTGTGGATGCTAGGATGTGGTACTCTATATTAAAGGGGTATAGATAATATATTCCTTGTGAAAATATTGAACAGAGAGTTGTTGTTGTGCAATTGCATTGAGGTGCATGATCATCTAAAACTAAAGGAGAGCGAGAGATTAGTTAAGTGCATTATAAGGATTTCTCATTTAAAGTGAATAAATAAAACATAAATAAAATAATAAAACATAAAGGTAAGATTTCAGTCAAACAACACATCAAGCCACCCAGTTAGCCACCTAAGAAAAGGTCTTGTCATTGAAGTCATTAACCTGATTGAGCTTTTGCATATGCACTGAAGTACGATCTCTGAGTTCACTGCTCAGCTGCAGAGCAATAATCACATCATGACTGAATGCTGCACCATCATGAACCAAACTTCATCAGGGTCTTGGTAAAAATACCTTTTCATAACATGAAAACCTTTGAGTTCTCAGACTTTCAGCTTTGAAGGCTTTTGTAGAAGCCTGGGTATGGGTGGATCAGATCAAGCTTAACAAGCAAAGGGCTCAGTTCCACTCTCATTTTTGTCAGTTATTGACACTAGCATGGTTTCTGATACCAAACCCACTTTGTTAAAAACTTGTTTATGTCTAGGAAAACGGTGAGGTAAACCACAGATACTTTCACACAGGGTCCCAGCATAGTTTTAAGTTGTAGTCATGTATCAGCTCACTATCATTTGCCCAGGAATGATTGTGCTGACATAGTTACGAATGACCCAGCTCCTACCCATGACCTACAGTGGCGCAGTATTTCCTATTGTTAGAACAGGAATTCCAAAATGCATCAACCCTTTCACTTACCTATTGTTATGTTCCCAAAGCCAAGTGTGATTAGTCTTTCCTTATGTTCGTTCAGTTGATGTTTCGACTCTGTTAACACTCCGTTTGTCCACAGGAGTAAATTTGTGAACACAGAATGGATAACCCCAAACCTACAAAATAAAGTAATTATTGAAGGAATCTGGACAGAGCATACCTCCATATAAGTTAAATAAAACACATTAACTTTCTGTAGATGTGCTTCGTGGCACTATTTAGCTGTCAGCGCAGGGAAAATAAAATCATAACCAATCTATCTAAAGATGTTCCTCAGTGGAGCACAATGAATGTTAGACTTCAAAAATTGTCTAGAAACACACTGGATTAATGCATTAAACCATTAATAGCAGGCTGTTATTATCTGTTCTGCTCTTTTTTGTGATGGTTGTTACTCTTTGGGCTGGACAACCTCCATGGTAGTGGCAGTGACTGAACAGTCTAAACAGGGTTAATTGTTTCACAGCCTTCTGGGGTGCTCCTTCATACTCACTGTGGCTGGTCTTTCTTCTAACTTCTGGCCAAGGCCTTTTTGTCTCCTGGAGAGACTTGAAGTCAACAGAGAGCTTTATTCCATTCTGACTACTGGTACAGTGAGGGTAGGTTTCCAAGGTTTTTGAAATTCCTGGTTTCTGACAAGCCACAGGTTTTTCTCCTGCACGTGAGGCTGGTACTGTTCCTTCACCAAGAAACAGTTGTTTATTACTGCACTGTTCTCACTGACTGAATTGCTGTTCAGGATTTTTAAAGTTCTACTTATAAACAGAGCTGATTTGACGAGCTGACATTGCAAAGTGTTCTGCGATCTCGCTCCTCAATGGTGTAAGGCTTATACATTTACCCAAGACAGCAAAACAAAAGAGGTGCCTTCTCCATCAGGAACAGTTCTGAGTAAATTTCTTTTACTTCCTGTAGAAACTGGTCAGCTCATTGGTAATTTGAGATGAGTATTTTAAAAGTTACCCTTTGTGTTTATGTTCTATGTGCAGATAGAGTCATCTACAATAATCCACCCACTCACAAAACCAAAAATACCTCAGAACTGGCTCTGATGCCTCAAAGACAAGTCCTCAGTTCCATAAGAAATGTATGTATTCAGCTGTTCAGAGGACACATCAGTTACACTGTGACAATCAGGTTCTGGTGTCAGAAATGTCTACAACCCATACTGATTTGAGTACATGAGATACCATTGGGGAGGCTGTGTTTCCCAGTGAATTTGCACATCTGCATCCAGTTCCAAAAGCTGTCTTCTATAAAAATGAATACAAAATGTCCCAGATATATTACACTGACTTTCAGGTTGCTGATGCAGATTTCAGTAGCTAAATAAAGACACCATAATATCGTGCATAGTCCTAGGATAGATACACAATGCTCCCTTCCTCAAAGAAAAGCAAATGGCACTGTGATACCATACACTGCCCATTTCCCTCTCTCATGAGAATAACATACTTATTCTGTGATTACTGTATATTATAAAATATAAGCACAGTTTAAATAAGCGTAGATGGAGCTACTTTCTATTTATCTCAATACAAATAAAAGGAAAATGAAACTCTAAGTTTTCAGTGATGTCACTCATACACTAAAACTGTAGCTCTTAAAGCACCACACAAACCTATACCTATTACCATTTCAGATGACGATCAGATCCATTTTACCTTTCAAGTGTTTTGAAAGACTGGATAATATCCTTTGCATGACACCAAAGAAAGTACACCTAAATGAAAGGAATAGAGAGAAATGTCATTACGCTCAAAGAGGAAAGTGCATCTGTAGACCAAAACACTGATGATTAAATCATCTGATGATTTCAACTGAGGTAGCTTCATCTCCACACGTGAAATAACTCATGATTTCCTCTGATGTTCACCGAGAACCCCTCTGGCATGAAGAACCTGGTATTTCTTATATGAAAAGTCAGTGACTTAACAGTTGAAAGTCTCAGTATGACTCACCAAAACATATCCTCCATCTGTATCTGGAGAGGCTTTTATTTTAAAGGAAATAAAGATACCAGCTGTAGACAGCAGTCATTGCTGCAGGGTGTGGTGATGCTAAGTTTGAACAATATATTAAACATATGAAATTCTATGGAGTGAGAGAGAAGTGAAGGGGTGCCAGACTTGATTAATAAAACAAACTACTGTCACACAGAAAACAAGAGAAAAGTCTGTACTATCAGCCTAAGAGACAACCACATTAAGAATGTGACAGTTGCACCCAAGGACAAGTGCTGAAAGCTCAACTGGAGAATAAAAGGGAGTTGACAGCACTGAGTTAGCAAGTAAAGGGGAAAGAAGCATAAAAAGTCAGAATCTCTGTTTGTGGGAGGCTAATAGAGACCTCAGGATAGAGATTATTTCTGAAACAAACCCAGTTTTAAGTGCTGATAAGTTTAAGGAGAATGATACAGATATTCCTCAGGGATGTTAAGGTGGAACTGAGAGTCCTGTTTATTCAGGGCTCAGGAGAGCAACGGCCTAAAGGGTTTCTAAGAGAAACCTGCATGGTTTGGTGGTCCAGAAATGGTCTGAAAAGTGCAAAGAACTTTGGGTTCTTCTCCAGCAACTGGAAGCACATTTTACCACTGTGCCTATTATTGTAGGCACCTTCCACCACAGCTGATGTTGTCTAAGACATTCACTATCTGATTTCTGAAAAAGCTAGGAAGATGCAGTTCTCAGTGGGTCTCCTACACCACCATGTTCATCCTTTCCTCTAATGAAGCATTTCTCAAAAGGCGCGACCACTGTAAAACCCCAGATGTAAAGACTACAAGATATGGATATTTCAAGTGAAACCAAACAAGCTGAAATTAGTGCCTCAGTCTCATCTAACGCTATGTTCAATTTCCCATTCTGGGATAGATGTGGTAAATTCTAACAGCAGATGTGAAAGCATTCTTCAAAACCTAAAAAATATAAGTTTTAAAGATCTGTTTAGACATTAGAGTCAAGAAAATTGGGGGAAATAGAAAGAGAAAAGTCAGTAAGGCAAAGAAATAGCATAAAATCCAATTTTTGCTCACAGAGTACTCATTGCCTCAAAGGGACTTCTGCCTGCAACAGAGCGTAATGCACAGCCTGTCTTGGAAGGGCAGGTACTTGTTAGTTCATTGCTTGCCCGGGTGCAGTATATATATATTTATTAATTTAATGGTACATATCAGGATGCCTCATTAGAATAAAATACAACAAAATCTGACACATGTTCTGTAGAAAACAAATCCTTCAGGCTTTAGATAACACATAATTAGGGATGTTGTTTGCTGTAAATTCATCCTGTGTTTCAAAGACATGAGAAGATTTGTCATACGTAAGAGGTATCCGGTAAGTTACTTTTATACTTTTTCTTTAATTGCTTAGGCTAACATTCAAGATTTCATTATTTCAAGCTAAGTAGGTGATACATTCAGCAACATTGAGTGATGTAAAATTTAAATTAGAATTCTTGTTCCCGTTGTTCAGCACTGCTGTACACTGTTTCTTCCACACTCCAGTTCACAGCAGCTGGAAACCTTGGCAGCTCAGGGCCACTGGATGCAATGAAAAATGCTACATGCAGATCTGTGGGGGGAAAACAGGCTTTATTTCTTTGGTTTGTTTTTCAGAGATAAGGCAAAGATGTTGTGAAATATGGAGAATAGATATTACAAGAATGTGAAATTAGGATTACTTCAACCAAACCAGAATTTTACCCTCGGAGAAAAAGATAGAAAAGGTCAGAGCTACTGCTTAAATTTCAATGCTTTATCTGTTACAGAAGGCAGAAAAAATGTACGTTGCTCAAATGCTTATTTACATACAAGTACTAGGAAAATCTTCCTTTTCTTTCTGAATGACTGAATAATCTTGGAAAGTGCATTCAATGACCTGGCTATAACTGATTATCTTAGCTGAGTGGCTTTTTCTTTCCTTCTTCTCTACAAATCTGCTGACAGGGCTTCAGAGGAATTAATGTGATGAACAATCAGCTATGGAATAAAACCATATGATATAGACCCAAAGCCTTACAATAAACAAGCAGCTGGAATGTTTTGCTGAAGTCACTGACTGTGTTTGCTGCTCTGCAGTCTCTGATAAGCATAACCAGACGCTTCTAGAAGGAAAACGTGTGTTCATTTGTTATAGGAAAGATGCAGAAGTATTTTATAACTAGTTAAGAAGGGTAGTTTTCCCCTTTGAAGTATCAGACCTCCACTCCTAACCACAATGGGACATCAGGACAGACCTAACTGAATGTGTGTGGCAAGTCCTACATACAGAAATAAATTAATTGTCTCATTTCAGTCTGAAAATTCTGAAATTTATATCTCTAACTTGAACAAAAAGAAAAGCATTTCAGTTATAGGGGAGCATTTTTTGATTATTTATTTTTTGAACCCATGTGAGTGTTATGGCTGAGCAATTTCAGGTTGCAACGCCTGAATTTACACATAGAAAGGATATACAAACACAAGAATTTAACCCTCAAAAGTATCCTGTGATATCCTTAGAAATTAAATTAGTGTAAAATTTACTGATGATGATAAGATAAAGGATATTTTTCGTAAGATATACAGATGTAATATAAAACTGTATGCAGTGACTTTTACCTGTAAGATGGTGTGCACAGCATGTGTAACAGGAAAAATGCCTTCAGTTGGTGACAAACAATTTGAAAAATCAATATAATATCCAATTTTAAAAGAGTCCAGAATTAAAGTAATCACTGCAAATAATGTAATCCCACCTACAAATGAAAAAGATATTAGAAAATGTCAATGTACGGTTCTAGTGCCTAGAGAAAATTTGTACAATATGCTAAAATCTGTTTAGGGAAATAAAAGTAGAACAGTATCTGTGTTCTGGTTTAAGGAAATAAAAGTAGATCAATGTTCATGAAGATCATTGACCCAGTGTAGTAAACCCCTCTAATTTATGAAAGCCTCTGCCCAATATATTACAAAAGCACATCCCCACACACGCCTTGCAGAGTCAGTGTAGAGGAGCCAGTCCAGCAATGGGCAGGACCCGGAGACACTGAGCACCTCACAGCTGGCTCCCAGCTCCTTGCAAGGTAAAAGCCTCTCAAGTAACGGTGGCACTGAAGCAGCCACACACTGCATGAATTAACGCTCTATACAGCCACACAGCAAACTATACAGCTCCAGGGAGCAGAACAATCACGTTACAGTCTCTTGGCCCAAGAGCTCGGCAGTGTGAAGTAACCCTATCACTTCGTATGCCCTCCCCGTGGTTACGCTTTAACTCTGAGACCAAACCTACAATGAGCTGTATGGTTTGTTCTCCTACAAAGGAAGCAAATATTTCATTTCAGCATCTATTATTTTCACATACATACAACAAAACCCCTAATGTGTTTCTCTAAATATGTATTTCATGTCCTAAAGAACTTTCAAAATATATGTTTTCCCCTGTTAATTCTTTTTTTCCAGGAACATCCATGTTTGTTAAGGACTTATTCTGAAAGCTATATGGCAACATAATGTATATTATTAATTATTAATTATTGATTTTGTACTTATATTACTGAGCACAACTGACAATAAAATTTCTGAACCAAACTCTAAAGTCTTCATTTGCTTGTTTGTTTTTTTTCTCTCTAGGTTTTATTCAAACAAGTTTCCACTGGCTTTAGTTTGGGTTTATTTGAAGTAAGACTAGATAAAAATCTATCCACGGATCTTAATTGGATTTTAAGATGGAAGGGAGGGGATGGGAGGCAAGTGGCTCAGGTTAATTCACTAAAATAAAAAGCAAACGGATCTTAGATATTGATCTGTTCCCTGCAACATACACACATCTTGTCTTTACAGGGATGACTTGTACGGCAGTTCCACTCTGTCTTGCTTGCATTTCACAGGATCACTATTTCAGTTGCATTGTTTCAGTTTTACACCAAGGTCCAGCATAACACTGCGGGGGACACACAATAGAAACCCCAACCAACACAAAAAATCCCCACAACATTTCTTTCACATCAAGCATTTTGGTTTATGTATGCCTTCATGTTTCCTTTAGTTTCACCAGAGTTCTGGTGGGCTTCAACCTGTTCCCACTGAAATCAATAGATTTGCCATTGTCCTCCAAGGATCAGAAGATTTTATACGGCTCATTTCTTTTAACATTCAATTATTTCACTTATTCAAATGTTTCTGGCAATCACTCAGGCAACCACACTGTAAGCATATGCAAAGTGTCCAATGTGCATATTTAAGGGGTTTCATAACAGAATGATTGTAGTAATTTGCTTAGTCAAAAATCAAAACACAACCATAATGACCACACTTATGGTAAGTGATTGGTTTCCATGTTAACTTCTCCTGATGGAAACTTCAGTATTATATACTAATACTAAATACTAGATATATATCACTAATTAGAAATTATGAAGATAATTTTACTATTTTCTAGTTCTATTTGAAAGTTAAAGAAATATTAAATGATTGCTATCGAGCACTGAAGTATTTTTTAAAAATCAGACTTTTTTCAAATGGTGATCGAAACCTCCCTATCTTAGGAAATCAAGAATAGGATTTTCAGCATTGCTGAGTGCTAGTTTAATTCTTTCTATTAACCATCAAGAAGAAAAATGTGAAAATGCCACTCTACACTTAAAATATTATTTGGTTTTAAATAACAAACAATTTAATGCAAGCAAGGAAAACACCCAGGTTGAAGCCTGCCAAGAGCTTTGTAAGCTGGCAAGCTGTCTGTCCTTTAAACAGAAGCTGTGCTGCTGAGGAATGCAATAAAATAGAGCCATTTGTGAAGGAAATTAATTTTCTTTTGAGTGCTTTGCCTCATTTGGCTGAACATCCAAATAATGGTCAGAGACCTTTTCCTAATGGGAGGGCATACTCAGGGCAATTACATTTGGATCAAGTCAAGGAAAGGACTTCCTAAGCATCCCTGAGATTATTTAAGTTAGGGTAACTGCCTTATTAAAGGTAAAGTTACTCACAGGTCTTGGTCTACCACACAAGCTGGAAGTCAAATGTGCTCCAGGGTTTGCACAGTTGCAAAAATGCCCAAGGAAACCTTTCTGTGAGCAATTCTTGTAAATAATTTGTCCATCTAGTGTTGTAAACCGTATGCAAGGAGTCAGTTAAGGGAGGCTTTTGTTAAATAATTCTTTTTCAAAATTTGTCATAACAAAATGCTTTAAATAGCCAGCTATCACCACTTTTACTTTTATTAAACAGTGATCATCATGGTTCGAAGGCAATTGTGAGAATACACCCATTTTATACTGGGTGTTACATGGACATTTACTCTAACAATGAGAACACGGAGATACTCTTCAAAAGCAGCTGATAGAGTTGGTGAAAAATTGCAGGGAGCTTTCTATGGAAAAAGTTGATGAATTTATTTTCCTCCTCCTCCTTTTTGGACTTTTAGTCTTTCAGATAAAAGATTCCTATGACAAAACCACTGATGCAGAGGAGGGCAAGGGATCTTGGCAGAGTAATCGCTACCTGAGTTTTTCCTTAGCTCAAGTAAGTTTTCTTTTACCAACAGAGGATAAAAGACTTCTACAGGCTTGTTGTAACAATAAGAAACTTCTAAGAATAGGAAAGTGTAGGACTTTCCCTAAGGGTGAATTTGTTGAATTGCAGCCTAGACATCCAAGAGAAGCCGTGGAAGCTGCACCACTTGAGAACCTAGTACAAAGAGCCATCCTGTGTTGGTAAGAGAAATGGATAAGGTAACCCAGTAGGTCATTCCAGTATCTTATTTCTAAGTTTCTGTGACTCCTTATATCCTGTAGGACAAATGAAATGCTGTGAACACTGTGCCAAAAGCAAAAGGGCAGGGGGTCCTGCTGTACTTACCCATGTTAAGCAGTATTTATCCCATGCTTAGGAAAGGAAAACTACCCTCTGAGTAACAAAAGCATAGCTTGGTCCAAATAGGATCAAATTAAGCCTTGCTTATTAATTAATTGCTGGAGGCTGTAAACCACATAAGCCAATAAATGAAAAACACACGAGAGCCTGATATTGGTTTGGAAAACAGTGAATAATCAAGGAGAACAACTCAACAGTTGGTACATGAACTCCATACATTTCAAGAAAGAGTCTACAGACCATGGCTGTAAAATGTTAGCCGTTAAATAAAATATTTTCCTGGAGCAATTCATACAGCATAACTTAAAGAAAAATAAAAGACAGTCAAGCACTGAGAGTAAGAACAAATTAAACTTCCACAACACAACCTTACTTTTCAAAATAACCATGTTTTATCTGTTCTTTGGATTTTCATTTAGATATTTCATTAGCTTCTGCTGTTGTAATTAACTGTTGTCTCATTGCTAGCAGGACTGAAATATTTTATGGAAAAGCTGTCTTATAGCACTCCACTTTACATAATTAACTTTCCAACCTATCATTTACAGTGCCAAAACTGGACAAGAGGTCGGTAAAACTACACTTGCCTGTTACTCTACACAGTAGTGATGTGAGTTGTTTCTTTTTCTTGGGACCCAGAAACAGAACATTCCTGTTGCTGTGACTGTGATGTGCTCCTCAGCTACCTTCTCTCAAGTTGTGCTTTTATATTCTTACTCCAGTAGGCACCTGACTCTGTGAATAAGGGTCATCAAATCCCACCACTACCCTTGCAAACCGGTATACTTTTCCTGCAAGCTAATGCTAGCTTTGGAGTCCCTGCTTAGATGTCTCTTGTACTAATCTACAAACTGATCTGGCCACGGATTTTATTCTCTCCTGTCTAACTCCACATGTTCATAAGGCATCTGTACACATATAAATGGGAATCACTGATATTAATTGGCACAGAGAGCACGTGAGGACCCTTCTGACTGGTACTAGCCTCAAGGAAGTTGCATTATGTTGTATGGAAAAGGTGATAATTCCTCTAAAAGAACTGCATGACATGAACAAAATTGCCTTCTGTTAGTTATATTTTGTTTGTCAAGTGTTGCCAAGCCATCCTGCTCAAGGAAAAAAGGCACCAGAGCTCTCAGCACTGTGAATGGTCGGTCGGAAAGTGGGGCTGTTTAGCAAACAGCTTTCCCATACAATCTCCCAGTATGTTCAGCTTATGCATATATTTACTTTAGCGAGCACTGCAAGTCTGTAATTTGATGAATACCAGGATGGCTCCTGGTAGGGATGGAGTGGGTGACAAAGTGGTAGCAGAGACGGGTGATGGCACAGATGTCACCCTGTGTGCCACCACCCAGCACTTACACTTCAGCCAGCGGGCTCCTGCGTGCGTGTCCTTGTCCCGGATCAGCCTCCTCTGCGTGCAGCTCCTGCAGAGGTACCAGAGCATCCACAGCAGCTGGATCAGCATCAGCGTGATGAGGTAGGAGAGCAGGTGGCTCTTGCTGATGCCCACGGCGTGCACAGCCCAGGCGAAGGTGAGCAGCAGCCCGGCCAGGAAGAGGTTGATGCCGTACTGGCTGCTGAGGATCTCGGCGTTTTTCTGCGGGTAGCTACCCCCCACGGAGAGGGAACCACCAGCTTTCTCCATCTCCCACGCCGGCCGCTGCAAGGAGGCGGCCCCTCTTCCCCCGGGGAGACCCGAGGCTGCCGGCTGGCCCGCCCCCCCCACTCAGCCCCGGGGCGGAGCGGGGCCCCCGCCGTGCCCCCCCTGGGCTGCCCCCGAGGAGGGGGAGCTGGCCGCGCGGGGGAGGCTGCGGGGCAGGGGGTCACGCCGTAGCGTCAGGCAACAGGTAGGGTCGAGGTTGGGGGGAAGGAGGAAAGGAAATGTCCTCAGGTTGTGCCAGGGGAGATTCAGATTAGACATCAGGAAAAGTTTCTTCACCGAGAGGGTTGTCAGGCACTGGCACAGCTGGGGAGGTGGCTGAGTCCCTGTCCCTGGAGGGATTCAAAAAACTGGTAGATGAAGCGCTCAGGGATCTGGTTTAGTAGTGGACGTTGGGGTTAGACTCGATGATCTCAAAGGTCTTTTCCAATCAAGCGATTCTATGATGCAGCCCAAGATCAGTCAGGAGGTGATCGCATCCCTTCAGTGAGGTGAGCCCGGTGTCACTGGTTGTGGTGGGGGACACAGAGCCCACATCTGTGTTGACAGAGATGTGTGGGATGTAACACTGAGAGATGGAAAAGATAACAAGTGGTGAACAAACCAGCATTAATGGCTGGCTGGAAAGCCAAGGAACATGCAGGAGGTGTTAAAAGAAAGCAAGGATGAGGCTGATGAAGCCTGCCCTTCAGCCCAGGGAGTGAAGTGTGGTGCTGGCAATGGGATCATAGAGTCACTTGGTTGGAAAAAACCTTTGAGATCATTGAGTCCAACTGTACCTGTCCACTACTAAATCACGTCCCTGAGCACTGGGTCTACTGATCTTTTGAATCCCTCCAGGGATGGTGACTCAACCACCTCCCTGGGCAGCCATTCCACTGCCTGACAACCCCTTCGGTGAAGAAATTTTTCCTGATGTCTAGTCTGAACATCCCCTGGTTCAACTTGAGGCCATTTCCTCTTGTCCTATCACCTGTCACTTCGTAGAAGAGACCAACCCCCACCTTGCTACAGCCTCTTTTCAGGGAGTTGCAGACAGTGATAAGGTCTCCCCTCAGCCTCCTTTTCTGCAGGCTAAACAACCCCAGTTCCCTCTGCGGCTCCTCATGAAACTTGTGCTCCAGCCCCTTCACCAGCTTCATTGCCCTTCTCATGAAGATCCACCACAGTTTCATGCTCTGGGCCCGACATTCCACATTTTTATTTTTGGCAGATGGCACTTCTATTGCCAGTAAAATAACCCCTCTTCAGGAATTTTCTAGACTTTTCAAAAGTAGCAATTCATATTTTTTTTCAGTAAGTTTCATTCTGACAATAGAATATTATAGCAATTACTAGGTGTAGTAGCAACTACTGAGTTCACAGTAGCAAAGACTGCAGGATTTAGTCCACCTGCCTGGATGCCAGGTGCCCACCCAAGCTGCTCTGTCCTCTCCCTCCTCAGCTACACAGGGGAGAGAAAACATCCTCAAAGGCTCGTGAGCTGAGATAAGGACAAGGACATTCACCAATTGCTATTACAGGCAAAACAGACTCGACTTGGGGAATTAGCTTAGTTTAGTTTATTACCAATTGAATCAGAGTAGGGTAATGATAAATAAAGCCAAACCTTAAAAACACCTTCTCCCGACCCATCCCCTCTTCCTGGGCTCAACTTTGCGCCTGATTTTCTCTACTACCTCCTCTCTGCACAGCACAAGGAGGTGGGGAATGGGGCTTACAGCCATTTCATCACACATTGTTTCTGATGCTCCTTCC
Source organism: Dromococcyx pavoninus (assembly GCA_033558185.1). NCBI lineage: Eukaryota > Metazoa > Chordata > Aves > Cuculiformes > Neomorphidae > Dromococcyx > Dromococcyx pavoninus. Next base: position 2,527,057 of record JAUMJL010000020.1, on the reverse strand, counting down.
TCCTCAGGGGAAGGACTCCTCACACTCTTCCCCTGCTCCAGTGTGGAGTCTCTCCCACAGGAGATGGGTCTCCATGAATGTTTCCAACATGAGTCCTTCCCATGGGCTGCAGTTCTGCATGAACTGCTCTATTGTGAGTCCCTTTCATGGAGTACAGTATTTCAGAAGAAGACTGCTCCAGTATGGGTTCTCATATGGTCACAAGTCCTGTCAGCAAACCTGCTGCAAGGCGGGCTCCTCTCATCATGGGTTCACAGGTCCTGCAAGGGCTTCCCTGGGGTCACAGCTTCCTTTGGGTCATCCACCTGGTCCAGTGTGGGGTGGATATTCGCTCCACCGTGGACCTCCACAGGCTGCAGGGGGATAGCCTCACCATGGTCTTCACCATAGGCCACAGGGGAATCTTGGATCTGGTGCCTGGAGCACCTCTTCCTCCTCCTTCTTCACTGACCTTGGTGTCTGCAGAGCTGTTTCTCGCACATATTCTCACTCCTCTCTCTGGCTACAGCTTTCTGTTGCACAGCTTTTTTTCCCTCTCCTTAACTATGTCATCCCAGAGGTGCAACCACCGTCACTGATGGGCTCAGCCTTGGCCAATGGCTCCATCTTGGAGCTGGCTGGCATTGTCTGTCAGATATGGGGGAACCAGCCTCTCAGAGAAGCCGCCACCCCTTCGCCCCCTCCTTCTACAGAACTGTGATAAATAACCTTTACTGTCTGCTCTACTTTATTTCAAGATTCTTCTAGAGCATCCCTTGTTGCCTGTGAAGAAAAGCTCTTTGGTGGTGGTACACGTTCTCCTCAAGTGAAATGGACACAGACTATGTGTATGGTGGGCTCTAAACAGCCAACACATTCAAGCTAAAATACCTCTTTCTAATCTCTCGTCCAACGTTTTTTATTTGGTGGCAAGAAAAATAACAAAAGCGAGAAGTGCAAGTGGCAGCAGCATTTTGTCAGGCTGCTAATCACAGCAAACATCATTTTAAGTTCTTACCAGATTCACCACAACTTCCTTTTAAGCACGTAAGCAGATGAGTATTGCACTGGATACTCATAACTTTCCAATTTTGCCAGACTTCTGTACAGTGAGTATATCTGCCTGGGATTTTCAGCAAAAGCCATCAGAGTAGTCAGAGGGCAAACAGCTCTCCAAAAGCATACAGAATGTTATTGCACCTTCAACAAGCCCAGCTAAGAGGTCATGAAAGTCATACTCCGAGTCAAGTATAGTATTTACATGAACATCTGTTTTCTAGGCAAAATGATCAGCTCACAGTCCCCAAGACTGCAAACAATTAGTACTGAACAATTAATCACTTTTATACAAAGTTTATTAAGATGTCCAGAAGAATAAATCTGAAAAAAACCCATGTAGCAAATAGTAATAACTTTAATTCAAGAATACAAGGCAACTTAAAACATCTAGAGCATTTATACAGTTGACAAATACAGTAATAATTACTGTCCCTGAGCAACACTGTATTTTAAATTCATAATAAACAAAGTTACTCAAACGTACCTGCGTATGCAGAAATAAAAATGTTAAATTTGTTAAAAGATAAAGACCTGAAGATAAGCAACTTGCCCTTTTAACAGGTGAAGTACAATGGGTTCTGGAAAACTTAAATATTACATTTCAACAAATCAAGCTGTTAACTCACTCTACAAGCTAATCATCAGTAATGCTAAATGTATTTCATTTTGGTTTGACTGATCCTTTGTACTGCAAACTGACAGCAACTTTTTCCCTTAACGAAACAGTAGCAGACAATGTCTATCTTTTTCCTTACTAAATGTTTCATGTATTGTGTATTCAGCAATGGTGTGAATCTGGAAGTGAGAATGAAGAACACAGTCTCCTCTAACAGTCCATGCTTAAGCAAGCCACAAGGAGTGAATTTTAACAAGTTTCAATACCCAGGTTCTATATTCTCCTATCTTCCAAAAGGTGCAGGTGTGAAAGTATTTAACATGAAGATCTAAATAAAAAGGTCCAACAACTAGATAGTGCCCAGGCTTCCAGATACTTAAGTAGCTCAGCCAAGGTGAAGAGACAGATTTAATTTTGTTTTCCCAATTGTGTATGACTGATAGCATTTAAGTTAATATCAGCCTCTTTATTGCTTCAGAAGAAAAATGGCAACCTCACTAACAGGCACTGCTAAGAATGAAAAAATTAATTTACAGAAGAAAAATTATACTGAGTACTGAAAAATAGTGCATAAATCACAAAAATTTACTTTGTGCTCTTAATTTCTTGTGTAGTGTTAATATTGTTCATTATGTTGCTGGTTATTCACAGCTTGACCATCCATCTTTGGCTGTGGACAAACTGCATCAGCACAAGTAGAATCTATTAATTTAAGTGATGGCACTTGCCAAATTAACAATGACATAAACACGAACAAACTTTCTAGGCCCTTACCCAAATCCACATCTTTTTTCAAACATTAGCAAATGCGAAGTCAAGAGGTGAGGTAATAAAATGTGTGTTATCATGTAGGAAATACAACATTAGAAACGTAATAGATCAAGAAATGTCTCCTGTGTCATCTATAAGTAAGGTTAAAGATAATAATATTTTAGCTGTCAATTCAAATAGTAGTATTAAACCCTCTCACACTTAAATTATCAATTACTTTCAAATCAAACAACCTCCTTTGTGCAGGAAGTTGGATTAGGTGACCTCCAAAGTCCCTAAAAAGGACTTAGGACTATATAACTGACTTAATAACACAGACTGTTTAGGTGGGAAAAGACCTTTAAGATCATTGAGTACAACCATAAACTTAACGCTGCCAAATCCACCACTAAACCATGTCCCCAAGTGCCACATCTACAGGTCTTTTAAACACCTCCAGGATGGACACCCTGCCACTTCCCTGGACAGCCCGTTCCAGTGCTTTACGACCCTTTCAGTGAAGTAATATTTTCTAATATTCAGTTTAAACCTCCCCTGGTGCAACTTGAGGCCGTTTCCTCTCATCTTGTCACTTGTTATTTGGGAGACAAGACCAACACCTGCCTCACCACAACCTCCTTTCAGGCAGTTGTAGAGAGCGATAAAGTCTTCCCTCAGCCTCCTCTTCTCCACACTAAACAGCCTCAGTTTCCTCAGTCACTCCTTATAAGATTTATGCTCCAGACCCTTCACAAAGAGCTTTGCTGCTCTTCTCTGGACATGCTCCAGCAGCTCAATGTCTTTCTTGTACTGAGGACAGGGGCACAATCACTTCCCTACTCTTGCTGGCCACACCATACAAACCAGGATGCTGTTGGCCTTCTTGGCCGCCTGTGCACACTGCTGGCTCATATTCAGCCATCTGGCATCCCACACTCCCAGGTCTTTTTCTGCTGAGCAGCTTCCCAGCCACTCTTCCCCAAACCTGTAGCACTTCATGGGGTTGTTGTGGTTCAAGGACCCAGCACTTAGCCTTGTTGAACCCATCTGCTTAATACTGAAATAAGAATAGAAGATATACAAAGCAGTGATGAAATATTTTATGTTACCAAGAGAGGTAAAATCTTTCCATCTTTCAATTATTCACTAATCAGTTTCTTTTTCCCAGCCACAGGCTGACCTATGGTTATGTCCATTTGATTTATGAATCAGGTAGTCTAAGAGTTACGGTATCAGTTAGAGGAAACGAGCAGAATTGGAAATAATAAATATACTGGAATGTAACAGAAGTGACATCCACTTTGCAGTATAACAGTTATTCAAGTCCTTCACATGAGCTGAAAAGAAGAGAAAAAAGCAAGTGCAACTTTAACAAAAAAGCTGTAAGGTTGTATATACCATGCAAGCTATAGCTTGTACTAATTCAATATTGATTAGTTCATGACTTTGCATCACCAAATAATAATAATTTGGTCCTAATTATTAAGCCAATTATCTGGCCCAATAAAGAACTAATAAATTCTGTGTAACAGAATTTACTTGTCTGTTCATGTACAAAAAACCCAGGATATCTTCATAAGGGTCAGCTGCTCACTTGAACATCTTACTTTTCTAAGTACAAGTTAATGCAGAATGGTTGTTTTAGTCTGTTAATGCTATTGGCTCTAACAAACCAAAATATATCCTTTCCCCACATCTTTCCAGTGCTCAGACAGAACATGGCTAATGACAGAATGAACAAACCTGACTTGAAGAAGTTTGCATTAAACAACGTGACTGAAGCTCTCATAATATAGTAAACACGTTCTGAAGCAAGTATTGTATTTTTCGAGTCTATATGTGTTGTCAGAGTACGACCTAAGTTAATTACCTCCTTAAAATATCGATTTTCTTGGTATCCAGAATATATGGAAAAAAATGCAAGCAAAACCAGGCTTCCCCACATTCCCTTCAGAAGTACAGCAAACAAAACCTCCTGAAGGAGTCACTTCACTGGATGATGCAGTTGCCTGTGATACAGGGGACATCCCTTACTCTATTTACTGAGCAGTCTTTGATGTCTTCCTTAAACTTTTTCAATTTCACAGGTCTCATTTGAATAGTATAGCCTAACAAAAGATGCAAGAACCCCTTTTAAGGTGGCAGTTATTAAGAATGAATTTTAAAAGTCAACAAAATATCTGGTTTTGCCTTTCAAAGGTTTTTTAGGCAAAACAAATTGCTATCTGGCAGTTTTCCAGATAGCAGCTTGATCTGGGTCGTTCATCACAGAAAATGAAAAGAGCACACTTAAAAGACAAAGGTAGGAAAAATAATCTGAATTATGAAAAACAACTTCACCAAGAAGCTTTCCCAGTCTGAGTAAAAGCTGCAGGTATTTGGCCTGTGCTCCCCCACACCATCTATTCTCACTAATGGCTTCTTTTCACTGTCTAGAATGGAATCTTAGAAAAGAAAGATACTCTTCCCTTAGGATACTTGCACATTCTCCAGTTATTGTATATGCCACAAAACGTCAATATTCTACAAGTGTACACCAGACATAGAGAAGGAATCCTTAAATGGTCTTACAATGCTTAAGTGTCTAATAAAGCAATTCATGCAACCAGACAATTATCTTTATGAGCTTAAACAATTCAATTATTTACCTGGAGGACTTATCCCAGAAGTGACACAAGCATCACAACACCCATAAATTGAACGAAGAGCAACACAGGTGTCATAAACGACCAGACTGGCCAAAAGGCAACATTGAAACTGGGAATAAAAGCAGGAAGTTTTCGGTTAGTTCAACTGTAACACTATGGACACATCAGCCACACAAAGAAAATATGGCACAAGAGGAAATGCGACTGAAATTACTCACCCTGGAAAATACTTATTTCTTTAAAACTTGAGAGAAAACAAAGCACAAAGACCCCAGCACCTACTTATTAAATTGGTAGATTAGTTCACTGTTTATTTACTGACAACTCATCCTAGAATTTCAGAAGCTGCTGCAGATTTTACACTGAGCAATTCCACTCAGTCTGAGATGAGGGATAAATACACCTTTTACTTTCAGAATCTCTGTATATGAGGTACCTGAAAATCAACTACTCTTGATTTTCCCACGGGCATACACGGCAACTGAGAAAAGCCTTAATTTGTACTACCAGCCAAGCAGATTTGAGTTAGCTGAAGAGAAAGAGGGAAAACCAAAGAAAGTAGTTCTTACTAAAAGTACGTTCTTTGACAAGCTATAAACCCTCAAAGCTCATATAACAATAATTAGAAGTACAGATTTCAGTATATGTTTGCTATTTATAGATTGTTTGAAAAACTCTGTAACAGAAACTGAACAGGCATTTTTTCTCATCTACAGCGTAAACCTTTGTCTTAATTTGTAAATCTCAAATAGTTGTCTGAGGTGATCAATTTACACTAAAAAAGCTAAGAACTTCAGTTTTCAAGTCAAGAAAGATCTGGTATATCTACAAGCACACTTAATATATAGTTTTGACAGTTGCAACCCTTGCTTTGTGGATGAATGTTGGAAGTGGAAGAAATTATGCTATGTAGAACTAGTATTGTCACCAATACACTCAATGAAATTAGAAAAATTACATTTTTTATAACATAAGCACGTTGACAGAGACTTGCACAGGTTTAGGAGAAGTCTGTATGCAGTGTTCAAACTTACCAAATTGCTGCTGCAATAAAGGTAGCTACTGTGATAGGTATCAGTGCTGGATACTGTGCATCATAGTCCTGAATCCCACAGTACCACTCAAGATACAGTATGCAGTAGAAGGCAACAGATGAACATGCAATCAATAAACAACTGCCAGAGATAAACCACCAGCTGTAGGGAGAAAGCATGTTGGGCACAGTCATATTGTAGTCTACACATTAATTTTCATTCTAGTCTAGAGACAGAACAGACAATAGCTGTTAATTATACACGTCAGCCTAGAGATCTTGTCTTGTTTTTCTAAAATTAATTTTACAAAACGCTTTTGCCCTTCTAAAGCTCTCTAATATACATAATTATTTGAGTTTAATTTTGCAATGCATCATTCCTGTAATTTATTTTTCCCTCAAATATTTTGAAGATGCAGTGCAACAGACCTTGTCAGTGATCTGTTAAAATACACCAAAAATACTTTGTCAGTCTTGAAATAAAATAGATAAAATAGGCTCCACTGCAACTGTGCTTCTCACTGTAAATCAATCAGACTACTGATTTTTAAGTAATGGAAATGCCACAGAAAGCTTTAATAGGGTTTCAAGTTTACAAACTCTCAAGTGTAACAGACAAGAAGTGTGAAGATTTTTCTCTACAGCAGCTGAAGAAAACCATAGAGAAATCTAGGATTTCAAATTTGTAATCAAGAAAACCCAGGGTATGTGTTTATTTAGGAGGATGCACTTTAGAGCCTCTTTGAGGACACACTTCAAGAGTAAGGTGGGAAAGACAACTTGGGAGAAAGGTGCACTTCAATGAATCTTATACTTACCTGAATATACATTTAGCAAGTAAAAATTTAAAAAGTGAATTCTTATTACCATAGTAATAAGATGGTAAATTACAAAAGGTAATCAAGGATCTTCTTACTCAGGTGACATTTGCTTTGATATGGTACAACAAATATCATACGCTATTTTGGTACTTCAGTAGTACCCATCAAGAAATCTGCATTAAGAGAGGAGTTGTCATAGTCTACCTAAACAAGCAATGCAGGAAGGTGGTGTCCTGTAAGGAGCAGATGGAGCTACCCAAAACCTTAATCACATCCTGGAGTCACTATTTTGTACCCACAGACAACTGGATGTAAGGCGTATCTAGACCAGCCTGGAACAGCAGCTCCAGAGAACCTCACAGCACCGAGTGAAGCCCTGTCCAGCTTCCATGTACTGATGCAATTATAGCAATGACAATGAGAGAATTTTAAAGGCACTTCCAGGTGAAGCTACCAAGAAATATTTAACATCCATCAACCCCATAGAAAATAATTTAAAATAAAAGAAATAGAATAGAAATAAAAAATATTTAATAGAAATTATTTCACTAATATTTCACTTTTTTTTCAAAGAAGTCTAAAAAACTTACAGAGAAATGAACTTCATTTTGACATTTAAAGGTTAATTTCAGCTTTTTTTGATTAAAATAAAATCAAACCCTAAACACTTTTGAGCAAAATAGGCAGCCATTTCTTGTAAAGTGTAAACTTGAAGGTACAGTTTTAAAACATCCTGCTATTAGAACAAATTCTGCATGTACAGATGGCTCAGTAGAATCTAAAGAAGAAATAATTACAGCAAAATGATATGCATTGCATTTACTTAAAAATTAGTTTAATAATAACATCTTAGGTGGTCATCTGCTCCACCTCCCTTGCTCAAGCAGGGTCATCAGATGGCTTTCGAGTATCTCGTGAGAATGGAGACTCCACAATCTCCTTTGGCAACCTGTGCCAGTGCTCATTCACTCTCACAGTAAAAAAGCTTTTCCTGATGGTCAGAGGGGCCGCCTGTGTCTCATTTTGTGCTCACTGCCTCAGGTCCTGTCACTGGGCACCACTGAAAAAAAACTGGCTCTATCCTCAGTGGACCCTCCCTTCAGGTGTTTATAGACATTGATGAGATACACCTAAGCCTTCCCTTCTCCAGGCTGAATAGTCCCGGCTGTCTCCATTCCTATTGTAAATCTTGTTTATCCAAGATTTAAAATACAGTGTTCAGATGTAACAAATTGAATATGATTATAAGATGAAAACACAACTTTTTTGTAAGAAAAAGTACCTTACCTATTTGATTGAAAAGTTTCTTTCACAGTTTTAAAAAAATCAAAGTAGTACGTCACAGCAAACAATGCCAAAATCCAGAATGCAGAATGGATATTCAGTCGGGTAACAGGTGTCCTTTTCTTCTCTACAGCTGCAGACTCTCCTGTAAATAAGAACATAATTATAGCACTAAAGCCAGTCATTAAATGGAGTATGATTATAGTTATGTAAAACATGATGCTTTATCCTTTTAATTCATGTATCTTTGGAGATCATTATACTCAGTATAGTACACTTTGTATCACAAAGGAAGTACTCTGCAAATTTCCTGAAATGAAACAGATGAAGGAAGGTACCCTTTCATGAAATGATAAAGCAGTAACGATCAGCATACACCATGTCTGTGTACCTTTTTAGGAAATGAACAGCTGACACAAGGGTTACTTAACTAATTAAAATCCTCACGGCTTACTAAAAATCTCCTGGTGGTGTTAAAGCATTTTTATGAATCTAGCATGTAGAAAGTCAGGTTGGCATTGCCAGTCACTAATTCATTTGTAGACTTTTTGTTAATTTTAATATTTGCAAACCAATTTCAGGCATAAATAATTTTTGTTGTACGCAACCACAAGAGGTTTTCAACTGCAGTTTCAGAAGGCAGTTTGATTCACACTGGAACCTTCAGCATGGGAATGAAAACTATCATTACAATGAAAAGCATCTTTTATTTTTCCCCTCATCAGTGTACGTTGTTTCAGACAAAGCAAGACAACACAGATGAGATTGAAAACGTGTTTTTGTGACAACAGTAACCACCTAACACACTCAATACTTCTACACACTGTTAAAAAAAGGTGCCTCAGATGTTTCATACTTTGAATTTTATCACTAGAAGCTACTTGTGCCTGAGTGCCTCCGCCCCTGGCTACTCCACAAGCATCACCACCAACAGCTCGGCTGGAGTTCACACGCATTTTGGGGTTTATTTCCCGGATTCCCTCAACTGCTAGAGCCTGGCTCAGGAGAATTTAAAACACTTGGTCTCTTCATCCTGGAGGAGACTGAGGGGGGAAACTCATCGCCTTCCGTTTCCTCACAAGGGAAGAAAGAGCAGCAGGCGCTGATCTCGTCTTTCTGCTGACCAGGACTCGAGAGAATGGCAGGAAGATGTGCCAGGAGAGATTTCAGCTGGATATTAGGAAGAGGTTTTTCCCCCAGCAGGTGGTGGAGCACTGGAACAGCTCCCTAGGGAAGCAGTCACGGTGCCAAGCCTGACAATATTCCAGAAGCATTTGGCCAACGCCCTCAGAGACAAGGCGCGTTGGGGTTGTCCTGTGCAGGGGCAGGAGCTGGACTGGATGATCCCTGTGGGTCCCTTCCAGCTCAGGTCAGTCTGTGATTCTATGCAGCCCTTCATTCCCATCAAGCAACCCGCGGCTGCAACTCCCTTGCGCAGCTCGCCTCTCGCTTTCTGCCTCCGACTCGCAGTTACCGCCAGACAGCCGAGGGGAAGGCGCAGCTCCAGCCGCTTCCCCGGACGGGCCAAGGCGCCCCGGTACCCGCGGAGCTCCCCCCGGTCCCGCTCCCCGCCCGGCGCCCCGAGCCCGCGGCACCACACACCCGCCGTGCCGCCGTCCCCCACCGGGCCGCGCGGCTCTGGCCCTCGGAGCAAAGGGCGCCTGAGCCTGGGCACCGAGGCGCCATCCCCCGCCTCCATGTTGCGCCGCTCCGGCAGTGACGCCAGGGCGGGGGCGGGCGGCCATCGGCGGGAGGGGCCGCGGAGCCCTCTCGGAGCGCGCGGAGGTGGAGCTGGGGCTGGGTATGGCGGTGGTGAAAGTGGCGGCAAATAAATCTCTGAGACTCGTTTTGGAGATTTAGACAGCATCATCCTTTGTTTGAGCGCTGGGCACATGAGGGAATGATTTCCCTCAATCGTGTAACAAGACAGGAGCTGGGGACAGAGTACATTTCCTACTTACATGCATGTCCCAGAAATATTACGCATCTCCTGTTGCTTTCCAAGGACTAACTTTAATGTTATTACGGATGCTCGCAGCCCAGAAAGCCAACCGTGTCCTCCTTTGCATCAGAAGAAGCGTGGCCAGCGGGTCAAGAGAGGCGATTCTCCCCCTCTGCTCCGCTTTCGTGTGACCCCACCTGGAGTGCTGTGTCCAACTCTGGAATCTCCAACATAAGAAGGACATGTTGGAATGGGTCCGGAGGGCTACGAAGATGATTAGAGGGCTGCAGCACTTCTGCTGTGAGGGCAGGCTTGAGAGAGTTGGGGGGGTTCAGCCTACAGAAGAGACAGCTCCAGAGAGACCTTACAGTGGCTTTCCAGTACCTGAAGGGTCTCCAGGAAAGCTGGGGAGGGAACCTTTAGAAGAGCAGGTAGTGGTGGGACAAGGGGGAACGGATTTAACATGGAAAGGGGAAGATTTTGATTAGGCATTAGGAAGAAATTCTTCATGATGAGGGTAGTGAGACACTGGCACAGTTTGCCCAGAGAAGTGGTGGATGCCCTCCTTGGAGGTGTTCAAGGCCAGGTTGGATGGGGCTTTGAGCAGCCTGGTCTGGTGGGAGGTGTCTCTACCCATGGCAGGGGGTTGGAACTGAATGATCTTTAAGGTCCCTTCCAACCCAAACCGTATGATTCTGTGATTCTATTTCAGCACTGGATGCATGAGGGAATTATTACCATCATTCATCATAACGAGACAAGAGCTGGTTAGAGAATATATTTCCCCCTAACGTGGATATGTATAAATTTTTCAAGAAATTTTATGCATATTCTATTACTTTCCAAGGACTAATTTTAGTGTTATTATGAACTTCTCAACAACCAGGTCTCCTGCTAATTGGAACTTTGGAGCCAGTTTTCTGTCTGACCCTGCATTTTAGATAGGGAAAGATTGCAAAAAGTGGTGATTATAGAAGACACATCTGTTCAGTATGTATCATACTTAACACAAGACGTTATCATTTCTCTCTGAACAGTGTCTAGAAAAACACTATTTGAAAGAAAACATGCTATAAAGAAAACATGCTATCAGAGGGACGTTCTAACTTTCACAAAATACAGTTACTTACATGAAACTTAACTCTGCTTTAAATTAAATCAAGATATTCCACTTTTTGTAATAGTAACTACTTCTTGTATCAGCAGCCTTGCTAAGACCCTGCTCGTTCAGACAGCAAGTCTGAGCAGCCGGTCCCCACCAAGGTGCACAGGGACGAAGTGGGGCCTCCCTGGTAGAACTGCTGTAGCAAGTGGTATCCCTGTCATGGCTCAGTCGTGTATCACCCGTCAACAGTAACATAAATTGCACTAATCCCCAGTGAAGATTTTGAACAGTGTAAACCAAAGTTCTGCAGTGAGGACTGCTTTGTGAAACAATGGGGAAAAAATGGGGAAAAATTGGATGCATATAAATACTTCGTTCATCCCATTTTTCAAACCAGGTGCTTTCAAAGAGAGATGTTGGGAAATTTTAATTTTTTGTGATGCAGAACAGTAACTTCAATGGGAAAAAAGTTGAACCCAAAGGTCTGAAAAGTTTTGAGAACTGTAGGCATACTCTAATACCAAGAGAGCAACCCACAACTAAAAGTAATAACCATGTTTGCAAGACAAAATAGATAAAAGTTAAACTAATAAGATGGTAAAATAGACTGCCTTTTTTTTCAGCTCCAGTGGAATTCTTTTCTGTGACTAGACACAAAGTCACACTAGCATGTTTCTGCAGACAAAACCTTGACACTTATTAGATTTGTGTTACTTTATTTTTTATTCACGTAGAAAAACTCAAACCTAATAAATAATATTGACAGATTAGATCAAGTCTGGTCCAATTTTTTTCTTTTTTATAAGAATGATGTGAATATGTGTATTATATCTTTCAGAGTGTCTTCATTGAATAAATAACATTGCTTTTTATATGGAAAATTCTTTCTAATAGTAATGATTTAATAGCTAATTAGATTATATATGTGGTACATACAAATCCTGTGCTTCCTTAGACAAAATCGTGTGTGTCATGAAGTTCCTGCTAAGGCAAAAATCCTGCTGAGTACAGAATGGTACTCCCTGTCTGCTCTGGCACCTGTTATGGATCGCTTTTCATTACAGTGTAATTAAATGGAGAAATATTCAATAAAAGCTCAGATTATTGTAAGGTAGATTGAAGAAGAAAAATTAATTTCGGTATGTGGGTTTTACTTACCACAATAAAATTTCTAGGCCATTTCTAGCTGTATATAAAGCTCAAAACTCAAATGTTTAATTACCCAATTATACTTTTCCTTTTAGAAGGCAAACCGAGTATTTTGCGTGAAAAGAGTATTCGAAATATGCCAAATTTTCAGTTAACGTGCATTCTTTGCATATTTTGCAGCATTTATCAACCTGAAAGTTTTGCAGATACTCATCTGTAGTGGCATGTTGAGAAAACAGGAAAAGCAAAGGAATAGAACGTAAACTGTGGGTATATAATTGCGTATTTTATCAGTAAACCTTTAAAAATGCCAGTCCATCCTAAGGGTCGAAACTAACTGGTAGAAACTAATTAGGATATAAGCTAGACTTGCTCTGACCTGCATTGTTTTTAAGCAATTCTAAACCTGTTGGGGGACTAATGACCTTATAAAATGAGTAAATACAGCCTAAAACATATAAGAATTGAATCATTTTTTTCCCCTGCAGAAAGCTGAGCCTCTGTTTACAGCTGAATTTCACGTGAACCATGTCATAGTTAGCAGAAATTGGTTTTCCCAGCACTAGAACGTCTCACATAAAGGCCAACCACATCATAGTAATTAATGACAGCAGTGATTATTTTTTATTTAGTGTGGTTGAATATTCTGAAATTAACAGGCTGTGGGAGCTTCTGAGCTCTGCTTTCTTAGTGATGAAATAGAGGTTTCTTTGTTTTATATCCTTTGAGTGAAGTGATTACCTCAGCCTTCACTTCCATGCTGGTAATTCAGAAGAAACAAAGGAAATCTTCATGTGCTTTCTTTGCGAAAGCTATTCATAGGAAATATCTTTGATTTAAACATGGCAATTAAATCAATATGTATGCCTGAAAAGGTTAAGATCAGTTAGTGTTAAACTGAAGACTCCTGTTTACCTACAGAGTAGGTATTGTGCAAAGAGCTGAAATAAGATCTTCTCTTCCCTGACTCAGTATTGACCTTAACCTAGACCGCTTGTGTTCACTGTTTGTAGAGCTGAGATGTTTTCTGTGATCTTTTCACAGTGCTTCCCTGATTCAGAAATTATTAATCTGTTAAAAGGAGCTGAACTGAGACTTTTACAAAATGAACAACACAATTAATAAAGCATCTAAACAACAGGCCTGTTATGGATAGTTAATTCTTGCAAGTAAAAGTTTAAGAATCCCTGCAGAAATGTTAGGAAGCATTTTAAAATGTGGTGCTTGATCTAATAAATTAACAGTCTGTGAAAGGGATTTGTGAATTTGAAGATTCTGTGAAGGAAATGTACAAAGGTCAAAGTTTGCAACAGTTTTTTTGTTAAATGTTTTTATTGTCTCTTGAATAATGTGACTTCTTCCCACATTTTTAGAAACCGATTTGAACACTTTTGTGTTCTTTTACATAGAAAAGAATGCTTTGTAAGTTATTGAAATGTTTTTAAATGTTCAGGTTTTGCAGTTTGAAAGCTAAATTTTGCAAGCTACTTGGATATGTTAAAATTAATTTTCTTGTTGCTTGCTGAGTATTTGTCGTTTACTGATTAGTTGTTCTTACGCTGATTTTCAGATAACTCTTAACAACACACACAAGAGGTATCTTTTTATGTATCTTGACTGTGAGTTAGGTTTCTCATTTAAATTCTCACTTTTAGAAGGTAAATTAAGTTTTCTGGTATTCCAGTAAATATTTGTAACTTTTTCTCCAATGCAGAGGTCAGTAGTTGAATTTACCCAAATGTTATCTCTTCGCAAAAGATCTGATTGGATTTTTGTTTCCATTTCCTGTCTAGGTACAGCTGGCTCTTCTCTATGTTTATTTTTAACTGAAGGAGGTTGGCAACACTGTATGCATATTCTTAATTTTGAGGCATGATTGAACAGTATACTCTGTGCTTTCTGTTCATGAATTAAAAAATAATGAGGTGAGTAGTAATCTGCTGTTTATCTTCCACCATCAGGAGTGGAAGGATTGGATGGGTAGAGATTCTTAATCCTCTCTGAACGTTTTTCTTGGAGTAAAGCATTGCATATCCTGTCTTACTCTAACTGAAAAAATAAGTGCAATGTCTTGGTCATCCAGGTAAGGAAAAAGTGTTCAAATAGTGCTACAGTTCTCTTGCTTTCATGTAGAGTTATTTTAATTATTTTAAATACAGTACAGTGGAAAATATCACCAAAGGACTTGAAAGCACTTGATATAGATAACTTTATGCAGATCTGAAGAACAACTGAAGGTTAAAACTCCGTTGAATCACAACGTTGTATGTATACAAACTGTTGCACTCAAGCTGAATTCTGATGCAAGTGTAAATTACAGTGCAGCCCTGAGTTGGCCCTTTAGGAAGGAAACGATACATTTAATAGTGTGTTTGATACCAAGAACGCACTCTATATAAGCACAGAAGCATTCGGACTTCATGAAGGAAAAGAAAGTAGAAGAGATAAAGGCAGTTAAAAAGGTGAAGAGGACACCTAAGAGAACAGAAAAAGAGCGCGCTGCATAGTGTCATCTGATTTATCTGTATGTTATTCTTCACCTTGAAAGTTGTCTACAAATACAAGAACAATTAAAAAAAAATTGCTCATCTAGAACATTGCTTTAATCTGAAGCATTTCTTTGATGGAAGACCATTTCAACACCCTCAAATGTCCTGGCTAAAAATGTTAGGTAGCTTCAATGTTTAACTCTCGCCTTTTGCTATAACTGGCTTTAAGAATGTAAAATGAGAAGACTGTTCATTCCAGCTTGGATCTTCAAACACGTAAACAAAGCCCATGAAATAAATCTGGATAAGCCATTCTCCTAGCAGTTGCTAAGTAAATCTTCTTACTCTCTATCCTAATTAATTTCTTGAGTTTAGTTTCACTTAACTATGCTTACTTTCTTAGGGAGTACAATGGCTTTCAAAATGTTTTCCTAAGACTGCAGTTTAATGATACAAAGCACTTGGAAGCAATTCTCCAGCTATAGTTGTTCTTGACTACTCAATTCCCAGTAGTGGTATATAATACCTCTCAGCCTGAGGATTTGATCTGGTTTTAAAAGCCTGGAAAAATGCAGGGGGTTGTGGAGAGGCAAAAACAAATGGTGAGATGTAGGAGGGTGGGAAAGGGAACGCTTGGGAATTACTGAAACTGATTTCCTCACTGAGGAAAATGTCTGTGCAACCATACATCTGTAACAATATGACAAGAATTTCATACTTAGGGCATTTAGGAACATCCAAAGTTATTTGGATTTTTTAGAGTAATGAAGATCACAGAACCAATTCACACGGAAAAAAACGTATCAGTTTTGGGAATAGGTATTCAAGTTTGTCATTCATCGAACATCTGCAGTTTTATTGCTTTATTTAGACATGACACTATTTCTGTATTGGTAGAGGTTAGCATTTTATTTTAGGTTGTGGTAGTATGTTTGTTGTTTTGGAGATGGTTTTGTGTCCCCACTGCCTGTGATTTGACTGCAGTAATGGAGCAGGAACAAAGCTTCCTTGAGCACAAGGACTTCACTGTTACAAGATTGAAAAGTACAGATAATTTTCATAATGCACTCAGCACAGGAACATCTCATTGATATATATAGTGTGAAATTCAGCTCGTGCTGTTTGCTTGGATGTTTTTTCTTTGGAGTTCTGACAAAAATAAACATGAAACAAAACTCTCATATACTTCATTCAAGTTTTTAAGCAGATTCCCTTTACCATTGTCCTTCACAGTCCATTTCCACCTGTAGGGTCAATTTTTCATATGTTTTGACCTGGTATTATAATTGGACAACAGAGTGTGAGGGAATGTGACAAAGTGCTATACTGTCAGAGAGACAGGAAGAGAGAAAGGTGTTTGCTGGTATGAAAACTAAATTCAGCAATGCGTCAATTTGAAATTTTAGCTGGAGGATGGTTGTACAATTCCTGTTATTGTTTTAGCTAATATGCTTAATGTGAACAGGTCTTTAAGAACATAAACTGGGTTCATATTTTTTCTTCTCATAGAAAACTTATCCACTGCTAACCCTGAAACCACTTAAGTTCTGGAAGTTCACCAACAAACCTAAAATTTCAAATGTAGGTGAGACAGAATCGTAGCAGTGAGACGCGAAGAGAAAACATATTTCATGGTGTAAGACAAGGAAATTGTAGGACCAAACAGTCTGTAAAATGTCGTATAGTAAATAGTAGAATACATAGATGGATAAAACCACCATAACAGTAAAGCACTCTAAATGTAAGCAATATCTGTACAATTCAGTAAAGCTTTATACTGGCAATTGGTTTAGAAGTGCAAGGCAGAAATGTAAGCCGAAAGTATTGGCTTCAGTAAGTGAAACATTTGCTTTAATGGTAAGAAAGAAAAGTCTAGGAGAAAATTCCGGTCCTGTATGACCCACAAAAGACATTAGCTTTTGTCATGCATGGATACTCTACAGTGTTGATAGCTGTGTATTCCTCCTTGAATTCCAGATCATCATCAAAATTCAAAGGCCATCAGAAGGGCAGAAGATCAAATGTATAAGTGTGCACTTCATTCTTTGTGTTTATATATTAATGGCTGGAACACGAGAGTTCATTACATGGCTTCTGTAAAGAACAGAATGACTCAAAAACATAGTTTTGAGTCATCTGCATTGCAGGCTGAATTCTGCTGTTACTTTTCATTCAGTTTGTCACTTAAATGAGATACTGAATACCTGAATACTTTCAGGTGGATTTTGTGCTGCCTGAGGGGAAGATCTGAGTATGTTTAAAAGCACCTTTTTTTTCCTAGTAAAACAAATATATGTTAGAGATTGACTCTGTAATTAGGCTTCAAACAGAATTTTAATACTAATTTAGTAGTAACGCCTTGCCCCTACAAGTTTAAGAATAGTAGTTTAACGAGTAGGCATACAGAGACAATTGCCATTTTACTCTTATTTTCAACTAATTTCAGGAACTACAAACCTACTGCTGTAGGAAGTCAGGTATTTTGCTACTCTTGTAACTCAGATATTGAGTTGAGTAGCAAGGGCAAATTCGTCTAATGAGAAGGGCAAAACAGAGTCTCTGAAGACTGGAGAATTTTAAGTCTTCTAGATGAAATTTTAAAATGAAGGATAAGTAAAAAATAACAAGATGTATTTTAGAAAGGACTAAGCTCTGTGATCTGCAGTCCTGCAGAAAAATGTCCAATCTAAGTAAACCCTTGAAGATTTTTCAGCCCTTACTTTGTGAGAGCGTAAAAACATGAGGATACAGGTGCAAAAGAAATTGTATCTCAACAGTTCAAAGAACAGCCGTTGGTTACAGGTACGAAAGGAATTGTATCTTAACAAGAGCAAAGAAAAGTTACGACTACAACTTCCTCTAGTCCAAGTGAATTTTAGAATTCAATATAAAATAACACTTCCTGTGAAAGTACAAATGGAAAACATGATATGCTGCTTTTCTTGGCTGATAGAGCAGAAAAGAAACTTAAGAGGACTTATTCTTGTTTTTTCTTAAAAGCTAAATTGGGAGAAGAAAGGGATAAATGTTGACTATATTGACGGAGATATCTTGTAACCTGTGAATACAGCTCAATGTATAGAACAATATGCCTTTTTTTGCTTATCTCCCACAAAAGGTTTAATATTTGCTCTCTTATTTCCTTAATAAGGGTGAGTGTTACAGCTAAAAGTTTCCAAATGAAATTGTGTATTGGGTCTCTGTATCCTGTGGTTGTCAGGTAGAAGCCACTACCCGTGTCAGAGTCTGACTGCATTGTACTGATGCAATCAGATTATTGCACCAGGTGGGAGGATTGATTTTCACTGGGAGAAAGAAGAATGAACTCCTCTAATGCACCAGCGCAGTGAGTGCTGAGCACAACAAATAACTAGCTGTCCTTTGAAGCTTTTTTTCTTTCAGTGGTTAAAATCCCTGCTTATGCTTATGCTATACTTATCAAGAAAGCCACCAGCATTAAACAGTTTTCTAATTTACAGTACTTCCCCCACCACCACCTAGACACTCAATTTCTAAGACACTATTTTAGAAAGGAACATTATAGCAGTAAGACATTTTATTACAGAGCTACGTTATGCTATTTAGAAAATGAACAAACCAAACACTCTGCAACATTTTGTAATGCTATGTTACTAATATCTTACTGTTTCTTATCCATTTATTGTGACTGTTGACAGTAACAATGACTGCTAAATGTACGATTTGTGGAAAAGAAAATTAAAAAATTTAAAAAATCTGCATGATTTTGACAATTTGTATTAAATGCAGAAACTGTCATTCTCCAGGCCATGAAAGGTAACTGGCAACACCCTGACATAAAAATTTGCTGTGAATATTTATTTTTAAATGCATTGCATAAACAATCTGAACTGGCCTCAGCAGCTCAAAAAGATGCAGCCAGTGTGTTCATGAGCACGTCAACAGCAGACCTTTGTGGAAAAAGCATGCAGGTAATGCAGGTTGCCAGCAGTAGCATGGGCAGTAGTGCTAATACACAACCCACTGGGCAGAACGAGCTTCTGCTGCCCTGTTTGGAAGCTGAGCTGACCTGAGCTACGAGATATGGTCCCACCACAAGGCAGCTGGAACCAGCTGGTCGACAAGACCCGAGGCAGGCGGGCACACAGGAAGGCACTCCTGGCTTGTAGACATGGGACCCTAGTGTGAGGGCAGGGAGAGAGGATGGAGGCATGGCACAGCATTAACCACCACAACTGTAGCAGTTGCAGACTGCACCCACAGCTGCTGCTGTCATCAGAAGAAGAGAGAGGAGAGCATCAGCAAAAGCTCCACAAGTGCACTTTCTGTACGTGTCAAACGTCTTGTGGTCAACAATAAAGGAGGATGAAAAGTGTAAGAGAATGGCATCATTTGGAATAAATTCTAAAAAAAATTAAAAATTAAGACCTGTAACAATTACTGTACAAAACTATTTGGGATGTTAATGTAACAATATTTGTTGTAAAATAAATACAGTGAAAAGATTAAAAGCACTGTATTAATTTCAATTTCACTAACAAGTTTTTATTCTAATTCCTTCCTTAAATTAAAAACAAAAAAAAGAAATCTAAGCTTTTAAAATGTTAAACAACTTCTTGAAGTCTCTCCATGTCTGTAAATAAATTTTATTCTACTTGTCTCTAAAGCCACTTTCATGAATTAACAACAAACACTTAACAAAGAGATCTTAAAATTTATTAGGTATTTTTATTGCAAGTTTTGTAATAAACAAGACAAATAGGTACTCAGAAAAACTGGACCCGGTGTATGAGACAGCTAATTTTTCATAGTTACACTTTTAATACATTCAATATTTATATAAATTCAGATATTTTAATTATGGACTTCTATAAAAGTCTATCTGCTTGAAATAACTATGCAATTTTCAAAACCACCATACTGTCAACTGCAAGAAATTTTCACTTCTTTCTACAACTGTTTTAAACATATCACTTCACGGTAGGAAACTCCTTATCTCGAAGTACTTTGCATTTGATTAAAACCCTATAAAGTAGCTTTCCCCTGGCAACTCTGTCTTTTAGGTATGTATACGAATTCTGGCCTGCCTAAATTGCTTCAGTGACTGCAATATAACTGTCTCTTCAAATATTGTGTAATTTGTTGATCAAATGTGAAATTGAAGTGGCAAGATTTATTTAAGGTGGTGTTTTAAAGTAATTTATTTCATCAGCCAATGTTTAGTCCACGAGACTACATATATGAAGCCAGTTGCATTACTAACTACAACATTCAGCAGTTGTGCATAAACAAGTAACTTGGTCTTCAGATTTTCACTGAATGTGCAATAAAATACACAAACTTGACAGACACTTTAATTACGCATTTTACAACACAAAATTAACAGGTTATTAAATCCTGGTTTGCTTGTGAATATGAAAATCCTATTTGCTTTCAGAATATTTTCTGCAAAAATCCACACAACCAGATCCTGATAAATATTTATGCCTATAAAATATACCTTTACTGGAAGAACATTAATATAGTAGGTAGCAATTATTTTCAATGTTCAGTAAAATTTGTAGAAAAAATATACATTTTCCATAAAATCAAAAAATAAAATATTTGAAAGTGTTCCGTGATAAAGCTAGAAAAAGAGGAATCTAGTCTTAAAAGTGAAATTCTGCTCTCACATATACAATTTAAATTGTCTTAAAAATTAAATTCTGCTCTCACATATACAACTAAAATTGAGACCAATGCATGATATTTGTACAGCTGACAGAAGAATTTGACTCCAGCTGCAAAACTGAAATGCAATAATTATGAAAAGTATGCAAACTTTTATTTCAGGAGTTTAACTTTATCTTTTAAAACTTTGAATTTGGGATTGTTATTCACTTTCTTATTAAATATTACTAGAATATCCTCTTCTGATTTGTGATGTTCACCAGCTACTGCATAGTACTGAGCTATAACCTGCATAAAGACAAAGGAATGGTTTTGAATTAGTAAAGATTATTCCATTTTATGCAATAATACATTTGTGTTACTGTATTAGTAGTATGGAATCTATTAAGCTGCTAGTCCTTTGTAAAATTAACACTGAATTTCTTCTGCTTTCCAGTAAGCAATAAACATGTCCTTCAGTTGAAATCTGTCAATTGATATTCTGTCAAATGTCAAACTTTTTTGCTTATGTGGGACAGGGGTTTATGAACTTAGGAAACAGAAATAAATTCATAGAATCATTAAGGTTGGAAAAGACCTCTAGGATCCAGTCCGACCGTCAGCCCAAACTCCAACCACCAGCCCAGCAATTCACAAGACCAAAGGAGATTAAAACCCCACATGTTGCACAATACCTTTTTTCTTAGTTTCTTAATTGAAATTTCATTGTCTGGAGCCTGTTTCAGAACAGCTTTGATGGTTCCCTTCCAGTTGAATTTACCTAGAAAAAAATAAGGTGTACAACATTATTAGTAAAATTAGTCTACTTCTCTAATAGGAACTAGTCTTCAGTTTCCTAATTTTGGGACCAATTCAGCTGCCACACCTGTTCACTGTTACCTTCTACTGACCCTGCAACAGCAGGATGTCTTAAGCAGAAAGTCAGGTAGGATGTTTCTGAATATTAGAATAAGACAGCCATGAAGAACCAACATACTACTTGAACAACTAGGGTCAGGATTGCTTTTACTTAACTTCTGTGCTTCAGCTATTAAGCAGTAACTTTTACATATGACAGGTATAGTTGGGAAGACCCCATCTGCTCACCTTTAGAGCACACAGAGTGGATTTTGCGCAGTACCCATTTTCAGAGGTCAGTAATTGGTAGTTTCCAAATAAACAATCTCTCTGTTCTAGTATAGACATTCCCCAACAGTAACAGTGTTGGATGATAGAGATAAGTAGGTTTATCCAAGCATAAACTAAGGTCAAGCACAGCTAAAGTCCATATGATTCACTGAGCAAAAATGGGGATCTAAGAGATACAAAGAGATCTAAGATACCCTTTTGCCTCTATGCTGGCTAATGAGCATGGCAGCAGGGAAGAGACCTGCTGTGGTGGTGACACAACCATGCCAAACTCCTCAGTGCCCAGGGGAAGCACGTGTAGCCAAAGGCTGCCACAACAGCACAAGCAATAAATGAGAAGAGTATTTCAGCATCAGGTGTTAAGTGTAGCACTTAACTCTGGCTCCTTACTCTGGAACAGATACGTATACTGAATATACTGAATATATATAGATATATGACCACGTATACTGAGGCACAATTTATTTCATGGCTTGCTGCAAAAGCACCATATTTATATTATGCACTAGGTCTTTTGCAGAATAGTTTTGTACTTGTCTAAACTCCTCCTTAAAGAATACCTTTATCTGTTCCCACATTTTCTTCATTTTCATTGGTGTTTTCTGTTTCCATGTCTTCTGAAATGCTTTCAGTTTTCATTCTCTTTCTTGTGATATGAGGTTCCTCTAGAGATGGAGCTGGATAAACATACACAAAAAGTTATAAAACCAGAAGAAAAGTTCTGACGTGACTTAACAGTTTCTGATCTTGTAACATGACTTTATATTTGTTAAGAAGTTAAAATTTTATAAAAGGACTGCAACCAGAATGCTAAAAAATAATCTACTTTGAATATGTAACTTATTAAAAAATTCTACTAAATTAGATTATTGACCTTTAAGGCACTGAGAAAAAGCATCTTTAAAACAGATGAGAATATAAGCTGTAGGATGGATACCTTCTGTACGTTTATGTTTGCGTTTCTTTACATTTGTTTCCTCTTCTACTTCACTTTGATGGCCATTTCCATTTATTTCAAATTCATTCTCCAAGCTCTCCTTCCCTTTTTTGGATTTTTTACTCTTTTTTACTTCTGACTGATTTTCTACTTTCAGGTCCTTTTTCTCCTTCTTTTTGTTCTTTTGTCTCTCTTCTTTTCGTTCCCTCTTATTCTTTTTCCTCTCAGTTTTGTCATCTGTAATTTCATCTTCTTCTGCCATTGTTTTCTCCCCAGTTTCTGCAGGCCGCCCCTCTTCTTTCTGTTGCGGTTTGTCTTGTTCTTTTTCACTTGAAATCTTTTGTTGAAAGACACATTATTACAATTTTACATGCCTTTCTTGACATGGCAACTTTACTACATCATTCATGAAGAATATTAACATCCTGGATTCAATTAAATTGCTTACATGTGGTGACACCAGTTACCTCAGAAATAGCAGTATTTAGTATGGCTGGTTCTTCTTTTAATTTAACAGCCTAAACACTATCTACGTTAACATCACAGAAGAAATGCTATCTCACAACATATAAAATTTCTATTTGAAACAATAATGATCTGAGCAATAAAGTAATGTTATATAATTTAATGCTCTACTCTATGGAAAAATTCAATTGTTTACTTGTGTTTAAACAAAATAACTGTTCAGTTTAGTGAAGTTGTATCGATTCAGATTTAATGTTCCGGCAAGACAATGTACTTGAAATTCAGTGCTCATAGTTTATGTTATATATTTCTTTCCTTTCTGGCTCTTGATTTGGATTCTTCAGAATACCTACAAATAGATTTAACTGACATATTCAAATCAGCAACGTGAAGCATGATCAACAAGTGATTAATGTCAAAGCTATGCCTGCGCTCTTCCTCAAAAGAAGCTGGAGAGAAGGGTAGAGCAATCTTTACATCAACAGAGAAGTAAACTTCGGTTACAGCTTTTTAAGAGCAGTAGTAGATGTCAACAAAGAAACAAAACACCACCCTCCCAAAACATGCTAAACTAGTACTGAAATAGCAAAAAATTTCAGTGTCGAGAGAAAAGGTCAGTGTGAATCCCAATTTCGACACAGAAGTGGAATGAATTTACACCACAGACTGAAAGATCTCATCTCTTTCCACTAATAAAATAGGTAAGCTAAGTTCTGTTAATTTCCCACTCATATACATGTTAATTTGAAGCCAATAAAGTTATTAAGAGTTTGTTTTATTCCTTCTTAGGGCACAATAAAAGACTGGAATCAAAGATAAAGCTAATGTTTTCCCTTTCCTCGTGTGCTAGTAGCAGAGAATAGTATAGTTGTGTCACTGTGTCCAAGTTTAATCACAACGTGTCC
This sequence comes from Dromococcyx pavoninus, assembly GCA_033558185.1. NCBI lineage: Eukaryota > Metazoa > Chordata > Aves > Cuculiformes > Neomorphidae > Dromococcyx > Dromococcyx pavoninus. Next base: position 2,503,098 of record JAUMJL010000020.1, on the reverse strand, counting down.
TGTGTGCAGAATTATTTCAGCAACAGCAGGTTCCACAAATTAGCAATTTGAATTATTTCAGCAACAGCAGGTTCCACAAATTAGCAATTTAGTCTAGGAATATTACATTATAACATAATCCATTTTAACAATGGGAGGCAATATTTCTGCTAACATCTACAAAGTCTGAAAGGTTTTCCTTCCAGCATTTTTGACCACATTTCTGTTCCACTGTGCAGTACCTCTAACTTAACTTACATTTCTGGTTGCTTCAGAGAAAATATCCCACACTTGGTCTTGCAAAGTGCTGTCATTAATTCTCAAACTGTTCTTCATCCAATTCTGTGCAGGAAAATAACAACAGTAACTGAAAAGACCTATCTCTGATTTTTGTCTTGATTATGATATATTTGGTTCTTGTTTTTATTTTTCTTTTAAGAATTTAATCACTTCTTCTGATCTAGTTAGATGTTTACTCTCTACCTCCACGTTAAATTGTTTCACATAATGACTGTACTGTTATGAGGCTCTCAATTGCTTCACCAATAGTAATCCAGAAGACATAAATACATAGAAAAAATAACCCTCAAGCTTTTGAACACAACTGGTTATGTTAATGCCCTACCAGACCTTCTGATATTCCCATGAATTAAAACATTAAGGATCTGATCTTAGTTATTTATTTGTACTGGACAGATGGTCATGCTCCTTAGTTTATTACAGAAAATTTTAGCAAATATCTCAGTGCAAGTATTTGAAAGTTGTTGGGGCTACTGCAGGAGCTCCTCTGAAAATGAAAACAAAGCAGTGAATTTCTACTTATAATATGTTCCCACTATCAGCAATGGATCAACTTCAGGGAAGTGTGGAATTCTAAGTAAAACATAAAACATAAAGATTTTTGCATTGCAATGAAAACTCCGGAAAAGCTACATTAGTAAACTGGAACAATGCAAAATTTTGATCTTCCCCTGCAACATATCTTACCAAAAAGAAAGAGGCTTCTTCACAGTATCGCTTTCTCTGCTTAGAACACTAATTTTGTAGAAAAGTATTCTAACCTTCAGCTCACTAGCAGCAATTTCACCACAGTTCTATTGGGTTCTGTTTGAGTGCTTTGGATGTAATTGTGACCTTCTCTCAGCCTCACAATCTGAGGCACAGAATAGGAGAAAAAAAAAGACTAACTTGTCAGTAATTCTTTACTGATACCACATAAAACATTTGGAATTTGCTTTGGCTGTGATGCAAAGTTTAGTGAAGCATCCAGTGTGGGAGATTCTGTCAGAATACTGAGCAATAAGAAAACTCTCAAAACAGTATCTTGGCCTTTATACCAGGAAAAAACAAAGCCACAGAAATAAGAATGTGTTAAAAGTATGCCTGGGAATTTGGACATTCAATAGGAACTGCAAATAGAAAAAAAAGAAAGCTATTAAAAAAAAAAGAGTATGCCTACATATGGAGATGAAGCTTGAAAGGTAAGTCTGGCTTAATACCTAACTAAAACAGCACACAGAGAGGCCTTTTAAGCAAGATGTAATTTACCAACATTGCCTATTTGAAACTTGGTTATAACACCATCTATTCACCAATACCCAAATAAGCAATTCGTCCCCACTTTCTTAAGAGAGCGTCACTCACAAAGAGAGTCTATTTTCAAGCTCACTGCATTGATCACTACAAAACTCTATTAAAACATACCTGAAACTTTACTTTTTTCCTTGGAATATTGTCAAAGACACGCATTTGCTCCAGAATGTTCCGCACTTTAGGACTTATGTTTGGCTTCTTCATTACTTCATGAATTTTCTGAATGAATAAAACCAGAATTTAATCAGCAAAGAAGCATAATGATCAAATGATACAAGCAAGGTATGCAAATTGGAAGCACACTGGACAGAAATCAGCCATAGAATCATAAGGTTGGAAGAGACCTCTGAGATCACTGAGTCCAACCGTGCCTGTCTCCCTACTAAACCATATCCCTAAGAAACTCACCTACCTGTCTTTTAAACACCTCCAGGGATGAAGATTCCACCACCTCCCTGGGCAACCTGTTCCAATCCCTGACTACTCTCTCAGTGAAGAAATTCTTCCTAATGTTCAGTCTAAACCTGCCCTGGTGCAACTTGCAGCCATTCCCTCTCGTCCTATCGCTCGTCACTTGCGAGAAGAGCCCAGCACCCACCCCGTCACAACCTCCTTTCAGGTAGTTGTAAACAGTGATGAGGTCTCCCCTCAGCCTCCTCTTCTCTAAGCTAAAATATCCACATAGAATACATTATTATGACACAGAGTAAATCTATGGGTCGTCCATATTGTGAATGGTGTACATAGTTCTTGTAACCTCATTTCACGAGGATATAGTAGAACTGGGAAGACTTCAGAGGGCCAAAGATACAATTTACATATGAAGAGCAACTCAGCAGGATGGGACTTTTCAGCGTGGAACTGAGATGTTGAGATATACCTGACAGAGGTCACGCATGACAGAGGTCATATGTGGCATGAAGAGGGTGAACAATGATCGATGCCTCTTTGTATGCAAGAGCTACGGAATATAAAATCAAACTAGTAGGAAAGAGATTCAAAACAAAAGGTGTCTTTCTTACCAGGACAGGCAATAGACTGAGGAACTGCCAAAAGAAAGCTGTGGATGTTGGGGAAAAATAGATCTTTGGTTTGATCCAATATAGCCTCTCTTGTGTCTTTAATGATTACAAAAAATAGTTATTTATCATATCTGTATATAGTACAATCCTTACCTGAATCCACTCCTGTTGTTTAGCATCTCCTTTGCTAGTTTTGGCTTCAAAATCTTTTCCACCATATTTCTGGTCTTCACTTACGCACCTCACATGTTCCTTATAATCGTCACCCCTGAACACAGGAGATTTTTAACTGTAGTTCAGTTAAAAAGTGTTTCAGTTCTTTGAAGCATGCAAAACTTATGTAATCAACAAACTGAATTAACAGATGATAGCATCTAACATTAAAAACTTAATACTGTCAACACATACAAGTAAAGTTTGAAGAGTTTAAATATACACGTATAAAGACTGCTCACATTTCTGTCATGCTACAGAAATTTTCAGTGAAAATTTCCAGTTCATAAAATCAGATCCGAGTCTTCAGTACACTAATGCTTTCATTAATGACTCTAACAACTTGGGCACATCTGTACATGTAACATATGGACAGCTGTTAATGTCTATCTGTGGTTTACTATTCACATTGATATGTTTTAAAACTAGAAAAGTAGGTGAAAAATGCTTGCAAAAACCTATTTCTGAAATACAGATACACTACTGTGGAAGTGTAGTTCTGACCAAAGCGTAAGCATCCCCCAAAGAAATTAATAACATTGATCTTTTGTCAGTGAAGTATACAGAAATATGATTATTTGAGGACAGTCTTATTTTCTTATGCACTGCTTCCTTCTGAATTCTGAGAAGCGACAACCAAATTCAGAGTTTTTGATGTTACTGCCAATCATGCTCTCTCTGCAGTAGCAGAGTAAGTAACAGTTGTTGATGCTCAGGAGCTGAAAGTACTGTCACAACTGTAAGAGAAGAAACCACAGCTCCGTTTACTGTGTGGTTTAGCCATCCACTTGTTTCAAACTTGGATAATTAAGCTTGAAATCATACAAAAACATGGATAACTTTTAAACACAAAGACGAATTAATCAGAAATTTCCAAATTTATTTCTTATACGCCTTAGGAAAGCCTTGCATTTGTGACAACCACTGCAGAGCGGGCAAGGCTAATTCCCATCCTTCACCTACCAGAAATCCTTCCCACAGTCCATGCAGGACAGGCACTCGCAGTTCCTGCAGATGTCCACATGCTTTTCAACCTGCGCTTTCTTCACGGACTCTCCACACGTGTTGCACGTGAAAACAACCATGCTGAGGGGTGGGCGGGAGCCCCGGTGAAGCCACTGCAGCCTCTTCCCTCCGCAGATGAGCACAGCTCTGCAAAAAGGAGGAGATCTGACATTTACAGCCTGAAAGCAGTGAGGAGAAACGTGGCCACATGTCAGCAGCAGAAAACCTCAGCGGTTTGACTGCCACGTGCTAAAGTTCTGAAGGAAAAACTCAATTTTGATGGATACCTGGAGCATGAGGGAACCCACAGAATCATAGAATCACTTGGTTGGAAAAGACCTCTGAGATCATTGAGTCCAACCATACCTGTCCACTGCTAAACCACATCCCTGAGTAACTCATACCTGTCTTTTAAACATTTCCAGGGATGGTGACTCAAGCACATCCCTGGGCAGCTGTTCCACTGCCTGAAAACCCTATTATGGAAGAAACTTTTCCTGATATCCAATCTGAACCTCCCCTGGCACAACTTGAGGCCATTTCCTCTTGTCCTAGCTCCTGTCACTTGGGAGAAGAGACAAACATCCACCTCACTACAACCTCCTTTCAGGCAGTTGTAGACAGTGATAGGGTATCGCCTCTTTTCTCTAGGTTGAACAACCCCAATTCCCTCAGCCGCTCCTCATGAGACTTGTTCTCCATCTCCTCCACCAGCCTCGTTACCCCGAAACCAATAAACTCTCCCCGTACACCTCCCCCCGTGCCGAGGCGCTCCGCTACCCGGCGCCCCCCGCTTTGCCCTCCCGCTCCCCGCAGCGGCTCCGTCTCCGCTGGACCCAGGCGAGCGGCCCCGCTCCCGTTACCGCCCCCGCTCCCGTTACCGCCCCGCACCTCAGCGGCCGCCCCGCGCGCCGCGTGCAGCCGCCGCCGCCCCGCCCACTCCTTCCCGCTCCGGACACGGAAGCAGCGGCAGCCGGAAGCGGCGGCAGCAGCCGGAAGCGGCGCGCTAAGGCCGTTGGCGGGCAGGGGCTGCCGCGGGGCGGCCGCGCGGGGATGGCGCTGGGAGGTAGTCGGAGCCGGTAAGCGCTGGGCCGAGCAGAGCGGGCTCCTGCTTCTCGGCCGCGCCGCGGTCCCCTCTCCGTGTCCGCGTTCTCCCCGCCGCGACCGCTGCGCCCAGCGCGCCGCAGCCCCGTCCCGCTGTGGCAGCCCCCGTACGCCCTCCCGCCCGCTCCCTGAGGGAGACCCTGCCCTGTGCCCCTGCGCCAGCGCCTGGAGCCTGAGCCGTAGCTCGGCAAGGCTGCGGGGAACTGGACACCGCAGCTTAAGCGACCGCCGCCGCGGTTCCTCTCGTTCGGGAGCGGCTCCCCGTGTCCGCTGTCTTTCCCGCTGGGAGACGGGCGCCTGGTGGCCGAGAGACCCTGGGCTCACGGGCTGTCAAAGTGCCGGCAAGGGGCTGTGGTGGGGGATGTACACAGAGCAAGCCGTTATCTGGAAAACGTTGTTTCTTCGTATTAAAGCCTGGTAAAAAATAAATAGGGAAGAAGTACAATATAGTAGCTCACCTTAATGCAACAGGAAGCGAATTACACAGTAACAGAATAAATTAAAGCTTGGAGCATTTAGCGTTCATGAGAATTGAGAATGTGAACAGCCACGTTCTTCTCAGCTTTAACCCAAAGTGATTTTTGTGTTCCATTTATTAGGTAGAAGACTAGAAGTTCTATTATTATGGTAGTTGGAATTTTCCTTTCATGTTTACAAGTGCATCTTTCTTCCAGAAAAAGGAAGTATAGAATTGAATGTAAACGTGTTATGTGGGAATGAAACTTGTCTTCCCTTCAACCTGTTCAGAGAAGTGATTGTTGAAAGAGACTTTACATTGTGTTAAATAAAAAGTTACCATACTAACTTGTCTGATGTATCTGACCCATGTGGGAAATGTGCTTCACTACAAGAGCAAACATATAGCATAAATAATGCTGCTACAGTGTTTTCCCTTTTCAGTTTAGAGGCTAAAGAAACCGAGGTTTTCCTCTACAGATACTATTGATTTTGTAGGTGTGATAAGTTTTTGCCTTATAATCTAATTCTTGTTGATGTTATCTAAATTGCCATTTTTTTTTGTGGCTAGGGAGTTCAGTTTGTTGGCAGTGCCATTAGCACGTTTTTGCAGAAGCTTTATGTTGTTAGCAAAACTTCATTAAGATCAATGTTTTCTATGTATATTGCTGTATTTCTGCTGATGAGCAATAGGTGACTCATCTTTAATCAGAGAAATGTCATCAGAGCTCACTTACAGGTGTAAACTGAAGTCTGTTTTTTGGGGGAACTAGAATTGTAAAAATGTTCTTTGTGTTCTAAATGAATTTTGCAATTTAATATTTAAAATTCATCTTAGCATTTTATTTCATTGTAGGTAATTTAGGTGATTTTCTAGCATGGACACTGTTGCTAGCCATAGTTGTCATCTTCTCCAGCAGCTACATGAACAGCGCATTCAGGGTCTTCTCTGTGACTGCATGCTGGTGGTAAAAGGTGTCTGCTTCAAAGCACACAAAAATGTATTAGCTGCTTTCAGTCAATATTTCAGGTATGTGATAGAAAATTCTTCTTTTTAAGAAATGAACTGTATGCTGTTGGTTGAGGTTTTCTCTGAGAAGTTTTTTCTGGTAGTTGAAGACTAAGTAACTGTTGGAATGGAAGGGGAAAAGTTGTGCAGAGATAAATCTGTATCAAGTGTTTCATCTAATTAAAAACTGTGGCAATCCTAATTTATTTTCTAGTAATACATAGTTAACTGTTACCATGTTTGAGTTTGGCATTTTCCTTACTTGCTTATGGTACCTCATATAATGGATTCTGGCATGGGCTGAACAAAGCCACATAAAGGATATAACTGATGAAACAATTCACATCCTTTTTCAGGTATATATATTCAAACTAAAAACTGAGTATGTAGGTTATTATTGCATCTCTATTTAGAACAGGTTTTCAGAGAGACAACATCTGTGTTTTAAAGTTTTGAAACCCATGAAGCCACATCACTGGTTTCTTTCCCCTCGTGGATCCTCCAGATTTTGGGGGATGCTGGATCTCCCAAGTTAGTGTTTCATCTTATTTATGAGTAAGCTGCTAGATCTGGCAGGTTTTAGACCTTTCTTCTTGAAACATTGCCAAAGCTTAACTACAAATTCTTGTGTAAGAAAATTATTTTTATGTTTTGACCAGGGAAAAAATAGACAAGACACTGTTTTTCCTTTTTCTTTTCTAGTGTAAATAATCTTGATGATGAAGTGAAATTATTCTCAAAGACTGAATTTTTAAAGTAGTTAAAAATTTTAGAAGTATTTAAAGGCCCTCAACTCTTATTAAAATTCAGTAGGATGTAAGTGACTAATTTAGACTCAACCCAGATCTGTTTGTTATAGATGTATGAAAAAACTTGGATGTGTAGCACTGGCTTCAGTGTAGCATATAAATAAAAGGATAGGACATCTGAAACGCTGCATTTCTAAAGTTTAAGCCTAGACTCTCATTTGCTCTGGCTCATTGTTATTATCATAAAATCATAGAACGGTTTGGGTTGGAAGGGACCTTAAAGATCATCCAGTTCCAGTCCCCCTGCTCTGGGCATATTATGCCCGCTTTTAACCAAAACCCAGTTTGATATTTAACCCACAGAGAGAAATCATCAAGCCCAGAGTATTTCCTGGTGTAGGAATATAGTTGCATATGCGTGACCTGACCCTATTTATATAGATCATCGTTTACTGTGAGAATATCAGGTTAGAGACTGGGGTTTTAGTAGAAAGATGTGAAGCTCCTGACGGATGCAAAGTACAAACCCTCTAAATCTAGGACTGTTAAGCACATGAAGAACTGCAGCTCTGATGCTAAGGTTACTTAACATGAAAAAGTAAGAAGTCCTGTGGATTCAGACCCTTTCTGTGACAATTCAGTGGGTGTTGGTTGGACTGCTGTTTTGGGTTCATGTGTCTGTATTCATTATTCTTTTTCTTGGTTCTCATTCAGTAACAGGAAAAATACTTTTTCTAGATATGAGAGAATAGATTGAAAATAATGGCATTCTCTTGTTTACTATTCTCTCACCTACTTGCAGAGAAAGAACTAATAAGAACTTTAATAAGGTTTACTGATAAATCTTGATAGAAAAACTCGGTTGCTGGAGGAGAATGGTTTCGTTGCCTTTCCTTTTGACTAGAAAATTTCTTCTGTTTTATTTGCCGTGATGGAAGAAGAAACACCGTTCTGAGTCAAACAGCTTTTGCAAATACTCCATAAATATACCACTGCACTTAATATGTAAAGAACATTGGATAGGAAACCATAGATGTGATTTCAAAACATTAAAAAATAGAAGATTAAAGTTATGTAAAGGATCATTTGCTTTGATCTATACTCTTAGGTGCGCTAGTGTAGGACTAATATGTAAGACAAGTAACTGAGCAGTTTTGAGACATTCATCTGCAAAAACACAGCAATCTAGATAAGACTTTATAGTGTAAATCATTGTTTCATACCAGGCAGTCCATTTCAGATGTATTTGTGTTTTTTATAGAAGTGCTTCTGAATTATTTGTGTTTGTGTTTGAATATTTGCCTTATTTTGTCAGGACCCTCTTCCAGAATTCTTCAGGCCAGAAGAATGATGTCTTTCACTTAGACATTAAAAATGTGGGTGGGATAGGCCAGATCTTGGACTTCATGTACACCTCTCACCTGGATCTTAGCCAGGACAATGTACAAGCTATGTTGGATATTGCACAGTGTCTCCAAGTGCAAAATGTGCTGAACATTTGCCACACCTTTTTAAAATCTTCTACAGCTGTAGAGCAAACAGCCAGCATGCCTTGCAATAGCGTATTTTCACTGCAGAATACTTTGAGTGCAGATACGAGCTGTGTCAATGGCAGTTATGGGACAAACCTATTGCACGAATGCTCATCTGACACACAAGCTAATAAAGTCTTGGCTGACCACCATTCTCATGCATCGCAGTCTCTTAATCTTCACACACCCTCAGGTGATGGACAGAAACAACCACAAGAGTCCTTAGATGGCAACTGCACAGAGCTTCCATTTAAACAACCAAATTACTATTACAAACTACGCAACTTCTACAGTAAACAGTTCTATAAGCAAAATACTTGCTCTAATCATGAGAGAGCAGCAGAACAATCCTTTTCTTACAACACATCTACAGAAATAAATACAGTAGAGAATAATTCTTGTACTGTCAATCACTCTGAATGTATTCTTGAAACCTCTGATCATTTACCATCAAACTTTCTGGTTCAGTCTGTGAATGAAGCTGTTCCAGACCAAGATGCAGAGAGCATCCTTACACCGCCCACCAAACAGATGCGGCTGAAAAAGGCAATACACCTCAAAAAGTTAAATTTTCTAAGATCTCAGAAGTCTGCAGAGGAGCCACCTGAGCCTAAAAGAGATGACAGCAGAGTAACAGGAGTAATTGAATCTGTAAATGAAAGTACTGTGGATGTGACAAATGTTAGACTTACTGAAGAAAAGGAAACAGAAGAGGTAGTGAATTCTGAGAATATTGAACAATCTGTTGAAATTGAAAGATCTCAAGGTCCTTTGGAACAAGAAGGGCAATCACAGACTCTGCAGTCACAGAGGCAATATACTTGTGAATTATGTGGAAAGGCTTTCAAACATCCAAGCAATTTGGAGCTCCATAAAAGGTCACATACAGGTACAGTTATCAATAACAGAACAAATATTGCAATTAAAGAGGATATCTTGTGGTATCTCTTGATTCAGAGATGGTGCTTAAGGGTCCCCTTTCAAAAGGGTGTGGTTTTGTCTTTTTTTGAAAATGAATACTCATATAGGAATAAAGACCTTAAGACTGGGTTTAGCTGAGAGTTTTATTTGTATTAGGGATTTCTGATTCCCGTTTAGTTTTTTTATGTTTATTTTTTAAGAACGTGATATTTTAATGAAAATTTTAAGTGTAAATGAATAGTAGACTATACTACAAGTGTTCTAGATCTTTGTGATCATATATTCATTGCAAGATACAAGGGATTAGGGCTTGATGGTCATTTCTTTTTAACCTGGAGAAATATCCTCTGTAATTAATTTGTACTTTTTTCCTTGTGTGAACAACTTTCATTGCATTTACCTAGAGAGTAATGCTCTTGCAAACAAATAGGCTGCAGAGTTAATGGGAATTTTTAATTGACTGACTTTGTCTTAAAACCTCACAGGTAACATTATTTTTAAACTTAGCATAGATTTATTTCTAAGTATCTTTTTATTCTAGTGAAAAACAAGACCTATTCGAACTTTGAATTAACTAATTTGTCTGTTCAGTTTAACCAGAATGTTCCATTATATTTCTACAACTTTAGATATTTTTTAAGGTTTTTAAGAATTACCTAGTCAATTACTAGCTAGTCAAATAACACCATTAATTCAAAGTCCTTGAGATGGCATTATTCCTGATTAAGCTGTTGAACAATTTTTTACTTTCTTTTTCTGTGTATTAAATATTCAAATGCATCTCTCTCAATCTTGTTTAATAAACATCACTTTGCAAACAAGAATATGTATATTGATACTTTGACAGTAAATGTGAAGCCCTCTCAGCAGACATTAATTTCTTTTGTTAACTAATCCTTATTATTAGGAATTTATTCTTCCAAGTTATTAGTAGAAAAATATTTCCAGAATATATGAATATTTGCATTAGCTTCCTGAAGTTTTCACTTGTTATCTTTGACTACATCTGTATATTCACATTACTAATACTACATTTTTTTATAGTCTGGTCTCCTGTGAAAGGGTTGCATGTGTCTCTTGCCTAGATTCTCTCTCTGCCTTGTATTTTTTTTAAATCTGTTTTCTAATTTGAACTGACATTATCAGGTATATTTTAATATCTTAGAAATTTCAGGAAAATAGGTGATCAGGTAGAATATAGAGCATCTAGAGGAGTGCCAGCTGAGGGGGAGACTCTAAAGTCAGTAACACATGAGTTTGTGCTAGATAATGTGTGAGAGAGAGACCCCAATTATGGTAACTCTGTTAGAATTTGCCCTTCCTTAGACATTTCAATCATTGGAAGAAATCTAGATTTTTGAGAGTTCTGGTGCCCATTAAACTACTTGTTTCTTTAAGAGTGTGTTGCCCAAGTGATAGACTTAATTATGGTGTGTTTCTGAGTCTGCTACATCATTTAAAACATGAGGTTCAATGTTTAGTTTATCTCTTCTAAGGTATTATACCTTAAAGGTCAGAGGAGTGGTCTGGGTACTAAGCTTTATGGAAGGAGACTGTAGCCCCTGCTAGAAGTCTTTAGGCACAGCATGGCCAGCAAATGCTTACAAGTGTAGGAAGTGGAAAGAGAGGAAAAGGACTGCAGTAGCATTGCAAGGTTATTCATGTGTGTTGCAGATGATTTCTTTGTTCTTATTTAAGATCTGTGTATTTACACTTGCTTCCACTCCACTTATGCTCTGGTGGATGTTGTTTCACGTTCCACAACGCTGCCTGATACGAACTTGCTTTTTACATTGTGTAAGAAAAGTGATCCTAGGCTTGCTTTTGTTGTTTTTGCTGTCTTCTGCTGATCTGAGTATGCACTGGATTCAGGAATTCCGTGCTGCTTTTCATACGCTCTGTTCTTCCAATAGTTTTCAAAAAATTCTGGACTTGAATGCTACTTAATGTGCCACTGACATTCTTCTATAGATGTGCCCAACTGACAAAGCTTAAGAGCTTAGGTTTAACAAATAATAAGCACAGCAAAGGAGGATGGGAAAGCTGAGGCAAGAATATGACTAGAGAGGCCAGTTTGCTTGCCTGGGTTTTGGGAGTCATGTTAATTTCTTTTTAAATATCCAGCTACTGCAAAAAGAGTAATTGGAAAATTACCATGGTTAGGGAGTAGGATGTTAATATAGGAAGGATCTGTAGCTGAAGGTACAGGGCACATCTGCATCATTAATATTAGGTATACTGGTAGTTAAGTAATGTAAATGTGTGCTAAAAGCCATTTTCATTCATCTGCTGCTTCAGAGAGCAAAGCAAATTGCTAGCTAATCAATTTTATTTAAGAACGTGAGTTTTCTAGAGCTGAGCAAAAGGGTTAGCAAGCATTTAAGTATTACAGTGCTTACTGAAAGTCCTCCAAATCTGGCTTTGCTGAAAAGATGAAGGAAGTTACTTTCACACTGGCAAGTCAGTTTTTAACCCACAAATGAAAGCTCTTTCAACACAAGTGCTGTGGTGGCCTGGTCATCAAGAAAAAGCACATGTGAAATTCTCCCTGAACACTAAGAACTACTAAAGAATTAACAGGATAACATGGTTCCAATGATCAGTTGTCTTAAGTCAGGCATATTGTTTTCAGTAAGTTATTGTATTGGGTTGCCTAGCTGTTCTAATTGTGTTGGTAGTGGATATTTAAAAGAATCTCTAAATAGAGCATATTGCACTGACTTTAAGATTGATTTTTACTTCACTGAATGTTATAATTTGTTTTTTATTAGATTTACCTTTCTGAAAAAAAGGAAGCAAGTATATCTGTCTTACACAGCCCTTACCTATCCAGGAACATCCAGGGTTTTGGGTTTTTAAAAAATATTTTCAGGAAACATCTCTGAAAAAACCCACACCCTGTGGAAAGAGCTTTTGCCAGATTGGAATGCAACAGGAACAGAGTCACACTGTTATGTAATACACTTGTTCCTCAACCTTTTTATTCTGAGATTTGCTTGAGCAAATTGCCCTCATTCTATGCATTAGGGAGTCCTGCTCTTCACCATTGTGATCTCTTCAGGAACAGCAAATCTGCCTTCATGCCTTTCTCCTCTGGAGCTGACACACCATTGCTTTGATCGTACTGCTGTGTACTTTGTCTTCATCGCTTCTTGCAGAGCATTGGACAGAAAGGATGCAACAGAAGATAGAAAGCACAAGGCAGTCCAGGGGTCCAAAAGTAAAGTTCCCTGGATGTTCAAGTGTTGTCTTAACTGTAGTTCATTTACTACTTTTCCCCAAATTTTCCCTATTGTTGTTGATTCAGCATGGTCTTTGAGAAGGTTTATGGTCTCAAATAAGGTTTTTGGTTTTGAATTTAATGACAATCATAGAATAATTTAGATTAGAATGGTCCTTTGGAGGTCATCTAGTCCAATCCTCCACTCAAGGCATGGCAGATTAGATTGGGTTGTTTTGCTCTTGACCTTCTGTAGTCAAATTTTGGATAACTCCAAGGACAGATTCCACAACCTCTCCAGGCAACCAGTTCCAGTGTTTGACCACCCTTATGGGGTAAAAGTTTTTTTTTTTCATATATCTAATTGGAATTTCTCATGATCTAACTTGCATTTGTTGCCTCTTGTCCTATCACTTTGTATCTTCTGTGGTTTCATCTGTCTTCCCAATCCATGTAGAAAGCAGTAGGATTTCCTGTTGGCTTTCTCTTCCTAAGACTCCAGGTGTGATCTCACCAGTGATAGGCAGAGAATAATCATAGTAGCTGCACTCCTAATAATATGCCTTAGGAAGCCATTAGCCTGACTCTTCCTGAGGGATGCTACAGAACTAAAAGTAATTTAGTATTTCTACTAGAATTCATTCTTGGAATAGGCTACTTGATATGCCCAGTGGTTTGGAATTTTATGCAGGAGCAGAATTGTTCTCCAAAAACTAATTTGATGTTTATTTTCAAACACATTTTTTTTTGTTTTATCTTTGTTGTCAGTAAAAGAAGTCCAACTCTTTGTACATCAGTACAGTCATAACGAGGCTGGATGCAGTCTAAAACAATAGCTTTGAGAAATTTGAGCCTCTAGTTCCATTCATGTCCCTCTAGTTATTTTAGGCTGGATTTCTGTTCAGATAATAGTCTTTATGCCAATAGCAACTTTTTTTAGTGTAGTTAATTTCTGCAGAAATTACTGCTAGTGTTTTTTACCCTCTATTTCAAATTAGCTCGATGCTTTTATGGTTTTCAGAAGCCTTCACTGTTGCCAGAGATCTGGCTCTCTGTTGCTTTCATTTATATTTTTGTTGTCAGTACCAGAATATTTAGTGTTTTTCAAATTTAGAAATGAAACAAAGCCTCAGTGCTTTTCATAGTTGAGTTAATGTTTTCTTATTTTTTGTCTTTAATTGGATAGAAGCTTTCTTGAAACTCATGCAACATTTTCATTCTTCATTAACTAGAAAAAGTGGATTTAGCCTGAAGTTGTTAGACTAACTGCAAGGTTGCTATCTGTGAAGCCATGTGACTGTGTATGCTTGCTCTGTGCTTTAATATGTAAGAGAACTGCATTTGGTATCCTGAAATATGTTGAAAGAACGTTGCCATGTATTTGGCGTCAGGGAAGGAAAATGGAACCTCAGCACCTGGATATTGTAGATGTTGCTCATAACACTTCGAAGCACAGAGGGAGAACACTGATAGAGAGAATACTTGCTGGAAGAGAAGGCTACAAATAGGCAAGAGGTCTTCTGCAAAATCAGGGAAGTTATAATTTAAAAAGTAAATAAAATTCTTTAGGCAGATTTTGAATCAGCACCGAGATGAAACACAGTGCAAGGTCTCTTTTTCCTTCTGGAAATATCAATGTTCAAAATCTCTAATTTAGCTTCTTTGTACCCGTGGACCAGATTATATTATGTCCTGTTGGTATACAGTTAGAGTAATGAAAATATAATTAGAAACCTGACTGTCATTGAATTCACTGGTATTTGACCATTATTATTGTTTTAAAAATTCTAGAAGATGCACAGAAATTTTTATCAACAGTGTGAAAAACAGGAAACCAAGAACTAAGCAGGGAAAAAACCCTACCTTTATGCAATACTGTAGAGGAGAAGTAGTGATTAGAAAAATATATTTGTCTTGACAGCTGGAGAACTGAAGTTATTGTGCAATCACATTCTAGTTTAAGAGTCAAGTTATTTTTAAGTTACAGGAGGCTGCACTTTTTTACTAAAGCTGCTTATGTTTTTGGAGATTCAAGAATACAGTTTCATATGTTTAAATTCAGAATTTTGTAGCAAAATATTTGGGTTAATTATCAGATACTCTTAAATAGGATGAGAATTCAAAGGCAAATATGTATTTGGAAGTGAATAGCTACATACTGATCAGAGATGTATTGTACAAATCACAGAGAAAACAGAATCCTTCCAAATTGGCCTCTGTGCATTCCCTGTGCTTTTTAGGAGTGGGCCTTTGTGTGGACAAGTGGTAAAACTGGTGCACTTCCCATAGCTTTTATTGTTGTTGCAGGACCTTGTCATCTACTGTGTTTTTCCTGGAAGTATGGTACCCCTTTCATTTGGAAAAAAATGTTTTAAAAAAGTTAACAAAACACTCCCATTCATGTGAAAACTCTGCTACTTACTCACTCTGAAAGATAAATTCTATTTCTGAGCAAGTCTGCCTTACAGGCTTAATGGTAAATATTGTACTTCCCTCTTGAATTTCCCTTTAAATACATGGGTAAGTGTCCTTTTGGGGATATTTTTACTCTTACATTATGTGTTTTTAAAGGAACTGTACCAATTTAAAACATTTGTCTTTTTTGGCCACTATTAGAAGTTCTATGTTCTGTTTCTTCTCCTTTTAGGTGAGAAACCTTTTGAATGTAACATTTGTGGGAAACACTTCTCACAGGTGGGAATATTTTATATTATGGTACTTATACTTGAAAATTAAATGCATCTATGTGTTGATTCTAAAAATAAGCTTAATTTAAAGTCCATAGATTAGGTAATTCAAAGACCAGCGACTTCAGGGAAAAAATACTGAAATGTAGTTGAAAATAACACGTTAAATGTTTTATATTTCTTTGGCATGTTTTGTACCTTTGGTTCTGTTAATTCTCAGTAGATGTGTTATGTATTTTACTGTCAAATGAATATTTAACTATACGGAGCCACAACTATATTTGAAATACTGAGAGCATTCAGACTGTGCTTTTGGTGTACAATTTAGGGATATGTTGTGAATGGCACTTTTACAGTGTCTGAAAAAATTACAGGGTAGGATATTCACAATATAGTTTCATCTTCCTAAATGGCATAAAGTATTAAGCAGAATTTTTGAGTCAGTTTCCTTCTGTGAAGAAAAACAGCACAGTTAGTCTGAAGGGACAAAACGCAGTTATGATTTAAAAAAACCCACTTGTGAAATTCCCTACTTACATACAGGGTCTAAGCTTTAGCTGCCTTAATTTGCCCTCCAATGCTTGCTTATTGCTCTAGGCACAACAATTCATTCGTATTTCTATACATTTGGTGCCTAATTGTCTCATATTTCCTAAATGTCTATTTATTTGCTATTTACTTGGTTGGAATATGTGCACTTAAGTACAAAGGAGAATAGACAGGTGCATAATTTTATCCTGAGATTAAATAATAATTATTGCTGAATGACTTTGGTCTTCCTTATAGTTTAAGGATTAGCATTATGTGATTTTTGTCTACCCATCCACCAGTGCTTGTGCTTCTTTTGTTTCACTTTTGTATTCCTCCAGTGGGACTTCTCTGACCCATGAATCTGAGCAACTGCATCATCCACTCTCTTACTAAATATGAATATAACGCTGCATCCAATGAGAAATACTGTTTCATCATGCTCATCAAGCCTTTTGAGCAGAACTGGGTTTGCTTATTAGGCAAAGAAAGTGCATTTTCATTCATTTTCATGGTTGAACTTTTAGTTATTAAAGGAAAAAGTTGGATGTTTCCAAATTCTATTAAAAATACTTTTGGCAAATGAAGTGGTATTCTGTACTGTTACTGTGTGGGGAGATGAAATAAAAAAGCTTTGCAGACACGTATTACACTACTTTAATTAGAAACAAACAAAGAAAAACCCAACAAAACTGGGCATTTCTGCCTTTTAATTAACCACTCTTAAACAGCTTCCTTCTCCTTTCATCCCCATTACCTCACTTGCCTGAAAAGTACAGGTAAATATGTATTGATGAACAATTTCTACTTGTCCAGAATATGAGAGATAATGTTTGGCTTGTGTGCTGCAGTTCTCTCTCTGGTCATAAAGGGAACTTGAATACATCTGAGGTACTTGCTTTTAAATTGTGCAAATAAGTAAGACTCCACCTACCAGAAAGGAAGATGCAAGGATAATAGTTATCTACTTTTTGCTTAAACCATCTCCGATCTTGGTCTTGGTCTTCTCAGCCTGCAGGCACAGAAAGAGCAACACTTTTCTTATTTAAGTCTCCCAAGTTCCCTGCTTTTGGGACAGTCCAGTTGTGCCTGGTAGTATGGCTGCTTCTGCTGGAAGTAACCAACATTCTGTGTGTTGGAATGTGAAACAGAAAGGAAGAAAGTAGGGATTGACACAGGAGCTCAGTCTGGAAGAAATAACTGTAAATGTCTTTGATTTTTGGAGAAAATGGTTCCTTTTCTACTTCCAAGCCTGCATCTACCCTTACAGCTAGTACACAGCCTGAGGGTCCTTCTCTGGCTGGTGATCCAGGACATCACATTTTACCTCCTGACTGCCTCCTTCTGCAGAGCTTCCTTTGGGGGACCATATGCATTGGTTCCTTCACTTTAAAAGCATGCTGGTAACAAATGGACTAAGTCTAGTGTATCTCTTTAGTCTGTGAATTTGTGAGGAGTGATGTGCAGCCAGCAGCAGTAAAAGGATTCTTCAGTGCATTTTTTTTCCTTTCCCTGAAATCCTGGCAAAAGTCCTCTTCTGCTTTTTCACAGGGAAAACATATTCTGCCTTAAGCAAGTTTATGTATCACCTGAAAAGCTTAGGAAGATAGAATTTACTGATGTTTTTACCTCTTTTATTGTCTCAGCATAGATAATTTTTTCTGTCATTAGGAGGAGTGACATAGGTTTGTAACAAAGAAATGGATCTATTTGCTACTTTCTGTAAAATGTTTTTATTCTGTCTGAAAATCCCTATATGTGAACTACTTCAGACCAACTGTTGCACTTCAAATTCACCCTCTGTCTTTATCCAGAATCACTTTCAAATGCCTATGATATGGTTTGGTTTGTGATATGGATAGAGGTAAAGATTCTGTCTTTTGAATGTTTCTCTCAAATGCACCTCTGCATAAAATCCCTTGTTTTCAGAGCTCCATGGAGAAGTCCTCTCAGTCTTCTCCTTCCTCAGATATAGATGCCTAATGCCTCTCTCTGAATGGGTTTTGCCAGAGAGAACAGTGGCTCAGTCATACTGTTGTCTGAAAAAACTTTACAGGGGTTAAAGAAGGCTCTCTCAGGGTTCAGACGAAGCTCCATTTGATACTCTCCTCTGTGTCTGCCTGTATGTGTCTGCACTAATTCAGTTCTGGTGTATTATAAGCTCTGATGACAGTGATTGATCCTCACAGGTAATTTATTATCTAAAGGAGTTGTAAGAAATTACTAATGGGTCTTATTTTTGTTGTCTTCCTGTGTCCAAGGAGGACATGGTAATCTTTGCATCCCCAATTTTCTTTCCTTATTGAAGGAACTTAATGTTCCTTTACTGTTCTTAGATAAAACCAGGCAATTATCCATCAAAGAGAACAGAAGAGTTATTTTTCAGCTGTGGAGGTATGCACAGTTTGTGGAACATCTGAAGCTCTTCTGTCCAGGCTGGCTGATGTTGTGCTTTGAGAACTGAACTCTCAGTGCAGCAGCCATTCAAAAGCACCAGTGGCTTTAAAAAAATCTTTTTTAAAAAGTTGTGATGAGTAGGATGATTTTGTTTGGTCATTATTTAGTTTGCCTGCTAGACTAGCACGATTTTTGCAGGACTGGGACAGGAAAGATATGTAATAAAAATTAGTTGCCAGTTAATTCCATTTGTTAATTTCTGTACTTCCTCTTCTGTTTTCTTTTGATATATGTAAATATTTATAGGTTTGGAGCACTTGGCACTGAGTATTTTCTGGATTGAAAAATGTTTATGCTATTATTTTGTTTTAACCTCCTGGTATGTGAATTCAGACATCTTGATGTAACAATATTTTATTTGTAGGACAGGGAAAAGAGACTAACATGAACCATATTACTAGTAAGTTTTCTTCTTCACTGCAATCTAGATAGTGTAATTTTCATTTATAATTGAACCTGTTTTCAACTGTAGATCTTTCTTTTTCCTAAGCATTTGATTTCAGGCTTCTAAAAAATCTGTTTTTTTCTGTATATAATTGATGACTATAATACATAGGCAATTTGATCTTGGAAGTATGTGGTACCCTGTCTTTAATAGATAAGAATGCTTGAGTTTATACGTGCTTTGTAGTTTAGAATTAGGAATAAAAAGCCAATCTCATAGTGCCCATCATTGTCTTTTTGTCTATATATAAACCAGGCTGAATTTAAATGTTTAAATTACTGTTGCTTCAGGCAGGTAATCTCCAGACACATTTACGTCGCCATTCTGGTGAAAAGCCATATATTTGTGAAATCTGTGGGAAAAGGTGAGTGGAATTGTTCACGATAACATGATAAAACTTGTTCATATTTTCTTTAATCTTCATGATAAACTAAGGGCCGAGAGCTAAGGCAGCACACTGCTCAGTTTTGTTTAAAAGACTTTGGGTTTAAGTGTATACTGATAGGATTAAAAGACACATGGGCCTGCAAGTGTCTTGTTGCAAATCTGAATAATAACATAAAATATGTCACCACATATATATAGACTAGGGTGTTAATTTGTTGTATATTGGTGTCTTTAGTTAAGGATATACTGTTATGTGTATTTTGAACAGTGTAACAATAAATCATGTAGTTTTGTATCTTTCCCTCATATTTTTTTTCATTATTTCATCTTATATAATTCATGTTACATTTTATGAAGTGGGAAACATGATGAATTTAAGAAAAGCATTAAATACTTATGCCTTCTGGTAAAAGGTGACAGAAAATACATTAATTTAGGAGTAGCATTCATACTTCAGTTAAATACAGAAAAAATTAGTACCATTAAAGGTGAAAAGGTGTTTTGTTTTGTCTTTTTTCCTACCATAAATATAATTGGACGTTGCCAGCTTCAAAATGTTTTTTCTTAAATGCATCCTTTTATTTGTGTTTTAGATTTTAACCTTTGCTCAGAACATCACATATTTATTGTAGCTGATTTCCACATGTTTCTCCATTTAGGGGAATTAATATGCTTATAAAGACAGTAATTGGGTTTGCATATTCTGTTCCAGATTTGCTGCTTCTGGAGATGTTCAGCGTCACATCATTATTCATTCTGGAGAAAAGCCTCATCTATGTGATATCTGTGGCAGAGGTATGCAGGAACCAGGGTTTCTACCTCTGAGGTTTTTTGATTGAAATGCAAAGAGTAAATTTTAATCTTAGCTTCTGTCATATATTTTTAGGATTCAGTAACTTCAGTAATTTAAAGGAGCACAAAAAGACCCATACAGCAGATAAAGTGTTCACCTGTGATGAATGTGGGAAGTCATTCAACATGCAACGAAAATTAGTAAAGCACAGAATTAGGCATACAGGGGAGAGGCCATACAGCTGTTCAGCATGTGGTAAGATTTGCTGTGCATAGCTTCGTTGTGTCTTTGCTTTTTAAATGATAAGTAAGGGTTCCTGTGTCAGCAGAATAAAAATTAACCAAAATTATTTTAAATTGGAATACTGTGTTGTGAAAGTTTTCCATAAAATCTATTGTCTTGCATATGTTATAGTCTTTCATTTGGTGTAAATTTGGTGTAATTTCCTTTGACTGTTGTAAATAAGGTCAGAGGTGAATTCCCATTGAAAAATAGAGAAAGAAAATAAGAGAAATGAACACTGGATATGTACATGTTTGCTAGAGAAGTACTGATACTATCTGCTTCAAAAATTGTTTTATTTTCAGTACAGGCTTCCTGATGGAAAGCCAGGTTTGGTATCAGTTGGCTGTCAATGGAACCGTTTTTTCTTCCTTGTTTTTTGTTTCCAATTGAATACTCTCTGGATTTAACTGCATTCAATCATGGAGTTTGATAATTACAACCTTTTGCTACTGCTTCAGTCTCTGTAATAAAATCAAAACTTGATCAATACTTCATACCAGAGAAGACCCATTTTCAAAATCTGCTAGATAAGTTGTACTTCCACATGGTCTGAAAATGACTCTCTGATCAATGATTCATCATTGTATAACATAGTTTTCAGAAAATGCATTGTCTATCCTTATCTCATATGTTACTTAGCATCCTGCATACTAGTTATTTTTCTGCCCTTAAGTGCTATTTTAGTATAATTTCATTCCTGTTCTGAGGAATCAGCTTTGGAGGAAGGTAGCTCCGTACGATAATGTCCCACTGCAGTATGTTTTATTTGTAATGTCTTTTTTATTTGTAATGCACAAGTAAAGCTAATATTATCAGGAAGTCTTGCATCAGAGGGAAGAAATAGACATGCAGCATATGAAAGTATAAACAGTTTTATTGCTGTCAGTAAAACAGGCTTATTTTCAGCTTGTCTTGTAGTGTTTTTTGATTATTTTTCATTTAAGCCAGGTCATCTTATTCTGAGGCGTCAAAAATTGTGCAAAGAGGATCTGATCAAACATTAAGAAACCATTCATATTATGCAAAAATCCCCATGTATTATTCCAGTAAATTGTAATCTTATTGTAACTGTTTAATGGCTTTTCTGAAGAGAAACCTGGGCAGTAGAACGCAAGTATTCTGCCGAAAATTGAGACTGCAGTTTTACTGGGCTTTCAGACAATACAGTTCATTTTAGTTGGTATCTGTCCACACAAAAGAAAATAATTTTAACCTAGGTAAATTGAGATAAAATCACAAGTAAGTACCAGCTTATTTCTGCTGTCCGGAGAATGAGATGTCTGAATCATGCAAGAGATCTTGATGCTCTCTTGTTGTGCCTGTTCTTCTACACTTTGCTTTAGGTCAGCCTCAGACACTTTTTTTTTTTTCCAGTGTGGTAATTGAGCTTTTTTGAGCCTGTGATTCTGAACACAGGAAAACAGTTGAATATTTTCAAGCTGAAAGAGGGTAGTTTAGATTAGACATTAGGAAGAAATTTGGGTGTTGAGGCACTGGAACAGGTTGCGCAGAGAAGTCGTGGATGTCCCCTCCCTGGAGGTATTCAAGGCCAGGTTGGATGAGGCTTTGAGCAGCCTGGTCTGGTGGGAGTTGTCCCTGCCCATGGAAGGGGGGTTGGATCTTTAAGGTCCCTTCCAACCCAAAGTATTCCATGATTGTAGAATCTTATTGTAGTCTAATATTTACAGCAATAGAAAATTACAGTTTGGACACATTTTCTGACTAGAATATAAAAAATTATCTGCTACATTACATTAACTCAAAGTTAACAAAAAGGCTAATTTTGCCAGCACTTTAGGAACAGTTCGTTGGTAATGAACAAACCATTACTTTCTGTCATGCAGTTCTTCTTATTTAGAAGCTCATCAGCATACTGTTTTTCCAGGCAGATGAATTAAATTGATGATTTTTATACTTTTTTCCTCCACAAAAATTGATACAAACTAAGAGCACTCGTAACTTTCAAATACTAACGGATATTCCCATCTCTTGAGACAAAAACTAAAGCACTGGGAAACACAAGTTAGATAGATCAGGAAGAAGAAATAAGTCATTGAATTGTAAAAATAGATGGAGCTTGTTTTAACCTGTTGTAAATAAATGAAGAACCACGACTGGGATGTACTGTACCTTATCACTTGGTATTTTCTCTGATTAAAACATGTTTATGCACTTGTGTCAAGAGCAAAATCGTAATGTATCACTTCTGTCTTGTAGGGAAATGTTTTGCAGGCTCTGGTGACCTGCGCAGACATGTGAGGACTCATACAGGAGAAAAACCCTACACCTGTGAGACTTGTAACAAATGCTTCACTCGCTCGGCTGTTCTGCGGCGGCACAAGAAAATGCATTGTAAATCCACTGATGAAGGTCCAAATACATTAGATGAATTTACTCAAGGGATGGAAACTTCTGACCTTGACAAATCTCAGAGCTCTGACTCTTTTAGCCAAGAAATGTCTGTTACGTTGTTACCAGTGTCTGTTAAATTTCCCCTTCGTCCAACTGCAAATTCAACTGAATTTGATAGTTCAGCGGATTCGTACTGTAAGTTGCGATCAATGATTCAACACCATGACTCAGGAAACCAACAGAAACTGAACGTGGATTCTGCTAAACTCCCAAAAGCTCAGACACAACAAAATCCACCACCACCACCACCACCACCATACGCTTATGCAGATGTAGATGTACCTTCTGCAGAAGAGCCCTTGCAGTCTGATAATATTCCCATGATTCGTTCCTCTATGGTTGGCTTGGACACTCATTGCAATGATCCGGTTGGCAGTCGAACATCATCTGCTGCATACAAGAATAATGAAGGACCCTTCTTCTCCAGCATGACCCTCTGGGGTTTAGCTATGAAGACCTTGCAGAATGAAAGTGAATTGGAACAATGACACCTCAGGTGACTGTGTCAAAACTTCTTACAGGCATTTCATGCTGAAGTGATTGCAATTGCACTGCAGCATAGAGATATCAGAGCTAGTTTTCAAGCCAGCTTGCTTGGATACTGGTAGAAATCAAGATGCCCATGTCCAGAACCCAGCGTAGGCTGCCTTTACACTGCTTCTCAGCAAAGCTCAGATCTAGTTTCGGGGACCTTTGTTGTTCTGTGACTGCACTGTGTAGTTCATGTGTTGCCATGATTTACTAAAATTTGCCATTTAGTAAATTTACCATTTAACTAGCTATTTTTTAACTGATAATGAAGGAAAGGATGGCCCAATGCCTACTATCATTATATGGGTGCAATTCCAAGTATGAGTCATCAGAGTTGTGCCAGGGTGTAGGTATGAGAAGAGGACAATAACAAATCCCTAGTGAACCTGAGTTTCAGTAGTGGCTTTCTTACTGGTAGAATCATTGGTTTACATGACTTGAGTATTGTGATCTTAAATTTAAATGTTAAATACTGGGCAATATTTGTGATAGTGCAAAGTAACTGTATATCTAGAATCTTTATTTTTTTACAATAAAAGCTTTTTTTAGTATTTTATAAACTATTTTGCACAGCAGATTATTTGTACAATGAAGGCCAAGATCAGGAAATGTGAATAAAGGGAAGTTGTTTTACATTGTATCTTAATTGCTCAACGTGTTTCATCTTTCATAAAAAGATTTTCAATAACATAATTCCATCTATTCCAGGTATCTTTTCAATGCTAATGGGGATACCACAGCAAGAAGAGCTGCGCTATGAAATAAGGGCAATCAATACACCAGTAGATTGTCTTGCATTTCTGTGAATTAGTGTAAAATGCTGGCTAATTAATGGAATGGATAGACTTAAAGGATAGAAACTTTGCTTAGAGGCCTTTTTCTTCTTTCATGCTTTGAATGGTTACATTCATTTTCAGCATAGATGTGTTGCTGCATTTCAAACTACAGTCTCATGAGTTTTACTGGCCTAACTTTTTCCAACCTATCAAAAAGTTTTAGCAGTCTGTTGTCAAGTGTTATAGTAAAATTTTTCTTAGGTATTGTAGATTCTGAAATGAAAATATCCTTGTGCTAATCTTTTTTCTGAACTTCATTCACAGGCTGGAAAGTCTGTTTGAAGCACATACCTCTTATTTCCTAATAAGGAGTCTTGGTGTTCACCACTAGCAAGACAGCTGTGAGTACAGGTATCTCTGGATAAGACTGCGAGACTTCAGAGTTGCACTTGCATTAAAAATAGTCCGGTATTTATCTGGGATTACAAAATCACATAAAATGCCAAACATCTCGCTATATAAAAATTTTTGGTTGTGAAAAGAAGCAGTTTGTAGGCTGAGAAGTAGATTTCAGTGTTTTGCAACAGCTGACAAGATCTGGTATTGTTGCTGTTTTAATAACACTGCAGTTCCTCTGCTTAAAAACTTATAGCTGTAACTGTCTAGTAATTTATATGTAATGTCACATTTTCCTGGTATTAGAAAATATATGGTCAGTTGTATCCCATTAAAGCACAAAAATGGAAATCTATTACAATTGGCTAGTTCTTCATAGAACAAGAATTAGTATTGCTAGAACAGGAATGCAGACCACACATGACTTGAATTATGTGGAAGTTCATAGCCTGGAAAATACGATATTTTTCATATTTTTAAAGTGCTCACCACGTTTTTTCTCCCAGGAATTCAAAGCTAGCTCTTTGTTTTCTTACTGTTTTAACACTATGCATTACAATTTATGGCTTCCTTTCCTTTACTTGGGCCGTATACTTCCCTGTTTTTAACTGCTTTCAACCTGAGTTGAAATGAGAAAGATTATATTTCAGGCCAGAGTGTGGCACTCCTTAAAACAAAAGGTGCAGATCATTACACAGTGTATGTAACTCTTGAAAGAAACACACTTCTCTCAATCATCACGTAATGTTATGAAAAAATTTAACTACTTTGTTAATGTAGTGGAAAAAAAATAATCCAGATGTGCTGGAGACCAAGCTGCAAATTTTTTCACCTTTCTTTTCTTGTAGTGCACATACACTAGGAAACTTTAAAACATCTATATTTTTCCAGCCAGTGAAGTCGAAACAAGAAGCTTCTGCAGTGCCTGATTTTAAAAATGGCTCCTAGGCTAGCAGAACACAGTTCCACAACACTTTCTATATTTGACCCCTTTGGTCTTCTCTCATTCATTTTCTTTTACAATATTTGCTGTTGAACACTGCAGATCTTTATGGAAATCAGCTACATGGTATTCCACAATCCATATATTATGGTTCTGTCCATAACCATGTGTGGTGATGCTCACAGTCGCTCTGCTTTCCTTGCACTAGTGCCTAAGGCAAAACGTGAGTATCTGCCAGTCACTAGCTCTGTAGCATTCCCCTTGTCAGAAACTTTTTAGATTTATTCATCCCAAGAGAAAACAGAAATTTGATTCTGTTCCCACAAGGATTCTGTGGCTTGGAAAAATGAAATCTGCAATTTGTGAACCTCCTAACTTTTTTGTTGTTTCTGATTCTGCAGTGGTTTTGCTTTCTTTGTTGTGTTTTGGTGATGTTGGTACAGGACAGCTTTAAAACAGATCATGTTGCAACCTTTGTGCAGGTCCGTGGAGGTCTGTATACTTTGTTTTGGAGGAATGTGTTATTGCTGAATACTGTCTTATGGTGAAAAGTGAAAATGGCATCTTGAGATGCTTGTAAGAATATATCAAGTGCATTTTGCACAG
This sequence comes from Dromococcyx pavoninus, assembly GCA_033558185.1. Classification (NCBI taxonomy): domain Eukaryota; kingdom Metazoa; phylum Chordata; class Aves; order Cuculiformes; family Neomorphidae; genus Dromococcyx; species Dromococcyx pavoninus. Next base: position 2,477,049 of record JAUMJL010000020.1, on the reverse strand, counting down.
AGAATAATCTCTTTTGCTTGACGGTATTTCTTTCTGTGAGAGTTTCACACCAGAAACATGAAGGTTCTCAAACTTGATACCAGATCGTGAATACTGTTTGCAGTTTGGAAGTTTGATAAAACACCATGTGGCAATGTGGCATCTTTGAGAAGGAAGTAGAGCAAACACTGGCAGGAGAAAGTAGTCCATCTGCTTTTGTGCAGCTGGAACCAGAAAAAGAAAGAGTTGCAGCACCAGTCAGGAGCACTAAGAATTGTTTTTTCCTAGCTGGCTTGAAGGAAGAGCTGAGCAAGAGAGAAAATTCAAAATATGAGTAGATGGATGGAGTCAGATGGAAGAGAATGATTTTATTTTTTTTTATGTATGGAATAAGAAGTTTTGGATTAAGAAGCCCCATCCCTGCAGCCACTTTGCAGTGAGAATACCACTGCCCGACTGCAAGAAGATGTATTTTGCTTCTGTGTGTTTTCAAAATCAAATAGAGTATGTCATGTTGATTAACTATTCTCTGAGCTTTTCTCATCTGTAGAAAGTTACCTGGAAAGAGGATCTTTTCTTGTATCCTAAGAGTTTCCTATGCCAAACCTGTGGGTCCATAATGAAGGGGGTATTTGAATAGAAATAGCAAATATGGTCCGATAGTCCTAATGCTGCTGTAAAGCTGGCACAGCTAAAAGCAGCAGCAACCCCATGACTTTGAAGAACAGGTGGAAACCGTGACATAATTATTGAGCCAATAGTATTTCACAAGCAGCAGATGCCCAGCTGTAACTATTGCTCATAAATATCTATAGCCAGCATGCAGAGGGGTATGAATAAGCCTCACTCAGTTGGCTTGTAGCAGGCACTGCTGAAGGGCCATTATAATCGATGTAAAAGGCATGCTATTTAAAGAAGTTAACTAACATGGCATAGTAGAACTGAAGGACTGCTAATTGTTATTTATTAGAATAGCTATCCTGCAGTTAGAGCTGCTGTTGAGTTCATCTTGCGAACTTTAATCACTTTTGTTCCTGGAAGATGCAGGTAAATACTCAGGGCTTAGTTTGGGATTGTTCAGTGCAGATGTATCTCTGTCATTTAACTCCTGCAAAATATAAAAAAATTAAATTATAGTAGTGTTTGAACTTTTGAAGGCACTACTGCTGGTTTTGCATTATTTATGTGTATTAAACCTATACAAAATTTAATATGCCTTTTTTATGTGGATATGTTTTCTGTGTGTACACAGGAAAATAATATATAATTAAGTCTAAATTCAAATAACTCCCTCACCAAAAAAAATCCTCTTGCTTATCTTGAGACTTACAGTCTAGTTTAGTTAGAACTGAAAATAAAATTGTTTGAGAAAGGAAAACTTCACTAGGAAGGACTTGTCACTTGTTCATTACCTATGGCCATTGAGCACATATAGTGTTTTTGTAGTCTGAGCCATTATCAGCATCCTGTCATACTCTTTTCAAACCTGGCCTACTAGATGTTTTGCAGTTTCTGGAATCCAGAGATTCAGCTTTAGAATAGAGCACTTGTGGTTTGTTTTCATGGCTTGTTCAGTAAAATCAAATAGGCTTAAACTCCTGTTGATAATTTTATAAGGAAGTAATTGCTACACATGAAGTCTTCCCAAAACATCTAAGTGGCATATACAAGAGGAAGCCAAATTTAAGACAAAATCAGTGTGAAGCAAGTGGAACTGGCCCCATGGGCCATTTACTTCTGGAATCTACATTTTGCTTTCCTTTCATTGTCCTCCCTGCTGTGGGTAGCTCCATTCATACATGGACAGCTGCATTCAATTCTTGCTGCTCGCTTCATGCCACTTACCCACTCCTCATAATCCAGACCAAGGGTTAACATATTCAAGCTCAGTGAGGAAAAATGTAGAGGTGTATAGGTAAACAGAGTCCCACATAGTTGTAAAACTCTATAGCAATCTCCTGTCTCCATGGTTTGCAGCGTGTGCTGGGATTTTGGGTATTTAGCTTTCTTGCTAAAGGGCTTGTTTGAGCAGCGATACGCAAAACAAATAGGACAAGAAACGTAGATAGTCTTGTTGTACAGAAGACTTAATAGTAAGCAAGCAAACGTGAGCTTTCTAGGCAGATTTGAAGCAGGAAAATGTGATAGCTTGGGAAATGTGTTCTAATGAGAAGTGGAGGGCCTTAGATGCAGCTATTTTGTAATTCAGTATGCTAATGCCTTCAAAGTGACCTGTGCTCCACTGTGCTGCAAATAGATTTCTTTGTACTGGTACACACAGGCTTGTGCTTTCTGGTCCATAGCCTTATTCATTAATCCTTACTGACATCTATTATTGAATTTGCCTTCTCTAAACAGTTGGTTTCCATCTCTGTTATTAAATCTCCACCCTAGCAAACAGATAAAAATTACCTTTAAAACACAGCCTAGTAAAGACACAAGCTAGTGACTCAGACATTGTTTTCTCTAAAGGCAGTACCCCTACAGTTTAAATATAATTTTCTTCTTTTTTTTTTTGTCGTTGATATTCACATGTGTGTTCAGATCTGACAACAGTTTTGTTCTCTTGGTGAGGGAATTTTTCCTGGAAGGTTACAAAAGCCCATTAATACAGGGGCACAATGCAGTGCTGAGGAGCGTGCATGCATGAACTACAAGTCTGCCAGCTTTTTGTGAAGCTCTGCAGGGGGCGTTATGGTGAAATAAAGTCTTTCAGGCCCTTTTAGTGTAGTTCTGACCTTCCACTCTATATTAAACAGATGACTGGAACCAGAAAGATAGGTCATTGTGACTGCAGTTAATATTTGTAAGGACCAAAGCAGCTCTCAGCCTTTGAGGTAGAAGGAATCATCTTAAGTGTGAAAATGTATCATCACAAGAATGGAGAGGATCAAAGGAAGGCCAGCTGGTGCTCGGACATCTTTTCATAACCTTTATTACAATGCTAGAATACACTAACCTCAATGGGAAGTCCATTCAGTTGGTGTATTTCAAATAGATAATCTGTATTCTAGTGAAACAAAGAAAGCTAAGAGAGCCCCTTCTAAAGAGGGGGTGGTCGACACAAATTTGCCTATGATTTAATCATACTGGTTTTCTAAAATCAGCTTTTCTTTTTCAGTGCAAATATATGAATGCATGACATGCTTATTTTAGAAGTGGCTGAAAATTTGTAAATTTAGGTAGAGAATTCTAGCTATGGTTTACTTACACTTCAGAATAAAGGCCCTCTGCATTTTCATTTGCTATGCACAAAAAGTAAGACATAGTATTTCAGGGAAAAACTATACAGAACAACCATAAGATTAAATCATCCAGGAGGCACATAAAATAAATGTGAAGTCGTGAAAAGGCCAAGATTAAGGCTGACTGCTTTTGACAGACATTGACATTTAAGCTTGGACTTCAAGGGAACATCATACCACTGTAAGTATGTATGGAATAAGCAATAGCAAAGCAGAAAATCAATGCAGATTGCTGGTTAGAGGTAGGCTGTTACAGTGAAGTCCTGTGTCCACAGGCTGAGGGCTGTGCTACTGGATCCATGCTAAATGGATAGGGAAAAGCAATAGGATTGTAGGTATAGACCACAGGTGAGTACTTCTGCTATGATTTTTTTAGGTAGGGAATGCTGGAGGTCATTAGAACATCGAAGTTCAAACTCAAATGGTTCAGTCATTACTTTCAGATAAGGATATCATTTAATCACTTTCTGAATTTATTTGATGGATCCAGAAAGGGGAAAGTCTCATTTTCACTTGTTGAGCAGGGACTTATTTCCAACCAACTTTATTAAACATTTTGTCTAAAGATTGATACCTATGTAGGAATTGTATTATTTATAAAGAAAGGCCTTGACAGGAATTTCAGCTATCAGTCCCTTAATGTTGCAAAGGACCAGGTGGACAAAAGAATGTTGCCTTTTCCTAACTGGAAAGAGACAGCAAACAGTCATTGCATCAGCTGAGTAACCACTGCAGCCTGTGGAACAGTTCTGAGGGGCACTGAGGTTCTGACAGCTTCAGGAGATGCAACAACTTCGTTTCAATTCAAAAGTATTTTAAATCATTCCTAAATTCAAAAGCTCAGAAGAAAAGCATTTTAATTTCCTTTTCTCCGAGTGAGTTGCATGTCAAATCTCTCCCTCTCTCACACACACTCTCTCCTGTCGGTGATGTCTCTCTCAGCAGCTGTCTAGTCATGAATCACTGCTGTCATCTGAAGCATATTTTTAACACTTCCAGACGTGCTCTAAAAGCAAATGCTGTTAAGCAAACAATTTGCACTGTTTTTTTCCAAACACTCTCTTCACTTCCCAAACCCTTTCATCATCATGATTTTAAAAGCTGGGTCATGGGGGAATCAGGTACTGGAAAATACAACCTTTAGTATTTCTGAGTATTATAATGTTACATCACGTTCTCTTGTAATGCAGACCTTCTGTCTGACTTGCAGAAGACTTGAAGCTGCCTGGAGCTTGAGACTTTCACTTCATTAAGATTCATAAGAATGTTGCCTTTGGTTTCACTCATTGTAGTCTGCACCCTCTCAAGCTCAGACTTCAGTCTGAGTTTAGGAATTGAGCATACAAAAAGAAAACCACTACCAAAGTTTAGTTCAGCTGCTGTTACGGTGGCGTAGATTAGATTACATCATGTTTGCTTCAGAGCAGTTATTTTACAGCCTGAAATGGAGAACACAATCATGGAGCCTGATAAATTATTTGTTTTGTAATCATGCGTTTCAGAGCTTCCCGAAAAAGAACATTGACTAAAAAGGTTTTGATCTTAAAAGCTTTTCTGCTTTTCTCTGCTTTGGCAGGAGGATGCCCACTGGGGCCTTAGGGCACTAAGGATCTGTGCTAGGTACCTGGAAGGCCTTTGGAATCATCCAGTAACAGCTCAACTAGGAAGAAAAGTGTATTTTTTTCCTCCAGATGGCTAGTTAGGAACTTCTGTGGTAATTCAGATATTTGTCAGGAATACAAGCTGTGGAGCTCCAGATCCAAATAATTACATTGGCACATGGGGAAAACAGGAATCCTGATCGTGCCCAGCTGGAAAGAACTTTTTCTCTTCAAGTAAAATGTGAATTTTAAATACCTAGAACCAAGTTAGTTCTGATTTTTCTAAAGCCTCAAAGCGATAGCCCTAAAGGATGCTTTTGACTGAAGTCCTAATGCAAGTGTTACGCAAACAGTATTTGAGCCGTGTATTTCCAGTTTGTGTTTCCATCTAGAACTTCTGTTTTTCTTTCTTGCTTCTTCGATGTCACATCCTTTTGCATTTTTTAAGTGCTTAAAGGAACCCTAGTGTGACAAAATACTAAATAATCGAGGTCTAGGACATAAAATGATATTGTGTAATTAATTTCTGATAAGGAGTGCTCTCATACGTGGACTGCAATATGGATAAGCATCTTGAATGCTCCAATAGTCCTGCATATATCATTTGTCTTTGTAACCTGGCAGTAGTGGAATCATCAGAGTTATCACTTCAGAAAGTTTTGTTTAAAATCGGGAAGCGTTGTCAACCACCATTAATATTGCCACAATTCAACAGCTGAATTATAAGATACGTGCTATTTGCTCTTCTCAAAAGTTCTTCCCTCTGAAGATGTGATTAGGTAAAACCTGCCATTAAAAGGAGTTGACCCTTGGTATTGCCAGAAAAACCTGACACACTGCGTGTGTTAAGAGATCAGAAGACAAAAAAGCATTTCAAAATCCTTGTAGCCATTATTTCTAAGTCACCTTCAGGGTGCTTTAGGATGCACCCATGTGATTTGTGAATGTGTGATCTGTATCAAGCAGTAGGTTCCTTCACCTCTCTCTTATTCCTCCGCGAATACAGATTTAGCAATTTGCTTTCTCCTGTGAACCCCCTGAGCCCCGCGTCTCCGTGCTGCGGGGATGCCGGGTCCCGGGCGGAGTGAAACCGTTTGCCCACCGGGTGGCAGTGGAAGCCCGGGCTACAAAGGGCTCTCGGCTGTTCCACCTTCCCATTGCGCATCCCAGATATTCAGACTGAGGGCTCTGGGGACCTCTTATCGTTTCCTGATGCTATTTATTAAAGAAACCCTTCATTATTTCCTTCATTTAACCCGAAAGGATGCTCAGCTCACTAAGTAGTTTTAATAGGACTCTATTTTGAATTTACTGGTTACCACCTTTTGCCATCCTTTGATTGTACGATGCCCACCTGCCAATTCACTTACTGACTTAGGAAGTCATTCTCCACTAATTCTCCCTGCAGAACAAATGTCTTGGCTTCTGCTTCTGGTAAGAATCTGAAAGTATTGCGCAGCTGCAGGTATTCAAGCAGAAAGGGCAGGGATTAGAGAAACCAGTCAAAGCATAAACAGCAACAAGTGGTCTGTGTTCAGAATAATTGAGTGTGAATGTTTGGAATGGCAAGATTGAAGTTGCTTAGTTGTACTGTCCTCAAAATGGGAGGAAAAAAGCTAAAAAATCAAGAAAAAAATCTGAAAGTGATTCCTTTAAAAGTAAGGGAAATTTTAATTATACTTACTAATAAGCAGTTTTGTAACAGATCCAACACCATTCTAAAACAACTTGAATCAATTATTTTGCAGAAAATAATTACTTTTCATATATTTTTAATATCTTGGTACTAGAAGAGTCTTGATAACTCATTTTCTAAGCAGTTTATTTACTCATATTTGCTCTTTTTTTTAAATGAGTTCTGTACATTAGACAAGGATGTTAAGGATATTCAGGCTGTTAGATTTGTAAAAGCATTTAGGTATCTCAAGAAGACACCCTTCTGTACTATATACAGGTACCCATAGACGTGTAAAAATGTCTTTAAAATTTGGTCTTCAGTTTCTGAGCTGGACATTTGCTTTCTTTATAGGTTTTCTATACAGTGTGTGCTGTGTTGGTTAAACTACTGAAGGAATATATGAAACATATTTGCTGTCCATTTGTAGTCAATATCATTTTTTATGCTTAAGTATAAAACTTTTCCAAATGAGGAGAAGAATAATTTTGATCAGGATGTCTTTATACCAATGCCATTAATGATGGTGTTCTGTGGGCATGATGATACTTTAAAAAAAAAAAAAAATTCCTGAACTGACATAGTTGTAGCCTGAGCAAAAATCATGTTTTGAACAAGTTTAAATTTTCTCTGGAATTCCATAGTTAATATGCTGATCCTTTAGAAAAATGTCTTCAATGTCTACAAATTAAGATCATAACTTTTCTCCAGAAGCAAATATTAGAGACTTAGACTTAGTGAACTCAATATAATCTAGTTTAAGAAAAATGTCTGTACAGATTAAAAGTTACTCCCCTGCAGTGGGGAGAAGGCAACCAGTCCCTGTTGCTGCTGCTACTAGAATGCTTTGTAATATCCATAGCTGCACAGTTGGACTATATTGGCAGAGAAGACAGGATAGCTCTTCAATGGCTGATGTCCTCCTTTAGTAGAAGTGATAAATACTCCCCTGTCTTTGCTGAATATTTCCGTAGGCAGCACTCCTTTTTGACCTTCTGGTAGTTGATATCTATGTACAATAATTGGAGATAGCTGAAAACAAGAACTGACTACTGAGAAATGACAAAAATATCTATCTGCTCCTCTCGGTGTCTGGTGTGCTCTTGCTTTATGATCTTAGGACTATCTGCAAATTCTTTTTTTGTTAAGAGCCAGTTGGATTGACTTCATCTGAGCAAAATGCAGTTAGGCAGCTGGGGAGGTATTACAATACACCACTTTGGGCTTCTCTGTAGGGATTATAAGCTTGAGATCACTCACTGTGACTTAGCTTGGCCATCCCAACACTCTTGAAAAATTGCCCTTCTCTGCCTCTCAAGCCCCAGGCCTGACTTGCTTTTCTTTTGGAATTCAGCTTTGTCTATAATGGGAAATGGAGCAGGCATTTGTTAGTTCATCTTTGTCAAGTGCTTTGAAGATGTAAAGTATTTTTGGAAGTTGCTCATAGTCTCCTCAGGCAAAGGAATCTAACATTTGCTCTCCACAGCTTGCCCTCTGTCGAGCATTCAAGGAGATATCGTGCCCCTTCTGTTCCCACAAGGCAACTGGACATCTTTACTGCCAGTTCTGATTGAAGACACTGATTCAAGAACTCAGTTTATGAAGAGTCCTGAATGTGTTGGCAGATGTCCTCAGCTGCTGTACTTGAATGCTCAGTGGGAACCCTGTCTTTCTGGAATTGTTCCTCACTTGTCATTTTTATGTTCTGTTTTTCACTGCATTCTCATTTTAAGTAATTCTTTTTCAAATGTGCACCATGTTCACAGATTTGATTGATTTAAAATTCGTACTGGGTTTAGATTTCTTAGCATCCAGGGTGCTTAATGCTCTCAGTTGCAGTTTCCTAAAGTAACATAAAATAAGTAATTCAAATATAGTGGAGACTATATTAGGGTGGGTGGAGACTATAGTAGGGTGGGTTTTTTAAGTTCTTATATATCCTGCTGTGGAGCATCATTAATCCTGTAAACCAGCACATCTGTGCTGTCTGCATGTTGTGCATCTTGGTTATTATTTTTTCAGCTGGCAGAGAAGGAATTGCTCCTGTAGCAACCAGAACCTGCAGGGTTAATACTGTTTCTTTGAAGTTACTACTGATGCTGCTTGCTACACCTTTTTGTCATCATTTTTCAAAGTGTCTTCTCTTGCATGGATTGTCAGTTTAAAGCAATGCAAAATGGGTTACTAGGATAGGAAAATCTCTGGTATTTTAAAGCCACGATAAAGCTCTAATCTTACAAACGAGTATGATATGCAGTGCATATAAACTGTGAATGAAGTTTTGCTTTTACAGTTCCTAATAACAGGCAAGACTTGTGCATGTAATAACCTTTCCATTCAGGATATAAAACTAATAATATTATATTTTAATAGCAATACATCTTAAAGTCAAGAGCACCCTTCTGATATTAGTAAATTTTACTTCATTAAGTTACTCTTACTTTGTGTGTGAATGGTTCAAAGCTCTGTCAGGGGAGGTCTAGACTGGACACACAGAAAGCATTTCTTTATTTAAAGCACTGGAACAGGCTTCCTAGAGGGGTGGTTGGTGCCCCAAGCCTGTCAGTGTTTAAGAGGCAGTTGTACAATGCCCTTTAATAAAATGCTATAACTTTTGTTCAGCCCTGAAGTGGTCAGGCATTGGACAAGATGATCTTTGTAGCTCCCTTCCAACTGAAATTATTCTATACTTGTCTAATCTAGTTCAGTCTATTTACTTCATTTCCTTGCTCCATCCAGCCTGAAAATTACAAATGTAATAGTGAATTCAGTATCTTGCTTAGTAACATCTGTTTTGCTGTTCTCTTTTTTCAGTATACTGTATTTAAAGCTTTATATAAAAAAAATTACTTAGAATGGAAAGGTGCTTCAGTCTAGGCACCTAATTCTAATAATTCATTACTTCCTAAAACGAATAAGTCATCCTTTCTGTAAAGTTACCTGGCTCATTCATGACTTGCTTTGCAGGCTCCCTGTTATTTTTCACTTGATAGTATCTGGAGCGAGCAGATGTTTTGTACACCCCCATCTCTTTGTCTTTCAACATTTGGGAATCTTTGTAAGTAAGAAGCATAGTTATGAGATGGAAAAAAACCCCATGTATGAAAACTGTCATAGTCAATAAATGCAGTCCTTACAAATTTGGCCTTCTCTATCATTTGGCTGTTTTGGAAAACATTTCCCATTATGCTGCATCCCTTTCCATTCATTTCAGCATTTCTTCTCATCACATATTTTAAATATCAAACAACTTTTTAACTTGCTGACCCAGATTACCCAAAGCGATCGTTCATTTCCCATGCCTCAGACTAAAGTGCTCACATTAAGAGCTGATCTTGACTAGCTGACTCCCTTCCCTTTGCCTTCTTGAAGCCTTCCTGATTCCTGGCTAAAGACTGAGATACCCCAAAATTACTCCTTTTGGCAATTTCACTCCTTTTGGATATTGAAGTGAAAGTGAAATCTTCTTAGAATTCTATCACAAGTACAAACTGAATGAAAAAAGCACAGACACAAAGATACAGAGGTTTCAATTTACATGTACGTTAGAAAATGCCTGATTGCTTTTTCCTGCCCCCCCTTCTCTGGACAAGTTCTATCTGCAAACTGAAATACAGCAAGATCAATGCCATGTGCAAAAACTTAAATGGCAGCTTTTGAAAAATTGCCCCATTAACCTGATGAGTTTCTAATTACAGTAAGATGTAAAAGCTTTTTTTTCCCCATGCTATGTAGGATTTTGTCCTAAGAGTTTTTTTTTAAAGCTACCCTGCTGTTAAAATAATTTAACTGCAGTGTTTGAGCGTAATTTGTCCTATATTTCTGTTGCTTTCTCTGAGGATTTACATAACTTTTTAATTTCTAATGAGTTTTCCTAAATATAAATTGTGATATTATGCACCTCCTTTGGCTCCAAATCAATTAATTTGAAGTGGTTCAAGGCCAAAGAGAAGTCTAGGATGGCATCCTAGCATTCCTGGTGAAAGGCTTGTTTATGCACTTTTTAAATAAATGGTTCAGTGGCTAAGTCAATCTTCTGTTGAAATTGATCTTATCCTTTAAATTCATGTAATACTGTAATAGAGGGTCATTTGGATAGCTGCATGACCTTGTGTTACTCAGATGCTGCCTAAAATCCATTTGTGTAATAGCCAGAACATTATTGTGCTTTCCTAAATCAGGTAACTTCAGCCATTTAAATGACTGTTTAATTCATAATCAGGATTAACCTGATCAGTAAAAGATCAACCTCACTTTACCCCTAAAGCACTGCTTCTTTGCGTTTAAGTATATCCCATCACTGCTGTCTCCCCAGATCCCTCTGCCAGGGCTCTGCCTCTTCCTCCTCCTCAGGAACTGTCACCTTTCTGCCCCAGCTTAGTAAAGTGATGGTCTGGTAGCTGAGAGCAGCAAGAGGCCTTGAGAACAACACAGCTGCCAGCAGCACCTCTCCCTTTCTCCCCCAGACTCTGAGCACTCATCTCCCCTGCTGTTCTTTTACATCTCCTGCTGGTTTTTTGGCACCTTATCTTCACTAAGAGATGAATCTGCAGGTCTACAGACGGTGTGAGGAGCTATGGTACATCGTCATTCTCGCTCCTGCTGCATCTGCTGGCTCAGAGTACTGACTCTCAGAGCAATCCTGGCTTTTATTGTGCTGTGTTTTATGTGGGTATGTCACTGATGTTTGCTTCACCATTTGAGAAATGATGCTGCTGAGAATGTGAGAGCTGAGAACTTCCTTTGTCTCAGAGTTATTACAATGTATGAACAATTTTCCTTTGGAAAAATCTTATTTAGATGTTTACATATGAATTCGGGACAATTAACGGTAGGAATTAATGACTGAAGAATTGTTCGATGTTTTAAAGAATTTCACAGCTTTCCAGTGTCCATTTCTCAGTTTTCCTCAGTCAAAGAACACTCTCCTCTTTGTCAGTGATTTAGGAAATAAGATACACATTCTTCAATATAATACCTTTATTTCCATTTGCCAGTTCTACGAATCTGACACGAACTGACAGTAAGTGAAAATTACATTTTTTTCATATTGCTGTTCTCTGTCATCAGGTTTATTATCCACTTATCCATGATCCATTTCATCATGAATTTAACAATTCTGCAGTTGTTCACACATAAGGCCTATCACAAATCCAAATCAGAGAATAAAATCCTAAAGAGGAAGTTCTGTTTTAGCTTCATTGTTGTCCCGGTGTGGATTGACTGGGCAGAGAGAGGGACTAAAGGGGCTACATAAACCTTAGCACTGTCTGTTGAGGTGAACTCCTGGTGGTATCGTGCTGGTAGCCATGCAGCTGGCTCTACCTGTCTGACTTTGCCATGCATTTCTTGCATGTCCTTTGGTACATCACATAATCTGTGTTTCCCTATTACTGACTAAGAGTTTAATATGATTTCTGAAGATTATTGGCATGTTAAAATGGATTAGTGGTTCATGAGCATTTATGTGAGGACACCTCTTCCTTTGGTATTTGTAAGTAACCTCAGATATCAAAGGGATGGACCACTTGATGCCTTAGGGTAAATAAACTGCTGGGACACCTGACGAACTGCAATAGGTAGCGCTCCTTTACCTCCACAGAGTTTGTCCCTTTTCATGAATGCTTATGTTGCACAAGCAATTGCTGCATTGCACTGCATCAGCACTGTTCCTAATCCTGATTTGGAAACATCAACTGTTAACTTGACAAAGCGTGACACATGGTACGTTGAAGTGTTTTCAGCTGTGCTAACACAACAAATTGTAATGGCTCCAGAAGAGCCATTTCAGTTGATTGTGTCAATAAACTACAACCCACATAGAAAAAGACACGTGGCCAACCTGAACAAAGCATCATCAAATCACATATAATAGGTTAATGCTCACAATTTTTGTTCTCATTTTTAGAAAAAGTATTTTGCACAGAAACAACCATGAAATTTCTAGAGCTTTTGCCTGTGATGAATCAAAAATCCAGCTCTATGGCACTTGACAATTTCAGTATTAACAGTATTTCCTTCATTTCCATATGTAGAGATTGTGTGACTTCATTCTTCATACATCTGCCTCAAACTGAGGACTTGGCATATATTCCTGGTTTAGGTCAAAACACAGGCTGTCCCGTGTAATTGGTCTTTCTCCAGCTTTGGTGAGACATAGGCCTTCTGTTATTTAAGGATGACTTCTGTACCATTTCCTGGACCAAGTGCCAGCAGACACAAGCTTGGCATTACTTCCTTTTTTTTCCCCTCCATTACTTAGTTCATTAGGAAGAACTACATCTGCTTGATGGTAGTGCAAATTTTCCGCTTTCATAGTTAGGCTGATGGTACACACAGTGAATTCTAACCTCGCTGAGACCCTTAAGATTTCAAAGTAAGTAAATCAGGGTACAATCTGACTTAATGAGACTAGCCACTAGGTCTGTGCACTGGCTGCTTTCTCTGTTGCCTGTGTACCAGTCAAAACCCATGAGGAGCTATTGCGCTTCCTCAGAGATCGCTAGCATTAGATAAAGATTGCTGGCCATGACACTTCAGTGCCTCAGGAAGGATGTGTGTTATTTGTGAAGTACCTGGACCTGGCTGAGTTACTCTGTAGAAGGTATGGGGGAGGACGGTCCTTCTCCAGAATTTACAACTCCCTGAATAACTGCAGGAAAGTGACCTACAGCAGGAGCCCTGGAGAAAAGTTTTTAAGATACATTTCTTTTCCACTATTCTTTATATTAATATACATCTTTTTGCATCCTTAGGGCAGCAGTTTCTGATTAGGAAGCATGCCAGTTTTCTTAGTAAGTGACTTCATTCTTTCTTCTAAAACCATCAGTAGCAAACTCTAGTTGGTTATTTGGTATCAGAAATTAAATCCTCCTAGCTGCACCTTTCACCTACCTAGCAAATAAAGGCACTTACTAGTCATAGATAGTTGTCTGTGTATATGTATATACACATGCACACACAAACACATATCTTTTTTCTGTTACATCATAGTATATGGGATGAAATGCACTTAAAATGAAAAATGGTAAGCCAAGTACTTGTAGTAGTACACAGTTGCAACAGTGCATTACTACATAAGCTTTTTTCTGTAAAATTAGAGAACTGGATAAGACTATGCCTAGTTTGCTAAGTTCATAAAAGGCAGATTACCATTAAAAAATGCACAGTGCCAAAAAGAAGATTAACTTACACTGTAGACAGGCTATGCAAAATTCTTTTCTCTACAAGTGTCACTAAAACAGAGTACCTCATGAACATGCTCAAATAACTAAACAAATGCCTTATCAGTCAACTGTGGAATTGGCGTCCATTCATCTTAATCTGATACCGACACTTCCTCAGGCACACACTTGATACGCAACTGCCCTTTGCTTTTGACCAACTTCAGCAAACAGAAGGGCTCAGATATAAAATCACATAACCTGCAGATGAAAGGACCTCGTCAGTCAATTTGTTAAACCATTTGCTGTGTTATTTGGCTTCCTGTAGTACACTGTCAAATACACTTCCGACCATCACTCGGACTTTTGATGTCATTTGGATTCTGAATGCCTTTGGCTTCACAGACAACTGAACGGATTACATTCTTCCATCCACGGGTTATTCATCTGTTCTGTTCTAGAACACTTGCTTATTAAGATAAGGGTATTGCCAAAATTAAATAATTAAAGTGCTTTTTGTTTTTGGAGAAACCCTTTCATTTCCACTTACAGGTGCAATCTTCTATATAAAATGAATAACATTTTTTCTACTTAACATGTCCAAGTATGATTTATGAAACATTACTCAAGTAAGACAAGCTTATTTTACACGTTATTTACTCAGAACAGAACACTGATGGGAGAAGTAAACGAGAAAGACAAGATGATCCATAGTCAGAGACATGACTTGCTTTATGCCACAGCCAGGAAGGGAATCTGTGCCCCTTGCATTACAGACCATTGGCCTTGGAAAAAGAGAGACGGAATGCATTTTGGATTGGACAACTAAAATAAACCACATAAGAAATCAGTATGTATTGAGAGCTGCTGACTGAATGCCAGCCGTATCTGCCAGACAGAGGGGTCAAGATGCTCTGAACATGTAAGGCTGCAAAAATAAGGCATCGAGAGGCAAATAAATGCTGCTGCCTTCACAATGCTCAGAGATGAGTGCATCATTTCAGAGTCCTCCTCTTCCCTATTTGGTATGATCAACAACAACAATAAAATAAGAACTGCTTGCTCAGTAATTGAAAGGTACAACCATCAATTCCTACCTTGAAAATGTTTTCTGTCGGCTTTATTCTGTTCTATATTTGAGGTAAGCTATTCCATTGAGAATGTTTTGAAAATAAGCATTAGCCCACTGATTGTTCTCATCTTCCAAGTATGTTTATGCGGCTGCTGCAAAGGTAGTTATCCAGTCAGCAGAGTAACTAATTAAGTTGTACTTCCCAGAACTATGCTGACAACACTAGCATTACCAGTGATATTTATGACAAAAAAACCCAAAGCCATTGAAGGAAAATTCATTGCCCTCTGAGAAAGGAGAAAAAAACCCTAATTATTTGCCAAAAGGAAAAAGGAGAAGAGATTACAGGAACCACAGCATCCCTCTTAAAGAGACCAACAACAAAAAAAATTCCTATTGTCACTTTAAACCGTGAGATTTATTTTTATAGCAAGATGATGCTATACCAGTCTTGAGTACATTTTCTTTTCATTAACTCCGCAACAAATTTGCTGAGATTTTTCTACGTGAAGTGAGTGAAATCATGACTGTGACGAAGTCAACAGGAGTTTCTCCAGTGACAGTAACTGAACTCAGGTTTATTTGTACTCTTAACATCCACTTAAAAGCTTGCACAACAGGATGTAGATGGTTAACATGATCTTCAGACAAAATAAAATTCTTGGATTAAAAACCATACTCACAAAAACAAATGGCTTTTTTGAATTTGGAAAAAAAAAACCAGCACAGCCCCTTAGTTTTGCTCTGCTATGCAGAGAAAAGCCTGAATTCCATGACAATGTCTGGTGCTTCTAAACAAAAGGCAGGAAAGCCATGTCTGTAAGGGATGAGTTCTAGGGTAACAGAAGCCGCGATCCTCACCGTTTGACTTTCACCTGCATTTCACACTTGCATCAGCACTGTTAACTATTCCCATGGGCTGACAGCTGAACCCCAAGCAAACCTTTAGTCCCTGCCCCTGTGGTACCAAGGAAAATCTTGTCCGAACGGTAGAATAAACTATCACAATGATGCTCTGAGAGCAAGAATACTTGAAATGAGAATCACAGTCACTTTCAGGTACTACAATCTAATTTTTAATACAGTATTTTTGCCTATAATTCGTGCTTGCTTCAAGCACAGAAGGCAAAATGGGGCTGCTCGTGCTATTCTGCAGGGTGGTTGGTTTTGAGGCACCAGATGGGTTCTTGCCCACCGGCCTCTCCTCTGCCAGGGCTGCCTGCAGCCCATGTCACTTGTTGCATCCCCCACAGTGGTTTCCCCTCCACAGTCTGGAAAGCAAAGGCACCTGCAGAGGGACAAAAGGCGTGTGCTGGCTACCTTGGGTTAGGTCAGACAGCACAGCCGACTGGAATCGCTTTTCTTTTCCCTTCTCTGAGACAAGAGGGGATGGCAAGATGTCCTTTCTCTCTCTCTCGGGCTGTGAGATGTCCTTTCCCTTCTCTATGCAATCCGCATTTACCTTCCAGTGACGCCAGCACCGGGTCCAATATTCCCATTTCCCCCCTCTTTGCAGGGAAGAGACACGGTCCTCCCGGGCACGTTCGCCCCTTCCCTGCAAGGAACGAGAGCTGGGAAAACAGGAGACGCGCTGAGACCGAGCCCAACCCGCCAGCAGGGAAGAGAAGGGAAAGGATGGCGCCCCGCGAACTCCGCCGCGCTCCCGCGGCCGCTAGCGCAGGGCTCGGGCTCCGCCAGGGGAGGGGCGCGGGGGGCGGCGCGTCCCGTCCCGCGCTGTCCCCCCCCTCCCCGCCTCCTCCTCCCGCACCTGCTGCCGCTGCGCCAGTCGCCGGCTGGGGGGAGCCGCCCGCCTGCTCCCCGCGCGGCCCCTTTGTGCTGCGGCTGCTGCTCCGGCGCTGCCCTCAGCCAGGCGGCGGCTGCGTCACCGGCCCCGGCGCTGCGGCCGCCCAGAGCCACCCCCGCTCCGCCATCGCTGCGCGGGCCGCGGCGGAACGACGCCTCGAGGCCCCCCGAGGAAGGGCCCGGAGCCGCGGCGGTGAGTGCTGCTGCCCCCCCCGGGGCGCGGAGCGGGGGGAGCCGCACCGGCGCCGGGAGCCGAGCATCCCGAGCATTCCGGTCCCGGGGGCCGGTACCGCATCGAGAAAGCGGCGCTCGGATCCGGCTCGCGGGGATTTTGGGCTGCTCTGGGGTGTTTGGGTTGGAATTTCATAGAATCATAGAGCGGTTGGGTTGGAAGGGACGTTAAAGATCATCCAGTTTCACCCCCCTGCCACGGGCAGGGACACCTCCCACTAGACCAGGCAAGGATTTTTTTTACAATAAAGCATTGGCCATCGTTCTTTCTTCCCTCAAACACCAAAATGTAACCGAGTCACAACGCCCAACGTGGAATTTTTTAATTTTTGGGTTTGTGGGTTTTTTTTTGATTTGGCTTTTTTTTTTTTTTCCAGCATAGGGTATTTTGGGTTCCTCAGGAAAAAAGGTCTGGTGCATCCCGAGTTTCTGACATCTTGCATTTCTGTGCGTGTGTGCCCCTGTGTGCCAGCAGAAAGTCCCTCGATCCTGGAAGAATGGTGAAACTGGGGAATAATTTCAGCGAGAAGAGCACAAAGCAACCCCTTCTGGAGGATGGATTTGACACCATCCCCCTGATCACACCCCTGGATGTCAATCAGCTCCAGTTCCCACCTCCTGATAAGGTACAGTAGGCTTCGGTTTCCACCCCGGAGAATCACACCCAAATCCCAGGCAAACAACAAAAGAATAGATTGCATGTAAGGAGCAGCGTAGAAATGTAAGGAAATACGGGGTGTTTTAAGGCATGCTGTTCCCTCTGGGGAAGAAAATAACAGTTAAGCTAATGAAAATCCAGTAGTAGTGATTTGCATTGAAAAGGAGTTGGAAATTTTAACAGTAAGCATATATAGATTTCAGTGCAGCTGTATGAAATATATAAACATACACCTGCAAGCTTCTCTGTGCTGTATTGCTGTAGTCTTTCCTATTTTGTGTCTTCCGTTTTTGTCTCTGGAAGGTATTGTGTAGTGTTTGAAGGCATGGATTTTCTCTGTCCAGAAAAAGCCTCCCTGATAAGGGGGATAAAGCACTGCCTTATGTCTGCGAGATGTACGTGGGCGGACTGGCCACAAAGAGAAAGAACTTCCATCTTCCTTTTGTGCATCAGTAGGAAATTAATGCTAGCACCAGACAAGCTGAAATACCGAGATGAGAACGCGCCATTGAGTTTTCTCCTTGGCAGGTTACTTGGTTCACAGCCCTCCAAATAGGTGATGCAGATGCTCTGTAGCTGGAAGGGAGCAGTCCATAATGCTGCTCACAGGTTGGAAGGGAAATGTGCATCCTGGATTCCTCATCACAAGGCTTGATTACTAAGAATTTAATTTTAAGGATTTAGGAATGTGGTGTGATAGTCTGTAGATATGTTTATTCTCTTAACAGTAAAGAATTCAGTTTGATGTTCTTACAGGTAATGCGTACAGTATTAGGGTATTTTTTCAGGTATTTCAGTGTTTTCTTTTTCAGTATTCTGTGTTAGTAGGATACTTTCTTGCCCATTTCTTACAATGCATCTGGTAAAAAAGCTTTGTGGTCTTTGAAAAATAAAAAAAATTGATTGGGAAACAGTCATACCTTCATGCTGATTTTTATTTTTGGAATTGTTTCCTCCACAGGCTCAGTTCTAATAGATAAACTGATAGCTATGCATTCCTCACAGCTCAAAAAAATCACATAATCTTATCTTGGGGTAAAGAATTTTAGCTTGTGAAATTTGCCTCAGTAGAATGTTGCTTGCAGGCAATACAGATAAATTTGACTTCCATTTTAATTGCTATCAATATCATTCTGTGTTGTGTGTGGTGACCAGTTGGCAGGCATAAATGCAATAAGCTGTAACAGCTGTTAGAGAGCCTGAGGGTCCATTTTCTGCCCTTGGTTACATGGGTGTAAATCTTGTAACTGAGGACAAAATTGCACCCTAAGGCTTTAAAACAAGTTAAGCCTTACAGTGCCTGATAGGCCTGCCAACTGGTGACTGGATATAACCGATTATCAAGGACGAGCGTCCAAAGGAATTTGTTGTGTTGCTGCACTGCTAAGCAATCTGAACTAGGGACCTGCATGGTAATAGGTTTAACCTGAGTGGAGCCTCTGTAATGAGTCCAGGAGGTTCTGTGCCAGCCTGACTGCTCCTACTAGAATGAGGTGGACCTCCTCCCACCTTCATGATGTTTGCCTTGAACGTAAGTGAATGCACAGCTAGGCTAGAAGCTTAACTAAAGGAATATTTGATTGGCTCTTCCACTCTTTCCACTCTCTATTTGTATGTTAGCACTCCTTTACTTTCCTTTTGCAAACATAAAGGAGAAAAATAAAAATGTGTTTACTGGTCCTGCTGGTTTCCTTCTGTAACTGTCAGCATGTCTCTACTGGTTGCTACAGCCTCAGGAACAGTAGTATGGAATCATAGAATCATTAAGGTTGGAAAAGACCTCCAAGATCATCAAGTCCAGCTGTCAGGAATAGAGCAACTGATGTGGAAAAAAAACTCCAACAGTATTAAGTGAAGATTGACACACAGATCAAATTCTGAAATATGAAGACATTCATGTATAATGAATATGAGTACCTACTCCATATAGCTATGCTTATTATTCTCTTACAAGGCTCCAGTATGGCAGTGAAGCATAACTGCTTGAACAGTAGTGACTATAGCACTAAGAATTTGATGATTTTGACAGCTTCTAGATTGAAGGGATGAACTGATCTAAATTCTTATTTAGGTATGTTAAACAAAAGAAGACATTACATAACCGAGCAGCTAGAACTATATGTTCAGTGTCAGCTGAATGTGATTTGAGTTGCCAGAGATTATGCAATATAATGGGGGAGGAAGTGAAGTAAAATGTTGAAAAGCATTCCAAAAATCTTCAGACAGTTTACTTTCATGATTCTGTTGGGCAGTTGTAAGGTTAAATACTTCATTTTTATCATCTTATTAATTATATCTAAAAATACGTAGTTACTAAACCTGTGTCCTGCATCAACATGTGCAATGCTGTAAAAGTGTCTTAATAAGCTTTGTGGTCCTGAGTGTAGGTACAGTTATACATTCTAGATACCGTTTCAGGGAATTGAGAAAAGGGGAACCCAAAGCTTTAATTTCAGTGCTTGGCTACCTCTTAAGTGTCACAATCTTGATTTCAGAATAGTGTAGTTGCTGTTGATACCATGGGCTGCTCTAAAGATAGAATCTGATTCTAAAAATCTGGAAGGCTTCAGATATTTATTTTTTGGAATAACAGATAAAATTGAGCAAATCTTAATAGCACTGCCAGTATGGTAAGCTGCACCCTATCTTGAGAGTGATACTTTGAAAAAGATCATGAAAAATTGTAGAAGACAAAAATGAGGCAAATAGGTTAGGTACGTGAAAGTTTTATACAATTATAGTGCCTAAGAGAGCACTAGGGCTATGACTGACGTAATGAATATTTTAGGAATGCAGGTAAGGTGCTGAATGGTGTAGCTTGGGACAATAGCTCATAGCAATGAATAAGCTGAAGTTCAAGAGCCTTGGGTTCCAAGAAGTCTCATTAACACAAGGATTTGTGTGCATCCTGCTCCTTGCAGTTGATAATTTAAAAGCTAGACGTTAAAAATAAGGGTGTGAAGAACTATAGTCTAGCACATAGCAACTAGATGGGTCATTGAACTTATTTTAAACTCAAAATCCTGCTGTCAAAGAACATGGCTACTGGCACTGTCATTACCTTCTGGATTTCTATGGGCAGTCTTCAGTAATCTTTTCATCCTCTTGGTCTCCAGATTGATATCCCATTAGTGGGATCTCCTGTAGCAAATGGAAACGGCAATTTTCAAAATATACAAAGTGGGAAGCTTCATGATTTGGATCTGAACTAAGTAGATGCTTGCCTGTATAGCAGCACAGTACAGCCACAGCTGCAAAAATTGAATGTTTGTGAAACTGTTGCATAACAAACCTTCATGTTGGTCCATCAAAACCACTTTGAGAGATAATTTTGTTGATGGTTGCTGTGACAGCAAAAATAACTAACGACTTAAGCTTCCAAAGAATAATCACGCAAAGTGGAAGGGGAAAAAAATACTATGCTCGATGCACTTGTAAGCAGGTAAAAGAAGGGTTAATGAATAAATAATATTCCTGTGTCTGGTTTCAGCTGATAGCTGATTGATTTTTATTTTTTTTTAAAGGTTGTGGTCAAAACTAAAACAGAATATGAACCTGATCGCAAGAAGGGGAAATTCCGTACTCCTAAAATAGCTGAATTCACAATCAGCATCACTGAAGGGGTTTCAGAAAGATTTAAGGTAAGCAGCACTCTCTGAACATGTTAATGACTCGGTGGTGCTTATGAAAGGGCTTAAAATCAATTGCTAATTGTAGCCAAAACTGGCTGTAACTAACAGAGTGAATGTGGTGGGTATAGCTGCACATAGGAAAAATAAATGAAATGTTATAATAGTCTAGTATTTAACAGTCAGAAACAAAAGCAAAACTGGCAGCATTATTGCTTGTAACCCCCTCTGGCAGATGAATATAGGAGGTGCTTCTGTCAGCCTGTGGGTTTAAGCAGGTGGCTGACCAAGGTGTATGTGGGCTGCGTGCAGGTGGCTCTCATGGCATAGATAAGGCTTCTGTTAGTGTTGAAGGACAAGACCTGCAAGAATATTTGTTTTCTTTTTGGCTTATTATTTTTCACTGTGGCCAGACCATTCTCTTAAAAGGGCTGTCATAATCTGCTATTAATTTTTTTATAGTTAAATGCATGGCTTGGCAGCTCAGCCATGTATTAGCTCTTTGCTATCAGTTTTCCTGGTCCGGTTGTATCTTCCAGCTCGGTGATGACTGTTACTGGCAGATGGCAGTTCAGCAAGAATCTGACTCAGATTTACTCTTTAGTGGCCATACCCCTGTTACTCCCTGTAGTAGTCCCACAGGAAAGCTGAGAGTTTAACTGGTGCAAGGATTGAATTACCTTTCCTTCTTCTCACTGGAGGATAGGTTTTCTTGCTCTGTGTAAGGAAAGCAAAGCTCAGAGAGGTTCACAGTTCAGCTCATGCTTTCTTACCTATTCTCTTAACAAAGGAGGACTACAGCTTTTCAGTGGTGTTAATTTGGCATCTTACCCAGGGATGCCAAAGCATTTTTGAACAGTAGGCAACCACACTGTTCAGTGTACAAAGTGGAATCTTCAGCCACACAGTGAAGCGTGTAGGTTCACAGTAAGCTGTAGGTAACTACCTACTAAGAGGTGTTGTAGGATGTAGCAGGGATTTACTAAGGAGGTAAGAAACCTAGTTCCAGTTTTTCAGTTCCCTGATTTGGAGCAAGGACATCCCATCCCTGAGGAAAAATGCTACATTCTGACTAGTGTTCTCTTTCTCCTCCTGGCGTCATGGTACCAGTCCTTGAGAGTGATCCCCTTCCTCTTGGGTGAGGGTTGTGCACACCATACTGTTGGGTAATACACAGATGGACAGCTCAGAACAAGGAGATTTAACATCTTTTTGTGCAAGTCCTGGTCACACTAAGGTGATCTGAAAATCTTTACGACCTTGAGGAAGAGAAAGGAGAGAAAGTGTTTAGTTTGAGTACCCTGCTAGGTGTTTGTTTCCAAGCAGAACCTATGCCTAAGGGATTTTGCACTTATACACTAGCTGTAGGGTCTAAGGGATTTAAACACTCCAGCTTTAAATTGTAGATAGGAAAGGGTTTTGAGTATCTTCATCATGTCTAAATGTTTTGAGCATCTCTTTGTAGATCTGAGTTCTTTCTGCCTTTGGTGGGAGAGCTGAGCAAATCAAACCACACTGAACAACAAATAAATAGCTTGTTGTGCTGTCAGGTGGTCTTTTCTAATTTGTATATCTGAACAGGTAGCAGCCTGAGCATTTTTGCACTGCATTTTTTGTACTTTTGGATGGCACACTTAAATAAAATGTCTTTTAGATATTACTTTATGATGATGGGATTAATCTCATGCTGCAGGGTTGCTAGGTTTTGCTGCTAGGTAACTACTGCATCAGAGAGAGAGGTTTCAGTACGGTTTCGTATCTCTTGGGAATTGCAGGGTGATTCACTCCACGGCTGTAAGTCTAGGCCTCTAAAGAAGAGTGTGGAGGTTCATCAATTAGGAAAATTGTGGTTCAGTTAATTGAAAACAATAGTTTGATGCGGAACATTCAGATCCTAAAAATGTCCCTTAATCTCTACATAACAGTTTTAGAATTGAATTATGCTGCTTGCAACGTTTTAAAGAAAACTGACTGGTTCTCCAGCAGGGATGATTGTCATATTCACCACTCCCAGTAGTAAATATTACATGAATAATTGATGGAATTTCATAAATATGTAGATGAAAAGTACTGATTGTGTGATATTTTCTCCTGGGTCCTTATTAATTGTGAACCATCATGTTAACTGCTGCTGTTGATTCTGAGAGAGCAAAAGGATATTTATTTGAAAATTAAATGTTTGCTATAATTATGAACTGCATTATTTAACTGGTGGGATGTTGACTTTAGCTTGTGTTAACATAAAAAGCTTCTGATGTCATTTTAATGACTTTAACGTTGTGTATCACCAGTGCATAAGCCTGCCACAAGACACAGCCCAAATATGCTAAAAATAAGAAAAATCATTCAGTCACATTTACAAATAATTCACATGTGTGTTCTAAGATGTACTTCTTAAATAAGGAGGGAACAGATTGCGTTTTGGGGATTCAGCAGTGCAGATCATCTAAAGCTGTTCTTCTTGAGAAATTATACATCATAATAAATGAAGCAACTCCAGCATGTGCATATGTCATGTAGATCATTTGGTGTTTTAGCAGCTGGGTGAAAAACAAATTACAAAACTTATTTTCTGCATTCAGTCCACATTACCACAGTTATTACAACAGAGCTGAGAATGTTTACAAAGAAAACTGCAAGTGTAATTTTCCTGTGTGAAGCCACATTCTGAATTCAAATCAGAATCTGTCAGAAGAATATGAAGACTTCCTGATTCTGAGAACCCTGTTGTCTTAAATTAATTTTATGGCACTAACCACACCAAGGATGATGTGATTTTTCACTGTAGATTGTTTTTCATTGAGAAATAGAAGTCATGCTTTTCTTCTTTAAGCAGTGTAGGCTGATGCGGGGAGCTGGTCCTTCACACCCAGAAAGCAACTTTGAATGAGGCAGATGCAGATCTTTCTCTCCTGTAGATTGTTTGTTGCACAGAATAAAACATGACTGGAAATATAATTTCAAAGGAGTCTTACGAAGCAGAATGTAGAAGGAAGGCATTGCAGGAGAAAATTGATGGTACCACTTACCCAAAGCCAAGCCTTAGCTTCCCCCATTTACAGAGCAACATTCTTACAAACTCCAGTTGGGTTTTGTAGTGAGATATCTGTTCTGGCACCCATTGGACTACAAATGACAGTTTTGCACAAACAGACCAATTTTAAAAATGTTTGTTGTATCAAAGCAAAAAGTTTTCTGTCTTTGGGGAAACCTGGATAAAGAACATTCAGAAGTATTTTGAAAGCAAACACGTCTCCACATAAATTTCAGCCCTTAAATAAACCCAAGCCGTGGTGTGTCTTAAGCCATTTGGTTCTTCATACTTTATCCTAGACACCCCTGTATACATCTACCTGTACAGCCTGAAGCTTATTTCTGTGGTAAGACCATGTGGAGCAAGCCCTGTACTATTGAGTAGCAAGCAGTTGTTGAAATGTGTGACTGAGGTTATGGAAGAGGAATCGAGATTTCCTTTCAAAATCAGTTCTCACAGTTTTGCCTGGTCATTTTAAGACTGAAAAATATATGTGACATATTTAAATATTACTTTTTTTGTTCAAAGAAAGGTATCCTTTAAACCATTTTCTGCCTCAAGGCTTTTTCACCGGTTGTTCTTAGTAATACTGATGATCATAGACATCAGTCAATCACAGACAAGGAGAATATTTCTCTGTTGATTTCTGTGTGTTGAGTAGCTCTTTGCCCTCACTTCAGAAGTCTGCTAGGTACACGAGATGTCAGCTGGTTGCTCTGCAAGATGCTGTGTCCTTAAGTATATTCTGTGTCTGTCACTTCGTGCTGGAAGAGTGACAGGTACTTACTGCCATGAGTGGTTCTGTTTTCTTCAGTAGAAATCTTCACAGGATTGAAGTTGCTCACAAGTATAAGCATTTGGCAGGCTTTGAATTTTTCCTTTATTACTTCAAGCAAGAAAAATAAAGGAGATTCTTCTCTCAGTGTAACTGCTATTTAAGAACAATTGATGTAAGTAAAGGCACTGCATGACAACTGTTGTTTTTCCACTTGTTAAAATATTTTATAATTCTCTGATATGACATTTACAATCCTCCTGCTAAATTTTTGTCTGAAAGGAGTTTTTTTTACAGTCAGAGCTGGAAGATTTAAGTAAAGTGGATGTATAACAGCAGCTCACCTGCTCTGAGTCAGGTGTCCTCTGCCATTGTATCCAAACCTTTCTCTTGGAGCAGAACTAGAGGCACTGGTGACACAGAGGATGTTTTGAGTCTCTCCAGGTGTAAGACTTACATACCCTTTCCTCTTCTGTAGTAACCTTTTCCAGCTTTTTTCCTGGCCTCAGTAATATCTCTAGGTTTGTATGGGAAGGTAATAAGGCTCTTATCTGTGGGCCACAGGGTTTCTTGAGCTGCTTTCTCAGATCTTTGTAGTTAAGAAGCTAATACACGGTGCTGTGTGACAGAAGATGAGAACACTGTCACAAACAGCTGTGTTAAGCTACAGTGCTCAGCTCTCAAGGCCACTGCCTTGTTAACCTGTTTTTGTCTAACAGTATCTCCCTCAGGTTTCATTAATCAACTCCCTTGCAGGCTGGTTCTGGTGTCTTGCACTGTCACTGTTAATAAGATCAGGGTCTGTAGCTTCTTTTCGGTTACTGTCCTACATTAATCTATCTGCCTTCCAGTCATTTCCAGATAAGCATCCAAGCCAGTTCTCTCTTAGTCTTTGCCATCTCTATTGAGGAGAACAGTCTTTTGATTCTCCTGTTCTTTCTGTACAGTCTGCCACAAGACTATCAACCTCTTTGAGCACAGAAGTTTGATGGGAATGTTCTGGTGAAGAAGTTGAGTTTAAAGGATAGTTACCAGTCTTATAGCTAGACATGACATATGATGTTAGAAATGCTCACCTGCAGTGAGGCATCTGGTTGTCTTTGAGGCACCAGTCATCTTGTGTATGTATGCATATTCCCATAGACAATATGGGCAGTTGTGCCATGTTGTTTTACGTAGTTTGGATTGCTCTGTCAGAGTGTGAGTGAAATGTTGCACATATAGATGTGAATGTTCCTTTTTTTCTTTCATGACGCCATTTATTTCAGATTGAACATTTCTTATTCCTTAAGTGCTTTGGTGCAGGTGCCTCTTTCGTGCCAGCTTCCAGGACAGACCCAGGTAATAGCAAATGAAAATAATTCTGGAAAAGCAGGAATGGTAGGGAAAGTGAAGCTGATTTTAGTACACTGGTAGAGGGCATTGTGCAGCTGGAGATAAAGAATTTTAGAGAAGACAGGTGAAATGGAGGTCACAGCCATTTGCAGGGAAGTCAGTGTGGTGCTTTACAAATTTTAGTCTGTGGGATGCAGTCAGATGCAATCTATTGTAATCACAATCTGCCTGCCTAAAATTCTCCTGTAGTTTAAATTGAATAGAAATAATCTTGATTTCCAGTCCTAAATGGTTGTACAGAGTTTGTTTTTCATGCCAGAGGGCTTTGCATTTCACTGGTGGGCAAAGCATAAGTAGATTCTAAATTACCTCAAATGAAAGGCATTTCACTGTTTTTGTTTGGTGCTTGCACTGTCTGTTCCTTGCACTTTACAGACAAAGCAGAAATGAAAGTTGAGCTCCCAGGAGGCTGCAGTTGAAATAGGCAATGGATAGATGTTGAGCAGAGACGAGATGTGAGCAAGCTCCAGTGACTGAGCAGTGAAAATTACTGCATGTCTTGTTAGTTCCACTTTAGTTCCACTTCTTGTCGTAACAGGAGTGTTTCTAGGTGGGTTTGTACAAGTGGGCTAAGGAAAGAATTTCAGCCAAGAGGAGGCATGATGAGAAAGGTGGAGGTGAAGGCAAAGGAAAAAGAGGTGGCACCCAGGCTTTAGTGGGGCACTGAGATACAGGCAGAATGGAAGGAGACAGAGATAAGAGAAGCAAACAGGGGGGACTTGTGCTTGCCTTGAAACACAGCTTGTAATTTGGTCAGAAGGGGACAGGAGCCAGAAAAAGGTACGAAGAGAAGCAGGCACAGTTGGTGCAATTTATGGATTTTGCTGTGATATTCTGGCTTGATTAAAAAGGGAGCATGGTAAGTGTTAGTGAGGTGAGGAGGGAGGAGACTGCAGAAGCCAGGCAGAGAGAAAATACCACTTGCAGTGTTTTGGAGCTGTAGCAAAGTACAGTGGACTGACTGATTGGGAAGATCTAGCAGATCTTGGTGAGGCCTTGTCATGCGCTGCTCACATGTTAGTGTAGCTGTCCCATCTGGTGAGTTTCATGTGTCCAGTTAAATGCTTACAGTCTGGAGACAGGCTTTTTTTTGCTGTGGGTACACTTGTTCATTCATTAGTCATCTCTCATTTCCATTACTGTAATGGCTTCTGGCTAGACATTGTCCTTCTTCTGCTCTTCACTTACAATCTATTAAAAAATCTGCCACAATAATATCTTGTCATCTTTTCTGTTCACATAGTTTTGCTGCCAGATCCCTTAAAACCAACTTTAAAGGACACTCTCAGATGGAAACAAAACCACGCTTTGAGTTTCTAGTTAAAAGAAATGGCTGTTTTTGGCATCTTGTAGTTATTCTGTAAAAAGTACTTTAAAAACCCATCAGTCATGTGGTGTGACAGGCACCTTGGAGTTCTGCAGGAGGTTTGTGGCAGTGAATGATCATAGTAATTTAAAAGAGACTCTCCCACCGTATGGGGTCCTGCACTCAGCCAGTTGGTTACCACAAGGAGAAGAGATTCAAGATTTCCTTCTAGAAAGGAGCGAGTGGTGCTTGCACGTGCTTTGCATCCTCTCCTACCTGGAACAGAGGAAGAGGGCAAGTTGCTGATAGTGCCCTGGTAGGAAGATGAGAATAACTTCCCTTTGGTTTATAGTGAGTGAGCAAAGTTGCTGTGGAAGAAAGCAATAAAATGACAGCTTTGGTAGCCCTTTGGTCTAAAGAGCTGCTTGTCGCCTTCCCTCTTTCCATGCTTTTATTTCTGAAAGGCTCCTGGGAGGGGAGGGCTCATTCAGAAAGTGAGGCAGGGAGGTAGGGTCAGGCTGTGTTACAGGTGAGGGAGAGAAACTGCCTGGCTCAGGTTTGGAAGTGAACCCAGGGATCTGACAATTGTGAAGCATCCATGGTGAGTTATTATGAGAGGGAAGGAAAACAGCTATTAGAAGGAAGAAAAGGATTTTCAGCCTATAAGGGAGAAGTGGATTGGATTAACGGGTGATTGTGATCACCTTGGAATCCATTAATAGATTTCTTTCCCTCTGTGCTGTTTGCATGTCTGACTGCCCTTTACTTAAATAGTAGTTACTCGCATCCTGGAGGATGGTAAGAGAAGGGAGCATCTCTTCTAATAGGAAGGAGACAAGAGCTCACTTGATGAGGGATTTGCAAATGGAGTGTGATTTCAAATTACTGGAGATAATAAGACTAAAAATTTACATGTTAATACCAAAATTAATAGCATTAGGAAATGCAGTAAAGTGAGAGAGAAAGATTCTATGAGAATTATGAAGCAGGAGCCCTAAGGGCTCTTCTGAGTGCCTTACTTTGTGGCAATGGAGAACCATGCTGGATGTGATTTGCATGAGCAATGAGAACTCACAGCTCCGTGTAGGTGGGTGAAACAGGTAAATGCTCTGTGGCTCAGCAGATCGGCCCTGAGGCTGTGGCTCTGCGACTTGCCAGGCTCCAGCAGTCTGCACAACACTGGGCTTTTGACCTCTTTCAAAACACAAAATTACTTTCCAAAACAGTTTCAGAGTCTTGGAACGAGCAGTTCTGCAGTGATTGTGGAAATACAAATATTTTTCTATTGTCTAATATTTGTTCTCGACTACAAAATAGCTTGTTAGCTTTACAGTATGTTCCCGGAGCCTCATCTGTGTGTCAAACTGGGAAATAATGTTATAATTCTACTTTTTCTTTCTAGTAGGATGGCCAGGGAATATGGTTATCATGCTTTGAGATTTGGGAATATATTCCAGAGCATTTTAAACTGTTTATACCTGTCTGTGGAGGAGACAAATGTGAGCTGAATTAATCTGGACTGTAGCAATTGTTCTGCTTGGTGTGTGTGTCCCATGTCACAGGTCTGTGCAGCCTTTCTTGAAGGCTTTGTGGAATACATCTTGTGGGCCATGGGACACCTCAGCAATAATCCCATCTGGATTTTAGATTTTCTATCCCCACTTTCTAGTTTCTCCCTTCAATGTCTTCTCTGAGGGAAAGAGCAGTGACTGTCAAAGCAAAAGGAACCACGTAATGTACACTTGGAGTCAATGGGATGTGAATGAGCCCAAACCTGCAGCTTGGACTGGGACGTGTGTGTGTTGTTGAGCTGCTGGGATGAGCGAGGAGTGCTCCCTCCTTTCTGGTTCCTCATCTTCTCATGCTGCACTGGCAGCAGCTGGAGCTCTGTGGGGAAGGCAGCCTTGGGCCCCCCAGGCAGACAGGGCTGCAGACCCGCTCTGAGGCCTGTTGGCCTGGTGGGGCAGGTGCACACAGGTACAGGCTGCTGGGAGATATCAGCAGGGGGGAGGTGGGACAAGGAGCCCCAAGTGGGAACTGTGGACTTAGGGGAGAAAGGTCAGTTTTTCTAGAGCCTGGAGTACAAGGAGAATTTGTGGGGAGAGTAGGGAATAAGGCATGTTGCTGTTGTAGGGAGGGAGAAACGCTGGGAGATGGGATGCAAGGTTTGGGCCAAGCCAGAGAGTGAAGAGCTTTGTACGTGTGTTTGGGTGGGACAGCTGGGGAGTTACAGGAAGGGGTCACCAAGAACTGTAGAAGAAGAAGAAGGGAGAAACCTGATGAAAAATGTATGAGAAGGGCTGAGCTGGGGCATGGCTTGGCCAGGAATGGGGGGGTGAATTACGTTGTTTGTTATTAAACTGGGCCACAGAGAATGACCAGAAAGGAAAATGTACCTTATCTCTTGGATTCATGCGGGACATATGGAGACATGGGACACGTGAGCAGAAAATACAAGATTAAGCAAGACAGAGTGATCTATCTATGCATGCAAATGAATAATAAACTTGGGGAAAGACTAATTGGATTTGAAAATTGATGTCAGTGTGAGGTTTTTTGAGAATTAAGAATATGATGGGTTTTTTTTTTTGTAATCCAGTGACTGTTGTGAGAAACTGAAGAAGTTGCTATTAACCAGAAAACCTTTGCTCCATGTCTCATTTTCATTGGCATTGTTACATTAATATCTACATTTCTTCTGCTAAATTGCTTTCTGATTTGCAGTTCTCCCTGCCTCTCTTCTGGCCCTCCTTTTTTTTTGCTTATAAAATCCTTCTCTTCAGCAGCACAGGATACTCCCCAGTCTTGTTTCAGCCAGGAAACTTAGTGCTCGCCGTTGCCAGCCCATGGTGAAGTTCACTGCTCCAACATGAGAAATCCCTGGAAGTCCCTCTCAGGCCTTCAGTTGTACTGTCCCACTGCCACTCATGGTTTGCAGTGTTGCAAATCCTGTTAGTTCCCTACTCATTAAGGGAATATGTGGTGGTTTTTTACCAAGAACCAAAGCTACAGGTTTTTTGTGGCTTTCTCAAATACCCGATTATTCTTGTTTGTATAATTGACCCTGATGTACCAAAGTTCTCTTTTCAGGAGGTTTATATAGCTGGCTTCATTTAAAATTTATATCATATTATACTTTGTTTTAATTAATTAATCAAATAATCTGGTTTGTTTCTGTTTATTAATGTTTCTTATGCTGTAGCACAGGCTGGCTTCTTTCTAACTTACCAAAAAAATGCTCAGCCACTCTTCCTCTGTAATTGTTGTCTCGTTTGTCTATCAGTAGAAGTTTTAGAATAATAAAACCACACATCTGGGACACTTTCCCAGGTAATGAATGCTATTTCCTCAGCTCACACCTTCCACAAAATTGACTCTGGTCAATTTGTACAAAGTCCTGTGCTTTCTCTCTTTCCATGGGTGAGGGAATTCTGGCAGCAGTTCTGTCTGCCATCTCACCTAAAAGGCTGTCAGTCTCCAGCTGTTTGGGGTTTATTCCTGGGAAAGGGTAGCTTGGTAGTGACAGTGGTTGAATATTCAACTTAAGGGGTATCTTGGATTTTCCTCCAGCCCAAATTCAGGACGTGAGAGGTGCTGAAGGACATGGTGAAAATCAGTGCTATGTAATGCTGTCTGAAATGGCTGTTGGGGGAAGATGTGAACAGACCTCCTTGAGGCTGGCCCTGTGTTGAACATGGGGTATTCCCTTATGGATCTGGCAGTGAACTACTCCTGCACTGACTCTCTGTGACGAGGAAGTAGTTTCAACTTAGAAATTAGGAGCATTGAGCAAGCAAGCATGCAGACTACTGCTGTAACTATCCATACATTCATAGCAGGTGCAACAAACTCCCACCTGAACAAGAGAGCACAGGCATTACTTTCTCCTTGCCCTGTGAGAGCCCTTTGTATTACCTGGATGAACTGTCACCTGACTCCGTTCTTGGACAGGCAAGGGAAAACAGCTGTGCTGATGACTTACATCATCCAAAGGCTGAAAAAGCAGCAGACCCAGGCTACCTCTGTGTGTCCTTCTGGCCTCCTGTGTGCGCTGGACAGAAGTGCAACCAACACAGCCTTGTAGTACAGAGGCAGCGCCCACTGACCGGATCATCTGCTTTCTTCTCTGAGAAGGAGGAGGTGGAAGCACTTATGTGCTGCTTCCCTGTTCCTTCCCAATAATTAAGAAGCTGGTTTTATCCTTTGCTTGGTTTTGCTGTAAAGTGCATTCACAGCTTGTTCCTGCTGCCTGCAGTAACAAACAGCAGAATAATAACCAGTGCATTACTAACATCAGCATGTTTTATTTTTCTTTACAGGTAACTGTGCTGGTCCTTTTCGCCCTTGCGTTCTTAACGTGTGTTGTATTTCTGGTAGTCTACAAGGTTTACAAGTACGATCATACCTGTCCAGAAGGATTTGTTTTCAAGGTAAATTGCCTACGTATCCTAGAAAAAGTAGGAGAGTATATAATATTCTCTGTGTTGTTTTCTGCATAATCCTGATTAAGTCATGCTGTATTGCGTAGAAATTTGTATTTGTTTTCATAGGTTACTGTGCTTCCTGCTATGTTTCCTTCTGTGTAATTGAGGTTGTGCTGTTGCACAGTTTTCGTAATGTTATTTTGCTAATGCTTTACACATTGAAAATACAGTAAATGTCCCTACACCAGTGTCCTTCAAACCTATTTAATCTGCACGAGTCTGGACAAATCCCTCCTTTATTGGGTCGTAATGTTTAACATTGCATATTCCTCCAAATTCTTTCCTTTCTTAGGAAAGAAGAGAATGATAAAACCTGGAGAAAAGAAAATGTCTCTGGAATGTGTCAGAGAAACAGTAGAGTGATGTTCTCATTAAGAGTAGCAAGAGTTACCTCAGGGTTATTTTTGTAGAAAGAACTTCTTGTTCTAGTACAGTGACCTCCGAGCCCTGCTGCCACAGGCCAAAAGTGATGCCAAAAAAAGTAAAACATATTTATTGGGAAAAAAATACTGGTGCTAACAAAAAGGGAGGCCAGGGCTCACTTCCTTCGTGTGAGGTGATGGTGCTGGCTCCTCAGCTGTGACCTGGGCTGAAGTCAGAAAGGTAACATCGCTTTCTTAGTTGTAAACGTAGCACTGTGGAATTTGGCTGCAGTTAGGTAAAAGTAGCAGTGATGATGGCATTATTCCCTCTAATTCTTTAAGTCACATCATGATTTAGTCACATCATGATTCAGATGGGTACCTGGTGTGATTTCAGAGGAATTTAAGCAGGAAATGGTTGCCTCAGCACTCATTGGCAATCACGTTCAGGATTCTTGATTCTGTCCCTTCAGGCACATAAATATCTTGGAAGAATCTAGTCCAAAGTTACAATCAGTGATGCCCTGATGGATTAACTGGGCTTCAAACATTCTTTTTTAGGTTACTGCTTTCCCTTGGTTCAAGGGCAAAAGATATTGTGGTTAGAATATTTGGCTGCAACTCCTGAGATCCAGCTTTTGGTTCTGCTGTTCATTTTTTGTGTTGTCTCAGGCAGGCACTGAAACCCTGCTGTGCTCATGTCTCATGGGCCGATGGCCTTTTTGTTTTCCTAAGCTTTCTCTTGGCTTTGAGCAATCTGGAGTATGAACTGCATGTTCCTGCTGAGCCCATCTTGATGTGATCCTGACTTGACAGGAATGGCCAGTTACGTGCTGCTTCTGCTTCCTTTCATAGCACGTTGTCCCTTTGAGTTGCAGCCTTCTGGCTTCTTTTGTCTTTTCTTCCTAATGTCAAAACATTTAAGGGCAGAACAATTTCTTAGCTATGTGAACAGAACCCGGTCAGGTTTCTCTCCTTAGGGCTCTGGGTTTGAAACAAAGGTTGTGCAGAGCGTCCCAGAGCTCGTGCTTTGTTTTTAAGGAGCAGCACGTGCACAGAGCTGTGTCACTGCTACTCTCCCAGTGCAGGGTTTTGTAGAGGCTGTTTCCTAACTGCTTGATGGCAGAATGACAGGAGACACAGCAACTTTGGACATCTGACTCTTACGAGTTTTACAGGATTAAACAGGTTAGCAAATGCAAATGACAGAAAGCCTGGAACTACCAGTATTGACATGAATTTCTATTTATTGCCTTTGGATCTTTTTTTTTGGGAGAGTCCATAATGTGCCATGGCATAGCTTGGCACCGATGTCCTCAGAGAGGTGAAGTCTGTCACTTTGTGACCAGTGTCTCTGCAGACTGGCTTTGTGCTTCGGGTGGACTCAGCAACAGTCTCTGGCCTGGATGTCCCCAGGCTTTGGATGCTGATGTGATTTCCTGGTTAAGGGCAAAGGTGTCTCCTGCCTTAGGAAGCCTGGTACCATGGGAATCTCTGCATAAAGGCTGAACTACCACAGCTGTGATTCACACTCACTCTTCTCTGCTTTGATGTTCTTGTATCTGGAGCAGTTCCAAAGGTTTCAGTGTTTTCAGCCTTTCTGCTACCCTACGCTTCCAGGGCTCGAAGGTGTGCTTAAAAAGGCACTTATTTGCCTTTATATAGCAGTCTTAAACCACTTCAGCCTCAATTTTGTGCTTGCTCAAGCTTTCTGACACAGCCCTAGTCCTGCTGTTGTGCACATCACTTCTCTGAAGTGCTCTTTACTGTCTCTTGGTGAGACTCACCAGAGTTTTCCCTCAAAGACCTGAGTTCATTTATATCCTGGAGGAGTTTCTCCAGGGCTTCATACTGCATCTGTTCCCCTTCAGCTTTCCTTGCCAAGGCACCATCACTCTGTCAAGACTCATGGACAGTATAACAAACTAATTTCAGTGCGCTGAAGACAACACCGTCATCTGTTAAGTTTGGGATTACTGACCCAGGCAATTTAATGTGTCAGAAGACATCACTTATAACTGAATTCCACTGAGGTCTTTATGTCTAAGGAACAAAAGGAGTGAGAAAGACAAATACTATAGACAGATATTATAGACAGGCAACCAGGATTTTCCCTGGCATCAAAGGCCTTAACCTGTAACTCATTTCTGAAATAGAAGGGCTGTGAAAGAAACAAGAGACTGACTCTGGAGCATCCCAGTTTCTCCTCGTGGCCTTCCTTATTACTTGTCTCACCTGGGAACCATGGAAACAAATAAAAAGGATGGAGAGAGGTGTTCTGAGTAAGCTGAAGGTCTCAGGCAAGCGGCAGGATGAGAGTCACCACTTGTTTCCATTGCTCATTCACTCCTGAGTGTTGCCTGGCCTGCCTCAATTAGGAGCTAAGGAAAGGGCGCAGGCCTTGGGCATTACACAAGGAGCAATGAGTAAAAAGGGAGGCTTTTCTGTCTTTTCTAGAAGCATGAAATCCCAGGAACAAAAATGCAGTCAAGATGTGAACTGTGCTCTGTGTTTCTTTAGGCTCTTCTGTCAGATGTTGTGTATGTTTGTGACTACAAAAAATAACATTACTGAGTCATTTTGCTTGTTACAAAGCAAATTGCTTCTAAAAGCAACAAAAGATTCTGTCGGGTTTGGAGACTGACAGTTATCTTGGCTTGTCTTCAGCACTAATAATTACATTTGCTTGAATTTCCTTGGCAGATTTCGTTAGATCAATGGATTGTGTTTCTTCCCCCATTTAAAATATTTAGAATTGTGACTGCATCCCATGACTGCATGAAATAATCACTACAAACATGTCTGTGTCTGTGTACTTCTTTTAGTCATTTTGTCACATCAGAAGTAGTGTCAGTTATCCCAGATAAAGCATGGATAATACTTCCAGAAGCTGCCGTGGCTGATGTAGGAGAATGTGCATCTCGAATAGCTCTGTTCCACACTTGTCCTGGATTTCTTTTTTTTCCAAGCTAGGTCCCAGGCCTGCAGCTGGGCCAGTACAGGTTGTGGCCGTGGACAAACCTCTGCTGACTGAAGCAGTGCTGAACAGGCACAAGTGTCTGCTTAGCTGGGGATAAATCCCGCGTGCTTTGTAGTGCTCCTGTGAGGGAAGGTCTGCCCTGGCTGCCACCTTAACAAAAGATGACAAAGAAACTGAACCTGGGTGGATGTGGTAACTTTGAGCTCTGGTTCTGACACACACGGGGGCTCCTGCCGAGGTGTTCGTGCCGTGGGAGGACCGTGAGTCCTGTGACAGCCAATCTTCTTCCAGCACTCAAAGCTGCCACAAGGCTGCATTCCCGGGGCAGACAGGTTCATAAGGCTCCATGTAGGCCTGTGTTTTTTTTGGCAAGGCTTGCTCTTTTTTTTCATCCTTTGATTTTTTTTTTTTCATTCATCATTTTTAGGATGCAAAATTTATATTAAACCAGTCATTTTGTGCTTTAAACCATTTGAAGCTGTTGTTACTGGTGCTTATTTATGCCACTTCTGAGTTGTTTGGGATTTTTGTTTTGGCAAGAGTCAACCCAAAAGTAAATGTGGACACATTTGAGAGAGCATCTGGTCCTAAAAAATATGGTATTTTTGTATGTGTTTTTGTGCTCACGGAGTTCCAATATTGTTTCCATTGCCAAGCTCTGTGAGAACAGCAGCAGTTCAGAGTTGCTGTGTTGTAGTGTTATAAAGTTTAGCCTTCTGGGGCTAAAAGCAGGAAGACCTGTCAGCTTATTTCTTTATAAAACAGTCAGAGGAGAAATCTTTAAACTTACTTTTCCTCAAGCTGCAGCTGCTCATAGTTTTTATTTTAGAGGATCAATTCAGTTGCCCAGATGATGCTGCAACACTTCGAGGTATCAGGACTGGCAGATACAGCAGAGGGCCCACAGGGAGACCCGTGACCCTCTGGAGCAAAACTCAGGCGTCACAGGTTATGTCTAAGTCATGTTTTCCTTCAGTGGAATTGGCTGCTCTGCAGGCTTTTATGGATCATCACTGGGGGGGTTGGTAGATGATACCTGCTGACTAATGCACTGTACATTCACTTTGGTTTCCAAGATGAGAGCAAAGTTTGGATCCCACCTAGTATTCAGCTCTCTAAATCGGGTGTTTCACTTCCCAAAGCTCTGAGCATCTACCAGCTTCTGTGGAGCACTCTTAGAATTCTGGGAAGTTAACTAATGTAGCCCTACAGCTAAAGATAGCTGTTTAAAAGCCTGCTGTTGGCTAGATCTGACAATCAAGAGTGAAGTATTTTGTATGTGTGTACACACTTGCACATAAGCTTCGCCACCCACAATGTTTTCCATGTCTTCTTGTTTACTGGGCTGTAAAACTGTTCATACCTTGCACCAATAGATCAGTAGTAATTTCTGTCCCTCAGACTGAAAATGCTGTATTAAAGTGCCTGAAGCCAACTAATGGTAGGATAACAGACATCTGTAAATGCAGGCCAAACAGCTGGAACTAGGTGGGGAGGGAAAGAACAGCAAAATAGGCCTGGAACTAGAGATTGACTACTGTTAAAAATAATTTTAGGCAATCATGTTTCTTGTATGTTAATTATTCTGGCATATAAACCCAGATTGGGCTTCTTGGCAAATGCACAAGTAGTTTAAGGATTGCAGGGAAGAACATTTTGAACACAGTAGGACAACAGTGTAGTTAATTGCTCTCTGTTGCATCTTGACTCACAGAAAGTGAATGTTGGTTTAGACTAAAAGGAAAAGGGAAAAAAAAAACAACCCACTTCTGTTGCTTGTGGAACTGTACCTGTAATCTAAGTGATGGATTTTTTTTTCTTTTCAGAATAATCAATGCATTCCAGCTGGGTTGGAAAACTACTACTCTGAGCAAGACTCCAGTGCTCGAGGGAAGTTTTACACAGTCATAAACCACTACAACCTGGCCAAACAAACCATCACACGCTCGGTGTCCCCGTGGATGACAGTACTGTCAGAGGAGAAACTGTCTGAGCAGGAGACTGAAGCTGCTGAGAAATCAGCTTAGTAGGATAAGCTAATTATTAACACTATGTCATTCGAGGGTAACTAAGGGACTTCAAGGAACTTTTCATTAAATATAATTCTGGATAATTTAGAGGTTACTCATGTTTATGGTGCAATTGCTTCTGTTTGCTGATACTGCTTTGCAAAAAAAAAAAAACCTAAACAAAAAAACTTGCTGCAGAACATTCATGGGCATAAACCAAGGTGCATCTCAGCATCGCTTTAGAGCTCTGACACCATTTCAATGTTAAAAAATTCCAATGTTAGATATGTTCTTGCAGTTTATTGGATACTGACAGACTTCGCCAGATTTTCAGGGCTTGGACCTTAGATAAATCGTGTTCTGTTGTCTGAACTGATGCTTTTATTTATTAACTTTTTTATTCTTTGCATTTTGCAAACTGAAACATCTCAGCCATAACCAGAGTGATCTCTTGTTTAGCTGAAAGCTATATTTAATATTTAGTTTTGGCTCAAGCAAGAACGATAGCATTGATGTCAAGGGCATAATGTAATGACTTGTATGGAGAAAGAACTGTTGGTAGCATTTTTCTGACATTTTCTTTCCTGTTGTTTATTTGTAAGTGATAATGAAGTTCTCCGCAACAAGGCATGCTTGATGTTTTATTATTGCTGTCAAGAGGATTTAACTGCATTTCCACTGTGGCTTTAGCATCTTGGTAAGGATGTGCACTGAAACACAAACTAGATAGACATTATGGAAAAACACAGACAGTTTTAGTGATGGATGTTGAGGATAGTGTAAAAAATATATGGTTCAGGATGTTCTAGGAGAAATGACATCTTTTGATCATACTTAAGTGGCAGAAAGCCTGTTCACAGTAGATGTAGTCCACTATGTAATTTGTTGGCTATGACAGAGGGAGTAATATGTTTAAAGTTTCACTTTATTACATTAACTTTTTCCCTTTTTATCAGTTTGGAGTTTTCACTTTATGTATCGTTTGCTGTTTGGTACCTTCCAAAACAGAGCATCACAGGTAGCATATCAGGTAACACAAGTGGCTGTTCTAAAGCTACCTGTGAAAAGGAGTTAAGAGCAGAACTGATTATGTATGGCTTGGGAGGGGAAAAGATGTAGGAGAACATGGTATTGTGGATGCACGTTAAAGTTCCATTGTAATTACAGACATTCTTTGTGTGAAACCATATTTTCATTTTTATTATAAATCTTAAATATGTATTACAAAAAAAGGCATCTTATTAATATAACAGTTAGAGAAAATAAGTGTGTGAAGCACAGGGGCCAGCAAGTCACCCTTTTTGTTCAGGTAACTTGAGTGGGACAAGCTGTAGTGGACATGTCAAAAGTTCCATTTTTGGGTTTGGTAAAGACTATACAAAACCAAAGGGAAAAACATCAGTCTGAGCCAGTTCTCAGGATCTGCAGCTCTGCTGCTCAGCTCTACTTCAGTGGAATTGCTTTATCAACACCACAGTAAAAATAACCTTAATATACTTAATTCTCTGGGCTCGATAGGAAATGTGCATTACACATTAATATCCGTAAAAGGCTTTTTATTAAGTCATTATGGTATGTGGAATGCATAAAAAGCAATAAATTATGTGCTAAGTTTTTTTGCACTTAAAAATTTCAAGCTTAAGATACTCAAAATGTACCATGTTTGCATTTTCTAACAGGCAAACACTGTATTGGATGCGATTAATTCATGTGTAACTTTTGACATTTTCACTCTGTGCAGAGTAAAGAATAAGGATGGTGCTGCTTGGTGCAGATAATGTATAGAAATATACATTTCAGAAGACAGATTCCAAAACACGTTTCATATCAACATATTTACAGAGGACATTCAGGTTTTACAACAGGAGAGATCTGTTCCCCAAGACTGTCCCACACGGAAATGATTCATGATGCATCTCCTCCCCTTCAATCTAGGACAATAAAGGCTTTAATGCACAAGTAAATACTGATGAGAAACAACTTATTTCTCTCTCCCATAACACTAAACATTAGAAAATATTAAGCTTTACTACCTAGGCAAAACAGTTTGCTTGTGCTTCTTGAAGGCAAACCCTTTTTTCCCCTCTGATTTCACAGGAGTGAGTTTATGGATTCTGATCGGCAGCTGGGGTTGAGACTTTTTTAGTTAACAAATTGCTCCCACTTTTAGAACTCTGAGGAGTTTGGCTTTAATATTGTTTATATTTCGGCTTTGTTCCAACATCCCAGAACATCTGTTTCATTGCACAAGCTGTTTGTGTTGTAGTCTCCCTTTTCACCTAGAAGTAAAGCTCTTTAGTTGACGCTTTATCATTATTATTATTAAATCAACCTGATCCGACTCGAGTAGTTTCAAAGGATTAGAAGTAGAGGTCATACATGTGCAAAATGATCACTCTGTACTCAAGTGGTATGATTAAATAAAAGCCTGAGACAGTGTAGCTGCTTTTGCACAGTAACAGTTTCCTCTTGATCTGGGCTGCACACTGGGAGCTGGACTTCAAACATCACAGATGTGTGGGTGACTACGATAAAACCATTATCTTTTATTTCCTCTGCTGGCTGTGCTCTGGCTTGTAGCTTTCTTACCAGCTCTTCAAAGGTTTCTATGTTCTTTGCAGGATTAAGTGTGGTTTTATGTTCAATAAAAGGATTTAAAATGAGGGCTCTCAGCTCCCTCTGCAGTAATGGATACGTACACATGCTTATTTATTGGAAAATATTTCCATTATAGCAGCATGAAAAAATGCATAAAATGCGTAGGATTGCCAGACCCTGCTCCACTGAAAAAAAGTTTTACAACCCAAGCATGTAGATAATATAATATTTTTAATTAATTATCATACCAGTCCAGGAAAAGCAAGGAAAATGAACACATTACAAGGAAGAACAGGATCCATACTCTAAATCCAGCATTGTTTTTGATGGCCTGCAAGGAAAAGGTTATGGAAAAGGTTATCTCCATTAGCATCCCCAAACACACAGTACAGTTCCAACAGTGACAACCCACGGGACGGTCAGTGGCTTCACTCTCCCCTCCCACAGTATAAAGCATGAAACTTGCCAATAATTTCAGGTGAATAAAAGTCAGGCTGGCTGTGCCTCTGATTTATCACACTAAAGCTTCTCTCAAAATCCTAAAATTGGACGCTTAAATCCCAAGGTCCCATGCAATGGAAATATATCCAGACATTAAGAATCACATCAAAGTGTACATGCTTAAAGGTTAGTTTTAAGTTCAAACAGTGAAATTCTGTGATTGGAAATAATTGGGCCATCAGCACTCTAATAAATCTTGTGACTGAAAAAAACCCAATCCCAAAGCTGACAGTGATTTCTCGAGGTTGATTTAGCACTGTTGCACTGTTGAGCAAGTATTTCAGTCTCAGAGCAAGTACAGGAAGCAGTGCTCTTGGATTTGCCCTCAAAAAATTGAGGAGGGGCCCATTTTTATCTTTATTTTTCATATTTACACATGAACAGATTTTTTTTTCTGTGACCAAGTTTTGCATTTATAACCTTTCTCTACTGTTGCTCAGTGTTCTTTAGGACAGTTTATTCTCTCTACATGTGT
Source organism: Dromococcyx pavoninus (assembly GCA_033558185.1). Taxonomy (NCBI): domain Eukaryota; kingdom Metazoa; phylum Chordata; class Aves; order Cuculiformes; family Neomorphidae; genus Dromococcyx; species Dromococcyx pavoninus. The sequence continues at coordinate 2,436,074 of JAUMJL010000020.1, read as the reverse complement.
GAAAAAATGATGCAAAAAATAACAAGTTCCTGCTGTCTTGTTGAATACCTATTTTTAACTGAACAGAGGGACAATCAGCTGACACCTTGGTACCCTCCAACCGTCCTGTCTAAAATGTTACAAATAATGATTTAAAGGCAGAGTAATTGTGTGCTAAATATTAGTAAATCTACTGATTTAAGTTGTTAAAAAATCCCAAATGTTCCCCCACTGTGTGCTGCACCACCATGCCTGCTGCTCAGCTACTGAAGAGAATGCTCCAGATATTCTACTCTGAAGAAATGTGGAAATAAACTCCAAATCAGAAAGGTCAAGTCCCTCAGTTATGTCTGCTGCTGTGCAGAACGAGAGAATCACTGGTTGGAAAAGACCTTTGAGATCATTGAGTCCAACCGTACCTGTCCACTACTAAACCACCTATGGCCATTTCCTCCCGTCCTATCACTTGTTGCTTGGGAGACCAACACCCACCTCACTTCAACCTCCTTTCAGGCAGTTGTAGACAGTGGCGAGTTCTCCCCTCAGCCTCCTCTTTTCCAGGTTAAACAGCCCTAGGTCCCTCAGCTGCTCTTAATAAGATTTGTTCTCCAGCCCCTTCTCCAGCCTCATTGCCCTTCTCTGGACGCGCTCCAACCCCTCGATGTCCTTCTTGTAGTGAGGGGCCCAGAACTGAACACAGGCCTCGAGGTGTGGCCTCACCAGTACCGAGTCCAGGGGCACAATCACTGCCCTGGTCCTGCTGGCCACACTGTGTCTGATACGGGCCAAGATGCCATTGGCCTTCTTGGCCACCTGGGCCACTGCTGGCCCATGTTCAGCCGCTGTCAACCAACAGCCCCAGGTCCCTCTTCTCCAGGCAGCTTTTTCTCCACAAGTCTGTAATGCTTCATGGCATTGTGTCCTCAGTACAGGACCTTGCACTTGGCCTTACTGAATCTCATCTCATTGGTCTCAGCCCATCGATCCAGCCTGTCCAGATCCCTCTGCAGAGCACTCCCTACCTCAAGCAGATCAGCACTTCCATCCAGCTTAGTGTCATCTGCAAATTTATTACAGGTGCACTCAATCCCCTTGTCGAGATCGTCGATAAAGATATTGAGCAGGACTGGACCCAGCACTGAGCCCTCGGGAACACCAGTGGTATCCAGGCTCCTCTGCCCTTTTCAGGAGAGCCGAGCAGTAGATAACTCATCCTTGAGTACAGGCTGTGTGCTTTCAGCAGAGAAAAAAAAACTGAGCCATTTACTCAGCAGCCTAATTTTGGAACTGTTTTTATTGAAATCTCAGTTCCTGAGAGAAAACATCGTTTCATTCTAATTAGTAAGACAATGGGATAGATTTGTTTACTAGGAGCATGAGAGATGCGTTCAGCATAGTAAAAGAGACTCTTCTGCTAATGCTTGGCTTTTAACTCCAGCTTCCAAATTTCAACACTGTTTTACACTTAGTCTGCAATTTCTCCCTCCCTGCCTCTTTTTAAAACTCGGCTTAGAGACATTACCTCTCTTATGTCCTCGTTGCCTTCTTTGATATTCTCTGTTGCACCCACAACTAATTGATGGATATTGTCAATCTCAGTTTCCTGTTCAAAGAAAAAAAAGAAATTGATGAATGAAAAATGAAAAAAACACACTTCCAATGATCTGAGGAAAAAGCAGAACCCAAATATAAAAATAAAATTAGTATTATTGACATCTTAGTTTCAATGATAAAAGGTATAGAGGCAATTAACTTATAATTTCCTTACTTGTGATTTAATGAACCTGAATGGAGACCACCAAGATCAACAGGAAGTCTCCCTTTTATCTAGAATAAAATCTAACCTATCTTTGGAAGCTCTTTTGGAAGAGGCGCCACCATTTGCAGAGAAGATGCTACTAAATTTAAGAGGACACTAATCCTGGGGCAGAGGGATCATTCTAACACATACATTGCATTTATCATTCCCAGTACATAGTGATAAGCAACGACACTAAATATCTTGATTTTGCAATTGAAAAACAAGCAAAAATATTTTCCTTCATATTTGCATCAAAGATTCATTAATCTTACTTTTACATCTTGCATGCAAACAAGACCAAAATATCCCCAAGAAAATCTTCAAGCTGTATTTGCTGTTGTAACATTGAATTATACTGACCTGTTGCAAGACTTTTTCAGTGAATATCTCTTGTAACCTGGAGATTTCCACCACTTTTCCTTCAATTTGTCTTGGCAAAGAACAGAAATACTCCATTAGAAATTAGGGCAAACGTTTCTTGCTCCTGCAGATGTAGATTCTCCAGCCCAGCAAGCAGGCTGTTCCGAAGGCACGGCTGGGCTGTTCTGTCAGCTGTCTGTCAGGCAACAATAGCCTGTCAGGCTCTGACAACTTGTGACTGGAAGACAACCAGCCCACAATGAAGCTCTGGGAAACGCACCACATGGAATTTCTCAGGAAGCAGCCTTCACTGCAAGAGCATTCTCATAAAAAAACCTGTGGTGGACCCTAAATAGTTAATTTTGACATATCCTTTTCATATGCTACAATGAAGCATGGAATTCACCTTGCCAGTGCTAACAATCCAAGAGTAAAGTTCCAGTTTGAGTTAACCATTCAGACTTCCTGAATGGCAAGTGGAGAGCAAACGGCACCACTGCTCTGCTGTGAACACCGGTCTGTGCACGGGGGTCGGTGACTGCACCTTCTCTACTGCTGTCTGTGTACAATGCATAAACCCACAGAGTTCATTTCTTGGGAGCTCCTGGTTCACTCCCCCTTCTCCCACCCCACTACAACTCATGCAGCCAGGTGTCTTGCACCAAATTCACTTTGTGTGGGTGTTGTCTGGGTTATGGGACCAGAATGTGCAGCAATCTATAAAGAAAAATTGTACCTGACTTCATCAAAGAGGTTATTCATTTCTCCAACAAGTCTCTGGTTCTCCTGTTCGAACTGGAAGGGAAGAAGGAAATCACACATGAGTTCACGTGCTTGGACCCAGGGAATTTTCTTCAACCCCCACCCCTTATCAACCAACTTCCACCCTTCCTTGCAGTCTATTTGCAATATGTCTCAACTAAAAGGATCTTCAAGAATTACTAATGGTGGCCTAAATGAACAAAATCGATCTGCTGAGTTGTAACCAGTCACTATAACATTTTTCATGCTCCTTGCAATAATGAAACAAACTTCCAAATAACTGAAGATTTTGCTCAACGCACTTTGCAGTAATGAGAGATACAGTGGATGAAATCTGTTCTATTATTTTAGAAATGTGAGAAGGGAAAGCTTTCATTCTTGTGAAAGCTTGTGATTCTCTTCATGACATCTCTGCACTGTCATTCACGTGCAGCCCATGGCATGATGTTAAGAGCTTTCAGATTTTGCTACAATATGCAATATTCTGACATCTAATATTTTACAAATGCATTGACTTTAGTTCTTCCAGCAGACCTCTTCCATTTAAAACTCATGAGTAATCAAAGAAACATTTAAATATACATTTTTCAATGTAGAAGAAGATGGCTTTCTACAAGAAAGTAAGCTCTGACCTTTCAGATATACTTGAGTGTCACATCATCTGGGATTCATTACAGAACAAGCGATCATGCAGCAAGTGTGATGACATGATTTGGTGAAACAAAATCTGCACAGCCAAAACACAACAGAGGAAGGTGTCCTGATGGAGCTTGTTGGAAACCACCTTGCAAGGACTGTGTTTTAGAGAGAACCCCCTGGGACACGCTGAGTTGGGATTTCCAAGGTGCCTGAGTGAGTCTGATCCTCAGTCTACAGCTACAGGTGGTTTAAAGCCTGGGGGGGTCGACAGCGTGCCGCTCCCTGCCCCGCAGCCGCTCGGCTCCGGCATCAGCGACAGCAGAGCACCAAGTATTGGAAGTCACAACTCCCACTCCGGGGGAGGCAGGGGAAGCTTATTCAAGGTATTCTGTCAATTAATTCTGGGCCTTCGTGGTATGGACACCATTGACTAGATCTCCCCACTTTCCTCACAGAGCTGTGAAAGACCTGGTCTGTGCGGTTACACAGAAACAGCACACTGGATATACATTCCTGCTGGAAACTTTACCTGCCACACACCTCTGACAAACCTGCACGATGCATGCAGTGGTGCAGAACCAGAGAACAGGCTTCAGAACGCAAAGAATTTGACACAGGAGCTATGCAAGACAGCAAACCCTGTTGCAGTTCCGTTAATCTCCGTATCTTGAAGAAGCCTACAGAACACACTGGGATTTGGGCCTAATTCAGTCACATTACAATGCCATCAGCAGTAAAAGTGTAGCAGTCCTCCCAGGCACCTTGCAAGGTCTTGGTGTGTGTCAAAGATGAAAATGCCAAAAGAGCAGCACTGCTTACAAGTCAGACTTGGTTTTCAGTTGCTGCCATAGGAATCGCTTGCTGAGCAAACACCCAGCGCTTAAGCTTTCAAGAACAGAGGTGCTGCCCAGAGAAGATTGTGAGTATTTGAAAACAAATACTGCTTTGTGCAAAAACCAAAAGGAAGGAAGGAGGCAGAGAGGTCTGAATCAGAGAGAATAACGATAACGGCAAGAGTTGTGTTATATCAGTGAAAGGCAAATCAGTGTTTTGCTTTTAGAGTGCTGCTACCGAAATAGCTCAAAATGAAGCACTTGGTATTTTAAAGTGGTTTAAACAACAATGCAGTTTGTCATTAAAACGCAACGTGAAAATTAGTGGCTATAATATGACACAGTTCATCTGACCCACAGCTTCTTTCACAGAGCCAGTCTGTAGGAGTACATAAATTTAACACTATTATACTGCCATGGTTGGTGACGATCTTGGCTCACCTCTGCGACCCCTACCCTGCCCCAATCATGCCACCAGGGTGTTCATCCCACTTCTTTCAAGATCTTCCTTACACAGCTTGTGCAACCCCTCGTGTGCAGTGCTTCAGATGCTGATGTATGACATCCCTTGAAATGATCCAGAATGTTTGTTTGAGCTTCTGCCATATCAACTACTTTAATAACACCAACACAGAGAAGAAATAAACTGTGCAAGCTACTTAGGGTGCAGTGAAAAAGACTCAGTGCAGCCACTGAGGAATTTGTCCTGCTCCTCTCCCCACACACCCAACCCTGAGCAAGTGCTGTTGCTCACTGATGTCATGGTGCAGCTCACTAACCACTTTCTCCTCCTGAGTTTTCTGGTAGATTAGTAAACTGAATCTCACCACAGCCCTAGATGATAGGGCTGTCTTAAGGGAGAGTGCATAGCAGGAGCTCAGCAAGACTCCTGTGCTGCCACAGAGCAAGACGTAAAAGCAAGAAAATGAGAAAAGGCAAACCACCTTTCATATCCTTTGCCTTCATTCCCTCCTCCTCACACCCCACACCATCACCTCTGTCCCCCATTTGTGCTCTAATGTTTGTCATCTTGCTTCAGGCTCATCAGGGCCTCAGGGAAACAGTTCCTGATTCCCTGCCAACAGCAAATTAAGTGTCAACCTGTACAAGTTGGGGGGAAATGGCTACTGTGTTAAAAATCAGAAATGTGTGGGTTTTAATCTGCCGAAGCGAGTATGAAATGACAGGTATGTTTAAAGAAGGGTAACAGTGATTAGAATAATAAACTATTTTTAATTTCTTTTAAAATACAAATTTATTTTTGTAAAAGGGGTTCACTATCTAACTGATTGGCAAGAGCCTTCTCTCCTTGGTTAAAGGACTCCAGAGTCCAAGATCACAGACAAGGAGGGGGATTTATTGGGCACTGTCACCTTCAGTGTGTGGGAGAGGCCTTGGGATGGAGCCCAGCCCCATGAGTTGAGGGGTAACAAAGGAACATAATGCACAGCTCCCTGAAGTCCCACGGTTTCCACCCTAAAGATCCAATGGTTTTGTTAATCAAAAAACCCATCAGTGTTGCAATACATTTAAATGTCATTGTCACTGCTGTCTGCAGTGTCTCTTTCTACAGAGTGAGCATTTGTTAAAATACAACCAACTAATACAGTGGTGTTTGCTTCACAGTGGCGAATGGTTAAAGGTGTTTCATCACCACCCCTCTTTACCTTCACACCACTGCACGTCTCTGGTTTTAGTGTCATCACCTCAGAATAAAGGCCAGGAACAGAGTAATGAAACAGAATCATGAGGTGTAACGCTGAGTAGACTGGATGGTCCTTAAGTGACTACCTGGGGCCACCACGCAGTAATTGTTATTGTGACTTCTGTAAGGATAAGTATTTCTGCACAAATATTCAACACCAGAAATTCCCTATTTCGCTGCCTTAGTAAAACTGAGATGCTAACTAATTTAGAAGGTAAATTTTCAATAAAGAAACAGTGAATGATTTTAATCCCTTGCAAATAGCACAAATCCACTTGAGAAAGCATTCTTTAAAAAGTCCCTTTTATATTTAAAACCCTCCTCTGGCACAGACTGCCTTTTAAACTTCTAAACAGTCTTTGCAATTTGAAATCATGGGTGATGGACTGCTTGGTGCAGACAGTGGTAAGATATGCTGAAACAGTCGACTGAACAAAAGGTTAGAGCACAGAACACATCATATACCAGTGTGTCAAAGAGATTTACACAATGAGAACATAAACCAAACTCTAGCAATCAGTATAGCTTAATGTTTTAGGGCTTATTAAAGTAGGCTCCTTTATGACAGTGAAACATTATGCTATACTTCAGCAACAGAAAGTGATAAACTGCTTAAGATATGTCTAAAAATCTAATGCATAGAATAAATAATCACAGTTGTTTTTTATTATTCCATGAGGTAAATCATTGTATGTTCTGTATACTCTGAATTTAAGACAAAAAAAGATAAAGTCAAGGAAAATTAGATATTTTCACTACTGAAACAGCCAAGCTGGATATTTTCCCACTCAATGCAACCACAAGACATCTGCTTGCAATAACTATAAAACCCATTGATATACCTGTACTCAGGGTCATAAAGTGAAATTTATTGTGCAAATCACACAATAGCCTGCAACCATTCTGAACAATGTAAAGCTCTCTCCTGTGGGTAAAATAATAATAGAAATTGCTGCTGTAGCAATATGATAGGGTTTTAATTCATTATTTCACCCACAGGAAGGCTCATGGAACCATGACTGAGAATTGTTAAAGTATGATTAGACACAACACATTCCAATTTAAAACCAACACAGCAGCTTCTACACCGTAACCTGGCCTCTCTTTGGAGAGCTGCTGGATTTTCTGAGTAACTGAAAGGCAGTTGGTCCATTCTTCACAAATCAAAGGCTAAAAGAGTTAGAAATTAACTTCTCTGTAACAGCAAATGTAACATAGAGGAGAAATAATTAACTGTCATTTAAGTGAGGGTTTGTCATGTTTCTAAAGAACCTTTGATTCCTGCATTAAAAGCACAATGAAGTCATTAAATATTGCCAAGGTAGTGTGAAGGATTTACGTGAGCAATGAGAAAAGCAATGCACATTCAAATACTCCAATTATTTCCTACTTACACCTGAATTTACACCTTGGACTCAAATTTAGCTGAAAATTAGAATACTGGATCAGGTGACTTTATTGTCTGTTAGGAGTGAAATTATACTGTACCCAACTTTTACCAATAAAGGACAACTCTTAGCTATAAATTTCCTCAAAAATGCAGGTTTCCGCATACATCCTTATCCTTTGCAAATTACATATTTATAGTGTTCATAACATGAAAAAAACACCCCAAACCAATTAAAAAAACAAAACACAACATGTTTGGTCCACAGAAAAGAGCAGCTTGCTCAACTCTGAGCACCAACATAGTAGTGGCAACACCTGTGAAGCCCTGCTGTGCTCATACAGGTACTACACAAATATACAATGTTTACAGTCTGTTAACTCAGATACTATGCAGTCCAATGCAACAGTAAAAAAATTTACCTGACAGTAAATGAACTTGATCAAGGGCATTAACTACAACTAGAAACAATCAGCTCCTGTCTACTTGAAACTGGTGGAGAAAGAAAATGTCTGTATTAACACTGCCACAAATGGTGACTCACTTGTCTTTCAAATCATAATAAATGTAGATCCTTTCTAAGGCATAACTTGGAAGTAACTGATGTTTGCTAATTTTTAGGAGGCAGAAAACAAGCCTGCATTTCTTCATAACAGCAGCAGATGCACAAACTCACATGCAGTGTGAGAAGAAGCTGAAATACAGACAGTCCTGACTACTGGTGGTCATACTGTCAGCCCGCAGAGAGGCACAGTGGAAGAGCTCTGGGTGAGATCAGAACAGCAAGATTCACCAAGAGATTCAGACACCCAGCTCAGAACCAGCTTTCTGCAAAACTTAAACTGAATTATAAGCAGAAAGGAGGCTGTTCTGCTGGTAACTCCTCTTTGTATGATTTCTTCTGTTCTGTTTTTCTAGTATCACAACTAAACCACAAGTACTGAAAGTACATAACAAAAATAAATTAAAAATGTAAATTCAAAAATGGAAAAATCAAGAATTAACTACGGCACAAGAGCAGTAACAATTCTCCACTGTATTAATATATAGCACCTAACAAGTACTTCTAAAGTATATTATTTTTATTTTGGTCAGCATAACTGACTAGTAAATTTGCCTCTCTTTTCCCCCTAAGCAGACTGATAAACTTAAATCCAACATCTGAAGTCTCCAGCACAAGTCATTTTTCTAGGCTTAATTATGACACTGACATCAAGGCACTGTTACATACCATGAATTTTTTACCAACTATAGGCAGAACTGTGTAAGCTAACAATAAGGACATACTATAGTCTGCCTGAGCTAAGAGTTTATTTAATTTCATCATAGAATTGTCTGGTTGGAAAAGACCTCTGAGATCACTGAGTCCAATCATACCTGTCCACTACTAAACCACATCCCTGAGTAACTCATACCTGTCTTTTAAACATTTCCAGGGATGGTGACTCAAGCACATCCCTGGGCAGCTGTTCCACTGCCTGAAAACCCTTTTACGGAAGAAACTTTTCCTGATATCCAATCTGAACCTCCTCTGGCACAATTTGAGGCCATTTCCTCTTGTCCTAGCTCCTGTCACTTGGGAGGAGAGACAAACATCCACCTCACTACAACCTCCTTTCAGGCAGTTGTAGACAGCGATACGGTATCGCCTCAGTCTGTTTTTCTCTAGGCTGAACAACCCCAATTCCCTCAGCCACCTCTCATAAGACTTGTTCTCTCTTTGATTTGTTCTCTATTTAATTTGGAGCATCAGTGTTATTTCTGTACACCGTTTCACAGGAAGTGCAACTCCTGAAAGCACAACACATAGGTAATTCAGTGTCAAACAAGCAGTAAAAGTTTAAAAAATAGCTAATAATAAAAAAGCATAGCACAGGAGAGGTCTGAATGGGTAAAAACTTTAAATGGATTTTTTTAAAAATGTCTGTCGGTTCTCCCCTAGAAAAAGCTGTCCAGATGCCTAGTAAGGAGCAGTTTAGGACTAGAGAAAAAGGAGTTTAGAAATCCTTCAAAGCATTAAACTATGAATATAGATTTCTCTCTTACTTAGGCCTGGAAACACTCCCCCTCAAAAGTCAATAAAGAGAACTTATTCCAGGGAAAAATTCAAACCCTCTGTGGACAAAAATCAGCATTTTGAGATGTTTACCTTTCTTCATTCTTGGTAACAGAAATAGAACAAAACTCACAGAATCCAGCAACTCATCTAAGTTGTGAGGTATCTGGGGCCTTACTCTATGAAGTATAAAAGGGTTTAATGAAAAAGAAATGTATTTATTCCCAAAGTACTATGGCAAGGGATGTAACATGTTTAAAATTTCATTACAGTCTGAGGCCTACAAAAGCAATCCAGCATCTAGTAGTCAGTTATTAGGAAGGCCTGACAGAGACATTATCTCTGGTGCTTGTTTCCTCCTGATCTTCTGGAAGTTTACAGCAAAGGGACTAATAATACTGTGCCTAAACCCCAAAGAATGAAAATATGTAATGAATTCTCTTTAAAAAGAAAACAGAAAGCAGGAGTAAAACCTTAGACTTTAGGCTGGCGCTCAAGAACAATATAAGAACAGCCTCTTCAGAACCTTTTCTCTTTGACAAACCATATCATAATTAAGTGCAACTTATCTCTGATGAGAAGAGTGGTGCATATTGTGTTCGGGAACATCTCTAACCACTGCCAAGGAAACTGCATGTATTCACACTGCAGCAGCCCTTTGCTGTAGTAAAGCTCACCATTTTGAAAACTGCACATCTACTGGCTAGTTATAAATTAGATTTTCTTTTTATAGAACAAGGCATTGTGTGGTAATGTTGAGAGGTTTTCTAAGAATTTTGAGCCATGTTCAAAATGAGAATTTTTTAGGAATATCAGGAAGTCAGACAGGTTGTCAGCAATCATGCCTATGTCAGATATTTTGTAGTATATCAGTTCCACTGTAAGCAGGATTGGACCAAACAATACGTAAACATGCTGACACTTCACTCTTTCAGAAGTTTCACAATGATTTTTCTGATATTACCTTGTCTTCTATTGTTTCCTGACTAAAAAAGCAATTAATAATTGTAATTTAAAAAACAATTTTCATTTCAATTGTCGAAAAACAGTTGTTACTAATTTCATGACTCTATGTAAGTATTTTGCAGCAATTTAAATGCCAGCTGCTACCAGAAGAACCAGAAAGCCATGTGTGAAAAGTTTATCTTGTTTTGTCATTATTCTGCATAAAATGAAAGTTGGAAATGAATTTGGGTGAACCTGTACTTTCTTAACACATATGAATACAACTGAAAGTATAGTAAAGTGGACAATGAGACACAAGACACAAGACACACTTACCATTTGTATTTCTTCAGGTGACAACTCATCTTCACCTTTGCCATCCCCCCATAATCCAAGGTTACTTTGGTCATCAGGCAGATTCTTGTCTGCAGGAGAACCATCAAACACTTAAGACAATGCAGGATGTAGTGAAGTCCAAATAATTTTTCATCCATTTCAGAACCCTTATGACATTATTATCTCTCATTTGTCATTAACAGAGATTCACCCTATATTTACAGCACAAAATTACACCATAACATTTAATGTCTAAACTGGGACAAAACTCCATGCATGTGTTTACTTTGACCTATGAGAAGTTGCACTGATATATTGATAGTGAAGGATGTAAAACAACTCACAATGAACTAAGCCTTGTCAGGGCACAAAATACTATAGCGTTTGTTTTTCAACAGAAGAAAACACATTTCAAAATGACAGTCCACATGCAAAGCAATCATCCTCCAGTGGGACTTGACAGAAACACCAGCTCCTCATTCCAAAAAGTAAAACAAGAATCTCAAAAGACATTTTGAGCAAAGTTCACAGGACAAACTCCATTCCCTCATGTTGTTCTAACTGCATATTGCAATGTCAACCCTACAGAACGCTATGCAAGGGGTCTTTCTGCGTATAACAGGAACCAGATTCGATCCCACAAACTAACTTTTACGCATCATAGCTGCTTCACCAATTTCAATAGTACTTCCCCTTTTATTAAAGCTGATCATCTGCATAAATCTTCACAAGAGTTGGGCATAAAAGATCTGAACGGCTATTTCTGGGATGTTCCCTTCTGGAAGATTTATTTTTAGGTTTAATTACATGCTTCTGATTATAGACATAGAAGTTAGAATGGGAAAGAAAAGAAACTACGCTGTTGGAACCTACTGTTTCTGAAGCTGTTCTAGCATCAGTGTTTCAAACCCTAACGATGGTACTGCACACTTGAGAAAGCCTCTCTTTCGCCCACTGGTTGAGACATTTTTACAAAATCCAAAAGGGATTTTCACCACCCCACAATGGACCAAAGCTGAATTTGCTTTCACTTATCAGATGCAGGTTGCAAATTCAAATACAGAAAGATTTAGATTTCAGTTTTTCATCGACTCCACATTTCCTATTTATCCTTGCCAATTTTTTCAGGCATTTGTAATTGTTTTCATTTGTTTTGTTATAACTTTCTAAACCCTTTTTTTCAGTTGCATAAGCAGCACTGATGCATTATCATTCAGATACTGACTTCCCTTGGGAAGCCTATGAACGGAGAAGTCCTATTTATAAACAAATATATGAAAAGGATTATAAGGAGAAGTCTTCCCCTTAATCATAATATTTGTAAGAACTCTTGAAAAATAACTCTTATAAAAGAGTAATGTTGTGTATGATTCCCTTATAAATGTATATTATCCTTCCCAACAACCAAACCAGGATGTACAAACAATGACAATGTTACAAATAAGTAAAGTGGGTAAGAAATACAGCAAATTTAAGAAAACACCATCACCACCGCCAAAAAACCCCCAAACCTTCCCCCCCCAAATCAGATTTGTTCTTTCTTACAAGTAGTAAGAAATAAAAACAAGAATATCTTTGAAGACTGTTTAGAAAGGATTCAACTCCACATTTTCCATGGGGTATCATCAGTATTTCAAGTCTGTTTCACAGAAACACAAAACTTATTTGTTCAGGTAATCAAAGTGTTCACATTATATCAAAATTATAATGAATTATTTATTGGATTCAAGGAAAAGAAAATAATTAGTTGATGGAGTCAAGAAAAAAGGTGTATTTCTATTTTATCCCAGAGGAATCAATTACTTTCAGGCACTGTCAGCACTTAAAAAACCAGCACCTGTATCCAGTATGATTACTAATAAGCAAATACACTTATGGTAAGAGGTAAGTGAGAAACACATAACTCCCCAGGGTTTCTCCTGTCGCTGCAGTATGTTTCTGGCTACTGGGAAAGTTGTTCTGCAGCTTTCATGGAGCTGACATCAATGCTTTTCTACAATTCATCCAGCAAAAGCCAAACGACATTTCTTTGGCAGAAAGAAGTAGATAATGCATGACAGAGATACAAAATAGTGACCAAATCCTCTGAATCTTTTTCTATGCTGTAAAGCGACAGCTGCTAAGCTTGTGGACCAGTTCAAAAGCTACTCATTATTTACATTTATTTCCATAACCTAAATGTCAGATTTGTAATATGCAAATAAATTCTGTCAGCAAAGGCTATAAAATTTAAACCGAGCTTCTTGTTTCCCAGTCATCTCGTTCACACTATTTCCATGCTCCAAACACCACCTACCAGTGAAGTCACAAGGCTGATTTCTATAAGCAGTAGCAATCAACACTTATGTGAGGAATCACAGGCTGTATTTACAAACTGTTTCAGACAGATTTATTTTGATCTACAAGCCTCATAGTTTTCTCCAAGACCAGTCAGCAATCCCTCGTAAGTATTACATCAGCATCGCTTATGTGATGGGATCTCTACTTTCTTATTAAAAATTTAAGCATAAACTAGTAAAAGTGAAAACTAGAGTAATCAAAATTAATGAGCAAGAAACAAAGCTTCATTTCTGTTTATGGCAATGGTTTGCTGTGTCCAAGGCAACCACAAAACAGTGTCTTCCACAGCATGGCACAGATTTTTGGAGCTAAAAATTGCAATGACACTAAGTGATGGGACTGCACACTTCTAGAGATCGAGGAGACATTCGGCAACAGGAAAAGAGCACAGGGCAATGAAGATGCTATTACACTGCTGCTTCTCTGCTGGCAATAGCTCACAGCTGCGAAACACTGATAACGTGCTACGGCGACACTCATCTCAGTGCCTGTGTGCGGCACCACTTAAGACATACTATAACAATGTAGTAAGCACTAGAAACGACACATAATCAAAATATTTACTTCTTACAATAAATTCAGCATTGGGGTGTGGAGGTGTGTGTGTGTGAAGCATACTGATAGGGCTGCAGCAGTGCAAACTGGTTAGGAAGATAAGCAGTGCTGTATCAGAAAACGAACCGTTTGCACACCGTGAGGTGATTCATTGTGAGGTATCAGAGTCTTTATCCAGAAATGGAGTACCCACTTCACATGAATCCACCCTTTGTACAGCCCTAAAGTCACCAACCAGAGGAACTTTACTCTTTTAATAAAAATCAAAGAAACAATAACTGATTATCGGAATAAATATGGCCATCCCATACTTTTCTTGTACCTTGATTAAGTTTCATCCTAATGTAACATCACATTTCACAGTTCCAGTTTCTCTACAAAAATAAATTTCACACTGTAAATTACAGAATACCTTAGATTCTTCTGGAGAGCACAAGCAAGAGAACTTAAGCTAGGGAAAGCAAGTCCAGAATCACAGAACCAAGATTTCTCTTTAGGTATGAAGCCTGAAGGTATTTGTATAGTGGTGTACTAGGAAAGGCACTCTGCAATGAAGCTCTGCCAATGCACACGTCTCAGGACAGACCAAAAGGGCTAAGAGAAGGGACTTGCATCCTCTGGCCTCAGAAGCAGGCCACCAAAGCACTGAAAGGAATGTTCACAAGTCCTGTCAAGAATAGCACCAGCTGAAATGATGACCCTGGGGTCAGAGATACTACTTTGGACTTTTGGCTGTCTCCTGCTCACTGAGATATGAGATGCAATCCTTCCAGCAAGGACACTCATGCTGTGGAGAACATCCCCAGAATTGCTGGATCTGGCCAGTCAGTAACCTCCCCTCTATAAACATATTCTAACTTTGAGTTCCTACTGTAGAGGTGTCCAGCTCAAGGTCTCTCTACTCAAAACCTAGAAAGTGTTCCCAGAAAGTCATTGAGCTACTTTCTAATTCCTTGCCATCACTGAAAAGCATATGGAAAAATAAAACAGATCTCAGAAGACATGTAAGGAAATGGATATTGATAGAAATAAATAAAAAGGAAAGCGTTCACACAGAATTTATGGAGAGGATGAGGAATCCAGCAAGGCCTAAGACTTTGTTAGCTAGTTGGAAAAAGTGTGTCAGAAAGTTTAAGACTTTGCTTCTTCAGTCTCTGAATGTGTTGCACAAAAGCCTGATCAAGTCAGGGAAGATGAAAATAGAAAAGGTGCAAGTCACCGGAACAGGCCCTTGTAACGTGAACAAAGCACTACTGAACAGACAGGCCTTGCCACAAAAGGTGAAATACAAGTTTCATTCTTACCTTGGTTTTCCTCAGCAGAAACTTTTTCTTCAGAATCATCTGAAGGATTCTGTGAAGATTTTTCAGGGGAAAGAGGCGATTTGGACACGTTGCTCTGCTCAGGTTCAAGTCTGGACCTAGAAGGAAAAGAGACTACAATTTAACTGATATTGCTGAATTGAATTTCTCTAAATGAGAGCAACCACAGATTATTAAATTTGACACTTGAACTCTTATAAACGTCACACTAAATACAGCCCAGCCAACATACCAAATGTACTTAGAATCTTCCACTGAAGTACTATTACAAAAGCAAAAAAAGCACAAACAGTATTCCTGAATAAGACATATGTTCAGAGTTGAGGAGAATTTTGAAGGTTAAAGCATAAAAATACAGACATTTTATTATATTTCCTTTCAAAAATCCAGCATCCTAAAATATATCTATTTTTAAAAAATAAAACAAACCACATTTTGGTCATACTGAAAATTCTTTTTAGTAGCAATAGCCAACAGCACTACTTTATTTTCTTTCAAGTAATAATTACAATTTTACTTTATATTGCCATATATCATAAAGGAGAAGTAAGAAAATATAAAGGAATTAGCTTTTTCTCAAAACAAGTATTTTTATTTAACTAGCTTTAAAGGACGGTTTAACCAGGGTGAAAGTGATCCTTTCCTTGTCTGTGACAAGAGACAACAGACCACTTAGAAGTAAGGCAAAGAAAATCCATATGTTGTAGACAGATACACACAACATCTAAGTCCCTGTAATATGTAATTTTAATGCAAAGGCAATGTAAACAATGAGAAGCATATTCAGTGATTAATTATTAAGTACTTGTCAAATATGTTTCACTGTTGCACCAAAGAAAGTTTAAAATTAGTAGCAACATTTTTTCCAATAAACCTCTGTGGTTTATTTTTGTCTAAAATGAATTCTGTAACTTCTGTGTAGTAGACAGTTAAATGCTTAGCAACTACACTGCCAGAGAAGCTAAAGAAAAAGCAAAAAGCAATGGGCTGAATCATCTGCTGTGTCAACTTCATCACTGCTGCCTCTCAGATATAATCAATAGTTAATCTCATTATGATCTGCAATATTTCCCTGCTGCTTAACAGAAAGTGCTGCATTTTGCATTCCTTGCTTCTTTGTATTGTGTCTAAACTCTAACCTATAATTAGAAAATTTTGAGAAAACCAGAATACAATGCATTAGTCATCACTGGGTGACTGCGTTATTTAAACAAGAAAAAAGTATTATCAGGGAACCTTTCTTAGTTCTAAAAACCTGCAAGTACTGGGCTCTTGGTAATTTTACAAAAAAGAACTCTTCTTCTCTCACCTCCTCCCTCTTAAATCCCAAATTTGCCTAAAACTGAGGAAAACAAAGGAAACAATGAAGTATATTTCTACTGAAAACCTCTCAGTATTGTCTGATACACACATAGTGAAGTTGATTAAATTGCAGGAAAGATTTATTAATTTACTTTTAAAGAAACATATTCTTCCATTGTTTGTTGCCCTCACTTTGCACGGTATGCTAATGTACAAAGTTTTCAATTAAAAATGAACATAATGCCTGGGATGCACTATTTAAAGAATGCCTGGTTCTTTTAAGTGACAGAACATGTTCTTATTATCACATAGAATGTCTGCTCAAATCCTGAGGGAAATTATGAATCAAATGTTGAAGGCATATGAAAAGAGACAATTTTTCTTCAAGCCATCAGAAGATTGGTTTATGCCCTGTGATTTACTAAGACTGAATTTTAATTTGAATGACTATTTAGCCGTAATCACATCTGCAAAGCATACACACTCCACCCGGTCAACATCTGTTTTCTAGTCCTTACATCGGTAAAAAGAAGTGAAGAGGTATCCTCCAATGTTACATCAAAGGATTGCACCTTCTGGATTTTTTTTAATGCCTTATAGCTTTTTAATTAAGTGGTGAGTTAACTCTGAAACAGCTCTTCCATTGCTTCATGTTTAGCATACATCAAACTGAATTGTATCCTCTGCTTAGATAACTTCAACCTGGGATTTCACGCAGAGACAATAATATAAGAGTACTACAAACAGAGAGCTGGTGTTTCTTAGTCGGTTCTATAGCTGCAGGAACCATACTATCTTCCTTTGAAGTCCTTCAGTGGGAAGAATACTGATAAGGTCATGTACTTTTACACACTAGAAGTATCGCAGTTTGTTTCTGTATGTTTTTTATGAAAAGTTAAGGAATTACAAAAATACCAATGCCTTCCTTTTCTCTCATTACCTCTTCTCAAATTTCAGAACTGGTTTGGGATATTCTGTTTACTCAGTTTCAACTTGCACTACTATTTATGTCTCAGTAGGATATATTTGAGTGAATTCAACTGTGCTTAATCACACTGAATCACTCTGAATAAAATATACTTATGGACTTCTCAAAACATCAGTAGTTTCAATGTACATAGCTGATCCAGCCGAACACCGAACTGATAAAACAGCATCAAGTCTTGGAAAAACACTCAAGAATTTATTTACTGATGTGCATGTTTTAGAATTTGTTAGTTTTTAGATTAAAATGCACATAACAGAACTTAAGGTTAGAATTCAAATAATGCAGATTGAGAAGATATGGAAATCCTTTAACATATTAAATCAACTGCAAACCTCTTCGTTCTTCCTGTCATCCTTACAGCTGGGAATATGCAGAAAAAGAAATTGAAAAAGTATATTTTTTGATACTCAAATGGAAAAAATAAACCCAGAAAAGCCAGCACACACATAATTTTTAACTTCTCGACATCTGCACCTCTATATGTTAACAGCCTGAATGTATGCCATAACAGGAAGCAGAAATTCTTTTGTTCCAATTTTAAAAAGTTACACAAGATTTTTATTTTAATCATGTTTCTAACTTGCTATGAAGATCTCCCATTCAAGCAGTATTTATTCACAACATAATCACCTTAAAAAAGAAGAAAAAATAAAGAAGCAAAAAGAAGGAAAATGAGAAAAGGGAACATCTCATG
Source organism: Dromococcyx pavoninus (assembly GCA_033558185.1). NCBI lineage: Eukaryota > Metazoa > Chordata > Aves > Cuculiformes > Neomorphidae > Dromococcyx > Dromococcyx pavoninus. Next base: position 2,418,070 of record JAUMJL010000020.1, on the reverse strand, counting down.
TAGCTAAACTGACAGTATCCTAAATAACATCTTTGAGACATATCACCTATGTGCAGGATTTCCTTCTAAATTATTTTATGCAGACTACTGCTTTATGGGTCACACTAAAATATTCTGCTGCACTTGTAGAAGTCCAACAGACTTATTAAACCACATTGTACTAATTTGGTGCTTTAATAATTTAGATAAATGAAAAGTACAACACTATGCCATTTACAGATTTAACTTTGTGTCAGAAGTTAAAACAATCTCCTCAGAATTTAAACATGAGTAATAGTGTTGTTGAGTGTGCTACATACAAATGGCACATTTAAACTATTTTTGAAACTACTCACAGTCTCTTCTTATCTATCACTCGCTTAACTCGGATGGCTCTTTGTTCAGAATACAGCTTACACACTCCTGTCCAAGACAGCAGCAAACAAAACTTCAGGTTAGAAGAGCATGATTCCTTTCTTGGAAAATGCAACCATTCATTTTTTAAAGAGGCAATAAATACTAAGTACTTTTTAAGTAGTCTTCAATGAAGTCCAAGACAGCTGTTCTGTGCTCCTTTACCTGAGCAGACTGGACACCCTTGTGTGCTGAGATGCAAAAGAAAGAAATAACACAAACTTTTAACTTTATACTAAATTACACAGAAGTTTGTATTTTCAGTTGATATGCAAATTGTATCCAATAGCCTATCAACATTTTATGCATGTTATATATTAATGTTTTTTAAAATCATACCTATAATAAAATACAGGTTCTGTAAAACAGCAAATCATTGCAACAAAGCAAAAGCTGAAAACATTTAGTGTCTTACAATATTTGTTATTGATTTGTTATATATTCCACTGACTCATACTATGTCAAATTTCTAAACAAGAATAGATGTCACCAAGTTGAGCAGAGCAAAACAGATCCAGAGATTTAACTTGCTTAAAATATTGAACCTCTAACATTTTAAATTCTCCAGTGTATAGACTACGTGGAAATCTTTGGGAGTCAAGAATTCTTTTAATTCACAGATAAAAATATTTCTTATTTTGATACTATGATGTTCCCATGCATGACTGATTTTCAATGATTCTGAATAACGCTACATCTATGTTTAGATGGCATTTCAAAGCTGATTAAAATCTTTGGCATTTTGATAAAACATACAAATATAGCAAGCCAACTTGAAAATGGCAACACAATTTCCCTCTACAAATTGCAGAAGATAGTGTTGTAAAGGTATGATTCTACAGTCAAGTTGTCAAACACACTGTCGCTTTACCAGGGCTCTGTTCAAGTTACTTAATTATCTGAAACTTGGAAAGATTATACTTGTAATACCTTATAGGTGGGCAAGCTAGAAACAGACAGTCATTGAATTTAGTGAGCTTTGGTTCAGGCCTCTATGCCACAGTGCTTAAATTACTATTCAAGTAGTAAACATTTAAGACTATCTTATTTACATTTGCTAATTAGTGTATTTGAACAAATAAATAAAATTCCATGCTCTGGCTTCTCCTTCCACCAATACTAAGGAAAATTAAGTACAGAACTAATCAGTCAATGGGACTACACAGACGCAAACAAAAAGGCAATGAGAGTTTACCAATCTGTCTCCAAAAGCATTTCAGATTCATCATCCAATACTCAGCATTATATTAGTCTGTATCAATAATTATAAAAAAAGCCTTAAGAGTTGCTCAGCTTACCTTCTGTTCTCAGCTGATGAATGGCATCGGCACACGTCCTCATAAATATCTGAGCGTCTTGATCTATCTGATCACGCTCCGTATCTGTCATCCTCACATAGTCGGACATAATATGGCTGAGAAACAAGACCAACTGTCACTTAAGAAATGCCCAAAGTAAAAATCTACAAGTGCATACTTGAGACCTTCCTCCCACTCGCCATCTCCACAGTGTTCTGCAACACTGATTTTCACAGAAAAAGAAGAAAAAAAATACAATAACTATCACTGATAAAAATGCCAAGAGGTTTTATTAAAACATTTTTGCCTAGTAAGAGATGTAGAAAAAGCAATATATTCTATTACCTCATAGATAATCAAATACTCAGCATATAAGAAGAATATAAAATTAGAAAATAGATCATTACCTTCAGTACTTATTCTAATAAAGCATATTTCAATTCTAAAACCATGAAAACAAGTAGGATAAAGGAATAGCTCAAATGTGGAAAGTAGCAGAAACAACTGGAACATTTTTACTTAAATGTATGTTTTCATTATCCTAAACACTGAGCTTCATTTTTAAAGCAGTTGTATTATGAAATCAGTGAACTCAAACCAGACCTATGAAAAATAATACGTTTTTAACATCAAGTTGATTGTAAGACTTATTAAAACCTGTTCCCATTGTTTATTTCTTTTAGATGATACACTACGTATGTAACACTTTCTAGTAGGATTCATGTAACTTCTTGTTACTAAATTAATGAAAATGGAGGCCTGTTAGCAAAATATTAACACACTGCAGATAAGCACCAGGAAAGCATACTGTATAAAGATATTTAACACTGTTTCCACAGCCATAGATGACCAGATGATAAAACTTTGCTAAAGCAGCTTATCCTATGTTCATCTTGGGTGTCCTGATGATACAGTCATCACAGCCTCTTCTATTCATGGTTAAAAAGAGGAAAGAAAACTAACTCATACCCTTATTTTGATTTAGATTTTTATTTATATATGAAAATATGCAGCAATACGAGTAAAAAGAAGGGATCTTCAATTTGCAAAGCTAGCCTGATACCCTGAGAGATCTCTCACATACTTCACTGCACTAATGCCAAATCTTTCCAGTCTGCACTGCAATCCCTACCACAGGAATGCCTACAACCAATTCACTTCACCCCATCTCATCACCTCTCATCACCTGCAAACCCATCATCTCCTTCCCACACCTTCAAAGTACTGTCAGCATGGGTCTCCCAGATCTCCACAAAGTTTTATATGTACTCCAACATTCCCAAGTATTACATAAAAATGTCCTCATTCCCACCCCATGTGACTGGCTGCAAGTGAAAAAAGCAGTACACACAGTCATAAAAGCATAGAATCTTTTTGGTTGGAAAAGACTTAAGGTCATCAAGTTCAACCATAAACATGGTTCATCTGGCTTGAAAGTTAGTTTCTGCTTGCTGGCCAGGCAATACACCAGCACAGATCAGCCAGCAGACAGAAAGGCAAACAAATATAGACTATTACTTCTAATTAGACTTGTTTGTTTCCAACGCTGTCATGTATTTGACATCTAAAATAGGGTTTTTTCCCCCCTCTGGTTAAAACTATTATAAATGTTATAAACTTAATTTTTATAATTTACAGAAAACAAAGAAAAGCAGCCATATATAGTGTTTCCATCTATATTTTTCTAGCTGACTTGCTCTCCTCTGGTCAGGAGAGATGGGTTTCATAAATTTGTGGAAAATAATCCTATCACAACTGTAATCAGTGGCCTTCTAAGCTAAAACTCTCATTTGCATTATCCAAGAAAGCAGCTTCTGAATAATGAAAGACTTGAAATTGTCTGCTTTGAAAGACATCTGTTGGAAAGGCTTTCCACAGCCCAGTTAAGATGACATATTTACAGGTTACATATGCAATAGAAGAAAACTCATATTCTTAAATATTTAAGGGCAGATCTCTCCCCCACTTCCTTTGCACAGTTTATATAGATGGGGCTTTTTATTACTAGTCTGTGGCATAAACAAGTTCTTAGCATGTGTAAAGCCAAAAAATCCTTTGTTACATCCATCTCTGCAAAGGTCCAGAAAGAAGGGGACCATTAAGATCTTCTGGTACAGCTCAGTGCACAGTATCATTCAGCCAGCCCTGCCTGGCAAGTTACTTGAGCAAGTTAGGATAGATTCAGATGGAAAAAGAGGGTGGAGAACAGCTTCTTGATGAAGCAAATAAATCTCCACTCTTATATTTCAAATTAAAATAATAAGTTCTAGCTGGTTTACTACTGAACAAAGTATGAAGTTCTTGCTTTACACGTCTGGGTTCTTGTACCCTGCCCAGCCTAGTGGTACTTGCAGAGTTCTATGCTTTCCATTCACTTTGACATTACAGGGTAAAATAAAGATTACAAAATGCAAACCAAAATTTTCTTTAAATCAGATTGAGAAATACATATGAAAAAATTGCCTCAGGCACACTTTATTTTTTACTAACAGTGTAACCAGTGATACACTGAGGATGACTGTAACAGCTTTAACACTGGGAAATAAGTAGTTAACATTCTATAGTTTGCAAAAATATGGTAGATCAACCTCTTTTACAGCTTCAAAAGTAGCAAAATGCAGCTTAATCCAGTAAAAAAGAAATTGAATACTCTTCTTTTTTATAACTGCCTACAGCTTACATAGTATCTGGTACCAGTGCTTTTAACAAGAGATGGCGAAGCCACTCAGAAGCAAGTATACCCAAAACCTCGCCTCCTTGGGGAGGCAAGAATGGAGTTATACAATCACATCCCATTAGGTCAAAACACATATGGCATCCACCAGTACTACTAACAGGGTACTTAAGTCCCCACTGAACAACCCAGTAAATGTGCACATGGAGATTATACCAAAACCCCATCTAATCACCATCCTCTAGCCTTACCATAAAAAGAATGATTCATTTCAAAATAAGAGGCCAAGAAAAGATAAAAACACACACATACACACAAAAACACTCAACCAAATGGAAAAATCCAGCAGACTCCTGTATGTCTGAGATATAAATACTTCCTCAGAAGAGCAGTGGCAGTATTATAGCAATGTACTGATAACATCACTAAATCAGGAAAGGTCAAACAAATCAGATTTTTCAGAAGCAATCAGAAGAATTAGCCAAGAGACACACTGGCTAATGGGCTCAGATAAGAAGGGAGAAAGGAAGAAAAGAAATTCTTTTAGATTTTTAGGAGAAAGCTTCATGAGAAACTTGGTCTTGAAGGCAACTTGATTATTTGTGATTTTTTAAGAAGGTGGGTGAAGAGTAAGACAAAGATGGTGGCCATTAATCAGGCAGATTTCCATGGTCTAGAAAAATTAGTAGGTTAAATTGCATAGAAAAGGGAACCTTAAACAGGAACTGAAAATAATACAGGTGATCTAGTAGTTTTCAAATAGAAACGACATGAAAATTTGCAATTCTGCCCATGATGAAAGGGAAGAATAGGCAATGCAGTAAGAGACCAACTTAGCTACTTCACGAGCTCTTCACAAAAAGCAGAATAGAGATAGTGCAAATTAGGTCTGATTGCTACTGAATAGCATAAAGAAACACAGCATGTAGGGACACAATCAGGAAAGGGTCAGCTACACAACTGGCAAGAGAGGCCAATGGTAACAGGAGATTACTCTGCAATTATTACTGAGAAAAATAACTAAACCAGGAAATTCATGAAAAGAACTACAGGAGAATATGTGAGCGCTAGGTTGATGAAAAGAAGGGTAGCAACTACGTTTAAAAAACAGGGTTAAGGAAAAAAAAAGCTGAGGACTTGTAGACCACTAGGAAAATAAGAACAAATAATTACCCGATTTTTAAAGGTTTAAAAAAGAACAAAAGGATAACCAGTAGCCAAGGTATATCAAGACTAAGTCATACACAGTGTAACTTACTTCTGGGATGCCGTAAGAGGTGTTATGGATGGATGAAAAACAATCGTGGCTATATATATACAAATCTTTTCTTTATTGTGGTTTTTGCTGCCATCTCAAATGACATTCTTATAAGATATCGGTGAATAAATGAGTTAGAAGAAACAAGCATCATATGGATGTGAAACTATTCAAAAATCTGAACCTGAAATAGTTATATACCAGAACACAAGGATACAGAGTTTGTTCCACAGGGGTGCGTCCTGCATCTGAGGCTATTTAATGATTTCATTAACAACTTGGAGAGTAGAATGGAGAATATTCATATTACATTTGCAGAGACGCAAAACTAAGTGGATTAAAAATGTATCAAGAGAACAAAACTTCAATTCAAAACAATACTGCCAACTTGGAGAAATGATGCAAAGAATTTGAAAAAGGAATGGTCAGAGGCTCTTTATTGCAGCAGGAACAATTATCTGAACCCACAGAGAACGAGGAACAACTGATTAGGAAACAGTTCTTCAGAAAGTCACCTGGGATCATACTGGATCATAAACCAAACATAACAGCAACATGTTGTTGAACATAACAGCAACATGTTGTCATCATTACAATGGGATGCACAAATGCAGTATAACCATTACAAATGAAAGGTAATCTTCCTGCTACCCTTAGCTTTGTGCAAGGCCTCAGCTAGAGTTTTGTTTCATTTCAGCACCAACACCAACTGGGACAGTATCCAAAGAGGAAAAAGTACAATCAGCGGCTGAAAAGACTACATACGGAAAAACAAATCTACTGTAACTATTGATGCTAGAACAGACTGAAGAAAAACCAAAATAAGTTAATGTGAAAAAATAAAATTCCATGAGCATGAATAAGGAAACAGGAAAAAGCAGAGGGAGGATGTGGAATCTCCATTAAAAGAAATATTTAAAAGCAAGCAAAATGCAGTGGTAGAATGACCCAGTCATTCTCTTTATGAATGTGTCAGTCATGCTCCTTCCAGCCTATCATTTCTATGATCCTATTTGTCTGGCAAAGCACAGGGAACCACAGCTGATGGAGGCATTACACCAGCTTTTGCAATTAGTAAGTCTTTCTGCTGGCACATGAAACATTTTCTGCTTACTGATTCAGTAAAGACATCAAATCAAGCACAAAAACTTGATTTTCTTCCAACAATGTATTACAAGAGAGAAGTGAGAAGCTGGAATAAACCAGTTCTAAAATACTGATATGCACTGTTTTAGCAGAAAGACGCCCAATTTACCACCTGCAGATATTGCCTTACGAACATACACACACGGTGCCACACACAACTGTGTAGGTATATGCACCACAAGCGACAGTTCAGAGACAGTTCCTACTAGCAGGAACAGTGATGATGTAATGTCCTGTGCTTTAGCTACATGTCTCTTACTGAATGTGTTCACTCATGACAAGTATGATACCTAAGGGGCTTTGCTGGGTTTGAAATGCGTATATGAAGCAAGCAATAAAATAATAAAAATAATTTATTTTTCTGTAAGATAAGGCTCTAATATTAAATAAAAGCAATGGTACACATAAAATAATTGGCCCTTCCCTCAGCAGGTGTAACCAATAATAACGAGTCACTCAGTCTTTGCTTCAGTGTTTTCATTATTATTTTTTCTTAAGATGTGCATGGTAGAGAAAGCCCAAGTTTTCTCTGTTATTGCCACAGATTTTAAGACAAATACAACCCCCAATTTTTAAGCCAAATGACAAGAAATAACCACACATTTGGAGAGAAGTTTGAAGGATGAGCTTCTCTATGTGCCCCTCTGTACATTGGTCTTCCCATAAGCCAGTTTCAAGTTCCTTTCCATCACTAACTCATGCTGTCAGGGGAAGATGATACCACATCTCTGGTACTGCTAAAGCTCTCTGAAGTTCTATCAAGAGGACAGAATCAGACAGACAGAATAAAACAGGCAAGACAAGAAAACAGAAAACTTCCTTATCACAGAAAGCTGAAAACCAAGGTCTAAGAAAAAGTAAATGAATCCTAATAAAAAGGAGAGGATAAAGGTACAATGGTTTGTAGGTCAGTAAGCTTAGACCACAGCATCTCTACTTTTATGTGCTTTACAATTACATATTTAATAGAATCATAGAATCACCCGCGTTGGAAGGGACCCAAAGGATCATCAAGTCCAACTCTTAGCCCTACACAGGACACTCCCAACATTTACATTATGTGTCTGAGGGCATTGTCCAAATGCTTCTGGAATGCTAGCAAACTCGGTGCCATGACTACTTCCATGTGGAGCTGTTCCAGTGCTCCATCACCCGCTGGGTGAAGAACCTCTTCCTAATATCCAATATAAACCTCCCCTGGCATATCTTCTTCCCATTCCCTTCAGTCCTATCATAGGTCATAACAGAGACCTTGTGAAAAGGCAGTAAACAGCTATGAGATCCCCTCTCAGTCTCCTCTTCTCTAAGCTGAACAGATCAAGTAACTTCAGCCGCTCCTCATACGACTTCACCTCTGGACCCTTCACCAGCTTTGTGGTCTCCTCCGGACACTCTCCAGTAGTTTTCTGTCCTTTTTATACTGTAGCACCCAAAACTGCACACAGTACTAGAGCTAACAGTCAAATCAAGAAGAAAGGTGTATAAACAGTTACTAATTCTTGAGGTTTTGGGACTGAATTTAGCTATTTCAGTAAAATATTTAAAGTTTGATAAAATGGGTCAGGGCCTTAGTTTCAATTAACTCTTCTTCCGGTTGTCTTTCTCATTGCTAAAAATCTTCCTCTAAAAGTGAATCAAAGACATCCCCTCTGTAGCAGGATATCTTATGTATGCCAAAAATAAAAACTGTATTACTAAAGAATTTATAGTCTGCAAAAGTAAGGTCAAAGCAGCAATCAAGAACCTGAACTGACACAGTATGAAGAAGTTTTAAGGCATACAACAATTCAACTTGGCAACTCAAAAGCTGTATTTCACCAACACACCGTGCTATAGCTGCAAAACAAATAGCAGCATTGACAAAATACAAACAGAAAAATTTCATTTTCAAAATTAAACCTCCTACATAAATTCCAGCACAGCCTTTCAGTGTTAGATTGTTTAAAAATTCTCCCCATAGCTTAAGTACTGAAAATTTATCAAAACTGCTGCCTTGAATGCATGAGGAATTTGCTAAGACTATGAGACCGACAGCAAGGATGTTACAGTCCTCTTTGCATCCACAAAGTAGAACAGCATAAGCAATCTGGTATAGACTTTGATAGTACAATCTATTTTAAGTTTGACCTTTTACCTATCCTTAGTTCATACGAGAGGTGAGGGGGTAAAAAGCACTGAGAATTACCATGATAACTGGTTAAGAGAGTTTACAAAAAGAGCATTAAAAACTACTCAGAAAACAAAATAGCTTGAACAGATTTTTACTCCTCTTACCACTTCAATTTTATGCACACTACTGCTAATAAAATACAAATAGTACCCAAAATTTAACCACTACTCTTTGCTTTTACTGGAATTATTTGCAGTTTCTCAGTTTATGCATTCACACGAAGTTTTCACAGATTAGTGATTTCAGCATTAAATCGATAGCTCCCCCTAGTGTTGTTCATGACCCCTTCCAACAGAAACTGAAAAGCAGACCGTTAGTCACGTAACGCATAGCTCTACAGTACTGCTTGCTGCTCGGGGAAACAGTGCTTCATACAGCTTGCACATAGAATTGACACCCACACCCCTGAGCTTCATTTTCACTGGCACTGGTTTTGAACAGCTCTCATGGCCTTAAACTTATAGAACATGAAAAAATATCTTTTTTTTTGTTTGATTTTGAAACAACAAAATACTGCTTTTAAGATCTCAGACAAAAGTCTTCTGGCAACTTACTTGGGGATGCATTTTGATAGCACTGACTGTACAATGTTGCTATTGCTGTAACAGACCTGTCAGGCCTAGAAGTAATTTCTCAAAAGGACCATTTCTCCAGTATAGACAGAGCCTAAGGAACAACAGTTGGCTTATCTGTTCTTATTGCCTTCTCCTGGAGGATGGATATCTGTCTGGATAATGCTCCTATATTTGGTACTCATGAAGCCCTTTAAATTGATTTGGGACTCAGTATCTTCAACCCAAGATTACGTCAGACCACATTTTTCTACTTTGATTGTAGCAACAGCTTAGTTTTACTCAGGGCTGTGGCAGAACTGGAATGTAGACAGGGCTGACTCACCCCACGCAATACTGCAGTTATGCTGAGGGACTGGAGAAATACAAGATCAGCAACTGTGGCATTTTAGAAGATCCTTTAAAAAGGAAAGCTTAGCTAAATTGTTTAATTTGGATACACAACCCCCCCCCAATCCTCAACTAAATGGGTTCTGTGCATCTCAGATGACTGCAAAAACCAAAAGATTTACTTGTTCTAAGTGATAATGCTTGCTGTCCCTCTCTCCCTCCCAAGAATGTCACCTCAAGAACAACTTGCTGACTTTCTCTTTTAAGGGGTTGTACCCTTCAATTTTGAAACTTCACTTGGTAGAAATTCATAGCCTTCTTTATAAAGGGTGCATCCCAGTTCTTCAATGCATCTCAGTTTGGATGCATTAATTCTGCATTGTACATGCAGCACATTCTTCCAATTTTAAATCTGATTTTGGTTTTGAACCACAAATCTCAAAATAAAGTGGAGTACCAGAACCTGGAGAGCACCTCTTCCCCTATGCATAACCCGGGTGGCAGGTCATATTGATTCAAACTACAGTGTGATGAAGGTATAACAATTTGGTGAGCACTGTTTTACAGACAAATGTTCTTCCCCCAAAGACAGCATTCACTGTATGTCATATTGCATTTTTTGTCTCAGGCACAGCTACAGAGTGAGAAGGAAGGAAATGAATTATTAATTAGATGTTGTGGGGACTGCATTATGAAGGCATGCAGAGGATACCTACTTCTTTCAAATAAATATTTACAGTAGACAATTGTGTCACAAATCCATATCTACAATATGAAATGAACTGTTGATTAGTTCAATTAGAACCTTTAAACTCTTTACAATATCAAAGTTAGACAATACTTCATAGGTATTTCCCCTTAACTATTACTGGAATGGAATATTGTACAACCTATATGGCTACTAAATTTGCAAGTAAGAAGAATTTCACTAAAAAAGCAGGTTTTCCATTTCTCATATAATATGATTATTTGTACTGAGTTCACCAAAATACCAGTTGCAGTAACATTTAATTCTTAGGATTACTTGATTTAGTAATTCACTAAGACTGTTAAATCTGCAGACCACAAGACACTCTTTTTGCCTATTAACACAATCTGTAAACTTTTTTTATTCTTTTAAAATCCTGCTACTAAAGCTATCAGCAAGTAGGCAGATACAGCAGTTTTGAACGTTTTCTAATGACTGAAGGGAGTTAAAAGTTTCTCCACACAAAAATAACTACGAGAAGTAGTTTAGAAGCCTAAAGCTTTTGTCATAGAAAAGCAAATCCTGTGCTGCTGTCCCCTGACACCATGTTCTTAATGGTGTTTTCATCTGGAATTCATATTCCAGGGTCTGAAGAGTTCACGCTGTTCTCCTCTGGACTCGCTGATGCTACTGCCCGTATACAAGGTCCGACACAAGAAAATGAGACTAACCCTACAGCCTGGGAACCAAGAGTGGAGAGGAGAGACGAAAAGATGATTATACAACATGTTCTAACCTGTCACAGTGAGACAAGACTCAACTCAATTGTTTCACTGAGTGTGAGTGGACATGTGTTCAAATACAGAAGTTTCATCCTCGGTCAGAAGATGTCGGTGTGCAAGAGTGAACAGTGAGTCAACATCAAGTATCTTGTGAAACTGAAGAAATCCATGGCAGAAACTTTTCAATTATTGACTGAGGCTTACAGTGAAGAGATGCCAAAGATCAAGTTGGTGCTTAAAAGAACCCATTTTTTGTCGGTAGAAGATGTGAAAGCAAAACCAGCAGAGATTCTCATCAGCCTTTCAGAAAATGATCTGCAGAATAGCTTTGAACATTGGCAGCATCACATGCAGCTGTGTGTCAACTCTGAAGGAACTGTTTCGAAGGTGACCGTACTTGATTTTCTTCATTTGCTAAATAGAAACGGTTACAGGCACAGACTTGGGTTTTTCTGTGTCACACCTCCCACTTAGTTATAACAGGCAGGTTTAGTTCACAGAGGGAAAAGGATAACCTGGATACTAAATCTAATTTATCCTGCTGTCTCAGGAACCATTTCAGAAACCTACTCTGCAGGACCTTAAAAGGTGGTGGACTTGGACTGCCAGGTTGTTTTGTTTCAGAACTCACTCTTAAGAGCCAAAAATTACCTTCAAATTCTGAGTCTCATTTTATTTAGCATCCTTTTCTTCTTGTGACAGCACTATTCTTGATCTTAAGTAGCTTACAGTAACCTAGTTAATAACCAATCTGTGTTTTATTTATAGTCATTATGCCTGTACATTTTTCAGCAGTTCACTTTATAAAATCTGAAAATAAAGAAATTTATTTAACACAATGCACACTTACCTGTAAGCATTAATGTAATCTTTTCTGTGTTGCAGAAGAAAATCTTTCAGCTTTCCAATATGAGAAATCTAAATGAATAGAAATCACAATTAAACTTCAGTCAGATAACTGACTACTTCTATGCTTAAAGTTCAGTATTCTGCACTACAAACATGAATAATATTATTTATCCTGTAATTAAACAGAATCATAAAATCTACTCTCTTTTATAGTAGAATTTTCACATTTTGCAAGCAGCCAGTATCTAAAAAATCATCTAAAAAAAGATACTTTGCAAAAGCAGTACTTGGACAGAAGCAGTAAAAATATGCCTTCTATCCAAAATACATAAATTAAATACTACTAAACACTAAATATAACTAAAATAATCATAGAATCATAGAATTTTCCGTTTGGAAAGATCATTGAGTCCAACCGTAATAAACATGCAGATAATAACATAAAACTTTATCTAAACTGGCACTCAAGACTAGTGTATATTTTAGAAAAACCCATTTTCAAAGATAATGCAAGAGTTTTAAATATTGTATTGATGAGGTACGATACAAGAACACAGGTTCAGTTACTAGAACTTGTAGAGCGAGTTGCTGTCCCTCTGCTATTTTTTCAGTAATACAGTGACCACTTTGTGCCTGAAACAACGTAGTGTCCTTTCATCTGATAAACATTAGTAAGTTTTGCCAGAAGATACATGCTTCCCAAATTCCTTTTTCTGGACTTTCACTTCACTGTGGATATGTTTTGCTATAAATCCACTTGAATTTCTTTATTGAAAGCCTTTACAAAGTGCCTTTGAAATGATGAGCAAACTCCTTAAAATCTAAAAGAAATTTTGCAAAATTTATTCTGATTTAAAAGATTTGGTGTAGTATAAGGCATTGTCAATTTAAGAGAATGGGAAATCTACAGAAATCTAGTTTAATTGGCCACAGAAATGAGATGACTTACTAGGCAGGTCTTGAAGGAGATAGGGGAGGGACAGGGAAGAGAATTATACACATTACTGGTATATATTTTCCAAGAGAAGGCAGTGGGAACCTTTCTAAAGCATAATACCAAATATTCATTAATAATTCAGTGTAAAAAATTATGCAAGGAATTTTGCAAAACAATAGTTGTTTTAGTTTAGAAATACAATAAATGCGGTTTATTTTTGTATCTGGGAAAAGGCATCAGAAGCTGTTCAAGCCTTAAAATCCTATTTTCATGCAAATGTTCCTTGTAATTAAACAAACAACAAAAAGCAGAGAAAGAATACAGAATAGTTTGGATAAATAGAAGATTAATTTCCTCAATTATTTTTTTCAAAAGATCAATGCGTCTTTGAAAAAAGAAAAAAAACGTACTTAGTAAGACCACAGTGATTTGTACAACTAAAACCAGGTGTTTCTTTGCAAATAAATACACATACATTTCCCTATTACTATTTGCTCTGTCTCTTTTTTACTACAGCTCATCGTATTGGGAAACAATTTTCTCAGTTTTCATGTTTAACGTTTTCCATGTCATTAACAGCACAGGAAATTTCACTCCACTCATAGCAAACTGAGTTCTGTTAGTGCCTCCAGTAGATCTGGAGATTCCTACAGCGTGTTAACTTCATCATAAGCAACAAGAAGGGAAATACTGAATTCACTACAAGATCAATGAGGCACAAAGAACAAAAAGCTAAGCCGTTCTACATATGTTCCTTCCCATTGCCACTGGAATTTATTTTTTGTATACTAATCTCTTCCTCAGCTCAGACTTAGTATGTCATGAAATTTGCTGAATAGGTAAATTAGGCTTGACTATGAAAACAAAACATTTAAAACAGTCATACAGTGTTTCAGTAGAACAATAATACTTAATAGGCAGAAAAAAGTATTACAGGGACAAAGAGTAGAAATGTAAAATAAGAAACAAGTTTCAAAACATTCACGTTAATGTGAACAAACTAAACTAGAAAAGAGATCAGCAAAATTTTATAAGTAATAAATCTTAATATTATTGCAATAGCTACAATTTAGGAGTGATTAACAAGCAGAAAGAATCAGAATGACAAGCAAGAACACTGTCTTACAGTAATTAATTCATTGAGTCACAAAGAGCATTCTATTTAGGCTAAAATTGTCATCATGTGTTTGAATTGCACTGACCCCACTTTGCCTCTCCCTCATTTGTAAAGCTATTTTCATGAATTTAGAATGACACCATTATGCCCATACTCACATCAAGCTCTTAGTTCCCAAGATTTGCATCAGAAGTGAGGCTTCTTGTTCTACTTTCCCTCAAATTCTAACAGCACCTTCTGTGATCTTGAACTGCTGCTATTTCTCTTTTGCCTCTTCTTACCGTGTACTGTTGGCACAGCTTTGAATTCAATTTGTCATTACCATATCAAGAAAATCAAACAATTTTTAAGAGAGAGTTCTCACTAGCATTAAAGGGAATGAGAATTTTATAAAGAATAATATTTTTCTTTTGGCACAATGCTTAATTTTCTGCAGACACAAAGTATCCCTCATTATATAAATATAAACCTGAAAATACCTCCAGGGTCATCAACCTACAATCATTCTCGGGTTATCAGAGGCACACCATGCAGTCTTTACAAAGTTATCAAGCTCCAGACTAAAGGTAATAAAGCATCTCCCTATTTCAACTGCATAGCTTTATTAGAATCCCATTGCTCTCGTTGTGAATAATAACTGTCAAATCTCCAGGTCTACTGATTACCAACATCTATCCATCTGCTCTTGCTTCACAACAGCCCTTTCCTTTAAATACTCTGCTTCCCTGCCTGTGTATTTGAGTTTATCATCAATAATCCCATCTGCCTCTAACTTCTGCAGCCCCAGACAAACAACACCAAGCTTTTAATTTCTTCTTACAAGATAGTTCGGAAGTTGCCTAACCCATAACTTCTCTCTGCACTTGCTCCAGGTTCATATCCATCCTTTTCCAATGCAGATGACTAGAAGGGCATTTACTGCCTTTAGTTTCTCTGTAGCTCAGCTGGAAACACCTTTTCTTCCACCATTTTCATTGACTACTTTCTAGCTCACTCTTTATTTCAGTCTCTAAATGCCCATTCTGCTGCTGAATTTCTCTCTTCTCCCCACAACTCCAGACCCCAGAGTCACTCACAAGTTTCGGTAACATATCATGATCCTCCCTCTCCTTCCTCTTAGCATTCTCTCATTAGTAAATATTACTTACTTACTTTAGTTTCTGCATTCCCCAAAATAAGAACAGTGCTAAACAAGAGTTTTAAAATCAATCCCAGAGCAATCCCACTATTAACTTCTATTCAATATTTCAATCAACGTAGAAGCATTGCTTCTGCTTATTCAGTTAATATTTTCTCTGTTAATCTTCTTTGGAGCTCCTATTAGCTTTTCATCAGCCACCACCATCAGACATCAGGTCTTCTTAATGAAGGAAAAGCAGATTTTCCTAAAGCACAAAGTTGGTTGGGCACATCCTATTTTTAGTAAGCTAGTAAATTATACTGCATTGTATCTTTCTTTCTATTTATCTTTTTCCCCTTAGTATCTTTTCTGAAGCCTGGACCACTTCTGAATCAAGCCCTGCTGATGCCATCAGCAGTTTCCCTCTGCTGACTGAATTATAGGCATTAAATTTGCTGCCTTCTGATCAAATGGTACAATCTTCAATTCTATGTATTTTGATTAAAAGTAACTGCTTTCAGAACTTGGGATTTCTCAAATCCATGGTGTCTGAACTCAGCCCAGAGATTATCTAATAACCACAAATTGACTACATTAAAGTTCTGAGATTGTGTTCAATTTCCAGTGCCATGCTCTGCTTCCCAGTAGGTTTCTTGCTTTTACCCTGCTGGTCCGTGGCTTTTTCCTTATTAATTTAGCCTGGAGATCATGCCTAAACTAGTCTTAATTTACATTCCAGCTGCATGGCAAGTTCATTTTTGTGATAATTCTTTTATTATTGATATAGCTAACGAACATTTTAATTTTAGGGTGTTTTAATACCTATTAGTGAACTCATTGTGAATTTTGCCACACCTGACTTTACCTCTAAGAAAGCCTTCCTTTCTGCAACAGTTTTCTTGGCCAGTCAGTCTCTTTGTCTTTCCTCTCCTGCTTCATATTGCTCCTGGGCTAATTTTTTGTCTCTTCTAATTAATCTTTCAAGCAGACCTCGACCAATTTTAAATCCCACATGTATTTCAGCATATCCATTTTTTTCCACTCCATTTACCCATCCATTATAACTGCAACTTCTGATTTGCTGTCTATGCCCATTTTCAAAACATTCATACCACCAATCAACACAGCCATCAAAAGGCCAGGTGAAAGCAATTTGAAGACAAAGCACAATCACGCCTGAGTATTGGCCTCCTATCATGGTTCCCCCATCTTCTGCCTCCAGAAACCAGCTTTCTCCTTCTCTGAAAGTCTGGAGCAAGGAAATAAGCCTCTTCTCCAACACTGAAATAATGAAATAATTTCTTTTTTTCCCCTGAAGGGACAGGAGGACTTAGATAATCTAATGCTCATCACTGTTGCAGCACTCTTGCACTACATTAAGACTAAACTTACCTTATGGGGAAGAACACTACTGAATTTCTAGATATAATGGGCATTTTTATGACAACCATGGGAAAAGAACCCAAACAAACATTTCCTCCTAATTTTGCCAACATCAGCTATATTTCTATACTAACAGCATATTCTGGAGTGTCTGTCCATTACCAGAATACGGAGGGTTACATTCTCTCACAAAAACTGCTTACAAAACTCCAGGCTCTCCCTCTTCTCTTCCCGTTTCCACTGGTGCTCCCTTGAGGGTGAATTATCACACACCAAAACACTGACATGACATATTTTAAGGTTATTCTTCTGGAAATGGGGGTTAGTAATACTTAAGACCAAATAAAATGAATTGGTTTCTTTCATTTCAGCTCAAAAAATACCTGTATCAGCACAAGTGAGAGCAGAAGCAAGATCGTGCCAACTTCTGCCATGAAATGAGGTATATCTAGTCGTAACTTAGCATGATAACTTCCTAAGCTCAGGTACCAAAGCTGGAGACTCCAGATGTTAAAAACTCCCAAACTGTAGTTCGGATCATAAAAACCAATTGATTCTCTACAGTGAAGCAGCAGCAGTTTTCCACTGGGTGGCAACAAAAGTGTCAGTATCACAGAAGTAAAAAACACCCATAAATTCACATTAAAGACTGTAGCGTTAACTTTTAAAATTACTTTAGGTTCCAGTTTGCACTTTTACAAATTTATCTTTCTTTGTAAATAATCTCTTTAATACATAGATCTGTGTTTTGTTGCCACTGTAGATATTTTTTAAACAACTCTTATTAAAACACAAAAGCAAATATTGCATATAATGCAGGTTCAACACAAAAGGAAGCTGTGAATGGCTGCCATCTGCTACCACAGGTGGCATGCACAGCTCTATTTATACATGGGGCCTTCACTAGAAATGGTAGATGTTCCTCTATTTAGAAATTTTTCTTATGATCTCAGAGCAGGCTATATTTTTACATCAGGAGAGAAACAAGAAAGCATTTCCTCCAAAGCAACATCTTCAAAATATGCACATACTTTAGAACGAAGACGCTGACTGTGCTTCCTTCAGTATCTTAGCAATACATACACTTCTTTCCACTCCCAACAAAGAATTGATCACTCATGAAACAGTAGGTTCCAATTTGCATACGTTTAACCCACTGCAAGGAGCAGCAGCATTGTTTAAGATTAAAATGATTGGAGTAGGTTCCCGTGACATTTTGTGGAGAGAATTCGACAGCACTGAACAGTCATTTTCATTGAACAAACACAGTGTTTTATCAAGCCTTCTCTTCCATCAGAACAACAAGCAACCATTTACTAACACATAAAAATGACTGTTACACTTCACAGCATGTTGCCACCCTGAATTTTTAAAAGATGTAGTTTGTTAAAGGAAACTTTAAACTTAATAGGAAGGCTCCTGCAAAAGTCGTGACACAGCATTAACTGTAGCAATTCAGTAGCATTGAGAAGCACTGCTGATGGAAGTGTACTATTAACCATAAAATAAATGAATGAATAAATAAATAATAGTAGTTTTACATTTGGTCTGGAAAGAGCTGAGAATTTAAGATCGTTATAATATTAACATCTAGACACCTACCATGCTTCCTATTCCAAACATACAGTTAACCCAAACATATCCACTGCCTATTTCAAAAGAAATTAAGAATTTCAATAAGACATTAGGTGCTGTAGAGAGACTACATGTATTCAACCGAAAAAAAGTACTGTCCTAGTACCAGGAGGAGATGGTGAAAGAACATAAACTTGGTTTTATTACAAAATAATTATTTACAGTGTCTAAACTATATTAAAGGGTGGGGGGAATGGTGCGGAATATTCCCTGGTTAGTTCTTGTAATGAAGGCAAGCATTTTAAGAAATCTGGAATAAAACCCAAACAGAATAAATCATATAAACAGAACCCAAATTTATATTAAATAAATTTTAAAATTAAGAGCTTGGGCTCTTACCTAAACTATCACAGCTGGGAAAATCTAGTTAGGAAAGTTTTGATGCAGAAAATACTCTTATGAAGTCTTTCACTACAAACTACCTTTGATAGACAGAGTTACAAACTTTTTAAAAATAAAATGCCAGAAAGCCCAGATCCTACACAGCTTCCTTCAGCACTGTCAGCCCATTGAATTTGCACAGCCTCCTGCAGGATGTTGCTTAAGACCAGGCAAAATTTTGTTTTTAAAATGCTATTACCTGGATCCTACACTTCAGAAACTGGAACCTTCAAAAGATTAAATAATTCCCTGATACAGTGACATACAACAAATATTAAACCAATTAAAATAAACCGAAGACTAAATTCAGCTCTGAATTTAATAGCATGAAAACTGTTAGGTAAAGAGGTTTGGATGGTGTCTGATCAAAGGGCCATGAGGTGGTGCTGTCCTACCAAAATCCATCGCAGAGGAGCCCTGGCTGCCTCCAAACCTCAACTGGCCGGTTTTCAGCTGATTTGTCTCTTGAGGGGATACATTTGGTTTCAGTTTCCCTAGCAAACGCGACAGTTTCTAAAATAGGTCACGCAGATCAATTGCTCTCGAAATCTGAAACCCGAAAGAGTAAATAATATCTAAACTGTGGTGTAGGGGTGGCCCGACTGCGAGCGGGGAGAGGGGGCGAGGAGACAGCCAGCCTGGCTACTGCTAATCTTGGGGAAATGGGGACTTTGTCCAGTTTCTGCTTTCTATCAGCACGTGGGTTACAGCAGCAGCAGCAACGGGCAGGGCAACGCTTCAGTTCCATTTTATTGGAAGTCTTGCATTCACAGCAAAGTCACTAATGTAACCACAACTGGAGATGCGTTGTATTAATAGAACTACAGTACATGGGATAGGAACGCTGAACCAAATTATTTAAAAGCCATGAAAATGAGAAGAATGAGGCATTTTGACTGTTCAAAGGCACAGATAACAAAACTCTAAAAAATATATATATTAAAAATGTGTAACATTATTAACAGTTCTCTAATCAAAAATAACACAATATTGGGAAGGAGGGGATAAAAGCAATGCAAAATTTTAGGGAAACACTGCAAAAGTGTATGTTAGTCATTACAGGATGTTGGAAGATAAAACATGTTTGAAGAATACCACGGGCAGTATTCCCTGATCATTAACAAACTGATTAAGAAACCTCTAAACTGCAGTATGAGTCAAAGGCAATTTCCTAATGTCTACTCAGGCATAGAAAATGCTTCCTTTTGCTTCATATCAAACAGGCAAAAAGGAAAAGAGTGAAAGAGCATTATCTTGCACAATAAAGAAAAAAACAGCTTCTTTTAATGGAAATATTTTTTGTTTCTTAATTCCTGTGTTACTTAGCTTATATTTATAAATACTGCCTATGGTTCAAAAATCATTTCATTGATTTTTGGTAGTCACATTTCAGTGTCAGTCATGTGTCAGTTCACATTTAAATACTTCGCCTCTTAAAAGTGCACTGTTAAGTCTGCACTTGATTATTTTGATTTTTTTAATTATTTATTATACAAAGGGGAAATTTTGGTAGTATAGAACTCACTATCAGCCCAAAAGCCTCAAATTTCATCCTAACATGCTTCCTTTAAAAATAATCCAGATTTGGTATAAGATTTGGCTAAGCGCATGAGGAAGAGACTGGTTTTGGAATTTTCTGGTACAACTGCAAACCATTTTTTGTTTAAAGACTTCTAATAACAGTAAAGCAAAAAAAAAAGAGCTCAAAACTTCTAACTCCCACTGACCATAAGGAAGGCTCAAATACCCAGTATTATCACTGAGTTTAGGGTTCAGTGGGGTGTTATTTGGGGGTGGAGTTGCTGCATTTTTTTAAAAACATGTATGGCATCTACAGCAAACTCCAACTGTATGGAAAAATTATTTCTAAGCCACTGAAATTTTTGTTTAGATTGAAGTTATGCTAATGTATATTGTGCATTCTGAAAAGCTTTTTAATACTTTATTTCATGTATTTATAAATACAGAAAATACAGAAATACAGGATAATTACTTATAAGCACTAAATTTCATGTCTGAATCAGAAAATCATAATACATGTAGAATTTAGGATAAAGAAGTCTCATAATTTTGCCACTGTTTTCTTAAGTTTCATGACACACTACTTTGGTACCTGCATGTACAGAAGCACATCTAAACATTCTGAAAATGGTCTGTAGAGGGTCAACAGGGACATGATGTGACCTCCAGAAGAAAATTAACAGCAAGCTTTCTGAAACATAACATCACGCTAAATGTTCCTATTAAACAGTCTTCAATTATTCCCTGTGGCAACAAATACTTTCAATTAAAAAAAAGCAACATCTGATTTTAATGAAGCCTACTATTTCTCTTTTCTTGTTCACTGTCTAACTCTAATCATAACTTTCTTTAACATTTATATTTTTACACAATCATCCAAAACCTCACTGACTAGAACATAAACCTCACAACAATTGTGGGGAATGTTTTGGTTGAGAGAGAAAAGTAAATTGGTCAAAATACATATTTGCAATAATTGACCTTTACCATTGCTGTTCAAAACACTGCATTTACAAGCTTTCAGTAATTGCATTCAACTTCGCTCGTGTCTTTCTGTAAGGGATATTTTTCTTGTCCCTTGTTCTCACAATCTGAACTCATTTAGTGCTATGTTTTCTTGAGGAAAGTTGTTTTTCAAGACAAAAAGATTTCCAGTCTCATTTAACAGAATAATGAAAGGTTACTCTGTCTGATCATCATTATGAAATTTAAAAATCGAATTTTTTGCAGTGCAGTACAGAGAGAGTTACGTGTGCACGTGCTTCACTTTGGGACTACACCGAACCCGCTCCAGCAGACGCCATCACCAGGCACCAGAGCAGTCAAACCTGTGGCATCTGCTGTGCCACTGGGCTCCCTGCTGAAGCTGCAGCTGGACCAGAGCCTGCCTTGTGTACGCCACAGTCCTGTGCTCCTCTGCCAGGCCCTCTTCATTCAGAGTTCTACATTTTTGGTGTATTTACACTAATACACCTATACACTGATGCAGCACAAACCGACACAGCACCTACATTGTCTCAAAATCCTACCACTCTGTCAATTACAATCCATTCTGTTTCAGTGTTCAAGTATATTTCTAGATTTTCACCACCGGTACAATAGTGTTAGTGCAAAAAATCCTTTCATGTTTCTACACCTTCATTTATATTATGGAGATGAAATACTACTTTAGTGGTTGCTCTAGCATTTATGCCAAATAAGTTTCTACCCTACTAAAACACTGGATTGGACCAAGGAAACACCCAGCTGGAAAAGAGAAGTTTATGATTCCTTATCTAAAGAACATGTACAGATCAGGCACAAAAGCAAATCAATGAATATACTCGAAAGAAGCTAATTCCGTACACATTAAAATTTTCATTCAAGTGCTTTATAGTCTCAGCAGGAAAATTAAGACAAAAGGCTTTTCCTCAGGCCCCTCTCATGTATCAGAAAATCCCCAAAACCAGATCATCTGCCCTTAATCAAAGAAACTTACTGGGCTCTGGTCACTGTTAGTCCTTATGTGGCTGATGTAGAATGATGAGCTGGTAGAGGCTATTCACCTCGTGGTAAATCTAGACAAAGTTTCTCCATCAGGAGCATGGATATCTTCCACGTCACCTCACTACACATGGATTGATTTCCTGCATTTTCTGAGAAAGCTCCTATCCCTCTGAAATAGCACCCAGGAAGTAGAATCAAACAAAAATTGCCTCCCCCAGCCCTGGGGAAAATAAATCTTCTCTACTAGTCCTTATAACAGCAAAAAGTTTGGGCTAAACTGCGGTGAAGAAAACAACAGTAGCAAAAAAAGGGATAATTCTTTTATTAATTCTTGGACTGGACAGGGTTACTAACAGAGTCAGTCTGAAAACCAGCTGGCCAATACCATCCTGCTCCCTCCACCCTGCCCCCTTCTAAGAAACAGAAATGTCTTATAAAATGGTAATCAAGGCAAGCCATGATAGGGTCTCAGCTCTACAGCAAGGGCTGGAAGTTTATGAGAACCCACCTGGCCTAAAAGCGCCACTGAGAACGAAGGCACCTTACTTTGTCCTCAACTCAAGAATCTTCCAGCATGACCGAAGTCCAGCTGTAACATCTGAGAAAAACCTCTTCTTTTAGAGTACATTACTCTGTTATGTTTCTATTAATTTAGCCACCAAAGGACCATCGGCTTCCCAGGGTAACATACAATGTGGCATGAAGAAGTATCTCTGGATCCCTGCATTTGCTCACCACAAAATGCTGTTGATGGTGGTTTTGATCTGGCTAGGGCTATTTGCCAGTTGGTTTGGCCCATGAAAAAATGGTTCCTCTTCAACCACAGGGGAGAATAGTCTCTACTTGAAAAAAATCCAGTAGATAGTCACATAGAAATTTCTCCTGAGAAAGTGCTTGCAGAATTTGGGAGCAGCGAGCTTTAGCTGTAATCAAAAGGGAAATCAATGCTATTCTTTTGCATCTGAGTAATGTTGACAATTCAAAAGTATATTTTTAATCACTGAAATCAAAAAGTCCTGACAAGAAGTTATTAAAAAAGGTACTTTTCCTTTCTCACTTTTTCTCAGCCATGAATCTCAGTAAGATTTTTTTAAATGTCCATTTCCTGTAATTTTGGTAATTTTAGAGTATAATTATTTTTACATTTTTATGATGCCTTTGGGGTATCATTACAAATATTTTTTAAGCATTTAAACTTAGGAAAATATAATTAAGTAATGGCTTCTCTTAAGGAGAGGCTGTCAGCCCTGTTCTGAATAAACAATCCCTTTTAAAAGCAATCTAGAGATTTATATCCTCTGTAACCATAGAAATTAATCTTGAGTTTAAACAAAATAGAGTAAAACATAATTTATTTAATGAAAATCAGAACACTGCTATTGCAAATTAAAGCTGGGTTTCTGATTTTCTAACTCAACAGACAACTTGGTACACAATCCTAAGATTTTACTTGATGGGCTACTTCTTACAACTCAATCATACTCATTTAAACAATTCAAATAAAGCATTCAGATTTCTGAGTAATTTAATTTTACTTGAGATAGATGTCAATCAGAAAGAAAAAAGTTAGGTTTTTCAAATTAAAGAAGTGGAAGTTAAATGTATGAAACATTTAATGATAAGAGCAATCACGAGAAGCTGTGATGACATTGTGAGGCCAACAAGAAGGCAGTACAAAAATTTTTATGAGTTTTTCATATAAAAAGCTTGGGAACAGCAAAGAATAAAAAAAGCACAAACTGGAAAACACTTTCGTATGTCAGCATAGCTAAAAGAAAAAATTACATTACATTTAGAAAAAAGTGTTTCCTACAGACTATGAGTATTTACAAGGTTGCATGAAACATTTCTCAAAAGCAGTGATAATGCGTAAAGAACTTCAAGGTTAAAATAATTAAATATTTACGGTTCAGTTAAGTAAGAGCTAAAAAAGCATTTGCTATGTTTTCAAAATCAAGGACTTGAAGTTCACATAAGGCAACACCTATATGCTTTACAATATAAGATGAAAACAAGAAACCATAGCCCAAAACCGAGAAAATTTTTCACATCACAAAAGACTGAAATAGTTTCAGTCTGTGAGAAAACCAGTAACAAGCAACACAGATTTAACAGTTGTGAAAAATATACATGTATATAGTAGAAGAACTCTTTATCAAAAGAAATACAACCTAACAGATCATTTCTCTAATCCTGTGGATTATGATAAACTATTATGTGGCACTTCTAGCTATTACATTACCTGTGTAAGACTTTCTTCTTAGCCTCCCTCAATCATATCAATAGGAAATAATCAGACTGCATCAGAAAAAAAATCAGCTTTATTTAGAACTAGAAAGCTAGACTCTAAGCTCTGTAGTTTAAATCCAAGTACTTTATCTATCATACAATGACAGATACGTAACTGAAGAAGAAAAGAAAGAAAGTTAAGCTGCTTAAAAGCCATAAATTTCTAAAAAGACAGCGACTATTCATAAGTCACAACAACAGCTCTGAAGTCCTCAGGAAGCCCCTCTACACGGGGTGACTCACTCTCTGGCTTGTGACTTGAAAACCAGCAAGTTGCTTTGATAATTCAAAACTTTATTCCAACTTTAATTTTTCTCACTGTCTGTGATGAAGAAATGAGTTTCGAGAATGGCATTGGCCTGATCTCCTTGACCGAGTTTTTTTTAAAGAAGGAAATGAACAGCTGAAAAGGGTAACACTTACAAAAACACTGATTTGAAAGAGCAGGTTTTTGTTGTCAATGCAGAAAGTGATGACACTCTCTACTCCAATGTTTGAACAGTTCTAGGATGCCCCCATCAATCCAACCAGTGTTACTGGTTTACTCCAAACAGTTTTGTCCATAGATCACCCTGTAAAACTATATTTGAACAAAACCTAAATCTGGCTCTTCATTCACTGCCAGAAACCACAGCGTTACTTGCAACAGTTTTAAATTTCACCATCAAGAACATAAAGGTAACACAACGGGAACAATGACAACGTGTTAGCATGAGCTCCCTCCAAAGTCACCTCTCTCAAACACAGAATGTAGGTGACTTTTCCTGGCAAACTAACCTTCTCCTCTCTTGCAGAAAAGGTAAAGTGCATGCTCCTATTACCTTCCCCCACTCCTTTCTTCACACACATGCACCCTCAACAGAAATATGTCAAAATTGCACATAGGGCTCAAATTGATACCTGCTCCTACAACATCACTATTATTAGTCAGCAAAATAATAAACTTGGATGTGATTGGGGTGGGGTAAGCAACTGTGTAATAAGACACATGACTATGTATCATCCTAACCAACGCTAACAAGCAACATGCAAGCTTCTGGTCCCTTCCTCTCCCCAACTCCATAAAAAAGAATCATCTAGCAGACAGTCAGACTCAAGGTTCACATGGATATAAGGAAACTTGGCTTTTAAGACAAAGTGGAAATAATTAAAGACTCACTAAATTGAACTTCACAAGGCCATACAAGACACTTGAAAATACAACAGTCCATTCCTGCCTCCTAGCTAACTCACCTATTTACTGAAATAGGCTCTCCCTCCCCACAACATATTACTCAATTCTGAAAGCAGTATATCTATCTCTACAAAGCCTCAGACTCAGAAAACCCACAACTTGACATAGTAGCTAGTTTTTGGATCCTATGCATCCACAGAAAAGAAAATACACAGTGTACAAACAGGGAAAGAAAACAGAAACAACCCTCCCAAAATTGAGGCAAAAACTTAGCATGGAGACACAAGAAAAGAAAATAAAAGGGGTGGCTGAAATAAAACAAAACAGCATCTGCACTGAGACATAGCACCACCATAAACTGCTGTGCCAAGCCTGAGGTTTCAGTCAGCAGTCAACTCCAAAGGATCTCCAACAGAAAGGGCGGTAAACTAAGGAGTTATCTTCATGGCTGCTCAGGAAAGCAACAGAGTCTCCATTTCGAAATTACTAAAGTGACAATAAACACAACTGAGCATCCAGCCAGCTGTGAGACAATTTTAGGAAGCAGGCTGGGAATACACACACTGACACATCATGTATTTGATGACATATTTATGTTTACAAGTACACTGCAGTGAGAACACATTTCAGTCATCCAGCACACTTAGTATGCTGAGATAAGAACATGTTAATTACCAGTGGGAGGAAAGGGATTGTGCTTATTCTGTAAACTCTGATGATTCAGAAGAGATTCAGAAGAAAAAAACTATATTAAAACACTACTTTGCAAAATGAAATTGAGTTCTGATTTTATTTGAAACAATCTGCTAGAAAGAATAAAATAGTGACAACTCCCCGCCCCACATTTTTAAGAGATGTTATTATAGACCACAGCAGTTTTTCAACAGCTTGTGGCATGTAAAGACTTTAAAGATGTAACAGTTTTCATAGAGACCTTATTTTTCACAACTTTCTGCTATCCTACAGAAGGAACTATTAGGTAACTAAACCACCATCATGTCAGTAAACACATACAAACTGTCTACAAGTTTACAGATCAAGCGCCAACAGTTACAAAGCAGCTTTGTGTTACAATTCACTGTCTATCAAGCAGCTTCATTGTGTTTCACCAAGTCATACACAGGAAAGAAACCAACATTGTCCCTGTGCCTTTTGCCGTAACAGTTATATCACTCAGGTTTGCTGGCAGAAGGTATATGCTTGTAGAGGGTGTGAAATAACAAAACAACTGGATAGAAAATACCTGTGTTTCAGCAGATACGAATACGTAGAAAAAGGAGTATCTAATGTAAGATGGATACTGTTTCATATACAATTTTCACTCGAGATCAGAGTAAAATGCTACTGTATTTTGCCATATGAGTGTTTTACAGCTCTCATGAATTCTGTGGACAGTCTTGCACGTCAAGGACAGAGGTGATAGCACATTTTCCAGCTTTTATTTATCAGGTTTTTCACAAACACCTGATTTACAGATATCATGTCACTGCTTCACCATTCAGCTCTGCACTACAGAGGAGTTAGCATTACCGAACTACGTTTCATCAATATTTCAGTATTCTGCTCACACACAGGCAGGATGGGTTTAGTAATGAAAGGTAAACGTGAGGACCTCTTCACTGCGGAGCTATCTCACTAGCTATTTTAAGATGAAAAATTAAAGGTTATGAAGCAGAACTAAAACATGAAAACTGAACAGTGAGAGGAGAATTTAAAACAAGGAGACTTGTCAAGATCGCATGGCAAATGTCAAGCAGATACATGACTATGAGTAGATGGAGTAGGAGCTGGCAAAGCTCTGTGGCACAGAGACAAAAAGTAAGAGTAATACTGAAAAGTTAAAGAAGGGAAGAGTTGAAAGGAACATGGAAGAGAGATTAAAACCAGCAAAAGATTACCGTGGTCTGAGGCAAAGAATAAAAAACCCAAACCATAAAACAAATCTTGTCTAAAGCAATAATTATATTTTCAGTGTAAAGGTGAGACAGATACTGGAGACACAAGGGCTAGCATGTCCTCAGAAGAACAGGACCCTTATTTAGGGTAATAAAGCAAAAACTCCTCATAACATGAAGAAGAAATAAAACCCCAAACCCAATGATGAAATCTATGAGGATGTAAAACACTCTGCTTGTAAGTGCTCTAAATAAACTAAACATAATACTGTATACAGTATATATGCTACCAGAGAGATGGTTAACTTGACCTGACGTTTTTGATAGCATGTTTTACTCCTTGGCATATCAACATTAGAACACAGCACTCCAGAATTGTCATTTTTACTCACAGAAACACAACAGCTTCAAATGTCTGCAGCTGTAATATTACACAAATGGAAAAACATTGTTGAATGCACTGTATAACTGTACAGCAGCAGCACAGATACTGAAAGCCACGATATAAAAACCAGTCTGAAGTTATTTTTTTCTTTTTTGTACTGAATGTTCTTTAGTTCCCTTCACAATGTTTCAAACACTGTTTCTGCATGCAGCAATTCAATTATGTCTGATATGACTATAGCATCAATAAGCATGGAAGAGACAGACAAAAATGACTAATGACAGAAAACCAGAGGAAAACAATAAAACAGCCTTGGCAAAATAGAATGTTTTACCAGCATAACTTTGTTGCATTTTATTTAGTTGCACTGTATCAAATTAGCTGAACTATGACTCTTCATGAAGTTTACGTAACTCAATGCAGTTTTTCTTTTATTTAAAACGATTTCAAGAATTTGCACTTTAGAAAATAAAAAAGTATAGCTTTAATGACTGTATGCATGTTTTTATGGCTTAATTAATAGCCATTATTAATACCAGTTAATGATATGAATAGATTGTAGAAAAGAAAAAGTGCAAAAAGCAAGAGCTGGACAAGAAAGAGAAAAAAATTACAACAGAAAAATAAAAGATTATAATAATAATATGTAGACCAGAGCTTCACATGGACTGCCCTTTTCCTTTTAATGTCTTTGTTTATAAGACAAATCTGACAGAAAAAAAAAGCCTGCCTTCTGCTGCAGAAAAAAAAAAGTAAAATAACTGACTAGATATTTGTGGGCAACCAATTTTTCCTTCCTGCAGCTGTAATTTTAAATCGAGAAGCAACTATTAATTATGCAATATGTGCTGGTAGAAAATCATGAAAGAAATACAGTAACAAAGGAATCAAATGGAGTGCAAACAACGAAGAAAATGCCAAAGAAGAAGAAATAGGTGACACTAAATTGTGAGAGGCAGATTTCAACAGAGAGTTGTGATGAAATACAACACATAGAGCCAGAAATAAAAGCACATATCATCAAAAAAACTAAGAGTTGGAAGTAGCAAATGAAGGCAAAAGAATGGTACTCCTCTTTTTAAATGAGTGAAATGGGAGGAAATGAGGTGACTCCTGAAGAGTCACTAATTTTTGCCAAAGTTAAGTCCAGGGACTTGATACAGTTTATATTTCCTTTAGATTTAAAAAAGATCGTAACATGGAAAAATCAAATACATTTACTTGAACATAGGCAGCTATGAGACAACCTTTTCACCCAGTTCGGAGTGTGTGCTCTGAGACAGATGATGAACATGCAATCGTAATAACAGACTTAAGCATCTGTTATGAAAACATCCACTGAAACACAAAGGACAAATATTTTCCCTTTTAAAATTTCCCTTTCTGTTAAACTGAAAAAAAAAAGATTTTTTTTTTAAAACAGAAGAGTAGCAGTGATTGTTTTTTCTCTTACATTACAAACACACAGTGTATGCAACACACAGGGCAGAAATCTATTAGGCAGTGTTAGTTGAATGCGACTTCCTAATTGAAACTCAGTATTTTCTTGCAACAGTTACAAAACCAAATAAACTTCTTTAGCTAATGAGCGACGAAGTGGAACTGTACCAACTGACCCTCACTTGGGACAAACAGAGTTGATGAAGTCAGGAAAAATCTTGAGAGACTATGAAACAGACATTTTTCAATGTTTACTCTAACACAATTTCTGTCTATTGAAGCAGGCATTACTCTTCTAATGATCAAGTTAGTAGCCTCAACATTTAGGGTGAAAAGAACATCCCTAGATCTTAGAAATAAAATTACCTAGATGAAACATGGTGCAAAATCTAGACTTCTTACTTTAAATAGCCTACAGACTAAAGCTGTTGCCATAGTTTACTCTCAGAACATACTCATTTTAACTGTTGGTCTAAAATGCTTTTGTTTCTGAAGTGCTGTGTAACACCAAAGCCTTACAAAATGAAACGGAGCACAAGTAAAGGTTCTGCATTCTGGATACAGTAGCCTTTTTCTAACTCCTATGAAGCTACAACACAATTTTATAAATTTCTGAACTTTTAATTTATGTAAAATCAGCCATCCTTGCTTTCAGTTAAAGCCTGATGTTATGTTGCATGGCAGCCTAAACTTTATCAGAATTTCCAGGTGAATTTATTTCTTATGGTCATTATGGTAAAGAGGAAAAAAAAAGGCCAGGGGTCTTACAGGAGGAGCCCACTGGTTTTAGAGAGTGTATTGTCCTATCTTCTACGATAAACCAACTAATACAAATACGACAGTACAACAAATTATGACATTCGCCATTAGCAACAGCTGAAAGGCCTTCTTAGCTCCTGATGTAGAGTTAAGACAGGAAAGAAACAGCAAGTTCTCAGTGCTTTTGCAAATATGATTTTGATGAAGGACTGAAATTGAAGACTGGATTTCCTGACTTCTGAGTGCATGACAGTCCTTTTTTGAAAGAAGAAAACCCAGACTTATGTTATATACCAAAATATACTGTGTTTCCTCATCATAAACCATTACAAATTTTGCTCTAAAATTGCAGTTATGCAAATAATTTATTTCCATATTACCTCCTTTTTAGAACATAATCATTCATCCAGAAAACTACTATACACCACAAAAATAAAAAAGAACTTTTCCCGTACTTATAAAATAAGGAGACAAAATACATTCAAAATAATCAATGCAATCCCTTGGACCTTTAAGCTTTACAGTTAAGCAACTTCTCATTAGATGATTTTTTTCTCAAGCATTACAAAGACAACTGACCAAACATCAAAAGATTCCTGCTTGTCACATCAAATTTACTACTCATTGGAACAGTATGCCTTACTTGCTAAATATGTGTTGACTTGGAAGTCATCATGAACCACATTCTTAACTAATTACAGCAACTGCTACAAAATACTGATTGCTATTAAGAATCATGAAGTTATAACTAAACTCACCAATTATCATAGCCTTCACTTGCCAAGAGACGCCATTCCACCAAAAGCACAATTAAATGTCAAAAAATACAGTGTTTATTCTGTCCTTAATCATTGCTCCTCCACTGCTACCCAAGAGATAGGAAATGTACTATTGCAAACACAAAAGTCTTGCACACTGCAGTTGGTTTCTGCAAGCCAGACGTCTTTATTGCAAAGAACCCTTTTCAAGTGATGGTTGCACAGAAACCACCATACAAGGAATGATGTTCTCATGTTGGCAATGTTATTGTGTCAGACAGCAAACACAGCGCAGGACACTTCTCAGTAAGATGGATATTAGGTAGTTTGTTGATTTTGTGGGATAACATCAAAAGATACCTGGGCTTCAACTTGGTAGTCAAAGGGATAACTTGTATGAGCTGCTACAACTTGCAGCAGTGTATGTATTCTTTAACACTGTCAGTATGCCTGAACATATAGTGTTTGCTCCAACTGAAATAAATGAATAGAACTGTCAAAAATCTATTTTCAGCATAGTTTCTAACCTATGTTAACTATGGGCAACATTGCAGTCAAATAGGTTTGGGGTTCATTCTTCCAAAAAGCCAAAAACTAAATGTTTTTTTAATCTGAACATTACATAATATGAATACAGCATAGAGAATAAATTTCCTAACTTTGTTCAGATTCTTTCATAATGTCACTTCAACAACATTAAAGACTCAAAAGAGCTTGTCAACCCACTTTTGTTACATTTTAAATTATTTATCCAGTCAACTCTTAGGACTTGGTGTCATTTTATTAACTTTACTGGATAAAAACATAGCTCTAAGTACTATATCAAGAAGTTAAAACTTTCATGATCTGGCAACTAGGTAGCAAAATAAATCTTTTATAAACTATCAAATAAAGCTAAAAATAAAATTAGATATACATTCAAGTTTTAGACTGTGGTCAATTGAGGTCTAGACAAAACCCTATGTTTGTTCACTACCTAGTCTCCAGTCTGCTCCAAGTTTGAAAAGGTAATTGAACTCAGTCTGTAATTACTGGATTAGATACAGATGGGCTCGGTACATTTCAGGGGAGGAAAGAACTGTTTTGATTCATTTTATGATTGCCTGTAAGGTCAAACTTTTCAAAATGTACTTTCATCTGTTAAATGGTTTCTCAAAGTCCCGGGGGACATCTTCAATAACTGATGTTTTAAGCAATTTGGGCCTATCAGATCCAGTCTTTGAATGTAATACGCTGTCCATTTTCTAGAATTATGAATGTGCATGTAGGTTAATTGCTACAACTCATACATATTTTCAAAACTACACTTTCTGGAAAACTTGCAAGTTTTACCCAACAACTGCTATGTATAAATATTTGTAGAATTATTTTGGTTTAGGGTACAGAATATCTTTGGAAATATGAATACTTAACACAAATTAGAAATGTCCTTACTCATAACTCCTTCCCATTTCTCAGAATTTTCTGAGAATGCTCTCTTAGGATGCAATTCTATAACATATGAATAGTCCCAATGAATTCAGTTCACTTCGTACAAACAAAAAAAATTAGGAATGAAACCTAATAAAAAGAATTCTAAAAAGCACTTGAGAAGACTTTTTTTTTAGTACTCTCTTATTTGAGCCTTGACTGTCACCGTCACTCACAAGATAAAATGTGGAATAAACAATGAGCAATAAACTCTCACTCTGCTAAGAATTTTTTGCAAAATCTTTTCTTCAACTACATCAACCGTAACTCTGCAACCTATTTCAGCACAACCAACCATCTTGCATCTTTAAATGTCTGGCTTAGTTAAAAGTTCAAATGCTCCAAAAGGATATCTTGCTCTGCTCTCAGCTAGGGACTCTCACAGCTACCGCAGCAGCGATTTAAAGAAGAAAACACATCATTCAGTCAGAAGGCATTATAATAGTTCAGTTCATAGTCCTAAAAGAGGTAGGAAACTTAATTCCAAACAACTTACTATTCAAGAGTTGCAGTTTATTTGCATGACAACAATCTTTTTGCTTATAAAAGTCCTACGAGAAAGTATTCTTTGTTACAACATACATTTGTGTTCAATCAGGAACTAAATCTCACTGGCGACAGCCTCAGTCATCTTTGTAGGCTCAGACACCTAAAGAATTATTCTGCCAGAGATGTAGTATTTAAGCACCAGCTATAAGGATAATAGGAAAAGATGTTAATTTAATCTCCTTCTGTCTCCAAGTGTGCCAACAAAACAGGTTGAAGAGCATAGCAAGTTATCTCATATAAGTTCCATGATTAACATTTTATTTGCACTATTTTGAAGTCTTCCACTTCCACATAAGGGACAAAGCCTGAAGTCAGAACCAACCACCCCAAAGCTCCAGCTGTACCGTGCTATGCACGACAACAACAGTTATCTGTATGCTTGCTCTGACAGAAGGTCATGCCTGTCACCATTACGCTGTGCAGCTTCCCCGCTACAAGTCTCACTAAAACAAGAAACTTCTTCACTATATTTTCAGAACCGATTGATACAAATCAGTTTCCTCAAAACAGTTCAGTACATAAAAGGCCTGTAAACAAATGATGGGCTTTTGTA
This sequence comes from Dromococcyx pavoninus, assembly GCA_033558185.1. NCBI lineage: Eukaryota > Metazoa > Chordata > Aves > Cuculiformes > Neomorphidae > Dromococcyx > Dromococcyx pavoninus. The sequence continues at coordinate 2,384,558 of JAUMJL010000020.1, read as the reverse complement.
ATAGTAGCTCTTTTTTAAACATAAAAGCATAACAACCACGTATAAACAAACAAAAAATGGTCTTCAGAGTAACTTCTGAACTTTTTAGTGTCAAAAACAAGCATGCAAATTCATTCAAAAGGTAATAGCCATATAACATTTACATTATCTTCCTTCCCATATCTCTAGTTGATCCTTTTAAACGTATATTAATATTCAGATTAGAGTTTACATAGGGTGCATTTGCTTAATTCAATAAAGAATCAATCTTTGTTTCAGAAGTATACAGAAAAGGCTTCTTTCTATTCACCGCAAGCAAAAGCTTCATGTCCTACTTTCACTACAAAATTAAATTATAATAAGTATTCCAAGTGTGTTTTGTGAACTCGAAAACCACTCCTGAAAATACTATAATTTTTCAGACAGTAAATTGTGAGGAAATGGCAAAGTGATAGCCAGACCACAGCACCATATGCCATAAACCAGAAGAAAATAAATATGATATGAGAAGTCACCTTTTACACCAACTAAAGAACTCTGATTTTTTTCCTTTTTTCTTCTCCTTCACATTTTGATTATCTCTAAGAACCGTTTACCTGTATTTGCTGTGCACTCCTTCACATTGTATTCAAAAATGTAAGAAACAGTACCTGAGCTCTCATAAGTATTTCCCATCTAAACTTTAATGGGTTCCATAGTAAGCTAAAAATCTTAGGAGCTAGAAACAAAATCATTAAGAGAAATAAAGTGTATTCTTGCAATAAGCTGGCACAGCAATGCAGTAGTATTTAATCAATGAAAACCTCATCCTGGCTAATGATTCCTTCATTCTTAAAAAAAAGAAAAAAAAAATCATTTAACTGTCTTTGTACCTCCACTCATCCTCTGAAACAGATCAGAAAAAAACCACCCCATTAAAAAGTGGTTGCTTACTTTGTGATAAGTAATTTCTGTAGTAGATAACTATATCAAGCACCCTGCTAAACCTAATATGGCTACTTTATTTTCAAAATACCTTAACACATTGCTTCCTGTAAGTTCATGTATTATTAAAAATGAAGACAGAACATTCACAGATTCACACAGTCTAAGGTCAGACTGATCAGAGTCATAGGTCACTGGAGCAGCAGCCTGGGATTTGGAAAACCAGTATCCAATATTTTGCTTTGGTATGAAGAAGTGTCCCATATGTAAAAAGGAATTCCTGAGCCATCCCTATGCATTAACTCCTGCATTACTTGTTGAGTACCATACGTATTTTGGAATATATGTGTTTGACTTAGAGATTTCAAGTGCTGCAGAATCTACCAAATCAAGGATCAGCTGAATCACACCACAAATAATGTGCACCTTTCTCAGCATTGTATATTATTTTTGCTTTTTCGCAAGATCTGTGAACAAATCAGAGACTTTTTTCTGTGTGATTATGTCCCCTAACAAAATAGGATGAAAAAGTTTCTCACCACAAAGTAGATTTTTCAGACTTTAGATGACTTTTGCAGCTCTTTTCGATAAAAAACAAATCAAAGCAACCTACCACCACCATATTTCTGAAAAAGGTTGACAACAGAAGCGGACACAACATTTTGTTATTTTAGTAGCGCTATATGCTTTTCCTTTAATTGATAATTCCCCTCTGGGTTTTATTAAACTCAAACGTTTTAGAAATTTAAGCTTCTTTATTTTGGTATTGGCTCCTACATGCAGTATTTACTAGGAGCCACAGAAGCCAAATTATGCTCTACCATCCCCACAATCAGGATTGATAAACGCCCTACTTACACTTGCAAAGGTAAAATCACTCCAAAGAATCTTTGCATACATGTAATAATTTTTCTATATAGTTGAATGAACCATGCCTGAATTTAAGACTACATAAAAGAACACTTTCCCTGAAATATCACAGCAGAACCTAAAGTATGCATCACACCATCCAGCTGAATTGAGACAAAGAAAACAATAAATAACAAAAAAATATGAAGGAAGGAGAATTTTAAATTAATCAAAAATTTGTAGCTGTCACTTGAAAACAGGAATGCAACAAGATTCTGAAAGAAGAATATCCCAAGAACACACACATCTGTTTAATATTACAAGCCAACTGTCAACATCTTAAGTGAAGTTTTAATTTAATATTTTTTCTTTCTTGATGTTTTACTCTCACGAGGCATCGACTAAAGGTATCAGCTTTCTATAAGAAACTGTTAAATATAAAGAAATGTTATTGTAGCATGTTTATAAAATCATAGTTCGAGAACTTTTTATTTTTCTAAAGCCTGACCACAACTTAATTATCTGCAGGACATTCCAAGCTCACAATTGCAAGCTCCAGTTCCCAAGCAATTTTAAACAATATCTACTGTACAGGACACATGGTATTGCAAATACCACAACATGTTAGTATTTCTTCCAAAAGTCAGCATTAGTGTCGTGGCTTTTATTTTCAATAAATATTTGCTTCCCTGCTAATCATTAGATGGTTTTCATCACCATTATGTTTGTCCTTCACATGTCAGTCTGCTAAAACCATTTATTTTTAATAAGGGAACTAGTTGTAAAAAAGACAGACATAATGTATCACATGCTTTATATTACACATGAAGTGCCATAACTGTAAGCAGTATGTTCCTCTGCAGCTCACACAATGCTCTGCTGCTTTTCCAGGAAAGTAAAAGCAAGAAAAGAAAACAAAACTTTGTTAAACTGAGGATAAAGCAGGAGTGGAAAATTAGACTATTATCTCAGCTAAAAACTTTCACAGGAAAGCTGGAGCTTCTTCAAGAAAGAGCAATCTCAAAAATCCCGGGAATTCAAATTTGTTTCTAATTTGTAAGAACATCCAAACCATCTGAAAACAGGCAAGGAAAAAAAATCCATGATGCAGTTATTTATTTTACACATCAGTTTGAAAACCAGCAGATGATTCAACACTTCTTAGGAGAACTCAGAACTCCAAAAGTACATTTTCCTCCTCAAAACAATACTCTGTAGAACACCTTTGCTTCAAAACACTGCTGACATACTGCCCCATCTTCCTCCCCTTTTAATGAACATTTCCCTTCTCTAGAGACTGTTTGAGGACTCTGACCACTCTGCACTCCCCAGCACGCTGCCACCATGGAACCAGCGTCAGGAGTCCCCACCACACTCGCAGTACAACCAACTCGCTGCTGTACAAGCCAGTGCTCTGTTCTCCACTGCTCTTTTTCTGGCCAGGCCTCAGGCATCCACTTTATTCCATATATATTTATCTATTTTATTTAAATCCACACAAGTTCTGCCACAAGATTATCCCTGGTCTTCTAAATGTAGTGATATTTTGCTTTCACCTGCACTAAACAATTGAAGACTTTTTTTCCATAAAAAGATATATGACTGAATGACCGTATTAGACTTCTAATTACAATATTACTCCATATTAGAGCTTTAATAAACTTAAGAGGCAAGCCAAGATTCTTTTGCTTATTTTCAACCATAGACCAATATGACTTTTAAGAGCCTCTGGATATCCTCACAGAACGTCCATTGACATTCACTTGAAATTCATTTCATGCTTGCTATCCAACAGAGACATGGAGGGGTGGGAAACTCCAGTCAGTTGCAACTTGTATTACAGAAATGAAATATTCAATTTAGAATCAGTGAGATTACATCCACATTCAAAACTATTTAAAAGTCAACCAAAAAAAGGAAATATCCAATGGGAAATGTCAAGCAATCTATTAATAGTGGAAAAGTAAATACTGAAAGGAAGCTGGATTACATTTAACCGTATCTGGTTTTTGCTTCGTTTGTTTGTTTTTCAAATGCTGGACAATACCTACGGAAATGGAATAGATTTAAATTCGAACAGATGCAGTACATCTGCTTTTCTATTGCTCTCACCACCCTTCATCAAATGGGAAAGCAGAGTCAGAATGAAAGGGTACAAAGCGACAACGAATACCTCACGCCTGGTACCTGATCACTACAAAATGTCTTTTTTGGCAGACAGAAAACTTTGACACACCACCCTGAAGTCAGGAAACTTAGGTTTTCAAAAAAAGTATCCATCATTTAAAATACTATGCAATTATATCACACTAATATTTTCAACACTGAAAAACATTTTCCCAAAATTGCTGGAAATGATTCATACCTCCAATTTTCACCCTTTAATTGCTTTCACTACTTAAGCTATCATACCAGGTTTCAATATTTGCCAGTCTGAAAAATATTTTCAAGCATAGTGGTCTGAAGTTTCAAAGACAAAACATGTAATTACATAACCTTTCACTGAAAAATATACATTTTTTTTCCTATGGTGAAACACAAACACTTAATCCACTTATTAGCCTTTTTTTGCAGATCGTACACGTTAGCCCTAGCAAGCATCCTAACTTACAATATCTCCCCATTTTATTAATATTTCAATACACTTCAGAGTTCAAAGCAATTTCTGATGACTCGGAAATTCTGCTCACTAATTGTCACAGAAAAAACCTCCTTAATCCAAGGGCAGAGGCTGCATAAGCTAACAAAAGTAGTACTTTTAAATGTCCAAGAACATCCCTCTCTACCTAACTTAACAAGAAGAATACACAATGCATAAAGAAAATGATAACTGCACAATGCTGGGAAGAGTTACAGGTAAGTTCTTTGGGCTACTATCCACCAAACTTACCCTATTTTCAAGAAGAGGAGGAGGAGAAGAATCAGAGCCTTAAATTTACTAACTTCCAAAGAACTTAGGTTTATTTTGGCCTGACTGCTAATACCTGGAAAAAAAAATCCCAACAGTTAGCCTCTAACAAATCACACTGACATTCTTTTGAGTCTGCTTATTTTTAGGTTAATTTCTGTCCCAAACAAGAGATTAAATTTAAAAAAATATAAATACAGAGCCCAAAGCTTCTAGCTGTGCACCAGAGTACCTAAAATAAGGAGCTGTTCATGCTCATAAATCTTTGATAAAATAGCGCAGAGAAACAGTAAAAACCATAAATGCACTGATTAAATTAACTAACCTGTAAGTATTAAGTTTCATTCTCACTCTTCCTTCTTCCACTTCCCTTCCTTTCTTTCATATTCAGATGTATTCCACCATAACCTCCATATCACCTCTTGGTATTCATTCTTTTTCTTTTTTTACCCAGATTTTTACCTCTCAAGTCAGACTGTCTGTTCTCCAATCTACGTTGTTCTATTTTCTTCCAGCTAAGCCTGCTCACTGTTGGCTTTCTCTTTCATTATATCACTCCAGCTTTTCATATGGCACAGGACTCACTACCCTGCCCCTAGTCTGCCTTTATCCTTCTTCAGATGTCATGCTAATGCAACCTATGTTTGAGAAAGGAAGGAGGCTACATATAGTAAATCTCAGCTTTCTTCCACTTCCATATAGACTACGAACTTCCATACATTTTATCTTCATTTGTGGCAAAATGACAAATCAACAACTTAACAGGAGGGGTCAGTTTAATGGACAACCACATTCAGGAAAGAGTTTGTAGTGACCAGCCAGCTACACGTATGCCAGGAAAGGACTTTCCACAACCAGCCTGGAAGAAGGGGGGGTGAGAAGGAAGACAATGTCCTTGAAATGGGAAATGCAGCCTTGGATACTTTTGGATTCAGCACCACGTGAGGTCCAGTTAAATCAAAACAAAACTAACAGGCAACTAAGGAAAGCTGTCTCCCAAGCCAACGTTCAATCCCGTTCAGTTATATTCAGAAAATAATTCCCATGGAATTAAGAATATACTTCAAAACAAACAAAGCAGGGGGAACGACAACGACAGCCATCTGCACACACATTTCCCAAAATATAAGAGTTCATAACTCTTCCCTCAAAGCCAACCTATACCCTCACCACTGTTACCGATATGAGTTTTGCTAAAACCAGAAGCATCACATGGGGAACATTAGTGATTTGGCATTTAATCCTATTCCATTAAGCAAGGTCAGCACTTCATTCCTCTCAAAAAAATTTTTTTTTTTTTTAAATCTTTCCTCTGCTATTTCCTTAATGAGCTTTTTATGTGTTTCTAATCCACTAATTAAAATTATAAACTTCTTTCCCTTCCATCTCTCAGGCTAAATTTCTTCTCTAACAAGGATGAAAGAAATGAGAGGTAAAACCAATAGATGCTCATAATAAAAAACTAACATTAACCCTAATTTGCAGACGGGAAGAGATAAATTTGAAATATTAGAAAGCAGTACACTAACTCTCCATTTGAAAAAGTATAATTTAAAATGGTATTTTCTCCCTAGGAAATGGAGGAGGAAAACCCATGCGCATGTAACTGAGTACAAAACGCAGCACCATTAGCGAACTTTGAGTAAAGATGTGACTGTTCATAAATGTACATGGGAGAAATCTGAATTAATTCTAATGACCTCAGCTGTGGGCCTAATTTATTAGAACTTACTTCTCATTAAAAGTTAAGAAGTGAACTGAAATATCACTTGCTGTCCAAAATTTGACACAGACATTTATTTCTAATAAAGGCTATAACTGGCTATACCATAAGCAGTATATATTTCCCTTGCATCCAAATATTCTCTCATGGGAGTTATTCTTATGTAACGATTAGACTCTAAACGATCATATAAAATAATCTTAGTAAATCAGGTTAGACTATTTTAGTTTGGTTATAAAACCCCAAAAATTAAAGCACACCATTTCAACTATTTTTGGCCATTTCCCTCATAGAACTGGTTAGTATCAGCTATTCAGCTATAGCAGAAATAGTTCACTAGGTGACCATGAAGTCTTTCACGCAATGCCTGTGTTTTGCCATGGACTTTACTGGCACCACCCTCAGATACTGAAGCTTTCAGGATTAAGCCTCATTCAAGTCTATTCTAGATCCAGCAAATACACATCCCACCTATAAAAAGTTAACATAGCAAGCTGGTTATTTCATTATTTTGGGTATTTCTCAGTCTTTTAAAAAGCTTAGATGTAATTTGATTTGTTCTCCAGACACCAACCTGAACTTGACTCAGGACCAGCAACATAAGTATTGTCATAGTCTAATACTTTTAATACTCGACATTTTTATTTTCATACAGATTTTACTTTTAGAACAGGGCCAGTGTTACTCCCTGCATAAGCAGATTGGTATCTGCCTACACCAAAGCTACTACATATATGGAAGTAGGCAATGGAAAAGCCCATCAACCTCCCAATCTGCAGGTAAACACTTTTTTTCTTATGACACTAAAACTGTGTTAAGCACAAGGAATCCTTTGTTTGATATCTAGATGTAATCATCTACTGATGTTTTTCAAACTTTTTTTGATCTGTAAACCCCTAGAAACTTTTGAGTGTGTGTGCAGATTTATCTCTCTCTTTTAGCACTTGTGTACTGGCTACTGATCATATGCTGTAACCAGACCCACTACACAATTTTGGTGGCTGAATTTTATTCTTCGTACCTCTCCGATCAATCCTGAATAGTCTGAGAAGGACTCGAAAGTCTATATGTTTAAAAAACCCTCACTTTTAATTGTGCTCTGTCAATAATTATACCATGCTATTCAAGGTGGTCCTGTATGGTCAATTTGGGGTACCAGCTACTGGTTCAGGTATTTCCAATGCTTTTTAGGCTTTATTAACACAGAGACAATAGCAAAGATGAAGCCATTGTAAACACCGTATACAAGTACTCTGACCCCTTTTTTCTCTTATGAGAACGCTCTAAATACCAAACTGTGCAAAGATGCACATGAAGATTCCACATTTGGGACCAAGGACAAAACATCAGCTCTCCACCTTTTCTAATAGTTATAGCCTTTCAAATTATTTCATGAGCTGCATCCAAACAATGAGATATATTAGACTTATGCAGGTATACATGAAAAGCTGTTTTGCTCAGAGTATGTAAAATTAAAAAATAAAAAATCCCACCAAACAAAAAAAGCCACCACTAACCTATGTGTAGCCAGAGAAGCACAGTAAGAAATTCAGATGGCCTTGTAAAAAAAAAAGGTTTGCTTAAATTTTATATTCAATGCCATTTGTTCTGACTTTCACAAGAACTATTTTTGGAGACAAGTTTTATGTGGGGATTTTTCCTCCTCATTACACATTTGTACAGAGCAGCCAAACGTATTTTTGATGTGAATATTTGCCTATCGCACCATTTTTTTTAAAGAATCAGTTAACCATCCTATAGAATCCATACACAGAAATTATATATATAACAGATGTTGTAGCCTCGTGAATCTGGCATCCTTATGTGTTCAACAGCTTCAAACAGACATTTGATCATTCTGAAATTTTGCATTTTAAGACTTAGAAACATTTAACCTTTCAAATTTTCCATTCTCAAGGATACATGTTCAGATATGTCTGGTATTGCTTGCAAAGAATTAATGCTCCAGCCCTTCATTTTTCAGCTTTTCAAAAACCTTACAGAAAAGAGTCTCCGTAGTAAAACACAAAATTTCATTCATGGTTGCAATCAAGCCCACCGTGAAATTCCACTTGACCATTAACTTATTTTATTCTATTACTAGGCTATATAGCCCTGATTCCATTTCTTTACCTCTTATTGAACAGTCAGCAGAAATAAAAAGTTCTCAGTCCTTCAATATTTTCAAATAACTAAGGAAGAAGCATATTTGACAGGTGATATTCCCCATAGCTCACAGTTGCCATAAAAAAAGTAAACAGGAAAGGTTTAAATAGTCATATCTCCCGTGATTGTCCTATGACAGTAGTTCAAGCGCCAAACACCATCCAAAACTGATACTCTTCTAAAATATCCAAAACTGCAGGTTTAAGACCATGCTAAAGCTGTAAACAAGTGCCACATAAACTAGGCCTGTGCTTTATCTGAACTGCTGATGGTTGTCTTTGAGCACTTACTTCAAGCCCAACTTTTGTTATTTAAATACTTCTGCTCTAATCTTTAAAATTCTTCAGTCACTTAGCACATTAACCCAGCTTCATCTCAAACCAAGGAACAAATATATTGGGGTTTTGTGGCCAGGTTCTGGTGGGGGGCGGAAGCTACAGAGGTGGCTTCTGTGAGAAGCTCCCAGCAGGCTTCCTCCATGTCTGACAGAGCCAGTGCCAGACAGCTCCAAGAGAGACCTGCCACCAGCAAAGGCCGAGCCCACCAGTGACAATGGTAGAACACCTCTGGAATAACATAGTTAAGACGGGGAAAAAAGTTGTTGCGCAACACCAACTGCAGCCAAAGAGAGAATATGTGAAACAGCCCTGCAGACATCAATGTCGAAAAAAAGGGGAAAGGAGCTACTCCAGACACGGGAGTGGAGATTGTCCTGCAGCCCTCTGTAGGATGGGCTAGGAATGAGAACTCTGGTCTCACAGCTGTGCACCTGCCCAGCCCCACACTCCAGCTGTGCTGCCGCCCCTGTAGCTTGGATGGCACATGAAGGCAGCACAGCTCCACTTGCAAGAAGCCAGGCAAACCCACCCAGAGTATAACACTGAGATGAGCAGGTCTGGGGGTAGATTCTGCAAAATTATTTCAGTATTTCCATATTTACATGTTAAATGGAGATCTTCAGTTAAGGACTTTTGGGCTTGCCTAGTTTGGAGAAAAGGAGGCTGATGGGGGACCTTGTTGCTCTCTACAGCTTCCTGAAGAGGGGACGTGGAGAAGGAAGTGCTGAGCTCTTCTCCCTGGTATCCAGTGACAGAATGGGTGGGAATAGTTCAAAGCTGCACCAGGGGAGGTTTAGACTGGACATTAGGAAGCATTTCTTTGCCAAGAGGCTGGTCAAACACTGAAACAGTCTTCCTGGGGAGGTGGCTGATGCTCCAAGGTTGTCTGTGTTTGAGATGCATTTGGACAATGCCCATAACAATATGCTTTATTTTTTATTTACTACAAAGGTTATTCTTCTATCTGCAGTTTCAGTGGTTTATTCACGTGTTAAAATGGTGGGCTCTGGTCTGGCAGGTTGCTGGCTCACTGTCACAAGTGTAACTCAATTACAGGAGCAGAGGAAGACCAATCCATCTCACTTCTACTTACTGATCAGTGTGTTGACAGGAATCATGTTCAGACATGCTTCAGCAACGCATTTTTAGCCCTGGTTTCTCCAAATCATTGTTTATTTAAGTACAATTAATTAAACCCATTCTCCCCCTCAGACAGACCATTTAGCTCATCCATGTTGGCATTAGCCGTTTCCTTTACTAGAAACTCTTGTAATTCAAGAAGAAACTCTTATCCACATCTTTATTCTCCTTTCTGTTACCTTGACAGGGCCCTGAGGAAACGCAGAGGGATGAGGAGCTCAGACAGAAGAAACTGTAGCTGTGATAGGGGGAAACAAAAGACTAAGGTAGGAGAAAAAGGACATAGCTATAGCACACCACTGGTACGCAGGACTACAGCAACAAGAAGATGAAGATAAGGGCTATGCCTGAGTATGAACAGAACTTCAGAAAGAAAGCCAATACTGTGAGGAAGTAATCGAGGGAGTGGTGGAAGGAAAGAGCCTAGTCTGAGGCTATCAAATATTTGAAATACAGACACTGAAACTGAGAAGGAAAGACTGAAGCGCAGACAGATACAGCACAGGAGGCAATGGGGAAGAAGGCAAAAAGCTTCGGAGTGAACGAACAGAAGTCTGTGGCTATAAAAATACCTAGAACGGAACCTAAAATCCTCAGACTTGGATGGGGTCTCGAGCTGCCCGGTCTGGTGGTAGCTGTCCCTGCCCATTCATAGCAGAGGGGTTGGAACTGGAGATCTTAAAGGTCCCTTCCAAGGCAAACCACTCTATGATTCTATGAAGTGTTGTGACTCCCTTTTCACGTGTTATTTGCATAAATCGGCACTTTACAGCCATACCACGGGAAGCAAAAATACTAATCCTGAAGTCAGCCCACACAGCGCAACACTGCAGAGGGCTGCCCTCACATTTGCTATGGAAGCGTCCCCTGACGTGGCAGCTGGCAGGAGGGCGGCACAGACGGAAGGGAAGCCGATTCCGCGGGACGGGAAGCGCCAGCCCCCGCCGGAGAGGGATGGGGCCCGCGGTGCCCCCGGGAGGGCCCTGCGTGCCCCTGCGGGCGGGCTCGGAGCCCGCCCCGGTCACCACATCAGCCGCCGGGCTCCCGGCTCCCACGCCGGGCTCCCGCCCTCCCGGGCCCTCACCCGCGTGGGAAAAACCCGCCCCGGGCTTGTCTGCGGGCGGCTCCGGGGCGCGCTCGCTCGCCGCGGGCCCCCGGGGAGCGCTGGCGGCGGCGGAGGAGCAGCCCGGGCGGGGCCGCTCGTGTCCCCCCACCGGATACCCGCACTCACCACCTCGCGGGCGCGGCCGGTGAAGTCGCTCTTGGAGCGGGCGGCGCTGCGCTTGAGCAGCTCATCCCGGGGGCTGTCCCCCGCCGCCACCCCCAGCGCCTTGTTGCGGGTCTTCACCGTCTTCACGCTGGCCTTGAAGAGCAGGGTGATGTCCACCGCCATGGCCGCCCGGCCCGGTCCCCCCCTCCCAGCGGCCGGCGGTGCCGCCGCCAACCCGGCCCGGCGCAACGTGGCCCCGCAACGCGCGTTCCGCCCCGGCCGCGAGCTGCCGGCTCAATCCATCGCCGCCGCGTGGAGTCTGGGAGAGAGCGGGAGAGGCATTCGCCTCCTGCCAGCGCGGCGGGAGAGCTGGGGCCGGGCTGCCGCCTCCTCCTGCCGGGTAACAGTCATGTTCCAACCAAACCTCGGCGACGGGAGCCCCGCCATGGCGGCCCGGCAGGTGTCGGCAGGTGGTGCTGTTACACGCGTCTCCCAAGTTCTTGGCTTGGCAACTTAGTCGTGGGAAGACAGGATAATTAAAGCTGATTAATACACCTTGGCAGATCTGCAATGGGGTCTGGGATTGGTGCAGGTGTGGGATTCCCCAGGAATCTTGTTGCCCAGGGAAGCTGTGGATGCCCCCTCCATGGAGGTGTTCAAGGCCAGGCTGGATGGGGTCTTGAGCGGCCTGGTCTGGTGGGAGGTCCCTTCCAACCCAAACCATTCTATGGTTCTATGATTCCCCTAGGAAACAGTCACAGGTGTATGTCCCCTCATGACGTATCCCTGAGCTGTACGGATGAAGCAACATTGTCCTACCTGGAAGGAGCAGCAATGATTGTTTATCCACCAGGACGCTGACCCCCAAGGCCCTCTGATCCGCTGCCATCCATCACTGGGATGGTATTATACTGGTACCCGGAAGATGTGTCACATGGTCAGTCACAGCACAATGTTGTTTGTGATCTAACTGATCCTGAAGAAACCTTTGTCATCAAGGCCATGTTCTGTGCAGTAGACCAGATACCTGAGGTTGTGTGGCACAGCAGGGAAAACTTTTGACCAAATAACCAGTGATAATGTTATATAGAATGATGGAATCTTAAGGTTGGAGAAGACCTCTGAGATCATCAAGTTCAACCGTCAGCCCAACACTACTGTGACTACTAAACCACGTCCTGAAGTGCCACATCTACGCATTTTGTGAACACCCCCAGGGATGATGACTCCACCACCTCCCTGGGCAGCCCGTTCCAGTGTTTTGCCACTCTTTCAGTAAAGAAATACTTCCTGATATCCAGTCTAAACATCCCCTGGTGCAACTTGAGTTCATTTCCTCTTGTCCTATCTCTGGTTACTCTGGAGAACAACACCTACCTTGCTACAACCTCCTTTCAGGTCATTGTAGAGAGTGATAAGGCCTCTCCTAGCCTCCTGCTCTCCCTATATATATATTATCTATATATAGCCATATGATGCTCTGGGATGCAGTAGGTACCCTGTAGTTTTTAACTACACTGTGCTCTCACTGACTAGAAGCATTTTCCCTGAGACAGTCTCATAAAAAAAATATTTCAAAATCCTCCCTCTCCCTAGCGGACTGGAACCTAATCAACCACAACTATTTTTCCTATCTACTCCAGAGTACCAGGCTTTTTTCCCTTGTTGATTACTATTGTGCTTTAAGTTCAGTTCTCATCAGCTCAGCTTTAGCTATAGATTAGTGGTTCCCTCATAGTTATACTGTATTTATCCATACATTGTTATTATTGTTCTGTTCTAAGTTATGTTTTTATTGTGGTACGGGTATGTATTTCTAATTAAGGAACAAACCATTTTAAGTCCCTGTCCTCGGTGCTGGATTTACCATGAAAATATATTTAAAGTATTAAAAAAGTGGTCAAAAAAGAAGGCTAAACTTTTCATTCCAGGAATGCCAACAATATATTATTGAACCTTGAGCCAAATGTCTTTTCTCTTTCAAGATTAGGAAAATCAGTATAAAGATACTTTAGCAAAGGTTGTATTTAATAAAACTGTGTGGAATTTACATGCAGTAAATCAAATACTTTCAGGTATGTTTAATTGTTGGGTTTTTTTAAATTTTTTTTCCATTACCAAAACCTAAGTAAGCACACTTAGTAAGATTCCAGGAATATCTTGATCACACTGACACCCTCAGTCTGAAACTCCCTGAAGACACTTCTGAGACATGTTCACCAACGCTACATGTTAGGGTAGTTTTCGTATACTGTGGTTCTGCCATCCTTACAGTAACTAATGCCTTACTCCACAAACATGTTATTTCACAGGCATTTGCACAGGTAATTCTTGCCAATAGAAGGAAGAAATTCACAGCTTGGCCCTCGGTAGAATGCTCCTGAAAATGCTAATGATAGAACTAACCTCTGGTTTTGAGCTATATATTTAATGAACATTTAATGAAGCTAATATTTACACTCCTTGAAGCATTCCCATTTAAGTGGGCATTGGATAAGAATACATCGATTTTTGCTATGAGTACTGCTTTTTTTTACATTTAAACTATAGTAATATGAAAGTTATTTTGAAATGTTGGACTTTACCTTCCCTTCCTGGTTTCAGAAAAAAACAGTGTATTGATGCCTATGTCATCTTATAGTTTACTCATTTTCTAATGAAATTTAAGTTCTTTAAAATAACTCAAATACTCTATAAGTTTTTGGAAAAAAAAAAATTACATTTTGTTAAAGCAATGTGAATGTTAACAGACATACTACAGTTTATCCCTCTAATTTTGCAAAGATTTGTACCCATAATGTGAATACTCCCACTGAAGTCAATGGAAGCACATGTGGTACATACAGTTAGGCACATAACTCATTTACTGGATCAGGACCTTAGCTGGAAATTCTTTGTGGATAAGATTGTGTCTTTATTTCTATTTTCACTTATTTATTTGTATTTTATGCATGTGACCAGTCATTACTAAAAAACACTCCACAACAGTAACAGCAATATTACACAATCAATTTTGAACCTCAACAGTCTTAAAACTTCAATTTGGGCACAAGAAAATAAAGAGACACATTTTAAAAGAACCATAGTATTAAAATTCCTTATAACTGATCTCATATGTCAGAAATGGATTGAACAGTTAATCTGGGAAAGGAAAAAGTCGAAGTACCTTTTTTATGTGAAAGAAGGTTCCTCAAATGGTCTAACTCATTAGGTATATAATACCCAGGGCCTCTGCTGTAGAGATAAATAGATAGCTTTGAAGATTATAGCTGCTTTAAAATCAGTTGCTAAGAACTGGTGCCCAGAGCTTTTATTTGAACTTGATCCCAGCTTCCTGTATACAGTAACTGCATCTACTCAGTAGTTATTTGCACTTCCACAGCTGCCTTGTTTCCAAAGTTTAAAGCTTACTTGGGAGCAGATAGGTTTCAATAGTACATGCTGAAGCTTCCTGTAATTGCTAAAAAGACTAACCTTGAAATTTAAGACTTTAAGGTTGGAGTAAAATTCCAAAATTCCAAAGCACAAAGGGCTACAGTCTCACCACAAGCAACGCACTAAACCTGTAAGAACACACCCATAGTGCTGTCAGTCCTGCCTCAACAGAAGTGTCTCTGGAAGAAGAGGAATGAAGAGTTTGCAAACTACAGCAGTTTTGTGTGCAGTGTGAGAACAGCATACTGATCATCAGGTCCTGATGTACCTGTTTAACAGGCATGTCCAGTAACATGTCCTGGGCAAACCTGCCAGTGAAAAGGAGTCGGTGTTCTCTTATGGTTATCAAGCAATGTGCCTGTTAAAGAGGGGTTCAGTGGGGTTCATCTCCACCCACAGACAGGTACCCCCTTGTGTTTTAAGTTCCTTTTGTGTGAGAGGTAAACAAAAGAGATAAAGCTCCTGAACATCTTCCCTTCTAATGCACTGCAGCTACAAACATCCTAATTTGGCATGGACAATAGAAAATATTCTGCAGACTATTTTATACATATTATATTTTTTCTGGCATAAAATCAGTAACTTTCTTTAGGTGACAACAGTGTTGCAAACTGAACTACCAAAAGGAAGGCATTTTGCTTATAGGGCACATTTCTAATCAAGGCAAGTCAAAAAGTGAGAAGCTAACGTGAATGTTTATTGGCTTAAATTCAAAGTAAATACAACAACTGTGGATATGTAAAGAAATTCTTTTTGGTGTTTGAAAGTAGGATTTTAAGACAGTACAACTTGTACAAAGAAAATATGGTCACTGTGTACAATGAAAACAAAGTTTTGTGGAAATAATGGATATGAACTTCATACCTATGAGCAACTTGTCTGTGGCAACAAACATCGACCACTAGAAAACATTCAATTGGCAGTAACATCAAGGTTCTGTTATTCGTCTTGAAACTAGACTATCACATCAAAATTTACTCAAAAATAATTAAAAAATGAAATCTGCTCATGTAAAATATATTTCTGCCTTAAAATATGTATGTATATATGATTCCTAACAAGAAAAATTCAGGGAAAAAAATGATAACTTGATTTTCCAGTTGTTTGGAGGCATATTTAATTACTAGAAATGTTATGTATGACACCATTCTTCAGTTGTAATGTGATAAAATTACATGATATATGGTATCCAAACTACATCATCTAAGAAGTGTGCTATGCAATTAAGCATGAACTATGGAAATGTAAAGAGCTGGCTTTTGCATGCAAGAATAATTCTGAGGAGTGATAATTCTTTGCATAAATGGAAACGCTGACCCTGCCTTTGGACATTGTATGCAAAAAGCAGCTGAAATTCCAAGTGAGGAAGAAAATTGTAGGTCTGCATCAGAAAAAAATTACCTTATAGACAAGGTTTTATAAAATTTTGACTTGCATTGTATATTTAATCTAGGCATTGAAATAAGGGTTATTTTCCAAAGTAGCAGACTTCAGAGGGTAAAATCTTCAGTTCTTTGCTCACAGCTTGAAGTGTAAACCTACACGTCCATGCTACTCCTACATAGCTTTGAATCTTACAGTACAGTGTATATTAGGGGTGTTTTGGCCTGGTTATCACTACTGCTTCTTTAGTGGAGGCATTTTGAGAGAAGCCACTAAAATATGAGCAAGATAATACAGGAAGGCTTGCATTGTCACTAACCCAAGGTGTTTTTTTCCACTTGCCTTGCAAACATAGTATTTTAGTCTCCAGGGATCGCATGCACATTGCAGATATTTTTAAGGAAAACATTTCATGAATGAAAAATATATTTAGACCTTCCAAAACCATTGAATTTGGCAATCCTGAAAAATATTTCAGCATATACTCAAATCAATTCTGTGTTGCATATGCGAGAATCCCATGCATCTTTATGGCTAGACCTGCAACTTTTGCACACTTGCATATTCTACAGTTTAACATACTGCTACCTGAAGAGCTTCTTCATTGGACAAGTGATGGGAGTTAGAATTCAAGAATGAGAAAAGAAATGTAATAAGCTTAGAGGAAAGATGAAAAGTGGAAGAAGATATGCAGATAAGGTCTATACCAACACAAATCTTACAATAAATTCAAGCTGGGAGAAAAATGTAATGCAAAAAAGAATTAAGTGCTTGTAAAACAATTACAGAACTGGAAAGCCTTGAGGCAGGACACAGACAACTGCATGTAGCTGAATTTTAAGAATTGTGAAAATATATGTGGCAATAATGCCTTCAGAACAAAGTGAGCCCTTTGAACGCTCCCTAAATGGCACTGATGAATGTTAAGAGGCAGCTTTGGTTAAGCACAGGAGTGTCCAGATGTTTCAGGTAGGGCTTGGTTTAGTGCCTAGTACATTCAAAACCTACTTTGCTGCTCACAAGCTTCCCTGAGTTGCTGAACTCTTATAAACTGAGCAGCAGCCTGCACAAAGCAATCTCAATGCAGATTTCTTACAAGTATAATTTAATATTGGCAGTGAGGAGAATGAATATCCTTAACAACTACATATGTGGCTGTCAGCCTATGGGGCCTTAGGAATGGGATAAAATGAGCACAAACCAGCCAGGCACATGAGTGCCTACCATATTGGGTACAAGAGTATTTGGCTTGAAAATATATATGCAATAAATATATATGTGGGATGCTTACATTATCCCACAGGCTCTGAGTTACTGGTAGTGAGTAGAACTAAAAATATAGATAAAAGAGATCCTTTTGAATTTCCCCAAGAAAAATAATGTTGATATGCCCCCTGTGAAAAGTGTAGGAGAGAGGCTGAAAAGAAACACTTTCAGGAACCATCCTACTATAAAGACTGAAGAGCAGTGCAGAAACAGCAGTTCCCCATAGCACAGTCCAAATTCAATTTATTTCTCAAGATTCTTGAATTTAGGAGTGAAACCAACATAGCCACTGCCTAAAATTCCAACCCCTTAATAAAAATGAAGAAGAAAAAAATCTGTCATAAAATACGAAGATGAATCTCAGTCATGGAACATGGTACAGGGCATACTCTTGTCTTGAATTAAACAGGAGCTGTATTTAAATGTGATCTTCTATTGATTCCATGTTAAAAACATGCAGAAGTGAGGAGGCCCTTACAAGAGGATGGGTAGAACAAAAATGCAAAAAGGGCAGAAAATTAAAAATGTAAAAAGAATCTATTTAAAGAATTATGTTAAAGGAGAAGAGGAGAAGAAAAGGAAGGAGTTTTTCTGAAGTTATTTACAGACAATGGCATAAGAAAGGGAATTGGGAAATATGGACCATTTTTTGTTTCAATTTTCTCACAAGAAAGTCAAATCCTCGTGTGTACATAACAAACCATGATGGTTGGACCAGCATTGAATTTATGCTATTATGAGCGCTTTACAAGTGAAAGAGGAAAAATCAAACTGGGATTTGCATTCTGTTTCATTTGAAGTTCACTGCAATGGCCAACTAATATGTTAGAGAAACAATATCTTTCTTAATGCCTGAGTGCTCCCCACATTTATAGGGTCAGAAATAACAATAAACCAAATCAAAGACATTTCCGTTGTTGGGATTTGAATCAGGCCCAGCGTACGTCACCAGAGATCCTACAAGGTTTTTGCCAAACCCACAAAGAGCTGGAGTAACTTCATAGCTCCATTCTGACGTTTCTGAGGTTGGGGAATGGCTCACTATCTGCTGAATATCATGCAGATTAGCAGTACAGTGGCTTGTCATAATGGCTTTCACAATAAATAAAGCACCAGTAAAGACACCAGATCAGTTGATGCTGCAGTGATCAAAATTAAGTTCTTTTTAGTTCTATTGTTTATGACTTTAAGCCTATGTATGTTCTCACAATATTTGTCTAGTTGTATTACAACTAAGCCCCCTGCACTTATCCATGGCCCCGTTACACAAACCACTAGTGTGGGTACAAGCGAAGGGATGAGAACAAACAGCTTGGGAAAGAAAGGGTAGAAAGGGACTGCAAGAGCCCCAGCTTGTATTGGTTTATTCTGTCAGTGAACAGACCCAAAAAAACAAACCAACAGAAATAAACCAGGCAGATTGGTCTTACAGAGAATAATTTTATTCTCATTTGTATTAGCTCAATTTAGTAATTCCACAAAGACACAGAAAATAAAGTGTCTGACCCCATTCTTGCTTATCTTGGTAGAAGCAAGAGTTAAACTTGATACAAATAGGTGTTATAGCAGGTTTACAGTCTGCATAGCAGCACTGCATAGAGATCCCTGAGCTGGCTCCAAGAGGGCTGGCATGTCCACAGTCTATGGGATTCAGTGCCCTGAATGTTTGCTGCCAGGGTGTAATCATATCCCCTTAGCCTTTCAGCTTAGACATGTACAAAGACAATTATTATTGCTATACAGAACGTACCTTTCCTGATAGGGTCTTAGAGACAATTTTTCTTTTCATGTTGATGACTGAGAGTCAATGTCCTGGCTTTCCTGGTCATCTGTCTTTTCTGACTGATGAACTAACATTTTGGAACAGAAATTGTTCTTGTTATCCCCTAAGGGGCAAAGAAGGTAAGAACTGATAGCCCTTAACTCTAAATGATCCCAGAGTTGTTAGAGAGTTTCAGCTCATTCTCCAGCCACCTCTAGAGCCAGTAGTCCTTTCGGCAAAGTGTGCCATTCATTGTAAGGGACACCTAAGGGTCAGATGCACCTCCTTCTAGTGCTCATCTTCAGAGTCTAGTTTAGATTAGACTCTCATCTTAGATTAGGCATCTAGTTTTGAGGAAAATAACTTTAGGTTAGATGAATGCAATCTTTCTGATCATGGCACTCTATATGATAAAAATGGAATATACCAAAATGAAATGATTCAATACTTCCTTGAGAACACTGGAGGGAGCTCACAGAAAGAGACAGGAACAAAAAAGAAAATGTGGCAAGAAAGAATAGTTGTTCCAGTTATGTGAAAATTTATGGGAATATTTATACCTATAGATTGCGTCTCATTTCAATCCATGCACAAAGTAGGAAAGAGACATTTTTGTTTATATTAAACACTGGCAATTTTTCTTTGTATTTGCATCCTGGTATTATTGTAACTTTTTGTTTGAGCATGTATATTTAGAAAACACACATAACAGGCCTTTTTGTTTACTTGAGTTCTCTTTTTTCTGCTCACTTGGCTTCATGCTCTGCAGTCTGATATTTAATCTCAAATGAGAGAAAGGGACTTTGGCAAACTGTAGTTATACATCCCCTAGGAAAATACCAACATCTTCAATGAACACAATATAACAAGGAGGTGTCCTCTTACATAATTGAGGAGGCATTGTCTTTTATATGCATTCTGGTTCACTTTTCACACTAAATTAATCTTAATAAGCATCTGCTTTGAGTAAAGAGAGTTTTGTGATATTTCAACCATGACCTCTCTGGAAGTCCAAATGATTTCACTTTATGTTTCAGACTGGAGTATTCTTTTGAAACATTTCCCTTTACTATATGATAATCTGTGTTAAAATGAGCTGATTAATCCCATCAGTCTAACACTGATACCATGGCTCTTGTGCCCTTTCCCCAGTAACTTCAAAATCACTGGCTTCTTAAATGAATTAAGGGCAATCCTATAGATTATATTATACAGGAGGCCAAACTTGATGATCACAGTGGTCCCCTCTGGCGTATAATCTATGACTCTGTAACTCAGACTGGAAGAAATACAAATAACTACACAATAGCTGTAACTGAAGAAATAAAACTAATGGCTTTTAAGACAGATCTTGATATATTTATGAAAAAGATTACATGAGCTGGTTGCCTGCAATAGATGGAGCATGGACTTGGTGGCCCTGCAGTAACTTTCAGATCTATTTTACTGTGTTTCAGTTGCTCATCAGCATGCTCTGATTTTTTATATTTATTTTAAAAGTTTTTAATACAGTTACTAGGATAACAAATTAAAGACGGATTTTAGCTTCTTAAAGAAAGGCTCTCTTTCATTTCAGATGACAGAGTGAATTGAGGCCTATGAATAATGCTTGTGTTGACCTGCCAGAATATGTCTTAGCAGCGATGAATTCTCAAATACCCAGGCTGACCTTATTCATTTTGAAGTCAATGGGAGGGAAGGCAATAGAGTCCAGTGCTGCTGAATCAGGCTACTTTTAAACATATCAGAAGTCGTATACTGTCTTTGCTTTAAAAAATAGGAAAAATCTTTGCAAAAGCCACATTTGATTTTGTGAATGTGACTTTTGCTGTATAGTTTAAATTGCTTAAAATTATACAATTATACATGCGATAAAGAAGATGTTCAAAATTTGCTGCAGAATTCCACAGTTACAGTTCTCTCCTGCCCTAGTAGTTTGCAGTTTTGACAGAGTTGCAGCTCAGAGAAGTGCTGGAATGGATGAATATGGGAAACAGAGACATTTCCAAGAAAAGTAGGAAGTAGGTTTGGTAACTTATTCGGTAGTAAAGTATCACCAGGGATCTGGGACAATTAAAATAATTGGTAAAATTTACACTGGCTCAGAGGGAATAAATATGGGGCTAACCGTTTTAAAAGCAAACTGCTTACTAACTCTGGGTGATATGCCTCACATGAGAAAAAAGGAGATCATGTTCTTGTTTGTCATTACCAGATTCATGGCAGTTTTTAATAGGATTGAGATTGGGAAAAGGATTGTACAGCATCATGTCTTGGTCAAATTTACTCTCTGGTAACTATTTTAACCACCTTAATTTCTTTCTGTGGTTTCCACTATTTATGGTGTTGCTAGGTTTTACTGCCCTTGCTGTGCTTTCCTCAAGATCTACTTGCCTTCCACTGGCAGGTGACTGGCAGGTATATTTTGCTGCCTCATAGAAAGTATTATGAAATTCTATAATTATGAAACACTTGGAGCTACTTATTTGTAAAAGAGCTTGGAGATATTGGTTTAAACTCATTATTGCAATAAATCTCAATATGCAATCCAAAAACTTAAAACAAGAGCATATTTTGCTTGTATGTTTTCCAGTCTTTTTCTCTTTTGTTCTTCCTTCACTTTAATATGAAGTTAAAGCATTTATCTTATTAAAAGTTAATATTTAGTGTATTGTTGGTATTTCTTTGTCTGCTTATTGGCAAACCACCAGCAGATTGCTTACATAGTATAAGAAAAAAATGCACACAGGCTCAGGGTGCAGTTACATCGTCTCTCAAGTTAATGTGAGTTCAGGGTGGTGATGAAAGACCTACCCCGCCTGTTGCTGGCCCTGGCAGCCTAAGCCCATGTGCTGTCATTACCACTTGGGTGGCTGCCCAGTCAACCAGTTTACCTTGCATTTTCTGTAAGCTTATATTTCCATCAGATTGGCTTGCTCATGACCATGAGTGCCAGCATATTTAATGCAATGAGATTGCATAACCAGAGGCTACTAGGAGGTTAGGATTCCCTTTTTCAGCCATGACCTCCATGTAAGAGTGACATGAATTGATGGAGAAAGCACACCTGATTTTTAAAGATCACTAGTGATTATGGCTGCCTCTGAGTCTGAGTATCTAATTTAAGATATTTTTAGAATGTGTGAAATTCAAAATCCTTTAATAATCAGATCTCTTTAAGGTGCTCAAATTGATCTCATTCAAAAATTATATAATGTCTGAAAATCATGGATACAGTTTTCTTTCTTAGGGCTTTATATCTAGGAAAATTTCTCAGATATGGATTACTTGGTTGGTACCTGTACAGAGCTGAGCATCAAAACACCTTTCTTTATGACTATGAGATACAATAATACAGATAGGAGAAATCAAAATCGTGGTAAACTCATATCGTAAGGTTAGTATCAACTGACTGGATTTCAAAGATACTTTAAAAGTACTTCTTTGTTTAAAAAAAGTTAGTAAATTCCTTGCAGTGAAACATGTCACGTGGATTTCAACATCTCCACCTGCAATCCAAATTTTGAATCAAGATTACTTGAGTGGATATCAGCTATCATGCAGCACCAAACCCATTTATTCAATGCCTTGTCCCCTTTCATTTCCCACCCATAGTTGCCTACAACATACATGCTTAATCTTGCAACTGTAATTCATATGTCAACACATTTCCATTAACTAATCACAAATTATCAACTACAGCTCTATAGGTCTGACCACAGGTAATTTTTCCCTTTGTCCAACACACTTTAGAGCTCAGATGGAGATTTTGAATGTGATTATAAGTGATAAGATATGTAATGACAGCAAAATTTTGTGCTTGAAAAGGCATTTTTTGACTTGCCTGTTTGTGAATACATTTGTCTTAAACTAAATTAACATGAACCTATGGTCTGCATATAGTCCAATGCACAGGCATATGGGGTTATTCAGTGATTTTTTTTAAAAAAGTATTTAGTAACTTTATTAATTATAAATTAATTTGAATCATATGAGCTATAGCTGTCTAAGAAAAGAGGATTTTAAGGGAGTATTATGGGAGTATTATCCGTGGAAGAAATTTAACTATGGGTTAGAATTTGCCTTGGAGAAGAATGTTATTTTAGTATGGCTGGGGTAGTCTTTCCTAGCTCTTTCCTCAGGTAACAAGGATGGTGAAGTGCCTCCACAGCTTGGAACCCCTTCACAAAACTTCTGTGGTAGCATTGTTAGAGACGTTTGGTTCTCTGCAGTGCCTTGTGGGCTGAGACCAAGGGGCAGTCAGTTTGCAGCGAACAAATCCACAGCTTCAATGCATTGAAAACTCTTGTGTCATTCACAGCAGCCACTGAGGGAACTCAGCAGAGCTGAGTTAGCTTGGCTACCACAAGACTGAAATCACTGGCAGAGTCATACGTGTTTTCAGCTTTGTGAATTCAGGAGTCGTGCGTGGTTGCTAGCAGACTGTGACCACGACTGGACACGTGTCTCTGGAGCCCACTTAGGAATTCAGTAAAGCATCTTCTTTCTCATGTTATTTACCAAAAGAACTAAACTCCTTATTGTAAATTCAGTTTCAGATGGTATTAGTTTGGGCTAATTACTGATACTAATTGTAGTAAAGAGCTTGAAGACATAGGTTTCCATATGAACATACAGAAAGTATTATTAGACATCACTTATTAGAGAATGCTGCATCAAGATGAAAACTCCAGTACAATCAGATAGCTCTATAACTTTTCCACTGGCACTTCTGTTACATTCATAAGTGAACTACAAAAAAAGGCTACCTTTTCTGTCCATTTATAACCTAAAGACTGCACTTTCCTCTCTGACTTGAAGATAAGCAAGGCAGATATAAAGGTGGTAAAAATATTAAAATGTGATTGATTCTGTCTCAAAGATGCCTCATTCTGTAGATTTTGAAAGGCAGCAATAGTCTTGCTTTTCATTTCAAAGGGTTGGTTTGCTTTTATGACAATTTTTGTTTCTCATTTAATTTATTGGAATAATTCCTTACTTACATGACAGGTTTTACAAGCAAAATAGTTGACTACAAAATATTAAAACTTCTGACAGTTTCTTATTAAAGCAGTGTCAAATTCTGAACCCATTTGTCTAACTTTTTCACCACTTTTCTCTCCCTGTTTTACAATGAATCACTGAAAACTAGTGCTAAAAATGTGAATACAGATTTTAAAATTTGTCCCAAAATTAGTTTTACATTTTAACAACCAGGTAGCTTAACATGTTAACTAGTCCATTTGTACACATTAATATATTTCATTTATATTTTGAAATTAAATTGGTGTAATCCTACAGATTCTCAGGGTTTTTGTGAGATGATTTTGAAGCCATGTCCACAACCAGCTATCCTCAAAATTTAGCTAAATTGGTAAATGATTGTTAAATGAAACAACCCTTTTATATTGAGACAGTCATATTAGCGCAACATGGTCAAAGCCTATTTGTTCACACTTGACTGAATTTATGACAGCTTAACTATTTTGAAAAGAATATAACTGCATTCAGACTAAGGGATTATAACAATTCAATTTGTCTTTTTGTTTGCTTGCTTGTTGCTGGCTTTTTTCAAATTATTGATTTGGTCAAACTGTTGGGTGCAAAAACTGAGTGTAGATCAGGCCTCGGATCATGCTCTTATTAGCAAACCAAACACTGGTTTTGTTTTTGTTGCTGACGTTGTTTGTTTTCATTGCTGTCTGAATGAGCCTTTTATGGTCTCTGTCCTTTGCCTGGCTGACTGCACCCGATTGTATTTAATTACATTTACTCAGTAGTTTTAGCCAGGATCCCCGGCCACTACCTATCAAGTCCAACCACTATTATTCAAATCCAACGACTCAGAATCAAAGAATTTATCTTTTACACAGTTATTGCCTAAACATCCAGCATAAACACGCAGAGATCTGGAGGACTTGTTCTGACTGTGCTGATTAAAGGCAAAGAGCAAGATGGATGGAGTCAGTTGTGATCAGCAGGCTGCAGCGCCCTGCTGTGCTCCAGTCTCTGCCATTGTGCTGGGCTCTGGGTACCAGACTTGCCATGGTCCTCTCAGCTCTAAAAGGAAAGCTGGCTTTGTTTGCCTGTAAGCATCTGCAAACTGTTCTGACACATGATCTACCCTCTCAGCAAGGCCACTCATTAGGCTGATTATCACTTCAAAGTTTGTATTATCATCCATCTCTAAAGGCAATTAGGAATGGGTGGCTTTGAGTATCAGACACTGGGTGACACTAAGTGACTCATCTTTATTGATTCTTTTGTGAGCAGAGACAGTGATTGAGATGATAGGATTGCAGCCTACCTGCCCCTTTGACTGGTAAATACTGAAGAAAAACGGTGTGTAATTAACTGACAGTTAATATAGGTTCTGTTTAGTGTTCAGAAAGCACAATAGTGGAAGCTGCCCAAAAGGAACAAAGTAATGAAACTCCTTTGACAAGTTAAACTCTAAAGCCAACTGTGTAATTATCTGACAGTTAAAGGGGGGAGGGGAGGGCTTCGTTTAGTATTTATGAGACCAAAGGAATTCCTACGCCTGAACAATGGGGACAGTTACTGACAATAATCATAACAGCTACACAAAATATTTGTTTGTGCAAGTCTGGCTTTCAAGTGAATAATGATTGGTTTCAGGGTCAGAGGAAGCCTTGCAGTTTCGTACTGCGGTGCTAGGGTTGTGGCTTCCTCCAGCCAAGGGCTTGGAGCCGTCCTGGGGCCCTGTTCGGCACTGGTTGGGCTGTGGGCCCATAAGTTAATCTAACTTAAATGCTGGGGAGAGAGTCAGGCTTGAGCAAAAGGGCTGCAACCTAACCTGCGAGAAGAGATATGTTGGCAAAACTCGATCCACCCTGGCTAGCATTCACATGGGATGTCGTGGTACTAACAAACCCTTCACCTTTCCAGCATAGTTATAAAAATTCCTTTTTGTGTAATGACACAAACCTTCTGCCAGGGCAAGTCGATCAACACCGAGGCAATTCAGAGGCACACGTACTCCACTGCAACACGATAAGCTGTTCTCCCAGTACGCACTCTCCCACGATGCAGTATTCCCTGTAGCAATAGCCTGCCTGGCAGCATTTTGAAATCCTCTGCATGAGGATCACAGTAAACAAAGAAGAAAAAGTCCAATTCATGTTTCAATGTGAACTATACTATTTTGGAAAAGGATCTATTCTGTCATCTAAGGAGCGAGCTACTGACTTTTAAAATTCACAAAGAAGTATTACCACTGGAATGAGCCTTCTGGTAGGTACTGAAGTGAGAAATAAATGAACAGGGCATGCTGTCGGAAATGTCAGGCTACTACTATCATAAGGTTTCAGACGAGGGCCTTTCAGAGTCTTTAGGGTGGTATTTTGTGGACTGAGGGCTGTTTAATATCACTTGTGATTTCATCACCCTAGGAGAGCGGGGGTCCTTTTTTAATTTTGTATGAATTCTCAAAGAATAAGTAATGCTTAAGGTTTCTTTGTAAACTGAACATCTCAAAGCACATGACAGATCAAATAAGCCTGAGAATGTCATCATGAGATGGGCAGAAAAATGGAAGCACATCAGCTCCACAAGTTTTAAAAAGTATGTACTTATACATCATATAAAAAGTAGACTATGTATGTTGTTGAAAGAACACTGCTACATGTTTTCCTTTCCTATTCTCTTGTTGACTTCCCATTGGCCCTTTCCATACAACAGAGAAAGGATTTGAGGACACATAGCAATGATGGCTTTCATTTTGAGTTGTCTCTGACATAAATAATTTCCGTACTGCTAGCACTGATCACATCTTGTTGGACATACTCACAACAAGGATGAAAAATTATCATTGTGGGGTTCAGTACAGGCCAAGAAAGGGAATAATTAGGATGACTTAAGGAGCTATGAGGTTAGTCATTGGGACACAAAGTAACTCAATGGAGGTGGGGATTCACTTAAATGGGGTGGTTGGATCATGAAGCAACACCAATATCTCGTGGCAGTGGGAGACAAGCTAGAATGTCTGAGGTATGCACAGATTATCTGCTTTTAGTCGTCATGGTAAATAGTGAACTGAATATGTTATGTCTGGAAGATCTCTGGATGTGTCAGCAGAGGACTAGCCAAACACACAGAAAATATTGCAACTGTACATGGTCTTTCTGAAACCGCTGCAGGAGCTGAATATTGTACCAAGTTTGGATACTCATTCTCCTAAAAGATAATACTGACAAGGTAGAAGAAGTACAGAAAACAGCAATAATGATCTATAGAAAGACTAAATATCCTAATCTATTTAATTCAAAAAGTAAATTAATCCAAAAGTAAATTAAAACCATTAAACCCCATCTGTTTAGTTGGGAGATTTTAGCAGACAAATACTTAACAAGGCTCAACATCTGGAAACTGAAACCTAACAAATTCAAAGTAAAAATAAATCATATGTTTTAGAAAATGAGAGCTATTAACCATTGGAAGTGATTATGTAATGGTGCGAGGTTACATAAGGATGTTGTGGCTTTCTTTCTGCTTTTAAATCAACAAGTCCCTCTCAATTTAAAAGTAGACCAGAAGGAATGGAAGAAGGGCACCATAACAAAATTATCCAGCTCGTAGAATGAAGGGGCATTGGCTAGATAACTGTATTTTTTCCTATGGATTTATATCTCTGAGGGTTTGAAGTAAAGAGGAGCTGCGGAGAGAGCGAGAAATGGGAAAGACGCCTATACTAGCAGCTTGTGTATGCTGCTGAAGCACAATAGATCTCCACAATCCTGGTCCTACTGCTGCTGACCTGCTGTGCCTTTGGCAAATAATGATGTCCTGCGAGGTTTTAAATACCCTACGCATCCTTTGACTACCTTATTTACTTGAAATAAAGTCATAAGATAGTGCTGCTTCTGAATAAAACAGAGCCCAAATCTCAGGTACAAGTATTATTGCAATACAAAACCAGAACAACAACAAAGGAGTTTAACATGGTTAGCCTCTTCCTTCCAAATCACATCCTAGTTAGGCCTCTGAATCTTCTTGCAAGAAACAGGACAAATTTCAAAGAAAGACTTGCACTGATACAACAGTTGATATGAATCAGTATGAGTAATGTATAGTAGAACAGAAAGTAATACCAGCCACTGGAAGAACTGTCAGCATGCAACAGTGTGACAAAGGGAGTGAACTGTGTTAACTTCAATTGTGTTAGATCCTTTTATTCTTCCCAAGACATTCTCTTATGTTACAATAATGAGACATTTCAAATTCACATGATCTAAAGCATTTCCTTTGGACACGCTGTTACAGCTACCCTCTTCCAGAAAATACACAGAAAAGTCACACAAGAGGAAGGGAAATCTTCAAGCATGATGTTTGCTAATTAATTTTAACCTCCACTACTCAGCTGTAGGGTCCATTCTACTTTCTCTGTCGCTCACTTTTACCTTCTTTCCAATTTAATCTGATCCAAACAAATTATACATGAACAGTCATTTTCATTTGGGTCTTGTTCACTGAGGTACTTAGCAAACAAGCAACTGATGAACAAGATAAGGACAGCAGAAGAAAGATTAGCTTTTGTTTAGATAGTGGAATCACAGATAAAGACCTAAGCAGGCCTGCACAGACTCAAGAACCAGTGATATTATCTTTTAAGCTATGGCACTGTGGATGCTTCCATTGTATTTATTTGCTAAACATACTCATAAAGCCTAATTTGCAAGTAATTTTAAGTTTACAGTATCCAATTTTTTTTCTTCTGCTTTTTTTGAAATTGAAGGAGGAAGTCTGAAAAGTGTATTTTCTTTTGAACCTTCACAATTGTAGTCTGGAAAAAGTAAAGCAAAAAAAAAATATTTAAAATAATCACCTGCACTGAGAGGAAAACAGGAAACAGAAAAGAAAAAATGTGGAAGTTACCACATGGGAGACACTCTTCTCATGAGGACTTAGTTTTATTAATGGAGTCAGACACCTGGTACCACAACTATAAATATAATACCAGTTCTATGGATAAAATCACCACCACAAGAGGCTGGCTTTGCTTTCAAGTTAAGTATTTCAAAGCACTTTATGAACATTAGCAAAATAAGCTTTCCTGCAGAGCCCGTAGGAAAGATTAAGCCCTCCTCCTCAGGAATGGACAAACAAGAATTGCATAATGATCAGGTGACTGGCCTCAGGTGAAGGGAAAGGATCCTGACCTCTTGACACATGCCTCTACTCCCTAACCACACAATCTGTGCTTCTATAATGCTGATGTAAAGTAAGTCTCTAGATGAAACTCATAGAAAGCCACAGTCTCTGAAGATATTTATTTGGTACCTTTCACTAGCACTGTAGCTACATCACTATTTTTTTTTTAAAAGCACGCTCCCATTTAAAATACACTGAAAATGGCAGATTTTCATTTATTCTGTGAGAAAATTCATGTGTACAATTAGAATAAAACCAAATATTTAAGTTGATGAATGACCCAAATATTTAATTTGGTTAATCTGAACTTGCAAGTTTTCCTGAGAAGATTTATTTGAATGTTTTTCTGCTGAATATATATACAATATATATTTTTCTTAAAACCATGTTGGAATATGTGTGTCTTTATAAATATAGTCTCAAATAGCATATAAATATGGACCAAGGGATTTTTTTAAATATAAGGAACTTAGAATGTAAGTGTACAGTTTCTTCATGTCAGAGAAATAGGCTTTTTGTGATTTTTTGTCGGGATGGCTTTTTGTATCTGAGGAGACATTTCTTTCCTTTAGTTTGTGTCATACAGAAACTTTAAACCACTACTTATGCAGTCATCACTGTGCAAAGAGAAAACTGAAATTTCCTACAAACAATCTAAAGTGGATATTCATACCAAGAACTGTACTGATCAAAGCCTTATGCTGACTGCAGACATTTCCCAATTGCTGGGACGCTCCCAGCCAAGGTACTGTCCATGCACACAGGTGTTCACATACTTCAAAGAACTATGAAAAGGGATGTTGTGCTTGTCTGCTCTTATACCTGTTCTGAAGACCAAAGAAGAAGGAGGTGTAAGAAACTCCCAATGTCTTGTGCAACAAAACTCAAGAATGGTAATGTACAATTTGGCTGTTGGGGAGCAGATTGGTTTAACAGAGCAATGTAACACAAAAACAGAGAAGCAAAGGAAAAGAGAAGTTTAGGGCATCATGAGGGGGATGAGGTGGGAGTTTGGTGTAGTGGAATGAGAGTAACT
The DNA here is from genome assembly GCA_033558185.1 of Dromococcyx pavoninus. Taxonomy (NCBI): domain Eukaryota; kingdom Metazoa; phylum Chordata; class Aves; order Cuculiformes; family Neomorphidae; genus Dromococcyx; species Dromococcyx pavoninus. The sequence continues at coordinate 2,354,269 of JAUMJL010000020.1, read as the reverse complement.
AATGAAAGGATTCAAGGTGCCTGTGAGGGATATCATGGTCAATATGGTGGATGACAACCATAGCAGCAGTGTTTTGAATGGGCAGATGCTATGCAGGACAGACTGGCACAGCTGGGGACAGGAAAGGAGGAGAAGGAGAAGCAAATGAATGTTAGAAAAGCTAAATATCAAGCCAGGATGTGAAGGGAAATGTGAGCCACCAGAAAAAGTCATGCTGTGGAAACACTAGGGAAAAAGCAGTAATAATTATAGCTGTAGTTTCGATATTTGAAATGAAGGATAGGGATGAACTGAGGAAGAAATGAAATTTTAGAGGAAAGAAAATACTTCTTAAATCAGATCTAGATCTGGCTCCAGGTTTCAAACATCCTCTAGTCAGGAGTTTTGACTCAGCTCATAAAGGGATTCAGATTTTAGTCACACTAAAGATGCAAGGTTTTGGTTTAACACCATCTTAAAAGAAAACCCCATATAAACCAGCCTGGAGTTAGGTCTATATAGAGGACAAAATATAGAGTATTATGGTGATTGATATTTGTTTGGGAGTCAAATTTGTTCTGCATGAAAAAAGCCAGGGAAAGAGTTCCTCTTCTCTGATTCACTGAACAGAAGGTAATTGAAAGATCTCTTTATGGCAGGATTTACAACCCCCGAGCCTCAGTCGTTTTGAGCTAAGTAATAATGCATTTGCATCGTAAGTGTATCTAATTTGAATTTCGCTTCCTGCCTAAGCACTTTAAAAAGATGCATGCCTTGAGGTGTCTGCCTGAATAAAATTCCTGTGGAATTGAGGCTAACAAATAAAGTATGTCGTGGTGCGTTAGAATCTGCTCTGCCCTGGAGAATAGCTCCCCTGATAAACTGTCTGATTTATAATGACAACTGCTCCCACTGTTGTATACAAGTATACCTTACAGTAATGGGGAATTAAAGAGGCTTTCATGTGAACCAAATATTTAGCTTTGAAGTCAGTGGGAGCTGAGAGGGACCAGCACCTCACAGGATTAGTCCCTTGGTAATTAACCTTTTCACCTTACTATAGAGGAAGGATGAAATTTTTAGAAGGGATTTTAATGGTGTGAGTGTACTGAGTAATAGGACGGATGAGAATTCATAAGTGAGTTACCTTCTACTTCAATGAATGCTGGGATCGTTCTGTAAGACTACATGACTTTCTCAGTGCCTCATCCCCACTACGACTTACACAGAATTAGTTTTTGTAGAGAATGTAGCCCGTGGTCCTTAGTCATAAGCTTGATCAGATAATATAAGAGCCTCAGGAAGGACTTGATATTTGAGGTTGCTTTGTTAACTAACCCATCAGCGCTACATAAATTGAGCAAAAACGATAACAGTTTTTATGTTTTCCTGTGAGAGACTTTCCTTCTGCTCACTGTTTAAATTAACAAAAGTGACCGTGGAAATCCAACTCATCCTGCAGTTTCTTGGTCAAAAGTGACTGCATTTTTTCCAGGTAATCTTTTGTTCATGATGATATTAAAAGTGACTTTTAAATAGGCTGTGTTGAAATAAACACAATCTGCCATTGAGGGAAAAGACAAACTGCTTATAATTAGTTCTGGCAGCTGGAGGATGGCACTCCTGCTGTTTCTGCTGCTGGCACTGTAAAGTACATCAGGTCACAATGCATGAATTATCTGAGGTCAGCTCTTCAACACACCCAAATTGCTACCAATTATTAATTAATTAGTATAATTATGGGACTGCCTTAAGGGCCCTATCAATCCCATTGAAACAAATAAAGTGACTAAGAAAGAAAAGGAGCTATAAGTGTTTAGTGATGAACAAAAAGGTAATTGTAAGAACAACATTGAATGGGACTGATCTTGCAAGACACCTAATGGTTCCCAACAGATCTCAGATGCTTTCCTCATGATCTGCAAATGCATTTGGATTGCATGGGAATAAAAATCACCTGTTGCATGTTAACATACTTTTCAAGACTAAAATTTTACTATTTAAACATTACTGTCCAATTTTATTTTTTATTATATTTCTTCACCTGCTCTTCCTCTGAAGGCTTCATCTACAACACTTAGGAGCTATATCACAGAAGATGTGTAGTTATAATGCTAAATAGTGCTATATCTAACATTTTGTCCTCTGTCCTGTGAAAATTAACTGAAGAACTGAATACTGTAAAGCTTCCAATGCAATTCAAAAGTTAAATTACTTAGAATGTAGTTTAAAAGAACAAATGCAATGAGAATGAAGATGTAGTTTATCAACTGGTGATTAGAGGTTAAGAATGAGACAAAGTCTGCAATTCTATGTGTCACTTTAGGAGTGTAAGTCCTTATTTATGGAAAAATAACAGCATTAGCATGCACTGCACTCATTGTAAATGTGCACAAATAAATACATAGCAATGCACTTGCCTTCTGCAGTGACATATGGTTGTCCAGAATAAAGGCTGTGCAAAGTTTGTCAGATTGTGACAGCTTTGTATCATATGAGTTTTCCAGAAGTCTTCAGTCATTGTAAAGTGCTAATTGATGTAGAATAAAGAAGAGGAAAATAACCTTGATTGACAGATATTTATATGGAGTCAGTAGATAGTTCTTTAGCTCAAGTAACACACAAACATATTTTTAGAGGATAAACACCTGGATTTTGTCCTGAAAGTACTTTGCAGTCTACACCACAAGAAAGAGACATTTGTAACTCTCATATTTTTCTAGATCACTCATCACTGGAATAATAGAGGACCAGAGTTTCTGAAAAGCTCAGCACCCACCTAGACAAGAAAGTGAGATCTACATTTCAAAAGTGCTTAGCATGCAGCAGATCCTAGGGTAGAGCCTAGAATAGAATCATAGAGTCATGGAATAATTGAGGATGGAAAAGACATTCAGGGTCATAGAGTCAAACCATCAGCCAAACACCACAATGCCTACTAAACCATGTCCTGAAGTGCCACATTGACACTCTTTTTGAATACCTCCAGGGATGGAGACTCCGACACTTCCCCGTGGTGTGAGGGAGCTTATGGAAAAAGATTTTCTTATGTCAAGAGGTGCTGAAGTCTTGAAATTCAACCACTTACTACTTTGGCACAAAAAGAGTTCATGCCTTCCTAAAGCACTTCCCAAGGCCCTCAGTTCTGCATGTGTGAATAAATAATTAAGAAATTAGAGCAATTCAGTATGTGATTGCAATCTGGTTTAAAGTCTGCTCCCTTCAAGTTTTGCCACAAAGTTTCAGTGGCAAGTCTATGCTATTGTGTCTTAAGTATTTTCCAGAAACATTTCTTGGAAATAAGGGAACATAAATAATGTGAAAGAGATAATCTTGGTCATAAGTGATTTAAACCATGGATGTTCATCATTGTTTCAAAACAGCTGACTTAGGGAGGCTTTTAAAAATATATTGCCACTATTACATGTAATTGCTGTAATTTCATTTTGGGTCCATAACCGCGTGAGGAGATTTATCAAAACATTCTCTTTCTCCAAATGCATCACAATTACGATGAAGATAGTCATAAGCAAAGAAGGCCAAAAGAGGAAAGGAGGACTGGAGAGAATAAGCAAAAGAAGGAGTTTTTCAGCTGAGAAAAGTGCATTCCCTTTGTGGAATCCACTTCCCTGAAAATTGGGTTGCTTTGTTAGGTACTTACAAAACGTGCCTGTTCTTGTGCATCCGTTATCCCCCCATCCCCATATTCATCTCCTGTGTTGATTTATCATTGAATTATTACTTTTAAACTTTAATGGTGTTTTTGCTTAGAAAGGCAAATAAGAATTGAATAAGACCTTCAGCATACGATCTGCTGAATACAGCAAATGAAAGGGCTTATTATATAATTTTGCCATTCTTCTACTCAGTATGCTGGTTTTGCTTTTCCAGTTTTCAATTTAATTGCTGTGCTATTGCATGTTTGTGTTCTAGATGCCTTTCCAAGGACCAGTTAGACTTGCAAATGTGTAGTTTGACCAGACTATTAAAAATTATATTACCTGAGACATCTCATTACAAAGAAATGTTCCAGTGGTTGTAGCTACAGCATTAAGAAACAATATATTTTTTTAACAAATTCATTCACTACTGTAAAGAACATGTATTTTCTGTGCTGAATTTTGTCTTCTGAAACTTATGTGTGAGCAGTTCAAAAGCAGTATCTTCCATCAGCACTGGCGTTGGTTCATATGCACATATTAGACAAAAAAGAGTAGATGTCTCTGATGAATGGTGACATCAGGCTTTAAACTGCAATGACAGCACAGTCTTCCCCAAAACCCTCCACAAACTGGCAAGATTTTCCACCTGTGAGCTATATCTGACCTTCAATGTGCTGACGAGAATCCAAAGCTTCTTCTCCTATAAATTAAATGAAAGAATACAATCTCCTGTGAGGTTACACAAAGTTGTTTTCTACAAGCACCTGTTGTCCAAAACACCACTAGGGAGTAGGGAAATCTTTGGTATTTTTGTAGAACCTGGACATTCATAATGAGCTGTTTTGAGTAAGATTATTATGTGTCTTGTGTTTGAATGTCTTGTACTTAGAAGTGGGAACGACTCCATTTGTCCAGTTCCTGTGGATTACGTCTCCTTTACCTGAGGTCCCCATTGTCCAGTTGGCTGCAGAAATCATTTAATCTTTATGCTCACTTTTGGGAGGTGTTTCCAGAACAGCCTTTGGACACAAGTGTGATGCAGTATGTGCCAAACTGCACATCACAGTGACCATGTTCAGAAAGGCACACTCAAGGCACTGGGATTTATAGCCAATTCCTTCAGACAAATGTAGATTAAAGAAAAAGTCTTCTGGCATTCCTATGGTTTTGATGTGTCATGTCTGACATGCTTTACCTTCTTGAGCACTGTGGTCCACAAGTAACAGATCCAGACGGGAGAGAGAACCTGTAACTGATAGGACCAATACTAGATTACTTTCGAAGACAAAGGAAGAGCCACAGAAGGAAACATACTTCAAGTCCTGATTTTTTTTCTGCTTTGGTTGCAGTGAAGTTAAGACATTAGTTCTCAGCAGAACCAGTCTACGGTCTGCCTTTTTCTGCAAGGAAACACATTTCACCACAACTGCCTTGAGCTGAGTGGAAATTAAAAATATGAGACAACTTTCAGAAATAATATCTATATAGGTAAAATGACATTTTGTTTCAGATTTTTTTTAGCATTACAAGGGCTGTGCCATGTGGTTTAGGGCCTCAAATTAGCTTTCATGAAGTTAGTTTTTGAAAGGCAGTAGGAATGGAAATATTGCCATGATCTGTGCTCATTATAAAGAGAAAAGTTTTGCATTTGAACATTCCCTTCCAGCTTTGTGAGTCCAGCTAACACTCCAGGAGTGCCTGAGAACTAGATTATGAACCTACCCAGAAAACAGCTATAAAAAAAAGTAACATGGACTACTCTGTTTTCCATTTGCATTTAACTCAAGTGGAAGGTAATAATAAGAAAATTGGATTAACAAAATGTTTTGGACCAGTTCTGTATGGTATTTTTTCTCCTTCTACAGGCATATGCTAAATTGTACCTTCTGCAAAATCTTCAGAGAGACCACAGTCACTCTGCAGAAGCTCATGAAACAATTTTTGTGTGCAGACTAGGAGCCAGAAACATGCACTTTATAGTGTGTATGGTCTTGTTGGTCACAGCATTATTGAGTCTTTTTGTATTTGAGTTATTGTGTTCCTGGAGAAGAAGCTTCTGCCTGGACACACAGGGCAGAGAGTTATCCCTACATTTGCTCATCGGTCGTGCCTGATGAGCTCAGTGCTCTAATAGATAAGGCCTAAAATGGTACATTGAGAGTGGTGCTTTCATTTCCTCAGCTTTTTCTGCTCATATATGGATGTTTAGGGATCAAGAGATGAATAAAAAAGGGTTTGCAGCTGTGTCCCAACTATTGCACAGAGACTGAAACATCTGTGTCCTTTTCTGTCCTTCACATTAACAAGGTTAATGTGGAAGGAAAACCGTGGAGTCCAGAAATATCTCCCAAGTAATTATGAACATCGAAGCAGTTATTAAAAGAACTGGCCCATTTTTTTTACCACAAAGTGTTTTCTTGACAGAAAGTGTAATTTTATTGATGAGAACACGTTTTTTTCATCAGAAAATGGTTGATTGAAAGTTTTTACAAGAAATATATGTGGACAATATATTTAATTCAAACATAAAATCCAGTTTTTTATAGTTCTATTAGGAATGTTTTACATTTTCTGTTAGAAAAATATTAAAACCTAATGTTGTTCCCTAAAAAAAGTATTTCTAGTTACTAGACATGTAGAGATTTTTTTCTCCGTATAAGTAGGCGAATGCTATATTGTCAACTTCTCTGTAAATGTAGGTCCTTTTAGTACTTACAATGTCACACAAAAGTATTGGGACTGACAGCTTTTAAATCTGAAAAGGGGTCAACAATGCAGTCTCAGATACATTCTGAAATGCCAAGAAGACGAAATGTGACCACATCCTGTTGAATATCTCTGGGTAGTAATGACACTGTGCAAAACTTCGAGAGGATGTGTCCCAACTAATTAATGTCTTTGACCAGCTTCCTTTTGTTTGGTGCCAGTTGCCATATGGAACCTTTAAACTCTTCCTTGACCATGGGTAGAGAATTTGCTATGTGTGCTGTCATTATTTAACTCAAAGGTGAATACAAATGTTTTTCAAAAAGATTCTTTCAGGTTCTGCTCATTAACAAAATGCATCTTTCAGATGTCATGTTCAAAATAATTAAGTATTGACAATAAAATGTAATGAATTTTCCTGATGCAGGTGAACCAGAATGGTTGAAAATAAGAATAAATCTGTTTGTTTTTTTCTTTCCCAAAGCCCAGACTGAATCAACTATTTTCTTAAGAAAATAAATACATAAGAATGGTGTACCACCAGAGGTTTTCTTAGAGGACTGGCATTTTCACTTGTCCGATTTCTCCCTGACTGGAGATTTATCTGTAGATTTGTGTTCTGTCAGTCTTGTCCCCATCTCAGCCAAAAGGCAAAAAAAATCTGTGAGCCACAGGAGAACAAACCTGTTTGAGCCTTAGGGCCTGATCTCCTTTCTGCTGAAGTCAGTGATAGTCTGTTAATTGATTTCAAAGGGAGCTGGATGAAGTCTCAGTATCAGATATAACGGTTTGGAGAGTTTTTTGAGGATAGGGTCTGGATAAGCAGCTAAATATTTGATTAATTATCTGAAGCCAATTGAATTGCCAGTGCAGAAGGTTCATCCATCATTTCTTTCTGCTTCCCAATTTCAGAGCTCAGGGATTTATCTGTTCCTCTTTCATCAGTGAATCACATTACTAACATGGTTACTTAAAGCAATGCAGAAGCAGAGCTTTCCCCAGCATTTTTAGAGAAGTTGCTTGCAACAGAGTAGGTGGAGGATGCTGTTGAAGAAATACTGAGCACCTCTGACATAAAAGGACCCATTGACTCCTTCCGCTGGTTTAGTAGAACAGAGCCTGTGCTGTCTAATATCACCTCAGCAGTCTTGGCTGAGTATTTAAACAAGGGACTCCAGACAGTCCATAGCCTGAATCCTTCAGAGTATGGAAAAGTTCAGACTAGTAGCTTTGTAAGTTTTTCCTTCAGGTTTCAACATTTATACATGAGAGCTTTTCTAACAGAGGAAATTCTGAACTGTATTGCCCAATTTTTAGTACATAGATGAAGGAAGAATTATGTTTAAATGACACACTTTAAACAGCATTCTCAGTGAAGTATTTGTAATTTCTGATTGTACATGCATGTTCTTCTAGTGATATAAGATTTCAAAGAGTTTTATGTGTTTAAAGCGCTTTATGTGTTTAAATCACTTTATGTCATCTTTAACCACAACTGTATAACACACTAGGATGCTGTTGCAACTACAGAGCTCAAGGGTCTTCAGGGACTGGGGACCCTGGTGTCTTTTGAGCTGGCCAAACCAACAATCAAGTGAGGTCACAGTCCCCAGCCCCTGCCACCCTACCTTCAAAGCATCTGTGGGTGCTCTCACACTGTAATTTCCTCCTCCATAATCTGACAATGACAGTGCGGCCATGGGGCTTTTCTTTTTCTCTCTTTTCTTTCCCTGTTCTTGATGCCTCTTTCAACTTTAAGGCTGCTACACAGTTGTCAGAAGTCTGGCTTCAATGGTCTGAAGTGAGACAGATACTGATAAATTTCCTTTTGATCTCCACTCTGCAAAACCATTCAGTCAGAAAAAAATAGAGGAGTCTGTGTGCATAGGGGCTGGAGAATGTGAAAGGCAAAGAGTACCCTCTCATGCCAGAGCGAGTATAACTCCCACTTCACATTAGATCTGAAAGAGGAATATAAAGAGTTTTGTATACATTTTGCGGCTCAAGACAATGCACTGTAAGAAAATGAGGCCAATGAGTAAAATGGGGGTAATGATACTGATCTCTTCTCTAAAGTGCTCTGAGATCAGTTGTTGAAAAGGACTGTACAAGAGCTAGGTATTATTATAGTTAGATCATTGCAATTGCTTCTCTCAAAAACTTTATCTTTTTGTTGCATATTCATCAGGATCAGTGTTGAAAGGTTACAGTTTATAACAACTACTTTGTTATGCTCTAAATGAGACTGAAAAGAACTTTTGTTTTCACAGGGCCACAGAAATTCGCACATATCATTTGAGGATGCAAATATACAGCTGTAGCTCTTCCACTCAACTTTCTGTATCTGCCCTGATCTGAGGCTGAATGAAGACAATACAGCAGTGATCTGAGCACTGTCAGGTGAAGTACTCAATATTTTAAATACAAAATGTTAGCCTTGATTATGGATAGAGAAACAGTCACGAACAATCCAGGATCCATGTGACTGTGTTAAGGAGCACTATTCCCAAAATGCCTCTCATCACGTTTGCCCAGCTGAGGCACTGTGTTGCATTTACACAGCCAATTGACTTTCTGCCTAGAGCAGCCTCGTCAGCAACCACCTCAATGTAGGGCAGAGCACACTCATGTCAGTTGTGTCTGTGAAGGCATATTCATAGCTCCTTTACTCAACGAATCTCAGCGTTGGTAGAACCAACTCTAATTTGTCAGAACTAGCAAAGGTGGAAAATGTACAGGGAAATTAAAAAGCTGAAATTAAGACACTTTGCTTAGCTTGCACATGCATGGATATATGTGTGTGTAGAAGAGAATCAGAGCAAAGCTCAGAAACAGATTGAAGACATAAAAGAATCAGTGCTAATAGATGTCCTAGGAGAAGTCTACAGAGTGTACTATTGATTTGGTACTGACTGGAGGATGTATTATTTCTGGCAGCTTGAACCCTGATGGTTTCAGGAAAACAGGAATTTCTTTCTTGGAAATAAACGTCCTCAAAAATAAACAGAAATAAACAACAAAGAAAATTTACTCCTTCAATTTCTCTATCCAAAGAAAAAAACAATGGGATCTCAAAGTATGGCTAGTTGCTCAGATCAAAAAGAGTAACCATATGTTTCTTACTGTTGTTGATTACAAAGAAGAGCAAATTACTGAAAAAAGCCTCACATTTAAACAATTCCAATAACAATAAGAATGTGGTTTATTAACAATTGTGTACATTTTGATACAGTTGAAATTAGTTTAACCCTTTAAAGTATGCCTGTTATTACTGAAGTGAAGTAGTGCTTTACTCATGGACTGAGACTCCACTGTGGGAAGGGTTCTATCAAGAATGGATAAAAAACAGTCTTGCCTCAAAAATCATCTAAAGATAAGAAAAAGGAACAGATTCAGACAAATAAGTAAAAGGAAACTAGGCAATATCAGGTTAATTTAGCAAAATTAATGATAAGTAAAGATCTCTGCAGGCCAGTAATCTAGCAATTGCCTGATTATCCACAGATGTCAAGGAAAGAGAAAACTGTGAAGAAGTTGTGTCCTGTCAATGTTCGTGGATAGTTCCTCCCAAGCACAATGGACAATGTGGACAAAGGAAAGAAAACAGTTGTTTTAAAATTTATTATATGCATATAAACTACTGAGAGCACCATTATGTTCCTGTTAATATCTGTGAGCCAATATTTGAAAATGAATGAGAGAGACTATGTAGCATAAGGATATGTGGTCTACAGGTTTGAAAACTCTTTGGCAGTCATCATTTCAGTAGGATACAAAAAGTGTTGGCTGGAAGATTCTGTGACAGAAGAGAGGAGAGAAAATTTTTCATTCAGTGAATTTGTAAAGTAAATGTAAATAGGTCAAATGCTGCAAAGACGAGGTGGGAAGGTGACTGTGGGGTAGACTGAAGCAGGATTGTGCTGAAAAAGGAAAGTAACAAAAGCTATAGGAAGAGTAATGGATAAAATGGAAGAAGAGTATCAGCTGGTGGGATGGAGCTGCTGGAAATAAAGAGCTCTGAGAGGAAGAGAGCGATTATAGCATCTCTGGTGTAATGCCTTTAGGGAAAAGGAGAAGAGAAAGCCAGATAAAACAGGGGCCTTTGCTGATTCCCTCTCAAAAGATGTCAGTGAGATGCCATTTGAGGAGAGAGAGAAATAGATAGAGGAGGATGGAAAGCTTAAGGAGTGAGTCAGAGATGTGGAAGAAGTTATGGGGTTAAGTTGATTTATTCTGAAGAATGTTACTGAGGGAAATGGCAAAACTGGCAAAGAAAACACTTCTATGGTGCAGGGAAGGCATTTAGGCCATCAAGTCATATTGTGCTGTGCAAGGTCAGGATGAGAGGAAAGGAGTAATGGGAGTTCTGCTGTCAGAGAATGGATAAAAACAAAATGAAGAGCTGTGGACAAGGAATCACAGAGGGAGGGATTATTGGATCAGCAAGAGAAGGGACAGAGTGTGAGGCAGAAGGCCATTTATCCTGTGAGTTTTCTAGTCAGGCTTACAGACTGTTCTGGCCTCAGATCAAGAAGTGGTTCGTTTCTGTGAAGCTAAACACATAGTCCTATCATGCAATCAGTTAGACCTTTAATTATGTTTCCCCAAACACAGCTCTCAGGCATGATTTCTGTATCACCTTTAAGAGGTTAAAGCTAAAGAACAATAGTTTGGTAAATGGCCATTTATCACTGTTAGCCTGGTCCAAAATGTCTCAAGTAATACAGTTAAGCTTAAATTTGGAAGCAAAATTCTTTCTTACATCAAAACTTTATAGAAACACAATAGAGCAAACACACTTCAATAATAAACAGATAATTAAAACCACTTGAAACACATGTATGTGTTTTATTAGTGACTAAAATCAATGGTATGTTGCAATTTAGTTATGTGGGCTGATTTAGTATCAAGTTATGTACCAGTTACATAGACATGTGCTATGGGCTTAGTCATAAAAGTGCGGAATGCACCACTAACAAATTCAATTTTTTGCCCTTAACTACTCACAAAACTCCTCTCCTTCTAAAGGGAAACCACACATCATCTCTTATAAACGGCTCAGTCAAAAGGAAAGCCAAAATAAAGACAGTCCTTAACAGCCCACTGGACCCTCACTAAAACGATATGTTTCAAGGGAAAAACAAAGAAAAGGAAAAACAGTTAAGAAGGTTCACCCCCATGCTTAGAAGAAACTGCTGTTCTTAACTGAGTTCAAATATTGCAATGAGATATCCATGTCACTTTGAAAAGCTAAATATGTCTAAGAAAATGCTGACAGATACTTTTTCTGTCATTCTGGTTAAAGAGGCACAGCACATGGCTGGCTCGACAGTGCATTAAGGATTTCCCTCTTTAGCTTTGTATTGGAAATCATATTTTCAAGTAACTCATTTATTAGGGCAGACATCTGAAGAAATAGACTTTCCTTTGGGATGCAATGTCACTAATGCCAAGAAAATTAAAGCGTAGACATTTTCACAGACATGTGCCCCAATGCCTAGCCTTGGCCTGTAGCCATGTGTCTCTTTCAGCTGCCATGCTGCCTCTTGGGAATTGTGGCTTGAGTGAATCGAGCCTGCTTCTCTTTAACTGGCTGAACTTCCCATACAACTGTCCTTGAATGCCCTGTGTCAGACAGTTCCTATGATGGCTTGGCCAGTGTGCCAGCAGGGAGGTGTGACCTTGATATAATCAGGGAACCTTGACTTCAGAGAAGAACAGCATGCCTGAATTTTGACTCTAATGAAGTATTCTGGCAAACATATGCTAAAATCAAACTGAAATCCCTCCAAAAAACTGTATGGACAGAAGAAACCTCCTAGGTATGTCTATACTGCCCTAGCAGCATTTCATATACAGGCACTGCATACTTTAGGTGTGATTAAATACTGTGATTGAAACAGACTTAATTTTCCAGTGGTTGTACATTGGTCATAGGCCTTATCTTTCCCCATAGACCATCTTTCTCCATGGGAGAAACCAAACTGTAAGTTTATGAGTGGTGTGTGAATGAAGAATGACTTTTATTTTGCTTTGAAATGTTTTTGTTAAGTTAGAAATCTAATGGCTATGAAAAATGAATTGCACAGGAAGGGATCGCCACAGAAACTCTCCATCCAACTGCTGTTGACTGAGTAATGGAAACTAAGTAATCCAGAGCTACCCATGCATTTGGAAATCTGATATCATCAGTTATTACAAGTTTACCCTGAGACTGGCCTACACACTTCAGCTAATTCAGAACCTCACTGTGCAAAAATCTTTCTTGACCCAGGAAATGTCAGACCTCCTCTCCTAACTTAATTATGAAAATTAAGCTTATGTTAGAAAACATTTGCACTGTATACATTTGTAAATACTTTAAATATATTTTGTAGATTTCTTATATAGGTAAGGTATTACACATACTCAAATTCACTTACATTCAGATTTCCTCAAACATTTATGATAATATGCCTGAAGAAGTTTATAAGTCAAGATTACTCTGATGTGGATAATACGGATACCTTTCCTGTGGATATAATATCTGTTGAGGCACAGTAGCACGAATTAGTGCACAAGGAGAGTCAAAACTTGAAATATTTAGATGCAATGTAGAATACCTAGTAGAAGCATATTTAACTTTTCCCTAGGGCAAATGTCTGAACTTAATTTCACATGAAGGTTGTGAGGAAGCTCACAGCCTGCAACACCTATGGGGCAAAGAAATAAGATAGGCTGATAAAATTGCATTATAAACTTTGTATTGCTTGTTTTTTGCTTACTTAGGTGAAAGAAGGAATCCCCCTAAAATACTAAAAAGGTTTGACAGTCCCTTGTGGAGAAAATGGAGTGTAACCTGTGTGGCAATGGCTCCTTTCAAAATGCCAGTATTATTATTCTCTCTGATGTGTTAGGTTTCGTTTTGGTTTTTTTGTCCTTGAAATAATCACGTTTCAGGGACTGGCAGCAGTAATACAACAACAACAAAACATCTTGTTCAGGCTTTTTTTAAAGGCTTAAATGAATGCGAGTTTCATGCACTTCAGAAGTTTATCAAGCTTAGAGGACTCGTCAGTTTAGGCTTGTCATTTAATTTTGTGTTTGGATGCTGAAATCATGGAAGCAAGTTTTGCTGAGGCAGCTTTTAGTCAAACTTTGACTAACAAGCATTTTTGCATGGCAGCAGTAGAATTGAATCCTGGAATAATTTGCCTTTCTACTCTTCAATGTTTTCACTACCAGTTTCTGTGACACAGTGGTTACCAATAAGAGTAATATGGAAAGACATTTCCTGTCTCACAGCAGAAAAAGAAGGAACAACCAGAAGTTAGGATCTAAACCTGTGTTATGAGAAAACTCACGTTATGGTGCTTGAGATGCAAAGTACTTGAATCTAAAGCAATGGAGACAGTGTCCTCCAGCTCAAGCAACGTCTACTGTGCACCATCTCCCTTCTCTCTGCCAGCTTGAAGGCAGAGAGAGAACTACAAAAGCACTTTCTAGCCTGTATGAGAGAATATCAAAACACCTTCACTAACAATCTAATTTAGCTTTTCTGAGGAAACATGAGCATGATTCTTTCCTCCAGCAGAGCTTTGGGGCAATACTTCACAGCAAAAAAGCAGTGCTAGAATTTTCAGCTTGTACTGTGCCCTGCCTCAGGCTTTAAAATCCCCCGTGAATGACTCCACCACCTGCCCCTTTTGAGGTAGATCTTCTCAATCTTTTTATAGGAGCTGTTTAAATCTGTTTAAATAAATAAAAGTAAATTACTAGATCTAAATCCTAAACCTTATTCTCTCATATCCCAGATACTGACTAGTCCAATGCAGGTTATTCCTTCTCTTATTTTGGACAAGAATTGCAACTTCATTGGAACTGATGCAAATATCCCACTGAGAAGTTTTGGTTTTGACTGACATTGATTGAAAATGACATCACTGGAAGTCCCTGATGAATTGGAGCTGTCACATTTGCTTCACAGGCACTGAGGATTTACAGAGGAGCTCACAGGTTGCCTCCAGGATTCGCCAGGTAATCATTTTTCAAATTACTCTCCTAACAACAAAAGGAACTTGAACGACACACTCAGTGCAGTTTTAACTAAATGAATCTAATGGTAAAGTTATGATGAATTAATAAGATGTAAAACTCCTAAATTATCTTTTGGAATTTTTACTGCCGAAACAAGGTGCACTATAGATCCTATAAAATCCATACAATAATTAAGGGTTACTTTTATGTAAACAATGTTTCGAACCTAAAATGAACAGCAGTATGAACTACAGAGTGAGTATGGAAATCAGAACGCTGAAGCTGAGTAGAATATAAGACGAAGAATCAGGCACTGCAAAGCTTTCTAAAACTAAAATGATCTTTTCTGGACCTTGATCTAATTCATATTGTTACTGGATTACATATAGCAAAGGAATAGTACAACTAGTTTTCACTGTGCAGAACGGAGCAATATGCTGCCAAATCAGGCTGTTAATGCACCTGTGCAAGGCAGGAGGAGGCTAATACATCACACAACCTGACACATACATGAATTCTCAAAAGCGAGACAGCTAAATTATGTCTCTACTCTCTTCTATGAGATATTTATTTTAGTTTCATTTTATCAACTGTTTAGTACAACTTAGAAAGAAATTTGTCAGGTTAACTCCAGTGTTTGAAGTAAGACTACTTTGAAAAAAAAATTCTTTATAATTATGATCCCCACTAATAGCTTTTGAGAAAGCAGTAACTTCCACAGTACTTGTGGCATAGAATGAAAATACAGAAAGTCCCTTCAATGGAAAAAACCAATATACAGTATCAAATTAAACTTAAATTGACTTTATGACTTATGATTGCTATTCTGGGAAAATACTTTTAAAGTCTCAACATGCTAGTTTGACTAACATCTTCTAGTATTTGAATCAAAGTACATGTTAGTTATAATGTACATGTATGTAACCATCATAATAAATTATGTTTTTATTTTAAAACACTGATTAACAGTTTGACATCTGAAGTGCTACAATGCTTGGTATGGATTTGTTTATGTTTCATGCCAAAAAATTGTGACTAAGTTGCCATGTTTTCTGCATCTGGATTTTATGATGTTTGGCTTTGTAATGGCTGCATGTAACACAGATTCCAGTACTTGAGATTCTGGCTAAATGTAATTAGCTTAAGTGCCTAGAAGATGAAAGTTTATTTGCTTTATACTGGATTAAAGTGCAAGTAGCAAAGGTAGCATGAACAGACTCTGTAAGTTACCTCCAGCTGTTCAAGTTCCAAAGATCTACATGCCAGTAAAGGACAGTGGTGGCCAGGAAGTCTAGGGATGTTTGAATTTATTAAATTTGCTGTAAGAAAATACCAAATATGTTCACGGACTAAAAGGGCTAAGTGAAACCACAACTTGCATAATGATTTGTCTGATCATATTTCTTCTCAGAAATTTTATCACATGCATATTATACATGGGTGCTTGTAGCTTGAACAGCAATATAGGGACATAGACTCACTGCCAGGTTTTTCTCACCTTTTGCACTGAAGAAGACAGCAGTAATTCTCAGTGTCGTAAGTCCTGAAGGATAAGAAGAGGGAAATGTGCAGGTGATTACTGGTTTTAAATTCCACTGATTTATATGAACTATTAGTGCAGGAAAATTTAGGAATCATATGTTAAAGTGCAATTATAGTAAACTGAAAATAAGATTAAAATGAAGTCATAATGCCAAAGCAATTTCACATGGTAAAGACCACTGTTGACTGCTAAATGTGGAAAAAATACAACAAGATAAAACTCCTGCCTTGGAGGCAAATGCTACCGGTAGATGGAACGCTTATCTTGTTGAAAGAGATGAACATGCATGCTTGGCTGTTATTCTTTATTTACAAAAACAAATTACATCAGTTTTAACACACCTGAATTCATGTAAAGCACATGTTATCTGATAACTGTTTTAAATTCTCTTTAGTGCTATTAAATCTTGGCTTAATTACAACATTTGTTTTTTTCTCCCCACTTTGATATTGGAATAACTTGCAACTTTTGCACTATATCCAATGATAAGAGATGGAACTGCTAGAACCCCCTAGTTAGTTCTCTTTCTGAATCTTTACAGAGACTCTTTTTTTTCTGTTGAGATAGGAAGAGCAAGACTTTGCTTCCTTTGACTCAGTTCTGTTGTTTTTTTAATCTGTAATTAAAGGCATGTAAAAATGCACGGAGACAGAGACAGAAAATGTTTTAAAGTCCAGACAAATATTTTTACAAATTCCACATTCCAATTTTTGAGGAATGTGATGGAAAAAACTAGGCAAGATTATATTTATGATGCAGGTCTGAAGATACACATTTTAAACCAGAACACATTGCTAGAATCTATTTTCATCAAAACCAATGATATTTTGAGTTAGATTCTAAGAAAGAAAATAATCCAAACAAACATGTAAATGTTATATTAAGATACATTAAAGTGTATTTTTATACAGCTTAATTTTTATGGAATTTTGTGTGTGTATAATTGTTGCTGCTATGCTTAAGGATGTGAAAGCATCAGTCCCTTTGGTTGCTTACGCTGCATCAGAAAATATATTTCCTCCTCTTTGACACACTTAGAGTTATCCATACCAGTAAATAAATCAGTAAATAAATCATGTCACAAACTGCTTTCTGGCCCCATGGTTAAGTCATATGACCCAGTTCACATCTTTATGGTTGAATTCTCCAATTGGAATGACGAGACCAAATTCAAACTATCTGTTGATGATGGTCATTGTACCAGATGCAGTTTGGGAGACTGTTTTTTTGGCACAGGTCAAAATTGTCCCAGGGATTATGCTAATAATTTAACATCATGGTCTATGATATCTGTAGCCTAGGTCTGTGCTTGATTCACAAATACAGACATAGTTCTGTAGTTTTCATTGAAAAAAAGTACAGATACTCATATATTGCTCAATCCTCTGTACTTTGTGGATTCAACAGTCAGTTGACAATATCTTATTTAATTATTTAAAAATGAAAAAAAATAATATTAAGCCCCTGGGTGTTACATTGCATTGCAGATCAAGAGGTATGGATATCTGTCTTGCCTCTAATTTTTCTCCACTATTCATATTCTGGAGCTATTTTAAGATGTGTTCTCAGGAAAAGAAAAAGGCTGAGTAGTCTCTGCACCCTTTCTGTGGTTACTACAGACAGTCATCTTCTGTGCTTCTCTACTAAAGTAGTGGCAGCATGGCAACCTCGTTAACCACCTTCAAGTTCCAGGTTTCCCCAGAAATGTTTTGCAATAAACAACATGAAAGCTCATAAAGATGAAAGGCTTCACAATATAGTTGTTTCATATGTAAAAAATGGGACAGAGCTTAGATGCACGGAACTAGAAGTAGCTCATTGGATCAAGTACTTTTCTGGGGCTTGTGCAATTGCAGCTGATCTCCAAGTGTCATACTTTAACCCTCCCTTCAATTGCCACAGAGAATATAAGGAACAAGCATTTTGCAAAATATGACCACATCACTTACAAGAAATCAACCCCTGGCTTGGGGGCTGTTGAAATTTATAGGATTGAGAGCTGTGCATCCCTGAAGAGAAAATGAAAATTTACTGTCTTGTGGTGAGGACGGATGAGTTAATAGTAAGCACAATTAGCATAAAGGCTAGAGATAAAGTCCAGGCCTTGTAGGAATCCATGGCAAATAGGCTCTTAAAGAGTCAAGATTTCATCTTTTTTTTCCTCCAAGAATTTCTGTTCTTTAGTGTTTTGTTCATAACAGTGACTGATTTCCTGCTCTTATTTTCTGAAAAATTATATGGTGAGAGCTACTCTATTTAGTACCTTCACCCTTTTGAAACATTATTTATATTTTTTAAAAAATGCAGTTGTTGTTTTCAGGATTGGCATATGCCTATTTTCCAAAATATGTTGTCACAGGAAGATAAAGGTAAGTAATATTAAAAGGACTGCACACCAGGATCAACCTTCAAAATGCCTGAGGACTGTGGACTTAATTTGCAGGTTTTGCAAAGCAGATGTTTGACTGAAAATTAAAGACCTCTTTTCGCTGCAAGCAACAACCAGAAGCGAAGACAGTATAGCAGAGTGGAAGATGAAGTCTCTCTGTCCCCTGAAGCAGTTGAAGTTGCAAGAGGTATCAAAGATGACTGGGGGAAAGTCTTGAGAAAGTATGAATATGCCTCATTTAATGGAAAGAAGGAAGAAATATGTGGTGTAAAAATTGTTCAAGGATCTTTCGAAAATATATGATGAAGGTGTTGACTGCTAAACCACATTTTGTGTAAAGTTGAGTCACTTGATGATTTATGTTAGAGATTTATGTATTTATGCACAGCCTCTTCTTTTAGCAGAACAGAATCTCTCTGGGCTTGAAAAAAATGTCACTTTTTTACCCAGCATTTATAATACTTCCTTTCAGAAGCTAATTAGAAACACATTCTATTTGAATTAACTGGTCAAACCCAGAAATTATCTTAAGTATTCTATGTATTATTTATAGATATACAAACAATGACTATAGAGTATAGAAAGAGAAAACACTTGCTGAAAATGAACTTAGCAGAACAGCTGTTTCAGCTAAGCCTGCACAGAATACGAACCTTAAAAGCATAAAACGGGTAATGTGCATAAAAAGATGTAACTAAATCACAACATTGATGTTATTTTATCCTTCTCTGTGTTTTAGATCTAAACCTGATATCCATTCTAGCCTGGGTGCAGCCTCACATCTTGCATTTGATTTAAGATGATTTAGGAATGAACTACCAAAGGGGCAGTACCGGCCCATTCTTGGTCCTTGCCTGTACTTTCAGATTTCTTCCTGTGCCAGCTCTAGCAATTAGACAAATACCCAATGATCTAGATTAGGGAATTGACATGCATGATTTTTAATTTACAAAAACACTCAGAAAATGCTGCTTTTTTAAAAATTTAGTGGTTGGACTTGCTGAGACTGCAAAGCAGTTTTGCTGTACATCAGGTAACTGGCCCAGCTATGACTAGATGCAATGTCAGCATAAAGAACTATGTGAGAACATATTACTAGCAGCAGGGAGGTTGCTATAGGGCTTTTTGGCAACAGTCTGTTTTTAAATCAAGTTAAAACACTGAAAGACCAGGATCTGATGTTCATTGTACTGAAAGCTCTGCAGACTTCCTCCAGAATGACTGGTCACGTTCCCATCTCAGACAATTTGCTCTTTTCCCCCTTTTTTGGATCAATTCTAGCAAAGTCTGAAATGGTTCAGTGAACTCATGCAATGAAAAAGTATTCTTTTTCATTTGGTGGATTACTTTTCCATGGGAAGAGCAAACTGTACTAACTCACTGTTAGGTCACTTGGTTGCTAGGACCATGACAAGTGACATGGCAGGGAGCATGTAAAAGAACCAATGCAAGAGCAGGACAACCCCATTTGAGAGTTACAAGCATGGTTTCATGAGGTTAGATGTAACACCAAACTACACAAGAGCCATCAAATCCTCTTCCAATTCACAGTGAATAAGTATATGACATTTCAATTCAGCTTTATGTAGTCACTTCCTGGCAAGTTAGACAAACATCTTAAATTATTTCTTCTTGATAATTTCAAAATACTAGAACACATTCAAACAAACCCATCATGATTTTACCACCCATTCTTAGGTTTGTATTGCAGTGATTGCCCTTAATTTTGAAAGCCGGTAACACTGAGAACTCCTGATTCTTGTCTTTACTGCAGCAACTGGAATCTCCAATCAAGGAATCAGGCAAAATAGTGTATGGAGAGGCTGCTACAGTCCCACGGAATTAACTATGAAGATAAACTTGAATGAAATAGCAAATTAGATGGTCCCTTGAGACTATAGCCTTTCAAGTCTCTCCTTCTCAAAAAGTCATTTTGAAAGCTGTGAATCTTCATTACAGAAGGCATGGAGATTGTAATACCATTTACTGATCTATGAGGAAAAGAAGATGAAAACAGTATGCTTGGACATAAATGTTTTCTGTAGAAGAAATCTTCTGCAGAAGAACTTCATCGGACAGGAGGAATGTCTTTATCAAGAGAATAACTGAAGATTTTAACTAGTATTAAAAAGCAACGATTTTCTGATCCCCAAACTGGATCAGGCTAGCATGCCTTTTTGGTTTTCCCATTTGATGTCAGCCAAATAAGCCCTCATATACATATGTATTGGGTACCCAGACTGAGCTGAGAGGTGGTAGTTAACTACTGAATGCAGGAAGGAACAGCTGCTTAAACTACTTGCCTAACCTGATACTGGTTTAAGGTCTAACAGTAATTCAGGTTTATAAGCTTGACGTGGCTTTGAAAATGTGAGGTTCATATGAGAAACTGTTTAAGGACATGCTGATTTTCAGATAGTAGTTGCTCAGCTGAGAAATTTAGCAGTCTCTTGTGATAGCTCCAAGGCTGTTTAAGCCAAAATCAAACAAACAGGCTACCTGATACCAGAAAGATTTAAACTCACCTGTTTGTCTGTTATTTGAAATAGAATATAATCATCCATACAGTCAGTGCTACAGCAGAGAGATGGATTAGGAAACTATTGTGTATGACTTCTAAGCAGTTAGGTGTTAGATGTCTGACCAAATAAGAAAATGCAGCTCCCAAATGCCTGGACCCTGGCTCTGCTCTGCTGCTGTTGCAATTGCTACAGACTGAGGCGCTCAAGCCTTCTGACTGCAGCTTAACAGTTTGTGCTCGACTCTAGCCTAACCATCTCATAGACTGTATCTGGTAACAAAGAAAATGAACACTGTTTCTTTGAAGTCAGGACATTTGTTGAAAAGAAATTCTAGGTAGAAAAGGCCATATAGAGCAAGCCCCACAAACACAGCAGTGTAGAAAGCATCCCGGAGTGAAGTGTTCTGCAGGCTTAGAAGCAGGAAGACATAGTGCATCCTCCAGAGCGCTTTAGGAAAGCACAGCTATAGATTCATAGCTATGTAGTTAGAGCTGTAATAAAGCATCTGGGGAAGATGGAATTTATTGCATAAGAAGATGACCATAGTTTTTCTCTGGCTATACAGGAAGTCTGGGTAAGTGGGTCAGACTCCACTCCTAACATTTAGGCAGCTATATTTAGGCAAGATAAATCCCATCTGCAGGTTCTCACTTTCTCCAGGGAGCTGACTGGGATAGCTAAGCTGGAGGTAAACTCCTAGTCTTTTGGAAGTGAGAAGGAAAGCTTCTGACTAGATCAGCTTCAACCAAGTAAAATAAATACAACTATTTAATGACTACTGCAGTCGAGTACATAGTAACTACAGGATATTTATGTGTGTAAACCAGCAAATAACCATTTAGCTAGTAACAAAAACAAGCCCAGCTACCTTTTTGGATAATTATAATATTACTGTCCTCTTAGGTTAATTTTTATTTTCATATTCTTGCACTCTAGGTATATACTTTATGCTTTACTATTACTCTAAGATCTTTGCCAGTGGCTGGAAATAAAAGTGACCTTCATGGAAAAAGTGTATTCATAAACAAAGTTTTAATTTCAATGCTTTTTAATGAATGCCTGGGTAATTGTCCTGAATAGACTAGAAACTGCCTGAAGGCAGGGACAATCTTGGTCTCAGACAGGGCTTTGTCTCAGCATGGAGTATTGCATAGGCTTAGGGTTTAGGTATAATTACTTGCTCGGCTATACTAGGTGTCTCTTCCAGCATATTTAACACAAAATGTCCCAAAATCTGATTCCTGGTGTCCAGTCAAAGGAAGAAACACACATATCTTGGGAAATTCTTGCAGAAGCTTTAGTCTGGAGTGAAGTCATATCCCAGCTTAAAGTATACTTTTTTCTTTTATATAATAAAAAAGGACTTCAAACATTTAAACCTTCTACATGTGTTAAAGTGAACAGAGAATGAGGAGCATGAACAGAGCAAACTGTTATTCACATGATCATTGCTCTTCTTGCTACCCAATCACTTGTAAAGTACTTCTGCCCAAATTAGATAGTTTCTATATAGTTCAGTGAATCCTGTTTCTTTATTTAAAGCTTAACTTATTTTTCACATCTTCCCCTATAATGTGGAGATAATTCTTGGTTTGCTGTTTTGGTCTAGTCCTGGTTCAGCAAAACAGTAAAGCAAGCACCACAAGCAGCTTCACATCAGGTTTGTAAATGGTACCATTTGTCTAAACTTCATTGGATTGGGATGAAAAATCCCTCTTCAAAGTAAAGGGACAACATGAGTTTAAGGTACTATTGTCACCGAGCAGCACAGACTGGGTCATGCTGAATTAGCAATTGTTTTGAAAATGGTTATAGCAAAAATGAAGTCTACATCGGGTTATTTCTAATCCTAATGATTCTTGCTATCATTGCCACCATCGTTTTCTTAGCTGGGGGGCACTGTTCTGTTTATATCAACTACTACTACAACCTCCAGAGATCTTGTCAGTGGTTGCCCTCCCTGTTCACCTTGCATGTCTGGCTGCACAACTGTTAGTTCCCCCTCCCTTGACTGCAGCAGGACCTGAGAGCACTGTGAGTTAAGCCTTACATTTTCCTACACTTTTTGTTGACTGTTACTCCAGGTTTTGATACAAAAAGGAAAAGTATGTCTAAGAGTTTGACACATAAATCTTTCAATGTCTTGTCCTTCAAGTTCCCCCTTAAATTTACTCCCTTGGCAAAATGCAATGCTTGATCATTATTCATTCAACATTGATAAGAAACAAGGAGAGCCCTCATAACCATAATATAAAAAGCACACACTCTTAGTGTTTCTTGCTTGTGTTCCTATTTTTTTACACTTTAAACAGCAGCCCACTGATTTGTGGGTAACTAAGCCTTCAATTACATTCCAAATCTCAGGCTGATGGTTGCTTTTTATCTCTCTTCTTATCAACCTTTACTATTTAGTGCCTTTAAGAAACAGACATACTAATCAAAGGGTGGTGCTCCTCCCTAGATTTTGATCAAAGGCATTTATTGACAAAGCAATTTGTAGCTACGTATGGAAAGTGAACTTATTTAGAGCATAGACAAGCCACTTCCAAGATAAAGATATACATAAGCTGCAATTTTGCCTGCTAGAACACTTACTTTTCCTGTTCTGCTTTCAGAACTGTGTTTAATTAAATACACCATGTGATTGCATTTCATTATTATTTTAACTGTGTTAAAATATTTTTATTTAAAAGCAGATACTGATATTCATATTATTTGAAGATAACTTGACTGAGCTATAAAGCTCAGTAATTTCCCTGTGTATCCCTTCTGCTAGGGTATTTAATTCAACTGAAGCAAAGTATTTTCTAACATGCTGTATAAATCTCTTGAAAAATGAGCTTTTCCCTTGATCTAGGCACATAGCTATTCATTTTAGGAATCAATTACTTGGAATGCCCTGATAAAAAACTAAATTAAGACAGTGTTAAAACCAAGAAAACAATTAATTCAAGGAAAAATATTGTACAGATTTGTTTCAATTACATCAAAGTCAAAGCTGGAAAATGTGATTAAACTTAAAAGAGATCCACTCATTAAGGTAATCAATGAAGATTAAGGCTCTGAAACATCTTTAACTGTGTGGTAATTATATGATTATAATTAAGCATTTTGTATTTGTGGTCCTGGATTAGATTATATTTCATTTTAAAAAGCACTTGAGATTCCCCAATGCTATGTTTTCTCTACTTGTGGTATCACTGAAGGGCAGAGTTAAAGTTATTTAGGTGCCAGACTTCCCTAATCTTAATGTGTTTGGATTACCATTATGTGTAACCAGACTCAAAGAAAACACTGACAGAGATGCTAAACTTCTTGAAAGACAGGCCCAGCTTTAAAAAAAATTATGGGCTGAATTAAGATAATGTATTTACCTGGAGATTTAAAAAGACTCATTCTGCACTCCAAAATTGTGTTGTAAATGCAGGATGGATTTGCTGCCTGGAGAACACATTCTTGGCTTCAGGTACACACTAAGTGAGCCTTCATGGCAGTTACAGCCAGCTTTTCTATACCTGTAACAGCACTCACATGCCCTGGCCTAGTTGGGTGCATGTGCACATGTTGGGAATCAAGTACTACTGAAGACCACCAAAGTCTTTCTGCTCACTTCAAGGACTTCAGGTCAGGTAAGCAGAGGCAGTCATTTGTCAAAAGGTCTTACATTCTACACAGGACAGACAAAATACAGGGTAAAGGGAGGATTTCTGTCAACATTTTATACATGGAAGCTGTCTTCAGGGTTTCTCTGTCACCTCTCCTCCTCTGCTTAAACTGGCTTGGAGGCCCATATGAAAACACACCAATTGGCGTGAAGTGCAAGTTAGTGACATTAAGCTTGGGCAAAATGGCCAAGCATGGCCACCTTCTGCAAGGCAAAAGCTTTGTGATGGCAAGCCTCTGGTCATCTATGTAAAGAAAAACGATAAGTAGTCTGATTGATAGCTTTCCAGAAAGCTGCAGTATGAGAGGGTTTCAGCCGATAAAACACCTACAAACAAAAGCAGTTTCTTTGTACTAGTATTTATAAACTGTTTTAAGTGAGTCTGGTGGCATTATTGTGTGTCCATTTCCCAAATGTCAGGGATTGTTTATTCCATTGGCAAAATGTTTAGCAGAGAGCATAACTTCTTTCACATAATCCTATCCTATTAAAGTGATGTCCGACCTTCCCGTGCTCTCATTATATTATACTCTGAATCTCATTTTGTTTCTTTCTTGACTGATGCTTCTGTTTTGCACTTTTATTTACAATGCAGTGCACTTTCAAACAGAAATTTCTTACAGCCCAACTAAATTTAATATTTGACAGAAGTTGTGATAGTACTGAGTTCTACTGAAGAGCAAAAGAAGTACAAGAATGAAAGTAAAACTCCAGATAAAAAATGAGTTTATAAGGCAATATTAAATGAGAATGCAGACAGATGAAGAGGACATAAATTCTTCTTCTAACTCCTCACCAACTTGACAGTTTTTACAGCAATTACAGTGTTAGAAATTCCTCATTAAATCTTTTCACCAAAGATTAAAACCCCAGTTTGCAGTGGCTTATGAAAATACTTTCAATTGTTATTAACAGACTTTAATTGCACCAATATGCTTTTCCCTGCTTAAAAAGGCCTTTGTTCTTCACAAATAGTGATACAAAGGTAACAGCAATATTTCAGTGGCTTTTACTGCTTGGATGCAAAATAGGAGTCCTTAAGCTTTAAAAATCTTTTCTCTCAGAGATACCATCTTTTGCCTGGAGCTACAGGAATTAGGGGATATTTACATGATTTAAGGCTAATTTTATAGCATATTATGTTCCCTCTCTGCCATGGAATCAAATACTAGAGGATTTGATTTTTAAAAAATGTAAATATGGGTCAAATGTAATAAAACTATTGTTTGTATGGGAAACCTCCATGTTAATCTGGAAACAATATGCAATATTGTAATTGTGTAACTTGGTGGTCAGCAACAGGAAAAATAACAGTAGCTCTGGGAAGATAAGTACTTGTGATAATACATACATAATTCATACTAGAAACTTGGAATAGTCAGAAATGACATTTTAGCTTTAAAACCTTATTGTTTACGTGACAGGGAAAAAGAAAACAGTCACAAACCCACTATAATAGATACGAATGAAGTATTGCTAAAATCTGATAAGTACAGCGGTTTAATCAACACTATTAAACTCACAGTTTCTAAAGATAATTACCAAATCATGTATTTCAGCTCTGAATTCCAGAAAACTTCAACAGCATTTTGGTGATGAAAAGTGTGCAATTAGGAGAGAGGAGGAACAGTTGCTTTTCTCTTAAGATAATGTTTAGCTCAAGGCAACTGCAGATTAAGACCAGGTTGCCAATATATAGAACCAGAGGAGATCTGTTGTTCTAAGTGAATGGGAAACAAGGGAAATTACTAAAAAGAACAGAAGGCAGTTAAAGAACTTTGAGAATAAAATCCTGTGATAAACGTTTGGGCCAGTTAGAGAGAGTGATGTGTGGAGAGAGGTATTGAACAAGGGACCGTGGGAGATCTAAGAAGAGCAAAATGCAGTGAATGGAGTGAAATCCCAGTGACCTGAGTGGGCAGAGTATGTGGTTAGGATGATAGAAGACAGACCATTGAGGCTTATTTTAGATAGCTATTGTTAGGAGTTTCAATCTTCAGGCAATGAAGAACGTGGAAAGATAACATTGAGCAAGACCTAATTGCTTGTAATATGAATCACCATCAAAGAGAAAAATATGCATTTGGCTGAAGGAGGTAGGAGAAAATCTGCCAAAGATGTTTTGGGTCTACAGAGCTGAGGGATAATAACACACAGATTCTAGGAAACTTCATGTGATTTCTCCCATCTTTAGTTTTGGAATGAATTCACAGAGAATTTTTTTTTACTTCACTCTCGCTAGAATTCAAAGAACATTTGGAGCAAGAGAGTAAAGAGATGGCTAGCAGTTGTCTATGTAGAGCTTAAATTTTCCATGAGTATTTAGGAACGAAGCAGAAAGGGGATTGCTGTACATATGCATGTCCAGACACAGGGCTCATTTGGTGACAAATGAAACATGACACAATTCTACACCAGCAAAAATAGCAAAAGGATGCCCAAGCTTTCAAATTGCATTGTAACTGTTCCTAACTTTTTGGATGGTGACCATATGCCACAACTGTGGGCATTCAGGTCCAGTCCTGTAAAACTGCATTAGTAGGAGCAGATTTTTCTATTTTCTCTTTTAATACAGTGGGAAATACCACATTTACACAGGAATTCATAGGATGCGAATCTTGACAAGTGATTGAGATATAACTCTTACTGGTCCTTGGTCAAAACATTCATTCAACTGAATCAATGACCAAATAAAAAAAAAATCATCAAAGCCTACTGGAATTGTCTGAAAAATATGTGTGTGCAAGTATTTTTGGTAAATGAAATGAGATCTTTCAACTGAAAACATGTGGCAATTTCTTGTAACTCTGGATTTGTCTAATTAGTTAAGAGTCTCCCAACATGTATTTCTGTCCTGTAATGATTCCAATCAACCTTCTATTCCTTCTATTTGCTTATGTGATGGAGTAAGGATTTTTCAACTTCTGTGACAGAAGATGTTGCAGTAATAATATTTTACTGCAAAAATGATTGCATACAATTACTTTGTCAAGCAAGACAAGTGCATGACCAATAATGCCATCAACATCTACATGAGCCAGTTTACATCAGAGTAGTTTGTGGATCAGATTTTAAATAAACCTCTAGTATGCAAGCTATAAAACTATGTGCCAAAGTAGCTCTTAATTTTGGTCTAAAATTCTTGTAATTATCATTAGTGCTTTCAAGCCACAGGCAGTAAACCTTTAACAAAATATACTATACTTTCTGAGTGGTCAGATTTCCAGGCAGAATGTGAAGTTGACGCTTTTTCATGTGCAGTTTCTGAGCAGCAACAGAACCTGTTATACACACTATTTTTCCTTTAGTGAAACTTCACTCACACATTTCACTTTTCTGTAAATACCACCCTTAAAAACTTGTAATCTGTGCTGGCCTTTCAATAATATATCCTTCTGTGTTTGTCAGTTGTCTGCTTTGCACTGTTACAATAATTTTATTGTAAAATATAGAATACTTTTGAAGATGTGAATGTCTTGGATGTTTCAAAGCACAACTGCGATTTCTCTGTAAGGAAAGCTTTGTCAGAACTTCAGAATTCTTTCTGCTGAGGTGATTTTATATTGGCAAAACATTTTTGGACCTTGGAAGGTCATTTTTACAAAAATATTTACATGTCTTTTACATTCAGAGTTAGGATATGCAGTATAGTCTTTAAAATGTCAATAAACATTGCTATAAGGTACTTACAACTAAAGAGCAGATTTCTCTATTAAGCACAGATCTGCTGTTTTCAGAACAAACACAAGAGGGGGCGTTTAGATGATGTATCTGTTCTTTAAATGCTGCTCTCTAAACTCAGTAAAACACTGAACATGAGTAATATATTTATAGCTTTTAGCTATAAATGAGCTTTTAGCTCATTCTCTTTCACTTACTTTCTACTACTTTCTACTTCTCAATTAAATGACACCATTTTTGCCTCAATGCACGAGCAAGAAGAAGACTCTAATTTATTTCCTCTCAAAGAAAATTTGACATACTACAACATAAGTTTAATTTTACTTCACACCCACACACGCTACAGACACATACTCATGCAACAGATCTTCATGAACTTTGAGACAAGGTTCCTAAATTTCACAGCCCACAAATGAAAACAAACAAGCAGTTAAATCATTCCACTCCATTTACAGCCCACTGGCCAATTTTTCTTTCCGATCCCAACTACTTCCCTTCTATCACCCGCAATCCACATACCTCCACCTCAATCCAGAGCCACCAGTATACAGCCTAGTACTTTAAACAATGTTTATTGGTTATAAGTTCCTATGCTACCATGATTACTCTAGGGTTGGTGTGGATTTCATGAATTGCATTTTAAGTAATTCTGCATGTGGTTTTCTGTTGGGATGTTTAAGAAAGTGAGACACAGTGAAAAATGGTAGCTATAAGCTGTGTTTCTCTAATGCTCAGGGAAAGGTCTGAATGGCTGATCTATGTTTAAGTGACTTCTTTTCTACATTTGGTATTAATTTTTATGATGAAATTGCTGGATTGAACCTGCCAAAGTATTTGCTTTAGTGTGTTACACTTACAGATGGAGTTACTGTTGCTCTTTGGTTGTCAAGGTTGTGAGTGCAAATATATGGGCTGTAGAAGAGGTAACATAAATCCAAAAGAGGGTCCAATTCATGCAGTAACTACCTCTTTTATGTTTACGGGATGCACTATCCAGCTACTGCAGCTGAATCTTACTTAAGCGGTTTTGCTGTCCTTGTATTTTCTTGAGTGGGACAATTCGACTGTTTTAAAAATAATGTAGCTCTGCTGGCAGCTGTTCATCTCACAAGTACTGTCACTGATGAACTTTTCACTATATTACCCAACAAAAGTCATGTGCTTTTTAGTCCTCACTTTATATTACCAGATATTGTTGAAATTCCCCCCAGATCTGCTCTCTTCCATCCTCCCTATAATTTCAGAACTATAGGGAGTATCTGCATTTCCAAACTATGAGACACTGTTATTGCTTGCTACAAGACAGACTATAGATCTGGTCCACTGTGAGATACAGGATAAGAGAGGATTGTGCACTAACTTGTAGCTGAGCAATGTGCAATTTCATGGAGCTCTTTACTTTTAAGAGACCTTACTTAAAAATCTTATTTGGTTACTTGATAGCAAAAAGCCCTACAAACAACCTACATCTCTTCAGAAGAAGTGGATGTGGAAGGATATGTGTATGTATTCAATGTGCAAGAAATTCGTGCTTCTGACTGATATGGTTTTGCTTTCTGCACTGGTCTCTTTTCAAACCTTGGCTGGTCACAGTGCTGCGAAATATACAGTCATTCAGCAACAATGCAGCAGCTGTCTTTTGCAGGTTTATAGACCCTTCAGATGCAGATATGGGTGAGCAGGATTGTTTAAGAGCAGCAACAGATACCAGGATGAGACTGATAATGAAATTGCAGTCTGAGTGCTTGTAAGGAACGGGTCAGTCAGGAAAACGGAAGATGCGTAATGAACAGGTGAATAGATTATACTAAGGAGCCTCACTTCAAAATTAGTCAAGCCATTGCAGTGGAATGTGGAAAGTAATTATGCGTGTGCTGGTCTTCTACCTCACTAGACCAGAAGCAGATAAAGGAAAGAGCCTTAGCGTGTAAGATTTTTGCTCTAAAATCAACAGTGGTATACGATCATAAATAGTATCTTTTTTCCTTTGAAACATTTAGCATCTGTTGCTGTTAGAATCAATATTATGGACTTGATACACAATAGTTGTATTCTGCAACATCAGTTTTTCTGAAAGTATGAAAAAAATTCAAAATGTCCTATTTCCTCTCATAATGGGAAAGCTCATAATGGGAAAGCAAGATGCAGGGATATCTCTGTACACATTGCTTAAGAGAAAACCAGACTAACTTCTCTCCACTGCATAAAACAAGTTGCTAGAGTAATGCTTCTTGGCCTCAAAAAAATTCTAGCAAATTATTCAGAAAATGCTTCTGAAACTCTTTGTCTCTCCATGCATGATTTTATACTTTGAGTTGCTCTGAAGCATCTCAAATTAGCAACTGTTTTCTATTCCCCTCATCAAATGCAGTCTTTGGCTGATATATTCGCTTAGATTCAAATATTTTCCCCTAAACAAAGACTTTTTTAAATGAAAGTCACATAGTAAGCTAGAATACATTAGTTTTCAAGAAAACTGATGGTTTCTTTCACTAAGCTAGTGATTTTAACCACTTGCACAATTTTCTAGAAAGTTCAGGTTTTCAACAGATAGAAATGCTTAGAAAGTCTATCACCTGCTTAACAAATTGCTGAATTTTGACAGCACCTTCTCTGTGTACTTTGACAGCACCTTCTCTGTGTACCTCTGTATTTATTCCACTGATCTTACTGTAGCTCGTAACACTTCATCCCCACTCCACTTTGAGCTTTTGAGTGAAAAAGCATGATTAGATTTCTGTCCAACACCTTTCCAAAGTCAACAAATTTTCTCTTTTGATGCATTTTTATGACCTACACAAGTGTCACATCCAGCAAGGATTTGCCTGTAGTGATAGTGGAAACAAGATAAAACAGTCGAACAAAATTTCAATATACAATAGTAAAATTTTAGCAAGGATCACCTGAGATCCTCCTTTTGATTCTTTTTCTAAGTTGTGAATATTAAGCATATTGCCTAAAATGTTGTTGTTCTTCTGGGTAAATGCACAGCTTTGTATAAAGGGTAGAGGCACGGACAAATCATGTTTTCCCCTGATACGACCTGAAATGATGATATGGTGCTTGCAGAGCATTCAAATCTAGACAGTTCCTAACAAAGCAGACATTTGGGGAAACATCATGTGTTGTGAATCTTTGGGCTGGTAAGTATAATAATGAACACTGCAGGCAAAGTTGGTAGAAAAGGAAAATAAATTAATCTGTCCTCAGTGTAGTCTGGAGGTGGCTCAACTGTGGAGCTCCGCAGTCACAGCCTCTCTGTGGCAGCTGATGGTGAAGTTGTCACAGTGAAGGGACTGCAGCTGTGCTGAGACAGTAACCAGACTGCATGCTCCCAACAGGAGTTGTTCTAGTGTGCAAAATGTCTCTAGTTATATTTCATATGGTCAGATTCTGAGTGGGGGATATTTCTTAATCATGATTTTTTTTTCCTCAGGTTCACAGCCAGCAAATTCCTCATTCACATCAACATGAAGAATTCCTTCCAACTGCGGATATTCATTCAAATCAGCCTACAGGAACGAGGTCCTCAGTTGGACAAAACACACTTCAATTTCTTTGAAGTACTGCAGCCTGAAGAATTCTTTTCCTTTGATTATATAAAGTTGCTGTCTCCACTAACAGCACAATAGCAGAGGAAGCCTTGAGCTCCAGTAGTGCTGTTGGATCCAAACCTAATGTTTAGACAATCTCTTCTGCTTGTTTAATAATAGACACAGTTGAATCAGTTCTTTGCCTCATTAATTTTTCTTTGACAAAATTTACTTGACATACTATGCTTAGTGTTGTGCTATGGCTTTCTTATAAACTTTTATTAGAGACTCATCAGGGGTTTTACGAGTGTGGGACATTAAAGTAAATGCA
The DNA here is from genome assembly GCA_033558185.1 of Dromococcyx pavoninus. NCBI lineage: Eukaryota > Metazoa > Chordata > Aves > Cuculiformes > Neomorphidae > Dromococcyx > Dromococcyx pavoninus. The sequence continues at coordinate 2,322,243 of JAUMJL010000020.1, read as the reverse complement.
TTTACGGTCACATTCTCCTCCAGTTTTAATTTTGTTTGAGTATCCCACATGGGTAGATACAAGATGCTACTGAAACTGTTTTTTTATGAAGGAGGAGCAGACTAGATGATCTATGAATCTCATCTCATTCCAAAATGTACCTACACTTGAAAGTAGATGCACTTAAGGACATAATCTCAAGAATGTTCTCGACTTATTCATGAGTATTCTGCATTACTGTCCCATAACTTGGTGTCTGTAAGCATTTTTCCAATGAAGTTTGTGGAATTGTTTGATGTCTAAAAAAATATAACCAAATTTTTGTTAGGTTGCATACTAGGGTCAATGTGGTGAAGATGGACACTTTTCTCCTGCATGCTATATCTATGTAATCCTGAGTTCTATCAGCTATGACAGAATGGTATTGTGAACCGCAATTAATTTCCTTTACAATAGTGTGGATAACTTCACGGCTCATTAGACTGATGATTTCATTCTGAATTGTTGGACTTGTGTAATCTTGTTTTCTCTTCAGCTAGCTTCCCAGGGTCTCATTGTCATTGCTGTGAAGCTTCAGTAATTCAATAAAATTCTCCTCATCAATCTGATGGCCATGAATTACCAAGCCTTGTCTACTCTGGTAATGTACGATGAGTATTATTTTATACAGTGAACAAAAGTGATCTCCCATCTAACATTTCAGCTTGCTTTAGCCTTCAAACATGCTGGAAAATGTGCAATTCTAATATTCCAATCAAACAAAAGCAATTTGGTGGCAATTTAAACAAATGATTGGCTAGGGAACATCAATGAATGGTGGAACTTTGGCATTGAAATGTATTTCTCTCCCCTCCACCACTCCTGACTTGACTCCTCCTACTGCTGCTTTCACTAAAGCTTAGTGTGAAATGGTACAGCTGTGACATCAGAGGTAAGACACACATGGTTCAGCTAACTCCTTATAGAGGATAAATTTGTCATATCACACCAAAGGAGATAAGAAACAGTCATAGAGAAGTAGAAATCACTGATGCACAAACATAAAAATATTTTATGAATTTTTTTGTAAGATAATGATGACAGCTGTTTCTGGTAATCAGAAGTTTGAAGAGTATTTGCTTGCCTAAGTCTGCCAAAATACTTCATAACATTATTCTTGGAGCTATACCAGAATATGGTACTTTCATGAATGGCATTGAGGTGTTTTGTATCCAGGTTTTTTAATCTCAAAAAAACTAGCAGGAAAGATAAAGGGAAAGGTGAAAGAAAATGAGAACCAAAACACACAATTTTCAGTAAAAAATGAAGAACAAAAAAACAAATGCATACTGTGGTTAATTGCTGTTAAACTAACATTCAGATACGAGAATGCACGGGATTTTATTTCATACATCTCATCAGAAATGTTGAACTGCAGTTGGTACATGGGGTTACAAGCCTGTCATGCATAATTTACCTAGAAATATTAGGTCTGTGGATACGTGTAGAACTGAAGTTCAAAGTCGAGAATAAGACTTGTCTTATGTTTTCATTATTCATCTATTTGTGCCTCAGTTCTCTCCTATGAATGGAAACTAATTTGTCGTTATGACAGAAACTTTTAACAAAGGTATGTAAAGATTAAAAATATTCACATATGAAAGTGAGAGGATGCCTAAATATGCATAGGGACAAGTCTAAAACCAAGGTCTCATTTCACTGTCATTTGTGAAGAACATAATAAAATAAATACTGAGTTACAAAATGCTTCATTTGATAACATTTCAAGTACAAAAGCTTATATGATATGAATTGTACAGCTTGAATTATCTCAGATAATCTCAGTCTGGTATGTTTTATGTTCAGACAGCTTCACTGTCATAGTTAAACACTGGAGAGCTTCCAAGAGGAACTGGACAAAAAGAATTAAAGAATGAAAACTGAGAAGGGTTTGGGCCACACACTTTAAACTTTTATGTCATAAAACAGACCATGAGAAATTATGGTTTATAACATATAAACAAGCAAGAGTATAGTTACACTATATTTAGACTATAACTACATTGTGTATTTTGAGTAACTGCAGCTAATTCTCAAATTTATATAGTGGACATGTAAATATATTACTATGTGTTCACTTTCATATTTAATGTTTTTAAATCTGACTGCATTCATTTTAATATTTATTTCAGAGTAAACATTCCAGACATAAAACTTATTGGTAATTAAATTATAAATATAGAAAAGAATAATTATACAGTATAATTAGTGTATTAAATAGTAATTATAGCACTTTTTGACATGTATCATCTAAACTGCCATTGCTTAAATATCCTTTTGAATTATATCTAGTGTGTAAACAGTGGTAATTGCAACATGGCACCAGCAAGTTTACTAAAGTACTCAAATTTTGCCAGACCTGTAGAGCTCAATTTTAAGCTTAGCTAAAATGCCTTTATCTATATTGTTTATGCAAACTATTTCTATTGCTGAATTACATACCAACTGGAAATTTCAGTTTGTGGAGAATCCACTGACAGATAAAGTTTTCATAGTCCCTGCATCAGTTTCATGAGTAGGGACATGCTGGGAGAAAATACAGAAACCTCAGATAATTCTTCTGTAGCAGCATGAGGCTGAGAACGTCCTTGCTATCAAATTACAGATTAAAGCAGCTTTGCTCTGAGCCCTGCCCCAAAAACTATGAATACACAGCCAGTGACTTTATGTCTTCACCAAGATAACAACGGACAACACACAGCGAACTAAGTTCATGGACGATGGTTAGTAAATTGTAAAAGAGGTGTCTACATAATACAAATATTTGCACAGTGCTAGTGTGACAAGGTCTATGACCGTTAATTGTAATATTCTGCCTCAAGATGTATACAAAGTGCTCTGATGCCAAGTGAGAGGTGGTGGAGTCACCATCCCTGGAGGTGTTTAAAAAACAAGCAGATGAGTTTTTGAAGGACATGGTTTAGCAGAGGGTGGGTGTGGTTTGCTTGATGATCTCAAAATTCTTTTCCAACTGGAAGATTCTGTGTTTCTATGATTCTAGTGGGAGCTTGGGAGCTGCAGCATATCCTGAGGATAGCTAGCCAGAAAAATGTAAAAGGACTCCCTTTTCCTTTATTTAAATTTTGCAGTAATTCTTCCAGTTCTGCTAGTGCTTCTGCTCATAATGTGAATGAGCTTGACAACGCAACTGGTGCATTTTCAAGTCTTATTGGAAAGGCTGTTCAAATCAGTTTTACTATTTTCTATTTGGTGCAGAGTGCTATGGCGATCAATATATGTTATGAGAAGGTGTTTCTTTTCATTCACACAAGGCTGGTACATTTTTTTCACTCATAAAACCCTGGGAAATAAAGATGTCTGGGTTTATTTTGTTTTTATTCTCTATAATTTTGATTTTCAGGAAAAATATGAGATGGAGGATTTGATTCTTTGGGGACTTCTTCAGTGGTTTCTCAGCTACCTTCCCAACTGTCTTAGTAATTCAGACATTTTAAAACAAGTTCTATAATGTTTTATTGTGAACTAAATATGACAAATGGGGCACAGTCTTTTAATACTGTAGCTAAATTGGTTTTCGCATGAGGAATAAAGGGTCTATTTGTTTGATCTAAGTGGAAGATTGATCATGGCTTGTGCTTTGACATTTCTACAGGATAGAATTACCAAGTTCTGCACCATCTATCTATCTATCTATCTATCTATCTATCTATCTATCTATCTATCTATCTATGCCTGGCAAATTACAGGCATTTTAAATGCATTTTCTCAAAGAAATTATTCACTTTATGCTTCAGTTCTGTGACAAATCCATCACAGACTTTTTCTTTTTCATATCTGGGTGAAGTTTAAATACGTTTTTGACTGATAAAGTTTATAGTGCTTAATTTGTGATTGCTTGAGATGCTGTCTCTAGACTCTCATTATCCAATTATTTCTCCATGGTTAATTTTACTAAAAATTCTGCATTGTGATAGCTACAGTGCCCTCTTCCACAGGGAAGGAAAGAGTTCATATTTTCCTGAGCATCTTGAGTTATTGTACCGCAATCAATTAATTTGCTACAGCCTTCTTTCAAAATCCTTTGTGACTGTGATAAGGAACCTATCCTGTATCTAATAGAGAAGTGGGAATCAACTGAGAGATGCCATCGGAGATGTAACATGAGTAAAGTGATGAATAGGAAATTTTTGTGTTGACATGTATGGGACAAAATTGTGTTTCTTACAGTAAAAATGATCCAGATGTTATACAAGAACTTGGATAAATTACCACTGTAGATAGATAATTGTGTCTAAGAGGTTATTGAAGCAAAGAAACCCTGTAGGAATTAGTCTTGCAGGTGATCTGGAGGTGTGATCTTGGCTGACTAGGAGGAGATGTCAGAAAGACAGCTGAGATTTGGAAGATGGAACATTGCTGACGTTGTAAGAAAAAAAAGATGATTTCTATACAGAATATAAGGATGACTATTTTATGGCACAGAATCCATTTTAACTCACTTTACTGGATACATACCTTCCAAAACTTTTGCTTGCTAATGGCATAATGGCTTGTCAAATTTTTTAATAAGAGAGGATAACATTTTCATCTGAATACTTTAATCCAAGAAGCAGAATTTGGCATAATTGTAATCAACTAACCAATGATAAACTCATCCAGGGCTTAAAATATGTATTTTCCAACTTTAGACACATCTTTTTCTCTTGTTTCTGACTGCCTTTTTTCCAGCTTGAATTTCAAGGCCTCTTGCTCAGTGACTTATGAAAAGTCCTTATCTCTGCATATCCATTTTGTTCTGTACAAACTGAACAGAGAACACCTCTATGCACCTGAAGTCAACTTTACAGCTATAAGAAAGGCCATTTTGCAGGGCAGACTGCATGATTTTCCTGTTACTAGGAGCATCTCTTCTAGTTGTAGCTAAGATATACAACAGTGGGTAGTGCACACTGGAGTGGTCTGAGCTACATTTACTCTATCACTAATTTTGAAGCAAACTCAAGCAAAATTAACCCACTGGTTTCTGTTTTTAAGGGTGCTACTGGAATATGGAGTACACATTTAAGACTATATATGCACCAGCATTGACTTAGTAGATCCTATTTAACCAGTGAAACAAAATGTGATTCAGAGGACTATTTCAGCAGAGAGATCTTTGCAAGTAGCCACAATCTGTGAGTCCTATAGCCATAACAGAGGCACCTGTACTTGCTTCAGGAAATTTACATCCATCAGGGAACATGCAAAGAGTACAAGTCAGTCTGAGCAGTAAGAGATAAAATTCCAAGTTTTCTATGGTTAAAAAGTCTTTGATGTTTTACATGAATAGAGTATACATGGAGACCAAATGCATACTCTCCAAATTTGATTCAATAAAGCTGAAACTCTCTGCCTTGCCCTTGGCCTCATAGTGCACCCCACATTAAAACCATTCAATAAAATTTGATACGTTGCCAACTGTTGCCTGCTTGAAGATTAAACTACTTAAGTTTTCAATTAAAATGATATAATACAACAAAGACACAAGAGTAGTGTCCTTAACCCTCCAGCTGAGCAATCAAAAAAAAGGGCTATTTACACTGGAGGAAGAACTGAATAAAGATACGGTTTTTGCACTGTGATCTGAAGGTCAATAGAGGGGAACTTGGTCTACTCATATAGATTTCCAGTATAACAATGTCAGTTTGGGCCTGATTTTAAACATATATAACCCTTGACATTGATGTATTTCTACCAGTATGAAGATGCTTGATCTTAGTAGAGCAGATGCAGTGATCTCAATGCAAGTGTAGTTCGCTGATGAGCGAATGTGAAGAGGTGCATCTGCACTGTATCCTGTTACAGAGATGTCTGAGATAACTCTAGCTAATAGAGGTAAAAAATTGTAGCTATGTTAAGATGGCATTGAACCTTCTGAGGGATAGTTATAGTAAGTCAATCACAGAATTGTGATAACGTGGCTCTGCTGTTTCCGGGCTTTAAAGTCTGCCTTAAATTAATGCTGCACTGTGCTCTGTGGACAAACATACACACTCAGAATTAATTAGTTGGTCTGTACTGTGGTGGTACTGACTTACACAACATAGACTTAATCACTGCTTCCCACTGTTTGTTCCCTGTAGATCTGATTCTTAAACTAACAAGAAGAATTTTATTTCTATTTCTTCTCATTGAATCTAAAGGAAGGCTGAATGATCTGTTCAGCTGGAGAAGTTCATATCATAAATACATTACTTGTGGTGAGCCCTAACTTTAATGTTTTGAGTAGAAGAGTATATAGCATATATTCCAGTGTAGCTGCGTCTCTATCATTAGGATAGTATCAATAAAGCAAGCAGATCTAATTAATCAAAGTGGTATAATTCCTGCATGCAGAAGATGCAGCCCCAGCCACACTAAGAATATGGGGATGAAAACTCCAGAGACGGGAAGTCTGGTGAGAATCTGATGTTCTCATCTGCAAATAAAATGCTACTAAATCACTTGGTCTCGGCTATTCTCAAGAGACTTGCAGCAGTGCATGAGGAGAGAAAAGTGTCTCTCAGTTAGTTAAGCCTCAGATCATGTAAGGTTCTCAAAGTCAAAAAAGCATGCTAATTTGCACTCTGAAGGGAAGCAGTAACTAATGTACTGGTGCGGTGTGATTCTTCTGACCAGTTTGACTAAAGAAGCGGGTCACTGCATCTGCACCAGCTGGAGCTTCTGAGTGACTTTCAGGAGCATAATATGTTTGGCAAGCAGCATGGTAATCTAATCAGTGAATGGAAAAGCATGACTGTAGACAAAACGGGGAAGAATGGGAAAAACTTACTAGTTAAAAAAGGAAACCAAAACAAACTTCCCCTCAACATTTCTAAACCTATGCTTGGTTGTATATTTCCAGGGGTTATAATGAATTTGATTTCTATATTGTAAATCTCATTGCCAAACATTTTAATATCATGTCAACAGCAATCAAATAGCATTGTATCTCCCCGGTTGTAAACTGCTGCATTGTCGATTGCTGCTTTAATGTGAGTTGAAGAAACAAGTGCAAAAGCATCTGGTCCTATTTGCATTTAAGTCCAATCTGCAGAGTCTTTACTGAGGTGAGAGTCCTAAAAGTAGCTCCTTCTGCAGTCATGCACAGTCTTAACAAGTTTCTATTTAAGATGTCTGAAGTAGCAAGATGACATCTAAAGGAAAAACATGGTCTTTTATTCAGTGGAAAAGCAACTAAATATCACAGGTTTTGTTGAACAGTACTTTTAAATGGTTTTGATATAGGAGCATTTGAATACTTCTACGTAAAGCATATGTAAAATGAGTATATCAATGATATTAATTAATACATTTTCTTTTTTTGGGAGCTATGAAATATCTTATGAAAAGACAGTAGGGTGTGCCCTTAAAGGCTCTTATTTAGCTTTTATCTTATTAGAAATAGAACCACCCAATAGAAAGAACAACATCGACAAAAGTAATGTGTATCTCATACACAAAATCATATTATCCATCTTTTCTACTGTAAAGTGAAAAAACCCTTTCTGTTGAGTTTGCATACCTTAAAATTAATTCATTTTCATTTTGACATAATTTGTAGCAAATCAGTAGAAACTCTCCTGAAAGAGCTGGTCCAACCTCCACACTTGATTACACTGGTGAGAATTCGGAATCACAGCCTTGAAATCAGTGAAGATTTGAAGAATGGAATTTGACACATATGAAGTGTATGTTGGCCCATTATCTTTTTGCAGTAAAAGGAAACTTCAGATAGTTTCCCTGTTGTGCACTGTAAATTCCTAAATCATTCTATAGATTGCAAAAGCAATATCGCATTTGGCATATTTGATCAAACGGATGGTATAAACTGCTTATGACAAAGGCAACAATAACAGTTAATTTAAAGAAAGGTAAAAGAAACTGCAAAGAATAGGTATAGAATGACCTCCTACAAAGGCAGAAATATGGGAAAATACAGGAAAAGCATATATACATATATATAAAGAAGGGGAATAATATAGCAAATGGATGCCAGGAGATTAACGCTCTCTTTTCTAAAGATATCTGAAAATGCATCTGTGCTGTATAAAGTATCAACAGTTATCTCTTTTATTAAATATTTAGAGTAAATTCCCTATTTAAAAAAATGCTGGCTACTTCTTTTGCATCCAATGAATATTCATTGGGAAGTTCATTGGTGGGTGCCTATTCAAAACTAAAAGATCAAAAGGGAACTGTGTCAATTTTGTCCTTTTCTGGGTTGACTGCTATTTTTTGATGTAATAAATTGCCAATTTTAGAAGGGTAAAGAACAGAAATGGAAACGAGTATGCCTTTCAGCAGACTTTTGACTGTGCCATTATGAATAGTCTCCAAACAAACAGCTTGTTGCAAGCCATTCACATAGCAGATAGACATCCAATTGTTAGCCATGCAAATAGCCATATCCAATGGTCAGACAGCTGTTAGCTGGCTCTTAGAATGATTGGTAACCAGACTGTTGTAGAACTTACTCATGCCTACAGGCTGCTGGGTCTCATCTTTTTCTAAAATCTTATTAATAAATTGAACACGTTTTATGGGATCACTGATGTCTATTGCCTCCCTTCTCACCATTTCTCTCAGTAACCAAGCAAAAGACAAAACTAAAAAAAAAACAAGTAGGAAAAGCATGTTTACACGCTATCTTTATAGACCAGAATTTTATCCCTGTAGAAGTATCATAGGTAAAATTAAAGCATTATTTGTGCAGCCATTGCAACACCTTTGTACTTCTAAGTGCAAGTATATTATACAGGCACACACATTGATACAATCACATATGCTGCTTATACGCTTGTACACATATTTATTAATTGCAAAGCCATATTCTGAAAATGTGTACACCATGAGTAAATTCAGATTTGTAAAGATTCATGAAAACTGCCACTGATTTCTAGAAAAGTCTTCTGCAGGTGCTGTTCTAGAACACCGGGCAACTGTGCACTCTTTTGATTGTGGATGGCTTTTAATTTCTTGGTGAAATTTTATGTGGTGCAAGAAGAATTTGTCTAACATAAATTAACTAAAAATGCTTCACATAAATTGAAAAAAATGGAAGATCAAAGCTTACTAGGTATCATGCTACTGGTCATGCCCAGGACTTCCCAAGTGTGGTAGAATTCTTCATCTGGAGTGTCCTTCTTGTTTACAGGACTTGATGCATAAATCAAATTGTAATGGACAGTGGAGAAGATGCGTTTCTTTTGGTTTTATCTAATTCAGCAGTTTCTGAAATTTTGGTAGCTGATACTCATTTAGTAAAATTGGTGATGTTTAGGCTCCTGTCCTCCTTCCATTCTCTCAGACTCTCGTGATCTTGTCTTCCTCTTCTCTTCATGAGACCTTCATGTGTTTTCTCTTCACTCTTGTTTCTGTTGCTGGTGTCTCTTGTCTCTTCTGTTCCTGGTGGTCACCTTGTGACCTCCTCTTCCAGCTCTGGTAAAACGCAAGCATACTGGCTGAACCCCAGTAACTCTTCAAAGATACTGAAATGTCTCTGCACTGTCTTGCTTTGTCAGATCCCTCACTTCTGGAGGAGCAAAGCACATTTTCCTGAATAGGCTCTCTGTGAAGCCAACACAGATTCAAGAAAACTTAGCTCATTGATTCTGTACTGAATCTCGTAATGATATCATCACTGAAACCCACAGCATTCATCAAGAACCACAACTCAAAGGTTAATGGTGACACGAGTGTTTTAAATTTGACTTCCTTTTCTTTATGAAACAGTCAGATCCTTTGCTTTCTGCTACCTTAGCACTTGAATTGCAGAGTTTTAGGCTGACATGGAGACCTGGCAGTGTACATTTTAGATTTTAAAATTGCTGATTGTTACGAATAATAGGCAGCAGAAAGTTAGATTATAATTAAATAACCTTCTGAGTTAGGGCACACAGTTAAGGAAACAGAAAACAAAATTTCAATCCTGCAAATAATTACCAAAGATGTTTTTCAGATTTAAAATTAACTGTAAGATCATGTGAGTGCACACTATCTCCACTACCATACATCTCTTACCTATAGGGTTATTTGGTCTTTTTCTTTATATATGCTTCCTCTGTTTCTTCTCATCTCTTTCTGGTTCAATGATATTTTAATTATGCCAAACACAGGAACAACATCAACAACAGATACGTACAACATACAACATACAACAACAGAAGACATATATTCAGCCACCTCATCCACTTCTCAAGACTCAGCATAACCACCTAAGTAGGTAATTCACTGGGAGAACAGAGTTTCTTTCTAGGAGATACACAACCCAGCACAGGTTTCCTGTCTCTGAATGAACATTCAAACCAGATCATGTATTTGGCCTCCCAGATCTCCCAATGGAATGTAAACAGGTTTGAAACACTTATATCTCTGGGTTGCAGTAGGTAGGAAAGTTAGGTACAGCATTACAGCATTACTTAGGCAACATGATGCCTAAATCCATCCAGAGGTGACTCTATGTAGCTATTTTCAATATCTAAAGTTCGAACAATTACTTTGCTGTATCTCACAGAGATGTTAGCGGTTAAAGATCACAACAGCAACACAATGATGGAAATTAGATCTAGAGCCACATTACACACCCCTCGAAATATGAAGAGTTAAAACACCATTTGGAACGACCGGAATAGTTAATGTTCTTTTTGACATTTGTCACCAAATAACTTCTTTCTGAACATCATGAATACATGCACTTACGAGCTTCTTGGAATATTGTTGCTAAAACCGTGCCTTGTCCTGTGAGAGTTCCAAACAGGTTTATGGAGTAACAGGTTTTTCCTTCTCACCTATTACATGGAACTGATTGCAAGTATTCATCTTTTATTTTCCACAACATTTAGAATCTTGCAAAAGCTTCCTCAGTTTCAATTACCTACATATGTCTATTAATCAAAGACCTCTAGCTGGTATTTTCCAGGTCCTCCAGATTTCTTAATTGTGTATCTTTTATTAATTACCTCAAAAACTGCTTTAATACTCCCTACAAGGTATCTGATTTTCCTGTTGCCGGATGTAAGTTCACTAGGTGAAAGTTACCATGAAACAATTTAATGGGAGCTTCGATCTCATTGTTTTTTACTAATTATTGTTTATGCATCCAGTGCCCCAGGTGTCTATAGTGCTTAACAGGCAGTTTAAAAAAAGGCCATAGCCCAATTAACTAAAACAGTAACTATTAAAAAAAAGGTGAATGTGTTGGGGAAAAGGACAAGATGACAAGAATTATTGCAAGACTGAAAGTTCACAAATATGCTTACTGTTACAGATGAAAATTGCCCATTTACAGCAAACTAAAATGGAAAGACTGGAACAAAGAGTGAAGTGCTTAGTGCTGGGAGCCTAACTGGAAGCTGAGGGCTTTGGAGAGAGATCTGAAGAGAGAAGAATCATTGTGTGGGGATAAGAAGCATGAAGCAAACAAAAGCATGTGTCTTTTGTGAAACAAAGAGAGTAGCGGAAGTAGAATCTGTCAGGCTGCTGGGGGGAAACAGGGTAAGTCAATAGCCGGTTAGAGGCAAACCTTTCCCTGGACAGTGAGGATGAGAAACTATTTGCTAACATCCCTACATCCCTTGCTGTGCTTGGAGCTGCATGCTACACAGAGGACATTGTCTGGGCCACGAAAGAGTTTACTGTTTGAAACACTGATAGTTTTGTTTTATCCACTATGGTTCTTGCAGCTACCTTTGCCAAAGAGCAGCTATGCCAAAGCTAACTCCCAGTGTCAGAAATTGTTGGACTATTGAGGCAAAATCTGGACCACAATTCACGAATTTCTCCACTGTAGTGAATATGCATAACAACTAAAACTGTTGCACAGAATTTGTTCCCCTTCTGCTTGACTTCATTATGGGTTCCACGAAGACGCTTTTTCTCCTGATTGAAGGTGTAAGGATTCAGTGCTGCTTTCCTGAACAAACTAGTACTTTGAATTTAGCAGTTTCAGCTTGTCTAGATATTTCTCTCATGTTTCAAGTGCCAATTATCTTTTTATGCAAACTGTATCTTTAATGACATGAGGAATTTACACAAATCTGTGCTATTTCAGAATTCTTAGTACCGACAGTAGAGATTTTGTCAAATCTTCAGCTAGTGGAAGTTAAAAGTACTTCTCTTTACTATAATTAGCTCAAGGGTGTCAAACTCATTTTCATCAGGGGCCACATCAGCCTGCTCCTGCAGCTTAATGTGTATCACACGCTGCACACAGGCCCAGCACTGGCAGGAGAGTAGGGGCAAGGAGCTTGGCACTGCCGCTGGGTAGAAACAAGGTGCTGCGCTGGATAAAACAAGGTGGAGGGCTGGATTCGGCCCACAGGCCTTGTGTTTGCCAGCTGTGAGATCACCTAAAACAAGACAGACAGCTAGTGTTATGTTATTCTCACTGTGACAGAAAAATTGTAAAAATGCTTCTTTGTATTCACCGGGATTGTAATATTTGTTTCAGTAAAATTGTCAATGGAAAAATGAAGCTGTTCTTTGATTTTGGAAGCCTTATTTCAATGCATTCCTGGTAAACTGCTTTTAAGGATGCAGATGTAGGCTCATCCTTCATGACAATGGTGCTGCTTCAACAGTCCTGTGTCCAGCAGTGGATGGCTGCAGGCCAGTATCCAGTTAACTTCCTGGATACAAGGAAAAGCAAGTTACTATCTCCTTTATTTTAAATATACCTCTTTTATTTCTAAGTAGTACCATTAGTTTTTATTGATGGGACTAATGCTTTGCATTTAGCCCAAATTACAATAGGAAAGGAGATGCTTAAGGGTAACTGGGTGATGAAAGGACTACATTAGTGTACAAGTCCAAAGGCTGCTGTTTTCTATTTGTAATGCTGAATCCACATGCAAGTCATATTTAAGCTATAAACAGTGGCGCCTAGGGAGTATACACTCAGATTGCCTTGAGAAACTAAATACTTTTATCAAATCACCAGATGGACCTAAGTTCAAAAGACACTCTTGAACAACATGGCTTTTCCTATATTCACCTTTAGACAATAAACAGGGATTTCAGCAAACTAGACAACTTAATTAGCAAACTGCCTCTGGTTTTTAGAGTTTTATTTAGAGATGCCTACTATACATAATTTCAAACTACAGGTAATTTCACATACCATACTTAGGTTCAGCCTCTACTGCTCTGTCTTGTTTTAATAACCAGAAATATTGTGCAGTTCTACTACTTTCAAAATTTCATCAGAGAACTGCAAGACTATACCATCCTTATTCTGTCATCACAGCATATCATTTCCAGTTGGGCGAGACTAATCATTTGATGCTGTGAAGTTTTATCCTCCATAATAATACATTTTTGGCACTGATTTGGAGGAAGTTTCAGAGAATAAAGAGACAAACCCTGGCTAAATGGAAGAAACACATCCAGAGCGTGTGATTTTCATCATGGCACTAGAAAGAGACAGGTTTTTGATTCTCAGGATGTCTCAATAGGGCAATTGTCTGTTTGGATGAAACAATTTTCATCATAGTAGGAGGAGCACTGATAAATATGAAGATGTTATTGAATGTACTTCAAACTGTAGCAGCTGGATAGAGGTTTGTTAACTCAGATGCCATTAGTTCCAAAGTAAAGGGGAAGATAGAGTTTTCTGAAACGAGAGAAGAATAGTAAGGATATATGAGTTTAATTACCTCCATGTCTGCATGTATGTTTGAGGAATATGTCAAATGATCAAGAGGAATGATAGGGCATCTGACAGTGATTATGGCTTTGGAGGCATAATGGAAGTTCTGATGGGTGGATTGTGAAGTTAAATCTCAGTTCAACTGCAAGAAAGAAATCAGCAGAGACCCTTATTTCTTGTGTCATAACTAAAAACAAGCTCACAGCTGTAATCAGATGGTAGAAGTGGAATATAATCGATAAAGCTGAATATAATCAGTAGTAGCTGTGAAAATTGAAGGCAACTGAGAACCGAGTACTCTCTAGATGCCTAGTAAATGCTTTGTACCTTTTCTGTACCACTTGTGTACCAGTGTCCAGAGCCACACTGCTGCAGACAAAGCCAAAAAGCTTTAAATGTCAGGGTAGCTACAAATATGACCAAATTGGAACTGAAGAGTGTGTATAAGATCTGAGCCACTGTAAGCTGCAACAAATTACACTCTCCATGAAAATGAAAAATTTGAAAATAATATATAGCTAAGAACAATGTTGGGTAGGGATGAATATGGGCAGTGATAAGGAGAAGAAGGTAAGACAAGGAGAAATATGAGAAGTCTAACAGAAGTTCATTAAAAACTTACAGATGAGGAAACAAAACTTTCTGCCTACAGAAATACAAGCATATGAGGAGACGTGGTTCTTTCTAAACGAACAAAGGACAGGAATTTTTGGTAATTTTTTCCAACATTAGCTATGAAATTTTGTCTCTTTGATCACACTATAATAAGAAAAAACCCCACTTAGAATGGATGTGTAATGAATTTTAAATTTTTCCTTAAAAATAATAAAGAAAACATACATAGGAATGAATTAGAGTGGCACTAAAACTGCCAACATTAGCCTAACTTTGCTAACAGTATAGCCAATGGTAAAAGTAACATCAGCTTTGAGAGAACTGGCGTTAGGTTAGTGCTGAATGCTTCTGAAAATTACCCCCTCAGAGGATAAGTGAACCATCAACCACAATTGCTTGGTGAAGAGTAATTCCTGCCAGAGGAGTTGTTTATTTGTTTAGTTTTGTTTTCTTTATGGGAAAGCATAACAAAATCAGTATATGATGAGAAAAGTGGGGGAGGATACTGGAGTCTCTGTAGGATGGTCACTATGGTTTGTTACAAGCTCTTCCCGTTAGCTTGGCTTGGCAGGGAGAGCAGCCCTGCTCCACCGACTGCCCAGTGGCTGTGATCAAGACAGAGGGAGAATTCACCCAGAAGACACAGCAAGGCACATGGTGGTCTGACTAGAGGAAAATGGTGGCACTTTCAAAGCTAGCTAACTTTTACTTGAAATTTACTCACACATAGAGATGGACAAAACTTCAACACAGTTTTGCCTTAATGCCAAGGTTTTGTACAGCATCAACCATGCTGTCAACACTTACCAACAAATACGAAGTGATGCTACTGCCTGAGAAGTATATTGTACTGGAAGTTGAAATGCTAGTTATACAAGCAAAAGACATATTTACCAGGAAAATGTGATTTTCTATCCAGTACCACGAGACTACTTAGATATGATAGGGATTCATCCTGAATACAATTTGAAAAAAACAGCTTTGAAAGTAGTTGTGTTGCTATCATGGGTAAAGATAATACTTAGCAAACTGACCATTACATCTAAGTTTCTAAGGCAACATGTCAGCAAAAAAGAAATAATGAAATTGAATCTTAATCTCTTGGAGTTTGCTGAGAAATAACAATATTTGATAAAGAATACAGCAATAAAGCTATAAAAGATTATAAGACTACTAAACTTTGTGATACTGCATTGCCAACTGCCTAAAGCACAAAGAAATGAAAATAATAACACTAGTAGTGTCACCTAGACTACATTTTACAGAATAAATTCAAATATGCTAAGCAAACAATTTAATTTCTTTTATATTGGTATGCCCTGGCTTGGATATCTTTCAGAAATTATTGTGAAGAAATGATATAATAATTTATTTTGGTTGACATTTTGCTCTTTTTTACCTAACAAGCTAGTTTAAGATACTAACTCAGTTAAAAAAAATCCATTCCTTTGGAATGCAGAAATAGTAAAAAAATTCTGGAGAATATAATGCTTATGATAGACTACAAAAAGATGCAGTTAAATCAAAAATGAACAGTTATACACTTTTTCTGCTGCTGGAATCCTAGGGTTCTTTCTGCTTGTTGCCTTCTTTTTGTCTGATGACATAGGCAAAAAGGCAGAAAAATACCACATGCAATAGGGGTTATCCCAAAATGTCACTGGGATGCAAACTTGTCCCAGCACTTGATGGGACCTTTACATGACAGTAGCTGATTCAAGTTACTGCAACAGTCTCAAAAGGTGTGTCTGTACTGCATTAGTTGCGTCAAGTACAGATTTTTATTCGTTGTGGTTTAAGTCAGTTGTATCTTTACTGCTTAATCCTCCCCTGAGTTTCTCTGTTTGCCAAATCTGCTTCCTTGCTCCAGATCTGAGCCAAAGTGTGAGGCAACTTATAGGAGAAGTATAGATGGCTGGGGAATTTAGTCTTGCATGGTTTGAGCTGTAAACTAACATGCCTGGATAGATTTACTAATAAAGATCAGTATTATGATGTCAACCACTTAGTAGCTAGGGGTGCTGAGCCAAATGACCTCATTGAGGCCTGCACATCGACACCACAGACACTTACAAATAACTACCAATATGATACAATATACAGAAATAGAGTGGCATTTTTCCCATAGACCTTTATACCCCAGACAGGACAGGGATGGCTCAACAGCTACTAAGGCAAGAAAGTTAGTAAGATTTCATTTTCACTCATCCCGTCACCAACCACTAATTAGGAGCATTCCCTGTTCTTGTGATTTTTATCATGGTCACGTTATTTGATACATCTCTGTAAAGCCCCACTTTTGGAGCCATGTGATTACATCAGACAGAAAGTTTCCAGAACTCAAGGTTATTTATTTATTTTTTTAAAAAAGGAAAGCCATAAACCAAAACAATAGGGAGCCTAAAAATTCTGAGTTTTTCAAGTGTCATTTCTGTGGCCTGACATGACTTTAACATCTGAGGTTAACAATATGAAATTAATGTTGTGTTAAAAAACCAAACAAACTAACAACAAAACTCTGTTCCCTAAGGAACCCAAATAAATTGCTCTAACTTTAGGTAACCATCAGCTGAGTTTTGATCTAAATTAGGGACATCTATTTACTTTCAGTCTTTTCTTTAACCTTTCCCTGATTCCCTGATTAAAACTGTTTGCTTCTTTAAACAGCTCTCAGGATAATTCAATCTTGTTGATGTTACATGGTATTTTTCATGTGAACAAAAAGAAATATTCGGTACAGAAGAAGAGGTAAAAAGGGCAGTTTAAAATATTTTATGGTGAGAAATACTTCTTTGTTGGCTAGAAATGTGCGTTTTCTAAGCCAAGTGTCCATTCCAGATTATGTAGTTAAACTCTCACTAATATAAAATACTTGAGGACTTTTCTTTGGGCATTCTATGGTCTGTCATGCTGTTTTCTGAACCAACTGTCATTTTGTTTCGTTACACAATTACTTTTAGTGATTCACCTTTTTAATGAGAGCAGAAGGGAAACAGCAAAGAAAATATTTCTCTAAAATGTTTTCAGAAAGGCCCATTGGAATTTGAAATGGGTCTTATTTGGTGTACTTTGCATAATTTGTTACACTAAATATGAAACAGATTTCAGCTGCAGCTGTAGTGCATGTGTTATTCAGAAAAGCCCGAGTCTCACAGAACACAACCATTGGCTTACTCAGAGTTTGTCAAAATTGTAATCTCTGGGCAGAACAACACGGAGCAAAAACATTGTATAAAAAGGAAACTAAATAAACAATCAGGAGCAGACACCATTCGCTGAGGATTCACACAACATTTGCTCTCTCTCACCTTTGTTTTTGGCAACCTACATGATTATTTCATGTTAAATGTACCTGGGGAGGGAACAGTGAATATTTTATCGATTTGCTTGATCAACGCTATTGTTATCACATAGGGACATGTGCAATGAGACAAAAATACGCCTTGTCCTGCATAGGGGATTTCCCCAGTTATATTCACCAAGGACCACCCATGACTGCTGCTCTATCATCGCAAACCACTACAGGCAGGGAAAGCTGTGTGAATTTCAGTTTGAGCTGGTGAAATGGCTTCAATTAGGCATTACACCTCCCAGGTACAAACGGTGACTTGTAGCAGGTTTGTTCTGTCTTTGCCAATGTGGTTTAAATTTACAAGTACAACAACAAAAGTAACTAGAACTTGTATGGCTGTGTTGATAGCAGCTCTCCACATTCATTGTTTGCATTCTGAAGTGGAGGGTGATCACTGGTGTCTGCAAACACCATCCTCAGGTAACAACCACAGCTGCTTCACATATATATATGGCTATAGCAGCAACTAGACCGTAACAGTGACATCATAGTTACAGATGAGCTCTGAAATGGAAAGAATTCTCTATTCCTGAATAAAGAACTAGATTAAATAATAATAAAAGAACAGAAGATTTCTAATATAGCTTTTAGGAAACAGCAACTGTTTTTTAACACTCTTTTTTCATCTCACCAGCAGAATTCAGTAATGGATGAAGATGAGTCCTCTGCACTACTGCAATGCAAGAACATAACAGAAGAGGTAGACTCATGATGCTTCTCACTGTTAAGACATCTAATATTTCATGTTATAGCAGCCTAGCTTCAGTTGCTCATCTTTTGGTTTAATTTTAAGCAGAATTTTCCGTGATTTTCTCTGCAAGCCTTCTTGGTCCATTATGGATGGCAATGATCCTGTGCACAGGAAGTACATGAGGAAAAATGTTTTTGCCTAGGCTCGACAGAAAGGGGAATAAGGCTTGAAGGCATGTAGAGTGGGTGTGCTCAATGAAGGTTATTCTGTGCAAATTGACAGAGTCACAGGACATAGGTAAGGAGACAAAGTGCTAGCTCTGTTAGCACTTTAGAAAATGGAAAACAATTGTGTAATTAAAATCACAGACATAAGTGACAGGATTAAAACTATAGAAGAAACTTTGTGGAATTTCTTAACTGTTTTATTCCTTCTTATGCAGTTTAATAACATTCTTATCTAAGTTCAAGAAATGCCTTAAGGAATGACATATGTTACAGTTAAAAATTTAACAACGGTTGACTCAGACTTCAGACAAGATTTTATAACTGCCCCTTTCCTATGCTTTAGACTACTATAAAGTTTACTAGTTAAAATATGCCAAGTGTCTTCTTTTGAATGGATTTCTACAATGCCGATTTTTTGATCTACTGCTTTGACTCAACTTGGGATTTCACAGTATTCAAACCTACAACCTTCATGGAAAAAAACACGAAACTCAGCTGTTGGAATTAGATATTAGCGGCTGATCAGTAAAAATCCACCCAAAACTGACCCACTAGTTTTCACTATGGCTGAGCAGATGGGGAAAGGCATCTTTGTTTTTGTTGTCAAGGGTCCACTTTGTGAGGCACTACCAGACATGCAGCTTGAGATGTAAATCTAAGACCAAAAGCTTTCATGGAGCTTTGCTACATCTTTCTCCCTGGTGTTTTGGGTCTAGGTAAGTATTCCACCATCTGAGAAATGTTTAAGTAAGGCCTGATCTTACACCAAAGGAATTCAGTAATAATACTCCTGAGCAAAATCAAAACTTTAATTTCCAAGCCAAACCATTCATTTCCTGAAACACCTTCAACTTTTCTCCTCCTGGCAGTGGTTCCCCTTTTAACCTTCCTTTATCCTAAAACCATCACAAACAGAAAATGAACTAGCCATTGCCAGGTAGGAGCAGCTGACATGCAAACAAGGATTCAGTCACCCAGATCCTAAGCTGGAGGACCTAACAGAAGGGAGGAATTTGAAAGGGTGGATCTCCAGGAAGGAAATGAGGAAATATTTCCTGTATCCATATTTAGCTGCACTCTTCCCACATCTAGATGACAAATGTTAAGAGGGAAGACTTGCAAAGGAAGAGATTCAAAAACACAAATGAATCTTGAATATTCTTTTTCCATTAAAAAAATTTAGATATTTGATTCTTATTTGTGATTATTTTTCATTGTGAAGTGAGGTATGTTTGATTAGTGGGCTTTATAAAGGGCAGAACCTGAACTTGGAACATCAGAAGTAGTCTTTGAGTAAGAAAGGATGAGGTGATTGATGATAAGATTTTATGAGAAACTTAAATCCAGGCACTCCCTGTCAGATCATGCTGGTCCCCAGTATCATGAAAATAGAAATACTCTGAATGGTTAGGGAAAGAAAAAGATTCAGAAAGTCAAAAATAGAAATATTGTCTTCTAAATGCAATTGATAGCTTTCTTCCAAACTGTAGAGGACAACACAGGGTACTGCAAAGTTTTAAGATTTCCAGTATCAGTATGTTTACATTTGCATGCAGTATTTTAGTTTGTTCTTCCCTTTGTTTTTCTTAATTAAAACTTACAAGCTACAGAGTGCAGTTGAGAATTCATGTATAGCACTCAAATAGCTTTTAGTTCTTCAGAAGAAAAGGACAAGAATCAGGAAGAACTAAGCGTTACAGAGTTGAATGTCTTGAGATATAATACTCTGTCAGGAGTAATTTCACTTGAAGTCAATGGAAACATATGAGTGTAAAACTTTGTGGAAGAAAGAGAAATGGGATCTGATCCAAAACTTGCTGAAATCCATGTGAACTTTTTCTCTGAATCCATTGAACTTTGGATCAAGCTCCTAGTTCCTCAGATAACAACAGCAGTCTGGCTTCTTAAGGCTGCCAGCATTTCTGCAGTAGTCAGTCATATTCTGCTCCACTGCATCTAGGAGGGCACTGAAAGTAATGCTGTGCTGAATATAGCTGTACAAAACAAATTCACAGTTTCTGTGGACATTTTCTGTCTCTTTACCAAGTAAGCAGAGGACTAAGTTATATATTAGAGCAACTGTGGCTATGACATCTCCTTCTGTCTCTTGTATGTACCTAATAACATCTGTTACTATACAGTAGCAATGATTGAGCTGCCCTTCCAAATAAGAGAGAGAAAAGATTCATACCCTCCTTGTAGTTTTAAGATCCAGGTAACTGTTCACCTGTTCAGGCTTTAAGAGTTTATAAATGGAAATAAGTTACTAGTAGCTGTATGAATAGAAGTCCTGCCTTTGCTTTGTATTTATATTAAGGATTGATCTTCCCTTTTTGTATAAAATTTATCATTTGTATTTCATGACTTTTAGTTTAAAGCTTGAAGTTCAAAAAATATAGCCACTTTTAAAAAAAAATTGTTAATTTATTTTGATCTCAATGAGCAGGATAAAACGTGCAATAATGCATAAAGCTGGCAACAATTATAGAAACAAATAAAACATTTTTTTCTCCTAAGGCTTGGAGAAGAGAATAGCAAAAAAAAAGAACTGGAATTTTCAGTGGTTTAATGTTGTCTCAATGCTGAGTTTAAGTATAAAAGAATCTCTGAGGCTTTTCAGGATGTGCCAACAGGTCAAAACACTTTCCAGTTGCTCTAACTACTTCTTAATAAAGTGGAACTGTTTGAGGATTTTACAAGTCCCATGGGTCAGGAAACACATATTAAACAGCCTTACAGATTTTTTTTCTCTTTCAATATTGAACCAATATTGTATGACATAAAAAGCAGTCCTCCATTCTCTTCTCCGCCATAGAGAGACCCCTTTCAATGTCTTTTTTGAGTGTGAGGGTAGAAGGACATTCCATTTTAAACATAAACTTTACTCAGTTCCAAATTAAAGAGGGAAAAAAGAAGACCTTCTGTGAGGAGGGAGAATTAAAAGGATGAAATGAGGAGAAACAGAAAAGAGCAGGAAGACTGGAAGAACAAGGACAAAAACAAGGGAAGGAAAAAACATGTTCTTTTCCTCCTTTTCTTGCTTTCACTACTAGTTTCTCCCTTTTTTCCTTTCATTATCTAGTTGCACCATTTCGGCTACTGACATCCCTTTCTGTTCTGTAATCTCTCATTTTGTCTTCATTATTACTCATTTTACATAAATGCATTAAAACAGACATATAAAATGTTTTAAATACTTATTCCTTGAACCCAAAATCACCAACATGAAATGTGTTGTTTTCCTGTGAGAAGATATTTTCCAGTTTTCTGTCAACTCTACCTGCAAAAGGCAGCAGAGATCGAATTCACAGGCTCTCATCTGAAGATCTTCAGCTCATCTCCAAGCCACTGTATCACTTGATAGTTATCTCAGAAGGCACAGAACACCATCCTTTGACCAAACTGTCAAGTTCAGAGGTAGGGTAAAAACTCAGAAGTTTACTATCATATTTGCTCTATAAAATAGCTGAGTAAGTTGAAGCATTCCTCTTTCTTGCCACATGCACCTTATTGTCAACCATTTTGTCCAGTTTGCGTTCTAGATTTTATGTTTTATTTCCCTCTTTTTTCTCCTTTGTTATGAATTCCTTCCCATTATGTATTAACTAATTTTGGCATTTAAAAGGATTCTTCTTCCTTTTTAGAAAAAGAACTGTCTCCCTATCGATGTTTTCCTATTCCATTTTCTCCAATATCCTCAACAAATAACCCAGACACAAGATGAAATGTCTTTAAAGTTCTTCTACTTTGCCAGCCAGTCACTAAGAATTACTCAGTTTCTGACCCTAAATGATTTTTGTGCAGTTACATGCCTGCCAGCATATGGCTAAAGCTATTGCTTTTTTTTCATGTGGCTATAGTTATATTTGCAGGCCCTGCACTCATTTTTTTTCTCTAAATTCTGCAGCAAGAGCTTGTAGGAGCAGAACACTAGAGCCAAATGAGTGTCAGAGTGGATGATCCAATATTATTTAGTTTTAAGATCTGTAAGTTGTAACATGAAGTAGGGATAGTAAAAAAAATCCATTACTTTATTGTTTTTGTTGTTGCTGTTGCTGGAAGAAGGCAGAATATTCACATGTACACTAGTAAGGTCATTTGCTGAGCTGGCTTTAAAATGGAAAGGTTTTAAGAGGATTTCTTGGAACAGAAGAATCCTGAAAACAATCAATATGCAGTGCTGATAGTTGGTACCTCTTCCATTTTTTTAACTTTTTAGTATTTTCAGTAATTTTATATTAAAAGCAGATGATTTTGGCTGATGAAACACTTAGCCACTGTCATCACTCCTGAAAAATAATGTCTTCTTTCAAAACCACCTCTTGTCCTTTGGATGCAAACCCTGCTAAGTTTTACTGTAAATAAGTAATTTCCACTGGATATTTGCTTGAAGACTGGAAGTGTATCAGAATGCACTTTCTTCCAATTTATATACTGTAATTCTGGTTGTCATAATGTGAGTCTGTTTTTCTGCAGCTATGTAAAGAAAAAAAATTTATAATATGAACATCAGGGATTTCTGTAGTCCATGTCCGAGGCTTGTTATATGGACAGGAATTTGGCCATTCAAGTTATGTTTCTATTACTTTGTCCTACTTAGGGCAATATGAATTCTGCAATTGATTAAAGGCTGCAGATCAGGGATACATCCAATCTACAAGGCTATTAATTGTGTGCAAGGCAGAACACAATGAAGGATGCTCATAATTACATGATGAGATAATTATATGACGAATGCTTAAAAAGTTGAAATGTCCTTTTCTTGTTAGGCTTTAATGTCTTGCACAACTTCGCATCAGATTCTAGAGACAGATTATAACTTGTTCGGATAAATGAGTTTCAATAATATTACATCTAAATAATCCACTAAGGACACAGCAAATGGACTTTTAGATGTATCATTCCACTCCTGTGTCTCTTTGAATGAATCAATCAAGTGGTCTGATTATATTTTGTGCGAAAGCCAATCGCAACCCGGGTTGTATGAAAAGAAGTGTGACCTGCACGTTGAGGGAAGTGATTCTTCCCCTTCTACTCTGCTCTCGTGAGATCCTACCTGGAGTACTGCACTCAGTTCTGAAGTCCTCAATACAGGAAAGACACAGATCTCTTGTAATGAATCCAGAGAAGGGCCATGAAGGGGGACTGGACCACCTTCCACATGAGGACAGGATGAAAGACCTGGGTTTGTTTAGCCTAGAAAAGAGAAGGCTCTGGGGATACCTTATAGGAGCCTTCCAGTACTTAAAGGGTGCTACAGGAAAGATGAGGAGGGGCTTTTTATCAGGGTAAGTAGTGATAAGACAAGAGGTAATGGTTTAATGCTGAAAGAGGGGAGATTTAGATTAGCTATTAGGAAGAAATTTTTTACTGTAAGGGTGGTGAGGCCCTGGCTCAGGTTGCCCACAGAAGTCATGGATGCCCAATCCCTGAAGGTGTTCAAGGCCAGCTCGAATGAGGCCTTGTGCAATCTAATCTGGTGGGAGGTGTCCCTGTACATGGCAGGGGGCTTGGAACTGGGTAATCTTAAAAGTCCCTTCCAACCCAAACCGTTCTATGGTTCTATAATCCTATGATTCTATGAATCAAGAAGGGTTTACATTATCTGTCCATCTAGTTGCCCCTTTATTTGAGTCCTCAATTTTTTAACAATATGCAATGCCACTGAAATAACACAAATTACTTGAATCCTGTGTAACTTTTAAGTCTGTGGTTTCATAACAGAATCAATTTTGCATTAACTAAAGAATAGGGAGAAGGACTATATTGGTATCAGTGTTTTTCTCATTTATTTCAGAACTGTGAAATAAATGAATAACAGTATTTGCATTAATTGGCATATCACATATTAATTGGAAATGAGATCACTGTTTCAATTAACATCATCAATAGCACACGCACAATAGCTGTCTGTGGATATAATAGAGAGGAAACAATTATGAAAAAAGATAAAATAAAACCACAGAGACACTGAGCGGTGTTACAGCACAGACACCTAACATAATCCTATTAATAGAATGGTCCTACAGACAGCATGCTTAAATCATACTAAACTTTATTAAATGTACCAATGGCTTAGAATGATCAGGTAAGTTGTTGACTTTTTGTATTTTACCAAATGAGCTAGTTATTAGAAATTACCATTTTGCAAGATATTAGCCACTGAGCAAGAACATTATGCTTACTTATCTTATTGTACTCAAGCCACTGAGTCTGTTTGTGCTAAAGATGTCATTATTTAAAATAACTGTTTCTTAAAATAACTATTTCTTAAAATAAAATAATTATCTCCTTAATATTTTCATTTTATGTTTCTCTAAATGTCACAAAAAAAAATATCACTTTTTCATACCTTTTCAAGACTGACTCCCTGGTTCCTGACAATCTTCCCTTACATCCCCCAAAGCTCAAAGAAAGCTGCAAATACTATCCCAGAAAGCTTGTATTTTATTTTGACCTGTTCCTCTTTTTGTTTGGAAAAAAAATCTGAAGAAGCGAGTGTAATATATTACCTCTGGTGGCTTAGCTGGACAGCAGCAGGGGCTTGTAATAAGGATGTGGTAATACACCACAAAGAATCTGTAGACTCATAAAACTTGACCTTATAAATCTCTACGTTTATCAATTCCATACAGCAGCCACTCCCTGTGGTGGAAGTCTTAGACCAATAAACCTGCAGTTGATAACCATACAATTTATCCTCCATTTTTCCCTCCAGGTCAGCTAATCATGCTACATTAATAATGTCTGTAAAAAATTGGAATGTCTCTTGAAAATAAAGATACCATCTGATTCTTGTCATTACTTTGCATATATGTAAGACGTTAAGCAAACTGGTTTACAGTGATAGCCAGGAGTAATATTTTTTACTTGTTCATATCTCTTTGTTTAAACTTCCCACTCTCTCACCTGGAAACCATTTTCTGTTGGGTTTTTTTGTTTATTTTTGGGTTTTGTTTTTTAAATTCACTTAGCTTCCCAAAATAGGTGATTTCTTTCTCTGGACAGTTAACACTTCAGAAACAATAAAAGATCTTTCTGCTGCAGGGACTACTGCAGTTCCTATGCTATGTTAAGGGGTATCTTAACATAGAGCATCTTCTGTGAGGCTTTTTTATGTAGTTGGGACCTAGATTTGATGCTAAAGACTATGGTCTGAGTTCCTTTTGAACACAGGTCTGTATGCACTAGTGTTTCTGACCAGAGTTCTATATCTGCCTGTAAAAAGTGCCTATACAAACACAGTAATTCCTTTATCTGATTCTCATGCCTGTTTCCTGCACACAGCGCTTTGCACTCTGATACACTTAGTGACGATGAGTGAGAATGATTTCAGATTAATCAATAAGAAAATTGATTTAGAATAAAGCCAAGAAAACCAGAATGAAACCAAATTAAGATATCCTGATTTATCCTCTGATGTGCTTTATCTTGGATAGAAAACAGCTGCATATCTCCACTTGATACCTGATTCCAAAGAATATTAAAAATGGTTGTGAAGTGAACTGGGATGAAACACGATGCACAAATTTAGAATAAGAATAATGAGAAAGTAGTAGGTATAAGTGGTTTCCTTTTTTAAAGATTTGCTTGCCACTGAATGCCTAAAGGAACTCCCAACTATGAGCAAATTAATTAGCATTATGCAAAGCAAAGTAAGATAGGATTAACCCTAAGAAGTTTAATTTCAGTACGTGACTCCAGAGAAACTAATGGATCCATCAGTCAACAAAAAGCACTCAAATCTGCACACCTTACATTAAACACGAGACCGGAGATCATAATCAGATTTTACCTTACGATGTTTTGCAGAAAAATAAAGATTCTTCTATCAAAACTATTGCCAGAAACATAAAACCGCAGTAGTTGCACATTTGATCTGTCTGATATCACAAGGCAGAACCTAGATCACTGGAGGATATCCCACATTTCTTGTCCAAGGAATATGTAGCCAAGGAGAAAAGAGAAAAGATTGTTGGCTCCCCATCACTTCAGTGCACTTGAAGGAGAGAAAGAAAATGTACTGCATTGAACAATAAGGAAATACAGCTTATTTTCTCCTGAGGAGAAAGGAGGACTAGAGAATGATTATTCATTACATAAAACTTTCTTGGAACTTAAGTTACAGATGCACTCATACACCTGCTCTTATTAAAGGCAAGACATGACACATCAACAAAATTCCAGAGAATTCAGTGTGTTTAGGTCATGATTTTGCACTTGAGGAAACTTCGTTCCACATATGTAGACTAAATCTTTTAAAATTTGCACGATCGAGGTCATGCCGAACCAATAATCACTCAGACTGCTAAAACATTAAATAAGACAATGCACTTGGAAGAAAATATTTTGAGGGAAAACAAATTGTAAACAAGCAAATAAAAAATCCAAGCATTATTAAATATGGTTTTATTTTATTCCCTTTCTTTTTGCTCAGAAAAAAACCCCAAGCTATTTTCAGGAAATCAGTTCACTTTGACTATTTAGTCACCAGCAAGATCTACTAAAAGAACAATAATAACAGATATAGGAGTTCTCTTTCCAGTATTATCTTTTCCTTAAAGGCAATGTAGAAAACAAAAGTAGGAGGACTCCTTTTTCCTATAGCAGAAGAGTTTTAATATCTTTTTCAGCATTTATTTCCCTGCGATATGAATTTTTATTAAAGATTTATTTTAATCTTTTAAACATGTGATCATTTAAAAACATATTTTTAATGATATGTTGACAAATTCACAATCCTGCTTACAAAAATATTTTTTCTTAAAGAATTTTCAGATAGATACAATGTCATAGACAGCATAAAATAATGCAGTATTGATACATCTCAGATTATTTTTGCAGTGGAAAAAGTACTGTATTTCAGACAAAATGAAATGCTTACTAGAGTTCTAAAAACTATTCTATTCTATTCTATTCTATTCTATTCTATTCTATTCTATTCTATCAGTCTCTTCTTTATCAAGATCAGCACTAAAATGAGCTGGTATTCAATCCTTTTATTCAGGCTAGTGTAGTCTTTTATTATACACACATAATGGAAATGGTAAATGGCAAGCCTTGGATCTGATTCTACAGTGACCACTAACCACAGAAGTTTTATCTCTGGTTTCTTTTACAGAAAGTCAATCTACCAGCCCTTCAGACATAATCCTGCCTCATCAAGTCAGTTCCATGGAGGAATTTCATATCCAGTTATGTGGATGACTATGATTACATACCTAAGATCCACAAATTCAGATTATTGTCATCATCATAAAATATTTGCCAGTTGATTCATGCAAATTACGTCTACACCACATAAGGGAGAGGAAGTACTACTAATCTGAGAAAATAAAAGGACTATCTAGTGCAGAGTATTGCTGGTAGACATGGCAGTTCAGCTACACAAGGATTATTGTCCGTAGCAAAGTGTCTGGCAAATTAGGAAAGATTGCATTTCTGCCTGAAACGGGATTACGCAGAAACAGTACCAGGTACCAGTGCTCAGGTTATGCGTCAGAGATCCATGTCTGGCACTTATGCTTCACCTTATGGTCAGACTGAAGCAGCATAATCATTCAAGATTTAAGAAGTCCTGTTCTTTGGCAGAGATAATGGGCTTTATGCCCTCCTGAATCACACCTTCCTCTCATCTGCACTTCTGCAAAAACAGTAAGCATAAAATAATACCATTCCCCTGAAAGGGGGCATTAAGCTCCTGCAGCAGCCCATGTAGTTCCTCAGAAGACTCTCTGAGTTCAGACTGCTGAGGCTATTTAGCTCCCACTGGATGGAAAGGCAGAAAAGGAATTTGGCAAGCGTTCTTTTTTCTTTTCAAAACCCCATGTCATTGTAGCGGCAGCCTTATTTTCAGATGTTCCCAGGCTTAGCTTTTGCTCTGGAACCTCTCCAATCCCCTGAATTCCACGAGGACCTGTGTGCATAGGAAAACCACTGAAATAGTTATGGTAGAATGGCTGCTCAAGTGTAGTCTATTCTAGCAGAAAAGTGATTTAATCCTGGAATAATCACTACTTTTACAAGTAGGAGTCATCATTCTCTAATAAAACCCCTAATTCCAGAAGAGAAAGTTCACATGGGGAGCTATTTCACTATAAATGCTGGTCAGTACTATCATATGGGCAAGCTCAAAATGTCACATCTGGGGAAATAAATGTTATTTCTAAAGATTTTGACATGTTTTCCTTGTCACACAGTTTATAGTTTGATTCTTCCAATAAACACTTTCTTAGCAGATCTTATAGTGAGATTGGGATGTAACTGTGTGTATGTTTATATAGTAAATATTCAATTAATCCTAGCCAAAAGTGAAAAATTGTCCAAGATACTATGCTTTTTTACAGAGAAACTGACCTACTCTCCACAAGGAAGAAGAAAGAAAAGTTTTCCATGTGTACCATAATCTTCTGAGTTAGGTGGTGCACACGTGTGACGCTCTGTTTCTTGCAATGGACATCACAAAGTACGAGAATTAATGCTGATCAAGTTGCACGGGGACAAGAAAGCAGAGCTTCATGGCAGATGGAGCAGCGCACTGATACGGTGGAAACAGATTCTATTTCTGGCTCCCTCCCTCACTTGCTGCACAGGCTTTGTGATACCGATTATAATCATCACTTTTGAAACATATTCAAAGACCTCATGTGGGATGCAGATAACTGCCTTCTGAAACAAATTGAATGTATCTATGCAATTTATATGTTCAGCAAGTCTTGAAGACAACACACATTAAGTATGTTTAATTCTGATTATTTTTCAATATGTCTATGATCATTAGACACTTTCCTATTAAATTGCTTCCTGTGATAACAACTGACAAGTACTTCAAGACACCTTCAGCCTTCTAAAAGCAGGATAGTTTTTCCATTATGTTCATTCAATGGAGATTGTAATGACCCTTCAAATTCTCCCAAGATGTAATCAAGTAATAACAACAACAGCAGAATGACTATTTGTACAATCTTAGTGATTAGTTACAGCAAATACCACTTGTAAGTCATTTTGCTAACAAAATAAATATGTTTATAGAAAAAATTAACTAATTATTCCTTTCAGGCTTTATTAACTTCTGTGGTTGGGTGGGGATACTAAGTCTTAAACGTAATTCCTCGTTACTGTTGTATGGAATTATGTTCTAGGTTAGGAGAGCACTTAAATGTCTGTAAGGAGCTGCTTTGGACCTCAGTGAATAGAACTGTGTGCCTAAAATTTAACATACATTTAAGAGAGCAGACTTCTAAACAGATGCTAATTCTGGGTTGGTTCATGGGTCTGTAGTTAATCTAGAGAAAGAGAAAATATATAATTTCCCTGCATGAAGAGGCAAGGTGGAAGAGAGCTAAAATTGTTCTCTCCTCCTCACTGAGGAGAAACAAGGTAGTAGGAGAATCCCTCAATATCTGTTAGAGGCATGGTCATGAGGCAATGGCAGAACAAATGCTACATCTGATGCCTGGCATAGAAGAGCAGATCATCGCTCAGCACTGGTTCAGCACATCACAGGAAGAGAATAAAAGGACTCTTTCACATCTACATCTTAGGAAGAGTGCAGAGAGGTCTAAAACTTGTCTTTTTGTTAGCAAACATATTGAGTTTGTTCTATGAAATATCAAATAGTGCTTCTACTGTCTAGCTTATGTGCACAATCTGCATGTTTTCTTCAGATTTTTCTCTCTTCGATAAAATGTACAAAAAATGTGAAATTTCTTTTCCTGACAGAGTTCAAAGGGAGGCACCTTGGCTTGTTTATTTGCTTTTTTGCACGGGATTAAAGAAAACTATTTTACTGAAAGAGGAGAGGCTGGGCACAGTTCATGAAGGAAAATATTTATTTTGGGTGGATGTGAAATCATAATTTATTCAGCATAATTTTTAGGCCTTGCATTTTATCCGTTTTTAATTAAACAATTTCTAAGCTTTAAACCTTGTACAAAAATATTTTATTGGACTTTCATTACCATTGTTTTCCTTGGGAAGGTCGCTTATAATCTTCATGATATTATTGTAAAGCCATCACTAAGCAACATGCTTTGGCATTTGTATAAGCCTTTGTCCACCTCCTTCCCTCCATGCACACATTTGCATTTACTGTTAAAATATTATGGATGCTGACACCAGTATAGCCACAAGATCTGGTGTTAGACTGTCTCTAATTGATTTAATTATTCATAATTGCTCAGCTGGGGCTTATGTGTACTTCAGCATGATTAAGGGAGAACATACAAGTCTGCAGCTAATGATGTTTTCCATCATAATTTACAACCGTGAAGTTGCTAGAGCTAAATTGTATAGGCAGAGTACATTTCTAATCCTGTTTAGAAAGCTTTTTCATATCTTGCTAAAAAAAAAAAGAAGAAATAACCCAACCACACTATGTTGCTCTTCATAAATAAGTTTTGAGGAAAGATTGCAAAAGCACTCTGGCTTGTGGTTTGTTTAAATTAAAATTATTTATAGTATCAGAAGATCAACGGATCTAGGTTTACTAAATATATCATTTAATTGCAATGCATTTCCTTTTGTTGCTTCCTTTCTAATTGGACGTGCTCATCCCTTGTTTCTACTTGCTTATAGTGCTAAAGGAAAGTTACATCTGTCAATATGATGCATGAAAATGATCACACAGTGGTTTCCTCAATTGTCACCAAACATGTTTTCATAATTAGTCCAAGACAAGCAATTCTGACAATACCATGTACATTTTACGAGACAACATCCCTGAATACTGTTACCGAGGGATGGTGCATTTCTTGTCTTTCAACAGTTCTTTACAGATGGTGAATACTACTGGGAAAAAAACAAAAGCAAAAATATTAAAAATAAACATGATTTCCAGAGTAATTGGGTAATTTCAGATAGGAACTTTTTTTTGCTACTGACTGGAAAAATATCATATATTTTTGAAGTTTATGTGTCAGGAAAGGAAAACAGTTACTGTGAATGATGAATATTTCTGAGATTTCAATAGTTCAACATTGCTAGTATGAAGTTCAGTATTTCTTAAAAATTGACTCACACTAATGCATTATTCAGAGTGAGAAAGCACAGTTTACAGAATTATATTCAGTTTAATCTTAGACCGAATGTTAAACCAGACTGGCTGGTGATGCAAACTAGAAAATGCAACATCATTGCTCTGATAGTAAAGGCAATGTGGCTTTGTCTGGAGCAAGTCTCAATTCCTGCTACCATGGTATTAGCTTTCTGTGGTACTTTCTATTTTGGATCCCTCTGAACAGAGAAGGTTCCAAAAAAGAGGGTTCTCCCTTGAGTCCTAGTTCCTAACACACATTTTTCCTTCTTGGACCTTTGAGAGACACAACATGCAGCCTTTAGAACTGCAATATACTATCAGAAGGATGTAATTACAATTATTTATTTAAGTTGGTTCTGAACCAGGGAATCCTGATATGAAGCTGGAGCCAGTAAAGGCTTGAAAAACTACTGACAATAAGCAATTCTTCATGGAACAAAACTATTACAATAGAGGGTCTTTGATCTTGCCTGTCTCCTGTTGCCAATTGAACTTTGTCACCATGCACTGTCATCCACAAGGGAGCACTTTTGAATTAAGCAGTCTACAGCAATTTAGTCTGTTCCAGCTTTGAAGTGCCAACATCAGTCAGGCCAGTACTAACTTTTTTCATTAAATTTTTTTTGAGTTCTCTTAGGAGTTTAGCAGTCCTGGCATTTAGATAACTAAAGTCAAGAAACTAAGGCACTAAGACATCAAAAGCAAGAGGGGCCCCTAAAATACAAATGTGAACAATCATTAGGCTCTAATGGTGCACTTCATTAATGTCCACTTCAAAGCAAAAGTTTACTGACTTTGGGATTGACTAATTTACACATTGTGGGAAATTGCTGCCAGCCATGCATGTAACCACTAAATGTTTCTGGAATAAATAGAAACGCCCTCTTCCTTCAGAAATCAGGAACTGCAAACTGAGCCTTTAATTACAAGATGGCCTTTCATTTGAATTGGAATGGAAAACCTGTCTAGCACATAAATCACTAAAGCTGTGCGTAGTTATCATACGGACACATAGATGTCAATCAGCATCCTTTTGTGAATCTCTCCCTTCCCCGCACTCTATTGCTAAATTGGAATATTACAGCATAGTCTGGTTTTCTTTTGGATGTGTTCATCTGTTTAGAGTCTTCAGAAATTCTCTTCTTTGGAACCTACAGACTGCTGAAAAGCCAGTCTTTCCAAGTAAAACTGGTTACTACACGGCTGCGACTGACTTTTTTTGGGAGGAGGGAAAGAGCTGTGTTACTTTAACTGTTAGTGGTAACTCTTACGTGAGTAAACAAAGCACCCCTGTGCTAACAAACTGCTTGCACATTCAAAGCTGTACTAGTCCAGTTATATTAATTTTTAAAAAATAATCATAAACTAACCACCAGAGTTAAAAACATGCTTCAGATAACCAGAAGTGAAGCCTACCATGCTAAGAAACATCTACAGTATGTGAACTGTCGAAGCAACACCCTCACGCAGAAAAGTCTAAGATGATGTGGGCCAGTTTGTAAAAGAAGTGAGCCCGTGCAAACTTTCCTATGCTGTCAGTAAGAATTGCCTACATTACAAAGTGTGGCAGTGTTTGAATGGAATTGTGATAACTGAGTGAGAGGATGGGAGGCCGGTCACAAGTTAGAGGTCAATGGAAGCCAGGAAAAATTGTGTTCAGCTGATGCTATGGTGAATATAATTTGTCCTTGTCTAAACACTAACCACTAAGAGATGGTAACATCCTGCCATCTAACTAGATTGCTTCCAATCTTGTTCAAGCACAATCAAATCTTTTATCTAGACAAGCCTCATTGTGGCTGTAAAAATCTCAACCCCTTTGAAAAATGTTAGCTTTTAACGCATGAAAGAGACTAGAAAACATTTTGCTTAAAAAGGATCTGTACAGGATTGCCAGAAATCCACACTTTAGTGTGAATGCTTAGAAAAAGAAAACTATTAGGGATGTGCATTGGGCACAATATGGAGATACTGTTGCCTAAGGTTATGATGAAAAATATGGAAAAGAGTGAGTTATAATGTTTGTTATAATGTTTCTGCTTTATATTTGAACTAACTTCCTTAATTTTTAGCAATTACCTTCTTGTTGCAACATTTTAATAAAAGTCTGTGCCTTCATGCCTGGTAGGGAAGCTAACTTGCCATGGGGCAAGAACAGCAAAGAAAAAAAAAAAGAGGAAAAAATACCACTTAGCAAACCACAAATTTCAGAGACCTAGTCACATCTGTGTTTTATCAGCTTTTTCCGGATAGTATTACACCAAACAATTGTCTGCAGATCGGTAGACAGCTGAGACTTTAAAGTGCTGAATTACTGAGAAAATGCTAGAGATAAAAAACAGCACATGTATCCTATCAATGTAATGAAAGCAACCTGCTGCTAGCGCCATACTGCCTTAGTTCTAAGTACCCTGTAGAGGAACGGAAGGCTTTCATTTAACTCTTAAGAGGAAAGCAAGGGAAAGAAGAGTAAAGGTCATCCAATACCAGCCTTAATCACAGAACTGAAATACTCTCAGATATACAAAAGGAGGAATGCTTGGTGTTCAAAATAAAACTCTAACTGCAGACAACAAGAGTGTGTCTGATCATGTTGGGGGCAGCATTTCCTGTTGGAAATTCCCAAGACTTAGGCTGATGTCAAGTAGAGTTACGGACATGGAGCATGGCAAAAGCTGAAACCAAAAACCCTGGGTACCCAGGCACTGCCACATAAAGGCCAATTCAATCTAGCTGAAAACTCTCCAACAGAACGTGGATTCAGTACATCAGCCAGAAGGTGCACTGAAAATGAATAATGGGCATTTCCTGAATGAAGCATGGTTATTAAGCACCAGATCTACTGCTCAGAGGCAGATGTAAAATTTGAAGTTATGTTTAGAACTCCAAAAAAAAAAATCCACAGTGTACTCCAAGCATAAAGAAAAGAGGGAAATGCAGAGATTCAAATAAAAGCCCTTCAGTCACAAAAAAAAATGGTTGTTGAATTCCTCACCTTTTTTCCCTCTACATTGTGTTAGGATTGCACTGCAGATGCAATCTTGGTTTTTCTTGGTTCAGCACGATACTCAAGCATTTGAGGTGAAATAACTCATAAAGTACTTGACTGCACTCACTGAAAGTTATAATAAAACTCTGGGGAATTTTAATTATTTAGAAAAAAAAGAGAAATCAATGAGACTTTGTGATTTATTTCATTAAAGTTCAAATTTTACTCTGCTAACTTCCTCTGCAGTAAGAGGTAGCTCAAAATCACTGCATAACATGAGAGAGAACTTTATTCTTCCTGTTTCGTCTTACAGTTTCACTACAGCAAAGCCCAGAAATTTCAACAAGAATTGACCTGTTGTGTCACATACTGTATAACAGAAACTAAATACAACCACTTCCACAAAGAAATCTTAAAAAAACCCAAAAGGTAATGAGTGAGGAAATAAAGCAGATATTTAATCTAAAAGTTTTTGTATATATATATTTTAATCAGGTTTTGATTAAATGTTTGAAATTAGTCTTTCTCCATTGGTCCCTCAGGCTCCAAATGACTCTCAATTAGCCATTTAAAGTCAGCTAATTTTTGTCTGTTTTGTGGTAAAACCATAGAAGAGACACATGAAAGAGGAGCAATATTTACTTCGGGCAAGAAATTCCTAGCTCTAGGATCAGTGCAGGGAAAAGCACAAAGGCCACAAACACATTTATGATCAAATATAGATGATGTCAGCTGAAGCAAGCAGCATGGGGAACGTGTGAGAGATGAGAGCTGATAAGCAAAAAAAGTAGACAGAATCTTTTTTAATTAAAAGGTAAGTTTAAAGTCCTTTACACTAAGACAACTTAACATACCATTAATGTCATAAAGAACCATCATGCTCAACACTTGAATTTATAGTTTTCAGGTGAACTTTCTTCAGGAACTCCCATTTTGTGTATGTATATGGATATTCTAGGAACTGGACATACTACGGATGCATACTGGAACTACATTTTGACATGTGGCATAAAAGAAATTACGAAGTACAAGCCACTCCTTTTTGCATTTCCATATAGTCCCATTTTAATTCACTTTACTATGCAATCAAGTGTAAAAGTGAGAGAAAAACAGTATGTACAAAACCTATAAATTCAATTCTCAGGCAAATTATAGGGGAGAACAGAGTAGTTTGTAGCTTTTTTTTGAAGCTCCTTGATTAAAGGTACACATCCCACAAAATGACATGAAAGTATATGAAATGGACTTTCATACACCAAAACTCTTACTAAGAGTTGGAATGAGATTGAGATGTCATGTATGAATTAATTTCTGGGCTCTGTCTGTGCTGAATACTCTCTTCCATAAACCTACAATGACACTTCTGCAATACTTTATTGTTAATCAGCCAAGAGGTAAACAGAACTACTTATAAACTCTATATCAGATAGATTCTGTTAAGAGAACAGAATATTTAGGTGTATAAAGACTAGCCAAATATTGAAAGATGAGTATTATGGTTTCAGGGAATGTAAGTGATGAAATTAGTCCCATCAATACACAAATATAGAAGATTTTCTTTTGTTTACAAAGCTAAGATTTCAAAAGTTTCCAAGCAATAACGCATGTCATTCACTTATTGTTCCAATTCCTTTCCTCTTTAATGTTGATTGATTTGAAAAGATTGTCTTTAATTCAAAAGCTGTTTTCATTTTAGTTTTCATCTTTCTGTCATGTTCCAAATGAGATGAAATTGAATTACCCTCAAGTATAAACAAAAGAGTTCTGATTTTCTTATTTGCTTTATCCCTCAAAGACTACAAAGATTATACATAAGCATCTTTTTATTTCTCCTACCTCTAGTCTAAAGAACACCATAAGTGGAAGAAAATTCTCCAATATCAGTCCTTTCTTACATTTTGTGCATCAGAATGATAGTATTTCTTATCCCACAGGAAACACTTATGGCTTAGGTGTTTGTTGCTGAAGTATCCTGCATCACAGTTTGCGTGCAGTGACACTGTATTATGTGAGGCTTGTATCATTCTGACACGCAGAGAATGTCTCCTCATTCACTTGCCGCATCTCAGCAGTTATCTGTTTCATGAATGAAATATGGGTGGAGTGTGAGACATTAAATCTTGGGAATTCTTATGTAAATGGTAGGTCATGTCCAGCAAAGGGAAATGAGTCATATCAGTGTGTGTGTCTTTTCCCCAACTTCATACCAGGTTCCGTGGGTCGGACTCTTCTCCCAGGCAACCAGCAACAGAACAAGAGGGCACGAGCTTAGACTCTGCCACGGAAGGTTTAGGCTGGATATCAGAAAACAGTTCTTCACAGAGCGAGTAGTCAGGCATTGGAATGGCTGCCCAGAGAGCGGGTGCATTCACCATCCCTGGAGGTTTTTAAAATAAGACTGGATGTGGTACTTAGTGCCATGAACTATTAATCATGATAGTGTTGGATTAAGGGTTGGACTTGATGTTCTTAGAGGTCTTTTCCAACCCAGATGATTCTATGATTCAATGAAATG
Organism: Dromococcyx pavoninus; assembly: GCA_033558185.1. Lineage (NCBI taxonomy): Eukaryota > Metazoa > Chordata > Aves > Cuculiformes > Neomorphidae > Dromococcyx > Dromococcyx pavoninus. The sequence continues at coordinate 2,285,173 of JAUMJL010000020.1, read as the reverse complement.
ATCAGAATTTTTGCACTTAACACAAAATAGTAATAACTTTTTACTTGTTTTCTTTTGGTGACAATACTTTCTTGTATAGTTCTCTGTAATTGCCTCTGTTGTTACGGTTTTCTACCATCGCCATTTAATTTCACTGTTAAGATTCTGCTGTAACTGCTTGGCCATTCTCCAAAGCTATGCCAAACCGGGCATTGCCACTACAAAGCCACACTGCATATGCTGGGCAAGTCACTCTCATTCTATGGTATTTTCTTCCATCAGTCATGTTGGCTGAACACAGTAATGCGCAGCTTTACGTCCGAAAATTGCATATAAATATTGTATGCCTGACAAAGTCAGACATTGACTCAAGGTAGTTACAATTCCATGTCAGCATGAAAAAAGGAGAGGAGAGCAGAGGAGAGGAGATTAAATTAATAAATATATAAAATGCTGTTTTCATAACACTTTGTCTCTTAGGATACTCTCAAGACTGCAAAATTCAGGATGAGAACAAGATACACGTTATAGCAAAGAAGGTACATTATAATCATATTTGACAATATACCGAAGATTTATCTTAAAGTAATGGTAGTCATTTTGGAATCCTTCTTGTGAAGCAATATTTAACTAAAGATCTGTAGCTGTGAGGAGTTTACCTGTTTTCCTTGCTAATTTCTGTCATCCCTTCTTTCCAATATCTTGTCTGCCATTTTAGTTTCATCTAAATTGTTTCTTAACTTTCTAGTGTTGACTTGATTCTTCATTTTCAAATCTTGCCAACAGCCTTCTGGTTATTTCTTGAACCTGGATTTGAAATTTTAAGTTAGAAGCAATTGACTAAAAAACTCTTGGCCTGAATATTCAAAAAATTTGACTCTTGTAAGGAGTAAAATTTTACAGGTTGTCCCATTCAATAACTTCATGCAGAACTAACTTGAAAGAAACCCTGCTTGCATAATCCACAGTACTCACATGTTTAAATCTCAGAGTTTTCAATGAAATACTTAATTCCGGCACCTGAGCAAATACGGACTTTACAGGGAAAGATGCCTACATTTCCAAGTCTACAGCCAGTTCTGCTCTGTAAAGTTATTGCTATTAGAGCAGAAAACAAGGTTTCTTTTTGTTTAGTGGATGTTAGTTGTGAATTAAACATTGAAAGTAAGCAGGCTGCCAGTTTCACAGACCTTAACACATTACTCTCCATGACAACATGGAACTCAGAGGAAGGAAGAATATTCCTACGGGAAAGCTGAGAAGTGCAAAGAATTTTTTTTTTTTAAATCTGGGATGTGGTGTTTGTTTTTTTTTCGCTGAAAACTACTGTTTGAAGTTCATTTGTGTTGGTAGATTACTTTATCTGCTCTTCCTCAGGGAACAGACACTACACTATCATTTTGTATACAACATACTGATAGTGCCTTTATGTTTGAGCATGGAATTGTATGCCATTACGTTCAAGTGCTTTATTTTCCCCTAGAGCTCTGAAACGCTAGAGAAAACCTGCTTGCAAATGGAGGAGAGCCTTGCTTTATTGTTTTTCTTTTACACTTTGAGTTTAAAAGTCTTTTTAGTCTTGAAAGTCTAAGGAGCCTTTTTAATATGCAGAAAATTTAAAGATGCAAGAGGGAAAGGGGTAAGACAAAAAGTATTCAAACAACATACAAACCAGCAAAATTTTCTAAATTATGCTGTAAATTATATCTTGACAAACAGTTATAAGAACACCACAGAGAAACCTTCAGTAGGAAAGTTATAAACACATTAAAAATAAATAACAATTATCTAACAACAATCACAATGTTTTTTCTGTACCCAGGTAATGCCTTTCATAAGGAAAAGATCTCTATAATTTTTAAAGAAAAAAGTGCCTCTCAGTGATAGCTTCAAACACACTTTTTGAGTGTTGGTGCACACCCACAACTGCCCATCCTAGCCACAAAGAAAGAGGTTATTACCCACTACTGATGCTGCCAGGCTTTAAATATGAAAGTAACAATATCAGAATTTCTACTCCCTCACTTCCACCTGGCATGCAAGGAGAGTCCCGTTCTAGCTGTCTCTTCTGCCGGGCTGGTGAGCAGATGGACACTTCTATGCCTTGTGAACACCACTGAAATGATTTGTTTCTAGCTCAGCTGCAGTTCAGATTCATGAAGAAAAAAATTATCAGGTTGTCTGACAGCTTGATAAGACAGACACAGGTTGGGTATGAGCAGCAAGTGAAGAATAACACAGGTTTGAATAAGGTCCTGGAGGAGATTTCTGCCATAGAAAGCAAGACCCTGCTTCACACTGTGCAGCTACTGCCTTACAGAGGCACAACTTAAACTCAAGATATCAGTCCCTACATAAATGCCTCTATTTTTACATGAGGCAGTTGGCAAATATGGAAACATGTTACACAATTTAGGCACAGCTTGAGCCTGCATTAACATTATCATCATCCCAGAACTTTACCTTGGAACAGAGCCCACGTTGTGTCCATGCATGAGCCCATGTGCATACCTGTAATGTGAAGGGACATTTACTTTAGCAGGACCATTGTCAGACAAGTCAGCTTGGGCTGCGACATCACGTGCCAACAGGGAAGATGAAGTTTGTAGGTATTAGACTAAGGTTGCCTGTAAATGTTGAGAAGACACCATGAAGACATGCTACATCCTTCTGACACAGTTAAAAAAGCTGGATTATGGAATGTGCAAGCTGTGGCCTGCACTGTAAACCATATTGCTAAAACATGGCACAGACACTGCTAGCATCTTGTGCTCAGAAATGTTTAGGAGGGCGACTTTAGTGAAGGACTGGGTTCTGACAGCATTACAGAGGAACACTCTTTTAACTAGGTTTAAAATAACTAGCTTTGGTAACATCTGAATTTAGTATTAATTATATACATTAATTATCCTTTCAATGAGGACTTCTCAAATATCTCTTTATTACAGCAGATCTCAAAACACATTAGAAGATAACACTACCCATTTTACCAGTGGAGAAACTCATACACACGGGAAATAAAGTAGTGTCACCCATAAAGGCAGTGGTTCAGCCACGAAAATTACCTGTGCTGCATCCCACCGCAGAAGAATTAAAGCAAGCCTCTCATTTCCTATAGAGAACTGTAAACCAGATATAGAACTTCATTTTTCTTACCAAGTTTTAAATCAAATGAAATAAAATCCAGATTTCTTCAATAAGCAGGTTTCAAAGGGTACTTTAGAACGGGTTTGACTCCTTTGGCAGGATAATTTTTTTTAATAAGACAAGGCTTTTCAGCAATAAAAGTATAAATCAGATATAGAGCAAGCTAAATATCAGGAGGTTGGAAAATTTGCTAAAATATACAGAAGAGTTTTAGGGTTTTTTCTTTTCTTTGTATTACATTGATTTTTCATTCTAATACAGATGGGGTGGTTTTAGATCTCATCTGTCTAGAGAACAGTCTCACTTCTGAGTGGAATGTATCCCTAGATCTGGATGAGACGGCGGACTCCTGAGCCTTTTCAAGGGTCTCTAATGGCTTCTCTCTAGGTAATTTTGCTGCAGAAATGAGACAAAAATTCAAAGCAACGACACAGGGAAGTACATTATTCTGTAAGAGAAAAGCCAGATCAATTTGTTGGAGTTCCTAGAAGCCACTGTCTGCTTTTGCAGTGTAAAGAAACTCCAGGATTACTGAAACGCTTCTAGGGGGATACCTTATAGTTACCCCTAAGGAAGTAAATTCTGCCCACTATTGTATGTCACCATATTCACATACTTCAAATGTACTGGAAAAAAATCAGTGGGAGCTCAATTTGTAGGGTAACATGCCTACTTGAATAGTGGTCCAAAGCCCTGTTACATGATGGGACCATCCTAGCACACATTACTCTAAGATCCCTCAGCCCCAAAGGCAGTGATTACTTTTCACTCAATACAGAGATGTCAGTGATCACATGTAAGTGCTGCTTATGATCTTGAGAGAAATTAATAATATAAATATTTCTCATCACTTTGGAAGATACCCCGGTTCTGGAACTTTCACCATCCTTACTTCACCTTATATGCCTATAACTAGATTCTTAAAGTCAGTCTGCATAATTTTCCTCCTGCTCTGTTTAGCCGGCTGGCAGTAAATACTCAGAGGGGTTTTTTTGTAGTAATATCTACTGCAACAAGAATTTTTTAATCCATTCTGACTTCAGGATGGATTTTTGTCTAATCATTTCCATGCAAATGCCACTACAATTTGAAACAAAATGATTTGGTTTGGTTTGGTTTGGGTGTTTTTTTTCCAACATAAATCTATTCTTTTGATCACACTGCCTTTTAGAAAGAAAGATTCGTTGATTCATACACTTACTTTCTGGGCAGAAAGGTTCACAGTGAATATATTCTCTGTCAGTCTACACATACAGGCCATATATTTTTTGTTTCGGAAGCTGGATTAAAGCACTTAAAACCAGAAAAGCTTCTATCGAGCTAGAGGACTCCTAGTAAGGTCCACGATCTCCTTTATAGGCTGCAGTAAAACCTACATAAAATATAAGGTGTGATAAAGTCAACCTAATATTCCTGATCTCATGACTTGCTGGCTGTTCTTTTCTTGTGGAGAATGATAGCTAGCTATCTAATCAAAATGCATAAGCAGTGTCTGTTCCTTCCACCCCCAGACCCATTCATTTTCTACTCAGAATCTCTGCTTGGGGTAGTATAATTGATTTCAACATAATTTACTGCTTACTTGGCAATGCAGCATTGCAGTCTCTGATAAAAACCATATCAAGTCACAGCACTGGTCTAGAGCTTGAAAGGGAGGCAGTGTAATCACTTTCTTACCCTAATGCACCTCCATCTCATTTCTGCTGGGCAAGGAGCTGCAAAGTAATCATCGTTAAATGACTCTGGCTCCAGAGAGGGTCTCTCACTTCCCTGCCTGACCACTTCTCTTTGTCTCTCAGCTTTGTTTCATGAGGAGGCAGCAGGGAAACTTTTCGTTGTTGGATTGTCATGGAAATAAACGACTATCGTTATAGCTGCCTACCATCAGATATCTACCTCTAGAGGAGATCAAAGATACGCGTTCCTGAATTACCTTGAAAAGAAGTGGTAGTTCAAGAGGCTGTGGAAGAGCAAGCAATAAAAAGGGAATATTTTGCATTAAAATCTTTGTTATTCCACCCTGCCTGCATGCTCCTAAATATTTCTTGTCGCTCACGTTGCCACCTGTGTTGCCAATGCAGTGGGACCACTGCCTCTCTGCGGTGCCAGCTCCTGTGCAGAGCCCTGGTACTGCTGCGATGTGCAGGGGTCTCTCTGCCACGATTCCTTTCCTCCACCACTCCTGCCACACCAGCACCAGCAGCCACTTTCACCAGCCCCGCACCAAGTGAAGCCAGAGCAGTTTTTAAAAATGGGCACATAACAGATGCTCAGACGAGTTGAGCGCTGCGATGTGCTTTGTGAGAGACTGTGTGTGGCTGTTCACAGATCCAGTCTGCCTCAGCTGTTCTCTCTGTAAAGGTTTGAAGGTCTGTAAGGTGATGAACTTCCCTGGCCTCCCCAGCCGCCATCTTCTCAGACCCATTTCTGACAGGAGCCAGGCTGCCCAGCACAGCTTGCTGAAAAACTCCCTCTGATTGGCTGTTTTCTCTTGCATTCCCGCCCTGTGGGGACTGGCACCCAATCAGAGCTGCTGTAACATGTGCCACTCACTGCTCTCCGTCAATGGGGCTGACTTCTGAGGGGAGGGAACAGTGGAGTTCCCAAACGGCAGCTGGCCCTGCCTCGGCCACATCCCGTCAGAAACGGGACTGCTCTGCCTCCCCCCTGCAGCACCCACCTGGGCTAAAGGGCATTTGCTGCCCCCCCAAGAGGGGCAGAAGTGGTATGGGAAGCGAATACCGCCGCAGCTAGGCTAGCAGAGACCTCACCGAGTGCACTTGGTGTACTGGTGGGGAGGTGAGGGATGTGAGGGGGAAAGGACCATTCACTTACAGTGCCTGAATTTCTGCAGGCGTGTTATGGTTTGCTGTGATTTATGCATTATTTGCATAAGTGGCTAGATGAGCACGTGGTTACAACAGTTCAGACTGTCCGATTTCACTGAGATCCTGGCTTGTAATCACCTCTTCATCCCCTGGGATCAACTGATTAATTAACTTCTGCTGGTCACTCCCGCAAAATGGCTAGATATGGCTTTAGGGAACTGCTTATCCCTGTCCCTGGTCAGCTGCCTCTGTACAGGGTTTTTCTGAATCCTGTGCCATCTGTCCTATGATCGTAATATGAAAATGAAGGACAAAGTATCACTTGTTAAAGAAGACTCTTACCTTATACTTTCTAGGCAACAGAAACACACTTGTAGAGGTAAGCTCATTTTGTTTGAAATTGAGATTTGTTAAGGAAACAAGCTGGATTTTGGGATGAGTTTTCAAGTCCCAAAATGTTTTGCTTGGCAAAAAGATATATTCAATTGATATAGCCTGTTTTTTTTAAAAAATTAAATAGCAGTAACCACTGCTATTTATAAAATAATTTATAAAAAAAGATTTCTTTCCACAATATCATCCACTCAAGCTCAGTAATTACAGTGATTCTTCACACTGGTTCAGATTCTTTCAGAGTAAGGAGAAGATCTCATTTAAATGAATCATTTGTGCCCAGTCCTGGTAGACACTGAACATCATTGAAGACCAGCATCTAAGTTGGAGGTCTGCATGGGGAAAGTTGTGCAACCTTATGCAAGGCTGCCATGGCTGATGGCCAGGAGCGTGCGTATTGCACCAGTGGTGTTGGGTCTGATTGACGTGATGTCCTTGGTAAATATCTGAATGAAAATAATGTGTTTCTCACCTTGCAATAAATAGCTTAGAAACAACCGCATTTCACAATTTGATATCAAAACTGTAATTGAGAAGGAACTATGGGTGACACTAGATAGGTAAGCATTTGTGCCAGCTGGCTTTTAGATGTTGGCAATCCAGTCTGGACCAGCTTTTACTTTTACTTTTACTTTGGCAACAGCGAAAATGTTGGGGTTTAGCCCAAGCTACTACTGCAGGAAGAGACAACGAGCATGCAAACAGTTTTTGCGTGGCATGAAAAAAAAAAAGTAATAGGTATTCTATGGAGGATAACCTATTAAAAAAAGGAGAAGAAAAAAGGTAAGAATGAAACAAAGTTTTATTACAGCTGCAAATTAAGAAGCCAAGGCACTGTACTTAAAAATGAGCTTAAATTCAGATCTATGCAGCCATTTCTACATTTAGAACAAAACTCAAAACTCTTTGCAAGTAGTACTGTGGTGGGGGAAAACTTTGCTATTTAAATAAAAAGAGATAATGAATAATTTTCCTGGCTTCAGTTAATGCAGTATTCTACTCACAGATGGGGAAAAATACTGAAACAATGTGACAGGAGTATTGACAAGCCAACAGAAGCTAGGAAGTCAAGACTGAATCTGTTTTCAGCTTAATCTGTGGTGTTCAACATAGCACTTTAGATACTGGGTACACTCATCTGCTCTCCTAAGTCACCTCAGAGGTGCATGTCAAAACAGTGCAAAGAAGAGCAAGGTGAATGTGAGATGAGGTTTTAGCCCTCCTTATGCAGTCTTCAAAAACTGTCTGAAAGTTGACAGAATTCTCACTTAATATCATTACCAGAATATGGTTTGTTTGTTTTGCTTTACTGTGGTTTAGTTTCCTGAAATTGTTACTTTTCCTGCATGTATAATGTAGAAGGTCAGTGTACAGGTTTATTTATTTATTTTTAATAAAATCTTGAATTCTCAATAATTTTTGCATTTGTCCCATATATTCTAATGTTTTTAGATATTCTCTTTGTTCTGAGACCTTAAAAGCACTAAGTGATGGAAAAATATATGTTTAGGAAACTAATCAAAGGGAGGCTTGTGTTTTAGGGGGTGGAGTGGAGGTGGTGAACAAAAGGATACCTGTCAAACAGTACATAGGAGTTCAGTGAATTGGACTATGCTCTTTTGTATGCTCAGGTTCTAGCCTGGAGTTACTCATGTGCTTGATATTAAGCACATACATAAGTCTATGGATGACTGGAATCTATTATTACCATGTTGACATACATTTGTTAAGGGTTTGGTTCTGCTAACATTTCCATTGGCAACCCAGAGAGATGCAGTTAGGTCCTGCATTTCAGGAAGTTATTACTGTTCAAGAAGAAGGTGGAAGAGATTTTGGGAAGTTGCTAATACACTAAACTTTAGAGACCATTCACAGTAAACCACATTTTAAACATATTTCCATGGTCATATCTGTTTCTAAAATACCTAAAGACATCAGTCAAGTTGTAGATTAAAGAGGTATATAAGTATTCTGCCCTTTTAAAAATTTTATTAACGGTTATTCATATACTTAAGTCTGGTTCCTGTAAGATCTCTGTAGTGTGAATAAGTGGTTTAAAACCTGTTCCTTATTTATTGGCGTTCCAGGTATAACTATATTTGGTCTGGGTTTTTTGATAGCTTTAAAATATTTTTTGCCTGGATTGATGCATAATAATGCAAATTTTTGTCGAAAGCAAGAATTTTGAGAAACACAGATTTACTACCATATCTTCACCATGGCAACTGCTGTTATTTAACTGATAGCATTCTGGTAATTTAAAATAACGTCTATCAGGAATATAAACCCATACTTGTCAACTTTGTCTTAGGACTTGAGTGTTTTTCCCTGGAGTGTTTGAACTATGTGTTCAGGCAATCTTAACCCTCTGGTTTGAATTCAAATGTTTTAACTGCGGGAAGCACCACATTCTGTTTATACATCCATTACCCCTGGAGAATTTAATGTGCCATTTCCTTCACAATTAAATTTCTAGTAGCTGAACTTGGCTTGATTTCTTTGGGCACAAACTTGTGCAAGTTGGATTTATGAACTTAAGGTTACAGTAACTTTATTCTTAGTGGCAGTGCTGTGTAGGAATGTAATGAATTATGATGGATGAAAGTGATGGAGTCAGTTTTCTTAGGCTGTGTATGCTCTGCAATGAAGCCTCTTGCAGAGACAGGGTACTGCTTCCATCACCTCCTCCCTTTCTCCTCTCTCTCCTAATTTAGCTCTGGCTGAGCTATCCTGCTAGCTGAAGGCGGATAGCATAAAGTTAGAAAGAAAATAGGTTTGCAGGGAAAAATCTTTACTGACTTAGGTGCTAATGTGGCTATGTAAAGCTTTGAAGCTACTGCCTCTTCTTGTCGTGGTACTGTGCTACTCCCACTTGGTTAGCAGTAGAATAGACTCTCTAGCAGAATACAGACATGTACATAAGCAGATATTCTGCATTTTCAATAGTATTGTGTGCTCTTTTGAATTAACTACCATCTTTCAGCAAGAAAACAATCCCCTAGCAAACAAACATTTCTTTGCATAAAGCCTGTGAAGAAAAATTCTAAGTTAGATGGCCCTTGCTTGACAGTGTATGTTCTGTTTATAGAAGTGATCCTCACCCACCAGCTTTGAAAAGAGGAAATTCCTCATACCTCATATAGAGACTATTTCTGTCCCCTCCTTTAAGATCCAGCTGAGGATGATGAAGAAATGAAATCTTAACTCCATCCCTCCCTGTACCACATCCCCAGGGTATCCGACACAAAGTCAACCCTGCACCAGTATGTTCTCAAGACTGTGACTAACTCATAATTTCTGTGAGAAATTCATAGAATTGTTCACAGAATTCATAGAAGAAAATTGGTTTTGTTGATATTAAGAGATCTTACTGGGACAGAAAAATCAGTCATTAGTGCTAAAGAAAAATAATAACTCAGTGACAATTTCCTTTCTAATTCTTAGCCAAGTAAGTACTATGGGTTAGACTCTTTCTGCCAGAGAAGTTTCATGCGAGGAAATTTGTTCCTTATTGCAATCTGTTTTGAAAGAGGTAGTTTCACATGCACCAGACTGTAATTAATGTGATCATTATTTCATCCTTCCTCAATGCTTTGTTGTTAGAAACATGAAGGAGAAGCAATTTCTTAATAGTTTTTGTTTGAAAGATGGTACAAATCTGAATCAATGTTTTATCCCTTCTTTGTTTGCTGTGTCCACCTGGCTGTTGTGCTGGGGATGATAATGTAGATACAGTGCTCACAGGAAAGAAACTTAATTCCTTAGATGGCTGCACAAGACAGAACCACAGAAAACATTTATAATATTAAGTTGGGTAGACAAATTATTTTCTGACATGATCCATTTGTAGAAACATCTCGTATTGGCCAAGCAATATTATTTAGAGAAGGATAGTAGCTTGGCCTGTCATCTAATTCAGCTGTCCTTGGCCCCAGTGTTCTGCTGTTTTGTTTCTTATCAATAACAGCTACATAGCGTCATGTCTAAGTTAAGGGCACGTGATTGTGTCAGCCTTAGACTCTGTACAGGGAATATTTAGAGCAAATGTTGGCCCCTAAGTATCATGGAATGATAAGAAGTTCTCACACACAGAATCTGAGTGTCCTTGCTTCTTTGTCTTGTACAGTTGAACACTTGATGAACCTAAGCTTCTAGAGTAACTCTGTCTTTGCTTGTTTACTGCATCTATTGTATTTAAGATAGAAAAACAAAGCCCATATAGAAAGGAAGTGTAATCTTCCTTAAGGTATATTTTCTTCTAGATTCTATGATGTTGGGTACACCACAGCCCTGCAATGGATTCACAGCTTTCAGACTGGAGTTGCCTCGTTTTCAGGGAGTTTAGAGTATTTGCCACCAACTACAGGTGTCTCGCAGCCATGTAATGTTTTGCTTTTGTTCATTGTGGTTTGTGACTCTAAATATATTTTAAGTGCTAAGATGCCTGGGTCAGCCACCTCATGCTTAAGGTGAGTTGAGACTTCACATATAAAGGACCCTGACACTAAATCTTGAAGTATCTAATCTGATAAATGTGCTTAATGAATAATACTGGTATGAAATACAAAGCCATACAGAATATGACTGCCAAAACAGTTTTTATTCAAAAACACTGGGGTGGAGAAAATACTGATCTCCACCTTTGTGTAATAGCCTGGAATATCCTGATAAGCAAAGTACTCAAAACTCTGACCATTTTCACCCTGTCTTCAGTTCAAACATTTGTTTAAATCTTTAGCTGCCTCCTAAGGGTTAGAAAATACTGAGAAAGGCCCGGAACCAAGTATTCCCAGTTTTTTTAGCATGCCCTCAGTGCTCCTGCCGAGTCACATTGTTTCTTTCCTGGCCGTGTAAGTTTTATGTATCTTTCTGCTAAATTCCCTCCATCACCTGGAAGAAGTAGAAAGTGTGCTTATCCCAGAAAGTGTGCTTATCCCAAATTTACCTGTTACTGTGACATAGACATATTATACTTATCTCAGGCATAACTGTATCTTGTTACTCATGTTACCTATTTCCTAAAGATGTCCAACTGTAAGGATATTACGCAATAAGTAGATAGCAATCTGTCATCCAGATTAATCGGGATGATTTACACACCTTTTATCCAGTATGTTCATCAAATTCTGGCTAGCCACTTAATTCATGTGCTAAATCTAGGACAGATTTTACACACAGCGGTCTACTGGTATGTTAGCTCTCAGGTGCTATGAATCTCCTTCTTTGGTTTCTGACTTTGTGAGTATTTTATTAACTCTGTTCAAGATTTAGATGATGCTGGAAGTGTTACTCTCCATAGGTGAAGGCCCCTAACTTCCAGCCTGGCAACACCTACCTTCGTTTTAAATGTGGACTTTGCAACAGTTGTTCACAGAACATCAATAATTCACTGTCCTGCTGAAAAAAATCTCTCAGCGTTCTTGCTGTTTAACTTGAAATCCTGGGAACTTAACCGCTGAAATTTGTAGCTGTATAATATAGAATTGTTGGGATCTATGGTCTCACCGTAAGCGTATATTCAGCCATGTACAGAGAATTAAAATACAAGTTTTTGCTTCCTTTGTGTTCCTTTGTTTTTCCGACCTTCTGTTGTCTGCAATGTGAAGTAGAGGGTAGAACTTTATTTCTGTTCCACCAGTCCTTCAAATGTGACATTCCAGATATTTATCAGGAACAGATGTTAAATATTTTATTCTCTTTATTTCATGACTATATCAATAACTTACTCACTGTAATATTATGACTAGATATTTGCTAAACTGTCTAACATCATTAGTGATGAAAAAACGATGCCTACTAACCACTAATGCAGTTCAAGTACATGGCATGAATTTGTTTCCCATTTTTGTTCCAAATTTTCACCTTGTTAGGTTCAGTTGTAGAACGTCAAGTTGTGGTGCCTCCTGGCAGATCTTGTGCAGCACAGCGTAGTGCATTGCTATCTGGCAGCTCGTTCTTTTTTGCTAGCGTTGTTTCAATGATTATAAACTGCATTTTAGAACACAGACTGATGTTAAACATGTGATTTGCATTTTTTCCTGGCACCATTTTTAAGAAACCTGAATAGTTCAAGAGAATTTCCAAGATTCAGATCTTGGTATTCAGCTGAACTTCTTTTGAGATTCTGATTTAAATTACCAAAAGAACAATGTTGGGTGTATGCAGTTACAGTTTGTTTAATTGAAGACTATCTGTGGGTTTACTATTTGTTATCAACAAATATGTTAATCAGTTGTAATAGGCATAGTCTTGCTTTTAAAAAATATTAACTGAGGTTAATGGGCACAAATAAGGTTGAAACTGTAGTGGTATGTGGTAATATATTGTCTCAGTATTATATGGGATTAAAGGATGATTAGAATTCTACCTTTATATTGTCTTCTGAAATTGCTGTTACAAACCATACCTTTGATTATAAAATAATCTCTCCAAGAAACTTAGATTTGATGCTTTCCTGAGGTTGAGCCAAACCAGTGTCAACTTCCAAACCACACCCACTCAGTGGTTATATACAGCATTTGGCTTCCACTATTAAAGAAAGAATTACCTTATGAATTATTTTCAGGTAGAACAATAATGTTGATTTATAGGATTTTATGAGTAGGGACATGCTCCATTTAATGCCTGATCTATGGCTTTTTTCTTCTCCCAAGCATAAGAACCTAGATCCAGGGGACAGCAATTTCTGTTGTGAGCATGAAGATTACCTCTTACTTCAAGCTAATAGAATCTTTTGTTTATTATTTCAGAGGCCTGTGATCTTGATTAACTGTAGATAATTATCTGCAGAAATATAAACAGTGCTTCACTATCTTCGTCTTTGGTAGAGCCACACTCCAATCTAGTGATCATCACTGATATCAGTACCAGATCATCCTAGCAAGTGGAAAATCCCCCTTACTCTTTACAGTTGTTGAGATTCTACAGCTGGGCTCAACTCAGAAACATTGCTCTTGGTTCACACATAAGCAAAAAAATTTACTCCTGTGTAGAGAGAAAATCCAAACAACAACTTGCTGAAATAACAAGGCTTCATTTAATTTCCTCATATAATGTATGTGATATAAAAATGGTGGAAATTCACATTTACAAACTCATAAGGCAGGCTTTTCATATTTTATCAAAGTTCTAAGGTAGCACGCAGTCACCATTTTGTCCCTACTATTTTTTTGGCACATCCACCTGCCACATGACATTATTTGACATTCCTCTCCCAGATAAAGGATCAACACAGCATCAGGTTATCATCATTGTTATTGTTCTTTAACAGAGCAGTTAACCAAAGTGCAGAGCTTCACAAACTCTTTTCATTAGGGAGAGTGATAATTCAGTCTAGCGTCTCTGAAGCAATCCTGCTAATTTACAATGCACAAAGCTCTGTTTCACTAAACACAGAAGAAATCAACGAAGAGACAAATTCTTCACAGATAACTCCAAACCTCTTTAATCCAACCTCTGGGTAAAAAAGATCTTTCCTATCTTTGCACTGCTTCTGTGGTTACATCTGGTGTATACTTCGTGCCTTTTCTCATCTTCTCTGGCCATACCTTTTCAATATATCTCCATATTATATTATTTCTACCATGTATGTACTTGCAAACACATTTATGATGGCTTTTGGTCTGTGTTTATGCTTAAAGTATAGACAACAGTATTTTTAACTCCTTGCATCTAAAAATGAGCTTTGGGACTTTCTCCAGCTGTATAAAGTGAAGAGAATTTGGTGCCCTGAACTTCATCAAGGTTAAATTCAATACCTATCCAATTACAAGGTAGGTAAGAAATGCTAGCTTTGAGTATTACTGAACAATTTGGTAGCTTTGTGCAGGAAAGTTAGTGATGACTGTTAGCAAGGGGTATGTGGGAAAGCTTCTAAAGCCAAGCCATCTGAAGTGATTGGATCTGAAGTTGCCCAATTAGTTTCAGACCCGTCTTTTCTAAATTCTAAAGCCAGAGTTTACCTCTACAGTTTAAAAGCTGTGGTCTTTACCCTGATTTCTGCAGACAGGTCCAAAAAAAAGTTTGAATGGCATTTAAAATATTGTTTCTTGAGCCAGTAACTGAGTCTAGATAAGTTTAATCGCCATTACTCAATGTCCAAAATGTGAACTCTGATTCATATTCTGTTTTTCTTTTTCTTTTCACTGGCATAACATTTTACAACAGGGAGTCATATGAGGGTGGGAAAACATATTTGGAAACATAAAGCCAATCTGTATCCAAAAGATGCAAATCAGTGTGTTCTACCCCCATTGTGAAGGGGCAGTTTTAGGAGTGTGTTGAAACATTCCACATTACGGAGCTGGTCAATAAAACTAAACATTGGAGGTTAAACTTTCTTCCAGTTCCATGATTTGTTTCTCAGAAATGATTTCTAGCTGTGATATTTTCTTTATTTTTTATTTGACCATAGTTGTTGAGCTTATCCTTGTATAAATAGTTTGTGGATTTGGATCTGTCTTTCATCATACAAAACTTAATACGCTTCCAGAGAAGTACATAGATTCATATGTAATAGGGTTAGAAATATTAACCCACTCATGCAGTCACATATGTACAGTACTTGTTCAGACACAGATACACGGATATGTTAAAAAGAAACAGAAACCCTTCAGAGAAATTTTATCATAAATTTAAAAAAAATTAGAAAAAACATACTGATTCCTTTCAAACATCCTATGAAAAGACTTATTTCACAAACTCCTTGTTGAAGGTCACCGCAGGGACTACTGTCCTTTTCACAGTCACCACAGTAGGCTGCAGAAAAAATTGAATGACTGATAGACAGATGGACTAATTTGTGGAGCATTGTGTGAGTTTTTAAGGCCGTCGCTCTCTAATCCAAAAGATTCCAAATGAAAGGAAAGGGCAGTATCACATGACCCAGCCACAAGTAGTCTCATAGCCAAAGCAAATTTACATCTCATAGACTATCTAGGCTTGTCCTCAGGGATACCTTGATGTTTACAGATGAGAAAAAAATATAGTGATACAGTATACATAACTAGGGAATACATAACTAGGGAACAAAGTGTGTGGAAAAAAGAGACCTAATAGACTAAAATATATATGTGTTAACATGCACTCAAAACAAGTCTTAGTGACATTCCCACTGTCCAAAGATGCTGTCACTCTTTTTCTCTTCCCTGACTGGGCTGTTGGCTACCTTTCTTCTGTTGGGATCACTATACTTTGTTGTTCTTCTTTTAGAAAACTGTGCACAGGTTTTTTTAAGTGTGACTACATCCTCTCATTCTGAGATTTTTTTCTGTCTGTCTCTACCTCTGTTTCTAACACCCACTCACTGGAGTGTTGTCTAATTCTAACAAAAAGTCACTTTCCTTGAAGACTTTACAGTCTTTTGCTTTATGACAGACTTCTTAACAAACTATTGGATGTTTACATCTAAGTTCTGCGAAGTTCTTTTATATGAATTCAAAATTTAGTATCATTTGAAATATAAAGCCTAGACTAGATTCTTGGTTTATATCCCACTAAACCTGAACCAATTCATGCTGTGTGTAAACACGTAGATGTAGTAGTTCTTGAAAGTCACACAGCCATTATTTCTCTATGTTTGTACCAAAAGCTGAAGGCTTGTGAAAGTCTTCCTTCTGTCATAGAGATCTTCATTCTGTATTATGTTCAGGTATATTAATGAAGCGAAATTTCAGCAAGCTGAGAGAAACACCAGTGTTTCAGTGATTAGGGCAAAGATAGCTATGAAGCAGCCTGCGGGGCAGGTATTTTGTTCCTTATTGTCTTCTTTCCTGAAGGCCTCTTAGACTTAGGCAGGGAGTGAGCCAGTGGCTGTGATTAAAGGTTAAAACTGTTTTCTCCCCGGTACAGTTTTCACAGTTACTCACATGGCAAGAAGTATGATAAACTGGCAGACTGCAACCACGCCATGGTGTGTTGGGCCTAGATCAAGTCACAGCGTGATCTTTGTAGGTGGGTTCACATGGAGTGGAGAGTGCCTGAATGATGCAGCAGTTACAACAGCTTGCATTTTGGTCAAAGTATGCCTTTGTTGCATTTTGATGACAGGGACAATCACGATCATTTGACAGGGTAAACAGTCCTGCAATAAAATCAGAGACATGGCATGTTTAATGGATTTGTGTCCAACCATCTGATGGGAGACATGGACGCTGCCTTCTTATAACTTGCTCTTATGTAAGAGTTAAGACTGATGGGATTAGAGCACTTATCTTGGATTTGGAGGCTTGGATACTGATTCTTGGTGTACTACAGACTCCTTGTTATGATATGAGACACTTGACTTAGTGTCCCTCCACTTCAGTTCCATGATTTTGAAATAGGGAGGTTTAGTGTTGTTCTTCCAGATTGTAATAACAGGGATCATCCAAACAATTTTAATACAAGACATTAAAAAAATCTATAAGAGAATAAGGAATTAGACCCTGTGTTTTACATCTTCAGGGACAACGTTTCATTCCCCACAGAGAACTGATGAAGTTAGAGATGTCCTTCAGACTGTAAGAAATAATGTAATGAAAATACAAGGACTTTGTTACTGCCTTTCATTGAGTGGCCATATCTGCCATTTCCAATTCACATTCAAAAATGTTTGTCAGTTATCCTACTGCTTTTGGATAGGTAAGGTGCAGTTGCTCCAAGTTTGTGTGTTTCATAAGGTATTTGCAATCTCTCCACAATGGACGTTGTGTTTGATGCTTTGATGTTACACTTTCAAATTACCCAGAAAATGCAGCTGTTACAGCATCTGCTTGTTAAGTGCAGCTTCACACAAAGTATGCTGCTACTACTTGCTGTGATCTCTATCAGCTCTCAAGTTTTAAAGTCTGTGTTTTTCTACGAAACCTGGTGTGGTTTTGACTTGAGCTGCTCATATATACCAAGTACCTAATCTCCAAAGTTTTTTTGTGCCTAACTTCCTTTGAAATCACAAGAACTTAGAAATACGTTTGAGGATCGGGGCAAATTTTTCTTATCAAAGTGTCTGTGAATAGGATTTCTAAAAGTACGCAAAGGAATTAGGAGTATAAATCTGATTGAAAACCATGAGTCTTGGGCTTTTAACTCTCTTAGGTTACTCTCTCTTAAGTTGCTCCTTAGGATAGAATTTCCAAAAGACTTGAATATTTGGCAGTTTGTAATAATTTATTTAAGTTATTAAACTTATTAAGAAGCTGCTGGGTGTTCAACACATGAAACTCAGGCCATTGCATAAATGCCTAAAAGAATTTCTCTCTATGGTTGGTGTTCTTGGTGTCTCTTCTAACAAAACACAATGATGATTCATGATTAACTACTCCTAGTGCACCTCGAAGTACGGGCCTCAAAAATCTGGTTATTCCTCTCTCCAGCAAGCTATTACCAAATTTTCAGAGGTATATAGTGCAATTGTCAATGGGAAGAGAAGTACCAATAAGAAGGGGGAAATATAGCTATATAAATCAATATAAATGGCATCTAGCTAATGGGAGAACAGTCCAGGCAAATGGGTCCTTATTTTAGAACCTGTATTTTCTGGATTCAAAGGTCATCACAATAATACTTCCTCAGAGATTTTCTCTTGATGTTGAATAGATAACAAATAGGGAATGAAGTGCGAAAGCATGGCTTGAATAGTAAGGGAGATTTATTTGAGATCTTTGGCCAGTTTTACTGCTTAGAATCAAGATAGACATCAGACAGAATGACCAACATGAGACAGAAGAAGGTTTTGGGAAGGAGACCACCCTCTGTTCACATCACGACATTGGATCACTACTGGCACCCATGAGTTCTGACATCATTTGTAAACTCTTGAGCTCTATCTTTCAGTGTTCAAGAAGCCTCTCTACTTCTTTCACCTACCTACTGACTCTCATTAGCTTGCTGCCCCTGTTGCTTGGCAATCCTTGCAACTGTTATATTGCCTTATTTTATAGCTTACCTTGTGTTATTGAACACTTGCTTATTAATTTTGCTGGCTCTCACCTTGTTACTGAGCCACAGACAATAGCCTTCTATTACCTTTCTGTCAGACTCATTACTTCCTTGAGTTATAACTACATCCCTCATCTACTCTATCCATTTTCACTCTTCTGTCTACTGCAAAGTTGTTTTTTTTCTTTAAATAGGTGGTTTATTTTTATGCCATCTACCACAGTTTGTTTTCTCTTTCTCTCAACTTTTTGATTTCACAACCTCATTCTCTTAGGTGCTTTCTACCACCCTTCCTGTGGTAAGAACTCAAAAATCTGTTTTTCTGTTTATGTCTGTTATTTTCCCCAGTATCTTCTTTCACCTTTCATTTATACTGCTCTGTAAAGCCACTGGCTCCTCAAAATTTGCTTCTTCTGGCAGTATTGTAGGAAAACTGGTGAGTGGTAACTAAAGAAATGCTCAGGAGAGACTTAAGAGATTTATTTTAGTTGTGCTATTCTCCTTATGTAGTCTAGCTGGTTGTTGAATCCTGCCTTCATAAATATTAGGATCTTTGGCACAAGGTATTTTATTTAGTTAGTTTTGATGCATCTTGGCATGATGGGCATCCTTTTCCTGAATAATAAATATGGAAACTGTCATAGTATCAACCCTCCCTTTTTCCTTAAAACATGGGCTCCTCCATCAGGATTGTAAATAAGCTGCCCGAAAGTCATTCATTTCCATTTCACTCCACTGGAAATGAATAATGTTCAGCAACAACAGTGTTTAAATTATGGCAAGTCCAAGATAATACTCAAATTAAGGTTCTAACTATAGGACATTTCCAGGGGTCTTTGGAGAAAGAGATAATGGATGTCACTGCATTTGTTTCTTATGCATACATACGGTGCAATCCTCAAATGAAGCCTTTAGAAAAGAGATGAACTTTTCCTAATCAGCAATGTCTAGCTTTAGTTCTTACACATTTAATTTTTATTAATCGACAAATACAGTCTACGTATGAGTATGAGGTCAAAATAATGGAAATCCATTCTCCAGAAGTTTCTGAAACTTTGAGAGAAATAGTTCATCCCAGACTTTCTTTCCTCCAGAATGAAACATTCTTTAAATACTACAACTTAATCAGAAGTTTGTTGTATTATATCCTGCAACAAAACAGCAAAACAAAAGCCCTACTTCATACTAGTATGAAATTTTAACTTCTTTGATGAATTCCCACAGAGAATTGTAACATATTCAAGAAAAGTTTTGAGTTGTAAAAAGTGCCATCAGCAAATCTTTAACCAATCTTACCACAACATATTTTTTGGCTAGCTACTCAAAGCTGTGTATTATATATACTAATTGTCCAAACCATACTTTTTCTTTCCTTTCTTTTCTGAGTTTTACATATGTAATTCTGATGTAATCCAGTTCACCTCAGTGAAGTTATTCCCCACTAGATTAACCCACATACTCAAGTTATATTTATCAGTTTCCAATATAAACACCCTGCTTTGCAGTCCATACATTTCTGGGTAGTATTTAGCTGAACAAGGAATCCCACTGATGCCAATACAAGTAAAACCCACTGAAAAGGTATATGGATGGCGGAATCAAGACCTCATAAAGTTGAAGACAACTATAGAGTTAACTAATCCCTATGCTTGCTTTCTATGGAGGTTTAGAGTCCTCCTGAGCAATCCCTCTGTATTGTAATATGCAATTCATTATAGAGACTCAAAGTGGGATTATTTTCAAGCCTTTCTTTTTCTTTAGCCCTAACAGGATTTGAATTTGCGTTTCATTTCTCACTCATATCTTTCCTCCTTGCTTTCAGATTTCCCCATTTGTTCTCCTTCACAAATGGATCTTTGGACAAACATTTTGTATGTGGGATGGGTTGCCATGTTAAAAAGATTATCTCACCATGGAGTCCATCGGCATTTAGCAACAACACATATTTTTCTCAGGTTGCCTTTATCTCTTAGTCATTATTAGCTGACTGATATTTATGACATCTTCTTCACCCAAAGATAAAATCAATTAGTTGAAAAATATTTAGCTTGTTAGCTATAGTAAAAAAAAATTACTGTGAGCTTGGTTGTGTATAATTGTATTTTCCAGTTCAGCAAGCATGTGCGCAGGAAAACAGCCACAACCCCCAGCGGGGAATGGTCAGCTGGTCCCAGCCTATTCAGGGCTCTTGGTGCCAGTCAGCTTTCAAAGAGGGAGGGGTGGGCCCTAAAAGAGCCCAAAGGATTTTCCCGACCCTCTTGGGTAATTTACACCAATCTTAAACATGTATGTTTGCCTGAAGTCTCTTTTATCAGCGTGCTAATCCCATTACTGACAAATGAAGATGTAATCGCAGTTTATTCAAATAGTTTGAAAGCTTTATCCCCTTTTGAGAGAAAGGAGAATGTACAATTGGCTGCAACTGACTTCTTAAACTCCCACTGGGATGGTAGCAAAGCAAAAATGATTTTTAAAAAGCATCAACACTTGGATATAGGATGAAAAGTATAGCCTGTAGGGTCCCTGGAGAATGGAATCTTCTCTTGCTTTTGGAATTTGCATCATAGTTAGCACTGTTACTACTAATTTAAATCAGGGAAAGTTGAAAGAATGGTATTCTCTCCCTGGTTTGTCCTACAGGGATATTTCCCACTGATGCCATCCCTGCTTAACTCCATCAGTAGTCCTGTGGGTAGGGGTGCTGGTTCAACTGTGTCTCCATCACCAGGGTAACCATCTGCTAACAGGCAGAGATCCTCCTTTTCATGAAATGTACACCAGTAACCAGAAAAGTATGGAGAAAAATCTAGAATAGGTAACCTGGTTCATTTTCAAGGGGAAAATTAACTACCACGATGTTTCTCCATCAGCCTTGTTTGTGGCAAAAGGAAAGAGAAACCTAGGCCCAAGGAAAAGTCTTGGTGCAGAAGTGAAGCACTAACAGCACCACGGTCATCTCTAAGATAATGAAGTGCCAGAGAGGATCCACAGGAGGTCCTAGAAACACCTTGTTAAAACTTCTTCACGTATGTAACAACTTCCTTGTCTAGGATATAAACCATTCACACTGCTCTGATATGCTAATAAAGGTTATAAAAATAGTCTGAAAAATATATCTCACTCTTCCTCCCCCTAAATCACACCAAAAAGCACTTTTAGTAATTTTATGACTAGATATGTTCTCAAATAGCCTAAAAAATCAAAATGCAGATAAAAATGTTTAAGTTATTTTAGCTTCAGAACAAAAAAATCTGTAGCATTTCAAATGCCAAATATAATATTAACTTTAAAGAGATTGCATATGATGCAAATTCCTCTGTTAGGCAGGTATCTTTCACATGAGTTTCTTGACTTTGTAATAAAATTTGATCTCACTGACAAAGAGAATATCATGTACTGTGGTTTTCAGTCTAGGGCAGCACTACATGAGGTGATGATTGCTTTGCATTTCCATTGGCTGATGTGAACCCCTTAGGTAAACTGCTTTTGCTCTCACAAATCATTATTTTTATTTCTTTTTATTACCACAGTTCCCCAGCCTAGACTAGTAATTAATGACATGAGTACCCAATAAGTAAAATATTTTGTTTTGGTGAACATGTAGTCTAAATAGACTGAAATTTGGAAGAGAGGGTTGGAGCAAACTAGCTTGTCACCATACAGCAAGTCAGTTCTGTAGCTGGGAGTAGTCTTTTATTTCACAGCTCCATAGGATCATTTTTAGTTAGTAAAACCCAGCACTTCCAGTGCAGTGGTACTTGTTTCTTTCTTTTTGCTGGAACAAGTTTTCTTGTGGCCACACAGTGAACCAGATTGGAGAGAGGGAGAAGTAACACAGCCAGGAAAAAAGAAAGAGAAGAAAAAAGTTAATTTTCTGTTGGATCGTTTCCCCACTCTGAGTCATCGTTCAGCTGTACAAACTCTTGTGCTGGCACAATAGAAGGAATGACAAAGGCGTGGAAATGGCCTGCCAAGGGAAGGGAAGGGGGATGCTGCACAGTGAGAACAGCAACGTTAGCAGCAGCGTTGGCTTTCATGAGCTTCACGTGGCTGAAGTGGTGGCCTGTGTTTCCTCACAAGTTTAGCCTTGGTTTCACATTGTGCTAGGGCTGCTTTAGATTGGTAACAGCATCTCCTCTGGGCTCTTCGCTGCGTGTGCACGTGTTCAGAGGAAGCATATGGCTGTGTGAGCAAGAACCTCCTCTGAAGGACCTGCAACCTGCAGCTAGGAAACCCCAGCTTTAACAGAAGAATTGCAGAATCTAGCAGTAAGAAGCCTCCACAGGAAAGGCTCAGAAAAGCAATAGATATTACCCTGTTGGTAGGCTGTATCCAGAGTAGACAGGTACCAGGAATCAATGACCAACTTATATTTTTTTTTCTTTTTTTTTTGGGTTTGAGTTCTTTGTTTCATTTGAGGGCATGTGAAGTGATAAATTTCAACAGCTATTTGGAATTCCAGACAACATCTGAATAGAGATTGGTTATTATATGTTAAGTGCACAAAGTCATTAAAACCAGCCTCTTGTGCTAAAAGATTACTTTAATCCTTGATGAAGTTGTTTTCTGAGAAACTTCAGTTCATACTATCAAAATGCTGCATGTTGACCATCGTTTAATAACATGTCCAAGAATAGTAGTTGAAACGGTCTGGGAAGGAGATTTTTGTGAGTCACTAACTACAATTTATATTATTATACTTCAAGATGTACCTGAAAGAGTGGTTGGGGTTTTTTTTTTTTATGTTAGAATAACCTCTCTATGTTGGATGTTTCCAATTAAACACAAACATGAGAACTTCCTATCCATTTTCTGCTGAATGCATCATGTCAGACCATGTTTTGGCCCTGTATATATTTTCCTGCTCTCAGAGCAAAAATGTTATTTCCAGATTCTCTTCTTTCAACTGGGAATTCATTTCCAAAGCTATTGAACTTGGGGGTTGAGACACAAAGCAGAGATTCAACAGCAAGAGGTACAGAAGAACACTGAGACTATGAAGAGGAAGCTGTGCCATATCATGGAAAATCCAATCATGAGCAAGCCAGTCCTTTCAAGAAAGCTCTGATAATTTTCCTGAGCTCCATCACAGCCTTAGCAGCTGTGAAACATGAGGCTTGTGCAGTATTAAGCAGCACAAGGAGAAGACAGGGCACAACTGCTTGGTGCGTTGAGCTGTTAAACTGAATGCGAGCAGATATGCAAGAAGGAAGTCACTTGGGCTTCATTTGGGTGTTGGAGATGGGTTCCAAAGCCCACTGCATTCTTTCAGTGGCCTTTGGATTTACTGTACTGTACTTCAGCATCGACTGAATTTTTTATACTTTCAGTAGACAACTTCTTTAAGCCTTTTAGCTTGAAGAATGTTTATGTGTCCTGATCTTATAAATAGATAGTATGGTCCATGTTACCAGTCATATTTTGAGCAGCAGGTTTATGCTGATCTATGACAGGTGTTAAAAATCCTTTCTTTTTTTTGTGGTGAGGCCTGTTTGACTTTTTAGTGTGATGGTACTCCCCCATAAAAGAATTACAGAGAGGTCTAAATGTGAGGAATATCCGACCTAGAGTCAGAGTATTGGCTTTGTAGTATTTATGCATTATGCTGCCAGAAAATAATAATGGATATCCACTATGTGATTCTAATGTTGGCTCCTTGATATCTAATGATCAGCTGCTGAATTAATGCTCTCCCCAAAGTACATTTTACGAATTCCAAATAAAGCCTTTCTTTTGAGTTTGTCTTTTTATCAAGCACACACACAAAATAAATGCAATTTGTATTCTTTAATTTAATGCTGGTCCATAACTTGGTAATCTATCATAAAGCATTTTTTATTTTTGTGTTCGAACAGAAGTCGTCTTTTCCATCACATAAAAGTTTTCATTAGAATATATGGTTAGGAAAAATATTTTGTGTGTTTTGGACTCAAAAACATAATTTTTTTGAAAAAGGTTCAGTGAATTTATATCAATATATTTGCCACAGTGCAACTCTTACAAAACTTATTTAATATTTTTTTTGAGAAAAGAAAATGATTAAAGTCTGCAAATACTGAAGTGTACCTTTTAAACAGCTCTTGAGCAAATGTATGAAATGTTTTGATTATGAAAACGCTATTTCTTTTAGTTTGTAAAATATGATATAAAACTGAAAAGTCAAAATAAAAATTAACAAAATTACTTACATTTAAATTAAATTTTGACCAACATATTTTTTTTCTGGCATATTCTTTTATGTATTTTGTTTTAATTTGGATGACTATATGACCAATCACAAAGCCAATGTACTGAAAACCTTGTTAAATAAAAACTCTACCTTCTCCTAATTGTTATATTCATCTTTTTCTGCTAATACAAAGCTAAGAGGTCTGCCAAAGCCAGGCTAATGCAGTTGCAGCATTTCATTTTTGTGGTGGATAACATACAGTCTACAAAAACTGTTGTCATATCTCCATTCACTCTGCCTATAATGACTCTATTTAGAGACATAGACATGTGGAAATTCTCTGATGGAAAGGCTTACTAATATAAGAAGTTGCATGAAAGTTGAATGTTCTTCCATTTATAAGTAATCACCTTATTATAGCTTTAGAGAAATAGCTGTTGGGCCAGGCTTGAGGATAATCTCAACTGCTCTTTGCAGTTAAGATTGTTATCAGGTTTATCTTTGCTTAAGAAGTTTATGATGGCCATCCAATTAGCTTTAAAATGGTGAAGCTTATCATAAGTGTTGAGAAACATGCTGACCCTTAGGCTATAGGATAATGTGGTCTGACTGTGTAGTAGAGCCTAAATTAATCAGGGTTTGCAGTATTGGATTATTGTTCCCCTGATGAACTATGCCACAGAATAAGAAAGTGTCTTAAACAGTGTGATGACGATTTTCTAGGTTGATATTTTCAGTTTCTTATTATGTGTTATGTTTTAAATATTTACTAGAAAAACCCCAGATAATCTGTAATAAGCTCCATGGTTAGAAAGTTCCTCGTGCTCAGATCTAACAGTCACACGGAGTGAACTCAGGTATCTGTCTAAATGCTTGCTTGTTCAAAACTAGAATGCCAAGGAGCCAAGTGTTGCCAAGCCCCAGGCCTGCAAAGCAGAGAAAGCTCAGTTACAGCTTTCTGATTGTTTCTGTACACGAGCACCTTTTGGTTTAAGGCTCCTTAAAAGTTTTCCCCAGTCCTTTGCCTATGCCTTATATCCTTCCTTGAAAAGAACAGTATGCTTCTCCAGTTTAGGCAGCAGAACTAAACTGATCTAAATAAGTACAAAACCTAATAATACAGCTGTCGTTTTGCAGGAGTTTTCCAAAAGGATGTGAAACAGACATACTGGTGTGTGCAGGGGAATCTGGGATCTGCAAAGAGTGTAGGATCATTGATGACAATCTGACATTCCTGATTTGAGCAGGTAAACGCCACCAGTTTTTCCTTCCTGTTTCTTATGGAAAGACACACGTGGCTGCAGCTGTGCTGCTTTTGGCCATGAACTCCTCAACTGTTTTACAGTATTCATAACTGCATTTGGTCACTGGAATAAGTACTGGGATAAAAACAGGTAAAAAGATATTGTCGACTAGTTGTTTTAGGAAACACACTGGGTAGTTCTCCTTTTTCTACAACAATGCTGTGTTCCTAAATATGTCTAAAAAGAAGATAGTGTAGCAGTGCTTGTGAGAATATGAAATCTGTCCCAATATTTTAGCTATGTTTCACTTCCTGTATTTTGTGAAACAGAGAAGAAGGAGACAGTGAAATCTCCAGAGTGAAACAGTCAAAATAACAGCTACGAAAATGGCCTGTATGGAAGCATTTTCAATATTTAGGTGTAGGATAGACCCTTTTCTACTCAAGAGGAAAGGAGATAATTATTGAGAATAAAACTGTGTTATGGAATGGTATAGTTATATTACATGCCCTGTAAGAAAAAAATTATATGGATTATACAGCAAGAAATCTGGAAGCTATCATGGTTTAATAATGAAAAAGAAAAACTTGACACTATGACCTGAAGGCCAAGAGTTTACATTGACCTAAGGAAAAAGAATCACCCTTTCTTTTCTGCCTCCTGCAGATTCTTCTGGGCTAAAGCCAATGGCTCTATCTTTACCTCCCTTTTTTCCCCATCTCGGCCTGTGTCTTATGCATCCACAAGGCAGCACCACAGCCACTTCACTACTCCACGACTCCTTACACGAGATAAGGTTGATTGGTCACATCTGCCAGACAGCTGTGTCTGCTGCGTGAGATCACTGAGCAGGAGAGAAGTGATAGCATCATGTTCAAAACAGAATCCCCTCGTGAAGCATTCCTCACCTCAGCACATCATTGAGGTCTCTGCTATGTCCTGGCATCTGCTGTGACAGGTGTGCCTCCTGGTGCGCGATCCAGTACATGATTGACTCACATGCCAGGATAGAAGAAATGTCAGCTCTGAGTAAAATTATTACATTTACAAGGCTAAGAGACTAAACTCAGGAACTGGGAAGAAGTAACTGCCCAGCTTCTGGTGGACTGCAGCTTACAGTGAAGATGCCACAGAATTTATCTTGAATAGTAGGTTGAGGAGTTGTTTGAAAAGCACAGGAGGTTTTACTGGCATTTGCTGTCACCTAAACTTAATGGCTTAATTGCATCTATAGAGAAGTGATTAAAGATCCACATTTCAAAACTCAGGCCTGAGACAAGAGCTTGATTTTGTTTAGAAGCCCAGGATTCTCTTTTAAAATGCAACATTAATAAACATAAGTACCCTGCTGTTGATCTCTATTGCAATCAGCAAATGATGCAAGATTAATGGGGTTGGAAATCAAGTACAAAAGGAATCCTCACCCTATAATAACAGTTTGGGCACTCAGCAGGGATTAGAGAGACCTAGGTTCAGTATTTGATGTTGTATAGTACTTGTATTCCTGGTTGAGTACTTATACTACTAGGGTTCTACGCAAGGTAGAGTTTTAAAATATTTTTTTTTAAAAAAAAGAATTTATTTTAAAACAGAGTTGTTCTATTGATGTCTGGTTCACCTCTTGTGAGAATACAAATTTATAAATGTGACGACCAGTGAATTTAGTAGGATGTCATGATGCAGCAATATTTTTTTTTGTATTATAGATTTATTGTCAGGCACCCCAGTCTTGCTTCTAGCCTGATTTAGGTACCTGTGTCCCTTACTGGAACTTTTTTTTAAAAAAAAAACATTTTTCCAAATTAGTTGTGTGGTAGAAATTAAGCTTTTGACCAATTCATTTGAAAGACTATGTTCATTGAATCATTGGTCAAATTTCAAATGCTATACCCGATAAAAAGCAACAAAATCTTTAAGGCAATGAACACTAAAAGAAAAAAACTTTTATTTTCAGCTGCTTTAGGAATCAGCTATTGAATACATTCTTTCAGAGGCTTAAAAGAAGGTAAGAAGGAGGTCTGGGGCTTTACATTTGTCACACGCTGTGGGTCGAATTCCTTCCTTATTCTAACTGGTGTAGATCAGGAGCCGTTCCAATGAAATCAATAGTTACACAATTGTAAAATTGGTCAGTGATCACAGTCTGGCTGAGTAGACCTATGGCATTAATCAGTTTTAAAGATCTCGTCTCTAAGTACTTAATTTCTAGGAAACAGCGCAATGTGACATTACAAGGATCCTATTTAGAGACACACACTCTGCAGATCAAAGCTGGAACTACTGGAAATGCTTTCTGAAGGTATGCGTAACTATAAAATGTTTTGAGTGGCTGCCAGTATTTTGTAATCAGTGTTGTAAAGTTTTGTGATACTCTTGATGTCTGCAGATGTTATGTGGCCCGTGGCATAGAGCTGATGTTCTGAATTACCAATTATATACCTAATGGAGCCCTGAGAACTAACTCCTGCCCTCCTTTGGGTACTGGGGCAGTCTTTAAATGCTAGCAAAGGACTGATGCTATAAATAAAACTCTGTCTCCATAGCGACAAGCAGTTCAGTGCTCAGCTTTCAACACTTTAAAAAGGTAATTACTGTCTTTTTTCTTTATATTTTTTCTATTCTTGGTTTATAATAGCAGTAATAACCTCCTGAGTTGGGTATTTCCTGGCAATTAATGACTGACAAGTGTTAAGAACACTTGGCTTTACCTCAAGCCCTCAAATCCTCCAGCTGGTCGTTAACTGCCAGGAAATGCCCTTCCCTGTAGTCGTTATTGCTTAATTATGTAAACTTGGATTAGAAATTTAATTAGATGACTTTAACATTCTCTGATTCTGTCTCCTTTTCTTTCCCCATGTCTCAAGCATTAGTATTTGCCACAGTTGTTAGCTGGCATAACTGATGTTCACTCCAAAATAGTGCCTGTATACACAATGCTACACAGAGCACCTGTGAAACAAGACTGATTCCCTTTTTTAGCACGTGGTTAACAGAATTTATCTGAATACCTACTTGTAAAGAATATACAAGATTAGGTTAAAAGGAGCTGGTACTGGTTTTAGGTGGCAACCAAGAAGAATTCCCACTGGGAACTGGAAGACTCTCCAGTCTGATGAACGCAGGAGAGCTTGTGATGGAGGGCTCTGAATCTGTGCCTTAGCTTCCAGAAGCCAACTATACCTGTTTCAAGCAGAAGTATTCCAGATATCGCTATATTTTGTTCTATTTCTTTTAAAAACTCAAGTGTCTAACTGCTGTAGGCAAATGCTTGAAAACAGGATTAGTGGCTATGGCCCATTTCTAACCAGACAAGCCCTGAAGCTGCTTTCATGGATTTGTTCCCTTTACCTGGACATGGGCCAAGGTTTATCTAAGTAACTGCTACTGCGACATCCAAAGAAGAGTCCAAATAAAGCTGTTTTTCTCTATTTAACCTGCCATTCTGTTTATTTGTTGTTATTAAAGAAGATTTCCTGCATAGCAGTTACTATAATACTGAGCCCATCACTCAAACAAGTTGGCTTCCAGGAAGGCATTACCTCCATAGCCTCTGTGGCACTGACCTGCATGGATACTTGCAGCACATTATTGTTGCTGTCATCAGTGTCTTGCCAGTACATTAATAAAAGTCTATGTCTTCTGACTTTTAGTCCTAGAAGTGCTATTTGGTCACTAAACAAAAATAGGAATTAATGTGTACTGTTCTCTTGTATATGAATAAATTGGTAGCCAACTCATAAAATTCATACTTGTGATTCTATAAGTTCTCTTCCTAAATAGTTAACTTGTTTCTGAGTTCTGTGCAGGCTGTATGGTACTGTTTAATGACTTGGTATCTCTGACACTCCATACAACTGTGACTACTCACATACTTCATAAAGTACTTCAGTGTTAATTGTTTTAATGTACAAAGGGCATATAATTTGGATCAAGGGCAATTTCTATGAAGTTTTGGCCATTGTAGCAGTGGTAAAAGATATCACTTCTTGACCTATAGGTCATATTCTAATAAACAGAGATGCAGCAGTAGTGTGGATGTGGAAAATAGTTATTATATTACCGAATCATCTCTTTAATTTCAAGTCCTTTTAAGAAAGCAAACTGTGCCTGACTGCAGTCTCCATCAGTCCCCAATAAAAACAAAAGAAGAAATGTCTTTTGAAAGGTCTTTATATTTAAACATTCCATTCATTTCAACTGTGTATTTTAAAAGAAACAGAACCAAAATCCCCCATAAATGCAAACCTCCTAAAAAACAACGGAAAACAATATTCATTTTTAAAAGCCTTTCCTCTCTTTTAAGAAATTGAAATCCATTTCTATTTGAAAGGTAAACTATGGATGGTAGAGCCAAAGTATTTATGTCTGACTTTAACTGAGCTAATAAAATATAATATTTCTTTTTGTGTAACATATTATACTAACCCAGGTACGTACATTTGTGTCATGTAACTTTCTTGGTGGTATTTATCTAAGTAATAAAGCTAATGCTAGCCTGTTATGCAAGTGGAGGAGGTTTTTGCTCTGGACAAAAGAGGTAGAAAAAGTAACTGATTTCCACCTGCCTTTTTAAAGGCACACTGAAAGTAAAAGAGGCAGCATAGAGTGGAGTTCCACTCCTTTACTCACATGCTAGTGGAAAAAATTGGACAGGTTCAGAAAGCTGAATACTTGTTGTTTCTGTTGGTCTTGTTTTTCTTTCTCTTCTCTGTACGTTCCTGCTCTGCACAGCTGTAGGGGTGTGCTCAAGAGGAACTCCATTAATTTCCATGGCATTGCAGGTGCATAAAGCCAGAGGCTCCAAACCCAATTACTCCTGGAAGAGTAATACAGAAAATCAAAGTGGCTTTAAGGCTGCTTTTAGGAAGTTCACCTGTGATCAAGGTGGATTGGTTTAATCTATGTTATTAAGTTAAAATATATAATAGAATTAAAGAAGCAAACCCTCCTTTCCTAGGTTAGTGTGAACCAGAGGATGGAGCCAAAATCTGGAAAATGGTAGACCCTTCTTCACATCTTGGCTCTGCTATTGACCCGAGGCTTCAGTTTCGTGCCTTAGTTTACCAAATATATAATTACATTTGCTTCCTTTGTAACAGTGATGTCGATATACATTGAGAAAAAGCATTAAATAAAAGTTGAGTTTTATCAATGCCTACCTAGAATTTAGTAAAGCCTTTGTCGTGGTTTTCCACAGCATTCTCCTGGAAAAACTGGCTGGTCATGGCAGAGATGGGCATACTTTTTTATGGTAAAAAAACTGGCTGGATGGTTGGGCCCAAAGAGTTGTGGTAAATAGAGTTAAATCCACTTGGCAGCCAGTTGCAAATGATCTTCCCCAGGGCTCGGTGTTGGGGCTGGTTCTGTTTAATATCTTTGTCAATGATCTAGATGGTATTGAGTGCACCCCCAGTAAGTCAGCAGATGACACCAAATTAAGCAGGACTGTTGATCTGCTTGAGGGAAGAGAGGCTCTGCAGGGATCTGGACAGGCTGGATTGATGGACTGAGGACAACTGCACAAGGTTCAAGAAGGCCAAGTGGAGGGTCCTGCATTTGGGACAAAACAAGCCCATGTAGTGTTACAGGCCTCGAAAGTGTGGCTGGAAAGCTGCCCGGAGGAAAAAGATCTGGGGTATTTGTTGACAGCACCTGACTTGTATCAGAAATAATGTGGGCAGCAAGAGTAGGGCAGTGATTGTGCTCCTGTACTTGGCACTGGTGAGGTCTCGCCTTGAACACTGTGTTCAGTTTTGGGACTGGCCCCTAACTACAAGAAAGACACTGAGGTGCTGGAGTGTATCCAGAGAAGGAAAATAAAGATGGTGAAGGGTCTGGAATACAAGTTTTATGAGGTTAAGGGAACTGGGGTTGTTTAGCCTGGAGAAGAGGAGGCTGAGAGGAGACTTCATCACTCTACAACTACCTGAAAGAAAGCTGTAACGAGGTGGGTGCTGGTCTGTTCTCCCAAGTGACAGGTGACAGGACGAGAGGGAATGGCCTCAAGTTGCACTATGGGAGGTTTACGCTAGGTATTAGGAAATATTACTTCACTGAAAGGATTATCAAACACTGGAGCAGGCTGTTCAGGGAAGCACCCGAGTCACCATTCCTGGAGGTATTAAAAAGACATATAGATGTGGTGCTTAGGGACGTGGTTTAGTGGTGACCTTGGCAGTGTTTGGTTTACAGTTGTACTTAATGATCTTAAAGGTCTTTTCCAACATAAATTATTCTGTGATCATATTGAGCCTATGAACGAGTCAGTTCAATCGTTAACACACTGTGGACAGTCAGTTATTGTGATGATTCACATCAACTTAGAAATTCAAATAGCAGAAATCTCTTTAGTTTAGGGAAGGGGATGAGAAGGCAGAAAAGAGCCATTTAGTTTACACAGTGAAAGAGGTAGACCCTCCTCTGTTAAGAAGCTTCATAATCCACAACAGTGGAAGAGCTGACACCTCAGAAAAACAAATTAAACCCCCAACATTTAAAGGTGTCATTGCAACAGTGTATATTTTGCAATTTGATAGTTTGCTAAAGCATCCACATAAAAATGTGAAGTAACACTTCCTCATCTTTGCCTTCTGTATACTTCATTGTAGCTATTACAGAAAACATAAACCCATGTACTTTAAATAGTGTGTTTTGTGAAGGCAGAGTGACTGAAAGTATTCAGTAAACAGAAAGAAGCTTAAGACTTAATACAAACAGGTCATTGCCAAGCATATCAGAGTAGACAGAAAAATTCAATTGCTAATGAGATTGTTAGTCTAATTTACCACTTCAGAATTTACAGGGAATAGTAAAGATCAGGAAACAAGGAAAAAGTTCTGAAAAGTATTATAGAAAGTGAAGATTGCTTGATGAATAGCATTTACAGAAAAAAATAGTGACTATTTAGAAAGTTTTCTGTGGTGAAAGACTGCTTTTCCGCTTGTTCTCCCAGGACAGGTTTTGAGCTCAATGAAGGCAAAGAGCTGTTGATTTAGCAAGGATTACAAGACTGATCCTCACATTATACAACTGAATTTATCCACCTCAGGAATAATTTCAGACTCTCTCTTTTTGCGAGAGTCAACGATGAATCAAAAGGCAATTAACTGCTGTAATTTATATAATCTCCTACCTCTCCTGTATTGCAAAAATATGCATTCAGCTAAGACTATTTAAGCATTTCTTTGCACAGAGTAGTATTGTCAGCATAACTAGTATTGCTTTAGCTGAGCTGATATTGCCCAATTAAGTGCATTCATGCTGTTGTGTCAGTGTCCTCACAGCATTATACGATAATCTTTTCATTGCAGACAAGGTGTCTGAGCCTTGCTGGTACTGTCTGGAGTTCATTGTGTTGTGGACAGTTTTTATGATGTACTGTGGGATACCTCTTGGCACCTGAAGCAGCAGTGGTTGCAGTGACCACTTTCTAATCTAAAATCACTTGGAATGTTATTCAGTTTCCAAATTGTTCTTTGCTTGCATGGTTGAACTGTAGAACATAATACTTTTCATTTTTCTAACAGGAAAACAAGCTGCTTCATCAAAAGGCTGCAGTGTTCATGGATAGTCTTATTTCTCAATCAGTCTTTAGATTCTGATAGTTTTGGGAAGATTTATAGCTGGGTAAAATGAAGTAATCCAGGATGTGAGACTGTCTTAATGTTGTAATTTAGCTGAAAAATCACAGAGAAATGTTCCTGTACAGGGCCCTTGGTAGACTTTAAGGGGTAGTGCTGTCACGTTTTAAATTTTTGTGCAGCCTTACTTTAGTGTTTGATGTCCTCCACTGACACACCCAGATGCAGACACAATGTATGTACAGAAACTATAATGCCAGGTTCCTCAGGCTCTGCACCAAATAACATAGTGTACGTGTTCCCCATATGCAGAGCTAAGCAGGCAGCAGCAAGAGACCTGGGACAGTTTCTTTAGCCTTGTTGATAAATTTCTGCCTTATACACTGCAGGAAAAAAAAAAATGGAAAAATATTTAAGAGGTTTTTTTTTTAAGAGTATCAATTTGGGAAAATTTTTATTTTCTTTGATTTTCACTAGTAAATGTGGAAAGGTTTCTGCAGTATTTTCAGTGTGATTTTCATCAAGATTTCATGGAAATGTTACTGCGTTTGTAGCGCTAAATTTTTTTTGAAAACAATTCTAATTCTTGAAAAGCAAGTAACAAAGTTATGGACCTTACAGTTTAAGCATCACCTTAAACTGTCACAAAAGATTCAGGAATAATATTGACCTCTGTGTCTCTGAAATGAAACAAAGCTTCCTATTTGTTGCCCTTCCTTTCAGCATGAAGGAAGTTTTCCGTAAAATGTGGATCATGTAGAGTATGAATAGTACATTGCATGGGGCCCATGCACAGGAGCCAAACTCAGTGTGAAGGAGCAGCGTGTAAGCAGGGCTGTATGTTCTGAAAGGCAGACAGTGAGGAACACAGTAATGTCATGAATGGTGAAAGAGCAGGAATGAGCCAGCTGATTAAACTGATAGGAGCCAAACAGCCGCCATGGAGCCTTTGATGAGTGTCAGAGGTCATCTCCATACAGTTCTCCAAGTCCCCAGGACACACAACCTTGCTGACCTAGTCACTAGATCAGACAAGAGCGTTGAGACTTCATCAGCAAACAACAACCCAACAGATTTAGATAACTGATAGACTACTAAGCAAATTCTGTACAAAGGAGTGAAGGAGAATCAGGTTGTCAAGAAGGAAAAACTAGGGGAGAGAAGGAAGGAAATTGTTCAGCAAATGTCTACTTCTGTGTCTAAACAGCAGTACTAGGATATGTGAGAAACTCATTATTGACATGATGGTACCAAAACTATAAATTGATGAAGCCTGTATTCATGCTAATTCTTCATCTGCTAAAGAATTTATGGAATTTTAGGTATGTCTTTAGCTGTCTAGGGGGTTTCAGTATTTACATACCATTTTAAAATGAAGGAGGTATCAACCTAAAAATATAGTCAGCTGCACTGTAGGCACTCTCCTACCCTTTATCCTTGTTTTGTAGAGCTGGTTTTCTTTGTATTTCTCAGCACGGTGCAGAAGAGACAAAGTCTACCTCCAAGCAGATGTTATGCACAGATACCAGCTTAGATTGCTGGAGCAGTATAACTGTGTAAGTATAGCACTGTACCAAGCTGCTAAGCTCCATTTGTCAGAATGGTTCGTTATTTTGAACCTAAAATAACACTGGTGTGGCTACACTGTTTTTTTGTAATCCTTGAAACTTCAGTAATCTTGGAGTCTGTGCCTTCCCATGTGTTTGTGCAACAGTTAATGAAATGCTTACCTGTGGGCTGGTTCTGATATGACCACAACAGTAAATATATCCGAACTCAAGAGCTCTCTGCAGTCAAAAACTGATAGAAAACAATGACAACTTATTATCTGTGTTTTAGGAGCCATTTGATACAATTTTCTGAGATGTACTGTGTCAAGGGCTATCAAGACAGTCACATAAAGCAAGCAGATATGGCATGGGACCTGTGTGAGAACACCTTCTGATAGGGTGACCGAAGGCCATAAAAGATGCCCTTGTGTCCTTTCAGTTGATATTGGGAGCCTGGAGCAGGAAGGTTGTCTGTGTCTTCTCTTTGGTGTTGCATTGCCAACACAACTCGGAGTAGAAGATCCACTCAGGTGGCATGAGCTGCCCCTCTCCCCTGTGAGATGACGTGTTGCAAACCAGATGTGAGCTGGAAGCCATTTAGACAGGTTTGGATCTTGCTGAAACATAACATGATGTTGAGAAGCAGGACTTATTTGCTTGGGCACAGTATTGAGCCAACACCTCTAAATGGCTTCCAGAGTACAACTGGCTCACCAGCAAGTCTAGCTGGCAATTGTTTGCACATGGCAACGTGACCAGACCATAAGAGGAAAGGATCAGTCCAGGCTCTGCTCAGCTTCGTGCATTGCCATCAGAATCGTTCGCTGAGTTCATGTGGCAGATTGTGAACACGAGTGAGACAGGTCAAGCTGGGCTTGCAAAAACTCAGCTGGAGTTCTTAATGGTCAATAGTGAGAAAGTAAAAATTCTTATGTATAAACTGAGAATGGCTGAAACAGGTCTGTGGAAAGAATATGAATGGGATTCTTTTTGCATTTTCTCTTTAAGACACCAGGTAAGAGGAAAATTTGTAAAGTGTTATGAGTGAAATTAAATTGTACAGATGAGATATAGAAGTTACCTTGTACAGTCCTTCCATTCACTATCACAGATAAAGTAATTCTTCACAAGCTTAGGTGGTGTGTTTAGTTAAACAAATTCCCTTAGAGACATGATTGACTATTTTTAAGCTGAACACTCACAGTAACAATTACCTACGTTCTCAATGTCCATGAGCCTCAATAAACAGCTCATGGATTTATGTCTTAGTGAGAACCAACCTATTAGTTTCAACCATAAATCTCATGTGCCTTGTGTGCAAAGTGAATTTTAATAAAAATCATATAAGGAGCCAGACTTGCTAGGCAGGGTTTCACATGGCTGCCAACATTTGAAAACAATTAATAGAGACCTTTTGGGGGAGGGTAAGTAGAACCATGTCTTTAGCTCCTGTTGAAATACAGTGGACTCTCTGAACTTGCCTGAAGGACAAAATAAAGGGGGGTTTTATTATTAAAAAAAAAAAGAAAGAGAGACCATCACTTCTAAATAAGGGCAGAAGGAATGGAAAGGGTCATTCCTTAGAGTCTGCAATCTCATCCTCTCCGACACCCTGCTGCCAGGGAAATGACAATAAGTATCTTAAAATTAAGCAGCAAAATAAAATAAATATACATCTGTGCTCCCTAGTCTGAAAATAGATTCTGGCCTCTAATGAACGGAGCTAGCATATGTGTTCAGTTTCAAAACTGTTGCCTTGTGCACTCCTTGTCTGAGTGTGCAGAACCTGTCGTGTCGAACAGAGACCAAAAGACAAAGTTAGGAGTCACTGCTCATTTTTGTTCTGATGGCCATATTAGTTTTATAAGCAAATAGTTCAGGCACAGAAAAATAAATATGAGTAGTTCAAAGAGAAAAGGTTAGGTCCCCAGCTTCAGATGCTTTATACTGTCTCCACAGTGCTGAGGGCAGAAAGGTTGCTCTAAAGGGGAGGCCAGGAATTACTTTAACATGCAAGGAGCCTCCCAGAGTCTTGGTGTTGTGTCTGCCCAGTCCATATAGGACTAGTTCAGCTGG
This sequence comes from Dromococcyx pavoninus, assembly GCA_033558185.1. Taxonomy (NCBI): domain Eukaryota; kingdom Metazoa; phylum Chordata; class Aves; order Cuculiformes; family Neomorphidae; genus Dromococcyx; species Dromococcyx pavoninus. Next base: position 2,248,291 of record JAUMJL010000020.1, on the reverse strand, counting down.
TGTAAATTAACCCAGTTAACAGACTGTAATATATTGAGGAATGGATGTCTTATCACCAGGTTGGTAAAGGACCTCAGGATTGAAAAGTGCCACTTATCCCAAGTTTAACCAAATACAGCTGAAAGAATTTCATGTCTAATACTAATAAATATGTAGGCTTGGTACAGGTAGGGAACTCTGGCAGTAATATGGGGATAACTATGCTCTACCTGACTGCTTTTAAGAACCACATGACATATGTTTTGGGTTACTGAAACAGCATGTACCCCTACGTATGTATCTGTCCTGCTACTCACATATGTTCAAATCTAGGTTGGGATGGTTATAATAAAATTAATGTGATTGCACTCTTTTCCCTAAGGAATTTGTTGACAGAGGAAACTGATTGTCACTAGTTTTATGGCCAGTTTTCTTAAGCAGTCAAGGTGGGATTCACTGCTGTGCAAATATACAAGTTGCACTGAAAACGCTGAAGCTTGACTAAATGATTTGGGAGTAAAAAATCTTTAATCTAAACAGACTGAGCTTGAGCCACCTTGTCCAGACACAAGGAGCAAAGTCCAGCTAGCAGGTAATTAGCCAGTCTAAGAACCTTGAGTTTGTAGAGTCCTGCCCAGTATACAGACAAAAGGATCAAGCTGTTTTCCTCCCCAGCTAACTCTTCTGTGATACTCTCCTGTTCTCTTAGGAGTGTGACAGGGTATTTGGTTGACCTTGATATTTTCAAATAGTTACAATGAAGATCTTTCTTAAAGACATTTGAGGATTTATTTGACATATATAGAAATACTGCAATCTTCGTGAGGAAATACTAAATCCTAGTTTTGCCTTCAGATATGGACACACTGAGCTGAGTTTAGTTACAACCAGCCTGCTATACATAGCTAAGCTCCAACTGGACTGCACTACTGCGTATTGGTGGACATGAGGAAGACAGTGGGAGCAGAATGGTCGAAAGCACTAAGAAATCTTGAGGAAAAGAGTTGAGAATTGGATCTCATTTGTGCCTCACTCCAGGCTTTGCTTAGTATTGTAACATATACTTTAAGACTATTAAAATCTTGGTCAAAATAGCAAGCGATCTGTTTTCCATCTACTTCTGTTGTCTTTTGGACTTGGGAGTCTTTTGCTATCTTGCAATAAATGCTCAGGTACACGCTATAGTTTCAGCCTTCCTTTTCTTGCCTCTGGAGATCCTACGGAGACTACTCAAATTGCCCAAGAGGATTGTGATAGTATATTGTTTTCTTAGACTTAACTATGTGTAATTACACATAGGTAATCCTGGTTTATTTCTGTTATCCCTTAATTGAGCTATTAGATTTTTTTTTAAGCTTAAAAAAATGCCACAGGCTTTTTAAGGTCTCTGAATTAAAATACAACAAACCAAAAGAGGACCCTCCCCAGTTAATGCTACTGACCGATAATCTGCCAAATTTAATTGTAAAAGAAGTGTGGGTTTTTTACTTACAAAATCTCAAAGAGATCCCTCAACACAACTGTATGGATTTTATTTTATTTTTGTATTTTCAACTGCCCTGGAGTGCTGTGTCTCTATTTTCTCACTCTCAGCCTGCGGTATGCTTTCATGACTAAACTATCAAACCTCTGCAAACAGAGGTTCATAACAGAAATCCTGATGGATCTTTAGCTGCATGGGTGGGCGCAGCTCTAGCAAATGCATCTTTAAAAGTCTTATTCACCTTATCAGTGCTGTAACAGTGGCACCTGTTAGCAGTGCTGCTGCAGTTTCTCACTGTTTCCATTATAAACCTCTCTTTTCATGAGTTCATTTCTTGGCTAATAAAACTTTCCTCAGAGCTGAAACTTGGCTGGAAGTGACTTTGCCTGGGAACAATTATTATTAATATTTTCTTAATATAAATTTCCTTTTAAAAATCTTGCTGCTATTTTTAAATTAAAAGAGAGAGAGATTTACAGGGTTCAGATGCCCGGTTCGTGCTCTGGTGGTTCTATTTACAGTTAAATGTCAGCTAGAATAAGGGGATCTGATTGTCCTGTGGGTGACATGGCGCAAAACTGACTCAACTGCTATCAGTTGAAGAAAGGGGTGATGATCCTGTCTACTTGGATGACACCAGTTCCTAGCAAGAGTGCAGACCTTAGACCACAGGTTTTGGAAATAAGTATATCCAGGGATGCAAAGCTAAATAAAGTAAGAGCACAGTGGCAATAGGTTCTCCCTCTCAGAACTGAGTCGTGTACCCTGAGTTGCTAGAGAGAGTAACTTACAGCAGCCTAAAGAGTGTAACCTTCGCCTGTGGTGCCCACCAGGTGCACCCATGCTTTCCTTGAACGGATAATGTCAAGCAGGGCCGAGGACAAAGTACATCCTGCCTTCTTATCACACATTACTCAGCGTTTGCTGATCTGTTTCCCCCGCGCTGTTCCCACGTAGCCTTATCACACACTGAGTTTCCAGCAGCTGCTCCTGCCAGTGCACCATTTTCCTCTCGTCCCGCTGCTGCCCAGCACTGGGTGAAGGCAGCCTGGCTCCCTGACCACTCAGCCCTCTGCTCTTCAGCTGCCCAGCCGAGTATGTGCTGACAGAACTCCTGCATCCAGCATTTATCATACTCTTGTCGAAGGAAGCTATGCTCTCTTCCCCTCCCAAAAAACTGAGCAGGAGGAGGTTGTCATACTCAGTTGATGACTGACACAGAATGTGTATTTGGGAAAACAGTATCTCCTCCCTTTCTCCCAAATAATTCTGAGTTAGAGCATACACATGGTGCTGAAATATTTAGCAATATTGACGACCTCTTCATTCCAGACAGGAAGCAACACGTAAATTAGAAGATTCCTACAAATCCACAGGGGTAGGATCCCCACCAAGGAATTTTGGATGATTGTATTTTGCTGAAATTAGAAAATAGTCCCCATTTCAACTGGGCTCTGTGAAGAAAATCTCTGACATTGTGTCCTCTTTATATACAGGATTTAGGTAGTAAACAGGCCTTGTAAGTGTGTGGGTGAATTTTAACCTTTTCAAGTAACACAAGTAAAATCTATTTTTTTTTAGTTAAAAAGAAACCAAGTATCAAGTGACTGAAGATCAAAGCAGCAGCCTTGCACTTTTGCAGCAGTGACTGTAAACATTTTGCATACAGTATTCTGGTTTATACATTTCCTTTGGCTCTGCCCCATCCTTCCCTGGCTCAGGTACATCATCAGATGGAGCTGTCACTGTGCCGGAACAGAGGTGGGCAGGGGAGTGCTCAAGCAGGGGGTGTGAAGCAGCTCACACACAAACCACAAGTGCCCTGCGGTCAGGGGTCCCTGGCCTGCCAGTGGGCACCCAAACCACTGACCAGAGAGCAGATATTAATTTCTTGCTGTGGTTGGTTTGTACCACGTGGAGTGCGCAGGGTGAAGCTGCTGGGATGAGTGGTGAAGTAGTGGTTTCAGGTTTCTTCCAGTCCTCGTTAAGGGTGAGTATATGAAATGAAGTCTCAGACCCAAAGCACCAGGTAGCTCTCTTTGCCCAACTGAAATCATGCTACTTGCTACTCTTGAAAGAGTGGTTGAATAACTCTCTTGCAAGACAATGAGGATGATTTTCCAGGAACTAGGATACCCAATCTCTCCTCAAATGTCAGGTTAGTACATGTTCTAACACACCATAACATCCTGAGCTGCGGGATCCTGCACAACTGGGAAGGGAGAGGTCTTAAAACACACAAGAAATCAAATTCCCCCAGCACTCCCTTTTATCTGAACTACAGATCTACACCACCCCAGCTTTCCATTCAGTTATGGTGTGAAACTCACCCATCTTTCCTTTTTTTTTATTGCTCATCCCTGAAAGCTGCACATTGAATTTAGCAAAGAAGGAAAATCAGTTGTACTGTTTTTCATCTTGGCAAGAAAGGAGGTAGGTTCCACCTGGATTTTTCATCCCATCTTCTTCCCCATCCTCCTTCCCCCTCCCCGTTCACTGTAAATGGAAGGTTTTTTTTTTTAAAAAAAAAAGCAAACTCTGCTCCAGCAGCCTGGCCTCAGCTCTGATGTGTCCTCGCAAATAAGTTGCTTCTCTGCCTTGGTTTCCCTAATTGCTAAAATGAAGATTATGCACATCATAGCAGAAATTTTTTTCTACATCCAGTGGAATTTGCTGATTTTTCCTTGCTGGTGTCATAGTCCTAATGCATGTAAAATGTAAATGGTGTCTTACAGTTTTCTTGAAGGAAAGGAGCCAAATCTTATAATGCTGCCTAGAAGAAGGATCAGCACTTTATAAAGTCTTTACCAAGTGGGGTCCTGTACCTCTTACTCTGACACCTCTGCTGTTCCAGGGTTACTGGCACAAACTTCCTCAAATGTTCCTCTGATTTACAGCTTGATCTGTGGAAAAAGAGGAATCAGGCCCAGAGACTTCAGATTATGCTATTTTTAACCACCAACAATTAGATGTTATGCGGTTAACTAACAACAGGGTGAAAAAAACTAAGAGGAATTGTAAATATATCCTAATAATTGTATTGCAGCATAGGATTTATAATTACTAAATGTGTGATAACTGCTTCCTAAATGCCCATGCTCTTTAAACAACCTAATTTATAATTTAAAAAGCTGACAACTCTTAAAGTGTTTTATTTTATCTTGTCTGAAATAATTGAAGAGTAAGTTATTGAAAACCTTTATTTTTCATTAGCCTTAAATTCAGCTACAATTAATGTGCCCAATTTGATTATAAACTGCACAAATTAAACAATAAAGAGCTGTCTAATGAGAAATTAATTATGAGGAACAGAAGAGGAGCTGGGCTGGATAAAAGCAATAAGTTATGGCCTATGGCAGGATGTGTCAGGTTTTAAAGGAGACAAAGGGCTTTTTCCTCAATGTGTGCCAGTGCTGATAGGGCTCATCACAGATCAGTAGATCCAGAAGCCATAACAGCACGGTAATTGAAACTGCCAAAATCAATAGTGCTGACAACCTTAATTAAATTAAATATGTCTCTGATGAGCTCAAACAGCATGGCAGCGGACCACTTGACCCTTTCTCGGAGCCCCATGTGATAGAGTGCAGCATGCAGAGTGATGGATTTCACCCCCGAGGACCGCTGGAGCCCTCGCGCTTCTGTAGAAAATTGCTCCAAGAGTGATGGTCTCCCCAGCACAACTGTAGCTTTGACACCAAAGTGCAGCCCAGAGTCCGGTGCCTGCTCTGGTTGTTGCTTGGCTTGGAAGGTGTTGGGGCTACTTTGCTGAATGCAGCCCAGAGAACTTTGTCACCACGTCAGCTTTCCGCCCTCCTCCCAGCAAAAGTAACAGTTTTGTTTGCTAAACAGGCAAACAACTTCCATCACAGCTGCCTGGCTGAGGAGCAGTTCTGACTGTCTTCTTTCTACGAGCAGCATAGCCGGAAAATCCGTTTGGAATTGGGTCTAAGTCAGGCTGGGGTTTTAGATTTTGTCTTTTCAAAATAAAAAAGAGATCGGGCTGAAACACCCTAGAATTATCTGAAAGATCACCATGGGATTACAAGAGGGAAAAAATAAGCTATAAATGGACAGGAGACAACGAAAAATTCTTGTTGCTTAAACCACAGGGCTGGAATCTCAATTCAGCTGTACAGCCAGCAGTTGCTTTTCTCACTGGGAAATTGCATGAGTAAATATTTTTGCAGAATGCTGTTCTCTTGACCATGTAGTGCTGACTTCCTAAACAACATGAAATAATTGCACCTCTAAGTTTTCAAAATGTTTATGTCAGCATTAACAAACTGTTCCTTCATTATAAGCCTGTCAAAGATCAGAGGCTTAGATTATTGAAGTAGATTCCTTTCACATGCTGAAGCTGTTGCTGTGACAACTGAGGGAGAGAAGAGATTGTTGGAGGTGGACAAACTGTGGGTTTTCCATACAAAAAGGGCTTAAATAATCGCCTCCCTGTCTAGAAAAATACCTTAATCACAGTAAACACCCTCCAGCTAAGCACAGAGGTCTCAGAAAGGTAAAACATAACTTTGCAACTAAAAACCTATGAGTTTAAATCATAGCATTGAGCTTCATATCAATAAATTAGGTTAATCTTAAGTAAATGTGATCCAGATACTGTAATTTTCTTCCATGTATAACATTTTATGAAAGACACCTATTCAATATATTTTGGAACATTGCTATTCTGCTGGGAGCCTGGGCAGAAATTTACGATACTGGAAAAATTATACAAAAGACAATGTCCTTGAATCACGAGCAGGCTCTCCCTTGCAGTGCAGTTTATGGCATTGTTAATTTAAATATGATTCTGTGTCAGACAAACTGGTTTATAGCAGCTTCTAATCCAGCCTTGAAAACTTTGTAATCCAATGTGTAACAAAGCAGCTTGCAGGGGATGGGAGGAGAGATTGCATTTGGATTTCAGAAATGCCTCAGACCAGCATTTCCTTTTTTCCTTTCCCCTTCCCCTTCCCCTTCTCCCTTTCCCCTTTCCCTTTCCCTTCTCCCTTTCCCTTTTCCCTTCCCTCTCCCCCTTTCCTTTTTTCCTTCTTCATTTACCCATTCCCCTTCTCCTTCCTTTCTCCTTTTCTTTCTTTCCCTTTGAGTTAAATTAAAAAATAACCTTTCTGTGCTCTAAGTGCTCTGTATTTCCATTATTGTTAGTGGAGAGTTGTAACATTGTAGGGGTCAGACAGTTGCAGGCTCCCCATAAAAGTCTGTAGGGGCTGGTGCAACCTCTGCCTTTGAAAGCTACCTGCCTTTTAGTGACAGCATTAAATAATAACAAAATATTAATAAAATTAGTAAAAAGAAATTAGTAACAGTGTCAGCAGTAACCACTGCCTTTAACCTCACTTCTCAAAGGCAGGGTGAAGAGCCTTTTTGCCTGTGACGGTACTGTTATGAGTTATGAAGGGCAAAAGGGCTTCTAAAGTTTCTTCTTTGCCCCACCACACTGCATGGTGCAAACGTGCATGGACCTCTTTGCTAAAGAGGGTGCTGATGGGATGCACACGGACAGTGGAGTGAGGGGGAACAAATGCAGGCAGCACAACCTCTCATCTTCCCAGTAGTACCAGTGCTAGAGTTTTACTGCCTGAAAAGCAATTTACTGGGGCAGGAGACAGCATACATTGCTTTCCTCACACCAACGTAATGCATGGGAGGAGAGTGAAGAGCTGAATTCACCAGTGGCTTTTACTCAAGTCCCTTTGCAAGGGGACAGGTTCTCTGAGGTTTAGCAGAAAGAACTGGAGGAGTGTGTCCTGTGCCCCAAGGCGATGGATCCCTGTTGCACCAGATCCCACCATGTTGCTGAGCCACTTCAGCTGCTCCTTCCCTTGGACGCGGTGAAAAACCCAGTCCTTGGAACACAATAAGAATACTTCAAGGGGGGAGAGGAGACTGATGGATATTTCTGGAAGGACTCGTGATGCTGAAGAGGTCTCAGTGCTCAGATTGGAGAACAGTGTCAATTTTGCACTTTTTTGGAAGGTCTGAGCAGACAGAGCAGGAATTTAAAAGTTCCATCCTTGAGGTTTTGTGCTTTTAGTTTCTCTTGACTAGTACATCTGCAGCAAGGCAAACATGCAAAACTCACTCTTGTTGGGAAAACAGTTTAGAATAAGTGATTCTTTTTCTGCTTATTCAAGATAGAGATACGCTCTGGAGCCAAACTTTTCTGAATGTTCTGTTATTTTTGGCCAACTATACTGTATCTCCCTAATCTTAAAGAACCCAAAGTACTTTTTTGTTGCCAAAGAAACACTTTATGTTTAGGAGAGATCTGATTAGCTACAGGCACCTTCATAATTCAATTTTCAACCCTTCATTCTGTCCTGTAGCAGCTGACCTCCAAGTGACAACAGAGGGTGGCCCTTACCACCAAGACTGGAATATATAATCACCTTAATTGGAAGAAAAAAGTAGAGCAGCGTAAAGATTTTGAGTTGAAACTCAGTTTGAATATTCTACTAATAATTTGGCCTTTATCTTCTGTATTGTTCTCTGAAGCTTCTGATTAATCTCAAGTGATGCATCTGAGCTAGTGTTGTGTCACCAAGCTTTGCAGTGGGGAAGAAAACTAAGATAGCAAGACTGACAGCTTGGAAGGAGCAATTTGTATAAGGAGGAGAGCCGCATTGATCATGTCATAGCAATACTAGCAGTAATAGAGAGAAAAGATTCTAATTTTGACAAAAGATCTGTGGCTTGAATAGCTGTAGAGTAAAAGCCATGCAAATATTTTCTGAGATGTACAGTTTCAAGGAAAAGAAAAGAAAGAAGAAAATCTTTTACATAGCATGTACCTGGCCAGTTAAAAGAGAAGACACTGTGAGGACTGCAGATCCAGGTCCCAGCACTAAAGCACGTGCAGATGTATTGCTGCAAGTCCCCTTTCATGAATATCCTGTCTGCAGCTGGCCTTGCCAAAGTCGCTTCATGCTCTCTAAAACTCTTATATGCCTTGACACCAGTAAAAAGTGAGAAACAACTGGCAGCTGGTATTTCAACTGCTCTTTATTGTACTGATTTCAATCACCCCATGTTGGCTGTTGTATTTATCTTACCCATGAGCCTGCAATCTAAATATATATGTTTTATAATCTACTTGTATAGGACCAAGTTCCTAAATTTTTTACCTTCAAATGAATGTTTTCTATTTTCAGTCAATGTTCAAATGTATTCATTTTTTTGGGTACAGTTACATGGAAATTGGAAAGTTCTGTACTGGGCCCAAACATCAAACATACTGTGACCCATTAGCATTCCAGTCCAAACAAAATTTGGCTTCAAATACAGCTTTAGGTGCTGACAGAAAATCATGCTGGAAGCTGGAAGGCTGATCTTGCAGTCTTAAAAACTGAAAAATGTTCTTGCACATCTTACACGCTCTATGTCGTCAGACTGAATCAGTGTTAAATATAGTCAGAGTTCCTCTGAACACTTCCAATATTCTGCATTTTTTCTCTTCCAACATTATCAAAAATTAATACTACTGGACCAGAAACCTTCAGGCATTTCTGTTGAGTGCAATATCAGGGACTGTTCATTTGAGAAGTTAGTCTCTGCTTAACATCTCCATAGATACAAATGGAGTGACAATTCCATCAACGTCCAAGCTATGTGTGGCCCATGCACTCCATGGAATTTGGTTATTTTCAGATTAGTTGTTTTTTATAAAATTTCCAGTATTTCACAAACCACAGCTTTGTAAACTGGTACTTCCCATTTCCCAATGTGTTGTCCCAAGGTAGCAAATGGAGCAGAAACCAAGACAGATACCAGTCTTACAGATATTCAGAAAACAGGAGACTCTTCACTTAGCTCCCTGAAATCTGGAAAATTGCAGTAGGAAAGAAGAAGCCACCACTGCAAACAGTTCCTGGTGAAGTCCCGGCTTCCTGCTGGTCTGCCATTTCTGGGGAGAACCGTGAAGAGCTGCTGGGGTTTTCTGCTTTGTACTGGGTGCTGCAACACCCCCTCAGCTCTGCTGTGGGAGCAGAGGGAAGCTTGCTAGGATGCAAACTGGGAAGGTTGGTCCTTTCTTATTACAACTTTGGTATCAAATAGATGAAGACTGCAAGAGCAGCTGTGTGCCCTGCCAGGTATCACTGAGTTCAGGACTGGGCTCTTGCACCAACTGTCTTGTAAGGTAACAAAACACAACACTGCAGATTTCATTCAACTATTTCATTGTTCACAATACATAATAAATAATTTCATTGCATCAACAAGAATATTCCAGTATTTAGCTGGACTTTATTTTTTTGCTGATAAAAATCATAGTTACTTTATTTTGCTGCAGAATATCATAACGTTTAATTACTTATTGTTTTGTTGCATAATGATGTAACATGTGATTTTTTTTTAAAGGCAGAACTGGAATGTTTTTTGTATATTTCTTGCTTTTCTGCTTTGAAGTTGTTAAACAGAAATGACAGGATTATTAATGGTCTTTGTTATTGCTAATATATGCTTTTGTTTTACTGACCCTAATTAAAGCTTATTATTGTCCTTAGTTTTGTTTGCATACAGCAGAATTAAATAATGTCACTTTTGTCCTTTCATTCATTTTTATTTAAATTTTAGAAACTTTTGATGCCCTGATATTATCTTTTGACAACACAGAAATGTAATGAACCTGCAAAGACCTCCAAAATTTAGAATAACATGAGTTCACACTGAAGAATATTTTATTACCTTATTATTATACTTTTACTGGAAATTTTCTTAGAAGGAACAAGAATATTAAGAAATTATTTTTCATCTGAGTCATAGGTCAAAGCAGAGACCTTATTGCAAATGTATAGAAATTATCTTTACAGCTCCTGGAAGGTTAGATGGAGTTCAAGGCCAAGCATTCATACAACTGAGAAAGGTCAAATTATACATATGATAATACTTGGTGACAACAAAGCCAAAGGTCAAGACTGAGGCATTATTGTTGCACATAAAGAGAAAATTACCATTCAGATATCATATGGCATTTCTGCTGGCTCCAGGGCCAGATTCTCATCTTGGTTCTGCTCTTGTAAAATGGTTGATGCCAGTTATGCACCTGTGTGTTTCAAAGAGTGGTTTTATTCTTGAATCTTTAGCTGTAGTTCAATTAAGTTTACAATAGAGAAAGTAAAAAAGTTCCCTTTGATGCTCCACCATTTCCATATTTTAAGATATGTAACATCTTTTCAGTAGATAAGTCAGCTCCAAGAATTTCTGCTTTGCCATTGCAATATTTATGCATCCTGAATTCCCAGACAAAAAATAACCAAGGCTCACTCTTGTAAAATCTATGTAGTTATTGGGAAAATTACATATTGTGAGTTACAAGAAGGATACAGATATGCTTATATACTTTTTATTGCACATTTTAGACAACTGATTTTTTAGATATGCTGCAAAGAGTTTTCTGGCTGATATCAGAGTAAAACTTTTAAGTATACTCTTTTTGAAAAAGTTTTAATTTAGAGTGTGTTCCTTTGGATAAATGGAAAAAGAAATGACTGATTTTAAGAAGTATTTGCTCCCCTAGGTTGTTTAAGAACCTCTGAAAATAACCTACTCTGGTAACTAGTCGGAGAGTTTAAGAAGAAATTCAACTTTTAGAAAAAGTTAATTTTCTCATGAAAACATGTAGCATTGGCACAGAGCAAACAAGATCGTCCTCCCCAAGCCAACAGGAGAAAAATGTTAATGATCCAGAGTTATGCACAAGAGAAATGACTATTTGGGAGCATATTCATTCAGTGGGGAAGCTTGTATATTTACTCTAATACACTGTTCTTGAATATTGGAAGTAACAGTGTGATATTTCTACTGAAACAATTAATAAAGACCCAGAATTGCAAGGCAGGAAAAAAAATTTCTGTGTACACTCCTTCATTTCATCATGTTTTGTACATGGTATCACAACACAAATGTTTAGTAATAGTAATAATACAATGTAAAGAAATGTTTCTGTGAAACAGAAACTGATTTTATATTAATTATCTTGTCACTTATTCAGATGTGCTTCTCATTAGACCGGGGGGAGTCTCACTGAGACTGTTAAAGGGAGAAAAATTCTATTGCAAGAAAAATGTGACATTTTACTCCATGCTTGGTTGAATGTATGCTCTCACAGGGACAATATTCTTTAAAATTACTTGCATAAAGCCGTATGTTCAGAATCGCTTCAAAAAATAGTGTCTGCTATGTAATGAATGTGAAAATAATGTGAATACAGAAGAAATGGAGCTACTATTTTTATGTACATTTATAAACACAAATGCACAAACATATGATAATTATGTCAAATCCGTTTGAGTCACTTCTTTTATTTTTAATCATGTATTAATAGTAAGATATACTTGACCAGAAATAAGAGGACATTTTTCTAGAAATAAAAAAATGCAGCAATAATAGAGTCAAATCCAATATTGTAGATTGTGAGCAAATAAAATCGTGTATCCCAGTAAATGCTATTGCTTGTCATACACTGATTTCTGCCCTTACTGTGGCTTTAGCAGGACCTGTTTCATAGTATAACAGTAGACAAATCCACCTTAATTAATACATTTGCTGCAATTGTATTATATGAATTATATTACCTTCTGATCCACCCTCTACCAATATGTTTTCAATCCATAAGTATCATCAGCTGGTCTCTGTGTTCTTGTGGCACTGTATAATTACATAGAGACAATGATTATACAAAGCCACTCAGAGTGTCATCAGGAATCTTACTGACAGTATTCAAATCTCTTGTGATGTATCCTTCTTGGAGCAGGAGTATGTTTTTTACATACAATACCTTACTGCATCTTTGGTGAGATAATTTGTATTATAAATACCACTCTGTGGAGATTTTAATCCTTGGATATGTGAAGCAGGATTTATCACAGAGAGAAAAAACTTGTCGCAAAGATAAGTTCAGGTATTCACTACCTGAAAACTGGAAATGGAACTATTTTTCCTTTTCTGACTGACAGACTTACCAGCTCTGGTGTTTTTACCTTGAGTATTTTTAAAACCCAGCTGTTGCTACCAGTAGATGGTATAGGAATCTCAGCCTTCATTTTGAGCACACCTAAGAAATATGAGGCAATATGACACAACTGCAACTTAATGCTTCAGAGGCAATATCTCATGATCTTTACATGAGGCAATCCTTGTTGGCGGACATCCCTGTGCTTTAGATGAGCAACACTATGTCAGTCTACCAATAGTTGTTGTGGTTTAAATTATACCTGCAGCTTTGATTTGGTTTAGTCCAAATTCAGACACTGAGTTGATCTGGTGACGAGTTCATTGAACAACCGTTCTGTGTTTGTAGCCTAGTGGTGTGAATGACTTGAATCTTGGCCATCTTCTCCACCAATCATTGCTGAAGAAATATCCCAGTCACTGGCCGAAGGTACCAATGCTGGGACGATGCCACACTTTTGCAGGCACAAACATCACATTCAGTTGGGATGTAAAGATCCCAAAGAGTTTTATTTTTCCTAGAGGAACAAGTTTTGGATATGACTACCTGTTCAAATTCCAACTCTGCCCACCCCAAATGCTCCTCAGGTTTCCACTGGATCTTTGAGCCAGATGCTTCCACAATTCCAGGCCCAAACCAATGCACCTTGCTCCTGGCTGTCACTCAATGTCAGCATCACCCTTTCCTTACCCTGTCTTCCAGGACAGCCCAGGAATAGGGAACAAGAAGAACAGAAAAGGGAACCAGGACAAATGACCCTCCTTTATCCTGTGGCAGAGCAGCTATTCCCCTCCCAAGGAGAGTCAGGATGCTGGCAGGAAAGGTCAGCCAACTACTTGCTGGCTGGCTGGCTGGTGAATCCGGCCTCACTGAGGGGTTCTGGCAGGAGACCTGTACCTGGTGGGGCTCAGGCAGGGTTTCCCTTTCATCTGTGGTGCTGCCTACACCAGCCCACACAGCCTTCACTCCCGGCTGGCCCCGCCACTACACTGGTGCAGCTGTTTGTGCAGCTGTGCAGACGGCCAGATGGGAGAAGTGATCCTGGCTGGAAAGAAAAACATGTTGCATTTTGCAGGATGTTTCAACATTTTTTTTCCGGCCAGATCAATTCCCTGATCCGGTTGATCAGGCAGACACAGAGAGCTGTGCTCGGGTGGCTGCAGGGCAGCAAGGTGAGTGAGTCAACAGCCCCTGCCCGAAACACATTGTACCACTGGAGATACATTCATGAGACTGACTCTGACATTTGATAAGCATTTATAGAGGGGGAATGGCTATAAACTGGAAGGGGGGAGATTTAGTTTAGACATTAGGAAGAAATTCTTCACAATGGGGGTGGTGAGACACTGGCACAGGTTGCCCAGGGAGGCTGTGGATGTCTGCTCCCTGGAGGTGTTCAAGGCCAGGTTGGATGGGGTCTTGAGCAGCCTGGTCTGGTGGGAGGTGTCCCTGTCCAGGGCAGGGGGTTGGAACTGGGTGATCTTTAAGGTTGCTTCCAAGCCAAACCAATCTATGATTCTATGATTCTATGATACTGACACTCAGGAAAGAAATCCGCCTCCTGGCTTCTCTTTCTTCCCCATCTGAGCATTTCCAACTCCCACTGTTGCCTGTGTGTGGAGGTGCTCTTCCAGACAAGCAGGCAAGGGGAGAAGCAGGCTGGCCAGCACACTGGGATGAAGAATACCTCCTTAACCTATTCCACTGCTAAGTCATTTTCCCCAGTCCTCTTCCTGGCAGAGCTGCACAAACCCTTTCTCTGACAGAAGGGTGGGCAGTGCCGGGAAGGTGAGGAAGTACTAGGTCTGTGCCTGCTATTCCCTACCATATGTGTGTACCAGATGTTTTTCTGTGTAAACTAGAAATAATTGGGATTACTAAAATTGTGAAGATACTGTCTACTGACCAGTATCATGCAGCATTTTCACAGGCTCCCTTCTTTTCAAAAGACTTGGGACTGCCAAAATGCTTTAAATCTGCTCTCTGGTAGTGTCTGAGGCATTTGATCTGCTGCCATCAGACCTTGGTAAGAGCTGGGGATTTCTGTGCCATCTGTACCACAGTTTTCCAGGTGCTTGAGCAGAGATTCCCCTGTAGCCCATGGAGGAGGCTATGGCTGAGCAGGCTGTCCCAGTAGATGCCCACTTGCAGCCCATGGACGTTAATGGTGGAGCAGATATCCACCTGGAGCCCATGCAGGATCCTGCGCTGGAGCAGGTGGGTGTGCCTGAGGGAGGCCGTGGCCCTGTGGAAATCCACGCTGGAGCAGATCGTGAAGGTCTGCAGCCCAGGGGAAGGGCCCACATGGGAGGAGTTTGTGGAGGACTGTGTCCCACAGGAGGCACCCCACGCTGGAGCAGGGGAACAGTGTGAGGAGTCCTACTCTGAGGAGGAAGGAGCAGGAGAGACAATGTGTGATGAACTGACTGCAACCCTCATTCTCTGTCCCTCTGCACCACTGGAGGGGAGGAGGTAAGGAAACGGGGAGGGAGGAAGGGAGAGGTGGGGGAAAGGTGTTGGTTTTAGGATCTAGTTTTGTTTCTCAGTATCTGGTTCTGATTTGATTGGTATTATATTCGATTGATTTTTCTTTCCCCAGCTCGAGCCCGTTTTGACTCTGATGGTAACTGATGAATGATCCCTCCCATTCCATATGTTGACTCATGAGTTTTACCCTTGTTTCTTTCAGTTCTTCCCTTCAGAAGGGGAAGGAGTGAGCAATGGCTGTGTGGTTCTTTCTACGTAGTGATTTGGTCTTTCTGCACACTTTGTGTATGGGTATTGAAATGCCTTACAGAAATTTTGATACTTGGGAGATAGTATGCACCTGCTGCCAGAAATTTTACTCTCTCTAGTATGGATCAAGTCAGGTTCCCAAAATCAAAGTATCCTCCAAATCACCTGTGGATTAAGGGAAAATAAAAGGTTGGGTTTGAATAGAAACCAGCAAATCTATATAAACCAAAGAGAGAAACAAATGCCATCTTCTTCCTGACTACTCTCATGTATTTCATGTGAAAATTTAATATTCTGCTCATCGTTTAACTCTGATTTACCTGTTTTTAAGACTAGTAAATATCCAGTAAATATATCTGAAAGCTCTCTCTGTCTTTCCTTAAATTAGTATTTTGAAAGGGGCTTATCCTATATCTAGCAAATTCTAATCCCTATGAGCTAAACTTTGGAAGCGAGCGTGGAATGTAGGTAGAAAGCTTTTCTCTTTCAAAGTCGAAGGGTAATAGCACGTCCTTTCTATTCCAAAGCCAGAGTGAAGACAAGTTCCTCTCGATGAAAGCCCCACAGTTAATCCGTCTCAGGATTGGTGTCTCCATGTAGCACCCTGGGGAACTAGAATAAAAAGAAGTGGGTTTTGCCTGGTGAGCTGTAGAGTTACAGTGCAGGAAAATCCTTGTTGTACAGTACACTATATTGTTTCGCTAATGTATTTTTTCAGTGCTCTGAATGAAGCACTTATGCAGGGAAATTGGCTTTGAGGCGACGGATAAAATTGTAATGGTGTCAATGATCTGCCTTGCAGCAGAACAAGCGATCAGCTGAGGATCATGTTAAACTGCAGAAGACTGGATCCTGCGACTGTTTCTCATGGTAGCAAACCCATAAACTCTGGGAGCTGTTCTGTTAACATCTGCCAGACTGCTCCAGAAAGGAGGATAATTCCAATGCATTTATTAAGGAGCCAGGCCCCATTCTTGTTGATTAATTGTGTTCATTTGTTGAAGACAGTAAGCTTTTAGTTTCCTCCTGACCTATTTATAATTACATTGCAAAATTCTCTCAAACCCTGCGTATTTCAGTTCATTGTGTTTTTATAAAATGTTCGGAATGGAAAAAGGCAAGGTTGGCTTCTCTCAAAGTTGTCTGATAGTGATTTTTCTCCCTTTTTTTCTTTTGTGTTTTTTCAAAAAACTGCTTTGAGTGTAGGACCCAATTTGTTTCCACAGTTGTGGACATGAAAACTGTTTATTGTAGAAGCATAGACTGGTTTGGGTTGGAAAGGACCTTTAAATATCACCTTCTCCAGGCTCCCTGCCATGGGCAGGGATGTGCTACGGAGCGTTTGCTGCAGTGCTGTGAAATGTCCTTACAGACATAGAGGACCGTGCTGCAAGCAACTTGCACTGACAGACACAACAGGAGAGTTCTCCTTTTGCTGATTTTATCACTTTATTGCTCAGTGTTCTCATTCCTCTCAACTCCATATGAAAGCTGTTGTGAGTTTTTGTTATTTGTTATTATAGAGCTGTTCAGATGTAAGGAGTGAGACAGAGCTACAGTTTTAAAAGACATAATTGCCACAAGGTATTTGTGTGCTCAGAGGATAAACAATAGCCAGGCTGTTTTTTCCAACTTCAGAAAAACATTTTCTTTGAATAGTCTCTTTTGCTTTCTGAAGAGTCACCATTACATCTACACCCAGACTGTATACAAAAACTCACACTAGCTGAAAAGGTTTTCACGATGCAGCTCTTGGGGACAAATTGAAGAGTACTTCATCAGCGTTCACTGTTAACCATCTTAATCTGGCCTTGCAACTGGTGCAACAGGGTTTCCAGTCAGCTGATGCTGTGTACAATCAATCTCCATGTGAGGGTCAGACTGACAATGCAAGCTGCTTCCTTCTGAAGAACATATGGCATGTGAAAACTCAAATTAATGATCACCTAACGACTAAGCATCCTCAAATCCATTTCTATTGTCAGAGCATCAATACAGTACAAGCAAGTCCGTGTTTTTGCCTGCTGAAGGCTTATGGAAAAGCTTTACAACTTGGTGCTTCAAGGAAGCATCAGACTATGACCCATCTTTTCTACCTTTCCTGCCCCCTTAACAATCCCATTTGTCCAGTTCAGCTTTTCCATCAAATTTAGACTAGCATTCATTCTGATAGCAGAGGAAGTTAAGTGACTCAATTTGTTCTTAAAAATGGGGAGTCTCCTCAAGTTCTGGGCCTGTCCTGGGCCTGTCCTGGTTTATCTGGCTCCATCTCAGAAAAATTAGTGTTCTCTATTTCACAAACCTCATCATATTCACCATTCAAAAGAGCAGTCTGTGTGATGGCTGGTGAAATCAGTTCCTCTTACATTTCATTACTATAATACAGCTGTTAAAGCAATTCCTTTCCTTTATGCTTAAAGGCTTTTCTGTCCTCTAGAGCAGAAATTTGTTGGGGAAAAAAAATTGTTACAACTCCATTTATAGATGCGAAAGAGCTGCTGTAATTTTTGAGCCATTTATTTCGATTACATACATTATCCTGAAGACATATTTGTTCTTAGTCTCACCTGACAATTACACACTCTACATTTATTGCTTTAAGAAAAGTGTCCACTTCATCTTCTAATGATCGTTATTCCAGACTAACTCAGCTGGTGTAAATACATTTGGGGTGAGTGGTTAATAACGTTTTAAGATCAAGTGCTTCTAACCTGAGGATCAAAACGCGCTGGAAAAATATTCACTCGTTTGCTGAAGGAATATTCCAACTTTTCCTGAGATACTCAAGTCTTAAGTATATTTGATAACCTTTGTTACTCACACAGCTCACTGAGCTGGACAAATAACTCACAATTATGTTAAGTGAATAGCCTAATTAATTATTTAAATGTTATCAAAGCACATCTGAAGGGAGGGAATAATTTGGGTTTTATTCTTTGCTTAACATTTATGATTCTCAGAAATAGAAAAACATGACTATTGGGTCTTTTGAGGTCAAGTCTTTATACTTCTAGCCTCAAGTCTATTCATTTCCTTCTTTTCTGCAAATGGGAACTGCTATGAGAACAAAAGTTTGGCTTGAACTGACTGCTGTATTCTGGCATGTGTTATGAAAGCTCTGTCATATTCCATTTTTATCAACTATTTTCGGTCAAAATTCAACTATTTGACTGAAAATTAGCACGCCTGTGTCTTTATGGAGTTTCAGTCTTGAAGCAACATATGAAATGTCAAGGAGGTAAAGGCAAAGGTTAAAGATGCTTGGTGTCTTTCGGTTAAAACAGTGCCAAAATAAGTTTTGCATTTTTTCAAAAGGAGGTTGCTATTTCTTTCAGAGCAGCTGTATGATGGGCTTTTTTTGTTGGTTTTTTTTCTTCTTTTTTTCATCACAGCTCTGCACGCATTAGTCTCCTACAGGGCAAATTGCTTTATTTAACACGCCACAGAAAGCTACTGCTGTTGCATCAGGGAGATGGAATGCTTCCCTTAAACTGTAATGCCAATAATTGCTTTTGGACTTCCACACAAAGAAAGTTTTGGTCTTCAAACTGTCTGGAAGAGTTTGTCTGTAATTGCTGCAATGTACAATCACTCCTAGAATGAAAAGGAAAATGACATATATTTAGAAAGTTCAATAAGAACGGTGCAAACAAGCAATGCTATTATCCAAGGCAGTGAATGAGCCCCATGTTCTGAGGCTGAGCCTCAGAAATTGTTTTATTGCACGTGGTGAGCAGACACACTGTTAATATAAAAGTATAATGAAAACAGTTGGAATAACCACAAGAACACTCTCTGTAGCATCCATGTTTGGTTAACATATTTGTCTGAATTCATACTGGGCTGACAGATTATTTATGTCTGGATAATTCCCCTGCATGCTGATTTGCAGCAGAATAGGTATATCCTATTTACAATTGGAAAATATCATTGCATTTGACCTTTATGGTGGTTAAATGGCAAAACAATGTGTGTTTTCCAAGTCTCACAACTGCTAGAACTCTAGATACACTTTCATGGAGATGCTTTGGCCAAATCTCTTAACACTTGTTAAGCTGTTTCATGAGTTGACCCATTTCCCAGTGCAGTCAGGACCCTGCCATTGGCCTGCAAACCTGCAGTGTTTCAGCTCTCTGCACTGTCAGAATAAAAAAAGAGGGGTGCAAGCAGAGAAGGCAGTTACTGGTACGTGTGTAAGACAAGGGTGACCTAAAATGCTCATTATTGTTTAAAAGCTTTTAATATAATTTCCTCCAAGCACTGGGAAGTTGGCTTACTGGTCAGCTATAGCTTGCTGGTCGGCAGCAGCACAGGTATTAATTGTTCTCAGCACACTCAGCCTATAGGAGTCAAAAGCTGGGGAGGATGGAGACCTCTCTCCTGATATTGTGTAGCTGCAAGAAAAGATGGAAACCCGAAAAGCAGGAAGAAACAGTTCAGCCTTTTTAACTGAAAAACTTTACAGGCCATGAAAAGAATAATTAAAATTCTCTGCACAAAAATATTTTGGGCAGGGAAGAAAATTCTAGATCAGATGTTTACATACAATTTCTACTCTTTCTTTTTCTTTTACCCACATGCAAAATAATTATTTCCTTTTCACCTTGTTCATCGCTATGAAAAAAATAATTATATTGTCATAAATGACAACCTATCTTCAAATAAAAGCTAATTGAATGAAGCATTCCAAGACTGAGATCTGTTATGTCTTTTAATGAAAAATATGTGGGTTTTTAATATTTCTGTTTAGTTTTAATACAAATTTAAATTTATTTTCCTCACAGTAAAATATACGTCAACATATTTCTGACAGTACCAGGAGCTTTTCTGCCATTCTCCCTTCCAAAACTGCCTTTTAAAATGAGATTTCATTTAAAAAATGGCTAACACTTTCACAATGTGCATGCAACTCATACCAGCTAATGAAGCATCCTCCTGCTAACTGAATTTTCATTCCTGTGTATTTTCTGGTTTTGCTAAATTGAAGCACTAAAAGCAAAATGTAATCCTTAGGGATATGTAGATATAAATCCTTGAACACTGCACTTAGATCTGTGAAATAATACCTTTTCCTGGTCCTTCTGTGGGTTTGTGATAGGATTTTATGTCGTAAGAAAGATTCTCAAAATTACAATGTACAACATCGCTGCATCTTTGTTGGATTATTAAAGAAATTATTATAATTTGTGTAAAATAATTTCAGTTTGAGGAGGCACTGCCCCAGTACTTTACATAGGAAAGTTGCTTGAAATACATTTATGGAAATGCTGCAGTTTGTGTTTACATACATACTTCAAATCACGTCGTAGCCAGATCAGAAACTGCAAATCGTTTTTGTCTCTTTGCTGCTTTATTTGCTTGGTTGAAGCTTGCCTCACTGCACAGCTGTCCTGCAAAATGAAATGGAGAAGAATAGTGGTTTTGATAGTTCAGCTTTCCCTCTTTCCCAGTCTGCCATTGCGTGGTTCCCTCTCACAGCCACCTCTCAGCATTCTTGTCTTGATAACAAGTTTGAGTGTTTTGGCAATTGATAAAGCGTGTTGTGCCTCTTGTAAATTATACTGTGTAGCAGCTCTGCTTGCAGTTTTGTGTAAGAGTGCATGAGGTATAGAATCAGATAGCAAAGGGTGGCTTTGAAATATGTTTTCTGTTTCAGCATCTGCAAACATCACTATCTGTGTCACGTCTGATAGAGGGGCAGTCCTAACTGCCTTTGTTCAGGGTTTGGTTCAAGAAATGGTGGCACTGAAATCCAAACAGGTTGTGCTCCTATTTGAATGATGGAAAAATGCACACAGAATGGAAGTTATACTGCAGGAGGTATGTTATGAAAATAATTTGGTTTTCCTGCAGATGTTCAGAGAAGGAGGAACTTTAATTTAAAATTTCTCTTGGCATACAAAAAATTAAAATCTGCAATTCGTTCAAACATAAAGTTGAGTTTAGTTTTTTAGTTTCTCTTCTGTTAAAGGGTGAAAAGCTTTAAAATAAAAAGTAATTTTGAATGGAAAAAATATTCCGATGTCTTCCAAACTAGAAAGGAAAGAGTTTGACTTTAAAAAATTATGCAAATTTGATTGGATTACATTTTGACTCATCCAAGTGTACATTTTTCCATCAAAAAGTTTTTCAGACAGCAGCTAGATCTACTCAGAGGACTATTGCCATATGTACAGTTCTTTCCAGCTCAGTTTCCTTATTAAGAAAAAAAAATCCCTACAGTTTACATTTCCCTTTTTCTCCTTCCCCATGAAGGTAAACTTACAGCACGTCTGTGTTAATCTCATTTTTTTCATTCCAAAGTTCTGCTCAGCACATCCTAGTCCTGCCAGAAATTCTCTTTGTGTCTTCCCTTCATTCCCTCAAACCCTACACCTCAGTGTCTCCAAACCCTTCCTCCCTCCTTCTAGTCATCCTGCTTCTCTGTTCAAACAGGACATTTAGGAGAGCAGAAGAACAGAAAACTTCAAGGAAGGCTTGGAAACTTGTAATAACTTACACATACAAGCTGCTCCAAAGGGGCCAAATTTTCATTTGGTTTAAAATGGAATAATTCTACCGACACAGTAAAATTAACACTAATTTAGAAGTTTTCCTGTCACAATTCTAACTGTTTTACACCTGAGATGCGGACTGCAGGGGTATGTGCAAGAGAGGAAAACAGAGTCTGGAACGACAGAGATTGTTGGTCTTTTTCTCTGAAGCTTTGGAAAGTCTAACATTGCCTGTGTGAAATGCTGGTTTTAAGTTTTATATGAAAAAGCCACCAACAACTTTACTGCACAAAAGTCCTACCTCCCCCAAAATAATTGTATTTGCCAGGGAGGGACACTATATCAAACCAGAGCAGAAAGTTCCAGGCTTGAGATACAGCTTTAGTCCATGCTTAAAAGCAAATCTTGATGCATCCTGACTTACAGTGTTGGGACCAACACGTACATGAAGTTGGCTGCTGGGCACAGTTATATCCATCTGCTATTTTTGCTAAACCTCTGTATCTCACATGAATTGCAATTGCCTGTGTATGGCTGGTGTTGCTGTATCCAGTGGAGGGAGGAGCAGACTTGCTCTAGACTTGGCAGCCAGAATGAGTCACACTATAGACATAAAAACACTTAACTGGAGATGCGTGAAATAAATTCTTCCACTTGTGTGTTCCACAAATATACATTTTCACTCCTGTTTCCCTCTTTTGGTTTGCTAAAAATTCTCAAACCCCTTTACTTCTTCCCTAGGATTACACTATGAGACAGTCAGCATTTTGCAAGACTTCATCCATATTTGAAAACTTTCTTCCCGTCAGCTCCCCTCACCCCAATTTACACAGATCAAAGCTGATGAAAGAGTAGCAGTAGCAGTTCTACTGCTTGGTTAGGCACTCTGATCTGCTAAAATTTAGATGTGGAGCAAAGGAATCTAAAAAAAATATCCCAAAGAGTGGCTCGCAGGCAGCTCTTTTGTGTGGGGATCATATACTTGACACCATGCCTTATGTGGAATGCACATCAAATCACCTGGAGACTCCACATCAATGGTAGTTATGTGTATGCATTTACCACAAAGAGAATAGACCCTTAAACCAGTTGGGTGCACAGAAAAAAAAAAAGTTTAAAGAGTGTAAATCTAGAAGAGTACATCAATTTTTCTTTTGATTTACCTCTGTGCTCTGCCTTATGCCTTTTTTGTTGTTGTTTTTTTTAGTGTTTTAATGGATGCATTTTTTTTGGAAAAGGGACTTTACCAGTGTAGCCAGTGCTTTCTTTTATAAGGTTCTGCCCTTAATCTAACACATCTGTGTTATCTGATCCAAAACAGCCCATAGCAGAGGACCAAATTCTTAGCACACATGTATTTGTCTCGTAGACTCCAAGTGGTTTACACTAACTGCAACAAGTTGATGATTTGCTCTTGTTTATTTTTGAATTCTTAAGTGCTACCATATCTTTCCTTTAACTATTACTGAAGCCCACACCAAGTACCACTCAGATAAACTGTTTTCCTCTGTGCTGAACTGATTTTTGCTTGAGGTGCGCTTTTACTAATGTCAGGAGAGTTTTGCTATCACAATGAACAGGACCAAGACAAGCCTCTTGTATGATTCAATGCACTTCAGTATTTAGAAAAAGGATATTTGTTCCTAGGAACTGAGTCCCAGTTTAAGGTCCACTTGCCCCTTTCAATCTAGGAATGGCACCAATGCTGTAATTGAAAATGAAATAAAGCAAAACAAAACAAATGAATGAACAAAAAAAATAGGAAACTACCTTTTGGTATTGAAGGATGAAGTGGTTAAAATCTGAGTTTATCTTCTGCTATAAAATCAAGAGCGAAAGACACTGTCTTTCCCATGGACTGTAAGTTGAGGGAAGAGATTCTCCCCCTCTACTCTGCTCTTGTGAGACCCCACCTGGAGTACTGTGTCCAGTTCTAGAATCCCCAACATAAGAAGGATATGGAACTATTGGAACGGGTCCAGAGGAGGGCTATGAAGATCATTGGAGGGCTGGAGCACGCCTGCTATGAGCACAGGCTGAGAGAGCTGGGCTTGTTCAGCCTGGAAAAGAGAAGGCTCTGGGGAGACCTTATTAGTGGCCTTCCAACACTTGAAAGGGGTCTGCAGGAAAGCTGAGGAGGACTTTTTACAAGGGCAAGGAGTGATAGCATGAAGAAGAAAGGCTTAATTGGAAGGGAGAAGATTTAGATTAGACGTTAGGTTGAAATTCTTCACAATGAGGATGGTGAAACAGTGGCACAGGTTGCTCAGGGAAGCTGTGGCTGCCCCCTCCCTGAAGTGTTCAAGGCCAGGTTGGATGGCATTGAGCAGCCTGGTCTGCTGGGAGGTGCCTCTGTCCAGGGCAGGAGGGATGGAGTTAGATGATATTTAAGGTCCCTTCCAACCCAAACCATTCTATGACTCTGTTCTTCCAGAAATGTGAATAAGCCCAATGGACCTGCCCGTTAAACTAAGAAAAACCCCAGTAGAGCCAAGCACGTGCTCACAGGCTTCATGCCTTTCCTGCTGCCCCTTCACCAGCTGCTACTAGACCATTCCTGGGGTTTTTGTCCAGGAAGCCTTGTTGTTGTGGCAGTACATCTTAAATAGAGATTTCTGACCACATTGAAGAGCAACATCCCCATCACACTGAAAACTAGGCTCTGCTACTGCCAAGTATGGCCATTGTTTCTCCTCTGGGAGTCCACAACTTTTTCTTTTGGCTCTGCATCCCCGTGTTGCTTTCTGAGATGCAATGGAAAATGGATGACCAGCAAGGGCAACCGATTCCAGATTTCACACACCAAACACCATCTTTGCTTTGATCTTGCACACGTGCCCTGACCCACGGGAGGCAGCAGCCCATGGGTTTGCAGCACACCACGATGACTTTGTGCCTGGCTACGACCTAATACCCAGCAAGGGAGGCTGTAAAGACAGAGTCCTCTGCAGCTGCTGGTCGTATGCCTCCAAACAAACTGCTGGTATGAGATGCTGGGAAGCAAAAAGCAAAAGGAAGATATGAGGCCTGCAGTAACAGTATGTTTCCACAGAAGTGGATAATACGTGCATTGTGTACCATATGGTTTTTAACCAGAATGTCTGTTATTGCAATCTATTTAACCAACTGACAGGTCACTAAGCATCCAAACTGCATAGACATGTTAAAAGAAAGAGGAAAATTGATCCATAACTCAGTGCAGGGTGTGAAATAGAACATGATAGATTAGCTGGGAGATCTACAAAGAAAAGTCCTTTCATATATGTGAGCTATCGTGCATCTCATGGTTTTTTTTTAGACACGTATGAGGAGCGGAAGTAACTCCATATCCAAATGTGACAAACAATTTTTTCAGGGTGCTTCCCATCAAGGCTGTTGTCAAGGACAGAGGGAAGGCACATCTGCAGAGAAATGGCATCCGTCTCCACCTCTCAAGCCCTACACAGGACTGCAGGAAGCCTTGCAAGCCTAGCTCCTTCAGTAAATCATGAGAACACCTAAATAAGTGTAGTATTTTATAGATGTTCCTAGGAGATAGTCCTTGTTTTGGGTAGAAGGATGACTGCTCAGTGATAGACCTCTGATGTTGAGATACGGGGAGCATAGGCATGAGGTAGCAACAGGCTCAAACAGCATCACTGTATTCCATCCAAGTGAAGTTCACACTACAGTACCAAACCCAAATCTGTACTTCAAGAAAGATACAACCCCGTTGGAGTGGGTGTCAACAAGACCTACACAGATGGGTCTAAATACTGAGGACATGGCAGATAACTGGAGACACAGCTCCAGGTAGTTACATGTGTTAAAAGGAAAAATGAGAGAGAATTTCATCTCCTTACTGGGGGAAGGACTGTGCACTACAATTTAGTGGGGATGGTCACAGGGAACAACAGTTAGAAACGGAGGATGGAGAGTTACACTGGAACTAAAACACCCATCTTACTGCACAGGTAGTTAACTGCTAAAACAATCTCTGAATTTCAGTGATGAATTCTTCATGTTCTAGTATTTCCAGCTTAAGGACAGCTACTTTTTTGGCAGCTATCTTTTATCTGAGCACACACATTTTTAAACTCTATACTGTTGTAACTGGATGAAACTAAGCGACCTATAATTTATATAGGAAGTAATATTAAGCCAGGGGTGGCAAACACAAGGTCCATGGGCCAAATCCGGCCCTCTACCTTGTTTTACCCAGCCTGGCACCTTGTTTTTATGCAGAGACAGTGCTGAGATCCTTGCCTCTGTGCTCCTGCCAGTGCTGGGCCCTTGTGCAGCGTGACGCGTGTTGCACTACAGGATAAGGGGATCGGTGGGAGCCATGAGTTTGACACCCCTGTATTAAGCAATCTGATGTTCGCATCAGTCCTTAGACATTATAAATGAATGCAGAAGCTTTTTGGAGTGATGATAGGTGTGGAGACTGAAACTCCCAGAGAGAAATCCTCCATTTCAAGCAATGCAACCATAAAGCTGTAATCAAGCCTGATTGTCGCATGGCTTCACTGTCTTCTGCAAGATATCATCCTTTGCAAGTTGGTCTTTTATATGCAAATTAAGAGCAGTTCTTGGGTCTGGCACTTTGCCAGCTTGACCCTCCTTTAGGCAAAGTCAGCCTATGGGTTGTAACAAGGGCTTGGCTCCATATGGAGAGTGTGGCGAATTATCTCAGTTATTTGGTTCCTACTGATCTGGGGGGGGAACTTGGATTGCACCCTGCAGAAGGGGTTTGGTTTGGTTTGGTTTGGTTTTGTATTGTTTTGTATTTTACTTCAGTAATTGGGTTGAGTAATTTCACCAGCTTTCATAAAGATACCTGAAAAATGTCATTACAAGCTAATCTTTAAGTAACACGCTGTCCTTACAGTGCTGAGCCAAAGGATCCATCCCAGCTGGTTGCTACATCCTTGTGTCTGGAGATGCCTCTGTCTAATTCTGCTGTTAGTATCTCTGCCTCTCCAGTCTGCTTCACCATATACACAGTTTCTCCCTCTCTCTGCGTACTGATAGTATTGCTAACTAAAAGACTGAACTTTTCATACATCAGTTGCTTTGGACATAGTTTAGTTTAAAGAATCACGTAGAAGCAGCATGAAAGACCTAGTGAGCACTTATGTCAGTCTTCCAAAGCATGACACGAACATAAAACTAGATCAAAGGAAATGGAGGAAATCTTCTGTATCAAACAAAATTACCAACCATAGTTTTAGTTCAGGAAAAAGTAGATTTGAATTTGTCTTTACAATTGAGGGTAAAAAAGGTTTTAAAAATGTAGAAAGAAGGAAAGGGGCAGAAAGTATAATTTTTTTCAAAAGCAGTGACTTATTTGTACTTAATTTGGTTTTCTTAATGTCTTATCAGTTCTGCATATAGTTTAGCAGATGATGAATTTTTTCAAGTCATGAAAGATAAGATTATTGCAGATTCTTAGAAAGTGAAAGCATGAAAATACTTAAAATCCCCAAGGCATATTTTATACACTCCACTCTAAGTGTTGCCATGGATTTCAATGACACCTACTCTCATGAAATTATCAGAAAGTTGAAAAAGGCCTTTACAAGCACCGAGGGATCAATATGAAACCTGATGAAGGGAAAGGAAGGGAAAGGCTGCAAAGAGTTTGGATCACTACATTTTGGGCAAACAATTGAAACAGTCTGTTGTTTTGATAGATCTTCTTTCCTGCTAACTTCTATAGCTATATAGTCCAGATTCTGTAACGTTCCTCAGGATGGTGAATGGCTTTGTTCTTGCTCTTTGCAGTCCACAGCCCCAGTGGAATGGGCTGTGCTGCAGAGCAAGGCAAGGGATAGGGATGCAGTACAGTTGGGCCATCTGATAATGACAGAATCATTTATCTCAAGTTGGAAGGGACCCATAATGATAAACGAGTCCAACTCCTTGCTCCTTGCAGGACTACCTAAAGGTAAACAATACGACTGAGATTATTGTCCAGATGCTCCTTGAACTTTGACAGGCTTGGTGCCATGACTGTTTCCCTGGGGATCCTGTCCAGCAACAAACCACTCTCTTAATGAAGAGCCTTTTCCTAATGTCCAATCTGAACTTCCCCTGATGCAGCTTCATTTCATTTCCTTATGTCTTATGGCTGGTGACTAGAGGGAGGAGATCAGCATCACTCCCTCTTCAGAAAGCTGTAGACTGTGATGAGGTCTCCCCTCAGCCGTCTCTTCTTCAAACTGAACAAACCAAGTGATTTCAGCCACTTCTTGCAAGTTTTGCCCTCAACGCCTATCACCACCTTGGTAGTCCTCCTTTGGACACTCCAATAGTTTAATGTCCTTCTTATATTGAGGATCCCAAAGTTCACAGAGTAATTGAGGTGGAGCCACACCAGTGTTAAAAGGGGACAGTCACCTCCCTCTACTACATAGCCATGCTGTGCTTGATGCAGCCCAGGGCATGGTTGGCTCTTTTGTGCCAGCCAGACTGTTGAGTCATATTCCATTTGCCATCAACCCAACCCCCTGTATTTTCTTCCGCAGGGTAGCTCTCCAGCCTCACATTCTCTAGTTTGTATGTGTAACCAGAATTACCCCATCATAGGTGGAGAATCTGACACCTGCCCTTGTTAAATTTCACAGCTCTCTAATCTATCCAGATCTCTCAGTAAGCCGTCTCTCCTTCTGAGGGAGTCCACAGATCCTCCTAGTTTAATATCATCAGCAAACTTACTTAATGTGTGTTTGATTCCTGTATCCAGATCATTTATAAAACCAATAAAGAGCACTGGCCCTAAAATTGAGTCCTTGGGAGCCCTACTAGTGACTGACCACCAAACAGATGTCACCCCATTTTCTAAACTGAGCCTAAAATATCAGCAGCCTCTCACCCAACGTATCATGGACTTGCCTAGCTGTATGCTGGACATTTTGTTCAGAAGGGTGCTGTGAGAGACTGTCCAATGCTTTGCTAAAATCCCAAACCCACCACATCTTTTGGCTTCCCTTGGTCAACTAATTTGGGATTCTACAGGGCCAGTGCAGGAAGCGGATTTCTCTAGGGTCAGACCGGGAAGGGAGATGCAGCAGCTCTGCTGGGAGAGGGGAATCTGTGAGGCTGGGTGAGGAAGTGGGATGCAAGCAAGTCGGGCTGGGAAAGGGAATTCTATGGGGCCAGGCAGGTACCAACTCAGCAGCAGGGTCAATTTGGGTGGACAGAGGTGGTGGAGGATGTGCAGAGAGGATACCTGGCCATAGGTGTGTTTCACAGCTAGCTGGCTGAGAGCTCAGCTGCAGAGGAGGTTCTCTCCCTCCCCACTCCCAACCCCTTCTACTCTCACCCAGGTGGGACCAGGCTGGGGGCAGCCACCCTCACACAGCTTGGGGCTTTCAAGGGAAAACACTTTTTGAACTTCTCTGAGTAAGATTACAGAAAAGTCTCACAGTGCCTATTTAAACAAGTGTGTCTGAACAGGACAATCAAACAGACAGGGAGCAACTTCAGTTTCTCTGCTTATATGATGTTTGAAATGATAAGCAAGTGTATATTTTCACATAATTGGGCTGTCTCAAGGTATCGGCCATTTGATCAGATAGAGGCTCTCTATGTAGTCTCACATCAGAGGGCCAGTAAACTAGAAATTAAGGAAGGCTTTAGATTTTGTCTGCGAAGTAGCCAAATAAATTGAATTTTTTCCCTAAAGGGAAATGGGAGGTGGGAAGGAATACACACAAAAATAGGTAATGTACCAGGATAACCAAATCATAAAGAGTAAGGGAAGAAAATTTTTAGAATAGGGTTAATCACATGTGAAAACCCATAAGTATTGGAAAGATGCCGATAAGCATCTTTGCATCCAACAGAGAGCTTTAAAAGCCTGTACTTTCAACACCCTAAAAGGTGTTTTTAGGAAGGCTGAGCCAAAGGGGCAGAAGAAAAACATGATACACCATGGGTCCACTGAAGGTTTTTGGTTTGATTTTGTTCTGGTTTGTTGTTATTTTTTTATATTATTTGGCTTTTTCCTTTGCAACACTACCTTGAGGAGAGTGAGACACCCTGGGACACGTCACGCAGGCCAGAGAGCATTGCTCAATCCCCTTCATCCCTCCATCCCCTTCATCCCTCCACCCAGCCCCATTTGCTCTGGCATCTTGGATCTGGAGACAGTCAGCCTGCCCTTCCTCCTGCTTTGTTTTCCCCTCATCTCTCCCCAGTGTGCCCCCAGCTGCCCTAAACACAGGGGGAAGCTCCCCTGCCCACCCACCAGCCCTGTGGAAGGTCTTCCAAGGGTCTGACTGTTGCAAACCCCCTTTCCTCTTCATGGCTGCAGGCTAAGCTGATCTCTCCTGCAAACTCAAGTCTGATCCCTCCAGCCTTGTGCTCCAGACAGATTCCCAGGCTCCAGACAAAAAGGCCAGGGGGGCTCCAGGGGACCCGTCTGGCTCCCAGCCAGTACTGCTGAAAGGGGATCACAACAAGCCAGATTTATTCCTAAGAACAAAGTTTCCGGTGACTTTCCAAGACACTCAACGCACTCATTTCTCCTTCTTTTTCAGTTCTCCTCCTTTCCTCCCTCCCCTTATTTTTCAAAATCTCAGCTGGAACAGAGGTGTTCCCTGTCACTGCCAGTGAACTTACTGCTCCCCTCCCTTGTCAGCTCCATGTACGCTCCTATGGCATTTCTTTTTCTCTCCTTGGTTTTACACATCACCAGCATTTAGCTATTTGTGTTAACAAGTGAAGAAGGCCTGAATTTACCTATGAGATTGCTGCATGTGATTTTTTCCCTATAAATAGCTACTCTTGGGTCAAGTGGGTGGTCATTTACCCCTACATCTCAAGCCCAGCAACCAGTCTGGGAATCAAGATGTGAAATGTGCGTGTGTATATGCGTGCACACACGTGCAAATGTCACCTACGGCCAGGGCCTGCAGTTGCGCTAGTAACGAGTGAAGGATGGACTCCCATGGGAGAGTTCAGTGTAAAAGAGGTGAAATGACTTGCAAAAGGCCACCAGCAAACCTAAGGGAGATAAGTTTGTGTGCTGAGTGCAGCCCTGCTCTGCTGGCTGTCAGAGCCTCCTCTTTCTATCCCTGTGTTATTAATATGGCACCATTAGCTGATTATCTCTCCTGTGATTTTATAGAAAAAGGAAAAATAGGAGCACTTTGTTGCTGTCCTTTAGGTTGTCTCAGAACTAAAAATCAAATCAACTCAATTCCATTCCGGATTTAATAAGACTATCAACAGCAAGGGACAGACCAAATCTGCTGCCACCCAAAACCAGTAGGGTTCAAACCTGATGGCAGGATCCCATCCTGTTCCCACTGCATGGTCCATGCTGCTTGATGTGGGAGGAAGTAAGTGGGCACAAGCCTGTCTGCTTGATCTGGGCACCCCGCAGCCACCCATAGTCCTTTGCGGGTCAGCCTGGGCTTGCCCCATGAGGGATCATACCTTCAAGCTTTGGATTGCAAGGAGAAGTGTGTCGCTTTCTGAAAGGCTGAAATAAGTTTTGCTTTGAGTGGCAGAAAAAACCCCAGCTGTTGAAAAGCAAAGTGACCCAACACCAATAGAGAGCCCACACTTGCTACATAAATAATGTCAAAATCACATATGCAGGGAATAGCATGAAGGCACTGCAAGGCAGACCAATGTCTAGAAATGTTATCTTTTCTGTTCCAAAAGCTAATCAGCCCAGCAGTGGGAAAGCCGGGAACAGTTTAGATTATGTCTATGCTTGCGGTTGATGGAAAGTCTGAGAGGAACATAAGCTTTCTAATAGTCAAATTCAGTTCCCCTAAAAAATATTTGGGATTTTTTTCCCTTCTGCTCAGGCAGTGAAATTGTTTGGTTACATTGGTTTATTAGAATGACGTAACTCCCAGTATCATATCTAGCCATCGGCTGCCACTCAGCAAAAGGATGTGGTGAGATCACATCACCGAAATAATAAGAAACTGGAGTTCCTGAGCAGGGAGTTACATATTTTCAGGACAGTTTCAAACACTTGTGGATGGCTCTGATAGTCACAGGAGTGTGATGTTGTTTTGGTTTTCCATAGACAGAGTCTGGAAGATACCTGACACCAGTTACTCTACTGTTCAACCGTACTTTCCTTTGCACAGGGAAATTAAAATCTTCTACAGGTTTATGTGTGAGTATGTGCTTTCCTAACTGGCAGGTTTTTGCTTAAGGCAAAAGGAAGAAAAGAAATAATTGCACCAATCCTGTTCCTTGTGAATTTAGGGGGATATTTCTGGGCCTTGGGTTTTACAGATCCAAATGGGAGGAAGTCTTGTCTTGGGAAGATGTGTGACGCCAGCAGGAAGATCCAGAAAGGGGTGCTGGAAAGAGGAGACCTGCCAAGTTCAACTTCAGCACTCGCTGTCTGCCAGTGGGGCCGCGGCTTCAGCCCTCCTCCAGCTGTGCAGCTGGAGGCAGCAGCTAGAGAAGAAACCTTTCTGCACAGACACAGCCCTGCCGTGCATAGGCATTTGCTTTCCCCTGACTTTTCCTTATACGAACTTCTTATTTTTTTCTTCAGGAGCTGATTATTATCTAGCTAAAGCATATTTCTTTCTGAAAAGTGCATTTGTTTTGTGTTTGGTTCCCCCTCCATTTGCATAGATCTCTCTGTTGGGAACAGACTTAGACCAGGACTTTGGCAGTTTGCATTTTTTTCAAAATGTGGTGATATGCATTTCTTCTGCTCTATATGTTTTCTTAACCATCCTTTCCATCACATATTTTCCAGCAGTTCAGAGAGATGTAAGGAATAGCTTTTACACAACAGGCAAAGAAGCGAGAGGGCTATTCCAAAGGTTTTGTAAGTTTGGAGTATTTCATCTTCTTCAAAAGGCGAGGAAAAAGAAATAGTGTCCTTGTGAGCAAATGATTAGAAGAAGACTGGGAATACAATAATTACCCCAAATGGAAACCCAGACCGCAGTCAAACAATACAGCTTTTGTAAACTGGCTCTGCCTGTAAAAAATCTAGGAAATCTCATAACTAGAGCTGGCGAAATCCTTTTCTTATGCAACAATATGTAAAAGGCTCCTGAGAAATGAGGAGTAAACATGGAAATGCTGTAAAATGCCATGAAAATGAACTTGCTGAGCTTTGGAGATCGCCTTGGCAGTACCAGCACCGACTGCTTCAACCGCAAAGTATTTTCTCATGTTAAAGAATTTGGGACAAATTATATTTCGTGACATTTTGCCAATAAGCAAGCACGTGAAGACAAATAAACTGGGACTCGCCATAATCTACCTTGATCGTTGTGGAATTCAAGGGGACCAAAGGAATTGGGAGACAGAGTGCGGCTTTGGATGAATGTCCTTTATGAGGGAGCGGAGAAAAGTTCATTTATATCCTTCATATTTTATAGTTTTGCCTCTGGGAAAGAAAAGACCAGCAGAGCCCCAACTATCATTTGCTCATAATGATTGCATTCAATCTAGTGATTCACAGTGAATAATATAATAAGGTTTCCATTTTGCGAATGGGGAGAAGAAGGAGGGGTGGTTAAACTTTGTTTAGTTCGCATTCATGCCCTCGGCCTCCTGTTTCCCTTGAACTGTCCAATTCGAATGACTAACCCATGAGGCGATGCTTTTTTCGTTTTATTTTACTTTATTCCCCCTCTGGTTGTCCTCCAGCAATAAAAATCCCTGTAAGGAAAGCTGACAGGTTAATTGTACAGTTATTCATTTTCCTACGGCAGCATTTCATCCGAGTAGGGCTCTGCTTCTGCGACTGCGGGTGGAGGAGCGGGAAAAGCAGCCCTGGACGCCGTCTCGTAGAGGAACCGGGAAAGGGGGAAAAGTTGCTATTCGGCATTTTTGGCCTAAACCCGCGTCCACACCCTTGGACACGAGGGGAAAACCCCCTCTGAGCACACCTCCTGCGGGTTTAGGGAGGGAATTTCGGGAGCTGAGACCCTGCTCCCCCTTTAATGTTACTGCAGACACACGAGTTAGGTACCTAAACCACCCCGCCGGCTCGCTCTTAATGCAACTGGCAGTCGGATGCTCTCTTTGCTCTCGGGACCTTTGCAAGTGTTTCAGATAAAAACTGAGGGGAAGGCAGGGAAAAACTTGCTGGGCTGGGAGGAGGCTGGGTCTGCAGGGAGGTCTGCGCCGGGGCTGGGAGCCTCGCAGCGGCCGGCGCGCCCCATCAACGACCGCTCCTGCAGACCCGCGTGAGGAGTATTCGGAACCATCCCCCAAAAAACAAGGAAAGACACCGAGCGAGCCGAGTAGGGGAAAGGCTCGGAGAGCCGGCAAAGACAGGCAGATTGGTGCTGTCGGGCAAGGGCAGAGGTGATGCCACACAGATGCCGCCCCAAATGTGTCTAGAGGAGCGGTACTCTTCGCCAGGAGAGCCGGCACCTTTGCAAGAGCTTTTAAATACATACATATATAAAAAGAAATAGGCGTGCTGTCACTGAAGGAAAACCACTGCTTTAGCCATGGGGCTTTCACTGAGAGAGCCATGTTCCCTTTTGGGCAGAGTCTCGAAGTCTGCTTGACATCTTGAAGCTTAAATAACCGTCAGGCATTGTTACTCCCTGGCAGCAAAGTGCCTCGTTACGCCTGATTGAGCTAATTGCTTTGAAATAGGATATATTATCTATAATTATAGAGATCTTGGAGGAGACGGCCAGCCTTTTCTTTCATCTTTTCCAAGTGCATCATAATGTCGCGATCACATTAATTTGGGCCACTTGAAATAGTGCCTTCCTTTTCAGCCCGGCTTCTCCGACCCTCAAAGAGCCCGGGACCCCTCGGCGGCTGGAGTTTGGCCATCCAAATCACCGCTCCTGGCAACCTTCTGAGGACCAGCCCAGGTGCTCGAAGCCTTAAAAGTAGTTTAGGTTGTGTTTAATCCGAGCAGAAAGGGAAAGCGGGGGGATGCCAAGAAAAAAAAAGAAAAGAGATCAGGTCTTTTATCCGTCCTTCAGAGAAGGAGTAGAGACGGGAACAGGGATATTTGAGACTTTGAGGGTTTGTAAAGCCCACCGTTCGTTTTTAGCACTTGCCATAGATCTGGCTTTTTGCCCCCGGGGCTGAGTCCCTCAGAGCTGGAGGATGCGCAGGGAGCGCGCAGCCGGTGCTCGTAGCGGCGGAGTTGCCGCGGAGCCGCCAGTCCTCAAAGCCTTCCCGTGTCCTGCGGATCTGTCTGGTCTCCTAAGAGCTGCTGTCTCGGGGGAAATAAAGTAGAACAAGGGAAACAACAACACCCCTCTCCTTTCTGACTTTTGCCTTTAAGTCAAAGATAACGTTTACAAAAGGCAGACAATGCCCTGAACAGGCTTAGCTCTCCCTCCTGTCCTCCCTCCCCATCCCCCACGCACTCCTCACAGCCCTTGTTGTTGTATTCCCACCGAAATAAAATGCTATGGGTAATGGCTTTGCCTAGCACATTCATTATATTGAAACGGGACTGTTTAGGATGCTAATTGCCCAATATTGTTATCTAGCACAAGTGCCTTCAGGGAAGCGCCACGGTTCCCAATAAAAACACTGGACTGGAACAAGCACCAATAGTCACCTATTTCCCTCCCCCCTCCCCGCCCTTTCACTTCGGTTTTCCTTACAGCCTAGGGAGCAAAATAAGAGAAGAACCTAAAAGAAAATCAGACTATCAACACAGCAGAACCGACACAAAAATAAAGTTTCTAAACCCCAGTGGTGTTTTGGTCACCCAGAGCACAGCGGGCAAGACGATAAGACTTTGGATACTAAAAAGTTCCCCCTAAACAAAGGAATACATTTCAGGGCAGATTTCGTTTTGTAAATTGGATTTCTCCATTCCTAAGTTAGAACCTGTAGATTTCCTTAAGAAAGAAAGAAGCAAAAAACAGAAGAAACTTTACTGGCTTCCCGTTTTCAACCCAAGAGCTTGCCAGTGTGTGAATTAGAATCAAGTTCTTGCTATGGTACAGTGATTAAAATACCATCGAGTATGACAGAAACGTAAACACAAAGCGTTCATTGCTGGGAAATAAATAAAGAGCTAATTATCTCATTCTGTCAACTCTCAATGAGAGCAGGATCTTACTCTCAGTATGGGACGCACACTCATCTCCTCAAATCTCAGCAACATCCCAATGTTCAAACTATTCTGCAAAAGAAAACTAGGGAAAAACACCCAGCAGCTCTATTTTTTTGTTTTCGTATTTCCACCAAAACAATGAGATCGAAAGCAGCCCAGGGGCTGCCTGGAGGTCTAATAAACACATCACTTTTTCTTTTCCGCGGCCGCGTTTGAGATCAGAGGAAAAAAAAAAAAAAGATCCTACCTGTAGGATCGAGTGGAGGGGACACCATAAAACACGGTGCGTCGATATTTGTGCGTGTTTTCTTAGTCGGGGGTGGGTTGGGGGTGCATCTTCGCGTCCAGCACTGGGCTTTGGGAAAATGTCTTGTGATTGGTAGAGCAAACTAATTTTGTCAGGCTGAATGTGCCGATGTCCCAGGGCTAAGGCGCCTTGCTCCCTTGATGCGGGTTAACGTCCTCAATAGTCCCCCTCCAGCTGAAGCCTTTGATCAGACCGCTGCTGGCGCCTAAAAACAACATCACTTGTCTGCCTATTAGAGGCACTGACTAATCGTGACAGATTGTTTATTCTCGCAATTAGCAATGCAGCCGCTTCTCTGAGCATCCCCGTACACACCCCCGGCCCGACGGGGCGCGGGGGAGACTGCGGGCAGCGCGGAGAAAGCTGCGGGGCTGGGCTGGACGGCGGTACCGTTGCTCCACTCCTCGCAGGAGTGATCACCAGGCAGGGAATCGGGAGGGGAATTCAATGTATCTATGTGAACTAGATGTTGGTGAAGAAATCTGTGCAATGGGCGTTCGCCCTATTCTATAGGAGCACACGGGATTACCCTGCAAGTCGCCTGCAGATCAGCTTCATCTAAAGGGACCGTGTAAGAGCACAACACAACGTGTGCCGGTAAGGTACGTGTGTGTGCATGCAGGACTACCTATAGTAAGCACATCGCCAGAGTAGATAACCATGCGTGTGTAAGATACGTGTGTGTGTAGCTACGTGCAGGAAAACCCATTTCAATCAGGTCCTGTTGCTTATCAGTTAGTAAAATGTCTGTGTTATCAATTCATTTCATAATCTATATGCTCCTAATCTACCATCTTTATTGAGTCCTGTTAAAAGGAAAGGGAATTCTCTGTCCCTCCCCGTTCAGATAATTACCCTTAAATGACTGCAAGAGCCTCTTGTGTTTCGAGGAGATTAGAGCCCTCCAGCTATCAATAAACTTTTCTCAGCAAGCGGCCAATCACGTTATTAGAGAGCGGCTCCGTTTTACTGCACATCCGTCCTGGACGCAGGGATAAGGGACTGTAAAACAAATTTACAAAACAAAATAGCCGGGACTTTAATGGGTCTGGGGCTTAGATGTTCCTTTTTGCGTGAACATTTCATTATCTGGAGACACACACACATCTATGCATGTACGTAGCACAGTTTATGTTTGTGTGTGTATGTATGTATTATGTCTATGTATGTATGTAAACAGGCAAAGATCCACGCAGATACGCCCGCACACACGGTAGGGCCAGCATTCATTTCATAAACAAACACGCACCCCTAAACCCACTTTTTTACGGCTAAGCCAGGCTGTGGGACAGGCAGGGGATCCCTCCGAGAGGCCACACTCAGGGCACCCTCATATTTATTGGTTTCCAGAAGAACATGGTTCAGGCTCAATCCCTCTCGCTGCTCAAACACCGGCTTTTTTTCCGGTTTTAATATACTTTTTTTTCCTCGGTTTTTGAGCCACCTCCCAGTCCCATCCCGACTGCAGAACATTGCTGCGGCCGCCCCGCAGGATGCGCACGGCAGTGGAGCGCCCCGACGGCGAGTCCAGTTCAGCCCCCTTCTCCCGCGGCCACCGCCCCGCAACCAATGGGGCGCAGCCGCTCCGCCCCCCGCGCGCTGGTTGGGCGGTGCCTGCCCCCGCGCCGCTTTATCAGGCGGCGCCGCCCGCATCGGGGTTGGAGCGCGCCGACGGCCGCCTGAGTTCACCCGCTCCACCCCGTCCCCATGAGCCGCGGCGCTCTCTCCCGCCCGGCGCTGCGGTGGCGTCAGCGGCCCACCTCTGCATGGCCCCGGCTGTGGATATGAGCACCGCGCCCACCGGGGTCCGCAGCGACGAGCTGCCCGCCTCCGCCTTCAGCAAACCCGGCGGCGGCCTCCCCGTCGCGACGGCGATGGGCGGGGAGGAGGAGAGCGACAAACCCAAGGTCTCCCCGTCCCTCTTGCCATTCAGCGTGGAGGCTCTCATGGCCGACCACAGGAAGCCGGGCGGCAGGGACGGCCCCGAGGGCTCCGGGGCGGCCGCCCGCGGCAGCATCAGCCCCCGCCTGGGCACGCTGACGGCGGAGGCGCCCGCATCCCCGCTGCCTCTCGGCGGTCACTTCTCCGTCGGGGGGTTGGTCAAGCTGCCCGAGGACTCCCTCGTCAAGGCGGAAAGCCCTGAGAAGCAGGAGCGGAGCCCCTGGATGCAAAGCCCACGGTTCTCACCACCTCCCCCAAGTAAGTAGGGGCTGGGACCCCGCACCGAGCGGGCTGACGGGGGTTTTCACTCGATTTCACGCAACCGGTCCCTCGTGAATTGGATGAAATTGATGTGTCTTAAGCAGCCTGGTCTGGTGGGAGGTGTCCCTGCCCACGGCATGGGAGTTGGAACTAGATGGTCTTTAAGGTCACTTCCAACCTAAGCTATTCTATAATTGTATGAAATGTTTTTTTCCTGCTTTCTGCCGGGCCATTTCGGCCTCTTCAAAATATCGAACCGGTTCAAGCGTGTGCGAAGCTGCGAAGTAAGGGCGACCGTACCGGGGCTAGATCTTGTGCTATATGTTAACCAGGGAGGGGCGGATGTGAAAGAGGAAAAAGCAGCTCGGCCTGCCCGTTACCTTAACCTGGCAAAGCCGGACTTGGTCTCATTGGTGTTTTCGCCAAAAATGTCTCGTAAAGACCCATGCAGGCTTGGCTCCCCGGCGAGGCAGCTGCGAGCTTTGCGGGTTTGTGTCCCACTGGCTGCTGTTTCAAGTGTGGCATCTCCGAAGTTCGAAGAGCTGCAATTAGTGATTTTTTTCCTGCTTACCACAGAAAGAGATCTAAAATAATAAAATTAGCAGCGGGAGGTCTGAGATCAGAAAAGCCCGTTAATCCTCAGATGCTGTGCTGAGCCTGGGGCTGGACATCCCGGGCCAGATCCCGCTTTCTCTCTGCCCGGGCTCCCGTGGAAAGCGGATGAGCTCGGGCTGAGGCTCCGGAACATTTGGGGTGTTCTTAGCAGAGCTGCTTTCTCTCTTGCTTGGAGAAGGCAGGTTTCCTGAAAGGATTTGTGGAGACTATCGCAGTGGTGTAATTTATTTAAATTACAAAGTACAAGTTGTTGCGAAGCAAACCCGTGGCAGATCGAGGTTTAGGAGCCTTAGAAATCTTAAATAAGAGAAGAGCAGACCGGTGAAGAGCGGTTGAGGCTGAGTGTGAATTCAGAGCTCGTGATTAATTACATGCTTAATCCATTTCCCAGGGGCCTAATGAAGAGGGTGTGAGTCTGAAAAGCCTCAATTTTGTTTATTTTTTCTTAATCCAATAAAAAGAACAGGATATATTTTTTTTGGAGGGCCACTCCAGTTATTTATGTCTTCTAAGGCAGGAGGTGGAGGGTGTGTGGGCGTCGGACTCCTGCTTTGCCAAGTTTTCCCATGGAGTCGGAGAGGTACAGCAAAGAGAGAGGAGAGGTGCTATGAAGCGTGCGAGTAACTTAGGTCCGGGGAATCTTGAAAAACCCAATTCCTTCGTACGGCACCTGCTCTCTTTACTGGAATGGGAGACCTCAGTTTGAAGCATGCCCTGGGCGCCCCGGGAAACTTCGGGCCACTTCAGTTTCGAGCAGGACCTTGTTTTCCCCAACTGCTGTAGGATGGGAGCTCTGCGGGACACGCGGGTTCAGGCGCTGCTAACCGAGGTGTCTCTTTCTTTTCTCCTCCTCTCCTCCGGCTGCTTCTCGGTGCAGGGCGGCTGAGCCCCCCAGCCTGCACCCTGCGCAAGCACAAGACGAACAGGAAGCCTCGTACGCCCTTCACCACGGCTCAGCTGCTGGCCCTCGAGAGGAAGTTTCGGCAGAAACAGTACCTGTCCATTGCCGAGCGCGCCGAATTCTCCAGCTCGCTCAGCCTCACCGAGACCCAGGTGAAGATCTGGTTCCAGAACCGCCGCGCCAAGGCCAAGCGGCTGCAGGAGGCCGAGCTGGAGAAGCTGAAGATGGCAGCCAAGCCCATGCTCCCACCTGCTGCTTTCGGCATCTCCTTTCCACTGGGCAGCCCGGCCGTGGCTGGTGCCTCTCTGTACGGTGCCTCTGGCCCTTTCCAGCGGGCAGGGCTACCCGTAGCTCCTGTGGGACTGTACACAGCGCATGTGGGATACAGCATGTATCACCTCACATAGAGCTGAGCCCAGCCTGCCGGCCGGCTGCTGCCACTGGCCCCGCACACACCTCCCTCCCTGTTCGTCTGGTTCCTTGCTGTGGACTTACCCATGGGCCCTGTGGCAGAGACTTCTCCAGTCCAGCTCTGATCGGCTCTGCTTTCCCTTTTCATGCTGGTTCCCCAGCAAAGCACTGTTCCATTCTCCTCAGTAGTCCTGGAAGCTGCTCTCCAGCTGGGAGAAACTTCGAGGCATCACCCCAGCTCTTTCCCAGCACAGTCAGTGATGGGCCGGGCGAGCACTGCCCTGCTTCACTCGATCCGGCTGGCAGCCTGGGAGGACCCTCCCACCGTGGGGAGAGGAACTTTGGAACAGAAATGGCTGAAGAGGGGGCTAAAAGACAGGACCTTTCTCTTACTTTGTACAAGGTGAGGTCAAGAGGCACGGAAAAATAGAGAAGCCTCTCCCGTCCCTGTGTAACAGCATTGTCTGTTACCTGTGTTTATTCTTCTGCCAGCTCCTTTGGAAGGGGCTCTGTGTACTATGTAATATACTGTATATTTGAAATTTTATTATCATTTGTATTATAGCTATATTTGTTAAATAAATTAATTTTAAACTACTGTTTGCAGTTTGCTTGTGCCTTGCCCTGCAAAGGGTGACAGAGGAAGATAGTAAATTTGTGTGTCTGGGGAGAAGAAAGAGGGACGGGCTACACCAGCCTTTTGAGAATTCACCCTCGGGCAGTGAGGCCTCAGCTGACTTTTCAGCTGTGTATCTCGGAGCTGCCCTGTCCTTAACGGCTGTTGTTTTTCTGCCCACAGCTCCCATTGCATCCCTTGCCCGAGTGTGCGGGCATCCGCTCCCGCTCTCCCTAGACCCTGGGACCTGCACAGTCCCAGCTGGGCTTTCTTAAACCGAGACAGGAGAAAAGCTGCTCTTTTCCTGACAGCGGCCTTTTGCAAGGAAGCTTCCGGCTGACGGCTGATGGAGACTTTGGGGATGGGGTCACTCGTCCGCTACCGCGGTGCGAAGCCTTAAGAGGCATCAAGTTCCCCGCAGCCTGGTAACCGGCTCTGCTTAGGCGAAGGGAGCACCGAGGGTTTGGGGTCGTGGTCGAGATGGTGCGGGAGAAGGGGGAAAAAGCGCACTAATAGTGGCGACACCGAAAATGCCGGCAAATAATACCTCTTGTATCAGTGGAGTGAAGGCAGCGCTGTGGCCGAAGCCGAGGGGTCGGGCAGTAGGACTAGGGCTGTTTGTTGGGGAACGAAATGGTGGGGACGCGTGTGGGGCCGGGGCAGGTGGGACAGACAATCTGGACCGTTCGGCTCCGTCTCCTGCCCATCCCCGTAGCTCCGGGCGCTCCGCATTCCTCAGAGACCGGCTCCGCTGGGAACTTGTCCCGGTCGCCACGGCCCCGAGGAAACAGCCGGCGGTGACTGAGGGCCCTGCTACCTCCCCGCGTACCCTGCCGGCTGCTCCCCCGAGCCCCCTCAGCGTGCCGCAACACGCGAGTTCTTTTGTCGGATCGCTCGGGTAAGGGAGAGAGTTGTTTTCCCCTTTTGAAATTTCATTTATTTATTTATTTACTGCTTTATGTTTGCGCTCAAGGAATGGGCTCTGAGAAGTTTGGACTAATTTTTTTCTTTCTGCCCGCTTTCCCCCTTCCCCCCCCCCCCCCCCCCCCCCCCCCCCCCGCTGCTTTCATTTCCAGCAATTTAAAACGTTAAGGTTGAAGCAAAGTTAGAAGGAAAATAATTGCTGTAATGAGGCTAGGCAATCTTCTGCAGGCACTGTGGCTCCAGCGAGACTGTAGCTGGGGGCGAGGCGGGACTTTTATCATCTCCTAAACATCAATGATGCTTTCAATAACGAAACAGCATACCTGAACCCAGTCACTTTCTCCAGAGCTCGCTGTTCTAATCCCCCTTTTCTCATCTCTCACTCCGCTCTGGCCGCCCAGTCCTTTCTGGGCTGACTTTTGGGGATTTGCTGTTCTTTTCATTTATGTCTCTTTTTTTCCTTCTTTCTTGCTTTTATTTCCACCCCCCCCTTTTTTTCGGGGTGGCTTTCTTTTCCGATCATTTCTTTTCTCTGTGCAAATGACAGTGTCTGTGATCCTGACCCCAGCTCCCAACGCCGCGCCGGACTGGGAGAGCGCGGTGCCGGCTTTTTTCCCACGTTGTGTCTCTGGCAGAAAAAGGCTGGAGATAAACTTAGCCTCCGTGCGATTAGACCACGGGTTTGCGGAGAAGATCTAATCGAACAGGGGACCAGGTTTATCCTGTAAAGAAACGTTTAAAAAGAGGGAGAGATTTTCAACAGCGAAAACAGCCTTGAGCTGGTTCCCCTCAAACCCTTCTCCCCTCCGCCGGCACCTTTGGGCGCTGCGGCGCTGGGCGCTGGGCTCCAGGCATCCGGGCAAGCCGGGACCCTTTCATCTCTCCGCTTTGGGTTTTTTCCTTTTTTTTTTTTTTTTTACATTATGTCAACTCGGGATGGATATTCGAAGCGCCGAATTCCTATTGAACACATCTTTGCTTTAAGTTTTCCCCCTGACCCTTGGGCTAAAGTCCTTGGTTGCTCAATTAAACCCAGATGAGAACAATTAATAACTAAGTAATGACAATAAGTTGGGAATCACACGGATGAACGCTCCATGTGAATAGGAAAAGCTCACACAAAAGAGCAAAAAGGATTTGTCGGCTCTTTTTAAGGGGGAATTGGCTTTTCTTTTTTCTTGCCTCTGGCTTACCAGCAAATAAAACTCACTTTTGTGTCTTTGTCGCCTTAAGGATCTCAGTGGGCAGTTGGAAGTGAGAATGGCTGTTTTCCTTTCAACTTGAGGGTGCTGGCGCCACGCAGCCCCAAGGATAGAGAGTAGCCAAAGCAAAGTTTCCTAATAACTCCCCTCTCCCCCGCCTCCCCCCCCCCCTCCCCAGTCACTCCGGTACCCGCTCCCCCCGTCATGCATATCTCCACACACGCTCCTAGAGAGCCTCGGCAGACAGACGAGAGAAAGCGGAGGGGCCCCGAGCGCACCCATGTACCACCACGGACTCACAGACAGGGCTGAGCCGCGATCCTCTGCCGTGGGAAAGCGGCAGCGCCTTGATGCGACACTTTCCACGTAGGGTGGGGAATAGAAGCGCACATTAGCCAGAGCACGCAGAGGGAGTAAACACTCTCAGAAACACACACAAAATAAAAAGGAGGACATTTTTTTACTCTTATTCCGACAAATTAGGGGAACGACTCCACTATCTGCCCACGAAAGCAGCTGCCCCGGGCGCCTTTGCCTGGCATCAACTCTGCGAGTCCCGGCTCGGGAACGTTGCATCGCGCCCGGCTCCGGCTTCGGGCTGGGGCAGGAGGCAGGCAGCTGGT
Source organism: Dromococcyx pavoninus (assembly GCA_033558185.1). Taxonomy (NCBI): domain Eukaryota; kingdom Metazoa; phylum Chordata; class Aves; order Cuculiformes; family Neomorphidae; genus Dromococcyx; species Dromococcyx pavoninus. Next base: position 2,204,797 of record JAUMJL010000020.1, on the reverse strand, counting down.
GTTTTAGCAGTTAAAGGGTAAGGAAAGATTCTCTTTCAGTTTTAGTTGCAGAGAAGAAGGTTACCGGGAAAACCTGCTGCGCAAATCTTTGGTGAAACTATAGATTATTTGTCTGCTCTGAATTTCCGGCGTTTTCAGGTTTTCTTTCAGAATTCACTCTTTAACCTGAAACACGAATCGATGCTCTGTTGAATGTTTCATCTAACGTTTTCCATAGCGCTCAAGTGAATTAGGAGCTAAAAGCCTGTTTTCAAAAGTGAGGGCAGGCTAAATTCAGTTAGGCACAGCAGCCGCAGCCTCCTGCTGCTCGGGATTGTGCCTGAGAGCACAATCTTCAGAAATCAGACGCAAAGCAGGGAAGCTGCCTAACTTCCCCATTGTAAAGGCCAGGCGGAGGGGAGGGGGCGAGCCTGCCTCTGAGTACTACTCGTATGCTTAGATCCAGGCTCATCGTCTTGTGTGAGTCTCCTAAGTCACATCAGACCTTCATTTGAAAGATTTGGGAAGAAATGAAAGATCTGTTGAACACACTAGCTGAATACTTTCAGAGAAATGGGATACTTAGCACTAACTCATCCATACTGCCTGAACTCAGGTATTTTGTATATAAAGTGAAAATCCCAATTACCAACTTATTTAGAGATTCAGAGATAAATGCTCTTTGTCTTTCATAATGATACATTTGATTTTATATTATCCGTAGAGGTGGCCAGAGAGCGCAAGAAAAAACAACAGCCTCTTAAATAGCTCCATGGCCAGGACACTCCTAAGAGCTGTAGGGCCGTTCAAATTAAATCCAGCAGAGTGGTGACTGATGAGTAAGTCTCCATTGCTTGGGACTGTACCCAACGAGCTGTCGGATGCAACAAGGCCGTTCTCTCCCTCCCTAGTTTTCCTCAAAACCGGGCTGATGCGGCTTAAGCACTTAACTATGAAAGAGTGTGTGACAGAAAGAGAAACCTTCTTCCTGCCTATCAGAGTGCTGAGTCTCACTGTAAGTGTTAGAATATATATATATTCTAACCCACGGAGTGTGTATATTCCTGAGATTTCCTTTTATTAGCTCTTAACTCTCTCCACACCTTGTATGAAGCACCGTGGTGTCTGTCCCTGGCCTGAGCAATCTGTTCCACAGCAGGGAGCCTAAAAATGAGGCATTGCGATAATGGGCATTGCAACACACGGCTCCTTTGGGCTGGCCCGAGGCCCCTCTGCAACACGAACCCATTGTCTGTCCAGCTCTGCGGCAGGAGAAGCTGGAGGCAGAACCAGAAGCAACAGCTCTGACTCATTTAACTACGAGTAGTAAATTATAACATGCTGCACAGAAAGATTTGGTAGTGATTTCCTTGCAACTGTAAACCAGTAGACATTAACTCTGCTCCATTATACTTCATCTCAGAGATCCTTTATCCCTCCAGGCTGGATCCGGTTGCCACCCTACAGTGATTAAAGGGAGAGCAAGAGAGGGAGCTACCTGGACACAGCCTCTGTCGTGTGACCAGGAATGTGCAATAAATCCACTGTGCAAAGCTGTCGTTTTCATCTTGGAAGTGACCACAGCTGAGGATTCCACTGCAGCAATGGGTACAACTACTGTGAGATGAGTGCCTTCAATTGGCTCACTTTTGCACTGCTGCCTGGTGTGGCAGGGAGCCCTCTCAGACAACAGATGATTTTCCTGATGGTGTGGCATTTCTTCTTGTTTATACCTGTGGAAGAGAAAAAAACCTCTTGCACATGGTTACACGATGATCAAAGCTACTCAGTTAAATGGTACAGACTCAGATCTTGCTAGTGAGCTGTAAGACAGACCTTGGGAGAGAGAGCTGTAGGATCAATGAATTTGGGAGTGATTCTGTGTCCATGACTCACTTCCATTGAAGCGGGAGCAGACAGCAGGCAGGGGCTGCGGGATCAGGGTGATGAGCATCAGACAGGACTGAGATCCAGGGACCCAGGCACAAAAAGATGCAGCCCAAACTAAATGCTCTTTCAGCCTAATTGAACAATGTTTTTGTTGTAGGTGTTTTGTATTGGACACACAGCAACAGGCAGGGATGTGGACCCGATGCACGTGTGAGAAAGAGGCATACAACGACAAACACATTGAGGACCCTCTAACCACAACTGTTGCTGCCTGATGTAGGGGTAGAAAGAGCATGCTGGAGAGACAGTATTTAGAGCTTTCACTATGACTCAGGCTCCCTTCGTATGCCAGAGAGAAAAGAAATGGCAGTGGGAGGCAAAGAGGTCTGTTAGCAAAGAATGACAAAATTATGTTAACTGGAAGACTGCGAGTGGTGCAGGGAAGCTCTTAGGAATGGACGAAAAGAGAATTATTTCCAAAAGACAAGCTGGAGGGAAGAAGCAACTTTCTTTTGATGCAATGTTTTGTGTGTATTGGGCATTATAATGCAAATATCAGCTAACACAAATACAAAAGTAAGGATGGGATGTTTTAAGACTCAAGGGGTGATTGTCTTACACTGTACATGCATTTAGATGTAAGTCAATGGACCTGTTCCTATTTACATCAGCAAAGGACTGGAAAAGTTGTTTTTCTGGGGCTCTGGGACCTGCCGGCTTAATCCTGAGGAGCATCTGCTCCTCACAGTCTACTCACCAAAAACCATAAATGCTTTTCAAAGCCTAGTAAAAAGCTTTGGGGTTACCGTGAAAGCTGCAGCTGTGGTATAGCACAAGAAGAGACAGTAGGATGTCATAGATGTTGTCAGTCTGACCAAGAATTTTTGTTCCTGTGTCATCGTCAATCCTCTTTTTGGGTAGGGGGCTACATAAACAACACATACGAGGTTCTATTTGCAAAACAAAAAACAGTGTTGCAAAATATATGTTTTGTAGGCCTGGAAAATCACGGAGAGAAACAGGAGTCAGTGGTTTTTGAAACCCTTTAATGCTTTAAGCATTAAGTGCCTTGAATTAATTGCTGTCTCTGAGGCACTTAACTGACTCTGCAGAGATTCTCTCTTCAGGCTACTGAGGAGAGATGTTCCTGGTTGCCTCTTAGCCGGGAACCCTAACTGAAGTACCCTGCGACCCTGAGCCTGTAGCGCCAGCAGGCAACATGAGGTAACAGTGATTGTATCAGATAACAACAGTATCGATAGAAAGAGTAATCCGTATGCAAACTTTCTTTAGTAGTTAGCACAGCTAAAAAACTTCAGCCGCAGCCTTTCTGTAGACAGTATCTGCAATCAGAAAGCTTAGACATGAGCTTTTAATTCAGAATTTTAATTTAGACATTATTGAAAGGAGGACTGTCAGCATCTTTAGTCACAAGACTCTTCAAGAGTAATTTCCTAAAAGTGGTCTTTAACTGCATTTCTGTCAGCCATGATACTTGAATTAGGATGAACTTAGCATTATTAACTCAGGGTTCAAATGAATAGCTCTCTCTTTAATTCAAGAAGTGTGGCACAGACATGTTAATTTTCCCTCTAAAATAATTTCATCTTTCACGTACATACTCAAAATCAATTCAAGTCAAAGAAACTGGAAAAAATGGAAGGTTGTACATGGCATATAATAAAATGAGAAAGCTGAGATGGGCATGTAATCCTAGACTATTCTTACTTTCTAAACCACCAGGCTGAATTTCTTCAAATATGAATTGTTTTCTGTTCTTCAAAGATGGCTTTAATACCAGCCAAGTTTGAAGTTTCTAATAACGTTTATTTCTGAGCTATGCACGTATGAGAATTTCACTTTGGATAGTTGGAGACTGTGATCTTTTTCAGGCTTGCATAATGTTTAACATGACTGAATCAATTTTCAAAACAAAGAAACGTGAAAGCATTGAAAAATGCCCAGAACAAGAATGGGCATTTCCATTCCATAAGGAATTTGTTTGAAAAATTATGGAGAGTTATTGGAATTAGAATCTAAGTTTATCTTAAATTGGCTGGAAGGGAAAGTTATATTATATGAGACAATTAACCATTGGCTTCAAGTCTGGTCCAAAGCCCAATAAAGTCAATGGCTTCTTTCCATCAGCTAACTAACAGGCTTTGGGTCTGACTCATAAACTGTAGAGCTCCACAGAAGATAATAGTTCTACACTGCTTATGTGAAAGTTAAATATAGCCTGATGTTTGTAAGTGTATGCATGTATTGTGATTAATTTAAAACCCTGGTTGAGATTGTGTTACAGTTTCCATTCAATTCATATGCATGTGTTTGTATTTGGATGTGTGTACATCATGGACAGACATCTGTAAAAGTGTAAGCACACATACAGCTAATGTCATAGAGATGATTGAATCAAGTATACACACATGATGGTAAATATCAGCATTTACTACAGGAGATATCACCACTGCAATATATATACTCTGACAGATCTGAACATGCACTTTCAAAACCAGCAGCATCTGTTTACATTGAACTGCAATAAAAACTGAAAGAGGCATCAGTTAGTATTAGAATTTTATCTTTTCAATGTCCAGAAACAGTTTCTGTGCCTTTGATGTAGGCTGTCAAGCACAACTGGAAAATTGCATCTCTCTCATTACTGCATTCAGTGCAGAGGAAAGGGCATGACTGCCTGGCAGCATTTGTCAGTGGGGACCCTGCAAGGACTTGCTTTTTGGGTACCGATAAGCAAAGTTTGCTGACATTCAAAAAAACAGTAAAGCAATCCTGCACAAAGTGGGGGGAAAAACCCAGAAGGGGCACTATTTTGAACGATCTAGTGGAAAGCAGTACAGCTTTTCTGTTCCAGCTGAGTTTAACCCTTATCTCTACTGGGTGCTGCTTTTAGATGGAGCTCTCTGCATCCTGCATGAGCACTTAGCCTGTGAGAAGGCTAAGTGGAAGCTGCACCACTGTTTACACAGGTATGCACACGTTCAGGCCTGTAATGAGCACTTGATTAACCTGTGAAATGGTTCCATCGTGCCTGACAATATGGCTTCAGTTTTGAGACATTTAGAGGTGACACTGGCTTATCCGCTCCTCATTATTCCTGCTTCTCATTTCTCCCATTATGTAGCAGAGGACCCTCTTGGCTCTGTGTCACAAAACATTTTATGGCATTTTTAAACCTGGATGAGTTGCCTGCTAAGATTTAGAGCTAATGGTTGCAGTTGTAAAATGGATGTTGTAAGGGAGGGGTGGTTAGAAAGTTGTGGCAAAATGAACTCTTCCGTAAAGTGATGATGTCATGAAGAAAAGAGTGGCACTTGCCCTTTCACAAACTCTCTGTTGACGTGAATAGGATATTTTATTTTAAAGTCTAATTGCAAGTGAGAAATAAGGGATTACTAAGACTTCTTCAGGTTCTTTTCCTCCTGTATAAATGGATACCAATATGAGCAAAAGACCCAGCCATTAGCAGTGTATCCTGAACATGCACCAGGAAGAAAGGCCTGTCAAAGTAATCACACCTTTTGTACTATTCCTAAGATACAGTGGTTGCACCCGGAGTAGAAATACTTCCAGGAGATAAGCAGGATATATGACAGCAAAGCACATCCAGAGGGGAGAGCAATCTTGGAGAAATGACTCTGAAAAAAAAATGCCAAGGAAAAGCCAGCTAGCATCCAGTGGAACTGAAGTGTGTATCTTGTGGGTGAACAAAGTGACCACAACACCTTTCACCTAGACATTGCCAAAGCACAGCTAAGGGGCAGGGAGGATCCCTAAAGATGCAGTTTACAGTGAACTGCAGCAAGAATGCTACAGAAGACAGTCGCTGCATTGTATTGTGCCTGGCAGCAGCATTTATTTCATAAGGTCAAAATAAATGCAGAAACATAAACATTTGCAAACTGTCTACCTTACTGGCAATTCGTATGGAGAACCTGCAGAGTGCTCAATGCTTCCGCAGTCCAGGGCAGGGGGACTGAGGTATTCACATATATTTTAGTAAGGAAGACAGGACAAATAAGGAATTATCCAGTCTCTCCCAGCTGCAGGGTTTCAGTGTTGCATGAGAGCTGTTGGCCACTTGGATACGACTTGCTCTGGGGCACAGGAAAACTTTCAGGTGTCTAATTCTCAGAGAGTAATTTGGCATGCTTTCTGTCATCTAGAACTAGTTGATGCTTCTGTGTTGGACCTCGCAGCTTCTGAGAGGCAAGACAACACTTTCTTAAACCCAGAAATTCAGAAAGTAAGCAGCTACATAATTCGCTCCCATGGAAGCTCAACTTCAAGTGAGGGTGTGGAGGCGTTCATCCTGCACTCAGTCACTTCCAAGTGCTGAATTCAGCATCAGGCAGTTCAGTCAGCACCGCCTTCTTAAAAAACATATGGGTGGAACAGAACATAGGAGTCTAGTTCAGAGCAAGCAGGGTTCTCCTTCATGCTCTCCTGAAGAGTTCAAAGCCCCCGCCCCCGGGCAATGTCTCTTCTCTGCTGAGGTCTGAAGTGTTGACCCCCTTCTCCCCAGTGGAGCTGTGTTCCTCTTCAGCACATGGTGCACAGCCATCAGGTTCACAGAGAGAGCAAGCGACAGGGTAAACCTGACTCTCTTTTAATGTTACAGCTAACATTTGGTGTCTGAAGTTGGTCATTGAGTCCAACCCCATTTTTTTTTGTTTGCATATTTCCTGTGTATACTTATTGCATCTAAGAAACAACTCAATTAGAGAAAAACTCAGGCATGAAGAGAGTTACACTCTTCACCTTTCAATTTCATCCTACCTCTCCATTTATTATCCACCAATTATAGGTAGACCCTGTGCGTCTTATAACCCATATTTATGTTCATGCACTTATTATTGAGTATATAGTTGTTAGAACATTCAATAACGCGTAATTGCTTTTTATTACGTATTCATTTGCCTTTTCTTCTAGATGGGAATTAGTATATGTGTTATATTTGGCTCCAGTCCTGCAAACAGTTGTGCCCATGAATAACTTTATCCACATTAGGAACTCCATGGATCACAGCTTCTCTCTCACCCACTGAATTCTATGAAGTTACTCATGCAGTTAAACTACTCATAAGCATATGTGTTTGCTGGATCAGAGCCTCTCCATGTAAGTTTGATCTTTATAATTAATTTAAGACACCAATACATTTTTTTTAAGTAAAGGAAGTAAATCCTTGGAAAGTGGTAATAAATTTTTAGAGTTGCACTTATTGGTGCAATAAAATGCACCTTAGTTTATTAATTAATAATTGTTTTTTAATTTGACACTCTAAAAACAATATAATGCAGACATACTACAGAATCATTTTATAAAATAATATATATAATATTTAATAATTTGATATGATAAAATTACCAATAGGGTTTCTTTAAACAGCATAACAAGGTAAGAACATTTTCTCAAATTCTATGTCGGAAGAACACAGTCATTTCATGCTAGTCTGTTAGCCAACACATAAATGCTTCAGGCTATGATCCTGAAACCTTTCCCAATTGGGCATGGTAGTGCCTACTCATAACCCCATTAACAAGTGGTTGGATCAGGGCCTTAGATCTGGAGAGTCACTAAAGTGATTTAAAGTAATTTTCTATTTTCCTTTCCACTACAATCTCCTGCAGGTCTCTATCGACAAGTTCAAGCACCTGTAATAACCTGTGATTGATGTATGATTTGTTTTCTAGAAGGGAACTGCTTATCCTCTTAAAAGAGACCTCTAATTATTTTGTTCTAACCTCTTATTTTTGGGTATGAAAATACAAGCCAAATACTTCTACATATTTCTAGCCCTGAGAAGGAACAGAATTGGCAAGACCTGAGCCATGGAGCCCCTTCCTGCTGTAGGTCAAATAGTTTAGCATCCTCGCAGAGGTAGACGAAGGTTTTACTATGAGTTACAGACCACCCCTGGGGAGGACCGTTCGTGGTGATCTACACACTCTTGACCTGAGCGTTTGTTCATGTCTCTCCTCTCTTGATCCTTGTGCCTGACCCATGGCCTTTCTCACTCCTCTTTGCTTTCTCTCCCCTGTCTTGGGCACCACATTTGGCTTGGTGGATGTGCTGGTTTGGTTTGATTCTCTTTTGGGGAATTTTACTGTTGTGAGTGGCTATGGGCACTGTCACTAAGTGTGTGTCCCCCCATCTGCAGCCCGGTCCTGGCGGGATCTCTAGGGGATTCTGTCCATGGCACTTCTCCTGTCACTCCCTTCTTGATTAAGGCTCCCAGAATCTTCTCTGCCCATCTGGCCTGTCTTACCATCTCCCCACATTGCGTTGTAGGCACTGACCAAGGCTGCAGCCTTCACTGGGCTGCACCTCCCGTCCCTGTTTCATTACCTGCTGTTTCACTCCAGATCTCCCTCTTCTCACAACCTTGATCCCCTGCTGTGTGGATGTGTCCACACACAGATGGCATTTGTCTCTATCAGTGAGTGCAAGGGGTGGGGGTCACGCAGCAATGGCATGGCTGCTGCAACACCAGACTTGGTTTTCTCTCTTCTTCACCTGCTTGTCTTCAGCCTGGGTACTGCTCAGCCCTGGTAGTGCCTGCTCTGCCTCAGCTCTGTTTTCATTCTTGAATCCTTAAAGGTACACTTCTTGTCCTCAAAACAGACATTCTAGGACTAGTTCCTTTACGCTCAGCTACAAAACTGGTTCTCCTTTGCCTGCAGTTTGCTTGTGACAGCAGTGTCCCACACTCTCTAATACCTGACAAGGATTTCACTGGGGTCTTTTGTGAATGAAGTGGGCCCAGAAACCCTGCAGGAAAATCAGATGAAAACAAATGTTCACAGCTCTCTAGAAATTGGTGTCAGCTCCCTGATAGAGAGAGTTTTACAGGTCTATAAATCAAGCTGAAAATGTAACCAGAAGCCCTGCTAGTTTTCTGTTTCTTTTAGCACATCCGTTTCTTGTAAAATTCCGATTAGAGGGACTGGTCTCTGTAGAAATCATTCACTCTGAACCCAACAGGGCTATAAATCAAAGTGCTACAAATCACCACAATTTGCAGATTATGGGTTTCATCATTTTATTGCTTTTGGAGAGCTTACGTAGAAGTTTTTGGAGAGTATTGACCTCCGCATCCTCTGTCACACCTGGGAGGATGAAGAAAATATTATAAAAATATCTTTTGAAAACTAGGTATCTCATTCATGTGACTACAAAGGGATGAAGTCAAACATGCTTTCTCACATGAAGAATCTCAACAAAATCAGTGAGACTACTCCCATGACTTGGGGCTAGAGGAATGATTATTTCCTTACGAAAGCAGCAGAAAGAGAGTAGAATTTTACAAGGGTCTCTGTGAAAAAGGAAAAATGTGATTCAGTGATGATCATGAGAATAGCACCATTTATGACTCCCCTGGCCCAGCCTGGGTTTGGCTGTAGAAGATGATGATTATCTTCTCCAGCAGGCAAAGATTTCATCACCTCCCAATATGAATGACAAAACTGTTCCCAACAAATGTTGTCCTCCCAGTGACAGTAAATTTAATCTAGGCTTGCAAACTCCAGATAACCCTGAGATGAGTCACATTGGCTTGCTCGGCAATGCATCAGACTCTGCAGTGGCCACAGCTGTGACTCAGTAAGTGATGTGAAAGGGGAATCACTGAAGGAGTGTTTTTAGATCAGGCTTAATCACGAGCCAGGTTCTGTGCATTACTTTGATGGACTCCAAGCCTGTAAGTATGTCTCACTTTTACCTATCTGCTTCCTGAAGTTCAGTGTCATCAGCAGACTTGTAACTTCTAAATGTAACAGATTTCTGTTCACCAGCCAGTCCACCTCACGAGTCACAAAGCACTGGGAGCTTCTACAGCTTCTGAAGATCAGAGAAAAACCAACCATACAAGGAAAAATAGCTTTGGATGCAGACTGAAAGCATTAAAGTATTTCCTTTAGATTTAGTATCACAGCAACTGTATGCTGTTTATCAGGGATAAATTCAATTCCTATGGATTTTTAATTGTACTAAGTTGGTATCTTGGAGCTCCAATGGGGACCAGCTGCCCACTGGGCAAGATGTTATACAAACAGAAGAAAAAAAGGATCCTTTCCCATGTGAGCTCATAAGTCTTTTCATTGCCTTTACCAGAATAACAATAAGATTAGATTTCTCATTATTACATGAAGATAACATATACTGTAAGGACAATATTGTCAAAGGTACAGGCAAGCGTGAGGCCTCTGACTCTCCTGAACCTCCGAGGGATTCATAACATTTATTTACTCATGGTGCCTTTTGAAAAGGACCACTCAGACACCAAAGTGGTACGATTACATTTTTCAAAATTTTCTGTAAATACTGGAAAATACTCTCTGAAATGGGACTTATGTTCTAAAATTACCAGGTTTGACACGCTAAGCTTTTTAATTCATCCTAGTGCTAAACAGATCCATCATTTTTATTCTGTAGTCTATAAAACCAATTAAAGTAATTAAATGGAAATTGGTATTTTAAAGGGTGGTTTAAGATTCCTTTTTGAGCACTGTAGCTTAGTGTTACAGTAGGACACCATCTGCTGTCCAAGCAGAGTCCGACTGCAGCTGGCTCAACAGCAGAATGCAACAGCCTAGCTGTAGCAACAATATGTGACTTGTATTATCTTGGTAATGCTTTTACAAGCCAGATTCCCTGTCCTATTTGTGAGTCTGTGTTGCATTTTCTTTAGGAGTGTTGATTGGATTTGGTCTTCTTTGCCATTATGCGGTGGGAATACATAAAAAAAGGATTTCTTAACGAAGCTGGTATTTTCCTTTTTTTTGGCAAAAATGCCATGCAAGTATTTAGGGTATTGAGAAATAAATGTTGTAAATGGAAATACATAGTAACACTTCAAATTTTGCATTTGCAAATGAACTGTGTGAACATTACTGTTTAGTCTACTATAAGACCAGCATAGCATAAACAGTCAGGTAGAAGCTATTTATCTGTGACTACCCGTTGAAGGTGCTTTTCCCACTCCTGCCTAGCTCTCAGGGAAGAATCCAAGGCCTTGCTGGTGTAGCTGCCAATTACTGTCAATTATAACAAATTTCTCCACTGTTGCCACCTTACAAATAGAAGCTGAGCTGAGGCCATCCACTTATTTTGCACAGGTTGCTGAACTGATTGCCAGGTGGTAGTAAATTTGGGTTACTGTCAATGTGGAGCACTTCTGAGATGATCTTGCTGTGGGAAATTTCATATTCCCTTACAAATCTTCTGCTTGTACTAGGTCAGTCTCAGGTTCTGAAGGCAGTTTGTCGGACCAAATCACACCTGTTGACAACATATACAAAACATTCCATTGCTTGCATAATTGGTAAGTTTGTAGTTCTTCATTTCTTCTTGGAAACTGGGAAACTTTCTTTAAAATAGTTTCAATTTTCCTTTGTTTCAGAATTGTTTTTCTGCTTATGCCACCCAAAATGTCACTACTCTAAAAGTGTTGGATTGTTGTGCTGTATCACAAATATAATGTAGTAGGGATATCGATTCAACTGATAAGCTGCAGTTCAAGTGAGCATAGTAAATTGAAACAAGAATTGAAACACGATATGCAGGAAAGAGTTGTTAGTATGACTCTATGTAGACTGAGGGCCTCAACAGCTTCTGTAGGAGATCATATTCTTTAAATTCCTCTCTTAGACCTACTTTATTAGAGCTTTGGTTTAACTGATGTGACGAAGTTAGGAATAAAATTGCTTTTAATTCCTCAATTAACCCAATGGGCAATTAGTGAGTGATTTTCATGCTACTTTTTGGAGGGTCCTATATCCTCTCCTGCCTTCTCCTTCTAAGTTTTGGTGATTCTGTGATTTTCTTCTCTCCCCTGGAGCTGTTGCTACCGCTGTGGTTACTACAACTTCCCCTCTGCTCTGGGGTGCACTGCAATTGAAGGTGCACTTACAGCTGGCAGATGCAAACAGTGCCAACAGACCCTTCTGGCTGCGGTGGCATTGCTTGAGATAAGTAGAAGGAGATGGAGGACTTGATGCAGAGGCTGTTCTGTGCTCCTGCCTTACCGTATGTCTCCCCTTCCTTGGCTCTCCATGACTCTCCAGCCATGAGTGCTCCAGAGGGAGCATCAAGTTGAGGGTTTGTCATCGCGGCAAAGCTTCACCAGTTATTGCTGTGTCATGGCTGCAGGGTAGCTCTATCACTACCGTGGCGTCGGTAGATATGCTTGCTCTCTGATAAAAGTCAGTAGCTTTTGGCTCACTTTAAATGCATTTAGTTTCCAAAATGACATCAGGGCCTGGTGTCGGTCTGAACACAGCCAGTGGTTTGCATGGGTCGAACCACCTCTGTGGGGTTTGACTCCTGTCATGTCTCACGGCTGTTGGCATTTTGCAGCTGTTTGCCTTCTCACTCTTGGGTCCTGAATTCACTCCTCAGTGAAAGATGACATCAGATAGTGGTATGTGTGAGCTCCTCTCCCTGCTCACACTTGTTGCCCCCCCCCAGCAACTCCCCCTCACGTCAGCTCATTGTTTCCCTCCCTCTGCTCACCCACTCCATTGCAGGGACTCTCGTGGGGCTTGTTGAAAAGCCGCTCAGACACCCCCAGGCTCTCCTCGCTGACTCCAGGGGAGCACAAGGAGCAACCTCATACATCTTCAGGGTTTTGCTCAGGATGGCTGTCAGTGAACCCCACCTGGTGTGCTTTCATCTTGACCCACTCTCTGCCTCATCTTACCTCCATCACCATGGCTTCCCCCCCCATTTCCCCAAACTGCAGGTTATTTTGAAGGTTTAACCGGATCTTATGCAGTCCATTCATTTCATATTAACCCTCTCTGCAGAGATGATTTTTGTCCAGGTTGGGTGATAAATTCAAGTGAATTCTGCCATTGATCTGACCAATGTCCTGGTTATCTTCCTTGATGGTAAATCCTGCAGATGAGACTTATGAATATTACACAAAGCAGGAGCAGTCACAGAGTTAGGGTTCAGAAGGTGGTTTTGCCTTGGTCCTCAGTGTGCACGCGTGACCACACAGAGCCTGAGCACAGAGCTAGGGCCCCCCACCTGGATTTGTTACGATCAACAAGCTTATGCAGAGCTCAGAACCAACGTCCTCATTTTTCACAGCATCCAGTATAGGTTATGTGAAATATTAAAATATGTAATTTTAAATGCATGCCCTTTATTGCTTTCTAACTAAGAAACCAGACCTTTTCCCACTGACTTTCTGCGCAACTTTTCCCTGTTCTCATATCCCATGTGGCTCTTAAGTGCGCAAAGGCACCAGTATTAAAGTTTATAAGATATTTATTTAAATCAGATGGTTGGTGAATGTTAAACCTGATTTTTCTCAATAACCCGAGGGAGCATATTAAAATATTAAAATTGTTTGAGTTTTTAAAACACAAATGGGCTTTTGAATAGTTTAGGTCAAAGCCTCAACTCTTGTATGCAAATATGTACCGGCTGAGGATATGAATCCTTGAAGTTCTAATCTTGTTATTCAAATCTAGCGAGACAAATGGCAGGCTTAGTAGAAAACCTGTGCTCAAAAATCACAAACAGACTAATAAGGAAAAACTAATTTTATCTTGTTATCATCATGTGATTTACATCTTGAAAAGGACAATTATCTTGTTTGAAATAGCTGAGGTCATATTGCAAAAATTATTGTCAAAATTGGCTCATGGCATTATAAGCTTGTGAATAATCTTTGCTTTTGTGTTTCAATAACTTCAATGTAACTGTGAACTCTCTGAAACCTTACGTGAATTTCCAATTTTAAGAAACTTTCCTCTCAGCCTCTTAATACAACAATTTTCAGGAATTCCTCATTGCTCCATTTTCTTTGTCATTGATCGCGTTGTGAACACAACATTTAAAATTGAGGGTCGGAACAGTAGTGGTTTCCTGGTTCTTCTTTTTTAATACACGAATAAAATTTGCCTTTGGGAGGACACATTATTGTTTCTGAGTTGTGCAAGGGTGTGTGTAGGACAGCTGCAGGAGACGGAGCAAAAGTGCAGGCAAAAGGAATGTTTGGTCTTTGCTTTAGGCTCTGATTAGGCCAATTCTTGTGACAGTTATTCCCACAAACCCACAATTACTGCTAGGCTGAGTTTTCTGGAAAAAGAGATTTCTGTGCATAATGTTTGATCAGCTTATTGCAGGACTGATGGGTATAGATATATGTAGGTAAGTAAAGCAAATTGCTTCAAGAATGTAGTTAGACTCTACCACTGTTTTTTTCCATATATGAGAAATCAACTTCTGGCCCAAATGTCTATGCACAGAAATAGAGATATTGCTGTGAGAAAGGAATATGAAGATCATAAGAAAGAGGACATGATATGCTGAGAAAAGTGACTTTTTTGTTATAGTTGGATGTTTTAATCTTAGTGCTTCAGGCTTCATGTCATACTTATTATTACCAAATGAAAGCCAAATATATTTTGAATGAAAGAAGAGAATTGAGTTCTTTGCCTTTTGAGCTGCTATTTAAATGAGTTCCTATTATAGTTTTAAGATCTGTTTTTAGGAATGTAGTGAATGTTAACAAGAGAACAAATACTCTTTAAATCCAATAATTGCAATATTTTCCTGATATTTATAATGTCTTGGCCTTTAAGTTTTCTGCTAGAACAGCTGCAGGGCTTTCGGGGGTGATGTGTAGTTCTTAAATGAATGACTGAAAAACTCTCAAGAAGTGATTTGTCTTCTTAGACAACAGATTTTTTTTAAATAAAAACACAGATAACATGAAATAAGGCTTAAGTGCTGTTGTGATAAAAGCCTCTTAAGCTACATCATCCTATGTGTATTTGCACACAACATGTTTACATGAGAGACAGATCCAGACATGCTTCAAATATCCTTTCAGCATATTTCTGGATAATGTTAATGCTATGAAAAATGTTACATATGTAAATTACAAAAAAAATCCTGTAAGTGAATAGGCTATGTCCATCACCATGATTGTTGGCCCTTGTCAAAAAAAGCATCTTGTTAAAGCAGATAATTGACTTCTTAAAATTAGAGGTGAAAGAAGCCTATTAATAATTTTGTTCATCATAACAAACTGGAAATTCTAATTCACTGGTTCATAATAGATACCCTTTTTCAGTCTCAAATGTTCTCTTTGTTCAGTAATGCTGACAAGTCCTCTATTTGATTAGATCACCTGGAAGGTGTTCTCAAGACATATTCTTACCCCTAATTATCATTATAGGTCTATGTAGATTACCTTTTAATCAAGATTCTGGTCTTCGTCCTGATGAAAAAGGAAGATCTTATGCAGAAGTCACTTGGCTCCCAGAGGTCTGGATTTAGTACTAGTTTTGTCTACAAGCTCTCTATGTAAACCTGAAGTACTCATTGAATTTACCTGTTCTTTAGTGTCTTCAATAAATCTTCACTGACCTTCACTGAAGGGTCAATGGAATTAATTCAGATGCAGAGAATCTTCATGGAGGTCTTCAGAGACTTCTTTCTGTTGGTTATATGGAGACTCTAAGTCTTTCCTATATAAAAGCTGGTAAAACCTGTTTCTTCATCCTCAAGAGGAAGACGATATCTAGATTTTAAACTTATCCGGACACAAGCAGGCTCCCTTTGTACCTTATCATACTCAAACCTGCTTCACCAAATCAAAACCAAATGAGTGAATATAACCCACTTACGTCCTAAAAAAGTCATTATATGAACTCAATGTATACTTTACAACCAGACAGCCAGGTTTTGTTCTTGTTTGCAGCACTGTAAATCTAGATGAACTTCCCAAGGAAGCAAAAGAGTTTGCAAAATTCATGGTGTTTTCAGAGATTCACATCTGCTGCCTTCAAAATTTCAAAGAGATGGGATCTGAACTGTGGTCAAAGGATGGAAGTAATCAAAGTGGTTGTAGTTTTCCTGGACATTCCTTAAAGGGCAGGAATATTTAAATGATAATACTTCATGCAAGGTCAGATATTTCATTTTGTAGTGAACAAATACTGACTTTTTCAGTTCAGAGGGTCTGAAACCAAGTGCAGCAGACATTAGAGCAGTACTTCTTAGCATGAAGCTGAGGATATGTGTTGGGTGCCCACAGAGTGGATGGAAGAGTGGTTAGGAAGCACGGTCTGCTGGCATAGCCTTGGGGAGTATGAGAGATGGAGGGATCCTGGTGAATTTTGCCCATATTAACTGTTAGGAAGAGTCCTGTCTATCCCTAATACTGTGGCTAAGAACGCTATCTGGCACGGCCAGGCCAGGGAGAAAGTTTTTAATGAAGTGGCATGGACAGCCAGCAGTCTGGTTCTTGAGTTTAACCCCTGGCCCTGCTTTATTTAGCAGCATGGAAGCAGATTATTTCCTAATGGTCTGTCTTCTGATGAAGACATTGGTTATGATCTCCTATCCTTCACATTTATTTGTAGGCTAAATGTAGGGTATCTCTGCCTGAGGTGTTTGGACAACAGATAATATGTGGAGTCCTAGAGTGCTAAGAGAGGAAATGAAGTGATAGGTATTACAGTGAATCAGATAGGTTGAAGCTTATATTTTGTTGTTATGAAACAATGGTGTGTCTTGTGCTCACAAAAATTTATGTTTCTCATACTTCAGAAGAAAAATCATATCCATAACATCTTTACACTTGTAAATAAACCCATATTGTGCACAACTCCTATGACACTATTTGGTCTATGAAGGATGTTGGACTGGTCATGATGGTTTCTCTCTTTGATGAAGATATTCTAATTTCAGCTGAAATTTTGATGAAGATATTCTAATTTCAGCCGAAATTTATCCTACCTGTGTGTGGTAAAGAACATCAGTGGGTTAAAAAGTCACTTGTACACCCTATAATGGCTTCTTGTAAAACTGTATTCATATACCAGTGAGCATTAACTAAGCTTAATTTACTGTGTATTATCAAACATTAACTTATTGACAGCCTTCCAATATAGACAATAGATAATTATGAGCACTAATACAGACACAAACTATATGGGCATTAATAAATATGGGGATAATTAAAACTGTATTGATAAAGTTGTACTGATTTTTAATCAATTTTCACTGGTGCTACCAGAATCTGCAGGAGCTCTTTCTGAAGAGGAAGAAAGACACTGAATCATTTTAGGCTTTTGTGTAATTTGGGGTGTGTTAATTTTCATTTATGTCAATGTGGCTCTTGGCTTCTCTTTATTATTAAATTTTCAACCTTGTCATCATCATCAGAATAAACAAGTGAACCAATACAACTTGGTCTTCACCTTTCACCCACGTAAAATTTCAAAAGGAGACTCATTGTTTTTGCATGTGTCGTAACCCTGTAATTATGAAGAAACTCAGTAGCAAATTACTTCCATGGCTTTTCCCCTCCATTCTCAGCAGTTGAAAGCATTCTTTCAAGAGACATCAAATAGTCTCAATTTCCCTGTTCTTATGAGAAAACCGTACTAATGAAAATATACACTGAATATATTCCTGAGAGAGAAAAACCAGTAAAGTCAGTGGAAATAAATCACTGTCCTCTATCAGCTACAATTTGACATGCATTCCTTTTATTACTTAACATATCATTAATGTTGGAAAGGTACACGCTGGAGAATACATCACAACTTTGAAGAAGCTCCTGCATGAACAAAGAGTCTCTAACCATCTATTACAATAATTTTTCTAGGGTCATAGACTTCTGTCACTGTTGAAATCTAAGGAAATAGTGGGAAAAAATAGTGGAAGAAATTACAGAACATGTCAACATATGTCCTGTTAAATAAGTGATGTGATAAAAAGTGAGAAGTTTCAGGCCAGCCTTTACCATATATTATCAACCTCTAAAAGAATTGAACATATACCTAAATTTATAGGTTAGGAAATATTGTCGCTAGATAAGTCTTTTGCAATATAGCTGTCTCCTGCAATATGTGTAGAAAGGGCTGTTATCCAACCTCTCAAGGCACAACAGTTAAACAACTTAGTGGACTCTTGTGATATTTGTCATCTAGCTGAGTTTCAAGTAGTTGACTTGTGAATGCATAATCAGTGTGACATTTTGGAAAGCTAGTTTTATTTACAACATGTTTTCCTATCCTTGCCAGCTCTGAAGATGAAAGACAATTTGACAGTAGTTTAAATAATGAGATCTTTGGTCTGAAAATACATAAACCAATCTTTTTTTCCCAACCCATTTTTGGTGAATTTGTCTGAATACCATAAATTTTGTATCTAAGGAACAAGCTCCCAGCAATTCCTTTGAGTTCCTGCTCTGTTAATAGCAACGTATTTTCATTGACAGGGTAGAAGTGATTTAGCCAAATGCTACAAAGCTGGGATGACAGCTGATGTTCCTCTTTTCATACATCCATAATTTCAAGCCCTTTTACAGAAGGACAGTCAGAATAATCTAGATTCTGACATTGTCAGTTGGTTAGGCTTAGAAATACTGGGCTAGAGACTTTGTATCAGGGTCCTCTGCACAAATCTGATATAACTTTTTTGAACCCAAAGAAATCACTCCAGAAGAGATGAATTGAATAAACAAGATCTGTCGTCAAGTAGATTATGTATCATATTTTGTTAAAGCTAGTATTCTTCTATTTCCTTACTCTGGAACACTCTGCAAAGCTAGGCTTTGTCTTAGTCAACATGGTTGCAGCTTAAGAGTGAGAGATAATTTAAGTAATTGCTCTGTGATGAGATATAACAATGGGACTATGTAATACAGGTAATTTGGATTCATGATAAACTTACATGTCAGTCTTTTAAAAACAGCCTAATTAAACTCTCTATAAAAAACCAATAACAGCAGAATTATGTCGGTTATTCTGTGTTCTCATATCTTTTATTTCTTTGCAATTGGCTGTATTGTCTTCTTGTGCTCATGGGGAAAAAAAAGAGTGTGATATCAAGAATTCTGGCTGACTTAGTGGCATACTAAAGGTAGGTATTTTCCAGCCCCCCAAGAGCAGCAATGGGTTCCCATTGGGTTTGCCACTGACAGCAGAGAGAGGCTCTGTTAAAAGGTGCACTGTTTTGAAAGTTGTGAGGAAAAAGAAGATACAAGGCACCTTTTCTTCTGGAGGAATGCTCTGCACAATGCTGATGAATGAAATAATTCTGATCAAGAAATAAGTGGGAAATGGGCTTAAGAACCAGTCCAAGGGTTTAGCATCCAGAACTATTGTATTCCATAGATCTATCTTTCTGCTTCCTAACTTTGGCTCCTGATCATCACTATAATGCCTGAGTCAATGACTGTGACTGTATTTACCGTGAGGGATTTGGGACACCTCTGTCCATTACATCTTTTTGTACAGTTCAGAACTATCATATAGACGATTGTCTTTATTGTCTTAAAATGTCATGCAGTTATGCTCAGTCTCTACATGGCCTGGAGCTCCAGGAATTGCTCCCAACCTGCTGCAGGGAGCACTGCTGATCTGAGGTACTCCTGCATCAGTACTTTAGTAGTGAGAGACACAGCAGCAAACCTGCACCCTGTTGGACGGTTTTCCTTTCATGTCAGGTGTCCTCACTTTTCCTCATTCATTAGGTTTGGCTGAGCTCAGATCCATCACATTCGAGTCAGTCATGTGTAGCATTTTAGTATTATGAAGTCGCCTAATTTACTTGAGAGATGCTAGAATCCCAAAATACATATTTTGGCAAGGGCTAAACCTTAATCTCAAAAGCTACATGCCAATTCAAAGTGTATTTTATGTGCAGATTTATCTGAGAGTGGCTTGGCACTAAAGGATTTTCCATTGGCTCTGAAAGAACCACTGCATGCCAAGAAAGCAAATATCAAACAGAAATGTGCCAGTGTTTCCTGCCAGTCTCACATTTTTGAAACTTTTTCCATCCTCCATGCCATTGATTTCTGATATGCTCCCAGGCTTCCTAGGGAAAGGTTTTTGAGTCTCACTCCAGGATGCTGAAAGTCTTCTAATTTGAATACTAAAAATGTTAAATGAAAAAGGACCCCTCCCCCCTCTGACATCCCAAAGGAAAATCTCAGAATCTTTTCCTGTGAAACGCTGGAAGTCTTCAAGGGGTTTTCAACCATCCAGAATACACAACAGATGGAAAGTGACACTGGCTGAGTATGGCAGACGTTTCTTCCAACTTTTGCACAAACAAGCTGGGAAAGCCTCTCCGCCTCTTTTTGGAGTCTCTTGTGCCATGCACTTCTCATCGTAGTTTGTTATTGATTCCTGTGTCTCAGTTTCTCACAATTGGCTTTTATTTTTATCTTACTCATTCCTACCCTTGGAACTTTCTCCCTGTTCCTGCCTGCCAAGTTCCACCCTTGAAATTCCGTCTCTTGAAGGCTCTTTCTTTCACAAGTGGTCCCTACACTATTGATCACTCAGTTCCATGCCTAAACCACATTTCTTTGTGCCTGTGTTGCATTCTTTGGAGCTCAGACCAGGAGTTCTCCATTAGGCTCCAGGCCTGAAAGCAGATGGAATTGATCAACCTCCCTGTCACTAGATTTCTTGCAGGACACACCTCAGTCTCAGTGGGATCTTGTTTAACCATAAGCCATGTACTCAAACAGCAGTAATAAAAGTATCTAGACTATATTTTTTAGCCCATTCATTGGAGAAAAACAGGAAATGGCATAACCCACAATTTAACATATTTTATAAAGCATAGACTGTTTTGTTTCTGTTTCTAGTTTCTTTTCTAGGCATAACAATATTTTTCACTATTGCTTATAATATATGGACAAAACTCCCACGTTTCTTGGTAACCTACTTGGCTTGCCTAACCTCAGTGTTCAAACATCTGTCAGATAGACCCAGTACCTCCTGGATTTTGGACATAGTACAACCTGGGAAAATGCAGTGAAAATTAAAAAGGCTTTTGCCTTGCAAATAAGGATTATTTAAAAAAATATGTTGCTTGAATTTGAAGCTAGTATCAAATGTTTTTTCCTCTTAAAAATTATTTGGCTTATTACAATTTTTTAAAATTCTCTGGTAGCCAGCAAAGTCCAAAAATGAGATATGAGTTTCTGGAAGCTGTTGTGTGATGGAGGTAGTAGTAATTATTGCTGCCACTGTCTCTGAAGTCCCTTCTCACCTAACATTCCTAATGCTGCAGGGAATATAATCAGAAGTACCTCAGTGCTTATATGATGGAGGAAATGTCATTTAGAAGTAACTTTCACGTAAATAGAATGAGAGAGCTCCAGCTCCTGAGACCCTGGAACTGGGCAGCAGAAAACGCACAGCTTGTGAACCTCGGTGCAACACAGTGGGAGGGTGAATGGAGGCTCTGTGTGTGTGTGTCAGAACAACCATGTGCACACACATTTGAATATTCTAAGAGAAATAAAGAGCCAGGATGGGTGGTGTTGAGTCAGACCTAAAGAGAATTTTTAAAACAGAAAATCCTAACTCAAACCAAATGAAATTGTATGCATAAGCCTATGTTGATAATAGGAAAATAGTTAGGCACCAAAAATAAAAATCAGGTTTAGGATTCCTTTTGTGCAAATGCTTTATAAATTAAAGACAACATTCTGCTCCTGGACCTGCATTGCAGACCTTGATATCAGGTTCTTTGCTGGGGAGGGACTGCACACACAGGGAGGTGGTAGTGGCGGTGGTGGTGGAGAAATGCCCTGAAACACGTAGGAGCAAAATGTTGCCCTAAATGCAGGGTGCAGCAGACTTCTTTTCAGGTCATTTCACTGCATGGTCCCAATATAGGGTCAAGCACAGTCTGTGCTTTCCTGGCACGAAAGGCGTTGCTCAGAGGGTACCTGTCCAGGTGCCACAGTTTGGGGCTATTTGGCGATGCCCAAGTGCATCACTGGGACTCCCAAAGGGTCACAGTCCTTGGCCTCTTTGAGTGACTGCATACTGCTGGAACACTTGAAGGCTCTGTGCTCAGCAAAATCTGTGAAAATAAGGCAATAAATAAAATAAAACAAAAATAAAATAAAATAAACCCCAGTCCACGATTTTTACAAGCTGCTGGAGTGAGAAATGTGGGAAGTCTTTCCACTACAACAGTCATATCCTTTTAACCTGCACCTCTGGAAGAGGGCAAACTGAAAGACTCCTTTTACCCCTCTGTTCCTTGATGACTTTTATTTAAAATTTCATCTCAAATGTTATCCAAGTACAAATTAGTGCTCGTGAATTCATTTTTCTCTTTTGACTGTCTCTGTTGAGGACCTCCATCTTTAGAAATCAAGCATCATAAAGCTGCTCTGGTTCAAATCCTTACTGTTAAAATCCAAAACTGCTGCAAGCAATGTTTTATATACAGTGATTGCTTAGCCTTGCTAAAAGCTGGGGCAAAGAACTTCAGTGAAAGGCCAGGCCTCAATCATGAATGTATTTTTTTAAGCTCTGTAGTATGGATTAACAGCATGGAAAAAATCCTCCAACCATATAAAAACAACCTATGTGCACTCACAGAAAGAGCTGTGTTGCAAAATCTCTGGTGCAGACACTAGGGTAGTGTCACTGCAGTTTACCTGTGTGAGGAAGTTCTGGACCTGTGCTATCAGGAAGTCCTCTTGTTCTGCTGTGACGTGCTGTGTTACCACTGTGGGTTTCAGAATGTAGATGAGCCCAAAATGACAGTTAGTCCAAGCTATATCAGGTCAGGCTTTGTAGTAACCCACCCACTGAAAGATAACAGTGCAGACTGTGACCATGAGGAAGCCCTTGTGCAAGTCTCTTTCCTAAGGGTAAATCAGAAGAGTGAAAAAGAGAGGTTAATCCATCAATAAGCAATGTGTGCTCTTTTTTCCAGTGTGTACAACAAAAATGGATCAGGCACAGATTGAACTTCTCCTCAACAGGAGACTATGGTAAAGGAATGAAGAAATGATTTTTTAAAATCAAGTGATATTTGATATAAAAATTGCAGGAAAACAGTTATGTTGGTTTATGTTCTGTTGGAATAATTCACTCATTGCTACCCAGCCTGTTAGTATAATTGGGCACTCTGCAGTTTATGGAAGGTCTCTGCTGCCAGTCTCTGTTCTGTAATTCGTTAGATTCAATTTGCTGCCACAACAAATAATTCATTAAAATTCTATATCTTCCTAGTTTTAATGGAGAAAAAGTCCTCATGCTTTGGAACTGTAGAATCTTTGGAAGCCTTTATACAATTGACTAAGATGAAGAGAAGTCACGCTGCAAGGGATGGAGATGGAAAGCAAAACTCCGTCTTGCCTTGCTAAAGGACGCTGTTTCTATGTGAGAGCAAATGTGTTGGTCCCAGCCAGTATTTGGGTCCCAGAATTCAGGCCTTGGTGCTCAAATAGCCTCAAGCAGTCATTTACCACAGTGCTCTTGGGTTTAAATGATTTTCAAATCACAATGGTCTCAATCTTACAAACTGCTATAGGTAGACCTTGCCATCTTTTTTTCACATTTTTATAGAACTCAGACTGGTTAATCTTCTATTTCCAGTCAAAAGATAAGGGTCAGTATCTGCCTGAAGCACTAGATTATGTGTTAGGATGGACCTATGAACAGCGTCATGGAATGGGGTTTTATCCAGGCAGGTGCTGAAGAAAGGATACAGTGCATGGCTGGAGCTGAGGAACGTGTCTCCTCCATAGCTCCTTTGAACATAGGGCCCCTGGCAGCAGTGCTGGCCCCAGCCTTCTCATTCCTTCACCTTGTGCCAATTACTGTTCATTAACAGATTTTGACTCTGCTCTGTTCACTGTATCTGAGGGGAAGCTGGGGGGCAGTGCACTATACGGATAGAGCCCTAACCCGAGGGACCTCAGAGAGAAGCCAGCAGGATAAGTCCCATGCTCAGTGTGTGAGTCTTCACAGCTCTGCTTATGGATTCTGTCTACAAGGGAGACTGACCTGCTTAAAGGCAGATTTTCACTTATTGCAGGCCTGATTTTTCTCCTTTGGGGACTTGTAAATCTAAAAAAATGCTGTTTCTGTTAAGGAATATTGAAGTCAGACACCTTCATACCAGCACTGGCTTGCTGGGAAACTGTAACTCGAGCAAGAAGGAAAGACCTTTTATCAAAACCTGGAAGAAAATGAGAGGGATGATGGCAGAATGGAGCTGCTACCTAGCAAAAAAAAAAAAATGCCATTAGTAGTCAGAATCTGTGGTGATGGGCAGACATTCTCTGCTAACACTTTCTAGCTATGTCATTGCTACAAAATTAAAAGATGTAATTTTAAATGGTTCCCTAACAATTTCTAGTTAGGTATGAGCTAAGGCACTTTGCCCTCCTGCTCATTCGGTTACTGAGATATGAACTTGAGCGTTTGCCTCTGTACTAATTGGCACCGTGAACTCCCACAGCTCTGTCCCCGGTGAGTTAGCTTCTGAATGCCCAGACCAGGAGGGATAAAGAGGCTTTGTTAAGCCACTGCTCACACTCCAAGCCTTAGAAGAGCACATCAGGAAGAACGAGCCTGTGTCTGTTCCTTGTTCTTCCTGCAGCAGCCTTTTGAAGGCCTATGGGAACTCTTGGGCATCTGAAATGCTGCTCAACTCAAAGTTCGCCAAGAGGACATAAAAAGAGTTATCAGTGCTATAGAAGAAGCACAAATCCACTCAAAATCCACTTCAGCACAAAGTCTAGGAATCATGGAAGTGGTTTATCCTACTAGATTTGCCCTCAATGCCCACAGGTACCTTTATGCACTCTTCCTTTAACTCTGTTATGGTGGTGGTAACGAAGAGCTGGGATGATGGCAATACATCAGTCTGCCTGGTTTTGCTCCAGTATTTTCATGAGTAAGTAGGGAAAGATTCAGGTCTCTACTAATTTGCTTGTATATGCTATTTTATGGGAGCAGCTGCTAAAGTGAGATTCTTCACAAGTATGAAATCTGAGATGCCTGAGAGATCAGAGAGATGTTTTATGTGGAAACTATCAGCTATGGTGTCAGGAATCCACACGCTTTCCCTATACTGTAGCTAATGAACAGGAGAGCAAGAAGAGGGAGGATCAACCTTTTGATCTGTTAGAAGGTAGGATGGCCCTGCAGAGGGACCTGGACAGATTGGAGAGATGGGCCGATTCCAATGGGATGATGTTTAATAAGTCCAAATGTCGGGTACTTCATTTTGGACACAACAATCCCATGCAGAGCTACAGATTGGGGACAGAGTGGCTGGAGAGTAGTGAGGCAGAAAAGGACCTGGGAGTGCTGGTTGACAGGAAGCTCAACATGAGCCAGCAGTGTGCCCAGGTGGCCAAGAAGGCCAATGGCATTCTGGCCTGCATCAGGAATAGTGTGGTGAGCAGAACCAGAGAAGTTATCGTCCCCCTGTACTCGGCACTAGTCAGACCTCATCTGGAATACTGTGTACAGTTCTGGGCCCCCCAGTTTGGGAAAGATGTCAGGATACTGGAATGTGTTCAGAGGAGGGCAACGAAGATGGTGAAGGGGCTGGAGCATAAGCCCTATGAGGAGCGACTGAGCGAGTTGGGGCTGTTTAGTCTAAAGAAGAGGAGGCTCAGGGGAGACCTCATTGCTCTCTACAGCTACCTGAAAGGAGGTTGTAGTCGGTCAGGGGTTGGTCTCTTCTCTCAGGTGACCAGTGACAGAACTAGAGGGCATGGACTCAAGCTACGTCAGGGAAAGTTTAGGCTTGATGTGAGGAAGAAGTTCTTTACTGAAAGGGTGATTGGCCATTGGAATGCGTTGCCTAGGGAGGTGGTGGAGTCACCGACCCTGGAGGTGTTTAAGGGGAGATTGGATGTGGCACTGAGTGCCATGGTCTAGATGATGGTTGGTGTTAGTGTTGGGTTATAGGTTGGACTTGATGATCTCAGAGGTCCTTTCCAACCTTGTCATACTGTGATACTGTGAGATCACGCCTATGCTAAGCCAGGAAACAGTATAAATTGTCCTTCAAATTTCCATAATAAAATACACTTTTATATTATTAATCGGTTCTGTATTAAATCACACCACTTTGTGTGGTCCTATGGAGTATTATTAGTGTGCCTATTATCTTGTGGGGTTGTTTCTGTTTAGGTATATTTGTGTTATGGTGGAGATAAGAGATCTAGCTTGGGATTAGGGTCCCACTGAGCAAAGCGGTTTATCAACAAGCAAACCCTCTGTTTTGGCTGGATATATCTCATTAGTTGAAACAGTACTTAGCACATTATGTGCTAATAACACTGCACCTGTGTTATTTAGTCCTACTTATCTCGCTCTGTGAGTTCAGAACACATTGAAGTCTATGGGCGCAGAGTCACAATTCAATGTGATACAGTAAAAATATGTCAACAAATGGAAGCTCACCATGGGAGCTGCTGTAGCTCAGCGGTGTTCAGTTGTACTGTACCCTAATGTGTGTTGTCTATTTTTTTTCTTTGACTGTGTTGCTTAACACCTTCCTACAGGACATGTTTAATTTCAAGACAGTGCAAGAAAAATCATCCTGTTATGCTTGAAGAGGTGAAGCAAAGCCAATATAAATACAAAGTGTTCTATGAGTTATGCTGCTCAGTATCTTGCCAGATAGATTCGGCTTCTATATTTGCAGAATGTTTGTAAGCCCATACTCTTACTTTGAGGTGTTCATATCTAAACCAAAAACATTGTTTTATTTAAATATAAAAAGGGAAAAACCTAAATATCTTTAACTGAATGGGCCCAATAATTGGAGCTAGGGTGACTTGGACTGTCACAAGGAAGGAAAAGAAATGATATATCTGATTAATTTGTTAAAAAAAAGGAACAATCTGGCACTTTGTATCACATTGCACGCAAAAAAATAAGTCACAAAACTTCAAATAACTTTAAAATATGCAGAAAGTTTTATTGTGGAAAAGACAAAACCTATTTATATGTTTCAGGATCTTTTGGTCTTTTCTTCAGTAAAACATTGTTAGTCTTACGCTGTAGAAAATTTGGAACCCTGTCTGTCTCTGCATAATGATCTGTTACAGAGGGTTGCAGAATGCCAGAATGCTTCTATTTTTGTATTTAATGTAAAGACTTCTCTTCTCAGCTAGAAAAGACCTTTGGTTTCTTAATGAATGTGTTAGATGATCTGAGAGCTAGTGGGTGTGTTTGTAATCACTCGAGTTTACAAGTGGAACAATTCTGTTAGCCAAGTTGGATGAAGGGGAGGTGAAAGACCTTAATCCTCTCACACCTATTCCCACCAAGGGAAGAGAGGGAAAAACTCATTTCCTCATTTCCTCACCCAGCCCTGTGAAAAAAGATGGAGATTAAAAGGAAGAGAAAGATCAAAAGTCTCTGAAAAAGTATTAAGCACTGATACTGAAGCTTTAAATACGTGGTTCTATGAGTCGCACCAGAAAAGGCATGATTGAGCAGGTACCTGACCACTGAATCTGCAGTACCCTTGTAATTCATAGCTCATTTTTTTTCTATTCTGCTCACAGTATGGGGCAAACCTTCTCCCTTGGCATTTCCATTCTGGCTTTCCTTCCAAATATCTTGTCTCTCAGCATGTCATTTTTGGTTTAAGAACTGAAAACAACACTAAAACTCCCCTGCTTACTGCCCCTGGCCACTTCCCTTCTCTTTCTGCCCTAAAGTTAAGGGAAAATAGTGTGCAGGATTAGCTTATATTCAGTGATAGTGGAGCAAATCCTTATCTCTGTGAGGTATGAGTTTTGCAATATTTTTTTTTAATGAATTCTTCGTCTTGATCTTGAGTTAAAAAAGTAGTAATGCCTTGCTCTGTGTCAGATTTGGGATGGCTATCCACAATCTTCCCCTTAATATAGTGGGTATTTTTGCCTGAGTATGTTTGTTGAAGTATTTCTGCCTGGATTTTCAGAAGAACACAAGTACTACTACAAATTTGGAAGTTTCTCTGCTGAGAATCTTAGCAGAAAAGGAAAACCACAACTTTTTACACAGAGATGTGCACTTTTTTTCCAACAAGCAACAGATAAAAATGGGAATACTTCAGACCATCTAGGAATTGCAATTTATTTCTTTCCACTTACTCTCTTCTCTGTGGAGGAATCCTTTATCTTCCATCACACACTTCATGGCAAGCAAATGCAGTTTAGTTGTAGTGACCCATTCTCATTGAGCATCTTGATACAACAAAGAGCAGAGGCTCTGCCTGAGCTGCAGAGTAGGATGGACACAGCTTGAGAATCAGTAGAAGCTCTGGAGAAGCACTGTGCCTATTTCACACTGAAGTCTTAGTGTTTCAATGTATTTGATTCTTCAATTAAAAAGAAAAATATTTCTCTTACAAACAGAGACCTCATTTAATTTTTTTAAAATCTAAACCCTAACTTTCAACAAAATGTGTTTTAGGACAGAACATTTTTTTTCTGCCCTACACCTTTTGGAATACACTTGTGATTGCAAACCAGCTTTCTGCAGTGATGAACGTTGGATCTGCCCTCCACCAGGATACCCATTTGAACATTTGATTTAGATTTGTTCTCTGTCAAGTTAGGCCGTGATGCCAAATACTTTATGCCATCTATGTGCAGTCTGGGATGACAGATAAAAGCTTTCTGGTATAAAGCACACCGTTGCTTTTGGTCAGCCTAAGTCTTCTGTGCCCCTGGATGTGAAGTACAGCCTCTCCTCTAGCCCTTTATTCCTGATTCTTCCCCACCTCTAGTTTACAAGGCTTGCAACTCAACTGAAAGGGAAAGAAGGGTTCCTTATTGATCAGAGCAGTGACTCTCCAGCACAAAAACATGTGGCTGAAGGTGGACAAAAGGGTGGACCTTCTCTATTAACAGTAGCACTGCCTTAAGTGACCTTCAGCACGCTGCAGTGCTACACGGTTAGGGTGATACAGGTAGGTGATGCCTGATTGTCCTGTATGTCATCAACACATCAGTGTATTTCACCAGTGTGTAGCTGTAACACCGTCCAACTCCTCATTCAACCTATCTTCTCTTTTGAGACTCTGTCCTTCCAACCCATTTGTATTGTTTTAATAGGATGAAATAAAAATCTAAGGGATTTAGGCTGGCATTCTGTGCTCACCTGACATATTTCCTGACATATTTCCAAGTTTAGTTCTGTGTTACCCACTGCAGCAAAGTCTGTACATTAGAAAGATTTAGTGTGAAACAGAGACTCTTAAGGGGTTGCATGAGAAAATTTTGCAAGAACTACTGTTGTTACCTGTAGCAAGACTGAAGACCCAAGGCAGCCTTTCTGTAGCAAACAAGATTAGTAAAAGAACCTACATCTGAAAATGGTGTGCTATGCCTGGAAGTGATGAGATGTGGCTGCTACAAAAGTCTGAAAATCCAAATACTGTTTTTGATACATTTTTAAGCTTAGAAGTCCAAGAACAACGCGCAGAAAACTAGAGAACAGTGAAATATAAACATAATGTTTACTTTTAGATTCTCAAAGGAATAGTAAAATGTTATTACACAGGGAAAGAAAAATCATTAATCACTCTGATATTAGACAGACAGAATCTCTAGCACACCTCTGGAAAAAGCAGAGGTTATGTTAAACATGGAGGTGGGAGGAGAAGGTAAGGCTGGTGCTCAGATACTGGGGTCGGTTCGGGAGCTTCCAGTGGCGCTGGTAACAAATCAGTGAAGATGAGAAAATACATACCTATCCAAAAGAATTATATCCTAACTATGCAAAGTAACTGCAATCACACCACAGGAAAGTCTCTGAAAAAGCAATAATGACTCTTCCCTGGCTGCCCATCCCCACAAAAGAGAGCACAAAGTGCAAACACCAATTCTCTTCTCTTTGTGAATTCAGTGGGACAGCAAAGGCAGGTCCTCCCAGAGAAGGGGACAGAAAACAGTGATGTCCAACTGGAGCAAACTAGTCAGTGTTATGCCAAAACTGCTGAGTTTTAGCACATTATAGGTAACAACAGATTTTGAGGCTGCAGAGTCAGGGCTTTGGAGTGCTCATATTGCTTAGGTGCTTTCAAGCTTTTCTTCAACCATGAAGAGTGGTCATACACTTTTTTAAGGAGGGAAAGTTGAAGCTCAAGAGCATATTTTTGCAACAAGGAGCTAGTACATGACAAATCCCTTGGTCCTCAGAGCTCAGGGGAACCTGCCTATGTGTTTTAAAATGCTCCCTAAGATGGCTCTAATTCCTGGCACACTCCCATGTGCCACAAACATTTCCCCACATAGTGACCCTTTAGCTTCATGGTGTAGAAGTTGGAATTCTTCTCTTTTGAATTTTCTGAACAAGGTCCCTTCTACGTTGTGCTGATTTACAGCCATTAAACTGGGCATCACTGGCTAGAAGTAAATACATGATAACTTAGAGAAAACAGTTCTTAGCAGCTGCCTGGGAGCTGACTTGTTTTTTCTCCCAAGGACTGGCTCCACCCTGGGAGCCCTCCTCTCCCTCTTCCCCACTGAAGTTTGGTTTGGGGTGTGCCCTTAAACTGCTTAATAAAAACATGTCATATTGCTGGCAAATTCCCTGTGAACAAACAATAATAACAGCAGAGATTTTTAACTGGGAATTAGCGATGGGAGCTATTAGCAGAATTCAGTAACTGTTAAGCTATTCAAGATGCTGCACTATGTACTGACCTGGATACATTTCTTTCTAGACTATTAAAATTCTGCTGTGGAACTGCTGACTTTAAAGTACCCCAATTAATTCACCATGCATGTAATGTGCAAATGAAAATAGAAATGAAGTGTTTATTTAGTAGCCTTTTAGAAAAACATTCAAAATATATACTATATAATATAAGTGCTATGCATTTCCAGCTGAGGAGCATTGTCAGATCCCACAGCTGAATGAATCCTGAAGTCATAATTATGTGCATTCATGATACCACTTTTGGCTAGCTTGTTCTTGTTTGTTTCTACTCATGTTAAGAATTTTTATTTCTAACAACAGTGGCAGAAATAAAAAAATCTTGAAGATTCCCATATGAATGGATATTTGGAAGAAGATCTCCAGTGGACAAATTTCAGTAGCCATGGTGAAACCTCTCTGACATCTCTGCTCTTGCGTATGGGTGTATCAGATATTTGTTCTATGGGGGGTGATTTTGCAATAAGACTGGAGCAGCGTTTCTGATGTCGAGGATATTGTATATTTTTCTAAGTTACTAAAACCAGAAGAAGCAATACAGCAGCTTTGTAGCTTGTAGTGCACCACTTTAAGTGGTTAACTCCCAGTCCCGTTGTTCACCAAGATAAACTAAAAAAAGTATTTCTTGAAGTTACAGAAGTCCAAAGACCAGATAAAACCTCCCAATATTTTTCTTTAAATCACAAATTAGTTATATTTTTCTTGACCTATGAATATTTGAGTGCTTGAGGTTGATGGTGTAGCCTGAGTGACTGGTTTATCACCACAGGGACTGAAAAGGGTGTAGCTGGGGTCACAAGCTAAGCTAATAACAGTCTGGAAACAAATCATGATTTAAGAAAAAATTGCATCAAGAATTCTGCATATCGTGGCTGCTGAGCAAGGGAAGCTTTTTTTCTCCCTGAGAAGGAACGTCTTCCAGTGTTTCCCTGGGGCAATGTGGCTCTGTAAGCCCTTGAAGATTAGGGTGGAGAGCTGGGGAGAGAATCACTGACTGTCTTTCTGTGGTCAGTGTCTGGAGCATTTCTTAGTTCTCCACAATTACAATAACAGCAATGACAGAAATTGTCTCCTTAGTAATTCTGAAGAATGAAAGGTATTTCTGTCTTTTATTTATGCATAATGGTATTTTTCTTCAATTCTACTGTTCTTCTTTGTATTGTTATTTTGATTAACAAGTTACAAATGGTGGTAGGCACATCTACTCTAGAGATTAATAATATCATTAATAGTTTTTAGAACAACAATTTTGCCTTCATAATTGTTTATTATGTGAACATGGGATGTTATGCTTCTTTTATTGTTGTGTTCAGTTTTCCTTTCCCTTTATCTCTCATTGCTTCTCACAACTTGTGAATTGCCCTGAGTAAGGCTTTGATCTTTCAAATGTGTGCAGACTATTTACCTACAACAAGCCATCCTCTAACATGCGATAAGACTGTTAATGCATGAAGAAATACTTGCCTAAATATTTGTTAATTAACAAAAGGGGAAAGGACTGTGTCTGTGCCTTCAGGGTGATCAGTGCAGCTGGATCCTGATTTTGTGTCCTGGCTATGTATGCACAAGTTTGAACTGATAATTTTATACTAAAGATTAAATATTTATCCATCCACTTGGTAGAGAGATGTTCTGAAGTACAATTTTTTATTAGCTTTAAGAAAGGTTATACGTAATAGTGAAATATGCTTGATGTTTGCATGAACAATATTAAGCATTAGCATATATTAAATAGTTATAAATAGTTAAATTGGCCATTAAAATCAAAGGTATAGATTCTTTTGAGGGATTTCAGATAGGCCTGGTTCATTGTGAGAAAACACTCACAGAAGGTTTTCACCACAACTTTTCTTTCCTGGTGAATGTATGAGGTTCTCTTTGCCTCTTTTTCTAAGGTTCACCATTTCCACTGTTGATTGCTCGTATCTGAGGTGCTGTCCCTGAGCACAAGCTCCCTCATCTTTCTTTTTTCTTTCCATTGCAACTGGTGACACCCACAGGCAAAGACCACTAGCAGCCAGAAGTCTGAGGAAAGATGTGTATTTGCTTGGTGCATTTATGCAGGATAACATAGGAGCTGAAATGACTCGTCCTTTGATGCCTTATCGTTTCCACAGCTCTAAAGAAAAAAGGTGCTCCTTCTCCTGCTTGAAGGATAACACATACCACGTCCTTTGAGGGAGGAGCTGTATCTGCACATCTGTGTTCTCCCCACGTAAGCCCTGTACACAATAGTTTTGCTTTGGTACTGGTAGGTTGGCAGAAAAGTCAATGCAGCACACGCCAACAGAGGATGTTATCTGTCAGCACACCTTGGAGCAATATAAAATCAACTGACAAAAAATCTTTTTTTTGCATGTGGATTTCTATGTTTCCTTCCAAGAAGTCTGTGTATACATATTGTGTGTTATGTGCAGCCTGGCCAGAGCATCCTGCGTGGATATACTGCACACCTGCCAAATGGTCCATCAGCCTATGGACAGTGGCCACCTATCCAACCCAATTAAAAGTACTGCTTTGACAGGGCTCATTAACATCCAGAAATTATGGGCATATTGTCAAATTCCTCTTTTTTTCAGAGTAGGCAAATATCCCATGTAGAATAAGGGGACATCTCAGAAAGTAAGACTGTTCCACTTCTTTGTACACACACTAGAGGTTTAGTAGGCACAGCAGAAGCACTTAATGAGGACACAGCTAATTAGTATTTGGAACAATACAACTAATAGCAACAAACCTTTGGTGCATAGATCTGCCTTCATTGCTAAATTTAAATGGAAACCCAGCAATCAGTTTAAATTTCCTAAGACTTCTTTTTTTCAGAGTTGCTACACTGTGGAGTGAGTTTGTGCAAGAATGATCCAAGAGACAATTCCCTCATGTTCATTTCAGCTGGATGTGACTCAGAGGGTGAGCACAGGTGATACAGCTCGAGTCTGCTCAGTCAGCTCTGGAAGTAACCATTGTTCATTGCTTGAGTGGTGGCAGTGCCTGGCCCTCCCTGTTATGGATTAGCACTCCACTGTGCTGGCTGTACCACAGATGCCAAACTAGGAGGTGTTTCTTGCCTTAGAAGCCTTTCCAGGAAAGAATAGCAGATAGATGGCAGTTAATTCTCTTACCATGGAAAGCAATTCCACCCTTCACCATCTCTCTCCCCTCATACATTTTGCTGGGGCCTCTATGGAACTATATACACTAGATTTTTTGAAAATGATATAAACATGCAAGGTGGCTAAATGAATGAATTTATTTGCAACCACCTAATCTCATCTGCAAAAAGCCTTTTGAAAACACTCGACAAGGCTGCAGACCAACTGCTCTGGCACCCAGTTCATCTTCTCTGGGAGCTGTGGGTGTAAGTAGCAGTTACTGGCACTTCCTGAAGAATTTCAAGGGGCAATATAACAAACAGTCCAAGTATTCATACCAAGAGCTTTGTTTTCAGTTTCACTGCAATAACAATTAGCAGTCAGTTGGCTTTTGGCCACTGAAAATTATATAGCCAACTGGCAAAAAGTATCGTTTTTTTCCTGGCTTTATGCTTGCAAGCTGGGTGGCAGAGGAGGATTTTGTGAGTGCATGTAACACTAACTCTGCAGAATAACACACTAACTAGTCAAAAGTCCTTTCTTCACACAGCCAAAGGCTAATTGCCAACCAGCTTCATTGACCTTCATCAACACTGATCTTTGTTAAACAGTGACATTTGCCAGAGCTTAGTCTTTGTCTTCCTCTTTCATCTGTTTCTGTCATATTCACTTATTTTCTCTCTTCTAACAGTTTTTTTCCATGCACAAAACTCTGGTTTGAGGAAAAGACTGCAGACAACTACAATCCTCCAGCCCCATGGCACATTTTACCACCTGATCAGGATCTGTTTGTGATACCCCTGACTTGTGCTCCAGGAGGAACACAGATAACTCACTAGAACCCACAGCAGTTCTATGTAGAGTACCCAGAACTGAGAAGTGCCCACAGCTGGGTACTTCCACCCCCAGGACTAATAGGTCCTCAGAGAAGATGCTTTAGTTGCAGCTGTCTCCTTTTGCAGTTGTACCTGTTTGTCCAGAGTTCTCCACTCCCCAAGGCAAAGCTGCCTCTTTAGAAAGCTGATGGGTTTCATTCCATCATCCTCAGTTCCAGCCTGAAAGCTGAAAGCATATAACAAGGAAATAGTGGTATACAATATTATAATTGCAAATATTTATGCTTTGTTTTCCTCTCAAGGAGGAGAGGTTTGGAATGAAAGGAGAGCAGAGGCTTGCCAAGGCGTGAAGTTTTATGGGCTTATGTCCCAAAATTATGGGATCTAAGTCATTCAGTTAAGAGCTGTATCAGTACTTTCAACGCTGCTTAAAGACAAAGGCATTTTTAAATAGAAAATAATTTATTTCTTCAGTACTAGAACAGATAATATAAAAGTACTAGTACTAGAATAAATTATATAAAAGTTCCTGTAAGAGACATTCCTGTAAAATGAAGAAGTGACAGAAGAATATGGTATGATATCCATACCCTTGTATTATTGTGATAATTTGTATGCGAGTCTAAAAGTGCAATCAAAGATTTTTTAAGTCAAACACTTGAAAATGAAGAAAGTCTTGTTGCCCATGACCTTTTCAAATATTCTCCAACTTTTTCTATTCACTTAACTCTAAATATAATAGCCCAGAACTGGTTTCAACTGTCCCTGAGTCAGAGTTGTCAGCTCCCCTGCTTTTGTCTCAATCTGATTTCCTTTGAATTCCCCAGCTCACATATTCAAGCACTGTGGGAGAACTTTGGCTGTCCTTTTTTCCTTTCTATTGAATATGGAAAAAATTTTTGGAGTTTGAACCCAAAAGTTTTAAGAAAAACTTTAAAATACCCAAGTTCACAGTTTCAAACCATCTTCTTTATTTATACAGCAGTTTTTTGAGGCACAGCCTCATGTTTTTAAGATAAAATCTCCTTAAATGTAGGAAAATTAGATACTAAATCCAGTGGACCCTACGCAGGCACCAGAATAAAAGTGCCACTTTTTCACACTGGCCTTTCAGTGTAGTGAGAACTGGTAACTTCCATTAACTCCTTAAACTTATAAAGGAAGCCTGAAGCTGTGTTTTCATTTTAATGGAATACAGGTTGGTATCTTGATATAGCAAGATACATTAAATCTATGTAATACTGAGACTTTTTTAATACCAAGATACCGAGATAGCTAACTGGAGAGCTGTAATCCTGTTAAAATAGGCCAAATATTTGCAGCGAAGGCATACACAGTAAGGTCAAGATGGGAACTGAAGGACCCTGAGGCACTAAACCAGGCTGCTTGCCATTAGTTCAAGCTAAATGTTCTACCCTTTTGTGGCTAATCTGTGAGACAAAGCTTTGCAAACTGCGAAGTCAGAAGTTTCCAAATAAGCAACAGGTTCATAGGACAGAAATTAACTTTATTTTAAATGACTGATAGCATCAATAACCTCAGAATAACTTAGCTTGCATTTTGGGGTCCCTTTTCTGCAAGGGGCCAAATTTACAAACAGTATAAATTTAAAGTGATAAAAATATTTATTGGCAACCTAAGTTTTTAGGAGTACAATTTTATATGTCTCTGCTTGGATAGCTTCAGCATAAATGGG
Organism: Dromococcyx pavoninus; assembly: GCA_033558185.1. Taxonomy (NCBI): domain Eukaryota; kingdom Metazoa; phylum Chordata; class Aves; order Cuculiformes; family Neomorphidae; genus Dromococcyx; species Dromococcyx pavoninus. The sequence continues at coordinate 2,168,802 of JAUMJL010000020.1, read as the reverse complement.
GTAATATTAGTACCACAAGAAGGTCTGTTTACATACTGCTCCAAGAATATTCTTGCAAAGGAAAAACCCTTGCTCCTGCTGTGATTCTTTATGACCAGAAATCCTGATCAGCTTAGAACATTTAAGTCTCTTTCTATGTTTATATGATTCTCTTTTTTTTTATCATGGAAAGAAAAGACAATTACTTGCAAGATCTGATAGATATGTTTATTAGGATAATTGCATTACTGTTTTTTGTGTATAAAGGATATCCTACCTGAGCTTGCTTTGCTGTAGTGGAGCAGCACTTATCACATGTTACTGTATCCACAGTGCAGCTGCAGTGCTTCTCTCAGCCGAAAAGAAATCCAGATGTCTCTTGTTTGAAAACAGACATTTGTGTTCACAAGCATTTGCTCCTGACTAGTTAGAAACAGTCTATACCACCACAAAATAAGCTGGAAGACCAATAAAGTAATTTCTTTGGGTTTCTATCAGTCCCAGTTCCACCACTTACACTAGAAGTGTAGTATATGCAATTGTATTCCTGTACAAGGCTTTCCATGTGCAAAGACCACCCATCCATCAATTCTTGTTCCATCTTGGATGCTCCCTGTCTTGCGTCTTTGTCGCAGCATTCAGTTACCCCGATGGAATTCGTGTCTTCAGCTGGTTCCATGCTCTGGCAGAGCAGAGAACTCACTGTGCCAATGCCACCTCTTTGCAAGTCTAACAAAGGAGTTTCTCGCACTAAAGTAATTTCCCATTCCACTTCTTCAGCAACACCTAAGCTCAAACTGACATGAAAGAAAGGCAAAGTAATCTGCAAAACTTCTAGTGAACACTCTTCTTTCCTTGCAGGACCACTACCCAAAAAAAGGTATAGCAAAGCACAGCTGCTGGATCAGGAGACTGAGTTTTCTTTCTTTCGCTTCAGTGTCTGTTCAGAAGCAGAAAGGACGGAAGAAGAGAATTTAGTGGATCTTCTAATATCATGGTATTATTGCTTCCCACAACTGCTTCCCATTTTCCCTATGTAAGACTCTCTCTCTTCTTCGAATGAAAATAAAAATGGTTTGATTTTGCAAAGTGCCGAGAACCCACTTCTCTTTGCAGAGCTAATAATTGCACACAGGCCTGCTACACTGTCTGCTTTCAAACTTTTCCCTTGCCCATTTTGCTGGCACTAAGAAAAAAATCCTTTTTCAGCATACACAGTCATGTAACTTGAAAATAAAAGTGTTGAGTCATAAGAAGTTAGTACATATTTAGGATAAAAGGTTGTGACAGACCTAGGAGAGAGAAGTCAGGGAAGAACTGAAGACAGGAAGATAAAAGTAGGGTAAATGCAGAAAGGAGGAACAGAAATTATGTAGCTGGCCAAAATCTGGAATGGAGAGGACATAATACCAGTGGCTGAGAAACATCAGATGAGAAAGTCTTGTGAAAGTCTTGAGAAAGTAAGTCTTTCCCTGTCCCTGAGAAAAGACAGGGAAAGGGACAAAAGAAGATCCACTGGCTGGAAGACTGTAAGTGATGCTGTTTTTTGGAGGATATGAGATTCATAGATGGCTTGAGGTTTCTGAGGCTCTTAGGAGTAATTCACCTTGTGGGTGGAGGGCTGAAGCTTTGCTTATGGTCCTTCTCGGCGGTGTCATTGCCAAGAAGTGGGATTCTTGATTCTTACGAGCAGTGAAGCCCAGGGCTGGGCTGATGGATGAAGAGCAATGGTGTTATACACCCACATGTGCATGTCTGGGAGGGGAGGTGGTAGGAAGCTGAAGTCTCTGAACCACAGGGTCATGAAAAGTCTTAAGCTATGTCTAATCTGGCTGCCAGGACATTTGCTGCTGAGAACAGAGCCCACGTGTTCAAGAAATCATGCTGTGTGTCTATCCAGCTGTTTCTGTGTTGTAACAGCCATTTGATTCACTTCAGTTTTAAGTTTTTCAGTTGTGAGACTGCAGAGCAAAGGGTGGTACAGGGAGGTTCACAGTTTTGATTGGTGAAGTTAACCCGTCATTACTTATACCCAGATAACCATGATGTTTTCTATTGGTCACAAAAAGAGATGTATCTATGATACAGTTGATTTAGGTTTGTCTTAACATGACCTGCATGGATTTTTCTCAGCGTCTAGGAAGAAAAGGTAACCCTGGTTTGCTTTGGTCAAGATAGATCTGTGGCCTTGAAATTTGGAAACAATATATATTCGACCACACAAACTAATAAGGGACCAGTGTTTTAGCAGACATTATAAAACATAAAATTAGATGGAAAATTGCCTTAAGCCCCTGTAAATTAAAATTGCTCTTTTTATAGAAAAAATGGGCCTTATATAGCAACAAACAATTTTGTGATCTTCATTTAAATAGCCAATTTCATATGGCAAACATTATTTATTCATCCTGCTCCAGTGACCTAACCAACAATTTACAATGTGATGCCTTGCATATTTTCACAGTATTGTAAAAAAATGAGGTTCTGTAGATTTATTTGATCCCTGTTGAAAAATTATTTTTTACCTTCTCCTAACCAGTGTAAACTGGAAATTGTTCTTAATGTAATTCTCTTGCTTACCATCCACTCATTAATCGGGAAGCTAATTAGAGCCAGTTTGCTTACTCTAATTTGAAAAAGTGAAAGTAACATATGTTGACAGTTAATTTGGATTTTTTTTTGTTAACAAGCACACAAGTTTTTATAATGAAATAATATTCGATACTGATACAGAAGAACATGGACTAATAAATTGCAACAGGCTGGGAAAATGCTGTATGTTAATCACTATGGGAATAATAACATAGATCATTTAGTACTCTAGTTTTTCTGTTGATGATTTTCCCTTTTAGCTATTTTTATACGGTATTACAATGACTTGATTTGGAACTTCTCAAACGCACTTCAATACGTGTTTTCAGCATTTTGCAAGTTTGTAGAGGCCCAGTGCAACTTCTAAGACCAAGTTACAAGAAAATATTATGCATCTAGGCTTCATTTCAAAAATTTCTGTTGTCTTGGCTTATAAAAAAAGTCACTATGCATAAAAGGGTGCCAGTTGACAGCCTGCAATGCTCACAGTTACAGCCCGATCTGAAGCCCACACAGATCATTTGCAGTCTTTGCTCTGAGCTGTTTCATCAGTGGGGCAGATGACTGGCACTGGCAGCGTGATCATCTCCATCTGAGCCACCTGTGAGCTAGGGATTGACTGTTACCTGGATGGGTGGGAATTTGGTGTCCTAAGATGTGTAATCTTCAGTCTAGTAATTACAAGTGACAGCAACAACGACTTCCCCCACGGAAAGCAATGCCTCCATGCCCAGCGCCCTACCTATGCCCACCTGTTTTAACTGCACCCAGGCAGAAAACACACACCAATACAGCACGGAAAGAAACACTTGGCTCTTCAAATTGCCTTTAAGCATAAACTCTGTGTTCCTCATAGCTCTATTTTAACTGACTGTGTTAGAATTCCAAGCAGCAGAGAAAAAGCAGACACTCCGGAGTGCCTCGGCTTCTCAATTGCTCTAATAATGGTTATTACCTCTCCCTAAAAGGCATTGCTTATATCCTTTGACCACCACAGATGCATCACTGTGCTGTTTGTTGGCATCATTTCTTTTGAAGAAAAAAAGTATGAAAATACAAAATCTCTAAGACCAGACTCTATTTGAAGAAAACAAGTGATCTTTCCATCTTAGAAGACTATTTTTTTAATTGAGAGATTTTTCCAATGAAGTTACTGTTCTCTGTTGACCTTATGTTAGGGGAGGCCCTACGCTAGAAATGGATGCTAAACTGAACTATTGCCCTCTTTTACAACTGCTCTGTGTTCACCTGGGCAGGAGAGTAGGGTGAATGGAGGCAGGTCCTGTGGTTTGAAGTAGTTCTCCAAACTGAGCTGGCCTTTGGAGCCCTGCTCATGACATGTATGCATATGGGGGGGATCTCCATGGCCAGGCTCACTCTCTTTTGCCTGGCACTAACGTTCACCACTCTGACATGTTGCAGAAGTGGTGCTGGCAATGGGACCCATTGAAGTAAGAAAGAGATAGAATAAAAATTCTCCACCTAAATATTTTCCAAGGAGTAAGAGAAGAAAGCCATCCCATATCCAAGAAGAATGCAAGTGCTTTAAGGTTTTGTTTCTAAATGAATGGTTGAACAGAGACATCTCAGACACCTCCACATCAAATGTGGGATGGTTAATGTTAATGGAATTCTCTTTTCCCTCTACTTGATGTGAAGAGTAAGAGGAATAAGGCTGTGGAGGAGTGACCGCAGGGGCTCTCACGTTGTGGGCATCGCACCCAACGCTGCCCAGCAGGCAGCACAAGTGGAGTAAGAAAGCAGACCTGGCAAGGTGATGTGCTGCTACATGAGTGGTCTTGATGGTACTACAGGTTAGGTGGGGTAGCTACCAGAAGAAGAGTGAGCCAGACACTATGCATCTGTTGACATCACTTCATGAAAATCCTTGAGGATACCTAGATTTCTTTCCACATGGTCTTGAGTAGAATTGATAGAGGGTTTTACCCAGCTTTCAAGAAGATTAGAGGAAGAGAGGAAGTGCTATAACAACATTATTTATGTATATATCTATATGCATAAAATGTATTTTTTAACTTTCACTGGTTCTTATAAAATTTTTAAAGTTTTAGTGTAAAAATATTAAAACCTCCTCATAAAATAATTTCTCAGGCAAACAAATAATATTGGCTCTAGTAGCAAACATTTGGGTTTTTATTGAAAACTACTTTCTGACCAGGTAATTTTTTACATTACTTAGTAAGATAAAATTTGTGTGAGACAAAGTTCTATTGAAATTCAAATAGTTTTGAGTAACATGGAAATTATCTCTTAAAAATACATTTTGCAAAATCCAGGAGATTGTATTTCAATGTTTTTAAAGCAACTAAACATTTGATTTTATCTCTTTATCTTTGTTGCCAAACTCTTGGATGCCATCTGGAGAAGGCCTGGAATTGGCAGAGAAATGCATGAAGAAATGGAAAAGAAAGAATTCCTAGAGAAAGGGAGTGGAAAAAAAATCGTAAGTCAAGACTGAAGATGTCTGGTCCCCGTCCTCCCCGGTATATTTGAACAACTTTAGTTTTGACAAGCAGCCACTAGAGGTCAGCTGTGTTTTTAATTTAACAAAATTATTTCTACGTTCCATTCCATTTAATGCTGGGTTTGTGTCTCTCTATTCTTTTAATCAAGATTAAACTCACAAATAAAATAATTGCTGGACTTTGCCTTTGAAAATAAACCCAAGAACCTACAAAATAATGGAAATGATAGCAGGAAAATGTAGTAGTCAAACCAGGTGCTTCTATGGAGATAGTTTTCAACATAATAGTTGTGTGCTGATGTAGGTATGTGATCAGCTGGCAGGTATTAGCAGAGATCCATTCACTTCAGATAAATCACAGCAGTCGAAACTATAATATGCAACACTAGTTCACTCTCTGTCAAGGATTTAAGTCTACTTGAAAGTGGTCTGAATCTGTGACAAATTTTAAAATTTCAAATCTGTACATTTTTACTTCAATTTTATTTTATTTTATATTTGATGTTTTGAATGACCAGGACATGTCTGATTTTTTTATGGCTTTCAGTTCAAAAGAGATAAACTCATCTCCTCTCCTGCATTTCAAAGGCCAAGTAATTTCTTACTTGTACCATGCGAATACACAAACTGCTCACACTTTTTCCACCCAAAGTCTCCCTTGTATTCAAAAAGACTTGTGATTTCTTTCTTCCTGAGTAGAGGTATCAGGTCAGTACTGGGATTCTGGAGTGCTATCTAGGTGGTTTTCTCTGTTATTGCTTCTGGAGATTTATCCTTTTAACAATCCACTCTAAAATTATTTTGGAGTGAGCGCATGGCAGGGAGCAAGTTAGGAGTTTTTAATGAGCTGGCACTGTTTTCAAAAGGATGGAAATACTGGCTCCTCTCTAGCTTTAAAATTAGGTTTTCTATCTCAGTGCAGTATCAGAGTGACCACACACTGTACGATGCAGCACTGCTGCAGCTGATAGTAGAATTTGGGCCAAACTTTGTAAAATAATTTTTTAACGTAACATACTTTAATCCTGAATTGTTTAGTCTTAACCACAGCAAGACAATGACTCAGCAAGGATGTAATTGCTGGCTCCCCCTGGGAAAAGCATGCTATTAGATACTGATTCATTTATATTGGACACTGCTGTGAAACATCTTGCAGACAAAACTCAGATGAATTCTTGTGCTTAATACGGTTTATGTCATTTATTCATTGCTCAGATGCATTACTCTGAATCTGCTCCTTGGCAGTTTTCCCAGTTAGCTGGCATGACATTTATTAGAGTACTGAGAAACACGTGCTTTCCGGCCCGCTCTGGCCAGAGGATTACCTGTGACTGCTACCTTCACCCTTTGCTTTCCTACGCTGGATGACAGATCCATGTTTTACAATTTATCCACTTAATTTAATGGCTGGAGGGATAAATGTTCAGCAGGACAAATATCTGTAACTCCAGAGCAAACAAAGCAATGGCACCATATGAATTTACTGTTTTGAATGATGATTCAAGCGAGGAGTGCTGTGAAGGTTATGGTCCTCTCACCTTCAGTCCCGTCTGCTGTACCAGTAGGCCAGTAACATTTGCAACTTTTCTTCAGCCTCTCTCTACTATTTTACCATTTTTCCACTTTCATCTCCCATCCCTTGGCTGGTCAGGAAACCCAAGCACATGCACCGTGAGTCTGCAGCATTAGCTCCAAGCACAGGTAGACCTTGTGGCTGCCTTCAAAAATGCCCGCTTGAAGAGAGCTTTCCTGAGCTGTGAATGGAGAGGAGAACAGGAGAGAATGTTCCCACCCTGCTCCCACCAGTTGTGCTTTGTGGAAAGGCTGGCCAGCAGAGGAGCCTGAGTCAGCTCCTCAGAAGAAGTGGAAGCAGATCCAATGACCTGAGATTTTGGAGCAAACAAGATCTCACTTGCCCTTGTTCAGTGAAGCAGGATCCCATGCACATTCTTTTTAGGTTAAATTACTTCAATAAATCACTTGATTTATAGTCCCTTATTTCTTACCCGAATCAAAACTACTTCAGGAAGCATTAAATGCTGGATCAGTAACTGGGAAATGGGAAACACCAATAAAATAATGATCATAAAATGAAAAGTTCATCAGCAGGAACAATCCTGCACCAACGTTTTGAGCAAAACATTCAAACAAGTACAATTAACAGCACAATTGATTTCATGTCTCAAAATCATGAAGGCAGAACAAAAAGAAAAGGCCTGGGAAATATGGGGAATGAAAATGAATTATTCCAGTTCCTGTCTTCTCTGTGCTCTTGTGTACAATGCTGCATCCAATGGTAAGATACTGGACTAGATCCAAGATCCTTTAACTCCTTCGTAATATTATTTTTGTAACAAAAATTCAGGCCTGAGACTGTGATGGTGCCTCAAGTATGTATGTAACATGATTTCCAGTCACATCCCTGGGATTCATACTGAGTCTTAAGAAGAAATGGGACTCTGGTCACTCCAGATGAAGAGTAAACAGTATCGCAAAATCATATAGTAAGTAGTGTGTCATTGTCACATGGTTAGCTGTAGTATCACCTGATAAAACCTCCTGGGTTAGGTTGTCTCTAGCCTTGCTTAAAGTGTGGCTGTTACGGTAATACAGATCAAGAGTCTGAACTCAGGTTTGAGAAATGATCCAATTTTCTAACAGATAATTCAATTTAAACTGTCCTCATTTTTAAGTCCTGACAGCTAACTTAGTTTAATTAATGTATGGGACTTTTCAGATTATATACGTAGGATGAGTTGCCCACAGGCAACTTTATTGTTCTTTTCAGTGGAATAAAGATGAGAGCACCAAACTGCACACCTCCCTAGTCACAAATAGTACTTCTCTTTCTCTCTGAACTAGAGCACTGTGCAGGTGCTCTTGCTGCTGGTAGTGGTGAGGCTGTGCAGCCGCAGAGCAGAACACACCTCATCTAACATCACCTTTTTTACAATGAGGGTGAGTGAGCACTGGCACAGGTTCTCCATAAAGGTTGTGGAGTCCTCATCCTTGAATATACGCAAAAGTCAAGACTTGGTCCCAGGCAATTGGCTCTAGGTGCCCTGCTTGAGTAGGGGGTTTGGACCAGATGACCTCCAGAGGTTCCCTCCAGCTTCAACCACTCTGTGACCCTTATCCTGTGACAAGGCTGACCCACAGTAGTTACAACTTAATAGGAGGCCACTGCTCCTTGAAGGAGCAGTACCCAAAGGAAGAGAGGTCTGTAACCTCTCTTCTACCATATATTCTTCTTCACCCTTCCCAAGGAAGTACATTTATCTCTTCAAATTATACTTTCATTTCATCTTCCTTAAGGGAAAAATATGGAGTTAGACTCACATGTTGGTCCAAAGGGAAATACTTCCTTCAAGAATAGTAAAATGTACAATATATGAAGTACATTCTTTAAAATGGATCTAATTATGCTTATTTAGAGGGTTACAGATTCTGTTGCTACAGCAGAGGTGTTTAGAGTGTAAAATCAGCTGCATCTGATGTTTGGTAACCCTTCCTTCCCTTCACCAAACATCTGCAATTTTACCACTAGATAGCAGTATGCAGCAATGAATGCTGTTTCCAAAGATAGCTTGAAATAGCTGGGTAACTAAACGTGTTGCATTCATGCAGACTCAGGGAGCAGAAAAGGCAGAAATGACAGAATGAAAAAGCAGAGAAAATACACCCTTATTCATGTAAAATCTCAGTCACTATTCTTCTGTCACAGTTTTTGATTCATAAATGTTCAGTTACCTGCACTTGCTGAAAAAACAAGTCCTTTCGAAATCAAACTACAAGATGAAGGTAAAACAAGGACTCCTTTGTTCTGTGCTACATGAGTGTGCAAAGAGGTGTAGAAAGACTTTTCAGGTTACATCAGGGATTGCCCCAAAGGATGAAGAGTTAACACTGGATATGGTTTCCTACAACAGCTCGGTGAGGTAAATGGGTGATGCTGGAGTTGGGAAAAACTTCAAAGGCTGCTGCTGCTGGTGTTGGTCTTGCAGACTGTGTCATTGCCAATATTGCTACTGTCTTACACCATCGTGTCCTTACGTCTGCTCTGTCCCTGCTTCGCTGCTTCCTCTGTGACAATCTTTTGAAACCTGTTCTGTAGTGGAGATAATGGAGTTGTTTCTTCAGAGAAATATAGTGATTCGCACCATATGTGCATCTATCTTAATTTACAGGTGGTTAATTAATCTCACTTTGGCTACAGACCAGGTTAGATTGATTGGTGGAATTTATATTGTCTAGTGAAAATTGAGCCAGGATTTGAATTCAAAACTAAGCCAGTCCAGCAAGAGTTGAGAGACAGGGTAATAATTAGTAAATGCCAGGACTGCTGAGTTGAAAAACAGGTCTTAAATCTAAGAAAAAGGGGAGAAAGTGTAGCTAATTCTCTCTTTACAAAGGAAAAACCTTTTGTGTTTATTCTAAGTAATGCTCACAGGAAAAAATGAAAAATGGTTCCTGTTCTTCAAGTCCTCCTCTTACTGAGGATAACCACACACAACATCTGGTATTTTGTCCCTTGATATCAACTTAAACGAAGAAAATTTTTTACACATTTTTTCCTGAATGCTCTTTTTATTTTCAGAAATATATTTCTACATAGGTCTGTACCCTTTGGGTGATGGGTACGTGGAGGTGTTGAGACAAGGAAGGAGCAAAAAACCACACCAAAACTATGAAGAAGCTGAGTTACAGCACTTTTTTTGTGTGTATCTAGTGACACTTTGCAATGAACATACCTGTATTTCCTGGGAGGGGTCTTTTTCACTCCACTCCCTTCCCAAGGGACTCCCTGAGCTGTTCCCATGTCCGACCAGACGCCCCAGTGGCTGCAGCACGTTCCTGTTTGTATTCCTCGCTGTCATCGCGGCTTTCGCTGGCAGCCCATGAACCAGCAAGGCTGAGTGTGACACAGATCTTGTGTTACAGTTTTACATCTCCTGCTTGTCTGTCAGCATGTCTTGAGATACTTATCACTGTAAGATGCCAGAGTGAATAACCCTGCTCACTTACAGCACACATGAGTGCACTGGTGGTATTTTTTCCCTTGCCACAATGAGATCATTATGCCCATCATACTGAGACAACATGGACACTGTAGTCCTTTACTAACAACTATATTATTCTATTCTTTTAATAAGATTTTAAAATATGTCTGTAAGAAACATTTTCTTTTATTCTTCCCACACTTCAAGTGAAAATAAGATTTGGTGGAAAATCTGTGTATTTTTTTAGGACTTCTAGAAAGTACTACAAGATACTTATTGGGTTTGAACTGTCTTGACTATGTGGTGCATATTGCTAATTTCTCTGTCTGTAATCTTGGCAGCAAACTTGATATTTTTCTCAATGGAGATTTTGCAGACTTTTTGAAGGAGGTGACCATTGGGCTGCTCTGAGCTGGACTTAGAACAGCTCGTGTTCTGTATCTCTGTAAGAACATGTCAAAAATGTTGCTAGATGCTATCTTAAAAGATCACATTCACTACCCTGCCTCTGACCAGATTTTGACAGTTCCTTATATAAAAGTCTTCCTTGTTGCTTGCTGTTTGCACGATGAGGGAGGATAAACAAGTTGCTTCCCAAAAGACTTAGTAAGGATGACAGGTGAGGACTCCAGGTTGCAGTAGATGTTGCTCAGGAGTGGGCAGCATAGATACACCTTGCCTGAGGGTCAGCAAAACTTGTGTACTGCAGATGCTGCCCTCTGGTCTCCAAAGGTGGGAGGTGGCAGGAGTTGGAGGGAGACATTGTAAGTCTCCAAAGCTACGCTGGCTCTCCTTGTGTCACAGACCCCACGGTGGGGAAGCCCTGATTAACCTTCCTTTTCTTGCATAGCTCTGATCTTACTATCACAGGGAGGCAGAAACAATTCACAGTTTTTAAAGATGTCATCCCACGTTACCTGGAGACTCAAGGAGACATCTTGGTACTGCTTAGACTTCTACCTTTTTTCTGGGCACTAAGACTGGTACTTTGCTCCCATGTCTGTATTGCTTATTTTTTAACTTCTATATGAGTTGTTATAGTACTATGTTTTCAGCCTGGTTATAGTAATTTGATCTATTTTTAGCTAAATAAGGATGAAAGTGGGTCATCTTCTAATAACTGAAATTGAATTCAGGGGGAAAAAAAATAGGAGCACTTCAAATTCTTGCAGTGCCCTCAGATCTGTGCCCCTTTGACATCCCATTGTTGAGGGTACTGGATAGCACAAGAAAAGGGTAGTGCTGGTGACAGGCAAAGCAGAAGTCAGAAAAGGGCTGATACAGTGACACTGGTGTATGTGTTAAAATCAGGGAATTTCATATCTGTGCTTGCAGGAAACTTAAATCCTCATGGAAAAAGTGTTTTGTCCTCAAAGGGAAAACTATAAGAACACTTTTCTGTTTTCTTCATTAAAGTATGACTTGTAAAATAGGTATATCTCACCTGTGGGACTGTAAAAGAGAAGTGCATCTCACCTGTGGGACTGGTGTGAATCCAAGTGGTTGCAAGCTCTCTTCTGTCAGTTTGTTTCCATAAAAGGCAGGAGAAGGATTGCAGATCTGACAAAGAGGCTTTGAGAAGAAATATTAGTCATGGATATTTCTATGAAATAGATTGTCCTGCTACACCAATGAGAAAGGACACCTCTTTGCTGCAGGTTACTCAGCTGCACTGACTCAGCTATGTTGGATATTGGGGATAAAGTGTATGGACTTACCCAGTCACTACCAGTGGTCACCCTCCTGCCTGGGGAAGGGATTAATAACAGACCTTCTGCTTAGTATGGGCAAGTTCTTGGTAACAGGAACTTATTTATTTCACTTTATGTCCCTGCATGAGATACCTTTTAGCCTTACGTAGTTTATACCTTTCAGTTATTGTCAGTTTGGGATAATTCTGAAGTGCTGTTCCAAAGGTCGTTTAATATCAAAGACATAAAATATATGCATTTGGAGACAGTGGGACAACTTTGTGGATTCAAGTTCCCTCTCCCAGGAACATCTCTCTTCTTAGATTGCAGCTACCACAATGCGTCAAGGAGGAGGAATTTCCTTAATAACTGAAGCAGAACTGTTTCACTGCTTCATGGAGAACATTTCAAAGTAGCAACAAAATCCTGTGGGTTTTTAAAATTTAGGTATTTTTTTTTTCATGTTTCTTTCTCCTTCTCATTCCTAAGTCATCCCTGTGGTTTACAGGGGATTTACTGTAGCACTTCTTCTGGAGCTTGGAGGAAGTGCATGGTATCTGTGGTCCTTGTTACCTCTCTGCTCAGGGCCAGATTATCTTCCCCCCATCATGTCCTGGGGTGCAAGCAGGTTTGTGAATGCTGCTGGACATGGTAAAAAGGGAGGAGCACTTTGTTGCAATAATTAAAGGTCGCAGAGGTTTTTTCCCTTGTCCTTGTGTAGGCAGCTGTGAAGTTCAAACCAAGCTTTGAATATTTGTACAGGTTTGTAGAGATCAAAGCCTCCTGAAGCAGACTTCTCCTGTAGGCAAAGGGATGGATTTAGTCCCCAGATGCCTTTGAGAGCCTTGATAATCTGATGTATAAGGTAAGACCTGGCTCTACATAACCCCAAGACAGGAGCAGTTCATTTTATCAAATGCAATACTATTTATGCCAAAGGAAATAAGGGCTTTTAGGCACTAGTTCTAAAGCAAGAAAACCATTTTATGCTAAGCCTCTGCCACACTGAAAACAACAGGCATCTAAGTGTCAATGGGAGCAGTACCAGAGTGTTTGATCATAAATTGATTGCTTCTGGATCTCAAATCTCTGGAGCTCCCTTCTATTTACAACACTGTGGATGCCAATTCCTCTGAAGCACAGGGTAAAAACTATTTCCGACTATGAGAGGCTAGGTCAGATGGTCTAAAAGTTAAATCCAGTATTGTAAATGTTTTGGTTGAGGTTTGCTAAGATTGCTAAAAAACAGTATCTATAACAATGACTCTGTTTCTTAAGAACAAGACACTGGTGTTTAATTTGGGCCTTAAATATGTATCTTCTTTTCTAATGACATATTATCCTCAAGCAAATTTGTAGACTTTATTTGATGAGGTGAATTCCACTTTTCATTACTGACAGACTGCATGTAGTAGACCTGGTAGCAAAGCCAATATGTTGGCTGGAATACTATTTTAAGTAGTTCTGTGGGTTTTTTTTCTCCTGCTTGGTTTGATCAATGAAGCTATTGAGGAGAAGGGAAGTAAAAAACCTGGGTGCACAAAACAGTAGTTTGTTTGCCTGTTTACTAGCTTTCAGCTAGAATATTAAAGTGAGTTCAACACAGTTTAACTGACATGGAAGGGAGGAAATCCTTGAGGAAAAATATAGTCATCAGGGATTTAGGTGGGGTTTATGCAGTTATACATCCGCATCTTCTGCCTGTTGGTTTTATTCTTAAGGGCCTTTTCCAGTTATTATCAAAGGCTTTTAAGTCTTCCAGGTTGTATTCAAGGAAAAGAACTGAAAGGCTGAACCGTGGACTGTCTGCTGCATGTACCAGAGAAAGAAACCCCTACCCTCTTGAATGATGCTTTCTTTTCCTGTAGAGACAGGAGAGAGATGAGTGGTTGCTTACTTATTCCTTGGTCTAGTGAATTTCTCAGCAGAACCCTCACAGGGTCAGTCTTCAGGTCTTGTGTTCCTTGGAGGTCCTGTAGCTCTCCGAATCGGTCAGGGCAGGATGCCGTGGTAACGGCTTCTCTGCCAGACTGACTTGCTGATTGGTTGTAGTTTGGACACAGTTGGGGCATGAGAGTGCTTTAATAGCACAAGATGTACTGCAGAAAAAAAGCTACACTATGTGTGTGTCTACAGCAGCTTTGACAAAGAGCCTGGGAGTGCTGCCAGAAGGGACACGTTTGCCTTGACTGTGTGTCAGTCACAAGTACCCCTTGTGTCAAGCCTCAGTCAAGCCTCAATCTATTCTCCCTCTCATTAGGGCTTGTTGCTTCCTCCTAAGTGCAGCTGCACGTCTCCTGGGTCAAGGCAACCTGCAGCAGAGGCAAGAGCATGAGTGTCCTGCAGCTGATCCCATCTAAGCTGGACTCTCCTCTCCCCATCATCAATATGGTTTTGCCTCCTGTCCTGCCACTAGCGCACAGGCAATTGTGGGGTGAGGTAGTGCAGGAAAGAAACTGTCTGTAAATGAGCATTTTTTCCCAAAGGATGGGTTGGGTATATCGGCCTAGGTGGAAAGCAAGAGCACTGCAGCCCCACTAGATCAGGACAAACTGCCTTGGAAGCTCTCACTTGTCTGACAGCAGAGGGAGGAAATGGCTGCAGGGCATTGCTGCCTGCTCTGACATGGGTGGAGAAGAAGTTGTGCACACCAAGTACCTAACTGTGAGGGGAGGAAGGTAAGGATCGTGTCTCCAGGACAGATATGTAAGGCAAGCCAGATGACTTACATGAGAGCCTGCTCTTTCAAGGCTTAACCTACTGCATCAGTCTCCAAAATGTACGATGGGAAGAGGGAAATGGCTTAGGGAGCCTGGGAGTTGGGCTGCTAGCCAGGAGGAGAGCCCTTGAATGAGTAAAATATGCTTGCACTACAGCTTCAGCTTCTTGTTAAACACTGACCAGATGGTTCTAAGTGCTGGCCTATAAACTCCTTCCCACAACAAAATCCACTGCACGTGGGAGTACTTGTTTGTGAAAGGGGGAATTTACAAGTCCTGTGGAGCTTAGCTCCTGTACTGATGGGAGCACCGGAGCCCGGGAATTAAATCTTAGCTGTGGCAGCATTTTCCCTGCAGTGCTGCTACCACTGAACCACAAGTGAAACAATTTGCTCCACCTGGTACCAGCAAGTAACCCTCCACTAGTCATATCCACTTCACACACACTTCCATTTTAATTGACTAGAATCTGTGCTGTCACCTTGTTTCCTGCAGGCTGACAAGGAGTTAAATTAATTCATATTGTAAAATGAGGCAAAGCATCATATCGGAAGTTAGCATGGCATTCTTACTTTAAGGTTTCAAGGTGGACTCGCATTCCTTGGGGTCACACACTCCATACTCCATAAATGCTCCTGGAAAGCTTTACTCAGCTGTAAGGCTATGGATCAGACCTAGTCTGTGCTTCCTTGAGGTAAATCAGGAGCAGCTCTTGGAGAGCTGTTTGCATCTGTACTGCTGTTTTAGGAGCATAATTTGCTGTACCTCAGAAAGTGAGGCAGTGAGGACTTGAAGCAGTGACTCCCTCCATCCCACCCAGGAAATCCTCATTCCTGAGTTGCTTATCCAACAGAACAGATACCTGAACTTTGTAAAACTGGAGAGTGAACTGTCTATGTAAATATCAAAGAAAGATTAAATACTGCCAAGAAGTTGAGAATCTTCTACCAGAAATGATATATGAATCCTTTCTGACAGCATTTAATCTCCCTTTGTTGCCCACAAAAGGAGGAATAAAGAAATTTTCAGTTGCTAAATCTTAACAAACAGGTCTAGTGAGAGAAGAAGAAGATTCCAGAGGCATTACAGAAGCTCTCCCATTGCACACTGTAATTTACTTGCTGGGCCAAAACTCAGCAAAGATTCTTGAGGAGGATGAGGAAGGAGATAGCGGAGAGCAAAATATTAGCTGCTTCAACTCTGCCTGTCTACCTACACTGCAACAAGACACAATGAGTCACTGGGTTTGAAGAGAAATGAAAGGATGGTGACTTTAATTAAGAATATCAAGTTTTCAATGGTCTATTCTAACAGGTAATGTAAATTCCAAAGTAGCAGGAATAAGTGAGCTCTGTTACTTCATTGAGGCCTAAACGTCACCCCAACGTTCAAGAAAACTGGAGAATTACTTCATTGCAAAGACACTGCCCTCTTTGGATACATTTAAAATAGAGCAGCTGTGGGGTTTTCCTTGATGCTAAAGGTCTATATAGCACTCATCTCCCTTGAATCCTTTTCCAAACAAAGAAGTTAAGGAAAAGCTTAGATCCTTCCGATCTCAAAGAATTTTCTTCACTGGTGTAAAAATTGAGCTTTAAGAGGAGTTGGAGAGCAGCAAGAAGACAGAATCCTGACCATTTTCAAAGATCAATTCCATAGGATGTTACATCAAAAGGAAAAAATAAACTAATGAATGAGAATGAAATAAAGTTTGCCTCTTATTTTTTTTCAGTCGGAAGACATCTATAAGATGTCTGTAATTTGATAATGTGAACAGGACTGGATGTTCTTTGCAAGAGCTGGGTTAAACCTCAAAACTAGGCTGACTTGTGAATACAACTAAAATACCTTTTTTTCAGTTTTAATAAGATTCATTGCTTGTTTCCACCTTTCTTTCTGACCTGAAACTATTTTGAGAAAATGCAGTCTGAACCTGGTGATAACGACAGGATATAAATCTATTTTAATTAAAAATAGAACCACAATCCCCTAAAGCAAGACAATAAACTATTCTGTTGCACTGAAAATAAGCTGACCAGATTTCTGCATGACAAAGCTAGGGTATGTGGAGCAGGTGCTCTGATGTCTTATCAGGTTGGAGGAAAAATGTTACACTGAGAAGAAAAGAAGGTTTATTATGGCTTTACATACAAGTAAGCAGAAATATCTGAATAAAGCATGGCTGTATGGTAAATAATTATATGTCTCAGATTCTAAAATCTAAGGGGAATAATAAGAAACTCCAGATGCCACAGACTCTGAACAGTATTAGAGACATAGCTCATTTAGAGATCTACTAATATTAAGATACTTGATAAATATGCCAAATGAAAATCACTGTGATAATCACCCATGGTGTTAGGTAATTTGATCTGCTAGGAGTGTTTTAACAATATCTCTCAAGCTAGAATCACTCTGGCCTTAAAACTGTGTTAACCAGGAAGGGAAATGACTTTTACCAAGCATGACTATGTCCAGACCCGATTTATTAACATTCCTTTGTATGAATTATCCTTCTTGCAACTTGAAAGCACAGTGAGGATGTTTCTGTGGGGAATACCCCTTCCACAAATGTATGTACAGGGGAAATAATGGGGAAAACTTGCCAAATCACATACTGGATGGGGGTGTGTATGGAGGGAGAACTGTTTAGCATCCTTCCCTGCCTACTTACTGCTTTTGATGCTGATGTTGCCACAACACAACAAAGCCACCACGTGGTTTTGTTCTCCCCATCCCTAAACTCTGGCAACTTGTATTGCAGCAGCAGCTACTCCTTGGCTGTGTTCAGCAGCTGCTGGAAGTGGGAATTCAGCTCTGTCAGGGTTGTGTCTGTGTTTCCTCTGGATCCAGTGGGCATTTATACATTTGCTGAAGTACAGCTGATGGGAAATCCCACTGAAGTCAATTTGATCCACATGCTTGAAGTCCAGCATGTGCACAAATGCTCTTCCTTGGGATTGACACCTACTGATAAATCAAATTTATTCTTCTTCTGCTATTCTTGGAGAACTGGATAAGTTGTCTGTATGATGTTGTCGTCGTCTCTTAAACACAGTTTCTTCTGCATGAGTTGCATGACTTGTGCTGCCCAAGGGGCTGGCGTGAAGAAGGGAAGCACGGGGGGTTTCGTGGGGAGGTGCAGGAGAGCTCACTGGTGGCTCAGTAGGCTGCAGAGCACTTTTTCCATTGTCCTTGGAAGGAGGTGGGAGAAGGGTCCCGGCAAAGGATGGGCTGGAGCCTGAGATAAACAACAGGGAAAGAGGTCTAGCTTTGGGGAACAAAAGTGTAAGGAAAGAGAGCTGAAGGAAGTGCAGATAAAGAGATGCGGAGAAAA
Source organism: Dromococcyx pavoninus (assembly GCA_033558185.1). Lineage (NCBI taxonomy): Eukaryota > Metazoa > Chordata > Aves > Cuculiformes > Neomorphidae > Dromococcyx > Dromococcyx pavoninus. Next base: position 2,150,998 of record JAUMJL010000020.1, on the reverse strand, counting down.
GGACAACTGTGGGCTGGAAAATGACCTGGCAAGAGAGGGCATGATAGGAATGAGATTGAAGAGAGGGTGAAACAGAAATGAAGGGGGTCTGTGTAAGGCTTTTGAAGAGAGTTTCAGTTTCAGGTGTGTTCCTTGGTGCAGGAGAAGAGAGCAGACCTTTGACTTGAGGAACAAACTACAGAGAGACAAAGGCTGTGTGGGACAGCAAAACAAAATAACTCGCTTCAGGCCATACAAGAGCTGAGTGACAGCTGGATATCCTGAATGCTTATCAAAATGCATGTCCTGCCTCTCCTCTCTGTAGGCGCAGTGGAGGATTTTGGTTCTCTCTATCAATAATACTTTGTTTCCTTGGCAGAAAAGAGATGACTACAAAGTCAGCAAGCAGATGGAAGCTTTTTTCTCCTCTGATGCTTCTAAGCTAGTAGAATTTTGTAGCTGGATCTAAAATTAGCTCCAAGAAAACCTTGAAGGGAAATAATGTTGTGAGTTGCATTTTCTGTGGGGTTTTTTTTTAATATTCATTTATAAAACATGAGGGTAAAGACAATGATTTATGGAACCATGGAACTGGAGTCATCACATTGTGAGTGACTAAAACCCAGAGATTTTTGCATCTGTTCCTGCAAAATTTATTTTTTTCCTAGATCCACGCCAGGTGTTTGAGACAAGGAAAAAGTACCCTATTGGTCTTCACAACTACAGGGAGCTGAGTTGATAAATCGTATGTGAGGGAGGTGGGGTGACACCTGGAGGCAGGAGGACAGCACAAACAGGTTTGCCTGCTCCAGGAAGGAGTGAATCCTCAAAGGCTGTTCAGGATCTGTCCACAAGGTTTCTCCACAGATCTTGCTGGCCCAAACCACTGTCAGGCACATGAGGAGGGTGGTATGGAAATGCCAGTGAGGGCATCTTCTCCTCTCTCTGTAAACCAGGCAGAGAAGAGTTGCAGACTTGCTTCCACCAGAGCAGGGCAGTTTTCTGAGCTGAAACCTGTCTTGTTGGACTGATGACTGTCAGAATTGGTTTCTTTCTCCCTTAAACTTTATTTTTAGATGTCTTCTCTCTTCCCAGTCTCAAATTTTATTCCTATTATCCACTGCTTAGTGCAAGAATGCTGCTAAAGTAACCTGCTGTTTTCTTTAGACAGCATTTGGCATTCTGAACTAGCCAAAAATTATACAAATTTTCATTTTGCTGTAAGAATCATGCACAGGTTTGCAAGTCCTGAGAAACTCCAAATTGCTAAAGTAGCTATTGCTACGCTCATTCAGACTTTCACATGGTTTTACTTTGGAGCTCTGAACATTGACCAAACATAAAGGACACAGTAACACTCCAGGCTATGTAGGTATAAGCATGATGCCCACAAAATTGCAGCTCTGAAAAGAACTAAAGCAAGAAGAAGATGGGGTGACTTTTCATAGTTTGATATGGGCTGCTTTAGATTCCTGTGATGCTGAATAAAGCATGCTTGTTTTTTCTTTTCTCAGTTGTGATATTGCTTTATTTTCCTCTGTGGTCCCTACTTCTGGGATGTCTGACTCATTGAGGTGACTGGATGTTGTGTTGTACCAGTGTCGTGACAGCACAGAATTATCCTGTTATTCTGGATGTGACCATTCAGAACTAGAATTTCTAATTTTCAGAAATCAAACCTACCTCAGAAAGCTGTGAAGTGAAAGTCAATCCATCCATTAGCTCTTTTATTATATATGCTGTTTAGATCACAGGTTAATTTGATAGACACAGTGGGACTCTCATCTCGGTTGGAGATTGTAGAAACTATCTGTCATAGAAACAGTTGTGCAAATGCCCTATTTCTTGCCTCACTTAGATATATTTTTTTAAAATCCTGGAACACAAAATAGTCTCTAAATCTTTTTAAGCTGTTTCAATTCTATTACGGTGGGTACCAATTTTATTTGTGCTTTCCTGGCAGTTTATGTTACTTTGATCCAATTTTTGAGAGGCTTGTGCCCAGTTTTCTTCAAGGTATTTGAGCATTTAACCTTCGGAGAGTATGGGGCTTAGGCATACTGAGTAACTTTTCTGTTCGGAAAAATCTCTTGAATTCAAAAGGACTAATCAAGTTGCTGTTCATGCCTACATATCTGCAAGGTACGCTTCACTTGCATGATTCCTCTAATATGTTGGTCTACAAGGTATTGCTAGTGTTCATAAAGGTTAATTTATGAATACATCCCTGTACAGTTTCAGGTAGTATTTATGCACTTGGAGAAACAAGACTTTGATTTCCCTAGGTATAAAGAGATTCATATCCTACAGGAGAACACCTTATGTAAGCTTGCTGTTGTTGTTCTCTTACTGGAACAATATGAACAATTAGTTTTAATAAGAGGATTAAGTAAAATAGGCACATTTACTTGGCTACATTGCCTGGAAACACCTTTCTATACAAAACTGTTCTAGAAGATCCAGTTAGGAACTCATTCTGTGGTGCGTGTTTAAATCCATTACTACCGAATCTAGCATTTAAATATGGATTTAATGATTGTCTATCTGCCTGATTTGTTGAACTGAGCCCACAATCATTGAACGAGGTGATAACAGATGACAACAGTTTGTTTGGTGGGTCATCAGACCCTTGTATTCCCTGTGGAGCCAGGGAATACTCACCAACAAACTGTTCCTCTTACTGAAGGAAAAGATACAAGGTGGATTTTAGGGGCATCAGAAAGCTTTTTACATCTCTTCACATCATCCCACACTGTCAAGTTGTGGTAATAATAATGTTTCCGATATCTCAAATATCTTCTTTGCACAGATTCAATCAGGAATTTAATTAAAAAAGGAGACAAAGAAATGCTGTGTCTTCCTTAGAGGTATTTCCCTAACACTGAGTGTGTGGTCACAGAACAGAAGGAAAGAGCATGGGAAGGCAGGAACTCCTGGAACAACTGCTAAGGTAGGGCCATTCCATACTGTCAAGTGCTTTCAGCCCTGTGTCTTGCACAATACTTGGCTTTTTTTGTTTGTTTGTTTTTCCTTTCTCAGGGAAGATGACATTCCTCTAAATAAAGATATTATTCAGGTATGTACCTCTCCCCCGTTCTATGACAGGAGTAACTGCTTCTGCTATTGGAAGCTGGATTTCACAGAAAACTATTTGCAAGTGCAAAAATTAGTAAAAAGGTCTTGTAAATGGAAAATCCCAGCTGAATTGTTAAAAAAGATTGCCTCTCCTTACTACTGAAACCACTCTTCTGACCAAGTCTCTATTTAATCCTTCTGTCAGAGAAACTAAGAATTCTGGGGAAAAAGTTACAAGAACTAAAACTGCCCTAGTGGAGTCTGTTATATAGATTAGCTTGTAATAGATACCTTTCCCTGCTGAGAACAAAATAAACCTTTCAGATACTATTGGAAGAGCTGTACTAACCTATATTCCTTAGTGTTGCTCAATAGGAACATATGGATGTAATTGCATAACAACACAAAAGTTCAGATTTGGAGACAGTCTAGTCCACCCCACGAGCTCAAAGCAGAATCAACTAAAGCAGACTGCTCAGCATCGTGTCCAGTTACAATTCAAATATCTACAAAGATGGAGACTCCTCAGCATCTCTGGGCAACCTGTTCTGGTGTCTGTTACCCTCGCAGTAAGAATGAGTGGAGGAAGCAGAGGGGAAGGATCACTTTCCTTGTCCTGCTGGCAGCACTCTTCCTAATGTAGCCCATGGCTATAATTTTGTCACAAGGGTGCATTGTTGCTTCATGTTCATTTTGGTATCTGCCAGGATCTCCAGGTCCTTTGCTGCAAAAGTTACTTCCCAGCTTCTTGGCCTCCAGTGTGTACTGGTGCCTGCGCTTACTCCTCTCAAGGTGCAGGACTTGCACAACAGGTTGAAATTTTTGGCCCCTGTGCTATCCCTTGAGGTACAACACTGGTGACTCGCCTTCAACTGGAATTCATGCTGGTGATCAACATCTGTTGAGCCTGACATTTCGCCCAGGTTTTGATTCACCTCACTCTTTGCTTCTCTAGTCTGTGCTTCAGTTTGCCTTGTATAACATTATGGGAAATAGTGTTGAAAGCCTTTCTAATGTAGAGATAAACAACATCCATTGCTCTCCCCTCATCTATCATGCTTATTGCCTGGTTGTAGAAAATACCGGGTTTTCCCCTTCGTAAGACCATGCCTAAGACATCCATTCAACTTCTCGTCCTTCATGTGTTTGGAAAACGTTTTCAGGAGGACTTGCTCAAGGATGGAGGTGAGGCTGAATAGGCTGCAATTACCCAAAGCCTTCTTACCCTACTCAAAGACAGGACTGACCTTTGCTTTCTTCCAGTCCTTGAGAGCCTCCCATAATCACCTATCTTCTCAAAGACAATTGAGAGTAGCCTTGCAATGACATCAACACTCAGCACTTGTGAGTGAGACTTGTCTGGCCGCATGGACTTGTGTATGTCCAGATTGTTTAAATGTTTCTTACGTGATCCTTTTCCACCCAGAGTAAATTTTCTTTGCTCCAAACTTTCCTACTGATCTTTGGGGCCTGGAATTTCTGAAGGTTGATCTTATCAGTAGAGGTGGAGGTGGAAAAGACAGTGAGTACCTTTGTTATGTACTTTGTCACTGACTTCCCCTCCTCTCTAAGCAGTGGGTCCACAGTGCTGTGGAATGAAAGTCCACGTACCTGTGGAAACCCTCATAACCCCTTGCCAGATTCAGCTCCAAGTGGGCTTTGACTTGCCTAACCCTGTCCCAACATACTCAGACAGCTTTTCTATATTCCTTCTGGCTCTTTGGGCCCCAATTCCACCTCAGTTTTCTTTTTATATTTTAGTATTGGCAGGAGCTCCTTGGTTATCTATGCAGACCTTCTGGTATTCTTTTTTTGGCATCAGTAAAGACATCCTCTTTGAAAAGAATGTAACACAGGAAATGTAATTTCAAGAGGAATAGATTTACTATCTGCAACTTCCATAATATAACACCATACTTACAAATTGAGTTTTGGGGGTTTGATCTATGGGAATTGACTGAAAGGATAAATGAACACTGTTTTTATGAGGTGTACTCTTTTCTTCACATTTGGGACAAATTTATTTCTTACAGTTCATGCATCTTCCAGCAAAGAAATTAAACCCAGCAATAAACTTTTCATACTCCAGACTTACAGAGACAGTGCTAATCCTCTTGCTTTCCTGTACTCCAGCAATCTTCCACCAGTTTATCCAAAACTATCTTCAGCATCAAGCAGAATCAAACTGTGTCTGGTTATTGTTAATAACAAACCCTTAGTCAGTTGTAGAGAGGCAGAATTCAAAATCAATGAAGCTAAGTGGAATGGAGAACAGAAAAATTGTTCACACAGCAGCTTTCTGACTTTGCAATTGAACTTGGTGAATCGAAGTCATAAATTTGTGGATAGATGAAAAGCCAAAATGGTATAATGCCAAAAGCTTGATTGTGAAGATTGTATGACTCAAACAACCACAGCGTCTTAAGTGTGAGCCTAAGTTTACAAAAAATTAAGACAAACAATGTGAGTTATTGTTGCCAGCTTCACAGTTTTCACTGTAAACGTGCTAATAAAACTTAAGTTGTACTCAGCCAGTTTCAAATGTTAATTGCTGGGGTTTTTGGTCCAGCTCGATGCTTCAGGTGCTGAGACATTGTCTGTTTGCCAATTTTAGGCAGTAATTAGAGTTGTGTACTCTGATCCTGACAAGTCTTTTAATTTTCACCAGCTGTTCAGTGGTGTTAATGTATGAAATTTCATTTGGCTGCCCAGGTAAAATAGAGAGCGGGGGGGGGGGGGGGGGGGGGTGGGGGTGGGGGGGGTGCCTTATCTTGCAGCATATCTTGATGTTTGACTGTAAACATGCAAAGTGTATGGAAGCACTTGCATCATAGGAGCTTGGTGGTGGCAGCTACAGAATAGGTTTTTGAAGACAGTTACAAATCACTGTACTTAGAGATCCAAAGCTAAACGATATTTTTGATGTTCTGCAGGATTTTAACATTTTTTAGGAATACAGGACTATTCTGAAGTTATTTTTTGCTGATGGATTTTGAATGAAGTTCTTTCCAAAAAGCAAGATGTGAAACATATTTTGCTGTGACCATCAGGTCTTTGCTTTTCAATATCATGTGTTCTGTAAAAGCCACTGGGAGATAACAGACCTTTCATTGGCTTGACAAGAGCTCTAACAGTGAAGAACTATTTCTTCAAACCAATTCTGGCATATGTAATAAGAATCCACTTAAATTTTGACCACAATTTTAGCTTTGGTCAAAAGCTTGCCAGGCACAATGAAATAATCCATTTGATTGCTGCTGGTTGTCAGTAAATATAAGAGCCACTTCTAGACTACATGAGGACATATGGTTAAAGGCAGTGCTGGAGGAGGATACTCAAAAGGTGTAAGCTTTATTTTTGGCACTGTCATAAATTTGCTATCTGATCCTAGGCAAGTTGTTTATGCCACAGTTTTCATACATAAATCCTCAAAACTGCATTTAAATAATCAAATAAGCAGTCTGATTTAGAGGCATCAATGCCTAAATTAAATAATCTCCTTCTGAGTTGTCAGAGGTATTATGAGGTATAATTAATAATAAAACAATTCATGATCTTTTCTTTACCTGTCTCCATCTTTATCCAGATTATGTTGTGCTGATGAAAGTTTCTAAGTTGAAAGTAATTATTGTACGTATGAAAAGAAGCCTAATAGTGTAATTACCCTTATCAATAGATATTCTTAAGAGCAACTCTTTGTTGTCCTCCTTTGAAGACAGTGATGATTTAGAATTGTATTATTTGCATAATTTATCTTTTCAATAAGACTGTTTTGTGTGGAAGTAAGTGATAAAATGCCTCCACAGGATACTGGAGCAAGTTTGATGCACTCACTGTTGATTGAGGAAAAAAGTTTTGCAGAAACTGAACCATCCTTCTTTGAACAAACATAGGTGCTGGATGCTTTTGCCTGGCTTTTCTGTCTTGCCATCCCCACTCTCTTCCCTCTGTTCAGCCAAAGTTACTGAGCAATCCTTGGGATCAGCTAAAAACTTTTGACACTGAGATCATGGCAAAAAGACAAGGCTTATGCTGAGTTTGTATTAGACAATCAGATAAGCTCATTTTTCTCACAAGTGCTGAGCAGTGCATTGGAGGGTAGAAGAGAGGGAAGATGTGGCTATGACCTTCTGCCTGCTCTGCAAGAGCGTGGTGGAAGTTAGAATCATGGAATCATAAAATGGTTTGGGTTGGAAGGGACCTTAAAGATCATCTAGTCCCAACCCCCTTGTCATGGGCAGGCACACCTCCCACTAGACCTCCACTAGACCAGCCTCATCCAACCTGGTCTCGAACAACATCTCCAGGGACAGAGCATCTACTACTTATCTGGGCAATCTGTTCCAGTGCCTCACATCCCCCTCGAGTGAAAAATATCTTCCTTATATTTAACCTAAATCTCCCCTCTTTCAGCTTAAAACCATTGCCCATTATCCTTCCACTATATTCCCTGATGAAAAGCCCCTCCCCAGCTTTCCTGTAGCCCCCTTTAAGTACTGGAAGGCTGCTATAAAATCTCCCCATAGCCTTCTGTTCTCCAGGCTGAACAAGCCCAATTCTTTCAGCCCGTCCTCATAGCAGAGATGCTCCAGCCCTCTGATCATCTTCATGGCCTCCTCTGGACTCATTACAAGAGATCTATGTCTTTCCTGTGCTAAGGACTCCAGAACTGAATGCAGTACTCCAGGTGAGGTCTCACGAGAACAGAGTAGAGGAGAAGAATCTCCTCATTCAAGCTGCTGGTTACACTTCTTCTGATGGAGACCAGACCACAGTTGGCTTTCTGGGCTACAAGCACACATTGCCAACTCATGTTGAGCTTCTCATTCATCAGCACGCCCAAGTCCTTTTCTTCTGGGATACTCTCAGTTTGCCCTCCACCCAGTCTGTAATTGTGATGGCATTACCCCAACCCAGGTGCAGGACCTTGCACTTTACCTTGTTAAACTTCATTAGGTTCACACAGGCCCACCTCTCAAGCCTGTCAAGTTCCCTCTGGATGGCATCTCTTCCCTCCAGCATGTCAACTGCGCCACACATTTTGGTGTCGTCGACAAACTTGCTGAGAGTGCACTCCATCCCACTGTCCATGTCTGCAACAAAGATGTTAACACCGATGCCAATACTGACCCTTGAGGGACTCCACTCATTGCCAGTCTGCACTTGGACACTGAGCTATTGACCACAATTCTTTGGGTGTGACCATCCAGCCAATTCCTTATCCACTGAGTGGCCCATCTGTCAAATTCATATCTCTAGATGTCAGTTACTCTTCCCTTATCCACCAGTCCCGTAGCATGGTTGTAGAAGGCAAACGAATTTTTCAGGCACCCTTTGCCCTTAGTGAAGCCATGTTGGTTGTCACCACTTTCCTCATTTCCCATGTGCTTCAGCAGAGAATCATAGAATCATAGAATCAGAATCATAGAACCATAGAATCTTCCATTTGGAAAAAACCTTTGAGCTCATTGAGTCCAACCACACCCGTCATACAGAGTTTCCAGGAGGATGCTTCATGATTTTGCCAGGCACAGAGCTGAGTCTGACCACCCTATAGATCCCAGGGTCTTCCTTATTACTTTTTTTAATAATGGGAGTTACGTTTCCTCTTTTCCAGCCAGTGGGGACTTCATTGGACTGACACGACTTCTCCAATATGATGAATAAAAGCTTAGCAAAAGTCCACCCAGCCTTGCCCCTCCTGCAGACTGCCATGCTGTGTGATTCTCTCTTTTTCATGTATCACTTTGTGACATTTTCTACCTTTGATGCAGATGATTTCAGGAATGGCATTATGTACCTCATACTGCAACTCATTTGACCATAGAGGTTTTCTTAGCGCCCATACCAGGCTTGGCAAGGCTCAGACTGCAGAATTTCTCCAGTGTTACACATTCAGATTGTTAATTAAATTGTGACAGTGGTGTTTAAAGGGAGAGAAGAAAGATGCTACATAAACGCAACCGTCTGCCCTGCCCCCAGAAGAGGCTCTGGCTCAGCCCAGATCTGAACTGCGCTGGTCAGTCGTGCGCTGGGTCCAGGCTGTGTAACCCAGTGCTGTGTAATGGTGAAATGAAAGATACTCATGACATACTTTAGTCTAGAACTGAATTTGTAGATCTTCTTAAAAAAAAATAAAAATTATGGCTTGTTAAACTTTCAGAAGGGGACATTAGGACAAGTAATACAATTTACAGCAATAAAAAGACAAACAGAACTGCTTGGGGGCATAAAAGGCAAATAATTCCCAGAGGTATGGCTAGTGACTGGGGTTATAATTCCGGAGATAGTTCCTATTCACTAGAAGAGGGAGGCTATAGAACAGCCATAGTGTTATTTCTTTGCTTCCTTGACCTGGCCTGTCCAGGTCAAGAAAATATTTTTGATAAACAGCCTGCTTTCCAAGCTCACATCTCCTGGCTGTCTAGCTGTCATAAGAAGGCAGCAACAGGCAAGCATTTATTGTACCTTAGAGAACTCACAGTAGAGGAAAATAGCCTAAATTCTGCAACTGCAGAAAAGGCTTCCTTTGTATTAAACAGTGGAAAATAAACAAAAAATTGTGCACTCCAAATTACACTTTTTTCCTTCCTAGGTCATTAGAAATACTTCTGTCTGACCTCGCTTTAGTAAAAAAATGCAGTCTTGCTTCCCTTTCTTTCTCAATAGGAATAACACCTTTCTGACTCATTTACCCAGTATTTATCTTACAGGAAAGTTGTATGGAAACTGGGCAGGTTTGGAGTCTGTTCCCTGAATTACTTCAGGGCTTGTGTTTTAATTCAATAATAATATGAAATGCATTAACAATCTGGAAAGTACAGCTCTTCTCCCTGGAGAACAACTGAACCACTGCACTCCAGCACCAGTCTTCTATTTATTTGCTTGGTGTTAGGAACATTTCCAGTTATTGAAACATTCCTGCCTATACTTGGAAATTGTTATAACAGTTCTGTGCACTATTTTGATCTGGGCCAGATACCACTCTTCCAAACAAGTTTTGGAGGTGATCTGGGGAATAGCACTGACGAAAGACCATGGCCAAGAGGCAGCTTGGCTGCAGCTGTCCTGGGTAGGAAGGAAAGTGTTCAGTAGTTAGGACATGAACTATTTCATGTCAGAGCATGCCAGAGAAAGACACAAAGACATTTAATGCAGGGGTTTAAAAGTAACCTCAAATCCTCAGCTGTACCACGGTTCAGTTCTGTCAAGATTCACCAGCCTGGGAGCTGGGACAGTGTCCTGTGAAGGAGAAGGTGTGGATCACTTTGTAGGCTCTATATGAATTTAAAAAATATGTCTATTCAAAAACTGGCATTGACTCCAATAGATTTCATATGCAAATGGAGCAGCCATTGTATTTCAGTATCTTGCTTTTTATTTTTGTGTTTTTTCCCAAATATTTTGTTCATTATAGAGTAGTGCGGCCAACTTGTACTCTAACTTTCCACATTCACCTTAAAACTTAAATGAAAAAGTGGAACAATATCTACAGATTCTTGCAGATGATTTTTCATTTGGAATCTACTGTTGTCAGAACATTACTGATAAATCTTTCGTTCCACACTACTTACTTAATATTGATAAAGCCTCAGCTGGATATCTATTTTTAACTTTGAGAACTATGGGAACCAAGTAGACAGAGCCAGAAGAAAGGCAACAAGAAGGGTCATGTTTTTGAGACCTTGGATCAATGAAGAAAGATGGAAAGAATTGTATTTGTAGAATAGGGAGAGAGAGACAGAAGTCTTCAAAGGTACTGCTGCAAAACCAAACAAGAACAATCAAATCCCCATTTCTGTGATGAATAAAACAGGAAGCAATGGGCTTAAAGTCTGAGAGGACAAATTGAGCAGTAGACAAAACTTTGTGACAAAAGTGAGATTTGTGTCTGGAATGGATTGATTTGAACTGCTGTGGGCTTTCTAAATAAATGTTTTCTTAAAATCTTTCAGCTAATCTCCTATCAGGAATGACCTGGGACAGCCAGGCTAGTCTCGGGCTTAAGGGATGCATTAGGAGATGTCAAGATTCTTTCTTGTTCTATGACTTTGGCTTGTTTTCTTCTTTAAGGTTTGAATATTAATTAAGTAAAGTCAATATTTCAATCTATTGCAAACACTCTTTGGAGAGATTTCTCTTCCCCCTCACATCTCTTTGGCTTCAAAATTCTCTTATCTGTCTGAACACATCCTCTTTATAGACTTGCAGACATGAAACAAGATTTCAGGGTACTTAAGCATGTATTTATCTGTCTTCAAAAGACTGATATTTCAGTTGGTTTTCTGTTCATTGTTATATTCTTTGTCTTAGCCTATACTAAGGAAACATAGACTATGAAAAACCTTTTGATAATGGGGTCACAACCTTTTGTCATTGTTGTTGAATTTTGATTCAACTACCAACAACTCCCTTGCAGTCTGTATTTTTCCACTCTGGGTGGCACAGGGTTTCTGACCATAGCAAGCCTAAAAGAAAACTGTGAATCCAAAAATTTGCACAAATAAAGTTGGTAGAGTTTGTCTATTGTGATTTTCACTTGCATAGCCATTTTTCTCAAAAAAATGAGAAGATTTTAATGTGGAAAGAAATACTGGTTGAAGTTCAGTGGTTAAGTGTTCGTAAGGTAACATTATTTACAAGGCTTCTTTAACACTGTAGCAAATTTTTGAAAATCTTTTGGGAGTGTGCCATTAGGGCAACCTGCAGACACCACATCTGGAGGAAAAGGGGTAATGGACTAATAGGCACTCCCAAACGTGGTGTTTGGAAAGACTAACACTCCACTCCAAAAAGCATGCAACCTAAAAGATCGGATTCCTCTCCAGTGCTACTGGATTGATTTTTCTTCAGTTAAAGAAAAAAAAGAATTTCCTGGGACCACATTTAATTTGTTTCTCATGAATTAGTATCAAGTCAGTGTTATTCATCAAACGACAGTGAAACCCCATCACCCTGAATGATCTAATCATCTGCTTGAGGGCTACCGTCTTTCCTGACTTGGCGCAGTTGCAAGGAATTGGACATTTTCTAGCCCTCACCCCTAGCCTGGTTTCACTGAAAAACAGCATATGAGGAGTTAAGTGACTGGAGTGCCTACTTAAGGAAAGACCATGTGATTAAAATAGAAACAAAAGAGGTGGAAAGTGAGCCCATTCTAGGAAAATCCATAGTAAAACTTTTTTGGCAAAACTGGGAAGAAATAGTTTTACAGAGACAGTCCTCAAAACTTGCCATTTTAACTGCTTTAGGATTCCATGTGATAATATGAGGAAGAGCCTAGCAGTCCTAAGAACGTTCTTCAGTGAGGCTTCTTTCAGGTAGAGAGAAGTCTGCCAAAGACAGTGTAGGATTGAGTGCTCCTTCCAACATACCTCCTTCAACAGGTGAGACAACAGAAGAGATCTTTTGTTTTTCTACAATTTTTTCCTAATGACTGTATAAACTGAATGCAGTTCCTGACGTGCTTTTAGTAATATTCTGCACTAATTAGGCAAGATGCCAGTGGACAAATTACAACAAATATGTCTTTCTTAATCCCTTCACAGCCTCCCTGTGGGCTGCGGCCCTAATGAGCACGGGCTGCTGTGTTGCTCAGTTGCATGAGTGGCTGCACTTCTCCTTGTATACTTAGTATAATGGTAAATTAAAAAGTTGGTGAATTTGCTATCTTGCTGAAAGGGAGAAGTGGGTGATTTCTTTGCAAATTTTTTTCCTCTGGACTTTGAAAACCTGGAAAAAGATACTGTTCATAAGAAGCATTCATCTAATCACAAATCTCATTAAGACAGCTTGAGTGACAGCAGGTTACTGTGAACTCAAAGAGCATAGCTTTGCTTTCAGCACACTTTCCATTAAAAATAACTTACGAGATATGAAGAGAGTCAGAGCATAAACCACAGGGAATATACTCAGTGTAAAAGCACATCAATGACCAGACAAATCTGATTCTGGCCATGATATATACAGCATCTGCAAATGGAATATAGGCTTCTAAAGTACATTCAAGTATGTACAGCACCCAAAGCATCTAGTTGCTTTCCTCAGCTTCTGCAGAGGTAGGATATAACAGAACAGAACTGATATGTTGGTAAGTAACCATGTTAAGAGTGTATTGCAGACAGTGTGTGTCCTTGTCAGTCATGAAAACGCTGAAGTCACTAAATAGAGAAATGTCAATAACGTAAAGATTTCTATTCTGTCTCCAATTCCAAAGACTCCTTGTAAGATATTTTCTCCTAAAGAAATTAGGCAACATTTTCCTCGTGAGCCTGAAGAAGGAGAAAATATATTTGGAAGGTGGTTGAAAGCATGGGAGCATTAAGGGAGAAATCTGGAGTTAGGATTAAAAATTCCATTAAAATAGACTAAGAAAGGCTTATTCACTTCAATAAGGCAGGATAAAGACGAGTTATGAGAAGATCCATGAGAAAATCCTCATCAAATACTCCATTTCAGGCAGCATGTGTCCTTATGACAGGAAAGAGGCAGGGGCAGAAGCACTCTGGTGAGCTGCACAGACTTCACCCAAGGACCAGCTCTAGAGACAGAGTTGCTTGGGCTTCTGTGGGAAGGGAACATCTTTCTATTTAGTTTGCTTGCCAAGTCACAACACAAGCTTTACAACAGGTCTGTGATTAAACCTATGACATCTGGAGTGGACTTTTTTGAGTTCAGCCTGATGGTGTTCACCCCTGTGAACTGCCTGCTGGCAGAATGGCTCATCTAAAAGTTTGTTAGGGTTAATATGTGAGGACTTCATCCTCAGGAGAGAAGTGTGATGGGCACATTCTTTGAATCTACACTTAGAATTGATACAAACTGGAAAGAAAACCACTCGTTTGATTTCTTCTCTCTGTATCTCCCACCTTTATTCTGCAGTTCAATGGAATAGTCACATTTTCTACAGCTAAAACCAGATTAGTAGTTTCTACAGAAGAGAGCAATTCTTAAAAAAAAAAAGACCTCACTTTTCCTCCCTGCACATATATATTCCTTTTAATTAAAGTTATGATTACTTTTTTTCCATAACAGTCATTTTGGTTTATACCTTCATGTATTCACTGGGATGACAAGATGATAGAGGAGCTGTGATTGTTATGTAATCCCATGATTACAGGAGGGTTTTTTTTATAAAACCTGGTAGACCACTGATCAAGTCACTGAAGTTGGCTGTGCTTCAGATGAATGAACAGTGAATACTAGATAGGAGAGGGAGAAACAACTTGTACAGTGGGAATGAACTCTCTGGGGTAATAGTAGCTATTTGAAAAAATACATGGAATGTCCTTTCTTTATTGGCACCAAAGAGCTGCCAGGTGAGAAGGTCTCATGTTGTGCAGATACTGAAGTGACTCGTGATTCTGGAACTACTATTAATCTCAGTATACAGGTTGTGTCTTAGACACATGACAACCAGTTCAAACAATTAATAGACTTTCTGATTCCCTGCCTCACAACTTACATTCTCACAACACAGAAAGAGTATTTTTTTAAAAAAATCCACTGATTTAATCAAAGAATTTTTTTTCAGTAGAAGCACATTCTCAAATCATGCAGACACATCAAAGTTTGCACTGCTATGGGAACAAAGCTAAAGATGGTTTATGCTGTGACAAACGACTTGCAAGCGACTGTGAAAAGTGAGTTTATAAGAATGACACCTTTAGAGCTGATCTTGAAAGACATGATGTAACACAAGCATCTTGGGTTAGAAGGATGTTTTTATTTAGTTTTCCAATGAGACAGGTTACTTTCACCGCTGTTTTTACAACTCTGGCGTCAAAAACTATCAGCATGCATATATGAGCTATACAGGTAGAGACACATTTGCCAGTACAGAGTTAAAATTCTGTCAAACACTTTAAGAAAAACAAATACAGTCCCTTCCAAGCCCATCTAATAAAAGAACTGCTAAGTCAGGATAGAACATTGATCATAATGTATTTTCTTTATGTGATTCTAGTTGTTCATAAAAGAGCAAAAAAAATTTCTAGTATCTAATATTTAAACAAAACATACCTTATACATTTGGCTAAGCTGAAATATCATACCTTGCCAAATGAAAAAATGCTCTCTAACTGTAATTTCCCTACAGCTCAGTAGGTATGAAAGGCATGCAGTTCATTTCCTGCCCAGGGTGGGGAAAATGGGTAGGTCTGAGATACTATTGCTAGTGTGTTGGAAAAGATCTTATTTGTTAACGTTGTAGTTGACTGCATATACAAATTTGGACTCTTGGTCTCCTTGAAAGTTTCCCAGGTACAGCTTTTGCGTTGACTCTCTTTTAGCTCTCAATGGAAGGCTCAATGGGAGGAGGAATAGGTTTTTCCAGGGCATTACAGTCATCCGTGAGGAACACCAAGTCCTGGAGAAAAAAAAGAGAAGGCTGACATTTATATGGAGAAAGGCAGAAGAGAGCACAATGTCGAGAAGTTCTGGCCCTGCTCCAGTTTTGCAGGTCAGAGGACAGGGTGGAGACACAGGGGACTAAAAGCAGAGACTATGTCCTTGTTAGTGCATCTTGACCTACCCTTCTGCAGTAGGAGATCATGATAGTGTAGAGGCTCCGGGCTTTTTCCTTCAGCTCACTCACTTCAAGCACTCTCTCACAACTGGGGTAAGCCACAAATTCACGAAGTTTTGCCAACACACAGTAATTCTGTAAAGCATACAAAAGAGGTATGTGTAACCCTGCACAAACACAGGTTTATGTTCCTCATCCACCACTTAAAAAATTCTTACTGCCAGTGCGAGTACCTTGAATTCCTGCCTCTATGTCTGTGCAACCTATGTAACTTTTAGTTCAGAAAATTCACCATCAGTGTTTTGTAACAAAGATGTTTGGTTCTAACAAGGGATAAGTGCACAGATGCAGTTTAGGTCTGCCAGATTCTTTCCCACATGCTTTCGGAGATAGCAGTGCCAGTACAAATCAAATCTGCAGTTGGTGGAGTTACGTACAAAATAGGTGTCCCGTCTTCCTTTAAAGAGAGAACCTGGTTTAGCTCATAAACAGACGTTCAACATCTCACAGACATGATTCCTCTGTCCCCATACAGTAGGCAATTCTGAAAATGCCAGACAAAATATTTTTCAGAGAGATTTTCACTTCATCTTTTATGTTATGAAAACAAGGCACAGGAAACATTAATTTCACAAAGCCCTTGTGAAGCAGTTAAATAAATATCCCAGCTCTTTGTTTAAAGCAAGGGAAACTGAGGCTCATATTGCTTGTTCTTTGCAATGAAGTGAGGCACTGGCAACTCTGCAATTGGGATCTAGAGGGTCCTGACTTGTGAGACTTGACTGTGTAGTTGCCTCTGGCAAAATGTCAGACATCTCTTGCTCTGTTTGATATTTCCTACTTTTTAGTTACTCAGTGGGGCACTGGGAAAAGAAGCAAACTGTGTTGTATATCCCAGGTCAGGAGGCTATTTTTCTTTGCTGGGAGATGACTACTGCTGTCTTTTCTCAGTATCACACTTCCATATCCTCGGGTACAGTTTTTCTTTCTGGATTCAACAACTGGCTATTTAGAATAGGAAAAGTCAGCAAGGTATTCCTGCATTTCTGTTTACTAAAACTGTCATGCCAGAAACCAGTCATAACATAAAATGAAGTAGATCTATTAAGTGAAGAAAGTTTTCTGCATTTCTTCTTTGCACTTATTTTATTTCTGAAAAAGCTCTGTCACAATAATTAAAAATTTACAAATGGTAATCACTTCAAAATATTTATTTCCTCTTTTCTGAAGTTTTAAAAAAATAAAATCTCAGAAACTCCATAGGGATTTTAATAAGGGTCAAATGATAATTTTTTTTTTTGTCACTCATGTCTCTAGTCTATTTAGCTTTAAAAATTAGTTTCAAACCACTCTTCTGGAGTACAGTCTTTAGAGTTATTCTCCCTTTTCATTAGCTTCACAATAAAGAAAGAAGTGTGAAAACTTACATGTATGTCCAAGTACAGTCTGGGCAGCATCTCCACACATGAATCCTGCAGAAAAGAAGAAAGACTTATTGCAATTTTACTCGGAGAGAAATTTGTGTCAAAGGCAAGCAACCCACAGCGTCTTTGCAGGAGCAGTTTTTAGGTAAACTCACCTCAGCTTTGGAGGTCTGTAACTCCTTAAAGGACTCCGTGATTTCTTTGCTTAGAGACAACAACCTTGAGTAACAAGTTGGAGGGGCTGCGTTGGCTAACAAGGCAGAAGAAAGCAGAGCAATCAGGCTCAGCAGCATCTTCATTGTGAGGAGTTTGTCCAAGGGAGGAGGAAGGGAGGGAAAAACTCAGCTAGTGGTTAGGCACTGGTAAGCATCAATGAGTAAGTTTGACAAGTCAGCCCCCAATTAAATAGTCTTCTGCATCAATGGGGGAAAAAAAATGTGGGGGTGGTCCGAGCAGCAGCTTGCTGCTGGTTTAAATTTCCTGCCAACTTATGAGACAGAGCGCCCAGAGCTTTCCTACCCAGAGCAGGAAAAGGAGGGAATGAGGGTAACAATAACAAACACTATTGGCACTTTTTATTCCAGAAATAAAACAATCTAGTGAGCATCTCAAGCAACAGAAATATGTGTAAGAAAGAGCAAAGGGTTATCAGAGGGTCACCCTGTATGTACTGTGGCACTTACGCCTCTTGAGAACATAATGTACAGCTGTGGGTCTACATACAAGGTCTGACACAAAAAATCCCTCAAGACTGTGTCCATAACTTTTTTATTTAACAAATTAAGAAAATAAGCAATCATCACCTTCAAAATAGGTTCCTTCTGAGTTGACACACAGCTGCATACGGTGCTGCTAATATTCAACACAATTCCACAGATCATTTTCTGAAAGGCTGTGAAGGATCCCTGTCATTTTTGCTTTCACATCTTCTACTGACAAAATACTGGTTGCTTTGACCAATGACTTGATCTTTGGGAAGAGGGAGCCAGGTCTAGTGAATAGGGTGGGCACTCAAGCACCTTATTATTAGCTAGAAACTGCTTCACAGACACAGTGTTGTGGGCTGGCACACACCAATGTCTTCCATCAGAGGGTAAGAAAACCTCTTGAACGTGTCCACTCATACTGAGTGAAGTGATCAAGTTGAACCTTGTCTCACTGTGAGACTCTTTGTCTCTCCCCTTGCACTCTTGGTTCCTGAGCTATAGGATTAATCTAGTTTTTTTCTTTTTTGTTGGACCTCGTAGGCTGCAGATGAGAGATGTACTTCCAGGACAGGTATCTTATGTTAGCAGTATCGATCAGAATTGCCTCTCATCCTTAGCAAGTCTGAAAGGTTAACACTGTAAGGAAACCTCCCATGTCCAATATAATTTTCTCTTTTCAACCTATGCACAGGCTCAAAATTTTGTAATCAAAAGATTAGTGCTTGTTTTGGCTGCTGTGTATTTACAAATTAACGGTATCAAACAGAATGAATACCTCTCTATATGGCTGTTATAAATGTATAAAAACTATTTTTCCTTCTGAGTTGAATTTATGAATTATGAATTTATTAGATGCCAGATGGAGCTGAGAAATCCAGATGCTGGGATGCAGGCGTGAGGTTGAACATATGTTGTTCTTACATGTGATTTGTCCTGTAAAATTGAGGTACCCTTGAATGAAGAACTGATTATTTCAGAAGTTATCTCCCTCCTGCACAAAAAAATCCCACACCACTTTCAAACTCAGATCCTAGGTAATCAGTAAAGCAGTAAAGTATATGATGAAGTACTGCAAGCCCTTGGCATTGTAATAGACCAGGAAAGTTCATCTGAGGTGGGAGAAGGGAAGACAACTGAACACCTGTAAAAGAAAGAGACTTACAAGCAATTTTAGAGAGAAAAACAGAATCTAGTTTTTGGGGAAAAAGAAGTATTCTGTATGTTGCAGAGGACTTTGACTTCAATCCACCAAAGCACCAGGAGAAAATGGGGAAAGAGAGCTGCATGCTACCATCTTGTTATGCATTTCTTTGCTGTCATAAAGAGTGATTGATTCATGTGCTCCTGAAGTTAGAGTGCTAGATACTTGGAGAGGAAAGAAAAATTGGGAGTCCTGGCTGTGGGGAATTTAGGATGAGTGTTGGTGAACAGGCTGCTGGGTTTTATTTTCAGGAAAGAGAGTAGCCTAGACAAGTGAACGAAGAGGTCAGAGGAAGACAGGAAATCTTCTGAGATGGCCCCACGCAGCTGAATCACGGAGCTAAACAAAACTACCCAGTGCGTGTCCAAGGAAAGGATGCTTTTACTGTGAGCCTTGATGGCAAAGAAAAAAATGTCTTAATCACCATCTCATTGCTGTAAAGAACAGCTGAGGGTGGGAGCGAAATATTGTCCTTCTAGCATGTTTTCATTTGGCGAGTTGCTAAAATGTAGTTGCTCTGTCAGAAGAGTTGTCTTCTGAATAGCATAAATGCTATCCCAGTACAAGAAGCCAGCAATCGAGCTGCTGCTAAGGATGACTTCAAAATAAAGCATTTCCTTTTTTTTTATGATGGCAGCTGAAAGCTATTTAAAAACCTGTCTTTAGGGTGGGATGACTCTAAAAGTGCCAATGCTGATCTGGAACTGAGCTATGAATTGGTTGCCTAGGGCCAGAGAGGCTAACATGGATCTTCCTATTGCCCAGGGTTATCAAATTCACAGCCTGTGGACTGAATCTGCCCCTCCACCTTGTTTTATCCAGCCTGGCACCTTGTTTCCACCTGGCAGCAGCACCCAACTCTTTGTCCCTGTGCTCCTGCCAGTGCTGGGCATGTGTGCAGCGTGTGACGCTCGTTACGCTGTAGGAGCAGGAGCAGGAAAATGGTGGAAACTGTGAGTTTCCTGCTATATCCTAAAGCAATGCCCTGTCTCCCAAGTCAGGGTGCAAGCCCCATGTCACAAAAGCCTCACCCAGTGTCACGTCTGAGGGAGCCTGGCATAAATGTTGGAGACAACTTATTGCAGCCACAGCTCTCAGCTCCAAGAAGACACGCAGTGGAGGAAATGCCCAGCACTTGCTTAGCACTGAGGGCTTGTGATTTTTGCCACAAAAGTGACAGACCTGGAATTCATCACTTCCTCAGTTTCTGAAGGGGCAAGGTGTTAGGTTGGATTCACACGTTCTGAGGTAGTGACAAAGGAAAGGGGGAGGAAAGGAATGTCACCACCATTTATGCCTTTGCCCTTGAAGTCTGGGTCCAGACCTCATCAAAACATTTAACTAAATAAAAATATGACTCTCTGCTTTTTAAATGGGGCAAAATTGCTGAAATAATTTGCTCTGAAATTTTTGCTCAGTTGCAGTATTCCTGCCTTGTGGTTTCTATTTGACCCCATAAAACCTAACTCAAGGAAAGCCACCTGCGATGGATTTCTACTCAAATAGTTAAAAAAAAAGATACCCTCAGAAATACTGGGAAAAAATGATTTTTTTTTTTTTTAAAGAGGAAGGACAAGAGTTTAATTCCTCACCTAAATCTTCTTCCTGGGCCAGATTACACACGTAGTTGACTCTTACCGAGATGGATAATTTCTGACATCAGCTCATCAGCATTTCTGTGCATCTCGGCGTGCGGAATATACAACTCAGTTCTCAGTTGTTTTCTATCTGTAGCTCATTAGCAAGATTATCCTTGAACTCTGAATATATTCAATTTATGGTCCAGATACAAGAAAATCACTTCTTTTTCTCTAAGAAACTCACTGGTGAGTTCAGGAGAACTTGTTAGTGGCACCAGGCACTGGAAATCCTTCCAGTCTAAGGCACCTGCCACAGCTCTGAACCAGATACACAGTTACAGAAGCCCTTGAAACTCTGGATCATTTTCAGTGGATGCTTTTATGCAGTCACTTATGCAGATTCTTGTGCATACTCTGTTTTTGGTAGAAAAGGCCTTTTACAGGCAGCCACAATCTGGTCTCAACAAAGACTAATAGCATCTTGGAGGCAATATTCAAAATGGACACGGGAATAGTCTTTAGAGCTACAGGAGGGGAAGGGACAAAGATCAAACTATGTTAGTGTCCAAAATCGCCTAAGTATTGCTTCTGTGGAGAAGAATCTGCTATTTACAGCCCTTCCAGTCTGTGAGACAACACTCATGCTGGCATTAGAAAGGAGCACAGAGTGGTCAGTTTGTGCCAACATATTTGTAACGATCATCGTGACATGGATATCTCCTCCACAGACACGTTTAACTTAGTCCTCAATTCTGCAAGCATATTATGGCTCCGAGGGCTCAGGTTAGACACTGGCTGAGTTTCACATCAGTTCTTGAGGCTAATGATGTTGCTAGGTCCCCAAGTGCTATTTTCAGTGCATTTTTTTACTATTTTATCAGGAATATTCCATAGAAAAACAGACACATGGGCTGAGAGGAAAATCAGAAGCCTATCACAACAAAACTTAATACAGGTTTTTTAAAAAATGTTTGAGCTATGTTGTCCTTTTCCATCTGAGTTACTGAAAACTCAAACAATAATATTTTTCTAAAAGTCAAAAGACTCACTATGCAGGCAGAAATTCCTCCCATGTTTGAACAGTCTGCCAGGGCTTCCACCAGCTTTTAACAAAAACCCTTTCAATCTGCTGACTTCCTAATACCAAAATACAGTTGTTTAATGAAAATGTTTATTTTCAAATAGTTGGGGACTGCCATGAGACACCTCATGAAATGAGCTTCTGATTAAATTGAAAAATAGGAATAAGAAAAGAAAACAGCACTTTACAGACAAAGCTCTATGTATTTAAGACATGACTCAAAGCTCTGTGACTCAGCTGGTTCTTGTGGCAAAGGTGTCACTTGTTTCAGAGCTGAGCTAAAAGAGGTGTTCACAGGCTTTTTTGGAAACCTTGGCTTTTTGGTTAAGGTCTTGCCTGATTGTTGTGTTTTTCCTCACTGTGCAACACTGCACTTTGTTGAGCTCTTTTTGTAGACATCAGCACTGAATTTTGGGATAGGGGTTGTGCAGCCTCATGCATTGCACTGGGTGTCCAAAGTGCCAGTACACAATGCTGAGAGCTGCCCCAGTACAGATGGGAATCTGGATACCTCAAAACAATGTGGCTGCATTTGAAGCTGGGGTGATCCAACACGTCTCCTTTCCTCTTTGATGTTAGCAATAAGTTTCTGGCAATGATCTGCATAGCTTGGCCAGACTGTGGGCAATGGACAAGGCAGGCAAGCTGGACCTGTTGCCGGGCTCATGTTGCAACATCATGTCCATGTGAGAGTTAAGCGAAAGTACTCTTTGCTTACTCAGTGATGTTGACTTCTTTTTACTACACTGTTGTCATTATTTTTAAAAAATACACATATATTGAGGAAAGAGATGTTACTGCTCAAAGCCTGTTCTTAGATAAAATGGTTATAGAAGCAGCTAAGCCATCTGGGTCAGAAAAAAAATGAGATGTTCTGAAATCTAGAGGTTTTGCCAGCATGATCCTGGCACTGGACGCTTTCATTGTGGGAGAACACATGGAAATGGAGAGTTCTAGGGTCCAGAACAGAGAGAGGACAGCCCAGCAGGCCTAGGGAATAGGAATAATTTCCTTGTTCTGCCTCGGACCAATGACCAAATCATCGACTCTGGGTGTGCTTACCAGCCCTCTCTCTGGGTGCTGTGTCCAACCTGTTTTGCAGAGGGATAGTGGCTTGGGCAGCAGGCTCCCTGACTCCTCTGGGGTATATGGAGCTCGGCACAATGACAGTGCCCAGGGTAGCTTGGAGATATCTGCATGAGCATCCATCACTGTTGTGCAGACATAGCTCGGCTTGTCTGTGTCTTGGCTGCTGTCTGTATAATGGGGATAATTGTATTTCCCACGGGCACTCTGGGAACACAGCCATCAACACCAGGGAGACGGGAGATTACGCGGTTTTAGCCCTGTCAGTGATACTCTTTTCAGAGACTGCAAGGCTTATTGATTCAAGTAATGCAGGATTTAGAGTCTTAAGCCTTCACTGCCTTGCTAAGAAAAAGGCAGTTTTACCATAGAGTCACTTGCAGACCTCTCCGGTGAAATAACAGCAACGCATTCAACCCAGCTCCCTGGCCATGCATGGGCTTGGGCAGAGCTGTCTTCTTGCCTCCTGGCAGCGCACAAGTGCCTTGTCTGTGCTGCATCTGGGCTTCAAGATCACTCACATGTGTGAGCTGTCTTAAAGTGATACCATTTTTTATTAACACTGAAGCCAGGGCTTCAATACCAGGGTTTTGAGGAGAGAGCCTTGTTCTGGTTTAGACCAGTACTCCACAGTAAAAGCAAGTTATTCACGCTTTCCTGCCCTCTCCTTGCCCTTGCTCCCCCCCCTCTCTACACATGCACATGCAAATGTGGCAGATAGCTCCAGGTCTTATCGTTGCTGGTCAGCTTCCCACCCTCCCTGATTACACTCCTGATGAAAAATGATGTCAGTCAGCAAGCAATGTATCAGCGGTGATACAAATAAATCTATTCATCTACCAAATCTGTCCCAGATACAAGCCCACTGGGGAATTCAAGGGCTGAAAAAAATGCAAGATCTGAGCTATCTGTTCTCAGATGTTGTCCCTCCAAGGAAGTCTTGTCTATGCTGTGGTTATTCTGTAAGGAGATGAGGGACTTTTAATTTTCTAGGACTGGTATTCCCACACCTTTCACAAGCATTATGTCACTAAGAGAAAATAGATGGATGAAACTGAAAGTGCAGCTTTGTACAACAACCCGGTCCAAGCCAAATAGGAATCTAAATAGACTTCTCTGCTGTACTACAGCCTGCACAGGAGCATTTTAGTAGCTGCTTAGCACACTAGTAGACTCAGTTTTCTATTTATTCTTGCCTACAAACCTGAAAACGTCAGAACTTATGTTGCTGTGTAAATTTCTAAATACAAACAACATTTTTTCCAGCAGGCTAGCACAGACAAAAGGCAAAATAAATTCTCATCTCAGCTGGCTGAGCAGATAAATTATGGGTCCATATAATGCATCACATCTCCATAATTCTACTTGCTTTTCTATACACTGCTTTTCACATTTTATATTTAAGCACAGTGGAAGAAAACCTGCCATCCCTGAAATCAAAGATGGAAGTCACAGACTCCTGCAGATCCACATTCTCACTCTAGATTAAAACTTGTGTTCAGTTCATTGGCCTTAGTAGCACAAAAGTCCTCAAGCCAAAGCAAGAGTAAATCAGAGGCATTGTTTCTTGCTTCTCACAGAGAGCATTACTTTTTGGAGTCCTGTCTGTTGGAGACACAGCACAGGTTCAAAGTCACCTTTGCCAGTGCCTTAAAGCCAAACGATGTGACAAGCACTTCGTACAGGGGTAAATACTCTTCTGTGGAACAAAAAGTACAAAATAGGGTAGAATAGTTGATGATCCTGAAGTGATGAATATAAGTGGAATTTCATTCTATTTGAGCAATAAATAAACTTAATTAATATGTTTTTGTTCTGTCAACTTATCTTGCAACAAAGAAAAAAATAAATATCTAAGTGTGTCAAAAGCTGTTGTCAATACCAGACTGTGTCTCAGATGTTATTGTCATTTAAAACCGAATTTCATTATTCATTGCAATTTTTCCATTTTAAATACCTTTGATAAAAATAAAGGCCAAAAAAGAATTTCCTGCTTCTGAACCATATGTAGTGGATTCTCAGATGCCTAGGTGCCTCTACAAGTGTGTTTTTGGTTTGCATTTGTTTACGTTGAGCGAATAAGAAAATAATTAGCTGAAGATAAATTAAAGGTAGCTGCATACCTGCATGGCAGAGTTGACAACTCTTTATAGTAATAAGACTGTAGCTTGCAGCAGGGTCTTGCCTACACCAGGAGGTTGTCCTGCTCTCCCAGCAGAGACAGAGCAGAGGTAGTGTTGCCTCCCTCCATCTGGCTGGATGTAGGTAGAGTTCAACAGGCAGTTTTAAGAATATCTGCAAAGATGAGGTGCCAAAAAAGCCCCTCCTGCCTGCACAGCTGGTTCTCAGACAGCTTCCCCCGACAGGTATGTTAATGCAGCCCACCTTCACCTTAGCATGGGTGTCCAGGTCAGCCAGTACCAAGGAAGGGATGGGTGTCCATGGTCACTGACTGAGTGAGTCAGATCCAAGGGTGGCTTGGAGGACTTCTGGAGCAACAACGTGTGTGTCTACTGACTCTCATGGTTTTAGAAAGTGTCATTTTACTGTCACAGTTATTCTCTAAAGGAAAGAGAAATAACGATACAAAACTGAGAAAATTTTACAGCTGAGTAATGTACTGAGGAAGGCTCTGAGGGATGGCACAAGAGAAATATTCTGAGCAAAGATTCACCCCAGTTGCAGCATTATGCCTTTCATGTGTAGAACAAGCCAAAGTCTTTAACGTCTATACTTTTAATTTTAGACAATTAAGCTAATTTCCATTATAAGACTAATCAAATGAACATTTATTTTCCTTCTTTCTATTTGGCTGCAGCTTTTCTTGTTTTGTTTTGTTTGTTTGTTTGTTTGATGTTTTAGAAGGGTTGTGGCTGGGGAAGTGAGAACTTGGCTTGATTTAAAATGTAAATGCAATTCTATCAATCTTTCCCTTCGCTAACAGACTGCCTGGGCATTTTAAGGGCATATAGTGAAAAGGAAACTGTGACTGCTGAAGAAAAGCCACCCCCTGCTGTTCCTGTTCATATTTATTTCACAATCGGCCCATTGAAATGGTGTGATTCACACTCTGATGCTGTCGTTGTCTAGCTGGCAAAGTCACTGGTGAATTTAAAGAAGTTTCCCAAGCTGAAAACCAGGCACACAGCATTTGGGGCAAAAAGCAATCTTATCAGCAATGAGAGTGAGTGACTCACTGCAGTGATCTCTCTTGCTGAGAGCTGAGGTTATCCTTACAAATGAGAAGCTCTCTTGAAATAAGCCGTCTTCAAAAAAACTGTGAGAAGAATGTTGCTTTTGAAATGTAAAGTGTCCTTCTGATATACATATACATAGAGTACACAAGAGTAAAGTCATGCTAAAGTTTGCAGAGGAAATTTAAATGTTCTTTGTTAAAACATTGTTCTTCAAATAAATAGTCCAAAAGGGCAAAAGAATAGGTGAGTGCAGGAGGGAAAGTGGCTGCTCAATTCCTCAGTAATCTTAAGTAAATATTAAAGGAAAACCTTGTCTGTTCATCTTAAATTGTCTGCAGTTAATATAGTCATTGTCTACCTTATAACCAACCTGTGTGAAATAATGGCTTCCTGGTAACACAGACACACGGCTGAGGCATTATCTTCACCATATTAATCATGCTCTATCTTTGTGACAATTACGACCATATACCCTTGCAGTGGCATAACTTAAAACAAAAAATTAGGAGCCAGTATGAACACAGAAGATCAGAATACTCTGAAGAAATAAATAAAGATCCCTAGAGACCGTATTAATTGAAATAATTTAATGTATTATGTGCTTGACTTATGAATTTTTGCACAGAATTTCAGCTATAATGTGAGAGCTCCTTGTATGGCAATGGAAGGGTATGTAAAAAATGCTAAGTTTATTACTACCTATTTTCTCATTAATCATGTGATAAATGTTAGCCATTAGTCAGAATTGCCACAAAAAAGGTGAATGCAATCTTAGGATGTGTTGGAGGAGTGATAGCCAGCACAGACAACGAGTCACTGACATCAGTGTAAAAGCATGGATCCACTCATCTGGCATATTTACACACACTTTTGGTTACCCATAGTTGAAGAGGATGAATTCAAACTGCACGGGTTGCAGAAAGAGCCGTGCGAATATTCAGTGAACAGGAGAGACGGAGCAATGTGGGCACTTTCCCTTCTATGTCCCTTTCCTCGTCACCCCAGCTACTTTTCCAGCAGCTGGTTCCATGTCCTGCTCTTCTGGCAAAGCAGGCTGTTGGCTCTGTGGCTCAGGGTGCTGTAGTCCCATTGCAGCCTCTCATTCACAGCCCATTTTCCTTTAACTGTTACTGGGAAGTTCTGAAATAGGGGTGGAAAGGGAGGTGGTCCTGCAGATAATCTTTCTATGCATATACATCCCAGCCACACAAAGAAGTAGAAATCCAGGCTCACAAGGACTGCAGAGCTCAGGGAAGCTGGAAAATCCTGCTTAGCTGCCCTTCGGATTGCGCATTCCCTTGATTGCTGACCAGTAGCCATTGCTTTGACTGATATGAAAACTGAAGCTGCAGAAGCACAGGGCGATGGTCCATGGATTTCTAGGACAGAGTCTAAAACTGCCTGCAACAGAAGCTGGGGGTCTTGAAGTCCAGCCCAGAACAGGACCATCCAGAGAAGCACAGATGCCCCACTGGACTCTAGTCTGAACACAGCACTAAAGCTGCCGTGCAAGCAGTGATACACAGCTATGCAGTGCTCTCAGAAAGGCTGGGTTTGCTCCTGGGGAACGTGAAAAACACACACACAGGCAGCACAGCAGCTGCCGCACTATGAACTGCACTCAGAACATCAACCCATTTTATTCATTAATTGTACACTAACAAAAAACGTTGGCATCAACTTTGTTCACATCAAAAAGACACAGTTTCAATTCTTTCTATTGCATAATTTAGGTACATGAGCTTCTGTAATAAAATAATGTGCCGGGCTGAGAATGATAGCATTGTCCACACCATTTTCACTCTGACACCAAAGAGAAATGGAGCCAATAGAGTAAAAGAAACTGAACAACATTCAAGAAAGTATCAAAGTGATCAAAGCAGACTCTTTGATTCCGCTTTACACATACTTTTCAAAGAAGGGTTACATATCCAACCACAGTGCATCAATTCTTGATGCCAATAAACCAGCTCTGTTTAGCTTTATACTTTGATAGGAGCAGGAACAAAAAAAATTCTTTAGTGAGATGCATTTTCTAAGCCTTACTATCAAGTGCTGAACTCGCTAGGAAAAGGCTAAATCCATTTGTTGCTTTCTGAGGAAGCTGTATCCTCACTGAGAGAAACCCAGTGTCAGGCCTGAGTAGCCCTGTAGAAGGAACAGCATGTGCAAGCATGAGGAAAAGCACTGAGATGATCTTTCTGTTCATCTGTATTTAATACACTTTGTTAACAGACCAAACCTCAGAGGAAAAGAACAACTTACAAAGCACGTGGAATGTGTTTAAAGAGTGGTTTGTAAAAATGTGCCTGGTCATAGTCCTTTTATACCTAGAAAATACTGATTACTTTCATATATTTATCTCCCATTATTTTCCCAAAGAGACAGGTAAGGTTTCAAGCCTCCTGATCTAAATGCATTGAAGTAAATACTATTTTTTGATGTTATAATTTGACCATTAATGATGTCAAGCATAAAGCTTTTCTTATATTCTGGCAGGATGTACTCCATTTCTGTCTTTGTAAAATCTGATTTTCTCTTCATGCTGCAGCAACTGTAAAGCAAAAGCTGCCCCCAGGGAGGTATTTTGTTTAGCTGTGCGGACACATTCCTCCAAGAAATATTAAAGCCAAACCACGCACACACATACACACACACAGACACTGTATTAGAAGAATTCAAACCTTGAACAGAAAACAAACCAGTGCTGGATTTGAGGTCTGAACGTCAGTGCATGTTGAATTGGTTTTTTTCATGTTTTCCCTTGTTTTAGCAGCTACAGCTGCAGACAAATATAGGCACTTTCCAAACGCAGAGAGCACTGCCCAAAGACAGCCCTGTATTCTCTGCCCATGTCAGAGCTAAAAAAAAAAAAAGTAAAGAATAAGAATTTGCATATCCAGCACTTACTTGGTTTTTTATGCATGAGACAGACATGCCATAAGTCAGAATTTGCTGCAATGTGAACATCAAGCATATGATTATGGAGGAAAATTCATGGAAGACAGGAGATGAGAGAAGATGTAGATGTATATTTACTCTTTTTTACATTCTTTCCTTTCTGCTCACTGAAGGTAGAGCTATGAGAACAGTCAAGCTCTATTTTACTCTGAGATGGAACCAGATTCTTCCCACTCCTCCACCCTGGCATCTAGTGTCAGGAACAGGACAACAGATACAGTAAAGTGATTAAAACTATCAGAGTCCAGCCCTTGCTTAGGATGTTGCTTCTGCCCTGAAATAGATCTATGAATAGTCCAGAGCTCTTTTTAAACTGAATGACATCCTAGTACTTTGATTCCCTTCTTTTTTTTTGCTTTTTTATTTAACACATGTATTTATTTATCTGTCTTCTTTATTTGCTGAACTTTATTTATTGAGCTTTTTATTTATTTTGCTTTATTTATTTTGTGGGTTCTGACCACAGAAAGTAAATATAATAGGGAATTGTGGGCTCAGTGCAGACAGCTCGGATGACACCAGTCCATGAAAGGTGCTTCTACAGCCAACCACAATCATGGGTTTCCCACCTCTATTGCCCAAGCAAAGCCCATGAGGAATCACAACTTCTCATGCCAGTGAGCTCAGGGTCTGTCTTTCTTGGTGCTCCCTCATTACTAACTGTCCCGAGGGGCAGCAGAGTAGAGGAAAAGGCAGAAGGTGGGTGATCCTGTCTTAAGTGGGCAAAGAGCCACGATAGGTGCCAGTTTTTGATGCTGGAGTGATACAGAAAAATGGCTATGCTCAGAAATAAAAACACCACAAGCCTTGCAATGGACTTTGTAGTTTGTTTTACTCAAAGGTATTCCTGGGTAGGGACTGTTTTTACAAGTGTTTTGGGCGGTGTTGAACATAGCATCATTTCTTAGCAGATGAATTTGGTAATTACAAAGCAGATACTTAAAAGCTATGGTAAAACTAATGTAAATGAGAGCATTGTTCTGTTGCTTAAGCTGACATTAAACAGTAGGTGTGACAATTACATTCTTGGAAGAAATACAAGGTAATTTTGAATTAGACTGCTGATGCTGAGAGATCCTTTGTATAGAACTGGTGTATGAATTGCCTGAATTTCCAGTGCAATATATTAAGGAATTTCAGCTGTGTCAGAGATTAACATCAGATGCTGACTTCTTTTTTAAGGAAAGCACTGGTCAAAAGGAGAAGATGGTGTTCTCCCTGGGGAGAAATCCAAGGTCGACATCCAGCAAATCTCTTAAGAACATTGAATTTAAACATACTACTGAATTTACTAAGAGCATTCTTCTACTTGAAAATGTGTGAACACATGTGCCTATAGCATATATGGTAAGAAAAAAACACCCAGAAAAAGTTGTGGACAAATGCTTATGTGCAAATGTCTAGTCAAGTGTGCTATGCTTTGGTTGACTCCATGCTGCATAGTTCAGAATCATCTTTAATGAACCACGTGGCCATTGGTCCTTCTGAAGCATAGATGCCTCTGGGAATGTAGTGATTTTTTCTTTTTTTTTGTTTATGCATGCTTTATTTTCTTAATTCCTTTCATCTTTTGCCTCACAGCCTCCAGTAAGGGAATGAAGTCTACCGTTAATGTGACTAACTGGAGGAAGGTTGAAGCACGGAATAAGAAGACACTAGAAGTGATTATCTACTATGCTGCTGAGAGCTGAAGACTAATTTCCAGATGACATATGTTGTTAACACTGCTGAATGGATTACAGCTTAGGGGGAAAAGTCATAGATCAAGACTCCCACTGAGCTAGAAACTGTGCAAATGTGGTGAAAAGGTGATCTCTGGGTCACAGAACTTTGCTACAACCTCTGCACACTTCTCTATTCTACTTACTGCTGTTCTTCTCCCTTTGTTTCTTTACATCCATTAACAACATATTTTCCTTGTCTGGAAACTGCATGCCTTGCTTAGTATTTGTTTCAGGAAATCGATAAATGAAAAGTGTCTGTGCTAATATGGTGGATTCCTCACTGTTGTGTCTACTGCTATCAATGAATCATTCCCACTTCAGATAGGAGATTTAGAAGGTAATCAAATTCCTCTCCCTTCCAAGACACACTGTGTTCCTGAGCATTCCACCATTTCAGCTGTTAACCATTCACTCAGGCAGAGCATGTACATTTGAAAAAGTCTGTAATCTGTTTTGTGTGTTGTTGCTGACAGGTTTGGGGTTTTCATGGTCATGGGATGCTCAGGCTGGCCAACTTTTCCTCCAACATTTCACCTTAAAAGCACAAATGCTCCTTGTGGAGTTTATTTTATTTGGCAACATTTACTACACACGTTCTTTGTGTCAGTCTCTCCGAACAGCTTCTCCTGTTTGGGTTTAAAAAGCTCAAAAATTTGCTCAAAAAGCAAATTCTTCATTTTTATTATCACTTTGGTACTCAGTCAGAGCACTCAGGTGCAGTTGGCTGTCCTGCTCCAGCTGGTATACAGCTTCAGAAGGTGTCAGCTCAGCCCCTGCTGTGAGTGAGCTGTCACGTTCGTGTCCTTAATACTGTTATATCAGAAGAGACTCTCCTGACTTTAGACAGACTCATCCAATGCCAACCACTGGACTGCACCACATGCATAAGAGATGTTATCGTCTCTGTAGTGGTTTCCATCTTGAAGATATTGAGGGCTGAAAATGTAATATTGTGAGCTGAGAGTTAGGCTGGAAAACCTGAAGGCATAGGGAAGCAGGAGAGCACAGAATGAACTGGGAGAGCACAGATTGAATCGGGACTGAGTGAAGGACCAGCAAGTTCTGCACTGACATAAAGAAAGCAAGCAAGAACTAGCCATATGTTCAATGCTGCCTAAAGAAAATACATTGCCTCTTTGGTAAAGGAGTAAATGCAAAAAATTCAGGAAGCAAACACATATTCAGATGTGTTTCATGCATGCACAACTGCACTGCTTTAGAATTTATTATCTGTTCAGTAACTGAACACACTACAGCTCTTTAGGCTCGGTGTGTAGTGCTGTAGCATGTAAAAGAAAAAAAGAATAAATGGGTTGATTGTTTCACTATATGCTACTCTGATTTTTACGATTCTGACCATTTCTCTTTCCTGTCTAATATTCAATTTCAAAGGCAGCTTTTAAAGTATCTTTAGTAATTGAGTCATAATCAATGCTTTGATAACTACACTGAGGTATCTTGGTTTACATGCCAGGACAGATGCTGCTGGAGATTCAGTTTTCATTTGGTTATTGCAGTGTAGGAGGTTTATTCTGACTCTTTTGGACATATTAGTTTTCAAATGGCCCCTGTGATACCCTTCTTAAGAAAACCAGATACTTTCTGGTCTATTAATTTTCAGCAATCAACCAAAACCAAATGGCTTTGAAAACAGCTAAGAAGTTTTTTGATAAAGGAGAGATTTTGGATGCTTTTGTGCTGGATTTAAAGAGGTGACATTTTCTCACGTAACAACTAGTACAGTTGTTAGTGTTTATGTAAGACAAGTATCTTAGGATCCCAGTGAAGTAGCCACTGCTCAGCAAGTGATCTGAGGAGATCAGAAGCAATGGTAAGTGGAAGAGAAAATGCTATATGGATAGTGAGCAAGAATATTTATTTGCTGCCAAATTACTGCCATGCCCAAGGCCCATAGTAGATCAACATGAGCTGGAGTGGTTTGATCTTCTGCACTCTTGCAGCTACCCCCTTCTCAGTAGGTGACCCAGATGAAAACTGCCAGGACTTCTGTAAAATCCTCATTTCTGAACACACTCGCAAATACTTTCCTTGCCTGGAACAAGTTCATTGCTCTATGTGAGAAAAGGTCACTGTTGGGCTTGTAGCAGGAACCGTTCGTATAAACAACAGGCTTCACCACCAACACAATTTTACCTCAACATTTTCCCTCCTGTGTTTATCTCCCTCCAAGGGCTGTTGGTTGCTCTATTGAAGATTCTCATAATTTCAGCAGTAAGCCACAGCAGGCTCCTTTCAATCAACAGCAGCCGCGTCACAGCAAGCAACACAAGGAACACATTTCCCTCCAAGCAAGCACACTCTGACTTCATTTAGGCACATAAATGTTCTCCAAATCCCAAATCACCATCTTCCAGCCAAGCAAGACAAAGACTGCAAACTGAGTTGAAACAAAACAGACAAGCAAGTTGAAACTTTTTTTCCTGTGGAAAAATAACTCAAATATTTGTGCTTTGCCTACCTGCAGGATCTGGGCTAAGGGCCCAAGCCCTTTTGGTGGGAAACATGGTCCTACTTTGACCTGCAGTTGAAAATTTATCATGTTTCTCAGGAGAAGTAAAAAGAATATAACTTTTGGGAAACTTGGTACAAAAAATAAAACAGTTTTGAAAAACTGCCTTCAGTGTTGTTACCCAGATTTTGACTTCAGTGGAAGGGAAGCAGGAATTTAATCATTGACAATAGTTTACTTTCTTAAGTAAAACACATCATCATGTATATTTAGTAGAGCAAAAGAACATTATAATATCTGAATAAAAGAAACATAGCAGAATTATGGGAACTTCTTAACATAATATGGACTTATAACAGTATCAAATTATCAGTCCTACAGGGCTGCAAATACTAAGGCTTCTAGAAAACCACAGACGTGAAGAGTGTAACTGGTTTTCCACTTCTGCACTGACTAGTTTGTGTGGAAAGCGTTCCTTCCCCTTCCTAACCAAGTATGACTATTCCATACTGGGTGTACAATTGTACTCTAACACAAAAAAAAACCCTGCTATTGTGAATGTATGTCATCCTGCAGGTTTGCCTCGGGGAGTCAGGCTCATTTTCCACAGCTGACTGGTTGCTAAGGACATCTGATGTATAGGGCTATTGCCTGCTCATTGCGTGTGTATATTCACTGTACTGAGGACTTTTAATAGGGTGCCTATT
The DNA here is from genome assembly GCA_033558185.1 of Dromococcyx pavoninus. Classification (NCBI taxonomy): domain Eukaryota; kingdom Metazoa; phylum Chordata; class Aves; order Cuculiformes; family Neomorphidae; genus Dromococcyx; species Dromococcyx pavoninus. The sequence continues at coordinate 2,117,280 of JAUMJL010000020.1, read as the reverse complement.
CTCCTGCCTTTACACATTTTTCTGTTTGAATTGTTGCTTGAATCTACACTGAGAAAAGCTGGAGTGTAATACAGAACTAAATGCTGAAGTGTCTGTACATAACAGAGGTTTTTCTTCACTGACTTGTTCTGTAAGCTGCATTTTTGGATTACTGGAAAAACCAGCAATGTAGATGTAGGCAGAGCTGGGGGGAGGAGGGGAAAGAGCAAGCATCTGGTCACAGTCTTAGGGGACATGTTTGTTCAGGGCACCTTTGCAGTAGTTACACTCTAGGGAAATCCTAGAGCTGAAAAGAAAAACATAACTTCATGTAAAGTTTTATCAGTCTCGTTTTTTTTCTTTGAACTAATGCTTGATATTGAGGTAAAGGAGATGAATTTGTTCATGGAAATATAATTTACAGAGGCTGGTGATGACTTTGGCTGTACAACAAGGTTCTGTCAGATAACTGAGCTCTTGCACCAATTGCATGATTCCAGTAACTGCAATACCAATGAGCAGCAGAATGCTTTGCCATGCTTATGCATGACCAAAGGTAAATTACAAAGTGCCTGATAAATAACTCCTGCCACTTCCCTCAAGATTCAATTACATATCTTTAACTTTCCAAAGCCATGCAGCTCTCCAGCACCATTAGGCCTCACAAAACACATTTAAACCGATTCTTCCTACTTCGTCTCTTCTTCCATCCTATTGCACTCATTATGCTCTACTATGCAGCAAAGCTCTTTATGAGATAAAGGTAAAGAGAGATGTGATTAACTCTGAGGAACAGTAAAATCAAACAAAACAGAGGAAAATACATAGTTTTAGACATCTTTCCTTGGGCTGTAGTCTTCTTGGATCTTTTTTTCTGAAAATTATCATAGAGTTTATTTTCTACCCTCTAAACAACGAAGTTAGTGGAGAATTGGAAAAATTTCTAATTTCATGAACCCTTGCAAAAGTTTGGATTCTCATCCAATTTGTTCAGCAGACACACAGTAACCTTCAAATTCTATCGGTTCTGTAAATTTGAAGATTAATTTTGCCCCTTTTGCTGTGAATAAACAATTCATGAACACATCTGTCAAGGGTTTACTCTGACAGATTTTAGCAAACAGCCTGAACAGGATATTCAGCAAATTATATTTTTCCTTATTTTACAGATCCAATTAATTTTGATTACAGTTCCTTCAGGTGCCACTTCTGCAAACAATTGATTTTTGTTTCTTTCACTGCTCAGCTACCTGAACACAAAATCATCATGGCTTCTTGTACAAAGATCAGCTCACATGGGTTTATCTTATGACTTTCAGAAGATCATTTCATTTTTCAAACCATGAGATGGTTTATCTCTGAGATGAGAATACACGTCTTGAGCAGTTTAGTGTTTTATGTCCAAATATAAAAATAAAAAGAAAGTGCATCTATCCTCCAGAGAAGAAAAGAAACAAGAGAGCTGTAATTCATTCTGGCACCTGTATTTAGTGTTTTGCCTTAATAGCCCAAACGCAATAGCTCTGAAAAAAGCAGCCTCTTAACTATTCTGATAAGTAGGGTTCTTCATCACTTGAGCTACTTTATGAGTTCTTGAAAGACACTCTGCAGGCTAAGGAAGATTGTGAAGTCTATAATTTTACATCAATCAATACTACTGACAAATTACCAGTCACAAGAAAGGATGTGACAATACACAATAGGACAAGTTACTAATGGAGAATCCCTGGAGCTCCAGATACAGATATATTACACGAAGAGGGGAAGAAAAAAATAATTAAGTAGTAAAGCTTATTAAACGGTCAAGATTGAGAGGAACATAAAGCACACAAGGCCAGTATGGGCTGTGAAAGGGAATAGCCAGTCTGTTATGCTGCAGGGCAACAGCTGTACCTCTGAGCAGCAGAGCACCCAGAGCTGGCTGCTTGAGGAAGCGCAGATGGAGACTGACTTCCTCTGGAATATTTGCTGTGGAGAAGGGCAGGAGGTGTGTTAGGATACTGGAAGGAGCTTGTAGCAGTTCTTCTGCAAAAAAGCCAATACTCAGGAGACATTCTGGAGCTGTATGTCTCTTGCCTGCTCTTGCTTGGCCCTATTCATCTCCAGCAACGCACTCCTACAGTCCTGGTACTGAAAACAGTTTGTCTCTCTAAAGAAAGGGAAGGTACTTGAGATGCTTTTCTTTGCTCCTTTATCTAGTTGCAAGAACTCTGCTCTGAAAAAAATACTTTGTACATGAAAGCACCTGATGGAAAGACTAAGAGGTGTGCAATGGTGACAGATCATGAGCAGCAGAAGTGGAATACCAGAATCCCTGGTCTCAGTTTCATACCCAGGCTAAATATCGCTATACCCAAGCACACGATGTTGCAGTAAGTTGATCACAATGAGCTCTCGTGGTATGTAAAGTCTTTTGTCGTATATCATAGAATGGTTTGGGTCGGAAGAGACCTTAAAGATCATCTAGTTCCAACCCTTCTCTCAATGTGTTTTGATGTCCTCGATCACTTTATAAAGATTCCTTTCCGAAATCCTAAATCTAAAACTGAAGGTTGTGGCGAAAACCTGTACAGGTAGAAGACATTTTTTCCATGTTTCCTGTCTATGTACCTGCATTGCTAAAAGTTGACTCTGTTTCCATTGCAGCAGTTTCACACCAAAGTATTGACTTTAACCTTAACCGGACAGACACATGTAGTCTTCCAATTATAACCATTGGATTTTGCTTTCTCATACCTTGGACTTCAAAACTTTAATCATAACAAGTAAGGAAATTACAGAAGAGTTTTACAAGTTTTACAAGTTATTTCTGTGCTGAGGCAAATACATAACGCATGCCATGCTGAATTCCACAGAAGCAGGTAAAATCTACAAAGGAACAAAATGCTCTCTATTTTGAAGTGATTTCTGCTACATACTGCAGTGAAAATTGCTTAGGGTTTATCAGTCTGAGATAGTGTAACAGTGCCAAATCACAAGATAGGCATAATGGACCAGATCAGGCTATGACTGAAGCCAATTGCACAAACATGACTCAGTAGCAATATGTCTGCACTGGGGACAGTAATTCTGGAGTTGTAATCATTCCTGATCTCAGATTCTAGTAATTTCAGGTTCTTTTTCACTGTTTGAATACGGACAGGAAGCTGACTTCATTCCTATAGACAGTCATAATTTCTGAGGTACCGTAGAGGGTTTGGGACTGTTTCTAGAGCCAGTGCTGTCTGGAATGGTGTTTGCAGTATATATAGCCAATTTAACCTGTTTTGATTACTTGGGTGATATCACAGTATTGCAAGATAAAGGATATATGGTAAGAGTAGAACTTAGCTAGAAGCCCAGCTGTAAAGCTACAGTAACTTGAACCCCAATGCATTCAGTGTAGCGCAGAACTAACACTCCTCTCTTTATCAGATCAGGGTTCTGTTCAAATGAATAGTTCTAGGTTCACTCTAATGCATTACTTACACAAGTATTCTTGCTATTCTTGCCCCTTATGGTGAACATCTTTTAAAGATGCTGTAGTAAAGGTTTTGTATGATTTCCTAAGTTTAGCTGGGACCAAACATCTTCTTCCTCTCCTGAAACAAGGCTGAGGGATACAGCAGATAACTAAGTGGTAATAGTTGCACTGCAATCACACTGATGTAATGTAAGTGTAGCAGCTGGCTGGAAGTCTTTTATAAACCTTACTGAATGCTGTTAGCCTCCCTGAAAGAATGGAGGATGGGAAAAGACACACTCACAATTGAACCTTGAGATTTGATTCTGCGCAGCTTCTCTATAAGTCTATTCCATACTCTATTAAATTTTCTAATGGAAAGGTTAGAGCCCCCTCACTCAAATTCATGCCTGGATGACCCATACTGAGATTAATTCATAACTGCGTTATGGTTTATATATGTGCCTTGGGAATCAGAGGTAGGACTACTGGGAAAGGAGCAGTTGGGAGAGCAGGTGAGAAAGCCAAACTAAATCACTGCCTACCAGCAAGGTCATTTCCTCGGCAAAGTAAAGGAAACTTTGATCTATGCATCTATGCTTGGATGAATTCTTGCACCCTGTCACTCGGATGAGTATGCCAGATGATGCCAATTAGACTCATTGCTGCTCACAAATCCCAGTAAAACTCCAAGATTTTAATAGTATCTTGATAGAACCTCAGGAAAAACAGGTTTCTCCAAATTCACCCAGGGATGAAATAGGACTCACTTCATTTGCACAGGCTCTGACCTTTCTTGGGAACAGTAAATACTTATGCTTGAAGAGTGACTAGAAAACTGTCAGCACGTTCTTGTCTCTTACTGGCTTCTTTACCAAGTGCTCCCAATGCATAAATTCTCCCAAATACAAAAAAAAATAAGGAGCAGAGAGCACGTTCCAATAGCAAACTGTGGAAAGATGAGAGTTTTTATCTGATTTCAGCATCTTCTGCCTTTAGCATCTTATTGATCTGAAAGGGGCTGAGAGGGGAGCTGGTGTGGTTTAGAGAGTTTAGGCAGATTTACCACTGCTTCAGCTGACACATTGTAAATAGCCACAGTGAGCTTGTTGTGGTCCAGTGCAAGATGAAAGAATAGGAGAGAAGAGAAGAGAAGAGAAGAGAAGAGAAGAGAAGAGAAGAGAAGAGAAGAGAAGAGAAGAGAAGAGAAGAGAAGAGAAGAGAAGAGAAGAGAAGAGAAGAGAAGAGAAGAGAAGAGAAGTTGGAAGGGAACTACAACAGTCATCTAGTCCAACTGCCTAATTGGAAGGGAGTTGGTTTAAACCACAGAGCCCGTTCTTATGCCTGAATTGAGAACTTGACTCCCAACGAAGGTTTCTAACTCCTTACCCTACTTGTACTTTCTCCTTAGAACAAATCTGATCACACCACCAGTGAGCATTTCTGGGTGAACTGGAAAACCAGGAAGAATCGCATTCTTTTCTTACTCATATTCCGTTTAAAAATCCCACTGCCTATTGATGAACACGGTCTGTGCCCTACCTTTGACTCTGCAATGGCAGCAGATGTGACTATTTCCAGGAAAGAAGCAAGTAGAAATAACCACTTTTGTGTGGAGACCTTATCAGTTTCCAAGGAGGTAACTATTTTTAAACAGTTGTTTGTCCTTTTAAAGTAGTCATAGTCATAAAGATAAGAGATACCATTTTAATATCTTGTTTGTTAACTCCAAGATAGTATTCAAACATGAAAATGTCCCTGTAAACACTCTGCAATTTACAAATATTAGCATATCAACAGGATATGCTTTGAAATCAAGAACTGTAAGGTCACCCTGTAAGTCTCATCAGAAGTATTTTAATACAAAAGCTGTAATCAGAGAATTACTGGCTTCAAACTACTGAATCCCCAAGGGAAGTTTTATAATGCAAAGGAGTGTAATCATGTCTGATTTTCTTTATTGCTAATTCTGCATGGAGATCTGAAAAAGATCACTATTAATCTAAGTGAGGCAACATGGGCCTTAAATGAAAATGTAAAACAATATCTTAAAATGATGTTCATGCTGATTGCCACTTCTCATTTAAAGGGGGTAGAGATAAAGTCTATTAGACTGTCCTTTTCCTCCTACTGTGTTTTCTGTATATGCTATGCAGGGTTCACCTGTTAGAAATAAAACATGTTTTTAAGGTTAGAACTTGCTTTATCTCTAGCAAATCCTGATAATTTTTTAGGAGAACAGATAAGCATGAGAAGTTTGGTTTGGCACTGGTCTTGCAAGACTTACAAACTCTGACTGCTGGTAGCTTAGAAATCTCTGTCTCAGTACTTATTTAGTTGTTTTTAAAATGCTTAGGCTTCAGAGAGCTTCATTGAAATGCATGATGTAATGATATAGAATTTCAGACTGATTTCTGATTTACAAAGACAATTGGAAAAACACATGAGTAATTGTTCCTGAAGGGTTGTTGCTAAACTTGGAGCAGATGTAGCGTAATTTAGGTTGTTCTGGGTAACATTAAAAAAGAGATATGGAACTTACATGTTTGCTCAGAGTTTAGCATGTATTCAGTGTTGCAAAGCACTAAGAGGATTCCAGGACCATGGCCATAAGCAGCCTGTATATTCAAGGCTTGATATTACTCATAATGAAGACACTGGAAAATTGCCATCGGTTTCCTTGAGTCTTTGCTTGGCCTTAGGCTTGCATCCAGGCTTGATGCCCCCTTTTCCACTGGAGACCACTATGAAAAAAGCATTTGCTTTGATTACAGAAATGCTAGTGTACCCAGGAAGCTGGTAAGTGTGGTACAAACAAATGTTTGTTCAGAATAAAGGCACTGTAGCAATGAATAAATTGTATTGCTTTCAGAACAGCAAACCCCAGAATTCTTTTCACATTTTTTTGGTGTATTTATATAGAAAATTACTGTGAAGGATAATATCTGTCACTATTCAAGAGGAATACAATATTATTGATTAATAAATCACAAATGAATAGTTCATCAATACTTTATTAATATACATTAATTTTTCACATCTCACATTAACACAGCACGCAGTGTGTCTTAACTGCCTAGCTATGCTGATGTTTAAACATAAGCCAGGAATTTTCACAAACCAAGAATAAATGAAATATAAAGCTGTAGTAATCCATATAGGAGTCAAAAAGACACGTCAGTCTAGCGGGTATGACTAATTAACAAATAGAGATAAATCATTGTTTTGTAAATTGTTAGAACTGTTTCAGTCAATGGTGAGTCTTGTCATATGAAAGCATGGAAGACATCTCAGAAGATTCATTAGACATTTGGTAGTCAGATGTAAAAAAGAAACAGAGTAACTCTTGGAGACACTTTCAAGTAATTTTTAATGAATTCGTTTTTCTATATGCAAAGCACTCTCAAGCTGCTCCTACACATCACGTGTCTGTAATCCTATGAATGTGTTTCTTGTGTGTAAAATGATCAGCCTAGGGGTTTACTAGGAAACTAGTTCTTCTTCCCATTATTTGGAAGGTCACTTTAAAATATTTTCACATCAATTGAAGCAATTACATGAACTTGATGTCCTTAGCTCTGGTACAAGGCAACTCTTATCAGCTGAAATACATTAAACTATAAGTGCAGCCCTCCTTTGCTAATGCAAAAGGAAATGGATTAACACAAAGCACCATGGTGGCCAGAAAACCAAAAAGAGGGCTGAAAGGCTATGATCTTTGTATGACACTGCTGTCTTCTGACTGAAGGAACATAACCTCTGTAAAATGATATTGTTTCTGCTTTTGACTGGATGATTAAATCTTTGAAGGGGTGGGTAATAAACAAAAGAGCAAATAATGCTTTCTAGCCTACATTTTAGATGAATAGTCAAGGGTCATCATTCTGAAAGCTTCCCTATTTTGCAAATGCTTTCACTTGTAAACTGTGGCAACTCAAATGATTTAAGCAAGAGGTATCATTTGGTGATACAATTTGTCCATGTCTTCTTCTGGAAAAATATCACGTGTTTGAATTTGTTAGCTCTCTGGGTTTGTAGGGACTTGAAGCTCTGAGCTCGTGGCCACACAGCACGGGGTCTTACCCACTGCATTCGATTCTAATCCACATTTCCCTGAAAGGTTATAGCAGGATTGTATTGTGTTCAAGAAAAGGCAATGCAAGTGACTAAGACAGACTAAAATCATAAGCAAAGAGACTGAAAGTTCTACTTCATGCAGAATTTGTTCTTGGGCTTTTCTAAACTCAACAATACTGAAAGCAGGGTGGTAGGTATTACAGGAGAAAATTAGAGTCTTTCTGCCTGCATATATGAAAATACATCGCTCCTGGCTTCAGGTTCCTACTCCTTCTGCCACATCTCCCCTTGTAGTAGTGGAGAAGTTAGAAATGCTATGTCGTTTTGATTATTCTCCCACAGGAACTGCACAGACATTGACATGGATACAATAATAATGTAGATACATTATTTTTTGCCTGTTTCCCTTTGGATAAAGTTTTGTAAGTAGTTGTTTCTAGTCCACCTCAAAAGTTGCTAACAGTGGCTCTGTGTATAAACACCAATAGCAACTCCAGAAAGACTCACTGTATAGAAGATGATTCACAGAATCACCAAATGACCTGAGTTGGAAGGGTTCCACAAGGATCATTGAGTCCAACTCCTATCCCTGCTCCCCTGGGGTGGTGTTCCAGTGCTTCACCAGCCTCTGGGTGAAGAACCTTTTCCTAATATCCAGCCTAACCCTCCCCTGGCACATCTTCCTGCCATTCCCTCCAGTCCTGTCATTGCTCACCAGAGAGAAGAGAGCAGCGCCTACTCCTCCTCTTTCCGTTGCGAGAAAGCAGCAAACTGCTATGAGGTCCCCTCACAGTCTCCTCTTCTCCAGGCTGAATAGACCAAGTGACTTCATCCGTTCCTCATACGCATTCCCCTTTAAAACCCCTCAACAGCTTTGTGATCTCCTCTGGACATTCTCCAGTAGCTTGATATCCTTTTCACAACTGCGGCACCCAAAACTGCACCCAGTACTCGAGGTGGAACCTTAACATATATGGCAGTTTTCCCTAATGCCGGTTTACAGGGAGTCATTTCAAGATACATACGTTGATATTTACTCCACATCCGTAAAAACAATCCCAAAGCTCCCCCCTTCTGCCGCCGGGGCCCGCCCGGGGGAACCTCTCCGTCCCGCCGGCAGGTGGCGGTGTGGGGCCGGCCCGGACTGGCCGCCCCGCCCCAGCGCCGCCCCGCGTCCCTCGGCCCGCCGGCCGAGGCAGCCGCTGCTCCCCTGAAGCCCAGGGCAGTCCCCGCTGACCCGCAGGAGCCCTTGCTTCCCCGCAGCCAGGGGCAGCCCCGCCGGCGACCGTCTCCCAGCGCTCCGGGAGGGGGCTCAGCGGAAAAGCAAAAGGGGAGGGAATGTCTTTCTTTTCCTTCCTTTTCCCATTTGTAAACTGAGTGAAGTTCGGTCAGCTCCGCGCTGCCCGGCGTGAACCCCCAATAGGGAGGTAAAAAAAGCCAACAAGCTTTCGACCCACGCAGCGCTTTCCCTTCCCAGCCTCTCACCCGCCTTGTGTCCCGGGAGCCCTCCGCTGCCGATGCCGGCGAGCCCTCGGGCAGCAGGAGAAGCTCCATCCCCCGCATCAGACCGAGCCGCCGCGGCTGCGGGTAGCGCGGGGCGCGGGTACTGGCCCCACTGCTGGGGCAGGGGCGGGGGGCTTAGCGCTCCCCCGCGGAGGTCTGGGAGGAGGAAAAGCGGAGGGAGGATCCGCGAGGATCCAGGTAGATCCAGCCAGCTTTTACAGCTTACCAAAAGCCACCGGCAGCAGGACCTCCGCCTCCTCCCTCCCTCCATCCCTCCCTCCTCCCCTAACTCCCTCCCTCCCCAGCCCCTCTGCGATGAGAGACGGGCCGAGCCTGTGCTCGCCAGCCAGGGACAGACGGATCGCTTTCATGTCGCAGGGTGCCCGCTAGCCCCGCGGAGGCTCCCCCCGGCCGAGGGAGGCGGCGGCGGGCGGGCAGCAGCCCCGCGGGATGCTGGCGGCGGGGGATGCGGACTAACATGGGGGGCGGCCACTCCCACAGGGCGCCCGTCTTCGACGAGAACGAGGACGGTGAGTGCGGAGCTGTCCAGGGTACCGCGGGGCCGCAGCCTCTGCCCCGGGCAGGTGCCGGCAGTTCCTGCCTTCCCCACCTCCGGCTCCCACCGGGGAGCAGTTTGGCATCTGTCTGCCACGGGTTGAGCTCCCCTGGGGAAGGAGGAGGGAAAGCCCACCTTTGTTCACACTGTGGTTGCGTGGGTATTTGCTTTTAGCAGAGCTCATCTGAAGTCTAGCACACCGTCGCTTGGGGTTTAAAAGCACATGGCAGGTAACTTCATGCACACCTTTGTGAATGGGCATTGCTTTGGAGAGAGATGATCACTTTTATATTTTCGTTTGTGGCTGATTCTTTGCCCACCTGCCCATTTTAAATGGTGATGTCTCCCTTGGTCAGTATACTTCTTCCATCACTTTACTTTCTGAAACTTTTTTTTTTAAGCTTGTTCTCTTACTATGAAATTTTCTCCCTGCCCAGACAATATAACATAAGAGAGTGCATCTTGTATGTTTTTGGAAAGCAATGGTAAAGTTTGCATAAAATACCGTGTTTCCTCACTATTTATGCATTTCCATGTCATTTTCATATGTAGATCATATTTAACTGGAATTATGTGATTGAATTTCAATTACAATTGTTTTGGCTCTTGAAACAAAGAGAACACTGCACTCCTAGGAAGCAAATATCTCTGTATTGTCACTAGAAGTGTTTTTAATGTTGCTCATGGGAGAGATGTTGTTGCCTATCTGGATGATTGATGCTTAATTTTGAGTATATATTTCCCACTGTTTCCTAATATATTTTATTAGGAGGTTAGTGTGTCTCAGTACACTGTCACATTATTTTGGCATTCTGAGGCTCATAACAAAAAATGTGCGCTCTTCCCTTTATGTTCAGCACACATGGAGATACTTGTTTTGCTAATAGGGAGGAAATATATTAAATACACATAAAGTGGTTAAAATGTTGAATATACATTTATTTGCATTTACAGCACGATTATAATTCTCTATTCCTTTAAGAGGTATTTGATGAAGTTTGGTTTATAAGACTCCATTTTTTCTGCGGAGAATGGGACAGATTATTTACTGTTTATTGTGGTTCAATAGCTGTGATTTTCTTGTACTGATATAAAATTTTAGTCATTTACCATAGGTTATACTATGTAAACAAGTAAGAGAGAAAGAACCCTCCCACGCCCTCAACACCTCCCCTTCAGGTAAAATCTTGATCATGCACAATTAGTCGTGTGAACCTTGAGGCAATTTACTAAGAAATACCCAAGAATGAAAGCATGGTGTTAGTCTTGTCTAGACACCGTAAGGTAAAAAACATAGCCATACGTTTGCTTTTGTAAGACTTCTGATTGGACTCTCTTAGCAGTTTCCTTGAATTTTACCACCTTTTCTTCTATGAGACAAGAATGTGGTCAGTTTTTAAGTAAAACGAACAAAGTTCAATAGTAAAGTACTGCAGAGTAGACTTCATGCCACTTTCTTCTTTTTCTCTCAGGAAAATATTTCTGTAATGCTGCCATTATTAACACCTGATAAAATAAGCACATAAAGTGTTTATGGATTTCTATTAGGTCATTATTTATCCTTCACCTGGTTTTGTTCAGTTCAGTAGGGTTTTTTTGAGTGTTCCTAACATAGACTCTTTTTTCTTCTTAAGATATTATACGTAGGATAACCATCTCGTTCTGCAGAGTTCATTGCTTTTGAAACAATAACCTATTTCCTATACTATTTACAAATTATTATTGAGAATGATATTTTCACAAGTACCTGAATAATATGTTAAATTGTCTTCTCTTTGAAAATATATCTTACCAGGTGTAATCCAAAATCAAGCTGTATTTCATATTTCCACTAGTAGCTACAAGAGTCACTGTTATCCACAATATTGTACTCAATATGAAATGAAATTGAAAAAAAAAGGGAAAGAGAATGTATAGCAAGTAGATTTGTTTCTTGAGACAGTATAATTTTGCTCAAGAATGACAATGTTTATCAATTCAAAGAGAACTGGAATAAATGAGTTGTGTATGAATATGTAGGCATAGTAGAAACTAAAGTATTTAGTGTATTGTGTATAATATCACAGCTGCCTCTTCAAATGAGAAAAATGAGCAGAAAAAAGTACTGTTATTTTATGTTTGTACATGTTAACGAGGGTTATAGAATAAAACATGAATTTTGGAAGAAGAAGTTTAAAGCTGTTTATTGTCACTTTACTTTGTAAATCACAGAAAAAGGTTATTTATTTAGTGAACTACTTAACAAAGAAGCACATGGAAATAGTAAGTGAAGAGCACCTAGGTACTGCCTGACAAGCCTATAGAGTATCTGTTCTAGGGTTACAAGTCAAGTTTTCTCTCTAATGAGAATAGGTATTGATCTATTGAGTAAATTGTATGTAGATTCTCCATCATGCTTAGGGTAATAAAAAATGATCCAGTCAGAAGGCTGGACTGCATGCTATAGATCCCCAGTTATCACAGACAGCATAACACATCATTATAATACACTGATCTTTTTAACGGCCATAATACATGCATTTTTAAAACTAACTGTATTTGTTCTCTACATTATATTTCACTCTTTCAATGGTTATAAACATCTATTTTCCTGATTAGATGATTCTTAACCTATTTATAAGATTTATGTTTATTTCAACTTTTTTTGTCGGCTTACGTCAGTGTACTGATAGCAAAAATGTCCCCTCTCATTCTTTATTTTGTAAGAGAACCTCTTCTAGCTTTCTTTTATTCCCACTGTTTTTTTCATCCTCTGTGCCCTCCATCTGCATGCATTTGAACTTGTCTTGGTTGCGCAAAGATGACCCAAATTACACACAGAACCACAGCTGAATTTTCACCAGGACCTTGTGCTGGAAACAATACTTCCTGATCTCTACTGAAAATAACTTTCCTGGTACAACCTATAATTACATATGTCCTTTTCATGGATCTATCTTATGGATAGTTCATTCACTCTGTGATGTTAGCCCACCATTGCCCTGTTAATTTCCACTGATAAGTTCCAATTTAAAAGAGATTTTTTTTGGTGTTCCTATGTATATGACCTTGCATTTTGCATGACCGTGTTTCAGTCCATTTCTATTGAATATAAATATTTTCTCAAAGATGATCGCCCACTTCTTTCATTGTGGTGCTCTGATTTTCCATTACTTTACCAATGTTTTGTATTGTCACCACTCTCATCAGCTCCATGCCAGTTATCAAGTTCTCTGAATATTTTGTGTAAATATTTAGCTGAATCATTTCCAGTCTTCATCTTCTTTGCTGTTAACCCTGTCAACCTCATATTTCCCATTTCAAAATCATGTTTTCTCCTGTTTTACTCATCTTGCATTTTGCTAGTCAGTCCTCACCTTGTTCAGCTTTGCTTGTACTTTCTTATGTTCTTATATATCACTGAAATTGAGAAAAATGGAATGTAAACCAACTGTAGCATCTACAAAATAAGTTTCTCATCAAAGAAAAGTGTGTGGTTGCTCTTGCACAAAAAATTTCTGGTAAACCCATGCTGTATTTATCTCATTTTTACTTCTTAGCCCAAGTTAAATCACAACACAAGCTAAGAAAATCCAGTGAACAGAATCCTTTGTTTGCCTAGAGCTTATACTCTGGCTGAAGAAGCTCAATAGAAAAATATTTCATTTCTTGATTTTTTATTGCGGCATTAGTTGGGCAGATGGACTAGGTCTGGTGTAACAGCATGGCTACCTCTAATCAAAGTTAGATACTCAAATGATGTGGAATTGTAACATTTTTTCAGGCATTTAGAAAGTGTTTTCAAGCCAGATGCTACACTAATTGTATAGTGAATTGAGCATTCAGGTAATAGGAAACCATTTTCATTTTGGTTTATATTGCTGAAGCAAAGGAACATTGTCTCTCTTTACCTTGAATGCTATTATCATAACTTCTGTGCTCTCCTGAGTATGTGTATGCAGTACTAATATCAGAAGAGCAAAGGAGCACATTGTTCCTTGTGTTCAGCTCTTCAGAAATGAGCATAAGTTCACAAAAATGGGAATACAATGAGGGGAATACTCACCATTGGCAAATGTCATTTGCAAATTTTCAGTAACAAATATTTTAGCAATAGCTTGGTGACTGTAAAGAGTATCTTTCATGTAGATGTGCTTGACCGTGCTCTGTTAAAACATCAATAGCATTTAACAAGTGGAAGTGAAATAGTAGAAATAAGTCATTTAGAAAAGGTCTGACTCAGGAGAGATATTACTACTACCGAACAGTAGAAACGTATTTGCCTATATTGTGGTGGTAGATACAGAGGAAAACAAAAGAAGAAAGAACTGTTACAGGCTAGAAGCTGGTCCTGTGAACTGATATGGCAGTTGTGTTTGATTATGTGTGGTTTAGAAAGTCAGGTTTGCTGCAGTTACTTTTAGAAACAAGTGCACCAAACTTTTAACAGATTTTTATATTATATAACTTTACATTTAAAGCAAGCACGTATTTCAAAGAACTTTTCACTGAGCATCCTGAAGCTATAGAACTTGAACACTTTTGTGGAGGTCAGTGAGACATGGTGTGCCTCAGAATTGTAGTCTCATATGAGGGAATTGAGGCATAGCAACATGCCTTGGCTTATTTCTACATGGCAAGTCTCTGATTCACTGTAGTGCTTATGTATTTACTAGTGCTGAAGTCCCACTGCTTTGCCTGAGTCATAAGGCCTCTTTCTGTTGTAGTGTCCTAACTATAGAGTTCAATAGAAATCTTATGTACCAGAGAATATAGCATTGATCTTCTGGAGTTAAACTTTACATTCTAAGTTGTATTTTAAATTGATTTCTACCTCTCCTATATGTCGTTTCATTTAAGCCTTCAGCTTAAATGAAGAATTTTAAGTTGTTGGTGATTTACAGAAAATTATTGAATGACAGCTACTGAAGATATCATCTTGTACTAAAAGCATTAAAAGTAGATACAGATCCTGACAAAAAGGCTTGTAATTGATTTGGATTCAGTTAGCTAAATTCAGAGCAAAATGGTTGAGTATATATAAACTGCAGTGGAAGCTGAAGATCTGTATAAATGAAATAGGGAAAAATGACACACAAGCGTTTAATTTGGAACAAATTCCAAGCAATAGTTAAATGTCAGAATAAGTTATATCCAAAACAGAGTATGCAGTGTCCAGTTATTGTCAATGATAAGGTAGAGCTCATTAGCCTGCTATCACAAAGCTATAAAAGGTAATGTTTGAGGCATTCGTATAACTGTGAAGAGCTTGAATCATGAGGCTAATAGCGTACTCTTTACAAACTGGTTGTTTCATAAAATGTAACCCTAAAGAATAGTTAAATAAATCGTTTAGACTCTAAATACCTTTCATTAGTGAAGGTAACAAATATAGGGTGGAAATAACATTTCTGCTGGATTTTAGGTTTCTTCATGAAATTTCTATGGTGGGTTATATAGCATTTTACCTTTTCGTTTGCAAAGACGAATATTCTGATTCCTTTTTAGAACTGTATTGGGAAGAAAAACTGTACTGTGACTTACAAGTACTTTAAGACAGTTCTGTGTCAAAAAAATTAATAAAAACCAGCTGTTGAAGGTATTATTTTATGCTGGATATCAAGGTTTTAGATGGATAATATTGAGACCACTGTATTTTTATTATTTTTTCATGACCCTGTTGAATTAGTTTTGCTTTCCATTTGTTGAACTTTAGAAGAGAAATCATCATTACGTGTAGTACAATACACTTCAGAAACCTAATGGTAGCATCTGTACAAAATCAGAATAAAATAGCAATCAGTGTTGAGCTTGCAGGTACAACTTAGTATGAGACAATAGGAGAACATAGACAGAAAGAAGAGCACAGAAGAACAATATGACAATTTCAGGCAGTCACAGAGGTACCAACTGCCAAACTGTTGTCAAGAATTTGCATGGTCAATGGCAAAGGGGGTTTAGAAGGAATATCATGGCATTGCAACCACCATCAGTCCTTAGCTTCCTGGCTTAGTCTTCTTAATGCTTTGGTGCAATGTACCCAAATATGTGGACCTCTTCAGAGAGTAAATTATAATTTTAGGTGAAGTTTAATACTAGATCATAAATTTCTCTTTTTTACAGGGCACTCCAAAGAAAAGTATGATGATTCTGTCATTTTCATCTTAGCTTCTTGCTCGCTCAAATGAACTTTATCTCTCTTCCTCAATTTGAGTATCCTAAAAATGTTGTGCAATACCTAATTTAACCAAGCCTGTCAGGGTTAGACACGAGAATCTTTCAAGGGACAGCTAAAGTATTTACCAATTCTATTTTATTCTGCCATCATCCATATTCAACAAAATCTCTGCCAGCAATGGCTTAGAAATGGACCAGAAGAATTTTAAAGATCCTTCCTAGATGTATTTTCAACAATTTTAAGATTTAATTTTCTGCTTTGGTGGAAGCATTCTTGTCAGGACCTCCGTCTTAAAGTTCTTGTAGCCTTCCAAAATGTACCCAAGTCATTGGCACAACATCTACCTCTAAAAGTATTAAGGAATTTCTTGGTGACCTATTATCTAGTAAGTGTTAGTTCTCAGGAGAGGTAACATTTTACCTGTGTTGCAATGTGTGTTATGTAGTGTGCCTGGATGTCAAGACAGGGTAACTTTGTGGGCAACTAAGTATGAATAATCCAATAACCAAGCGTTAATCAAGATAAGCTTAAATACTCCTACTCAATGTGAAATAAACTGAGAAAAGAAGATTGCTGTCTAAAACTCAACACCATTGCTTTTGCAATCACTCCTTTACAAATTCATAACTTGTCTTCCATCCCTGCCCACAGATGTTTCTTGCACTGAAAAGGTAAAACTCCTTTAGCTGTGCTATTGTGGTTCTCTGTGCCACAAGAGTAGGCTTTCAGAGAGCTAAGTTCTGCAGGACTGGAGAAGCCCAAGGGTTGAAGAAGAAGCACACTGAAAAGTAAATGCCTGGTTTCCCCATGGACAAACGATGTTCAAATGTACAGAGATATTAAACTGATTCCACTCCTCAAGTGGCTTCACTTCCAGTAGAGTTCAAGAGACCAGTCTTTTGCTTCTGCCAGAGAGATCTCCTCCTGTCTGCTCCAGCGTAACATCCACTGGGTCATTGGTAGGAGCTGGCATGAAATTGAAAGAATTCATTAATGTGGATGTGTGAATGTGAGTTACAAAGCTGGCAGGAATGTGGGAACGCAGGTTTTTGAGTACTTTGAGTGAATGGAGAAAGTTAAGCCTGGAATGAAATGTTGCACCAGACTGAATTAGAAAATGACTGAGATGTTATTTGGAAGAGATCATGAGGCTGGGTGCACTTACTCCCCTCTGATATCTTCCCATAGAACAAGGGGGACACAGGTGTATCTCCTCCTATTGGCTCCAGTGTAACATTCACTGGGTCATTGGTAGCACCTGGCATGAAAGTGAAAGAATTCATTAATGTGGATGTGTGAATGTGAGTTACAAAGCTGGCAGGAATGTGGGGTTTTGTGTACTTTGAATGAATGGAGGAAGTTCAGCCTGGAATGAAATGTTGCACCAGACTGAATTAGAAAATGACTGAGAAGTTCTTTGGAAGAAAAAATAGTAAGGAATTATGATGTTGTTCATAGATACTCAAAAGTAGGTCCTGTTCTGCCAGGACTGTCTTTGTACAGTCTCTTCTGAATGTGGACATGAATGCGGAAGGTAAGGTTTTTGTCAGCCAAGCACAAAACTTATTTTCTAGCTTCCTTGTTAAATGGCAAAGCTAGGAAAGCAGAAGTAGAAACTCTCCTAAAACTAGTGGGCAGTGACATCTGGGACCAAACACTGAAGGATGGAAAAGAGGAAAAGATTGTCAAATTAATTTTGGAGGTTTCACAGTATTTTGACTTAGCTGGAGTTAGCTAATGCTGAGATGGTGGGGAGAGTGTGGAAAAGGTTGCTACTGAGATGAATTCATAGAAAGCAAAAATTTCTGAGAGGATATTCAAAGGAAAAAGACAACTTCAAACTCAGTCTGGTAGTGGGGCTCCACAATATCCTGTCATGGTAAAAACACGTGCGGGGAAGGGACAAAAAATAGGGGACTTATCCACCAAACTTAGCAGGAGAGGCATGGATTGCCTGAGGTGGAAGAGCAGCAGTGTGCACAGCAGGGTACTTGATCTCTCTTGAGCACGTTTCTTCTTGATTTCATGAACTAGTTAAATTGATTGCCTCAAACTACCTTGCTTACTGTCTAATATAAGCCTGTGTTGACCTGTTGCTGAATTTGCTGTTATATTGGTGAATGCTGTGTATGTCTATGTAAGCTTCCCTGCAGCAAGAAAAAGAAAAGCTTTTTATTTTGCAAAGATCAAAATCTTATGTTAGCAATAAATGCTGTTTTCTTAGTTAAATCTTATTCTGAATTTCCTTGTACTCAATCACAATTTGGCATAAACAACAAATACAGGGTGCTTGCAGAAACAGAACAGGCAAATGTCTTGAAATGTTTCTCCTTTGGCTAAAGAACAAAGTTGGTTTACTCTCTGGGGTTCAGTCTCTAATACAGTAACTATTTTGAAGAGTAGCACTGGCTTTTATTTATTTACATTTGTTACCAGAATACTACTTCCTTTATCAGAAATGTTTGTTCACATCACACTGTATCTGCAGATGAGCATTGATGGGGCCAAAGATGCTTATGCCTTCTCAGTACAAAAGGAGGTTGAGTGTTCATACATTTACCAGGATCTAGAACTGATTCTGATAATACAGCATTTCACACAATGTTCTTTGACTTAATTTTAAACTCTTAGAATTTAACATTATACTGTATAAATTATAAATCAAGTGTATAGGGGACAACATTATATTGTGCACTTCAAGTTCTTATTCTTTGTCTAATGTAGTAGATGTTTTTTTTTATTGTACTTCCTCTATGGAAAGTGTTTTTGATAGATGCTGGTACTGTACCTTTCTGAAACAAAAATTCATGAAGAAAAGCGAAAGAATGAAGGCATCTGTTGCTTCACTTGTTAGTACTACCAGGCTTTCCCTTTCGGATTCTTCACTTACTAGAATCTGAGAAACATAATGAAAGTGTAACATGGCCTGTTTTTGGGTTGTCCTCAGGAAAGTCTTAGTGCTATCTTTCAGCTTCTTTCCTCAGGCAGTCTGCATTCACCTGAAGTGTCCAGCAACAAGGCACTCAAAGAGTTGGGATGTGCTTTTGTATCACAGAAAGAAGGAGTTTCTTCATTTTGTTCCCAAATAAGTTGTTTTCCACCGCAATAACTGCAAGACTTGCTTGCACTGTAATTGTGTCTTACCTGATCAGTGTGACCTCATTTTTATCTTCCTTAATTTCTACACTGAGTCTTATAACTTGTGTATTTTCATAAGTAAATGAAATAGTCTGAAGCGATAGGCTAGGCTTTGTGAGGCAACTGGACAGTTTTGATTTTAAATGCTGCAATTCTGAACTCCATAAAAAAATGTTTGTAAAAAGCTAATGTCTCTTCTTAAATCACCACCTCAGTTCTAGAGGCTGTCAACTCTCTGTAGTTTCTGATCTGGCACTCTTTGTCTGTCAGGAAACCGAGCAGTATGCAACCAAGGAAAGCTTACTGGGGATTTGGCGGTCAGGGAGCAGGTTTATTGGTGGACTCGGCAGTGCTAGTTTTATGGTTGAACTAGATGATCTTAAGAGTCTTTTCAAACCTAAATGATTTTATGATTTCAGTTTCTTTCACTTGTATTCAGTCCATCAGGGTTCTTTTTTTCAGTTTTGCATATGATTAGTTTCTGCTATAACTAATGGAAGATTCTTTCTGACTATGATAATTTTTTCTCCTACATCCCTTTTCTATGATCTGTGTCACAAGTCTTGACACAAGACTATCAAATTCTATAATACTTCCATTCTTAGAAATGTTGTACCCTATTTCCTGACATGGTTATTAAGTCCAATACAGACACATAAGTTATTTTTATTCATTCCATAATTAAGACAAAGGCATTTTCCTTTTAAAATTAAGGATCTCTTCTTGGAAAGCATTACTAGAGTTGGTGACAGCTCTTATTACACAGGTTTTTAAGGCTTTAATGATAACTAAACATAACTGGTGAATCTGAAATTTATTCCCAAAATTTTATATCCCCATAAATAATTTCTTCATAATATCATATCACTATAATGTACAAAGGCTTTATTTTATATTTCATTAATCCTTTACTACCTTCTACTACTTTGAAACTGTTTGTGTTGGATATTTTATTCAAATCTACCCCATAATTTGTTTATCTGACTCAATTTGAACTATGAGTTACATCCGTGCTTTTTAGCCTCCTACTTCTACCTGGAAGTATTTTCTTGCTTTTTCACTTTCTATCTAATTTTATTATTTTTTAAAAAAATATTTTTGTTCCAGTTCTTTGAAGTTTGGAAACTTTTATATAAGTTCTACAGCTGATGTACTTTTCTGCCTTGTTGGTTTTAGCTTAGTTTGATAGTGAATGAAACAGAGCACTGACTTTGTGTTGCTGACACTGTTCTGTGTAAGAAAGGCTGTAAGGTAAGTAAGGTAAATATACTATGAGTCAATATTATGTAATAGACAAAGAATATTTTCTTTTTTTCCTGCTTTTACAGTGATAAGGGAACACCTGCTGTGCCTTATTTAAGATCTAAAATGCAAACTGAGTTAATCCTTCCAGTAATTATTATTTCCTTATGATATTGCTCTGCTTCCCTTGTTGAGCGTTGAAAACTGTTCTTAGCTGCCCTTTGAAACAGAGATGTATTTTAATCACAAAATCAGCATTAGCCTCCTGAGTGTCCTTCACACATTTCTGAAATCATCTTCCGCTTCTCCTTGGACTGTTTTCACATTACGTCATGAAGATTGTATTTATGCCTCTTGGGGTTCATTTTAGATAAATGTTTGTCCAAGCTGTGAGACCTGCAAACTCTTTTTTTGGCAATACCACATCTTAGACTCTGTGATCTGCTATACAGAGTATGAAGTCAAAGAACAAAAGGTAATCAAAAGTTCCTTTCTGAGAAGCAGAAAAAAGTTGTTATTTTAAGTCCAGATTCACTATTGACTGCTTTAGCCTATGAAAACTAGAGAGAGCTACACAATCTTACGTGCAGGGCATTGCTATAAAACAAACCTAGCCTTTACTGGGATTGTTTTGGATATATGGGAGGCAAATAGTAGCCCAAAGTCTTTTGCAGCTTCATGAGATTCTTCTCCACCCAGCCTTGACGTGTTATTTTTCAGCAAGAGTATGCCAATTATGCCATTATTTCCAAATGTTTTCCAGCCCAGAGGTGTATCTTTGAGGTCTTTGCTGAAGTTTTTAAGCTAAAAATTTAGTTTTTAAATCTATTTCTAAAACCTAGTTTTTAAACTAGATTATTTTATAGGGTAAATAATAACAGCAGTTAAAAAATACCTTAGAAAGTGTAATATATTTTTAATGTGAAATTCTCAGTGTCGAAGTCTTTTTGTAGGGTCTTTTGCTCTTTTGTTAAAAAAAAAATGTCACCATTAGATGCTGGGAGATTTTGCTGGAAGTTTTATAGGGTAGAGAGCTTTTTCCAGTGATGCAAACTTTCAGCAGAACAGTCACTGTTTTTCTGGATTTAGGGAACTCTCTACTGATGGACAGGAGAGGAGAGCAGGTAGAGAAGAGCTGCCTGGGCAGTTGTAAGTGTTGGCTGTGGGAGGCAGGATGTGAAAGTGGAGATTGTCTGGTGATTGGGCAAATTTCAGCTGTTGCTAGAATACTGTCTTCTCTCTGAATGGTTTTCCACAAGGCTTTTCTGAGAGTGAGGAAAGGATATGTGTGTGCTTAGAAAAGATTAAGTAATACATGGCAGAGAAGCTCTCATGCAGAGTGTTGCCCTGAGTTCAGAGCGTTGGTTCTCCTAAGCCAGGAGCCATCTGTCTGGGTCACAGGTGTCAGAGGGAGCACAGGCATGGATTTTAAATGCATTAATAGAAAGTGACCCTTTCAGTGTAGATGTTGTACCTTACAGAGAAAAGATGCTGCTTATCGTATTCAGTTTTCTCATTGTTTCTTGTGTGTTTTCAAATGCTTTCCTGGGCATACAAATACTAATGAGTAACTACAAAATCAGCTCTCAGCCTCCTAATCTTCCTCTGCTAGGTAGATCATATATGTCTCTCGATCCACAGACATATGTGAATCAGTGACATCCTGATGGTTTTTTTGAGTGACAGGATATCCTGGATTTGCAAAGAAACTCCTGTAATGCTCTGTTCTAATTTGGAAGAGAAAAATACAGCTCAGCAGACCACCTTGGAAAACCTGCTGACTACTATCATACAAAAATATTTCTTCTAGTCTTCAGTGGTATTAAGCTGATTTCCAGTTCTTTTTCCACTTGTGTTTGTTGATTAACTTAACATGTTTAACAAACAAACAAAAAAGAACAAAAAAGAAAGATAGATCTAGTGGTGGGAAATATTTTTTCTTTTTTTTAGATTTTCCATTCTATACTGTGAAGAAACCAAGAATGCTTAATATCCTTTTCATAATCAGCCAGATGAAGCTCTGATCTACCAATTTATCATTTGTCTTAGTGAAGAAAATATAATACAGATACGGATATATTTTTAGAGAATAGTTCTCACTTTCTTTGTCTCTATGTATACATAGATATTTTTATACATACTTTACTCTCATCAAAACAAACCCAGTGTATGTGGTAGGGAACTCTAGAATTCAGTCACTAATATGAATAATTTTCATCTAACATCTATAATTAAGCTTATTTGAGATTATATTTCTGTGGTTATACTGAATTGGTATAAGCACATTTAATAGCACAGAATGTTTCAGGCATTAAGAGTAACAAACCTTCTGCTACACTGAGCAATTTTATCCTCTGCAGTTCACTATTTGTTTGTGCTTTGCAGCTAATAACTTCTGTTGTTAAAATTAGAAGTTATGTTCTTTCCATTAATACCTATCAGCTACACACTCTCTACATCAAATTAATATTTTTATTTATTCCTGTTGTGTGCTGATATAAGGGGAACCTTTATAAGTAAAGATGTGGCTTAACGAGTCTACTGATCTTCTGCTATCAGTGCCAACCCCCAGCTGTAACCTGGGAGCTGTTACTGGACCAAAGTCCTCCTTTTCCCCTCAGTCACTTCTGTGCCAGCTGATGTGAAATCTTAGGAATGGAATGAGGTGGATTTGTTTTGTGAATGTAGCTACGTTTGCTTTGCTTTAAATCTTTTATGTTTCACTCCTAATCTCAACAGAAGGCAAAGGCCCTGATTGCCATATTCATATTTACTGTTTTCAGCAATGCATAGGCCTTTCAGTTTTGGTGTAATTGCTTGTGGTGTGTAAATAAGCATACTTTTATCAGGCTGCAACTATCTTTATTTCATCGCTGGCAGGGTTGCCCAGAGGCAAGTAATGCAATGATCAACTCCAAGTAAAAAAGCTTGTGCCGTTAGGTGGCCATTTTTTGTACAAATATCAATCCATCTTTCTCTGTTTTAGTGCTAAAACTACCAATTCCATTACTAAATATTTATCTGTAAATCTTGAAATGAAGGAATTTCAGTTGCATGGAAAATCTGCAAAGGTTTAGATTTGAAGTGTCATCCCTAAAAGAGATTTTATTTTTTTTTAGAAGTAACTCAATTTTAACAATTTACAAGACCTATGAATAAGAGGCAGCTTGAGTGCTGAAGTAGCTAGAGAAAGTAATTTAATTGCGGAGCGTGGATAGCTATGGGTGGGCTAATGGGTGAGGTTAATGGAGGAGATCAACCCTCTTTAAAGTAGGTTATTTCTTTTATTTAAACAGTTGATGGAAATTTGGCTAGTATAGGAGGCCTCTAGGTTCCACTGGACTTTGAGGTGCTTCTTTCTAGCCATGCAATAATGGAATACTTACAATTTTCTTTAACTCTACTGTACTGGAACACTGGTGCATGAATATATGCACTCTATGCGCTGCTAATTTAACAAAGCCCTGCCTTTTTCCATAGTGAGAGGCAGCCTTTCCTGATTTCAGTCCCCATACTATCCTCAGTTACTGCTGTACAACCTTCCAGTTGGATCCCAGTGCTGTAAAGCAGGATGTGGTCCTGGAAACTCTGCTGTGTGACAGGAGCGAGTGGGGTGCAGCTGCCCTGTCCTCAGGCCGGGCGAGCAGTGCAGGTCAGTGACAGTCAGGGGCATCAGCTGAGATACCAAGGGTGGTTGAGGTGCGTGGCCAGTTAGCGACACACCTGCAACCTAACCTGAGCAAGGACAGAGCTGAAGTGCAGCTCAGCAGAGCCATGGCAGGTCCCAGCCTGGCTCCTCATGGCTCCTTCTCACACAGCTTGTTTCGTAGCGGCCTGATCCAGACCCGAGCTGCAATGAGGCTCCTGGGCCCATGAGCAGCAATGTTTGTGGTGGGGCAGGGAATGCTGGTCATGATCAGCAATGCCAGTCAGTGCCCTCAGAGCCCTAAGAGATACAGTTTGTTTTTTTCAAGTTGATATTTGTCACTTTTTTGATGAGGAAGAGCCACAAGATATAAATGCATAGACATCTTCAGAAATTATTCTTAAATGCTCTTGAAATTCTTGCAATTTTGATGTTATTTTCAAATCCCAAAAGAGAAACCAGACCTGGACAGCCACATTTATAATACACGGGTTTACTTGCTTCTTTTGAAAGCGTTTTCCTGTGGGAACATCACTGCTATCATATTGATCAGCTTTAATCTTACAATGACAAATGAAAATTCAGCCTACTGCTTTACACTTCAGGCGCATTTCTGCTGCAAGTTAGAACTGATATCATTAATTTGAAGTCCATGAGGCTGGTTACGTTTGAAACCACAAAACTGGAGACAATCCCAATTGAAATGTGAATCTTTCTGACCCTTTAGTGTCCTTACTCATCCCCAGTGTTTCATTTGTACTTGTAGTTAAAAATAGAAGAGGAAATTCTTCCAGTTCCAATTTTGGAGACAGACTCCTTGTCTCTTGTGATCAGAAATTAGAAGAAAAAAGAGGAGAACAACTCATACTTCGTCTAAGTGTTTGGATAAGATCCTATTCACGTGGGTCTCTAACCACCCATTCACATAGAACTCTGTCTGAAATCCTAAGCATCTCAGAGCCACTACCCAAAGATGCCTAAAGCAAAGAGGTTCCTTAGCTTCAGCTTTTCCTGGCATGTTTGGTATTATAGAGGCCTCCACATGGATAAGATTGACTGATGCTTTGCTAATGATTTTGTTGGTAACTTTACTTAAAGAATTTTCCTTCATTTGAGGATTACTGTGGTAAATTTTATCTTAGGAGATAAGAAGTTTTGATCCACAGAAATGTAACGTTTTATTCCTATAGGAACTTCCCCCAGAGAACCTTCCAGTTCAGTTATTAATGAGGTTATTCTCATAGTAACTGAAGGAGTTAAATATTCCTGCTTTCTAGCTGAAAAAGGTGGTTCATATTCTATTATGTTTCCTGATCTCACAAGGAAGTCTATTATATTTAAAGTGGAATGTGAGTTTCTCTATTTTAGCAATATATTTTCTCAAGGAGTATCTTTTCTGTTGGACATACCTGTCAATCTGTTTCTCCTTGCAATAGATTTCAGAGAGTCTTTCTTGTCAGTTTATTCATAAATAAGCAACTTCGTCAGTCAGACACCCTTTTTTTCTCAATAAAAGGCAGCTATGTTTTTTTGTTTACAAAAGGTCTTAAAGACATTTTGCACTTCAGCAGGTCCTGAAACTTTTCTGCTTATCTTCAATGCCAAGTCTACCCTTCAAAAGAGCTATGAACAGCATGGAGACTTCCATAGACTTCCCTGTTATTTGCTGGTTATGATAAGGTCTAGTACATCAATTCAGTTGCTCCTTGATGACTTTTTATTTTTCCAGTGTTGCCAGTAACTTCATAGTTTTTCTGAACCAAATCTCTGTCCCATTACAAAACAAAACTGTTTTCACAGCAACAAGAAGGGATCTTTAATTAAAACTTTCACTGATCTTTAAACTGGGTTTACAACAGTAAAATTTTACAAATTACTACTTTATAATAGAATATATGGATATGTGATTAAGATGATGTCAGAAGATCCAATTGCTTTCCACTAAAGGAAGTTAGTCTATGCAAAAGAAACCTTTCTATTAGAAAATATATTCCCTGAATGCTATATACTAACAGAATGTAGATGCATTGAAATCAGTTGCAAAGACCTTCTGTTATGGTAAACTAACTTGAAAATTTGACACTGCGTAACTAAATCCTGATGATTTTCATGTGACAGTGAGGTCAGGGCTATGGATGTAAGTCAGTTACAGTTTTATCCAATGCACCAAAACTAATAATAACATAATCATTTCAGTTCTTCATGTCGTGTAGCTTCAGTGCCAGCATAACTGGAGAAGCACGTGCTTTCGTGTGGTCAGTCACAATGAAACCTGTGCACAAGAAGTGAACATCTCTACAACATTAATACGTAACTG
Organism: Dromococcyx pavoninus; assembly: GCA_033558185.1. NCBI lineage: Eukaryota > Metazoa > Chordata > Aves > Cuculiformes > Neomorphidae > Dromococcyx > Dromococcyx pavoninus. The sequence goes on along the minus strand of JAUMJL010000020.1, from coordinate 2,091,223 downwards.
TTTCCAACTACCCCTAGATCTTTTATGGCCTTTAGGCTTGTGTGGTTACCCAGGCATGGAGACCAATGATGGCTATGAAGCAAAGGTGAGAATTTTTACAACATTTCAGTCCATCCTGAGGAACATCTGACTTTTGATATTTTTCATAGCGCTGACTTACACACCAATACATACAATCCCTGATTAGTTGTTGCAGGCTTTTCACAACAACCTGCTTGTTGAAAAATAGTAGTTGATTTAACAGTGCAAATTCCTTTCGCTTTTATGATAAACTAAAAAGTGAAAGTCCCTGCATGTGAAGTCCAATTAATCTTTTAAGCTGACTGTAGGGATGATGAACCAGTCATCATAACAGAAGACTAATGAGATGTTGAGAAGGGCTGCTTTAAAATAATGCTGCTGAAGGATTGCACTAAACTGACCCACACAAATCAAAGCTGCCTAGGCTGATGACCCATCATCAGCATCCAAGATCTTGCTCTCAGTCTGTGGTACCAAATTACTATTTTCTGACTGATAAGATCAGTGACTCTCCAACTGCATGGGCATGAAATCAGAATTAGAAGAATGCCTTGTCTGTGATTTGTCTGCAAGGGGCCAGCTCTGCACAGTTCTGTCTTAGTCACAGCCTGAGTCTCTTCCCCATTTTGAGTTTGCACTACGCTGTAGTTCTACCCTTTTCTGAACTCGTTGATGCCTTTTAGTTTAGATGATATCCTGGGGCAGGAATTATTATAAATTGAATTGCCTTTTGCAGTATTAGCCTCCATTCATGCTTACCACTATTGTATTTTTTCTCTTTTTCCTTTTAAGCTGCCTCAGCTGCTGCTATTTTAAATCTTGGGTACCTGTCAAGGGAGCTCCACCTTGGTTATTGCTTGTACCATTAGTCATCATCGAGATTTCTGAAGACCTTGCTTTATCCCAAAGAAAGACAAGTAAAACGTACCATCCTCTGCTAATTTTTGCTGCTCACATCATCAGTGGTGACGCTAAACAGATAGTCATTCTTTCCAGTTTTATACTGCACTGCCCATGGCCAGGTGCTCTTGCCATTGCATCATGTGTCAAGGATCATAAAGAAGAGTTAAATCACAGTGTTGATGAGGCGGTCTTAGAGAGAAGTTTGTTGGATGTGTAAGCTCTAAAGCATACAACTAATGCTCCTGATGTTGGGAAATACAGGTATTTTCTACTTCCTGTCATTATTAGGCTGTCTGAAAATAAATCTTTCCTGTGAAAGGCTAAAAGAAATATGAAAAGCAATATTACTTAAAACATTCCAATTTCAGGAAAAAGAACAATCAGAAATGAACACCAACTCTGCATGGGTACAGATAGACAAGAATAATAGCAAAGCAAGACTCATCATGAATCAATACTGAGATATTTTTCATTTCAGCTGAGATCAGTGAACACTTTTTGATTTTACAATTTTTGTGGTTTCTTCTTCAGTCGAAAAGAGGTAAAATGGAAAGCAGGCACAAACCTAAAAGAGTAGAAAGACCTGCAATCTAGATAATTTTCTACTAGTTTTCATTGGAGTTGAAATAAAATTCTGAACCAAAAGATCAGAACTTTCATATTGCTTTGTATCGTTCAGATTGACATGATGTACTTAAAAGGATATTCTTTCCCTCTCACCTCTTCCTACATTTGCTCAAGCAAGCCAAGGGAGTCAAAAATTTGCTTTTCAATTACTCTCTTTTTCCAGCCACCTCAGACTATCTGTGCATGCCTCTGAAAGAGAGTAACTTGTCTGAAGACCACAAAGGCAACACAAATCTCCAACTATGAATTTTTACGGTTTAAATTTTCGAGTAATTTTAAAGAGGCATAAAGAAAAGAGAATTGATTTTATTTTTTAGTGTAATGCTTCCAAGAAAGACTGTGAGAGATGTATGCAGTCAGAAGAGCTCTTCTGATCAGTACAATTAACCTATGTCAGTAAACACCTATCTGTGCTCAATCCTTCAGAAATGAACAGCTAATTTCATCAAATCAGTATTAAAATTCTTGTGGAGCAAAACGAGGGCCAAAAATTCTCAAACCTTCCACAGAGCAATGGCTTTTTAGGTTTTGCTGGGTTATAAATCACAACAATTCCTGCAGTCCCTGGAGCTTCTGGTGGAGCCCTTACTTAGGGCAATTTTTCAGTGGACTTTTGCAAATATGACTGTTGGTGTTTTTCAGTCAAAATCCTACTGTGATTTACAGCTGTGGTACTTTTTGTGTTGGCTTCAATGGCTTGTTGACAAGTCTCTGCTACCTATAAATCCCTCCTCGGGGCTCACAGAAGATGACATCCCTCCAAGAGTCACGTTGATTTTCTTGATTTTGTATTGGTGATGGATTTCAGATTTCCCGGAAGAGGTCTCGAGATTGTAGGATGGCACTCAGTAGTTTCAGCTTAAACTTCTCTCAAAGAAAAACTGTAATTATTTGCAGCTTGTGCTACTTGCCCAAGGAGTAAACTTCAATTTACAGGTTTCAGGCAGCTGCTTGATTTATTTTACAGACTTGATGTATTTAATGGCAGTGTTATTTTATTTTGCCTTATTAGAGGTGTCAACAACTCTGAAGAGAAATTTTCATTTAAATCTTATGTTCAAAGAGGTTCTTGTCTACCAAGGAGTCACAGCCTTCTTGTGAATGCAAAATTACGTCTTTGTTTCTTTTACAGCTTTTACGTAGTAGTGTTAGAAAAGCAATTTTTTTTTTTACAGGATTAAAAGGGAATCAAGGTTTTGAGAATCAGTCCTAAAATCCCGTTCTTTACACCTTGGTTGTTTTCAAATATTAGTTTTCTTTGGGTTTTCAAATTTATTTCTGGCTGTGGCAACACATGTCTGTTTGTTTAACAGTGTAAATAATCAGCTGATTCACCAAATTCTTCTAGTCTGTTTTTATAGGGTTTTGGAAAATGATGTACTGTTGCAGTTCTTTCCAGTATTCATTTTAATTAATGTATTCCCATCCTTTTAGGAATAAATTAATGTATTCCCATCCTTTTAGGAATAAACCCGTACTTTTAATGATACAACGTGAGGAGGATTTCACTGAATACAGTGTAGAACCCCATGATGTTGGCACTGCTTTTGATGAGCAAACTGTGCATCATCTAAATATTCTGTGAATTTGACTTCTCGCTAAATTGCATGTGAAGTACTACCTTGTAGGAGGATTAACATAAGGAGGCAAGAATTCCTGTAATGCATCATGGCAGATGTTATTTAGCCCACTCTTTTATCTATAGTATCAGTTATTTGTTATAACATAGAAATGAGAGAGGTAAAAAATGATACTTTTTCAACACCACATTATTGAGGTTTTCTCCTCATTTCTGGCAATCTAGAAAAGAGATTGCTTCCCCTGAAAGGTGATACAAACAGGAGACAACAAGGAATTCTCTCAGGTTTTTTGGCTTTTTTTTTAAATAGAAAACTGTTAATTTCAGTAAAATTTAGTTGATTTTTCAAGCTGATTTTCTCTGAATAAATTCTTAATGAGTGATTAACCTTTTTGTGAAACCAAATAGCCATTATTCTCCTTTACAGAAATCAAGCCTTATACTGGGATAAGATAATTGGATGTAGTCATCACCACAAGGAAGGACGGTGTAGTACTGAACTCCTGAAAGAAGCCACTTGGAATCAATCAATCAAGATATCTGACATGAAAGTACTTGTAATACAGAAGTGTTCCATTTTGATTGAAGAAACTGAAGGATATACTTCCTTTTGTAAGGCAGACATTATGTGTATTTTAAAAGGGAAAATTATTATCAATTCAAAGTGAAATAATGTAATTCAATTGATAAAGTAGAAGAATTGATTTTTCAAAGCAATAGTCATGACAAATTTGTTCCACCGAAAGACATATCTTTTTCACTTTGAATGTAAACTAATGTTTAAGTCTCAGAACTTCCCAAGAGACAGGGATTACATTTTCCATACATTCAGTTTACAAACACAATCAGACTGAAATGCATGTTAAAGTGGATTTTAAATTACATTTATCTCGCATCAAAAATCTTAATTTCTAATTGCAAATAAACTTTGGATAATTAAAAAATTATTAACACAATAATTAGGAACAATTTATATTGAGACAAAACCACTGATTAAATCTGAAGAATTGAGACATTATAATAAAATTTTAATGCAAGACCCCTAAATACAATAATAGGAAACACCACATTCCATCACTAAGAAGATAAAACAAGCTCTGAAACTGCTATCTTCCTGTCCATCAGTTATGTAACTCTTTCCAATCAGTAAGTTCCCCAGTCAATTAATGTCTAGGAGTGTCCCATTCTGTTCAGAAACCTAATGAGGCTATACAGATTTTGAATTCTTGGCTCACCTCAAAGATATGCTTGACTTTATCATTCTGTCAACAAAAATTAATTTGAGCAGTATCTTTCTTCCCTAGTGCACTTCCTGTGAGTAGAGCACGATGGAATGTGACTTCTTATGACTATCCTAACCATTTCATGTCTCTCAATCTATTTTTTAGGCACTGTTCATATTTGTCCAGTCCATGTTCATTGAGGCTGGTAACTCTATCATGAGTACTGAAAATATATGACTGGATCTACTTGATTATTCATCTGTGTGTTTTTTGTGTGGAAGTGCAGAAGCAATGTTAATAAGCTTTAAGACTGCTGAGACCTACTGAGGTTCTGTCAGTACAACCTCATGGCTTTCTCTGAAAAAGGCTGGGCAATCTGAAAAGCAGAGAGGCATATAAAGACGACCACAGAAGTAGTTTGAAATCCTGATAGTGCTGCCCAGTGAGTTTCATGCCAAACCATACAAATCCAGAAGAAAAATCTGAGTTATTACTCTGTTTTTCTAATATACGCAGAAACAAGAAGCATTAAAACATCCTGAAACAGGCATTGCAATATCCAAGACAGCACTCAGACTTAAATAAAAACCTGTTTTCTTGGCCGATAGCCACAACACATTTCCTTGTTTCTGTTTTCTTTTGGGATCAGTGAGAATGCAGCTAGACATCTTGAAATCCTCTTTGAGTTACAAGTATTGTTTTAATGTACACCTCCTAATAACTTAGTAGTCATGTTCTGCTTTTGGCTACTGCTAGACAGGCAGTGGGAATCAGCTAGAGAAGGAAGATGTCTGGATTTAGCCCTGGATGTTAATCAATTTCTTCTAATTTTTTGAATCAAAAGGCTCCTATTTTTTTTTCTGTGATGCAAAGCATGTGTGTGCCTTTGATTTTAGCACGTTGGTGGAGATAAATAGTTCTTCAGGTAATGGTTTTTGAATGTATTTGGACTGATCACATATATGTGCATAAATATTCCTCAGCTGCAGTAAGAATACAGATGTCGACTCTATGTAAAATCCACTCAACATACATATTGCCTTTTGAGCTAGATGAGTTGAACAAATGATGAGTAACATGGGAATATTTCACATTAGCAAAGCTACAACGAGACAGTAGAAGTCTTATGTTCTTGTGTGATGTCATAATTCAAACACATAAGGAACTGTGTTGATGTAATAGTTCATTTAGGTTTTTTGTTTCAAATCTCTGTACCACTCATGAATAATGCAGCAGGTGTGGATACATGTAGAAGGCTTCATTGTTTTAACATATATCATTATGTACAAAATACTGATTAATTTGTGCAAAGAAAAATAATACACATTTCCTCTAAAACTATCCATTTTTTTTGTAGTCTGGTTGTGAAAACTCGGTAGTCAGAGATGTGCATATTTTCCCCAAAGTACACTTTATCCCTGGGGAGCAGTGAAGCAAGAAATATTTCTATTATCCTCCACTAGAAAGTTTTGTATCAAATATTTGCTCTATCAGCGCTCGTGATGTTGGAAAGACATGCCTGAGGAATGGTGTGCTCTGAAGTGGGAGCTGGGTTCTGCTCTCAGCTCTGTGGCAACTTGATGTGTGGGATTAGAGTCAATCATCTACTGATTTCTGTAACTCTACTTTGACAGGGGTGTACGCTTTTTACACTTTGAGAACTGCTTTTAGTCTTTATAGTGCTTTTATAAAGCACTATTACCTGAACTGACTGTCACTAATCTCCTGATTACTTGTGTATCTGAGCACTAAAATACTTCCTATACCTAATTTTACAGCTGCTTAGAGGTGTTATGATTCATGTTTCTACAGACAGGGACAGAAGGTATTGAAGCACTTGTCAAAGGTCACAAGTGAAGGCTGTGGCAGAAGAAGGACTTCTGTGTCCAAGTTGGTGACGAGCCCCTGTGTCATCCTTCTAGCTATTACTGACACTTTTGCATATACAAGTGTATTTGTTCAAGTACCTGCAATGGCTACAACCACAATCTTTGACTTTTCCAGGCAAGCAAGGTGCAACCTTCCATTTAGCTTGTGAATCTCATTACCGTCATCCAAGCTTTTATTAGTTCAAGAGCAAGCTACTGGAAAATGCTCTACATGGGGCCACTCCAGAACCATGAATATAATTGAAGAAAGGTAGACTTGCATTAAAGTTATTAATAGAGAATTGAAGCTATAGGATGGAATTTATTTAAGACTTGAGTGTGATTAAACTGAAAGAAACAAAATAGTTCATATGCATATATAGCTCCTTCCTAATCAGTACTCTAATACCATATCATGCAACAGAAGGCAAAATGCTGATCTCTTTTCTCCCTTTGCTAGCCAAATATGTTTTATTCCATAATCTTTCTCTGACTTGAATTAATGGTGACATTTTTAGGGATAAACATGGGAGATTATAACACTTCTTGATTTTTCCAACTTAATGATAATCAGTGAAACTGAAAGCGAGATCCCTCATACTGTTGTTAATGCTCACAGTTTCATTCTGTGAATTTGTCTGTGTGCAAAATAAGCTGAAGACAATATAAACTAGTTTTAATTTCTGAAAAATATCCATACTGTAAGGCTCAAACTCAGAGCTAATGTCTAAGATCTCCAGAGCATGGTATGATACTAAAATGAAAGAAGCGCTCAAAAAGTTGGAAAATATTTTTTTCCCCTTAAATAAAGAATACCAAGAAAGCTATTTTCAAAAGAGTAATAGTCATATTACTGTTACTGAAGAAAGTGCCCTGCCAGCCACACTGTTATCTCAGTGGAGCTTTGCACTAGAAAAATGTCATTAGCTACAACATCGGGCTCCACAAGATTTAGACTTGTCATGTTTTAGAGGACAAGAATACAAAACCTGTGATATCCTTGTTGCACAGAAGAAACAGCAGTGTGTAATCTTGATGATATTTTATGCATTGGAAATGCCAGAGGTCATGGTAAACTGTAATATTTCTCAGAATAAATGGTGACATCATGGTGTTGAATTTTCACCAAAAGGGACAAAAAGCATGCACAGAACCTAAAAAAAAAAGTGTGATGAACAAAATAAGCTGAAATGTTTGAGAGTGTGAGTTTAAAAACACCTGGGGAGAGTGACTATTGTAGTAATAAGGGGGCGGTGACTTTAGCTTGAGCACTGTTTATCAGGGCTGTGATGCTAACGTGACTTCTGCATGGCTGATCTGTTGTTGATAAGACCTTTTTCTTGAAGTGTCTTAGTTTTACTCAGCTGAATTTGCTATTGGTCTCAGCTGCAAAGGCATCTTTTTTATTATTCTTTCCTAAAATCCCAAGGGAGGATATTCCCCAGTTTTTGTATCTATAACATTGTGAGTGTATTTGAATGATCAAAAGACACTAAGTTGCCCCACCTTAGTGAATTAACCTTTTCCAGAAGACCACAATGGCTGCAATCCTAGATCATTTCAAATGAAGGCTCAGTTGTGTTTGCATACACCCACAGTCACTTAAAATCATCTTTCTTTTTTCTTGCACAAAATGTGTGGCAATCATTGAACCTCAATTTAAGAAAAGACTTATGGGACAGTGAAATATAGAAAGAAAATACTCCTTTTTTCTTCATGAAGGTATTAAATTGTAACATCCCAATTTATATCTAGTAAACAGAGAAACTGATAAAATGTGATCGATTGTTGTGACTATGGCTCTTAACCACTTGTTTGAGTTACTAACAATCCATCTTAGATTCCATGTTCTAATGACTAATTTAATAATTTCTTTCTTATGGAAGTTAAATTAACAATTACATCCTATTAAAAAAATTCTAGTCATTCAGAGCAATAAACTCCATTAAAGAAGGAAGTACAGAGAAACAGAATAGAAATTATGTAGACAATAAAAATGTCCTTCTCGTAGCTAAAAATAAATGCTCAGACTTAGTTTTACAAAAACAAAATAATTCATCAAACTGATGTATTTCAAAACCAGACAGGCTTCTGGACAATAATATAGTCCAGTCCTACTGAAATATGGCTTGACTGAAATGTAGATAATTACAGAGTGTTTCAACAGTTTTGCAGATGTTTTTGGGAACTGATCTCAGCTGAATGACTGCAAGGTAAAGAATAAACTCAAACTAAGCTTTCTGTAAGGAACATGTTTCTTAAAAAATGATGAAACAAACAGGAAACATCAGAAGGTTTGAAAGAAGGGAAATGACATTGACAACACTGGCATGCTGGAGGGAAAAAAAGCTTAATCTTCTTTACCCAGAAATGAATGAGATAAACACATCTTCATAACTTTTCAATGCTATGTTGAATTTCTACTTAAGGATGAGCTTAAAGACCCCAGTCATTAAGCTCTCAAATCCTCTGTTCAGGGGCATGCACTTGGAAGGGATGACTTGTAGGAACAAGATTTAAGTTGACGTAAGTCTGTGTGGCAGATGGTTTTGCTAAACTCACCGTCTTGTCCACCACACCAATACTGACCAGTAGGAACTGTAAGACACTGCTCCACTGGTAAAATCTGTGAGCAGAGACTCCAGCTCCAGTTTGCTGAGAAACAATTTCTTCTCGGACATTTGGGTAACCCCTACTCTTATGTGATTCAGAACAAAATTTGTTTTCCGATTTCCAATTTTCAAGCAGCTTGTAAATCCTTTACAAGGTTATGCATTTTTTTCTTAGTAGCCAAATCCCAAGACTGTTGTATGCAGAATTGCCATCTTTTTTTGCTAAAGACTAGAATGTGCTGCTTTCAGATCTGTCAGCTCTGGATTTGATTTGGTCTCCAGCAATTACCAGGAAGGTGGTTGCTATAGCTGCACTAATGAAAGGAGCAACAATGTTTTTTTGAAGAAAAAGTAAGCATAAATAAATAAAGAAATGCTTAAATATATTATAAGTATTATAATAGAGTTAATATATATAATATAATAAGCATTAATAGAGTTAATAAGATATTACTGCAACACGGAAATTAAGATTTTAGCCCTTATCAGTGGTCTGATATATATCAAATTTGCAAGTTCCTACTAAGTGTTTTGCTTGAGTTGATACAATTTTTGACAGATATTTAAAGCATTATTACTTTTATAGGATTTTCTTCATCATGATGTGAGTTGCATTATTGTTGTATTTATTCACATTACCATATTTTACCTGCCTCCATAATTTTGCTGATTCCTGTTAGGCCTATAACAGATGCATAGATGGAGGTTCATGATTGCAGAAAGGAACATAAGAAAGTTTAAATTTAAAAAAATCCTGTTAAGTTGTACTGAACTTTACCAACTGTGGTTCACTGAGTTTAACTGTAAGGGTGTTTCTTTTCTGACAAGCGAGTGTAAAAACTGTATCACACATGGTCATGTTTGTGTTTCAGTGGCTTCATATCACTTTTGTTCAGGATGTTGTTGGATTTTTTTAAAATCACCAGACCTACCAATGAACCAGAGATTTGAAGGTCATACTGTGTTCAGTCTCATGCAACACCGACAGTAATGACATTTCTCAGAAATGAAATCTCTCACTCACCTTCACAGCAAACCCTTCAGTGTCCAGGGCAGACTGTGTTGTAGGATTTTCATGAAACAGGAGCAAATCCATTCTACTGCCAAACTAAAATGAAATCTCTCAAAACAAACTTATGCTACATATATGAAATAGTTCTACAATATTAGCATTATGTATTGTTTTAAGGTGGCAAAATTTGGAGGGGCTGATCCTGCTAGTTTATCACGGAACAAGCTTCCATCACTGTAACAGAATATGGGAACTATCCTGCAGAGTGATTACTGTAACAGTACTATGCTTACATTACTAGATGTCTGTAAGCATACAGCATTGCTTCCCTGAATTATTCAGTACCCTTTTAATAGATCTTAATCTTCCTGGAAAATGCTGACCAGTTTTTGCTGTCTGTGTAATGCTAAATTGCTGTCTTGTTACTTGGTTAGGATAGAAATATGTTTCTTTTTGAAGATATTGGGCACTTGAGGCAGTGGGCCAAGATGAGTTGATGAATAAATTAATGGTGCATAGTTTAAAGTAAACCTTCTCTTTGCTAGTTGTTAAATATGTTTGGGGTTTTTAAGAGAAAAAGTAAATACCTCGTGGTCAAATTACATTAGTTGGAAACCCTGTCATTTCTTTTCTCATCTTGTCTTAATGTGACTTAGCACTCTACAAACTATTCTCCTTTTCTTCTCTCCTTTATTTTGCAGTTAACTTTGACCACTTTCAAATATTGCGAGCAATTGGGAAAGGGAGTTTTGGAAAGGTAAGAATAAATTTATTTTTAGCAGTTAAAAATCTCAGAGAATTCCTTTGTGCGTTTCTGATGTGACATTATTAGACTAGGATAAAGAAACATAGGTTTTGTAGTCTTTTGCTTCTTAAAGCATCTGATCAACAGTGTGAACTGACTCTGATTATTCATAAAATTAATTCTATTACAATACATTCGCTAAAATTAATTGAGTAAAAATTATTATAATAATTAAGTCACCTCGATGGGGATTAGCAGAATTTAGAAATTAATCCCCAAACCAAAAACAAACAGAAGAGAAGTAGACTACTTTTTTAGACGGTCCACTAGAGCGACCTTGCTCTTAAATCTCTGTACTTATTCATGTCTTTAAAATAATTGCAGTATTTTAAAGGCACTTTACATAGATTCAATACACTTGGGACTGTATATACTGACATACACTATAATTATGATCATTGAGTAAATGTTTGTTCAATTCAACAGGCTTTTGCTGAAACAGAAGATTAATGGTTTATTTACACATAAGTAGATGACCTTTCTTTCCCGTAATAAAGACTCTAACAAGGTTTTAAATTTTAATATGGGTAAATACAAGGCTATGTAGTCAGAGAAAATCATATTGTAAGAATATTGGAAACCATTACTTGCAGGAATATGTTTCAAGGTGAAATATAACTTCAGTAACTGATCAAGCAATAGCGATCTAGATCTTGATTTAAATGATTCTTGAGTATTTGCCAGCTGAGTGCCAGTGAGCTACTTCTGTAGTTATGCATTAAGCACACAGACAGAGGATTTTGCTGGTGACCTTCCATGGAAAAAAATTACTTTTGTTTCACAGAGGCCTGAAATACTTTTCACAGCATTGCCCTTCATGGTATAGTCCTTATTCAGTTCAGTAGTTTCTAAGAGAATCCCTCTTTGAGGTCAACAGGCGAATATGCTGCTAATGCAAAATGGTATTCAAGAACACCTTAAAAATCAGGGCAGCTGGAGATCTTTTATTGCTTAATATCACAAAACACTGATAGAATACCATGTCAAACTAAACAGAGGTTGAGGAGCTCAAGTCAGGTACAGGATAAACAGTTAAAGACATATCTCTCTGGCCATTCAAAAATCTCACCTGCACCCCTCTTTCTTCAAAGCCTCCCCATTCAAACCTCTACTGTCTCTGACATTTCAAAGGGGCCTTCACCTTTCCACAGCATGCAGGAAAATAAACCAAGCCTATGTGCTTTTTGGAGGCCTTTTGGTTTATTTTTAATCCATTCTTCCCCACCCAGGTAATCCATGAATGTTTCTGTGATATTTCTAGAAACACCCAGCTTTCTTACAGGTTCCTATGGCTGCAGTGTTCTTGTGAACCTGCTTTGGAGAAGTGTATGGATGAGAATAGAGTTTCAGAGCCCTGAGAGAACATGCTTAATGCAAGAAAGGACTCCTGCAAAAGTTCCCCCTAAACTTAAATCCTTATTTAGCAGCTGTCAGATGGAACAGAAGAATCCTTGGAATAATAGGCTTATTTTCCCCAAATGAATGCCAGCTTCTGACCAATCATCTTTTTTTCTTTCCACAGACAAGGAAAGAAAGAAACCCATTTTAAAATGACCTATTATACTATAGCCAAAAGCACAACATGGTAAATAAGTCACCATTTCAAGTGTCTTTTTCTGTGAGTCAGCCTTGCCTTTATTATTCATTTAGAAGCCTCATTGCTGGCAACTTTTCTTGTTACTGTCCTTCTGGAAGTACCTGGCAGCAGAAAATGTCAACAAATGATGTAAGATCTGTAATCTCTATTGACTGGCTGTTTACTGGTCTGTTGTGCTCTAGCATCTTGCAGCCTGTAACACTGTGTTCAGTATCACGCGTTCCTTAAACTGCCTTTTTTCCTTTATGGCTGCTCTGTGGCCATTTTTTTGTTTTCTGAGAGCAGTAGAATGTTTTAAGACATGCTCTACTTTTAATTTTATTGTTGTTGGTACGATCATGCTCTCTCTCTCAATATTTTTTAAATTACTGTGGTTGCTACAGCAACCTTAGGCCTCTGCAGGATATTGCTGCAGGAGGTGTCTGATATGGCAGGGGCTCTGTGCAGCTCAGCTTGCTCTTGTGTATAGATCTGAAGGTGATCATCAGCACCTTGCCTCTTCCATCAGGGCTGACTGCTTCAGCAGCAACATTCTGTCCCTCCCAGCTGGCTTCAGAAAGCAGATCCCTGCCTTTTCCTTTGGCATTCTCAATTCACAGTGGAAACATTTGCTGCTATAAGAATTCCTAGGCCATTTGGTATCAAATGCTTTGTATCTCAAGAGCTTGTCTTTTCTGAGAAGTGGCCACCTGCTTTAAGCTGCTGCCTCAGTACATGCTGTTTCTTAAGGACGTGTTAAGAGCAGGTGCCATCCTGTATGCACTGCAGCATCTTCTCCTGAAGAAGTGAAGGTACATCACAGCAGTTGTGAGGAGTGTAGCAAAAGGGTATGGAGAGAACAGAAACAAGGAGCCTGCTCTTGTTTCCAGAACAATCAGGCTTGCTTCTCTCTGCTTGAAAAGGCATCCTTTCAGATATTATCTTGCACCTTCGTAAGGGACAGATGAAGAAGTTGAGCTGTGAGCCTGCTTAGGACCATTGCAGCCACAGGTGTGTAAGTCAGCAGATCTTTTGTTCAAGCTAAGTGATGTGCAAGGTATGTCAGGCTGGTGTGTGACCCCTCACTGGATATCTGTCTCCCCTCCCAGGCCAGTGTACACACAGCTGGTGTGTGAATCTGTATCCATCAGTACAGACGCACACTGGTACAGACCTGTGAGCTGCTGAAAGAGTGACTGTGGTACCCAAGCGAGTATGTGGCACCCCTCTAAAAGCAACCTTGCTGGTTTCAGTGATTTGCTTTGCTAGGTAGATGGAGGTAGCTCTTTCCTTATAAAGAAAACTTGGGGTTTTTTGTAAGACCTTTAGGGCTCTTCTGCTTGGCATGTTCCAGCTATTAGTTTTTCCAGATACATTTGAAATGAATCAGGTCAGGAATTTTGCTCAAACAGGTTTTATTCATATAGTAAATATTTTACTTCTAAGTCAATTCAGAAGTAGACAAACCAAAAATGCTGAACACTAGTCTAAGTAGTTATTTTTTTTATGCCATATGATGCCTTTAAAGTGCTCTCATGTTTAATTGGTCTAAATTTTTCCATTTTCATTATATGTAGAGCCATAGTTCTTATCTGAAAAAAATATGTATTTGAAGATCGTCCAGTAAGTACAAAAATAACTAGGAGTGAAATACAAGAATAGTCATTGTTCTTTACTGCAACAGTAACATATAAGTGCAGGTTTACTGCTGCAAAATCATTTGTATTCAGGTGTAACTAGTTTTCAGGGATATTACAGTACCAATTTTCTTGAAGTTCTCTCTTCATGGGAGCAGATATATTGAACAATGTGACCTTCTTACGTTAAATTCAAATTATGATTTCAGTATACAAACTCTTTCTCCTATTTCTCTAAGATGCTGAGACACAGGACTTAATTCTGATTAATTTGGTTGTATAAAATAGTTATTTTCTCTGCTGAAGTAATTGAAATTATGCTGGTGTGAAACAGACGGGAGCCGAGAATCAAGTCTGTACTGATCGAGAGTACTGTACTGAATAATACACAAAGTATTTCAGAAAAAATATACTGCTATCCTAAAAACAACATAACACACGACTGCAGAATATTAATATAATTTGACAGTATAAACACCTATCTTTTTAGCTTGAGTTAATATGAAAGGAAATTAAGCAGATGTTTGGTCCCTACTCCAGTTGTTGTGGTTTGCTCAGGGGACTCTGGGAATGAATCTATTTCAAGGAAATTCTCTGGCAGTGTAAAGCCAAACTTATGACATCCATTCTCCAGCCTCTTTGTGTAAATTTTTCCAATTCTGCTTGTAGTCTGAGCCTATAAGCATTAGTTTTTCAGAATATATTCGTAAGAACAGGCAGGGTAGCAGTATTTCAGACACGTTTCATAGCACTTGCCACACTGAGTGTGAAACACACAGCTGATTTCATAGAAACATAGAATCTTCCGGCTGGAAAAGAACTTGGAGATCATCGAGTCCAACTGCACCCATCCTCTGCTAAACCATGTCCTTCAAAAACTCATACACCTGTTTTTTGAACACCTCCAGGGATGGTGACACAACCGCCTCTCTGGGAAGTTGTTCCAGTGCCTGAACACCCTTTTGGTAAAGAAATTCCTCTTCATATCCCGTCTGAACCTTTCCTGGAGCAACTTATGGCCATTTCCCCTTGTCCTATCACCTGTCACTTGTGAGCAGAGATCAACAATCACTTTGCCAAAGCCTCCTTTCAGGCAGCCATAGACAGCGATGAGGTCTCCCCTCAGCCTCCTCTTCTCCAAGCTAAACAACCCCAGTTCCCTCAGCCATTCCTCGTAGGACTTGTTCTCCAGCCCCTTCCGCAGCCTTGTCGCCCTTCTCTGGACACGCTCCAACCCCTCAATGTCCTTCTTGAAGTGAGGGGCCCAGAACTGAACACAAGCCTCGAGGTGTGGCCTCACCAGTACTGAGTACAGGGGCACAATCACTGCCCTGGTCCTGCTGGCCACACTGTGTCTGATACGGGCCAAGATGCCATTGGCCTTCTTGGCCACCTGGGCCACTGCTGGCCCATGTTCAGCTGCTGTCAACCAACACCCCCAGGTCCTTCTCCTCCAGGCAGCTCTCCAGCCACTCTTCCCCAAGCCTGTAATGCTGCACGGGGTTGTTGTGTCCCAGGTGCAGGACTTGACATTTGGTTTTGTTAAATCTCATCCTGTTGGTTTCAGCCTTATTTATAAAGGAAATATTTCCACAAGAGATTTTTAAAATTAAGCATCATATAACTCCAAACAAAATTGATGGGGTTTCATATTGCCTGCCTTTAAACATGTGCATTGTGGATGTCTACATTCAAGCTAGTCATTTATAGTAATTTACATCCCTCTAGAGAGACAGACCCATACTTTAGATAGGGATGGATGTGCCTGTCCCTCCCAGCTGTCTATGAAGCTGGATAGCTGTTGAGTGTGTGACATCTGTGTTTGGTTTGAAGCATCACCTGTAGAGATTGCTAAAACAGTGATAACAGTTTGAGCAGGGCACTGTTCCGGGCTTTTGTAAATGAAATTCACAGAAATATTGGAAGAGCATGTTTTAGTAATGTGAGCGTGACAGGCTTCCATACTGATAAGTGTAAATAAGGTAATTCTGCACAGACTTCCACAATAATGAGTCATCATAGAATTTGTTTGTTGAAGTGCCAGAGCACCTGTTTGTCCCTATTTTAAAATGACTCTGTTGGAATGAATTTAAATAATAAACAACAACAACAAAACCTGATTTAAACATTTCCCATTAAGACTGCACATAGAAGAGCTTGAGGGCTTTTCCTTTCTTTCCTAGAGCAGTGGAAAAGTTTCAGTCCATTGATGTCCTGCTCTGAAGAAAAATTTGGAGCCAGCAGGCAGCAATGCCAGGGAGGATCTCCACAACTATTTAGCACTGTCATAGCAGTGTCAGGTGTTTTTCAGAATAAGGTTGATATGGATGCAGCTTGAATTTCCTGATTCTTAGTAGGAAATAGCTTTAGTATATTCATCAAGATCTTACTGGTTTTGAAAGCATGTTAAAAGATGTACATAGGTACACATTACTAGAAAATGTTTACTATCATTCTGGTTTAAAGCTGTGTGGTAGGCAAGATTCTACTAGCAACAGAAGGTCTGTTTCAGCTGTGCTGAATACCCTTGTCTTTACTAGCAGGTAGGAGAACTTTATGCCTTCTGGAGTCACAGAAGTGTTTTAAAACCTGTTTATGTTACATATTTAGGTCCTCTATATGATCCTAGTTTGCCCCATCGGTCAAACCTGTAACTCTCAGCTGTCCCATTCTCTCAGCATTCTCACCAGTCAACTGTTAAATAGAGAGGCTTTTCTTGTAATAGAACAGGAGACTTCTGCAAACACCTCAGTCTTGGCCAGGTTTCATATGAAAATCATGCTGCAAATTCATGTACATGAATGACCTCCTGGACTTAGGTTCTGAGCCAAAATCCGTAAATGTTATACTTAATAATGTCATATGCTAAATTCAGGTGTACACATGATTTCAGGCAAGTTGTCTGCTTATACCTCTGAAGAACCTTTGAAAGCTTGAAAAATTAATTTGTATTCCTTCATTTCAGTTCTCTCTTCTCCCAAATGTCAGCTCCAGTTCCCCATTGTTCCATAGCCTGGACTCTTTCCATATAAGTGTGAACTTTTAGTTGGCTTAAGGACATCACCAGCATTCAGACTTTCCATGACAACCCAAGGAGGAAAACAAAACAAAGTTTTGGTACTCACCATTGTGCAACACTGATGAGCTCAAGACAAAACATTACCATCTATGTTTTACTTAATTAGCAGTACATCTCCTGATATTAGGAAAGGTAATTAGAAACTCTGCTTAATCACACCTTATCATTGTAGGTTAAAAGTACTCTATTAACTCCTCTTTTTGGAGTAGGTTCAAGCTCAAGGACTCACTGCATGGGAACAGCATTGCAGAGAAATAAAAGTGCTTTGGTTTCACTGGGCCCGTATGGTAGGGGAATTAAAATATGCTGATGGTACAGTCCTGGAGCCCCTCTTCTGCGATTAAGCAATAAGTGACCACACAGCAGGTCTCTCTAGGGTCCTCAGCCTGGAGCTGCTGGTTCGACACCAGGTCCAGAATCCAGCTGACACCTTGTTAAATGCAGAAGTTTCAGGTGTGAGAAGTTTCTTCAGACCATTTCTGAATTTTAAAACACAACTCAAACACAAAGGATATATTTTTAGTTGGCACTGTATTGTACTCTGATCTCTGAGCCCTAATTTTATGTGTGTATAATATGTATGCTATAATTTTACATGTGTATAACATGGAAGTGTGCACATACACAAAGATACATACACAATAATGGTATGCACACCAAGGAAATCCAGAATACCCTTGAATATAGACACTACAAAGTTGTGCTATCTAAAGCAGATGCTTCCAATATATAGTCTGGAAGTGTCCTGATGATGAAAAATTCTGATTGGAGCCTATGGCTGTATCAGTAATATAAATGTTATGCCAAAATAATATTTTCAACTAATATTGTCTTGGCTCTGAAGACACACTAGGGATGTAATTTTAAAAACTCCTGATCAATCAACATGAAAAGCCCTTCAGAGCAGAAGTCTACTGGAGATAGTTTCACTCCATGTATGTTTGTGGGGCTGTTATGAAGGTGATATTTACACCAGCTTTGGGGATGAGACAAAGAACAATGGTATATCTTTGTGCTGACAGAAATTATGTTTAAAATTATGGTTCTTAAATGTGATACTGGCGACACTCTCCAGTTTCATTCACAAGATAAAAATTCATTCACATGACAAAAAACAATACAGGCCTTACATGGGAGTTCTCTTGACTAAGATCTTCTTTCTGCGTTAACAAAGTTATTTGACTTTCATCAAAAAATGGAGAACAAAGTTAAAGCAAAGAAATTTACTGCTAGAAACTAAATCATTCTAACGGTCTCTTGTGACTTCAAAAATATTATGATGAATGTCTGTATTAAAATTCCTTTTCTTTTCAGTAATAATTAAGGGAGCATAATTCTTATATCTAGAAGAAATATTGAGCTTTGTGAATGTAGGCTATGTTTACGATGCAGTAATCAAGATGTGTGTATTGATTTGTGGGAATGAGGACAATGGTTGTGCATTTTCCTAGGCAGGAGGCAATAATTTCTGTGACTAATGAAATAGCCTGCAATTCGAGCAATTAGAATGTATTCCTCTTAGCTTTACCATGTAACTTCTGAAAGTTACGCTGCTTTTCTTGGTTCCTGTTTCTTCTGAATGTCCTTTCTGCGGGTGTTAAACTTTATATTTTACTTTGCTGTCAATTAGGTGTGCATTGTACAGAAGAGAGACACCAAGAAAATGTATGCCATGAAATATATGAATAAACAGAAGTGCATCGAGAGAGATGAAGTTCGAAATGTTTTTCGAGAGCTACAGATAATGCAAGGCCTGGAGCATCCATTTCTAGTCAACTTATGGTAAGCAAACCTTTAAAATTCTGTCAAGGATCTCTTCTTTTCTCCTCATTGCCGAATCAGTTCAGGCTATGGAAGGCTGGAAAGCTGAAAACTATGAAAAAATTTAGTGATCTCTTTTATAAAGGCATTCAGGATTTGCAGAGGTTTTATTGTTCATGAATATTTTAAAGGTGCCCTTTTCCATTGCTTTACATTCACCTTTTTATTTCTGGCTTGGTTTCTCTCCAGATTGTTACTGCAGTATGTGGAAATTGCTATTCTATCCAGCTTCATCATTCCTTTTTGACAATATCTGGACTAAACATCTGTTATAAGGCTACAGAATATCAAACCCAACCATTCAATTATTTTTTTTAGTTCAAAACTCAATTGCTCTTAAAAAATGGCTGACATGGATAAACAGAAAAGCACCTGGAATTTCTCTTATCTTCTCTGTGGTAGTCACTGAATGCCTTGGTCACATATAAGTGTGAGAAAACATTGATCAAGTAATGACCAGCTTCAATTACGCTGCCAATTTAAGAGATTTGTAGTGATAGTAGTAATGGGATGCAGGCTTTTCCTCCTTTACCTAAAAATCACCTATATAATTCAAAAAAGGGACATAAACCATTTTGATATGAAAATTGTTCAGTTGGTGAATATCTTGATTGACTACAGATGGTCACAGTGCAAGCAGACTTTGTTTTGTGAGTTTTAGCTCTCTTACTAGAGGTCAATACCTAAAGTACAGTCTTTTGACTATCCTTTGTCTCACTTGACCTGTACAGTTGAAAAATTTCTTGTTGCCAGTTTAGCACCTTTCATGAATTAAGAGACAAATTATGTTCTGGCTTGAGTGAACACACCTTTAGAAAAATTGCAGTCACGTATATCAGCAAAGCATTTGATTCCAAAATTTATTCAAGAAGGACCAGATCATACGTGTGGGTATAAATACATAAATATACACACAGATGCGTGACTTGAGTGCTCTCCACTTGACACGAATGACCATACTCGACCTAACCTAATATCTTGCTAGAGGCTTAAAGAAAAACATAACTATTGTGACTGTGATAAAAATACTTCCCAGTATATTTTCTAAGGTTCCAGCAAGCTGTAAGCTAGCGATTCCATCAAAGAAGTTGTGCTATCTCTGTACTTGAGAGCCTGTGGGTTTTTCTTTTATGCATTTGTGTCAGCTGTTTTGAACTCACACAAAGGTTTGTTCTTTATCAAGGGGTGGCAAAGATTTCTGTGTATAACTAGACACTGTATGGAAACTGTCATAGGATAACATGATCTACAAGATACCTTAGTAAATATAACAGTGCTGAAGAACTAAAGATTATACATTTATTTTGAAATAAAATGTATGCTCGATTCCAATTACTGAATTGTAAGCAGCTAATAGATACGTTTTCTTGTTTCCTTTTTTCATGGCGAAGATTAAACCTGAAATAAGCAATACTTGAAAATGTATTGGGTGTGATGATAATTTTTATTGTAAATTTATTTATTCTTGTGCTTCTGAGATACTCTTGCAAGATCTCAAGACTGAAATGTTATACTATATTTGTGTATGAAAAATGTGGAAAATGAAGGAGAAACGTAGTACTCTAGAATTAACAAAACATTTAGGGTAAAAAGGACACTGTTTGAGATGTGCCAGTGCACTAACAATGTTCTATGTGCAATGTATCTAGCAACGTTTATAGCTGACCAGTCTACTCGGACGCTTACTGGGAAGAATGACAAGACTCATGGTTGAAGGGAAGGCATGAGGGGGGCCTGCCCACCCCTCAGCTTATGTAACAAAGGGCAGGTCACCTCCCATGGATGTGGCCTCAAATTTATCACTTGCATTAAATCTTGTGACCCAGCTCAGCAGCCAACAGTCCTGTCTCCCTGTCATCAAGGTTAGTTTTCAGGTTTATGGTGTGAAAGAGGGGAGCATTGAATAGTCTAAAGACTTATATTCAGATCCAATATCAGTGCCCACATCCAAGGATAGTCCTTAACTACATTAGATGATAATTTGCATTAGATGATCAGCAGGAATCTGTGAGATTTCCTCTTATGACTCAATTCCTGGCATACTAATAGAAGGAAATAGTTGAAGCTGTGTTTCTTCTATAGCAATTGCAGCTAGATTTGTGTTTCATTTTTCTGAGTTAGATTTTTTCCTGTTCATTTTGTTAGTACAAATGGCTTGTAACAGGAGCTGCTAACTCTATCTTTTTCACAAACTAGATTAATTTAACATGGAATAGTTATATCATGGTGTATGGGCAATAACACAACTGTAGATATCATAACTATTGATTTTTTTTTGACCAGGCTGTTTTGGACTTGTCTGCTTTCTAGACTCTATCGTACTCTCTAAGGGTACATATCAGTTTTAACAAATCCTGTCTAAAGTAAGAGTTTGATGACTAAAACTCAGAAATCCCATCAGTGTACTTAATTTAGTTTGCATTGCGTCTCCCTATTTAGCTGGAGTGTCCAGCTTTGCTTTAACAAGGATATTCAGAAGTAATTATTCGGAGAAGGTGAGTTCTGATCTACCATCTAGATCTCTTCTGCAACCCTGACATCAGCAGACAGGCACTGACACTGTTCACTTGACTGAAAAATCACTAACCCTCCTACAGAAAGTCAGAAATTCAGTTGTAGGTGAGTCCCAGACTAAGTCTAGCAGTGATGCACAGGTTTTCCAAAATGGTTTAATTATGGTGTATCAGCATTTTACATTGGATTGTCGTTGGATAAGAACTGAAAACAGGCTTTGGATTAGTAATTGTAGTAAAACGTGTTTGCAGAAAACACTTTGTGCACTTGTGGTTAAATAGTCAGGTAGCCCGTGAAGGATTGGGGATTCAGCTGGCCATGCCAAGGGGAGCCTAGATCTCATGTCTGCTGCTTTCCAGATGTGTTGACCACTTGTTACTGGACAAAATATACTGGTACTGCCAACAGCTTTGTTGAAATAAATTAGTCTCTCTCATTAGCCTCTTGCAATTTAAAAAAAAAAAGAAATTAGCTGGCTGGACCGGTTTGGATGACACTTCAAAATTCTTGAGAAAAAAACATTTCTCCATTGTTTTGAAAGGGAAATGAGGTACTGATTTTGATTGTGTTGTCCCTTCTCCTTGATTCCTCCCTCCCTTAATCCCCAGTGATATAGAAGCAAGATTTAAGCTTAGGTAGGTAGCCTGGATCTAAGCTGCTCTTCTTTTGCCTGGAAGGGATATGCACGATGAAAAGTTCAGGAATTTTATTACCAAAATACTCCCCTTTTTTACAAAGTATCATTTTCTGTAAGAAGCACTTCAGTGTTATAGTATTTATTTGTTTGCTTTTGGACAAAATAAAATAAAATCTTATGTCTTTTAGTTCAAAACATCAAATCCCAAATCCATATTGAAAATCATACTTGGAAGAAATTTCACTCATGTCAACATATCCATGGATTTGTGGGACTACCCCTGACCAGAACTGCTGATTTTCAAATGTTAATGATTTGGATCTTCAAGATATATAAAATAAAATTAATATAGTGGTAAATCTCCAAGAGTTCCTTGAACCAGAAGGAATGATAACCAAACACATTAGTCTTTCTTTGAGGAATTACATCATCAAAGAGAAAAGCTGGCATCTCAAGAAACAAATATGAACATTGGAAAGCTCTTTACTTATACATGATAACTGCAAAAAAAGTAATGAGATATGGGTAAGCAATCTGTCATTAGTTAAATTCTAGTGGAGATAAAAAGAAGCAGAAAGAAAATAAAGTTTCTGTAGTGGGTAATTCTGCTGGCACCCATCAGTAACCCCAGCATACACAAGAATAGAGAATAGCTGATATAAAACAAGGGTAGGATCTCAATGCCAAAAGATCTATATTAAAAAACTTTTTTGAAGCTCATGTATTTTCTCTGAGCTTTATTAAATTTGGCTTAATGATCTCAACATATAAATCATATTATTTGAAGTATGAACTGTCTTTCACAACATCTGACACATAAAAGAATCATTCTTCTGTAAATGCTCCTAATAGCTTGGAGGATAACAGCGTTTTTCAGGAAAGGCTTGAGGTTGATTTACAACCTTCATTTTAGAAATGAAATTGAATCAATCCTTAAAGATATGTGAGCCTCATAGCCTGTTTTGTCACTGTTAGAGTGATCATAAAGATTCTTTCTTAAAATGAAAAGCAGTCCTGTATTTTTTATCAGACCTTTTCTATGTCATGTATGTCAAGAATATACGAACAAGCTGTAGAAATGTCAGCTCCTAACATGGTCCCACCTTGGGACTACTGTGTGCTCCCCTAAGATCCAGAATTTATCCATCTTTATCTTTCCCCAGATATCTGGGTCCCCTGGGTAAGATCAGTAGCATTCCTGAAAGGATCCATATTTCAAATATCTTTCTCACAATATAGACTAAGACTGAGGCAAGAGCCAGCTTACTCCCTATCATCTGGTTAAATGACTCGTCTTCAAACAGGAGTAGATCTGCTGCTCTGAAAATAATAGAGCTTACCACAAAAGACAGAGGTTTTTTTTCAAGAACAGTCATGTATCAGAATGGTTCCTCTGCTGATGTGGAACAGAAAAGTCTGAAAAAAGGTTTGGACAAATATTCACAACTTTTAGTGCATTGAAGTGATCTTTTTTTTTAATAGCCCTGCTTAAATCTGTTATATCCTTCTTAAATTGTAGGAACAATTTCAAAGGCAGCAGAGAGAGAGAGGATGAAGATTTACTTTTGTCATTTTCTAGATGATTTTCCTAGTGTAGACAGAACAATATGCTTGATATATTTAGTGACCCATAAAGAAGTGTTAGATGCTTTCTCAGAGTGGCTCTATAGTTTGATGTATTCTTCTTTCTACTCATCAGACTCTGAAAACTGTATGTATTTCATAAAACAGATCTACAAAAGTGCATTACTGCTACCAGCTAGAGTAAAATGAATTTTCAGATCCAGTGAAAACTGGAATAAGTGAAAAACACACATTGTAGCAAAAATGTTCATGCATTTATGAAGTCACGTAATACCCCAATCCATCTTCAAAAGAAAGGGGAGGTAAAAAAGAGAAAAGGGAGTGCTAGAAAGCTGAAATTATTTGTTCAGTCTCAAGCACCAAGAGGGGGTGGTTTAGGTCATCCTTAGGTGAGTTTGATTAGTGGTTGTGGAGTTGTCACTGTGTAACTTCCCTTGGTACAGTAGACCTAATCTGGAGTGAAAATATTTGTAGGAGATGGAAAATTTATTTTCTTATATCTAATATGACCAGCTTCCTGAGCTCCATGAGACTCTCTGTCAAAGACTTCACGGGGGATAGCTGCAAGCAGACCCTCATGAGCTTGGGATTAGACTTGGCTTTATCTCAGGTCTGTGGTGTAGATAGTCACAATAAACCTCTGAATATCTGTGGCAAGGATGAGGACTGCTCCTTTTTGGTCAGAAGAAGAGCTCCAGTGCTGTGGCAGGGATATTCTCAGGAGAGCTTGCACGATTTCAGTGTTCTTAACTCTAGGAGATTGCGAAGAAAGAAGAAAAGCCCTTACACAGTGCTTCAGACCCCTCAATTGCAAATTTAGGCGAACAGTGCTTTTTTTTCCTTTTTTTTTCTTATTTCTCTTCTTTAAAGGTTATGAATGCCAACCATGATAGCTAGTGTGTAATTAAACTGATAACTGAGGTCTTGTAGGTAAAGTAGTTCTCATAATCAGTGTCAGAGTAGTGAGTTCATCATGCAAATCTACCGTTTTCAGGCAGGCATGAGCGATTCTTACCTATGCTATTGAAACTGGAACTGCAATTAGCCTGTACTAAATGTTCTGTTAAAGGTAGACAACATAAACTGCAGCTCAGCTCTGTATTAACAAGGCCTCACAAGCGTGGGACAGCCATCAGACTGCAAAACTGTCTTGGATGTGCTTGTGAAATCATTCATAGACATCCAGAGTGAATGCAAATTAAGTGATCATTACAGGATAAAAGTAAGTGCTGAACACTTTCACCGCAAAATTTTGGTACTGAATAGATCCTACAAATCTATACCTAGTCCAAAAATTTTAAAGTCATTCTTGGAGACTATTGGGTGTGTAATATGGCTTGGAAATTAATTAAAATGCATTTGAGGTTTTAGTAATGGCACTTTTACTTCAAAATG
The DNA here is from genome assembly GCA_033558185.1 of Dromococcyx pavoninus. NCBI lineage: Eukaryota > Metazoa > Chordata > Aves > Cuculiformes > Neomorphidae > Dromococcyx > Dromococcyx pavoninus. The sequence continues at coordinate 2,066,330 of JAUMJL010000020.1, read as the reverse complement.
GAGATGAAACACCTAGGTTAATTCCTATTTCTGGTTTTAGTAGTGGTGGCCTAACCTACAACAGGTTGATGTAAGTTAAGCCATCACTACTGAAACCAAAAAATATCCCACCGTGGAACAAGCACAGGATATCAAAACATTCATATCTGAACTAGTGCCTGTGTGCTTTGGGTAATACGGTAGCTCTTCAAGTCAGGTCTTTCCTTTTTACTTCTGCTAGAATGCCGGGACTATTTTTTCATGTTGCCAAATATTAGAAGTTGGAGAATTTTGTGGACAAATGTCTAGAAGGGACAAGTGTCTAGGTATCTAGATACTAGAGGTGTAAATAAATAAATGATAATAAAAAAATCCTAAGTGTAAGGCAATTTAAATTTCCCATTGTAAGAATTATAGCAAATAAAGTGAATAAAATGGCAGATGATAGGACTGAACAAAAGCAGGAAGTTCTGTAATGCATTGTCATTTTAATATTGCCTTCTAAGGGCACTCTTTGCATTGGTTCATTAAAATTTATCAAAGCTTTTACTATTTTAAGTTTTCTACAGATTTTTACAACATAAATGTGCACTTAAATCCATTTTATTGAACTAAAATGATATTTATTGTACTTGTAAAGTGCAGTGAGAAGCTGATACTAAGACTTCAGAAAATGATGAATGGTATCCTTCTTCTAAATTAATGACAGCTTTTCAATGTAAAGTTCTCAGTAGAAGAGACTAACTCCCATGTTTTGTATTTAGATGCCAAGTAAAGGAAGATTTAAGGTTTCTTTTCTATTGATGTACTTTTTACAGACTATTTACTGACAAGACAAGGTCATGCATGGGCTATGAAGAATATGACTATTTAACTTCCTCTGCAGAACAGTTGTGGCCAGGAGGAAAATGACTTCTGCCTGTCAAATTCTCTCTAACTACCTAAACTAGAATATATCCAGGATGCAGAGGGTATATTCTTTCTTGCAAAAAGCCAGGGTAGTGGGACTGAGTCTTGACGGCAAACAAATAAACAAAATAGAACCATAGCTTTCACAAGCTTATCAACATATAGGTTGGGTTAAGGATGAGAGAAAATAATTATAATGCAAACAGAAATGATAACGTTCCTGGTGAGAGGTATGAACTGTGGGATGAAAAGAGAAGGTGATTTTCTTCAGTGGGTACAAAATCTAACCTAATCAGAAAATGTAACCATAAATCTTCAAGGTGTGAACTTCCTGTACTGATATTGAAAATAAAGAAGACAGAAGAGGAAGTCAGGTTATGTTTCTCAAGTTTTTCCAAAGAAGAGGAGAGATGAGCTAAAGACCTCTGTGCGCACTGTTCTTTTTGTGAAAGTTAAAAACTGCAAGTATTTTTAAAGAAAAAGACCAAAATTCTTTGTTCATCCATCTTGAACTAGAACACTTGAAATACTCTTTTGAGAGAAATATTCCTTCATAAAGAAAATAGTCTGGTAAATGATAAATGATCAAATGATACCACAAAATTGAAACAGCATATTCTAAGCTATACACATTTAAAAGGAATTTAGGAGTTAAACTTCATAAGACACTAGAAAATGTAGGAATACAATTTACAAGTTAAGATATTAACATCCAAGAGGGATAAAATTTGTTATGATGGTCTTAAGTATTCTTTTTATTATTATTATTCATTACAATGATGGTGATATCTGAAGGTTTGGTAGTACAGTACTTAGTCCTTAGTAAGGGGTAAACATTGCTTCTTTCTGGTCAATATAACCAGCTCTATATAAATGACAGGTAGTACAATTTTACTCCTTGAAACAACTTTACTGTATGATCCATTTTTACTAGATTTGGCAAGTCTGGTATAACGTTTTCCATTTGTCTTCACCCATGGTTTAGCTGCCTGTGTTTAAATAGTCCAGCTCAGATAAGTTACCTACAGTTCTGTTATCACTATTCTAAAAAATTGGTGGTATGTGACATCTGAGAAGACTCCTATGAAAATAGGGACAAAAGCCTGATTCTGATCGATGTTTGGGATCACTAAATTACAGAATGATAGCAATGAAGTCTAGAGTTTTCCAGCATTTGTGCAAGTCAAAACAAGAATTTTAGCTCTACTGAAAACCTAGCAGTAGTGATAGGAGATAAAGACATAGATTTATAAGGCAGACTTTTTAAAAGTAGTGAAACATTGGAAATGATATTGTGAGCATCTAGAGTCAGAGGGAGCAGTGTGTCTTTGGGACTAGCTATGAGGTGGATGCCTTGTGCAGGTGTGCTATTGAGAAATGAACAGCTCTTCCACCACATTCCACGTAAAAGTCTCCAAGATGAGCTATTTGCCAAAGACAGTCTGTGGGCAACAGCCTCCTCAGCAGCACAGGGCAGCTGAACAGCACAACATGATTCACTCAGAGAAATGGGGGAAAAAAATACTACTTTTATGATTCTTTGACCCAGTTCAACATTGAAGAAGAAATTAAATTTTTCTGTGTGCTGCCAGTGAGCTTGTATTTAATTTTTCTTTGATCCCTTAAACAACTTCTGTCTTTGTTCCTAATCAATCATGCTGGGTCTTCTTCTGCTCAGCGAGGTCTATCACTCACTTCTGACACACCAGGAAATGCTTGCTCAGGTACAATTTTCTGGGTTCTCCCTCCTGTTTCTCTCAGTCCTACTCTTCTCTGGAGTCATCTCACTGACCATCCATTCTGTTGTATGAAAGCTGTTGGTGCCTGGTGGACTTTTTAAATGATTTGTTTTATTACCTGAAATGTGACTGGATAAACAAACTGGGGTTTAATATCTTTCTCCTTTTTTTAATTTTCTTTCTTTCTGTAAATAATTCAAAAATATCTCATGACCTTTTTAATAGTGTTTTGATACACCAGCTTCAGGGTGCCCCATCAAGAAACACCGAGTTGCCTCTGGTTCTTTATTTTCCTGTCTGTTTAGTGCAACTGATTCCACATGTACATTAACTGCAAAATTATTGGTAACGTCTGATACTCCAGATGAAATAATATCTTTAATTAGTGTTATCACAAACTTTGACAAGTATAGCCTGCTTTAATGACATCCTATATTTATTATTCTGTAACCGTTCTAATGACCAGTTTCATTTCACGCCCTTGAAAGTTTTTTTTTTTCTTTTATCTCTCTTATTTAGGAGACAATCTGAAAACATGACATGTCACCCAGGCTCTTGTGCTCTCCTGAGTGATCTGTTCTCTTTCCCACTGACAAGAGAAAAATGTAACCCTTCAGATTGTGGTCCAGCATCTGTTCAGGCAGGGACCCTTGGCTGTAGAATACCTTCTGCATCCTCACAGTCATGACATGGTTTGCCATCAGTAGCTTCAGAATAATGAAGCTGTCAAGCACAATTGGGTTGGGGAGCAGCGCGGAGCACAGTGTTTTCCAGACCTGTGCACAGAAATGGGTAGGAGTCACAGCTGAGGCTCCCAGCCAGGCTGGGGGCTGGCACTGGGGTTCCCTCACAGCTGTAGACAGCTAGTTTGGTGGTGCATCAGCAGAAATCAATATGCTCCCAGCTCAAACAGTTTTTTCCTCTGTTTAATCACTCATACAGGAAGCAATGCAGTTTAACCTTGGGAAGGTGCTTTGTTTTATTCATTCATAGCTCCCAGAAATAGAGGGTGAATAGTTATAATGAAATGAAATCATAGTGTCAAAAAAGCACGTCTCTTTTACTGAGACATAGTGTTCTTTTTCATAGTCTAGAATCAGTGATAAAGCCAAAATCCTATAACTATCCATTGATTAACCTGGGAAAACCAATAATTACTTTTAATCTCCTGTCTTTCTTACTTGGAGAACTTGATTAAATAGTAAAAAGAAAAGTCCCAATTAAATTTATAGGACATTCAACCTCTACCCTCTTCCACATTCTTCATGAATAATGAATTTTTAACCTGAAGCTGCAGCAGGAACAAAAATGCATCATGCGTACCATTGTACCTGCAGAGCTTTCTTCTAAGGACCAGTCTAGAAAAGTAAGGTGTGGTGGTTCCTACCTCTTCAAACACTGAGTCTCTGAGGAAAAATCAGATTAGGAAGTAAAGTACAGCAATACCACAGTACACATGAATGAAAGAAGGCAGGTGATAAAGTAGTGTCTAATAAGGAGAGATCTTTTTTCTCAACTTTTTCTTTAACATCCTTTTGTCACCATCTTGATGTTCCCCCCCCCCCCCAACAGTGCCTGCACCCAAATGTTTCCTCTCAAGGCAACTTGGATGTCTGTTTTAACTCAGATTAGTTCTTGCTCTTATTGAGAAACAGCCAGGCTGCAGGGACTGAAAAAAGGGCAATTGAAAATGGCCTTTTCTTCTTTAAATCTATCCCTCCGAGTCGGGGAAAGGGAGGAGGGAGAGAGTCTCTTCTATGTATCTCGTGCTTCTGACTTCTTTCTCTTTATATGTACTTACATTTTATTGTTAATGTAAATTTTTTCTATCAGCAATCTGTTAACTGTGCATTTGTAAAACGTTGCAGGTGCCGCTGTAATGTTGCAAATAACTGTCCAATACTTCTGCAGTGCAGAAGATGCATGGGACATTAATTAGGTTCCATTGTTTCTTTGCCTTTAACTTAATGTAAGTTTCCATGACAGCAAAGAGAGACAAATCAGTCAAAGCCAATAGTTAAACTGACAATTTGCATTCTGGTCACTAGCCTTAAAAATGTGGTGTACATTTAAATAATTAGATTGTCTGAGTGTTTGGTCACATATTATACTGCAGTCTCTTCATTTTCAGCAGTCCTCTGTAAAAATATAAACTACTATTCTATGGTTATGGGATGCTGATCTGCAGTTCTGACTCTTTGCTATTTACAGAGTAGTCTATTCAAATCCAGTAACAGTTTTTATCCTAACTAATGCAGTAATAGTAGTAATAAAAGCAGGGTGGAAGCCATTATACTGTAGCCTAATTGTATGAAAGTTGTATATAGAGATGGCTGAAAGTAGTTTGAACAGAAAATGGCATATTGACTAAAATCTATTTTGTTTCTTTCGTCTAAATGTCTTGTACTAGAAAGAAATCAGAATATCCAGAAATATATTTATTCTCTAATTTTGGCCTCGATTCTCCTGCAAGTTTTGGTCTGATATATTTTCTCAGTTTCATCCAAGGGGCAAAGATGAGAGGAGTTTAGACACACTCAGCAATCTAGTTTACATACATTTAAATACGTTTGTTTAGAGAAAGCTTCTTTCTTACCGTAAGATGTGTTTAGAAAAGTGCCCATTTGAACCTGTGCTTTATATTGCTGTTCTTAATCGTTAATGCTAGCCAGCAGGACAGGTATTTAAAATTGTTGTGGGCTTCCCCATGTAGAACTGCAAAGAGGGAAAATATGAGCCTTTTGCAAATTTCCCTAAATTTTGTCGGAGGAGAAATTTGGTTTGAAAACTCTCTTGCTGTCGAATGGATCCGATTTAGGTTTACAAAATATGGCAACCTTCCCCAAAATGGTCAGCTGACTTTGTACAAACAGTGTCTACCACTTTGAAATGCTATTTCTGTTTTGTGTGGTGGAGAGCACTGACATATTTTGCTGAAACACACATCCAGAATATATTTTCCTATTTCCAGCTGTCTTTCTGGAACATCAGAGTCTGTGACTTTATCTCCTAAAATAGCTTCCAAAGTAATTAAACATGAGGTATTGCATCTGTGTCTCATTGGCACAAGGAGAAGTTGCTGTTTTTTCTAAGAGAAATTTGAATTAGTAGAACCTTCAAACTAAGAAACAGGATTTTGTACCTTCTATCTCTTTCTGAATATAGGAGAAACCACATCATGAATGATAGAAAACTCTGCACAACTTAAAACCCAAACCCACTAAATAGAAGTAGGCTGTATACCCCGGAGAAGGTTTGGTGGTGGAAGGAAGATTTCCCTGTTTACTTTGGGTTTTTTTATGAAACGTAACAACTGCAGTGAAAAAGAAGACAAGATCATGTCCAGGGCTTTTGAGGCGATTCCATTGAATGGTGGGCTGGAGTAAGTGGTTGCTGTTACTATTTACCTTTAAGAAAAAAGAGCAGGAAAAATTTAATTTCCTTAAATTCTGCCTTTGACAGTTAAAAGGTCCACTTCATCCACTGTTACTTCTGTTAATATTTTAGGAAAGCAAAATATTGGTTGCTGAAGAAAACAAGGCACTCATAAAGCCTCGGGGTGGATGGGTGGATGAGGTAGCTGTGTGAAAAGGAAAACTTTAAAAGTGGGTTTGATGTGTAAAGACGTGATGAGAGTGAAAAGGATCACAAATGAAAGCCCAAACTGAACCTCCTCATACAGGATATAGCAGAGAAGTAGGTCATTATAAAAATGGCTGGGTTGAATAGGAGTCTGATTACAGTGGTGACAGCATGCATTCAAAGAGAGGGAATTACAGAAGAGTGTTAGAGACTTGTTCATTATCCGTGGGGATACTCAAACCCCTTCCCTTTGGCTCAGTTTATTTTACAGTCATTCTGCCCTTCCCTCTGTGTACTGCTGACATAATCTGAGTACAGAACAAACTGAAAGCAGAAATATCGACAGTGACAGTAGTAACAGGGCTTTTTGGAAATAAAAAGTCATTGGGATGAGGGATGGGTTAACTTTTTGTCTGAAATATGATGCAGAAAGTATCTGAAATCCTGTTCTGCAGGGTCCAGGAGGCTGATCTGACAGCAAATATGCAGAGACTCTAAAGGATATGGTAGTGTGGTTCTTCCATGAAACTAACAGAGAGCACCAGGCCCCTCTGATCCAACCACTAACCTTCCGGAAGAGGGAGTGGGGAGGAGAAAAATATGGAATGGAGCATAAGCTTTTGTGAAAAAAGTAGGTTCAATGCTAGCAACTTTCAAGTCAGACAAAGTACAGCAGAGATCAGTGCTACAGGGAAAGGGGTGTGCCTGATGTTCAAGACAGGAGCGTATTTACTAGAAAAGTAAGTATGATACAGAAGGAAAGAATTATGGCCAAACAGTTGTGAAGCAGCAGATACTTAAATACTCTGCAGAAGAAGCCCTTTGCCCCTGAAAGAGCTGAAGTTTTATGGTAACTTGAGATCAAGAAAAATCATAATTCCAGTAAGTGGTACCTTCCCCTGCAGTAATGCTGTTTTGGCTTCTGACATAAACTAGCGTAAATATCCCTTAAAGACTATTTTGTCTCAACCCCCTTCTTGTTTGCCAAAAAGAAAGGAGAAAATAGGACAGCACAAAATGCTACGTGAAATGTTTCAATGCACGTAACTTCAGTAGCTCCTAATCTTTGTAGAGGCTGAGGGCAAGGACATAACCCTCTCTCAGGCCCCTCACTGGCACGGCAGAAGGCAGGTGAAAGGGCTGAGAAAAGAGCTCTTCTGTAGGAAGAAAGAACTTTCTTGACTTTGGTGGGTGGAAAAAATTGTATGATGGAGTAAGCAGGGCATAGCTGAACTCCAACTCTGGAGGGAAAACTAAGGATTTTGTGCTATAAAATGGCTACAAGCTGAAATAGTTTTATTTTTTGCCTTTTTTTTTTTTAAAGAGGCTTTTATGTATATATTTTTTCCTTCTACCGTCCCAACTTATATTTCCCACAAGACCCGCCTATGAAATGGCATTACTAACTCGCAGGAAAAAGCACCTTAGAAAACTGGACTGGGGTTCAGCTGGGGTAAACTGTAAGGGGAACTCCTGTTTTAGATGAGTTTGAGGTGGGTGCGGGGGAGGTTGTTAGTGGCTGGGCCTTTTTCTTTTTTTTGTAAGGCATTTTTGCTAGGTGAAAGATGCTGTAAATCTACCTTTTACACTCTTCTGAATTTTAGTCTAATAAATGTGTTATGTTCTTCACTCTGGGAAGCAAAGCTTTCTGTCTAGAGTGGCAATGCAAATATCCTTCTGCACTCAAGTAATTGTAAACTTTCTTTCATGACCTTGAGAGGGTCTAGCTAGTTTCTTTCTTGTCTTTTGAGTCTGAAATTGTCCTCTCATCTGAGTTGCAGTGGGTTATTTTGCATGATGAGATTTTTTTGAACGGAGAATTTAACTGAAGCTAGGAAACTGCAAAGGGAAAAAAATTACCAGTATTTGAAACTGCTGGAATAGCATATTTTTAGTACAGAGGCCAAAGTTTCAAGGTTTTGATTTCCTTTATCTCAGTTAGTGTTCCAGAAACCACAAGCTCATTAGTTCAGATTAGTTTTGTTGGAGAATGAACTGAGATGACCCAAACTGGAAAGTACGGGTCCTTATTACAGAAATTTAAAGTGATCGTGAACAGTGGGTGAAGAGGTAATTAATTTATCCATAGCAAAGGAGTAAATGCCAGTCCTTTTTTGAGAAAAACAAAAAACTTTTGCAACCAACAGTCAGTAGCAGAGAGGTAGTTAAAACATCTGTCTGCATTTCATTGAGTTCTCTAAGGTTACGGCTGTATTAGCAAGGTACACACTGCTTGCCCTCTAAGAACAGATTTCTAGAGTAAAACAGTTGTTACTAAAGTTGTAACATCCATGCTATGCTCATTTCAGCATGTTTTGCTTCAGACTAAATCTAGTTTGGATCTGTAACCCAAGTCCTTGGTGGTGTGCACTTGGTACACCTCTAAAGTGCATCTTCCAGTTCCTTCCAAAATGAACTGGCTGTGAGCCTCCTCTGGAAAGTCTATCAGACCACAGTGACAGGGGCTGTGGGGAGAATCACTTCAGAAGTATGCTCCTTTTGTAAATTGAAGTGGTAATTTAGACAAATTTTTTAGTAGTTTCTGATGTCAGTAGTTCTTAATATAAGTCTTGAGCTTCAGGCTCATGCTGCTTACGGGACATTCAAAAGCACAAGTGTAACACCTTGCTTAGACACTGAAATTAAGAGCCTGTCATAACAAATGGATATAGTGAAGCTTTCCTCTAATGACCAAAGGAACTCCACAAAATGCTGAAATAGCCTTGCATGCAGAAAGATTTGTTAGCAGTGTCCATAACTTGTGCCACAGATTGACTTCAAATGTACTGGAGGGAGCAGGGCTATGGGGGGGTGGGAGCTGGGGAAGGGAAAGTAGAGGGAAAAAGAAAGAAGGGGAAAAAAATCAGCAGTAGCCAACTGGGAGAAGTGGTAGGGTCCCAGATGAGCACCTTTACCAGTGCAGAGGTGTTTCCTGACACTGTTCCATGGAAGTTACACAGCTTTAATGGGGACTCCCTAAAATTCCGTGTCAGTTGTTTTTGCTTACGATGGCATCAGCACCCACTGGAACGCACTTCTTCAAGTGCATATGTTGTAGACCAACTGGCTGCTGAGCTCTGTGCGTCCATACTGTTAGTTAATATTTTGGGGTGAGTAAGTGATTATATATTGAGTTTTCTATAGGGCTGTAAAGTTATAAACTAGAAGCTGCAAAGGGAATGTGAAGAGTATGGGATCACAGCCTAAAAGGTAGAAGGCCAATCCACAAACACAACGTTGAACAATCTGGCAATGCAGCACCATGAATGTAAAAGCACTTGAGATGCTTTCCCTTGGGGTGAAGACACTGCCACAGTGTCTTTGGGGTGTGGAATTATAAGGTTACAAGTAAAGTGTGGACAACATATTTGGAAATGAAAGGTTGTTCCTCAGTATTACAGTAGTTAAGGCACCATGCAATAAAAACTATTTTGGAATTGTCTCCAGGGTCCTGGTTCAGAGCAGTGAAAAGTTTTGACACTCATTAAGTGGTAAGCACCCTGCAGTTCATACCATAGGTAACTATATTTTTGTCCTTTCAGACATCTACTACTGATTTAAATGCCATTGTGTTCAGGAAAGTCTCCTGCTAATTGCTGGTCTTAAATATCTGTATTACTCTGCTTCCAACCGCTGTGTATAAAATTATTTGATCAATATTTTATGGTGGTGGGGTCTTCTGAGGCAGAACCACTGACTCTAACAGTTTAAATCTAAGATAGAGGACTGTCATCATTCAAAAATGGTAATTACCTCGTCGTAATTAGAGTTAGGTACTTAGTAATAAGTAACAATGGTAGAATACAAGAATGATAACTGGAAGCTTTTATAATTAAAATTGCTAATGGTGAGTTATAAACAGTAGCAGCTGAAAGAGAGGAAATGAAAGATGCATCTGTGTGGCACTTTCAGCAGACAGATCTGTTTCTGTTTAAACAGGAAGCAGTCAGGTTATCAGAAAAAACATGTATGTTTCAGGGAAATAATCCAGCTGTAGAGGGAACTGGTACCTGTCCTTCCTGCAGTGAAGCATGTGTCTATCTGATGAAGTTGGCTATGCTTTGCTTTCAGCGTTCCTTTCTTATTACCTGTATTAGAAAAGAGCAAATTACATTTCTCAGATTTAAGATCTACTGATATTTCACAATATGCATGAAGGTTTTGAGGTTGTACAAGTGTTCCTGGGAATAAAATTTGATCCTCTGGATTATACTGTCTGTAACACAGATTATGGTAAAGGCATCCAAATGTCTAAATGGTTTGCCTCTAGCAGACTCTACATAAACTTGGATTTTAAAACTTATACCTCTGTGTCAGTGTACGTATTCATTTTATGGGATGTCCTCTAAAATCTTCAGATCCGGAGTAGTTTCCAATTGAAGCTTTAGGAAATCTTTTTATGAGATGAATTCATTGAAAAACCTTCCAATAATAAAGTGTTAGGTCAAAGTTAATTTGAATGTTACACGCTGAGATGTCATTCTTTCCTTGCATTAATGCTTCACAGAGAGCACAGTGCTGCGTTAAAGCCGCCTACTAACGCTAAGTCACGTCAGGCATCGATGGTTCTCTCCTGGGACTTATTAAATTTCTGTTTCCTGAGGGCTACTGCAATGATACTCTTCGTTTTCCTCTAGTAAAACCGTGCTGGTACTGGGACACTTTTTTTCTTCTCATATGCTCAAATCCCTTATTTTGAAGACTTCTTTGTTATGTTACTGTTTTGATTTTTTTTGTACTTTTCAGTAAATATGTTATTTACTAATTATTTCTGTAAGCCCTTTAAACTACATTAGAAGTTGGAAAACTATCACTTTTAAAAATTGCTATATTTATTATTAAATTGGATATATAATAATGCAATATATAGTATTATATATTATACAATTCTAGCTATATAATAGCATATGTAGTCATTTAAAAATATTATAGTATTATAGGAAACTGTTTCTATAAAAATTAATTCAATATATAAAAGAAGGATAAATACTAGGATAAAACTGGATGGGTCAGGCTACTTTCTGAATGTGTGAATATATAAGGACAATAATAAGACGAATGGTACTACACTACTTTCATTACACTGCCTGAGTATGATGATTGTTTCAGGAATTCCCCAGGAAAGCTTTTGTCATCATTGCTTGTGCTGTTCTTGTAAAGTCTGCCATAAAAATTTTTGTGCTGTAGATGGATATCCACAACACTGGCAAAGTCACAACAGTGAAACGTGTTATTCCTTTCCAAATAAGTGTTCTGGAGTAGCTGCTCAAAAGATTTTTTTGGGATTGAGTTGTTTCCAGTCATAGTGTTATGGTTATGTGATCTAACCGTGAGCTGGAACCTCTTTGGTATTCGGTCATCAAATATTGGCCACATGGTGCATGGGTCCTTGGTTAGAGAGGGAATCATTCTTCCCTCTCAGAGAAAGACCACAATTCTGTAGAAATCTTTTAACTTTAAAAAAGTGTTAAGTTAAATGTCCTTTTTCTAGTGCAACAGATCTTTTTTTAGTAGTGGTAAAAGAACAGTATTTATGTCTCCCTGTGAAACAAGTTACTGGTATGAATCCATTTATTTTATTTTGCCTGTAATTTTCAATCTTGAAAATGGATTAAACTATCATTAGAAACTGTTAAACCTTCATCCAAAAAAGCCTCACAATCCAACAGTCCAATCCAACAACACCCCCACACACACTCTGCAGGGAAAAGAAAGTATAAGATACCATGTAAATGTCAAAATATGGTGGAAGAGAAAGGAGTGTATTAGCAGTGCTCTTGGTTGTCACTTTATATAAAAGTATAATTTCTTTTTAGCAGAGTCAATATTCTGTCATCTTCTTCAGTCTTTTACTGGAAAACTGATATTCTTTGAAATTAGATATATTTCATTGTCTTTGTAAAAAAACCAACAGTGAGAAATAATGAAAATTAAATAGAGATATTTCATCATGCTACTTTATAATATATACAGATTTTAAAGAACTCCAATAATTTTAATGTTTTACTACCAGTCAAAGTAATTCATGTTAGTTCCTGCTCAAAGCATTTCACAGAATTCACGTGTCAACTTTTTCTTCAAATTCTCAAATAAGCAATAATCTTAACATCTGAAGATACATTTTAGATGGAAAGCCCATTTTTAAGAAGTAATACTGTTCAGTTGCTTTTCAGAGCATGTTTTTTTCTTCTATATTAAAAATTGTATACTGACACCACTGATTTTAAAATTTGCTCATATCCAAAAAGATCCCAGCTTGTGTTCAAGATGGTTCTGATGCAAAACGTGATCCTGAACTGAACTTAAAGGGTAATGTAATTGCAGACTCCGCTAGGAGCTTGTTGTTTGTTTGGTAGTCATTCAAATACAAACATAAAGGACACGGGAGCAAAATTCCTTTACGTGTATTTTAATTATAATGCTATCTAAATACTGTTACAGGTTTGCTTTTTAGAAATGAAAATCTAATGGCCCAGGTAATGAATAAGTTATAAATGGTTTTATTCACTTTGCACATCTTTCCTTACAAAATGGATCAGAAATGAAGAAGCTTGTTTAATCATGGAAATTCTTGTTGAAGCGGATGTTTATGAGTCTCCCAAATGCAGTATTTGCTGTCAAAGCTTCTGTGCAAAACATGTGTTTACTTGGCTTTCGATGGAAGAAGTCATAACTAAGCAGCCCCTTAATTAGTTTTTTGTCACATCTCTCCTCAGACAATGTTTGTCTGAACTCTGTTATTGCTATGCAGAGTATGAAGGTGTCACAATTAACTTTTTTTAAGGAAAACTGAGGATGTCATATTTTTATTGGGGAGGTATCTAAGTGCCCCACAGACCACCACTCTCCCTCAGGAGCCAGTGGTTGTTTGTAAGATATCCTTTCCACTGATATTTCCTTTGTCAACAGCTACTTTGGTAAGAATTGAGATATTTTATTCTGATGCCAGGTTTAAAAACTCATTGGACAGTGTTACTTATTCCTACTGTTACTGGCATTTCAGTTTTTTTCACATTAGTTTCCCTTTTTCACATTAATTTCCATTTTTTCACCTTAATTTCCATTTTCTTGAGATTTGTGTCCTTTGGAGCATCAGCAGGAAGAGAGGGGTAAAGTGAAACCTTACAAATAACTCCATCAATATCTGTTTAAACTTCAAAAGTTGAGAGGTTGATAATGTAGTCTCAACACGGACCTTCACCATATGAAAGCTGCATAGTTACTTTGTCTGATGCAATGCAGTCTGATACACTTTTTACTGCAGTGGAAGTTAGTGGGTTTCTGAACATTGCTTATTAGTTACTCAGTTATAGATTTAGGATATCTGATTTCAGAACTGAGCTTTGGTCCAATAGGTATAAATTTCCTGATGAAAAGTAGTTTCAGTAATGGAGTTGGAGAGAATTTAAGTTCAGTCAAAAGAATTCTATTGATGTCATTTGCTGTACATGCCTAAATTCAGAGAAGACCAATTTGGGTGAAAAGGTCTTTACTTTTTATCTTTTTTATGAAATACATATTGATCACAAAATATCACGTAATATAAATTATGGTTTCATTCCATATTTGAGCAGGTGGTTTTTCTGAGGTCTACAAATCCCAGGTGGGTAGAGAATACCATATTAAAAGTGGACATTATATATTATGAATTATGGCAACAATATTGGGGAAAGTAAGAAGCTGGACATCTAGGATTTTTTGTTTTCCTCTTGCACAGCTTTTTAAATAGCAATGAATCTGTAAGTGACTGCTCATAATCAGAATTAATTAAATTCTGAGATTTAATCCCCAAGACATTGTAAGAATGCATTTGTATAGGAAACCTGACCATTTTTATTGCCTAGGGGCTTCAGCACATAGGGAAACATTTTGTGTTGGAGAGAAGCTGAAATGCTCTAACATCTTGCCCACAAAATTGAAAAATACTCTCACAGACATTATGTAGCAAGCAGGAATACCACAAGGAGTTATTGTGTTGTGTTTTCCTGATTGAATCTGTCCTGCAAATGTGAAAACGTAGAATTTCAGTCCTGCTTTAAATGCAGATCACAGTGCAGCTATAGAAATCAATCACTGCTGACTGTGCCTTTCTTGATACACATATGTGTTACAGAGAGGAACAGACACAGTGAAATAGCAACATTTTCTCTGCCCTGAGTGGTTGTGGGTATAAGATACGGTCTGTGCTGGCTGTAGATGCAGTCTGCATCTTCTATGAAAAATGGTGGTCACCTAAGCTTTTCAGTCAGAAAACCCTGGATTTTTCTTACTGTTTTATTATTTAGGAATTTATGGTAAATCAGAGCTAGCAGCTCTGATAGCGTCTCACTCTATCTTTGGGTCTTCATAGAGAAATGGAGGTCCTCAGGGTAAAGACCAGTGAATCTATTGCTGTTGAGGCACATGTTTGTACTGGTGTTCTCTGTTCTGTACTCCTGGCTGGGGCTTGCTGAATATCCTGGGACAGACTGAAATCCTGGGACAGACTGACTGTCGTTTTGGCCAAGCAGATTGCCTGGGGCTTGTGCCACAAGGGCTGGCTATGCAGGTATGAGCAGCTCAGGTATGAAGCAGTCCTGGTGACTTGGCTTGGGAAAGTCCTGGTGGAGCTGAGAACTTGGGCATCTGTTCACTGGAATCAGAATTATTAGTTTCGACACAATTTCTGACTTGGCAGGAGTTGAGAAAATATATGGTTTTGCATAATTAGGATTGAAATAAAATGTGCAAATGACAAGTATGATCATGAACAGAAAACTGTGGGTTTTATCTGTCACCCACTAATCATAGAATCATATAATCGGTAAGGTTGGAAAAGACCTCTAAGACCATCAAGTCCAGCTGTCAGCCCAACACCACCATGCGTGTTAAACCATGTCCTGAAGTGCCACATCTGCATGCTTTTTGAATGCCTACAGGGAGTGGTGACTCCACCACTTCCCTGGGCAGCCTGTTCCAATGCTTGACCACTCTTTCAGTAAAGAAATTTTTCATAATATCCAATCTAAATCTCCCCTGATGCAACTTGATGTCAATTCCTCTTGTCCTATCACTAGTTACATGGGAGAAGAGACCAGAACCCACCTCACTACAACCTCCTTTCAGGCAGCTGTAGACAAGTGATGATGTCTCCCCTCAACCTCCTCCAGACTAAACAATTCCATTTCCCTCAGCTGCTCTTTATGAGACTTGTTCTCCAGCCCCTTCACCAGCCTCGTTGCCCTTCTCTGGACATGGCCCAGGCCATCAATGTCCTTGTTGTACTGAGGGGCTGAAAACTGAACACAGGATTTGAGGTGTGTCCTCACCAGTGCTGAGACCAGGGGCACAATTACTGCTCTGGTCCTGCTGATCACACTGTTTCTGATACAAGCCAGGATGCTGTTGGTCTTCTTGGGCACCTTGGCACACTTCTTGCTCATATTCAGCCGGCTGTCAACCAGCACCCTCAGGTCATTTTCTGCCAGGCAGCTTTCCAGCCACTGATTCAACTTCGCACAAGTTTCAGAATGCCTTTGATTCAAGGGAAGACTCTCACAAGAGCCTGTCACTACCAGCTAAATACTGTCAGAAGTAGATTTGCTGGCAGCAGGGAGAGGAGAAAGGAGCCCCACAAGAGAGCTCTCCCTCCTGTGAGGAGTGCTTTGGTACAAATTCTGCTCCCTCCTTATGGAGTCCGTGTGCATCGCAAGATAGAAGGGTGCAATAACCCAGTCTTGGATTTTGATCTTTTATTTCAGCATCTACTGTTGTGCTAAGGAAGAATCCTGTATAGTGATCATTAGCAGTATTCACCACTCTGAAAACACAATACTTCATCCAATCAATAATGAAAAAGTGCAATGATCAAGGGCAAAATGTATTTGCAAATTTTTTATTGAAAGAAACCCTCCCAAATTAGTAAAATTGACTACTCACATGGTAACATCTGTTATTTTAACACCTGTAAGCATGTTAATACGTGCTAAAGTCTGAAAAGTAATAGTTAAATGACAGGTGGCATAGTCCTGATTCTCCCTTGTCCTATTGCTCCCGTAGGCTCTTTTTTATGTGTGGAGATGACTCTTATCATAGATTGTAATGTCTTTCTTATTAGTTTGATGAACTTCTAAGAAAAAGTTTGTTATTTCTAATATTAGTTCAAGTCTAGAAGAATATGGCTTGAATTGTGCTTCAAGCACAGGCCATCAGTGATATTACAGCTCCAGGGTCACATTGGAAAAGGTCTTGCTGTGTATTGACTACATTAAGAATAATATCTGGGCATGGAGTGTTTACCAGGTGATTCTGTATGCCAGGAGGATTGATGGAAAGCCATTTGTCTATGTTCCATCCATGGAACTTGTAGCTTATGGATGCATAAGGAATTAGTACAGAAAAGGCCTTTTGTCATGGTAGCATAGTGCAGGCTTATTTCTCTTCTACCTGAAGATTCAGACCTGTTCTCCTAGTGATTAATGTAAAAGAGCTTCTGTGTACCAGCTGTACACAGGTGCCTGCATTTGGAAAACTCCTTGTACTCAATAGACCAGAATGTCAAGTCTTGCCCTTTTTTTGTACCTCAGCTCTCATAAGAAGGTCAAATACCAGAGGAACATCATGAGCAGACAGTGCATGGTGGGGCTTTTCGGGGGTTGGTTTCGTTTGGTTGTTTGGGATATTCTGTTTGTTTGATTGTTTGATTTGTTACTTGGGGTTTGTTTTGTTGTTTGTTTTTTCAGAGGGTTTATTAAGCTTTCTCTTTTACTTCTGTTTTCAGGAAAATGTCCTGTTTAAAATTCTCCACCTGTAGCTCCATGTTGCCCAGGTTGTCCTGGACCTCCTTGAAACACTAGAAGATTCAGAACAGGCATTGAGTAAACCTCAAAAGTCTCATGAGTGTCATCTTCCTCTTTTAAGCACTGAGTAGCTTACTAACAGGATAATCTTTTCAAGAGGAGAATCTTCTTCATCTCTCCTCTTCAATAGAATCTATAAGATCTTAGGTATATTGAGCATGTCTGAAAGCAGTAAAGAAAAGAAGAAATTTTTCTGAGTTGAGGAGGAAAAACTAGTGTGCAGTTGCAGTGTGAGACCCACTGCCTTACTGCTTTAGAAGTGGAACATAAGTGCCATTTGATGAAGATCAGCTCAAGTGTGCTCTGTGGCTACCAGAGACTTCTCAAGCTGGCTTGTGTCTTACATATAAACTGAGCTTTTTGTTGTTCATTTAAACAGAAAATGACTAGTCCAACAAGCTTGTGTTCTCCTGAAAACTTTCTCCTTGCACTTCATTCTTTGTTTGGGAACATCTTGCAATTGTTGGTAAATAGATGACTTGTTTTGTGTGGCACTGTCTGACTAGTTTTGACAAGAGAATGGAGAATTCCCTGCTAAGATATTGTTCTCCCTCATTGTTCTCCCTTTATGTATTTTCATGTATTGTTTTTCTCTTCAAAACAGTCTTCTAACATACACGTTAATGTAATCTTGCTTGCTAAGTTTGGTTTTTCAGTCTTCCATAAAAATTGAAAAGCTTGTAAATGAATTTCTCTTTTCCTGTGTAGTTTGATTCTGTTGCAGACTATTAGCTGCTACGCTGCCTTTCTCTTCACATAAAGATAACACAGCCATCCGTAATGAAAACCCCAGAGTTGAGCTTGAATCACATTCCACCTCTTGTTATAATTCTCTTTCATTCCATTAACTACATGGTCAAGTAGAAAAGTTTAGCAGTAATAGTGCAACTGTAACTCTGCTGCTCTGAAATTAAGTGTGAAACTCTGGGGTATATCCTTTCTTTGATTCATGTGTATATGTCCTCCAAATTAAGGGCTTAGATGTTCAGATCAAAGTCAGAATATTCAATGCTTTATCGTGCATTTTCCATGTCAAGTGAAAGTTGACTTTCAGGAGTCTGGCTAGCAAATTTGATAACTTGACTGCTACAACTCCAGCCAAAAAATCAGCAACCACTTCAATCACATATAGTTCAGGAACATTTCCGATGCTTTTAAAGTAAAACAATAGTGCCTAGAGATATTTATTGGCTAAACTGCCTTTTGGACAAAGTATTATTTCACCAAAGGGAAGAAATAGTTGAGCAGCATGAGTCTTCCAGAAGCAATCTGAAATGGTCAGAGAGTTCACAGGAGAGGATATTAAATTCTATGGAATAAGGAAGACTGAAGCCAGACGAAGTATTTAGAGAATCTGAAAGACATTGCCTGTTTTTGCCATGTGTTTTTTTTTTAATTTATTTATAAGTTCCTGGATCTGAGGAGCTGCTGAAAACTCACATGTGAAGCACATCACTCAGTGTGTGATTATTATGTAGTTGTAAAGAACTCAGATATATAAATTGAAAGTTTCAAAAAAAATAGATGAAAAAGAAGAGCCTGGAAGATATTATTTATTTTAAAAATCACAATATTTTTAGTCAAATATCATGGCTCAGGAGCACATGAGTGTCTCTAGTTTATCAGTATTTTCAGTAGTTTCCTCTACCTAAATCCTACTGTATCCCCTATAGGCTTACAAGGAAAAATGCTGTCGATTACTGACTAAAATGAACCTTGAAAGATTTTTTACTAAATTTTGTTCTGACAGTTAAATTCCCTGAGCAGTTTCAAACAACTTAGAACTAAGAGAGAGAAAGAGAAAGTAAGGAGTGAACAAGACACCATCAGCTACTCCTTTCTAAATGTTAAAATGGGATCTTGCTATCATTTCTATCACAGTGAAGTCCAGCTAACCGATCGCTCCCAATTTCTCCCTTCTCTCTCCAAAAGTATGCAAAATACCTACTTTTGCATTAGATAGGCTAAGAGATTAGACATTTGTATACGAAATATAAATTGAAATATTCATTCTTTTGATTAATTGTCTACAAGCGAAGAAGAGTTTGTTGCTTTGACAGACACAGACTCACACACCTCATCAAAATTTTTATATTTCATAAAACTTTCAGATTCTCTCTGTAAATTCTGTGGAAGACATTGTACATGCTGCCGTTGTGCCAAGTACTGATATTAATTGATTATATCTACTGCTTGGGTTAATTTTTATGAGTACACTCCTTTTTGACAACATTCACTATGTTTTCTGTGCCCTGAAGTCTCTTACACATGAACTGAGAGGTAAGAAATAGCACAAAGTGTTAGTTCAGCTGAAAGCATGTGCCAATCTTAACCACTCAAAATTCAAAATGAAATTCCCAGCACCAGCAGGGAATCATATTTGCAGAGGAAATAGCCCAGAAATCATTCTGACTGAACAGCACCTACATTCCTATGAGCGGTAGTTGGCAAATAGTTCTACTGATTCTACTGTCTAGTAATTCAGCTAAAGCAGCAGTACATTGTTTTCATTATTAAGTCTAACAAATCTGTTAGACTTTCAAGCTCATTTGTCTGTCTTATCACTTCTTTCATTAGTGAATTACAAATGTTCTAATTCTCAGATCTCATCAACCTTTGCCATAATACGGACATTAAAAGACCACAGCATTACAGATAGACTTTCTACAATAAGTATTAAGTTCTGAGGTTTTGATCATGAAATTTCCCCCCTTTTCTTTTGAATCCCTTGAAATATCAACATCCCAATTTTCTACCAGAGTATTTAAGGCAGAACTGCACCTATGACATACTAATGAACTGGTCTCTAATTAAAACCAGCCATTAGAGAGAAAGGTAATTACATTCACTGTGTGAGTATTTTACATAATGGAGTGATGCACATCAAGGCACTGAACTGTGTTTTATTTCATCTGATGTTAGAGTTGGGATGAGCTCATGTGGCAAAGTGTGATAGGAACTGGGAAATCCTGACCTTTTGATATTGGGTTCCAACACTGAGGATATGAGCAGTTCTTTACAACTTTAGATTATCTTATTGTTTCAAGCATGTATTGGTAGAATGGAGATATGAGTGTTACCCACCTAATTCACAGAGATGATATGAATGCAATTAGAAGTCACTAGTCAATATTGCATTTGAGACCTATTAATTCTTTAATTAATACCAATGTGATATTCCTTCTCTTTAATGGCATTGAAGATTTCTGCCTTTCCTGCATAAAGTTAGCTGACTTGCTTTTGCAGGGAGATCATAACTTTTCTTTTGAAAAGCTCAGTATGTTTATGCCATATTTTGTGGCTTCTGATGTAGAGGAACTACTTGACACAGAAAAAGGACAAAGCAAGCAGCTGATTTGCAGAAGCAGCTTCTCTTCTGATATCAACAAGTCCAGCCTTGCAAAAACAGCATTGCCTCTGATGATATTGTACGAATAAACTGCTCACACGCTCTCTCAGGTTACCTCTGGGTTCAGACTGCGGTATGGACAAGGCAGAAGGAGAAGATGGAGCAGTCTGCCCTTGTACCTCTTCTTGAGGACATACTGTTGGCAAGCTGAGCCTCAACAGCTGGACAGCAGAGAGGGAAAAGAAGGATAGGGTTTGAATTGAGAAATTAGTTTGTGGAACATATTACTGGGCAGTGACAATAACTCTGAGGAAGAGCTGGTGAGGGACAATAACTCCCATGACAAGGAATGGCTCTGCAGTGCTGGGGGATGTGACAACAATGATGGTTTAATAGACAAGTTCAGCGCTGATGAATCGTGAGCACTTTGGTTTTATTTTAAGAAAAGGATTGATTCCCTGAGCTGACACTATCCTTGAAACTCTTAGTACTTCTTACTATGCTTCATTTTGGCACTTGTAGGAATAGCAATTCACATGTCCATGAAAAAGGGAAGAAAGAGTAGCTGCTAGAAATTTTTATTATTCAGAGTTCCCTTAAGTTAAAAAATTCAGATTTTGACCAGCTATGTCAAATTCCAGAGACAAGAGGGCAACAGCAGACCAAAATCTTCCTGTGAATCACTAGTCAAATCTAAATAAGAAAAGATCTCTGCTGGGAATCAAGGGTGTATTAATTATCTATAGACAAAGTCATTAAAAGCAGAATTGGATACTTATCACTTCTCTAAATGTATTTTGGTAACTTTCTTTTTTTTTCACAAAAAAATGCCAGAAAAAAAGACAAATCCAATAGTAAGAGGTGAAACTGCTAATTGTCTATAACACTATTTTATTCCCCTCCAAATTGTAAGTCTGGATAATTAAAAAAACATAAGAGAAATACTTCATATAGATGGGGAAAAGTTCTTATCTCAGAATATTCAAAAAATTTGAATGTACAGAAGTCAGCAGGTTTGACAAATTCATAAGCTGCCCATCAACAGAAAAAATTGTTACAGCAGATTTAGTTATGCTGCTGATGTGAGAAATGGCTGGCGACCTGCAGAAAGTAGAGAAAATGTAACTTTTCCAACTGTCAGACTGTTGATCTGAAAATATTTAGGCAGAGGCGCCTACTGGCCTTTTTATGTGCTCTCTGATGAATCCCTGGTGCTTCAAAGGGCTTCCTTCCTACCTTTTAAATATTAATCTCATACACCATTTATACTCTTGGCATGTAGGCCAAACTTGATTACTGCTGGTACCTTGAAGGCCTCATGCTGCCATCAGCTGATTGTGCAGTTTTTACCCTTTTAACATTCCACTAATTGATGATGCTCTTCTGTTTCCTTTCCCATTCCCACTGAATCATCTTTTTGAGAACTTGTACGTCAGCGGTGCCAATAACAAAGCAAGCTCGTTATAGTAGTGGCAAAGAAAGAAACAACTGGTTCATCATTCCATATAGGTCCTTAAATAGAATTTTTAAAGGTATTTTTTCTTCTGTAGTAATTGCTTTGATTGTTTTTATCGAGTTCTGGGGAGTTTCATAAAGTGGATGTGGATGTAATGCATATTTTTGTGATTAATTATTTGTCTTCCTTATTGCAATATAAGCCTTGAAGCTGTGAGATAAGGTGATTTACACCCTGGTATTTGGGAAAATAATTGTATTATTACATTTCTATTCTTAATACTACTCTCTTTATGATTCATTTGAGGTGAATTTTTATGTCATGTTCACCCTTACCTTTCGGAGCACAGACCATCATCCCGTATTCCACATTATAAACGCCAAGTTACAGATGTGATCAGTTTTGAGCTTTTCTGATTAAATGGTGATTTTCTTTCCTCATTTTATAAGTAATAAAATGCCAGTTGGCTATATTAAAAAAGTATTTGACTTCTCTTTGAAAGACCTGCCTTTGTGCTCAAGACTTTCTTGAAAGATTCCAGTTTGGATCTGCTTTTCTCTATGAACTATTGCAAATAGTCAAGATACTTCTCAGTGATTAACTTTTTCCTGGCTTTTAGTAGTTTAGGTGGATGTGATTTGGTGCAGAGTCAAAATGGAAGGGAGATGCTTTAGTACTGAACAGCATGATATAAATCTCTACAAGCAGAGCCCTGGAGTGGGGATCTCATGACCCATGTCAGTGCCAGCAGGGAAAGGAAAGGAGGAGATGGTTTGGACTGTGCAGGCTGGATGTGTAAGACCCAGCCAGGCAGTGCCACAGCCCAGACTGCTTTCCAGCACGTTGACAACTGGAGTGGTTTTTTTTCAGATTTCAAAAAGAGATTACCTGTTTTTTTAATGATGTTGTGCATGTGCTTGTTTTTTGCCCTCTTCTATGTAATAAGGTAGTGGGCAAATGCAAGGAAATTTCAGATTGGTTTCCTGATAAATGTCCATTTGGAACAGACTGTTCCATCTCAAACCGCGCTGATTGATTGCTCCTCCCCTGGAAAGAGATATTGCAAAAAATCTCTGACCCAGGTATCCACCTGGAAGTGTATGAGATGCTGTTGACAAAAAGCAGAGCAACGACAGAGGCCAGTGTTTGCCTTGCCCATGATTACAAAGCCACCTCTTCCTTTCTTACTTTAAATTTCTGTTTTGCAGAGCAGCCACATCAAGAACCTGCATTAAAATTTGCTTTACTGAGACAGAACCAGAAACCAGAAGAATAGGCTGGCAGACTCCATAGGAGGAGCAGGATACTCTGCACCCATCACTTCCTCCTCACTCCAAGTCTATAAGGCTGCTGGATATTGTCACCTTTACAGTAGAAAGGAGAGGTGTCAGGGAGATTTATCCCATTGGTCTAATACTCAGGGCTGTATATAGGTGACTCAGTATTTGCACACAGGTGGATGAACCCATATATATTTCCTGATTGTTTAGATGCCTGTTTAAATATATGGCCTAAGAATTAAAGAAGAATTTGAGACTAAGAACAAAATAACGATTTTTTCCTTACCAATATTGTATTTAGTCTGTTATCCAGCTCTTTCTCAGAATTTCAGCTTTCTTGTCTGATTTCAGTGTGCTTCTGAATCTGTGCTCAAGACCACAGTCAACACACGCATTCACGAAGGATGATTTTGGCAGTTATTTACCTCCTCTGTTAGAGGATAAATGTATGGCTTCAGTCTACATATTTGTATGCTACAAGTATCTTTCCTCTTTAATTTGTTATAGTGCATAAATTGCTGTCAGCATCTGTTAGAAGATTTGGTTAATATGTGCAACAAAGTGGTGTTTCTCTCCGTCCCAGTCCCAATCCAAAATGGTTTTCAGTCTCATACTAACTTATTAGAGGAATATATTGTTTCCATTGTCCTGTTCAATTTAGCTACAGCTGCCAGGCTTAGCATCAAGAGTCAAATACACTGAAATTATTACTTGAAATTAAGACAAATATAACTTGAGGGGACAGCTTATAATGATTTTCTCTTAGTGTGAGGTAAGATAGATTTGCTCTTATTGGAGCTGACTGAATTTTTTTCCAGGAAAATGAGGAAAACCTCAATTAAAGTGAATCAAATGTTCTGAAGATATATGTCAATTAGGACAAAATTTTGTTGGAAACATGCCCCTTTCTTGTCTTTCCTGAAGGACTGCTAGACAGCCAGACTCCAGAGTCCTTTGTTGATGGGCTGAGAAGAAAAAGAGATCCCAGGCTGAATTTCTGCCTCCTTCCCCCATATGCAGACTGCTGAATTGCCTGAGACAGAAGGTGTACACCCACCTCAGTGTCCAGACTGCCCAACTCTGAAGCTGTCACATCAGCAGACTGGTGGCTCTCTCCTGCTCCCCACAGGAACAACCTCTGTAGCAGCATGAAAGCTCAGAAGCACCTGCTGCAAGTTTTCTTCTGGAAATATCTAAAGATAATACTTGGGTTACTATATCCTCAGAAACCCTTTCCAGCTCTCCACTTCTATCCTGATTTACTATTAAAATTAAAATTAATGTTATTATTAAAAACAACAACAATGATGATGATATTAATAACAATAATAATTTTCAGTGTCAAAACTCTTGTACTCTGCCTGTGCTAGTATTTCTACCATATTTTGTAGTACTTGAGTACAGGGCTAAAAAAAAGAAGACATAAAAACCTGTGATTTCCACAGATGTTTTGAGCATCACTGAACCAAACTTTGAAGCACTGTTACTTAAATATCCTTCCCCTTCCTATTTTCTTTATAAAGAAACAGGTTGAGAGATTCAGGGTTAAGATCAAGCCATAAATATGCTAAGGCAGGACTGGTCAGGAAAGGAGGCACCATTTGATCCTGTTCTACCAGAAAAACCTTTAGCCATTGGGACATCAATGCAAAGAAAGGACTGTGGCTCTTCAGCTGCAGATTTGAGCATCCATGACAACCAAATCCAGCTTATTCCCTGTCTCATTGTTGTGGTTTAACTCCAGTTGGCAAGTAAACAGTAAAACAGAGAAAATTTTTGAGCAGCTTTCCATCCTTTAGGTTTCATGACCCTGGAGGTGTTTAAGGGGAGACTGGATGAGGCACTCAGTGCCAAGGTTTAGATGATGGGTTGGTGTTAGTGTTGGGTTATAGGTTGGACTTGATGATCTCAGAGGCTCTTTCCAACCTTGTGATACTGTGATGATATGCTGGCATTAATGTAGAAACAGCAATATAAAAACATTGTTTTTTAGAAAGGCACAAGGAAAGTGCCTGTGGTTATTTAATTTCACTTATTCCGATAACTACCTTAAAGAATCTCCTCCTTACTTCAGGATCCTTGAAAGGCGCCTCCCTCTTTCCATGTATTCTTGTCTGTCTTGTTCTTGTTAAAGAAGAAGGTGTCCTTTACATGAAATTGAACATTGATGAAAAGCTCCTTCAAAAGGGGTTGTGGAACAGAGACAGAAAGTTAGGGAAGTTTTCATTATTTGCCTTTTTCCTGGATTGTGCATCATAACACATTGCTTTTGCAGGTTAATACCTTTCCTCTCTTTTTGATGTGAACAGATGAAGGTCAGTTTTCCTGGAGCTAAATGTAAAATCAATTCACTGATCAAAAGCAAGATATACTCCACAGTTAGAGGAAGGAACTCAGCGCTGGTAAGACCAGCAAAAGTCAGAAATGCTGTCTTATATTTGCCTTTTTGATCAAACAAAACACATTCACTGTCAGTCATATTTATCAAGACTTCTGTAACCATGAAAACATACACATGAATGTGGTGCACTGATCTGATTAGGGACTTCCCAAAACAAAACAGACAAAGACTTGAATTCTTCCCAGCTGACTTCAAACATCAGCCTGTAATCGATGGGAAAAAGGGGAAATATCTAGAGAATAGAAAGCACACTTACGATCAAGACTGTCTAAGTGATCCTAGAGAAGATACTCTTCTAACCTAAAGCACATTAATAAAGTGTCTGAAGGCAGTCTGGGCAAAACTAGGTCTAAGAAACTCGCTTCTAGGAAGTTGTATTCTTGTCCATTTGGAGTTATGAATAATGTTCTAGGTAGCAACCCCAAATCTCTTTACATCTGTGTTTTCCAAGATTTCTCTTTGGTGTATGAGTGAGAAACAATAGTAAAAAGAAAAGGTTGTTCCATTTATGCTCATGCTGCTTGTGGAATTGCTTAAATCACATTGCTATCTTATGTTCTTTCCAGAAGAACCGATTTTAAGGAAAATTTGTGGGGGAAAAAAACAGCTTTAATTTGAAACTGAGAACAGCTTTCTGTCCTCAGTTAAAATGACAGAGAGACAATAAGCTTGATTTACTCTGCACTATGTCCTTCACATTACTATTCAATTTTTCCTTCATCATTTGGGCAAGGAATGCTTGCAAAATAACTTGTATGCCATTTAAGAAGATAAGCCTGGAATGAGCTAGTAAAGATACAACAGAGTGAACAGTGTTTCGGTCTAATTTTTTAATTTATTTTAACATTTAGAAATGTTCACAATTAAAATGTTAGTAGGCATCTACATGTGATTGAAAGCATTATGTTTCAACACCGCAGTTTTAAATTAACTAGTTTATTTACAAAAAGGAGGAGGAGCTGCTTGGATTAAACCTTTTGAGTGTCTGGTTTTATTCACCAGGGGTAGTATGGGAGTGAAGGATATTCTGTGGGAAACTGACTGAAAAGCGTTTGGGCATTTCTAACAAAACTAAAAGAAGGTGGGGCATTCATTGTAGTAGTAGACAGGTTTTAGTCTACAGCAAAGTCAGACAGAAGGAAGGGTGAAATTAGAAATCTGTCCAATTTCAGTCAAAACACTTACTCCAGAAGGTGTACATGTGCAAAATAAGTATGTAAAATATGATGGATTTTGTGTAGCTCAGAGGAAAACCTGTTTAATGCCTAAATAAATAAAAAATAAAAGCACCATGTTAAGCCTCTCAACCAGTACAGAGTGTCACATACGCAACCACTGCAGTGCCTAAGAGTGCATACAGGAAAGACTTATGCCTATTCTTAAATCCAAAATGCATTCATTTGTCTTTCATTCAGGGAAGTTTTTCATGTGCTGAAGGTTAAAATTTGTTATGATTGAAGCTTAATGATAAGTGCTGCAACTTTGATGTTTCTTTGCTTCGTAAACCTGAAAAAACACTTATAAAATTGTCTCTAAAACAGAATGGTGTTTGAAGTTAAAAATAGAGAGAGTTTGGAGATCATTTGTTGTAGTCCATAAAAAGTCTGACTGCTGAAATCTGGGTTCCACCAAAGGGAGATTCCAGACCTGCAATAATCTTTTTTCCAATAACTACTGTAGTCCCACGAAAAACTTATTGTAAAATACTATGAAACTTTGGGTTATTTGGTCTGCTTGAAATCCTTGTTTAGTAAGTAGCACTTATCTCTGTTTAGAAATGCTGGCAGCTATTTTTTTTTTAACTCTTCTACTAAATGAATTATTGTGAACTTCAAATAATGAGGATGTGAGAAAGAGGAAAGGGAAATGGGAAATTCTCCATGAGGCAAATATCTACTGAAATTTGGTTGTTCAACACTCTTTTCTTTTGTCTGCTGCCCCAATTTAGAGACCTAATCAGCTGCTGTTGTAAATTTGTTGTCCTATTTACTACATGGTGTAATAAGTATATATGCAAGCACAGAGATATGTATGTATACAAAGATATATCAATATCTTAGCATAAGAGAAGAACTGGTCATGACAGATAAAGAGAGTCTAGCCTGAAACTTTTCCTATTAATATTAGTGAGAATACTCACGTATCAGATCTCAAGGGGGATGACTTTACCTAAAGTCTTTTGCTGTGTTAGGAAGGAGGGTGACTTGACACCCTGGATGACTGCCTAGTTACAATAGGAATTCTTCTCCCTATTAAGCCTGTGTTCCATGGAATCAGATAGTAGCCTAGATAGGGAAGAGAGGGTACTTTTCCGAGTGTGTTAAAAAGGTTGTGCAAAGCAGCACAGGGTAGTCTGTGTGTCTAGCCCAGTGGGAAGAAATCCCACCACCACAGTCACCTGGCCCAACATGTTGTACTCTTCGTTTTTCTGTTTGAGTTCTGTTAGGTTCTCCTTGCTCATCTGTGCCAGGTTCCTATTGCCTTTGCTTTATTTTCTGCTCTTCAGGGTGGGCTATAAGTTACAAATATGCCAAGTTTAGTAAGTTGAAGAATGATCTTTGGAGTTGCATCCCGAATTCACTCCACATTTTCAGTCCACAATTCCCAATGAACTTTTTCTTTGTCTACGTCTTTCCCAAGAACCTACTTTTCTTGATGAGCTGTTTCCTGTAGTGGTAGAGAGGCACTTATTTGAGTGAGGATTTTCCCTGAGTTCTTTGCATATGCTGTCTGTTGCTTGCTTTAATTGGATGTATTTGAGACAAGCAGGGGACAAGAGAGACTAGTTGGCACTCTACAAATAATTACTACTGCTGTAGTGCCACATGCGTATGAAATGATATAAATTGAGAGTGATAATAACACAAAATGATAATGAAGAACTTGACGAACATTTGCTAAGTATGAGTATAGCCAGTCCCAGCACATCATCAACACAGCTGAAAGGATTTTAGAGACTGCATTCAGCTGAGAATATCAGTGAAACCAAAGTGTCTTCTATGTATGCTCTTATTCACTCAACCAGAATAGAGCTCTCATGTAATTGTGATGCATGTACTGTAAAGAAGGCTATACACAGAACAGGAGATAGTGGACACTTTTCTTTGGTCCCCTCAACAAAATATATATGAAAGATAAAAAGCTTGGGAAGAAAACATTATGAAGAATGAAGCTGAGTTTGAATTCAGAGAGTTAAACTGAGTGAACTTGGTGAAAGCTGCTATGCTTTTCATGCTAGCAGAACAATTAAAATCAACTTTGACGATAATGCATCCAAGTATGCAAAAAATCCTAAACAAATTGACTGAGACATGAGCCTATTTTGCATTCATTTGCAAGTCTTACTTTATCATTGGTCTAATAATATTTGAGAAAACACAGACTTAATCATGAGACTGTGCCATTAAGTCTACAAGTATATGAGCAAATGAGCCAGAAAAGTAATTAATTTTCATCTGAAAAACAAATTATCAGAAAGCGGTTTTAGAGATGAACCACTTGGAAAAATGGATCACTTAATATATGAGAATAAAAATATTTTAGGGTGATAATAATTGTGGCTGAATGGTAGGTTTTCTACTTTCAGTCATTCACAGTGCATCAAAAATTTGAACTATTTGTCTGCAATTTTCTAGACCTCAAACAAATGTTTGAGAAAAGTCACTCATTGTCTCAAAAGTTACCTCCTGCAGTGGTCTTTCTTGGAATAAGTTCATCCAGATCTTGTCTACAACATTTGAAGAAGTATTGTTGCTCCTGGTTTAGAGAGCAGAGCTGAGAGATGACACAAATTACAAGTAAGTTAGTTATGGGATCGTAGTTATTTTGAACTGTAACATTAGTAAATGTTATATTGTCAGTGCTTACATAGTTGGTGAATTTTTTATGCTATGTATCATGCAGAGTACAAGAGTTTTCTCTGCCCCGAAAAGCTTTGATGACAAGCAGAAAAACTAGGAAATCTCCTGGAGGAGTGCTTGCATTGGAAGAGTGAGGGGGCAGCCGAGCAGCCACATCCCCATTTCACCCTTCCTCACCTGCAGCTGCATTTGCTATGCTTTGTTAAGTCTTGTGGGTGTGTTGTCCTGATCATTTCACCTCATATTTCCTAGAGAGATTCCAACAGCATTTCCCATTTTTCTCTATCCAGAGGCAGTTTCAATGCTTGTTTTGTATAAGCCTTAGGAGCTCTGCAGAAACCCAACTTGTCTCAGTATGCTCATGACGTTCACTGGGCATCTTTGTTATGCAAATACAGCTGCAACATTGATTTCCTCTGCGTAACAATGTAGAAAGATGATTTCTTCAAATTAGGATTCACGTAGAACTGCAGATAATGTAAAACCAGACTGAGTCAGTAACTATTTTACTGGTAAAAATTTGTTTCATTTATGCAAAAGGCAAGCAGAATCAACTGTGGTAACATGATGATTCACTTTGGTTTTCCAGCAGACAGTAGGTCTTCATTCAAAAAGTAGGACTTCATTCTTAAGTAAAAGTTCCAGTTTTCGACTTTGCTGTACCTTTCAAATAGGATTCCCCAGTCTTTGGGCTCTACACCTTATTGGCATGGTTTCCTATGAGATTGCTACGGCAGTGGCAGTCTACTGCTTCTGGAAATTTGGTTGCATGATAAAGATTCTAGGAGATCTGGAGATCCCTAGAAACATCAGACCTTCAAGCCCTGAAACCCTGTTTTGAGGTAAGGGCTTGGACATTTAAACTCTTGTGAAATTTAAAGTCTACTTGTGAACAGTCTTTCCTACAGAGAGGAAGTCCTTATTGATGAACAGCGTTAATGGTAACTGAGGATATTCAGATCCCATCTGAACAGCCAGGACAGTAGCCCCAGTGAAGCCCTGTAGGCAGATCTGACTCTTCCTAGAGAAGCTGACACATCCACATGGCGCTGCACGGCTGGGCCGGCTAAGGTTCGGGAAGCCAGATAAGCCTGACTGGACCAGCCTTGTGCTCTGCCAGAGGTAATAAATTCTGCGTTCGCAAAAGGGGCAATGCTGTGCTGCCACAACTAACCTTGTGTCTGGGTGAGGCGGTTTCTTTGGAACCAAAAACTCAGACATCCCCATGAGACTGCAATAGCAGTCCAGGTGCTGCCGAAGGATTTCTCTCAAGGAGACCAATCTGACCAGTTAATGAGGGTTCATGGTTTATGGAATTTTGCCCTGTTGGGATTTGTCTGTGTTTGAAAGGTTCCTCAAGACTTGGCTAATCCAAGCCAATACTGGGCAACCCTGTAACAGGAATTGAGGAGGGCTTACAAAGGGAACCCACATGGCACCAAGACACAAGGCCAGTTCTTCCCATGCCCCTGACATTCTTTGTTTTGACTGTCAAGTTAGGAACCAGGGCACTGTTACAGATCCTTGCATCTACACTGGGGAAATCTATGGTCACTAGGGACTTCACGTCACTAACAAAATAGCTTCCTCCCTTTAATGCTACCAGGGGAAAATTGGAAAAAAATCCTTCTTTAAATTTGTAATTAGGAGCCAACAGGACTTAATAATTTATCACATTCAGGAAAGAGCAGAGGTGTTATCTGAATGTTTGAACTGAGCTTATCTTTCTTTAACTGATTAGTTCATTTTATGAAGTTTGGTTTGGGCTTAATGATGAAATTTTTGTAATGTGTTTTTCCTCTTAAATTAAAGTCATATATCAAATATCTACCATGAAGTCCTTTCCTCCAGGTAATATATATAAAACAAGAACTCTGAATATTTGGTGCATCATCTGGCAGGATTTCAACAAAAAAATTACCCCTGCTAAGTAAGATGAAAGAATGCAAAGGAAAAGAATTATCTTAATAATTCATCTATAACTGCTTTTGTGAAGAGACAGAGATACAAATAAAAATATAAATATGATATAAGTACAAAAAAGATATTATTAAAACAAATATACATATATACATATAGAAACAGATATAACTTATTCAGAAAGTGTTTTGCTTAGATTTGTTTCCTTGGAGGATTTTGTTCAATGCTAGTTTATCTTCCAGTCTGAAGATAAATAATCCAATTTGCTATTGCTAGGGGCATTATTATTTTTTCTTAATTTGAAGAAAGCTGATTCTAATGCATTAAAACTTTTCTTCAAGCAAGAGAAAGCAGACAAGCTCTGTAATTAGAACAGTTTTCCTGAGACTGGTTCATGACACTAGTTAAAAACAAATAAACAAACAAAATGAACAAACAAACAAAATAAACAAAGAATTACTCCAAGTCATTTACTCTTTCTTTCCAAGAAGGAATAAAATTTTGCCTTTACAGTAACTTTGTAGTGTATTATTCAATATCAGTCACAATGCTATTTCTCAGTAAGTATTTCTCAGTTACCTGGTTAACATAAAAAAACCAAACAACCTCTGATTTTACTTCAAAAACCAATCAGCCATTTTGTATGTCATTTGCCTTTGATCAGATAAGAAGCTTAGAAAGGTAAAATTGCAATGCTTAATCTCCACTGAGCCGATTTTCCATGAGCCCCTCCCGAACCAGCAGCAATACTTTTAAAGATTCATTTTTACCATGGCCAATATTCACCTACTGTCAATTTCAATTCTAAGATAAATAAATCAAAACCATTTATTTCTTGAGATATTGAAAAGCAAAAAGCTAAAAGGGGAAACTTCATTTCTTGTGTTAAGTAACAACATTGGACTTCTATAAGGGAGAGAGAGAGAGGACTAGGCTGCTTGTGACCAAACTGGTCAAGAGCTGGTACACCAAGTCCCATGGGGGCTTAGTGTAGATCCAGAGCAACACCATTGGGTACCAGCTGCACAGCAGAACCTGGAGCAACTCCTGCTTTTCATTCAGTAGCTTAGGTATTTGTAAATACTTGAGCTACTTAGTAGAGTGGCTATCAGTGTTAAAGGCCATCTGCTATTTGCTATGTCCAAACTCTCCTTTAGGTTGTAGTCACTTAATTTCACTGGAATGAACTCATTTACCCTCCAGAAACTCTCTGAATAGTCTTGCAGCACCTTTAATCACATTGTGGTCTGATCCAGATAGCTAGGGAAATTCCATCCATGCAGGTTTGACCCAACTCTATCAACTGTGCAGGCAAAACACCATTACCCATGGCTATATTCGTATGATTAACAAAATGATGTGTGTCAAGTGCAACATAGTTTAGAATCGGTGAAAAAGTTTGCTGATCTACTGAGCATCTCCATCCACAGTGTCTGTTCTTTCAAACTGGGCCTATACATATTAACTACACCAGTATACACAACACTTCAGCAGTTACCACATACATATCAGTACAAAAGAAAGAAAACACTGATTCCAAGTGAAAGAGCAGAGCATTAGAGAGGTTATACAGAGCTCCCCAAGAGCTGTGTCTTGGTGTGCATCATTCTAGCTTCAAAATCTAAATAAAACTGGCCTGTGCTCCATTCACAGTTTGTGACAGTTTATGGAATCATAAAATACCAGGTTGAAAGGGACCTCAAAGATCATCTAGTCTGACCTTTCTTGAAAAAATCAGGGTCTAGACAAGGTGATCAACCCCCCTGTCATGCTGAATCTCAAAATTGTCCAGTGCGGGAAGGCTGATGAGTGAAAACATTAGCCATACTTCTGAACCTCTTCAGGTTTGGTTTTGAGGGTTTTTTTGTCTGTTTGGGTTTAAACCACTTTGTTCTAGAGGTACAGTCACCTTTGGAAGACGTGTAGCCCTGTTTATAGGGATTGTATATACCTTAATAAGTTCACCTGAGAGGCAAATAGTAACAGGAGACTAATTATCCATTAATTAGTCTGACATGTCCTTGGCCAAAACCCATCTCTTGTCATCCCAGTCTGTATTCCCAGATGCCATACAGAGTCCCTGAAAGCCCTAGAGTAGTGAATGGGTGGAGACAGGTTGAGTCCTGGAGGAAAGCTTTATATATCTCCATAACATTCTTTGCTCCTCCCAAAGTTTGTGCTCTCTGGTGACTCCTAAGCTAGTTGGATGTCTGGTCTGAACAAGTGTGGGTGGTTGCTCCTACGTTGTTACAGAATGTGAGTAGAATTAACATGCAGCCCTCTGTATATGACTGTAGACATGCTGTTCTGTGTAAATTGTATTATATCTTGATGTACTGAAATAGGATAGAGTACTAACTCTTTCCAGTTTAACTTATGCATCTCTTTCTTAATCATTAACAATTCATGGATGCACCAAAATCTTGCCTTGGACATAACAAAGAACCATCACTCCCTACTCACAAACACAGGAAAACAAAGTTCTTCAGCTGAAACACATGCTTGGAGTGAAAACCCATTTCCATCAAGTGTAAACGTTCAGTTGTGTGTGGACAAGATTTACATTTATTTCTGGATTGTTCTGATTGCTCTTTTATCTAAACATTCATGGATATGCTTTGAAACACACTCATAATTTTCCCAGGAAAGGGGATAGTCATTGAATTTTAAATCAGGTTCACAACAGTCACTCTTTACCTGCCTTCACCCTCTGCCTTATGGTAGCTGAATCACTGAAAAAATTACTCAGGACATTTTCCTCCTCAGGACAAGAGTAGCATCAGAACAATTTCTACTGACATGTAATCCTATGATTTTAGATACAAGGGGAGCTCTTTAGTCCCAGACTAGACACAATATTTTAAGTAGGGTTTTCAATCCGTATGTTTCATTTTAGATTTTTTATATATAAAAAGAAACCAGAGAAAATCTACACTTTACTCAAGCAGTAATTGAAGGAAAAAGTAACATCTCATATTACATCTGCTCAATGCTACAACTACTTCATTTAAAATAATAGCAGTGTCAAAAAAAAAGAAGAAAATCTTAAACATAACTAACCGTTTAAGCTTTGCTTTTGCAATTGCTCCAGGCTCAGTAATGCACAACATTCAGTGTAATTTGAATATAATTGAAGCCTTCTGTGTTTTTAACGTGTGTGTTATGAAATTCTGGGTCTCTGGAGGTGAGCAGACACCATGTGCCACCTACTTTACTATTTTGCTTCAGAGATTTGACTTATTGAGAAGTAAGCTTAATGCAAATAAAATGGCTTTCACCTCCTGGCATTTGGCAGGCATACAGAAATGCAACAGAAGAGCAGAGCTCCCAGAGACACTCGCTGCTCAGAACTGTATTCAGGAAGAATAGAAAGCATTTAAATTCAAAATGAACCATCTGCGACAACCCCTAAGCAGTGCCTCATTTCAGAAAGTGCAAGTCTGGGAATAAAAGTTAAACTACATGTAACTGTGAATTAAAATAATCTAATATAGACTTTTCTGCCTTTGTGAGGAGGGTGGGAACAGATTTTCTGGAAGCCCACTCTTTTTCTTTTCCTTAGCATGTATTTTACAGTTTAGGGGAACAGAATCTCATCTGTAGCCAATATCTATTACACACCTTATGGGAGAAATGGTGATGGAAGAGGCATTATCATTGTGGATCACCTCTCAGCAGTTCATATCCACAACTGACAAAAGCTAATATAGCTTCACATCAAAATTAATTCTAAAACAATTTCTAAGAGAAGAGTGACTTCTTATTAGAAATATGGTATTCACTATTCCCCATTTGGGAAATCTAAAACACTGTATCTTAGACAGTTGCATTCATAAATGAAAACCAGGCAATTTCTGTCAGTTTACTCAAATCAGAAAAAAACAGAGAAATGGCAGCATAGCCGGCGTAAGTAGAAACACATGGTAATTCCTGCTTGCTAAAGCACTATATACACACTACACATTGGCTGGCTACACCTTTGGATTTACAAGGTTTAAATCAGATCAGAATTTGGTCCTCAGAGTATTCAACAGGCAGTTCTGGGAAGCAGTCCAGAAGAGCACAGTCAGTAACCATGAAGACTGTCATTTTATAAGATGTAAGTTGCAGACTGAAAAAATATGTATTGTTTGGCAGTAAAATTATAGTTTTATTTCTTATTGAATTTAGAGCTACACTGAAAGCTGTAGAAAATATTCAGCTAATAGAACATGATGGTTATTTACTGAATCTGGAAAATGCCCCCAAGGCAGCAGCTCTCAATCCTGCCAGGATACTTTCCATAGGCACTGAGCTACAGTTGTATGTGTGTGAATACCAAACGTGTTTGAAGGCCTTCTGTTTTATTACTGCTATTTACTAGACCATTTTGTCCACTGAAGGATTTTATGGTTTTTTAAATATGTAAAAATTTGAAAGCTATTTTTAATACTATTTTATCAACATTCAGGTGTTAATCTAAGATTAAAACAAGGTATTAGTACGGCAGCAGCTCAGGCACTGCTTGTCTTGAATGCAGAGTCTCACCACAATCAAAGTGTGGCTGCAGAATTGGTCCAAAGTTTAGGCCTTTTGAGAAAACCATGGATTTGCCGTGAACACATCTATTAACACTTATAAAGAGCTATCCCAGGGTGTGGCTGCAGCTGTTTCATCAACCTTGAGATCTCAGCTGTAACTCTTTCTTCCAGGTATTCCTTTCAAGATGAAGAAGACATGTTTATGGTGGTTGATCTCTTACTTGGAGGTGATCTGCGCTACCATTTGCAGCAGAACGTCCACTTTAATGAAGGAACTGTTAAGTTGTACATTTGTGAGCTGGCACTTTCCTTGGATTATTTGCAGAGATACCACATCATTCACAGGTGAGTGAATTTCATTTGAGAAACAGGCAGCTTTCTGTTGGTAGAGTAGAGGAATTTTATCACATGTCTGATCACATTTCTTTTTATTAAAGATCTCTGAAAAGTTTTCATTGTTATGCAAGGGTGGAATTAGGTTCTGAAAATGTATTTTAAACTGGTTTCTTTCTGCCATTAGCCATTCAGTAGTCCCGTATCCTTCTCATACTACCCTTTTCATGTTCCGATCTCATACTATGATGTGTGATCTTTAAACACAAAATGCAATCCGTAAGTGCATCTTGGATCATTTCTAATTATTTTTAGTTCTTAAGTGTGCCAGTATTCCTGAAAACAAAAATGCTGTAATCCAGCACAACAACTTCTCATAGCACCATCAGGGAAAGGTGAAACAAAAACAAAGGCTGAGAATAAAGAATACTTTGTTTACTTGCAGACTCTGAAGGTCAGAAGGAGGAAAAGAGGGGAGAAATAAGAGAAATAGAAGCTGGAACAGAGATAGACAGTGCATCCTTTTCGTGTGTCTTAGATTACAATAATCTGTTATTTTTACTGCCTTACAGCTGGTAATCATAGTATTCGTGTCAAAAAAGGTGTCAAGCATCAGGGTCTGTTTGTTTTCCTTAAAGAATCTGTCATTTAACTGAAGTAGCGGGGTAGCTTCTCTTTTTACGTTAACGTAGCAGGTATGAAATTATGAAATTATGGTCTTGAGCTTCTATTTTACTTGTTTCATGCTAAACTTGGGGTATTCCTTCCTGATTTAGAGTGGTCTGAGTATAAAAATAATTATTTTTTAGGTAATACCAAGATGCGAGTTTCAGAGATGAATCTAAACCAAGCCGCATCATGGATGTTCCAGTGTTCAGTATAAACAAATTCCTCTAAATATATTAGTTGAGAATTTTCACCCCATCCACCTACATGAGCTGCCTCATGATTTTGCAATAATCAATAAAAAGTATGATCTGACTTTTTGAAGATGGATGGTCCATACAAAATCTCAGTGAACTGATGTGCAGTGGTAGATGGGTGCTCTGTATTACCAAAACTGTGCAAGACAAAATTCAAGTAAACATTGCAACAGTTGTTTTTCTTGCATTAAAACTCCCACAAATGTTGCAAGCAGTTTCTGAAATCTTGTATCTTTAGCACATCGTTCTTGTTTCAGTGCATTTCCATGTATTTTGCATATACTTTCCTTTCTCAGTGAATAATTTAGAAGCAGAGCTCCGGATTTCGGCTGACCTTTTTTTTTCTATGCCTTAAGGAATGTACTTGGTGAAAACCAAATTGATGAGAATTTTTCTTACCCTCATTTTAACGACGAGACATTTTATGCAAATAAGCTGTCAAAACATTCATGAGAAAATCCAGTTTGTAATCAAAACTTGCAATTTGCTACAGCCTGTGACTTAAAAACGTTTTGTAGAAGAGCCTGTGAAAGGTGGCAGATGTCCTGAAAGAATGAAGGACTGGATTGAAATAATTGTGGTTGTTTATAGCTTTTTGTGACAGTGTCTGCATTGCCATGGTCCAACTGTGAAAATGAGCAAGACACTTTGTTCTCTTCTGTATTACTTAGTGATGAGTAGTAAGCACTTGATTTTACTTACTTTTCTCATTTGCACTGGTTGTAGTACAGAGTAACTTCACTGGATTCAACACTTGTTAGTTTGTACCAAGGCAGGGGAAGGCACAGGGGTCTAAGGCTGGTTGTTGGCTCCAATTAGAGGCAAGTCCTGGCATTTGGTTTTTGCTTTCACTCTGCACCAAAAGTCCTCACAAAACCAGACGTATCAAAATACCTGTTTCTTAGCCTGTGTCAGATGGCTCTGGCTAGTTAGTTAGGATTATTTTTTTAGGATGTAAAGGATGTGGTTCAGGACTCTGATGTGTTACAGAGGAGATGTTTATTTTGAAGCTGTCAGATCTGAGATCTGAGTGTGGCTTTCCCACTTCAGTGTTCTACTGCCTACATCACCCAACTGCGGCTTTAGGAGCTTTTTGTCTCTTATATTCCCAGCAATTACTATAAAATCCTAAATGATCCACGTGCCAATGAACACATTATTTAGCCAGGAGAGTCCCAGAACATTCGGCCATGTGCTTTGCAGCCACCTGGAACAGCACTCTGCAGGACAGGTCTTCAGCTGCTGTAAAACTCTGTAGCATGGCTGGTATCAAGAGTGCAATGCTGACTTTAGTCGGCTCAGGAGCTGAGACAGCAGTGGTACACAGTGAGGAGACTTTATCATTGCAAACACACCACCTCAATCAGAGATTAGACCAGTGAGCTGGCTGATTTTTGTCCTTGTGGTAGCAGACCTCAGCGATATCACTGTGATCAAGTGTTTCCAGTCAGCATTCACATGCTAACCTACAAAACTATTTTAGTTCTTTCATTTTCAAATAAGTGAATTGGCAACAAAAAAGTGGGAAAAAAGGTTAATGCATTACAGAGTCATTGAGAGAGCCCCTGACTAAATTATATCTAGGCTACAAAGAAAGAATAGTTGAATGATTCATCAGACTGGGTAGGTGGATTTTCAAATTGCAGTATTATAAAATGTTGAATATATGATGTGTGAGTCAGGAACTTAACTCCTCCTCAATATTTAGAGATTAGTATGAAATGTGTGCTGGTTTCCATTACTATTGCATCCGGCAACACGACAGAATGTTTTTTTTCTAAGAGTAATCTGTGGCCTCAGGAGTTTGCCATAAAAGGAAGTGGTAATGAAGGGGACAGGAATTATTTGGCATGTATGAATGGATGTAGAAGTGTCCAGGTCAGTGCTATCCCAATTCCCCTTGGAGATGCCTTGAAATGCCTTTTCTCTATTTGCTGATGTGGTTAGTGTTGTCCACTTTGGATGTGGCAACCCTTTTAGCAATGGAAGTATCGTTTCTGCAAGGACAATTTTAATCACACAGTGTAAAACCCACTACTGTTCTCGTGTTTTTATGAAACTTGTCATTTTTAACAATCGCATCCGCATATAAAATCCGTATTTGTCATGCACCGTCCTTCAACAGTGGATTTTTTTATTATGCCACAGTAATGAATCCTGCACTTTGTGTCTCACTCACAGCTCTGTTATAAATGTTTGCATTTACAAAGATGTTCTGCCAGAATTATAAAAAAATTAAAGCTGTAAGTTTCAAGCTATAATTAAGACTATTCTGGGCAATTTTACACTTAACTTATACAACAGTTAACTTAATATTGAGATATTTCTGAATTGTTTGTCACAGGCAATGGCAACGCCACAAAATCTTGTTTCCTCACAGCCTTTCTGCATTAAGATTTTATCCTCATTTCTTAAACAAAAAAATAATACTTTGAAAGCTGGATGAGTGTTTTTATTACAGACCCTCGGATCCAGGACACACAGAAAGACTTCTGACGGTTCACATGGTCTCACTAAATCTCACGTGTTGGATCAAATCCAGCATTCTGCCATTTCAAGGCAGTATGAGTAAACTCATTCAGAGCTGCTTGTATAAGACCAGTGAATAATGTGTTGGATGAAGGTTTTTGCATCAAAGACTGAATAAACT
Organism: Dromococcyx pavoninus; assembly: GCA_033558185.1. Taxonomy (NCBI): domain Eukaryota; kingdom Metazoa; phylum Chordata; class Aves; order Cuculiformes; family Neomorphidae; genus Dromococcyx; species Dromococcyx pavoninus. Next base: position 2,026,591 of record JAUMJL010000020.1, on the reverse strand, counting down.
TATTTCAGCCATGAGTAACTCAACCTTTTCCTTTCACAAATGTTGTTGTTTATAGATTGCAGTAAAAGCACCTGCTTCCTCATCAAAGTAGGCTGCCCATTATCATTCACCTAGTTCTTCCAGCAGTATCTCCAATATTGTCTCTTCCAGGATGCTCCTGCAGCTAAAGCCCTGGTTTGGGGCAGAGCTGGCCCTGCGGTGCTGAGGCTGCTGCCCAAGTAACACATTTATGCTGATAAAATCACATTTTCTAAGGGGCAAGTGTTAACTGCATTGCTCTTAAAACTTTTCACAATCGTTTGGTTCCATTGGTTTTCTTCTGCTCTGAAAGTAGTCTGGCTGTGGCGGGTGTCTGGAAAGGAAATTGCAGTAACCTTCCAGCACAGTGTTAGGATACTGGACTAGCTGTTTGATCTGCATGCCCAAGGCCTTTTTATTTCTGTGGGGTTTTTTATTGCAAAATGATTCGTGTGACTTGTGTGTGTATGTATGCATATATAGGCATACTTAGAAATTTCTGGTAGAAGAGCGAAATGACTGGAATGAATCTGGCTTGGCAGATCTGTGCTCTGTGACTACTGTGATGATCACTGTTTTTTACTCCTGCAAGTTCTTCTTCCAATGGAGAGTAGCACCAGGAGGTATTCCAGCTCCAAACAGCTACTCAGCAACAGTGCAGAGGGGACAAAAGCATGGAAAATGGTGACAAATCGAGCATTACATTTTCCTCTGCCAGCTGATCCACTCCAGAGTAAGGGTGTCTTGCTGTTACAAGCTAGACAAGATGTACTCTTTGTTCAGCACTGCTAGGCTGGTGTAGGAGATTCCTTTTTGTTCATTACTGTTGAACCTTTCAAGGCATCCAGCCGTCTGCTGAAATAAGATAATATGTCTGCATGATTAGACTTTTCTTTAAAATAGGCCTTCTCAGTCTAACTTGTGACACCGTACACCAAAATTACAAAACCTAATTCAAAATACTCCCTTCATAACACTGTCCATTTAGTATATAAGCAGTAAATAGGTTTGGAAATTATTTGTAAATGGAGAATTTGCCCTTTATTTTTTCTCACAGATGGCACAGGGAGAATAATGCTAACCTGAGATTACCAGGACATATTAAAAGGACACAGCTCCTTATAGATTTCAGTAGTCTTTTCCTTCCTGGTAAGCAGATGCAGGTGAAGAAGAAATTTTAGGAGAGTTTGAATTATGTGAAATTGGGAAAAAAATCACCATAATGTAAGTACTATTCATAAGCATTACCAAGGACCATGAAAGGTCAAGAGGCCTGTCCACTGAATTTTCTTAATTTGTCTTCCCATGTCTCTTCCACGTCTTTGTATTATGTTCTTAAAAGAAGTGAAAGCCCACATGATTTCCAAGGACAAATTGCAGGAACAGAGCAATGAGTTATGTAAGAGAAGTAAATTAGAAAATAAATCAAAACCAGCCAAAAGGAGACACCACGCAAACCTGAAAGCATAGAAAACCTGCTGCATGCTTATGAATCAGCACTGATCAAAAAGAAAGTGATTCACAAATTCCAGGCACAAAAGGTATTTAAATTTCAGTTGTGTCATTTATAAAAAAGAAATAGATATCACAAGATATGAATATGCAGGGAACAAGTGTTTCTACTTTTGAATGGAGCTTGCTACCTACAGGAACAAATTAATTTTCTTCTGTTTGGCAACAGTAAAAGAAAGATATACCAGATGACATACTGCAAATAAATGAAGTTGGTTTGGAAGCATACTGAGATTTCAATATCCAGAGACTAGATTATTAATAAGGTAAAACTGCCTCTATTGGGGAACAGACAGACAGAACACTCAGAGACGCGTGATGCTCCAATCCTGATACTGGTACTGATATGATCTTTTATTGTGGGCATAGTGTGCTCTCCACTCAGGTGAAATAATACCAGAAAACACCCACCACACCCTTACTCCTTTCATAGTACATGGCTGAGGAGTCCTCATTGTAGTCAGCAGGGTGTTTCTTGGTTCCTTACAGTTTTCAAGTCAGTAGATGAAGTAGATCCTTAGCCCTTCCTTTCATCCTCCTTTTTCTCATTTATCGCAAAACTGCAAGAATGTGTTTACATTAAATATTTTTTTTTAGCTAAGGAAAAGTCATCTCACAAACACTGCATCATTTAAAACTCGAGTATCTGGTCTACATTAGGAGAGGGAAGATATAGACTGAGCTTGGCCAGCTGTCTTGCAATAGTTAAAGTTTCAGTAGCTAAAGACAGCCTAAACCAAACCCATCCTGAGTGTTTGTTTGTGCCTAAATAACAAGTGTCCTTCACCAAAAAAATTAAGTTCTGTGATTGTGATTTGTTTTCTTATCGCTTGCTTCTCTGTTTAAAAACAGACATCTAGACGAACACAGATATGATCTAGACATAGAGGAGTGCAAGACATCAACCTAGAAGAAAAAGTTATATATTGATTCTTGCTAATTCCTCTATAATGTAACTAGAAAGAATTTGAAACAATTTTATCCAAATTCTAATTTTTACACTTTGATTTAAAGGTTTTCCTGAATCCTTTTTTATCCATCATTTAGCTCCAACCAACAAAATAAACATGAAAGTCTTGATTTTTTCTAAAACTCTAAAATCACAATACCATCAGTAGGGCATTGTGGACTACCGTGCTGTTCACAGCTAAGTACACAGGAACAGGAAACAGTGTAGAGCCACCGAGACCCAGGCAAATTCAGACCCTGTCATGTCAGCAGGTACAAATCTTTTTGAACATCGGCAACAGAAAGCCACTAGGGAATTATCTTGCCAAAGACCTTGCTGCTGCAGTGAGTGTCAAAGCCAACACTATGGAGATGCCAGTAGGTCTACTAATGCCTGGGCTCAGCCCATTCTTTTCTGTGAAGTGTGCTGAAAGGGAAGTTATTGAAGTCCATGTAGATATTATTCACCAGTTCATCACTCCCATGCTCTGCATGTCCCACTTTCCAGTCACTATGGCAAACAGTATACCATTGGCTTGCCTTTTTCATCTTCATCTGTCTTCCAAAGGTCTTAAAGACCAACCTTGCATTTGTTTTGTGGTTGTAATGACTTGTTTCAATGACTTGTTTCTAGTTTCTGTGAAGTGCACCCTCATCTAAATCAGCTGCTGTCACCTGTCTGTGTTACTGTTTTCCCCCTCCTTCTGTTTTTCTTTAATAATCCCCTTATATTAACCTACCTTATAGGAAGCAAAGTGTTATACCAGCAGTCTTCAGGACACATGATATGTATTAAAGTGCTGTACATCCCTCGTCTCCACAATTTGCCACCCTATTGATGGATAAGGAAATTAAATGATTTCTTTCCTTCCCCCAATCCTGAGTGTTAAAATGTCGATCATGAATCATTTTCACAGATTCAGACACTGAAGCAGAAGATGCTGACAGAATTGAAGCAGAGCTCTATAGTTAAGATTATCTCAGATCTCCATCCACAAATCTGCTCTGGTTTCTACTAGTTTTCTGCTTTAGTGTATTGCTAGCTTCCCTGTGGCCAAGGCAGTGTGAGTGTTATCAGAGCCACTTTTATTTCACAGAAACCCGTTACGAATTTCTTGATGTTGCCTTAAGGCTTCAAGTGATTTTAGTACAGGCATCTGTTCCCAACTTGTATACATGATCAAATACCATACAAATACCATTACGAATAGCACACTGATACTGTGATTCTAAATATAATGAGAGTATTAATGGTCACACTTAAATAACTTTCAATATGTAATTAAAATTATTAGGTACTCCTTCTAGAGCAATGCATGACAGAATCCACAGTATTGCCTGCCTCATAAGGCACTGCCTGATTTGCTCAGTTTTTTTGAGCCCTCACCTGCAATCCCAGGGTGCTGCTGTCCTGACCTTCCCATGCCAGCTGGGACGAGAGGCTGAATGAAATCTCCTCTCACCAGCAAGATCAAATTAGGAATGGAGTGAAGTCTTAATTGAGACAGGAAGAGCTACCCCTGTCTGATACCACATTGATCATTTTTTCCAAAGCTTTGGTGCTGATGTTGTATTAAAAGTATTCTGATAACAATTGTGTCTTGGAATTTCACAGCATCATGAGTGTACACAGGCATATTCTCTCCAGTGAAGTGGCAGATTTGCATGCAATGTGCTTGAGTTATTTTTTGTTTGTAGTCAGTGAAGAAACTTTAAGTCTTTGATTAAAGTATGTAGTTGGAGAGAAGGAATATGTAAAGAGACTGTAAAATTCAGGCTGAGCAAAGCATAAACCAACAGCAACATATGGGCAATTGCTTCTTTCTTCTGTTTCTGCTTTAATGGTTGCACAATTTTTTCAGCTTGGATGAGCAATACGTGCATCATTGCCTTGGAAATTTCCTTTCAGTGTAAGTTTTGTTTTCATATATGGCAAAATAAGACTTAAGCAAAAATTACACATTTACATTATTTCATTATGACTGCAGTAGTCTCATATCTCAGGAATTGAGTAGATCATCCATGATGTAGTAGAAGACGTTTCATTAAAGGATATTGCAATGGCAATGCATTCAGCAGCTTTCAGTACAGCTTTGATATTTCAGGTGAGATGCAGTCTGAGTTAGTAGATATATGGAGGGATGAGAAAGAGTGAGAGTTCTAACACTGATCATCTGTCAATATGTCAGTTTCATCTTTCAGAAGAAATCATCTGGTGGACAAGGACTGTGATTTAGACACAGATTGCTGCAAGTTTTGTTCTGCTGAAGTTGCCTTCTTGACTGTTTTGGTTTGGGTTTTTTTTTTTTTTCCTTTCATTTATTCTCTATATCTGTTTTTGGATCTCCTTAGGGTGTTCCCTTAAGGGTATTTTCAAACATTTCTTTATACTCTGTGAACTCCTGTCCCAGTTTCCCTGGATGGGTTTTACAGAGAAAGCACAGGATCTTGAAGATTTGACGCTGTATGACAGTCCTACTGATGAGCCTCTGCTTCTCCCAGTATGTGTGTGCACACCTTACAGTCATCCCTCAGGGAATTTCTTACTGACCCAGAGGGGAAAATTGCACTTTCCTGAAGCAGAGGAGATGAAGCAACCCTGCATTTCAGTAGTTGTGGTGGTTTTGCACATGCAGAACTGCTGTCAACAGGGAAAGATCTTAAAATACAGTGGCAATTTGGGACCTTGCAAAGTGGGAACTTGGTACCCAGTATACTTTTAGTGAACCAAAACTTCATTAAATGTGGTGAATTCAGTCATTCTTTACACTGATGATCAAAATAATCTTTACAGTCAAACAAACAAGATGAGAACCTCTCTGCAGTGGCTATCAGGTTTTATTCAGTCATTTATCTGTTTATCTTGTCGTATACATGAAATTGGGTGCTGTCCTGAATGCAGGATGCAGAGGAGTTGCTTTCTAGTCTAGTGATAAAAAAATACAAGGCTTGAGCTTTCCCTTTTTTCCTTTCACAGTGATTATTCTGTGTCTAATCATACTATAGTCTCCAGTTTATTTCAATGATATGCTTATTGCACATTTCACACTTTTTTTTTAATTTTGGAGGTTTGATTATGAGCACAGGTACTTTAGTAAATAAATGTGAGTTTCTTGTGATAAAACTGTAGGGCCTCTTTCTATACACAGATAGTGTCTACTCTGCTCTCAGATTTAGCTCAGATTGTAAGCATTTTAAGGTTGGATGTGTATTTTTCTCTGGCTCTATTTAGCCCTCCAACTTTGTTAGTTTTTAGTAAAAAACAACACTGCTTAACATCTCATCTTTCTCTGTAGCTGTTGTCATTCAATGTCAAATGATGTGTGATGGAACTGGAATGCTAGAAGACTCATAAATGGTAAAAAACACTGCAAGAAAAATAACAGCACAGAGGGTATAATTTTTTAACAGGGTTAGAAAAAAAAAAACTGGTCAGACAGTCTTACTGACCTTAGCACATCTAGCCTGTGAGTTCACAGTTTGGACCTTCAGTGTCAGCTGAGCAGCTAGACTTTGGAGAGCCGGTAGCAAGAAAAAACGCAATGTGTGGAAAGATAGATGGACCTTAGAGTACTAAGAAAATAAAGGGCATCATCTCCCTGCATGAAATGTGGAGGAGATGTTCAGGGGGGCACTAGGAGGGCTGAAGAAGAGACCAGAGAATGTAGAGCATGGGGGGTGGGAGGGAGGCAGATTCTGGAAGTCCCAATCAGGAGTGACTAGAGAGAAGCATGGCAAAGTGTGATGAAGAAAGAGGGGAAACAGGTGGTCAATGCCAGTATATGAATTCTGAGTCAGACGGGTAAGGCTTACTGAAGGCTGAGTAGTTTTGAATAGGTCTCTCTCGGTCATTATCAGGGTAAACAGCTTTTTTTATATACAACAACTTGCTCAGAGTTCTTCAGACAAGAATTAATATACTGGCATAAAAAGTAGTCTCTTTGTGAATTCCTAGGAAAGGTGCTGATGTGGAGAAATGCAATCTTAGATTTAGGATGTTGCTCTCTCCAGTTACTACGAAAATTAAGATAGAGTACTCCTTAAAAAATATCTGATCAATAGGTCTACTCCACGAGGGTCAGAGGTCTATTTTGAATACAAGTCTATGAACAATAATTGACTTATTGTCAGCTATTGTCAGCTGGCATTGACTATTGTCAGCTGGCATTTAAGCACCACACAGCTGCTTCCTCATTGCCTCTATGTGGGATAGGGGAGAGAAACAGAAGGGTGGATTGAGATAAAAACAGTTGAATAGGTAAAGCAAAAGCCAAGCATGCAAGCAAAGCAAAATAAGGGACTCACTCACTACTTCCCATCATCAGGCAGGTTCTCAGCCATCCCCATGAAAGCAGGGCTCCATAATGTGTAACTGTCACTTGGGAAGACAAATGCCATAAGTCCAAACATCCCTCTCCTTACTACTTCTTCCCCAGCTTTATACGCTGAGCATAACGTCACATGGTATGGAATATCCCTTTGGTCAGCTGGGGTCAACTGTCCCAGCTGTGCTGCCTCCCAGCTTCTCATGCACACCCAGCCTGCTCACTGGTGGTGCAGTGAGAGAAACAGAAAAGGCCTCAATACTGTGTAAGCACTGCTCTCCAGTAACTAAAACATCACTGTATTATTAAGTTTATTTTCAGCTCAAATCCAAAACATAGACCCATACTTGCTACTATGAAGAAAATTAACTCTATCTCAGCCAAAACCAGCACAATAATCAATACAAACTATAATGCTGTTACTTGCTGAGTGGGAAACCTATTGCCAGAATGCTGCATTTCTCAGCTTTTATGCTAATTAAATGTATTAGTTATTTAGGGCGCCTTTTAAACCTTCAGAGACTAACATGTTGCCTCTTCATTTGAGATGGTGCAGAATTTTCCCCTGGTGGTGCTCCTTCATCTCTCTTCAGCAAACTTGCTCAGCCACAAAAACGCTCTACAGACAGACCCCAGTGCAGATGCATGCACTTAGATATATCTAGAGAGTTGAACGCTAATTAAAATATCATCTTATTTCCCTGAGTCCCAGAGTACCTCTACTGCTGAAACTAAGAATTATGAGCATATATGTAAGGATGTCAATTTCCAGCCAACTGTCTTCTATCATATCATTATTGCTTAATGTTTGCTTTTGGAAGATATAATCAAAAAGGAATAGCATATGAGCTCTAAAGCTAAGAAATTGAGTTATTAACACTTACTTGTCTAGATTTTTGAGCATATATATCAAACAAGTGTAACTCTTTAGTTAATGGGAAGATTGGTGGTGTTCAGTCATTGCCTGCTCTTCCATCCAAAGAAGTACTTGGTGAGCAGATATAACTTGTCATTATATCAGACAAGATTTTAGCTCCCTGAGATGCTCCAGTTATACAAAAGGAACCCCGGGGGTTGCCACATTCCCTGGATGTGACAGCTGGGCTTGTGACGGCCACCTGTCTGGAGGGAAGAAGAGAACCCCTGAGCTCCTTTCCCTCTTAACTTCACCCAGCTAGAAGACTACACAGAGCCTCAGAGGCTTTCATGTTGCAAACGAAGAGGATGTTTTATTTGATGGCAGCAATCAAAAAAATCCTTAGGCATGCGAGGCATTTTAACTACAGCACAACTTATCATGTATGAAGGATTGCATTCTTCGTGGTGTGAGATGACGTCAAACAAAACAGTGAGTGCCAGAAGCGTGACTCCTCAAAGAGGCTTAAATACCTGTCTGTGCTCCTGTGATAACACATTACAGTAGTTTGACTGGAGAACAGCCCTTGTTGCTTTCGTAACTCCACACAGCGTGCAAAATGTTTCTTATGTTTTTAAAAACTTATTCCATATTTTACCAAGATCTAAAGGCAGGACTACATTGTTTTTAATTGGCCACCCAAGCAAGTGGATATCTAGTCAACACACCCCGTGGAACCTAAAAAGCTATTCAGTTCACCCAGAAATAGGCAGCCATTTGAATGGCTTTTCACGCTCCGATGACCATGTTGTTTATATATCCGTTGACTATAAATGGGAATATAGACACCTAGTTCATGATAGAACCTAATCAAAGTATATTAATCTGAGAACTGAATGCAATCTTTATTTTCAGCTGAATAAGTAGCAAGAATAATCCTTGTAATAATTTCAGTGCAGGTGATTACTGTAACAGCAATTTCTCTACACAGAGAAATTTACTTCACTTTTACTATGTTCTTGCCTAGTAATCTTAACCAGGGTTTTGCTACTGCACTCTGTGAGCTCAAGTATTTTTGACAGTCCTTCATTCCTTATCCAAGTTCATCAAGAGAAGTTAGAATACTTGGCTGTTTGATTCCAAGGAATATTTTGTTGACCTCTCTTAGAATAGGGAGACCTCTTAAAAAGGTGGTGTACTGGAATATGAGCTGTGGTTTGGGTCAAATGTAGACTATCAAGTTTCATCTAAAATAACAATCTGCAGGAATACATGTATTTATTGCTGTGTGAGTTTCTTTGTAATTGTACCTTCTAAGGTTCATAAAAGTAATTTATTACATTTCTTTCCAGGATAGGTGAGGCTGGATGTAGAAATGTGTCATGAGACTTCTCTTCAAAACACTACAGATTGGTTGGAGGGAGAAAACGCACCATAAAATCAGATATTTTCCCCCTGTTTCCTAGAATTAATCCATCTGTTGGTGAATTTCACAAGACCTGCCAGCTGCTACTGACATTTTAGGTAGTAGCAGGTCAGGTTTTTAAATCATTTGCCAAATACGATTTTCTTTTCAAGCATAGACTCTGCACCATCCATCCTGGTCTGCTGCAGCTCATTTTACTTATATTAAATCTATAGAACTGCCCAGAAAGGGAAGCATATGCAGGACATCAAAGCTCACTTGGCTGTCATATGTCATGGTTGTCCATATTTGGGGGTCTGAGGTGGTCAACTGAGGAATAAAGGCCTAGATACTTTTAACCATATCCCTTATGTCATGGGCACGAGCCAGCAGCAGATGATGGCAGTGGTGAGGGTGATGAGAATCTGCTATTCATGCTAGAGTTTAGGGATTCAGGGCAGAGTGAACAAGACAGCATTGTATGGTTATTTTCTGCTTGCTGGTCTACAACCCTTGTCTCAACTACACTGTACTGCTGAAACCTGGATCAGAAGAAAATGTGCTTAATGGAAAGCTTCACTGCTGCATTGAAGGGAACATTGCACAGGTACTTGTTGAAAACCTGAAACCTTTGGACATTCCTGTCATCTTCCTTGGCCTGCATGTGATGTTCACCATGCTGAATTGGACTTAAATTGCCAGCCTTGTTTGATGTAATTAGTTGCATTTGAATATGTATGTAATTAATTACACTTTGTTTGGGATGAAGGAAACAGCTGTTAAACAATGTGATATTATTGTAGATATTGCTGTTCTAACGGGTGTCTGATGAACTTTCATGTATAGAAGTCAGTAAGGCTTTTAAGGCAAGTTTTAGGGATATTATACAGTAATTACACACTATGGACAGTGGCTGACATAAGCACATGTGTGTTTGGAGTTCTGTATATTTTATTTTTGAGTTTGATAAACTGAGCAAATTCTTGGAGATGTGATATATCCAAACGTATTTATTCTGTATTTCATGCAGTGAAAAACAAAGGAACAGTTATATAAATTCCAGCCATTGCAAACCACCACACTTTTGATGACAGCTTTTTACAACGTATAAAGCCAAATATGATATATCTTCGGGCAGAGGACAAATGTCATCAGTTTCTTACCTCATTTAGTTTCACACATGGGTTTCTGCCTGTGTAAATCGTAAGAGGGTCTCTGCCTTTTACCAATACTCATGGAATTGCTGGCAGAGTACACACTCCCTTTTATTCCTAGTCAAAAGTTCTCACGTGATATGGAAAAAAGCATCACCATTGCAATATATTTGCTTTCCTGCTGGACCAGCTACTTCTTTCCAAATGCCATGCTCCAGTTAGTGTCTAATGAGTCATGAATTTCCTGTGGTTATCAGAGGTATCACTTGTTCTTGAAAGCTAATTCACATGTAGGGGTATGACCCTTGTGGTTACATACACAGAAGGTCTCAGCAATACTTGATACTGCAATACAGAAAAGATTAGAGTCATCAGCTCTGAGATTATAAACAAATTAGTGCTACATGGTGATCCTGCGTGACTGCTCCATGTGATGTGAAGTATCAGGTCTGAAAGACTTTTTATTTGATATGCAGTGATGTTTTGGCATCATCACAGTGTTGGCAGTTGCTCAAGAGTCCTTCCTGAGCTGTCCAAAGTCCAAGGGTGTAGTTATGCCTAGCTTTAGCTCTAGAAAACAGTTCTAGGCAAAGGAAGTGGCGCATTTGTCATTACTTTGAGTCTTTCAGATAATATGAAAAACAAACATTGGCTTGCCTGCAAGTTCTTTGTGTTGATTCACTTGAAAAAGAACCACTGTGTCTGAAAGAGGAGTCTGGATAACATAGTCTGGGCTTCGTTATGTAAAAGTTCAGTCACTGGCTGCAGTGATACTTCTCAATCTTAGACATTATACAATGCAATACAAAGGAGGCAAAGTAGAGGTTAATATTCTTCTTTGGACAAATATTTTACATTTTATAACATGTAAGAATCTTCATCTATTTTTATTGCTATTGCAGTATAAAATTACTTCTGTGATAAAGTAATATTGGATCTTCAGGAAGAACAATATAACAAACTACTGTGTTGAATATTTTTATAGTATTTTAGCATCTGTACAAACTCAGAACCTCACCACATAAACTATTATCTGGCTATATGTACCCAGAAAGGTGAAAGGTTCAGTATAGGATTCCTGTTTTTTAAAGGGTTCATTTTCTTCAACCTTGGATAGCAATAGCTACTACAACTATTTCTCTAAGCTAAAATTGACAAATACAGTGTTTCCAAAGGCCACTGGCCTTTCAGATAAATGTAGGTATCGTTACTGCCACCTATTGTTACAAGTAAAGAATTGAAGATATTTTCATAATTGTATTTTTCCAAATGGAGATAAAATTGGAAAATAACAAGCTTGGTCCAGTTGAGATGTTTGCAAATAAGTGTGTTTTGGTGCCTTCTTTGACAGCTTTATTTTCAGAACCATATAAAATTGGCTAATACAAGTGCTGAGAAAATTCAAGATCTTCACAGGCACCTGATAAAAAATCTTACAGAACAAAGAAGAAAACACAGGCACCGTAATGCTGGGTATCACAGCAACATATTTCTATATCTAGGTGTTACAGTTCCAACATCTTACACGTGCTCTTTAGAGGTAAATAGGCAAAAGTAGAGTCTTCAGAGGCCTTAATTAGTGAGAACTTTTTCACTTGTCATGGTTATTACAGCAGTTATATCTTGCATACATACTAGAAAATGGTGGTGTTGCCACATAGGTGACCACACAGAAGGAAAAGGCTCCGAAGTACAACAACAGGCTGGGTTATAGGATTCTAATTAGCATCATAAGCAACCATGCTACCAGATAATTAGCTGGAAGTAGTTGTAGGTATTTTGTGTCTGCATTAAAGCCCCAATGGTGGGAACTGCAGAGAAAGTTTTCATGTAAAAGAGAAGATTTTTAGTAGAAAGACCCAATAAATTTATTTTTTTTTGCAAGGCTTGTTGAATACTTCAGGTTCATGAATAATGCATCACAGATTGTACAATAAGAGAAGAAGATATTTCTGTTGGTGATAAATTTATTATTTGAGATTGCATGTACAGAATCTTGCCAAGGGTGTTTCAGTTTTATGGAATGATTTTCAAATACTGAAACCTGAACTCCTTTTTTTCACCCAGATTCCTGTGTTATTATTATTATATTAATGCCTGGACTTAGAAATCGCCTTAATGAGTGCTGTGAGATTTGAACATATAATTAAAATATCCTATGAAAACACTGTGATAAAACCAGATTACCTTTCAAGTTGCAAAGTTTATTATTTTGAGCCTTTCTTAAAGGAAAAAGTTATTATTTTCTAAGATATCTATCTATCCACATTCATTCACTTATTTTAAAAGAACAGTCTGTTACTGGATTTTAATGAAACTGTGCTTCCATAGGAAAACTTCACTCTGTATGCACTCACCTTCTTTACAAAGTGCATGCTATGGACATATGTATTATTTATGAATCTGAATGTCAAATAGGAAGGAAATAAGGTCCCTATCTGTGAAAATCAGAGCTTGTTCACATTTCTTTCCATAATTGGAAGAAATCCCTTTATAATGTACGATACAGTCCAGTCCAGTGTTCTGATCTAGTAATAAGTCTCATGCGAGCTCAAATAATCCATAGCTGAAATTTATATTTCCCAACTCATTGCCATTTTTATGGCTGTTAAGAACTGTTATGCAGCTCATATTAATCTTAATGAAAATTGTCTAGAGTCACTCGTCACATTACTTTATTATTATGTGGCAGGTATATGTTTGTGATTTAATGTGAAATGTTGGTGTAACTAAGCAAACTTAAAAAAAACCTAATAAAAATAAAAGGTTCTGGTCAGGTATATTCTGTGGTATATAATATTGAGAATAATTTAATATTTGAGAGAATTAGATACTCAGTAAACTGAGGTTATTGGAATTAACTCTGCATGACTTCAGGTCGTTTTTCAGAAGTTGTTGCTTTTTTTGTGATTTTTGGTGGTAGCAGCTGTCTCCTGGACTTTAACACTAGCATCTAAGAGTCAATGTAGACACCTAGTCTTCATGTAGCATTCCCTATATCCAAGAATACAATCCATGTTTCCTTTCAGTCATGACTGTCAGGGCTATTTTGACAAAGAGAAGGCAAACAGGATCATGAAGTTCATTGTGGATTAAAAACTAATTAACGCAACTTTCTGTGTTCTTAACACAAATTTCTTTTTCCTAGTGAAAACAGTAACTTCAAATGCCTATTTCTGCACAAGGAAAACATTAGTGTAAGAGACGTGCTGCATAATTAAGAAAAAAGCTTTCAGACTCAGCATTTAAAGGTTCATCTTACACAACACACAGTTAGATCGTCAGTACTAAAGAGAAAAAAGTATAAGAAAAATTTGTTAGGCTTGAAATGATGTCTGCTGACGCCAATGTAATCCTTCCAGTGACTTCAGGGGCCTTTGTTTGGATCTTGCTTCTTTTGCATCCTTATGAGAATGCAAAATTAATCTGATTTAATTTTGCTGTAGGGTATTTTGAAACGACCTCTGAGAAAAAGAGCCCCTTGGCATTGTGCAAGGACATAGGCTGCCTTAACTGTAAACCAATGAATTGTAATGCTACGTGTGTAACTATGGGCTCACCGTTCCCAGACTGAGCCAAGCACATCTCGTGCCTCATGGAGTCTCATTCTCTATGGGCTCCAGCCATTACCACTGCCCCTGGAGGAGATTTGTTATGGGCTCTGGTGCTAAATGGGGTTTATATAAGCTGCTCATTTGATGCTCCTGACCTGAATGGTGGAGAAAGCCCTCTTTGCTCCCTGTAGAACTTGCATGTACATTCAGATTGGAAGGAACGTCAGGAGGTGTCTAGTCCAACCTTCTGCTTAAAGCATGATTGGCTATGACATCAGACCAGACTTACCAGGGATTTATGTAGTCATGTCTTGAAAAACTCCAGGGATGGTTACCACACAACGCCTCTGGGCAGCCTGTTCTGCTACGTGTCCGTCCCCACAGTGAAAGCCTTCCTTTATATCCACTCTGAGCCTCTCTTGTTTCAACTTACACTTGTTGTTCATATGCTGGATTCTGTCTTTTGAATGAAAGTGAGTGTAAGTGTATGTCTTCTGTCTATTCAAATAAAAGCAGTTAACAGCTGCTTTTAAAAATATGATATTTAATTTTGTGAGTTTTTACACAGCTGGGTTTTCTCTGTAAGATACCTTTGGTTAATGAAGAGATGAAACCACAACGGTCCTTGTTCAGAGAAAACCAATCATCATTAAAAAGTGGAATTACTCCTTGTAATTTATGCTGGTAAAACTGCTATCAACTGAAATGCTCATAGATGTTGCTGTGGGATTTTAGAAGCTCAAGAGAATGGAACTGTGGTAATATATTAAAAACTGCTCTGAGACAGCAAAGCAAGGAGTGAATTTCATCAGACATAAAGTTAGAAGAATGTACTTTGGATTTTTTCTGATAACAAATAAAGAGTTAGAGATTATTACACATGTGATTTCAGAGCCATCCAGAACTATTATAACTTAACTATTTCATCTGATACCATTAAAAAGCAGCTTGGACTGAAAAAGGACAGCTGTCCCCGTATTGGAAAGATTTGAAATGTTTGGATGAAGTAAGGAGGAAATACAGGTGAAAGCAAATATCAAAAATTGAAACACAGCAGAAACCAAGCCTGTGGTGTTTGCATGTTTGCTGCAAAATTAGAATGCAGAATAAAACATATGAGCAGTGTTAGTTTCTCACAGGTTTAAGGAAAAGCATAGACCTTGTGTTTGACATTAGATGTTATTAAAAAAGGTGAAGGGAAGACTGGAGGAACTCTAACTGGTATTTATGTTACATCAATGGCTAAATCTTTGTTTAAGCCTCTGAAGCATTTTTACACTATTATGTCTTGCAGTAATTAACTTGAGTTTGATTCTCATTTGTATAAATAAACCCCTGTTTGTTCAGTTCACTTCAGTTTTACTAAATATGAACTTCGTTTTCATGTGCCAAAAGCAAATAGAGAAGTTTTATTGACCATCTAGATACTATTTGTTATTTGATATGCCTGTCACATCAGATGTTGTGGATTTCTTCTGTTAACTAATAACCCTAATCTATTTTCTCTTTACCCTCGGGGAATATTTTTTGTTGAGCCTTCCCCAGATCTTTTCTTTTTTGACTGTATTCTTTCAGATGCTATGAAATCAGGCAACCCAAAGCACCTACCTTAGTTTTAAATAACAGCACAATACCTTTTTTTCCAGTATTTTTCCCTAACCTACTTAGAGGTAGTTGTTATCAATGTGAAGTGGTAGTCGATGAAGAAACCTTTACTTTTTCCCCTGAGGATTTCCTCAGATAATTCACGGTTGACTTCACCAACCACACACCTTTCATTTCTATATTGATGTTTCAACCCCAGTCAATATCAATAGAGACCAAAAGTAACAATGTCCTGGTTTCTAATCCATAGCAGTGCATGTGAAACTTTTTTGGAGGTTTTTCTGGATTGCAGGCTTTAGAGTAAATGGTATCCTCATGTGTTCTTCAGTCATCTTTTCTATAACCCTTTGACCTATAGAAGAGACTCAAAAGTGTGATCTGTGGAAGGTTATTTATGGTTATCAATCCCAATGAGTAATTCAGAATCTCCCTTTCTGATGTATGTATATAATTTGTGTCTATTCTTCATTTTATCTGGCACTGGCAATATAATCACCTAGTTTTGTTCAGTTTTACTGAGTTTTTTAGATTCCTCTTCAGGTGAAATAATCTTCATTCTTTTACCACTTCACATAGTTAATAAATATTGTGTTACACCTCTCCAGTGCTGAACTAAGGAGCATTTAAAGTTTCATCTCCTTTCGTGCTGAAGATAAGCTATATATTCCTACTATTTTCTTCATGAACATTCAAGCCCCATGACAGATTTTAACAAGTGAAAGCTCTGACTATTTTCCAACTCCAATGGACTATACCAAAGACTCACTGAATTCCACACATACAATTCTCTCCAAGGTCTCTTCAATCTTTCATGAATCTCATTGTAGCCAAAAGGAAGATAAATAAGAACAATGGAATTTGAACTTGGATACATTATTTTTCATAGACTTATAGGCTAATTCAGGCTGAAAGGGGTCTCCAGAGATCTCTTGTGTAGTGTTCTGCCCAAAACAGGGTCAACCTTAAGATCAGACCACTTTGCTTTGGGTTTGTCCAGTCAGGTCTTGAAAACCTTGAATGACGAAGATTGCTCAACCTCTCCTCTTCTTAATTTGGAAATCTACTGCTACCCAACTTAGTAACACTAGAAAGAAATATTAGTGGAAATAGTAATTAAAACTGGAGATAGTTGAACCCGAGGCCTTTATGATCATTGTGAGTTTTCCAGTGAGTTCAGATGACTCTGACTATCATAAGCAGTGAACAGGAGTCAAGCCAGGCTCCTGATTTTCTTCCATGCAGAGGAAACATCTTCAAGCTTGGGATGCCCACTTGGCCTAGAAATTATAGAAGATAAATTAGATTATTAATTATTCCTTCCTACTTGGAAATTATATGCTGCACTTTCTTACTGTACTTTCATCCTTCAGGCAGCTTTAGGTTGATGTTTGTTGCTAAGGCAATTGAAGAAACCTAGAAATGGTTTCACAGGCAGTACCAACAAGTGGCAATTAAACTGAGATTTTTCCAATTTTTTTCTCATTTCTCCACACCTCTATGTTTCTTGGGCCAGTTCTTAAAATTGTTAAGCCTGGTCCTGCCACTGAGCAAAGACTTCAAAGGCTTCTCTGCTCCCATTTTTATGTTGCTCTGATTTTTCTGTGTGTGAAAAGATTTGGATTAGCACAGGCACAGACTGAGAAAGTTGTGTTTATGAAATCAGCATCAAGGACACTGCCACAGCTTCATTGGTCATTGCTTCGTGAACGGTTAGAGAGTATCCAAGTGCTCTTCTGAATTTGAACTATGAGTGACTTTGCTCCTTGCAAAAGTCTTTCAATTTCTCTTATAAGCTGGTTCAAGTTACTTGGATTATTAAATGGATGTTTCGATTCATTCTCTTAGATAGGGATATGCTTAACATCAAAACTCTGAAGTTAAGGCACTCAATTTCATACCCTGTTGTCTGAGCATGCTTGCTAAGGGGAAAAAATGTTTTCTGAAAAATTTATGTATAGTCATAACAGGATTTCACTTACTTAACATGTTTGAATTTAAACTGCTTAACTAAGCAGTTTTTACTTTTTTAATTCATCTTCCTACATAAACAGTGTTTTTACTATTTAATTGAATTTAAATAGAGCACTTATTTAAAGGAACTAGCTGTCTTTTGTGTAATATATGCCAGAAACTCTTCATTCTGCATATATCCAATATCGTTAATTGCAATACTCGTAGGGCTGCCAAGTTCTTCCCATTGACTGTGTTGAAACCTCTCCACCCTGTACCCAGCAAGCAGTGGTCAGTTCAAGGGCAGAGCGATGGCCTCACTCCTCTGATGTCCACAGAACTTTCAAGATGCTGCCTCTGGGTAGGAGAGCTTTTAGTGCCACACTGCAGACTGGGGATAACCACAGAACAGAGTGCTGCAGGAAGGCACACTCTTCACGGTGACCCCCCTCTTTGCTTTCTCACCTGCCATGTG
Source organism: Dromococcyx pavoninus (assembly GCA_033558185.1). Lineage (NCBI taxonomy): Eukaryota > Metazoa > Chordata > Aves > Cuculiformes > Neomorphidae > Dromococcyx > Dromococcyx pavoninus. The sequence goes on along the minus strand of JAUMJL010000020.1, from coordinate 2,008,789 downwards.
AATCTATGCATCACGCATGTCTCCAGGCATGTGATTCCCAAAACAGCAGCATCTTCCTTAAGAAAAGTGTCCACTTTCTGATGTAAGCTAACTTATGACTTTTACTTTCTCCAAAAGTAGTTTAAAATAACCTATTTTGAGATTTGAGACATGGTTATGAATCTATCAAGTTGCCTCAGGGACTGAGGGATTTGTTTGCTCTGTGCAAGGTGATATGTCCTCTTGTACCTGCCCTCAGCTACACTCCTGCCTCTGAGAAAAATGAGTAAAGATGGCAGAGCACACAGCAGGGAAGATCCCTTAGGTAGAAAAGGTTTTATGGTCCGTCTGCATCTGTATCAAGTGTCAGCCACTGCCTGAATTAGTCACAGTGAGATAAGCACAGATCTAATTTTACCACTCATCTTTCTGAACATTACAGATGTAACTGCATGACAAATAGATTTGATGATGCACACAGTTATAAGGTGGATTTGTCAATGTCTTTTCTGGTGGCAATAAAAATATATAGTCTATTTAATGGTGCAATACCATAGGAGATATTCAAATTGTTTAAACTCATCTTACTAAAAAAAAGGTAGAAAAGGCACAGTCTTGCAATGAGCAATCCCTGGGTGCTGCATCGTTATACATGTGGCAGTAGCTCATAAAGCTGAATTTCACCTTTTCCTCAGTTTTATTCTCAGTGAAGTACTAAAAATTGTACCATCCCAATTCTTGGTTTTTATTTTCTTAAACAGGGGAAAATAGTTTGGAGCAATGTTGAATGTATCACTGATTTTAGGAAGCAACAGAAAGGCCCTAATGTGGATTTGACCCCTAATCTTTTTAGCCATGCAGGAAGTGCAGGGTCAGATTGTGCTTGTTATACTTTGTGAAGACAAAGTTTACAATATTTAATTCAATGGTCAAAATTACTACATGCTGATTTCCATTTAAGTAATTGCTGTATTTTCAAGTCATGGATCAATCACAAAGACCATTAACATGAAATCAAAATTCCAACTTTTATTAGAAAACAGTTACCAAAAAAGAGATTGTTTTGTTTCTAGGAAATGTATTTGATACCAGTTGAACAGTAACTTTTCTAAAATCTATCTCATTGAGAGATGAGATATAAATGATGTATAAAAATGTATAGGATTTTCTATGATAATTCAACAAAAGAGAAATTTTATAATATAAGTAAAGTATTTAACCCTACAGTTCACCTGTAACTCACAACTGCACCCTATGAAATCAAGGAAGGAGAGGTATTGATATGGCAAATTATATGACAAGTGACTACAAGGGAGAGGAAAAAGACAAGTCAGAGTTCGGAGTTTTGTGGGTGGCGTGGGTTTTAGGAGAGATTTCCCCTTATATTACACGTATATCGAGAACTGCTGCTGAATCAGCCAATTACAGATAGCCTGTAAGTTGTGTAGAAGAAATACAGTATTTCATGTTGAAATATCAGTATAATTTTAAGTTTCTATTCCAGATGGTAATTCATAGTGAGATCCTTTCCCTTACACAGACACATACACATCCTACATTATTTCCAAATGTGCAGGGAATGATTCAAAGTAATTTCTTATTTATCCTACATTTTCCCAGCTGCTGCTACACAAATTGTAAACATAATCTTAGTCTACTTCACAGTTTCATACAATTCTTAGGAAGGGCTAGAATTCAGAATATTAAATTGTAATCTTCCTTCTTTTGTCAATAAAATTGTGGAGTTTGGGCGATGACGGAGCTCATATCATGCAAGAAATATACATATTATAATTGCTATTGCTATCTTATTCCTGTATGATGTTTACTTTAGAAGTAATTTTCTAACAACTTATTTAAAAGTGTTCTGGTAGAAAACATTTTTCTTTTGCAACATTTCACTTTTTTATTTATTCCCTTTATGAGCACATTGATCAAAACTTGTCAGTGAAATCTATGTATTAGTTTGTATGTCAGTCAGGATTTCCTAGGAAATGTTTAAATTGGAATTATCAGGCCATCTCTTGATGAAAAGAATTTACACAGGTGGAAGGTTTTGGACTTCATTTGCAGACCATTTGACATCTTAATTTGACAGTTTACAGTGCTTTCTCTTTTGAGATAAATGGAAAATTCAGCCCAAGGAGTAAATGTTTTAGTCAAGGTGGACTGATGCGTCTCCCACTCTGGCAATGCCACACCAAGAGTGTGCCTTTAAAATTGTGTGAAGCACAAACTGCCATTGAAAAGAACATTTTCACACTGTGCTCACTGAGATACAGGGTGAGCCAAACCAGGGAAGAGATGAGTTTCCCCCAGAACCTATTCACACCATACGCAATGATGCTGGACGAAGAAAAACAGTGGGAATGCTCGACAATGGGGAAAAGCTGTCTCCATGCCTCCTGACAGCAGCACAAATGTGGGTCAATGGAAAAGGATCCTGAAAGTGCAGCTCTCTAGGGCAATGTTGTTCCCTTGTGCCAAGAACAGTAGAGCAGAGCTGATGCTTCAGCACATCTTAATCTCCATCCTCCCTTATTTCCACTCCTGTTCCCAGAACAGCACATGTGAGTACAGACAGCCAAGTGGGATTTCAGGGTCTAAAATAAGAGCTGCTGGATTCACCCATATGGTATAAGATAGGTAGCAGGACTCATCAATATGTAAGTGATCACACGTGTGAACATGGCAGATTAGCAGGGTCTGGCAGAAGGGGTAGATCACTGATGTTTCCAATTAAATGATTTCTTGACTCTGTCAAATAAGGAGTCCCTGAGGTAATCAGGCACTTCCCAGATGCAAACCTTTCATCTTGTTGTTCTCAGTGCTGTAAAGAACAATGTATGTAATCTTGAAAAAAATAAATCCATGTCAATGTTAACCATATGAAAATAAACCCACATGAAGTGGAAACATAGAGAGTCTCTTTAGTGTCTGTTTTTTCTCAGGGCAGTAAAAAGATAAAGATAAAAATCACTTACCTTTATGTATGATATAATTTTCATTGTTTTTTTAATTATTTAAGTGACTCAGGCCTCATACCCAGATGGGGAAAAGTTTAAGACTGCTGGTTTTCTTTGGATATGAAATGTAATGCATTCCTTTCCTTATTTTACAGGGACATTAAGCCTGACAACATACTACTGGATGAGCATGGTAAGTGAATATTGGATGCTTTCTCTCAGATATCTCTAATTCTTGAGGTCTCAGTGCTAAGCTCATGACATACTTTATAAATCAGCCTCAGATGTTGGATTCCTACCTAAATCTGGACTTTCTCTGCAACGTTTCTTTGTCTACCTTGCGGATTTTGTAACTTCTTCTGTTACAAAAAAAATTATGCTGATCTGACATTTCCAAGACATGAAGAAGGAATTTAATATGAATTGAGATCAAGAGGGTCACGTAATAAAAATAAGTTAGTATTTTATTAATAGGATTTCTGTGAATCACCATAATCCCTTTTTAGGAACTTACCAGTAGAGCAGCACCAAGCACTTAGTTTCTCTTTTAGAACTTCTGAAGTGCTAAGAAATTTCCTATAGCAAATTATTTCTCATTTCAATATCTGAAATTACTTTCCTAAACTTAGTTACAGAATTTGGAAATTTGTCTCTAAGTGTGCAAAATTTTTATAGTCTACATGTAGTTCTGGTTTAAATAACATAAAAAAGATGAGATAGCATATAATCAGCTTTGAACTTCTAGTACTAACTCTATGATCTCAAGAGAGAAAAAGGTGTAATGTGAAAAAAATTCTAATTTCTTTAAATATAAATTTTACATATATACGTGTATGGAGTGTTTTGCTAAAGTCTCATGCACCCTTTTGCAACTATTCATAGGCAAACCATGAGGAAAATACAGGTAAAAGAAGGAATTAACTTTGTATCAGTTAGAACAGAAATATGTACAGGAGGAAGACTAAATGAAAAAAGAGATGTGTGTTTGCTACTGTGGGAATGCCTTATTGTGCTTTGTTTACCTCAAAAATGTATTAAAAGCAGTTAATCTTTCAGAAAATATAAACTTGAAATGATGCCAATATTACCATTATCTTTCAAAATCCATTGCAGAGCTGCTGGGTATACAAGTTAAAATTGATTAAAGAGATAACAAAGCAAACAGCTGGAATTTGTTCCTGGGAATATGAAATCTAACAAAGCTAAATAATGTTGGACTTTTAAACCATCTAGAGCTTTGGAAATTTAATGTTTCAGACCCATAAGTGTTAATGTTCCCTAGATGCTAATATCAGCAAATAAGCATGAAATAAATATCTTGTCTTTAAGTCCTGGATGAATTAAAGATGTCAAAGGCAACATGAAATAACTATGAGTGTGCTAAAGCTCTGATTGACAGCCTTTGAAGTACAGTTGCTCTTATCTCTCCTTGCCCCACATCAAGGTCAATTACTGCACAAATCAGCCACTTGAGAGAGATTTCCTATGGAAGCTCAACTACTGGCAGAGAAGAAGCTGCAGCAGACTGAGCAATATGCTGGAAAATGAAGGGGGCGTTAGGTGCTTATAAACTGGCAACAAAATTATCTGTAGCTAGCTTAGAAATTTTGGGTTGGAAAGACCTTTTCTGTAAAGCAGTAGAACGCTGCTCCCTCATAGTACACCTGCAGACAAGTGGTGAAAAAAAGGTGCTACTCCAGATAGCAGAATTACTTAGTTTATGGAAACCTGGTTCACAGACCTGTTATGTGGTTGAGAGATGTAATTCTCTCAAGTTGCATAAGGATTCTCACTCTTCAAGTCACCAAAGGAGGTGACATGAATAAGGCAGGTGTCTGTACTGTGCTCATCACTGCAGGCTTCCTTTACAGATAGCTGAAATACATAGACATGTTTTAGATCATCTGATCTATTTTTGATGTCTGAACTATACACCGGTATCTATTTCTCTTTGGTGACTCAGACCTGGGATGTTTTGAGTAAAGATATAGATTTCCACTTTACAGATGTGTGTTTTGCAAGGTGAATGCTGTCCTTGAAATCTGTAAAATCTTTGATTAAGTTGCAATGTAATAACATAATTTTTAAAGAATCATTGGATTTCATTAAATAGATAAATGTGTTGAATATATACACCATAAATACGCTAGGCTGTAGTAGAAACATAACAAATTCATCTAGTATGAGTCTAACTAGGTACACAGGAAGGAACTTTATTTTAGCCTTTGGTTTCCAAGGTAGCATAAAGGTTTCCTGTGTGCTTGACTTTATCCTTTCTTACAGTTCATTAAACAAACTGTGCTTACTCAAAGTATTATGGAATTGGATATGCACAACACTTAGGACAGAGATTTTGTCTCAGTGGGTTATATGTCTTTGACCTTGCTGAAAAAGCTGTTTGGGCTGAAGTCAAAATGAAGAGTTATGCCATTCACATTGCCTTACACCTTCAAGCAGTTAAACTGAGTGACTTCCATAACATATACCAAGTTTATAACTACTGACCTGTCAGCATCACTTCTGTGCCAGGGAAGACCATGGAACAGGTCATGCCTGACTAACTTAGTGTCCTTCTATGATGGAGTGACCGCATCAGTGGACAAGGGAAGAATTACAGATGTCATCTATATGGACTTCTGTAAGGCCTTTGACACAGTTCCACACAACATCCTTCTCTCTAAACTACAGAGAGATGGATTTTATGCATGGACTGTTCAGTGGACAAGGAACCAGCGGGATGGTCAAATCCAGACCATAGTGGTCAACAGTTCATTGTCCCAATGGAGATAGGTAGCAAGTTGTGTCCCTCAGAGGTCCATGTCGGGGCCAGTACTGTTTAATATCTTCAATGACATAGACAGTGGGATGAAGTGCACTCTCTGGATGTTCACAGCTGAGTGGTGCTGTTGACACACCTGGGAGACTGGATGCAATCCAGGGGGCTCTGGACAAGTTTGTGAACATTGATAAGGCCAGATGCAGGGTCCTGCACATGAGCCAGGACAGACTTCAGTACAAATACAGGCTGGGAGATGGAGAGATTGAGAAGCCCTGAGGAGAAGGAGTGTTGGATAAAAAGCTGGACGTGAGTCATCAGTGTGTGCTTTCAGTCCAGAAAGCTTCATCCTTTCACTCTTCACTCTTAGCAGGACTATATTTTATTAGGTTTGGAGGATTTTTTAGAATGGATTTTTGCCTGTCAGTGATAATTTTATTCAGTAATCATTTCTCTTATAAGAGAGCAAGATAGAGTCAAGCTGGCATTTGTATCTGCCTTATATCATTATATTGGTTTACGATCCTCAAAGTTTTCCTTAAAAATCCATTTTTTTGATTACATGAGAATCTTAGTTTTCACTTGAAAACTAACAGCAAGATTGTAAAACACAGCCAATGAGCAAGCTTGGCCTTAAAATCAAATCTAAGATCAAAAACCCCACCCACCAAAACTGAGTCTTTTGAACCTTGATGTTAACTTCTGAACAGCAGAGCTGGCAGCATTATTACTGTCCAGTGAATTCTAGGAGACGTAAAGTCTCTACTAAAGATGTGCCTGCTGTGTCTGCCTTAGGGCTGGTACTCATCATACCCACAGACAACTTTCGTTTAACCCTCTGGCATTGATTAAGAAGTGAATACTCTCAGCATAGTTCATTCACCTGAAACTATCTACACTTTGAAAATATATTTGAAATTTTTAAATGCCTACATAGCCTTTAAACAGCCTGCTCTCTTGAAATGCACAGCCTCACTGAACCCATCTATAGCAGTATAATAAGGTTTCTAACAGTCTCCCTGATGATAAGTGGCAGACTGCCAAATCATGCCAAGTTCACATGGATATGAGCTTACACTCTTGAATATTGTGAAGATGAACCCAGAGAGGTGCTTTTTAAATTGTTCATAAGGTCTGATATTCTGAGGGCAAATCATATCCGAATTTGCTGCAAATGTTACTGTGTTGAGCTTTCCCATCATCTCTGATGCATCTTGAGTCAGTGGCGTTAGCTCCAGTCTGGTATTTCTTCTCTCTGCCCTCACTTTCACCCCTTTGGTTTCAGACTCAGAGAAACTCTGCTAAATGCTAGTGGGCCAGTTTCAGTCGCCTTTCAGGACGTGTTTTAATTGTCATTATGATTAGTTCTCATTTATTGAAAATTGAATAATACTCCAAAGATCATTTACTGTTCACCTCAGATTCAGGTCATGTAGAAAAGTGAGGCATAAAAGCCACACAGCTCTTTTGAAGTTCACACATAAAGCTTCTCAAAGTCACACACTGTGCTGACGTTATTAATTTACAGATTTTTCTTGTAAAAGTTTTAACTGGAAGCTGGCTCTAGGAATGCCAAATTGAAAACTTTTTCCACTGAGATACTTTCTGCTTGCAATTTACATGTCAGCATACACGAAATCGGTGCAGTCTGGGGTGATTTGAAAAAGCAACTCTGCAGAGAGCCAGAGGAATGTGATCGTTTGCCTTTTCTTCCCTTTTCTCTGCTGTCATCTTATTGCCTTATGGGTTCATTCAGCCACAGGCATTATGCAATGAGCTCTTTCCATATGATACTTGCATTTAGTTAGGTACTACTGAACCCGTGTGCTGCTTTGCTCTTGCTTAGCTCTTTAAAGCTAAATCCAAGTGGCACTAACAATGCTTAGTGTAGTATATATACAGTAATAATAAAATATTATAATACCTCGTACACAAGAAGTGTACAGCGCTCTGTTTTGACATCTCGTTGTTCACAATAATATAAAGAAAGGGCAATCAAGTACAAATCATGAAGGTCAGATGGGAAAAAGTCCCCATGAACTGAAATTTTGGAAACAGTATGGAGTAGCCACTACTCCAGCATTTTTTCCATAGCACCTTTACTCTTCCTATGTACAACAGTTGCAGTAAAGAGATATCTTAGCTGCTAATTAGAAAGAGTCCTATAGAAAATTGAGGTCTAACTGTCTCCTGAAATATTCACACCAGGAATGAAAAACTTAAAAAAAAATTTGTAAAAATATAAGTCTCTGGGCTTAAAAGTTCTGAAACTATTCAGTGGTGTCTGCAGGCAGGTAGAGCTCTGCCTTGACATCTCCCCAGCCTTCCTCAACTACCGACAGGGACGGAGGGTTCATTCCCCAATGCCCCCTGCTCTGACTCCATCCCACAGGCAGCCTCTCGCCATGCCCTTAGCTCCCACCAAGTATTGTGTGCAGTCCTGTGGAAGCACAGCCATCTGCCTGCCCTCGGGACACTTTGCTTTCACTCCATAGCCCTTTAGCAGCCCTCTAAGCAACAGGTAAAGGCAGCCTATGGGTAGTCGAGTGGCTGTGTGGTGGGGCAGAGCAAAGGCAGAGTTTTTCCAGTAGTACCAGTGTGGTTCTGCTGCACCCTGCCGTGGGCACAGGAACTTCCCATTGCTATTGTACTGGCAGCAGGATGTGGAGGAGCTATGCAGAACCCATCTTCCCAAGGAATCCATTCCTTACCTTGTAGAAAGGCATTTTTGACAAAAGTTATCAACCAATGTATACAACATTTCACATGTGCTATTTTGGTTTTGTTAAATGAGAAGGAATCTAATAAAAGGAAGAAAAAACAATGCACTGCAGAAGAGGAAATTTTCATTGCAAATCAGCTATTTGGATCAGTCTGAATGGACATTATGCGATAGGTGTTTCACAACAGGCTATTATGCTGGCACTCTAATAGGGATCATCAGTTACAATGCTGTCATTTAAATGACAGAACTGTGTATTTGTCTGTCAAAAAAAGAGAAAGTATTAGTCTGCTGAGATCCTTGCAGCTTTTCATTTTGCAATATGCACAGAATTGCTTAAAACTGCTGCCAGGGGGTGGCTGTATGTGGCTCAATTGTCATTTTCAAGGAGCCTTCTGCCGTAGTGTTTTATTATTGAAGAAATCAACTGCAAACCCTCCAGCCACCAGGAAGGAGGAATAGCAACCTTAAAATTTGATGGCAGGCTGGGCTGTGAACACCAATTCTTGTTCTGGCAGTCTAACATCCCTTATAAAGTGCTCACAGGTTTTGTCTGCCGTGTGCAGATGTTTTCCTGGGCTGAGTATCTTAGGAAGAAAGTCTCAATAAAATGTAAGCAGGTTTTTTTGAGAAAACTGTAGAAAGCTTGCAAACCATTTCAGCAAAATCTTTTATTTTGTCTCCCTTTTGGAGAAACAGCTTTAAGTTTGACAGTGGAATGCACCATTTTCTTTTTGCCCTTCAAAACTAGCTCAGATCTGGCCAAATGAGGAGCCTTTGAGAATTTCAGTTCGCATATGCATATCTGCAGACTTGTTAGAGGTTGGCAGATACATTTCCCGCAGACCTGCGGCATGATATAGGTTAGACTGTTGGAGCAGCATAATCTCTTGTCAAGACTGCTGTTCCTCCATCGGGCGCCACGGTAACATCAGTCATTTTTTACACTCTCCTCATCTTTAGCAGCGAACATAATAGCAACCTCCCTCACTTAATGACTGCATTGTGCCCAAAGTCTGCTAAATTCTGTGGACAGAATGAGGTTGAGATCTTGATCAAAGGAAAAGTCACAGGAACCTGTCACTCAAGGCTCTAGTTCAACATATGATGTATTAATCCTGATTTGAGCGCAGGGCTAAGCTGGGGAAGGCTGTACCTTTCCCTGTACTCTGTCCTCCACTATGGCATTGCCAGATGTAATCACAGGGATTTTCACTCCACAATATAAAACTAGTCCTTAAGCAGAGATGCAAAACCTAACAGTAGACCCATCAAATTATAAGCCTTCAGCTTACAGGCTGGGTTTAAGTTCAGTTTGCCTCCTACAGCAAGCCAGGATTAATAACTATTTCTCTACTGTGGTGGACCAATTTAACTTATATTTGTCATAAAACATCCCAGGAAAAAAGTAATGACAGCAATTTTGGCCCAACCAGCCTGATTAGTTCAGTTTAAATCAGCTGTCTGGATGGTCTGGTAGCAAGTCCGTGGACAGACTTGTGCCACTTATCTTTCATCTTGCAACCTACTGTAAAATGAATGATTATTTGGAACCTGCTGCTGTTACGTACACACTCCTCTGCTGCCATGGATCTAATGTTATAGATATTGTATGCTAAAAATACCCTTTTCCTTCTCAGCTCCCTGTTTGACCTGAGGAAACTCAGAAAAAGTCAAGCAGATGGTAAGCTGAAGTGGATGTGATAGCAGTCATGTGTCACAAGTACCTGAGAGTGTGAGGCATGGCTCTAGTTGGAGACAAGGAGGGGTAGATTTCACACATAACTTCACAAAATTTAGTGCTGATGGTCTACTATCCAGTTACTATCCCAAACATTCATGGCAGGAGAAGGTTCAAGGCGAATCAGCAGAAAAGATTCAGCACTGTGAGCAGATAATGGGCACAACCACACAGGAAAAGTATTCCATTGTTTGGATTTTTCTAGTTTTGAGTAACATTTAATAATAAGTTTCCACAAATTGTTATAATCTTTAAAGTTTCATTTCTTTCCATTGTCACTTAAATATTAAAAAAGGGAAAGAATATTGGCATGATGTCTTATTTTAACCTTTGTTTTTACTTTGTGTGATTGCAGGTCATGTTCATATCACTGACTTTAACATAGCAACCATAGTGAAAGGCTCAGAAAAAGCTTCTTCTATGGCTGGCACAAAACCCTATATGGGTAAGTTTTCAAGACTCTTTAAAAAGTAAGAAAATACACATATTAATGCCAACTAATGGTATAGTCAAAGGATTTTAAGTCCTAAAAGACAAAATAAATGTGATCAACTTCTTTAGTTGAAAGTATATATGTGTTAGCAATTGAAAAAGATGGAGGTGGTGGGATTGGACAGAAACTTGGTCTCCACACTGCTTCTCTTGGAAATGGAAAAAGACTGAAAAAGCCATAAATACAGTCTTTGCTGCTCAGAAAGAATCAGAAGAGTCATTCTGGCATTTATATTGTAGCCATAATAAGGCCGGAAATATTTTAGAGCTGCAAAAATCTTCTGTTTCAGGGGAAAAGTGATGAGTGAGTGTTCCCTGTGGCAGAGCTTGGGCATCAAACTTCAAATATTAAGAATTTGACATATGGCCAGACACTCAGTGGTGCTGCTTATTCCTCCAAGTGCATTTATTTAACTTCCTTTCTTCTTTTAGTTTACACTTTTAATTTTGTAAAGAATTGTACCTTTAGTGAAATGCTACAAAAGCTTTTCATTTTCAGTGCTCAAATTAATCCTGATTTGAGCGCAGGGCTAAAAAAAAAAAAAGTTTTGGGTTCGCTCCTGATAGTTATTTAAGTTTGTATGATTTCTGACTTTAAGGTTGGCTGAATCATAGGCTTTCCTTGTGGTTTCATCAAAGCTGTTTAGACAATGAGGAAAAGTAGAAAGAAAGACTGGAGGAGGTTGGCTTGACTATTGGTAGTGAGCCTTCATTACCAGGAACATAAACCACATTTAACCTTAGTGTAACAAGACAAAACCACCTTTAAGTCACTTTCTGAGCACCAGAATGAAGGAAACTTTGTGGTTCCTTTAAGACTGTAAGTCATCTTATACTGTACCAGTTTTCAGGATGGTGAAGGTGTGAGATGTGATGCACATTTTTGGCCTCTTTGGAGGTTTATAAAAGTTACCTCCCGTGTGGAACTAGATATGAAGGCACTCTCCAGTCTTTCCCTTAGTAGAGGTACTTACAGGATTTCTCACTCCTTCCTATGGCAAATTTAAGGACACAAACAGAAAAAAAATTATCTCTAAGGCCTCCATTTCTATTTGAAATCTGATTGAAATAGGCTTACTTGCAACATGACTGCATAAAACTAGTATCCAGGGAAAAAATGCAGTGAATTGATATTGTGTTGTAAAAATGCTCTAGCTCTTCTGATTAAGATTCCCGTATTGTAATACTAAGCATGGTGTGAGCCAGCTTTTGCAGCCTTTGGTTAATCCTACTTCATATTAGCCTTTTTGCCCTTAAATCTTTCTCGGCCTGAAACTTTCCCAGCCTACTTCCCTACTTATTAAATGGCTATGCAGGATGCAGTGGATCTGAACCTAAAATGTTTCTGCAGAAGCCCTGGTAATTTCTCTAGGTTTTCTTTTTCCAGCTGATTCATTCAGACAGTGAAATACTGTCATGCATAGGCAACAAAAACCCATAGACAACAGCGAATCTGAAAGGATCTGGACCTTCAGGCCTGGCAGGACAAGCTACTTCCAGCTGCTTCTGCAATTTTGCTTCTCAAAGCTATTGACCTGAAATGCTAAAGTGAAATCAGCTTCTTGGTGTTTAGGAGTGTTCAGCATTTCTGTCTGGTGCCGTTCAGACAGTTGCAGCTGTGAAATACAATGTATGGCTTAAACTGCTGTAGGAAACTTGTGTGTGTCACCTGTGCCTGAAGTTATCATTACAAATTCAATGCTTAAACCTTCTACAACACTTGTGATTGAGGATGTTGTCAAAGACTGTATTGTATGAACAGCCCTTTGAAAGCTCATAGGATTTCAGGCCTTCATCCTGTGCTGGCAGGCAAAGTTCAGTGTCCTTTGAGACCTAGCTGACTTTTGGTAGGAATGCCTGCTGCCAGCAAATGAGCACAACCACTTGTTGAGGGGGAGCCCCGTTCACTCTGTGCAGGAATGTTGACCAGGAAAGCCTGTGCAGGTCAGGACACACACCCTGGATGCAGCTTGTACCTGGATAGCATCTTGTGTTTAAAGAAAGTCTGCATTTGTCTGGCTGGAAGCACCTCTGGTTTTGCCATTTTTAACACTGTTCCATCTTTACAAGCGAGAAAAGATTTTCTTATGTTGGGGTCTCATATGGGCTGCAGGGAACAGCCTTGTATCTCAGAGAATGTGCTCTGAGCTGGGCACTCATTGCAGTAATGGCCCTCTTCTTCTGCAACAGGTTGGCCAACTACAAAACAAAATCTTAAATACTAAAATATAGCTATAAAACATTACAGATTTTGCCTCTTTTTAATTCCTCACTCTTGCATAATTTACATCTATTTGAAGCCTATAGTACATGCTTTTTATTCACTGAAATGTTTCCTTTTTGAGTGATGGAATTTCCGTGCATCTGGATATTTTTTCAACACTCACAAATAACTTCTGGTTCACAAGTTATAAAAATTTTGAGGTTTTAGGGTTTGTTTGGGATTTTTTTTCTGTTTCCAATGGTAGGTGGGCTAGGGAGTCAAATATAGGCTTTGTGGTTTTCTTCAACAGAGGCTGAAGTTATCCGAATAATATACCATGCCTTTACTTCAAATAAAAAAAACCCCAACATTTTATGGTATAAATACACCTGACAAAAATCCAGAGTAAAAACAATCGGTTGTAAATTATGTGAAAACTTTCAGCTATCCCTTCCTATCCTGCAGGCTTGTTATCTCAGATTTTCACAGCTGCTTTCATAGGTTGCTGTCACGGTGAAGAATGGCTGTACACCTGAGATTACCAGAGGAGTGTGAATTTAGAGGTCCGCTGATCTTCTGAAAATTATGAGTCATCCATACTTATTAATTAATACTGTGTGGGAGTGCTGCTGAAGTCAGAGGAAAGATAGTGAATGTCACAATATCAACATTGTAGGTAAAGTAAAATCATCCTGTAGGGTTAAACTTGTTTTGGGGTAGTTACAGTATAGCAGGGACAAATTTGGAGTTGGGTTATCAAAGGTGTTCAAGTTTGGTCTCCCTTACACTCGTGCTAAACAGTGGTCTAACATTAAATAGTGTTTTACAGATCGTTGCTTTTTGAGTGCAGCTGAGGCAATGCTGCCTATCTGCAGACTTTTGCTAGTGATGTTGCTTCCTGCTCTTTTGATCCCAGGGAAATATCATGATGCCAGCACGAGCCGGGGAAGCTTCTGTTTGTTCTGATAAGCAAGGACCAAGAGCAGACGTGTGAGGCTTTGAGGTGCTGAAATAAATACTTGCTGTACTGATGGGCTTTTCAGCTTGCACTAGGAGCACTGCGACTGAGGGGATTAAGCACTGAGCTGTGAGTGGGTATTCAGGTTTGGGCTCTTCTCTGACATTGACAAGTAGGCAGACAAGCAGTTGAAAAACCTTGGGATATCAGGAAGGAAGTTACTGTCTCCAGCTGCTTTTCACTTCTCTGTGTTCTCTGACCTCCCAGCATCCTTTAAGATCTTCCAGCAAAACTGCTTATATAATAATTTCCTTGACCATTTCAGTCACACACACCCCCTCCCGCCTCCCCCAACTGAGTTCAAGTGTTAGGTTTGATTTAATTTTTTTTTTAAATGTGCCTGTGGCCTGATCCAATGAGGAGCTGTGCAAGTAACTGAGGGGGAAGAGACCTCCAAGGGCAGTGGGAGACAGTACAATGAGCAGGGACTTCCAGCAGCCCAGCAGGGCATTTCTGCCCCCTCAATATTTCCTATTCTTTGGTCAAGCCACACAATCCCTCCAGGTTTCCTCATGAAGAAGATGGTGTAAAGACATTTGCCAACATGGTTAGGAGTGAGGCAGGTGCACTTCATAGTCCTTCTCATATGTCAGGTGCAGAGTCTGTCCTGCAAATCCCCACTTATCCAAATCAAATAATTTCAGTACTGGGGCAGAATGGCTGCCATGTTCACACTGGGCTAATCTCCCAAATAGCAAATGGATATTTTTAGATACAATTCCTTCCACAAGTTGCTAGGAACACTGGCACTGTGAGCTTTTGGGTGGAGTAAGGAAGAAGCTTGGGTATAATTTCATATTCAGTAGCAGGAGACCGTGACACAGTCATTGTGACTGGGCTTTCTTTCAATGGGGCTAAAACTTGGTGTTGATCCAGATGTTCAACCAGGAAGGGCTTCTCTGTGCAAATACCAGGGTAAGAAATGGTTTATGCTCAGTGGTTGAGTAAAGGAGAAGGTTTTATGAGGACGGCAATCTGAGTAACAGCAGGAGAGGTTGTGTAGCCATAAACTAATAAGGCATTCTAAATGCAGCGTTTTATTCAGGTAATGGTATCTAAAATATTTAATTTGATTGAATAATTGTATTAAATATGAGTATTAAAATTATTGAGGGGTATTATGTGAATAATGGCACAAAATCAGTTATACTGCTGTAACAAGTCTCATTCTTACACTAGAAAACTGCTGGCCCAGCATGGTCAGGCTTTAAGCAGCACTTTGCCTTATACAATAGAAGTTAGAACTGGCTAGTCTGAAGCTCTGAGTCAGAAAGCTGTCTGTTACAATTTAGACCCTTTTAGCACATGAGAAAGTAAGCACTGGGAGGTATATTGATAGTTTACCAAGTCCACGTTCATATTCAGGGAGAGGAGAGTAGTTTTTGTTCGTTTTGCTCTTAAAATAGTTTCTTCTCTCAGTTGAAGATCACTCGTTATCACTGTAGTTTGATTTTTGTTTTCTATTTAAACCATGACCTTGAAGAATTACTGACCTCTGAATTTACTTTTCAGAGAAAAGTGATAATTAATGTTTTCTCTTCACAATGCTGAGAAAGCAGTTACTATTTCACCGAGCTGTCTCTCTCCAAGGTTCTTGGAATATTATTTCAAAAATAAAATTCATTTTTATTCAGCTCAATCTGTCATCCGTTACACCTTATTCAGCAAGGTGAAACTACGAATGTGTTACATACATCAAGTCATTCACACATTTTGTATTTGGAAAGGTGTCAGCTTTTAACAGCTTATCCTGTGCTAATCAATCAAAATATGGCTTACACTGTGCACATTGTATATGTATAGACACCCATTTACGTATTTTTTTCTTTTTTTTTCCAATAATATGAAGAAGGAGAATTATACCTTGCAGTGTGGTATCATGCTGAACCCCAGTTAATGACACTTAAATCTCTTTTCCTATCTATGAAATCTCAGGTATTACAATAAAGCCTGTGACACTGAGGTGTGTTTTCCTAAAGGAATGGTAGGGTGCATTGCTTTGCAACCTCTGCCTTACACCATAAACGTCTGATTCCCTGAACTGAGAAGCATTGTCTCTGCTGAGATCCAAATAGACTACAGAGAGCTCTAGCTGGCCAACTGGATGATTAGATTCTGTGTTTTCATTCTTGAGATGTTTTGTACATGACTATCTGAACTCGATAACCAAAAAAACATTGATCCCAAACCACTATGGCTTTATTTTTTATTATATTTTCAGTTTGTCGTATTGATAACATTGGCACAGGACATTTTGTAGGAGTTAATGCCTAACTCTTGTCGGCGATATTTAGCTATGCATGGACAATCGGCTCCTTACATTTAATCCATCTTGCAAAACTCACTTGCAAATATTGTTTAAATGTATTGGTTTGTTGGTATGTAGTATAGGCCACGTGAAGAAGGTGTTAATGCATCCATCTCACTACTCTTTCCCTCTCACCAATTTTGCAAAGTTTCAAAGCAGACTATGGAAGTCGGTAATGCTTCAAAGTAATAGCTCTGTGAGCTTCTTTGTCAGCACTCGGCAGTCTCCCGGGCGGTGGTAAGCGGGTGCACCAGGCACTCTTTGATTAGCTTCTTTCTGAGAAAGTGAAACTTAAATCAGTTCATCAGAAAAGAGATGCCACATTGTGTTATCTAGGATTTGTATCAGAGCCACTCCAAGCTCTTCATTTTATGATTTATTCCAACGAATTATCTTTATGATTAAACCAGTACGCTCCATCAAAAATAATAACAGCTATTCTTAGTGTCAACCATTCCAAGTGATTGACCTGAAATTGACTATTTTTTCAAGGACAGCCTTTTCAAAGTCACCATTGAGCACCAAATTAGAATGGCCTGAATTTCAGAGACTTCAGGCACTCAGAGTTTAACTATGGAGATAAGTGATACCTATGAATACTCAGCAGATTTTTAGAAACCCCACTTAGAAGTAATTTATCATATATTTAAAAAATGCTCTTTTATGGTAGGAAAAGATAGTGAAAATTGGGTTCAGTGTTGTTTGCACTAACACTGATATTCTCATTTATTTCAAGCTCATCAATCATACTGTTAGATACTGATAATTTTTCACAAACAGGGTACAGAATTGTGAGCCGGTTAAGTAGAATTTCCTTTTTGTACCTCATTTTTCTTACAGTTCTTTAGGGAAATCTGCATACAATAGGACATGAATCTTCTGTATCATTTACAATATAGATCATATGACTGCAGTAGGTAGTTATATATATGAATTAATTTATCAGCTATTACTCTCTTTCACAAAATTATTTAGAGCTCAAAGTGTGGCTACACCCACAAAACAGGAGGACTTATCCCAGGAAGCCACTGACTGCTTCTGAGATTGATGCAGATCCTCCAGATTTTCTTTTATGTTCAATATTTTAGCTGTTCTCCAGTATGGTTTAATTTAAAGCAGACCAACAATTTATTTACTTCCTGGAAATCTTCTTCTTCGTACAGAGGGAGTCTGCAATGATATGGTATTACTAGAAAGATATACTGCAAAAGCATCAAAAGCAGAGCTCTTAAGAGGATTCATTTTAATTTCTTAGTTGGAAAAAAATAGCTAGAAATACATATTAGAGACAACCAAGGAATTCACTGAAACACACTTAATGCTGTGCAAAGGTGGGTTCATTTTGTGTCATTTTTCAAGAAAGCAAAGCAGATTAAAATCAAAAACATGAAAGTATGTTATTAAGAAAAAGAAGAAAAATTGGAGGATTTCTAGCTTCGTAAGATGCTGAAGTTAAATATGTGTGTGTTTACTCATTGTCACACAAGCCACAGAAACATTTCTAAGTTGATTGATTGCCCTGTAAAAATCAGTACAGGTGTCCCAGATTGAAATGGCATAAGTTTTGAAATGCTCTGTCTTTATAGTTACCAAAGCCTTGCATGAAAGGTGGCAGATCATGCTTCTGCCACACATGAAGAGTAATGCCCCAGCCCAAAAGACTGCATTGCTTCTGACATTCAGACTTTCACAATTCCCTAGTACTTTGGATGACAGGTGTTCCAGGTGTCTGAATGGAGGTGAAGAGTCCTCATGGCTAATAGTGACTGCTGAGAGGGAGAGGCTGTAAAGGTCCTGTTGAGACTTCTGGCTTTAGACCCCTTCATGACCCCGCTCAGATGGGCTGTGAGAAGGTGGTTGATTGAGCTTCTTAAGCATTGCAGGATTGTAGGGTGATTCCTGTCAGCAGAGGCCTCAGGTCTTTGCTGTCCAACATCCTGCTCAAAGCAAGGTGAGTAGTGAGACTGGACCAGGTTTCTGCTGTTGAAGGCTCTCAAAAGAGAGTAACTCCAGTAAAGCAGTTCTCCGTTGTGTAAAAGGTGCTTGCTCACAGGGAGCTGTGAAAACCTGTAAGACCTACAAATTGCATCACTTCTTCATGTATCTTTGAATTCACTTTTGCTACTAGAGTTGCTGTTACTTGATTAAGCTTCACTATTCAAAAGCCTTGCTGTCCTTCCACGATGCAAACTTCTACTGCCTTCACACTGAGTGTATGTGATAGGAGCTTCAGCCCTCAGTCAAAAGAATACGCAGGATCAGATCTGGTATTAAACCCATATATTTACCTGAAAAACCTTTGTTCGGTAAAACTTCCTTGAGGAAAAAGATCTGAAAATCCCATTCTTGCATGTGCTCTCTCTCTTTTGTTCACATGAATGAACTTTTCCAGGCAGAATCCTTGCATTTAGGAAGATGCGTGGGGGTAAAAGTTGTAAGTATTCTCATCCTAAATCTGTGATGATAAGAGAAGACATGCAGAAAGCGCGCATACAGTAGAGCTGTTACCATCGCTCCAAGCTGGCAAACTCAAATCTTATCATCCTTTGGAAGAGCCTACCCACAGCAGGCTGCAGGATGGCTGTTCAAGCTGAGCCTGAGATCACATTCAAATTTTAAAAGATTACGGATAGCCTATTTCAATGGCAATTCTAAAGAAAATCAGTGCAAAATTGTAGCTTTCTTTTCAGATTTTTGTTTGCTTTTAATCTAACCAACTTGCACTCAGAGTTGGTTCTTCTGACGTAGCTATTTCTTATAGCAAAACCTAATGTTATGTTCTGTATTTCACAGCTCTAGTTCTTCAGAGCTTGGCTAACCCCATCACTTGGAGGACCTGCTGTCTCTCTGTAAAATCATCCTGTGTTTCTGAATGAGCAGGCAAACTCCAGAAGCTTGTGGTACAGACTGGAGGCCTTGATTTGCATTAATATCTCTGTTCAGAAAGGCTTTTAGGCACATTAACCACAAGTTTGACATTGGTATTTAACAGCATTGCTAAACTGGTGAAAGGTCTTTTGGCTTGAAAAGGGCTGAGATTTTACCCTGAGAAAAAAACTGTAGGTAGGATACTGGAAATCATGTTGCACCTTTTGTCAATCCCCCCTCAATCTTCTGAAGCGGGTGCTTACAAATGCTTCACTGGAGCTGACTGAATGCAGATAGTGCTGCTAAAACAG
Organism: Dromococcyx pavoninus; assembly: GCA_033558185.1. Lineage (NCBI taxonomy): Eukaryota > Metazoa > Chordata > Aves > Cuculiformes > Neomorphidae > Dromococcyx > Dromococcyx pavoninus. The sequence goes on along the minus strand of JAUMJL010000020.1, from coordinate 1,989,405 downwards.
GGGTAGACAGACTATCTGCTTGAAAAATCAAAAGCCTAACTGCCCATTTTCTGACCTAAGGATGCCATCAGCTTAAGGCAAGAAAACAGATCTTCGAAACATATGAGTCAGTGGGCAAAAAGAAAGCATTTTCTTCTGATACGCTTCGTGCGGGATGAGTTCACCTTGAAGCTTTTAGAATAAGAAAATAAAATTAAAGTGGGTAACTCAGTCACTGAATTAGCAAAATAGCTGCACCATTCTGGCAATGTTGTAGATTACTTCAATAAAGTACTTTCATCTGTACCTCACAGAAATCAGAGAGTGATCCATTGCATTATTACAATGTCAAAGCTATAAAAGAAAGAGTGAAACCAATATCATGCCTATATAGCTCTGTAAAAAGGCCACAAAGGCTATTTTCTGTAATGAGATATTATGCATCATCTAGGCACAGTGGGCAAAAGTCTCAATGACTATAGCTGAATAAAGCAAACCTTCACTACAAGGTGCCGATGTTGATATTCAAAATACGACTTTGGTGCCTGATCTGCAATTTAGGTGCATTGATTCACTAAAGGAACGCAAAAAATCCTGCTTACCCTCTTAGCACCTATCTAAGTGATAGACTGTTGTGTGTATACAAATCCCCAGCAGTGTGCAAACAAGTTCTGAAGTACATCTGAAGATATGGCATACCAGGTGAAGCTAAATTATCTGGAAGTGAGACAGACCTAACTCAGTGTAATGACTTTTATGGCATTGTTAATTTCTGCCATAAATGATCACAGCACAAGCTTATCTATTCCAGAGATCCATATGTATTCTGCCAAAAATCTTGTTCTCCTAGCAAACAAGATGATCCTGCTGGGCAAAGAGTATAGACTACTTTCATTCATTCATTGCTTTCTATTCAACAGATTAGGGTTTTGCCGTGCCTAATTCACGGATGCCAAAATCCTCTATAAGGTTTGGCTCTTCAAGACTTTCTAAAGTCAGATCTAGAGCTGTAAATCATTAGGTTGCTGCTCATAATGCAAGGACTGCAAAAGCTCCTCTGAAATGAATGCCTTTAATTAAGGGGCTTTCTCTAAATGCCATACAGGGTCAAATCCCAAAGTGACAGAAGTGTGGCCAGACTACAGCATACATTGCAATATGCCCATTAGAAAGCGATGTGATGGCAATCAGGAGGTAACGTGGTAAATCAGACCCAGTATTTTGTCCAGAAGAGGCTCACATAATGATTACAATCTAGCACAACGTTATGATTGGTGATGGTGCCGTTTAGAAAATCCCCAGGGAAAGTGTTGTTTTCACGAAGTGTGCTGACATTCTGCTGTGAAGCAATTAGAAAAGCATGACTGACTTTTCATTTCATTTTACTTCATATCCTCTCTTATTTATACATGATTTTCTGAAGAAAATACAGTGGCATTATTTAGTGTGTTATTCTTGCTGAAATTAACCAACTGGATCTTTGTTTTGAAAAGATTTTTTTTCCCCAGGAAACTTAATTTTATGGAATTAATTACTTAATTGACAGTATGTTTATTTCTGCTCATGACAGAGTTTCTCAAAGCGTGTCAGGATTTGTATTTAATTGCCATTATTCTCTTGAATACCTTTAAAACCCGTCTGATTAATATCTAAATGGAGAATAAGGATGATATTTATTGTGTTCAATACCCCCAATCAATCACAAGGAATCCCCTTGCTTGTTAATATTTGTCCCATAAAATATTTACATTATCCTAAATACTCCAAGTCACAGTTCAGTTCAGGAATTCCCCTCCTATTACTTATTTTTATTCACTAACATAACACTTAAATGGACCAGGTAAGAATTAACATATAAAATTATTGACTTTCGAAAAATCCTGACCAGCGAAGGTCACTTGTTGTCAGCAAACCAAGGCATTGAAACTGCATCCTGAAAATGCTGCACTAACAAATGTATTTAATTGCAGTTAAATATATTCTTATTCTATTTTAAGCTGACAGCATGAATGACCCATAGTCTAACCTTAACATAATGCTTTCTGTTTGGTTTATTGTTTTAGCTCCAGAAGTGTTTCAGGCCTTTATGGATGGAGGTCCAGGATACTCGTACCCAGTAGACTGGTGGTCGCTAGGAATTACAGCATACGAATTACTGAGGGGCTGGGTAAGAATGATGGGGTTTGTTGTTATTGAATATATTGACTGACAGAAGTCTCAAAGTTTGCAGTGCCCCTGAGTACACTCTTCTCAATAAAAATTGAGTGGATGGGGCTACAATTTAGCTCAGGAAAGCTGTCCTGGGTCTTCCCAGCTGAAATCATTATTGGGAAATTTTCATCCCACTGTCAATTATGTTATGAAAGTTTGCCTAAGTCTGGCTGAGAAAATGCCTAATGTTTTAAATACTTCTCCACTATGCTAATTGGAAACAATAGTGGTTTTTTCGAAATAAAAGTTAAGTAACTTGAGGCTTTATTATATCTTTGATTCTCTTGGCTAATACCTTAAAAGGGCTAATGTAATATCCTAAGATGCTTGGCCCAGCTATAGAAAATGCTTATCTGCCAGTGCACTTGTTACTTATCTAATCAATTACGTGAATAAGCTTAATGAAAAATCTTCTTGAGTATGGTCAAATATCACAGAGGATAATGGAAAATCTTTTCCATTTTGATTCAAAGGATTGAAGTTCATTCCTCGAATATTTAGCATTCCCTATAGAAAACAGTAATTTAGACACTATTTGAGGATAATGACATAGCTAAAGTAGCTAGGGGTTTCTTCAATTTTTAATTCCTATTTTGGAAAGAAGACTTTATTGCATTGCAGTATGCTGTTTTTAAGGAAGGAGTATTTGTAATTGTATGATGCTAACACAGTACCACTATGCTGTCCTGCTAGGCACTTTGTAATGTGAGACCATACATCCGACAAACACCTCACAGTTTCATGTAGGATGAAAGACAAAAGAAACTATTATAGAAATAAAGAACAATTATTATTCCTATTTTTAGATGGAAAACTACATTTCAGAGTGTCTACACATTGTTACTGTAGTCCAGAAGCTACATTTTTCAAAGGTCTAAAACTTGGCCAATCTATACTGTATTTCCGTAGAAATGGTAAAATTTATGCTCCTGATACAAAGACCTCTTCCATGCCAAAGCTCAGTTCCTGCTCTCAAAGTACAAAATTATTAAAAACCTTTTTTTAAAAAAAAATCTCAACAATTTTTCTCTACCATCATTCTCATAAATTAATGAGGTTTTAAGATGACATTCTTCCCAAAATGAAAAATCTAAACCTGAACACTTAAAATCTGGCTGTGATAACCATAATACATTGTTACCCTAGTCACAGGCACTACCTGCACATATTACAAAATAAAAGAACATCCTGCTGGTTTTATATCAACTCTTACACCAGCAAGTGTTTCCAAGAAAGCAGCACGTGTAAGGAAAACTTATACAAGATGATATCCATTTACCAAGTTCCATACAGTCTTTTCTGAGTAAGTCTGACTACACACAAAGCAAAGAAGAGACTGAATGAAATCTTTTTTAAACAAAAACATTGCCATCTGTCCATGTTTCATTCAACCAAACCAGCTGCTTTTTTTTTTCTCCTGAAGAGCAGCTCTGGCTCACTGAGTAAACCAGAGGGAGGTTTGGCAGCCCACACCTTTGTATGGACTAGGAAATGTGTATTTTTCCTGAATTGTATTTCTACGTTTTTCTAGACTAGACAAGGCCTAAACTGACAGTAGTGACGACAAGAGAAGTAACATCAGTGTGAGGAAATGTTCTTGACCCAAAGCACGTTGCTGCCTGCAACGACAACGAGCTTTGAAGTTCCATCTGCTGCAGAAGTCCTGTGCAGATGGCTGCAAAGAAGCAGCTCACGCCTACAAGGCTGTAAGCTGAGCCTGCTGGTGGGGAGCCCCCTGCTCCTCCACGCTCCCACAGCACTTTGAGTAGGGGTGATAAGAGAGCCCCATTGCCCCAGAGCAGAAGGGTGGGCACTGGGTGCAGCCCAGCCTCTCCTGCTGCAGCAGCCACCCAGAATATGACTTTCCGCAGCTGGAGCACAGTGCATGCTAGTGGGTGGAGGAGACCACAAGGAAGGAAGGGGCATGAGAGCTGGGCAGCATTAGAAATTATGATCACTTGCCACCTCTGAGCTGTGCAGATGGTATGACGCTGCCTGCCTGAACTCAAGAGAAGCTGTGTAAAAACCAGTTTCTTGTTATGGAGCTGAATTATTTTTATTTCCCTCTACTATTATTTGCCCCTATCTTGGTCTGTATCAGACACAGCGTGGCCAGCAGGACCAGGGCAGTGATTGTGTCCCTGAACTCGGCACTGGTGAGGCCACACCTCGAGGCCTGTGTTCAGTTCTGGGCCACTCACTACAAGAAGGACATTGAGGTGTTGGAGCATGTCCAAAGAAGGGCAAAGAGGCTGGTGAAGGGGCTGGAGAACAAGTCCTACAAGGAATGGCTGAGGGAACTGGGGTTGTTTAGCCTGGAGAAGAGGAGGCTGAGGGGAGACCTCATTGCTTGTCTATGGCTGCCTGAAAGGAGGCTGTGGGAGAGTGATTGTTGATCTCTGCTCACAAGTGACAGGTGATAGGACAAGGGGAAATGGCCATAAGTTGCACCAGGAGAAGTTCAGGCTGGATATGAGGAAGAATTTCTTTACTGAAAGGGTGTTCAGGCACTGGAACAACTGCCCAGGGAGGTGGTTGAGTCATCATCCCTGGAGGTGTTTAAAAAACAGGTGGATGAGTTTTTGAGGGACATGGTTTAGCAGAGGATGGGTGCCGTTGAACTCGATGATCTCCAAGGTCTTTTCCAACCAGAAGATTCTATGATACCTTTATCAGATGGAAGATTCCTCAAAGGAGGCTCAGGGTTCTCAAGGCATTGCAGCCATTCTCATGCCTTGCTCTCTACTGCCAGGCAACCAATACAACACTGTGGCTACAGGAGGAGGTTTCATCTAGTAGAGAGCTGTCTGGACCGTTTTTATTTTATCCACATTAGTGCTAGTGTTTCTCAACACATTGTAAGCACGTTTCTCTCCTTAGTTGCTAATAAAACACCTAACAAACAAAAAAGTAAATTTCTGAAGCTTTGCATGAAACATTGATCTTTTCCCCAAGTCCATGAAATTAAACTAGATGATGCAAACCATGACACTGCTAAAATATTATAATAATGGTATATACCATGGCCTCAACAGAGACAAGATGAAGGAAAGAGGTAGTAGGTGGGATTCTTGGACTTTGACTTTCACTGTGATGTGAATGGTGTGCAACAAATTTTGGAAAAATATCATGAACTAAAGAAAAATAGATTTTTTTTTTTCTTTTCACAAAATAGAACAGAAGGGGTCTGACCCTGAAAAGTATGGTAGGCATAGGTGTGAAAGACGTCAAAATAGCAATCTTATAACTGCTCTGTCTTTGAGTATCCATAGTTTATATTAACTAAGAAAAATATTAAAAATCTCTGCAAATCTCAAGAAATAAAGTAAGACTGCAGAATTACAATAAATTTTCAAATAAAGTAAGCTTTTTTAAGCTTTTTTCCAGTGAGGAAAAAGGTGTGTGCAGAAGCATCTTTAACAGAATAATTTCCTTGTATTTATTCTCACTTTTTGCTTCACTCAAAGATTCATTACTCCTTAAAGTTGCTCTTTTGAGAGCTAAATCACAATTTCCACCAATTGGTGTAAACTCTGGCTCAACAATCCTATTGGTCACATAATCAAGCCTAAATCAGCAGCAGATTACTTCTTGACAAAAGACAGGATGGTTACCTTGCGGCAACATTACCACAGGTAGGGAAAAGCATGTGAAAGGCTGTTTCCAATGACAATTTTGAACCTGATTCAAGAAAATTATGTATTCAGAGCATGCATCTAGATGCTGTTGAATTCATGTGGCCATGATATAACCAAGTGACACAGACTGACTGACTGTGAATGAAAGCAAAAAGATTTAAAGAATACTTGAATTTATTTTTAAAACATCCCAATGCCTTGATTTCATATGTGTTCAAACATGTGCATGAATCTTCTCAAAATAAGAATATTTTCTGAACTTTTATAAAGAGTGACTCTAATTCACGGTCAGATTAGATAATTAACACCTAGAAATATTCTGAAATTATAATCTTCTACCAGTACAAGTTAGCAAAAGGCAAGGGATGATTCAGTTCTCAGTGAAGGCAACGTGTGTGTGCTCTTTGCTGTTGAGAATATTGGATTAGAAGGTAACTATGTTGTGTATTATATACATCGATTTGCACATTGTTGCTGTGATGGCATTTGGCTGCACCTCTCACATCACTTATCACATATTTCTCATCTGCTGGGTACAACTTAATTCACAAGCAATCCACGTTCCATTCTTGTCTTAAAAAATACATGAACATAGAGTACCTTTCTAACAACTTGCATCACAAACACAAGTCTGTAAGAAATGTGAGTTCAATAATTAATAAGAATATAAATTTATATATAGTACTTTCATTTCCAAACTCTACATTTAATAAAAGATAAATTACAGCAGACTTTATGAACAAAGGACTAAGAAGCTCAGGGCTGTGGAAGAATTTAGGTGGTACAAACATGGGACAAGAGGTCCATATAATCCATAAGTCCATGTAATGAGTTAATTTTTTTATTTCAAAAAGGGCAAAGGAGAAGGACTGGGACTTGGAGTCTACATTTTTACTGTGGTTCTTACAGAGATTTTTGTAAGCGTTTTTTAATTTCTCTGTCTGCTACTGAGCAAAATTAGGATGACAAAGCTCCCTTCAGCCACCCCTTTTCCATTTATATCAGCTTAGATCAAAGTAACATTATAGTACTACAAGTAAAACATAGTAAATAATCCATATTTCACATAGAATGCCTCAGGAACAAAATTATTCGCCCATCTTGTTTGAACTGATACTTCTTTTCATGACAGAAAAATTTGCAGAGAAAATGCATCTATGAGTAATTACATTCATTATAACCAAGGAAAAGCACGCACACAAAGGATTAGCCTCAAAGTCATCATAAGATGTTTTTATATTTCCAGTATAAATAATACAGAGCTCAGGAAAATGTGAATTATCTACGCTCTTTTATCCATTCTTGCTGACTTGATATTGATTTAACTTTATCCCAGAGACCCTATGAAATTCATTCAGCCACCCCCATCGATGAGATACTCAACATGTTCAAGATAGAGAGAGTTCACTACTCCTCTGCATGGTGCAAGGGCATGATAGCACTACTGAAAAAGGTAAGAACTCACAGACATCTTCCATCCTTTTTTCTCTCCTCTTCCAGAAGCCACTCCAACAATGCAGAGGCATCAGGCACACACGCATATTAGGTAGTTAAATTTTAAAGGATAATGAAGCAGTGCTTATTCCTACACTTCTTTGGATAAGCTGGATTATTCTTAGGTTTAGACTCAGGCTTTTCATGACCTCCAAGAAACAGAAATCTAATATTTTTTGTTTATTTTAAAACAGATTCGCTAGTGACAGTAAAGCCTCAGGGATCAATAATTTTCACTCGGTGCCCTGGCTCCATTCTCTCCAGCCCTCGTTGAACATGTGGGAAAGGCAAGGAAGAACCAGTCTGCTCCCTGAATTTCTTCCACAGCTTTGAGCCAGGGAGCTTAAAAATGAAAAGGGCTGTGTTTCTCCCTATCCCATGTTGATATAGTTGCAACAAGAAAAACTGAGCCACTTTGCTGTAAATCTCACCAAGCTAAAAACCTTTCTGAAAGCATCACAATGCTGAAACTTGCCTTTCTAAAATCCCAGTTGTTTGTTTGGTTCAATTTTCTGGCCATACTGCAGGCATCATTTGTGTCTTTTAGGTATTTCAGATCATCAGTATTGATATTTGAGCAGGAAACCTTTGTGAATGTGTGAACAGAGCAATAGAAGATCAGTTTCCCTCACAGCAATGAGCAACCTGGTTTTGATAGATAGAGCAATGAGTTGGTTGATTTTAATTGCTGCCAGGATGCTCAATGTAACTATATCTTCATTAAAGATGAAATACAAATTGTTGGGTGGCATTGAACTATGACAATTCATGTCACTTGGGCTCTTGTGTATTTGTAACCAGGCTTTTGTTACTAATACACAGACTAATATACTTCATGCCTGCAACAGTTGCAGGTGGCAATTAAATTATATTCATATCCTAGGAGTTATTAATTTTTTTTTTAGATTGGGATTTCTAGGAGTTGTTAGAGTATTCCCTAGCTATTTTCCTGCCCTAAATTCTGTATCATGACATTTATGTGTGTGATAGGTTTACTCTTTTACATGGCACTTAATCCCTTAGGAAATGCTTTGTGCTTGATCATAGCTCCTCACTAAGGACCCAGAGTGCCGACTTTCAAGTCTTGCAGACATCCAAAGCTCTCCATACCTAGCTGATGTCAACTGGGATGCTATTCTAGAGAAAGCTGTGACCCCAGGCTTTGTTCCTAATGTAAGTCAATACTTTAGGTGAACTATGTATGCAAATTCTGACTTTAATTATCTCTGCTGTTTTCCTTGTTTACATTTGCATTTATTGCTTCTTTGGTGGTTTAGTTCTCACAAAAGTATTACTGTGGATTCTGCTTTCGTTTGCTCAGTCACAGCTAGAAGAAAATTTAGCCCATTTTGTTAGATCACAACAAGAACTAATTAACCTTGGTTCACTTTTGGTTCCCTTTCAAATGAACATTTTTCAGAATTTGCATTTCAGCTGTCATGATTGCCAAGAGTTAACTTGAGCCAAAGAACACCAAGAACATTGTTACTGCTCTGAACGTTGGGCATCTGAATAACATTTGCAAGACTTTTTAACATCCTAGTATGGTGTTCCTTTTTCACTTTAAAAATTCTATTTCAAAAGACTGACCTACTTCCTTTGTGATAGTTTCCTGAACTAAAACATTCAGATTCCGTGAGGAACTCTGGTGGTTTCTTTTTTCCTACATTTCCATTTTCTTGGTATTTCTCGGATATTTCTGTTTTGATTTGTAGGTTGAACAAATTTGAAGGCCATGAATAAAAAGTAGTGACTGTGGTGCAAACACGTTTCTCCACTTCGTTCAGTCATATTGCACCAAATAATACATTTATAGGATGCTGAGGGTCATTTATATATTTTAATGCAACTATGAATAAAGATGAGGAAGGGGGAATAGCTAGACCCTATCCTCATCCAGATGCACGTTAGAGTTCCTGCTAAATGGAATAGGGACAGTACTTAACCCTGCAGAAGCTGAAGGAAAGAGAGCATTGCCTAATGGAGTAAAGCCAGGCATGTTGGTTTGCCAAGATGGTGTTGGCAGTGTTTGCTGTACTTCTTGGCACCTGACCAGAACCTTTCCTGGAAGAAATATCCTAGAGGAGAATAAAGCTGTGTGGGCAAGCAGGGCATCCCTCAGATTTGTGAAGCTTGTGGAAAGACCAGGAATACAGCAGGTGGATAGCACAACAGGTGAAGAGAAAAATAGGACCCTCTTGGGCACTTCAGAGCAATGCTCACCAGGGGCGAAATTCCTTCTTTTCACATTTTAATGTAATGGCAGTGCAAGCTGAAATCTTCAGAGGTGAACATCATATCTACCAAACCAAGGCCAGGACTCCTTCCCTCTCACTCAACATCCCTGCAGCTGGAATATCTGCTATGCCATGCCAGGCCCTTCCCGTGCATACTCCCAGGTTCCTACCCTAAGCCAAGTACTGCAGAGCAAAGCTCCTCCCTGGCCTGGCAAACAATAAACTCCTACCTGAAAGTAATTCACAGCCGTCAGCATGTGGGAAAATTCACAGCACTGCTTTGTATTTTGAAAGAGGGATCCAGTTCCCCGTACCCAAATGTACAACACGCGCAGGGATCCAGGAGAGTCCCACATTCTCCAAAGCCCAGTCATACACAGGGACACGCCTTAGGGCTTAAAGTCAAGAAAGGGGACTTGAAGAAAGTGGACTTCAATCTGTTTCAGCAAAATTGGCTACTGAAACCTGCCTTTGGCAAATCTATTCTCTGCTCCTGTTGCTGCCCCATCATTATCCTTTCCCCAGAATTTTCCTCAGCCGCCTTCTTGCTCCCATTTAAGTTTGAATTAGTAGGGCTGTACCCTCCCTCTTAATTCGGCTCCTGAGTTTTGGTTCAGGAGTGTGTAACCAACTAATGTGATGTATGCCACTCCACAAGCCCTGCCTCCTGATCAATGTGGTATGGGACCTAATAATGGGACTTCAAGTTTTCCACATCCATCTGGCTCAAACCCTGCCTGTGTAGAACGGGAGTGCAATAAGAGTATGATGGTCTTCATCAGGCCACAGATAGGTATCCCCAAGTCCTTAAATCACAGTTCTCATGAGACCGTTTTCTTCTTTCCTTCTGGATTTAGACTGATTTGAGGGTACCTTACTCCTGAGAGAGTGTAGATAAGTTTCCTAACCTCTTAAGGAAACAGAAAAAAGTAATTTAAAATGTAATTTCAAAAGCAATTGTGGTACCTGTATGTCTGGTACTGCTGTATTAGCCAAGTGTCCTTTCTCTGTGGCTGATATTGGCAGTGATGAATACAATGGAAACTGTGAAAAGAGGAAGCTGTCCTGAAATGTTTTGAACTCTCTGTCATTAAACGTGTCCAAAGAGAGCTATTCTTGTCACATTTAGATTCACATCATTCACACATTGGAGGGAATCTATTTTTAGGATACATTACAGAAATAAGCTTAAGAGAGTTAATTTTCTTAAAGTGGTGTTAAGACACCTGAGACATCCTAAGACATCGTGACATCCTCATTTTCCAAGTGTAGAATACCGATAAGAGGGAAAACCGTAATACCTGTAAAATCTATCAGCCAAAACAATTTAGAAATTCAATGATTTGGATGGGCTTGGATAGCTCTGATTCCCACTTGTTGCTGGGAAAATAATATTCTACCTTTAAAAGGAAATAGGAGTAAAAAGTTAGTTTTCTCTGCTCAGATGAATCTGAAAGTCCTATTAACAAGCTCTACCAGACACTTCAGGATAGAGGCTGATATTGCAGGGCTTGTTCCAGGTGAGAGGTAAAGCACCTTCTCTGACTTGACACCTCTATATAGTAAACATTGCTATTTCAGGAGATCACGTTTGGTCAGGCATTTTCCTAGAAATTTTCTCTCTGTCGCCCCAGCAAAACCTTTGCTGATTGATTGAGACCCCGCAACAAAATATTTCATGAATTTCAGGCGCTGGATGAGAGTGTGAATTGAGATCAACATACACTGTAATCCAGGGAGACTTTTATAACTAAGGAGTTTTATAACTTTTTGACAGCTTGCTGTTACAGTCAGCAGCTTGCCTGCCTTCCACACGCAGGAGAGCCTGCGGGAGGCCTGTGGTACGAAGGGCCCATGTTTAATTTCTCCCTATTTTATTCCATAAACGTTATTCTTACTTAACTAGTACATGTATTTCTTTATAGTTTAGCTAGTTGCTTTACATTCAGCTTGGACTCATATACTGTTACTATTTTTTTTTTAATTCTTAAATATTTGATAAAGGAAGTAAGAAATTTTTTTAATGTACATTTCATTCATTTTTAAAATTTCACAATTTAAGTGATGTATTTTTAAGTGCCCGTACAGATCTTAAAACTGTACATACTCAAGAAAGAAGCTTATATTGATAAAATATAAAGAATTATTTATTTTAAATAAATATAAACAAGCTATAAACTTCTATTAAGAAATAATAAAAAACAAATAAATTTTATTAAACCTGACGGGATAGCATGCAGGAAAAGGCATCAGAGGGCTTAATATTATACTCCGAGTATGCAGACTTTTTCGGGGATAAAAATGATGGAGTGAACTCTAAATTAAATGTTTCATTGTTGAATGCAACAAATTATACAAGTGATTTCTGTTAGGGTTTTACTTCTATGTGTCTGGTTGCTAAATAATATCTGCTCTTTATGTATGGCTTATCTTAGTATTTCCACCTTGATAGTGGTAATGGTGTGATTGAACTCTCAGGCTGCTTTTAAGATCTTCCCCCACAGAATTCAAACTGTTTTCAAATTCTTTTTTAAATGCTTTGAGAGAATGAGGAGCAGAAAGGAACTCATATTATTCTCATTACAGGAGCAGCAAAACACTGATCCAGTAATTAGGATGTCAATACTGACTTTTAAAAAATATATTTGATTCAGCTGAACTATAGATTTCTGGCCATCATGGCTTTTATTCCTAAATAGGAGAGGAACAGTTCATTGCAAATCTTGTCATGAGATGGTTTTGCTGCACTAATGAATAGAATTTTAAAAAGCCTCAAGGCATAAACTATGCTCTGGTAAACTTTTATGATGAAAAGACGTGAAACAATCCAGAATCTGAAAATAATTAAGGAAGAATGCGAAAAGAATTAAGGAAGGAAACAACCATATGGAAATGGCGTTTCCAGTCTCTGACTTAAAAAAGGACTTCCTGATACAACAAAGAATCTTAAGAGTCGGTTCAAGCATCACAAACTAATGTAAAAATGGAAAATCCAGAATATTTATGTAATGTAAGTAACAGGTAAGAAAAAGCATAATAGAACTTTTTTTTTAATATATATGCTGCTAACAAAAAAAAGCCTGCTCATTCCTCTTTTATTGTGGACAGGAGCTAGGTAACTGACCCCCCCGCAAATATTGAGAAAATAAGACTTTAAAAAGTAAGGTCTTAGGGGTACTCCCCAACCTTCTTGCACTGTTACAGTTGCTATTTATGTTCTCCAGTGCTAACTGATGAAGCGCTAGGTGATGAAGACTTTGGCCAGATAAATCTCTCTCATTGGGATGACATAATTGTAGTCACTCTAGGAGTACATCTGTGTATGTAACTAGGAAGAGGCTCTAACTCTTTGTAATTGCTTTATAACATGACTTGTATCTTACCTCCCTTATTTAAATGTCAAGCATTACTCCAGGCCTAAAAAGACAGTTTTCGTTTTACAGATGTGATTTGAAAGCTGGATCCTTATTAATGTTGTTAACACTCACCAGGCAAACTAAAAAAAACCAAGGATGCTTCAAAGAGTAACTTTAAATCCTTTTGTACCAGAAAGGACGACTGAACTGTGATCCTACATTTGAACTTGAAGAAATGATTTTGGAGTCCAAGCCTCTCCATAAGAAGAAAAAGCGACTTGCCAAAAACAAATCCAAAGATGGAGCTAAGGAAACCTCCCCACTGGTAAGTTGGGGGCTGTGGCTGCAGTCACTGGCATTTCATTTACAACCTTTAACAGACAAACTCAGTTAAGTTCAGTTTTATCATCTTTGAAAATACACTCGGCCTCTATGTCTGTCATTTTATGTATAGTATAAACCATCTCCAAAGCAAGATGAAAAGCAACCGCTTATTTCAATCAAATAGTAACAGCATGGTTAAGTTGTAATAATTTTTAAAATTCTCACAGATGGCCATTTGAAGTATGAAAAAGTGTTGTCAGTTGACAAATACGCTTCCTACACATCGACAGATAGTTATAAAGAGTATTTATCTGCTGTTAGTACCAAAATACAGTTAAAATCTCATTACTTATTTATGTGTTAAAGCTCTCTCTTGCAGTCTTGACTGTGTCCCACATAGAAAGACCCATTGTATAAACAGCCTAAACATCTAAGAAAATTAAGAAATAACCATTTTCAAGACCTGAATTTTTATTTCAGTGAGGTTTTATAAAGTCTATTGCTACTCCTAACAATTTTGAATGCTTATGCAAAATTTCTTCTTAGAAAAATTCTCAGATGTAAAAATTCTTGGGAATTCTCTGTGGGGACCATCTTCCAAAAGAAAGAAAGATTGATTGTGTTATCATGGCCCACTTATGAAGAGCACATGAAATGCCTTCAGATAGTATTCATCCATAAGCTTTTTTGTTCAGTATCGTTTCTGTTGTTGTGACTTTTGTGTATGGTTTTCCATCTTTTTTAATCAATGTATTCATGCTGTTTCTTAAAGAACGTACACCTGCAGCAGTGCTTGGAAACCGTTAGGAAAGAATTCATCATATTCAACAGAGAGAAGTAAGTGCATTTCTTAATGCCTGTTAAGCATCACTACTGAAATTAATTTGAGAACTGTTTTTTTCCTCCCAGTGTAAGGAAAAGTGATTAATGATCACAGCAGCAGGAGCTAAAAGGCTGTGTTTCCATTGATTTCTTCCTCTTACAGTCTCTGGTGTGATGGGTTTGCAGTTCTTCTATCTCAGAAAACAAACAGAAGTGCTTGTGGTGGAAGTATCTTAGAGAGGTAAGGTAAATGTCACCGATGCTCTCCAGAGAAACTGTTAGCAATTAGGCAAATGGAATACAATACAAGGGACTGTGTTTTTGCAACTTGGGTAAAACAAAGAGAAGGGATATGAACAACAGGAAATATCTGCTCCTTAGGCAGAATAATCCTTTGGTTAGATGCTTCACAAACTTGTCATCCAACTTATCAGCCTGCTAATGGAAGTAAAATCATATAACCACATGTTACTGAGCAGAATATTTATTTCATGTATAAAATATATGTGAAAATGGGTTTGAGTTCTGCAGAGCTAGTGTAATAATGGGATGGAGGGATGAACAAATATCCATATTTTTAACAATTCTAGTGGAAACGTTAAAAAACTTACTAATGATTTTGAAGCTATAAGTTTTTTTAGTTAATACTAATATCCTGAAATAACATGCTGTGATATTCAGCTGTCTAGAAACCATTGATCTGAACAGGCTTGCTCCTTTCCTAAGACACTAGGACACCTTCTTTCTCTTCTCAGCATTTGTTCAATGCAACCACACTAAAAAATTCTACCACTAATTGAAGCAGTCAGATAGAAGATGCACATCACCCTGCTTTTCCTACTGCAGTTCCTACTGCTTGCCCTTACCTAGTTCTTTCCTATAATGTACTGAACTGCTTTACGCAATCAGACAGCTCTCTGTCCCTGGAATAAACAGCAGAAGTTGAGGGAATATATTTTAAGCATATAAAGATGCTTAAAATTGTGTTGCTTGATTTTGTCCATATCATAGGTGAAAAGAATACTTAATATTCTCTGTATGATTTATAAGACGAAATTTATTATCTCTTTCTTTGTAGTTCCCTTTCTTTCCTTTCAGTCCTCTTTTCAGATTCAAATCCGGAGTCCCTGAGTGCTTGCTTTCATTTCAGTTTGATTGGAATTGAATATTCATAATGATTTGCAGTATACCACATTGAATGCTTTTTCCTTAATAGGTATTTTATGTCACTTAGTGTCTCTGGAGATATTTATATTATCATAATCCCCATAATATCTGAATGCTTGTTGGATGAGGCTACTGCACAACTTTTCTTTTCTTGCCACTTCTGCTGACCTTAATTCAGTTTCAATTCATCTTTTTCTGAGCATTTCAAGTGGTTGCACTGCTCTTCACTCTACTCTTTCTTGTCCCTTTTGTAATGGATATGTCTGCTTTTGGAAATTGCCTCTGCAATCTCCTCTAATTAGAAAGATGCCCTTCTGAACATGATTGAACCTAGCTCAGTTTTGGGCACTAATAACTGCTGCCTTGATTCATGCTCATTATTACTGGCTTTGAATTACCAGGCCAAATAGTTCTGTCCTCTTAGTGAGATAAGCTGCTTGCCAGGTCCAAGCTGGTTACTTTCCTGTGGGTATACCTTGAGATTCACTTTTTTTGAGAAAAGATCGTCATACAAAAGCCACAGTTTCATGGAAGAGAAAAAAAAAATAAAACTAATGAATCATAGAATCATAGAATTGTTTGGTTGGAAAACACCTTTGAGATCATCAAATCCAACTGTACCTGTCCAATAGTCAACCATAGCGCTCAACACCTTGTTTACCCATCTTCTAAATGCCTCCAGGGATGGTGACTCAACCACTTCCCTGGGTAGCTGTTCCAGTGCCTGGTAAAACCAGTGAAGAAATTTTTCCTAATGTATAATCTGAACCTCCCCTGGAACAACTTGAGGCCATGTCCTCTCAGGAAGTATCTGGAGCTTCGTTTTCAAAGTGTTCCAGGAAAAATGACCAAAGTTTTCCCAAGAAAATAAAAATATTGCAGCAGTGGCTACACGTCACCAAATGGACACCCGACTTTCAGAATGAGAGTTTGTGTGGTGACGCATATATCAGAGCATTCTCTGTGCCAAAACACAATTGTGGAAGGATCAGGCTAACCAATTAACATCCTCAGGGTTGCAGGGCAGCAGTTCTTCTCCATTTACCAAGAAATAAATGCAAATACATCTCATAAAAATTGATCAGATGTAAATTCATAGACAAAGAATAGAAAAACCTTCATTTGCATGTTTCAAATGTTGGAGAGGAACCCAAACTGAGGCTGCACAACAGGTCATGACTGTTCAGTGACCACAGGGGATTGCCTTCATAATTTTACTTCATCTCTCTTCATGTGCTAAACTAGCATAAATTCTTACTTCTTATAAAGTCTCTGTAAATTAAGAATGAGTCATGAAGACTGAACTCATCCTGTTTCAGGAAAGCATTTTCAGGCCGGTTGCTGAAGCAATGCAGAAACAAGCCACTAATTATGTAGCACGGTTATTGTAAGTCATTATGATACTTTTTGCATCTGTTGTATGTATTAATAAACTAGCTGGAAGAGAAGTGAATGGTGAGGTTATGAAGTCCACTTCTGACACTAGAGTAGTCAAAACTAAATCTGACTGCAAAGAGCTGCAGTATATCATGGCAATCATTTTTCTGAGTTGCACATACCTTAAAAAATGGCAGCTCAAACTCAGTACTGATAAATGCAAATATGTTAGGAAGAAAATAATCTCAACTTTATCTTCAGGACAATGGACTCTACATTAACTTCAGTTATGAAGGAGAGAGATTTTGAAAAGATTGTGGATAGCAAAACGCTTAGTGAACAACTAAAACGTGTTAATATGCTCAAAATTGCAAGGAAGCTTTGGAGAAATGAACATCAGGATATCATTACGTATATATAGATATATGTTCATATATATATACACATGCATCTTCCATTGACCACAGGTGTGGCATGGCTCATGTTGAAGGATTTCAAAGGCTTGAACTAGATTAAACTCAAAGAAGAGTCACCTGAAAAGACAGGAACAGGCTAGATAATAATATGTTATGAAACTTACTGAGAAGATGACTAAGCAATGATTATTCACTCTTTCTGGTAACTCAAGGTCACAAAGTTATCAGGCTGTAGGATTAATAGAAAACAAACCATGCCTTTCTGTGCAATACAGCGTGTGGCCAAGTGCTGCTCTGGATGCTACCCATACAAAATATTCAGAAAAGGATTAGAGAAATTCATGAAGAAAGATCCATCAAAGTTGATAAGATGTGACACCCCCAATGCACTTTTTGGTTTGGAAAGTCTAGAAATGTCACAGCAGACATTTGTCTCCATTGGCTCGTTCTTTGTCAGTGTCCACTGGTGTCTGAAACAGGCCACTCTAAGAGGTGAGAATCTGTGTTTGATAGAATGGCTGGATGTGTGCCTTTATGCTTTCTCACTGCTTATAAGGTCTCTTGATAACAGCACAAGGGTTGCACAGTAAAATCTACATATATGTGTGTGTATTTGTATGCAAGTACATATATAAATATATTATATGTCTCCTTTCTGGAAACAGAGAA
Organism: Dromococcyx pavoninus; assembly: GCA_033558185.1. NCBI lineage: Eukaryota > Metazoa > Chordata > Aves > Cuculiformes > Neomorphidae > Dromococcyx > Dromococcyx pavoninus. The sequence continues at coordinate 1,971,715 of JAUMJL010000020.1, read as the reverse complement.
AGTAAAGCACATTTGGGACAGTGAGAGGTTTGGGTAAGATTTGGATTGGCCTTTGTTGTAGTTCAGGGAACATTAGGAGCCCAGCCCGTGGGAAGACTTCAGAGTTGAGAAACCAGCCGTAGATGATTTCCCTATGTCACACCTGGGTCACAATACGTACTCCTGTTGTGAGCCCACCTTAATGACTAGCCTAGATGGCTCAGTGCAGTCATCTCCATGGGTTCCTGTGTTAGGTACCCATCTTCCCCATGCATTGCGAAGGGAGGTTTTATGATTAACTAAAGACTGCAAACTATGCTGTGTGATCACAAGTGAATGCTTGTTGCTGTGATCTGCTGTCTGTAGACAGGTCTCTTCACTCCAGCTCCTCTATGAAATCATCCTTCCCTGGGGTCCTGGGTCTTGGTGGAGATGGTAGTAGCTGAAAATATCTTTCCAATAAAGTAGGTCTAACTCTAGAATACGACAAAGAATTGTCCTTCTCCTTGTATAGCTAGATCTCCTTTGGCAGGGGGTCCATCCTTCAGGGAATGAAAGAGCTGTAAGGTTAAGTAAATTTCTTGAGAATCTAAGTTCTGGACCTTGGCAGACAAATCTTGCGAGGAATAGATGGAGAGAGATGAGCCAGCAGAGAGGTCAGTGCAGGCTGTGGTTGCTCCCTGGAATATCAGAGACTGATTTTTGGAAGCCTGTTGCTGTGAGAACAGAAGGATACGGCTGAATCAGCCTCCTTGCAGATTCTTATTCCAGTATGAGAATGTTTATTGTCAGGTCCCAATAATAAGACAGAGTTAGACTGGCTTTTCACATACCTTAAGTTTTAAATTATTGGTTGTACAGCTTCCACGGAGCTGGAGTTTCAATTAGAGATGCTACATTAAGGAAATCAATGATGCTATGCAAATAGATTGTCACAGCTAACGTTTTCCTCACTCACTTCTGCACCAGGACCCTCTTCTCAGCACCAGGGCAAAGGCATGAAAAGAAAAGAGAAGAAAAGAGATGAGATTGAATGGCTACATTTCACGATGGCTGGCTGCCCTTCTGTCCAATCCTGTTTTGTTGTGGCAATGTGTCACACCAGTTCACTGCCACAGAGCTGCAGACGTGTCCATCACCATCACTGCAAAGGCAGCAGACATTTCACATGTTCCAGGTTATCATTTGTCTTTAAGTTCAGTCTGTTAGCAAAATTATACTTGTTGCTGTGATCTGCTGTCAGTAGACAGGCCTGTTAGCTTCAGCTCTTCTATGAAATCATCCTGGCCTTGGGGTCCGGGGTCTCGGTGGAGAAAAAAAAAAGAAAATATATTTCCAGTAAAGTAGTTCTTACTCTAGAAGCGGACAAAGAATTGTCCTTCTCTTATATTTCATTTGAACTTGACCTAAAGGATCACCTTGCCTTGAAACTTTCACCAGAAGAACAAAGGAAGAAAATATTTCGCAGCAGCTCCTGTGATCTATCTGTTGACAGCCTGCAAAGAGATGGGCCTGCATCCTTCAGGATGCACACTAGGCAGGCTAGGAAGTAAGTCTTTCCTGAGAGTAAGTTTGGCCACACTGCCAAGAAATATCCTTATTCATGGGGAAATGCCTGTAGTTTTTAAACTGAATTCTGGCTAAGTATAATGAAAATTTTCTCCCTGTCATCCCACAAATTTAGATAACCAATACTCTTCTAAGAAATGCTGTATCTGCTTTGCTGTTGCTTGTATGTGTGGATCTACACATATAACTAAACAAGAAAAACTAGTTCATATTTTGCAATGTAGCTGAACAAGGCAGATATTGTTGAGGATGCACCTCATCTTGGACAGACAATAACTCCCTTTTAAGACACACTTTTTTTAGTCTGAACGTGCTTTAATGTTGGTGTTAATTGGTTGGTTTTGTTTAATTTTTCTTAAATGGCTGCATATTGTTTGCTGTTTTCATTTATTTACTTCATGATTTCACTCATATTAGTTTATCAATTTCTAGGGTAACCTGAGGTCTCAAGATGTTGTAGGTCAACATGCTACAATATCCAGTATAATTTATCTCTTGACTTCTACATACTAGTATTTTACATGTCACTCATGCCATGTATGCACCTGAACCTATTATGTTTAATTATAAATTACTGGTTGATAGAAAATTAAATTCATAGGCTGAGTTTAATTACTCAGCAGGAACTATCAACCTGAAACAATTACCTGTGGTGTAAGCATATTTCCCCAAGGATTTTTGGAAAGGGTGGGAGTAAATGTCATGAGTGTCAGTGATACAAGAAGACATCTGGGCTACACGGAGACACTTCCTCCAAAATTTTACATTTCACATTTAGCTGTAATGAAGCATAACTTTTAGTTCGTGCCTCACTCATTTTAATTTAAATGGCATTCAAACAGAGTTATTTGAATGATTACACGGTAATCTACTGAGCTATCAAAACACATACGTCACAGTGTATGAGGAAAACAGACCTGAGATTATGACTGTTCCTATGGAAGCAGTCAGTACCAAGAACACATATTTGGGGTCAGTGACAGTCTGAGTTAAATATTGGTTAGACACAGAATGACTCCTACCCTAAAGGGTATAGGCAAGATTTTCAAAGGTATTTGAATTAAATGAGAATTAGATGACAAACTATTTTTCAAGACATAGCCTAACTCATGCAGAAAAACCATTGCTGGCAGACCCAAAGCCTGAATATGCTACAGGCACGTCTGCATGGATGAACAGGCAATTGCACTCCTGTGCTCCTTGGTGACTTCATTACCCAGATCTTGGCAGTGATTATCGGAGTATGCTGTGTACCAGGCTGATGGGACTATTCAATTTCTGCTTGCCTGAACAGTGTAGGTGTAAATTAGCTCTAATCCAGAATCAAATTGGCTCTGCTAGGCAATGCATTGTGTGTTGAGCTTATGCAGCTGGTATGGTAGACAGGAAGGGTCTTGGATCTGTAGTTCCAAGAGGAAAGGTATCTCTGTTTTTCTAGAGAACCAACAAGACTGTATTCCTTTAAGCTAACAAATTTAAAAACTATTTAAACTCCTTTAGTAGTCAGTGAGGAGAGACTTGTATCTCCCAAGGCTGATCTGTGACACCTGTAGTAAAAAACTTAAGACTGGAAGTAATCATTCTATATTAGTGCCTCATGTATACTGTAGAGAGAGCCCAAACTAATCTTTCCTCTATCTGTAGTCAGCTGGAATAAAATCCATCCCACAGTTGTGGTCTTATTCCATTTCTGCAAAACTAAACACCTAAGAGCCAGTCCAACAGGCAAAGGCCATTTGTGGTCTGCTGTTCTGTCTGGCTGCTCTCTCTGAGAGAGCACCACTGGTGGGGCAGCTGCATTTGAGCCGTATGTACGAAGCTGTGTGGGCAGGGGTGTAAGGTGAATGCGTGAATGTTACCAGGGAAGAGCTAAAGACTCATGACATCCACTCTTAGTAGTGATATGCTGAGGTTACTACTTGGACCCGGGTCTTTCAAAATACATACCTGCTGCTACACAAACACAAAATAGCCTTGTGTTTCATTTATAACTGTTCTGTATATGTTGTTCTTTACACAAACTCTAGAGCGGGGGAAAATTATCTGAGATTACAGACTCTAAATTTCTGTTTGGATTGTGTGACTCAGCACTGGTATCTTGAAGAGTGGTGAGTGTTGAGTCTGCTCCAGTCAGTCCTGAAGTCTACCGTGCTCTGCCCTGAGCCTCCTTTGGTACAGTCGGAGATTGTGCTTGTCTTGTTTACTTGAAAATGCTTAGCAAATCCATACACTTTTTACTGTTTTCTGTTTTCATGAAAACACTGCTGAGATCACTCTGTGCATAAACTAAAGAGAAGAAAAGCCAACTATGTAACTCTGCCATTGTTACTGCTCCTTTTTTAGATATAGGGATTTAATAAAAAAGAACATTAGTGATACGTAACGGCCTTTTGAGATAGTTTTAATTTGCCATATAATTAGCTAGTTTAATTAATTAGATCCCCACAGTTGGCATTCTTTTTAATCCTTCCTCATTTTTTTTGGAGTTAACTCTCCTTCTTCAATTTCTATATTCTTTTTTTTTTCTTATTCTGCATTTTCTGCCTGTTTTTTAAAGGCAGAATATAGGCGATCTTCCATACTCTTCAGTTGTTATCATGGTCCCTCACATAACTTTTCCCAGGTCAAAATAACTCTTAAAGCATTTCCCTTCACGTTTCACAGGTTAGCATAGCCAAATTTGCCTATCAGGCAGGTGGAATACAATTGTGGTTTGAAGATGGGAGTGTGTAGCCATAAGGATGCAAGGGACCGTATAGCCATAAGGATGCAAGGGACCCTGTACCACTTAGCTTTCAGGCATCAATCCCTGCACCATTTTACCTTCTGGTGCAAATGTAACTGAGGCCTAAAATACAGACAGTACATTCCCATGTGATGTCTGTTTGCTACATATCATGAGAGCCCTCCTGGGCACCACTGGGGAATAGGAAGTGGGTGTATAGTTCAGCAGATGTTCGAGTTACCAAGAAACTTATGCAGGATTGTTCCATCAGGTAGTTCTCGTATACTACCTGATATTCACAGGTAGTGAATATTAGAGCACTTCTTTTCAAATTGAGGAATTTCGCAGAATTTGGCCAGAGACTACCTCTGTTCATGTGTCATCACATCCCAGCTCCTCAGCCGGCATCCTGCTTTCCTTAGGAAGCAAACCTGGGCATGAAAGGGCAAGATGGGATCTGCAGCTCACTCCAACAGTATGTGGACAATCCAAGAGGTGTTGTTTTTGTTCTTTTTTTTTGTTAGCATATTTCCTTAAGGTATACACTGAGCAAAGGTTAGTGTTGTGTTTTTATGGATGGAGGTGTAACGTAAGCAAATTTCCTGAATTTGTGATCAACTTCTCTATTTATTTTTGTAAACACAGAAATTTTCCACTGCTTTCTGATGTATTTGGTGGCTATTTTGTTTTGAAAAGTAAAAATACTCTTCCTGAATACTCTTATTCAGTTAAAAATAACCTGATCAGGATGTTTTACTCGCTTCTTTCTTCTTCTTTATTTTACTTTTTCACTAAAAAATATAGTTGAATGAAAACCTTGCAGAGGAGAACTAGTAAGCAGAATAATGGATATATAAGAGAAAGAGTCACAGTCATTTACAGTTGCAAAATGCAGCCAGCTTCTTCAATTTTTTGCAAAAATAGAACACAGCAAGAACCAATTTATATGAGAAACCTTTAAAAATGCAGGCAGAAAATTATTAAGTGTTCATGTATCAAACTCAATTCTTATTCTCCACAGTGGCAGCCAGATGACAAGCCAAGCTGCTTATTGTCCTAGAAATCATACTCAGTTATCAATATTCCTACAATCTTTGCCTACAGTTGATGATAACATAATGGCAGAAAAATAATGGGGGAAGTTTTCAAAGCAGAGTAAAAGATGCACATGGATATAACCCATTATTTTTTGAAAGACATGTGCACACTGCAGGACCTGCTGCCAAAAAATTGCCCTGATTTCATAATATGTGCCCTTTTACTAATGTATATGAGCTCCTTTATGACTTAAACAGGGGAATTTACAAAAGATAAAACTTTGCAAGACCTTGGGGAAGTGACTCTTTTTCTGGCTAAAACATGAGAGATTATGAGTGCCTTGAGCATTTTTACTCAATGTGAAACCAAGGGAACAGAGTCTTTTTCGGGCTGCTGGGTGAGCTCATTGAGATAATGAGCTATATTACCACTACCGTTTGCTTTCACCTGTCTACCACCTACTTACCACTGAACATTCATTATTTAGCTCAGAGAGGTAAATCAAAACATATGCCTTCTCATGATGGCTATGCAGGTATGTAAAGTTCAAACTACCCAGCAACTTTCTGTTTATACTTTCTATCGCACTCTAGGTTGCCAATACCAAGGGTTATGCTGGACTTTGAGATGACAGTGTGAGTCCTTTTGAGTCTTCACCACCCACATTTTTCTGTTCTTTCTCAGAGCAAGTTTCTCTGCATAAAACCACTCTAAAACGTGAGGAACTCTGGGATATACTCTGTGCTTGTTCCACAAGGAGGAAATAAGCAAATCTTATTGCCAGAGTTAGGCTTCAAAGTCCCATTAAGTCTTTCTTTTTAGAGCTTTTGACTGGAAATAAAGGAGATGGGTGGAGATACTGTTTGAGGAGCTCTGGAGTACAACAAATTTACCAAATTGTTTAGATGGAGAGTTTCATCTTTGGTTTGTGTCTAACTGAGCAGGGAATCCAGATCAGATGAGGCATACAACCAGCCACTAAAAATTTCCATTTCTTTAGAAAGCCATTTCTGGACAATTTGGTAAATGAATGCTTAGTTATCATCAAGATATAGATTAGCTGTGTTCAGGGACAGGCAGTGGAGTTGGAAGCGTTAAAGCATCCACACCTTGAGAAAGCAGTTCTCTTGACCACTTCTGAGTCACACATCCAGGCACTTTTTCTTGTATTTGTATAAAAATTTTGATGCATCTTTACCATGTTGAATAAAAGTAAAATAAAAAACAAATAGTGGGCAACAGCAGTGGGCACCAAACTGACATCTTGTCTGCCCTTAGCACTAAGATGTCTCACTCTAGTCGCTGTAGACAGCCAACACTACCTTGGTTAGACATGGTGGGTATTCCCAGCTCTGCAAGTATCCCTGTGAGATATTGCTACAGAAGGGCACCTCATGCTATACGGAGCCCGCTTTTTCCAACACTGTGTAAAAGTTGATTTCAGTTTGGCTGGAATTTTTACAACTTCAACAAATCCAGAAATTTTAGTTACATGACATAACTTCCATGTTTATATTTTCTAAGACCAGGGTAAACCAAAACCATACCTATGTCTGTCACTTTCTGGCTTCTTCTAACTCCTTTAGAAAATGTCATTGCTGTTTTATTGAGAAGGAAAAGGTTTTAGTATCAACTGATATTCTAAAATGTGCTATAAGGGCCTTTATTGTTTTTTCTGAAATTCCCCTTGTAACTACTGTATCAGTGCTCCAGCAGAGAAACTACAGTGACATGCACAGAGACGTGTAGCTGAAAGAGTTCTTTTCTGAGTACAGCCATTCCCCATGACAGATCAGTTATTATTTTCTCCTGATTTGGACATGTTCAGAATTAGCCTCCTATCAAGGCCATCTGGACAAGACATCAGCGTTTCCTATATGTAGCTGCAAAATCATAGAACTGAGGTGGGTTTCGAACCATTTAGCAAGCTTTATCCCAGGATTCATGAATTTGAAAAGCTGATATAGACATGCGTGGTCTGTCCTGTCTTCAGACCTCCTCCTATGTGAAGAATAACTGGAACAAATGTTTCACAGATTTATCTATTTTTCAAAGCTTCTTTCAATGGATGCAAAAGTTTCCATTAATAGAACCCTTTTCCTGCAATAAAACTACAGTTTCTAAAGCTCAGCATCTTATGCTCACCTTTTTCCCAAACCAAAAGCATCTGTTTTCTCCCTCAAAGTGTTTGAAATATCAATAGGACAAGGTAAAATGCTGAATCTAAAAGTGGGGAAGTAAAATTCCACTGCCTACTCAGACCATTTTCTCTCCTTCACACCCAGGAGACCAGGTTTGCAACACTGGCAAAATCATTTGCAAATCTTCTGTAATAAAAGGAGTGTCATGTGTGAGTCCCAGAAGAGTGGTGGTTCTGCTTGGTTTGAATTCTCTTCTTGTCAGTAGAAGTTCTGTCCTCAATGGTTGCTGAGTGTGTGCCTACTGTTTGAAACACCTCACACTTCTGAGGCTTCAGTTTCACACTGACATCATGGCAGGACCTGTTGGTGGGTTCCTGAGCTGCCCAAAGGTGTTACTATGCACCAAGGCATTGTCTGGCCAGACCAAACAGACAAGGGTGACAGGCAGTGTAACAGCCTCCATATGGGTACATTTGTAAGCCTGATGCCACTGGTCTATACTGCTGTAGGTATTTTTGGACAAAAAACTTTTCCCTGTCCTTTGAATGCCCTTCCACTGATGAATATCTGATTCAAGATCCAGCACTGGAAATCAATACTGCAGGAGCTGTACTATAATGTCTGAGTATCAAGATAATAAGAATTTTAAAAAGCTTTCCATAGCCCACACAAATTCTTTCTCTTTACCAGAAATATTGATGAAGCACAAGACTCTGCTGAAGGTTCAGTTTCTTTTCTTGATGCCTTCCTGTAGACCTTATTACAGCTTCTTTCTCCCTGGCTACTGGGAAGGAGGTTGTTCAACACCCAGTGTCAAGCACTATCAATATTGCATCAATCAATGGTAAAGGGAAGGCAAACTCAGCTTCTCTGTTTGTTGGTTTAGCAGAACACTCCTAATTCCCAGCATAACTTCCTCTGAGACTACTTATGTATTTGTACAGAATTGTCATGGAATAAATACTATAGACAGTGTTCAAACTCATTTTCATCCTCTTTTTCCTGCAGTTTTTTACTTCCCATGACTATCCACTAGAAGTACTTGTTCAATTTTTTTGTCCACTGCTGGCCATTTTGCCATTTATTCTCAGTCTGTTAATAGCATTCAGTAAAGGAACAGCTACCTGGTTCAGATCCTCAACGAAGTCTCTATCAAGCCATTCATTCTCCCTGGGCCTTTATCATGTCATCACAGCCTGTAGCTGCGTCAACTTTAAAGGCAAGATAAGTGATTCACAGGAAAGCAGTTCCCTACAAATGATTTATTGCACTAGTGCCATTTTTAAACAGAATGGCCCAAACTGCATTTATTTTGCCATGATTACAGGAACTGTGTCGAGGTACCCATGTTTTTGAAAAGCTGAGAACATCTGGTGGAAAAGTGCTCCAGCTCTGGTACCAAGGATTCAGCAATGCACGAACAAGAGAGAAATTTCACTTCTGCATCTATCCAACATTTTAATTGAAAAGACTCCCTGTTCACTCACAGCTGCTGTGGTGAGATTTGTTTAGGCCTTGACCTAAGTAAGTGTATCTGCAGTTTGAAGCCAGACTGAAATACAGACCAATTGCCTTGTTTTATTTTTGCTGAAATTACTGTGATTTGGGAGGAGGTTTTAGTCTCCTAGCGAATCTTAAATGTTGACAATCATATTGAAACTGCAACTTTTCATCCTGTTTCATTGTACTGATCCTACTAAGCAGCCTGAAGACTAACTTTCAATATTTTTCTTCACATGGTGAACAAAGAACCGTAAGCTTTTCCCTGGTGGTCCCAAGATTTGCTGTTCAGTTTCATTAGACGTTTGTGATTTTCACTCTGGTCTACCATAGTTGTAGAAGTCTTTTTTTTACTTCAGCATTATATTTTCCATGCTAGTTTTTAGCCAATCATCTGCTCTATTTACTTATGTTTTATATATTCAATAATGCATAATTACCTATGCAGTATAATTACATTCTTCTTGCTTATATATGCCACCTTCTTTTCTTAATCATCACAAACAAACATCAGACTCTAATTACCTGTTTTGTTCGGGCCTGTGATGCACAGAGCAGTACTTAGAGGCACAAAGCTTTCAGCTTCCATCATTCTCAGTAGCCTCAACATCTGATGTGCAACTGCAAACAAAGTCTCACATTGGCACATTTCTGCTCATTGCATCCTTTGCCTAATGGAGAGCTTCAAGTAAGAGTCTATATATGCACTATCACCAGTTTAACCCAGAAAAATCTTCTGCAGGCATGGGTTTGATGGGAACACAAAGTTTCATCAGTCCAGGCATGGTTTCAATGTTCTTTTTGTTTGAATTTCTCAGTCACAACTTATCCTGCTTAGATTTATCACTAGCTCCAAATCGTGTGATTTCTGGACAAATACAATTTCCCTCCAGCTTCACCTCCAACATTGTCTCCACTTGTCAAGAGAGAAGTTGAGGCACAAAAAAGGGCTGTAATTTGCCCAATGGGTGAAAGAGGCATGAAGAGAATCAGCACCTCCTGATTCTTAGTTCAGTTTCCCAGCCCTCAGGACATACTGACAAGCAGGTGTTATCATGCCCATTATAGCCCCTTACAGCGAAGTCTTTATTTCTGTTTTAATTACTGAATTTATTTATAGATCATTGAATATTTAAATAACAGTTACATTTTTAGTACATCAAGAGGTTAATAACTTATCATTTATATTGATAAATATTGGCCCATATTTCTTGTGCTTTCCCCTAATATCTCAGTCTCCCATTGGCCCATAGACTCACAGGTAGCCTTCCTATTTCTGGTGTACTTGAAAAAAATTACTATTAGGGTAAATGCTTTTAGCAATCTCTGTTTTTTTCAGTCTGTCTTAAAATTTTTTACTTAAGGTGCCAGTGTTTGCACTCTTCTAAATTTAATCTATTTGGACAGTGTTCTCTATTTTACTTTAAATGTTCTTCTGCTTATCTGTGACAGCTATTTCATGTCCTTTCACATTGTCTTCTGAGTCTTTGGTATGATGCCTCTATAGTCTTCATGCCATATGGAAGTGTATTACCTTTTTAAAATGACCCTTTACATTTCATTTTTGCTTCATTTTCCATTATTGCCTATTTTGTACATATTCAATGTTATTTGCAATTTTTTTTTGAAATATCATAGCACTTAAAATTACTGTAACAAAGAGTTAGTGCCAAATCTTGGTGCCTTTTTCCATCAACAGGTGTTTGTCATTTTGAAGAACAGTCAGAGAAAAATTCCTCCAAAACAGCAGCTGTTCATGGTTTGCTTTTTTTTTTTAAAAAAAAAATGGTCTCTATATTATAGCTTCCCCACAAACCTTTACAACTTTCCTGAAAGTACTTACATTTTTTCTGTGTTTGGACAAAAGCATGCATCACATTAAAATTAAAGTTGATAACAATGTTGGACAGAATTGTTGAGAAGCTTTATGGTAAAACACCTGGGGATGACTGCAGGTGCTGCTAGGGCTGATGCTGTTCTAAAGAAAACGAAAATGACTATGCAGTCTTTAAACTTTAAAGTGTAGGATTTTGTTGTTGTTACTTGAAACCACCTAGGAGGATTTGACAACTTATAAATTAATAAACAGAGGAATACTGAATATAGATCCATCTCATGTTTTTTTTTTCTCTTGTACTGATGCAATTTACTGGTCAATTTGTAGGAAAGCAGAGGGGAGCAGCTGCTTACTACTGTTGTGTGTCCAGTCAACAACTCTTACCAGCCTTGAGCTACTTGGATGTTTTGTTAAGTTACAGTCTGAGGAGAGGTGCTAAAGCCAGAAAAAGCACTCTGCTCTGTTGGTTGTTTATGATATCCTGTAATAGAAGTGGTGTTTAACTGAGACTCAGCTGCATATATTTAGGAGGAAATAATGATCAGTGTTTAGAAGAAAGGGCACCTCAAAGAGTTGATAGAGAGTGAGTGCTGCAGGAATCTGTTTTATACACAGGTGTATGTGGCTATCCACATACAGGCCACAGCTGGAATTCTGATGCAGTTACCTGCACGTGACAGCTATATCAATGTTTGTAACCTTTGGCAGATTAAGAAGACAGCAAGATCAAAGTGGACAGACTTCCAGCATGGACAACAGAGCATCCCTTCAAAGCCACGAGAAACTCCAGGACGGACGTAACAACAATTTACTGGGACATGGGTGCACAAGAGGCTGCAGTAGCTAGTGAGCCCCTGCCCTGCACACACTTCCACCCTGGCAGGGCGAGAAAAGGCCGTCTCTGCACATACCTTCATCTTTACACCTCGGACCCCAGGAAATCTGAGTCCTTCAAAAGCCGGGTCCCCAGCCAAGGACAAACCCACAGAGTACCCCGTCTGAGACTAGCACGTACGACCCTGTTCTTCTTTCAAGTCTGCCACTGGAAAAACAATCATCAGCAACAAAATACAATTTTATAAGTAAGTGTGACTTTCCTTTTCAAAATCCTGGAAGAAAACTTGAAACAATTCACTAGGCAGCCTCTCAAAGATTGCCACGTTTCTGGCTACTTGCAAGAGACAAAGTTATATTGGGACCAGCTTTATTGTGAAGGTTTTATGTTACCCTCTCTGTCTCTGTTAATTAAAATGGTCCAGTTCAGAATTCTGAGAAACCGCTGGACACAGCCGTTTCTGAGCACCTGCTCTTGAGTTTATAACAGATGTATACTATGTAAATACATGAATGTACTGTCAAATAGGCCAAACACTGAATAATTTTGTTTAAATACCTGAAGGCCGTTGGAGAAGTTGCAGCATGAATGTATTCACATTGTTCTTTAACTTCATGCATTCTACTTTGTAGTAAAAGGTGTGACTCTGGCCAAGTCAGAGTTTTGATAGTGGCTTTAGTAGATGCAGGATCAGACACATTAGTAGTATATGATAACCATGACAAAGAAAGACCTTTTTATTTGTAACAATAGGCTGACTGAGCCAGAGCTGAAAAGCAGCATAGTAAGGAGAGCTAAAAACTTAAAGAATTTGCTCAAATCCATAGTTAAGTGTTATAAAAAGTGAAAAATACATGTTGCTCTGTTTTCATGGATCTATTCTGGATGAAAACCATCTTGAATAGAAAGAAACGTACTTTATCCAAAGTATTGCTGACATGAAAGGCTTTTTTTGTTTAAATAGCAACCACAATTCCAGACATTTATGATATTTTACAACTTGTACATCCACAATTTGATAATAAATGCATGCTTGTTCTGTCTTATTGTGCTTTTATTTTTAAGGTTTACCATCTATAGGCAAATTTCACTTCAACTTTTTAAAATGAGTAAGTTAGGCTTTTGGATGTGAAAAACATTTGATGTGTAATTATCTATTTTTACTGTATTTTTTCCATTCTATCTTTTACAAAACAAAGTTCTTTGTAATTGAAACTATTTTAAAATTTTGTTTCACATTATTTGTAATTTTCGTCACTATTTTTTCATAAAATACAGATTTTTATTGCTCCATGAAATGATATTGTGTTCCTATCAACAACAGAACACTTGCCAAGTATAGTAAGGTAAAGGTTTTACATCTGTCATGAGCCTGGTGTAGGTCTACTTGCTAATTTGGGCATAGACTGAAATAGCCATAGAATCAAACGAAGCAGCAGAGTTTCTCTGGTTGTGAGAAGACTGATTCCATTGCCCAAAATTAATTTTTTCATGCCCATCCTTCTTCTAAAGAATATTTTTTTCACTTGGTTTCACTTGGGAAGGACCAAAGTAGATAATATTTCACGTAATTTCTGGAAACACCTATTATTCTGTTCCAACCAAAATGCATTATGATCTTGGATCTTGATCTGAATCCTGATCCTGGAAAGAAATGGAAGGTTTTATTTACTTGAGTAATCCTACAGAAATTAATGATGCTACTCATAAGTCAATGCTTGCAAGATCCTTGAAATAGCAGGTAATATACATTAGAGCCATAGAGTTTTTGGAAGTAGGGCCAGCAGTTCATTAAGATTTTCTATGTAAAATTTTCCAATTGGAACAAAAGCTTTGAAAAAAGGGCTACAGCACCTGTGTTCTTTTTCTATGATTATAGTTATTTTGAGCAAGAAGAGTTATTGTGAGTGATCTTGTACAACATCAACCACGTGGGATGCAACTATGCTGGCACCTTAATTCAGGCTGGGAAGGCACTTTTGAAGTAAATTTCTCAACTTTACAGACCTACTGCATTTTTTCTCACGCCACAGCACTCAAATCAGATATTTTTCTGATGATACAAAACCAGAAGGTGTGCTCCAAGAGAGCACTTGTCATAGAATCATAGAATGGTTTGAATTGGAAGGGAGCTTAAAGATCATCCAGTCACAACAGCTTTGCCATGGGCAGGGGCACCTTCCACAAAATCAGGTTACTTAGAGACCTGTCCAGCCTGGCCTTGAACACATCCAGGCATGGGGCATCCACAACTTCTCTGGGCAACCTCTTCCAGTACCTCACTGCCCTCATAGTACAGAATTTCTTCATTATATCTAATTTAAATTTACCTTCTTTCAGTTTAAAGCCATTATCCTGTCCTATCACTACATGCCCTTGTAAAAAGTCCCTTGCCAGGTTTCTTGTAGCCCCCCTTTTAGGTACTGGAAGTCTACGAATGCCATTCACCCAACCTTGGGCCTGTAGACCACAGGAACAGATGAGAGCAAATCTGAAATTATACTTCCCCAAATGTGCCTTGTATGGAGATCAGGTCTGCATTGTTGACCTCTCTGTTTTGCAGAGCCCTTCCTGTCAGGCTGTACTGTCTGCTGATGCTCACACAGCCACCAAGAACCCTGGTTTTAAAAAATGAAAAATTTATAAAATGAAAGAACAACAGTGTTTAAAGTGTAAGTTCATCAGATACTGCATTAAAAATTGTGGGACTTTCTTGAAGATAGAGTTTAATTAGCAGCAGGATTCCACCAAACGCTTGCAGTCTGATCTGGCTGGCTGCTGGGTGTCGTTGACAATGCTTTACTAAGCTGGTTTTGAGAAAGGCCTGGCTATTCAATAGATGGCATGTAATTAAATATGTTTGCGCATAGTATTGTGCATGAATGCAAGCTCACTCAGACACTTTCATTTCACATTTGTTACCACATGATCATTTCTCAAAAGAAATGGCACCAATCAGCTTTATCCAAACTCTGTGACACTTTCAGTGGCTGCAAGCTGAACCTTATGCTGCGTATAATGATGTTCGTCAACTTCTTACACTGGTCAGAAATACCCTCAGCTATATTGCAGACACCCAATATCAAATCATAAAACCACCTCCTAGGGCAGCAGATCCAATGCCTGACCACTCTTCTAGTGAAGAAGTTTTTCCTGATGTCTAATCTAAACCTCCTCTGGCTCAACTTGAGGCCATTACCTGTCACTTGGGAGAAGAGTGCAACAGCCACCTCACCACAACCTCCTTTCAGGCAGCCGTAGACAGTGATGAGGTCTCCCCTCAGCCTCCTCTTCTCCAGACTAAACAACCCCAGTTCCCTCAGCCATTCCTCGTAGGACTTGTTCTCCAGCCCCTTCACCAGCTTCGTTGCCCTTCTCTGGACGCGTTCCAGCATCTCAATGTCCTTCTTGTAGTGAGGGGCCCAGAACTGAACACAGGCCTCGAGGTGTGGCCTCACCCGTGCTGAGTCCAGGGGCACGCTGTGTCTGATACAGGCCAAGATGCCATTGGCCTTCTTGGCCACCTGGGCCACTGCTGGCCCATGTTCAGCCGCTGTCAACCAACAGCCCCAGGTCCTTCTCCTCCAGGCAGCTCTCCAGCCACTCTTCCCCAAGTAATGTTGCATGGGGTTGTTGTGTCCCAGGTGCAGGACTCTGCACTTGGCCTTATTGAACCTCATCCCATTGGCCTCAGCCCATTGATCCAACCTGTCCTGATCCCTCTGCAGAGCACTCCCTACTCTATACGGAGTATAACATCAAAATACACAGCTTGGATGTGGATGTGAACATTGTGCACTAACATTTAGTCAGATGAATCTTGTTTGTGATAGCACAGATAATTTGTGGAGATGCAGTCTAGTTCTTATGAAAAAAATGGAAACATTTCTAATCACTTCAGCAGGAGTCAGAAATGCTGAAACATTTTCAATCCTTACATGCAAAAGTGGTATTAGAGGGCTGAGAAATTACACAAAAAACACTCTTGCAATGAATACTGCCTTGCTTTCCAGTAGTAAAAAGAATACAACAAAAAGCAACCTAAATAAGACGTAGAAGGTTTTTAAGAAATAGTGAGTGAGATGGAAGGGAAAAACAAAGCAGGGCAGTCATGAAGCCAAAAGAAACTCCTTGGGACTCATTTATCCTATACAGCATTATTGTCTTGCAAAAGCAGTCAGTGATCTTAATTCCCAAAGTCTCATAGGTTTCTCCATGTCATTTCAAGGTTAAAATATTTTTTCTTATTTCTGTTCCAAGGAAGAGGCAAGGAAGTCTAACACAGCTGGAAAAGAAGTTTCCTGCTACAACACTTCATTGAAATGCCACTTGCTCTGCAGTGTTACAGCTCTAAGCACACATGCGCGTTCCCACAGCACGGCTCCACATTAAACTCTGCCAGATTTACCTTCTGTTCCGTGTGCTCCTTCTACAATGTGTATTAAATATTGGCACCATACTGTAAATGCTTAATTACCAACTGTCATAAAATACAAATGGCTCCTTTCATCTGTAGACTTGGTAAAAATGATTGATGAACTATTTCCAGAGGTTTTTCCTGTAGCTTTAGGGAGTGGGAAGGTTGGCTATAGATCTTGGCACACCAGTCAAAATGACATAAAAGTACATAACAGAAGAAATACTAGGCATCATTCCATCCATCCTTTCCATTCATTCAGATGTTTCCTGCTTGCAGAAATACGTGATCACATTTTCAAACTGATTTCTGACAGTTTAAACTATTGGTGTATTGTGATGCACCGGGGAACTGTGGCTGGCTGAATAAGACCCAAAGTATTTTTCTATTTTCCAGTTGGGTAGTTATGCCAACACTTCTGCTATGAAAAAAAAAGTCTGCCAGCATGAGAGGCTTAAAGGTTTTGAACTTGTACATTTACAGTTTTGGTGGGAGATGGAAATCAAGCAGCTATTCAAAGCACATCTAATTAAAAAAACACAGGTATACTCTTGAACTTCCACTGCTCTAGCACCTGCCTCATGAGGAGACTCAGAACAAACCACTGTCCTGCAAATAATCTCCATTACTTCTATGCTGACCCAAATTTTATCCAGTGCTAAATATGTTCATCTACACAGGCTTTGAATAAGAAGTAAGCAAAGGCAAGACCCCACCTGTTCGCAGTGCTGGGCTCTTGAGACTCTGTCTCCTTGTACAGCAAGAGGAACAACACAGAGCAGCTGCTGGAGCCAAAACCATCAGTCCTGCTAGGAAAAGCAGAAAGTATTTGACACACAGCAGTTGCACTTCAGTCCCCTAAGAACATGTGGCCAACAAGTCCTGTGGTAAATTTTAAATGAGGAGTAATGTAAAGCTTTTATAGATTCTTCTGGTGCCATGCAAATATCTCTGTGACAGATTGATGTGATTCTTAAAGAAGAGCTTTGCAGCTTTTCTTAGCATACTAGTAACTAAATAATTAATTTCTTATGCATATTGTGCTTAATCATCTTAACTTCCATCAGAGTAGTTACTTCTGTTTATCTGTATTTTAATGACTGGATCAACTACCCTCTGGCCAGCAGGGAAAAATATATTGATATTTTTAGCATTCATTTAGCAATGCAAATTAGCTTGCTGTAATTATGTTTGTGAGAAAACACACAGCACAATCAGGACCTTAATAATGACTGATATTGTATACTATACTGTATACATCAATGAACTTGGCTCAGAGTCACAAACTCCCTTTTTTTAGCAATTTTTAATTGGGAAGGAGGAATGTATCTAATTAATTAGAGTATTTTTCATGAAATAGCCAAACAGTCCTCATGAGTCCTCCCAGAGTCTCAAAATCATAACACGGGGCAGAAAACTTTGTTGTTCAATGTTTAGGGTTTTAAGTCAGTTATAAACAATAAAGTAAGTATATCAAAACCTCTGTTATTTTCAATACTCATTAAGAGAAATATGACTCAGAATAATCCTAAAATACCCGTCCTTCTAAAATGTATGCCCATGAATTACATAAAATCAGTGCCTTGAATGCAATTACCTGAAGAGATATAGTCATGGACTTTTTCATTAGCAAAAATGTCTTAGAACTACTGCTCTGGAGAATATTTTGCATCTTACACTCTTTTGATATGTTCTATATTACATCCCTGGAATTTTCCCACAATGACTACTTTGAACTCGAAAAACACCTCTTGGAAGACCACTATACAATTTAATTAGTAGTTATAACTTTTCTATACAATTCTATAGTGAGGATAGTATTCTCCAGTCAGCGTGCTAAGATATTGAGGCAATTTTGGTGTGGTTAATTAGTAATGAGAGAATACTTTAAGCCTTGAACCCTATTATAATAAACCCCACATCCACACATTAAGGTAAGGCAGACACTACCACAATGAACATACAGTTTGAACTACCTTTATGAGATATAACTTGAAACCAGATATAAACTGAAGAAAATGTTCAGGGAATCGAGTAGCAGGTGAAATCAACTTATCAAATGCAATGAGCAATCATATAATACAGATTTATGGATTTTTTTCTGCAATAAATTGTATGCAACATTTTCTTTAAGGTTATAAATTTCCCATTTATATTTGAAAACTCAGACTACAGAATCTCGGGGAGTAGGGAAAGGACTGAAGGAGTGGGGTGGAGGTAGAGTCAGCTGCAGTGACACCAGTGGCTGTCATCAGTGCCTTGTTCTCTGGCCACCTTAGAGCAATTAGAGCACAAGGCTAGTTTCACTGAATGGCAGGTCCCTGCAACTGCACAATCAAACCAGAGAGGCCTGTGAAGAGTTGAAATGAAGAAGTATGCGAAGAGGATGACAGCTGTCATCAGAGTCAGCTTGTTGCCTCTGCACTACCTTGTGAGAACCAGCACGTTCACCAAAGCGACATGCACAGCAAATCCAGTCACCTTCTGCAAGGAAACACTCCTTACGAAGGATCATTCCTTCTGTTTTGATTTTTCTTGCCACCTTGAATGTGTTCCCTGACAGCTTGTTTCTTTCAGGTGTAACTTGGCTGGCTCCTTCCTCTCCTCTCAAAACACCTGTCAACATGCCCATGCAGTATAATGCATCGAAACACCCCGTGCCTAAGTGCTATAACCTTCCCAGAAGGTAGTTAGTTATTTTATGACTATATAATATCTATAAATCCTGCCTTTCTGACAGGGGCACTCACTCCACTAGCCTGTGGAGTATGAACATCCACATATGAACATTGCAGAAATCTCTCCACTTTGACTGGCACAGAGCACTCACAGCCCTCCCAAAGTCCTACCAAACAGCACCCACAGACGTACATCCCCACCTCCTTCTCTCACCAGCAAATCCGTCCAATGAAGGACTCAGTTTTCCACCTACACTGTTAAGATAAGCCACATACTTCAGGAATTAAATGTCTTGAAAATGCTTAGAACCCCATGAAGTCCAATGGTCAGAGTGTTTCAGAGTGTTTTCCTGTAGCTGGCACTCCTCTTACTGCAGTACCAGGCTTAATTTTACAATTTCAGAGAGCTACACATTAATACTGAAGAGCTAATAAAAAAGGAAGAATACTAACTAGACTAAGACAACCAGGAAAGAAACATGTATTTTAAAGAGATTTCTGAAATATGGTTTTGCCTTCCTATGGGCACAGCTATTTGAATAAGCAATGTAGTGTTTTTTTTTTTGCAAATAAGAGGCATAATCACTTGCTCTGGGCAGACAAATGCCCCCAAAATGTATGTAACTGATAATGCGTGTCATTATCATAGCTGTAACTTTCACTACATTCTCATTATTACACTGAAGCTAAAGCTTATAGTGGTCACATTGAAACCTACAGGTCAAACTATGTGAACTATTAAAAAAATAATACTATTACATTTTATAAGTCTTAAATTTTATTCCACTTCTGTTTTTTTCTTCCTGTTTTAAAAATCTTTTTTCTGGATCCTTCATTGCTTCATAGGATCTTCACTTGCATTGTCAAGAGTATGGGGCCAGACTCTTTTCAATGGTACCCAGTGATAGGACAAGGGGCAGTGGGCACAAACTGGAGGACAGGAATTTCCATCTGGACATGAAGAAAAATTTCTCTACTGAGAGGGTGACAGAGCCCTGGTAGATGCTGCCCACAGAGTTTGTGGAATCTCCTTCTCTGGAAATATTAATAAACCTTCCTGAGCATGTTCCTGTGCAACATACTGTAAGTGAACCTGCATCAGCAGGAGGGCTGGACTGGACGATCTCCAGGGGTCCCTTCCAACCCCGATCATTTTGCAATTCTGTGATGTGTCTCCTCTTGAAAGACATAAACATCTCCTTAGCGACATGAAACACAAACACCCTCCTGGCATGGGGTTTTCAATCTTTCCACACAAATGAAGATCTCTGTGTCTCTAAACCATCATTCTGTCCCTCCCTGGAAAGACTTCTTTGTGAATTGTGCTGATTGTTTACAATTGCTCCATCAGGAATGGAAATTATTCATATGAGGCTGCTTAATTATTTTTAAGATGCATGACCTTGCTGGTATCTCATACTACCATGTTTCATACTACTGCAGGATCTTGGGAAAAGGGTTTTTTAAGGAATATATATATATTTTTAATATCAGTATGCACTAAGCAGCTACACACACAACAAAGCACTGGGCTGGTTTTAGCACATTTGCACTACAGCAATGCATCTAATTGTCTCAGCTTGCTCCTTTCAACCTTGTATTTGTTAATACTTATTTTTATCTTCCACACAGTTGTACAGCTGTCTCTTATTGGTAGGGCCAGGATTACTGGTTTACTGAATTAGGACATACCCCTGCTTTTCTTGAAGAGCATACCTATGTACAAACACATTAATTGACTGCATCTTTCTCTTTAAAGAAAAATGAGGTTTTTTCTTCAATTGTACTAGCTGGTAATAAATTAAACCTTTTCCTCTTACCACACTTCAAATAAAAACTTTTCTCATTTTCCATCAGTAGTTTAAGACAGTTCACAAAGGAACATGATGAGATTCAAAATGTATTATCTGCTCAAAAGATGCTTGTATTCTTCTTGAAGACGTTAATTCCAAAACTCTTTCTGTAGAAATAATGCAGCCATCCCTATGATCTTTTACACTGTGATATGCTCATTATGTGGTATATATGTATTAATCTATAATTGAAATTGTTGGCTATGACAAAAGATTTTCTGTTCATCTCACTCATGTTCACCAACATCTTTGGAATGTAAATCCCTTTTCAAGTTACAAGTCAAATCATGGATAGGAAAACACACACAGGAAATCATTCGTAGCATAAGCCCAGATTTTTCTTGTCAATGGGTGGCAGAATTCTCACTTTTCCAAGCTAAATACTGCGCTCAAATGTAATGAGATACAATGCAGCCACTTCTGCAAGTATGTTTGAAAATAAAATCTTTCTTGCTTTCTCTGCAGGGATTTTTGCTCTGCAGATTTCCTGGCTGAAAAATATAGAAATGCATTTAGAGTAAGCTGGAGAGAAGAGACAGAAAAAGAGACAGAAGAACATTCTGGCTCAATATTTGGAATCTGATAAGGTTTTGTTGTGAAATCCAGTGACTTCCTGAATAAGGATGACTTTCTTGACATTGCAAGGGAACACTAGGCGCAGAATAAACATTTTAACACATTTGCCTAGTTCCAGTCATAGCTTATTATTGCCTGGATGTACTGTATTAATAGGGAAAGGGGTTTTTTCCAACAACCTTGCATGTGATGCACTTTCTCTCATGCTATCATGAGACATTATGGACAGATAAATTTCTGTCTGTTGCCATCAGAATTTTCTGAAGCATTATCAACTTGCCTTCCTTACCTCTTCATTTTTGCTGACTTTCAATACCCATGTCTTGAAGCCCCTCTTCCTCTCTCAAGAATTCCAGCTTAACTCTGAACTGAGCACCTCTGCTTCCCACCAAGCCTTCAAATAAAATTTTATTAGATTTAAGGATGGTAAATCTTTGTAGTTCTAATGAACGTCTTCTTTAACCATAACGGATGCCATTTCTGCCACAAAGATATGAATTCTTTTCTTTGGCAGTCCTTCCTGGGTCCAGGCTTAGCTATCCCTTCTGTATCTTCTGGATCCAGAATTATGAAGTAACTTTAATGAGGGACTAGACTAGCTAAAATGCTTGAGTGCAGTAAAGTTAGTTGCCTGAACCACAGAACCCAGGGAAATCCAGAAATGTGTGCTTAGAGCCTACTCTTTTACTTTACCTCACAGAAGACCTCTGGGGCACTTCGGGGACCTGAGCAGCTGTCAGATTATTGAACTTGCCACTGAAATGTCCTAAGCACTGGGGTGTGTTCTACCTCTCTCAAGGCGATGGGGCCTCCATCTAGCTTGGATCTACAGCTGTCCTAGAGATAGCGTAATCCTAGACCAGCAAGACCTGTGACAGCTCAACACTGAGAAAATTTATCCAGAAAATGGAAAACTTGTGTTTGAAACTTTCCACAGCCCAGCGACCTTAAAAAATGTCCTTCCAGGAGAGTAGCCATACAGTAAAAAGAAACTTGTCTTTTTCTCAGTCTCTGAAGAATTCAAAATTAACATTAGCATCTTACAAATCTTCAGCTAGTGGGGAAAAAAACTATGAAAGAAAACATGATACCATTCTATGGACAACTGTAAAGAAGAGCACAAGGTGTGCAGTACACGCAACTTTTTTTTTAAAAAAATATAAATTCATGCTGTTCTATTTCCACATTTAAGTTACTTGCTCTCAAGATCAGTTAGAGGACAAAAAGTTATTTCTCTCTAATCAGTATTTATGTGAAACTGTTCAAACAGCAATTCAGGATCCTGAGAGACTGGAATCCTTCTCAGTTCTGTCTTTTTAAAATGAGAATGAATTCCATTTCAGTGTTAACTTTTATGTATTTCAGACATTTTTCCACATTGGGTGGAAGAAAGTGCTTTACTCCATCAAATCTTAATGTCTGTGTGTTTTAGGTTTTGTCTTTCAGTATACTGTTTCTTAGATGACAAACATTATTTTAGGGAACTCCAAGTATTTTATGAAAGCACATTTGAAAACATCTAAGACATACAAGAAATGAGGCTTGCTTTTGACACATTATTTAAAACAAAACTATGTTGAATCATCCCCTATGTTGCATGAAGAATTTGGCACAGTGTGTGAGGTGAGAGGGGAAATGGGTTTTTGACATAAAGTGCAATAGCCAAGAGTTCTTCATTAGCACTCATGTAGAATTTTATTCTGCCAAAAGGACAGAAAGAAGTGTGTACCACAGGAAGATGGGGCACATGAGGCTAAGAAGATTCATTCCACTTGCTGCAAGAAAAAATTGGCAAGTGAACACAATTCATCCAGTAAGACAATTGATCAACAGCAAAAAAGTAAAGGAAAGGGAGGAATGTGGAATGGGCCAAAGTAAGGAGCACTGTGTCCCTTCTTTTATCAAGAAATCATATTGTCTGAAAAGGGCTCCACAATTTAAAGGATACAGGAGAAGCTACCTAGTGCTGTTATAGATCCATTTCCATTGGAAGATCAAAGCAGCAACATAAAAGCAAGCGTCAACTGAATTATTTTCTTTTTTCTTTCAAGGTAAAAGGTAAAAGCTGCTAGGCAGAAATCTATCAAACTGTTTTCATCTGACATATTGATGGTAATTATCATGACTGCTATTAACCTTGTTAAATAGCCATCAATGTCTGCTGGAAAAAGGCAGCATGGAGTCCCTCCCCACAATCCATCTAAAGGAAAGGTGGCCAATAACGAAAAAAGGCAAGTCTTTTGCTTACTACGAAACATGAAGAGATGCATAGACAATCATCATTTATGCTGTGAGTAGGTTTTGGTCCCTTGCCTATAACATTGTATTTTCCATAGCTTATTTCTTTGTCTAATTTTAACCATTCAGCAATTAATATTCTACCCAAGTCTCATATATGGCACACATTATTTTTAAGAGAATTTAGCTTTCTCCGTTCCCTCCTTTCTGAGAATGAATATAGAGAGCTGTATTTTGCTTTACTCACCTTCAAAGAAGCTGCTGTCTTCACTGCACAACTGCAAACCTATGCAAAGAAATCCTCACAGCCCAAATTCCAAGCTTCAATGCAAAGGCATAGCCCAAACACACCCGGCACCTGAGCACCAGCCCAGGTTGATGCTGTCTCAGGAATTGGGTAAAATCAAAGCCAAATGCTCTACAGCTGCAGCCACAAGCAGCTCTCAGGATCCCAGTTTATCTTATTCCTGTGACAGATTACTTACCAAATTAAACCTAAGTTACCCCCATCAGTTTGAGCAGAAGCTGACAAAATGCTTGATCCTCTCTGTGATTACAAGACACACCAGTGTGTTGCATCAAATTTGGCAAAATACTAAGAAACCAAAGCCCAAAATGGTGTATGACATCAAAACCTCCCTTGATATGTGGTTCACAACTGTGTTTGTGATCCAAAATCAGTGGACCACTCCCCATGGAGGAGATGGAGCAAAGGTAGTGGTGATGAGGTAGAAGAAGATTTGAAAAGGACCTGGGGATGCTGGCTGACAGCCAGCTGAACGTGAGCCAGCAGTGGCCCAGGTGGCCAAGAAGGCCAATGGCATCTTGGCATGTATCAGAAAAAGTGTAGCACCAGGACCAGGGCAGTGATCGTCCCCCTGTGCTCAGCACTGGTGAGTCTGCACCTCAAATACTTTGTTCAGTTTGGGGCTCCTCAGGCTGGCAGGAAAGACTCCGCTCAGCATTTCGTGGAAACAGAAATGCCCTTGGAACCTGCAAATTTCTGCAAATTTTCTATTACCTGACAGAACATGGTCTCTTGAAAAGTTTCTACCATCTCAAAACAAAGATAATCCTTCCTTTATGGCTTCTTGACAGAGACAGTGATTTACTGATGAAAATATTATTAAGAGATGGTTAAGGAAAAATAAGGAAAAATCAGCAAATGCTAGGAAAAGGAAGATTGGCACAAGAGCCCACCATAAACAGACTGAAAGTTCAAAGGCAATTTAGCAGATTCAGTGGAAAACTATTTTCTATTTTTTTTTAAGAAAAAGCGCAGTATTTTTCTGAAAGGTTTGGTGTCTTCTACAGGGGATTGTTTAATGGCCAGCAATTATGGTTAGTGTTGCTGTCTTCCAGTTAATGAGAAATGCAGCATCCCACATTTATAGCAACAAACACTTTTGGATCCTCAGTAGGATTTCAATGGAAGCAAGATATGGTAAAGTCCTTTTCCACTGTCAGCATCCTCTTTTCTCATTTTGCTCATCAACAGTGGGTCTTCAGTGAGAGTCCTATCTAACGCACCCATAGAGAAAAATTACTTCTGTCTATAGTTAATGGCCTTCCCTTATATCCTGGATTAGATTGTCCTCAGATAAAGGAAAGGACTGAAAAAGTATTTCTCCTCACTTTCTGTGATATCCCCAGTCACTGAGTTGTTTAAAGAGAACAACCTTCATCTTCAAAGAAAGGTTTAAAAGAAAAGGTCTCATCTCCATGGTGGAAAGAACTGCCTTTGCCTACTTGCAGTTTTCTGCTACAGACTCTGAATGAGAAACGTGTGTCCCTTGGATCCTGAGGCAATCAGAGCCTGCATGAAGCCTGTTGGAGGTACTCATTGCTCAAGTTATGCACTGTGAATGAATTGGTTCAGAAATCCTATGGGTACACATTAGTTTTGAATACAAAAAGCAGAAAAGAACTGGAGCTTGGTCATCACTGATTCTGTTTCCTGTGAAGATTGGACGTTCCCAGTTTTTATGTCATTTGTTTAGGATCACATATTGTTTCAATAGTCAGCATCCGGTCTCATAAAGCCTGGCAGAAATGATTTACAAAAGCCAGCAATTCCCAGACTGCAAGTGCCAGGGGACTTTGGTACTCTGCAACAGACAAACATTCCAGCTCATTAAAATATACTGATGGGAAAGAGAAACCGCAGGCAAGAGCAGAGTGCTGGGTCCCTCCCAAGGCAGAAGATGTAACAAAACTACACTTGCAAAATCCCACAAATATAAAGGGCAATAAGGTAAAATAATCCTGTGTCTTGTGGAAATGAACAGTTTTCCTGTGAGCAATCAGCAGCCACTTAGCCATATGCTGGGGCTGTTGCTGTGCCTCCTGCACAGGGAGAAGTGACTCCTCAGGCAATTCAGAGAAGGGGCCAGGCACCCAGCTTTGGTCTAATAGGAAATAAGCTCTTTGCTGGCTGATGCTATCAGGCCCTAGGTAAAACAGGAGGAGTGCAGGATTTGTGTGTCTCATTCTCTTTTAATCAATGTCTAGACTCAGCAGGAAGCAAAGTGAAAGAAATCCCAACTTTCTCATCTTCCTTCATGGTGATTTCATGAGGTTTAATGGGTAAGTATTGATAGTGTTTTAAGTATATTCGTGTTTAGATTAACTTCTGACAGCCTCGTATGTTATGCAAGTAGTCAGCACCTGCCTCCCTCTAAGTTTGATTTTTTCTCTGAATAGCTATTGAACATTTTCACCTTGGTTTTATCAAAATTGAGATCTTCACATAGAAAGTAAGCCACAAGGAGGAAAGATTCCTGAGCACTGCTGGTGCCCCGGCGGACACTGAATGTTCAAGTGCATGACCAGATAATTATAATGTCTTGTTTAGGATTCTGACTTGCACTTCAGCAGTAACCACTAAAGATCCTGGGTTTGGAACACAAATTATTAGCTCATAACAGGAACCCCAGCAGCAAGCACACAAACACATCTAGCCCTACACAGCAGATTTTGCATATAAATACTTCGGCATAAACAATATGAAAAAGCTGAGGGGAGGAATAAAACCAAACCCCATCGCCTATAGCTTCAGATATCATCTATTCCTGTTATACAATACAGCACTATATGAAATGAGATATGCAGAATGGCTCCATTTTACCTCTTCCCACAGTCTGGTGGTTAAAGCTCACTCTTCTGAAACATGAAAACATGTTTGTCTGGGCCTAAGGAAGGTGTTGAACTTACTGAGTGAATGTTATTTAATGAAAGGTAAAACGTTTCTTCTGTTCAGGCTATGGTTTGAAATAAAAAAAGTGAGCTGACAGCTCATAAAGAAATAACAATACAGAGACTGCATTCCAGGAGGCCAAGGGAACCAAAGCTCTGAAGAGATGCAGGGTTTCTGAGCTCCTCCTCTCCTGCATGGGCTGATGCTGGTCCCCACCAGCATGTGTGCTGGTCTTTAATTGTTTCCATTTGATTACTCTACAAAAATCCTGTTTAAACTCCACTTGCAAACTTCAACTGCGTATATTTTGAAATCATCCACTTCCTGTGAAATAGAAAGACTTCCTAATGTAATTTTATCAGCAATAAAGTTCCTCCTATGGCAAGCTTGTATCTAGGTGATACTCACATTTTATTCATGTTCCATAAGAGTTATGTGGTAGATAAGGAAAAGACTGATAATCTGGTCTATATTCAACATGAAACCCAAACAGAACGAAGAGTCAAACCATTACTGGGACAGATCGTCCTGGGGCTGGATTCCCTTGAGGAAGCCATTATATTTTTTAGTATTTCTTGCAGCTTCTACAAAGTCTTCTTGGAATAGTAAGTGTATAGTTATCACACTTGTTCCTAAATAAATGTGCCATATTCTAATAATATTATTTCTTACATAGGCTTTGCTGGAATTAATTCTGGGTAAATATTTTATTTCCCAGAGATAAAATTCAGAATAATTTTTTCACTACAAATAGAGATTAAAAGATGGTGGTGAAAACCAGATACAGAAATCTCCAGCAGCTCTATGACAGTTCCTGAATTAAATCTTTAATGTCAGAGGAAATTGTAAGTATATTATTGCTCAAGAAGTTTCTAGAAGAATGCTGGCAGGTTTAGAAAACAAATTTTCTCAGGAAATAAGTTAGATTACACTTTTTAAAAAAAAAATTATAACTCTCAAATCTTTTTCACAAAGAAAACCTTTGGGTTTTGTCTTTTGGGAACAAGAAAAATCAAACAGAGGCAATGTTCAATTTTTTTGCAGAGTATTTCAAAATTCAAACCAAGAAAGTAACTGAAATAGAAGAATGTCTCATAGAATATAAAATATGATTACTGAATTTTCTGACTAGTTCCAGTATGAAATCACAATAGTTTCAAATCAACTCTTTTAAAATGATTTTACAGGCTTAGCATACTGGGATTCAATTGCTTGGTTTAATGCTTAGCAATGTTAGCAATGGTCCACAGGTTCATAAGCACCTACACTTTTGAAAAAATAGACTCATTTTGTGCATTTCACTCCTTCAAGTTCCTTCTGTGACAGCTGATTACTGTAATAACTTGGCCCTGTGTTACAGCAAATTTGCCCTCAGGCTTGTCCTATTAAATTACAATTTTGAGAGCCGTGTTACACAAGAACTTACAACAAATGTGGAGAAAAGGTCTAGTATTAGATCGAGTCTTCAACTAAGCAATTTATTTAGAGTGTGTATAGGAGAAGCTCAACAGCACTTCAAGTATTATAGAGGTACATTTTTTCCTTTTTTTTTTTTAATCTGCAAAGGAAGACCAGAATGTAATAAAATGAAGGTTAGAAATCGTGGTTTTGTGCCCCAAAGCCTTATTGGTTATTTATATATCAAAAGCTGCTATTTGTACCGTGGCTTGTATAACTTCTGTAACCAGAACAGACTTCTAGTAACTGACTTCTTAGGTGAACACAGCTTCAGCCCAAGCCGAGCTGACAGAGGAACTGCTGTTATCAAATGTTAAAAGCCAAGAGGAGACTATTTGGAAATCTTAGATGGGATGCCAAAACTTCCATTTGTAGGCCTGTTCATCTGCAAGGCTGTCATTGTTCACATCTGATCCTCTGAGAATGCCTTCCTGTTAAATGCCACTCCATTTCAGCCATGACCTATTTCATAGGCATCTTAGAAAAACAAAAGAATTAACTTCTAGTTGTAGAGCAAATCAGAAAGTCTGTTGATTGTTCACCCCAAAGCCTATATGGAGCCAACAGAAAAATTACATATGCAAGACTTATACTTAGTGGTCTGTGTCAAAGTAAAATAAGATCTACAGCTAGGAGAAGTTTGGGATTTGGAGACCTGGAAGAAGTGAAGAATGACAGAAATAAAAAAATGGATCTGGAGATTCAGTCCTCAGATCAGTGTTTTCAAATAAGCCTAAACTCATTGAATTAGATACTTAATTAAATGAGCTGAAATACTGAAATTAACTTCCTTTTGTAATAGTTTCATCTGAACAATTTATTTGCTCTGTTTGAGGCTTTTATGCAGTTGATTGATCAGTAATTTCATTTTTTCAGTTTAATAGTAAATATCTGTAGTGCTCTGCATGAGTTAACAGCCAAAGAATTCAGTGATAATTTTATGAGACCAAAAAAGACAGAAGAACATTGTGTTTCAGTTGCTGGTGCTTGCTGTTGCTGAGTTATAGAAATACAGGGGCTAGCAGCTCTCCAAGAACAGAGGGAGCAGTTGGGAGACCTAACTGCACCAGGAACTTCAGACTGACCAACAAAATATGTTTCTAAAAGATAACTGATGACCAGACCTCAAATTCTCTAAATTGAATGAAAAGCCTCCCAGTGTCATCAGGAAATCCTGAACCAGGGTATCAAATTGCTATTAAATTGCAGGCAATGGCTGTGGTCAATCACATTTCAGAAGGCAGCAACTCTTGGTAAGCACTGGTTTTTTTTCACTAGGGCCATTTTTGTTCAGAATTCACTGCCTAAACTTCAGCACAACCAATCAGCAGTTAGCCAAAAAATACAGTTTCGGTTAGATTAGTTCTCCTACTCTTCTACTTGTTTGTAAGTACATGGGTAGTATCATACAAACCTACAGTAATACTTAACAAGAACTGCTCTATTGACAGTTATGATCCCTGTTTCTGAAGTTGCTATCATTGCTGGACATTTCTGAGTATTTCTCATGACTATTTTTGCAATATTCATCCAGGAGTCCACCATCCTTTTTTATATCCCACATCAGTTGCCCTTCTCTGGAGCCGTATCCTATTTAAACTTTTTTCACTGAATACAAATACAGTAATGGCTTTATTAAGCTGAATCAGGAAAAAGAAAAAAGAGAACAAATAAATAAATTCACAGTGATGTCGGCTACTTTGGGGGAAGATCATGACACTTTAAAAGAGACATCTTGTTCAGTATCCTAGGAAACATAATTTGGTTGCCCTGCATAAAAATTAAACCAAAAGAAGTATTTTGAGAATATATCTTTCTCTATTGTTTGCAAAATCAAAATAAGAGTTAAAATAAGAATGAGAACACAACTACTACATGACATTTCTTGGTCAAGTATAAAACTCAATTTTACACATGGCCTCAGAGAAAAACATTATTTTAGGATTATTTATCACTGAAGAAAACCTTTAACAAGCTTAGGATGTATAAGTGGTAGCAAAATACAGTAGCTTACCATTCTATATCAATTCAAGAAAAGAAATTAATGGTCTGATATTGCCAACACTTTAGATACTCAGAGAAAAAAATTGAATCCTTCACCCATTGGTTCATAACTTTGGAAATGCCACTTTCTAACTGATTGCAAATACTAAGCACAAAATACATGATAGTTGCCAAAATATTTAAAAATATATCAACTTAGATATGTAGATGAGTGAGTGGATTCTGACAAGTGAAAACATGCAAAAATTGGAAAGCTAATGGGAAAAAAAAGGAGGAAAAATGGTCTAGAGCTTGAAGTACTGAGCTATTATTCTGTTCCCAGCTCTGCCTCAGAATCTTTGTTTGACCTTTAGCAAACAGCTTTCCCAGGTGCTCGACCAGACCTTGAATGCTTCAGCTCTCCCTAGAAAGCACTTTTGATGATGCATTGTGAGAGATTTAGACACTGTGGTGATAAGCACTGTACAAAAACAAACTATGATGAAATAAAACATGTACTGTCAGTCACTGAACTGTTAGGAGGCATTTTTCAAACTGACATTTTCATATTATTTATTATAAAGAAGGGAATTTTTTATTTCTCTTTTCGATTAGCATAGACAGCTGTAGTATGGCAAGCGTAGTAAGCACAGACAGCTTAGAAATAACACAGCTAAAAGTAAACATGTAAACTCTGAGTGATGCAGTGCTAAGATTCATGTTTGTGCCTCTTCCTTTGGCACTCGTGTGCTGAGAAGGAATGTGGCTCCAAGTGAGCAGCTCTTGCCAGAGCTGGAGATGAACAGACGGCAGAAAAGACTTGCTTTGAAGGGGCTTGACACTTCAATTAATGTCCTACACAAACTCCTATTTATACAAACAAACAAAATTATGTGTTGCTTAACAACTAGACCTGTGGAACTTGTTGCCAAAGGATGCTGAGATTGCTAAATTTACACAGGTACAAAGGTGGAGGAATAAATGAAAGAGAAACCTACTGAAAATACAAAAAACACATCCAAGTGTCACAGAGCTAAAACAGCTGCAAGCCAGGAAAGTGATCTGTGTTTGCCCAGTTCCTGTCTTTCCCGTGGTATTAATTTATGGTATGGCTAGGGACAAAACATTGACTTCAAAAGACCTTTAGATGGGCCAATTAAAGCCTTTCTTAAGGCATTTCTGGATAAACTTTCCAGGTTGCGCACACATTTTCTTGTTGCCAAGACCTAAACCCCACCTGATGGCAAAGAGGTGATATTCAAGGTGATATGTTTAGGCTGCAGCACCAAAGCCAGGAGCTTCAGCAGAGACCTTCACCTCATTGACTGGTGGCCTACTCTTTCTCATCTAATTCAGGCAGCCCACGTTTCTGAAGTCATCCTCTCCTTAAGAGTAAGGACACATTTTTTTTTTTTATAAATAGCAAACAGCCTTTATTTTGGAATGTGCTTGATAATCCCTTGAGGAAAATTTCCATGTCACAGGGAAAAATGCTACCACATTAAAACAGAACTGTTTATCTCACACAATACCAGTTGAGCTGTAGCTCTTCAGGGTACCAGATTCACCTCAGGAAGGAGGATAATAAACATTTGACCTAAACCCACTTATGATACTTAATAAATGACTGATCACAAATGGAGGAACAGTAGAGAACCACAAGGACTAAGTATAGCCATCAACACACACGCTCTTGCAGTTCACACATCATGTGTCAGTGTACTTCAGGCCATCCTACAGAAAAAATAGCACCTTTTGAACAGAAGAAGTGGCACCTTTGGATTGAAATGTGCTTCAACTCTCAGATCAATATTTTAATAGGAAGCACTTGGTGCAGATAAACAAAACAGATTGCAGTTTAGTTCTACAGTGTTTCATAGTGGCCTTATCTCTGTTAATTCTGCTAGGACGAAATTATTCTAGTTTGAGCCCTGACTGCTGGTGTGTTCAGAAAAGCCACTGGTCTATGATATGTCTTCGGGAGGACCCGAGTGCTTTCACAGGCATTGGCGTGCACAAGGACAGCAGAGAGTTTGGAGAGGGCAGAACCTTCAGAGGCAAAGGTCACCCAAGTCCCTAATGGAGCTCCGCAGCAAGGCGAGCTCCCAAGCACAAAGGCTGCACATGGATCTCAGCCTCCCCCCTCTGGCCAGGGCTCAGGTGCAAGGTGTGTGAAGGGCTTCAAATTCCTTGGACATCCTCCTCTGCTCTGTGTCCAGAAGCAGGACTGGAGATGATCTGATCTTTCGGACCTAATGCCTGTGTGATGTCTGCATCACAAAAACCCCCTAAACTAATATTAAGAAAAAAAGAATCACTGATACAAGACCAAGGAGCTGCAGCACAGATCAGATTCACACTAAGGGGGAGTTTTTTCTATTTTTTTTTTCCTTTCCCTCTTCAAGGCTCCAGTGATATCACACAGGAGTACCTCTTTATGATGTCAGCTGGCAAGGATTGCACAATTGCTTGCCATGTTTTGTAAAATTATAAAAAAATCCTAAATAATTTGTCTTCTGCTTGGTAAATGTTGCCAAATATAGCATCTCTCTTAGCTGTCTCTGCACACAGACATTCTGAGCCTATGAAAACACTTGAGAACTGTTAAAAAAAAGGCCTGCAGACCTTTCTTTCACATTGAATTTATTCTGCATCTTCTCAAAAATAAGCACAAGTTCTCTACCAGGTAGGTTGCACTGTGTTAATTTTGATACAGCAAATAGATCCAAACAGACAAAGTTGTAAACATGTACAAGCACTAACAAAGATTCAGAGGAATGAATGCAGACACCTTGGCATGAACACCATAGCAACAACCCTCATTAAATATTTTTAACCCCGTTTTAAGGATATAAAGAAGGAAAGGAAAACCATTAAAGCATTTGAAAAGTGGAAGACAGTGAAATTCAGTTTAACAATGCTGTTTACCTCTTTCCCTTCACCCGTAGAGAGAAATCCTTTTAAATGAACAATACATTTATTTGTCAGTCTTTTTAATGGCATTAGAGCATTTTGCTGTCTCTTTGGGGGGAAAAAAAAAAAGGAGATTAACTAGAATTTTTGCTGCGTTTTGAGGCTGATTTTGCTTTCCTGAAGACAAAAAGAGAGCAGACAAAAGAATAAGAGAGATGCTCAGATCTGGTAAATCTCAGATTAGGGAAGCACTACATAGAGAGATGCATTCACTGCTGCTTTGGTTGTGGTGTTGCTAAATATACCTGGGCTTTTTATTTTTTACTTTTTCTTCTCCTTCTGTTTTTTCCCCTCTTTTTTTTGTTTCTCTCCTATTTTTTCTTCTTTTCCTTTCTTTCTTCCTCCTTCCATTCCTACATCCTTCCCTTTCTCTTTCATTCTTTTCCTCCACATTTCTTTTCCCTTCTCTTTCCCTTTCTCTCTTTTTTCCCTTTCTCTCTTTTTTCCCTTTCTCTCTTTCCCTAGCAGAAATCAAGAAGAGACAAATGGTGCATCAAAAGAACAGCACAAGGAAGGGACAGGACGTGACAGAGGGAGAATGCAGGTGAGCAGAGTCCCGGTGGGGTCAGGACGCAGGTAATGGCAAGCATATCCCCAGATGCCCTCTCCACGTGTCAGTCTTCACTGAGGAGCAGAGTGATGATGTGGGGATCCCTAAAGAGCCCTCAGAGATGGGCTCCCTGCTCTCAGCCCACCTGCCTTCTTCACACCACCTGGAAAATTACAGGTCAAGGAAAGGAACTGAAGCAGGGAACAACCAGCTTTATCGATTTGTCAACCAGTTAGACCTAAATCAAAGCTTGATTTCTTTTTCCTGTTGTCTTCTAGGTAACTTTTGATCTTGGTAGTGGAAGTAGGCCTTTTCTTTTGTTTTGACAAGTGCAGAGTTTTATACTGCTTGCAAAAACGTTTTTATGATAAGGACACTTGCACTTTAGTCAGGCTGGGTTTTAAGCTTCTATGTCTTCTGTTCCCAGAAATCCCTTGTACATCCTTTGGTAATAGGCACAATCCAGCAGTCATGGTTTGAAATGCAATGGAAATATCTTGGTTAGTGAGCACAGGACTAGGGGTACAGCCCTGAACAGCAATCCCTAAAGAGTACACACACTCATTTTTAACTAAAACACTTGAAGTTTGAGCAAAATGCTGCTTTTGTGATCTTTGTGGAAACAAATGAAGATTTTCTCCAAG
Organism: Dromococcyx pavoninus; assembly: GCA_033558185.1. NCBI lineage: Eukaryota > Metazoa > Chordata > Aves > Cuculiformes > Neomorphidae > Dromococcyx > Dromococcyx pavoninus. The sequence continues at coordinate 1,937,525 of JAUMJL010000020.1, read as the reverse complement.
AAAAAGCAATTAGAACACCTATTTTCCAATCAACTACAATCAAAAGTTATGATTATAGTAATTTAAATATCATTATTTCATGCTATTTATAACATCAGCACTTCAGACAAAACATGAAGTGACTAATCCAAGACAATGTAAGCAATAATTCTGAACTCAGTGCTTACTCCTGGCTTAGTGCTTACTCTGCTAGACCAAGAAATTAATTTGCATTCCAGAATTACCACCTGAAACAGAGCTTCAGGAGAGCTGTATCCAGACATGACTTTTTAAAGCTTTTACACTCTCCCTATGGTAATTGCAGACCTTCCTGATGAGTGTACTCATACTTGTGAATTTTAGATCTGACATTATATTCATTCAACCCCATGAAACATGTTTCAACCCCCTTGAACATATTTGCAGTCACTGAAAAGAAAGTAAATCACATCCTATGCCTCTATTCTTCTCCACACATTTCACTGAAACAGTTGTGATAGAATTGGCTTGATAGCCCTTAATTCCACATTAACTTCTTTGCAATCATCTTTTATTTAAATGATTCGTTTCACAATAATATAGAAACTAAAGCATTTTGAACTGTATGGTATTCTCAAGGAATAACTGAAATTATGTCAGTAATAAAAAATGTTCTTTTTACTGACCAGTCTGTGTTATCTGAAGTGAAAGATCTTCAGTCCTTCATTCTAATTGTTACATGCTCAAGAGTACTTTTCTCGTGGCTTTCTTTTTCCCTCAGCTGCTCTCACAGGATTTGGTGTTCAGTGCACTTGTGAAACAGTGTCAGCTGTTCTTCTCTCCTCATTGACAAGGGGTGGCATCACCCACTCATAACCAAGGTTCATGGAATAAATCACAGAATCAAAATGTTACATGACAGCACCTGCTGGAAAGACGTTCTTTCCTTGAACCTACTTATTCTGTGCTTCACTTTCCTCTCTCTTAAATGAGAGCAGCAATACTTCTTTACCATGTTTATTCAAAACAAATGCTAGAGGAACGGAAATAACGTGAAGTACATGTTACCAAAACACAAAGGATTGCTTTATAAACTGATAAAAATCACTCAAAGGGAGCAAAATGAAGAGATGCAAATCCTGCTTTGACATATGTGCCTGAAGTGTGCACTGTCTGACTGGTAATTGTCATTCCACCTGCAATTCCCTTTACCCTGCAAGACTGCTCAGCATTACCAGACATTCCAAACACAAAGGAGTAGTTAGAATTATTCAGCTTAACTGCAGTTGGAATCAAATGAAATGAAAATTCCCTTGTCAATGGCAGAGTATACAAGGACAAATAGAGCAGAAACGGATTTCAGGTTTTAAGATTTGTTTTCAGTTGTCACATAGAAATCATGCACAGATGTGTTTATTTCTTCTGTTTACATGTTTGTGCTAAAGCCAAAATTAAAAAAAATCACAACAACAAAGCAGAAACATATGAATCATCAACAGAGCTTCAAGGGGTATCAATTAGAATGTATCCATTAACATCAGTGGGTCTGTGCCTAAGATGTGGCTTCAAGTGAAATTTTCACAGATGTGTAATGTAATATCATTGGTTCATAAAGTACATACACTTAGCTTGCTGGTTATTTAATTCAAGTCTCTGGAAGAACTAAGAAAAAAAACAAAGCATAAAATTTCCTCTTGGGACTGATGGAAAGATATGATCAACACTTTTAATTTCAGTAATGCCATTGCATGGTGTATGAGTAAGTACTTGCATTTCAGCCCACTGCAGCAGTCGTTCTGGGAACAATGGCAGCATCTTCAACAACAGGAATTAACAGATTTCTTATTTCAGCAATACAGCCATGCACTCCTACACAAATACATCTCCAAGACAGCTTTTTAGGGTTTGTAGATATTAACTGTCATGAAAGGAGTCTAAAGATTTGTTGGTGTCATTTTGATTAACACAACCCAAAGCTGTGACCCACCGCACAGCAAGTTACAGCTGAGCATTGCAATGTCCTCAGCATATTGGCCTCATAATGTCCTCCGGTCTCCTGTAAAGGGTCTCAACTGCCCCCCAGGGCTCAGCCCCAGTCCTCACACAGAGTGGCTGGAGAAGGAGCAAGAGCTTTGGGCACACAAACTGGCAGCAACTGCCCAATGCAGTGAGAGAATTGCTTTCAGCAGAGAGGTATTTCTCAGTGTGACAGTGCCAGAACTTCACTATTCACCAGAAATGTTCCATTCCTTCAAAAATCCTATAATGAGAGTCACATGGTAGTCTAAAGTATTGCTTAACATCAAAAGCAAAGGAGTTATTCAGTATCCCTTCAGAGTGACTCACCCAGGGTCCTGAACAAGTCAAAGGCTGAGGCCACATGACTTTGCCACCTCACATTTCTTCACCCACTAATTTGTAGTGGTTGTTATAGTTCCTGAAATTAAGCCATTTGTATGATTAGATTTTAGACTTCAGACAATTATATTAAGGATTTAGAAGGACTCAGTGTAAAGACCTGTGTGGCAATAGCAGTATCATAACTCAGCCTGGTTCAAGGAAATACCTCTGCTTTCAAGCATACAATGACCCCATTCATGTAAGGCAGGGGAGGGCTCTCAAGTTGCAGCTTCATATGATTTCCAGAACTGTTTTTCTGAGACAGAAACATTAAAATATCCTTTTTTTAAAAACCAAACAAAACCCCCAACACTCTTACCTTGAAAAGTTCTGCTAGCTTATCAGAAAGGCATTAGAAGGGAACGAACACCCTCTTAAATGAAAAAAACACCTTGATTCCTCTAACAAGTGTGGCCTGTGTCAGTTGGCTACCTCCATGTCAGCTGAGATCCACAACTGACTATGTTTGATATGCTGGCTGGGGAGCTGCACACAGCTGTAAATCCTCAACTGAGTCACCTCCATCTAATTTCTAGATGATAGATATGTTCCAGGATAAATTAGACACCACTCTATGCAGCCTCAGTGAGACCAGGCTACTTCAGGATCATCAAAAAATTGCCAGTAAACATTTAGGTAACTGTGAAAAATAAAGGTTCAAGGCTTCTCAAATGTAGGTGCTTTATAATTAGATTGTAGAGGAGAAGAATTCATTAGATTTTGGATACTGGATACTTAAATACATACCCTGCTATTAGTGCTAATACAAGTTCTAGGACTGTGGATCTAGCCCTAAATGACTGGTTTAAAAAGACCAACCCTTTTATCCAAGTATTTCACGGCAGGTTTTGTCTCTATTAAAAAAGGGCTTATTTTCCTAAATTTAAGGAAAATGGAAAACATAAGAATTTCAGTTATTTAAAAGAATTGGGCAAAAGAGGAAAAAGGAAAGTGGAAACAAACCAGGCTAAATGTTTTATTTTTAATTTTGTTTAATACATGTGAAACAAGTTTGGTTTTGAAATGAAACTATTCCTTCATTAAAAATATTGAGCAAATATTGACATATTTGTTTCAATTTTTTTTCCACAGCAACTGCAGCCAGAGATGAAAAGATCTTCAGATCTTCTGGCTTTGTTTGAAGAAAGACTTAAATACTGAAAAGCTCATCTGCTTTGTCCAAGTGTGCTAATTCATCTAATAAAATACAGCTCTTCTCTCTCATAACCATGATGTCTGGCACTCGGTATCTTTCCTATAAAGAGGTTCTGAGACCCACAATGAAAATGTACCCCTGCTCTGCAGAAGTCACATACATCAAAGTCCAAGAGAAAGAGAAATATATTTTTATCTGAATACATTTTCCTACCCAGCAGCATGGAGTCAAATGGCCCAGATCCTCCTTTTCTCTACTTCCATTTAGTAACAAAGCAGGAAGAGAGCTACTTCAAACACAACGTGTACTGCCTGGTGTAGTCATTAGATGAATCCTCCTATGATAATGCCTGTACCTGTCTCTCAGTTATGGAGAAAGTCATGACATTTATCTTCGATTAGACACATGACATTTAGATGGTCAAAATAAAGCAAAACAAATTGCGGCGCGTACCCTGTGCACAGAGTGTGCTTTGACAGTCAGAACATGCTAGCAGGATTGTGTGCCACACTGAATTACTCTCTAATCTGATACAACACTGAATCACAGTGTACCCAGGTTGTATTAACCAAATCCTGACATCTTTATTTGTATAAATGATATTACTGCATTTAAGGAACTATTCATATGCAAGGTGCAAGGAAGATGCATGTGCATTTCTGCAGGGTTTTTTCTCCCCAAAATGTATAGAGCTTTTATTACCAGATTCCTTATTGCATGTTCCTGGCAGATATAGTATATCCAAATGCTAGAAGTAGCAGTGCTTTCTTCGTATGCTTCAATTAGGAAGAAAACCTTTCAAACACACACAGAAAGGCATTAACACAATTATTCTCAGAATAAAATTATTTCATAATCTCATTTTACAGTCTAGGCTTTGTATCAGAAATTAACCTCACTTTCAACATCAACATGCAAGATGCTTTTAAAGATCTTTGTCAGCACACGCTGCATTAGTGTCACAGCTTCCTGCTTTGCATCAAAAGCCAACAAGAATTTTGCTGAACCAGCATCTATTCTGTGCCCGGTTTGGAGGAGATGGATGGCTCATGAACCCTCTCCCCCACTCCAGTGCTATTCAGAAGCCAATGCTCACAAGAGAACATGTTGTATATTCAGCAGTTGGTTGCAAACTGCCCTATTCCACCATTGGCTTGATTTTTCACTTGCTGTTTTATCCACAAGTGAAATGCAGTGCACTGGCACTTCGGTTCCCAGATCTTTACTCATCCACCACTGGGATTCACACAGCTTTCTTTGTTTAACTTACTCACAACAGAAAACCAAATCTGAATGTTAATGAAATTAACATTTCATTAATTCAGTTAATGAAAAAAGCCTGAGGTTTTCCTTAGGTGTTTTGCTCCAAGTGAATGTGAGAAACTGCCACATCTCTGTGCAACAAGGCAGAGACTGTGGAGGGTAAGGCAGGAGGAGACCTGAAGTGAGTTCATCCCTGATGCTTCGTGAGGGTGTTGAGCAAAGGTGGAGAAAAAGGTGTCAGACAACTGATGACATCACTGGATGTGGGTTTGAACCAGTCAGGGAGCATCACAATCTCTAACATATTCATTCTCCTGGAAAAAACATGAGGTTTAGGAAGGAAACCTGAGACAAAGCAAGGACTCTCCCAGCTTTCAGAACAGAAATACAGCTTCTTCTGTGTTCCCTGATGATAAGCAGATATCAAAGAGACAAACCTTTTCATAGGGAAACAAGTAATTTTTTTTCTGTGAGAAAAAGAGATCTTATACTTTTGGAAAAAAATACTCTGAAAAGAACTATTTTTATCCAAACTGCCATTGAATTACTTCGTTCTTTCTCATTTGAGAAACTCACAGCGTGTGAATATTTAATCATTGTACACAAGCTGTAAAAAAGAAGATAAGGTATATTGAAAATTTTGAGAATATTTTCTCATTAGCAGAACAGATAATTGGTTAAAAATATAAGAAACAGGGACACTCCTATAAGTTTAGACAGTTTGAAGACCTAAACCAGTAAACTTTCAAAGACAGCATCCAATTCCTGGTACCTCCTTGATATTCTCCAAAATATAAATATGGGAAAATAGAGATCCATTTGAAAAAGATCACTTTCAACAATGCAACCCAGAATTACTCATTTTCTATAGTATACAAAGAGCAATGGCAAACATATTCCTGTGTATGCAATACACATAAAGACTAATTTGCAGATACAGCCAAGATGGTAATTTTAAAAAGTGATGAATTACCAGCGATCAACAACAAATAAAAATCTGCTGGCAGACATGAACAGATTTAATTTCTAGTGACAGTCAAGCCACAAGCAGAATATAAATAAACAATTATACATTTATTCTAATTAATACAGATATTGCACTCTATCCACTCAAAATATTTTCTAATAGCCTTCCAGTTTATAATGCTGAAAGTAATTTTTTACTCCTTCTGAAATACTCTACATAGGGATATTTTTGTTCCGTTGAGTAACTACCAAACCATTCACATATTGTAACCAAATGCCATTCTCAACTACACAAAATCGAGGACAAAGCCTAACACAAATGCTGAAACACAGGAAGTTCTGGCCTCAGATTCTGAGTGTTATTTTGGCTTGGAATGATACTTGCTACTTCCATGCTTTTATTTTCTTTTTCGGCTGCCTTTCTTCAAATAGAAGTGGTTGCAAGTACACAGTCTCTTTTCTGCAGTTAGCTTTGCTGGCATAATTGAAGAAGATTCTCCAAAGAAGCTGACTTTTTCAAAATATAATTCCTTTCCCTTGCATATACTGTACCAAAATGTCTGTCTCCTGCTCTCCAGAGGAACGTCCAAACTTTGGGGAAAACAAATCACTTTCTGCCAACGTGGGTCTCAAGCTCCTTGATACAGCTTTGGTGGGAAAAATATCTGGTTTATATACCAACAAGCACAGACTGCTCAAATACAGAGATGCATTATCAGTTCTTGCTAAATGGACCATTTATATCACAACTTGTCAGCCACATAGAAGCGATCTGAGAGCACACTTCATAGTCTCTCACTAATGTTGAGGTTCACTTTCCCCATCTTGCTTCCTATGAATGACAAGAAAACAAATGGAAAGACAGTAGTGAAAACCTGGGCTTGTGGCCTTTGCCAGGTGTTTTGCAGAAGAGGACTTAAGTGGAGAAGCAGAGGGTGACAAAGGCTGGATCCCACCTGCAGCATTCAGCTAGGAGGACGTTCATCACTTGCATGACACTGCTTGACTGGGAAAAGCATTCGTCTGAGCTCTCATATTGCTCTCAACATCCTGTGACAATACAGCCTTTGTAATTTGGTGAGGAAAATAAGCTTTATGATGGTACCAGCTATGTCTGCACCAGTTAGCACAGCAACAAAACATTTCAGCAACAGGCAGAGGGGGAAATGCGTCAGCTGAGCGAGTGGACTTGATGTTCAGCACTTTGAAAATCCTGCTGTCAGACTCTAGGGAAGCGAGAGCTGTTGATGAAAGGCAGTGTAATTATTGGCACTGGGTTGTATTAAGATAACAGCAGAAAAACTTAACATCCCCCAAAAGAAATAAAGGTGGTAAAATAGCAGCTGGATAAATACAAGATAATGAAAGAAAGCAGCATGATTTCCCCAGATTCAAATAAAGCAGAGGAGTATTTTGCAGAATCTCTTCTTAAAGAGACATTGTCACTTTAAAAAATAATCCAAGGTATTGTAGCAATAGGTGAAGATGAAGTTCCCTATGAAAGATAACAATTAATTCCCCCAAAACGTCAATGCTTCTACTTCCATTTTTACTTCCATTTTTCTGTAGTGAAGTGCCAGGTCCATATATGTATTTTCACTTTCATAGAATCATAGAATCATCTGGGTTGGAAGAGACCTCCAGGATCATCAAGTCCAACCCTTAATCCAACACTATCATGATTAGTAGATCACGGTACTAAGTGCCATATCCAGTCTTATTTTAAAAACCTCCAGGGATGGTGAATCCACCCCCTCTCTGGGCAGCCATTCCAATGCCTGACTACTCGCTCTGTGAAGAACTGTTTTCTGATATCCAGCCTAAACCTTCCCTGGCAGAGTCTAAGCTCGTGCCCTCTTGTTCCGCTGCTGGTTGCCTGGGAGAAGAGTCCGACCCCCACCTGTGTACAACCTCCTTTCAGACAGTTGTAGAGAGCGATGAGGTCACCCCTGAGCCTCCTCCAGGCTAAACAACCCCAGCTCCCTCAGCCTCTCTTCATAGGACTTGTGCTCAAGTCCCTTCACCAGTTTTGTTGCTCTACTCTGGACCCTCTCCAGTACCTCAATATCTTTCTTGAACTGAGGGGCCCAGAACTGAACACAATACTCAAGGTGTGGCCTCACCAACGCCGAGTACAGGGGAAGGATCACTTTCCTTTACAATTGATCAACTTTTTGACACAATGTTCACAATCTCTAGCAAAATATCTCATTCTTGGTATACTCATTTTTAGTATTAATTAGTCATCATTAGTCTTAGCATATGTATTCTACTTTACAATAATAACTCTGAGGACAGGGTAATGAAATGGATGCTCATTGCAGGAAATCTCAATTTACTTGTTTCATGGAAACATTTTTTGCTCAATCACTGCAGAACAATATTTTCCTTAAGATGTTTTTTGCACCATGTGGGATCCTTTTTTTAATTAAAGAAAGCTTTAAAATGAAATCTTTTAAATAAAAGCTATATAATAAAAACTGTATAGTTAAAATAAACAATTATGTAAGGAACATTTCTTCTGTGCTAATCCAATACCTGTATCTCTCTTACGTGCTAAGCCAGAAACAAGGAGAGAAGAACAAGCAATCTTTTAAAAATCCTATCCTTTCTAAGGGAACTACACAGGCTTCACGCTTTTATCTACGACATTGATTTTTGTTTCAACCTCTATTAAGAGATGTAGCAAAAAGAACTTCATTACTCAAATTAATTAGACCAGTAAATGCATTCATGAGGAAGCTACAGCATGAACAACAGGATTATAATATGACACAGCAGAAAGTAATTATGCACACTACTGCAAATAGTTGCACAGCTCCAGAAGCCCATGGATACTAATTCTGTTCAAATCTACAGACACTGAGGGCTTTGGAATGGCATTCTAGTGAATGCCCATTTAATCTTAACTCTTAAAAAGACTTGAGTGTCTTAAAATCATTTTCTTTGAGACTTTATATGGTGCCAGCATTTTCTCCTGTACCACTGTGTGCCTCTGCTTTGACAAACACCACATGGTTCTTCATGACAGATCATACATGGGCAGGAAACTGGGCTAACAGTTACACCAGAGAGTCTGTCAACAGTCAGGGACAAGGTGAAAAGCAGTGATCATCCACAGGAACATAATTAGAGATTAATCAAAGGGTCCTTCTTTTCCAGTACTCTCAATCTCAGTAAAACACACTGTATGCCAGATAGAAACTAACAGGAAGAGCTGCTAAGCAAGTGAGGCCTTTCTTTGAAGTCCCAGTTCTACAATGAGCATGATATTAGCACCCGTACCAGATACTTTTACACTTTAAATTTGGCTACGTGTATTTAAAGTAGGAGGCTCAGCCAGACTGTAAAATGTCCCTGTCTGATGTTAATTTAGTGAGATGAAAGAACAACTTGCCCGTGTTCAAAATCCTGAAGAATATGGCCTTATATTACTTATTTTACTTATGACTATGAAGCTAAATGGGCTTAATTTGAATGGTTTGTGTAGTGCACATTCCTTGGAAGACCTCCAAATGTGAAATGCAGACACTAATACCTATGGTACACACACAGAACTGCACACACAACAGCTGGTCCTCCCGTGTCCCTTGAAGTACTCAAAGCTGAATGTAATTCAGCTCTTTAGTGTGGGATGTTCCCTGGGTAGTACTTCTTTCATAAGGCACCAGAGATGTTAAGATCTGGACATTTCTTTGAATACCTATTGCATGATATAAAACTGATTTATAACAGGGCTTGACTTCCCCTACTGAGCTGCTTCAAAGAGAGTTACAATCACCTTTCTATAATATTATTAGACATACCTATCTATTAAGACATATCTATTAAGGATAATAAATTGACTTTGCAATCAATATTAAGATGCTGCATTGTATTACTGTAACTGATTAAAGCTATTAGCCCCAACGTCCTCTCCGTGATCAGTACTGTTGTTTCCCTTTTATAACAGCCTAGAGCCTGGGCTCATGAAGCAATCTTGGCAGATTCACGTTCCAGAGTGGGTACTCCAGCTTTCAAGTGGTCCTTGCAGCCCCAAGCACAGCTCAGGTTTCCCTATTGGCTTTTCTTGCATAGGGCCAAACCCCTTTCTGAAACACCTGAGCCTCCTCTTACACAGCTCTGAGCGACCTCCAAGGCAGGACAGAGCCTGCCTTTACCCACCCACAGCCTGGGGATGACACACCGTACGCAGTCATATGTAGTGACTCTGAGTCCCACAACCCTGAGAGACTCCTCTTTCTGTGACAGCAGACTTCTATGAAAAGACTGAAGAATGCAATCAAAACATAATTAGGATTATCAGGCTAATCACTGCATACATTTTCTAATGCTAATGGCAATATGAAACACTAATTGTTGTTTACTGTGGGATGAATATTTAAACTTGTCAAGAGAGGAGGAAAAAAAATGTTTGGTTTTTTTTTCCACTTGGAATAGATGCCAAATGGAGACACACATAGATTGTAACATTTTATTTTTCAAAATGAAACTGGTATCTTATTAATACAAAAACACAGAAACCCCATACATGAAAAATTGCAAAATATATGATCACAGTACTCTCAGAGTATAGCATTCAAATATAGTTAAAAAACTCAAAACAGTCTTGAATATCATGAAATTTTTAAGAAATATATGCATTTTTTTTAATTTATCTTTTCCTATTACTGCTTTTAGTGTTCATATTTACAGGCTTCTTTCTATCAACTAGAAAGCTTTGAAAATGATGTCTTTAAGTATAGAATAGCATTCTCATTGATTTAGAGAAACCTAGAAATAAGAATTTCAAAAATACCCATCTAAAAGTCTGACACTTTGCAGTACTGTAATCAAAAAAGCTTTTAAAGTTATTAACATGCACATTTACATTTTCTAATGGGCAAGTGTCATCATATGGTTTCTCCAAGAAAAAAACTGTAACAGGTTGCAAATATTCAACACAGTTTTGAACCGTAGCCACATTCATAGTTCGATGGAAGTAGCAGAAAGCTTAAGTTACTCCAGGGTGCAAGGCTAAGTACACAGGTATACGCTGAAGATCAGGATGTAGAACTCAGACTACAGAAGTAACATTCAAAGCCTATTAACAGCACAGTATTAAACAGTAAATTAGTTAGAGTAACAGAAAAACAGAGAACAGAGAACTTGGGGTCATCCACTCCATCTCTTCATGTCATCTGCTGTACTGCAGCTTATTACAAGAATATTCAAATACAAGAATAATAAATCAGTACCTACTTTATAGTATAAACCTTTCTATATAATTTCTGAAAATACAGCTGCAGTAAAATCAGTGCAAAAATAATCAAAATGTATTGAAGGAACACTGAGTTCTGCCCAACAAAATACCCATATTTCACCTACTTTATCACACATTGACAGGAATTATAAAATACAAAATGCCCATTGCTATCTGTGTCAATCTAAAATTATGGCTATTTACAATGTCAGATAAATAAGATTGAAACAACACAAGTGTTATTAAAACTTCACACTTCATTCTTTCTCATTATTTTTCTGAATTTTCAATAACTTCCTCTCCTCTAATTGATACTTCAAATGGAAGTCTCTCTCCTGAGTCCACAGTTGCACGAGCAGCCTTTTTGGAATTAAGAAAATTCTTTTTCTTTTTCCTTGGAGAATTACGCAAAGAAAGTGTTGGATCACTCTGCTCACGGAACAAAAATACCTTCTCCCCTGTGTCTAATAGCTCTATGGCTTCAGCAGCAGCAGTGTTCAAAGAAAGAGGTGTGTCAGACTGTTCCACAGAAGAACGCGTAGGTGAACATCCAAGATGGATGAATGATGCTTTTTCCAAGAGGGTAAGTTGCTTCTTCTTTATCAAGCTAAATTAATGAAAAAAAAAATTGAATTTAAAAAATGAAAACTTGGGATAACAAAAGCAGAACTTTCTATATCATATCCTGGAACAGAAGTGGTGACTTTGGAAACTAAAGAAAATCTTATTTCAGATAGAATTGTAATTGCCATTCTAAACCTCATTAATTTTCATATCATTTTATAAGATTACATAAGGAAAGGTAACCTTATAATAAATAACCACAGGGAAGATGGGCAACATATATGAAAAATGAGTGAATTCTCTGGCTATGTGCAGAAATACCTTTTTTAGGCATTTATTATCATTGCTTAGTATGTGTAAATATGGTGTAGGAAATACAAGCACCAAACAGCAGAACAGTGTCAGAAAATGCATATTTATGAACTTACTTTGTGTTTTTTAACAGGTAAAAGAAGATGACTTGGTGATGAAATGAAGTATTAAAAGAAATGCTTCTTCCTGTTTTCTCCTTACCTGTCTTCTCTCTTGTTTAGACAAGGAATCTTTTCCAAACTTCTGTTTATCAAGTCTTGCCTTACTTTCCTCTCCAGTGATTGCCACAACTCCTGGTTCTTCCTGAAAGAGCAGGAAAGAAAAGTATTTCCAGCAGCAAATCCCCAAATGTACACATCTTCCTTCCCCTCCTGGTTTTAACTAGCAAAACCATGACAGTAATACTATGAATACAAACAGTAAACGTTCAAGGATTTTTGCTGCCCTGCCACAAAAGTCTTAAATTGTGCAAGATCACACCTCAGGGCATGGTCCTGAGAACCCTTATCTGTTCCTTGACAACTCACATCTGACAACTAGAGGGCCCAGTGCCACAGCACCTGCTTTTCTCCCCTTCCTATGTCATTACTTGTGTTTAAAATAAGTTTGCTACAGAATATTAAAGTTAATGGCTTAGAGTTAAGTTTAATTGCAATTTGCTTATAGCTTATTGTGAGTAGACGGCCTGACATAACTGAACTTTTTGTTTTTAATGTGAGTGAACTCTATTTGCTAGCAAGAATGATTAAACAAAAGAGGTACAGTGCATCCTGGCCCTCAAAGATAACAAAGACCAAAACCTATGACTTAAGGGAAAAGGCCTCCAAAGCAAGCAACGGATTGACAAGGGGACCTCGGTACGGATAAGACTGAAGGATGAACAATTACAGAGTTAGACAAGAAAGGGCTTCAGGGCCAAGCTACGCTGGAAGATAAGGAAGTCAGACCAGCTGCAAACCTTAGAGATAAGAAAAGAAGCAGCATGCCTGGAAGCAGGAAGGAAAACCAAATAAGGAGGAGCGAGACTCCAGCCACCGAAATATCATTGGATCAACTGCCATGTGGACAGTGCATGAAAAGTGTGTGGTGGATCTTAGATTGTAAATGTATAATTGCCCAGGGAGGGGTGGGCTTCTCCAGAGCCTGGGCTGTAATAAACCAAGCTGTGGCAGAAACTAGGGTCCAAACTCTACATTATAATCAGGGGCTAAGAACAGATTCAGCCGCACTGAGAAGACTCCTCTTCAAGAGCACGTTTAGAAATCAAGGGGGTCCAGTCTGAACTTCGCAACTCAGCAAGAGGGTCTCCTGGGACTTTTCTGTAAGAGTCACAGCAGGGACTTGGGAGAGGGGGTCCAGGAGCACCTCTCAGTGTTAGCTGCACAGCAGTTCAGCTGGCATTAACTGGGATAAACTGGAGGGATGAAGCGTTTGGGATTTATACATCTACAAAATAACCGTTTAGTTAATAAAGTCTTAAAATTTATTAACTCTTAATCAATTTATTATAGTTAAATATTCCACAAAATAAGGTAATAAAGTATTTTCACTCCACAAAAATATTTCCAAAGGAAACCTATGCACTTGTGATTTTTTCTATTGCTGTCAATCTACTTATCCAGCAAACACATACACATGTAAAGCAATAGCCTACTCTTGCAATGGTCTGACAAAATAGATCATACTCACCTTTTCTTACAGCTGCCAGACTCATCTGCATTACTGTCACTTTCAGCAACACCATCTGAATATTTACTGATGGAATCCAGGACAGAAAGAACCTCACTTTGTGAGCTAGTGGGCAGCAACAAGTTCAGGATCCTGTGCAACGTCTCCATTGGTACCTTCATCAGTTTGGCTAAATAACCTGCCAGTCGGAGCTCCTAAAGGATTAATGAGCAGATGACAGATAAATTTAACATTGAAAACAAAAAAGGTTCTAGCAAATTTCAGTTCCTATCATAAAGCATTTTTCATTATAGAAATAAAAAATATTATTGAAAATAATGTTAATGGTGACAGTTTTGGTGTCAAGTGGTCACTGTTTCTATCCACACTGCCCCACATACATTGTGGTTGCTGATTTCATTTCTGGATATAGGAAATGTAAACGTTAGGGCATGTACTCAATCACAATACAACCACACTGTAGCAAGTAAGGTTAATTAATTTATGGATTGTACTAGTAACATGAAATAATTTCAAGATACCAGTGAAGCGATACAGCATTCCTTGGTCTGTAAAATGAGGCTAAAAAAACAACCTCTGAAAGCTAATGACACCATTTACATGTTGTCATGGTGGAGCACTTCATTGTTCACCCTTTCTTAACACCAGATTCTGTGATAAGCTCAGACAACAGCTTGCAATATTTGTTAAGAAGTGAAGGAAACATCTGTTTTTGTTTTGGTGGGGATTTTGCCTCCCAAAATGTCTTCTCTTTCTTGGCCTAAAGGTCATTGCTAAGGCATATTCAGGAAGTGTTCAAATGATCTGTGTTCAAACCTAGTTGTTCCCTGGACAATGAACCAGCCCTTTTTCCCACCCCTCTCTGAAAACCAAAACCTCATTGCTATTTTCTGCTCTGCTGTCGAAACTACTGTGTCCCCAGGGCTGTTTCTGTGGATTTCTCATGCGTATCAAATATGAGAATTCTACAACATATTAAGAAATACATGGACAAAAACCTAGGAGAGCAAATTAAAGTAAGTTAAATGCCTCAAAGCATGCCAGAAAAAAAGCTGTTGTAGTCTATTCAAACCATATATGTATCTCAGTAGCTGAAGTTAGGTAAAACAGGCCAAATATTCAAGATAACTCATAACAACTGAGTCACCTCCACGCTGTAGACTCTCCTATAAGCACTGATGGAGGAGATGGCTACAAAGCCTATGTCACATAAAAGCCCCACAAGGTCCCACCATGCAGGAAGACAGCCAGTTCCTTTGTCCATAGTAGATTCAACACGCCACAACAACAGTTTGAACTTTGCCTCTTTCCTGCACTAAAAATTTTCAGAGGAGCAAATGACCCAGGATATCCCTGTGTTAAGTGAATTACCTTTTTTGGAAGAAGTTATTTCATCAAAAGGATCCTCTGCAAAAGGTAATTCTTTCTTCTAAATCCACATAAAAACAAACAAAGCAATGACCCTCAAAGCATCCTCACCCAAATTTAGATGGCCACTCAAAATAAAAACTCAGTCATTGTCCTTTTCCCATAACCATTCTCCAAGCAGAGAACACCACCTTGAAAGACAGGACAACTAGCCCTAAGTTCCCTGGGCCCTTCACTGTTAAACTTTCCATGGAAACCACTGATATACTAGAATGAACAAGACAAAATCCTAAGATTGATGAGATTAGTAAATTGATGAGGTATCTAAAATGTCCAATATTTTCACCCTAAACAGGCACCAAAATTAGATAAAAGAGATGTCTGATCAGGCGACTTAGGGCAAGAAATGATTTAATTCTTCTCTCAAGAGGAATGTAAATAGGAGCATAAATCTTAATACTGACACCCAAGTTTAATTTTTATAGTTGTACGCAGACTATGTTGTGCTTTTGGACTTTAAAAACTGTTCTAGAAACTTACAAAAAACAACACTAAGTGAGAATATAAATGATACATCTCTGTGACCTATTCTGCTCTTTTTGGCTAAGTCTCAGGACCTTTTAACTCAGTTAATTATATGCAGATGACTGAAACATCATGGCTTCAGTACTGCTTTCCTCTGTAACAGTTTCCCTCTTTAACACGTTCTTTTCTCCACTCTGATCCTTACCCTTCTGTGTTGAGAATGATTTGGACTGAGAGACAACACTTTAATGCTTTTCTAACACAGCAGAATGCACATATAAGTAATTCTTCAAGGTGCCACAATGCTGTCAACAGTTGCAAAAGTGACATTGGTTCCCACTGACACAGGTACATCCAGCACATGTACAGCAAAGAGCGTGATGTGTGAACAGGCACCAGCAGTGACTTTCAGATGCCCAGAGCTACCCAGACCAACTGGAGTAAGCAGGAAGGAGAAGTGACCATGCGTGCAAAGACAGGTACGGTCACACTAGTCAGACCAGAACTCTCCAGCACGGGATGAGTTTGATTCTTCCAGTATATTATATGGTAAGACACCATAAAGATTAGGAATTCCCTTTTTTCATTACAACTAACAGATACAAATGTTACTTGTGCCACCAATAATCTCATTTGTATTCTCTGAATTTGGTCAAAACAAAACCAGGAATGTATAAATTGTAGTTTACGAAGAGCAGAAATACTTTTAAGTATTTGGACTGAGCAATGTGTATTTAAACAACTAATGTAAGAATCAATGAACTAGGTCCATGCTGTGTTTCAAGCTCACTGCACTGTTTCCACATGAGTCTGCCTGCATCATCTGTTGTCACTAAAGTGCTACCAGTGTACCTGGGGCTATAGCTATGAGCAATTTGAAAGTAACGTCTCAGCCAGAGACTTAAGATCCCAAACTCACTGTTATTCAAGAAAATCTCTTACTGACCTAGATCTGCCTCAATAATGATATAAGCTAAAACACAAAATGCAGGAAAGTAAAACTTATCTGGGCTGCACTCTGAAAACTAATGTAATTCTCTTCAGAGAAAAGAATGAGTCCAAGACTCAGAGGTACAATAGCTATAGTTTCCTAATACTTGCCAATGTAATGTGGTGTTGTATAAATTGTAAGAAAAAAGGGAAGGGGGCAATTTTTAAAAATCAATTTCCATATCAGCTCACAGGATAAGCATCTGCAAAAGCAGGAACGTGTTACACTGTGAGCACTAATAAATCAATAAAATTAGTCTTCTACTAAGCACATACTTCTTTCCAGTTGAATTAAGAGTAGTCGGGTTTGGAATTACAGTCGGAGTTATTAAACTACTACACTTGTTGAGAACAGAAATTCTGTTTTGTGTATCTGCAGGGTAAATATGTATAGGTTTTATGGCATTTCAATAAAGTATGTCCCAGAACATCTCTGGGCTACACTTTATATGAATAAATACAAACACAAAAACCTCAGTGGTACATCTAATGCATATTTACACAAATTAATTATTTCTTTAGGGAATCTTATGAAAACACCATAAAGCATAAAGTCCCCCAAGTATACACTGAACAGTGTGCATCCAGTTTTTCAAGTGCAGTGAGGTGACAGTAATGCTCTTAAAACTCTGTTTTCAAGATGCCAAAATCTATAATTATCAAGAGCCATTGTCCACCTGCTATGGTGCTAAGATGACTGGGTAGTATGAAAATCATGATATATTCTGTTTGCATGCATCTGTAACCTGCAAAACAATGATTTTAACTTCTCAACTTGCAGAATACATGCCATGTATTCAGAAGCTCTTTCACCATGTATCTGTGCCAAAGAAACTTAACAACCATCACAGGAAGACAATTACATTATCAGCAACTTAAGCAATATGGTTTATCTGTGACGTAGAAAAGCAATATGCAGCTTCCTTCCCTGCCAAGTGGTATGATCTTGGGGAATACAGAACAGGGAGAGTCAGTATTTAATTATAAAACTTTCTAGGACCAAAACAAGCCACAATAATGTGTAAAACCAGCGTACTTCTAGTTAGTTCTGGACAGTCCGATGCTAAATAGGATTAACACTTTCAAAAGAAAAAAGCAGTGGCTTTGAACTGAAATGCTAAAAAAAGATCCAGGTTCTTGTGGGATAGAATTCCTCTCAAAAGGAATGATTTAGAGCCAGCAACAGTAGCACTCAGCCACCAGGTTTGTCTCTCTTCCCTCCTACTAAGTCCTACACAGTTGCTTCAGCATTCATCTTAACACACTGACACTTGAACTCATGCCTTCATGAGAGAGGTAGATGCTGAAGCTCTATAAGAGACAATCAAAATCAAAGCAGCAGAAAAACATTTCACAACATCCTTTGAAAGACAAGAATGCTTCTGCTGAGCAGCTGGCTCATTACATGCATCTCCTTCCTACCCTTCTATGCCCAGGAGTATGGCAAGCTAAGAGCCACAGTACGAGATTAATACAGCCTTCGTGCTCTCTTTTAAGATGTCCCACTTAGCAGTGACTGGTTTTGCCAGCCTATGAAATTGCTAAATAAGCACCGTACAAGGTCTCTTCAATTAGTCCAAGATTGCAAGGCAACAGCGGATTTAAAAGGATTGAAATTAAACTATGACAATGGTCCTGGTAGTGCTATCCTGGAGGAGTTGGTCTGTGCTGTTTAAAGTCTTTATAATAGCCAGCATTTCTGGATGCAGCATATTTTGTCCAATAAATGCATAATGAACTAGGAAAAAAAACCCCACCAAGAGTATAAAAAGAATTAGCAAGACTATTACTTGAACCACAGTAGTACAGGGAAAGATCAGCAAAGCCCAAAGGACCTTTTTCAAAGCATTTTGAATTTTTCTATCTGTACTGATGTTTATTTTCCACTGATGTTGGATTGAGTTTATTTTATCTAAGACTTATATTTATCATATTCAGTATGTATCTGAAGGACTGTATGTTTCAGCAAAATACATTAAGCTTGTTTAACAAAAACAGGACAAAAAGATCATCTTTCCTCCTTGAAAAGTGTTTTGAAACCTTAAGCTACTACCAAACTGCAACTAAAAATGGGCAAATAAAGCCTCAAATTTGATATTGCCACTGTCCACATGAACATTCTGTGACTGAAAATAATGGGTGACTGCCTCACCAGAATTATGCAAGTAATTTTAAGAGTATAAATGGATACATATATAATTTTAAGTTACAAAGAAATAATCAGATTAAAACTCACCATCATGTGAATATTTACATCATAAACACCCTACAAATGCCTGCAGCAGAAATTTGTATCTGTGTCAGCAGCATACTGGTACTTTGAAGTCCCAATAAAATGTTAGGAGCCCTCTGTGCAGTAGGCGATGGGGGCAGAAGACAGTGAGAAAAAACTGAAGGCTCGAACAGAATTCAGCAGCTCCTGACAGCCACATCTGCTTAAAATATCCCAAACTGTCAAGGCAAACAGGGTAGCAAGCCAGTTTGGAAAAAAAAAAAATAAAAAAAAGTTGCAGCAGTGGGGTGGGGGGCGCAGAAATCAAAGAGGAAAATAATAATAGTACCCAAAAAACCCCTCAAACTCTAGAGGAACACATAGCTTGGACTTAAAACTGGAACACTGGTAATACTGGTCATGACCTCTTTCAAATGCTACACTTTGCAAGATGCACCAGAATGGGTTTTGGTGTTAATATTATTATTAGGCCACAGGACAGGATGTTGGAATTCCCACTCTGACTGATTTAATTCATTAGCTCAAAGTGATATTTTCCATCCCAGGACAGCACCTTGGCCATCAGGCTGCCAGACAGTGAGAGGTATGCCTCTTCCAGTGAGGCTTACAGAAGGACTCCACTCTGAATGACGCCCGAGTGTCCTCCATGAAAGGCAGAGATTGAAGTAATTAATGCGCTCCTGTGAGCTTTAGTAGTTATTGATGCAAATTCCTTACCCAAATCAGAGTAAGGACCTGAAACATGTGCTACTTTCCAGGTGAATCTCCTTACACAGGTGTAACAGACAGCACTCTCATTCTTCATGACAGCAGCTGACCTCAAATAGACCTCTAACTCAGGACAGGATAAAGAATTCAGAAAACTGAGCAGAAATAAGCTGTGACATAGCAAAACCTGAGACACAGCAAAAGCTGAGAGACCCTTAGTCTAAGTGGTTCTTCCTTAGCTTCCTGCCCTCTGAAACTCCCAATTTATCATACAGGTGACTGCAAGCACTCCTGTCCCTGAGAGGTAAGATACTTAAGACGTGCAGGTAAAATTTGGGGACAATAACAATTTTTAATTACTTTTGAGGCACTGATAGGCAGCAAACAGACTACAAATTACCTGAAGAGGTAATGCTCTTCTTGAAAACAATACTAAAAAATCTCTCTAGCAGTCCTTCTTTCATTTAGTTTTGTAACATGATCAATGCAAATGATTTCTAAGACTGATGAAAGCCTAAACAAAATCCTTTTCTCATTACATGAAAATGAGACTGTAAATGTGTCTGTAAACCAGAAAGTCACACAATTTAGTTCTCTCCACAGAATGAAATGCAACATAACCCCCAGAAAGGATTTTGTAAGTGAACAAAGAGAAGTATAAATTAGTAAAATTCAAAAGGCTTAAAACAGGTCAGAATTAACTTAAGTGAATGATAACACAGGCTCCAAACACCAGAACTGGTAGTGTTTATTAGCAGAACTGGGTCCAAATACATCAGTAGTGGTTCTCAAAAAAGCAAGAAAAGCTGATCTCTGGATAAAGCCGTAATTTAAACTTGGAAGTTTTGTTCGATTTCATGCTTACCTGACCATAAAGTGCCAAAAATGCATCCATTTCTATATTTTCCAGGAGATCTTCAAGCACCACACAATTCCATTGCTCATCTCTCAAGCTGAAGCGAAAGACAGAATTAACATTGAAATCCTCCCAGGCACAATGACTTTTATAGGAAACATTATCTGAAAGTCATCCATTCAGGAAGTGTGTCTTTCTGTCAGCCAAATTGTGTGAGTAGCGTAACTTCTAAAATAAACCAGCTTTTCCTCCTGTCTCCCCTGAACCACCAAGCAAACATCAGAGCAGAATCTAAGGCTATGCTCTTGCACACAATTCAAATCTGGAATCGCTCCAAAGCATTACGATCACATCCACTCCCACACTCAGCTTCACACTTCATGGGAAGTTGTGGATCTTTCTGTTGATGGAATATAGGAGTAAACAGTTAACTTCCTCACTGCTGGTGATATTTTGTTTGTTTGTTTCTGGACCAACTCACAAAATCACCGATATGCCACTGGGGAAAAAGTACTAAACTGTTTTCTTCCATTATATTTTCAGGTATGTAGTACAGACCAGTTGCAGTTTCTTTGAAGGCTTCACTGCTGTATCTCTGCAGTAGTACCCGCAAACGAGTAAGCTACCTGCTTTTCTAAGGACTTTTTACTCCTGCAATGGGAGAGTTGTTCATCTACATCGAGTAGAGCTCCAGCCCTTTCAGAGTTAAAACAGACTTAAGAGTGCCTATCAACATCAACTGTTTCACAGAAAACTCTCTTTGTAATGGAAAGCACTCTCTCAGGATTTTACACATACCTTGAAATGTGATAGGCTTTGCAGACATGCAATACATATGGAAATTTAATTCCTAAGTCCTGTAACCCTAGTAAATGTAATGTAATACTTCACAGTTTTGCAACTTATCACCAACTCGGTAGGCAATCTTCACAAGATAGATACATCTATGGAACTGCTAAGAGGTATTTTTTTTTCTGACTGATATCTTTACTTAAAAACTGGTCAGTGAAAAATGAAATTGAGTCTGTCTCTGACAAAGAATTTATATATCACTTCAAAAATGACTACATGACAGGGAATTGTCTATAGTGTGACAATGGAGGTGGAAATTCAATTTAAATGGTTTCAGCTACTTCCTCTGACCCCATCAGATTAAGTTTCATTGAAGTTCCTACCTGTCTCCTTGGGAGACAAAGGAACAGAATTGAAATTCTTTTTCCTCCTTGGTGCTAGGAAGTATTATTATTTTTCCACTGCCCCCATCAAGAAATGGTGTTTTCTATGCAACATATCACAATCTATATGTAAATAAGTTATTATTTCATGTTTCTTATTTCAACATTCCCAAGACTCCTCAGTTATGCTCTGGGCCACATCACAAAAATGCACTATTCAAAAATAGATGTTTAGTTCCTTCCCAGCACAGCAGAATATTTAGCCTGCTCTCTGTCTGTGATATCTGACTATAAGGACTGCAGTAACTTAGAAAAACCTGAGAACAAAGCACTTACCTTTGCTGGTGGAGATTTACAAATTGACTACATTTATTCATAGCCTGTCTTAGCAGAACTGTCACCTGTCTGTCTGCATTCATTTCCACAGCTTCACTTGCAAGTCCCAATCCATCTGGAGTCCACCTCTGCCTACTCATTAGATGCTGCTGCTGCTGTTGAGCTGACTCCTTATGCAATATCTCGTACTCCAGCTTCCTGTCAAGTTCTTCAATCTCCTAGAGGTTGAAATCATGTAATGATAAAAAGTCATAATTTAACTTTGAAGAATAAATTTAATTTGGAGTGAAGAAAAAAGATGGTATCAGGATTCCTGATATTAGTCTACTCATTTCTCGTTCTATCCAGCCACTTGCAGTCATTACACTTTCCAATTCATTGCATGGATTCAGTAAACATGACTTGCACGCTATGAACATCAGAACAATGCCAAAAGATATGAATGCATTGTCATTGTGTTAAAGGTTGATGCTCTCTTGAAATATTCCCCTGTAGAGGATGTATAGGAACTACACCACCAGCATGTCTGAGAGCCAAACAAAGGAATGGCACTATTAGAACTCATTTAAAAGCTGCATAAAGCCACTGAAACAGCTGACTAGTTCTAGTTATACTGAATCAACAGCTAATATCAAAGAGATTTGATGTTAAAAGACAATAATCCACTTCTACTGTGATAAAATTAGGGTTAAAATACAATGCTCTAAAAACCAAAAAAGTTAAAACCACAACTCTTAAGTGGACTGGATCCCTCACGCCAAAGATCTCTCTTTGGTGAGAGCCAACTAGGTATCAGAAGGAAGGCTTCATATCCAGTTTTCTGATATATCAGTGTTAATCACAGAATCATAGATTGTTTTGGGTTGGAAGGGACCTTAAAGATCTATTTTCAAGCTTTAAGTTGCTTAATATCTCAGTGTTCTACTTCCCAACCTGTATCTTGGAGAAAATGCTGAATTCTAACCTATTCCTCCTCAGGTGTATTCACACTAAAGATTCATTGGAGCACAGGATGTCTAAGTAAGTTTCCGCTCCCCAGTCACCAAGATTTGACACTAGACCTTAGATCCACTCTCCTAACACCAAATTCACCTATAGCCAGATGTGTTTGTTTCACTGATTGACAAAATTACCACTGATGTCATCAGCATTAGGGAGTCCTGTATAACCCGGCACAATCGTTTTAAAGTAACTGGTGTCAAAATTTTCCAGCTAGTGGGACAAAAAGTTGGACAAAAACAGAGCAAGAGAGAGAAGTTCGATCACCAGGAAACAGTCCCTGTACACCAAGCCTAACAGGCACTTTAAACAATGCCTAAAATATTTTTTTTTCCCCAAAATAGGACTCAACTCAGTTTTTGTACATTGGATAAAAGAATCCAGTGTTAGCTACTCTAAATCTCTCTTCAGCCTCACTTTCAATTCTTTATCTATTCAAGGACAAAGAAACTAAAAGCAACCACTTTGCAGAGTCCCTTCACACTTACTGCATAGAAGGCAATAATTCCAAATTCAATTATTTTTAATAATCCATCTACATACAACTTTCACTATTTCCTACGGATTTAATACAAATCTAAGAAAAACTGGAAGCATATAAGCATTCTAAATGCCATTCTAAGAAAAACTCTGTAGAAATGACAGTATTAAAATTTAACTAGGAGTTTTCACAGCAATAGCTGTCTAATGATGCCCTCTAGCAAAGAGGTTTTGCTCTTAAAACCCCATTTTGTTTGTTCTACTCCAGTGCTCTCCCAAGCCTCACTTGGATGGCTGCAAATAGCAGATGTGAAAAAAAATTCCTTATGAATACAGAGCACTGAAGTATTAAAAAAAAAAAGATTAGAAAACTGGCACATACCAAGTATGTAATAAAGACAATGATGGGAAGAGGCCTTTCCAAAGTTTCTGCTATTTAAACTGTATGAGAGTGCTTAGAGGGAAATGGGCAGGTAGAAAGCTGTATATATAATCTCTAAAACTCGATGATTGAAGTGTATTGTATGGTTATGGATTTTACTATATGGACATCACTACAACATGAAAAAAAACTGTAACACAGTAATGACTCACAACTACTTCCCAGCTGCATTCCTGGTGATCAATAAAATCTTAATATTAATTAGTTACCAAAATACTACTGTTTCTGACTGTAGATCTCTGATGCTACTATAATAAAAAGAAATAATAATACTAATACACAGTCTTCCCTGGTGCTAATGCTTCTCTTTGTTTCTTTTACTCAGTGCATTAAAGTACATATAATTACAGACATTAAAGGCTGGATCCCCAGAAGCTGCAAACCAGCCCAGCTATATCTAAGCCAAATAAGGTACTGTGATAGTTGCTGTCTCCTAACAGTAATATTTCCTTTTCACAACTTCATTACTCACAGGTTTATGTGCTTCTAAAATCTGAATACATTCCAGTTTTGACAGCGTTTTTGATGTGCTCAGTTGTTCAAAAAGCAGAGCTTGTACGCTTGTGACAGCAGTGTACAGGTCCAACATTTTGGATTTCTTAACAGCCTTTTGAAAGGCTACAGAAGCAATATACTCTCCAAGTTTATTTTCCAGATCATACAGCTGATGCTCTTTCTCAAGCAGCAACTCGTACTTAACCTAAAATGCCAAACCACAAAAGACAAGATTAACAGAAAACTTTTAATTTTTACTACTCTGTAATTAACAAGCAGGATTAAAGCAGTAAAGAAATCAATACTGTTATCTTATAAAGTGATACACTGTTTTTTTATAAGTGCTTTTAACATTAAATTCCAAGATTTTACTCGGTTTAAGCTATCAAAAAAAATAATACAGTAAGGTTAGGTATTTCAAAGAGATCAGGTTTTGTTTTAGGGTGGCCATAACTTTAATATTATACATAACCTAAAACAGAGGGTTTATACAATTTTTAACAATAATAAAAGTAAAAATTAAAAATATAAATAAATTTATGCATATCTATGTGATTGCTTAAATGGAAAAAAAATTACATCCTTCTGTTCAGCAAAAATATAACATTTGTAGAAAGACTATTTAGTTTCAATTGGCAAGTGTCAGTTAATACTGACCAATGAAATTCAGCCTACTCTTCTTCAAGCAAATAACCAAAAATTCTCTTACATAAACCAAAGTTAAACTATAAAATAAGAGTCTACTGGTAATGGATTTCAAACAAGGTTAAAAATTGATTGAAGGGTCATCAAACAGGATTCAATGAAAATTACTTAACTCAGTAACTATGTTGCTGCCACCCATCTGATGGGACATCCAGGTGAAAAGGTGAAAGGCAAGCACAGCACACACAATGCAATGTGACTGATGAGCTCTCCATGCTATGCCACTGACATCAACAGCCACGATATTGCCACTGCATGTCCTGTTTGTGCAGGACAATGTGGATAGCAGTTACCCTCTTTAGATGCTTCCACCTGAGCTTGTCTCTCTAAGTTCCCTTTATAGTCAAAGAAAAGGAAAACATATTTCTTGGTATGTTTTGTATCCTAAAAAATATGTTTCCGCTGAAGTGTAAGTGTGGATGTCTAGGTTAGACATTGATGGCTACACTGCATCTCAAACATTTGGGCAGCTGAATCCTCAAAGACAGCAAATAATCATCAGTTTAGCTTTATTCTCTTCCCTGTATTATCCACACAGGCCCAAAAGTTGGATTGTAATAGAGAAAAGACAGAGAGACAAAGCATGTGCAACCATGGGAGCTGCAGCTCCACTAATTGGTGTTAATCACAACTGCTGCCCTACACCCTGGATTTAGAATAAAGCGAAGCACAGAAACAGCCCCTCTGTACTCTGCTGGGTAGCAAGAGTGCAGGGTTTTTCCTCACTCCATCTCCAAATTCTCTTTTGGTCCTGATGAATCTAATATGATAGGTTTCATAGCATAGAAAAAAAAAAGTTTTAGAAGTTTCCAGTATTATGTATTTTAACAGCAACGCTTAAGTGACTGACATCTGTGACACCATGGAAGAACCACAGCCATGAAAGGAAGCATCTCAAAAACTTTTAAATAAGTTTGGGTTAAACGGCACCTGAGAGCAGAAATTCACATTTGCATTCTATGGAAACTGTTCACCCCATCAAGTTTTGCCTCTCTCTTAAAGAGCAGGCAGAGGTTAACTGAGACACCTACACGGTTATTATTCTAGCGTGGTAAGCACACTGTGGTATTGCTGTCATACCAGCTGTCTTAAATCTTGCTACAGTTTTACCAGTCTATAAAATATGAATAATAATGACCAGCAGGATTTGTCCTGCAGTGTCAACTACACACTGTAAAGATGAACTGCAGGCTTTAGACACTGTATAACTTCCTATTGGCACATAATCTGATTTTGCCCCTCAGCGTATCTTTGCACGACGAGATATAGTAGGTACTCAAGACACTAAAACCTTATCAGCTTTCTACTCATGCTAATCAAAATTATACATTATTGACTCTATTCATGATCATCTTTAAAGGAGCATTTAAGGAAGACTTCCACCAAGTTTTTAGATCCCTAATATGATAAATATGTAACATAATGCCCACGAATTTTCTCTGGAAATGTTATGGATACAAGACTTGTTAAGAGCGACTGTGTATCATACAAATTCTATTACCCAGTAGATTGAGCTAAATTTAAAATGTGATTTGGAACCAAAGATGCATGTGCTATTCTCATGCTCATGTGATACTCTCCAAAGTTTCCATTACATTATTTGTAAAGTCCTTGAATGCAAGAGGTGGAAGATTACCTTCAGAAAATATTTCCTACTAACGTAAATTAAGCCAATTATAAGACAAAGTAAGAAATCGTCCTACAGACACAAAGTAGAGGCAAGATTCATTCTCTTTATATCTGTAATAAACGCCCATCTTAACAGAGAGACACTATCTCTCAACATTACTATTAATCCAAAAATTGATCTTGAATAATGTAGGTGTGTGATACTAAATAATAAATAAGCATACGGGTTACAAATAAAAATATGGATATTTGAGTTAGGAGAAGAATTCAACTCAGAGATCAAACTGGGAATATGATAAACAAAATCCTAAAAACTAAGCTTTTATTTTTGAACATGAGAAGTAGAGTTTTCCAGCGAAACGCAAAATTGGAAGTTTATGGAAAAAGAGCTGAGCTGCCTTCCAGTACTTATTCAAAAAAGTAGATGACATTTACCTTAGAATAGATTCAGAAATACCTATTGCTTCTTTCTATGTTTCAGTTTTCAGTAGCAAAAAAGAAATCAATAACAATACAGATAGGTTATATATATATATCTTCATTCTTTGCAGGCATGCAAGAAACCTATTAATGTGAATTTGAGGCCTTTTGATTTGTGTAGAATGTTTTTTATTGAAAAGCAGGTAACTAACATCTTTAGCACCTCTAAACTCACAGTAGCTCATAGACATTCAAAGGTGTACACTGTACTCTAGCAGCACCAGTCGAAAATCAAAGATAAAAACTTCAGTCACAACATTGATATAGATTACATGAGACAATCAATCTCACCCAAATTCATTTTTTTTGAAGAATTTGTTTGTTGCTTTGTTTTGGTTTATTTATCTTGTCTAAAGCAAATCTATTTTCAAAATCCAAAGTGTTATTTCAAGATATTCTTCTGAGCCAATTACATATCAGTAAGGCCTAGAAGCAAGACTATTTCACACCTCAGTGCCAAGGGAAATATTTAAGATGATGATGATGATAATAATAATAATAATAATAATAATAATAATAATAATAATAATAATACCTGTGCACAAGACTAATTCCTCAAACAAGTTTTTGCTCTGAAAGGCAAGTTGAATTGTTGTACTACTGATCCTTCTGACACAAGACAAAGTTCTCAAAAACCATCAGCAATTTTCAGGACTATATTGTCCAACTGTCCAATTTTAACATCTCAGTTGTGAAGTTTCCTCTTGACTTGCCCTCACCTCTCTTTTCAGTAGTGAATATTGTTGCAGTCTTAGGTTATTCTTAAAGACAGAATGGCATGGAAGTGAGTTCTTATTAGTAGAAGACACCTTCACAAATACCAGACGAAATAGCTTCTAAAAGAAGGCAAGGAATTTGTAACTGATTCAGTGAGCCAATTAATACTTCAGTAACAACAACTGCTGTCTAGTAAGGTTCAGGGAGAAGCATTGCTACAACAGATACCACTTTGAGGGGCAATATATGTTAGAAATGAACCTGGTTGGACAAATAATACCACACATCACCTTTCAAAACTTTGGCAATATTGAGTTTTTAGTTTACTTAAAAGCAGGAAAATGAAGATGGATAAGAAAACCAAATTCTTTATCGAAAGACACTGAGTTATGTAATTATGATTTTCATTACAATAGCACCTATTCAAGGAATGGGAAAAAAAACTCAAGCAGACTTATCTGACTAAAAGTAAACAGGTCTATTCTCAAAAGGACTAATGCTTTAGAGTCTGGGATGCTCCTATTCAATGTATTAGGGTTAGCTTCTTAACTAACTAAAATTATTACAACACTACTGGCTTGAAAGAGTTAAGACAACATGCACACACTGAGGTGTCTAAGATATTGCCTACCAGAATATTTTTATAATATCTCAAAAAAAGGGGAAAATATTTGCTTGAGACATGATTAGTTTTATATGGCACATAATTAGTAAGTAATACCTGAAGGCTGCCTTTGTGATTTAGGAAAGGGATGTGCTATAAACCTCTAAAAATGCACATAAAAAAAATTACACAGAAATATTTTGACAGGTGTGCGCACATAACTGAATTTGAAGCTTGCTTCTTTCTTCACAGAGGCTTAGTTTCAGTCACAAGGATTTTAAATGAGTTATACATAGATGAAATCTGGGGATGGATGAATGAATAATGAATAGATGAATGAGTAAATGAGTGATAACCTTTAGTGTAAGCTTGAACCCATTAAAATGAATAATGAATAAGGATGGAAATGCAGTTTGACAACTCAAGTTCACTTACAAGGAGACATAAGAATGTATATTTTAATTGTGGCTGAATTCAAATGCAAAAGAGTTACCATTGATGACAGAAACACTTAACATTTGTCAACCACGTCAAATAACAGGGATTTTATATGTTATGTTCAGTATATTCCATGAATCATAATATTTATGGTCCAAACTAAAAACTAGGCATTATTTGCATATTACTAATTTCGAAGCCATACGTTAAGCATGCCCAAACAAGAGGGATGGAACATCTCTCCTATGAAGAAAGGCTAAGGGAGTTGGGGTTGTTCAGTGAGAAGAGAAAGCTCCAGGAAGACCTTACTGCAGCATTTCAATACTTAATGAGGGCTTTCAAGAAAGATTGGGACAGATTTTTAGCAAGTCCTGTTGCCACAGGACAAGGAGTAATGGTTTCAAACTAAAAGAGGGTAAATTTAGACTAGATATAAGAAAGAATTTTTTTACAATGAGGGTGATGAAACAGTGGCTCGGTTGCCCCCTTTCTGGAAACATTCAAGGTCGGGTTGGATGGGGCTCTCAGCAAGCTGATCTAGTGGAAAGCGTCCCCACTCATTGCAGGGGGTTTGGACGAGGTGACCTTTAGAGGTACCTTCCAACCAACCCAAACCATTGTATGATTCTATAGGAATGATGTTCCGCTTCATCATTCAGAATCTATTCAACATTAAAAAGTAAATTAACTGCTCTTAAGCAAACACTGCATTACTCAACTGGTACTACTCTCTATCTACTCCTTGCCACCTGAGCTTCTTTCTGCCTCTTGTCAGCTCTGAAATCACAGCTCTGCAAACAGAAATACACTTGTGAAAAATAAAAGACTGCAAGTAGACCTGACATCAGGCTGACAGAAAAGGTGATTTCAGTAGAAGCTGGATCAAATATTGAATACAAACTAAATCATAAACTAGTTATAAACCAATATCCCCAGCCATTCTTGAAGTCTTTCACCATACCAAACAGAAACCTGTAGAACCCTACTTGACATTGTACTATTTGACATATAATTGAGTGTCAAACTACGTAAGTTATGATGAAACCTTTCCTGAACATTTGCTGCTGACTCCACCTGCAACATTCAAACTACACAAAACATTGCCAATGCTGTACGTGCCCCATTTCTTGAAAACACCATATTTAGTTCAGACTAACTGCTAACTAGTGTTGTTTCTGTCCTAAATATTAAAAATAAAGGCAATAATCCGAGAATGTTCTTGATTACTTGCAAACCCAAAGACATTTCTCATGCAAGTATTGTTATTGAGTTTTTTAAGCTCAGCAGGGAAAACAGACAAATGAATGTCAGTATTTTTACCACTGCATTTCTTCTGAGATAGGTAACTGCTATTTCAGAAAGCATCAGCTACTTCCTCATGTACCAGACAGCTCAAAACAGCCAGGAAACACAAAAGAAAAAGATACAGTTCGCTTTTGAAGATTTTCACAGCAAGGTCAGTGATAGTCTCAGGTGCTCCAAGACCAGGCTTCAAACTTCTTGCTGTGGCCTCCCAGCTCACCACCTGCTGTCTATGATTAGTTTTTCTCTGTCGTGACTATTTTACAGTATCGCAATACACATCCCGCTGCTGTTTTCATAAGCATTAGCTGGAAACCATTTTACAGCCACCCTGTAGCGAGACAGAACCTGGGACACCATATGAAGTGTGTAGTAGTGAGGGCAGGAGAAACGCAGCACAGCTGTATTGCTCCATTGTCCTCTTCCCCCATCTTGAATTGGCTACTTCAAATGGATAATTTTGAGTGAGATAATAAAAACCTTCACAGTGTAAAAATTAGAAGTTGGAGATTCTTTATGAGGAACGAGGTAGCAGATTGTGACAGCCAAAAGAAACAAACTCTGTTTCTGTGATCAACACAAGGTTTGTTGTTTGTACTTCTGTGTTCTAATGACAATGTGTGAATTAACAATTTTCCTTAACAATAGTTTAGTTGCTTTACTGGGAAAAGCCCAAAGCATTTGGCTTTTTATAACTAATGTGCAGCCGTACAATTAGAACAACAGGTATGCCAGATGGTGCATATAAAACTGAAACAATGAGGCTTAGGGAATCTAACTTCCAATTTTAAAACAAGATTCTAACAAAAACATAAGGCAATACTCGTACCAAACAAGTATTCAGTACCTTTTGTAATGTAAGAGCTTAGCCTATACTCTGTTGAACTTTCAAGTAACACTACAAAAGAAACTTAAATTTTGGAGGCCAGGGCACTAGGTATAGAAGCCAAAAGTTTAAATGCCTCCATTAAAAGATTCTTGGACCAGAGTTATTACTTTATTAGAGTGCCACAATACACTTGCCCCCTTGTTTCATTCTTGCCCAAGCACCTGCTCTCACCTTCAAAGACTGGGTGCTGGACTAGATAAACATTTGCTTCTATCATAGTGACCAATACTAACAACGTGTTGCTCTCACATAAAATTGAAATGATTTCTGAATGAACATGTTGAACCAGTATTTTTCATTCCTTAGAATACAGGTACAAAAAGCACAGGAAAAGGTATAAAAGCAGATTTTTGTCCAAATTGATACTAAAATTGATATTGCAATGACTCGTGAAACTTTTTTATCTACCAATTTTAAATCCCAATGACATCTGCTTGCTCTGCATAGTTCTTACAGCTATGTACTACCTGAGTCCAAAACAGTCATCACTGTTAACATTCCTCTGACATACAAAAGTAGTATTACCCATATTTTACAAATGGGAAAGAGGAGAGAAAACAGGACCTCACAGAACATCAGCTGCTACAGAAGGAAAACGCCTCCAAAATCCTATGTTGGCACTGGCCCTACTCATTCCTAAGGATTAACTTCACACTGGGCCCAGGAGTTTTTCAAAAGATCCCTCCCTTTCAATAAGCTCTGTACAAATAAATTCAGCCTCTTTCCAAGAAGTCCTTGGATCCAAGAACCCATTTCCGGGTTTTAAGTAGCATTAAGAGAGGTCCAAGAACTAAATCTTGCTCAAAGGAAGTACGCAGTGAAGCACCTTCTGTGTTTTGAAAGCCTTATTAAGAAAACCAGAAGATCTAGACAAGTCTTGCAATCATAAATATGCCAACTGGAGAACTAAAGAAGAAAAAAGGGTGAGACATTAGATCAGTCTGTAGCTAAGGTGTAAAAACTAAAAGAAAGCCAAAACTACTAAGCTTGAAGCACAACATCTTGACAAATGCAGGCAAGAGCAGAGAGATGCATAATGCCACTAAACCTCATGCGTTTTTTAGCTGGTTCTTATTCACATTGACAGGAAACTGTCATTCTTTAATCACTAAGGGTCTTGGTTTTGACCTCAGTACAGAAGAAGCATGCACTTACCTTATTCAAATTTTCATCTTTCACTGAGTCTTCATAAATCAAAATTTTGTCCAGTAAAGATTTCTTCAGAATATCTATCTTATTTCTATTCCTGGATCCTGTTCTTTTCACTTTACAATGCTGCTGTAAGACGACGAGCACAAAATACTTAATTTGTAAGAGGTATATGAACATGCTAACATTAAGATTACTACTGGCTATCAGTGGAAGATCCTCCAATTAATGAAACACATGGCAAGGATGAATTTCACTAAGAAAATGTTTCTGAAATGAAGATGCTGCCTATTGATCCAAAAGACCCCTTTCAGACATTCAGAGAAAGTTGGAAATTTCATTTTTAATTTATTTCAAGCAGAATTATATATTCATCCTTTCTATGACATCTGTTGACACATAGATTTGATTTTAAGTAATATTACCAGTAATAATAAGAGAAGACTAACTGATACATTGTCTCCTCAGCACAGTTAGAAATGAACCAAGAATATTAATTTAAGAACTACATTGTTTTCAAGACACATTATATGAATCACAAATGAACCATGATAGTATTAAGGGGCACCGTTCCATGTAATCAAATTATTCTTGACCTTTATATTTCTTTACTAGAATATCAACTAAGTATAATGTGCTCCTGGGGAAACAGTAACATCTGTTCAACTATAAGGCTTTGCAAAGTCTTTTCCCTTCTTTAGTACTTTAGAAACTATTAAGGCTTTGAACTAGGCTAACTCCTAGTACAATTACCTCAAGTTAGTTTATGCATTTAGAAAACATAATTGAACAAAAACAAACCAAGGGGAAGTCCTCCTTTTTATGATGGTATTGTATACACTTTTTTCCCCTCCTATTTAAGAATTGAAAATAATTTATGATTCCACTTTTACATCAAACACCCCTCACCCCTTTCCTACATGAAGACAGTGTAGGACATTCTGCTAAAACAGCTCCCCAGATCTTTCCTTGATTTAGCGTACATCCTCATACTGACTCCACATTGTTCCCACCTGTTTATTGGTCATTGCTAAATTCTGATCAACTTTCAGCAGTTCTGTGTCCCTCCGCTCGACCTCAAAATCCTGAAGCAAGGTTCTTGCTCTTATCTTGGGCCAAGCCAAGCTGCTGTCCACCTGAGAGAAGCAGCAGTGCAGCTCTTGCCTCATTCTAAGCAATTCCTCTTCTGACAGCGAGAGAGGTAAACTTAGAAGCTGCCTGTTAAAAAAATGAAAGCCATTTGTTGTTCAGTGGTATGGCCAATTTTACATAAAAGGGAAGAGGCATGCACACAAATACTTTACATGACAACCATCATCTTTTTTTCTCTTATTCATATATCAGTTACTGATTCCACTCATAGGACTAAGCTGCATGTTCAAAATATCCTTGAGGATACTTTACATTCTGCATACAGAACTTCCTGGACTGTAAAACTTCCATTTTCAAGGGGAAACAGCTTTTGAATATTTTTAAAAAATAAATATTTTTAGCACATTTCCTATGCACAGTACACTTCCACCTCTTCAGACTCTACAAACCTAAACTTAGGGCTGAAATCGAGACAAAAGCTTCCCGTAAAGCCTCCCTGTGCTGTTTCCCAGCACTCAGCAGTCACAGCTACTGCGAGGCAAAAAAAATAAAAGAAAAGCATCTATTATAAACTCATATATGTCATCTCTCCCATCACTAAGTCACAAGGGTTCTAGTCATTCTTTGTAAAAAAGCTTTTAGCAGCCTAAACAACAGGGAATATATTTTAGCAGTAATGTGAATCACTCAAAGTCCCCATTCTCTAGAAGGAAGGTTCTCAACACATAAGCCTGGGGAATTGATCCTCAGGTCAACATGAAGCTGACTTAAAAATAAAGCATGCTACAGTGTAAATTCATCTTCCAGTTGAGACTAACCTTAGACTACATTCATCTTCTTATCTTGTGACTGAAATACTGCCTTATGATTATTTGATAAAAAATAGCAGAATTTTTCATTTGGAAATTTTCTCTGTTTTCCAAAAAAATGCATTTGTATTTAAAGCATGAACAGTATATTTATTTTGAAAAAAAAGGTTTCTTTAAAAAATATTTTATACTGTATGTTATATATGATGCTTTTATCAGTATATCACAGGCCTATACCACCTCATCATTTCACTAAAAGATCTGAATTTAGAAATCTTTATTTCTGTTTACTGATTCAGCAAAGGACAGCTAAATCCTAAACTAAAACATTTTTAATGCATAAAGGTTTTTGCTTAAAAAAATTACTTCCTTTAATGCAATATTTCTCCAAGCAAACATGTACAGTATACTTAACCATTTCTCATGTTGTCTTAGACTTCTGGAAGAAAATTCATACTATTATATATATCCATATATCCATATATATAGACAAAGATACAAAAGAAAACAGAGCAAAACAGTTTTGTCACATCTGTGTTTAAAAGACTTTAAGCATCAATGAGCTCCATAAATACTTTGGACTAACTCACGGTCTCTTTGATAAGTAACAAAAATGAAAAGCCATCATTCAAACCAATTCTTTGTGAAAACTAGATAGCAGATGTGAACATAAACATGAGAGCTGGCATCTGTCTTCAAAATATCAAAACTGACAGACAGTGGAATGAACATCAAGACAGTGACAGTTTTTAAGAGGCTTTTCATATAACATGTGCAAATGCTGTGGTTTTTGTATATATTTCCCAGTATTTTAAAAAACCCAAATGGCTTACTGTTGCTGTAAATAAAGACAGCATGTATCAAACACAACAGGTGACACTGCAGGCTGAAACACTGCTCGTGCACGTCTGCTCTCAGCAACGTAAATAGGAGATAATAAGACAAGTTAGAAAATACATAAAAATGGCTTATAGGAAAGTATTTAAAATACTGAAAAAATACAAAGGTAGTGAAATTAGAACCAAAATAAGACATACATGGATTTTTTTTCTTTAACAAGGCAAACATAATAGGCAAGTTTTCTTTGTATATTCCTGTTACATGGTTTTACACTGTGCAAGAGGCAAAATTATAAAGATGCTGTCTGCAGAAAACTGCCGATGCAAATCTGTTTTGCTTTAAAGAAGAGAATGAAGGAGAAACCTTTACTAATGCTTTCCAGTCCCCCACTCCCCCTTCCCTGTTCAATGCCTTATGCCCAGCACTTTTGCTCCACGGTTGCTTCCCCTAAAGATGCAATTTTTATAGCAGACTATTTTTTTCAAGTTCACATGTCTCTAATAATGTCTGTTATTAAATAGATGTCGCATAAGAAATGAAGTACTGTAAATATTCAGTTCATGAAACAACTACGCATAAACATACTTCAAAGCTAAGAAGAAAGGTTAACAAATGGTGCAAATTTCTCAGGGACTTTCTGACCAGTCTGAGAGGCACCACACATAACAACTCTTGGCTGCAGCCTTGGTCTTTCCCTGCACAACATCTCCCAACGGTGGGAAGGTCATCGCCTGCCTTCCCACCTCCCCAGGGTCATGTTGTAGCAGGCAGCAAGGGCCATAAGGTGCAGCCAGAGTTTGCAAACATCCCTGCAACATCTCCCATGTCGTGATGGTTCTCTGGTTCAGGGCTCACTGCCAGGGGCACTTAGTCTGCAGGCCATATCAGCCAAGTCTGATGCATGGAGCGCATGAGCTGGAAACGTAGGTTACCAGGTTGTGTATTTATGGAACATGTAGAAATATTGTGGCAGAGCTTAAAATGCACATACCTGGTGATTAAGCCTTGGCTGGTTGATGGAAGGAACACATTGAAATTGGATGTGGGGCTGATTAGGCCTCACATACTAAATGACATTTCCAAAGTGGGGACTTCTGAGAACAGGCGGAGAAAAACAATGAAAGATGTGCAAGTGAAACCTGCAGAGTGAATGGAAGTGTAAAAACATCACTCCACATCTTTGCTTTCAAAATTGCTGTTTCCCAGGATTTTCCCTGCAGTGCTCACCCGTTGGCAGTGCAGGGGCTGAGCACTTGCAAAAAATCAATTCCTAAGTGCATGACAGAGAAGTGATCATTAGGAATCATACCCAGACAGGTGTGAAAACTAGTTCATGTCTATTTGCAATAATAACTAATAGAAGAGTGTACAGAGATACTTGCATGAATACTGACTGTTCCCAGCTCCTTATTTTTTTTTGTTCCAAAATACTGGTTTCCAGTTCTTGGCTTAGCTTCTGCCTGGTGAGATGAAGCAGCTCTTCAGCAGCCATGCTCTTGTCACGCTCCTCCCTTTCCAGCTGTTCATGTTTAACAATCATCTCTTTTTTATGCTCCTCCACAGCTTCTAGCAGGAACCCCTTTGGCACATTGAGCCTGACCAATTCTTGCACAAATACTCCACACTGAACACGTTTAAGCTCTTCAACAGTTTTTTCTGTTACGTTAAATAGAAGCTCTTTCAGGTCTTCACTGGCCTCATTGTCAAGCTTTTCAGTAAGCTCTTCAAATTCAGTGGTGTGATCACTCAGAAGATTTTTCCAGTGGCTCAGGTAGTGAGTGATCTCCTTAGTAGATTTGAAGAGGTCTCCAAGCGAGAGCTGCTCCTTCTGATGCTCTTTCTGTTGATTCATTTGCCAAAAGGAGGAAAAGGTTAAGAGACAGAACATCTCAAATTGTAGCTGTTTAAGTATATATTTCATAGCAACACAAAACATCCTGTTTTTGTTTCTCAAAACTGCTTTTCAGTGTCCAAAGACTTACCTAGCCCTCAACATGATGGCTTTGTGTGCATCTAGCAGGCCGGTGATAATTCAGATTATTGTCAGATAGAAGGGCTAACACAGGCCTGTGATAATTTGGATTGTTGCTAGATAGAACGGCTAGCACATAATTAAATGCATGATCTTGTCTTTTGACAACCTCAGTTGGCTGAACTGTAACAATCTGGCAGCATTCCAGAAGTGAATGTGGATCAAATACCAAGGAGGAAGTGGAATAAAAAAAGAAGGGGGAGGAGGCGAAATAATGTTGGGGTCTTTTATCTTATTTTATCCACCTTGCAGCATGCAGGAATTTCACTAAAAGCTAAATCAAAATCAAAGCTACCTATGCTGAACATAAACACAACAAATAGAATCTCCATCATTATACCTGCTGTCTCTCCTTGCACTGGTATCTGCTAAAGAGCAGAAAACACTGAAACACATATCCTGCAAAAGTTTAAAATCTCACCTAACTTTGGTCATCTAAAGAAATATCTTCTAATCCACAATAGTTTTCTTCTATATCCTTTAGACAGAGAAAGACAGGGACCTTTGTATATAAGCTCCCTCCCATTTATCTTAGATCATTTGTAAGTCATCTTCCATTACAAGATGATTTTGGAGCTCTTGGAGTTAGCCTTGATTTTTAGATGGCTGAGGCAAGGTGAGAGGAGTCCTACCAGAAGCAACCAGAGGGTCAGCATCTTTTAAATAATTTGGGTTTGTAGCTGTAAAAGTCATTCAAGTCACATGTAGCCAAGAAACCCACAGAAAATAATGACTGCACACAGTTGAAAACAACAGACACTCATTCCCATCCATGTTCATGGCGCTGTTGACCCCTGTCCTAAGAACTACACTTTATTTTTCAGTTCATTCCATTTTTAATTCATGATAGGCCCTGTGAAAATAAACATACTGAAAATAATCACCTTTTGTAGCATTTCCCGCCTCCGCTTGGTAATGAGTTTCTGGCGAAGCTTTTGCTTTTCTTGTTTTAAATCATGATCAAATTTCTGTTTAACAGAATTAATTTCAGCCTCAGCTCGGTCCAGCAGCACTCCCAAATGACTTTCAGGTAGATGGCCGGCTCTGTAGTAAAAGTGTTTGAAGGTTGTTATCCCGAATTCTTAAGAGCAAAAGGATATTTGAGGCAATTAGTACCATAATAAGGCTCAACAAAGCAGATGCACAGGATGATCTTTGTGCCTTTAGCAGTGATACCCTAAGGGATCAAATAAGACAGTGGATAACAAAGATAATCTCAGAGATTAGGGTAGAACTGAGGCAGTTTTGAAGGTAGACTGAAGGTGTATGAAGGAAGGAAGGGAGGAAGGCAAGGAAGACAAATGCAAGCCCCATTACATATCAATTAGTAATGCAATATTCAAATAAGAGACTTTAAACCTTACATATTATTAATTTAATGCCCCTTGAATGCAATTCTAGATGTCTTTTATCACACCTTCTCATCATAAGAAACAATTGTCTCTTTAAAGGATTTAATTTAATCAAATAAACAATTATTAGGATTTTGCGATACTGTAACAGTTTAATTCCAAATAAAATTCTCAAAATAAAAGCTAATAGAAATAAACCAGAAGATTAATGTTTTAGCCTGTTTGCAATCACTGCACTGTAACCGTGGTCAGATTCCACTACTCAAACCTCTTCATCTACTGCTCAAGCATCCACAAGTATCTGAACAAGCCACAATTCATCATCCCCTACATAACAAATGCACTAGGCAGAAACTCAGTTCTTCTTTATCACACAGTTATGTCAACCAGAGAGCATCTCCTTTTCCAGAGCTCATCAATGTCTGTCTGTTGTAGACCTCTAATCTGCTGCAAAGAGAATTAATATACCTCTGAGTACCTTGGGATCAAGCCAACCAAGCACCATTCTTGGATCTCTTGGCCAAGTCATTTTTGCGTTGAAAGCAACCAATGTTAAAGTTCAGTGTTACATTAAAAAAAACCAACAGCAACAAGTTTCCTACCCATATTTGATAACTCTCTCAGCCTCCTTTTTGATCAAACCTAAGTCAAAAGATTAGTGAATAAAAGGTGTATTTATTATGGTTAGGAAGTGAGGCAGATAATAATCAAGATTAATATTTTTAATAATAAATATTTTTAATACCTTCATCCTGACTTGTACAGTGGAAATAAAACTAGGCTTGCTGCATCCAATTAAAATCCCTGTCCAGAGCACTGAAAAGGGGCTGCAATAGAGAAAGATAAATGTGCTGGAACTATCCAGCAAATGAATGTTTAAGAAAAGCCATGCAACATAAAATGACTGGGAGATGGTATGTACCTGCCTAGTCTTAGGATGAAAAACAAAGAGTCAATATTATTTTCAAGTTGTTCATTTATTTAGAGATCCAGTATGTCCATAGCTCAACCCTGAGCTGATTAAGTACTATAAAATCTATTTGTTTATTTGGAATGTACTTATTTAGAATCCCAGATAACAAAAATAATGGACAAAACATCTATCACAACAGAAGTCTACGGGATTTTATGTGGCAACTTATATTAATCAGTATTAAGGTAATTCCTAGAAGGCTCAAATCACAGCAAGAGACCCTCATTTCTTGATTTGTATAAATACAGTACAAGAACAATTACAGTATTAGAATTAAAAGATGTTCTGCTCCCAAAGGACTCTGAACTGAAACAGAAAATAAAAGAAGAGAAAAAGATAATGAGACAGTATAAACTGTATGATATATAACTGCTCGGTGTCAGCATACCAGACACCTAATGTCTTTGAACAAGGAGAATTTTATTGAAGGAGTGTACTGCAGTAACAAGGATGTTTACAGGGAGATCCTCCCAAATGCAATGAGTGCCATGAAAGGAACAGAAATGAATTGTGTGGCCAACAGCAGCAGCATCATAGGTCAATCATAGGTAGACCTTGACTTCTCCATTCTGAACAAAAGCCAACAAAATCAGGAAAAAATGCTTAAGTTGTTCATACCTAGCGAGTCAGCAGAACTGTCTTCAGATTTCTTGCGAACAAAATAATGGCAAATTCTTGGCAAAAGAATACTGCAACATGTTACGGCTGCTGTAGTTCAAAAACATCAAGTGCCTTCCAGCTGATAGCTGGAACAACCCAGGAAAAAAACTGCCTCAGGTACTGCCCTCCTGCCCATTTACTCTTTAAAGGAAAGTATAAAGAGCCTATGTAGACACTCTTGAAATCTGACATTACAGATTATATTTTAAAACTTGCTTTCCTTTTGGCACTGCAGTCCACACACTCGATTTCCAAAACACACTGAATCCTGACACATAGGACATTTTATTTAAATACTATATTTACAAAGCCCCACTTGAAAACTCTAGCTGCTCTATTTCTTTTAAAATGTTCACAACCCTCCCTAGAACTGGTTTCATTTTATTTTGCTTTTCATAACCTTTATTTCTGGCCACATAGAATCTTTTTCATGTTTATTTGAAATTGCCTTGCTACCTGATAAATTTTAAACATCCTATTATGCTTTATTTTTAAAAGACCTCTGCCCTCATCATTTATCTGCTGGTTTATGTATCCCTGAATCCATTTATCTGTGGAATACCTAATCTACATCTTTTCTTACTTTTGCTTCTCCAAATAAACGGCTCTGCATTTTAAAATTCTTCTTGTTATAGTAAGTTCTAGGCACACTATTAAAGTTGGACACAACAGATTGACAGACCTGTGTCTATATTTATACAAGCAGATTCAATGCTAAAGTGAAGAATAAAAGGATACTATGGATATAAATTTAGAGCACTAGCTCATCAGACCAGACTTATCTTTGTGCTCAAATTTCAATCCTCTAATTTGTAAATATTCCCCTAATCACTTTGTAATTAAAAACTGAAATGCAAGCCCACCTAGCATAGACTAGAACTTCCTGGGTTTTTACTAGGGTATTTCAGTTTGTCTGTAGAAAATAATAAAAAAATAGCATAGCAAATAATATGAAGCACCACATGCTGGTGTTTTATAAATCTTAACATACAAATAATTAACAACGACATAACAGGTTTTGGCCATCATTTGCCTGAAGGGAATTCACGCAGTAGGTGTGGGAAGTTACAGGAAAACACCTGGTTCCAGCCTGAGAAAGTGAGGTGGGATTGCTTCTCTACAAATGCCATCTCCCACTATGGACATGTTTCCTTCGTGTGCAGAGTACTACTACCACTGCCTACTCTGGGTAGTTTAACAGGGGAGTGCTAGAGAATTTCCTTTTTGATCTTGGCATCAAACAATGAGTGGAATTTATCTTTCCAGCTCGAGAAGTCCCATTTACTCATTACAATGATTTGAGCCACAGATGTAGTGATCATGCCCACAAGAGTTTCTCATGAAGGCTTCTCACAAAACCACAACATCTGGGAAACCATCTCAGAACGTTTCTTATAATCCAATTCCAAAGAGAGGCAGAGACGGCAACTCTGAGAAAGATGTGTCTGAATTAAATTTCTTGCACCAGGAGATTTATTTTTGTGTTCGAGCCACAAGGCTGCAGATTTTAGCAAAGTAGGCAAAATGTTCAAGCATATTAGAAGCTCTCTCTGATCAACAAATCTTGAGATTAAACTTAGCGATGATTCCACTGAGGCACCACATAGGACAATTAAAAATAAGAGCAAGGAAAGGTTACAAATATCAAGCAAATGACTATCACATCAACTGATGCAAACTTTGGTAGCTTTTAACAGATTCCCTGCTTCCTAATACTAAATTACTTTTAACTTAAGTCAATATCCTGAAACAAAAACCACAATGTAAAGATTGATACATTCCTGCAGTGCTGCCTCTTGCTGTTGATGCCAAAAGGTTGGTACTACATCACCTCTTTCATACTTGTTCTAGTAATACATGCTCCACATGCTGCCAGTGACTGACACCAATACAGATGCCTAAAATATACAAATAAAGATGCACAGATTCAACAGCAGCAGTGCTAGGTTGTTTTACCGCAAAATAGTTTGGGTTGGAAGGGACCTTTAAAGGTCACCTAGTTCTAACACTCCAGCAATGAGCATGGACACGTTCCACTAGACCAGGTTGCTCAGAGCAACCTTGAATGTTCCCATGAATGGGGCATCTATCACGCCTCTGGACAACCTGTTGTAGTGCTTCACCACCCTAACTGTAAAAAAAATCTTCTTTATATCTCACCTGAATCTCTCCCCTTTTAGTTTAGAGCCATTACCCCTTTTCTTGTTACAACAGACCCTACTAAAAAGGCTGTCCCCGTCTTTCTTATAAGGCCCTCTTTATGCACTGGAAAGCTGCTCCAACATTTTACCTTTTATATATTGCCTGCAACAGTTGCTAGTCAAGACTCTCCTCAGTTACATTATTCATAAACTCCAACTTTCTTTAGAAAATATTCACGCATTCCAGCCTGGGA
Organism: Dromococcyx pavoninus; assembly: GCA_033558185.1. Taxonomy (NCBI): domain Eukaryota; kingdom Metazoa; phylum Chordata; class Aves; order Cuculiformes; family Neomorphidae; genus Dromococcyx; species Dromococcyx pavoninus. Next base: position 1,895,302 of record JAUMJL010000020.1, on the reverse strand, counting down.
TTGTACATCCAGCTCCTCAAACACATTTAATCATAAATTGATCAAAACTGTTCTTTCCTGTTAAATCCAGGTATTCACACATAAAGATCTCAGACAAATGGTCTTAACTGGTACGTGTTGCAATGGACATTTCACACGATTAAGGACTATTTAAATGAATAATGGATGCATAAAGACATTAAAACTATTACATAAGTCTGGTTGCCACTGAAGTCAGAACTAGAAACAGGTACTAAACATGCTCCCAGCAATTCATCTCCATGCTGTAAAAAGTGAACAGAGGCAATAAAACTTCACCTTCATGTCTGCTGGGATAGTAACAAAGCCACTAGCTACAAAATATTTTCTTAGAATTAACTTAAAACATAACATTAATTAACATTTTCTGCTAGGTAACACAGATAAAAACCTGAAGACTATTCCATGTCATTGAGATAAGGTAGTCAAATGTCTGCAAAACAAACCAATTGAGATATTTACCTTTCCATCTTATGAATGAGACTTGATATCTGGATTGCTGCTGCATTTATAAGAGCGTAGGCTTGAGAATCCCTTAACTGTATCTTACTTATAAGATAATTTCTGTAAGCAAATCTTCTATTCAGATGATATTTCTTGGTAGCTTGCAAAAAATCCATTAGCTCTTCAATGTCTCCCTACAGGAAAGAATGCGAACAAATATAATTAATTAGATGTAATGTTAATTTCAGCTAGCACCTGTGGGTATCAGACCAGATTTGTTCATTAACAGGGCAAAGTTAAAAAGCTCTTACAAGTGAAAAACAATATGCTTATATCAACTTAACTCTAATGATCATGTCAAATTATTACTGTTATTTCAACAAAACAAAATAAATACTGTGTTGAGCTTTGGGCCTGAATACCTCAATATTGTAATGTACTCTCCTAAATATTTAGTGCACCTCCCAAGAGCCCTGACGTAACAGCTCATTTGATCAGGTACCCACAATTAAATATATACACAACCCTCCCAGTTTTAGTGGAATTGTTCCTGCTCAAAGCTATTCACAGGCTGAAAAGTCTTCTTGAACTGTGACCTGAAGCCAGCATGCGTTCAGTAACAGCAGTAAGTGGCATCAAGTCCTTCTTTCTTTTATATTTTTCCTTTCCCATGTTTCATACAATGAACGGTAACATTTTCATAGGAGTCTAAGTTGACTTCAAAGATAAATGCAAGCCTTCCACAGCGTGAAAAAAGCCAGGCCCACTGTACATAGACTGGCTCAGAAGCTCCAGCTTCCAATGATGCGGAATGGGAAGGGTTTAGGTACCTACAAGTGGTTGGCTAGAGAACAGGAGGTGGACACAGAATTCTGCTAGCAGGAGACACTCAAGACAAGGTTTAGATGACCCATGTCTGAGCAGCCGAAACATCATCAAAACCTCTTTCACTTGCCTTGTATTCTGCGGGCTGCTCAGCTGCCTTTTGCACAAGTGCTTGCTGCACCTACATCCCACAGTGCGTCTAGTTTTAGCTGTGGGCCTTAGTGTTTTGAGAACACCTTTCCAGATGTTGCTTTATAGCTTCCAGGCCCTCAGCCTCTAGGACTGCAATAGTTATTCTTCTTTAAGAAGCAATCAGAAGAACAATTCCCAGAAATTTTGGAATCCAGAACACTAACTGTCAACACAAATGGAGTGAAAAAATGCTTGAAGAAAGAACTTAATCTACTCTTTTGCAAGGGTAACGTAACTGCAACCCAAACTGCAGTCCTGAATATGCACTTCACCAGTATCCTCAACCGTGAAAGCCACTGACACTCAACCTCTCAAAGTACAAACCCATAGCACTTCAGACATACCACGATTTAAAAAATCTACATATTTGGACTGCAGGGCTCAGTACATCTTCTGAAGTGTAGAAAAGCACTTGACACTTTAGTTGTCTTAGTTGCCTAAATCCCTTTATGCGGGCTGAAATTATTTTTGAAATGGCACTCTGGCTTTTCTGTACCATGCTGAGGGTCCCAATAACACCACCAAAGGTAGACCTGGAACCAGAAGCTTGCTGCACGAGTCCAAATCTGCTCTCTTACCATACTGTGGGGAAGAGCTTAGGGTCAGAGCTGCACCAACAGAGCTTTCAGGAGCCAAGCAGAGGCCCAAGATGTGCAGATACATCAAAATATTCACTGCAAAACTGGAGATTTATATATTACAATTTCCCACAGCATGGCATAGATATGTTTTCAGACTTCTGTCTTCTGTGTCATACAGGTAAGCCATTGGTCTTGTTTCCTTCGAGCAATGAAGACAAGCTTTAAAAACTTGGGTACTTTGGAAATTACCCATGAAAACAAAAGCCAGCATTATGTATATAATGTTGTGGCAAATATATCTAACTCATTGTTGCAGAAAAAGGCTGTGTGGATGCATCAATACAGAGTAATGCAGATGTCCAGATATGCATAATGATGGCATTATACTTTTAAAAATTATTCCCATGAAAATTGGTTATAATTTTTTAGGATTCTACGAGTGCAGATATTTCCTGAAACATTTCTCAAAAGTTACTGTGGGTTTGTATTCTGCCATTAGGTAAGGAATGGAGTTATCAGCCTATTACCTGTATTTTAGAGTAATCTTCCACTAATGTTTTAGCTGCTTCCAACTTCAGATCTCCCTTGAAAGTAGCATTTGTTATCTGTGTAAAAAATATATTATGGAGCTCCTTTCTCTGGGTAACAGCCAACTGTCTATAAGCTTTTGCAAAATATTCCTCCTGCTTTACCAGAAGGAACCTCTTCAGACAGTCCTGCTCCAGTCTGTGAAGTCTATCCAGAAGACTTCTGTATTCCACAGCTGGCTGCAGAGAAAAGTGAAAGAAATGAATCTGAAGCAATTTTCAGTATTCAATACATTTTAAAATATCAGTGCTACTAGCTCTTACATGTTTTACACATACTGTTTTGTCATGTCAGGTTTGAATGGTGGCCAATATTAAAACAATGTACACTTTCCATGGTTTTCAATTGTTTGCAATGACGGGGGTTGTACAGCCATGAGTCTCAAATCCAGATGAAGCTTCCAAGGCATAACAAAGTCTTTATAGAATTTAGAAGCATTAAGATAAATCATATAAAACTGCATGAAATTCAACACAAAGACTATATATGAAATTAATTTCTTAGGTTTCATCAATCCTGAAATCCTATTAAAATTGAATAGACTCATATAAGTCAGAACAATCAAATAACAATAAGCATACGTTTTGAAAACACTGTAAATTAGAAAAAAGATATAATACAATTCTCTACAGAAGTTCTTATTATAGGTGACCTACTTTATCCATTGTTTTCTGCAAATTAATCCAAAAGCATCGTTTTAGAGTTACAACAATGAATTAACTTGCAATTAATTTAAAAGCTTCTTTGCAAGAAATACTTTCTCATAGTTCTTCAGCAAGATTTATGTATTCACAGTTTTAATCTCAGATGACACAAATTCATTATAGAATCAAAACATACCTATCCCACAGAGCAAAGAATTCTTCTTCTGCCAGCAGAACTACCTAACAGCAGTTATGTTGGTCTTGTTCTAAATTTCATATTATTTATCCAGGGAGTACTATCCTTTGCACTGACCTCCCTCACATCACCCTTCATTCTCAAGAGACACACTGATGACAACAAATAATTGATCAAGAAGGCAGGGAATATACTTTCTGTGTTTTGGCTGAGAAGGGGAGGAGGTCACTGCTCCAGCTCTTTTCCACTGCGAGAAGCACAAGTGTCGGCCATCCCTGGCACTCCAGCACATCCTCTTGGACCAGGTTTCGTGTCAAGTACAAAACCAGGTCCTTTCACAGACAAGAAAGTGAACAGCAGGACTGCTGTCTTTGATTCCTACCATTCAGGAGTTCCAATGTAAACCAGACTGAACTAATACCAACGTATTCTGTGCAAAGAAAAGCCACTTTGCTGAGAGCCTATCTAGTGTGTGAACTCACACTGAGTTTCAGTCAGGCCCCTCTCTGCAAAGGTAGGATTTACCTCAGACAGGTCTTTTAAGTGTTAGATGTCTAGTCTATGTTCTTTCTATAACCTACAGAAGGGAAAGTATTTCTGCAGAGTACAATTCACCTCATCCTTAAAAAGACATCCTCAAATGCCTCTTCCCTGCTGCCTCCTTTTACTTTTTAGCACTTCTAGTTCCAGATGTTCATTCCTACTGGTATTTGAAAGCTCCCTAGAGTCACAATTTAAAATTCAACTGGAAACATCAAATAAATTCAACTGGTTCACTCAGCCTTATGCCATCCACTTTCTCCACACAACAGCCTGATAAAACAAAGTTCTTCCTGAGATCCTCAATCCTCAGCACACTGCAGTGCCTTTGATGGCTCACGCTCAGCAGAAAAACTTCTTTTGTCACAACTGCAATCATGAATTGTCATAAAAGTCCTTAACAATTATAGATATATGATATGCAGCAGGAGGCAAAAAACTCAAGTAATGTCTAGAAACACACAACTGTCTAACGGATTATACTCATAACGTAAGCTTTGTCTCTATAATCAAACTGAAACAGAGAGTTGGAAACTCAACAGCATCCCATTCAATACCCACATATCTAGTCGTGCTCCAGAAACAAAACCCCACTGGTAAAGAACTGCACTATTTATTCCCATCAAGTCATCCTCTTAATACAAGTTATAACATTAGACAAGCACGAAACATTAACTTGGGTATTTTAGCATTTTAAGCTTACAGAGTTGAAATATTCAAACCTTAACATAACCCTCTCCAGTCACATGAAGCAAAAACCAAAAGGTGGGTGACAGGATATTGTAAACATTCAATATACTTGAAAAAAGACATGGAATACTGGAGCATAATTTTGTACTTTGCATTGGTGACGCAGGCTCTATCTCCAGTTAATGACTACCTATGAAATCCTCAGTAACAATCTTGACCTATTTGGACAGAGAACTTTGAATGGAAGTGTCATATATAAAACTAAGCTTACACTTAAACTGAGACTCAAGATTTGTAAAGAATCATACTCCGCCACAAATTATTTATCACACTATTATCCAGAGGCTATTTCTAAGAGAATCCCACTCCCTGCTCTGCCTAAAATACAGATTGTTCCTCTTGCCTTCACTTGGTTTGGAGGAAATCAGCCTTTGATTGCACTTACAGTCTCATTTTTTTACAAATAAGAATATAAATCTTGGAAGCTTTTTAAATACACTATAAGCATTATGATGCAGAAAGTTCATTCTGCTCTGAATGTGCAAAATACTTCACACTGTGACTGACTGGAGTTCTTGTGAACTGCTGCAGTAAGATATAGTAAAAAAAATGCACCAGCTTGCAAGAGTTTATGTGATTATAAAAAAAAATTCAGGGTAATGACCACCTTCTGTTATCAGGCGTCACAGATTCACCAGAAAATGAATTCACCTCAAGAGAGGTAAACACAGTGTCTTAATAACAGCCACCCCAGTTATGACAACAGAATTTTTGAACACATTTAAAATGTACAGCTTTTATGTTAAGAGTCATAGAATCATAGAATGGTTTGGGTTGGAAGGGACTCTTAAAGGTTGTCTATTCCAACCCCTCTGCAATAAGCAGGGACATCTTCAATCAGATGATGCTACTCAGAGCCCCATTCAACCTGACCTTTCCAGGGATGGGCCATCCACCTCCCTGGACAATTTATGCCAGTGTTTCACCACCATCATTGCGAAAAACTTACTCCTTATACCTCACCTAAATCCACTTTCTTTTACTTTAAAACCATTACCCTTTGTCCTACAACAACAGGCCCAGCTTAAAAGTCTGTCCCCACCCATCTTATATCCTCCTTTAAGCACTGAAAGGCCGCACTAAGGTCTCCCCAAAGGCTTCTCTTCTCCAGGCTAAACAATCTCAATTCTCTCAGCCTTTCCTAATAGGAGAGGTGTTCCAGCCCTCTGATCATTCTGATGGCTCTCCTCTGACCTGCTCCAACAGGTCCAGGTCTTTCTTGTGCCGACAACTCCAGAACTCTTTACTGTTCTAAGAGGACAACTCCACCATTCTAGTTTAGTAGAGAAAACATTGATAAAAACCCACATAGCATGCAAAATATCTTGACTTTATACTAGATTTACCTTTTCATTAATTTTCTTCATTAATTCTTCAGCCTCTTCATTTGCATTCCTTGCTTTTTGGTGTTGAGTCTCCATTTTCTTCCTACTTTCCAGATTACATTCAGCCGTTAAAGCTACCATCTTCCTTTCATACTCATCTTGAATCTCTTTCTCCATTGCAAGAAACTGTTTTTTGAAAACTGAACTCATCCTCTTCTCCACATGAGGAAAGAGACTGTGACTTAAGACCATGTTCTTTATCATCATAGCAATCACTTCTTTACATATCTGCATTCGATGTGCCTCCAGATCAGCGTCTGCCCGCGTCAGGCTGGCAACCTCCAGGCTGAAAAAAGGCAATCATCAGGACTGTTTGAAATCACAGATTACAGGAAATTTCTATCAGAAAACAAAGATATCCAGATTCATTCAATACTGGGTAACTGGCAGTCAGGGACGTGTATGAATATCACAGCATGAGTTTACTAACCATGACAGTAATCCTTCCTTAAAAAGCAAGGAGAGCCAACTCTTACTACAGCAGCTTTAATAAAGTATTACACAGTCACTCTTGCATTTCCATTTTAGATAGAAAAAAGGAAAAGCTTTTCTTTAGAACCCAAAACATTCCCTTAGTTTAAAACCAAACAAAAAACTCCCACAAAAAAATTCTGTCGGGAAATAGATGAAATGAGTATCTAAATATAATACAATTTTCACTGACTTCGTAAACCAGTTCTAAATTGACCCGTCTTCACTAACACATCACTGCTTCGTGCTCTGCACAACTGTAATCCCTTCTCTGCAGGGAAGAGGGGAGAATATTTTGATTATGTGCTGATACAAATACATTAAAATAGCAGGTATCTTTCTCTCATGAATATTAATAGAGTTCTAGAAAAGAGATTAAAACCAGAGGGAAATGCAAGATTTTTTACAAAACACAATAAATGTCATGTTGCAGATGAATACATTGTCATTTATGTTTAACTGAACTGGAATTATAATTATTCTCATTTCGTATAGTCCATAATGACTACAAATTCTATAGCTTTTCACCCGATTCAGGATTAGAGAATTAGGTGGGCTTTGCCCTTGCACATAAATTTACATGAACAGACATGTGTATATGCACCTCTGCACAGATTTAAGTATAGAATTTCCTTGTGACCTACAAAAAACACTTTTAAGAGCTTCAGTCCATTCTTTTTTTCAGTTAACCTAAACTGTTCGTTTGATTTGTTCCATAGTCAAATCTTAGAATAAACATCAAATCCATAGCAAAGGTCTTGGCAAGATTTGCAAAACAGAATGACACTACATTCAGAATAGTATATATCAAGACACGAGCATCTATAAATACGTCATCATTTTGTAAAACAAACCTTCCCTATGTGAGCAAATAAAATATAACTAAAATTAAACCAGTGATATGTTATTATCACTGTCTCTCTGTTAAATACAAGAGATGTATTTTTCCATTTAGAAATCCACTTGATAGAATTAAGTTGTTTTCTTTTCATGACTCAAATACTTGAAGTATTTAAGAGATATCAGCTTAAGCTATGATAATAGATCACGAAGAGACAAAGACATTTTTTTTCTATTGCAGTCTCTCAAAACTTCTAAAACGCACTGCCAATGCCCAGACTTGTCGTAGTGATCTGTTCCAGGGTTGGATGGTTACAGCTACAAAACGTCCTCCATTTCCCACATCCTCCTCCCATTCTGGATCAGAAATAACTGCTGTACAAGGCCAGACTCCTGTGACTGAAATACTGTGTGCCTGAAACATTCTTCAAAGCACTCTGAAGATTCTGTAGGAGCTAATATTTTCTACAATGTTCCCAAGACAACACAACAATCCAGTTTCTCCGTGCTGTGTACAGATAGACACACTGGAGGACAGCACATGGTCACCCATGGTCAAGCCCCTGAGATCTGCTCCCTCTGCTTGGGGAGAATCTTTCTTGCTCCAGGACAGCGCAGCCACAGCATCAAGGGAAGAGGACCCTCACTGACATAGTCAGCTAATACTAAGCTGTTTATTTATAGCAACTAATTTCAAAAAAATAAGTGATTGGGTTTTGTGCAAAAACACTTAAAAAGAAGGATGCAGAAGATGAGAGCTTTACGCAATAACATTTCCCTAATGACTGATAGGCTGTAGTAGGAGGCTTTTCTTCATAGATGTACTAATTCACTATCAGCCTGCAAAATCCAAGCCAGATTTATTTTTAATTTCTGATTCAAGTCCAGTAGCTCTGATCTAATTGAAGTGTATCTGTCTTTTGTGAGAAACACCTCATCTTGGTTTTTAAGCATCTCCTAATAGAGAACTAAACAACACTTTAATTAATTGTTCCACTTGCTAATTCCTTTAAGACCTAAAAATGCTCCCCTTATCCTCAGCCTGAATTTGATTAGTTTCAACTTCTAACTCTATTTGTTTGCTGGAATAACAAGTTCTTTAGTCACTATTTTTTCTGTTCATCATGCCTGTACTGATAGATGATGGTCACAGCACCTACTAACCTTTTCTTACTGAGGTGTGAAAGACTGAATTCCTCGCCTCTCTCCTTGGAAGGCAAACTTCACAGTTCAACGAAATTGATACACAACTCATAACACAACATCTACTTCTTACCATAAATGCAGGACCCTTTGTCAGCATGCTTTGAAAAAAGATTAAGCCATTCCCCACCCACCTCCTTACTCATTACTTTTCCATTCTTCCTCAGCAATGAATCCAAGAATGAAAGCCAAAACTAAACACCGTCACATTTCCACATTTATCCTTCCCTCAACCTTCCATCAGCATTTCTTCTATTTACTTGCAAGTCATTACAGACTAGACCTGATTTCATTTTGAGAAAGATTCCCATGTTCCTTTGTACCCACAAAGAGAACTAAGGTATCCGATCAACTCTGTTCCTCAAGATCATGATGTTAAACGCAGGAGGAGCACTATGTGTAGTTCACCTGATGCACACGTGTCAGCAAGCAAGGGACAAGGCTGTTAAAATCTTAGCTGTATTTAATCTGCAGCTCTCACTCTACATTTTCCTGACAGCACATCTGTGAAGAAGGTCATTAAGGAGTTGAAGCACGTGAACTATTCCACTAATCCAAGGGTAACAGTGCGGAGAAAAAGTAATTACAAGCCACAGATCTCCCAGATCACACCCTGGAAGATAGCAGCCAGACAGACCATTACCTTCTTTCAGTGGCAGCTGAAGAAAGGTTGTGTCTGTAAAAATTTGAAATCTACCTTCCATGTGATGTGCTCTGCTTCTGGTCTGCCCTGCACAGCAGCCAGTGGGAGTGAGAAAAGTTCATCACATGCACCAGAAACCTTGCTTCAAGACCTACTCGAAATGAGATGTCGAAGGCAGCCTTAACAAGGCTGCATCAATAGTCTTGGAGATGTAGATGCCAATAGTCAGTACAAACCAGGAATCCTGTACATAAACCAAGTTCTTTGAGACATAGGTCCATCAGAAGAACAATGCATCAGAATCATACAGTCATACAGATTCAACATGGAATGTTTTAGCACCTAAGGGGAAAAAAAATCCTCATCTGACACTCTGCACCTCCTCACACTGAGGTAGATTTAATAAGTTGTTTTAAGTGCTCTGTGCTCTGCTTGCTACAGTCATTCACGTTTAAAAAGTCTCGGATCTCTTCCTGAGCATATTCAACATAATAGAAACATGAAAGCCAATAAGTACAGGTAGCAGATGGCAACCTATTGATGAAAAAGATCAAAGCTTCTGTTGGACAAAGTATGCAGAGAAAGGATGAGGACAGTACAGAAGGCAGGTGGTACAAAAGTTTGGGGGCAGGAAAGGTGAACAGACACATAGAAAATGAAACTGCAAACAGCAAGTGTAAAGATTTTTCACTCACTTGAAGAAGAAGAAGATTTAAAGATCTGTCAGAGAAGATCTGGGAGGGAAGAATCCCAGACACCAAACACAGAGAAGCAGAGAGAGTGCCTGAACATCTGATGTCCTCCACACACCTAATAAAAGAATACAAGAAAGCAGCAAGAATCAGGAAAGAAACAAGTGTAGTTAATTTAGAAAAAAAAAAAACAAACACAAGACATCATACCACAAAAAAAGGAAACCTCTTATTAACTACAGAATAATTGTGTCTTTAAGTCTTATTATTCAAATTAGAGACCTGTAGAGGAAATTTTTGAAAAGGAGAATTAATAGCTGTTGAAATTAATAGTGTTAAAATGAACTGGTGGCTGACACATTTTTAAAATGAATTCAGAGATAAGAAGAAAGATAAACTACCATGACATAACTTTCTGAAGTCTAAAGGGGAAAGAAACATGAGTTAACCTCCCCTTTGGTAATAGTTTCTCACCAAAACAAAAAAAAAAAAGTCATTTTCTGAACACTCATCTGCAAATGGAAGCAAATTCATAGCATACGTATTACAACAGCACCCAGAGGAGACTGGAGCCCTGTGGTGGCAGCTTCTGCAAAACCATCACTTTGTGACACACAACACTACTGAAAAGCATGTAATTTAGGGATGTATGTGGACTGTTCGTCTCCATTGTCCCAGATAATCCGCTGCAGCAGTGACTTGGAGCATCATGGACCAAGTCCTGCTGGAGAGAGGAACACAGCTGAGGAAGGACAGACAGACATGCAATTGCCCCTGTCCCAGTAGTACCCACTGCTACTGCCCGAGCCACAGTGGCACGTTTCCTGCACCCAGGGGCACAGTGCCAATGGGACAGCTGCAGCAAGGAAGGGAAAAGGAGGACAACAAAGAAGTGTTATGGTCTGTGTTGCCTTCAGAAAAGTGAAGATGGAGTGGGGGTCGGACAAGGAGAATTACAAGGTCAAGATGTGAAACAGTGTCTGCCAGTGCTGGCTTTAGTAACAGTAAATGAAGAAAGCCAATTCAAGCGTAATGGGCATCAAAGGTGCTCAGTTACAGACATGGACTGTTTCCTAAATCATCCACTTAATGAGGGGTTAGTAATAAAACATCAATAAGGTGGGCTGTGTTTTGTTTTCTTTCTTGTTTTGGTTTTGTTTGTTCATTAGTTGCTTTTTGTTCTCATTTTTAATTGCTGCATCAATGCGGGCCCTGTGTGCAGTATCACAGCTTCCTCCCTTTAGTCTCCCCCTCCTTTTTTCCCTCCTCTGCTTCCCAAACTCTCCTGCTGGGTTCAGTCACAACAGAGACTACAAACACTTCAGGGAAAGGATTCATGCAGGCTGCAGCACGACAAGGTGCAAATCTTCACACGGGACCAAAGCTGTGCTGCAGTAGAAGCAGAAGCAACCACAGGAGGTCTGAACGGCCACCAAAGGCTACTGACTGCTCAGGTTCTTCAATCCTTCCCCTGGTCTCCGCCAGCTGCCTGGCTGGGCACAGCCTGCCTGTGTTGTTAGAGAAGGCTGGAAGATGCTCTGTGCTACACCAGTAGCTGTACTGGCCCACAGATAGCTCTTATCAGGGGGAGTACACCCAACAGTGCTGCTGGGAGTTCAGTGTAAGCTCAGCGTAGCTGAAACACATGCCCACAGAGACTACCGGGCATCTTGTCAATACATAAAATCACTAAGAAAGGTATGTGATGATTATATAAGGATGCTTTGACATGAATGAGTTACAGGTTAAGTTCAGCTTTCCAGAAAAAGCCAAGAAGCTGACAAAACCAGAAACAGGATTCTTATGATATAGAGCCAAAATTTTTTTTAAACTCCGCAAAATTGAAGATGATAAATTGAGCTGAGAGATCAGTGGCTCTTCATAAAAAAAATGACTAATGAAAACCTGCCAAAAGCCTAAGCACCAGATTTGGCAGCAGTTTCACTATCAAATTCCTTTCACTCTCCACAGCAATATAAGGAGAGTAAAGGTATTTGAATTCTTAATCTGTTTAAAAAACATTTGAAATATCGTGCATTTAAGAGACAGAGGACGACTTCTGCTTTGATTGCAGAAAGTATGAAAACAACTCATAAACCACTGATCTCCAGCAAATCAATTTTAAAAACAGAGCAAGGTACAATACAGCTGTTGCAACAGAGCTCAGATAATTGTATTTCACCAAAAAACTAATATGCAAAAAGAGAATAAAAAAAGAATCCTGTCCTGCTTCCAGGGTCATCATCCATTTTACCACTGATTTTAAAAGCGCCAACTTCAGCCTGACTACTACTAAAAAAAGCATAAATAAATCTTGTGACTTTATGCATTAATGTCTGAGGAGTTTCCTACTTTGCTGTGACCTACTCAGAGTCTTCTGATCTACTCAGATAGAGTGAGTATTCAGATGACAGAAATAGTAGGAGAAATCAATATTCTTTCAAAGTTATATGTAATAAAGCATCCCTAACAGTATTACTCTCAAAAGAAGACTGTTTTCTGGATGAGATAAATTGTTCTGGGTGAACAGCACAAATTATTCGTATAATTCTGAATACAATTTCTTCATAGTTACCCAACATCCAAAAAAAGCGTCATTTTTTAGATGAAAAAAGATATGTATTAATTATGGCCAGGCACTGGCACAGCTGCCCAGGGAGGTGGTGGAGTTGCCATCCCTGGAGGAGTTTAAAAGGCACGTGAATGAGTTTCTTAGGGACATGGTTTACTAAGGGGACAGGTACAGTTGGACTTGATGACCTCAGAGGTCTTTTTCACCCAGATGATTCTATGATTCTAATTTCAAATGACTTGTTTTCCTCCCTTTTCAGTTCCCCTGTCGTACAGGCTTCTATTATCTGTTCAGCAGTTGAACTTCTCTGATGGAGAAAATGTATAGTTTACATATTTGTCAAGTTTATAACAGTATTCACAACACAGAACTATAAATGCGGGGTTTGGGGTTCATTCCATGTGTACTTATTGATAAATCTATCTTATTGTTAGATCTATGTGATTATTATTTATTGATGTATTCCTGCATTGTACACATTGCACGAAAATTCAAAAATTTTGATTACACCTTTTAAAAGTTATGAAATACAGAAATTTAGCCCCTCATTTGTTTTTTATACCAACAATGTAACTATTTCTGACCATTTCTATGTAGGAATATTCAGGACTAGCCGCTTTGACAATGTGATCTTTTATTCTTACTTGCCACTTGAATTCAGGGTTAAAAAAACCCTGTGTTTGCTCCTCAGAAAATTAAATTGAGATGTACAGCAAGAAATTTACATTTAGAAAGAAAAAGTGAACTTCTAATATGGCAGTAAATTGTTTTTGACTTTTCTGTCAAGGGTCCCTGGAGATGGATTGATCCTGTTCTCTAGTACATTGGCCTCAATGCCTTCTACCATCAGAAAAAAATCAGTTGCAATGCATACATATTACTTAGTGATTTCCCAAAATAACTGGCAGTATGTATTGTGTATTAGCAAGCAGGTTCAAGTTCAGCTACAGCCTTGCCAAGCTCAAGGAAGCATAGCTGTACAAAATGAAGATAAAAAAGAAAACTTGTAGTAGTGGAAAACCATTCAAAGAAATGAAATTGCTTTTAACATATCTGTATCTTCTAAGACCATGAGCATGGTCAGACTTCATCACATTGGACATAACTGCAAATTTCTCATCTATTTTCATAGTCTGTTCCAGACATACAGAAAAAGAGACCCACAACATTTTGGAACATGATCTTCTGCTGCACACATTAAATATTCAAGTCATACAGCTTCTTCTTATTAGCATTCATTGCCAATGGGCTAATATTCAGGGATATACACAGTAAGGAACCTACTGAGAATAAAAGCCAAGCTATTTTGCTGCATAATGTATATCAAGAATATGATTTATTAAGACAAAACTCACAAAATGAGAAACTAAGAAGCTTCCTTCTGAAATATTAAAAGTTTTGTTCTCTAGCCAATTCTCCTGACATTGCAAACTGTCTACACTCCAAAGATGTCCCTGTCCATAAATATTGAACATATGCTCCAAAATGTATTTGCTAAACAATTTGGCACTGTCACTTTGTAAAAGAAATTAACTATTAACATAGCCTTATGTCATAAAGGGACAAAAAAATCCTGTGACTCTTACTTTTCTGAGCAATTTTCCCATTTGTGCCTGGACAAAGGAATAAAGCACCAGAGTAATTCCAACCATGTTTAGTATCACAGTGCAATTTAAAAAATACATACCAATTATGTCAGCAAGCTCATAAGTATGCCAGGAAAATGACATAGCTGCATCAACACGTGCAGGAAGAATTATCGAACTAGCATACAAGCAAGATGATGAAAATATCTTAAGTATCATAAGTTCTCTAACAAATCCCGAGCCTCCCCAAATAATAAATAACAGGATTATGATGCTAAAATTCATACTGATATACAGAATCATAGAATTATAGAATCGTTTAGGTTGGAAAAGACCTTTAAGATCATTGAGTCCAACCGTAAACCTAACGCTGCCAAGTCCACCACTAAACCACGTCCCTAAGTGCCACATCTACTCTTCTCATCTTTTAAATACCTCCGGATCTGGTGACTCGACCGCTTCCCTGGGCAGCCTGTTCCAATGCTTGATAGCCCTTCCAGTGAAGTAGTATTTCCTAATATTCAATATAGACCTCCCCAGCACAACTTGCGGCCATTTGCTCTCATCCTATCACTTGTTGCTTGGGATAAGAGACCAGCACCCACTTCGCTACAAACTACTTTCAGGCAGTTGTAGACAGTGATGAGGCCTCCTTTTTTCTAGGCTGCCCCAGTTCCTTCAGCCATTCCTCATAACACTTGTTCTCCAGACCCTTCACTGGCTTCATTACCCCTCTCTGGACACACTCCAGCACCTCAATGTCTTTCCTGTAGTGAGGGGCTCAAAACCAAACATAGCATTCGAGGTGCAGCCTCACCAGGGCCAAGCACAGGGGGACAATCACTTCCCTCCTCCTGCTGGCCACACCAATTCTGATAAGAGCCAGGATGTCACTGGCCTTCCTGGCTACCTGTACACACTTCTGACTCATATTCAGCTCGCTGTCAGCCAACACTCCCAGGTCCTTTTCCAACTGGACAGTTTTCCAGCCACACTTCCCCAAGCCCACGGCATTGCTTGGGGTACTGCCAGTCCTATAAGACAAAACAAACCTCATTTCCTCAGTTCCTTACAGAAAACCCAACTATTCTGCTGGGTGACACTACCTATAATAAAATAAAATGCAACATTGCTGAACAATTGATTGTGACCACAATTAGTAAAATTACAACATTTAATTCAAGTATAGAATCTATTTAAATTGACTGCAATTATCCATTAATAAATTACAATCGTACAATCTTTCTTTTGTCATTATATTTTGCAAATCACTATCCTTAAAGCAGGTAATTCAGTAAAAGGAAGGATTACTGCATTTTGGTTTTAGCCTAGATCACTGCCATAGAAACTCCTAAGGCAATGGTACAGTATTTTGTCTTTCTGATCAGCTAAAAACTTGGATAAAGTACAACAGTTTATGAAATACAAGACTAAAATGAAACCCTGAGGGATTATAGATCAGAAATTAAAGCACTGATTTGCCGAAATTTGCAGAATGAAAAAAGAATAAACATTAAGAGATGATGAAACATCCTAAGCTAAATATCATATAAAAGTGTTAACAATGAGATTAAACAAGTGGTGTACTCTATCTACTGAAGAAAGAACAAACAATATTGCATGTACCTAACATAATCACACAAGCAATACTATAGCCTTCTTTACCAACCAGCCTGCAAGACTGGGATTCACCTCACCCACCTCCAGACCTCTACAGCCAAGCTAATAAGCCTGGCTCCAGGCTATAGAGTCAATGGGCACAGACTCAACTTTAGGATGACAATAATCTTACCCTAGAGGTGCCCTTTTTTCACCCCTGAGTAAAAAAGGGAACTCAGGGCAACTTGGTGTAGGAGTTCACGTTGCAGAGATCCTCAGTTAGATAAAACGCACCACCGGTATGGGAGGAGAGGAACAGGTGTGTAGTACTTGAATACACATATCCAATGAGTGCCAATAAAAAGATGGAAAGAACAGAAAAAAAATGCTAAGTACATCTGTGCATCACCTCTAGATGCCTTTGCGGTCCACCTACCATCCTCATCCTGGAAGAAGGAAAAGATAGCTCAGAAGGTGAAGAAAGTTAGTGACTGTTCACTAATGGACATTATTCTCTACTTAGAGGTAGAGAAAACAGAAACTGTAAGGAAAGAAGTGGAAGCAAGAGAGACATTTGTGCTTACTGCATAAGAATATTAAAAACAATTTAGCCCCTGGATGCATACTCAAACTAAGAAATGAATCCTGTTTTATGGATTTAGAAATTATTCAGTTATAAAAATAATCCTATCCAAAAGTTTGCAAGAATATTTACCTTTCTAAACCACAATGTATCTGCAAATAGTCCCACATTTTATTTTTTTTCAAACTAGCTAGATATTCACCATCCCTGAAATAAATTAATACTAAAGCAAGTTTAAAAAAGTGTTTGATCCTGTTCTTACTATTCATGTAATGAATTTCAGGATAAGACTTCTCAAAGCCTAAGTCGCTATGTAGTTATAAAAGCAAGGACCAATGTGCAATTTACAGAGATAAGTAACCCAATTATCAAGGAAATTCAGGAAATAATAATGCTGTTAGCTACCTTTTAAGTAAGAAAATTACTTCCATGGTCCTGTAACTTCTTTTCAGCTTCTACAGATTTTACAGTTGCATAATACTGCCTAACTTGTCAGGAACTAACGGTAAGACTGGAAAAACAAGACCTGTTCTGTCCTCACATCAGACCTTTTTATCAAATTCAGCTGAAGAACACATGACCTTTAACAGTGGCATATTTCTGTCAAACAGCCCTACTGGCCTTTCAGCAACATCAGGACAGTTCCTCTGCTCTACCCAGCGGTCTCTACGATTGCAGCTCTGTGGTATCTTTCTGGCAGCACTACAACAGTCTCACTGTAGACTCTGATCCAGGTGGTCCCAAAATATGCTACCACACAGCAATGCTGGCACCCGGGAGGAGCTCTTTCCTAGGACAAAACCCACTCTTTTGAAAGTAGAATGTGTTCTGCAATAGTAGAATACAACCTTCCAACATTTGCTCATACACGGAAAAGTTTCCCTTGACTTAGTGAACCACAGAGAAGTGAAACTATTATAGATGTTAATCTGGATTGGAAAACTTGCATGGTTTAGGCCTAGATGGAACTGTGACTTCTATAGGTTAAACAATATGAAATACAATAATTTCCAATTCCCACAGACAGCCATTTAATACAGTTAAAAACCTAAGGTAGTGCAGTCCTATGCATAAACAGATACTACAAAAAAAATTAACAGGGCAGACACTCCAAACATATTCAAAGGTTCAATTGATGACAAATGTAATAAATGTGATGTAATAATAATGAATTCTTACTCTTCCAAAGCCTGAAGCATGTTCCCAGATTCTTCAAAGGTCAGAATATCGATGATTTGGTCATTCATAATTATATCTTCACGAAAGAGATCACCTGAATTAAACTGAGAGTGCTCCAGTTTGTGATTTTGGCTGAGTTCATGCTGTACCTCCTAGAAGAAAAAAAGCCATACAAACAAGGAAAAAAGTAAGCTTCAGATTATAAAAAAATTTACACTGGGTGTCTGATCTAATTTTTTTGCAGATAACTCTGGGTGAAAAGTTTCCTACTTATCAAACCGTACCACTGGAGAGGGTATAAAAACATCGTGCAATTCAGACACATATCTAAAATCTACAACTTTTGTTTCAGGCTGAACGTTTTGTATCTAACTGATGTGGAACACAAATGAAGAAATGAATGGAGATGACAGAAGACTCTACATTGACTTCAGCAGGTTTGTGAAAGTCTTCCTGGAGGTCACGTTCCACTATAAACTTTCTAGGTCATTTTTTAAAAAAATAGAATGGTGTACAAACTATATATGGCAAGATTACAGTATTACAAAGTGAACAATGTTAAAAACTAATCCTATGACGGATGGAAATGGCTCATTTAGTTCACCGTTCAGTGACAATCACTTGAGACTGAGGGCTAATAAAATTACTATACACAGAAACCCACTATAAACGTGATGCTAGGACCAAATGACCCTTTTCCACGTTTTCATTATCACAGCTTTTTCTGTAAAAATGAAGATAAACCCTTTTCATTTAAAGGGATTATGTTTTCAGACCTAAAAAAAATTTAAATTGTGATGGAGTACTTTTTAACTGCAGAAGATAAGGCTGGTAGTGATTTGTGAGCTCCTCGGCTCAATCCAGAGGGGTGGGAGATCCACCACCATCCAAGCAGAGGAGGGGCTCAAACCTCTGAGCACACCTCTCTTGGAGAACTGCTTCAATCACTGTAATATTCTGTCTGAGGTCTGTAGCTCCCTTCCAATGAACCTGTTCCCTTTACATAAACACATAAATAATAAATAGAAGTATGGGTTGGAACTTGAGCCAGCTTGATGAATATTTATCAGACTCTCCATTTTCTTTCTGAAGCCCAGTATGTACTAAAATAATTTCTCCAAACTGGCACCACGTGGATAAAGTCACTAAAAATGCTCCAATCCCAAACCCAATTGTTTTGCTTAGTCACGCAAGAGATTAAGATACATCCAAGAAATTAACAGACCTAAATTCAAATCCCTGTTCCTGATAATCAGAAACACAATCTGGACCCAAGTCTGCTGTGCTTACTGTAAATGGTCTACTCCCTGGGCAACTGCTTAAAAACCAAAGTCACCCTGCCTCTCATTTTGAGGAAGGAAGAGGAGAGAAGGAAGGGAGGAAAATAAATGAATAGCCAAAAGGTAATCTCTCTTCAGCCTGAAGCTAACATCTAGGCACTGGCAACAGTTCTTTTGATCAGATTAGCATTTTAACACTCCCCTCTAAATCTGATTATGCTAAAGATTAGAGGTTGTAGAGATTACATTACCTGTGAATGCAATACCTCTCTTGGTGGCTTTTTATTTATCTTCAAGAACTCTTTAAACAATCTGTATTATTTGGAAGTTACATCATCAGATAAAATAGATGAAAAAAGTAAGTAAACTACCATTAAGGATAGTACGACTCACCTGGTTTTCATTATGGAAACTCTGTTTTAATATCTGGGTTCGATAAATAATGAAAAAAACAGCACACGTGAATATAAATGAAACAAAAAAAGCAATGAAGAACCCTGAAGCATGGATGGCATGGCTGTACGAAACCTGAAATGAAAAGACTATATTATTAAAACTACATTTGAAATACATCTCAAAAATATAAGCGTTAGCAACATGGTAAATGATTTTTAAACGGCTTCATGCAACTTCAGGGTTTCCCAGCTACATTTTTATTAACATTTTCAAACAAGTGTCTTTTTATCATAGGTTTTCAAGTCAGCATAGTTTGTTAATGTTCACCTAGTCCAAATTCCTGTGTAATTGCATACAACAGAGCTCCCACAGATTGAATTTTAGGTGCTGTGAGTTCTGGGTGTTCTGCACTTAACAGTCTTTTTTCCAGTGTTGCCAGTCTCTCCTGAGTCTCATTGAAATTAATGGTATTTGGTGTTGCTCAGAGCCTTCAATAAACCGTCTAATGTTGACTAACTTTAATTAATGGCCATTTCTCTGGTCAATAAAACTCAGTAGTGACCATCGGGGAAAAAGCACCAATATGAGTTCACAGTAAATATTTAACTGACAGTTGACCAAACCACCCTGTTTGTGGGCACCTTTGCAGTTTCTGCATAAGCCAGAGTCAGAAAACAATAATAGGAGCACTGAAACCATGACCCACCTCACAACTTCATAGGCCCTTTCCCTTTAGGTCTTAATTTAATCTTTTAATTGAATTGCATTAAAAATTAATTTTTACTTCATGCTCCATGTAGCAAAAGTTAATTCAGTGTTTGTTTAGTTCTCCAAGATCTTTGGATGAAAAACATAGCACAGCTATTCATATAATGTTTCACCACAAACTAATCACTCTGCTGGGGCTGGAAAGCGTAAATAATTAACACGCTGCTTGCACGCTAGGTTTGGTCATCTCACAGGGGAAAAAACAGAGAGCATTCCATGGAGTCAATGGTAATTCTGCATTGGAAGTGATAACCAAAATTAGTCCACAATTTTAGAAGTGTTTATTCCTATTTAACAGCTGAAATTTATCCTTTAACTGACTAGTTTTTCTCTCTCTGACATGTTTTTGTGTACTGAAATTCTGTCACATCCTGAACAGAAAGGAACTGCTTCACATCAGACTGTGTTGTTTCATAGGCTCAGCTCCTCAGAGCTGCTGGAGATGCTCAGCACTCATTGATTTCAACGTGATTTCAGTTGTCTTAGGCAATGGTGTCAGTATCAAGTAGATAGATCATCAAGATGTTAATACAGGATACTGTACGCCACTTGCACAGTTCCAAGAAGAAGATCTAGGGTTTTAATTCACCATATTGTACATTCAGAATCAGCAATTTCTGACTGACAGAGGTATGTTTGTTTTGCTTTTACTTTAAAGAATCATAGAAGGTCTGGGTTGGAAGGGACCATCAAGATCATCTAGTTCCACCCCACCTGCCACTAGACCAGTTTGCTTAAAGCCTCATCCAACCTGGCCTTGAACATGTTCTGGGCTGAAACAAACTATTTTCTTCTGCATGAACACAGATAATCACAGTATTTTTGTAAACCAAGCCACAGCTCCTTAAAAAAACACAGAAGCTTTCTCTCCTGGTGGAGAAAAGCAAGTTCAATGAAGAGATCGCTCCAGCAATGAAACTGATGGATGCACTGTAAAGTTCTCTAATAAATAATTATCTAGAAGACTAATGTTGTTTGCTGCAATCAATGGAATTTTGAAGGTTTATTTGGCCTTTTATAAACTATGTAAATTCAGAAGCCAAGAACAGGAAGTCATATTGGAATGATGACTAGTTAAAAAACTAAAAGCAAACATAAACTATGCCTCTCCTACTGCAGTTTTACTTCTCAGGCTCCCCTCACAGCCATTTTCTGATTTGTGTATCAGCATGATACAGAGACCTTTCCTCACTATGTGAAAGACAGCTCCACCCTTTTGGAAAGGCAAAATGCTTTCTCATGATGGCTTTGCACAGCAGCAGGCAAACATATTCCTCATCACAGCTCTCTGTGCCTGGACAATTCTTCAAATTACAACACGTGGCTAGGAATATAACGGAAGTTTGTAATTTTCCATACCAGATATTGTTGCTTTAATACAACAAAGACCCCCTATCTTGACTGATGTTAAAATCAGAGAAGGCAGGACTTGTGTATGATTAATAGCCAATAGCTGAATGATGAGATATAAGTACGTAAGCACATCCTTATCTCCTAGGATTTAGTTTAGGTTGTCCATAAATTTAAGCAGGAGAGTCAATATAATACCAAATCATACAGTTTACCTTGGCCTTTTCTTCTTCAGTTATGGTGAACGATGCTGTCAATGATACAAGATGTGTTTTATTCTGAGAGAAATATAAAAATATTACACGTATTAAAAAAATGAGCAGAACCCAATGGCAAACAGCCCAGAGTCTCTAGAAAAGCTTCTCCCTAGAAGATAAACCATACTTTTCATTAAGCTTAAAGCTGAAATAAATCTGATAGGAAAATGCAATGTACCTAGAGGTATTACTAGCAGACATGGAGGCAGTTGCTCTGTGGAATGCACTCCCCTTCTAACTACACAAGCATATTCTGGTGCTCACAGTATTATGTTTTTCTGTGCCTGCAAAACTTGTAGAATTTATTTTACAAGAACTGCAAAGAGCAAAAATAAAATCGTAAAGGAAATACCTGTGATGAACTCGTGAAAGTCAGCTTTGCAGGCAGTGTCAAGACCCTGCCATCCCACATTTCTTTTGCATCAAGAAGTGCAGAGTAGTTGATTGCAACGTATTCTCCACCTATTAGAGAAAAAAGCAACTGTGTGCATTAAGCAGGTGAGGTCCATCTACTCGTGCAAGAGGGGGTCATAAGTAGTTGAGTCTATATTTTCTTAAGCAGAAGAGTAGCCACCCTGACTTAAACACCCAGTACAATTGCACACCTTTTTTCTCACAAGAAGACTGGGTGTGAAATACTGAAGAGTTGAGCACCAAGCTGAGCTCAGCTGCAGTTACAGATGTTTGGAAAATTTGAAAATCAAGTTCCATATAAATAAAACATCTGAGGAGCTTTTCAGGTTCCCTTTTAGACTATGCTTCCTCACAAGCAAAAGTGCTCTCCTAGGAACCAAGCTGCAGTAAGCTCAAAATGCTCACTTCAAGGGAATTCAGCAGAGGAGGCAGCCACAGCCAACAACCACTGTCCAGAAATGAGGGATATGGATAGATTTGCTCTTTCTCAGGAAGATTTCTCAGAGATCCCTGGGGATCATTTGGGTCAGCACTGGAGTTTTTGCCTTCCAACACAGCAGATATCCCCCCCTCCTCCGCCCCCAACCCAGAGTAGACGTTCCTGGCCACACGAGCCTGGCAACATCCTTGGCATCTGTGGCTTCAAAGAACTGAAGCAAATTTGCCTCAAGATCTTGAAACGGCATTACATGATGATTCAAGCTACCAAAAAGCATTATGCTTTGCCTGATTGTAAAACTAAACATGAGATATTTAATCTCTTCTGCTGGGTTTTCTTCCATTTCAGTATTCTTCATGCTGAATTGCCCAACATATGGGCTGGAACAGCTAGTCTCAGTTCCGGATTCAGTAATTATAAATAAATTAAATAACTGCTCCAACTTAGTTTACTATACCAGCTCTGCAAGCCATCTTTCTGTTCTTTCTCAGGGATCATTCTTCTTAGGAACCTCTGTTGAGAACCAGAAATTCCTTGATATTTTCAAAAATAACCCCAGCCCTGTAATCAGTACCACTACTCACGCTACTGTTGTTATAAATGAAATCTGGCTGTCCATGTGCAACCAGACAGCAGCCCCTTTCCCACTTGGAAACTTTTCACCAGTAAAACACTATCAATAACCCTAGCTACTTCAACCACAAACAGATAGTACTAAACACTTCTGAAGCAGCAAGAGAAATATTATTACTCTCAAAAGCAAACTTCTAATTTTCTATGTCCTTGTGATTAGGAAAAGAGAATTAAAGAAATCAAGAAAGGCAAAATTTTATGAATGCACAATGATTCCACTGCTACCACAGGAAAAGACTGACTCTAAGGGTAGAACAGGTTTATCTCTCTATTAGTTGCTTGGAGAAGAGCTGCCTTATTTCTGATGAATCATCTTGCCTGTTTGCACAGCCTTTTGCAATTCCAATGTACCTCAATACCTTAGCAAGCCAATCTGCCACACTTGACTCAAGAAGGAAGACTTGTTAGACTGATTAAAATGGCTTGTGCAGCAGCTTTTCAAAATATCCAGAAGGAACAAACAGTATAATGAAAGATTCTGTTTCATTTTGATGGCAGTGACTTTTACAGAGTACAGGGGCTCACTTCTGTACCTGAGAGACGAGAAGAAGCTCAAAGGTGGGAGCCAAAATGTGAGTTAATAGAATTATAAACTGCAGCACGAAACCTTTCCCAGAGTTCTTCATCTGTATTAAGCCATAATTGGAGAATTTATACCACCATAGATAGATAGACAGATAGATAGATAGGCAGATAGATAGATAGATGTCATTATCTGAATAGATGCTCTTTGACATATGTAAGCAGGGGTACTTCCCCGCAGATTTTCTTACCTTGCAAGAATCTTTTCCTGTATATTTGTACACCATCTGTGGTCTTATTACCACTGTTTTTTTGAACATGTAAACCAGTGATATTATCGAGGAGGATGAGATCAGTAATGTTTGTTGAGAGCAGTGCATTTGTGTTATTAATCAGAACTGTAATGTGTGCAGTTTGAGGGTCATGTTCAACATCCACCTGAAAACAGAAACATTAATATTAATGGTGAAAAATGGCTGTATGTCCATCTTAGCAGCAAAACCTGTAGTCTTAATTACTAATAAAAGTTCATTATATGCATAAACTCATTTTCTGAAAGCATTTGGAGCGACCTGCAAATGGCACTACACTAGTCTGACCTCAAACTCCCAAGGAGATTTTGTTCTTTGGTATGTCAGGCTGTTGCTTGGCGACAAAGGGACAGAAAGTCAGAAGCTGTAAACCCAGCTCGTGCAGAGCCAGAAGTGAAAACAAGAATCTGAATATCCCCATGATACCTCACATAGCACTGAGTTGGATCATAACTTTATAACCAGAGTCTGGAACATTCTTAACTTTGAACTTCTCTACCACGAGGATGTTTCTTTTGCAAGCTGACATCACTGCAAATTCATTCTCTCCATGCAGTTTTGGTTTCTATATTTCCCTTTTTTTCACAGCAACCACACTCTCTGAAGGGTGCTGCCTGCCCCAATTTGCCCTTCCCATGGGAGGGCTGATGGAGCCACCAGTGGAAATGAAGTTTGTGGCTCCGCTTGCAGTTAGTGGTGAAGTTCATAAGCTACTCTGCAATCTCTAGCAACACACACTCATGTGATTTTATTTAATTATTCCATTAGGCCATTAACAGTCATTAAGTAATTATACCCTCTAAATGAAATCACTTTGAGCACAGAGTTGCTCGCTGACCTCTCACCTTCCAATCTGCCTTCCCCTATAACTAGTACTAAAACACAACTGTCTAGAGCTTTATCAGGTCTATGATATGCTGGCCTACAGCATACCCATGATCAGGCTAGTGACAATTACACCAAATTAACATTTATTTAACTGACCAAAGTATGATTCAGGCCAAGCCTTTCTCTTTTTTTCCTTCCTCTTTTCTAGGAGATATTTGCTCTGTATCTAGACACCAGCAAATATAAATAATAAAGCACCCCCACAGAAAAGAGTTCTAAAAATATGAATTGTGATAGCCTTCTAGAAATCAAAGGAGTTCATGGCACCCACAGGGTTCAACATACGTAGTTATGATATCATTGTGCACTATTGATCTCTGCATTTCATGCTAGTTTACTCCAGAAACAGATTACAGTTTTAGGATATCTTATGAATCAAGAAGAAATAGTTCATTGAAATTATTACTGCTTAGTTTGCATTTTTCTATTTAAGTGACAATAATTAAAGTACTCTTGAATAAAACTGTTTATGTAACTAACTCTCCTTGGTAGACTGCTAAATTTTCCAAACTCATTACAGCAAGCTCAACCTCAATTCTATTAAATCTTATGGAGGGAAACCTCCAAGTACTAATTTTAGGCTTAATCATGAAAGCATCACCAATTTTATATGTTTTTATATCACAAACTATACTCTAACGTTTATGAGACTTAAAATCACCAAATATTAAAAACATGATAAATGTCAGGAAGATTTTCTCTCTTCTGGTTTCTTAACTGGCACAATGCAGTCAACACGTCTTTCAATATTTCCTGTACAGTCACAAAGACTAAACATTTTATTTTTAAAAGCACAAGCAAAGTGAGGGTGCTGGGGAAACAGAGGGAAATAAAATAAAACTTTTTCCTCCCTTCATTTTCCCATATCTTCCCCTTGTTCTTCTACGAGATGAAGGCAAAAAATGAGGATTTCAGGACCTCTTCCTGTGCTTCTAATTAGGCACAAATACATTCATTTACATTTGAGGAGAGGGGATATAAACAGCAATTTAGATAGATTCCTACATTAAAATAGGCAGAGAAAGCAGCATGTGTATATTCACAGACAGGTGGAGGAATATGGCAGCATTAGACCTCTCCTTCCCCTAGGCAGGAGCTTTAATGCACACTCCCACACACTGCTCATTCCCTTTCTCCAATCAATTTTGTATTTTCTCTATGTTTCATATCATTGAATAAAATTCTTAATTCAGTGACTAAACAAGGCAACCCTTTAGAGGTAACCCAACCACGCCACCTATCTCCTACTGCAGTTTTCCTCAGGTGGCCAAAAGGCCACTTTTCTTGCATTTCTGAATAATAGTAAATACAGGGTTTGCATTCTTTTATTTTTTAAGTGGCAATCACTTTTAAGCTAAATTGCAAAAGGGTTGCAAAAGGGTTGAAAGAATATTTTTTTTCCTGATAGCACTGGAGAAAGCAGCAGATGAGAATCAAGCAGTAGGGAAGCTCTTGGGTTTGACTTCTCCCTACAAAGAACGTTCTCCATAGATCACTGCCACTGGATATCTCCTTCAAATTGCTCCTCTAATTTGCCTGAAAATGTTTTTTCTTACTTTTGGAGCAGATAATCATGCTATCAACCATCTACAGCAACCAAACCCAATGGCAGCCACTGATGATGCAAAAGTTCTTATTCCATTTACTCTCTGCCACTGAAGACATCAGTGTGTGTCATCAATTCAGCTACCTGGGAGAGTGGAATAAAAGACCCACAGAACAGCAAGGACATGCTAGGAGTAAAGAAAAGAGGAAGGAATTGCCATGGAAGTGACAGGAACAGACCTCTTGGAACCAAGAATAGCTTGAAATGTGAAAGGAGGGAAAAACATGACGTATGCTTGAATCATAGATGATCTGCAATGCAAGAATGCTTAAGAGACTGAGAAATGAGACAGGTAAATGTGTTAAAAGCCAAACAGTCAAACTTAAAGAGCAATTTCAGCTCTGCTAAAGAATATTATCTTCACAGAAACATTTATGTCATATTATGGAATGAAGCTCTTAAAGGAGCAATCTTCTGGAAAGAAAGGACTAGGCCCTGGAAACACAGCTAAAATTTAAACACCCAAGTTTCAATCAGGGTATTTCTGTGATAAGGTGTTGGTAAAAAATCCAGCCTCCGGGAAGTAAACATATATCATTTCCAAGCTCTGAGAAGCCACTCAATGTAGGAAATGTAGGAAAATGTGCAAAATTCACTTTTTTTTTTTATTTAAAACAGATAAAGACCACCATATGGACAGTCTACGTCTTAGCGGGAAAGCATCTGTTCAGATGAATTAGGATTGAAGTAGATGACAAGGTAAGCAAAAAAAATAAAATGTGAACTGCATTTTAAGGCGGAAGACAATCACATATAATTGCATAGTCTTCAGTAATTTACATCTAATAGCACTGCAAAACTATGTTCTGATAATCCTATCATCTACAACAGACTTTGACCTTAAATAGTTAGATTTCACACAAAAACCTGTGTGAGGCTGTGCTATGAGTAGCAAAAAAACCCCAACATGTAGCTGTCAAACTCTCTTCCTGAGAAGCTCTAATATAAAAATTGGGAATTTATAGCTGAAAGGGCAGAAGATTCTCTGTTACTGCTTCTTCTGTCTGAAAGTTCAGTATTCAGCCTGATTAATTATGATATGCAGCCATTTCAATAACAATATTATAAGTAATTAGTGCCATGAGATGTGACGCATATTCATTCTTCTCTGTGCAAATGATGTGGCACAGGTGATAATGTCACCTCTTTTGTACTGGTTACTGAAACCTTTACCCTCATACGCAACATTTCAGTGGCTGAATTCTTGAAGTAGGAGGCACTTTTTATCTCCAAGGGATGGGTAGGATGAACTCTCTCTAATTATAAAAACTCAGCCTGGCTTCATCCTATATTTAAAAAAAAAAAAAACAACCAGGGACAAAAAAAAGTAAAAATAACAGCCTAGGTAAATCTATCAACCTATGCCACATAAAGTGAAAATGAAATGAAAGGTTTAAGCTTTCTTTATTGTAGAGACATCTTTGCTCTTCATAAGCATTTTACATAAATCAAATGAAACCCTTTTTCATTAAATACTGTGCTGTAACTGAACCTTACTGAATGTGCAGACTATGACACACTGGCTCTTCTATGGCTGTCTGACAGGATCTCCAAAGACGCAGTGGGCATGGTGGAGCCCAGTGCCCCATCCTTCAAAAGGAGCCCATATTTGACGTGGTTAAACCAGGAGACTATATCAGAAGGCTCATCCTCTAAAGAAGTTTGTCTCTTAACTCTACTCAGTCTTGTCGTTGATTTCTAGAATTCACTGGACTTTGTCCATTTACAATTTTACTAATTCACACTGAGGTACTTTCTTTGACCACAATAGAAACACCCCTGAAATCTCAGAGATTTCAAAGATTTCCTTCAGTTTTGAATCATCACTAAGCTCTGCCTCTTACAGAGGGTGCTACCTTCTTAACATCAAAATGGACACTTTCCCAAACACTCAGCATGGACACAATCCCATTCCCACTTCTTAAAGGACATTTGGGTATAAACTTCCTGTCAAATTAACAATAGAAATGTAAGAAAACATACCACACCACATTTCTGAAGGATTATTCCAAATCCAGAAGACGCTGACATATCGGACACATCTTCATGCTGTGAAGGAAGTGGAAAATTCTACATAGTGTATGAAAATACCACAATCCACAAACTGCAGCACAAGTAAAATTATGTAAATAATGAAACAAGAAAAAAGGTATTAATTGCCTGCAAATTTAAGAGCTTTTTCTTCCAAATAGTTAATCTTTTATTTTGTCCAGATTTGTATGAACTACTTAGTCCCACAAGTAATTACTCATATATTAACTGATATATTCCTCTTTTGGCTATCACAATTCCTTAACAAAATACACTAAGCACAAAGTTCAACAGACTGTACACTACTGATTGTCTATCAGTATTCATGCAGCAATTACACAGCTGTATCCATCACAACAATTCTTTGGAAGTTTTGCATCTAGCTGGTGCTGCTGAAACCACCTAAGAGAGAATTACAAACATGCTAATTGGGTACCAAATTCCCAGCAACACTCACTTTTGATATAGTTGCTACAATCCCGACAAATATTAGAAGTGCCAAACCATCTTTTACTGACCAGCTGGTGGCTAACAGAAGACTCTCGTTTGAACAAAATCTTCTTTGTCCATGAGGGCATCAAAGCAAACAGTGAATGGCTCCATTGATTGTCCGAAGCCGCAGAAGTCAAGACCTGGTGATGAGCTTCACTTGCTTGAACGACCAGAGGTAAGGACGCTGCTGAAAACCAAGGCAATACTCGGCATTAGAGCTAAGGCTGCCTCCTGTGCAGCAGCCACTTGTTGCAGATTCCAGCACGGATGGGGCTCGTGGTACCCCATCCTCTGTGTGCACACTGGGACCAGCATGCTCTGCCTCAAAACACTTAAAATCAACACAGGCAACAGAAACGTGAGGCCAGACTGGAAACAGAGACAGGATCTGCACCACAAAACCCAATAGGAGTTAGAATGAAACTGTGTCCTACCTGGGGAACTCACATGCACCTCAGAAAGCTTCTTGTCATTTAAATGTAAAGTGTCTATCGCATGAATTAAAAGGTTTCAGCCCTAAATCAATTGTTAATATTTTCAACACAAAGTTTTGACAAAGTATAAATAACTGAAGCACTCTATGATGTGAATGGCCTCAGTGCGAAGGGTGTTCTGCTTCAAAGACAGTCTGCCAATTAACTATTAACCATGTCGATATGTATTAGGGAAAAAAGTACTTCTCAGCTGAGTAGGGGTCTCAGTTACATTCCGGCTGAACTGGAGTGTCATCTAATTAAATGCTCCTCAATTTAGTAATTAACAATATAAATGTTAGCTTATACTCTCATATTTTTTTGAAACATTAGTCTATGATATCACACAAAATTATGAGAACAGTTTTGAAATTATATCACTTTCATCAACTGAAGTAAAAGCACCTATGACATTAATAAAAGAAGTTTATACTAAAAATTAATAATTTAATATACTAAATTGTCAAAAGGCAAAGCTCCTGAATGAAGAGAAAAAAGTCATGAAAATTTCAAAATGATAGCTAGCTGTCTATTTTTAAGGATATTTTTTTTCCATTCTTTGCATAATAGTTCTCATTTATTACTTCTTTTTAAACGTAATTTTTTAATCACTAGAAATATATATTCATATCAATAAAACCTCTCATTTAAAAGCAAATATTTCTGGCAAATGACATTTTTCTATAAAGCTTTAATTTTTAAAAATCCTATTATATGGTAATGAAATATGAAAAGCTGATGATATTAAAATCTAATTAATATGAGAAGCAGTACTTTTTGAAAAGATATTGCTTTGCTGAAAGAACTATATAGAGAAATACTGTTAGCTGTGAACAGAAGAGCATTCAAAACTGGACTCTTAAAATGAGAATGAGGTCCTACAAAGGGCCTTGAAGCATTGTTGAACATGAGTCACTGTAAAGATTTCTGTTAACATAATGAATGAGATGCAGTCCTGCGGTTTACAGGACCTGGAGGGACATGTGCATCTTGGGGAGCTTCACTGTCTTCCCATGATGGACTAGCATGCTTTTTATTTGGGAAGGTGTGG
The DNA here is from genome assembly GCA_033558185.1 of Dromococcyx pavoninus. Taxonomy (NCBI): domain Eukaryota; kingdom Metazoa; phylum Chordata; class Aves; order Cuculiformes; family Neomorphidae; genus Dromococcyx; species Dromococcyx pavoninus. The sequence goes on along the minus strand of JAUMJL010000020.1, from coordinate 1,864,860 downwards.
TTTATACCAGACAAAAATTTGGATATATGGGCCAGGAAAAGCTAGTCATTTGTATTTTTCAATCAGCTTTAATTCACTTCTCTAAGTTTTACCTAGATACTTAAATCACTGTGAAACAAGTCAACAGACTCAAGCTAATTAAGGGACTGTAAGAAATAACAAGATAAATTTGTTGAGAACAGTAATATGTATAATTACAATAAGGAATGTCTGCGTATCTTTGGGGTTGGAATTATTTCATGGTAGCCATGAATGGTATATTTCTGTGTCAAGATTAAGCAACAGCCGAATCACTCATCACGACACCAGCACCGGACTGTAAGTGCAATACGCTGTTGGTCTGAGCCCACCTGGCCACAGCACTGCCAAGCATATCCAAGTATCATACTATATCCACCTCCAAGGGCTCTAAACCCATGTTCTGACTACTGAATGAAGCCTCTTTGCTAATTTGTATAGATACATCCAAACACTGAAGAACTGATTTATATTTGTTGTCTCTCTCATAAATTAATGCAATTGCCACCCCATTCCTATGGAGGTGGAGCACCAAGTCTCCTTTTTCTTTTCTTGCCAGACTACAGGAGATGCACTTTCTTTTATACTAAATACAAACCCTCACTAAAGACACAGAGCTTCTTTGTAGGGCTTTGTAGGAGTCAGAAGGCAAAATGGCAAAATCTAGGGGCTAGGTTGAACAACTACTGCCTTGAAGGAGCTTCTTATTGAGCAGATCATTTCCTTCTGCACTTTGGATGAGGGAGGTCAGCCAACAAGAAGGGAGTAACTGCTTCATAAAGTATCTTTTGTTCTTGAGCTCTATGCAGCACGACATCTCCATCAGTTCACCCAACTGCACTTTTCACGTGACAGCATATACCGATACTCTCCTCTGGAGATTATCAAATCCACAGTAACCAATTTAATTAACTGATTGTATTCTTGGAGTCTGACTAGATCTCTGGATCACTAATTACACAGATGAGTTTATTTTCAAGTTGTGCTTTGTCATCACTTACAATCCTAAAATAATGTGCCCAGGTCCCAGGAGAATTATCCAGGCAAGTTATTTGGCTGCTCCATCATCAGTAATTGGAGGTTGGGGATTTTGCAGGTTCTTGACATTATGTTAAGCAGCCTCAATGCTGATGATGATTACAAGGATACTTCTGAAAATTCACTTGTAACTTCCCAGCACTCAGTGGAAGGTTTTGCTTAAATAGATTCAATTCATGTGATGCACGACCATACAGCAACATGTGCCACTGCCTTCCTCCAGATTTTTTCTCATCCTTCCTATTATTTTTTAACAATACAGGCTGCTTTGTAATACTCTGGTTTCCCTTGTGAGTAAAGCAGCACTTTTCTATCTCATTATTTTCTGTAGTATTGACTATCAGTTGAATAAAATAACTTTTTTCTGATCCACATATATTTAAATGTCACTATAAAATTATACAGCTCAGTCCAGCAGACCTATAAAAACATAACTATTTTTCCATATAACTTGCTGCACATTCTTAAAATCAAGACAACATAATTGTATTCATCAATTAATCTGCTGTCCTAGATGGACTGTAGAAGGCTGATGATTGCTTGAAAAGCTGGACACTGAATATCTCAGAAAGGATGGTACAGGCATAATACAGTCATTGTTTTTCACATCTATTCGAGATTTCCATTCTGAAATTGCTTTTTTTTTAACATAGATTCACCTGAGGTTGGAAAATACTAATTCTTGACTCCCGAGGCCTTTCCTTGACAAGCATTGAGATTTCTTTTGGATAACCCACTGTTCAGTAGTGTAAGCACAGCATTGTCAGTGCCCCTTCAAAGCTGCATCCCTGTGGCCTCCTTTCTCCTTCCACTCTCTTCTCTTCTTACAACTTCAATCTTGGGTCATTTTTCTGGCTGCTTTCAGAAAAGCCATTATCAGAGCTGCATGGTCTTCACTTACATTAGTTTCTAAACGGGAACTATTCCCACTCGTTTCTCAAAGGGAAACTTTGCAAAGCAGGGGAACAGCTTCAGCTTTACACAGAGCCCAAACAGCCCCCTCTCAGCTGGGTTGGCCCCGCTGCCACCGGGCACTCCAGAGTACAACGCCTCAGGCCAAAACACTTCCCACGGAGCAAACCAGCAGAGAGTGAGGCTTAATCTAGGGCTTTCCTGCAAACATCTGCAAGGATGCCAAGTGAAACATCTCCTCAAAGAAAGGCAGTAGTTTCACTTTCTTTTGAGATATGAGACAATAACACCATCTTTAAGATAAAATTCTCATTGTTTTGTTTTCCTTTACTAAACATCCCACATTTTTACAATGTATTATCAAGTTGTTAAATATTTTATCTTACTTTTAATTAGCATGTTACTAAAATGCTTTCCCATGATTTAATCCTCCATAAACCCAACACAAACAGATATGCCAGATCCCTATTCCTATCTAATTACCAGTGCTGGTAGGTCATCTTTGTATTGAATTACAAAGTGAAAACATGAAAATAAATATAATTAAAGCTGAAACAACTGGAAGATTGGTGTAACATTTCACCACTTGCATTATTATAGCATTCACGGAGTCTGAAATACGTGTGGTGCCAAAAAACTATGAAATGAAAAATTCACAGTTGATCAGAACAGTCTCCAATATTTAATGCTGTTTGATTTTCTTTGCTATGCTCCCAGGTAGTCTTTTGCCACTCCTCAGCTTTGTGCATTATTGCTTTGGCTGACAACCTTTTTTTTCTTTTTGACCTCCTGCAGCCACAACCAAGGCACATGCAATAGATTTAGGAAGGAGAGCTCCCCACTTCCAGCCCTTACTGCATTCACTTGCTGCTCAAGGGTGTGCAAATACAGAAAGAATCTGACCTGGAACAAAATGCTCCTACTGGATGGAATCTATGGAGACAGTGGGTCTGTGTTCACACGGGCCAGGGGTGGAAGGATGAGTATCTTAGAAAAGTAGCTTTCCTCTGTTTGTGGTCAGCATACGGTCCTTTACTAAGAATTTTGTTTTGAAGAATGACAGGGACCATCAGTGCCAAAGCACAAGCCTTTAGCACTGGACTAAATGGGCTGAGTTCTGAACATGTTAACAGCACGGAGGGACTGCCGTTCGAAGGGTAGTTATAACATTACAGTGCATCACTTGTTAATAGAAGTTAAGGTGAAAGTTATTCTTGGACATGCCGATTAAATAGGATGATACAATGGGTTTGCAATGGGTTTCCAGCAAAGGCTCCAGTACATTCTTAAAGGTCCTGTACCGTTACATCCTAACCTGCCAAATCACAGTAGGAAAGTGAGGACTGTGACAAGCTTGCAAAATGTCAAATTCAGAATTAAAAATTAGCTGACACTGGGAGGAAAAAAAGCAATTTAACTAAGTCACTCTAAATCTTAAATCTCAAGGGCTGCATATTTCAAGTCCCAAATCTGCAGTCTGATTTGCTTTCTCCCAAAATTTATCAGCAAAGTTTTGAATAATCTTGCTTTATTTTAGTGGGGAAGAAAAGAGTTAAATATACTTGCTTACTGTAATTTTGCTGTTGTTGTTGTTCTGAATTATTCCCTGTCCTGAAAACCATCCAGGATACAAGATCCAATTTAAAGTCCTTTCAATTACACACATCAATGGACAGACAAAGGTAGTAATTTACGGTATTTCAGTTTTGAATGTTACCATTAGCTTTTTTTGTTACAAAGTCAAAGAAACCACAGGCATCAACAAGACAAAACAAATTTACTTTCCAGGCCTGTTTTGAGTAAGTGAGAGCAGACTCAAACATAACTCTCAAAAGTCCACCGTGTTGCCCAATCAGAGGGCTGTTCTGGGAGTGCTTTTTCTCATCTTATCCAGAAACAACTCAAAAAGTTTCCAACAGAAACTGAGATCAGCATGTTGCCACAAACTGGTTCGCTTCAGCACACTGCCACTTTCAAAGACAAAGGGTTTATGCAGAAGTTCCCATCTTGTTGCTTCCATTGAGAACTTTTTCAGCCAATTAAGCAAACCACAAAAAAAACTAGCATTAAATATGCTAAAAATTCATCTTTATTAGAATGTGACAATTCATAGACTCTCCCAGCCTTCTTCATAGGAGAGGTGTTCCAGCCCACTTGAACATCTTTGTAGCCCTCCTCTTAACTCATTCCAACAGGTCCACAAATTTTCTGTGCTGAGGGCTCCACAAATGGATGCAGCACTCAGATGGGGGTCTCACCAGAGCGGAGTAGAGGGGCAGGATCACCCCCTTCAACCTCCTGGGCAGAATTCCTTTGATGCAGCCCAGGATACGGTTGGCCTTCTGTGCTGTAAATGTACATTGCCAGCTGATGTCCAGCTTTTTATCCACCAGTACCCCCAAGTCCTTCTTCGCAAGGCTATTTTCAATCCCTTCATCCCCCAGCCTGTGTTGATACTGGGGTTTGTCAGTTACAAAGTCAAACATACAGTTCAGTGCTTGCAGCAGTCCCTCATTTAACACAAACATTTATCTTCTAACAAAATGCAGAGATTCAACCACCCAGTGGAAATGTACACCAGTAATATGTAGCCCATCAGAAAGCAAGATGTGATCAGAAAAATTACATTCAATAAATACAGGAAAAAACAGTGAAGCTCATCAAATCTGAATTATTTGCTTTCATATTTAAATTAATAAACTAATTTGTGAATTATCCATGGCACAGGGCAAAGAAATTAGAGGTGTCTCACTAGATGACTGCTTCAGACCGTGTAATCTCTCGGCAAATGCTTGTCATGAAGTCACCTCTTGGGGAAATGCAGCCATGTGGGGGGTCTATTTCAGACACTGCATTGCCCCTATTAATCGCTGTATGAGGATGTTGTAAACGTTCTCTACTACACTTGGATGAGGTAGCATATTATATAATATATACAGAGATAAAATAAAGACCAGAGACTCAAAGAAACTAAGTCATTTATTCAAACACAAGCAAAGAGCTTGTGGCAGTCAGCCTCAGATGCAGCTCTTTCACGCTATGACTTCTCTAAGTATCGAGGTAATCTATTTCAATCAGATTATACACAACTACCAGTGGAGACGCTTGCTGTACTTGAGATCAGTGACAAGTATATTCACATCCCAGCAACGCTTCCAGGCCTGCTATGTCTAGGAGTCTTTAACAACTTGGTCCAGGATAAAGTATCTTAGTTATTGTCATTGCAGAGGTCTTTGAAAGCTTCAGGAGTAGGTACTGTAACAGTGTTAGTAAATGCATTCAGGTTAAGTTAGCTTCTGAAAAGGAATAAGGTCTCAATCAGCTTTAAGTAATACAAGTTTTCAATGACACCGCCAACACTGGACATCAGGGAGTGCTCCCTTATGTCATTACGTTTAATGAGGAAAAAGGGCTCCTCCTGAAAATTGTTCAGAGCAGGGTATGAACTAAGGTCTTCTCACAGGAGCCCCATTCTAGACAAGCTGTTTAGGCAGACTAGAGCACTTTTGCTCCTAACTTCTGAGCAAATGCTTCCCCATGGCCCAGGATCAAGAACCCCACCGATGACAGTGTGGCTCTGGCACACAGCTCCAGTCCCCTGCCCACCTTCACATGCATGCTCTGGGAGTCCTGTGACTCTCACAGCCCTTAAGAGACAAAAAACCCAATTACATACCTGTCATCTCCAGGCATACTGTCTCTTTTTGAAGCCACAGATTATCTTTAATAACCTAAAGTTAGAAAGAAGACAGCAATTATAAAAAAAAAGTTTTAATAAACTCTTACGCTGAATCGATGCTTCACAATTGGACAGAACCATGTTCCACAAAGCATTGAGTTTCCCCAAATTAACTACCATAAGAGATAAAACAGGGCTCTAGAGGTCTCCCACAGCTTGTGAAGCAGTATGAGGCACTGCTGTCTTCTGGTATAGCTATGCATGCTTCAGGCTCAAACTGTACTTACACTTAACATTATCATGCTGAGCCTTTGTGCAGTAGTGAAGCAGAAGGGTTTGCTAAAAAGTACCAGTTTGCTCTTAAAAAATATTTTTTCTTGCCATTTTCCAAGTAAGACACTAAAAATTCTGATCACTAGAAGTCAGCAGGAATATGTCCTTATTGGATGATCGAACCTACTGACATTATGCTCGTTCTTCCTCTGGAGCATTACACAGAGCCCTTCAAAAGGACCACAGGCTGAAAATTGCAGTTTCTGAGGCAATCTGTGACAGCCTCCTGCCTGTGCCCAGACTCCAAAGATTGCTACAAAAATCACAGCTCTAAAGAGTCAGTAAAAGAAACTAGTGTTTTTAAGGATTAAAACCAGTGTTCTGATCAAGATGTGGTAGGCACATAAGCAAGTTTTCATTTAATAAAAAAGTTTCCTTGCGGGAGACAATACAGACTTTGGAATGCCAGCTCATTAACAACAATCTTCCAAGTCCGCTGAGTGATGTGACCTACACTTGCTGTTTCTGTTGGCTTCCAAACACTGCATGTGAGTAATGTTAAGTACTGACTTATGTCAACACCACTGTTACAGTACAGCAAGCTATGGACAATTTTCTTCTGCCTGCTTGGGAAAGCCATCACTTCAATTATTGCTAAAGCTATAACTCTAGTTAACCTTGTCGGAAAACGGTTCTCATTTCCAACAGGCCAATTTCCTTCAAAGTAACTGAAAATGCAAGGCATCTCACAAATTAGGATGCAGCAGGAGCCCTGGGGTTTATGTGGACACTGCTTTGGAAAAAAAAGTACATATAGGATTGGAGGTATCACTTGTGGAGGAGAAAGTAAGGACAAATGAACACAAGTGGGAACATGCAGCACATGAGCAGCCCCAGAACACAACTCTGGGAGACTCCTGACACTGAGCTCTTCTTAGGGGCTATTTGTACATCTCCCAAGACCTTGTTGTACACCTCTCTCTGCACTCCAGAATTCTCATTCATAAACTGAGTTACGCCAAAGTTCTCTAATGCCATTATTAATTTGCCATTATTATATTCTCATTAGTTAATCTATATGACCCTGAATTTTGAGAAGCCAAGCACACCAAGAACGCAGAAATACAAGAACAGGAAACTCCAGTGGCAAACATAAAAAAATTGCCTGGTGGACAGAGATAGATATATATATATGTATGTATTTCCATATAAGCATATGGATAAGAAGCAAAAGAAATGGTATCTCAGAAGGCAATTAACCTTTGCTAGATATTCCTAGAGCAGTTTAGAACCCTATCTGCATTAAGGAAACGTGTACCATTACACTAAATAGATGTAGTAACACCAGTGTGAAACTCTGATGAAAATATAAAACACCAATATGATGGTCAATTATGTTAAATGCTAAAACAAATGTTGTTTATAAATATAAATCCCAAATATTACTCTTGTCCATTATATCAGCATATATACAAATGTGGATGTTAAATGTCAACAGTTCCTTTGTAAATCAATCTGTATCAAAAGTAGAAACTCGGAGGCATAAGTGTGCATAAAGGCATGCAGAAAATGTGGCTTGCTAGCTAACAAGCTTTGTTTCCTAGTTCCAAGGAAATTAGTGTACAAATGACTCCTGATTTCCATAGACTCCAGGCATTCATTCATCTGTGGTTTTGAACTGTTCATGCACAAAAATCTAGGGTGTGCATATATGCCTATGTGTGTCAACTGCAAATGACATGACAGTACTCCTTCTTCTGCCTTATCCAACATTCAGTTCTCAGTAGTCTGCACTGGAAAATATAATCTGGCTATTAGGCACAACTTTTCCGCTCCGCTGCAGAGCTCACCCGTAATATCAGAGGGCATCACAAGGGGCTCTGCACAGGCAAATAAGTGTCAACTCTACAGGCCAGCACTCACATCACGATTTGAAAGTAATTAATTTAATGCTTTGAAGTTGCCAGTAGAGCTTTTCCTGAGGTTTACAGTAATTTACTTTTCTGGTGGAAAAATAAGTTTTTTTTTTCCTGCTGTTTGACGAGCCTTCTTGCAATCACACCTCAAACCATCATTCACTACTCCCTCCATTCCCACTGCTCGGTCTCAGGTATTCACATGGCCACAAGAAATCTACCATAACACATTCTGAGACAGTTTGATCGATAAAGAATGAAAAATAAAAGCTGTATCCTAAACGTCAAGTGGCGCCTGGTTGGAGCCCCTCTGCTATGAGAACAGGCTGAGTCAGTCAGGCTTGTTCAGCCTGGAGAAGAAAGGGCTCCGGGGAAACCTCAGAGCAGCCTTTCAGTACAGAAAGGGGCTACAGGAAAGCTGGGAAGAGAACTTTAAAAGGGCTTGTAGTGATAGGACGAGGGGGAATGGCTTTAAATTGGAAGGGGGAAGATTTAGATGAGACATTAAGAAGATATTCTTCACCATGAGGGTGGTGAGACACTGGCAGAGGTTGCCCAGGGAAGCTGTGGATGCCCCCTCCCTGGAAGTGTTCAAGGCCAGGTTGGATGGGGTCTTGAGCAGGCTGGTCTGGTGGGAGGTGTCCCTGCCCATGGCAGGGGGGTTGGAACTGGATGGACTTTAAGGTTCCTTCCAACCCAAACCATTCTGTGATTCCCAGTAGCGGGCCGGCTCCAGAGGGCAAGGCTGCTGTGACTTAGAAACCATCAGACGCCCCGCTCGGGAAGAAGAGCGAAGCGGCGCCTCTGCCGCCCTGGAGCCCCGCGGCCCCGGCCCCCGGCAGCTTCTCGGGCGCTGACCCCGTCGAGGCGCCCGAGCAGCCCCCCGCGGCGTGCTCGGAGAAGCGAGTACCCGGCGGGGCTCGGCATACCCTGCGGCCCGTCCTCTCCCCCGCGCGTCACCGCCACCCCGCGCCCGCGGAGTCGCCCCGCGTGGGGCCGCCCGGGCGCCGCCTTACCCCGGGCGCCGTCCCGCCGCAGCGCTGCCAGGTGGCCGCTCCGAGGGGCAGCAGCGGCAGCAGCAGCGCGGCCAGCAGCCGGCGCATGGCGGCCCCTCCGCGGGGGGACTCCCGAGGCGCTGCCCCCCGAGCCGGGCCGGGCCGGGCCTCAGCCGCCGCTACCACCCGCCATCGGTCTCCTCCCACCGCGGCGGGGGCGGGCGGCGCAGGGGCCCCGAGACTCCCCTCCCCTCCGCCCTCCGCGGGCCGGACCCGATGGCGGCGGCCGGGGGCTGCGCGCGGGCGGTGGGGCTGCAGTTCTGGGCCCGCTCGCTGCCCGCGCTGCCCGCGCTGCTGGCGCCCGCCGTGCTGCTGGGGCTGCTGCTGGGCGCCGCCGCCGCCGCCCTGCTCTGCCGCTGCGCGCTCGGGGCGCGCCGGCCGAGACAGGTACGCGGGGCCGGGAGGGGGCCGCCCGCCTTCCCCACCTCCATCGCCGCGGGGAGGCTCGGCCGGGCGCGGGGCGAGCGCCTTGGAGGAGTCTGGGCTGGTTCGAAGTGCCGGGGGCCAGCGCTGCCCTCTGCGGCGGGGACTGGTGGCTTGGGCGTGAGCTGGGGAGCCCCGTGATTCGTAGAATCGTGAAATGGTTTGCGTTGGAAGGGACCTTAAAGACCATCCAGTTCCAGCCCCCCTGCCCTGGTCAGGGACACCTCCCACCAGGCCAGGCTGCTCAGGGTCCCATCCATCCTGGCCTTGAACACCTCCAGGGAGAGGGCATCCACAGCATCCCTGTGCCAGTGCCTCGCCACTCTCATCATGAAGAATTTCTTCCTAAAGTCTAATCTAAGTCTTCCTCCTTCCAATTTAAAGCCGTTCCCCCTCATCCTATCACTACTTGTCCTTGTAAAAAGTCCCTCCCCAGCTTTCTTGTAGGCTCCCTTCAGGTACTGGAAGGCCCCAGAGCCTTCTCTTCTCCAGGCTGAACAACCCCTGACACACCTCCATGCATGCTTAATTTAAAAATTCGCTGAAACAAATGGGCTGACTCAAAAAAGAGACCTGTTTAAGCATTTCTGTGTTCTGAATTGTGCCCTCCTGGCCTGTATCTTGCACACACATGGCCCGCTCGCTGCCTCTCTTAGCTCTTACGGAGCTGTGATGCTTTTGGAGGAGTTGATTTTACAAACAGCACAAGAGGTTTTTTTACCAAGCCACAGCAACTTTGCACTGTGGGTACACGCATGCGTACCCAAGAAGTCAAGAAGGCAGAACACATCTAACATTTTGCTTGATGGGAAACTAACAGTGTTTTCTAAAGCATGCAATTTTGTTAGTAACAACCCTCCTTGCTGTTTTAAGGAGTGTTGTGGATAGTTCGTATCTGTTTATTGCCTAAAGTGCTTGTTTGGACTCCAGGATTTCAGAGGTTGTACCACCGGCAGAACCACAACTGAACAGAGATATTTTCTGAGAATTGTTATTGTGTTTTGCTTCGTTCTTCTGTTGCACTTAGTCCAGGTCATGCTGGATTGACTGGGTGTAGCAATGGTTGGTTTTGGCCCAGCTGGGAAATTCAGAGCCATTTGAAGCATTCTTCCAGCCTGCACTGGCTAGTGTTGTTTGGCCTAGTTTTTAACCACACCTTGTTTTCAGCTGTAACTGCTGTGCTACGTGTGTATATCTGCTGGTATTGATTGTTATTAAACATGACATAAGAGAAGAATCCTCTTGCTCCCAACTACTTTTAAGTAGGATGTTTGAAACTGTTTGATAGTAATGGAGGCACTTCAAATACTGGATCAATGCATCCTGTGTGAGTGCAAGCCTTTCTGATTCAATTGCTCGTTTTCCCTGCCTTAATAGGTGGTGTCTTTATTGTAGTGCAACTACCTACTCAAATACAGCCATGTACAATTTCATCCTTTATGTCATTTATGTCAGTAGGGAATAGAAGCTGTCAGTTCTCTCTGGCCTAGATGATCAGATGTGTTTAGGTGCTTAAATGCCATTAAAAACAATACTGCTGCTGTAAAAGAGTTGTTTATTTTGAAAGAAAAATAAACTGCCTCCTGACACATACAGAGCACAGGATGTTGTATCCTGTGGGTCTGATTTCCCAAATCAAATAGAGCTGCTTTAGGCTGTCTGTGCCTGTTGCTTCTTCGTATCTGTCTGCCCCACTGCTATGGAGCAAGCCTGTTGCGTGTGTTCCAGGTAGTGAACTGCACATATTGAAGCCTTCTCTATATTCTCAAGCAGCTGAGTTATAATTGCTGTGGGAACAGGGCAAGTCCGAAGCAGCCTTAGGCATCCCAGTAAGCTACTGGTTTGTCGTTCAGCCCCAGTTAATCACTGTTCACTAGATCTTGACCTGAATCTGTGGGACTTGGATGCGTGCAGTTAAGTGCCTCATTGGCTTAATAATCTGTGCATAGGAAGTTTTAAGAAGAAACCTTTGCCATGGTAACTTCAGACCATGTAGTCTACTGTAATGTATTTCTACTGATAATATTCTGTTGGAGTACGGTGTTGCCTGGAGGCTTTTGTGACCCTTTGGGTTGGAGCTTGTCTCATTATGATACTCTGGTAGATTAGCTTGATGCAGTGTTACAGTAATTACAGTTAGGCTTTTTTTTTTTTCAACTTCTTAAGCATCTAACATGGAGCACAGTTGCCCTTCAGTTGCAAAAATAACAAAGGACAAAAACAAATGGAGAAGAAGGTGATGAGATGAGAAATGTTAGCCGGAGAGAAATAAATCATGGAAAAAATCAAATACTTCTAATATTATAGTGATGGAGATATAAAGTGAAAATGAGGACTGGACGAATATGAACATTCAGAGGAATAAAATAAGCAAAGCAATTTTGTATTTTGGCATGGCTGTGCTGTGAGGTGCAGCTGTGAATCAAATGTGGTTACTTCCACTGGTTCCAATCACTCAACCTGAATTTTGTGAACTTCTGGTTTGGGACAAATAAGTGACATGATTATTGAGGGAGACTTGCAGCTGTTCTTTTGTCCTTCGTAGATTTTTAGGAACCAGAATCTGCAGTTCACCGCATCCTGCAGGCTAACCTGAGAATATGGTCTGTATGATTGAGCCTTTAAGTTCCAGAAAGGTGGTAGAGGCAAGTCAGTAGGAGTGATATATGTTTAAAGACTGGGCAGTGCTCTGTATTCTGAGAAAACAGAGAACTTAACATACCACGTAGCCAAATAATTCAAAGAGACTCTTTCCATAAGACAATTACGTGCACAGTGGCTGCAGCCATATCATCCCAAAGCAGTTAGTTTAATGAAAACCTGAAAAATAATTTTAAAAGTAGTCAAGGTAGGGTGGCTACTGTCTTCTCCTTCACTAAAAAAATTCCCTGTAATGCTATGTTTGGATGTATTGACCAACATTAGTATTATTTTTTGGCCTATCTAGTGCATAGGGAAGAGCGTGTGCAGCAGGAGGTTTTGTTCACGTACCGTCTGTGTCTGTACCAGTGGCTCTGCATGCTTATTGCGGGGGGGAAAACCAATGATATGGACTGCTTTTGGGGAGGGGCAAAGCACATTTTCTGATGGTTATTTCTTCCTGGCAGGAACTTTCCCACACATAAAATTTCATTTAGGAATTTTTTTTTTTTCCCCATAGCAGGGGAGCAAAAATACTGGGCATTCTTTTCATTGCAAGCAATTATGGACCATTTTAGTTAACTTGCTTTAGCTGAGAAATTTCAACTCAGACTGTGAACTCGACTCTGTAGTCTGTAGTAAGATGTTTTGGGACCAGATGGATTGATTTGACACGACACATTTACAACCTCTTAAAACTTTTCAGATTGAAATTCTAATTCTGAACTGACAAATCAAATTCATGAAATTCATTAATTGTAATTATTCCTTCCTGAATATATAAAACTCTCATTAATTTTCAGATTGTATTTTTCTAAAATTTTCAACTAATACTGAAATCATTTTCAGGAGGGAGACATGAGTGCATCCAGGCTGCTGTCGAATATGTTTCCAGTGAATCTGCCTGATCTCAGTGTTACACTTCATCTGTTTTCTCTCCAATTTCAGAAGGATGATTCCCAGAGACTTCTGGAAAGCTTCAGCTCTGATGAAAAAGAGCGCGCGTTCATGAAAAGTAAAGCAGAACCCTATACATCAAAAGAGGAATTGGTGGTGGAGGTAAAACTCTGCTCTTGTTGGTGGATGTCCGTTTTGCTGAATGTAGCAATGAGCATGTTCAGGGCCTTGTCCAAACTGTGTTAAGTTTATTTGGTTTGGAATTGAGCTCAAAAAGTGTTCAGAAAAGGCACAAGAAGTAGAGTGGGAGTTGATGGCTGCTTATGAATGAAACCATTGCAGGCATTCGTTCTCCTTATGAATTCGATTTCTCTTGAGGAATGTTTTTTTGGGTATCAAGATCCTGAGTTATTTTTGGACAGAGGCTTCCTTGCTTTTGTCTCTGCATTGTTCTTACTTTCAAAAGGCTGATGGGAAAAAATATTATTGACAAAAAGTTCTTAGTTACTGAAATAAGTGCTGATAATTGATAGTGGATTCTTTCCTGGAAAAGGAGATTTAATAGAGGAATCTTGACAATAACAAAGTTCCCGAATCAGGTCTAATTTGGAACAAATACTTTTTCTCTAGAGCCTCCTTAAAGGCCCCAGCTCTTAGTTGAACTGAACAGATGAATGGAGGGAGAAAGAATAAATGAGTAAAATGAGTGTGTTTGTGAACAGCAGCATCTTCGATGCCTTTCTTGCGTAGGAAAGTTCTCTCATCAGGTACCGGCTGAGTATACGGCACAGAAGTCTTAATGACCACCAGACCACCAGTACTGAAACACCAGTGACAGTTAGAAAAACAATATGGAAAGAAAAGTAGGAGAGGGTAAAAACTTATTCCACTCTCAATCAAAAAATCAAATTTTTTTTTTTGTTATAATCTCAAAGTAACTTGAGAACCAGTCCTGCCATGGCTTTATTAGATCGCTGCCTTCACCCAGAGCTGATTTGACTGCTCTAGGTGAGACTGAAGGTTGTGAGTTAAATGGCACATTTAAAAAAATGCACAGTTCAGCTAACTCTTTCAGTGTATTATACATAAAGTAAATACATGTAGCAAGTGTTGGTTAAAGCCAGCCGCTCTTAGCTTGTAATGAAAACTGGTTTCAAGACAAAGAGAAGAGAGATGTTATTGTAAACATTTAACTATTGGTTTAAACCCTGACAGGTAATTAATCTTCATTTCAGTATTGTTATCGGGAATGGTGACAAACCGTGGTTGGTCATTTAGCTTGAGTTCAAGTACAGCATAACAAATGGGCAGGAATTAGATTCTCTTTTGGAGTGTAAATCCTGTGGAAGAGCCTAAGTAATGATATAGCTTTATATATATTACCTGTCCTTTGGAAATAGAATCACGGTCTTTTAAAGGTAATCATTCACAATCATATCTGTTTCCCAAACACATTAGTTCATTTGTAACACCTTAAGAAGTAACCTTGTTATTTGAAGGGACTTTGTCCCCCTATTTGTCTAACTACTGAAGTTACCGCTGGGTTGTTCTGATTCCCAGAGGCTTTTGCTATTACTAGCATCAAATTCACAGATAATGAAGAAGCAGAAATGGAAAATGCTTTTAGTTAGGTTAGAGATTTTCAGAAAAAACAGCTGTTTTCATTCTGAGATCTTCCACATTGCAATAATACCATAATTACCATATTAATAATAACCGTATATTACTCATGCCTGCTGAGAAGCAGGATGTGTTCGTTCTAGCACTCTGCGGTATGACTTTATCGCTTTGGACAGGAGCTGCTCTGCCTCCAGCCATTGCAATGGCTCTGTTGGCTTCTGTCTCTGAATATGTACTACAGGAGTGGGACTGCTCAGGATGAGCAAGCATTTTACACATTGATTTCGTGCTTTTAACTTTATTAATAAATCAAAAAATGACTTCTGGAAATAAAAAGGAGATGAAAAGGTGCAATGATAAAAGAGGAAGGACATAGTTTGCTTTTATCTTCCCATTTCTATTTTTAGACTCTATTAGTGCTTTGATATTTCCTAGAAAAATCTATACAAAGAAAATTGTTTAACAAATCAGATTCTTTCATGTCATATGACAAAACCAAAAAAGGTAGAACAAGAAATATCCTAAAGCTTGTATTTAAAATTCTGTCAGTTGCTTATAGCCAATCTTTTATTAAGCCATAGATAACCTCATTATCCCATTGTTCCAGTACGTAAAGCAGTGGCTATGAAAGAGGAGGAGCAGAAAGTCAGATTACATGATATAACAGATTGTATGAAAAGAATGCATTTTTTATAAAAAGCTATTTGGAAGTCAATTGGTATTTTCTCTAGATTATAGGTAAGTATGGTGCAACAAAAGTTCTTCCTGGAAAAAAGTGATGACTAGTTTTATTTAATGTTTATTTAAGTTAAAAGTCAGAGTTAATAGCCATGATGATGTGGGATTTATCCTTCAGTAGTTTCTGTGATTAAGATAATTTCAGTCTCTTATATGAAATCTTTCATTGCTGCTGAAGTTTGGGAGGGGCTAAAATTAAAATAACTTCTGAATACCAGCTATTGCCTGTTTCCCCTTGCAGGAGTGAAAACATTTTGGAGCAGTGGTAATGACAGTGTTCTCTTTTCTGAGTTTCATACACTGAATGAGACTTAAGAGAAGACTTCTTGTGCCAAAGCAGAAACAGTAAATAAAGAGTTAGTTATCAATAAGAATTTCTAAGTTGTGTAATAAAAAGGAACGTGATACATACAGAGAAAAACTGTCAGGTCTGCTGCTGTTCCCAAATATTTTTCTGGTTTTTTTCTGTACAGGAAAGTGAGTCTCCTGTGAACAGTAATGTCACAGCATTTGCGTTGAAAGCAAAAGTGATTTATCCCATCAATCAGAAATTTAGGGTAAGTTTTTAGATTCTTCTTGTAAAAATTAATGACAATCATTCTGTGTCAGAATAAATTGCAGAGTCAAGTAATGGAAGAAAACTTACTGCCAATCTGCTTAATAGGGATCCATGGATGAAAGGCATCAGCTGCAGTGCTTTACGTAGTGTTCAGTCAATTTTCCCTGTAGTCAAGAGACCTTTTCTTCCCATTAGCATTAATGGAAGTTGGGTCTGTCCAAGGAGACATAAGAAAACATGCCCCAAGCAGATAACCACAACAGAAGAATGCTTTTCCAGGCAATGCAGAAGCCCATCAGTATGAGGAGTCTTAGTTTACATGGAAACACTTTTACTGTGTGTATTGTTTAATTTTTCACTTGAGAGCAAGCACTGCAAATTGATGAGATGTTTATCTCCTTATTATGCTGTATTAATTGACCTTGTAAATTTCCTTTGACTGTAGCCCTTGGCAGATGGCTCATCCAACCCATCTTTGCATGAGAATTCAAAGCAGGCGGTTCTGCCTAATCAGGTCATGGAGGCATCTATGTCAGGCAGCCTGGGATCCCTGAGCCAGGGAGACAAAGAGGACTGCAGTTCCTCCACAACAATACATTCCACAACAAGTGATGACAGATTTCAGGCTCGAGCTTTCCTCAAGGTGACCAGCTTCCCTGAAGTGTTAACATCTGAGAGGTAAGCAGTAAAGGTACCCTCCTTTGGTCATTTCCTGGGTTTTCAGGACAATCACTAAAGGTCTGGTGTGAACCAAAGGCTGGGCTTGAACACATGCATTCACCACATAAAGACAGGGCTATCTGTTTGTAACCCTAAAAAGTGGTTGGGGAGGCTTGTATATTGAAAGTCAGTTTGTTATTATGCAATTCTGGGAATCAGAACTTTGGCAAAAGCAGTCTCGTAAAAAGGTATATCATGGTTATGATAGGAGATGCATCTGTTTGTTTCGGCTGGTATGCTCAGTTCACGTGTGCAGTGGTGTGCTCAGCTGGGCATGGAGTGGCAGTGGCAGTGGTCTGTTCTGTCCATTTTAATGGGAACTACTCATGTCATATTGCGGGAAAACTGTTCCTTTCTCAGAAACTCCAGTGATGAACAGGTAGAGCTAATCAAATTTGATTATCAGCTTTGATTTTTCTTCAGCTGCACAACAGCGAGGTGCCCCTAGATGAATACATATGTGACTGTATTCTCATTAGCAAGAATAAGAAAAATCATACTTGTGTCACCATCAGGGCTGGGGAAGGTACTAACGACGAAGAATATTTTTGAAATGCCTACTTTTGCAGCTGTTTTAATTTAAAGCTTTGTTTTCCTTTTTTTTGTATTCACTCATGCCTATATTTACTTTGCCTTTTTCTAAAGGGAACTGCAACTCCAAGTTTGTTAAAGCACTGTTTTATTTTGCTTACTTTTATGTAGAGATATTTTATCTGAAAGACATGACAACATAGAAATAAAGTGACTTGTTTTGTGTTCTAAGGACAATGCTTTTAGGAGAATTCAGTAATTAAACGAAACTATTATATGGTATTGCTCTTTCATGTGACCTTCTTGTAGATTGATATTAACACTTTTTAAATCTTTGTTTTAGTTTTGATTTTAAGCTCTGCCTTTGCAGTCTTATTTTAAAAGATCTCATGCTTCTTGATACTGAACTCAGAAGAGAAAAACATATGGTAGGTACTCGTGTCTGATTTATAGCTATTTGTTTTGAATATCTTAGTTGAATATCAGTTTAGCAAATAGCATAAATAACTGACTAGCTGGGGAGTAGTGTAGCAGAGTTGCATCTCTACAATATTCTCTTTATTTTTTCTCTCTGTTCTGCCTATATATGAGCTTCACAAAGGAGTAGAATATTAAGAAACATATCGGGCTGTGAAATACAGGAAGTCAGGCAAGATAATATAAAAATTTGGTTTTAAACTTTCTTCCATAGAGTAACATACAGCACTTGAGGGTCATAGAAGAAGGAAAAAAACTCTGATGTTTATTAGATGAATTTATGTTTTAAGGACAGTGCTTGTGCATTGCAACTCCAAAGAATCCAAGCTCTTTGATTAAAACTGAAAGTTCAGTTCAGCTGAATCAGTACCATTGTGACATGCACAATAGTCCTAATTTTGTATGACAGAGGGATTAAGGTACCCATTTAAACCATAGATGGCTAATCACATCAAGTCACAGCATCCAAAGTAGACAGGAGAAAAAAAAGAACTAAAAAATGAGTTTATTCCCATTTATGTAGATGAGGAAGGGAACCTGAGATCAGATTCCAGAGGAAATTTAGCTTGACTGGAAAAGGTTGAACTTGATGTCAAAGTTAATCATCCATTTGTAAATGAAGATAAGTTAACCACATTGTGAGGTAATCACAGAAACACTGGGAAAATGAGCTTCTATCATACTTCGTGGCCCACCAGAAATTTCCATAAAAGGCAGATGATTTTGAAGTTTAGCCTAAGCTTTGAATAGCTGCGTGTTTTCACTAACAGGGGAAAAGGGCAAAAATATTTCAGTTTGGAAAATTTCTTCCTTTTCCACTTAGCTTTTTCTGGGTTTGGAGTCATTCTTTCTTAGCATCAGGTCTAGGAAAAGAAAACATATCCTCTTACTTCAGTGTTTTCCTGAATCCTTCCCCTCTCCCCTCTCCTCCATTTAATAGTATGTTGTATCTTGCTGTTGTGTGTTCAAAACTTGCCAAATTCCTATCCAAAACATTAGCGAGTGAGATCCAAACTATGGCTGCTTTAGCATTTTGTATTTTGCGCAACTCTAATGATAACATTGTTTCTAGATTTTGCTCAGCTGAACTGTTGACTTTGATAACTGTTTGTACATGTAAATATGATTTTATTTACGTTTTTACATGTTTAAAGTGGGCAACTTCTGCATCATCTGTTTTCACCTACGTGAGTAACAGGCAGGTTGCTGTTTACCTGTTTTTATCTTCACATTGGAAAATGCTGCAGCAATTAGTGGAGTAAATTTTCTTTATTGTGCACTGACACTCTGATCGAGGCAAGAAGAGAAGAAGCTAAGTAAAAATTATCTCAGTGTTCAAAAACGTCTTTTTGGAGACACTAGTATATACAATCTTTTTTTTGAAAAAAAGCCAACTGGAAGATAGATGTATTTATTGTAAGAGAAGGTAACCAGAACTTGAGATGGCTGCTTTATGTTGTATGTAAAACTGACTGATAATTCATTTGGCTGACTGCAGTTGAAATCATAGTAATGAATATGTTAATACCTTTTAGCTTAGAGGTTCACTAAACTTTAAAAAATGGTCTTTGTATTTTTAAATGATCCATATATCGTCCAGTAAAGGACAATTTCAGATGTGTCAGTCTGGTTACAAGGCTGTATGAGATTCTGTCCTTGTCCTTGTTAGAATTAATACCATCTTCTAGGATCTAAACTAAAGCCAAAGCTAATTTTTCATAATGGAAGTGCAACAGAATTCTGATGGTGTTTCCTTTACTTTGCTTATGGTTCACTGTAGTTTCACTGATTGATTTAAATCAACAAAAGTTATTCACAAAGATGTCCTTATGATGTTGAACAGACATTTACCCTGGTTTTTATTTCCTTCCTTTTGAGTAGATGTTCATTCAGCTTCTCAAAATATACTTCACAGACCTTTGTCATAAAGAGAAGATCACTGGTGATTTGTTCAAGAAGATCCTTTTAATTCAGGAAAATGTAAGTGGTTTTGTTGGTTAATATTTCAGACCGCGGAAAATAAGAGTTAATCTGACCAGTTGGTGTAAGCTGCCACAGCAGGCTATATCTCACCTAATCTTTTTAAACAGCAATGTCATCTGTAATCTATTTCAGAAGAAATGCAAAGACACTCCCTTCTTACAATGAATTCTCTCCGTTACCGTGTGCATATTTCCCCTCGTTGCTGTATGAGGTGGTTAGTGTCTGATTTGTTAAGGACAAAAGTACTTGTAGTTGAATCCATTCAAGCAAACAGAACATTGTGAACCTTATTCACTCAGATTTAAAAATTTCTAATTATGAAGTCCTTGTCTAGTTTGATGTATCAGTGATAATAAAATAGTAGGAAATAAAGTACCAGAAAGAAACTCAAGGGGTTTGGTTTTTTTTAATCAAGAGAAACTATACTAATTTTCCTCTTTATCCTTTTTTCTTCCATGTACTTGTAGCAAAATCCTTTTTCTACTTCTGAACTACATTACATACATAGACAGTCAATACGCATTTCAGGTGGGGTCACAATACTGTTTTTAAGATTATTAAAAGGAAAAAAAACCTTAAAACTGAACAAAGCAGGAGAGCTACTGATTCCACTTTCCGTTTTTTAGATTAGAGACATAGAAGAGTCAAGGTTGAGAGCCACCTCTGGAGATAGTCTGGTTCAATCTCCTGTAGGAAGGAGGGAATAACATAGGGCTATCCAGTACCCTGCCAAGCCAAGTCTTGAAGATCTGCACTGAAGGAGACTCCCCTCATTTCTCTGTGCAACCTAGTCCCATATTTAATTCTTCACACAGTAATGATCTTTTTTTTTCTTGCATACAGATATCACGTTTAAGCATTAAAGTCTGTTTGCCAGCTCTAGTTGTTGAGCTGTATTTTGTTCATTCATACTCTCAATCTGTGAATGAATATCAGGAATCTCTGTAGTAGTACCTAATAATTTATTTCAGAGTGGATTTTGCCTCTGTCTTAAATCCTCAGGTTGTATTGAAACTGTTTGTATTTACTAAATGAAAAGCAAGATTTGGTGTGTGAATTTCTTTTTCTAATGGACTTCTGGTGATGAATTCAAATTACAAACACAGAGGTAATATGTTATGGAGTAGGCATGTTTCCCAGTATAGCCTAACCCTCAGTGAGGCTCGACAGCATTGATGTCATCATGCACCTATCTGAGCTGTTGCAAGACAAAGACTGAATCTTACTTATAAAATGCAGTAATTCCTGGAGTAGACCAGTTGTTTAAGTGTCAATATAAGATTCCTATGCATTGGCAAGACTGAGGGTTTTTTGTGATATATTACAGACAGCATTTCCGTCTTAATTCTGTGTTGTAAGAAAAAAATCTTAGGATTTTAATGAAATATTTTGTGAAGCTTGTAAAAATCCGGTTACGTTTCCTTAAGGCGTAGGGTATCAAGTTAAAGCACTGACACTCAAAATTGTGTGATATTAAAAAGAACTGTTTGTTACATAAAGTATGTTTTAGCTACTGAAGCATCATCCATTTCAGTACCATGCTACTAAGTAAGTATTTGTCAGTACCATTAGCTTTCAGAAAAAATCATCCTGGTTTCAGAGGACTGAAAAACTTTAAAAATCGATGTAATCCCGTAGCCTGTAATTTGTCCCTTGTAACCATTACAGGTGTTTGTCCCTGTGCGCTAGCACTTCACAGCAAACACTCTTATTATCGTACTTGGGTACTTCTCTGTGCTTTCAAACACAGTGTGTACACTCATAGCTGCCGTTTAAGATGGAGAATGTGCATTAGAATGAAAATATTTATGGATAGATTTGAAGGATTATTAGTATGAAAGCTCATGGAGCAGTGTTTACAAAAGCTTGAAATCAATGGAGATGGACAGCAGTCTTGATCATACATACTAGTGGAAATGTGTTTGTATTGAGTGTAGTTCTGAGCTGCCATATAAATACTTTCAGGTTCTTTGCTTGCTTGTAGGAGGTGCACTACCCAGAAACAGAAAATCTTTCTGAATGCAAATTCACTGCTGAATTTAGAAATTATATCTGGTTTTCTGCTTAACAAATCATTTGGTCTTTTTTCCAGAATTTTGAAGAATTATGGAAACAACTTGACTCTAGACTCCAGAATACTGAGATGTCCGGAGCCCATAATTCAGAGTACCAGACTGTAGAAGACTTAGAAAGGAAAGAAAGAGAATATTCTGAGCACATAATAGATAATGTAACTTACTAATTTTTCTCTGCTAAAATTTTATTTCAATGTTATTTTTCTGATGGACAATGCTTCTTTATGTTTTTTTAAGCTGTGTTAGTGCTTTAGATGTGCTTAAGTCCTGAAAATGTTTTTACATTGTTCCAGCAAAGTATTTCAAACTCTCTTTGGGAACCAGTGTGGTTTTTATACAAATGCTGTTTTATCACACTTGGTTTGAAGCTGAGAAATGTCTATTGCTTGTCAGATGGTAAGATTTATTTCAAGCCTAGGTATAGTCTGACTTTTAGGAATGTTACCCTGGCACCTTTTCTTCAATCTTCCGTAACTGAATAAGTTGTATTATTCAGTAAGAGATATGAAACTGAGAGACTATGAAACATTTTCAAGTTGAAATAATTACTAAGAAAAACTCTTATCATGCTTTGCACATGTACTTTAGCAAAACATTTTGTGTTAGCAGCACTGCACATTACAATACATTTACATGGGGTTTTATGTGAAAAATATAGTTTGATAGCAGGCATTTGATTCTCAAAGTGAAGTTTGGGGTTTTTCTTTTCTCTACAGTAGTGTCACTATATCCAAATAGTTCCCAGTCCCATTTTTGAGGTTTGAGGAAATTTACTGCTGATGAAAATGAGAGACTGACAAGTCAGACTGATGGCTCTGAGCTGCCTGCACTGATTAACTGTGGCACTTCAGTGCTGGACTAAACATCCCATGATCTCAGCCTTGGGCCTTTTTCATAGAGGAGTTAACATTTTCTCAGCTTTCTTGTGATACTCTGTGCCTTTTGCTTCGTAGCAGAAATAATGGTACAACTGATAATGGTACAACTGTGTCCAGTTCCTTTTTGAAATTTAACTTGGCTCTGTGAAAAATTGATTGTCTAGAGTCCTCCAGAGTAAGTCACGTAAAAACTCCCTGGCAGCCTCGCTGAGCGACATCAGGCAGTTATTCACCAGCCATAATCACAGTTTTTTGCAAAGCTCAGAGACAGATAATACATATCTTGGCAATGGACACACTTTCTTGTCTTGATGTGTACCAGTAAACCTGTTGAAGACCACAGAATATTCACAGTTGTGCACAGTCGTGTTTGTATGATTGGAGCTTAAAACTAGAGAATACACATGTGATAATATGTCAGAATGGGCACATACTCTGTGCTGATACAACATAAAGTACTTAATTTGAGCACTAGCATGTGGCTGTGAAAGGCTTTGATACTGAAAAACAGTGACAATTTTCAGTTTCTCTTTTTTAGCAAAAATCTTGCTTGATTGAAATGCCTGTTCCTACAGCTAAAGAGACTTCTCAGAATAAAGGGCTGCAGGTTATCTTTTTTAGTTTTCCCATTAATGCAATATGCTCTTATAGGTGCAATATGTGGAGAATAAACAAATTCTTACTGAGTTATACAGAACAACTACATTTTAAAAGGTCAGAATTGACTTAATAGTTATGTGTCACCAATGTGTGTATCATAATACAGAAAATAGGTTCTTTAGCTTTGCAAAATGTTCACTATAACTAATACTGAGCTGTCTGTAGTCTCAGTAACTTGTATCTCAGTAGACTCATATGCCTCTTACTGTAAAGAAATACTAGGTGATTAATGATGGATTTTTTGACTCTTATTTCACAGATGGAAGCTTTCTGGAAACTGATTGACAAAACCCAGCAGGCTTTTTTAGACCAATCAAAATGCTCAAGTGCCAAAGTAACAAAGATAACGAAGAATCTGACTGAGAAGATGATTGCCGTAGAAAGCTTATTAAGTGAATCTCAAGATTTGCAGGCAATGGTAAAGTACAAAAAGAAATAAAAGTTAAAAGACATTCTGAACACAAAGCATGATGGAAGTGTGTGGAGTCTGTCATTCCTGCCTCAGTTAACGATGTAGACTGCTTATTCCAGTTGTCTCTTCTGGCTTTATTGCAAAGAGCTCAACTTCCAGTGCAGTTTTTGAAGACTCTCAGGAGGCTGAACTCTCTGTGCTTCAGTTGTAGATCTCAAATACCATGTAGACAGTCGTGTTAGGAAATAGTGGTTTCAATGCAACCAGTGAGCCAGAAGCAAAAGCACTAAAAGATCTAATAATGAAGGAGAATCATTATACGAGGCATTAGGATATTTCTTTTTCTTTTGAAGTATTTATTCCACTTTGATTGAAAAATCCTAATTTAAACAGGAGGGTGATTCTGTGTGTCCAGTGTCTTTACCTGAAATTGAATAGCCTTATCATCTCCTAGTAGTTTTCTTAAGAGGAAAAATAGTTTTGCATCTGATCACACTTCACCCATACTGGGCTACAGCAAGTTCCTTTCAGATGGACAGACTTCAGATGAGTTGTTCGGATATAGATACAGGAAATATTCCTACCCGAAGTCAGTACTTTTATCTCATTGCAGAGATCATTGTCTGTGTGGCTCTTTTATCTAAAGTTGCCACACTCATACCTACCTTGCACCAGTGTCTAAAGCAGTTGAAGTTTCACCCAGGAAGTTTCACTCTGTACTATAATCCTGAGCTGCTTCTATAATAGTGTAATGGAAACTGTGAGACTATAGATAATTATACTAATTTTTAGTATATTTACTGAATCCCATCTCACTGCATACTTGAAGGAATCCTAACAGTATCAAAATCAGATATGTGTCCTCATTTCAAAATGAAGACCCATGTTGGTGTGCTGTGTGGTATCTTGAAAATGGCCCAGGACTTCTATGTTGCCTTTCTGTCCTTCTTTCCTCTTGAGAATTTATTTGTTTGGCAAGCTTCTTGTTGTCTTTTCCTACCTTAATGTCTTCTTTACAGCTACAAATAATGAAAAATACCAATAGTTTTAGATCAGCTCTTGCAACTGAACATGTGTTGACCCCACTGCTATCCTACACTGGTCAAAGTTTTCAGAAGTATTTAAGTGTATGAAGATTATTATTCACGTGGTCTTGAGAACCCTCAGTGATTTTCTGCGTAGTTTGGGAATGAATCATTCAATGAAAGAACTGAAGACCTGTTCTTTGTTTCTAAACAGAACTATTTTATGTTTGGTTTAGGACATTCAGGAAAAGTTGTTCAGCTGGGAGCTTATGGTGAAAATGATTGATTCACTTAAGTCTTACATACCAGAAGAATGCAAGTGCAGATTAAATATTGTATCAAATATTCTGGACCATTTAACTGTAAAGAATAATCTCTCAGTCCGACAAAAGGAAGAACTTCTAACGGATCTGCACAAGGCCTTCTGGGAACAGCTGGCTCATTTCAGTAATGGTGAGTACTTAGACTGGTGCTCATGACTTAACAAGTATGTGTGTAAGTTCTCATTATTGTATTAAATAGTAAAAAAATTATGGCTTTGGTCCTATACTCTTCTGTATTAAAAAGGTATTGATGAATTGGACAAGAACTGTGAAGGGTGGATGCCTAGAATGGAGCTTTGGCTTTAAGCCTTCTAGGTCTTGTTTCAGGCATTAGTATGAACTTACTCTGTAGTTCACATAATCTATACCTTCATTAATTTGAGGATGGAAGAAGAGTCACATTAGTTACAAGTATTTATGGGATTTCTCCATTTACTGTTCACCCACATGACATCGTCAGTGATACTGGCTAATGTTAGGGACAGCAATAGCTGTGTACGTGCAGAATACTATCTTATGATTTGCTGCTTGTATGTGGAATCAAAAGATACACAAAACAGCGGTGCTATCGCTCTTGTGGAAAGATGATTTTAAGACTTCAGATCTTTAGGTAAACCTCTCTTCTATTCTGTCAGACTAAAATACTTTAAAGCAAAGTTTTTTCCTCTTCCTGTTGCAGCACTTTACATTGCCTACTGTATTATAACAAAGTCAAAGCTGACTGACCCACTGATTTAAGGTTCTCTCTGTGTCACTTTGCATGTTATCTAATGCCCAACATGTTGAGAAACGTAACTCCATAATATAACTTCTCCAGACTGAGCAGGCCCAGCTCTCTCAGCCTTTTCTCAGGGCTAGATGTTCCAGTCCATCATTCCAGTTCCATTTTCATGGTCTTTCGTTGGACTCCGTCCAGTCTGTCCGTGTCTTTCTTGTACTGGGGAGCCCAGAACTCACCAGGCTGACTAGAGTGGAAAGATCACCTCCCTCTGCTTTTTGGCAATGCTTCTTCTGAAGCAGCCTAGGGTACCGTTACCCTTCTTTGTTGCAAGGGCACGCTGCTGGCTCATGTTGATCCTGGAATCTGCAGGTCCTTTCCTGCCAGCCTGCTTTCCAAATGAGTGGCCCCACAGCATGTGTCTGTGCCTGGGGTCTTCCCCTTCCCGCAGGACTTTGCACTTCTGGTAGTTGGACTTAATGAGATTTGTGTCAGTGCATTTCTCCAGCATGTCAAGTGCCCCACAGATGGCAGAATGGTCTTGTGTATCTGCCACTCATCCCATTTTTTGTGACCTCTATGGAATTGCTGAAGGTGCACTTTGCCCCTGCATCCACGTCCTTAATGAAGATACTGAGCAGGATTTGACCCAGTGTTGACCCTTAGGGTACACTATTAATTGCTTCCTTCCAGATGGACTTCGTGCAGGTTTTCAGTCCATCTCACTGTCTGCTTATCTAGCCTATACTTCATCCTCTTCTCTATGAGTATGGGAGGCAGTGTCAAAAACTGTGCTGAAGTCAAGGTATACGGTACCCACTGCTCTCTCCTCATCTACCAAGCCAGTCATTTCATCGTAGAGGGTGATGGGAATTCCCATGCTGCAGACTTGCTCATTTCAAACACATGGGTTAGCCATGTGAACAGTTAGCTAATACTCATGAACTCATGTATATCATGATTCAGATTATTTCATGGATGAACTCCTAAAAATGGCATGCCTAGTTCATAGTCTTTGCATGGGTTTAGCCACTGACATCCCTAAAGCAGAAGTGTACATCTGTGGCTGTTTTTTCCCCCTTTTTGTAAAGTTTGTCTTGTTCCAAAGCACAAATACTTGTGTCAAGGCCTTGTTTATAGTTATATATAGATATACATTATAGTTAGTACAGCCTGTGCAGACAGGCATTATCAGCTTCCTGGTTTTAAATAGAAATGATGTGCTTAAAGAAAAAAATATGAAGTGCAGCATTTGCACATGGGAGTCGGTATTGACCTTGCTTATGCACTCCTAAATACGTAAGTTAAACTTTGCCTATAATTCACAAGCAGAACGCAGAGCCTGCAAGACTGCTTCTAGGAAACAAACAAGCAAGTAATAAAGAAACAGTCTTTAAAAATAACAGTTGCTACATTTGTTCAGATGGCATTTTTATTACAGGACTTCCAGTGCACTTTGAAGTGTTTCGTCAGTGCATCATCAGCCTGTGGATAAGCACAATAAATTAGCATGGACAAAAAGTAAAATGCTTGATGCTACAGTACTGTGCTCCTTTTTTTTCCCTCAAAATAATTTCTCATAGTTAAAGCAACTTGTGATGGCAAGACAACAGCCACAGATGGCTGTTTTTTTGCATTCCCCTTTAGCTGCCTGTGTCAGGAGCGAAGTACTTGTCTGGGACATAGTGGAAGAAAAGAGTAAAGTTCTTAGGTGGACAGGCAATGAGACATGAAGTAATGGTAGAGCATCATAAGTGTCCATTCTGCTCTGCAGCACAGGGTCCAGGTAGACTCATGAATTTATAAATCACTTGGAGCTGTAGGAGGGATGAAGGGGAGAAGAACTTGGTCCCAAATATTTCGCAGTACTAGCACAAAATCAGAGGGACCTTGATGGCTTTGCTGGAGGTTTCTGGATAAGTCACTTTGGAAGCTGGGATGGCTGCTTGCCAGTTCAAGCTAATCTGAACTAGCACTGCTCTAGACCTTTTCTCCCCACCATATGTTACTGATGCTTTTCTTGCAGCAACATTTGCATTTCTGCAATTAGGCAATGAGCCACTTCTTGGCCTTCCCAAAGCAGGATGGGGAGTTTTGGGGTGCCGCAGGTGGGAATCTGTTTCTTGAACTAATTCACTGCCATTCCATATGCAGCAGCAGTGAAAGGGACGGTGCGTGATGGTTGTGATCCAAACGATTTAACTGCCATGTAACAACCCAAAAGTTCACATCTAAAAAGACCATCAGGATAAGAATCAAATTTGAAATCCTGCATGGTAATTACTTGCCTATTTCACTCGCTAATGGATTACTGTGAGCTTATGTTGTGTGACAGGAGCAGATGTTTCTTTCTCCCTGGGGAGCTGTGGTATCTAATCATCATTGGTTTATGTTTCAGAATGTATCCAGCAAGGTAAAGACCTGATCTTGAAACGACTGGAGTGTCGTGCAAAGAAGAAAGAAGAGTTCAAACACAAAAAGGAAGCTGAACAAGGGAGGCTCCTCAGTAAAACTTTTCGTATTGAAAATGTTCATGATTTTCTTAAGGTTAGTATGGGAAAGCTTATTTTCACTGTTCCATTAGTTTTTAAGGCCCAATATATCGCAGATTTCTCCCAGTTCCATAAAATTGGAATTGTTGGATGGTCCTGAGAGTCGTGTCCACTAGCACAAGTAGGATAGGGTCAGAATGCCTATTGCCTATCTTGCCTAGAGACTTTTCCTCCAGTGTTGGTCTTGTCCCATTTGAAGAAAACAACAAGGGGTGTTAATGCTAGATTGCATGTTTTGTGGAAAACATCTTTTACTTGGATACTGTGTGTTAGGTTGAAAGATAGGAGATCTCTGGAGGAAAGTATCTGACCTGTATTACAGAAGAAAGCAGACTGTACAGGTCTAATTGGTTTTCTGGGAGTGAGGTTACTGAGATTCAAAAAACTATCAAATGTCACATAAGCAGAATGAAAACTCATTGTGATCACTGACAGGATACCTTGGAGAAGGTTTGCAATGATAGTTTAATATGGTACACAGTGGCCAGTTTAGTTTGGCCATATTTCCGTAGAGCTCTGTTATTATTTTTCAGAATGTATATCTGAAATCAGACTTCTTAGCTATAAATGCTGAGAGCTGCAAAACTCCTATAATTGCTGAGAACTGAAACCCCAAGTTATTAAGAAATTAAAAAATAATTAATCCTCAATTGTAATGAAAAGAAGAAATTTAAGGTTAAAGTGATTACATCCAGCAGCATTAAACTTCTGATGAAATCTAATAACGTAGATAAATTACTGTATGAGAAGACCCAGATTCCAGCTGTAGCAAGATGTCAAAAATCATTGATCTGAACACTGCAATTTTGCAGTACAGGGCCAAGTTGTTTTATCATATTGTATGAGTTAGGTAATGCAGTTACTGTTCTTGTATGCAGTACCTGTCTGGCAGCATTCAGAAAGTTTAGGGCACTTTAAAACGGTAGAGCACATTTTACTTCTTTGGCTTTTTATAACTTGAGCCAAATAATTCTTTCACACATTTTTTATATATATTTTTTGTGACATATTTTCCTTATACACTTCATTCAAAATTCTTGGACACTTCCAAACTTCCTTAAAGAAAGCTTAGAAATATTGTATTAAAACCTCTCCCCTACAAAGTCAGAGCCACACAGCTGTGTGCAAGAGATGCTCTAGTCTGTACACCTTGGAAAGATTAAAAATACACTTAGTTAAACTGTAGACTAATGATCTGCTTATGACAGGCTGAGCAGCAGTAGGCAACTTGCACTTCATGTTGCAGGACAGAATGCAACTGCATTTTAAATTATGAAGTGCTTAATATCATGAATGTATGCAAATAATGTAAGAAGTTAGAAATTTAAGGCTTCCTATTGCCGCAGCAAAGAGAGCCTTTTGTCTCAGAACAGATGGGACTTGCGTCCAGAGACACTTGGAAGAATAAGAA
The DNA here is from genome assembly GCA_033558185.1 of Dromococcyx pavoninus. Taxonomy (NCBI): domain Eukaryota; kingdom Metazoa; phylum Chordata; class Aves; order Cuculiformes; family Neomorphidae; genus Dromococcyx; species Dromococcyx pavoninus. The sequence goes on along the minus strand of JAUMJL010000020.1, from coordinate 1,835,327 downwards.
GAAAGTGTATATATCTTCAGCTCCCATGGTTTGACCTAAATTGTAATTATTTTGCATGAACAATCCCCTCAGCACTGAGGAGCTTTTTAAACCTGTTCCATGGTTTCACAGCTAGCCCAGCAGTGAAGGGCTTGATCCTGAATCCTTACCGTGAGCCCAGAGTTGTACCCATCAAATGCTCTTTTCTTCTCTGCCTTCCCCCCCAATTCCATGAGAGGGCTCACACCACCATGGTAGCAGCATGGACAGTAACAGACCTTGCTGCTGAATTTTAAGTGGTTGCCAATGAAGATGGTGAATTTTGCAATGAACTTTGTTCACATGGGTTTCTTGTGAACGCAAGTTGAATGGTAATGATTTAGTTGCTGCAGCTCTGATTTTTTGTATGTGACAGAATGACCTAGATAGTAAAGGTTAGAGTCCCTGTGTCATTCTGTCTCCTTGATCTATGTTTCCACTGGAAAAGGAGCATTTTCATTTTGTTTTTCACCGGCAGAGAATACAGAAATGATGAAGTGAAGCACACAAGCCAAAAAGTGCCAGTTAGAGTAACCCAGTCTTACTCAGCCCTACCTTTGGAGAGCATACAAGTTACAGCAATTAACCTGTCAAATTCTGTGATAAACTCTGATTTCATGATAAGTGTGAATATTAATGTCTATCTCTACATGAAGAGAGTATGAGCACTTTGTGAAGAGCTCTGTTGACATACATAATGAAGAAAGACATATTTACCATGGGAGTGTAAGAAGGCACTTGGCAGTTTAAATCAAAATATGGAATATTTGTTATAAGACCACTTATTAGTGAGGTGTTCTTTGGTTGTGAAATTCAGTCTTCCATTACAGCACACAAACCTGCCAACACATCACAGTCCAGGATTGAAGAAAAATAATTGCATCCCTCTTAAATCTGTGACCAAGGACCAAATTAGGATCAAGTCATAGACAAGCCTTTTAGGCTCAGTATGCTGGGACATGGTGACCAACCCCAGTGCAAAAGCCCTGCACGATGTAATACAGCCGTAATTAAGGTGCCTGGTGGCTGTTATGCACCTCATAGTACTCACTATGATGAAATTCTGTTCATACACAAGAAAGCAGGTTGCGAATCAGATAATTTCATGTGTTTTCTAGTATTACATACATATTATTTAACCCCAAACTTCTGAGGCTGTGAAGCTTTGTACTCAAGACTGGTTATGCTTTTGGTAAGGCAAGTTTCATTTCCCTCTCAGTCATGGTTCCAGATAAACACTTACTTTTGGTATAAGATGTGGGAAGGGGATCAGAGGAGGGAGGAAGAGGGTTACAAGAAACTATCAAAAGCGTTTCAGCTATTTAAATATATATTATGTTTCTTTCAGGCTTACCATGAGCTGTTAGAGAAGCATCGGCAAGCACAGTGGGAACTGGAGGAAGAGGACGACTATGAGAGCGCAGAGGTTGTTGCAGATCTCTACAAGGTGTCGTTTACTAAAATAATTTTGAATTCTTTAACCACACTAGGTAATGCTAAACCTAGGGAGGATTGGGGAATTGCGGGAGAGATCATGGCAGCTCCAGGAAGCTAGGCTGGCAAACCAGGAGATGGAAACAGGACAGTCTTCCACATTAACTTTGCCTTTTCCATTATCTTCCCAACACACTACATTTCCTAACCTCATATTAGTCAGAAAATGTCTATGTGATCTGCCAAAACGTGCTGCCTGGTTGGCTGCCTAGGCTGCAGTAATGTTCAGAGAATGCAGCATCTGGCACTACTACCAGGAGAGAGTTCATTTATGTAGTGTAATTATCTCCTCTGCACCATGATAGGACGGTACTATTCTTAGTTCACTGCATCTCCAAAAATAGTTTTCTCATCTCTCTTCCTCTCAGAGAAATTATTTTGACACTACTTAGTTCCCTGAAATAAATTCAGATCTTTGGTGTAATTAATATTTTTACACTTCTTTATGTTACTGCTTTGGAAAATAGGTAGGTGTTTCATGCTTTTACATCATCTTTAATTATTTTCTGACTGCACTGAATAAATAAGATAACATGACCTATCTAATGAAGCCCAAAACTGTAACCATCAGTGACCTTTAATTAGGTTGGAACTAATCACTTTTAGCTAAACAGGATACATGTTATGATTAATTATGACCAGACCAAGGTGTTGTGGAAACTTGTAGTCCCTATCACTTTAGAATAAGATACCCACACAATATTAATTAGCACGAGTCCACATGCACTTTTTCCAGTTAGATTGATAAAATGCAAAGCCACTGTATTTAGAACAACTCGTTTTGCCATGGCTTTTATATAATAGTGCAAGCAATGGATATTTGAGAAGAACTACTGCTTTGGAGAAAGGAAAGTTTGCTTGGAGGGCTATGCCAGTGAACCACAGTAGATTAATTGTACAAAGCTATTTAATTTAAGAGGAATTACCATGTCTGCTGATATTACTGTGTACAGTCCATTCTCCAGAGTTACTAAATTCTTCATCCCTTTTTGCAATTCACGTAAAGTCTCTGGAGACCGAACAAATTCTTTTACCCTGCACAGTTTCATCTCATTTGTGAAATTGTATTGCTTCCATTTATTGTGTACTTTGCTTTAGTGACACTGAGATCAGACTGAAAATCCTATTTCTTTCAGCACTTTTAGCTAAGTTTTCTTCTTCATTAAAGAAAAATTGATTTGAGTGAATTAAGTGTTTCTAGAATTGCCAGGTTGCCAGGAGAGATGCACAAACTTGAACTCTGCCAATTCATGCAGCTCTAAGCCATTATATTCCATATTACCGGTCCTGTCTTATTCCTAGACCCAAACAAACACTCCTAGACATGAAAAACTGCAAGTACTGTGATCCAGCTGGCATCTGTTGAATGAGGGTCTGCAATCTTTCCATTTTTTTCTATAATAAAACATTTTTATTGTGACAACATAATGAACAACTCCTTAACACTAAATATAGATACTACAGACGGTTCTAGGAGCGCAGATTGCTTCTGAATATACCTTGTAGATAACATAAGCTAGAAAGAAAATAGAAATAAGCATAGCTCTCCTGTAGGTAAATGGAGCTGTGCTGACTTCTACAGCTGAGGGAGGTGCAGTAGTTACATGTGTTCTTTAGTACCTGGGACATAAGAAGTAGATTTGCCATTAAGGGAAGGAGTTGCATCTCACGATCAAAATGCCTTTGCTTCTTCCTCCGCTCCACCATACTTTGAGAGTAGAAATGCAGCTTGGACAAGTGGAAACTTTTCCCTGGGCAGCGGAGCTTTTTCCCTTCACTTAGTTTCTCTGGGTTTCTGCTACCAGTGGGGAAGGCAAAGATACCTGTGGAAACGCGACAGGGATTTGAGATACTCAGTGCTTGCAGCTCAAGTAAGACCTAAGCAAGGAAACATTAGACCAGCCAGATGGGTAACAGCAACCTTCATGTGGCAATAGTCAGTAATGTGCTACAAGACATATGTCCCAATGAGGTTCAACCTGGCTAGTTTGTAGAACCAGCTAATTTGGGCACATCTGCAAACACTGCAAAAGGGCTGTGTTGTAATTGCAGAAGGTCTGTACTCTCTGAAGTTTAACAGATAATTGTTTGCCTTGCGCACATTTTGGAAGGTTTGGACTCTGCTGGTTCTGTTCTGCCATAAGCAAGGAGAAGGTTAGATTAACGATTTGGTTAAACATTCTGTTGTTCGTATAATCTCCATGTTTCCATACCTGCAAGCATGTGTTATTAAGTAAGTTAGAAGGCACTGTTGGTTCTGTTGGTTTTTTATCATTCAGTAGAAATGGAAACCTAGCAATATTACTGAAAAAAACTGAGTGAAACTCTCTGAAAGAGTGACCTGGCATGCTCAACAGATATTTAGACAAAATTTCTCAGTCTGTGGTCTGCAAGATATCTGAAGATAGGCTGCAAGACATTTTAAAAATATGCGTTCATACTTTTGTAAACGCAGTCAGAGTGGAAAGAACTAGAAGTAATTTAATATTTAAGAGTTGGGCTCGGTTTTTATTTTGTTGCAAATGAAAGTTAACCTTGCAAAACTGCACAAAGTAGTTACACTTTCACCCGCACAAAACTTAAATAGCTGTTAGATTTAAGGGAAATAAAACGGACATGTCTTACTAGGAGCTAATTACCTAAATTCAAGAGGAGGCAAAGTGTTATCTAAGTCACGGTTTCTCCATAACTAAGATTTATCAGTAGCATCCTGTATGCACCATCTACCATACTCTCTGCTGGCCCATGATTAAATAAATATCACATATTTAATTTAGCCTGAGCGATATAATATTGCCCAGGTCCAGTACTTAGAGAATTTATGGTCCAGACAACTTCCTGCTTATGTATCCATTGCCATCTTGACTTTGAAACCTGCAGAACTGGAATGAATCAGACCACGTTTTTGAGATTAATGGCAGCAGAACACAAACCATGGGGCATTTTTTTTTCCACATCCAAGTCCTCTATTTTCTTAAGTTGCTTTCGTGATCCCCAGGTCATCATTAACATTGCAATTTATCAGATAAACACCAATATCCTAGTAAAAAGCAGCCATATTCCATTTGGACTAATATCCAATAAGTTCACGTACTGTAACAGCAACAGTGTTAGAGACATGCATATTATCCAGTTAGCTAGAGTTAGATCCCATTCTCAGGCATACCTTCAGCTATCAGCAGTTACTAGCAGCTTTCAAAGCCACTGTCTTAGAGCATACAGGTGCCTCTATCCTATATCAACTTTCTAAACAGTCCACTCCAATTTAAATACTGTATCAAAACTTGCACTGTAAATGATAAACCAGAATAAATCCTCAAGGAAGACAGCCAATACGAAGTTCCCAAGGGTTACACTCTGAAAAATTCACTCGACCAAGTTCAGAAGCTGAATTGCCCAGCCATTGTCCTAAGCTCATGTTCATTAGCTGCTGTATTTGAAGGCCAGTAGACCTTTGTTTTCAAGGGAAAAGGACCTGGCAAAGTCTTATAAGTGACAAAGGCTTATATGTGGTAAAAAGTTTAGGCCCTCTGTTCCTCCTTCATTTGTGCACTGGAATGACTTAACTTATTTCAGCAGTTACCTTGGCTTGTCCTAGTATAAGCAAGCAGGGAAGCAAGCCTGGACAGACTTAGTTTCATGAAAAAGTAAAAAGATAACCTCAAGAGATGCAAGAGATGATATTAAAATATGTGACTAAATGGGGAACCAGTGAATATCCTGGGAACAGAAGAAAAGATACCACTTATCTGTAAGTGCTGCTCACTGTGGGAGAATATCCCTACTTAGTTCTCATAATGTTCTCCTAAACCCTTCTCAAATGTCTGTGTGGTTTTTATTTTTTCCCCTTTAAACAGTTTGTGAGTTCACCAAGATAGATTTATGTAACCCCTCTAGCACTACCGTAGCCTGTAGTGATACACTACATCAAAGAATTATCCAAATTGGTGAATAAATATGTAAAAATGCAGTGATCTGGAAGCTGATTTTGTTTGCATAGAATAATTGAGTAGGTTTGGTTTGTGTACACATGAATAAATCAATTAAAATGATTTAACCAAGGTCAAAGGAATCTGTTGATGCCTGAAGTGAGTGAATTAGTTATATTTGGAGCATAGCATAGGACTTTTCAGCCATACTAGTGGATTAAAATTGTGTGCTTTAGGTGAATAGTCTGTGTCTAGACACAAGCTCTGTAACTAATTTTTGAAGTGCAGGTTGAGGAGTTGGGGCAAGTGATTTTGACTATCACAGGATGTCATAACCGAAGGAGGAATTGTGTTGGAGGTAATTGAATTGCTCAGCCTAATATTTTCATAAACACAGTCTGCAGTTATCCCATGCTTAAGAGATACTGTGTCGCAGTAACAGTTCTGTTTTGGCTTTGGTAGATTTTCAATTGCAAGAATTTTACTGTAATTTGGTTTTACATGGCAGCAAAAGCACCCTCACCTCCCATATATCCTGTTCTGTTTCTTGTGATCTCTTGAAAAGATTAATGGCCAGCTCCTTGCAGGTCTGTCTCAAGCTTGCTTGTAAGATGTTAATCAACCTTCAGTGTTTTCTTTCCTCTCTTTTTTATGAACTACCTGCTTATTTCAGTGGGGAAAGGAGATGTGAAAAGACATTGGAGGTTAACAGTTCATTATTAAGAAAACAAACATGCAGATTGCACAAAAGGAAATCAATTAACAGCGAAAAATTACCTAGTTTGCAGTAAGATAATTATTTTTCCTCAGCCGTAACATCAAAAGCATAAAGCTACACAATTTACTGTCATTTATAATTCCTCTTTGCTGATAGCAGTTCACCAGAATGTTATTTCATTTCACTTGACAAATGGAGACAAATTTAGACTAAATACTATTAAGTAATGAGTATTATCAACAGGCAAGGTAATAAACATTTTATGAATGGGTAAACATGAATGTGAGGTTGAAGCAAGTATTTGATTTTTTCTTTGTTAATAAAAGGAGGATATTTATTTTTGTCAAAATAAATAGTACAGGCTCTTAGGTACTTCCTCTTCCAGTACTTTCCTTATCTAATTTCATTAACATGAGATATGATTAGGGATGCTTTTCATGGAATAGACTACATTTTTAGGCAATGAGAGGTAGCTGCTTTTCAAGGTGAATCACCCACAGCTTATCTCTGGTTGAAATCCGTATCAAGAGACCTCTACCTCAACTGCTTACTTTTGAAAATTTTCCTCCATGACTTACCCTCAAAAGGCTGAAATACAATGTGATAGATTGAATTTGTGAACTGTTACCATGCAAGCTAATGTGAAGGTTTAGATTTTGCAATTCATACTACCTATAACCTTGATAGAAGGCCTAAGACCCTTCTTTGGTCTTTTCTGTCTTGTTACCAAACAAATTTGGTCGTATATGTGTCCAAAGTAAATTGGAATAGTATAGTATAGTATAGTATAGTATAGTATAGTATAGTATAGTATAGTATAGTATAGTATAGTATAGTATAGTTCAGTTCATTTGGAAGTGACCTACAACAGTCATCTAGTCCAAATGCCTGACACGTCAGGGCTGACCAGAAGTGACTGATTACCATTCTACCTGGCCTCAGTCAGGAGTCACCAGTGAGCTGAAGAAATTCGGTCCAGGTTTTGGTATTCACAAAGAGTCACTGTCAGTGTGTGTGTTGATGTGAAATACAAGATGCCTGGTCTAGGTTGCTTTCATTCTGAAGTTTACTTCTTGCCTTATTGCGTAACAAAATGTATTTCACCTCTATATGGAGTTAAGAGTTTGTTAATAATTAGATCTAGTAAAAGGCATTACCTCATATACGAAGACACATTTCTAAAAAGAGAGTACAGAAAGAGAAGATTGAAACTGCCTCCTGAATCAATCAAGGTCCAGTGAGAGGGCAAAACTGGAATTTCAATGAACCTCCATTCCAAACTTTTTTTTATTAGCTTGTGCTAAGGGTGACTTCAATGTCATTGTGTTTTACTGGTGTTAGGATGCTTAAAAGCAGAGTACTGGCTTCATTTTGGAATTAGCATTCCAGTATTCTTCACATAGAAGGGAAGTACATGCAGTCTGCTTTTTCCCATTTAGCATGAGATTGTAATGTGAAGTATTTTGTAGTGGCCAGTTGTGTCCAAGTACGTTTGGGCTACTTATAGAGTATATAATCTGAGTATTGAATCTCTGTCCTTAATATGGTACTGTATGGGTTGGGAGATAAATTTCTTACCTCCAAACCAAGTGCCCAAGCCATTGAGCTTCTGGAGATATATGCAAGAGTATTCTGCAGCTTTGACCACAAATTTTAATTAGTTTAGTGAAATACTGTTATATCACGAGTTAACAAATAGCTGTACAGTTGCCCCCTGGAGATAACATGTACTAGTCAGTAGGTGGCATTTAAAATACAGTACAACCAGCCTCTCTAAATACATTTTCTTGCTTTGCAATTTCATTAATCACTTCACTGCTGTCTGCATGTAGGAACCTTTTAATTTGAGTTTGAGGAAGAGCATTAATATTGTTCTTTGGTTTTTTAGTGAAATCTGATACGCTGTGTATTTCCCCTGTTTTTTGACAAAATTACATGTTTATTGCCTTGTTTGAAATTCATATGCACTCAGCATTTTAATCTGAGCCCATTTTATTTCTGCATATCCCAAACGTTATTTCTTTATGCTTGATGAATTTCTCTGGAGAGTTTTTGAAAAGCTGTGAGATTGACTGCCAGGTACTACAAACAGGTTCATTCAACACTGCAATCAACTATTCTATTGATGGAATCAATTTGAATAAATTTCATTAAGTAAAAGTTCTGAAAACAAGAGATGGTATATCAGGAAGCTTCTAAGAGCTATTTTGTAGGTGTTCTAGTCCAAAAATAAGACCTTAGAAGCAGTAGGATTTTCTTAAGGGTTTTCTTTTTCTCCTGTGGAAAATAAACTTTACAATACGTAGTGTGTTGTCCTTGTTCACAGACAGACTTCATTATCATTTCAGGTTGAGTACATTCTTAGAGCACAAGTAGTTTTGAACTGTTTTGTTAGCTTGAGTCGCTTTGATAGAATTCAGTCACATCTGCAGTCTTTCCTTAATATAGACTTAACCATTTCCCCTACCAAATGTTAAAAGGCCATTCCACTGCATTTTTTTTCAAGTCCTGCATTAAGCAATGTAGCAATAACATTGTACCTGTGGTTTGTTCTCTGGGTAGAGCATGCTGCCTGTCATCTCACCTCTATACAATTAAGTGTTGAGATTAAAGGAGACAGCAGACAGTGGTTCCTTATATACTGAAGAGAAGTTAGTATATTGATAGTCATCACAGACAGGGGTTTATTTTTAGATCCTGGACTGCAGATGAGACCAGCAAGTGCAGGATTTGTGTTCTGCACAGAACTTAAAGGGAAAGTGTTCAGTCCTGTTAAAAATCACGGTCCCAGGGACTTAACAACACCTAACTAGGCTTCCTGTTGGTTTCTGTGCCACTTTGCAACATATGTGAGATGTAAGGAACTTACATGGAGGGGAAGCAGGACTAAGTATTCACCCAGGATTTTCATTTTTAAAAGGACGACTGTGAAGAACTGCTCGTGGAATTCTAATCCTGCTTTCTTTGTCCTTCCATATAGCAGTTTCAGCAGAGGGCCATCAAGTATTTTGCAGATCCATAATTACCCACCTTTGGTCTAATAATAACTTGGCCCATTACATTAAATAAAGTGATATAGGTAATTTTGTGGGAACAGGACCTAGTCACATTTGTCCTGAGTAACTATGTACCCACTCTGGTAGTGCCAAAGGTAAGTATTCAGTATAATTTGAAGCTGCAGGGAGTGCAAGCAAAGCTATTCACTTGGTCTTCAAACAAAATGGCATGAAGGCAAGTAACAAAATACCTTTTTTATGTTCTGTGCAAAAGATTTCCTAGTAAATAATAATACAGAGCTATCAGCGTGCCAGGGAAATGCTATCAGTTCTGCAGCAAAATGTCTCACAGAGTGATTTAGTTGCCATAGGTGGAACTCTGTTTAAGAGTAGAGTTTCGTAACACCCTGCCTGAAGTCTTTTGACATTGCAATATAAATCCCACAGACTCCTCTAGATTGCTTCTGAACTGTTTCAAACCCAAGAGGAACTCTTATATGCCTGAATACCCAGTGAAGGCAGGAGAGTTCACTTGTCTTGACAGGCTAGTAAAGCTCAGAGAAGAGATGGTTTACAGAGACAGAGTGATCGTTCGTTAAATGTTCTATGGGATACAGAGATTAGAAACATAGGATCTTTGAGCTTATGTTGAATCTCAGAATCTGGAAACTTGGATTTTAAAATAAATAGCAGCAGAAGAGAGAATTCAAACAAACCATTTTGCATTAACATTGGTAAGCTAAACCAGGCCCACAACTTACATGTGTGATGAAGATGGTATAAATCCTGCCTTTTGTTGTAAGAGGAACTGGTGACTATAATAATTAAAGAGTCAGGGAGATCCATCCTGCAGCACTGGATGCACCTGTGTAGCAAATACTACCCTAATGATACTGGCATATTCAGATTGTGAGCAATTGCTAGAAATGGGAGAAGTGTTACTAGAAATGAGGTACCCAATTGTTAGGTCTTTGACTGCTAATTTTCATGCTTATGCCCAGTACCCAGTTTCAGAAACCTGTAGCTCAATTTACAAGAATTCAGAACACTTTGAGATTAAATGAAGACAGTGGGAGCTGGATTATGAAAATCCTGCATGCTTTAAACAGGTAAGAGAATGAAAAAAATTAAGACAGGGTTATCTTGAAGGTATAGTGAACACTTTTGATAGTGTTGTGCCTTGATTTTATCTGTAAGAAGAGGTTACTGCAGGGAGCTTTTAAGCTATTTATTGTTTGTGAAACAGCTAATTAATGGTGCTTGAGGGATATTTTACAGTAAATGAGAAATACAAAATAAAGATTTTTAAGAAATGAGTATTAATAAACCTAAACACAGAATAGATAAAGGTCATGTGGAAATGGTACAGGAGCCCCAAAGTTACCATTATGGGGGCACAGAACTAGATTTCACATGCAACCTAAATTCTGGTCGCTCTTTATTTCTGAGTTCTTGACTTTTCAGTTTAACATCTTCTTTTGTTTGGGCTTTTTTTTGCTCTTATTTTCTTTTTTTGTGATACCACGTCTAGCATTTAGGATGGGCTCTTACACAATAGTATATTATGCCAGTGTATCTACCAAAAAAGACAAGTCCACTAGAACTTTTCATGTCTATGAACTGCAGACAAATATTTTTGACATCTAGATACATATGTGTCTCTGCTGACAGGTTATAGATTTCAGTCACTTATGAGATTGTAATTAAACCTGTATTTGAAAGAAGGCAACAACTTGACTTGTTCTTGCAACAGGTATGCTGGAAAGTTTTAAAAATAGTGGCTGTGTTTTAAGGAAAAGAAAGAAATATACATGTTTTCAAGAACATTAACACTGATTTACAATGAAAGCAAAACCAAGCAGGCAATAAATCTTTTTTGGACTGATAAGATCATGTGGAACTCACACAAAAATATCTCTTTATGCTGCTAGAGTACTGCAGTGTCCATGTGACTTTCCAATATGTCTTTGTTTTCTCTCTTCTGCTGGGGAAAGCTACTTGCCCTCACTTCTTCTCAGGGAATATCTCAAATTGTAGCAAGCTTGCAAACACAGCTTCTATCATCACTGTGTTTGACAGTGACATTATGTGTTTTGAACAGACTTTTAAGGTTGGATGCCATCTGACTAAATCACCCAAACTTCTCATGAGTAAAACAGCCTCAGCAACTGAAAATGGCTCATAAGGCACTGGTTTTCATAAAACCACCAGAAGATGTTTGTTTTCTTAGGCTTGAACCTGTTCTGCATCAGCAGGAATTTGACTAATTCTGTCCTTCAGGCTTTGAAGAGTGTCATCTTTTGGAGCACTATTAACATGATTAATGTCAATTTTGCCTAACTAAAAGCTGTACAGTCCCTTTTTACTTCTCATTCTTCCTTTCCTTCATTCAGTTCATATCAGCACCTTTGAAAGCAGTAACTGTGAGGTGGTTTGCTACACCACATTGTCTCCTCAGAAACTTTCAAATAAGTGTTTTTATAACACATCGCCATAGTCAGTAAAACAAAGCATTCTTTGTACTGCAGTTGCATGTGGGCAAAAGTTCGGATTCAAGGTCTCATGTATTCGTGGAACTGTTGCATTTTAACTGCCCTTGTATGCCTTGAACCAAAACATTTGTTGTTCCACCAACAAAACATGGTCTTTTTAACTCAGGCATTACTGGCATTGGATTTTAGCTCTAGGGATTGGTCACTGGCCCAGTGTCTTCACTGAGAAATGGTTCCCTTCCTGGCATCATGGAGACATGCAGTGAAGCAGCTCCAGGGGAGCAGGGGTTCACTTTCTCACCTGTCTCTCTGTCTTTATTAGGAGCTGTACTCTAAAGCTTCCCATGCTTTAGCAGAGTTGGTGACAGAGCTGTTTATTCAGACCCTGCCTGTTGTGACCGGCCTCTCTGTAAAAGAATGTAAACTTCTGAAAGAGGAGTGGCAGGAGAATTTGGTCCCTCATCTGGAGAAATGGAAGACCCACCACCAGAGACGTTGGAAACTTTTCCAGGAGCAGCTATTGCAAGAAAAAAAAGTAAGACCCATATTACATTCTGGGACCCCAGTGTCTAAAAACAGGGATATGGAAAAAAATTGTCGAGATAGTTATCTGTGGGGAGTATATTGTGTATAAGTATACAGCCCAGGTCCAGACTTGTGGTGGGAAGTTTGACCTGTACAAAGGAGTGCATATATATGCTGTGCATGTAGACTTGCATAGAGGAGTCAGGGAGTAATTACTGAACATCTGCCCACAGTGCTTGATGTTTGTCCACACATAAACATTTTTTGGCAAGGTTGCTGTCTGATATCCTCAGCTCTGGGCATCTACAAAAACAACTCAAAAAACCCTTCATCTCCTCTATTTGGAGAGAGTACATATGAGTATAGTTTACAGGGGAGGAGGCCTTACAATGACATATATTTCTTAATAATTTTCATGCAGTAATACTGCGATAATTGGAAATATATGATAAATACTTTATATAAAACTTACTCTTTACTCTGAGAAGGTGAGGAAACACACTTTCGGCTTTCTTGCTATGTTTGTGCCCAGCATAGGGTGAACTGACAGCAGAGGACAGAAGCAACAGCAGTAAATGTGAAAGGAGGTATCTTCAGCATTAGGCTGGAACTCAAATATACCTGAAATGTATTCATGCAATGCTATGTCTCTGTTAACACTGCTTTTGAAGACTAACACAGCTTGGTCAAAGGAAGGCTAAGGTGTGCCCCTTTTCAAATGTCAAGTGTGTGCTTCAGCATATAGAGAAATTTGAACTTCTTAAATAAAAGATTGGCAGAGTTCTTTAACACTGGCAAAATCATACTTTTCCCTGGCCTCATTCTCCAAAGTACATGGACAATACAGTAGATGGTTAATGAGGTGTTGATTGAGTCCCTAATTGTTACAGACTACTATAAGATGTTTAACTTCTCCACCTGTTCATGTTTAGGGTTCTTCCATAAGACTCTGTGATTCAAGAAATTGTGGGCTTCTTACTAAATCTGGTAGAGTGGTTTGCTGACCAGTGTTTTTAGAATACCCTTGGAAATATAAAAGTATAATTACTAGTTTGAAATTCTTAGCCATTTGCTTTTTTTCTTCTCTGTTTCCCTTAATTTGAAATTAAACAACATGTGCCTTCCTGATCATTTTATACTTCCATTATTGTAACTCATTTGTTATCTGAAATTTTCTAAAATCAATTCTGGTTGCCTTTTCTGTTTCTATCTCACAGAGATGTCTAGCAAACTAAACTAAAGTATACTTGGAACCGACCAGTAATGCCAATGAGTCTACTCACATGTCTTAAGTTAAGGACAGGCATTTGTGTTTTCTAGGACTGCTGGCTGGCATTTAGTTTTTGAATTTGGCATACTTATACCTTCAGTGATCGATGAAACAATGTCTGATCTCAAGTTTTTTATTTTGCCCCTTTTTACCAAGGATTAGGTTCAATACCTAACTTGGCAAGCTTAAACTTCTAGGTTGCCATTCATTTTCACATTTACAAAAGGTTTACAAATATTTTTTGTCCTTGTATGTGAATGACATGAGCAGCCTGGTCTAGTAGATGCGCCACCAGCATGTATCATGGTGCATGGAGCCCCAAGTATCATGGTGGTATCTGCTGTCCTTAAAAAACAGTCAAGAGGAGGAGGAGGTTCTGGTGTGCAATTTAGGATTAGTCTCAGAAGTCAGAGTGCATGTAGAGCACCTATGCTCTGGTCCTTCCACTATCCCACTAAAACTCATACATTGTTCCGGGCTGGAGAGGATGTTGTTCAAGGGGAGCTCTCAAGCCTAAAGTTTCGTTCCAGAAATGCTGTTTTATAAATTCCTCTGTTTCTATCACCGAGCACAGTATTGAGTGGTGAAACCACACTCTGTGATTTTTTCTCAAGGGATTAAAAGGATTAGTTCATCTCCAGCACCCAGCTGCTGGATAACACCTCTTTGGGCAGCACTGTCTGATGGTTTCATTGTATGTTAATTGGGATGTTCCAGTCATGCCCAAGCATAGGTTATTTAAATTAGAAAGTTGACTTTCCACCACTTTCAGAGTACCATAGCATTCATAGTATAAAGCAGATATCTTCCTAGTAGGGGAAAAAATAAAGAGATTGCCGACATCTTTAGCAGTAATTACTGAGCTACACAGGAATTCACTTAGCAATGACAGAGCTCTCACATTGGTCTCTGGGTCACCAGCACTTCATTTGGGCCTTAATATAAAAAAATTTCTAAGCAGCAAACAGAGCTGTCCTAAGGACGAGTGATTCTTTGGGATAAATTCTTTAGGTGAGAGAAGGGTTTCTCCTAGCAGGAAAATGTGTCATTCCTGAAGACTATATTCTTTGCAGGAGCTTAAGTAGCTTTTTTAACTTAATGCATGTGGCTTTTTCAAAGCGGTATGAAGTAAACTGGAAAATAGTGTGTCTGTCTCCAAAGCTAGGCTGGCAGATTTTCCTGTATAAATAAGTCTGAAAAACATCAGACAACTCATTATGTTACATTCAAATGCAAAGTGCATTTCCTGGCCATTTCCTTGTATAAATGCAGCAGCATGCACATTTGAGCAATAAGATGACACATCCTATAAAAAGGAGCACTTGCTTTCTGTCTTAAGAGAAGAAGAGAAGTCAGACACTTGTGACAGGTGATCATGTCATTTAGGAGATTCCATAGATGTTACAGTGCTGAACATGACAGAAGATCCGTAAATCAACATTTACATTGACAGGGCTTTTAATTTATCAGGCATTTTCCAGCAGGAGGTATGTCTTACATTTGCCTCTTGATAAATGTGCTGTACTAAGAGTTACACAGTCACCTGCTTTACAGACTTGGGAAGTCTAACACCGGAAGGCTTTTTACCAGGGTATTTATGTGCACTTTTCAAGGTGGCTTACAAAGACATTTTTTCCATTTATTTGAACTGTACTTTTTTTGAGATTATCTTCCTTAGCATTTATATGTATCTGGAATATGATGTCCTTTGGGTGAACAGAATCTCCTTTACAATTGAAAAGAAAAATCAATTTCATATTTAACTTTTGCCTTATACACATGAGGATGTGAGTGAGGCAAATGGGAATAAATGACTAATGAAAATAAATTTTTAGCATTTTCTTGCATAGACCCTACCTCATGATTTCTGTAGATGAGCTCTCCTACTTGGGCAGGGGTTATGGAAAGCAGAGTGCTGCACCAGGCTAAGGTGCTTGCTTGGCATTCAGTGTGCATCACACCCCATCTACAGGCTGTTAGGGAAAAATTGCTTTCCTTCAATTTCCTGCGAATCTCTGCTAAAAATGTCAAACTGAGAGCTGCAGAAAAGAAGAGTGAGCTTACTTGGGTCTAATTTGCTGTTGAATCTGAGGTATAAATTAAAATATTTTATGGATTTCATTACCTACCAAAGGTATATTCCTCACTTTTATTGCCAGAGAGTAGTACTTAATGTTAGCAGTGCTCCAGAAGGTCTTGTAATGGACTTGTTGCCAGGAAGCAAAACACTGAGAGGCTTACAGGGAAAAAACAGAGTGAGGAGACGTCTGTCCATTCCCACATTGTTGCTTGACACCCAGAATGCTGAACCAGCATATACTTATCAGTTTCATTATGACATGCATTTTATCTCTTTCTCTTAATTTTATACTCATTTTTTAATAGTGATCAGAATGACTCTTCTTTTCAAGGAGCCAGGCATTCCTTGGAGCTTTACTTCCCCATTTATGATGCTTCGGTCATTGGTTTTTACTGGTTACATGCAGGAATCATAAACCACAAGCTCTCTTCCAGCTGCTGAGTCTGTGCAGCAGTGTCATTTTCTCCATTCCATGCTGGCCTGTCTCCAAGTAAAGTCAGGCCACTTCCCAGAACAGGAAAGCTTTGAGAGGCTCCTGTAGACTTGGCCCAGTATTGGAAAGTCGATGCAGCACAAAGCCTGACCTTCCACCTGGCATGATGAAATAGTCTCAATTTTGCTATTTTTCAGCAATATACCAGCAGCCTCAAATTAAGATTCCCTGAGGATTTTTGCTGTTGCATCTATGCCTGTGTGTGAGTTCTTCTGATGTTTTGGACGTGAAAAATATGCAGCCCTCCCAGCTCATCTCAGTGAGCCATTGAAGTGTTACTTCCAATAAACATACGATATTTTGTTCTTATTCCCAGTGGATCCTTCCTTCCTTGATCATCTTCTCAACACAAAACGCTGGTTTAGTATTTGGTCCAAATCTCGAACTTCCGTGTTTATTATCCCATCTTATATATACAATAATCTCCCTCTTTTTTTCTTTGTTCTCCTACTACTTATATGGCTGGTGTACTTCTACTGCTCAGTTTAATAAATGCACACAGATTTTTTCTGTTGTTTTCTCAGCTTTCCATTGATCTTAGGTGGGTGACAAGACCTTTTATAAATCTTACATACAGCTTACCTTAAATGTGTTTGCAATGAAAAAGGTGACTCATCTTCTCCATTAAAAGAAAGCCTGTGTTCATCACCACAGAACTAGATGATTTCTGCAATGGACCATTGCAGATCCTGTCGTTGTTATCATTCTGAGTGCCTTTTTTTGGATAGGACGTATTGATAGCAGCAAAGCTGTTAAGTTTTAATTTCTTGGCTGCCGTATTGTATAATTATTATTCCAGATGTAATTCAGAAAACATCTCCTGTCTTCTCTATGCTAGTGATCTTCATCAGGTTTACTCCACAGACTGACAGTAAGTGCACAGGCAGACCCTTCAAGAGCAACTTCTCAGTGAGTAACCAGGTCTCCACAAATGATGGGAAGCCACGTCTGCGCCACAGCCAGTCTCTCATTGAAAATGAAAATACTTCTACAAAGTAAAAGGTCATTTTCAGCCCTTCTTCTAACTGCTGAAAGAGACATTAAAATACAGAATGTGATGGATCTACTAGACATATGCAGAGAGGTGTGAATCAGTAGGAAACCACATCCACCAAGCTGCTAAAGGGAATACTGATACAGTTATTATTTCAAGCAAGTATTTGCCATCTGTTGTGATGATAGCTGCAGACCTGATAGACCTTAATTTGACACTTGCAGCAGGCAATCAGGGAAGGCACTGTGCCCAGCTGTGCTCTGTGATTTTAAGAATCACCTAGGCTCAAATCAGTTGAGGTCTGTCTACACAGGTTTTTCTTGTGGCTCTTTCTGAGAGCAGTCTGGTGGGCTCTCTGGCACTGTATGGACTTTCAGGCTGTATTTCCCATATTCATCTGAATTCTTCCCATCTGTCACCTGCCTACCCATCCTGCTCAGGAGAATGTGTTTTGGTAAGGTTTTCTTCATGGAGGGTGGTCGGTTGTACTTATTGCTGTGTATACTACAGAGAAGGTGCTATCCAAGCAAGAAATACATTTTGTTTTAAAGCTGCAGATGATGGTTTCTGGTGTTCTGCACTTCCCAGGGGAGTTCATTCTGTGCTCACAGATAAAGCCTCTCTCCTGCACAGATCACTGCTTCCTGAGAAAAAGACTATCAAATCCAGTAGGAAGGTCAGGTACCACTCCTAGCTCCAGTAACAATTGTGCAGTTCCAGATCTAATTCTTTGCTAGATGTATTGATCTGTCTGCAATAATACAAAATTTAGTCCCTCATGTTCTTGAATGAGGCTGGAATATGAAGTGAAGCTGTCAGAGAGCCTGAATATTATATATAATTTAAGACTCTGCATATGTCTGCAGGCAACCTGCATTTATCCAACTGCCAGCACAGCCTGAAATATACTCTTCATCTCAAGGTAATAGAGTTTGGATCTTACAACCATTTCATCTTATGGCTTATTATTCATGAAATTCTGGCAAAACACTAAAAAAGTCATAAGTTCACATCTCCAAAGTTTACAGACTAATGGCAAATCTTTAAAACATTTAAGGGTTAAATTCTCAGGTCTAAATACCACTCTGAAGGGGCTGTAAACTTACACTCTGTAGGCCTAATCATGCAATCTCCATTTCTGACTATTAGCTCTGTGTACTACACACAAAAGTGTGATGAAGGATACCTTTATTTTGTTCAGTAAAAATAAAAGCTACATTCTCTGATAGTGAAAAAACACCCAAACAAAAAGCTTACTGTGACCTGCTGATAAGAATCGATGCAATATTTTGTGCTGTATTGTTCTTTTGCTTTTGTTGCTCTGTTGTTAAAACAAGGAAATCTGTAGGAGACATGGCTCAGAGTGGATCCAAACCAGTGCAAAGCCTCCCTTTCTTTTCAGTGACCTTTGTTTAAGACTTTCATCATTCAGAAAAAATATTTGCAAGTAGAATAGTTGAAATTCAGCATGAGTTTTTTGTTGAAAGAGAAGGATGATTGTTTGTAGCAAAATATCACCTGTTTCTTAATGTGGTGACTGGAATGACTGAAATCAGAGTATCCTAAAACTGTTAATTTTTTGCCCTGCTTTTAGCTATGGATAAAGGAATATGCTCTGTCTGCTGTGATGCAAAAGCACCTGACTGAGAAACAAGAGAAGATAATTCAAGGTGTCGTAAGCAGACTAGGATGCCTCAGTGATGAGTAAGTATGGTTTTATCAGCAAGTGGTAGGGTAAAACTGCACAGCTGCATGCACAGATAAAACGTGTACATTACATTGTGGAAAGTAGTCTTGAAGGATTATGAGCATCTTTGGGCAGAGAGGCAGTTCCTCCAGTTTTTTGTCTGAGTATCAAAAACAAATTAAGAAAAAACAGGTATCATTACTCCTGGTAAGTAGAGAAAATAGAGACTTTGTGATTTGTCAAGTGCTGTGGTTTATGTGTATCTGCTCCTATGTCTGTGGATGATTTCTACTTGAACCAGCCTCTCTTTGCACTCTGTATGTCATTTTGGAGTTGGATATTCTTCAAGATACTATGTTCAGTCTAGCATCATTCAGCACTACCTTTGCTTTCTGCTTTAGGAATACCACTGACTGCATTGTTGCTTGTTAATGACTCTTCTCTAGCATTCACAAAGTAAACTTAGTTTTATCTCATCTTTGTCGAGCTAAACGTCTTTTTGATAAAGATACTTGTAAAAAACACAATTCTGTGTTGTTGGCCTTGTTTTGATTAAGATATCAAATCACTTCTTTCACCATGGTCTTCATATTACCAAAGATCAAAGCATTTGAAGACTTGTCTATTTGAAATGTTGGTACTATTGACATGGCACTCCTTTATCTTGTCTCTACTTTTCAATTAGACCTTATGTTTTCTCCTTCCCTGGCTTCAATGTTTTCCAAGATTTCATATCTAGAGAGCTCACAGTGCCTTACACTTAAATGTTAGATACAAGTCAGATGCCTTTTGTATCATCCCAAATGTACGCACAGATTTCACTTGCCTAGTCCAAAATCAACTCCAAAATTTGTTCTCTTGCTTAAAGTTCACCATAAACTTGCCCCAGCCATGTCCTCCTTGCCAGCTAACGCTCGTCTCTTCAGTGGCTCTTCATAGTGTGTCTCCTTGTTAATCCAAGATATGCTGCTTTGCATTTTCTTCAGCTTGAAATAACTTCCCTGTTGTTCTGATTGCATTCTCTTTTCATCTTATTTCAAGACTCCTATTAAAAAAAACTTGTATTAAGTAATTATAGATGATTATTTATGTCTTTTCTTCCTATTTTTATTTTGATTTAACATCAGTCTGACAGAACTAGAAGTCTATCACAGCAATACTCATTCTTTACACCCGAGCAGATTCCCAGGGCGTGCTGGGTATGAGAAGACGTTACACACAGGGAATAGTAGCTCTTGTCATCTTTGAGCAATGACTTTGCTGAACACAGGTGTGTCAAATCAGCAAACAGCTTATCTGATTGACTTTTAATGATCCTTTTCACAGGTCTGTTAACTATATATTGCAAAAACATCGACTTCTGCTGTGTTCAGTACTCACAAGGTTAACCCTCCGAAGAGTTGGAATGGCAGTCCTAGCCCGGATGAGACTGTCCAGGAAGAAGAGCTTGCTTCAGGAACTGAGAGAGCAACATACTCTGCAGAAAGGATCCTCCCCCTGCCAAGATGAGGATCAGTGGCAGCTACAGAAGGCAGTGGTAGGTACCGTGTCCAGGTGGGTTTTTGTCAGAGGTCGCATATGCTGTCATGTCTGGTATTAGAATTCGCCATAGAAGATCTGAAAAAGCAAAAATACTGAAGTTCCAGATAGAAAGAAGAATATGCTGTGTCAAAAATTCACCCACTGCTGAGATAGGAGGTCCCCAAGTGTGCCTGTTTTAGTTCAGGCAGACATTTTAAATTCCATAGTACTTTATTTACTGGCTGGCTGGCTGTGATATGTGTGCAAGCTTATTTAACTATTTGCTTTATATGAAAATACTAAAGAAAGAAGGCAGGCCAACATGTATAAACTATACAAGTCACTGCTTCAGGATAAGATCAGTTCCTGCTGATTCTGATAGGGATCATAATATGCACTTGAAAAGTTCTTACTTGAGCATCAGAAGAAACTTTTTCCTCCACCAGACCTAGCAAGTTCTTCTATACTATCAACGTTTTTAATTCTTTTTTATTTATCCTCTGTCCATGGGATGCTCAGCATCCATTCCCCTGACATCCTTCCAAGTAGTCTGGCTCCTGTAGGTCAAAGAGATAGGAGAAACTTTAATGCATTTTAGGCTTTATATTCCCGCAGGTCACTTTCAAATCTGCTTGTGAGTGTGCTTTTTAGGGTTAATCCATTAAGTGTTGTTGATTACTTACTTATCTGCATTGGATGACAACACCAGATTTCAGATTTCAGCCTCAGAGGACTCTCCTAGTGGGTGCTGGGGATAGGCACTGCCCGACCGCTGCTGCTGCACAAATATGTTGAACCCATCCAACACTTTGCAGCTCTGTGCTCCGTCCTGTCACTGTGCAATTAGCTGAGGGATAATATTGTGCATGCCTCTAATTCCAATTTGCATAATGCAAACCCTAATTTTCCACTTGGAAGAGGAAAAAGGAAATTCTGTCTGCTGCCATTTTCATGTTTAATACTTCTATTGAAGTAGTTCCCATTAAGTGTGAAAATCTCAAAAACTCGTTAACCTTCAGAAGAAAAAAAACATAAAGTGCTAAAATACAAATGCATGTGACTACATTCCTCTTGTCACGTGCTTTCCACTACTCCCTCTCATTTAGCCCCCACAGAGACGTTAATTGATGCAAACACCGTGTTCCCTAAGGAAAATGAAATGTCCCCAGACATTACTGTTCCTTTGGCCTCTCTCTATTACAGCCTCTTTCCAAGGCTAGCTAAAACCCATCTCAGAAAGAAGCACCTAAAAATACACATATAAGAGCCTTGGTGTCAAAGAAGTAGGGCCTAGGAGTGAAGAATCAGAGAGAAAACAATGTTTCGAACAACCTCCAAAACTAAAACCAATGTATAAAGAGTTAAGGGAAAGATTAATTTACAAACACTCAACCAGAGCTTTAGACATACCATGCTATTTGAACTGAACTTAATTTGAGCTTATGCCAATTTTAGACTGGTAGATAAAGTCACGCCTATCCGTTGATAAAAATATAAGACAGCACTGAAGAATTGTAGCTTGGACATGATAACATGACCTTGGGTCTCTTGAAAAGGAAGGTGTTTTAATGACATTCCAACTGTCTAAAACGCTCATCAAAAACACATGTCTGAACTATGAATAAAGACATGTCAGAATAACCCAGCATTAGTAGGGACATCATTATTTTACACAGATGAATGTGAGTGGAGCAGGTTCTTTTCCTACTTGCATTTCTTATTTCCAAGTGGGAATCAAAGAGGTACTATCAAATGCCCCAGAATAATTTAATGTTATTTAGTCTTAAATGAGAAAATTCATGTAAGAGGGACTTCAGCAACTCAATAAAAGGCAGTCTTTGGAAGATTAACACAAGGAAGACAGAACAGATTGTGCTGGTGAGTGTATGTTATTGTGTGCTAAAGAAAGATTAGAGGAAAAGGATTTAAAAAGAAGCATAGAAACTGGTGACAAGGATGATCTAGAGACCTTTTCAAGCCTAAAAAAGAGGTGTCTTCTGGCATATTGTAGGTTTTAAATCTGGCATAAAAAGTGTGAGCAGGGAACAATTTTTCACTTGTTTCTAATTTCTTGTTCCTAATAAAGAAGGAAGAGAGCACTGAGAAAAGCTATTAGATAGCAGGGTCAAAATTAGGAAGCGTATGGATAAGCTGTAAATCTCACCACCACAGGATGCTGTAGAGGGCAAAAGTGCAAGAGGTTTCCAAGTGCTACTGAACATATTCATGACTACTCCCAAGGGCCATAAGTACCAATATATCAGCTTTTTCCCAGGTAGACCCCACAAACTGAACAAGTATTCCAGGAGCCTAACTGGATACTTGCCTTACTCCTGTGCACTTTCTCAAGGCATCCATAATTATCCCTTACTGGACTCGGGATATTTGACCTAGATTGTTTATATTTTTATAGATATAAGGCCAAATTCAACAATACAGAATAAAAAGATGGAAATACATCGCTTGGAAATAACTAATGGGACAGGACACGGCTGTTATGGTTCATATTATGACAGAGGCAATAATTTTGTTGCAAAGACAAATATCTTAAGTGACTACTTCTGGAAATCAGTTCATTCCAAGTATTAAACCAGCACATTCTGAATGGGTGTAGGACTTTATTTTAAAGTGAAGCTGGTTAAGTTTGTCAGCATGTTTAAATGGCAGTGCTATCTTTTTGTCTGATTACCAGGAGTCCCACATTTTGGAAGAGGAGGAGAAGCTTGAGGAAGAAACACAGCAAACCCATTTAGAATTTCACCAGCAGCTAATTACAGAAATTGAAGAAGCTCTTCAGTTTCTTCAGCAGCACATGGAGCAGGTGATTGGGCAGACACTACTACAACATGCCCAACAGGAAGCTGGAAAAAAGAGTTCAGATGATGGACAGGACTTCAAGGTATGGAAATGTTCATTAGTGGTTTTCCAAACACAATGGGTGCCACTTTGCTAAACTGCAAGGTAACTTCTTTTATGAATTATCTTGCGCCTGGAAGTGTCAGCAGAAAACCATTACAACCAGGGTTAAAACTGAAGATAGATACCTTGCAAATTATTTACAAACTAATAGTTATGTAGGAGTGCAGTATTTTCTAGTTACTGGCTATAGCAGCCAAAACAAATTTTATTAAGCCAAAACCTGGAACCTAACAAAAAAATGAGAGTTCTTGATGACAGACAGTAAAACAATGAGAAAGAAATTGAGATGGTTATCTGTTGCTTAAGGTTTTATGGTTAATTACTAGTACTTAAATATCAACAGCTTAATATTAATTCATAGATAAATAATTAAATAAAAATAGAACTTGCTTCATAGGTTAATAAAATTGTTCCAAAGTAAATACTTGAATTTTCTGTGTAATGAAAAGTTGTAGTAGAGCTATACATATATTGTTTTACTTTACTGGCAGTCGGGTTGACAGGTAAAATGGGCTATGGAGGTTGAGCAGATAGGGGAATGGCCCCTTCCCAGATGGTGGTGAGGCACATTAGAAAGATTTTAATGTAATTTTTCATGTTGAAATGTTCCCTGGAAGAACAGGTTTTCCAGCATCATGGTCTGCCACATTTTTAAAGCACAAAATTCACAGTTTTGAATGCACATACAAAATGAGACTGAGTATTCAGTTTTAGACAGATCAGAACGTTTCAGTTTTTGACTTAGAAAATGAATTTTGACTTGTACTGTATAATACAGGAGAAACTGGTGGAAGCTGCTGTAGAAAGTGTGTATGGGACCAGCAATAATATCAATAGACTGGTGCAAAACTACTATCAGGAATTAGGAAAAATCACAGAAGACTATGAAGGGAAAAAACTTGAACAATTGAAAGCCTTACAAGGTAAGTGTGATAGAGACAACTGTAAGATAATTCTCATTTTTTAACAGTTGTCTCGATTTTCTTATAACTGTAAAGATTACTTTTAAAAGTAACAGAAAACTGTTAAAGAAAGCAACAAAGCAAAATTAATGCATAAGTTCATTTGAAGAAGAAGTGATAGAACAGTTATTAGTATTATTAGTACTTACTTGAATTACAGTCGCAGATGCAGAAGCCTGTTAGTTGAAGTTTGGTGTAGACACACACAGAGCAATGACCCAGCATCACTGTTCATTTAACCAGCTGAGATCAGAGATGCCACCAGAGTCACAGCCACTAGCAGCTGATTTTCCAGTGCTCTAAACCTCAACACGTGGCAGAAGAATGTAGAAAGCTGTACAAGTATTAGGTTGGGCAGCCAACGTCTACCATGAGCATTGTTCAACTTTGCATGTAACATATGCAAACAAAGTAAATCAATGAATCAGATATTCAGTGGGACAGAGAGAGGGTGTATCTCCTAGAAGGGAGATCTGGGTTTGCCATCCCTGCTCCCATGTTAGAAAACATAAACATCATTATCACTTTCCTCTGAGGTGGCTGCCCTCTGCTTTCAGGAGTCGATTCTTATATCCACTCATTTTTTTTGGCTCAGTGAAATGTTCTTTCTGAAGTTCAGGAAATGCATTAGAGGAGACACCAAAAAGCCAAGTGTGCCCATCCTGGAACGTTCTGTGAGCTACTGCATTGTTTCTTAACTGTCAACTGTGACCTGCTCACAAGTTAGCAAAATAGCAATAGGATCAGAGGGTAAGTATTTGACAAACACAAAGTGGATTTTTTTTCTAAATACGGAGTTAGCGATTTCAAGTAGAAAAGATGTTTTAACCACAGAAGAGAGTTTTTGAAGAGGAAGAGGTGTATATGGATCGAGAGATGAGTGGTAGGAAGGATTTATGAGCCCCAGTAAGAGCTAGATATGCTCACTTGTTTTAAGACAGAACCAGTCTGTTCTGCACTGCCCTGTTGTGAACCTTGAAGACTTCAATATTGGAGGCCGAAGTGCAAGGGTGAGGCAAAATCTGTGAGGGTGTTTTTGACAATCTGTATTTTAGAAATTGGCAGCTAGCAAGGCAGTCAGGTACTTAAGTTCTCACAAAGTCCATCTAAGACCTTTTCGGCCCTAATTCAGCCACCTTTTGAGTTCCTTTAAGCAGGAATTAAAACTGAAGCCTGTTCCAGAATGCTCCTGTGATCTGAGCTGAGGTGGATGTCATTACACACTTGAATGTTCTGCTTCATCTGTGTTTTGATACTGCTCTCAACTGGTCTCCCAGTTAGGTTGTGAGATCTAGAATACCAATCACTATAACCATAGTCAGCCTTTTAATAATTGCTCATTTAGATTATTTTTCTTCTAGAGTTTGTGTGGATATTTTATTGTTTCAATATATTGGTGTTCCATGAACTAAAAGGAAGAAAGTTGCATCTGCAAGCAGAGCACGTTGTCTTTTCAACTGAAATGAAATAAAATCCTTCTGCTGCACTGTAAGCCTACAGACATGAGTGGAGATGCGAGTATGTATGTTGGTAATAAAAGCAGGAATGTTTTGGATTTGGATGGCCAAAGAGAAACCCAGCTGAAATTCATAGATCACATGAACTGCTACAGTGAAAAAATACTGCAAAACTGCATGTGCAAAGCTGCAGGCCAGCTGCAATTTTGAATATCAACTGCTTACTACTTCAGTTGTGTTGGTGCTTTTATGTTAGGAGTGAACACTACCATCTGATAAGGGACTTTAATGCTTTAGTTTGGAAGTCCTTCTTTAACCTAAGTCCAAATCCCTGCCTTTGCCTTCTGAACCTTGGGCGATGTGGTTTGAGCCCTTGCTCAGAAATGTCATTGAGTATGTGAGCCTTCCACATATCCTGGGTAACCAGGTCTCCCATTTTCTTCTGGAGAGGGCCCACATTCTCCTCAGTCTTCCTTTTATCACCAACAAACCTATAGAAGCTTTTCTTGTTGTCCTTGACATCCTTGGCCAGATTTAATTCTATTGGGGCTTTAGCTTTCCTAACCCAACCCCTGGCTGCTTGGACAATTTCTGTCTATTCCTCCCAGGCTACCTGTCCTTGCTTCCTCTGCAGGCTTCCTTTCTAGTGTTTGAGTTTGTCCACGAGTTCCTTTTTCATCCATGCAGGCCTTGTGAATTTTTTGCCTGACTTCCTCTTTGTTGGAATGCATTGCTCCTGAGCCTGGAGGACGTGATTGTTGAATATTAACCAGCTTTCTTGGGCCAGCTTAGCACTTCTCCTTGTTGGCTCTTCTGTCACTTGGAGAAGGAAGTTATCATCAGTGTGTTCCAGAAACTTCCTAAAATGCTTATGCCCTGCTGTGTTATCCCTCTAACAGATATCGGGGTGGTTGAAGTCCCCCATGAGGACCAGGACTTGTGCCCTAAACTTTGCTGCCAGGCAGGACTTCAGGGGCAAGAGTCAGGAGCCAGATCAGCAGACAAACACCAAGTTACTTCCAGAGCGTGATCATTTGCAGAAGTATTCAGAATGTTTCACCATCAAATGAGGAGATCTCTCGTGAATTTAGGCATTCCCAGGGCTAAGTGGCCTTTGAGCAGAGGTGTTCTTTATTTTGCATTTCTTGTTCAGGTATTACAGTTCTTGCATCAAGGTCTTTTCATAAAATTTCTGCTTTGAATTCCATGTTAATCAGTAAGCCTAGTGGGAGAAGCAGATAAGAATAGGAATTCAGTGACATTACTATCTCAGATAAATGGTGCACAAACTATTGTTTGGCAGAGCAAAGCAAGAGTGTGTAAGAAGTACTTGATATCCCTAAGGAGCAGTGACTTTGGAAAGACCACCTAGGACTGAGTTAATTTCTACTGATACAAAACATAAATTGTAAGGTTGCCAAAACTCAGAGTTTATCATTTTGAGCAGAAGATTTTACAAAAACGTTATCTCAGCAGAAAGAGATGAAAGGAACAGGCTTAGGAAGAAACAAGGGAGCGAACTGGCATTGAAAGAAAAACAGACCCAAGGACTCCTGAGCGTATCATCCACAGTCCATCAAAGGTAAGAGCAGGCAGCAGCACTGCTGACTAAATGTGAGTGTTTGCAGATCTGCATAAATGTCTAGTGGAATAAAAGTCTTGGGTTTGCATTTTATGTTTGTCTTTGATGGAAGAGGAATATCTGTTGCCAAACTACATCTGCCCTTTCATCTCAGAGAGTTACTTTCTTTTCAAGTAAACTTTTTTATGCTCATTAATTACAGACTGGAGAACTATACATGGACATTTTGAAAAGACAGAATAAAAACAATGCTAAGACATATGCCAAATTTTAAAAAAAATTAAAATTTAACATAAATTTAGGATGGGAACCCCTGCTGTCTTAATTAATTACGTTCCATTTTTTCTGCTTTGAACATCGAAAGTGTTTGTTAGTTTGCTGTTGACTAAACATATACCATAGTGAAGAGAAAATGTTTGAAGCATAAACAATGCTCAAAATGGCAAGAAAATTTCAGTGAGTGCCTTCAACAATCAAGATTACTTGCACTAAATTTAGAGTGGAATGCCTCAAATATTAATTAAATAAAAATCATATTTAATTCATTACTGATTTTATGAATGAGTTCAGCCAAAAGCACTGCAATTCCAAAGGACTAAGTTGTCATAAACAGCTGTATGACTTGGCAGGCACATGACAGATTTTGGTAATCATGTTATATTTCTTTTCTCTTTGTTTTTATGCAGAACAACACAGTATCTGTGATTTTAACATTGTAAAGAGGTTAATTCTTTTTTAGACATTCTAAATTGAGAGAAATTACTGCTTACTTTCTGGTTTTAATCCATGTTTGAATTAGTATAGATATGGATTCATGTACTAAATAGGCTTCATAAAAGATCTGTTATTCATTCTAAAGTTTATTATTTATTCTGACATATAAATTCACTTCTAGCTGGTGTCTCAGTTTTTTTCTCCCATAATCTGTTCTAGTGTCTTAAAAGCAAATACAATCAAATTAACCTTCATGCAAGTAGAAATATGATATGGAACAATGTAACTATTCAGTATCTAAGCTGGTCTTATAACCATTAATAATGAAAACCATTTTCCTATCATCATTATGTTTTCTTTTACAGTCACATCGCAGTCCTGTGTAAATTAATGACAAGTTTTCCATTAATTTGTCTAACTCCTTTTAAACTCAACATAGATTGTTTTATTTACTTTTACCCTTGTTGCAAGGTTATGACTGTGAGTTCAAAAAGCAGATTTTGAAAGCTAACCCTCTGTAAGCACTGACCATTACAACAGCAACTTCATTAGGGTGCAGATGTCAGAAACAATTTGTGTTATCTCCTTCCCCGAGGAATGTGATGGGTGATTGACAGCATTGTTTCAAGGTAGATCAGGCAAGAGAACAGGAGAAATACAGCTTCAGCAAAGTTGCAGCCATTTAGGTTCTAGTGTGTTAATATTAATCTTTAACTAGCAAAATAAAACAAGTGAGGAATATAGTTGTCAGTGCTCCCAATTGTCCAGTTTTGAATTACTATGTTTCTGGCTCAGTCTCAACCCGATACTGAAGAGCCTTGAATGAAATGGCTGATTCTTAATCCCTTACCCTCACACCTAATCTTCTAACAGCTTGTCTCTTTGGCAAGCAGACAGTAAAGCTGACTCTAGAAACATACAATAGTTTTTAAAAGCAAACTTCAACATTAAAGTTGAACTCCACCTCCCAAATTGCAGGCGTGTACAACCCAAACTCCTGCTGCAATTTCTACCTCCTAAAGGAAATTGTATCCCATGGAGAGCCAGGGCAGGATATTGGAATAAGTAAATCTGTCTAAAAATCTTCTGCACCTTTTTTCCCAGCAGAAGTTGGGTGGGCCTGTATTGTTCATGAGCCTTTTTTTTCTACAAAATCTTCTAAATGCACTTTGCCAGAATTGTATTCTTCCCTTGAAACAAACAGCATTGGTACTTTTAAATTTCTCTTGGTCAGGATGTTGCTGCAACAAAAGAAGGTTTTGGCTCAGTTTGAACTGCAGCAACAAATTCGTCTGGAGTCTCTGAAACAGAAGCTGCTGGGACTGCATCACCTCGAGACTGAACTGGAGAATCAGTTAAAGGTAAACCAGGGTAAAATGACTCACAGATCTAAAGCAGTCCATGGCAAAACATCAGACAGGTTGTAAGGGTCTCTGTTGTCCTAGTTGAAACCAGTGCTAAGATTCACCACTCATTCACTAACTTCCCTGGTGCTAGCCATGTTGTTTCCTGTGTCTCTACATTGCCATACACTTCCTTTTGTCAGACCATATGTAGAATAACATAACTCAGAATTGAGCTGTGTTGTGTTAACTGACTTCTGGTTTGTCTTCGTGTGTAGGAAGCAGAGCAGGACTTTGTGAGCGAATTGGCTGCGCTGGCCCGAGTTCCAGTGGCTATGAAGAAGAAGCCTTCCAAAAGGAGCAAGCCAGCAGGTTGGTACAATCCTGAATTGTTTTCAAAAAACCCACATGGTTCCACACATCAGTGCATATTTTGCAGCATAACACAATGGAGTTTCAAGAGAGATTTTCTGTGAGTTCCATTTCCCTAACTGGGATGTAGAAAAGAAAGGCAACCTTACAAGGCCACCAGGCTCGCCAGTAGCACAAGTAGCCACAAGTAAGTGTCACCATTCAGAGCAGTCCTTTACCCAACAAATCACATTGTGTCCACTGAGTTCTTGCTCAAATCAAAATTATTTTTTGTGTCTTTATCATATTCTTTAGAAACAACTCTGTTCACCTCAATCACCAAGTCTTTGGGATGACAGCAGAGCTGAGTCACCCAGCTTTCGTTCTCCTTGTAGAATGGACAAATCACCTTCCCACACACCTGCTCGAAAGTAGAATCTTATGAATCAAGACAGTTGAAATGTTTATATGAATTTACCACAGTTTTAACAAATTAGACTTAATTCATTACTCAAGAGATACATAGGGACAAATTGTCAGAATAACAGTTGTGTTTCCTATTCACATTTGGGGTGGAGCATGGAAATTCTCATCCTTTGAGCCATGCAATCCTTCTGTCATTGTCACAATCAGACATTTGGCATTACATTTTAAAGATGCTGAAGGGTGAGATGGGTGCCAAAAAGGAAAAAGCAGCTCACTCATTTGGACAATTCTGAAGTCTCTCTCTCCAGTCAGTTGTTCCTCAAATGTGCAGAGCTGTTTGCCTTGGATAGGCAGTGTGGCCCCAGGCCCTAAAACCAGTCTCCTTTTAGCGTCATTTTTTTCCTATTTCAAATCACACAAAATTATGAATTGGCTTTTCTTCTGTTTGCTGGTGGTAAAAAGCTATTTTCAATTACTTCCTAAGAAAATATGTGATAGGGCTTTCAACTGTTGCACCTCTTGGAAACTTACTTCAGCGTTCAGCGAGCGTGAAAGTTCAAGGTCTGCTGTGTAAGAACTAACTGATGGTGAAAACCTCAATATGCTAGTTTAATGCAAAGTGGAATGGTTTCCTTGGAGTAATAACGTGTGTATGGAGTGTTGGAGGGTATGTTTTTTTGTTTTAGGTTAATCAGAACCAAAAAAGTGTTCTACTGTATGTCATTCTGTTTTTTTAATCCACACGCTTTTGGCAATTCAGGGGAAAAAACAAACTCAAAAAGAAGGAACTTCCAGTCATCAGATTCAGCAGACAAAGCTGATTCTCATGAAACTATTCAAGAGCTGTCTGGACTGACTTCTGGCTTATGCAGGTACAGTAGAGGCTAAAAAAATGGTATTTGAAAAAATATTTATAAAAAGCAGTACAAAATCTACTTTGTAATAAGCTATGTCAATCAAAACCAAAATATAATGCCAACATTAGCTGAGCTTCTTCCTTAATAGTTACTTCTCACATAATCTTGATGGGTTTTTCCCAATATTCTTTTTAAAATATAGGAAAATAATCTGAGTTTTCTTGTCTGTGCTGCTATGTATTTTATAAATAACTTTGATTTTAGGTAGAGAAATGAGAAATACTGTTTCCAAATTTCCTTTAATTAGGGTTTTTTAAACCTGAGTCACAGACAGCATAAATCAGCAGAGACAAGTGAATCCAATGGAATTAGGCTTACATGTAGCAACCAAAATATGGCCTGTGGTATTTAGGCTTTCAAGTTCCACCTTTATTTCAGGAACAAAGGCAACGCCAGTCTTTGGCTGATGAGGGTAACAGCTCTAACAATGATTTTCTTGATAGATGTTTCAGTTGGCTTATGCTGGGGTGCTAACTAGAGGAGAAGAAATGGCTGCAAACCTGAAAGATGCCAGCTGATTACTACGGGCAGATCAAACCAGCCAGCTGGTCGTTGGGGCTTGAT
Source organism: Dromococcyx pavoninus (assembly GCA_033558185.1). NCBI lineage: Eukaryota > Metazoa > Chordata > Aves > Cuculiformes > Neomorphidae > Dromococcyx > Dromococcyx pavoninus. Next base: position 1,803,875 of record JAUMJL010000020.1, on the reverse strand, counting down.
ATATTGAGCAGAGAAAATCCTGTTGACAGGCAAAGCAAACAGTTGGTTCTCAGGAGCCACAGGCCTTTGGGGAAAAATATTTATCCCCTGAGTGACCTCAGCCTGGGACTGACTTCAGGAGATGGCTCCTTTCCCTGATGGCATCAACCCTTTTCACACACTCCTTTCCCACAGCCAACAAGGGATATGTATGTAGGGAACAGGGGCCCAACAAAGGAATGTTTATCTTTATGCAACTTTGTTTTGGCAGCCTCAACAGGAGCAGCTGAAACCGGCAGTGCAGAAGTTACAATTATATAGCAAGCACCTTTCTTCTGTTGTCAGAATTAATGTAGATTTAGAGAGAATTATAGCATTTGAAAACCTCTACAGTTTTGTTTTATTTTTCATGTTTATTTTTTTCAGAGAGAGTTTACAGAGTCCACATGAAGGGGAGTTTGAACCAAGGAAAAACTCAAAGATGCTAAAAAAAAGAGACAACAGGTAATAAAAGCATTTATATGAGCTGCCTGAATACAGAATATCAAAGCTTTCTCAGCAGCTATAAATACTGAGCTGCTTTACAAGAAACAATGAACGTCATCAATAATAACCAAGAAATCTTTAACTACAGACCAAGAATCAATCTCAACCTCCTTTAACTGTTAATAAAACATTCCCGCTTGAGTTTGGTAAGAGGGAACAAGTAAGATTTTACTATAAGGTCTTAAGATTGCTTGGGGAATGTGGAGAACAGATCCACACTAGACTGGTTACCCCAGCTGATGTATCAAAGCAAAGTCTTGTATAATAGTTATGTGCCATTTGCTTTTGAGCCTAATTGCTGCTTTGGACTAATAAAACCAGATATAAATGTATAGAATATGTAAACAGACCAAATCATATTGGTATGTGAAAAGATTACATTTTGTCTCTTTCTTTTCTTATATTTTAGTGCTTCCAAGGCTATGTATGCTTTTTTAAATTTGTACAAAGATAAATGTATTTCTCTGTGTTTGTCTCAGATTTCAAATTATTATTTTTAGGAAGGATGAGACAAGAAAGAGTTTACTGTTTAATTTTTTATACTTCAGTTTCTAGTCTTCTTCCTTAAATACACTCCTTTGTTTCCAACATACTTTATTATGCTCATTAACATTTCTTATGGGAATTCTTGTTATGCAAAGCAGCTGGTTCTTACTGGCTGTACAGAGCACCTGTATTGTGCAATAAATCACCCCACTTCAGCAATCTTACAGCTTTCATGAAATGAAAATTTTCTGTTTTTTTAAATTGATCATACATTTTGCTAGCTTTAGGCTGTCCTTTGGTGCATGATCTGCATCAGTTGTGCAGTTTGCCTCAGCTAAGAGTGACTGCCAGGCACGTTACACACAATTGTTCAAGGGCCAATTTTCACCTCAATCTTTGTAAAAATACTTATTTTTCTAAATTGTAGCACTTCAAGCATTTGATTCTGGTATGTCGAGCAGGATGTCCCTGTGACTCTTTGGGCCAGGCGCTACTGAAATGGCTTTTCTTTTATTTGAAAAGCATGGAAAGGTTTCAGGTTATCCCAAAAGCGGGGCAGCAGTGCCCTCTCCCGGTCAGCTGCCGGGATGTGCTTCCCCTCGCTGGGGGAGGTGGCAGGAGGGAGGCGGGGAGGGACCCCTGCGGGTACCTCCTTGCCCGGCTGCCCGATGTCCCTGCGCTGGAGGTTCTACAAACTGGCATTTCTTCTCCCTCAGTTATCTTCCTGGCAAAACACTCGCTGATCTTAACGCTGCTATCAACTTCTCAGTCTCCATGAGTTATTCCATGGATTTGCTGTCCTGTTTGAAGGTGTGTGCAGATTTTGTACATGTCATGGCACTCACGTAACATCACTCCCTGCAGATATCGAAGAATAGAGTTTTATTAGACCAAGACAGAAGTGTAGCATAGAGCAAGCTAAGGTCGCCACAGTTGCTCTTCAGTTAAGCACTGTTTAAATGTTATGTTGTTTAATCGTAGTGACATATCTAAGTCCTAATGCTGAAGGTCTCCCTCCCATCTCCTGTCATAGTCATGACAGAGTGATTTTTTTTTTTCTGCCTCTGGCCCCTCAGTTCCCTTTAAGTCAAGTCCATGTGATATTACTTATTTCAAAGCCAACACAAAACAGTACTGAGAGCGAGAATTTTTTTTTTCCCCATGCTGTGAAGTACTTTATCACCAGCTGAGTGGGCACATTCAGTCACAACAGTCACAAGTTTTGTCACAGGAGTTCCAGTTACTCATCAGGAAGAAAAGATTCTTGCCATGAGCTAGATAAATAGCTGGAGCAGGTAGTTTCAGAGAGGATGCAGAAAATACTTTCTTGGAGAGTTTCAGCACTCAGTTTCAGCACTCAGTTAAGATCCTGATCAGCCTAACTTTGGAGTTAGCCCTGCTTTGAGTAGGAGGCTGGATACCCCATGATACCTCTTCCAACCTAAATCTGTCCCATTATTCTAATACTACTTTCTGCCAATCTGTTACTGAAATGTTTGGTGTATGTGTGTTGTCTCCCCACACCCTCTCCCCTTCTACCTTCCCTATGTTAGAAAGGATTGTAGAAATTCCTTGTGAGCCAGGGATTTTATCTATAGAGTCCTTGGGAGATAAATTGCTCAGCAGGTTTGGCTGAGAGAAGTCTCTAGAATAGTGGAGGTCAGATAAGGAAAAAAGAGGATTACTAGGCACCAATCACAGCTCAAAACACTTGCTTTGTCATGTAAATCTATAAAGCACTCTTTCTTTAGTTTATTCAGGAGAGGCTCAAGGAGCTTTGGTTATGCTTTACAAGTACTTACCAAAAGTATTTGCAGAAATTTAGGGGGAAGTGTCATGCGTTTTCTCCTTTTTTTAACATCAAGTGTTACAACCATTGCAACAGTTCATGATTGTATTCAACCTCTTTTGCAGCTTTATGACAAGGGTGTAACTCAAATTCTAGGCATGGTGTTGGAGTTGTTTTGAAATAATCGAAATAACCTATCTTAGTGTTCTCTCAGCTGTAGAAAAATTTGGAAAGGCTTGTCATGCAGAAGTATTGCTGAAAGGCAGCCTGGACCACACTGAAGAGGTGTGTGACTTAAAATATGTGTACTTGGGACCTTCAGGCTGGTGCCAGCTCCTGTGCAATATGGGTGAGTTTCAATCCTGACAGGAACAAGCACTCCTAATTATAAAAGTCACACATAAAGGTCCTTTGATCCAGCACACTTTAACCCAATACCAGGTTAGCACTTTCACTCAGTCCATCACGGTGTCTACAACAGTCTTTGAGAGGCATTCTGACATCCTGAGATCCTTACCTACAACAGCTTTTTGGTTGTGTTTCTTCAGTCTGAACAAATAGATCTTCCATGTCTTCAGCACAGACTATGAAGAGCTTAATGTGCAAGTGCCTCGCTTGCCTCCTGCTGCCTGGGCCCTGCCTGGGAGCTGCCTGGGACCTGCCTCCGTGCTGGGAGGGCCCTGCTCTCAGCACCCTCATAGCTGTGGCCCCTGGTGTGCTGCAGAGCACCAGGAGAGGGGACAAGGGTCTGGACACTGCCAGCTGAAGACTTTCAGAAAGAAGCACTGCAGCCACTGATGTACTTACAGGTTGGTTTATTTGCAGTTGTTTGGCAGCTGCTGCTAACCCTAAAGCTTTTAAGGCATGTATGACTACATGTGACTATCCCTTTAAAGACAGCCTTGTATGTCCACCTTGCTGTGCTAGAAAAATGAATGTACAGTTAGTTTGGGGGTGGGGAAGCAGAGGTGACGTGCTGAGACCTAACTGCTTTACCCATATCACTGCAAATATTTCATGAGTTACATGATACTCAAAGAAACAGCTCCAAGAGCCATTTTACTTCATTATGACTGTATCAGGTATTATAAGGTCATAGCCCTGCTGCAAATTTTCAGAAGCTTGACAATTCAAAAAGCATGAAAGCTTAGTTGAGATAGCAGCTCCTCACCCACAAGTTCACAAATTGGACATCTCCCAGCTTGATGCTCTTATAAAGGACTAAACTCAAGTATAGTTTCCTATTCTGCAGATGTATTCAGGATCACCAGCTAATCCACATTTTATTTACTCTTACCATTTTATTGTTTTAAGGACAGGTTAGCAGTGTAGGGTTGTTGCTCTGAAATTGGCCTCCAGGTGGTAAGAGCAGCACCACTTACCTTGCCTGGTTTGACCCTGCTGTGAGTGTAGCATAGCATGTGCTGCTTAAATCACATCCAGGTAGTACTGCATTTCCAGAGTCGAGAGACACAGACACAGGACAGGATCCACAGGCTGTCCCTCAGCAGCAGCACAGGAGCAGCAGTCTGGCTATGGGAGCTTATGAACAGGGGCACATTAGCCTATGTCTCCTCAGAGAAATCATAGTGGAGTTGCATTGACCTGACAAGCACAATTCTTGTTCACGCTGAAGCACTGAACCATGAAGTGCCTCACAAACACCCACTCGTCTTTATCCACAGATATTTCACTATGGAAAAATAGCTGCACATTAACAACAGTGGATCTTGACTAGCTCGTAGGCAAAAAGTTCTTTGGGTTAGGATGTTGTTTAGTGTGTAGGAAAAGTGGAATCTGTCAGCGATCATTTCTGTCACCTCAGGCTTTGCAAGCTTTGTAGATGGAGCAACCATTGCTACTTGCACAAACACACGCAAGAAAACCATTAAGGAAACTGGAAACAGCAATCCCAAATTTTTCACTGTCAACTTTGCCACACTTTCACAAACCAGCTTTATATTGTACAAGCTAAATGGCCAGAACTGTTGCTGGCTCTGTCAACTCAGAGCAAATGGGTTGGAATACAACAGTAGAGATGGAGACTTGGCATTTCAGGATTGCCTTACCTGCTAGGCTGTTGGTTATTCAGGGCAAGTTGTCCTCAGGCTTTTCTGCTAGCATTATTTTATTTCATGTAAAAAAACCTGAACCACCAAATGAGGAAGTTATTTTACCCCATAAAAAAAATACCTTAACTACCAAGTGAGCAAGCCAGCCTAGGGGTAAGGGCACTCTACAGGCAACAGGAAACATGAATTTGAATCTTTAGCAGGTGTTGTTCATCAAAAGCTTTATTTTTTCTCTTATTTTGGGAGCAATCAATTCAGTGCAGACAGAATTGCAGTGTTCCTTCCCTGTTTCAAAGGAAAAGCTGGCTGTTCAGACCAGCTCTGCTGCCAGCTTTTCAGATCAAGCTGACCGAAATGGAGTTTTTCACGGTTCCTTTCCCAGGCAAGCTGGAGGTGACAGCGTACGGGCTTCAGAATAAGGTAACAGGCTTCAGGTAAGCTACTTTCCAAAACTTTTATGTCCCGCATGACCTGCTGTGCACCACATGCCCTGGGCCAACAACACAATACACAAAGTGGAAAGGATGAATGGGTTCTAAATTGTCGAGCATCACAGCTGGATAAAACCATTCCATGGCCCCATGCTGCTACAAGACTTTCCTGGTGCAGCTTTGTAGTGTAGGCAAGGGCAAAGGGGCACAAGGTCGAGGGGAGGCATTCTGCTGACTGCTTAATTTTGTAGCACCACACCCTCCACCACAGCCCACACTTCCCACTACATCTTCAACACAAACAAACAAGTAAAAAGTGATAGAAGTGAGAGAGTGAGAGTCAGAAAGTAGTTTGTGAGAGAGTCAGAAAGACAAGGAGAAAGCATTTCCGTCCCTCTCACAGAAAGAGGGAATTCAAGTCCACTTTCCTCACTTTACCTGCAGCAGGTCTTGTTCATGCCGTGCTTAAACACTGATGTAGTTCAGTCAGCAGAGAAAACCGGTATGAAGTCAAATATATCTTAGATCAAACTGGAGCACCGCATACTGGTTCTGTACCACAGATGAAGATGATGGCACTCAGGTACCATTTCAAGCAAATCAGATGTAGACCTGAAGGTCTTCAGAGAAAGCTAATTTAACTCTCATTTGCAAAGACTAAGGCAGCTGCAATGTCAGTAATAAGTACATTTTTACTGTGAGCCCTACCTAATTGAGACCAATTACAGCATGCTACAATATGCATATGCAGACATCTATACATTTACCACCCCTTGTGATCTAAGGACATTCCCTCGTTCACATTACATCAACCTAAAAGACAATTTCTCTAGAGTTTCTCCATTCTAAATTTTCAATCGTTGAGCAACAGCACTAGAAACCAGAGGAAGACACATACCCATCAATTAATTTCCTTTATTTCACAAGCTTTGAATTCAGAAATTGAACCACAACTAGGTAGGTCTTGATACGGTAGAGTAAGTAAAAATGCATGTGATTACAAAGGAAAAACTTTGTACAAAAAACTTTAAAAATCCGACAGCAACTTGGATTATCTGTAAGTACCAAAAATCTCATGCAGAAGGAGAGCACTACTGCCCAGGTGGAGAAATCCCTGCAGGGGTGGCAATGGCATTGGTATGGATAAATTATGGCTCTGGCTAAAATGGAAACAAGAAGGACACAGACTTGGAACGTACTGAGAGGGAACAGACAGGTGCTCCAGAGACCTTTTGTCATTACGTGTCCCGATGATTTTCTGTGTCAGAGAAGTGCTTCTTGGGTTTATAATAAATTAAAGATGAAACAGAAGCTGCCTATACTACTCTACTGCGTACTTTCAAGATGGCCATTTTCTTCCTTCATTAAGTGTTTTTGGTGTGTTTCTCAAATACGGACATTAATCTTGGCATTGTGTCTAGTCAGTTGTTGGCAACGTGTTCTAAAGGGACTCACTCACAGAATGCAACTTGCATAAATAACTCAGTAACATGCATTAACTACTCTAATACAGCAAAAGGGTGCAAAGGAACCATCATTCAGTTACGAGACGAAGCTAAAACCTGTAGTCACTAAAGGGGCAATGGAAGCACCATGCTTTAAGGTGACTATGGCATGAAAGCACAATTGTGAGGCAAGTAGTTCCAAGCAAACAGACCACACTATTATCACCTCTTCCTATACAAAAAAAAGAAAGACATTTCATTTTTTTATTTCCATTAGTACCAAATAAAACTGTGGGTTCAATAACACAGATATTGAAGGGAACGGACATTATTCCCTTGAACCTTCATCCTTATGTTTCTGTCCATTAGCATTTTTCAGCCAAGACTGGTAATATTAGAGCGACCACCAGGAGGTGCCACGATGCGGTGGCCAGTACGGCGTGGGTTATTGTCATCTATCTGAGCTCCTGCAACAACAGAAAAGTCAGGAAACAAAGCTATGAAAAGGGAAAAAACATCAGCAGTGAGATTCTACCAGGCTCGTTCCAGCTATGTGCTCCTCACACCACCATCAACTGGTTTCTTTTGAGCCAGATCTTTAACTGCAGTGCTGAAGAGACCATCATGGCACATTTCTCTGCCTACCTCCATCTGTCTTCAATGAAAAGTAAAGGATTAAATGTTTGAGATCAGACTGATGCTCACCCTACACAGGGAATTGTTCTCCACTGACCTGAAGAAGAGCCCATGCAAGGAGGACAGCCAACAGATTGGGTTCCCTTCACGAGATCAGACCCTGACAGAAAATATTACTGTTTAAAGTACTAAATAACCCAAACCCATGTATGTACATGGTGACCTTTTCAAACCTGTTTCACTGATTTACAATACCTCTCCCTTCTGAGTCCACGGGTCAACAGGACAGTAATACAGATGTTAGAAATCATAAATCCGCGAGGAAAGAAGCATGGAACTGATGTAAACTCACACCCACTTCAAACTGCATTTTAAAATGTTGAAAGATTAAGCTAAAGGTGACAGCCAGCTTTCTGCCTGGCTGAATACTGTCCAGCCACTCTCCACATCCTAAAAGCAAGATACTATAAAAGCATAGGATCATTTCAAATGCTGTCGTAGTCTCTGGTTCTGTGGTTCAGTAATGTGTGTTTGCCTGATACAGATCAAATCTGAACCAAGATCCAGCAGTGGACTGCAAAACAACACCTTCAGATATTACTGGTTATTATTATTAGAGGTCAAATTTCTTAAGTAGTCTTTTTGCTTTATATGGTTTTATGTATCTGTGTGAGCTCACTATGGCCTCAGGTGTATCAGCAAAAATATATTTCAACTCACTACAAGTTTTTAAAATATTTGCCCTCCTTGGGCTTACTTCCAGAAGTTTCATTTAGTTTCTAAAGACACAATCTATCAGAGAGGAAAACTCCACCACTGGTTCCCCCAGGGGACAAAATACAGTGACTTCATAGCATCATAAGAAGCCTCCTATTTACTATTTGGGCTGTAGACTTTTGAAGAATAAAGATTTGACACACTTGTAATTGTCTTCAGATGACAAGAACTATTTCCAACAATCCCAAAGGATGATTTTCCAGTCTATTTCTTATGTACCATGGAAAATATTTTGAGCACCAAGAGCAAAGAGGACAAGCAATACTCTAATCTGCATATGAATAGCTTCCGCAGGTGGTTTGCCAACAAGGACAAGGGCAGCTGAGGTTTCCATGCTTAGCAGTTTCTGGTCTTGCAGCAAGAAAGAAATCTGAGATATCTGAGCCATGGGAGTTGCACCAGACCCAAGGACCACCAGCTGTGCATACACAAAGGTCCCTCAGTCACATCAACCAGAGGTTTTAGCCAACTGTAATGGGCCAGGTAAATAATAATACAAGAGTGCCTATAGAGAAAAAATTTAGTTTGCAAATATTCTGAATATTTGGCAAATCATAAAATATTTCTAGAGAAAGAATGTATAAGAACATATATATACACACACGTATATGCATGTATCTGAGTATATATAACCCTATGATATTTGATTTAAGAAGTAATTCTAATTGAAATTTATCACCAATCCATACTTATGGCTTAAAACATTTTTGATGAGTCAGGCTGACTTACCTGATAAGCTAAAATTAGACTGATGGAGGTTTCTGATTGGTGGGGGCTGGTTTTTCGCAGGGGAGGATTTAGTTGAGGGTGCAGGAGTTGCATATTTTGGCGTAGCTGGGATTTCATACACAGGCCCATCATACATTCCTCTGGAGACTCCTTGCAGTCCCCCCACCTAGATCAAGAGGAGGAGAAAGATCCAGATACTGACAGCTCTGATAATGGTCCCTAATGATCCTCTTGCCTATATGCAGAGACCAGTGAGCACAGAGGAATATTCTGCATTAGCTGAATTAAAACCACACCTATACTCTCATCAAAGCTGCAGTCTGCTTTATATATAAATGAAATAATTATAAAGCTTTCTCCCTCCATTTTTAAATACATAAAAATTGTAAGAGAAAGATGTTTATGAGGCTTCCTTCACAGTCAATGAGGAGAAATGGGATTCAAAAGAACACCAGATCTGACTCAGGATGTTAATTTTAAGTAAGACAGTCACTATCACCTCTCTCCATTTACAACATTCTAGTGAATCCCACCTGGGTTGTTGCAAGACTGACACTGCTATACTGATTACAGCAATTTCACTTCTAGCTGTATTTTCTCTGCTCCTCCCCTTCAGATCTCTCATTATCTTCACTAGAACTCTCTGAAAAGTGCTGGCAATTTTAAAATTAAAATGTCAAGTATTTCCACTTCTTGTCATCAACTAGAAAATTATATGCTAGACTGTGGCATGGGGCCTGCCTTCAGTATTTGTCAACAGTCTCTGTTATTTGAGCTTTTATTTCAGTTCGAGGTCCCTGGGATTTATCCCTGTACAGTTTCTATAAGGAATACGACAAAAAATCAAAACAGCCTCATTGACCTTAAAATCACAAGAATCTAGGAAATAGTAATTTTTAAAAACAGTTCAAATTTTTCAGGAAGAGCCTGAAGCCTCTGAATTGCAGAATCCGAAGCTCATCAAAAAGATAAGAAATCCGTGGCTTAAAAGATTGGTGATTCAGAACTACTTCCCCCACAAGTTAACAGTAAACACTGTTTGGGAAGGTCACTATTCACAAGGGATTGATCCAATCAAGGCAATTTCCTTGCTTTTGGTGACAGGGACATCAGTCTCAGAAGTGCCACTGCCTCGCAGCTTTAGGCAAAACTAATGCTCAGAAGGGAGCAGGTCCTGACCACTGCAATGGATCCTTTTTCCAGGGACCCACAAAGGCAGTAATTTATACTGCTATCCCTGCTATCCTGTGCTTTACACCTTTGCACCCCTTTTTTCACGTTTTCCCTGTATTCCTTTGTTGTGCACTGACATATTCATATGGTGGTTGATCCCTTGGCTTTTCTAAGTATTTCCAATCAATACAAATTGGTAGTAGGAAAAGGAACGGAGATGTAAATCTGCTCTCCCTTCCTCTCAGCAGGCAGCAGAGGGAGCTACAAGAGAAAAAATACCAATCCTTTTCTTGGGTCTTTTGCAGACCTTTACTACGCACCTAAAATTAAAGGTCTTTTCCAAATCCAGGCTCACTTACAAGATGCAGGTTACCTAGCCCAGTCACTTTTGTGAAGACTCCTGGTATAAGCCACCACTCTCCAATAGTTGCTTTTTAAGTGTTTTTTCAGTATTTAAATTACATCATTGCTAATTTATATGGCAGTCCCATGTACTCAGTCCTTAAGAGGCAAGTGTGAAGAAAAGTCCCATGTCATCTAACTGGATAATGTAAAAAAGTGCAATACTCATTGTATTTTGCAAAACTTTTGCAGGTGCATTTCATTTTTACAGTGCTTTTTAGTTAAAAGTGCAGACCTTTTGTATTCCACGCCTTGACGAATTTGTATAACGGATGATGAAAGATAAAAACTTATCAACCTGCTTGTAGACTTTCAGCTGCCTTTCACAGGCTGTGAGATATGCTTGGCTGAAGAAAATATATGAGTTTTAGTGAATTTTTATTGTCACCTGTTCTCACAAAGTGACTTTCTTGCTTAGTGGCAAGAAGCAATTTCCAAATAACCACAAACTACTGTTTTCAAGAGAGCACTGATGTAATTCAAAATAAGAAGGGACCCGGGCTTAATCTTGGTCATTTCCCAAGCTTTTTACTGAAGACAAGAGAAAAGTTTTCTGAGCTGCGAATGCCGTTAATACTTAAGCTCAGCAAATGCAACAACAGCACTTCAGAGATGCCAAATACATAATGAGTATCTCTGGTTTCTATGCTTTTCTTCTCTGCAGTGTGGCAGTTCAGTATGCAAAGCCCAGGAGTAATTTAAAATCCTGTTTTTCTTCTGGGAAACGCTCCTCCCAGAGAAGCTTTATCTTTTTCCTGTATTTTAACTAAAAGTAAATTCTATCAGTAGTCCACCTCCCTTCAAAAGCCTGCACAGCTGTACAGAAGGCAGTTCTGCCCAACTGGCAATTACATGCTCTACCCACTGAAGCTCACAATGTTAATTAAGTTACAAAAGGTAACACTTGCAAAGAAACCAGTTTTGTGGTCATTTTTTTTGAACAAATCACATCTCGTCCACCTGATACGGACTCATATTAGCACAATAATAATAAAAAAACAGGTACTACTGTAGCTCCAAGACAGTATGGCTAGAAAGAAGATTAAATAGTATCTGGTATTACCTTATTCCTGATTTTGATGCGCTGGTAAAGATATTCAGGGAAAGGTTTGCGAGGGATGAAGCGGCCCATTCCCTTATTTACGTGCAGATTTCCATCTTCAAACACAATCTTCCCTTGGCTTATGACCACGAGTGGGGCACCATGGCACTCCATTCCTTCAAAGATGTTGTACTCAACAGCCTGAGGATCAACCAACACAATCACTGCAGGTTCAGTACAAGAGCTCTTTCAATTTGTGACTTGTAATATGTATTTGTAGCCCTTGTTTGGACAACTGCCATTAAGAGGTGTTTGAAATGGTTTTGTCTGAAGAAGTAATGCTTTTCAATATGAAATGATTTTAAAGAATCCCTCTGATCAGTCTTTCCTGGATCAGCCTTTTCCTTTCCATTTCTCACTTTCCATCGAGGCTTTATCTCGTTTAGTTTTGAGGACTTTACATATTAATCCAAAGTCTCTAGAAATATGATAGCGTTAATAAGAAGGAAAATTGTGACTCAGCTGCTGAATACCCAGAGGATATGGTCCCACCTGTGACTGTGTAAGGGAATTTCAGAGGGGCCAGCTCACATATTTCTGTCTGAAAAAGCCCAGAAAGGACCAGGTAAGCCTGAATCCGAATGGGAATGACTGTCAAAGGGCAGGTGATCATTACTTTTTTGAAAATACAGAGAGATCCCAAAACAGAGAAATAGAAACTGAATCACCTAAACTCATCTTTTTAAAGGGTTTTGCCTTTTTAATATAAACCACATTACTGGATTTCCAGTAAAACTTTTGGAAGAATTCCCCAATATAAAAGACCAAAGCACAAAAAAATAAGATAACAACTTTGAGACAGACAACACATAAGATAAAATCTGTCACAGTGAAACCCGAAGTGACTGTGAGTCACTGGTACTCTGCATCGAGGGCAGAGAAGTATGTGGCAAAGCTTTGGGATTAGATAGAAAAACCCAGCCATGAAGCTGATTAGAGCTGTGTTATCAAAATATTTAATCATCTCTTATATTTCAAAATATTGTTGATTTAATCATGGTATTTATAACAGGTGCTTTTCAGGTATGCAAATGAAAGTGAGCTGGTTTTAAGTTTATCATCACAACTTTACTAATCTCAGCTGCAGAGCTGCAGATTCACACCTATTTACAGCCCTGCCACAATCATGCAAAAAACAGTGCAATGCTATATGCAGGGAGGAAATAAATCCTTCCTGATCCCAGTGTTTCTAATGCAAGATTTCAATACTTTCATGGTCCAGAAACATTTAGCCCCTTCAGAGTAGGAGTAGGCAATTACCCAACTCCTCTATGTCCCATGCATTTGCTGTTCACGTGAATTGGATCAAAAGTTGAAAACCAAGAGTGGCATTTCTTTTCCACTGGTAGTTTGAATTTTCTCCTTACCGATTTATGGCTTTTAGCTGTTATAGTCTTCACCTTATCAGGGTCCCAAATAACAACATCAGCATCCGATCCTACAGCAATCCGGCCTTTTCTTGGATACAGATTAAAGATTTTGGCAGCATTGGTGCTGGTGACAGCTACAAACTGGCTCTCATCCATCTTGCCTGTGGCCTAAAGAACAATATGACTTGAGCAAAACACACTTATAAAATGGGTATTTAGTATTCAGAGTACTGAACTGTCAGGAAGGTGTTGGAAAGCGCACAGCTATTATATATGGTGATGTGTAGAAAAAGAAATTTTATCAATCAGGACTTTATACAAGGCACGTTACTTGGGAGTTTCAAATCAATGAATTCAAATCAATCAATGAAAAGCAGCCAATAAAACCTTAATGCAGATGATACCATCAAGTTGCTCAGTTATCTATGGTCCCTTTCTCTACATGCTGATGCCTGAGTGTGTTTTGTTGCAAGTACTAGTAACATCCATTTAAATATTTTAATGATTCTAAAACAAAGAAATTCATATGAGTATTACCAGATTAAATAAAAGATCAAGATTCAGACTCTTTTAGAAAGATCTCTTGAAAAATAAGTCCATTCTACTATTACTACTACCAAACCAATACATCTAAGTAAGACAACCCCAATTATAAAGTCCTTGCCTGGAGAAATGTCACCAGCAATTGAACTTTTTATACAGTCAATGATGGCTTAACAGCAGCTGTACATAACAGCATTTTGATTTCTTTGTGGAGTATTTTGGGGTATTCCATGGCAATAAGCAAGAACAATGTTCCACAGAAGAACAACAGTGCCAAACTTTTTAATGTTAAATAAACACGTATTTCCTGCCTGGTAAAACATGAGATTTTCAAAATATAAGCTACTCAGTGGTGCAGGACTGAATGTTACCACCTGCAAATCCCGCGTTGCAGCCCTTGCTGCAGCACTTTCCCTTTGTGGGAGTAACAAAAAAGAAATATTGCTCCTACATGGCAGATATCTGAAGTTGCTTCTGTGCTTGGAATCTCAATTGTGGTCCCTGAACAAAGCAGTTATTAAACACAGTCTGGGAGAAGTGCTCATGAGAGCACTGTAAATACTACCAGTTCCCAGTTTGCAATATGCATTTATTTGTGTGCAATGCAGTGTAAGGTAATGAGAGTGCCTGTGTGGTGCATGGGTCTGTATGTGGAGATGGACAATGGAGGGAGAACATCATTATATATCAGGATCCATGGAACCATCAAAAAATTGCTAAGTTACACCAGCATCCCCCCACAGAATACGCCAGTGTGAATTACACTCAGTGTTCTGCAAGGCACTCTACAGTCTGGCCTCACGCTCAGGTGCCATCCATTTGTAATTTCTCAAAAATGATGAGACACTTCCCAAATGCAAACAAGTCATTCATCACATTTATATAGGGACCATTTCAAGATCATTAAACTGCTCCAGATCCTACATCTCTGAGAAGCACCCGCTCTGACACAAAAGGAAAATTCAGTGCAGTCTGTTAAGCCTCAGGTCTAATAAAACATGATGGTGCTGCACCGTCAAAAGTGAAACACATCCCCGAGCTCGTAAAACTGGAGAAGGTTTTTGAAATAAACCATTCACCTTGTAGTAGCACTCTCTCAGGGAATTCTTAGAAATATATTAGAAAGTCACTTAAGTACTGGCCAAGAGTCTCCTGGCTTTCATTACTCAGCCAACACTCAATTTCTTTTTAGTCCATAAAAGTAAGTAATTACTTACTACGGCCTTGTCCCAGACAACAGTCATTCTTTCTTCAATTCCATTGACACCTTCAGGAATCATAGTGAAGTTGTCCTTTCCAATGGCTTTCTGGGCAGTGCTATATGGGCAATGTCCACTTCCCGTCACCTGCAGGTCCCCACTGTGGAGTTAACACACAAGAAGGTTTAGACCAGGCGTCACCAAGGTCTCAGACTAGTGGTGAATGGACCTTTTGAGCCTACATACCAGAGGCACAGATTGTAAATCATGTCAGCAGCCTTTACACGTTGGCTACAGATCACTGAAGAGCAACGATGGCTTTGGACATCTCCACTTTACCCCAGGGGCACCCTGAACTCCCAGATTACTGCTCTCTCAGCTGCTTATCGACAGAGATCAGGCACAAGCCCACTAACCAGGACAAAGGATTATTCCAGGATTAAGAAAATGATCAGAAGCTTATATGAAACACCTGCCACTCTCAAGGCAAATTAATTCATAACTATGTTGAAAAATAATGGCAGATTTTACAATGCAAAGTCAGGAGCATCAAGGTCATTTCCTTGTATTTCTCCCCTGCACTTACATTTTTCTTGCAATTCCTGCACAAATATTTCTTGTCTGAGCTTCCAAAACAGAACCACAATAGCAAAAAAAAAAAAGGGAAGGTTTTTTTATCAGGTAGTCTTCTATTTGAACAAAGAAAGTCATAGTTCAAGTCAAACATATGCTCTGGATTTATCTAACTTAAAGGTTTCACACAGAAAAAGGCATGGAGTAAGACACAGAAAGAGCTACTGAATAATAATGCTTTTATTTAAGAAGTCAGTTATTTTGTTTGCAGACAGCAGAACTAGATCACAGCTGCTCTCGTGAATAAGGAGTAAGAACATAACTACTGTGCAAAATCTCACAAAAATGAAGAAGATGGGTTCTTCAATATCCACAGGAAACAGGTGAGGTTTTTTGGTGTTGATTAAGCTTACAGGACTCAAGCACAGTTAAACACACTATGGTTTCTCTTTTATCATCCAGAAGGGTGATGTCCTCAAAAGCCTATCAACTTTTTCTTTAACTGATTATCTAACTCTGAAACATCTGAATGATTCTGGTCCATAACTTTAGATTCCAGCAAGCTAACAAACAGCCAAGTACAGAGGAAAAAAGGGTCACACATCAGTAATTCTTATGCAAATTTCTGCACTGCCAACCCTCATGACTGCTGGCAGAGAAGAACCTTTGGCCTCTTTTCTAGTTCTTCACCATGTCTGCATTCATCCATCCATACAGTTTTTAGCAGAAGTCAAATCCAGGTATTTAATAGTGAAAACGCAGCTATATTTTGGCTATCCCAAATCTTAATGACTGCCTGGTGTTAGTTCAGAGGATTAAACTAAATCCATAGGTTAAACATTCATTTATTCTAACACAACAATAAAGTCAGAAGACTGCAATGCAATTTCTTCCTTTTTGCTGCTCTTCTGCCAGCTAAGCTCCCTGTGGCTTACCCTCTCTGTTTTCTGTGCTCTGATGAATGCAACCATCAAACCATGAATGTCACAGCCAGGCCCTGTATCAATGCCCATTTCCCTACGGTTACGTTGCTCTTCTTACACCATGCCAATAATCCCTGCACCCAAAAGATAACAGGAATTGCTTCCTCTGAACTCCACTTCCCCTCTCCTCAGACATTTAATGACATGCACTGCACTCCTTAGTCTAGTCAAGAGGACATTTCTGAAGCTGAAGCAAGTCACTCAAGAGCTGCCCAACACACCCTGGTTAACCACACGGGCACTCCTCCTATTTGGATATAATCTTATGTCAAATGAGGGACGAGCATCACATCAGCTAAAAAAATGACAGACAAGACAGGATCACCATGGAAAACATTTCCAAAAGAGAGACTGGTGGCAGTGAACATACAGGTGTCTTTAAATGCCATATCAATACTTCTTCCTCTTATTCTTCACCACAAACAAGGCTTTCACGGCAGGTTACATCTTTCACAAAGCACCAAGACCTCACATTTCCAGTTCAGAAGAGGTGGCATATCTTAGCAGCAATACACCATGGAAGATGAAAGCTACCTCAGGTGTGTGGCCCACAGATGAAACAAGGACCAAATCTCATGAGGTAAATCCAACCTGCAAATTCCAACAGACATCTGGCTTGATTTTTGTGGTGAAAAATCACCACCTTCTGTGGGGAACAGCACAAGCAGTACGCTACGTACTTGCAGAGGAAGAATGTTGTAAGGATGTTTTAATAAGTGTAATATATTTGTCTCCTACTGAACAGTGTAATGGAAAAATGAAATACTGTCTTTCCCATCACCCTTACATAAAATCCCCACAAATGCATGGCAGATTGATAAAATATACAGTTCTTTTTTTTTAGTTTCACAGTACAGATTTAAAGCATTAAAACTGAAAGCAGGCTAAGCTGCTGTCATTTAAGATCTAGGACTTTAAGCCACTAGGAAAAAAAAAGTCATTTTTGCGTGCCTGGAGAATAATGAAAACTTCTGTGACTCCTCAGTTTGTCTTCTGATTTTACTGTCAGAAAAGTCATTATTTAGATTCCAGTTCTAAAAATTCTCTTCTTATTTTAGCTAATCTGTTTTGACCCACATACTATTATTTTGGGACTCTCTTCTAGAAAACATATAGCTATGTCTGATGAGTAAAGAGCCAAATATTTTGATACACAAATGGCTAAGAGTTGGCTAAGAGCCTTATTCTCACACAATGAGCTTCACTCTTTACAGCGCCAATAGTGATGGATCAGACCAGAAAAGTAATTTTTCTTTCTTGTCCTTATTTTAAGGAACAGAAAGCTCAATTACGGAAAATAATTTCTACCATCAGTCCTGGTGGGACTTCAGCTGTGAATTTCTGTATCATTTCAAAGCAGATGGTCTTTTGTTCAAGATAAAGAAGACCCCCAGATAGCTACAGGCAGGAAATACTTTCAGGGATGGGTTTATGGTCTGGGTTACCGGCAAGACATTGCTGATGTCTTCTTTTCTATAGGAGAAAGACACTTATCCCTCTGCTGCCCTTTACATCTCTCTAGGGATAACCCTCTCCCTGGCAACCTGAAGACAGTCAGCCCATATCCCTATCCTGTCAAGTAATGGCCTCCAGTCACCAGACTGTCTCCACCTGAGTCCCTGACAATCTCCTTCGCAATCCCCTCTGGCCTTTCTCCTGCCTGACATACCTTCTCTATATGTACCACTTATCTTTGCTGTCTTCCAGCTTA
This sequence comes from Dromococcyx pavoninus, assembly GCA_033558185.1. NCBI lineage: Eukaryota > Metazoa > Chordata > Aves > Cuculiformes > Neomorphidae > Dromococcyx > Dromococcyx pavoninus. Next base: position 1,785,929 of record JAUMJL010000020.1, on the reverse strand, counting down.
AGAACCCTTGAACACACGAAGACACGTGGCAAGCTAAAAGTAAAAGTAAGGCTAAAAGAAGTAAATACAGGTAAACTTGTATGATTTTGGTCCATCCCAGATGTAGGCAAACCATGAATTCAGAAGTTTTCAATACATCAGAGCTAAACCCACTGAACTCTGCTACAAACAGTTTAGTTCAGGCAGCCTAATTCTCAAAAGTGTTCACAGCTTACAGCCCCTCACCAGCTTTGACAAAAAATGCTGCCCCAGCAACATTTTCTCGGTTCTCCGTATCTCTACATTCAAGGACAACCCTGATTTCAAGAGCTGTGCTTGCCAAGTTGACCAGGACTTAAAACTGAGTCTGTTCACACAGACGAGGGACCACCCACCAGGCAGTTGCTTATGCTGGACAGTGAGGATGCCATGGGATCATATATTAACAATTTGGCTGGAGAAAATGGAGAACTAGGGAGAAAGTCAGTCTGAAGTCCTGGGTTAAGGACTCTCTAGCTGTACAAGTAGGAATCTCTTCAAAAGCAGAAAGAGAAATAATTAGTCCCTGAATAGCCAGCAGTTGCCTCTCTGTCACGCTAACCAAGAGCTGGAGAGACTGACAGCCTAAACACAGGGATAAAACCATCCCTGGTTTTCTCTCTCCCTTCTTTACTGTTTTGCACAGGAGACTGGTCTAAAGAAAACTGAGCTGATGCCTAGATGCTTCATCTCCTGTGGCTTTTGCTTGCCTGACCATCAGCCTGTAAAAAAAAATGAAGGTCTTACCATGCTAAGAGCGAATTTAAGTGATCTGGAGTGGTAGGATCAGGGCTCAGAGGTGGCGAAGTCACAAAAGCTGCAGCCTTGGCCCAGTTTTTGCTCCAGTAATGTGTCCCATCTGTCCCCAAGCTGGCAGTGATCGGCTCTCCGAAAACAAGGGGACCTTGGGGAAAGCAAGGATATACAGGAAGTAATTACAACCCACTCTCTCTTTAGCACATTATGCTGCTTGCTGTATGCAGCCATGTGTGTGTAGTTTGCGCATCGCTACATGGCCAGCACAGCTCCCAGAAAATTAAGCAACCCTGCCTTTGTCTCTATGATAAAATATTAATCAGAAGGCTCTCTGAACTACACACGCTTTTGATCAGCATATTTACAAAGCTCCCTTTCTAATCCAGAAGGAGACAGTTCAGATGTGGGTTTAATTTGTACTGTTTTAATCACAGCCACATTCTCTCTGTTTCTCCTATTCGGAGTGCATTTAGGTGGAGGATGGGCTCCAGCAGACAGATGCCTTTATACTACCCCCAGGTTGGGCACAGCACCAGCAGATAGCAGCATATGGTCCCCAGCACCATGCTCCAAGTCTCCAAGAATATAAATATCAAGACCGTATTTTCCTCTTTGGCTTTTCCATATTGCTCACGCGCTTTGTAGCACCAACCAGCAGAACAGTCCTGACTTGCAAACGCAGCTTGGAAAGCAGCTCCCTCCAGGCTCACCTCCTTTTGGGTGCTTTGTAACCTGGATCCCTCCATGGCCTCAGCAAGCAGTGTCGACCCAGAGATGTCCCCAGCGCACATCTGATGGGGTCAGCCTCCAGCAGGAAGGCCAGGAGGGAGCACCAGGCATCTCTAACCACAGGTTCACTGCCCACGTCACACCTCAGAGGGAAATACCCTGAAATATCCCCAAATGACACCCAGGATGTACAAGACCCTGTTAAGAAGGAAATACCTCCCTCCCATGAACAGAGATACAGCAGTCAAAGGGAAAGGTAAAAGGGAAGACAGGATAGAGAAAAGTTACAACAGGTTCTTCGAGGGGACAGTTTGTAGGGAGAGTCTCTCAGCCAAAACATATAGGATTTCCCTTCAACTTTTCCAGCTGAAAATATTTAGAGCAATGATGTAACCAATATTTCGTAATTTCTCCCTAAATCTTGTGATTTGGGTCAAGATGTACAGTTTTTTCCACTGACTTTCTATTCAATAAAAGAAGTTTGGGAGAGAATAGGAAGTCTCCTACCTTTCTTTCTCGCCAGTGCAATGATATCAGCCGCACTCTTGCTCATCACCTTGGTGATGTACACTGGGCAGTTTATTCGACTGGCAATGGTGATGGCACGGAAAACTGCTTCTGCTTCAAGCTGAGGAAAACAAGGAGGAAAAAGTTAACTGCAAAAGCAGACTGGAGAAAAAATGAACTGGAGGACTGAGCCGTATTTCTCAGTGTTTAGCAACAACTCTGCAGAGGTTGATTCTCCTTTTTCCACAGAGAGAGATACAGTACTGGGAAACAGGGAGCTAACCCAACATCCAACACTTCGAGTTAGGAGTAACTACAGCCAGGCTGGGCTCGTCAACAGGGTACACCTGTCCTGGCAAAAATACAGCTCCCTGGTTCCCTACACTCCAGGAAATTTTGTGTCCAAGCAGCTGACAGGGGTTCTCCTTAACTCCCTCCAACCCTACTGGTTCAGACTCCTACTGTGCAGTTGGAAGGAGAATTAAGCATGGAAACATTGCCCCAACCGGGAGACAAGCTCTGAGCTCTCCCTGGCAGCTTACCCTATGCATTCTTTACATAAGGTTAAGATGACAAGGAATGCCAGATATTCTCAAACAGCAATTTCAGCACTAGGGACTGAATTTAGCCTATAATCCATACAAGCCTTTGAAGCATTGCCCAGTAAGTCCCCTCTGTCAGCAAGCATAAAGGCAATCTCCTCCCAGGGAGCCATCTGGGACGTAGGCACACGAAGCAGCTGTCTTCAGACAGAGGAGCAGTGTTTCTTAGGGCTCTGGAGACTCCCTTCTTCACTCCTGTTTTATACCTCCTTCTTGGACAGACTCATAGTATTGGCATTTTAATACCTAAAACTCTATTGTGACTGCAAATACTGACTCAATGGTAAAGAAATTTCTCTCCAAGAGTTGTGCTAAAGAAGTTGAACAATTTAGTCCTTCCAAAACCACATTAATTCTTTAGTTTTGTAAATCTGGGGGGTTTTAAGATCAGACTCTCACTTCAGGTTCTCCTAGGACTTTTATCACAACAGTTGCTTTGAAGCCCCAAACCCACTCACAGAAGACCGGGGTATGAGGCAGGACCTTTGTAACTCAGCATTGGGGCTAAGGTGGTCAGATGGCACAGCCAGAAAGAATCAATATTCCTTTCTGGAAACAGCAGATTTTTCTTAGGCTCTTGTTCACATTAAAAGGAAACAACTCAATTCTCTTAGAATAATTTAGGTGGAAGATAAACAGAAAAATGAAAAAGTACACACACAGTTCAACAGAAGTATGTTACCAATTAAGCTGATTCCTTTTGCCTTGGGGAGAGGTTATATAAAGATCTGCAAACCACAAAAATGTCTTCAAGTTTAACCTCAAATCCCCAGGGCTTTGTCTCTTTAGTGTTCAAGGAAAGCAGCCGCTTCCCACTACTGCCTTCTATCATCCCATTAAAGGTCTGAACTATGTACTTTAAGGGACATCCACCTTTTCCTTCTCATTAAGGAAACTCTTTTCAGATGCCTGAGATGATCCTTGCCAGTACCTAGTTTTCTTATAAGAGTTGCATAAACTGAGCTGTCTCACAGCATCTTTCCATTCTCACGTATTTGCATTCCTACAGCCTGCATTTCTACTACAAATGTATCTGTTAGCATAAATGTGGATATATATGTGGGTGTCTGCATATGCATGGTATTAATATATATGTACACATGCATCTTACAGGAGGTTTTCAGCCAAAGCATTTTAATGAATACAGTTACTCCAAAGCTTAACCCACAAGATGCACTGCTGCTTTTTACCCTGAATAAGCACAGTTTTTGTCATCACAAATCAAATCACAAGGGTCACACTCAAAAATACATGCCAAAGCCTGGTCAGCAGGAGCTGTGACATCTGACTGTATGAGGACATGCTCATCCCTGGACCATGGGAAGACACCTGACACAGCAGCAAAAGGGTATTTCAGGCAAACAAACAGGTTGAAGGTGGTGGAAGAGGCTGTGGGAGAAGCAGACTGTTGCCTTTTCCCATGCACCCATCTATCATTTACATATACAGGAACCAAGCTTTGATATTACGTGCTCCACAAAGTAATTTCACAAATGACAAAATGAGTCAGGTCTCTTACCTCCTCGGGCCTGCTTAGGGCATGTCCCTCGGGTCCAGTGATTCCCATCTCCAGGATACGCTTTTGTTCCTGCAACACAGCAGATAAACACTGACAACTGCTCCAGGACGAGGCCCTTGCTCCAGGCATCCTCTGGCAGGTTAACAGCCATGTTATCTGGCTGCCCCTTTTTTGTCTGTGAAAATGCAAATGCATAAGCCTGCTGCTGGGAGAGGGGGACTGAAAACACTGGCTCTGAACTGGTCCCATGCCACCCTGGTGTGTGTGCTCCAGCAGCCAGAACAGATTTCAGGGGAACGCTTGTCGCTGCAGTGTGATGGAGCATCTTTACGCCTCGAGCCTCTGGGCTGCACCACCAGAAATCTCCTCTGCCCTCCTGAAAGTCTTCCTTGACACCAAGACACCAACCCAGGGAATAGGCTTCAATCAATATTCTAAATAGTAATTACGGATCATTCCAGTTGGCAATTTTCTCTTCAGTTCACAAAAGCTCCTCTCCAGCTGCAAACCATGAAGCACTGTTATCTTCCTTAAACTTTTCGCATTGCTACTTCAAGTAAATTCTTGTCTTTGGCACCCAGTTCTCTGTAACATTTTTTTTCCTACAAAGTGAATCACTAAAATGATGTTTTGCTGAGAGCCAAACTGTGCCCTCCAGTAGTAAGGGCACTGTGTCCATGCTAAAAAGGCCATCTCTGGGGTTTGTCAGAAAAAAATCTGTGCCATCCAGCTTCGCAGCAGTGAGATCAATTTTTAAAACTAGCTAAAAATTTTCACCTGTCTTTTAATTTAAGGCCAAGCAGGGATATTGGAATAAATTTCCCTTTGTGTAGAAAACAGTGGTCAACCACTTCTGATCTGAGGCTGGCTCAGATCTGCCAGCAGAGCAGAAGTAGGACCAGAGCTGTTGATGTACCTCTGACCCTGGCCTGCCGCGTCCACAGGTCTCTAATGAGCCAAGTTCAACAAATGTAATGACTCAATGATGTAGACAAATGTCCCCTAGAGACCAGGATGAAGTTACCAAACATACTTTACTGTGTCATCTAATAAATATTTGATTCCAGGTCCCCAAGGGTTAAAAGCTCACACATTAAGAATATAACTCCAGCAAAAGCTAAGCAAGTTAATAGTCACATATACTTTTGTCTTTGCTGCCATCAATCAAGGCTGAAAAGGCATTAATAGGAAGGTATTAATCTGACCATAATTAAAATTATTTTGTTTAGAAAATCATAATGTTTCACAAGTATTTTTAAAACCAGCTGTTCTAAATCATTAATGCAACAGCTCTGAACAGTGCCAGTTAAAGATTTCATATAATTAAAATACAACATCTAAAGTTGCAACCATATAATACAAAACATAGCAAGATGGCAAAGAATGGAACATAAAGTAGGATAGATCTGCATCTTGAGGGAAGTCTTAAAATAAGATCATGTGACATGTCCACTATAAGAGGATTTGATAGTTCTAATAACACCGAATATTTCTTTGATAAGATCAAATTTGGATTTTCACACAGGATAGTCCTGCAAAACATCCTTGCAGGCAGCTTTCTTTCCCCTATCCAAATAATCCTTCTAAAGAAACGCATACAGAAAGACTGAATTTATGAGATGTGGCAATAGTGAAGAAATATGTTTATGCATAACATAAGTTACATTTCTTTATGGCATTCTCTTCTTTTAATAACGTATGTTCTTATTCCATGCCTGTATATTGAAGCCAATCAAAGGAAAATTCAACTGAAACCGATTTCTGTCAGAAATGCAATTCCATGAGCATGCCTTGATTTTAAAGGGAAACATATCAAAACATCACAGGTGCCATTTGATTTGTTTCATCTTGGCATTGCTATAGTAATATTGACTTACTATGTTTCTTATTAATTTTCATTGTACTAGATATTTTATGTTGTATTAAAACCATAAGTTATATGTTTTGGTAGTTTTAAATCATGTTAGACTTCCTGGGAATTTTTTTGCCTCTTGAATACAATTGCCTCTTGAATACAATTGATGGTTTCAATGGGAACACAACTGCAGGAATGTGTCTTGTTGACTCCTCACTAGTAACTTTTGAGCCCAGTGGTTATTTTGGCCAAACTTGAAGGGCAAAGGGAAAGACTCTCAAAGGGGATAAATTCTTACCAGGCAGACAAACAATAGGATCCCACATAGGGAAAAACAAAATAAACCCTTGTAGGCAAAAGCCCTTACACACTGCTCAAACACTCAAATGTTCATTTGAGGTTCTCCTTTAACCACGAGACAAGGTGACTTCCCTAGTCCAGACCTCAAAACAACTTTGTTTTAGCCATTGCAATTTCCCTGTCAGCTCTGCAGCCCAGTCCTTAGTGGATAAGGCAGCAGATAAAAAGCTCAGTAGATGAATCAGTTGACTCACTTGGAGCCTCACAGACCTCAGAGGGGCTCTATGCACATACAAGGGATCAGAGGAGGGAGACAACTCTGTGACAGCCTTGAAGTTTCATCTACCACAGATGTCCAGAGCCATAACAACACACACCCACCATCGTCCAACCTGTTTACACAATCCTGGCATCTGAACGACCAGTAGAGGTTTACTATCGACTGCTGTCCTTAGGATACCTCTTTCGACGTGCTGTGGCACAGATCAGAGCTGTGGCACACTGCAGCGTGAGGACAGAGCCTACACAGGGCACCTGACCTCCACAGAGTGCCCTGGGGATACAGGGCATTTTAATGGAACATACTGAGTGTGAGCCCACTTTCCTAGTTCTGACAGGCATCTTCAGAGTGTGATTTACACTTGAACAGACATTTTTGAAATGTTTAGAAGATCACAGTGGTTTCTTATTCTCAAACTTCAGGTATTTATAAGAATATTCTCAAAAATAAATAGTTCCGAGAGCTTCACCACCCACTCCAAACTCACTATGCTGCTTTTGCTCATAGCTGCTTATGCTTCCTTCTGCCCCCCTCACCCAGCCCATATCTGCTGCCAAGGCAATGAGCTGCCTGGATTGCTGCTCTACCTCATGAATGCTCTGCCAAAGCACGCAAAAGGGCCTCCATCCTCTCATCCCAGAGGTTGTACCAGCAGCGTGCAGGACATCAGGCCCAATTAAGGCACCCACCACGTAGTTCCTTTTCCCCCACCCATTATTCCAAGTGGAGGGTTTTCTCATCTCTTCTGTCTATCTCACAAAGTGAAGCAAAAACAACAATTCACTCACCTGAGCTATCAAGTCTCCATTTTCAGCGTGGACCAGGATAACAGCCCCAAGACTTTTCAGAAAGGTAAAGGCTTCATAAAGCTGCAGGTAGTACAAAGAAAAGAAACACTGCTGAATAAGAAAAACACATATCACTCAGACCTCTCTGTTTACCTCAGTTTTGCTCCTTCTATGCTGGTAATTATCTATGCAAAAAGCAAATTATCTCCCTTTTTCACTTTCTGCTTTCCAAACAGAGCCAGAGCTTCACTGCCAGGTGTTGACTTACCTACCCCCTTACACATCAGCCAGCCCCAGGACGAGCCTCTGCCCTTCTGCAACAAGACAGGGTCAACAGTCCCGACCCAGGCTGAGTCTCCCTCAGACACAGTGCCTCTCCCAGCCCCTCATACTGCAAGGTTACCTCTTCATGCCCTCCCACTCAGGCCCAAGTTTAGTGAGTAGTCTCTTTTCCATAGTTTTAGCAAATCTAAAACGGAATTATTCTCATGGGCTACAGACATTTTAGTACAGCTAAAACAACTCTTTTTTGAAGTGCAAGCATTTTGCACCATCTTCTTAGAGCAAATAGTGTCAAGCTTTAAACAACATCTTTAATTCTGCAATTTAAAGTTGTAGTATTTTCTCTGAAGCATCTTTTTTTTTTTTCCTCTCTCTAAGACTCTAAACCCATCCATACAGAAGGGACATAATTGATCCTATTGCTTTTACTGAGAATTTATGAGCATAGATCTACTGAAATTCAGTTCCCTTTCCAAAAGGTATTCTGCTAATGTGTTCCCTGTTTAAACCAGACTTCAGCAACACGAAAGCCCAGTTTCCAAACACAGATCAAATACTGAAAATACAATTTCTTCAGTGCCCATTTTTGCACTAGGACCCATCGAATGGGTCAGAATACACAGACTGCAACATGCTCATTTAAACATGGTAACAGGCATTAGACTTGCTGCACATTAAATGTTTTGATGTATTTCTCTTGGCAACTCCAACAGGGAGTAGAATTTAACAGGCACTGCCTCTCAGAGAATATTTATATATTATTTTCTAAAATTCCAATTAAATCCACAGGGACTGGAGGTGTAACAACATTTATTTAAGAGATTGAGAGCTACAGCTCTAGGAATAAGTAAGAAAGAAACATTTTCTCAACTAAGTAAGCAGACATTATTACTAACAGATGCCATTGTCCTTTTACAATGACCTGATACTTATGAACGGGAAAGTTGAACAGTCTGGAATGTGTAATGAGCTCTGGACAAACAAGCTCATTGTTATCTCCAGTCCTAATGAGAAAAGGCCACCTCCCCAAAGAGCAACATCATTTAGCTGTTTGCAGAAACTGAGAAACTCTTGAAATCTCAAAACTGCCACTGCCTCAAGGACTTCACCTTTTCTTCCCTCTCTGCCCTAGAGTTCTAGAAAGGTAACAGCAAAATAAAGAGCAGAGCAAAATCCTGAGCAGTGCTGAGCAACTGCATTGTTGGGAGACATCAGATAATCCTTGCAGAAGGTGAGTGTCGTACACTTGAAGGATCACATGCAGGTGTTCAACACTGCTCTCAGCACTGAACCTCCAGAGAGAACTTCTCCCCCATGCCACTCAGGTCAGTTGGAACATTTCTCTGGGATTCAATCTTAGCAACTACCTTAAAGTGCTGGGAGGGAGATCACAGGAGAAGGGGGAAATCACACCAATGAAAAGTATTCAGAGCAATACCTGGCTGTCAGACATTTGGTAAAGATCTTTGTAGGCCATGTAGACTTGAAAAGAGTTCACACCTGTTCCAAGACAAAATTCAAAGGCATTGCCATGTAAACAGATTCTTAAATGATATTTGAATAAAAATTTCATGAAAAATAAGTCATAGAATATGTCTGGACTAGGCTTTTCACCAGTGATTGATAGAAATAAAGCATGGCTCCACACCTGCATTACAGCTCCCAGGACTAGAAACCTGAATCTTCTCTTCTCTGGGGAGGAATTTATTGTACTCTGTGGCTTGCCTGTGTTCAGCCCTGGAGCAACCCAGCCACCACCACAAATGAGATTGCTTGCAGTCAAACCACAGACAAGCGACAGTGGCTAAAGCAGGCATGTAAAGTTTAAAAATATTGTGTAAAATCCTGTGAATCAATGGTTCTCTTTTTTGCTTTCTTTAGCTAATCACGGAAACAACTCAACTTGACCTGAAATTGTGCTTTTTAACAGATAAACATGTAGTTAAGTTTCCCCAAACTGCTATGAAGCTGTGGGAACTGTGTGTCTGAATTTGCATAGGAATTTCTTTTCTTGACCTTCTGCCCAAAGCACCTGGCTTAGCTGATGTCAGACAATGGGAAGGAGTGGAAGCAAAGCCTGATACCAGTTAAAAGGACAGTTCCCCACACTGCTCTTTCCACCTTCCAAAGATGGAAGGATTTATGTTGGCAGTCATATAAGCCCATGAAAGATGATATCTCCAAAATCTAGAAATCAGTAAGAAATGCTAGTGTTGAGTGCCAGTTGCCAAGAACCAACTGTATTCAAACCCTTACAAGTTTTGCTATTTATATCAAAGACTGCATTATTTACACAGCTTCATATTCTAACAGGAATGGGGATTCCAAACATCTTCTGTTCATATGTTCTGTACATATGAATTCTTATTAGTTTATAAATTTGCCTTACTCTTTAGTCTACTTGACAACATCCACAGTTTGGTACAGGGACTGATCTCAGTTTTCTAGCTTTAAAGAAAAGTACATTCTAAGCTGTCGAAGCCACTTATGCTGCCTTTCAAAATAGCTGTCATGACAACTGTGCTTCCTGGGGCAAGAGGGAAAAAAAAGATCTGTTCATGTGATTCATGTTGTCTACACAAAATGAAGAAGGCTCTCTGATGAAGATATAGCTCCTTTATGGGTCTAGAATGAGTATATATCCTCAGGCAGAGGGTATGGTTGTTCACACTCACACAGAGAATTTGTTTATTCACAGTTACAGGAACAACATACCCCAGGATACATGCAGGATAAAACCTTGACATGATCCCTGCTCTTATGTCTTCCTGCTAAGTCCAGGCAGCCCAGGGAGAAATACAAAGTGGGAACCACTCCCTCCTTGCTGATTTCCAGCAATCACAGCCTGTTCCATGGAGCCCCATCAGCTGTGCACCCAACCTTTCTCCCTATTTTCACATTTCCCAAGTTCCCATAAAACACACATGGGCTTTACTAACTGTAATCTCTCAGCCTACTTCTTATTACACAGTTTGTATGGGTCCCTTCTTTAAAAGATTAAGCTTGACTACGCCCTCCCTGAGGCCAGTGCTTACAGCCTCACGCCTGCAGCACCATCTCTGCTCTGACTGATCGCCATCTGCCCGACCTGCCTTGGAGGAAAGCTCTGTTTCCTCTTCACAAACCAACACAGTGTCTCAGATGTCAGCTGCACCCGAGAGCCACCTTTCTGCATGGGTGACCATGCACACATGAAGCAATGAGAGACGTGTCAAGGCTGGTCCAAGCCATGCTGACTGTCCTCAGAGATGGCACCGGACTGAATTCTCCTGTACCTGTCTCCGTAAGCAAAGAGCTGGGTTAACCTATTGCTCTCCTTTATCCATTGGGATCTAGCCAAAGGTAATTCATTTAATCACAACCCCACAGGAGTTAAAGCAGCTTTCTCTGGGTACTGTGGCTAGAAGAAATACATTGACCCAAGCAATATATATTCTCTTCCTTTTTCTTTTATTGCCTTTGTCTCTTCTTAGGCCTTTTTCTGACCTTGGTAAAATGAGTTTTCCTTCCACTCACATTAATGTTAATGAGGTCAATGAGAGCAGAATGGATCCCACCATGGAATCTTGAGCCTACTCCTTAACAATAGCACCCACAGTACAGAAGCAGAGTTCTCCCAACTAAATGTGCACCCATGCCCTCAGCTACCACATCACATAGATGTGAAGCAGCAGGGGATCTCACAGGCTGCCTTTACAGCTAACAGGAGAGATGGTTTGAACCATCCTGCCTAGCAAAGGGAGTACTTTTACAAGATACCAAGAGAAAATAACACCAATTTACATATACAGGTATCCAAGATAAGATTCTTTGCCTAATACCTCAGTCTGGTGTCTTGATCTACTCACTGGAAATACATGGCTTTTCAAAAGATGTGGTCCATGGCCAATTGTCCTTACTACTTAAGATTTGTTACATACTACATTCTTGTTAATATTCTGCTTGCTCTCACACCAGGAGCACTTAATGGGATTCTCTCCAAATTTTGGACAGTGCTACAGTTTTTTTTTAAAAAGTGACAAAAAGCAGTAGTTGGACAAACACGTGAAGTGTCTGTCAACACATTTCAAGCTTGTTCTTTTGCATATACTGGAGAAACACAGCCCCAAATTAGTGCCAAAATGCTACAAGCCTGAGTCTTTATAATGATACTTTTGTTCTACAAGATCTCCAGGCCCTTCCAAAGTCCATCTCCTTAAATTAGTTTTGTATTGATTTAAAGCTGATTAATTATTCAATTTTACCTCATGACAGGGAACTTGAACAGAAGCTCTGTGAGCTTCCCTGTTATTCATGTGGAAATTGTATTAGGCACATGCAGCATTGAAACGTGATTAACTGAGCCCTGTTACTTGGCTGACTCATGCACCACACAATCAGCCCAGAACAAATTCAATCCAGATTCCCAGCTGATGAAAACCAGCATCACTCCATTGACATCAAGTCTATTTGCACCAGCTGGTTCAAATGTTTCCAATTATCAGCAAATAATATCCATCAATTTGAATGGCCCTGCCACACTGAAATATTTCCTATTGTACTTTCATACTCTCCCTTACTTTGTGTCTCCTAACACGAGAGTAATTCACACTGACTGACTGAGACATACTGCTGCATCTGTGAGAACAAAGGCAACCTCCTAGTGCTGTTGCCACCAAAGAGGCCACCAAGGGCCCCATCTCACATCTCAGTTCAGGAAACAATGAACAGATTCCTGCTTCCCCTGAAGACTGAAAGGCAGCTCAGATTTATATTGAAAACTCACATTTCTGTAGGGGGGAGAACTATTAACCTAACTGTCTGCACCAGGCTTTTAATGTAAGCCCTCAGGCAAATTTGGGAGTGCTGAGCCATCTGTGACCCAGGAGCTCTGGGAAACAGTATCCAACCTTTGAAACCAGGCACAGTTTGCTTGTCTGAGAGTACGGTCAGCTAATGCATAGCAGCATATCCTTGTTAAAGCTGATAGCAGGGAAGCAGCACAGATTTGGCGCCATCAGTGTTGACAGATGTCATCACCTTGTAAAAATCACCTACATTGCAAAGACCTACGTAAGACCAGCTGCAGCTTCTCTAAATTATGTGTAATCTTGCTGATTGAAGCATGTTATTGTTGAACTCTGGTTATACAGCACACGTTTACTGCTAGCATGCTGCAATACAGGATGAATTCCCCTACGTGACTTCACCTCCACAGTATCTCAATTAATAATCGATCACTCAAAGGAAGGATTTTGCTTTGTTTCCCTACTTTGATAGTACATTTCTATATAAAGAGCAATTTTCAAATCTATGTCATCACTACACATTACAAAGGATGCTGCATCTACAGCTTGCTTAGACTTCCCAAAACAAGGGTCATTCTGATTTACCCGTGGTAACTAAATAGTACTTCAAAACTATTTCCTAATTCATATCCATGCTTTTTCAAGGAATGTATCAAATTAAAAATATTTGAAAAAAGTATGTCTCTGGACAAAAAAAAATCCATGCTGTTAAGCAGAATTGCAAGGAACTAGATCAAAAGTACTCTTATCTGAAAGCTATATTCAACCAAGATACACTCCATACATGAAACTGCCACACGGAGCTGGCACGTATGGACAAGGATGTATGAGAGGTTTTACCTGTGCTATTCTGGAGTGGTAGCTGGAGCCCAGATACAGTAACCTACAGCAGCTAACGTGATAGTAGACTTGTTAATTGAACTGAATGAAGCCCATAAGTGTCTTAAATAGATTCCTAAATAAGTGACCTGGTTTTTGTAAGTCCTGAAACAAAGGACCTTCTAGTAACTTCAGGGAAAGCCACTGGAGACCAAGCACTTGAGAAAATCAGGACATTTTTTCAAAGTTAGGTACCTAAGTTTAGAATCACTTTTTTTCTAATAACTTGAACCTATTTTAAAAATATAGGCATGTTTTATAAAAAAAAATCTAATCTCACAAGTAAACTATCATAAGCCATTGCTGAGAAATGAGCCATAGCCTGTGACAACTGTTTCTCAGACATACATGCCCTTCGTATTTGGGCTTAATTTGAGGCAACTAAATGGGTCGATTCCAGTGCAGTTAAAATCTGAACTTCTACCTTTAAATGTCTTATTCTTTCCATTCATGAAAATAGAGGATCTAAGATGATCAGGCTGATTACCCAAAATGCTGAACTCCAAGTTTTATCTTAAAACAAAACCTAACTATAAAATGTCTCAGCCTATTTCCACATGTACAAGCAAACATAAAGTCAAATATCTGTATCTGACAAAACACACATCTTAAATTTCCGTGCCTGTATTGGGCAAACACTCTCTCTCCATCAGCCTTGCTGCTGACTAGCACTAGTGCTCAAAGTTTCAGATCCATTTTACACAGCAGCAAGGGAATACAAAAGTTCAAGGTATGCTTGGTAGCACAACCAGCTCCTGTGCATTTCTTTTCTGGATGACGCATTCATTAAAATACTTGAAAATTTCACCTCCATATGATATTTCAATAAAACCAAAACGTACTAATTTTCACTTACTAACCTTTGTCTTGAACCAGTACTTCCAGCTCTTCTCGAATCCCATCATACCAGCTGGTGATGTCCACATGGAGAGAATAATCACAACAGGATTTGGTGTCAGCTGCCTCATGCCACTTCTCAAAGGAGGTCAGTAAACTCGATCCAGGTTCTGGAAACACGTGGTCAACTGAAAAACAGATTCAGTGTCTGTTACCCAGACAGCACGCTGTTCAGATTTCCTCAGTGCCTGTAAGTAGCCTTCCAGCACCTTGGCCACAACAGCAGCCTAGGAGGCAGTTTGTGTGCACACTGTAACTTTGGGTTGTTAGCCAGGTATGGCTGTCTCAGGTACAGCATGTGGACAGTCTATACTAAAGCTGAGTCTAGCAACCTGCTTTGTGCAGCATCAATACACACACAGTGGGAGATCCAAACATCTCACAGCTTAGGGATCATCCGTTCTTCCTTTTACCATTTTATAAAAGACCAAAAGTTCTGGACTTACCTGTATTTATTGGCTGATGTGTCCATTTCTAGGTATTTCATAGCAAGCATTATTATTAACCACTGCCTCACAGTCACTGAATCAGCCCTTGCCTATCTATCAATGGAGACACTGAATGCTTTCTCAGCAGCCAGAATTGGGAATATAGCCAAAGGTCTCAACTGAGATGATGTACAGCACAAACATTCAGCAGCTTGAGTGCACTGCAACCATGCATCTTCACTGTCTTGAGACTTTATGCATCTGATGATGCCACAATGTTTACTGACATAAAGACATGACTACTTATGCGTATATACTTATCTTGGCAGGGCTAAGTCAAAAGTAAACATGGAAACAAAACAAGATGGACTTATTGGTGGCATATGCAAACTTGATGCTGCACAGGAAGCCTCAAATGAAGAATATATACTAAAAAAAAATTAACAAAAGTAACCAACAGCTGTATTTTGTCGCTATTGCCAGAGATCCTTTCAGCTAATACTTGCTGCTGAACATAGGTAATAGGTAACACCACTCAGCAAAAAAACCCACATTCCAATTCAATAGGACTAAAACCCCACTGAGCAGCTGGTCTGCTCAAGGAAGGTAAGACAATTTATGTCACCTGAAAAACTGCCTCACCATGTCTAACCAAGGGCCAAGCCACTGCTACTAGGAAAAAGTTAAATCTTCTCCTGCCATTTGTAGACACTAGAAGGGTCTTTAACAACTAGAAACATTTCTCCTCCAAGACTTCCTCAATTCCTTGTGCCAAAATCCACGTTCATAAATAAGCATCTTGTTACTTCCAAAGCCCCTGAAATGTCACTAGGTGGGAAGACCAGATCTTTGTCAAGTTTTGTGTGCCACATATTTCAGCACTGATTACACTGTTTTTCAAAAATCCCAAGAGCAGTTATATTAACCCTATGAATGTTCTATATTTCAGAGGAAAATTCAAGAGACAATTTCCCATGCTGCTGTTTCTTTCTGAGGGCAGGTTTATGTTCAGACAAACCCTGGGTGACAATGACAAGTGGATCTCCATCACATTGCCCAGAAATCTGAAGATGAATCGCAGAAGATCTCAAAAACTGGTGTGGAGCCTCCTATAGCTATTTCCACATGTGCTACATGAGGGAAGAGTTAGTATTGCTAGTACTCACTGATCATGGTGGTGCCCCCTGCTAGTGCTGCTTTTGTGCCTTGATAGAAGTCATCAACAGCAGTCATTCCTTGGTAGGGCTTTTGTAGGTAAGTGTTGACATCTATTCCCCCTGGGATAACCATGCGCCCATTAGCCTCTATGGTCTTGACTCCTCCAGGAACAATCAGATTCTCTCCTATTTGTCTAGACAACAAGGAAAGCCAATATTATTTTAGTGAAACAAAGAAGCATAGCAGACAGAAGCTATTTGAGCCATGTAGGGGAGAGGAATCTAGGGGCCACAGGGGAAGAACTGGGACTCCAAAGAAAAGGCGAAGCTCAAATACCCGGCTCTGGTCGCTCTGCACAGCACTGGCAGAGCAAAGCATCTGCGAGCCTTCCTGGCTGGGCCATCTGCTCAGGCTGCTTTGCACTGATCTAGGGGCCCATAAAAACATGGCACTAAACAATCATTTTTTTTTACATTATTTTTTATATGATTCCTATCTTTAAACAATTACAAATATGTACAATTAACACTCTCTTGGGGGCTCCGGGTTTGTATTTTAAGTTCTTAAATGAAAACAGAAAAACACAGATCAAGTATCACATGACAGCAAGCTGGAACTGTAAATATGTGGCACAAGGCACATGAGAAAGGAGTTATAATTACTTTGTAACCAAGCAATGCAAATTTATCCCTAGAAAGAAATCTAAATACCCTATGATACAGAAATACACATTTAAAAGATCTACCATGTCACATATTCTTCATCCACCTCTTAAAGTTAAAAATCCTGCATAATGGTGTGGAAAAATGTTAATTAACTGTTGCAATTTTTTGCCTTCAGTTCTTCAAAACAGGATTTTATTTTGCACTATTAAAAATATTATTCTGTCCCCTATGCTGATATCAAGCAAACTCCAGATATTTACAATCACATACTTTTAGTGTTCATGGACACAACTATGAGTAAATTAACTTTTAAAGCCACATTACACTGTTATTGTCTATTTTGCATAGTGCCAAACAGAAAAAGGTACGGGTCTACGTGGAAGTCACGTCTCTGCGTCCTTACACCATAATATATTTGGGCTTAGAGATAACTACAAGGTAGCCTAAGTTCACTTAGTTTATCTTGTATTACAGATACACAGTCTTTGTTTTAATTTCCTTTTGTCTAGGATAAAATAACATTTATCGACGGCTAAACAAATACCCCAGACATCTGCTGAATCTGTTTCTCCCATATTTAAATGCAGCTCCCACCTACAGAGCAAAACACAGCAACTGATTAACAGCCAATGGCAACAAGCTAGAACTGAAAATGAATATAACTATTAATTAAAACCAGTGAAAAAAACACGGATAATTATTCACACTGGAATTTGGCCAAACCGCCAGAGTTAATAAATAGCCCCAAGAGGTCACGAATTTGTTTCATATGCTATGGAAAAATGTCACCTCCTGCAGCTTGGCTCGCCCGGAGCTCTGGGTGTTGGCTGGAGGGAAGCACAGCCACTCGGTCAGCAAACTCCCTGCCAGCATCCTGAGCTGGGGTCTCAGCCGCTCAGTGCTGAGAGAGCTCATAATATCACGGCTTGAAGCTGTACAGCTCCACGCCTGGTGTCTAATACTCATCAACACATCCAGCACTGGGAGCACGTCATAACCTGTTAGAGCTGTGAGGAGCGCTAATGACACCATGACAAACAGGGAACTGATACACAGGCAAAAGGCAGCAGCAGCCCAGCACACCCAGTTGTGCAAACAAGTTGCAAGAAGCTTCTCTGCTGTTAAAATCTGAGAGGAACATAAGGCTCTCCAATGTATCAGCACACTGAAAGCGTGTATGAAGTTAGGTAGTTAGATAATAATCGTGTTGCACTTATTTTTGCTAGTTGAATCCACTCCCCAGACTCTAATCGGAACAATCCTCAACTTCTGTACAGTGTTTGTGTGGCTAAAAAACTGAACTGGGGAAAAAAATCTACTATGACCAATCTCCTCTAAATATATCTAAGTTGGAATTTCAGTCCAAGGACTACCACACCTTCTGAAAATAACAATATTCAAGAAAAGCTACAAAAAATGTAAAAGCAATTAATTTTTATTTTCTTCCACAATCAGCACCCACCAGTTCCCTGTTCAAGAACATGTGTATCCTAAGGGAAGTGAGAGAGTGCTAAGCATGTATAGAAGTTTTTTGATGACTCATTACTCATTATTGTCAGTGTACAGCTGAGTTAACAGCTTATTTGACAACGGCTGAAGTAATCCATGCTGAAGTGACGGAAGACCCATCAGTCTGTGTGGATGACACTGCACTATTACCTGTCAGAAGCCTGTACCAACTCTCGCCCTGGCTCCAAGGATAAGGCTAGGAGAAGGCCCATCTTCACTGGCATTCAAGGTTATTTTTATTCTGACTGAGTAGAACACAGAGTAAGAGATAACTTGACAAGATTCCTGAATTGCTCACTCATTAATGCTAAGTGTTTGTTAATAAGAATGGGGTTCGGTTACTTGTGGGTGAAAAAATACAATAGCACAGATAACTATTCTAGACACTGCACAATGATTGAGCTGGTTTTCTGATGCACCAGCAACTAGAAAACTCACACTCAGAGAAAGCTGACTCTGTTTACTGCCTCCAGATGAACAAGCTGGTAAATTCTGTCCCACTTGAGCTGATTAAAGCACAATGGAAACAGCAGGTTTCAACTCTTCATAAGCTTAACTCAGGAAAGCTGAAAACCTCCCCGAGAACTCACTCGAGATACTTCTGTCATTATCAAGCCCAAATCTTTTTTTGGCATCTGATGCTCCCCCTAACTTGTCCCACTGCCTGCCCAGCTCTGGAGACCCCATACCCTGCCACCCATCCTGCACACTTGTTAGTCCCCTCCCACCCAGAGGGACCCAATCTTTCCCCTTGGCATGGATGGAGGACAACAGGCACCAGACCGTGACCTGCCACTTGGCATGGAGACCAGGGCTCATTTCCTCATGTGGAAATTGAGAGACAGGATAGAGCTAAGCAAGATATATTATTTACGTACCAATGGCAATTTAAATTACTAAATATCTAAATTACAATTTAGATACCAGAAAACTACCACTCAGCTGCCATCTGAGTGTGCAGGGCTTAAGTTTCAGCTAGGAAAAATCCGCATGCACTATTGCTCCCTTGTACCTACGGAGCCAGTTTGAGCACTGACGGATGGGAAAAAGCATCTACCATCCTCCCAACTGTAGCTAATCTTTAAACACATTCAAGGTTATAACTACATTCCTCTCTGCAAGACAATCTGCAGGGACATAAGACTTAAAAGAGTCCACTTCTTTAGTCAGCGAGAGAAACCCAAACCTCTCTTTTCCAACCAGTTTCCACTGCAGAGTAAGAAAATTAATCCAGATCTTCTATATCACAGTAAAACCAAAACACTATTGCCTATTCTTGGCCGAGTGGTGTGGTGGCTGCTCCATTCTGTAGGAAAAATTCTGTATTATCAGCAGGATCTGCCCTAAGGAAACTTAGGGCATCAACTGAAATGTGTATGCCTGAGGTTCAAGGTCCTTCTCTAAGGATATTGTGTAACATTTAACAACTATGTTAAATATTTAGAGACAATGGACACTTCCAGCTGGAGAAACTAAGAGACCAATCCCAGAAAATACAGCACTTCCCTAGACTGCAGAATTTTTCATTTGAACACAGTTAGGACCGAAGCCCATCTCACAGCAGGCTGCCCCCACAAATTAGCTGCTTTTTCAGAGCAGGACTTGCACAGTTTACAAAGAAAAACCACAGGTCATCTAAATCCAGGAAACACTCATGGTGTTGAACAGTAAACTTGCCTCTTTAGGCAAAAATAAAGGCATTTTAAGAATTAAGATTTGTCTATCTATTCATAACTAATCCCAGCTATCTCAGGCAGCTGCGATACTTTCTGGAGGTATGGACCCATGCATGAATTCCATAGGAGTATACACTTAGCAAGGGCTGCTAAATGGCAGGGCAGCTGAAAGTTTGTCATTGCTAACTTGCTTAACATGTAACACTGCATTTTGGGAATCAAGGCTAAAAATCCACAGTAGTTTCAGACCCACAGCATCTCATGCACTTAGTTGTCACACCAGTTCTGATGCTTACACGTGAAACTAGGAAATCTGCATCTGAACAAACAAAAGCAGAGAAAAACTCAACTAAAATGCCTATCAGAGAGAGCACAACTTGGTTGAGTGTTGCTATTAAAAATAAACGTGTTCGTAGTTTTGTGCCTTCAGTACTTAAAATTATATGCTCTTATTGCCCCTTCTGCAATGCAAGCAACACTACAACTGGAAAAGCAGAGTGCAGTATTAAAACAAAAACTGCATAGTTCATGGATACAAGCATTCAGAATTTATTTTCTGTTATGATAATCGGAATCTATTCTGATGACATATTCTTAAGAAAAGGAGCTCTGAAAACAAGTAGGCAATGAATTATTTACCAGATAACCATAATTATGTTTCTGTGTTTTAAATTGCAGCCTCCAGTGACCAAACTTGTTAGAGCACTAGCAAAAAAGTTTAGCAGTCAAGATAAAGGCTTTGATCCTTGTGTGCATCAGAGCACTTGTACACACTACATAACTCTGCAAAAGCAGAGACCCGTATCTCCACTAAGTCAAGGTACGATCAGTAGAGCTACGTGAACAGACATCTCTGTTCCTGTTCCCCAGGCTATAAAGAACACATATTTTATGTTTTTTCACCTAAGAAACACATTTGCAGTTCCGCTATTTTACATCCTCATAAATCAGTAGGATTTTCTGTCTAATTGTGTAAATATTAAAGATTATATATCTTTGCTAAACAAGAAAAGGAACATACAAGCAATGTATAACAACGTTGTATGAACAGAACATGCTTTAGCATTAACCAACAGGGAAACTGAGAAGGAGTAGGTCCCTGTTAGCACTGGCGAGGACGGGGAATATTTTTGTGGCGTACAATCCTTCAGAGCATGGCAGCACTTGCCCTGATTATGTGCAAGAAAAAAAGCTGTCATCTGTGGACTTAAGAAAAAGGCCAGTTCTACTTCTGGAGAGAGCCTACTTGCCTTGACTATTTTGGCAGAAAGTAGGATTGAACTGTTTGAAAAGCAAATACCTCTAACTCAGAGTAAAGAAATTTTCTACTTATCTAATCTTAGGAAAGATGAAAAGGCAGAATTTCATAATTAAACTCTCCTCTACTATGGCTCCATGTCTAGAGGTAACAAAGATGCTGGCTGCAAGATTTCACGTCAGCACCATCAAGAAATCACAGTAATCTATACTAACAGGCATGCAAAACGTTCAATATTTTAAAAAAACCAACTTTATAAGTCCATCTTCAAGGTATATGTCTGCATAGAAGGAGTGGTCATCATTGATAATTCTTCCACCTTTAATGAGTAGTCGATCACTCTGGGGGGAAAAAAAAGGAAGAAATGTGGGTTTGTTGAAATAAACAAACATAATAATGTATTGATGATACCAAAAAGGTTTATATTATATAGAAATTCATAAAGCAATTACGCTATATAAAGGCCTGTGCCATAGATTCAGGTGGGTACATTGACAATGGAGGGGAAAGCCATAGTTTCACTGTTCATCTCGACTTTTGGAACGTGACCTCATGGTCATCACAGTCTTTCTTCTTTAAAACAGAACTCATTGCACATGGAAACATTTGAAATGTCCCTACAACCCCTTTTTACCACCACCTTATTGTACAAAGGCCAACAGGAAAGAGAAGGCCCCAGAATAAACTGCCCAACACTGGAACGGCCAAGCTGAGCTTGCCTAGGCCTCCTGGCACCCCTGGAAGAGTAACAGAGCTTGAAATGGGAAAGGATAAGGTCAGGAGAGGCTCCTGAGCTCTGTAATGCAGAAATTCCTGCCCAGGTAAGCTGCTTTAAACAACGTCAGTTCAGCAGGGTGAACCGAGCTGCTCCACTGAGGTGGCCAAGGGACATGGCCCAAAGCTTGCAGCACCTGTACTGGGTTACAGACCAACAGCAGAAAATCTAGTTTTTAGTGGGCTTGAAGAATGAATTGTTTTCTAGTTTGTGATTCCTGCAGGACAAAGGCTGCTGGTTAGTTGGGGGCCTTTGTACTGAGGCTCCCCATGCCATATCTCACTCACTCCATGAATAAGGACAGGAGTGCAGCCTCCAAAGTTTGGTTTACCTGAAATACCAAATGAATAGAAGGGAGAGCTACTGCCTCCAAAGTGCCAGAAAGTAAACATTTTTTCCCATGAGAACTATCAAGTCTGCTGCTGCACTGTTAGCAATAATCATCTGTTTCCATTTTTCTCTATTCAAATGGCTACACTCTGTTCTCAAAAAATACACTTTACCGAAAGCAAATTTTACCGGTGCATATTCCTGAGAAACAGTATTTGAACTCCCTCATTGAGGAAGTCATATTGGAATCGCCAGCACTCTACCACCTACCCACAGAGGGGAAAAGTCTGTAACTGCAGTACAGAACACTTTTGGAAAGACTTTTGCCAAGTGACCATGAACGCTGAAAAGCTCTACAGCAGTTAGAACCGGTTTTTCCCACTCAGTAACTCAGACTCTCCACTTTGTCTGTGTTTTATACTCCTCACTCCAGACTCAGTTCCTGGTTTAATTACAAGATGACTCACCAGGATAAATCACACATGTTCAAAGTTCCCAGTTTAGAAAACAATTAAACATGTTGATATGTTTTCTCATCTATAAAACAAAGACAACGATATAGACCAGCTGAAAATTTATTAGTTAAAAAGTGCTAAGGTAGAGATAGGTGGTTTGAAATAACCTTTCTTCAATTTACCTTCTAAGTTACAAGTTACATATTTAGCTTTTAGCTTACAATTAACTATTTTGCGTGTTCAAAGCCTCAATAACCCTCTACATCATTCTAGAAAAAGTAAGAAGGGAGAAACAGGTATTTTAAGGGGGGAAGGAAGGGGAAAAAAGATACTTAAAATACAGTCCATGATGAGTATGTACACAGCAGGTTTGAGGCTTTTTTCCACATGCTGCAGCAGCAAGACGACCTTGGGAAGAACCAAGGCCGGAACTATAATGAAATGTGTTCAGATGTTGTACCTTCTCATTAAAGGATGCAGATGGATCACAGAATCACAGAATACCTTAGGTTGCAAAAGACCTTTAAGATCATCAAGTCCAACCTTAAGCCTAACATTGTCAAGTCCACTGCTAAACCAGATTCCTAAGTGCCACATTTACATGTCTTTTAAATACCTCCAGGGATGGTAACACAACTACTCCCCTGGACAGCCTGTTCCAGTGCTTAATAAACCTTTTGGTGAAGTAATATTTCCTAATATCAAGTCTAAATCTTTCCCTGGTGCAACTAGAGGCCATTTCTCCTCATCCTATAACTTGTTGCTTGGGAGAATAGACCAACACGCACTTCACTACAATCCCCTTTCAAGTAGTTGTAGAGAGCAATAAGGTCTCCCCTCAGCGTCCTCTTCTCCAGACTAAACAATCCCAGTTCACTCAGTTGCTCCTCATATAACACTTGTTCTCCAGCTCCTTCATCAGCCTCGTTTCCCTTCTCTGGATGCGCTCCAGCACCTCAATGACCTTCTTGTAGTGAAGGCCCCAAAGCTGAACACAGTGTCGAGTGCAGGGCCACAATCACTTCTCCACCCATGGTGGCCACCCTGTTTATGAATGCAAGTCCTCTGCCTGGAATTTGCCAGAGCAGGCTCCCTGATTTCTCCCCAGTCTCTCTACTATCACTTGTAATTACAGGACTTGTGAATCAACAACCTGAACACTAATATTTTGCTATGTGCTGGCAGTTGCATCTCCTCACTATGGTGATTTACTTCACTGCCTCCTGACCTGCAGAGACCACCATCTTGTGAGCTCTTTTTAAGCACATTCAATTGCCTTCCCAAACATTAAGAGGCAAGAGCTTATTGGTATGGGCAGGGAACATTACCAGAGCACTGCATCTGTCAGTGTTAATGAGTCAAAAATCTGCACGCTCAGCAAGATGTTCTACACTTGATTTCTTTTAAAACAGGAGAAGATGCATAACAAGTAGAAGCAAGTGTAACAGGCCAGCCAAATAAGACAGATTAAAATAAAGCAGAAGTACAAGCCCAGAAAAATAATTGCCAATGTAAGGCTTTTATATGAGTTTATATATAAGTATACACATATATGTGGCAAAACTAGGTATCAGTATGATCTGAAACTGAAAACGAATCCAGTTTCAAAAAAGCATGCAATTATGTGAGTCATCCTTTAAATTAAGCCTTACATCTAGTTTATAAATAATTACTGAATGTTTACTACAAAGTCTCACCTTCTTCAGAATTTCGGAAGATCTAAGAAACTCTGGTGAAGAAAGAAAAACTGCACTTTATGGTGACTTTCAACGTTTTAATTCTTGACAGCTTCCTGATCAAAAGGAAATGCAGGGAGCAGGTTCTGTGGCTAAGGTTGCCCCCAGTCAGGAATAGGAAGGCATGGCAGATGAGGCTGCCAAAACCCCAGAATCTTGATGCTCCCCAGGTAGTCTGCAAAGCCACCGGGGAGGTGGCCATGGAGCCTTGGTTGGCTTTCATTAGGATCTGATAGGTGTAGAAACATCGCTGACACACGTTTCCATTCCAGTAAATCAGCAAATTCAGAAGAAAAAGGGGTTTGTTGGTATTTTTCCCAACCAGCTAGAGCCATCAGCCTGCCTGTAGGACACAATACAGATTGCTGCAAGCGAGGAGCACAAGGAAAGCAGGGTACCTTTCCACAGATGGTGACAATGGGCACAAGCAACCCAGGTGAGGTTTCAGTGTTGCATGAACACTTTAGCAGCACATAAACAGGTGCACCTTGCTCCAGAGCAGCAGTGGCTTGTCCTTAGCCAAAACAGCTTTACCAAATACCTGTGTGCATCTACCCATACAGATGCGTTTCTATGAACACACTGGAAAAAATTACACAAACATAACTGACTTGCAGGGAGGACGGGGATAATATTAACAAACAATTTGCTGAATACTTCAAGAAATAGATTTTCATACAAAGCCTTGGTCAGCATGTGAGTATTCATCCACCACAGCCTAAGCACAGGCTTCTGGGACAGGCGCAGACTTTGTCACCATGCACCGTTGCCGCAGTCAAGGATGTACAAGCACTCCTGCACTCGTTTAGGTCACAGGCACTTGTGGCAGTGATATCCTGGACAGGAATCTGGGCACACATAGGGTCTGTGAAACAGGTTAGCCTCCTTGGTCATGCAGCCTGGCTGTGCATGGTCAGGGCCATTTATTATTTACCAGGGGCCTGATGTCAGACAGGCTGCCTGCAGTTTCTCATCAAGTGTCAAATGCCCAGAAAAACTAGCAACCGAAGTCCTCTTCTAACTGGACAATGTTCCAGGCTGGAAGACAGTCACACTCTGTAGCACCCTGGGGAAAGCAGGGAGAGTGGAGGAAGGAGTGACCTGAAGCTCAGGAATTAATCATACAGTGTGAGTCCATATTTCCCCTTCCCAGTTGTACATCCCTCCAGGCAGGACGCTTTCTTTGCTTAGCTCTCAGATGCACCCTGACCCACTCAGGTGACCTTTGGGTAAAACAACACTTATCACTCAGTGCAGGAGGTGACAATAGTGTAGGCCTTTAAAGGGTGGCTGTCACCACTATATTCAGCTAACAGATGTCTCAGTCAGTGCTGCCCTGGATACTGAGCCCTAAGGGCTCCATACCAAGTTGTCAGTGCATTGCCAGCCGCAAGAAGCTGCCAGCCTAGCTGAGACCCTCTCCTCCCTCCAGCTTGCCAAGGACAGACAGCAGAACACAGCAAAACAGAGAGGGAGTATTATACTGAACATACAAACTGAGCAATTCATTAAGTGCCAAGATTCAAGGGGGAAAAAACCCTCCTGTCATTGACATGGGAGGCGCAGAAAGCACCATTGTAAATTCATGGCATCGCTCAGCATTCACTGCAGGGTGTGGGAGCCGTAGTGTTTTTCCTCCACCTATCACTGCTGCAATGATGCGATCGCATCAGTGCAATGCTGTTTGCTTCCAAGTCTTGTGCCTGGCTATGACACAGCATCAGCACAGAAATGATGCTTATCTTCTGTCTCCCTGCAGCTCCATTTTACAAGAACTCCGGCAGCTCCCGGCTAAGCTTGCTGTCAAGTATGATACAGCCATTCCTATTATTCACAGCTCTTCACCTTCAAACCCTGTGCACTGCTTTTGTGGTGATTTTTGCTAATCACGCTCTAGCTTCTCCTGCTTAATCTGGCAGCAAAGCCATAGAGCTTAGTCTGTGACATGACAGCAATTTTCATGGCAGCAGAAGGAGATGCCACAAACTCAGCACCGTTTGCTGCAGAAGGAGGGGCCGGCTGCTCAGACACGAGGCGGCGGCTTTCGCTCCTTTACAACTATTGTTTGCACTACAGTAAAAGCAACACAAAACATCTGTAAGCTGGTGACTGGCACGATTTGAACAAATTGCCTGTTCTGCTGAGTTTTTTAAATCAGCTTTGGCTCAGCTCTTGCAAAGCATGTCCACGTTTTCATATGCTCCCAATGCTAAAAGGCCAGCAGAGACAAGCAGCATCTGCATCAATGTGTCCAGTTCTGCAGTGAGCTCTGCACAATTACAAAGAGAAATCAAATTCTCTGGGTTGTTTGAAAATATAACCCAAATGTTAGATTTAAATGCTAGAGCAGGAACAGTTGCAAAGAACTTCTAAAATTAGCCTTTTTTTCATTCACCTACTTCACTGAGAGATAGAGTTATCTAAAAATATTACACACAATAAAATTCAAATACATTTTTTACACATGCAGTACCAATCTGCTTCTGGAACTACTGAAAAACACTAACTGAGTAACACAAACTGCCATCTTCTGACACAAGATTTACTAAATGAATATTATCTCAGATTGGCACAGCACGTCAAAATACAATGCAGCACAAGTTACAGCAAACCACATACTTCCCTTCAGTATGGATACCCATGGTATTTCACCTGCAGGCTCCTTTCAGAGAAAATCTCACCTCTATCATACAAGATGGAGTTTGGGGAGAAAAAATAAATGAATGAATCTGCCATTATGTATTCTCACCATACAAAAAGAATTTATTTTCATCAAATAGCAGCAATTCTAACATATGCTAGTACAATCTTGCTTGTCTTACACAAATAGAATGTGTACTTATTACATCTTAATCTCTAAATCAAGTAAATCATGTCTTTTTAAGTATTTACCATTTTCCAAAACATTTAAATACAATGAAATTTACATAGCATATGCAACATATGGGTCTAAGTGCTTCTTCTTTCTTGGATTTGGACTTTTACAATTGCTGCATTGCAGCTGTTGTGAACTGCAAAAGTCACTGCAACACTGCCAGCCCCAGATTTTCCAGGCCTGAAGGAGGAGGAAACACTCAGCAGTAATTTCATCCTTTGCATAATTCTAAGGACTTACTAGAATATACCATTGTCCTTATATCTCTAGAGCAACAAAAGCTGTATTCTCTAAGATCCAGATTAGTTAATGACCCTGAAGATGACTAAGAATTTTATGCTAAATAGCCATTTGAAAACAGTTTAAATTCCGAATCCACCTGTATTTGCAGTTTTCTGTCTATAAACGCATTTAGTTTAAAAGACATCATATTAAACACAACAGACATAAGAAAGCATTAGGCTACATTATCATGCCAAGGCATTCATCTTTACATTTTTATCATGAGTCCTTTGTTGCTATGGCTTTAAAAAGACTGTTGAGAGTTAGAAAAGACACAGAATTCCCAATTCAGAGGAACGTTTCAAAAGCTGCAAGCTGGTGTTATTTTCCTTGATTACCTACGTCTCCACAAGAAGACAATTTGCAAGGGAGTAGTTTCTCAAAAGGAAAAATCCCATTGGCAGACAATGGAGGGAGATGCTGGAAACTCCTCTGTGTTTCTTTGCAGTCCTCCTTTCAGAGTCACTTCCCATAATGTACAAAAGATTTTAAAAGTATTTCTCTTGTGGATAGACTTGGTTGCCTGTCGTCTGAGCTGGTCAGATTCCAACCCTGTTGTGACACAATACAGTTAAAACTACCCTCCTTTTAGCAAAGTACTTACAAATAAGTAACATTTTTCAACTTAATGGCAAAGGAAGAAAGACATCCTTCCCAAGAGGAAAACTTGCTTAAAATCCTTTCCTAAGGATCAAAGAGCTGTAAATGGGATTTCATGAAGGACTGTCTGCTTATTGAAGAACTGTTTTTAATCAGCACTATCCTTCCTTTTGAATTTCATATCTATGTTACTCTCCATAGGAAGTAATTTTTAGCTGAGGTTATCCCTGAACCAGCCCAGGAAACTGCTTGTAAAACATTACATCCTTGAGGCACTGTTTCTGATAGGCCAATAATGGGACAATCCTGCTTTTAAGGTTCTTTTCTTAACAAATGCACTCCTGTATACGGCAACTCATTTAGGAGGGATTATGTTGATTGTAGTAATGCTGTATCTTGGTCTGTAGCCAATATATTCATTCATCTTTATTAATTTAAAAGATCTGATGTTCTTTTGTTTCCCCTTTGGAGACCTGACTTTTTATTCAGCTAGCAATTTCACTCCTTAATCACACAGTCTGAAAGGGCTACTCCTACAGCTACAAACTCCAAGGGAATTTATTCACTGTAAATGTCATCTTTCCTTTGCCTTTAGAAGAAAAGCACAACAAACATCTTATTGACGATGATATTCATTGGCATCAGCAGGTGTTTCACCCAAGTATGGGCTAAAGGGTTGAACCCATTGCATTGTGTGTAGTTATTGTCATTCCCTGGGTTATACACAGGTTACATCAATTAGAGCTGATCTCAAAATCTCAGCAAGGCATTCATAGGAAAGGTTAAAGCTGAGAAAAACAACAGCAACTTACAGTATGGCTGGCTGCTATGTGCCACCAAAATGAAGATGAGTTTTACACCTAAGTTCTAGTCAGAAACCTGCATCAGATTACGAGGACACTTCAGCTTTTGCACCTGTCATGGTCAAAATCTGGCTAAGACCGTAAGGAATCCCTTCTCTAACAGAGAACATGGATGCAGGGGAAACAGACAGTAGAACATGTCTTTGAATATGGCGTTAGCAATGGTAATTCATGATCAACTAAATGCAGTGGGTACAATGTAAACTTTTTGCTGTTATTTTGTCTCACACATCTACTTTTCCTGCAAGTCACAGCAAGCTGTGATGCTCAGGAGATTTTACACAGATTGTAGATTTTACTGAAATCAATGGGAACATTTATTATTAGGTAGGAAAACAAGTAAGAGCTGAGGCCTTAAACCTCATCAGGACGTGCACTACAGATCGGAATTTTGTCTCATGACAAGTGCATCAAGTGACAAGCAAAAGTAATCCTGAAAGTATCTCAGTCCTAAGGGACAATGCCATCATCTTTATATGTAGTAAGATTAGAAATCTGCAAATCATTTTGCTGCTCATCTCTTTTCCATCTTTCTCATACCTACAAAAGCAGAAAGAAATTTTTTCCAACTCTCACAGTGCCTGAGTGCTTCCCAAGCCAGTGGGCTCTCCCAGATCCCACAGAGGAAAATGAAGCTTCTTCCTTCTACCACATGCAAAAAAAGAGACCCTGACCTCTTGTCAGGAAAGTGGTTCATTGGCAGTGGTCGCTACCAGCACTTGCAAGGAGGTTCAGACCTGCTGAACAACTACCTCGTCACATCAGTTATCTTCCCCGACAGGCACTGTCCCCTTTCCAAACCTGCACAGCTTCCAGCAAAACGCACTTCAGCTCCAGTGGTGGCACCAGCTATGATGCTAAAAAAACTGATGAGGAGCACTGACTGACAAACGTGCTGTGGCAGTTAAAGGAATCACTGCCCCAAATCCTTCTTTCTGACCATCTGACAAAGGTCTTCCAGTCTTCACAGAAATGTCCCCAGAAGGACCTACTATGAATATAATTTAAGACATCAAATGGAAGTGGCCTAAACACTGCAGACACTTCTTCTCTTGTAGAAGAAAAGGAAAGGAAAAGATGTATCACAGAATCACAGAAATGGTGACTGGAAGTCCAACAACTTCTACTGAGCCAGCTAAAGCATCTCCAGAGCTGCCAAGTCTACTGCAACACTCGATGTAAATGCACAATGTTCATTGACAGACAAGTAACCTGAGAGTGGCCAAGTCTAGTAAACCTTCAGCATTAAGAAAATATTCAAGAGTAAGAAGGGGTCCAAAAGTCCCAAGCCTTGATGTTTTACAGTAGGAAAAAAAGTGCTGTTTAAATCATCCAAATCTTGCACCAATAGCAGCATACTAATGTGAGACACTGTTCCCATGCCCAGCACTCACTAGGCTTTTTAAACACTTTTTACAAGTCACAAATCTGTGTGTAGCTTCATATTATTAAACATCCATACGACACATAATCCCTGGTGCCCAAAGTGCATTAACTGGTGGCTGGCAGCTCTCACACCATCTCAAAACAGAATACCTCATGCTACCTCAGCACTCTGCTCAGGCCAAACAGAAAGTTTCCTATCCTGACCCTCAGCAGTTAGCTTGAGACAAAAGTCTCACACAGCAAAATGTGTTTCAGATGAACCCCTTTTTTTTCTCTCTCAAAGTATTCTGCCATGTTCAACTGAAGCCTAATCATTTCTCAGCTCTCTTCATATCAATAAATTCAAAAAGCTACAACTAAAATTATTCTCTGTGCCCATTCCTCTGAATTTCTCTAGCCTCTCTTAATTTTTCTGCATCTGCTTTTTTTTCTTATCTTTTGTCAGCTTTCTCTCTAGTTGCTTAGCTCAATAGTGAGATCCTTCCTCCTCAGCACCACATTTTTGAGCTCTGTCTCTCCATGCCTTACAGTCTTGCCAGCTCAGGACCAGCAGCTCCTTCCTCCACTCATATGCCAAGCCTTGGACCATTCCCAGGAATATTATTGCCTTTTCTAAGAGATTCAGGCACAATTTGCCTCTCCCATCTCACTCCCTGCATTTGCTTTGGTGACTAACCATTCTCCCTTTGCTCAGTAGAGTTGTCTTCACACCTCCTCTTCACTGAGCTCACACTGATTATGTTCTAATGATTGCAATCCTTACTGGAACAAACAAGTCCTCTAACAGACATTTTACATACCACATGCTTATTTTTAAATGGTGCTCTGTATACAGTGTAATTTTGAGTTCATCTGGGCTGAGGCCTTGCGTGAAAAGTGTCCGGAACTACCAAAACACACAATCAAAACAATTTACAACAGATCTTTCAGTGTCATCATCCCCATTGATTCCCTGTAATATGCTGCATGAGAGGAATACAATAGTGATGTTAAAAGCAATGAGCGAGGGGATGTATCCTGGAAAATCTGGTCTGCATGAGAGCATGCCTGCACAACCGAAGCACAAAAGATTGCCACTTCATGCAGAAAAATACCTCAGCAATGGATGTGATGGCTGACTGTACTACACAGACTGAGAAATATGCTCCTGCAGACACATTCTTGGCCACCCTTACATTACGCACACCCTGCTCCATCCCTAGCTAACACTCCTGCACCAGGGGAGTGAGATCCCCCTAAACCCAATGCAGAGGACACTACAAAAGTGCTTACACTTATTCCTTCACAGCATCACTATTTTATATCACCCAGAGACTGGTCTGGTGTTTCAAATACAGAGGTCCTTCCCACTGCAGCTACAGCAAGAGGCCAAGTTTCTCCAGTCTGACTCACATCTGGATGGCACCTTACACTGCTGGCACTCAGTTCACAACAGGGAGCCTAGATGCTGTGTGGGATTCATAAAGGGCATGAGGAGAGTCACAAACAGGATGAATTGCAAGATGCATTAATTTTCAGGAGGTAAAAAAAAAAGGCAGATGCAGATCTAGTAAATGGGACCAGGGAGATGCTCATGGCCAAAGGGGGGGGCCTGTCTGTAACAGTGTCTCCACTATCCTAGATACTTCAAGACAAAGAGAAGTGAAAGTAGGAATAATGCTGCTCCGAGGGAAAGGGGCAAAGGAGGTATCAGCCAGGCACTGCTGAAAATCTGCAGTAGTCAGGAGGCAAGGCACGGTCAGACAAAGTACAAGGAGGCAGTTATGACCGTGTGCACTAAGGGCAGTAACCTAGAAAGGACCACAGGTTTGTCTTCGCAAGAACAATACCTGCTCCCACACTGATCAGAGCTGAAACCAGCCTCTGCCTCCTCCCTCACAAAGCTCCTGATGCCGCAGACCTGACTCACAGCAAGCTCCTGGAGGGCTGTTTCGGCCAGGAACTGACCACAGGTAGTGTCTGTGGCAGGATGCTGTGGCAGGATGCCAGGTGCTGTTCTCCTTGAGCGCTCAGGACAACTGCAGGTGCCATTGCAAGGAATACAGGCTTGGAATGGGAAAATTCACAGCAAAGCATCACCACGCAGGACGCTATTAAAAATTACTTTCTCACTATCCCAACGAATCCAGGAGCTGGTGTAGCTACGAAGAGCAGGAGTGTGTGTGGAGGGAATGTAAAGCACAGTAATAAATGACATTTTTGTAAGATTTCACCATCACCATTGTAGTTGCATAACTTTCCAGAGCTATCACATTTCCTCAGAGCCCAGAAGGCTTGATGCTCCAATGTCCTTAGTGGCAGGACAAGACATCTAATTTACTATACTGGAACGAGGCTTTCAGAAGACACACACAGACAGATCCAGTGGGCTCCTGTGGGATGGGCAGTGCATACAAAGAAACACAGAGGGCCTGATTTGCTTTTACTGGAGGAGAAGAGCCAGAAGTGTAAAACATTAAAATGAAAAAAGGCAAGCCAGGTCTGATGCCTGCCAACTTCACTGATGTTAATTTATGCCTTTGATTTGGTCACAAAACTCAACACTAGCACTAATGAATATTCATTTATAGAAGCTTCAACACATCCCATTTCAAAGAGAACAGGCTGAGGTTTGGGCTTTCTTTTTCCCAGCAATCCTCTCACCAGCACTCAGAAGAAAATTTGTGAGAAGTGAAGAAATTAAAACGAACTGTTGATTCCAAGGCAAACACTCACAATTCTTCCAGCTTCTTCTCTTACTCCAAACTGGAGAGCAACCAACTAGCTATGGGTGGGAACTTGTTACACTGCAGCTGCAGATGAAGGTCAAGCCACACACAAAGCACCTGACGCTCGTCCAGAGGGCAGCCAGGGCCTGCCCCAGACCAGTGGTACCCTGAGTAACTGATGCACTGGAGACCAGGGGTGAGAGAAGCCTCACCCAAAAAGCCATTGCAACACCCGTGCTCAGCCTTGGCCATCAGGCACTACTGCCTGTTGATAGTGGAAAACTGTATAAATGCAGCAATTTGGTATCAGAACTCCTCTTTCAGAAGGAAGGTGTTTCCCTCCTGACCAAATATTTTGACTAAAGCGTTTTTCTTTTAATAAAGAGAAATCTCAAAGTGCTTACAAGCCTTGCAACGCTGGCACAAATAATGCCATTCAACCATTAGGTTTGCTCAGGAAGCCGCCACACCCACCAGTCACCTCACTCTCCAGCTACTGAAATTTGCCCAACGCTCAGATGCAGCCAGCTTTCCTGGGAAAGTTCCATGAACCCAAAGCCTCTCTTCTGAGTTCACCCTGCTTCCCTGCTGATCCCTGTCCTGGGTGCCATGGCAGCACTGAACCCATCATCCACTCATCTGGCCCCTCAAGAGGAAAGCAGGCACCAGGCTGCAGACCGACGCTGGAATCTCTGCGAGACCAAACTCCAGAGATTTCCCCTGAAAACCCCCTCCCCGCCAGTTCTGCCTGGTTTTAACCCCCAACCCTGTTGATCCAGTGTCTCTATGGGAAACGATACACAGCATCAAAGGACCCAGACCTTTCCTTCTGGCACGGAAAGCACGCTCTATTGTAGTCCTGCTCGGGGATAAAAGCACCTAGCGGGAGACAGGCAAGGATGGGAAGAGGATGGTTATGATTAACTCTTTGACTTCTGATCCCCACCATAGCTGATGTATTAATAGCGCGCAGAGGTGTTGGTGCTGGCATCATGGCGCTCTTTCATTTTTCCTGTTCTCTCCCCCTTCTCCCTCGCCCCGTTTACCCCCCTCCCGTCTCTCTGTATCCCCATCCCACCCCGGCTCATCAACCCCTGCCCACTGCCGGGGGGCGGCGGCAACGGCGGAGGGGTGGGGGGCACGTTGTGCTGCGGCTCGTCCCCTCCCTCTTTTGTTCTAGCCTCACCCGGCGGCCGAGCGGCCCCGGGCCCAGCTCCTCGGGGGAGGGCGGCACTCCCGACCCCGACCCTCCTCTCCCCGCCCCGACCCAGCAAGCGAGCACCCAGTGCTGAGCCCCGGCTGTGCGGAGCGCGAGGAAAGGGGAAATAAAAATAAATAAATAACAAGCATAGGAAAATAAAATAAAATAAAATAAAATAAAATAAAATAAAATAAAATAAAATAAAATAAAATAAAATAAAATAAAATAAAATAAAATAAAATAAAATAAAATAAAATAAAATAAAATAAAATCGCTCCGGCAGGAGGAGGCGAAGGCACCGGCGCCCACACCCTCCAGCCCCGGAGAGGCTCGGCCGCGGCCCCTCCGCCATCCGCGGGCACCGCGCTCCCGCCGCACGCCCTTCCCCGCCCCGCGAACAAAGGAGCGAGGGCAGCCGGGATCCGCTTACCGTTATGTGGGGGATGCTCTTCTTGCCCTGGTAAGACATGTTGGCTCTCGCTAGCGCCGGGCGCACGCAACACACCCGGAGTGCGACGGAAAAATATCGGTGTTAATAAGAGGAATAATAATAATGCAGAGCCCGGCTGGGTGATGGGGTGGGGCGGGGGCGACTCGGCAAAGCTGTGTAATGGAGGCAAAGTTTCCTCGCCCAGAAGGGGAAGGGGAGCCAGGCAAACCCGGCACCTTTTTTTCCGGCTGCAATAAAACAGGGATGCGGCTCCTGGGGAGAGGGGGGGGCGGCGAGCGCTGCCTCTCCCGGCGGCAGCAGCGCCCTCCCGGCTGCAGGTCGGAGCAGGATTCGCTCAGCTCAACCCAGGAAGCGTTTCCTTCCCTCCTGTCCCCCACCCCTACCCCGTCGGCCCCCCTTCCCAGCCCATCAATCCAGACGCAGCCTCCCTCCCGCCCGCAGCGGCGCTGGGAAACGCCGCCCGCCCAGCTCCGCCACCGCCTCGCTCGCACGTCGAGGCCACCGGCGGGGTGGGGACCAGAGTGTGACCCCCGGCTGTGGGTCCTACTGCGCAGCACGTGGCACTGACCCTGATGGCACTGCTGCGCTGTATTCTCAAGGCACCGCCCTGAGCTGTCCCCATGGCACTAATCCTGATGGTACTGCGTTGTGTGTCCTCAAGGCACTGCCCTGCTCTGTCCCCATAGTGCTGATCCTCATGGCACTGCTGTGGCGTATCCCCAGAGCACCACCCTGATCTGTCTCCATGGCACTGATGCTGATGGCACTGCTTTGCTGTGTCCCCATGGCACTTATTCTGATGGCACTGCTTTGCCATGTCCTCAAGGCACAGCCTTTCTCTGTCCCCATGGCACTTATCCTGATGGCACTGCTTTGCCGTGTCCTCAAGGCACTGTACTGCTCTGACCCCATAGCACTACCTGCTTTATCTCCGATGGCACTGACTCCAACGGCACTGCTCTGCTCTGCCCTCCTTGTCACTGTCCCAGTGCCACTCCCTTCTCTGCCCAGTCTCCAGGGAGCCCATGGGTGCTGGCACAGCACAGCATAGGTAGGCCAGGCCAGGTGGATGCTATGTCCGCAAGTGCTGCACAGGAGAAGTGGCTGATTGAAACCCTTCCATCTTTTCTGACTCACAAAGTGAATCCCTCCACCCAGGGTGTTTGATTAAGGTTCTATGCACAACTGCATAAAGCATGAAAGGCACTGCAAAGCTGCACCCAAGTTAATCTTCCCCCAGCAACAAGCAGCCAGAGGCTCTTAGCACACACACTCCTGCAACACATACAAAGATACAAGGCATTTCCCACTCAGGCCACATCCCTGACACATCTCCCCCAAAATCACCATTCGGAGCTTGCAAAAAGCTCCGGCTGTCTCTGTGCAGGAGTCAGGCACGTGGTTGCTGCTTACAGCGCATCTTCCCAAGCCAGTGACCAAATCTTGCCCACTTTACCCTCAACATCCTCCTCAGTCCCCAAAGACTAATCCAGAGCCATACAACTTTGCAAGTGCAGTGAAATGCAGGGAGGTAGCATGCAGTGTGCTCACTGAGTCCCAGACTGAACTAGGAATTGGGGAAGATGGGGAGGAGGCATCAGGGATGTTCCTGAAGGCTGGGGACATTCAAGGTATGCCATGTCCTTCCAGCATCCTGATTGATACCACACAGGGGTTCTAGTGAGCTGGGAAAGGGAAGACTGCACTGCAGCTGGCAACCTCTGCAGGCAACCCTGAGGTGGTTGCAGTGAAGCGACACCATCGCAGGTGCAGTGTCCCACCAAGCCCTGTCCCACCACAGCAGGCACCCATCGGGTTGCATAGGAGGATATGTGGCACCTGCACCCAACACCTAGACCAGGGAGGACCAGTGTCCCATTCATGCTCAAATTGAAGAGGGGGAGAAGAATAACACAAACTCTCATTTTAGCCTATGGTCAGAGCAGAGCAGAGCTTGGGCAGGCCACACAGCTTTCAGGGACATGACTGCAAGGCCACATTTCTTTCTAAGGGGAAATCAATGACAGCCCTGGTTCCCAGGAGAGCCAGTCGTCGTCCCCCCACCCCCGTCTGCATCCAGCCTGATTGCCACAAACAGGGGTAAGTTAGAAAAGCACATCTGGCAGGGGCCAGTCAGTCCCACCAGCTCCACTTTGTCCCTAAACCTACAACATGAGCCCAGGTTTCAGCCCCAGAGGACCGGGAACCGCCAGGCATTTCGGCTGATGCTGCCGCCTTACGCGCTCCCTGTCGGGAGACAATGAAGACGCATGTGGAGCCAGGGGGGAATGCGGGGCAGAGACGGGGCCGGGCCAGAGCCGGACTCTGTGCCTGGGACAGACTCCGCAGAGTTTGCCCGGCGAGCCCAGAAACGCAGCGGGGGTGCTTTGTTCCGGGGGGCGGCGGGGAGGGGGCCGGGGCTGCCCTCCAGCCCACCCGGCGCGAGCAGCTTTTTACCGGCAGGAAGGGAAACGGGAGAAAAAACCCTCATCGCCACCACTTACAAAGGAAAACGATTCCTGGGGTCAGGCAAGTGATATAGTTTAGGCGCCAGCCAGGCTCTTCCTACAGCATCACCACGCCGGGGAGGAGGGGGCCGTGCCTCCCCGACCTTCCGTGCCGAAACTGCCCGCGAAGGCGGTCCGCGGCCCCCATCACCGGCGAACGGGCTCTGCGGCACGGCTGGGCTCAGCACAGCACGGCTGGGCTCAGCTGGACTCAGCGCGGCTTGGCACGGCACAGCACAGTACAGCACAGCACGGTTCCGGTCCCGCTCACCTGCCCATTGTCCTGGCCCTGCAGCAGCTCTTTCCCCACGGGATATCTGATCTCCACGCCTGGGGTCTTGTCCTCCCGATCTCCCGGGGAGCTGATGACGGAGCCGGAGACCTCGCTGATGTCGCTGGCGGTCTCGCTGTAGTTGTCCCCTCCGTCCAGCATGTCGTGCCGGCTGCCGCTCCGCGGGGTCCGGGACCCCTTCTTCCCCACGCTGTAGGCGTCGAAGTCGATGGTTTTGTTCTCGTAGGCCCCTTCCACGGAGGCGAACATCCCGCCGTATTTCTGCCGCGGTGTCTGGGCTGTCGTACCCGGCCTAGCTAGATACACAGGCAGGTCATCTTCTTTATTCCAGTTCCTCTTTCTCTCGGCCATTCTCGCTGTCCGGATCTCTCCCTCCCTCCCTCTCTCTGCCTCCCACTTCTCTGCACCTTCTACTACCGGGATAGGCTGCTAGTGACCATAAAAATGAATGGATGGATGCAGCAGTGGCGTAGCTGGGTTGGCTGGTGGGATCTTTCCCGTAGAGGATGCAAACGTTAACCTTCCCCCACCCACCCCTGGAAAGAAAAAAAAAAAAAGAAAAATAAGAGAGAAAAAGAGAGGAAGAAATAAATCCAAGCGGGACTTAAAAATAGCCGTGTTAGTAAAGAGCACGTGAAAATAAAGTACAAAGAGCGGAGAGGAGAGGGTGGCAGAGGCAGGTGATTGGAAAGCCCTTGACGAATAGGAAGAGCAGCAGCAATTCCCAGAGCAAGGACCGCAGTGCACACGCTCCCCCGGTATAAAGAATGATCCGGGGGGCGGGAGGCAGGGGGAGGAGGGAGCCCTCTACATGTACACACAGCCGGTGCAAACGGGGAGCTTCCCGGCGGGCGGGCGCCAGTCACCTGCTGCTACGTGGCTTCGGGGAGGGGTGGGGGAGGGAGGGGGGACCGGGAGGAGAAGGAAAATCGATGGGAAAAAAAAGTCCCAAATCTCCCCAGCCCCCCCCCCCCCGAGCGAGTCGGAGGGAGTTTCTCCCACTTTGCACACTCGCACTGCCCCCGCCTCCCTCTCTCCGCAGGAGGAGGCTGCGGCGGTGCCCAGGCGGGGGGCGCGGCAGCCGCGGGGTGGGGGCGGGCTGGCTCCGCACTGCCCCTAGCAGTTCGGGGTCGGTCGGCGGCTGCAGGGGGAGCAGCGGGGAGAAGAGGAGGAGGGGTGGCCGGGGTGGGGGAGGAAGCACAACCAGCCCCGGGGCAGGGGGCCTGGCGGTGTCCTCTCCCTGCCGCAGCAGCTGGTGCCGGGGGAGGGGGGTTCGCTCCGCCCTGCCGCCCCCCTTCCCACCCCCCCCGCCGCGGTGGCTCTGCGAGAGCGTCCGACACCGCAGCGCGCCGCGCAGGCAGCAGGCACAACGGCAGCAGCCGGCCCTGACACGGAAGTGATCGCGCCGAACGCTGCCTGTGCCGCCGGCTCCGCCACCGACTCCGGGGCGTCCGCTCCGCGGAGCGCGGTGTCCGGTCCGCGGCGTCCAGCGCGACGCCCCGCAGAGAGCCCCGCGGAGCCGGGGGTGCCCACCGGGCCCGCCCGCGGAAGCCGGGGAGGCCGGCGCTCCCCCGCGGAGCTGTCCCTTCAGCACCCCCGGCAGGGCAGCCCGGCCGCTTTCGCTTTCTCAAAGGAGAGGACACCACAGGTTACCTTGGGACAGAGGGCTTCGTTTCACTGTGAGCGTTGCCAGTTCCCCAAATCAGGGAGGGTTTCTTAAAGCAGAATTGGAGAATGTGTTACCCTCGACTCTCTCCACAGCCCACTTTAGAAATTCCATCTTTACACCTCTACCCATCTTACAGTGACTGAGGAGATCGTCCACTATAAAAAAAAAGCTTGGACACCCCTCTCCCGACCATGCAGCCAATTTCAGACGATTCTGTCAGGCTTTGAATCATAGAATCTCTTGTTTGGAAAAGACCTTTGAGACCATCAAGTCCAACAACACCTCTCCACTATTAAACCATATCCCTAACTGCTTCATCTACACGTCTTTTAAACAACTCCAGGGATGGGGATTCAACCATCTTCCTGGACAGCCTGTTCCAGTGCCTGACAACCCAGCCAGTGAAGAAATTTTTCCCAATGTCTAATCTTAACCACCAGAAGTTACATAAGGGACATTTCTATTGCCTTCCTCTCTCTGCTCTACATGATCATTGTATCTCTGGCTGTGGTGTTCTCCTCCCCCCACAAAACCCCATCCTGTGAACTGATGATTTGGACCGTCTCCTGACATGTAAGAACCATTGATCCAAAAGCCCACAAGCTGGGACAGGCTCACGTTTCTCACTTCCTGAGCAGTGATCCAGCCCATATTATTCTGCTAATTCTCATTAATTCTATTAAATCAGCAAAAGTTGAATGACAGCTCCTCTACCAAGAGGAGCAAGAGCTCAGAAGTTACAGTCTACTTACCCTGTTGGCAGACCACATGGCCTCTTGCTCAAAATGGAGACTTTTTGGGTTGCTATCCAGGGATACCATTGTATTTACAACTATATTTCAGAGGCTCCACCACCATTTAGAGTTTAAAATAATTAAAATTATAAAGTTTTTAATTTAAAATATGCATACATTTAATATACAAAATTATACAAATTATACATTTAACTAACATAGAAAAATACATCTTGTTAACAAGATAAAATGTCAACATATCTTACATAATTCAAGTGAGAGTTACAAATCTGTGATAATCATCGAGTAGACTTTGTGACTTCATTACAATTCTGTATCCTCCCTAGTTACACTGAAAATTAATACATATGTACAGTTGATATCTATGACAAATAGTGGAAATCTTTGCTGAAAAGTTATAAGGTTTTAATGGAACAGATCAAAATGAGAGTGGCCTCTATCATACTACTGAAGATTCTCACTTACATGAGACCAATTTGACACCCAGTTACAGGGTGGTTATGGGTCAGAGTTTAAACTTTTTGCGTTTATTTACAAGCACCCCTCCCTCCACAGACTATCTGGTACACCTGGTTAATAAGTATCACACCATAAACTCCAGCCTTTTTGTGCATTCTTTGGCACCTCTTCAAATGGATCCCAATTTGTGGTGCTAACAACTGCACTTCATGACTTCTGATTACTATCCCA
This sequence comes from Dromococcyx pavoninus, assembly GCA_033558185.1. Classification (NCBI taxonomy): domain Eukaryota; kingdom Metazoa; phylum Chordata; class Aves; order Cuculiformes; family Neomorphidae; genus Dromococcyx; species Dromococcyx pavoninus. Next base: position 1,745,461 of record JAUMJL010000020.1, on the reverse strand, counting down.
CTGTTGGCTGTGCAAAAGAGTTACGTAGCTGCATGGCACTAGAGCTCAAAGTGCAAGATCTCCATATATTATTCATCACATATTTCTCATTTATTCCTCAGGAGGTGAGGAAATACCTTCATTTCAGTCAAACAAAGGTATGCAGTAAGTTTTTACTCCTCATTTAATTTACATGGTTTCTTTTTCCAAGTTCCAAACAAAACTAAAGAAGTGTAATCTATAAACGAGCTATAAAAATTAGTTCCATCCTGGGTCTTGACTTACATACCATGAGCCGTGTAATTATTTTCTTTGAACTATTTGTATGTTCTTTAAAACTTTCTTGTCATCACAGAGAGAAAAATAGCAGACCACCACCACTCTGATTTTCCAGTCCTCATTTTTTTCCCTTTTTTTTTTTTTGGTAGCTCTGTACCAACCAACTGGTCTTAATTCCTAAAAGACAAAATTGCTTCATGAGCTAAAAGCTCATTGAACTTTTCTTAAGATCTGCTTAGGACTATCACTGAGTATATGGATTGCCTCACATATAGGCCTTCTTCTTTGCACAAGAGTATTTTTCACCTGTTAACTATGTTTTCCCTCTTTAAAAAAGGTGAAATCACAATTCAGAGAGTAGAGAAATGTAGTTTTTCGGTGTCGGTTAGTGCACACAGCACAGTAACCTCTTACATGGGAATTCACATTTGGATATTCATAGTCCCATAGCAAGAGTCTATTTTACACAGAGAAACAATAGAGATTTGTACCAGAGATCCCAACAACCCCAAATGAAGACAGATCTCCACAACTACTAATCTCTCTTTTCCTCTCCTATGTGCATAGAAAACATTAAAGCATGATGCTTAAGTATATACCATGTGTGAGCATTTCTTAAGCCAAGTAGAAGCAAGCATGAAATCTTGGTCCCAGGAAAACCAGTGGAAATTTCTCAGTCACTTCAATGGTACAAGCATTTCATCCAGCACATTTAAATATTCTCCTTTTTCTTTTTTGGCTTTACCTGCAACTTGCAGCTTTCCTAGTTGTCAAATAACAGCTTATGTATGGATTCCAGTGGCAGAACTTAAGTTAGCTATATTTTTAATGCACATCCCGTGTAAGAAATAGTTTACTTTCTTTTCTAACATTTTTGGAGGGACAAAAATTCCTGTCTATAATCCCATGGCTACTAATTTCTAATGCAAATATATTTGGAGCCAAAGGCACAATATATTTTAAAGGAATTCTGCTAAAGCAAGAAAGAGGTTTGAACAAGTTTCTGTAATCCTAAGGTCTGTTCTCCTTCTGCCTCCTTAAGGCACTAAAGGATTTCCAAAGGATTAGTAGCAAAACCCAGCATGCACATGGCCCTCCACCCCCCTTTCAACCCACAACCACAGTATATTCAGATACTGAAATCCTTCATCTGCAAGTGAGAAACACGGGTAGATTTATGAAACACAGATCAGGGTTTCCACTTTTTAAAAGACCACAAGGACAAACTTCAGCCATGCCTTAGCAGGAGGTTTATCCTGGGAACTCAGCTGTGTATGTGAAATATTTCCTGGCAACTCTATTATTCTGAACGTAACATGATTATCATGCCAGAGTCAATCATTGTATTTCCAGCATTTGCCATCCATAGTGGTGTGAAGAACAGTATTTGGGATTTAGAGGTCTTATAACAAGCTGTGGAAATACTGTAAGCTGTATTTTCAATATCGTGCAATGCTCTATATAGTAGAATATATGTAAATATGTGAACTGTCACAGAAACCATATTTTCCATGTAACACTGCCCCTTTTGTCTATTTAGGGTGATAGAAGAAGATTGTATTTACTTACGTAGAACTTAGCAGCATCTTAATTTTGACTGTAAGGAATTTGGTCAAAGCAATATTGTGCATATCAAGCAACCAGAACAAAGTGCCCAATTTTGCATTCTGAGAGAGTTTAACACAAAACAGAAACACATAAAGTATCCCCTGGCACATTTACCATAGGTAGCACATTAAGTAAATTCTGCTTAGTGAAAGGAAGCTGAACAGACTCTAGACCACTAGACCACACTTCTCTTCACCATAAGGCAACTAGAAAATAATAGCTAGGCTCTCTGTCTCAGCTAGAAATCTCACACTGAAAATGTTACTGCTTTCTTGCAATGATTTGAGGTAAAGTTGGGATTTTAATTCCCAGTCCCCAGCTATTTGAAATCAACCCACTGGTCTATCAATTTAATTAATAAACAGGCTTTTCTTATATCGGTAAGACAATTTTCATATTAGAAGGTGGTGGAATTTAAAGGAGATCAATGTGGTATAAACCACAAAGAATTATGTATGTTCTATATTCCTTATGCTAATCGTTTTAAAATGAAACCAAATGGCAGAAAACCTAAGATGTTACAAAATGGACACGTTCATTACCAACATTCATAATTTATGGTGGGATATTATGCATAAACACTAGGAAAGAGGCACAATGTTTTAGTTCTACACAAGTAAAAAGTAGCGTTTAATTGCATCAGTATTGTGGAAATTATGTATGTTTTCAGGTATGCAAATGGATAGAAACCTACACATGTCATTGCTTTATTTTAAGAACTTGTAGTTAAGCTTCAAGTGTTACCATGCCAACATGTGATCTTGTTACTAATCATAATCTAGAAATGCACATTACATTAGTCTGATTTGGGATTCCACAGTTTATTATCCTTCTGCCTCCTTTCAAAGGATATCTGGAATTACCAGGTGACAAGTCATTGTAAAGATGGCACATTCTAGCAGTTAGCTCAACATTTTTTTTTAAAAAAAAGGAATACAGGTTATGAAACAGAGTCCCTACAGCTGCTCCCACTCAGGCCTACAGGAGTATTGACACTGACTTCAACAGAGCTCTGTGCCTTTAGTTAGAGAAGGAATGGGTGTACACATATGATCCCTTATGCACGACCCTCATGCCTGCACTCACATCTTCTTCCCTTCACAAACAACTACTCAGATACTTATATTAGGACTTATGGGTACATAACTCCCTGTTGTACCCTGTGCTTGCAAAATGTGTTTGCATCACATATATTATTACCAACCAGTGTGCACAAATCCACTTATTTCAGGAAAAGCACGTATGAACAAAAACACCTTATCCGAAAGTTAAATTCAGTGTGGCCTATTCATGTGGTTGAAATAATCAACCCAAGTTACTAGGACACAGCACTTTGATGTTCTGAGTGCCTCTCAGCACACACAAAGTACATTCCCAACTCCTACTTACCTTTGTAAAAATTGAGTTGTATCTCATTCCCTAGACAATTTGTACCCCGCAGTACGACATCCTCAGAAATACTAAACATCCTAACTCAGATCAAAGCCTCTTTCAGGAATGCTTAAGGCCTTATGAGGCTGAAGATATTACGTGCCCACATAAGCAGACCCATGAAGACTGACATCTGTGCTTAACTTGATAATTTCTATAAAATGCAAATGCAGAGATCCCAAGAAAGCAAAACAGAACAAAACCCCAAACCGCACATGAGGTTGGCCCACATGGCCAGCTTCCACGGCAGGATGTGGCTAAAACATGGCAGAGAGTAACTCAGGGCAACTTCACAGTTTTTCCTGTAATGAAGCAGCCGTGGTCACCACCAGGTCAAAGCACCTTCCAGCATGTCTTCAGAACAGTATTGCTTCTTCTGAGTGACTGATACATTCTTTCCTGGATAAAAGGAAGGAGCAAAAGAAAAGGGGGGGGGGGAAGAGACAAAAGTATCAGATAGATACCTGGATTATCACAACTTAAGGAATCATGTGTTATTCATTCAAGGCCAAAATAAAGCATTTGGGGAGAAGCGTGTCTACGTGCTTCCATACAAACACAACATAATAGCAGTGTCAAGAGAACACATTGATTTACTGATTTTAAGATGAAAAGCACACACCACAATTTTCCCTTTTGCTACTCCTTCTTGTAAACAACTTCCTGTTATCCATTTATCAATATGGGAAAGAACATTCCCTGCCGTCTTCCCAACACCGTTTCATAATCTCCTTGGCAAGAATCTACAAAAGCAGTCTTGTGGATAAAGTTCATCCCAGGGATGACATCCATCACAAATCCAACCTTCCAAGTAAGTTTTATTTCTATGCCTCTTCCCTGAGCAATATTCCTCATTTGAATTCTCCCTCAGATATTAAGTTTCAAAACCTGCAAAATATTGTATCTGGCTTTTCAATTTGCACTGAGGCTGTCATTATTGCTGTTAAATATCACCATGATGTACTGCCTGAATACTTAACTCTGGCTAAAAGTTGATATCTACTGGAGAAACATATATCTTAGTATATCAGGAGTACAGGAAATGGTAATAACATACAACATTTTTAAAAAGTGGCATATAATAATTTTTATTGTAATAACCAACAGGTGATAATAATTAACTGCCATTACTAAAACACGTCCCATCCACCTGCATGCCCCCTAAAAGAGAAAAATTAAAACCTGTGAAAGAAGAGAGCCTTTATGGCTTGTACGCTAGGATGGAAAGGTTTTTTTCAAGCATGAAGAACAGAATTGAAAAAAAATCATGCAGAGTGAGGCAGAGTAATAAAGGGGAAGCCATTATTTCTGAAGAAGCAGCTAGATGGGATATTGTAGGGACTCGAAATCAATGAAGTATGCAAAAGTCAATAACAGAGCCAAGAGAGTGCCAGTTGGTCAGAAGCACATCTACGAGTCCTAGCAGTAAAGAGACTTTTAGGGCGCTTCCTTCTTATGTTGGGGATTCCAGAAGTGAGCACAGCACTCCAGGTAGGGTCTCACAGGAGAGGAGTAGAGGGCAGAATCTCCTCCCTGGCCCTGCTGTCCACTCTGCTTTTGAGGCAGCCCAGGACACCATTGGCCTTCTGGGCTGTGAGCGCACTTTGCTGGCTCACATCGAGCTTCTCATCAAGCAGCACCCCCAAGTCCTTCTCTGCAGGGCAGCTCTCAATCACAACATCCTCCATCCTCTATTGATAGTGGGGGTTGTCCCTACCCAGGTGTAGGACCTTGCACTCGGCCTTGTTCAGCCTCATGACGTTCACGCATGTCTACTTTTCCAGCTTGTGCAGGTCCCTCTGGATGACATCACGACCTTCTGGTATGAGCACTGCCCCACTCAGCTTGGAGTCATCTGCAGACTTTCTGAGGGTGTACTCGATCCCACTACCTATATCATTAATGATATAGATAAATAGCAACCTATTCATTTTCTAAATAAAAAAAAAATCTGATTACTTGCAAGTAGAAAAGCTTGCAAAAAAGAAAGTTGTTGCAAGAAAGGACCTCAAAAAAGGAAATATTGCAAAGCTGTAAATTTCCGTAATACATATGGGATCCCTCAGCAGTTTTGTAGAGAATCATTGTATAACCAACAGCATACTGATCTTTGCAAAAAAACATTTGATTTCTGTGTTTGGAAAAAAGAAAATCAAATAGTATTCAGTATAGTCTTCTCATTCACAAATTGCTGCTTATAAAATTCATTTCTAATTGATGGATTAACACAGGAACTGAACTCAAGAGATGTGAATCTCATTAAACTCTAAATGAAGACATATTGATCCCACTTAGAACCAAAGGCCAACAGAGCTTGCCTGTATCTCAGAGGAGAAAGCTGTACCAATTGTATCCCTGGAAAAAAAAATCCAACCAACCATGGATTTTGAAAACTACCAATAAATTATATTTTCTTCTGTTGGAAAATTAAATTATGGTATTCTATGTTTTTGCCCTTAATAAATATATCACATACTAAACAATGTTACATTTATAGATCTGATTCAATACCGCTGCACTACATTTATGCCAGCTTGTTTCTTACGAAACCAATGTAGTATCTCTGGTAAAATGAATCCCTGCAGTGATGAATGAAGTTTGTCTGAGCCGTACTCTATGCAAAATACATTAATTTCTTTAACAGTTCAATCCACAATACAGACAAAATACAACCTGCAAGCAGTGCTGCTATTTGATGTCACAGAACTCTTCAGAAAAATGTCACACACACTCATTTTCATGCTGTTTAGAGAAGAACAATTTAAGAGCCTTAATTAGGGTTGAGTAACCACAGTGAACAGGAGTTGCAAGTGTGAATCTTACAAATATGCATGGACAGTTGAATTAATTGCTGTGTGGAGCACCATTCTGGAAGTTTATATCTTCTGTTAATGGCCTATCAATATATATAGAAATAATGTATTTACTCTCAAAAATGTCTTCTGAAATTATATCCTTGCAATCCTTTGCATCTTTCAGATGCAAATGCTTATGGAAGAATCCCAAAGTCTAACTTCCTGCTCATCAAATATTCCACAACTTTGCAGGCAGGCAGCAATAACGTATCCACTGATGGGATCAATCACTAACTCAAAATCTTGAAAACACAGCCAAAGAAAGCCAGCTTGCCAAGAAGCTTAGGGTGAAACATGTTGATATGAAGCAGTCCAACAATTTAAAATGACAAACTAGGAAACCTCAAAGTCTGATCACAGATTGTTGAGAACACATAAAAAAAAGGAAACACCAGCTGGATTTTTTTTTTATGATGGAGTTCACTCAGTGCTAGTACTAATTAAAGAGTGGCCCTTTTCCAATTTAAAATAGGAAACAATTAAAACACTCTTGTATGCAAAGCATCTTCCACAGGACCCCTTTTGCTTCAGTCATTCCATTTGTCTGTACAGGCAACACCACATTTATATACCCCAGTGCTTTTACTAGCCTTGAAAACCTAAGGGCACATATTAAATATAGGGTCTTTTTGTCCTAAGGTGAATTGAGGACGTGAGCTTAGTGTTATTTGCATCTCTCCCATTAAGACAGTTATAATGGATTTAAATGTGTTAACTTCACACTACAGAGACAATAACAGCATTACAGGTCCAAGTACAAAAACAGTGTGGTACCTTCTATATACCAGACATATTGTTTCTGAGAAACATCTCAAAACAATAAAGCAACTCAATACAATGATAAACCAAATTCCAGAATATTATCTTGTCAAGTCAAAAATGGAGACAATCCCTATCATGTGCATGTTTCACCGACCTTAGTTAAATAAGTGAGCATTATTAAAAGTTACCAACAGCAACAGACAGTAGCAACCAGAAATGTTTCACATCTAATGTACCTCACTGTCTGCTTTGGTGCCATAATACATCCAGTTGCAACTGGAACATTCCAGTGCTGAATATGCAACAGCCAGACTCAGAGCAGTCCCACAGCTCCAAAAAAATATGCAGTAGAAACATGTTTCACTTGGATATTTCTCAGCCTTTTGGGCTGGTGGGCCATTCCTTTCACTTTCTCAGAGAGGTATCCTTAATATCAAAATCTTAGTGATCATAGAATCATAGAATTACCCAAGTTGGAAGGGACCCAAAAGGATTATTGAGTCCAGCTGCTGACCCTACATAGCACAACCCCACAGTGTGAGACTGAGGGCATTGTCCAAGTGCTGCTGGAATGCTGGCAGGCTCGGTGCCATGACTGCTTCCCCGGGAAGCTGTGCCAGTGCTCCACCACCTGCTGGTGAAAAACCTCTTCCTAATATCCAGTCTAAACCTCCCCTGGCACATCTTCCTGCCATTCCCTCTAGTCCTATCATAGGTTGCAAGACAGAAGAGATCAGCACCTGATAAAGTTCTGTTGGTAATGTGAAATATCAGTTTCACAGACAAGTTGTAGAACAGCACAGGTAACAGTCAAGAATCCTGTAAAAACACACTTCATTTGCTCAGTTTGATTCAACATCCTTTCAGCAACGCATCGCAAGCTGGGCTAACAGACCTGTGCCTCAGAGCAGTGCCCTGATCTGTGGGGGATGCTGGGGAAGACAAGGTATGTACAACCATGAGAATCTGAAAGACCTGCTAGTGTAGAAGAGCACAAATTGTGAGAAGGATAACACAAGTTCCTTGGAAGTAGAAGCCATTTGAGCCCTTTGGCCTCTGAGGCATTCTATCTCTTTACCAGATGATGTTCCCAGGCAGTCCTATTCACATTTACATGGGTAAAGACTGCCCAGAAGACCAAGGTTTGCATTCATCTAAAGCACAGCAACCTTTGGGCCAAAGAGTCTTTGTGCTGGCCACAGCAGTGATGCCTGCAAGTATGGACCAGCCCTTTGTCCTTCAGGAATTTTAATGATCTGAAAAGCACTACAAATGTCCTACAGAAAACCATTCATTTAAATTATTTGACTTAGGGGAAGGCACAGGCATTTTTTTTTTAAAAAGTCAAGGTCATTAAGAATAGCTCACTCAATACCAGACAAGGTTTTATGACTCATTGGAGACTGGGAAAATCAGCAGCAACACTGCATATTTAGAATATAATGTTTAGTCACCGAAGACACTTCCAGAGTTATTGCCTCCTCCTCAGACACATTTTTTTTAATTGCAGCAACAGAGCAGCAGCAGTAACAAAGAAATATCTTCCCTGCAAATGCACAGTCATAAAAGAGCTGATCAGCAGGTTTGCCTTTCTGCTGTCAGTCTAAGAAAAATAGGCAAGTGAATGCACATTTCAACAAGTCATTTTGGTACCTTAGTACCCCTCCAACGATGCAGGGAAAAATTATCTATGTGCATTCAGAGCAGTTAAGGAAGCATCTGAGGAAGAGGCTTTCTAGATGCTCTGCACCCCATAGCAAAAGCTTAGGAAGACAGGAGCACGGGAGTATTTGAACTTTTCTAGTTTGTTTTGTTTTCCTTGTCTGATCTTTACAAAGGTCTCTTAAAAGTCAGAATAACTGCTCAGGTTAGATTTTTTTTGTCTTTTTAAGTTGAAATCAAAGCAGTATCACTACAAGTCTGTGAACAAATCGCAGGCTTTCTGTGGTTAATTCCTCACCCATTTCCCAGATCAACCTACAGCAGAGGCAGAGTTGTGTGTCCACCTGCACAGAGACAGGGAAGCAGAGTGGTTGTCAGAGCACTAGGGGGGTGGTAGCCTTGAACACCCACAGCAGAGCCAGGCAGTCCACTCATCACCTGGAAAGCCTCCAGACCAACAGTGAATTTTGATCAGAGGTATCAGTCTAAAGTCTGTGGAGTTTAATAACTGCAACATATTTTTACTGCAACATATTTTAACACCCACTAACAGTAAAAGTCTGAATGGTTTTATCCCAAATTTAAGTACTTTAAAATTATTAATAAAAACCAAAACATTTGCTATTCCCATCAATATTTACAGAGGCAAAGCAAGTTTCCCTGGTCCAGCTTTACCCCTTGGTGGAGGATTCAGCATACAGCATATGACCTACATAGCAGGAAGTCAAACTTTGTTATAATCCTGTCCCCCTGAGCACTGAAAAATTTGGAAATCAGACAAGATGAACGCAGTGGCCCAGATTCTCTCTGTCATTTGGGCAGTTTTGCATTGCATCATTAGTCCGCATTCACCCTGCAGGGGTCACAGTCATGACAGAGAGCCTCAAGGCCTGTTGTATTAACATCTTCCTGCTCTATGGCTAGAAAATCCAAGAGCAAGCTCACATTTCAGGGACACCCAGCTGCTGAAATGTCACTCTAGCTGTAGATTATAAGTGTAAATTACAGTAACAATTAGGCTGCTATAACTTACATTGGAAATATCTGTATTGTTTTTTAAGTTCATGCTTGGGACACACATGTGCCTGGACAATTCTGCTGTCCACACTATTTGGACCAATATCTCTACTCAGACACACACATCAAGGTCAATCATAAAGCAAGCAGGGTGCCAACAAGTATTTCATCTGTGTTTCCAGTACCATCATATAAGCTACTATGCCAGTCAAGAGCCTTCCTAAAATAACCATGTCCTCCAATACCATTAGGACATTGGCATTTGTAGGCCATCTAACTACAGACAGCCTAGTGCATTGTGAGAGCTGCAGCTGACCCACATCCCAACTACAGAGGTACCAGGATGGTGTAAATATCTCTTCGTCATCTCTTCTGCCTCATTGAACTTTGCACCTATTATATCTAAAGTAAGGGGATGCAGTACCTCAAGGATCAGGCTCTCATATGCTAGGGCTTCTGCAAGGGATTACTAAAAGTGGTCAGAAACATTTTGCATGGAACATTAGATTTTGATGAGCCTGCAGGAATCACGCCTGATTTCATGCCAGGTCCTCTTCCCTGTACTTCAACAGTACTCCTGGCAGGTTGACAGGGAGTGGGAGTTTGAAAGAAGTTATTGCTCCAGGATTGTCTCAGAGATTGCAGAGCTCCTAAGCTGCTGGCTCCTCTACAGATCTCATTAGGCAGGATGCCAAGAAACTCAGGGCAGAGTATCCTTGCTCATAAACTTCAAGCCTGCCAGCTCTCTGTTAGCCCACCAAGCAGAAAGGCAAGAAGTAAGAGTCTGGAAGTTCTGGAAATGTGCAACTCCTTGGCATCCTAGGCAGCCACAGGATCCAGACAGACTGCCTTGAGCTGGGGACTCCAGAGCTTCTGATGCCTCTTGTTCCAGGCTTCGTTAACTTTGGACTAGGTGATCATTGTAGGTCCCTTCCAACTGAAAATATCCTAATCTAGTCTAGTCTAGTCTACTCCATTCTATTCATTAAAAATTGAAAAAATGTTTCTTTTCATTTCAAATCAGAAAAGAAATCAAATAAAAAAGATCTATCAAAACCTTCTGCAGAAACGGCATAATCTTTTTCCATGTTGTCCCACTTAAATACTGGGCTGTTACGGCTGGTGTGCAACACACCTTGTGGTCCCATTTCCTAAACGTATAGATTGTACCATTACTCAGCAAACTGATCTTCCATCACATTTGTTGCCTTCTCACCCTCCCTCTTTATCCCAGGTATTCATGTCCTTCCTATTTTATTTTCAAAAGCAAGCCCTTTAGAGAACAATGTTTTGTGGGGGTTTTGCCTTTAAACATACCTGTACAGCCATACAGCTCCAGAGAAAGCAAGCAGAAAGCAATAAAACTTAAACCCCCACTAATTTCCTATCTTCATCTTGGCTAAATTGGATTTATTTTTCTCTAACTCCTATTACCACAAAGCTCTATATGCAGGTCAGCAGGCTTATGTAACAGTGATGCATCTGGCTCTCTGTCCCAAATAAGTAAGACAGAATATGCTGTGACTGCTACATAACCTTGTGTGCTGTTCATCAAAGGCTCATATCCATCTTTTTTTTTTTTCTGTTAAAGGAGATCCCCTGAAATCTCATCATTCAGTTTTCCAAAGAGCTGTAAATGTTACATGTTGTCAGCCTGATGCTTATGATCAGGCACACTGGACTATTATCACAAAGCTTTCTTTTTTTACACTAGTTCCCACCAATTCAAGTGCAATTCTGTTTCTGGAAGACAAGAGTTTGAGTTAATTCATATTAGTTATAATATACTGTTTTCAGTTCAGTTGTTAACTTGTGAGTTCACTCCATCACATTTTCTTACTGCTGCTTCTTGCTATGTCTTTTCCTTTGACCTTTTCCATTCTGTCACACATCCACCAGTCATCCCTGTGAAATGGTGATGGCGATAGTCTTCATACATGTCCACAGGACACAGCATGGAGGAGACTCTGTCCAGACTTGAATGTTGTAAAAATCTTGTCTCCATTAAAACTAGGTTAAGATATTGTGAAGAGAAGGGGATACAAGTCAACAGCAGGTGACCACCTCTCACACTGAAATGAAGTGTGCATAAATCCATGACATACGCTCATACTCGAGAACAACAGATCTGACCTACTACAGTAGGCACCATAATATGTTTTATTCAGGTATCAAATACATGTAGACATCTATGCAAATCCCAGTTCTAGACCAAGAAGGTAACTCTAAATTGTTAACTCCAGTCTCCAACTGTCATTTCTATAAATATTCTAGTACAGTTAAATGCAAGGTGATGCAGTAAGAACAAGGTATGCATCCCATCTCTGCAGAACAGTAGACCATGTCCAGTTCTAACTGATAAGTCAGCACGACCAGCAAGTACAAACCAGAAAGACCAAACAGCACTTGGCAAGCTGATTGAACCAAGCTGATTGACAGACAAGCCTTTGACTTTTCTCAGGAGTACCTAAGCTGAATAGCATGTGTGAAGTAGGATTTCCCCAGCATTATTCCCAAGTTTGTTACTTCTCAGAAATGGTCCCTTCTCTAGGTAGGGCTTCGCATTTTTTTTTTTTTTTCATTTGATTCCATTTTTGCCACAAACTAAAAACTAACAGTAGGCCAGGACAATAATTCTATACCAATTTCACCAAAACCAGTGGTTTTATGTGCAGATGGCTCTAAAACTTCAAAATTCACATCTGTAATAAGATCCAGAGCATGGCCTAAGTTCATCCACAAAGCGGGCTCACCCACTGAGGAATTTCATGCTCTTTTAATATATGTCGTGCTATACTAAGACCAGTTAATCAACACTATCTATTCTGAAACCAAGAAAAAAGAATCTGAATGTCTATCACACTCCATCAGCTTTCCCCACTCACTTTAAGCAATTAGTTTCAAAGACTTCCTGACTAATTTACATAAAATATGTAAACATGTCCTTTCCTCCTACACCTTGTTAATGCATTAGAGTATAATTTTATAAGGAGTTCCTGGAGATCACCAGTGGCAGACAGGTATTAGAGATGACACTGTGCCTGGAGCACGCAGTCCCAGGAATTTATGAGGGCAGCAATTTTCTGTTTCATGTCATCACTTCAGTGGACTTAAATGTCTGTGGAAGAAGAATACTATTTACTGTCGTAGATCCTCTGGATCTGTCTGCAGAGAGAAGACTATGGATGCAGATAAGCTCTGCATTTTTAAGCTCTGTTTTGAATAGGTGAATGAGAAAAGAACAGCTAGCAATAGACATAAAGCTGCAGTTGAAAGATCAGCAGAACTCACTAGAAAACCTCTGGAAGAGTGAAATTCAATCATTTGCCAAGGGCCAAGCAGGTGGAATGATCTGTCTGGATAAGATTTGAGGGAAGGTCTTCTTATGGCCAAAATCATTGGTTACTAGGTGGTTTCAGCCAGGACTTCAGCTGGCATAACTTCAGGAGCTCATTCTAGACTGATGGTTTAAGCAGGTGGTGATGTATTTGTGGCTTTCAGTTAACAACTTGGTCTTGCAAACTGTCCTAATACAGATCTGTTCAAGAGTGTTGGAGTGGAAAAAGCGTATTCAGGAGGCTTATAAGATTAAGCTCAAAGTACTAGGACACAACAGTTCTGTTGGCAATAAGCTACTGTAAACAGTTGCATGAGCTGAAGAAAAGCAAGAGCAATAGTTCCAAGTGTCTGCTTTTAGCATTATATTTACAGTTTTTCCCTGACTGTGCATATATTAAGCAGATTGCAAGCTTGTAGTGAGTGGAGGGAACAATCTGGCTATTTATAAGGCAGTTAACCTTTAGGAATGACCTTTGTTTTAACGTTAAACTTGTCTCCTTCATGTTCAGAAGACCAGCGTTTTCATTGCTTGGAAAAATGAGAAAATATTCCATAATTATCTGTGAAGATAATCAGAAAGATTTCAGCCTTGCACTCTGAAAGATCTTGGCTGATACAGACTGTATAAAGACAGAATCAATGCAATCCTGAGACTGTGACAAAGCACAGACAGTGGCAGAGGGAAGCGACTCTGGAGCACATGCCAGGATGGGGGAGAAAAACAGTTTTATAAAATGTTTTTGTGACAAAATGATTTTTCTGTGGAGAATATTCCCATTAATTTTCTTCTAATCAAAACAAAAATACCGCACCTATCTTTGTCCAGAAGTTACCTGACAGTATCAATTAACAGCTGGGCTCCCCAGCCAGATCATTTATCTAGTATTAACCCAGGACCAAGAAACTAGAAACAATTGTTGCTGTGACACCATTTTTCTGATCTTACTTCAGTGTTTTCTTGTTTCCAGGGCAACTCACGAAACTCATGTAAGAAAATCCCTGTCATAATTGAGAAAGTAGATTTTTATTTTTAGATTTGGTTAACCCATCCATTAAGAAAAGGAAACAAAATCAAATGAAATTGAGAGCTGCAGTAACACTGCTGTAGGATAAATTCAACATTGTCATTGCCTATGTCTGCGGAAACAACTAACTAGAAGTAGAAGATGCTTTTTTATGGAGGTCCTGGACTGATTTACTTAGGGTACTTTGTGTCTTAACAAGCTATATCAAAAAATATTTCAACATATTGTAACTACTATACCTTCATTATGCCTCCTTTAATTTTCTCAGCTGATTCAAAATTAATTTTCCGATAGAACACCAGGGGAGCCAGAATCTGTCTTCCATTCACTTTTAAAGACAAAGACACAATGAAGCAACCTTCAGTTTTCTCCAGAGAGAATATGTGATAGTCCCAAATTAGACACTAACACCATGAATTATTCAAAAAATCACAGTGGGTAATAACAAACATTTTGTTAGGTGTAATGATACAGCCTAAACATGAAAAAAATATAGGAGCATAATTAACAACTAGAAAAGCAGAGTTCAATTAAATAGCAATACCATGTTGCTTTTGTACTTCATTGGCAAATGCTTCATATCACTAACCTCAGTCTTTAGTAGTGATGAACTGTTCTAGTCCCAGAAGACATAAAGCCTTAGGTATTCCCTCTTGCTCCATGGGAAGGCAGACCCAGAGGTCTGTAAGGAGACCAACTACAATGAGTTTCACTTCACTTCAGCAAACAGGAGACAAGACACAACTCTCCATCTGCCTCCAGTTTCCTTGTTCTCATTGGGTATATTTGGAGAGGAGTTTGAGGCAGGTCATTCTACTCTCCCCCAGCACATTTTTCCAGAATAATCTCGCCCCAGCTAACTAGTGTTCACTACACTAGTTCATCAATAATTTCAGTCCTATTTTCTAAATGTGAAAAATGAGGTCTGGAGTTTAAGAAATATGCCTTCTCTTCTCCAGGCTGAACAACCCCACCTCTCTTAGACTTTCCTCACAGGAGAGGTGTTCCATCCCTCTGATCAGCTTTGTTGCCCTCCTCTGGACCTGCTCCAGCAGGTCCATGTCTTTCCTGTGCTGACGGCTCCAGAGCTGGGCATAGGTGGGGTCTCACCAGAGTGGAGCAGAGGTGCAGAATCCCCTCCCTCGACAACCTGCCCACACTTGTTTTGAAGCATCCCAGGACATGGTTGGCCTTCTGGGCTGCGAGCACGCATTGCTGGCTCATGTCCAGCTTGTCATCCACCAGTATCCCCATGTCCTTCTCCTCAGGGCTGCTCTCAATCCTTTCATCCTTGAGCTTGTATTGGTATTGGGGGTTGCCCCAACTCAGGTACAGATCCCTCCTTCCTCTATCTTATGAAATATAAATTATATCACAAAAAAAACAGACCTTCATGCTATGTCTTCTGAGGATTCATCAACAGCACAGAGATGCAACCAGTTCACTCCTTCAGTGAAGGGCAGCTTTACCAGCCACTGCCTCTTCCTTGGCTCAAATCTGTTTGCAGGCAGCTATGAGGAAGCTATGCTTTCTCTCTATTCAAATGTCAAGCCAGCATTTAACTTGCAGTACCAACCACCAGAGACAAAGGTCAGTTCTCCCAGTCATTTTAGCCAAAAAAGCTGGAAGGAGATTGTCACAGCTAACTGGCATTCTGCATCCCACATATTTGCTTAGCTGCTGGCAGTTACGTGGCTGATTATCCTGAAATTCCATAGACTTGAGCCTGAGAAAGGGCACCAAGCTGATAAAGACTGACACCACACAACTTCCAGGTACACTCACCTCATCAATATTTCCTACCGAGGCATTACATTTTGATTGTTTGCTTCAAAATATGTAAACCACTGTCTTTTGGGGAAGCAAAAAAAAAAACCCAGACACATTCCTTCAAACTTGCTTCATCATTGGCCAAGGCATTTAAGCACAGAGTTGGGCATTCAGTTACCTATCTGATTTTGGTGCCTGACTGGTTGAGTATATGGGCCATGCCTATCCTCATCACTGTAGACTGAACCTTGAAATGTGCTCAGCAGTGCTTTGCCTATGGCTATCTTTCCATAAAACTAATACACACAAGAGACTCCATGACAGTCAATATATCTATCTCATCTCTGACAGGAAGAAGAATAACGTGGATACTCCTCTGATCCTTCAAACTCTTGGTTGCACAAGAAACAAGCAGTATGAATAGAAGCTTTTCAGAGGCAGAACCCGTTTTATCAGCAGAGAGTACAGACTAGAGGGAAGTATTGGGAGAATTTATATTTCGAAGTCTAATGTTATTCAGTCTGCTCTTGAGATGCCTAGGTGAGTGTTAGCTGCAAGGGTTAACTGCTCTACTTCTCTCCAACTTTTCTGGCAGCAGCAAAGATTATGAATTGAACCAAATACAAACGTGAGCAAATTACAAGTATCCAACCATCCCCTGTGTCCCACTGACAAGAAGGAAGCACCTTTTCTGTCAAGTTCTTTCCTCTCTAGTTACATCATAAAATTAGGATAGAGTATTCCAATTTACTAAACTACTTCTGTCAAAGATTCAAAACCAGCAAATGCTGTCTTATTAGCTGCCCTGCAGCTGTGTGAAACATAAAACAACCAGCTACTGCAAAAGTCATCTCTAGCCTGTGACCTGGAGGAGTGGGTACAAGTTTTTGTCAAGAAACTGCATGCCATGCCTTCTAGACCTTCCCTCTTCTCCAGAAGAGAGCTCATTTCATAACCAAACCTTTTAGTTGGTTCTGGAGCACAAACAAAAACACCTTTGTGCTAAAAAAGGAGGGAAAGAAAGCATTACAAATGGAATTGCTGATGCAGAATCAATCTTTCTATTTTTCCCCCTGCAGAAAGCTGTCAGGACGGCAGCAGCCTCTTGCAGGGAGCAGGATGACAGTCTCGACAAAGCAAGCCACAAAACTGATCTGGCTTTTCAGGGCTAGACAAAAAGGAAAAGAGCTGGGACCCGTCTAAAGCAATGAGAGGTTTCCTTTGTGGGACTGAAGGCTGAACGAAGACTCACAAGAGACTACAACTTTAAGTCTTTCTTTCACTTCACTGGTTTAGGCTTGAATGTTATTTCAAAGGCTTAGCCAGCAACTTCAGTTGGTAGCATAGTTGAGCTGTGGCTGCAGCAGTATTTTTAGGCTTGGTTTCCAATGGAAACAGAGCATTCATTACTACTGTGCCTCTCTGTACCTGCATCCCTGCACTACTTTTTCACCCAGCGGTCATATTTAACTAAAACCAACTTAAGGAAAAAGCCTCAAACTTCCTACAAGTTTCTGAGAGATCAGAGGCCTGGTAAAACAAAGCAACACCCACAATAAGCTTCCTCACTTCCGTAAAAAATACATAAATTAGGATTTTTCCCCCTGTAGAGTTTGCATGAGTCCTCTGTGTACCCAAATACTGAAAAGCTTCAGCTGGGGCTCAAGTCCCTGGAGCAACCGTCAGAAATAGCCAACTCATGGGAAAATCTGATTCAGAAATCTGCTGCTTCTTCCCACTTACAGCTTTTCATTCCTTTATCATAGGGACAAGTCCCCCTGACGGACAGGCACCAGCATCAAATGATGCCTAACTGCTGTGCAATCTCGTCTTTTCTCCTATAACACGAAGTTGCTGAGTCCTCACCAGTCCCAGGCTGTGTGCTTCAACAACATGGGCTTCCCTCAGCTTCACAGAAACCACCATTTCTTGGTTTTCAAAATACCTAAACTCTATCTGTCTCCCAAGGGCAAGTTCACACACAGGACCCATAGCAGACTGTCTTTTGGCAGTGTGATTACAGACTGCAGCAAGTGGAACCATGTACGAGAATGCACAGGCTTTCCCAGTCACTACCACCTCTGTAATCACTAACCTCTTCCACACAAAATTGGCTTAGAGTGCCAGTCTTTCTCCTACTTCACAAGTCAAGAGCCTAATCCACGCATGGCTAAGTGCTCATTCAATGGACCCAGGCATTACATCATTAATCAGGGTGCTGGTTGCAAGCAGCCCTCAATTATTTTATTTATCTAGATAACCAGATCCTTCACTGTCTTTACATTGGTAATGCAAGGTTACTATAGCAACCTCTGAGAGACTTGCATAACCAAGATAGCAGAGAAGAACTGATAGCTGAATTAATGTATTTACAGCCTTGAACAGGAAACTTTAAAGATTAAAGATTAATGGCCTATGAAATTCATATATACTCCACTCATGATGTTACATTTATCCCATTTCATCTCCTTTTCAAAACACATTTATCTTTAAGTGCTAGAGGATGTGATACAATGTATTGAGACACAAGTATTGAAACTCACTGTTTATTTTGTATTTTCAGTTTAGCACCCAATTAAACCACTTCATAAAATCCAAAGATCAAAGTACATTTTACAGTATGGTTGACCAATCTATAAGCATCTTGTAGAAGATAGAGTTCTTAACCAGATTTGCAGTATATATATTTTTTCACAATATTTAAAATAACTAAATTCAGAACTAGCAAACCGGTTTATGGTCTATTAAGCGCAGAGATCACATTCCCCTTCAATTTGCTTTTTATTTTCCTGTACTCGAGTGGTTCTTTTTAAGAAGTCATGAGCTTTCATTCAACTGGAGACTTGTTTGCTACCAGTCTACTGCAAGTTCATAACACATAACACATTGCTTGACCATTCTTCAGCAGACAAGAAAAGACATTGCTGCTGAATGCAAAACTGGATGAAAGTTGCTTACACAACCAGGACTGTGCCATGAAGAAGATGTATGTGGAGGGAGTTACTGGGGAACTGAAGCATTTTTTTTTTCCTTTTCTTTTACTGGAATGTGATTCAAAGTACAGGTTCAGCTGCCATAAGAATATCAACCAGCAAACCTAGTTTTAGTCTGCATTTCCTTCATTACTACTACATAAACTGCCTGAGCGTGCACACATAATCTTATGTCAGAAAGGAATGGGTAACTTTAGCTGGCTTTTAACTGCTTCAGGTCCAGGGCAGGCAAGAAAGGTTCGTTCTGAGTAATCACCCAAGCAAAACAAACACAACAGTGGGCCTTCAAGTGAGATTTAAGTAGCATATAAGTCATATGGTGACCTGCCATGTAGTCAGGAAATTCTTTCTCCATGAGACAGTAAATAAATGTTCATTGTTTACTCTCAGACAAGTTCCTTTCTTTTTTTTTAATTTATATATATATCATGCTAATATAACTCTTCTTTGAGCCAACTCTTTCTCCCAAAGGCAGCAGGATTACTTTTCTATTTTCAGGAAGAAGCGAAATTGAGCTTCAAAATGCAGTGCCTCCAAGCCATACATTATAGAAAAATCCCACCAATACCAGTGGAGGAACTGATGGGGATGAACTAAATCCACTGTAAGAATCTTCTATCACTGCAGTCTTGACACAAAATAGAGAAGCCTTTTGCCCTTGGAGTCTCATAAAGCAGAGAGTGACTTAAGGGATGCTGGACTGAACAGCTTTGTCATCAGATGGACAGTTAGATTTTTTTTTTTGGTTTATGGTTGGCTGGCTAATTGGTTGGGTTTTACCTTTGATTTCTTACTATTGATGATTTAGCTAACAAAGAGCTTTTGTACCTTCTGCTTTTGGCCTTTTTTCTCATTGCTTCTCTTGCAATCCATAGACAGTACAGGAAGAACAGGGCTTTGCAAGACCAGTGAAAAATTTGCTTTTATTTGTCCACAGCCTTTCCCAACAAAACCGCTACTTTCAAAGATACTCACTTAAGACTGTGGAGGGGAGAAACTGGTTAAATTTGGTCCATCCACCTGCTTTCCCTATACTGGTAGAGTTCTACTTAATTCCAATCAACTTGCATAATTGATATCAACCCCAAACCATCACACCATGTGTCTAACTTCACACTCGTAACATTTAGACTTATTTCCCTTTGATATTTTAAGGGTTTTGGCTAAGATTTTTTAAAACTTGCCTTTCTTAGCCTCCCAGCTATATTTAATTGGCCTGTTTTTTAAAAAGTGCTGGGTATGTCATGTCACACCATCAGAGAGGTCTGAATGGTACTTGGCTTTTCTTGATTGTCATCTGACGTGTCACAACTTGATCTTCAGAAAGTCTTAGACTGCACATTTTGCAACACATATCAACCACCAAGTAAAAATCTTCCTATGCTCCTACTGTAACAGAAAAATGAGGAAAGGTTTTTTTTTCAGCCCAGCAACACTGCATTCCCTTGTGCCTTTGAAAACAAACATTACATCTCTACAGCTAATATGACTGTACATCAGTTCTCAACACCTCTTTGCACCCTCCTGTGTTCTAAGCCTTTTATTTTAATTGACTTAAGAAAAGGTTTCATTATGGATGACAGCACACTGGCTGGCAATTAAAAAACATCATCATTTCTGCAACTGTCCTTTGAATTCTAGCCTAGCTCTCTCATCCTTTTGCAGAAAAAGGGTCAAGTAGTCTCTAAAAACAATGCAAAACAAGGAAAAATATCCATCAAAGTGTTGAATAAAACTTTTATAAATTATTTTTGTGTTAAAAGTTTCAGTCAGTTTTGTTGATAAAACTGGTATAATGTATTTTTTTAAAATCATACTTAGATAAAGTCCCTAGTGGTGCGAAGACTGTTTTCTTTCCTATCCCACCAGGATTTGCATTGACAGACAGCAACACTGGCACCATCTGCATTTTAAGGGCAACTTTATAGGTCACTCTTGAGTTGAATCCAGTGTTTAAAACACAACAAAACCGGATTCAGCTTCTTTTCCCTCCCCAGACTTCTTGGGAAATACTGTGGAAGTCACTCAGCCTTTCTGTGTCTTAATTGTCTCCTTGTAAAAACAAGGATATAAGAACAACTCCAATGTTTAAACACCTGCTTAACCCCTCAGTTTATCTATACCTTTAGTTAAGTTGTATTTTTCGTAATGAAGTTAACAATTTGTTTTTATGTGCTTAAACATATCCTTAAGTGGTTTTGCTCATATGGCACTCCAGTGTACCTAGAGTATTCCCATCTCTATAGTGATATTAAAAATACTTAAGCTACGTGAGAATATATTTTAAGCAAGTCAACATTTTCTTTCTTAAATCCCAGGCAATCCCATCTGTTCTGCCTTTGTTAAAGAATCATTGTGGTACTTGGCTGCATGGGTCTAAATTGAAGCCATTAATCTCTCCTGTTTGTCACCTCCAGATTAAAGTGGTTTTGCAACCAGAGATAGTGTAGCATGCTCCTGATGTTGAAACAAAGCTCTCTCTCAGGAGGCTCTATTTACATGGAAAGGCTAAAAATTGAATGTTTTACAAAGAGCACCACAAGCAAGAAGGAAATTCAAGCTTTGATCCTGCCTAATTGAAGTGAACTTCATTTTACTACTGACTTTAACAGGAGCTATTTTATTGCTACTAAAGCATGCAAGTAAGTATTAATACACCATTAACAGCAAATAACATTTTGGTCCCAAGTTACCACAGCTTTTTAAAGGTTGTATGATTATGAGACAAAGACCATATGGCTGAAACTCTGAAAGTAACTGCTTTTTGGCGGTTTATTTTAGCAAGTACCTGCTTTTAAAGGCACTTGATGTTTTATGAGACATACTTAGGAGAAACGAAATATATTTTTATTTAGGTTTTTTTCAAATATTTTGCTACAGAGTACTGAAAACAATTCACTGTCATAGAGCCTGACCTACTGAGGAGTTAGAAGTTAGCCTTAGCGATTTACAAAAGCATCTAAAAAGAAGTTGAAATGTTACATTCCCATTAACATTTTTGGCTTTGTCTATCTTAGCAAGTAATCAAATGCAATGAGAGCAGATAGAGCAGAAAGCTGGTGTTAAGGACCCAGTATCCATACTGTACAACTTTTGGGGTTTGATTTTGGAACAGCTTTAATCTGGTCCAATGAACTGAAAGCCATCAGCAGCTGGACAGCATCCTTTAGCTTAGCCTAATTTAGAATAAATTCCTTTTGCCTGCTCCACTATGTTACCTACAGCTCAGCAAAGAGGGGATGAAGAGGAGACCCATTCTGAAACTGCAAACTGAACACTCAGGCCAATGCATCCAATCTGAATGCAAGCTAAGGATTTATACCAACTACTCATCTATCTGTATGTTAGCAAATCTGGCACTGCAGACATTACTCCTTGTGTTACTCCTTCTGAAAATCAGTGAGGTTCAATCTGGGAAGAAGGGAGTCACCGGTCTATGGTGCACTGCATAAATGGTGCTGTCTAAATAAATATACAACTTAAGGAGACAATTCCACAAAAGAAAGTTACATTTCCACCTGAAAAATATTCTATCTATCTGCTATAACTAAAAGCAAACCCTATGTTGTTACAATTAATGCAAGTATATATTTTTAGCTAACGTTTAAATAACAATTTCTATCTATGAAGCTCAAAAAAGCTGCCAGACTGTCCCATGTAGCCCAAGAGAGGTGCTACAGCACTTCTTGTATTTTTCTCTCCTCTCACTCTGCATTTTCCCTGCAAAGATGATCCAAAGCATGCCTTTGAGTGTCTAGATGGGGATGCTGTATTCAGAACATTAGTTCTTCACCCCTGGAGACCCTCTCAATGGCCCTAATATGAATATATTGGATCAATTCGTCCCCATTATAATGCGAGCAAATAATTTCTTATAAAAGACATGAAATAAAGGAGTATTGCAGGTCAGCAGTCACAGAACTCTTGCTTTTACCCAAGACAACTAGTTTTCTTCCTCATCAGCTTTATGTTCACTTCCTCATACAGTCTGGTATGGTATTTGACAAGACAGTTGTCAGTTTTATCTGGATAACATCTATGTAAAAAAAAAAAAGGGTCTTAAAATATATTAATGTATTTTTTAAAATATTAAGTCTGTATCTGTTGGATAAGCTGTTCAGTGTAACCTGAGACTTGAAAGATCTTGTGTGAAGTGTTTTGATTGCAGTTTTACAAGCATTAATTAAAAATAAACTTAAACCTAACAAAAATGAAGAATCTATTGCACAGCAACAAAACCCCAGGAGTCACTGCATTCTCCTTTCTCCTCTCTCACTTTCCTTACAATTAATCCTAGCTCTGACTCCGTCTGCTGTCACTTGGAACTTGATTTTAAGGAGACACTGAAACTCTGTTCACTTAGATGCACGATACCTAGTCAGGAATCACAATCAGATGCTCCAGCTGAACAAAACAGTAGTATTTAAACCATTGTGCATTTCTGATAAATTACCTTAATGTACTATTGACTATTTCAGGTTCTTTGGCATAGAAGTATCACCTTATTAGAACATGCATAAATATAAATTACAGATGTATTTGCAACAAAGACGATACTATGTGTTCACTCAGAGATATTCTGAGGGTAAACATTGGCATTAACTTTCACATGAAGAGTACAAATGCTACCTTACAGGAGCTGGCCACAGGCTATTGCTTTTCAGAGCAAGACTGATCTTCAAATCATGGGACTCCTCTCTTGCAACTGCACTGGACACTCGCCTTCTCAGAAACCAAGCCAGAAACACCAGCAGTACAAACTCTGATTTGAAATGTACACAGAGAGCGTGAGCTTTCTAAGACAGTCTGGAAAGACAAGAAATATTAATTGCAAACTAAGTTAATTTACTACAGCCTTCTAGCAATAGTTGCCTCCCTGGGCAACATTTTCTGACACCACACTAGGCCAAGGTAGTAAATGAGTACTAAGCCTTTGACTTGAAAGGAGTTTTACATGATCGCAGCAGCAGAGATTGCAGTACTTTGTGTGCTACCTAATATGGGTAATGTAGGGAACTGAAAGTGTTAAATAACAGTGAAAAATCCTGTTCTGTGGGAGAGACTACATTAATACCCTGGTCTTCAACAATTATCCTTGACACATCCTTGACTCCCTTCACAGAAACCATGAAAGAGCTATTTGTTTCTATGAGTGTGGAGTTCTGGAAGAGCTCTCTGGAGCAGGGATCAGGTGGAGGGGCCAAAGGGTCAAGAGAAACTGATTTGTCGTATGGCCATATGGTTTAAGGCACTTCCTTATTCTTTTACCATATTCCTATCACCTGCACATCCAGTCGATGCATAGGTAGGAAGACAGAGAAAGGAACCAGTATCTGCAGCAGAAGGTAGCTACTGAATTTCTAAGGGCAGATGCAGTGCATTGACGTGAGAAATAAAGGGCCAAATGAGCTAATGTTTTTTTAGGTCATGGAGTGAATCAAATGACAGACAATTAAGACATCTAGGAAAAAGTACATTGTAGGTAAAGCCGTATGGATGACAATTTCACAGAATTTGTTTTGAATAAGATTCAGGGTGAACTCTAAGTAGCTCAGAGAAACAAACCTAATCTGGGTGTACTTACAGTATTAACCACAAATGGGACCATAAACCAGCTGCCAGAACAGACTCAGAAGCTGTTTCAGCATTCAGAGCCAACAGTGAGCACGGAGAAAACTGACCAGGAGCAATCTTACCAAAACCAAACTAATCTAGTCTCTCCTCACTGCTTATGAAGACTAACTTGATTTCTACTATGGGCTCACTGGGAGAAGAATCACAAATTCCCAGAGAAGCTAATGTGTGTCAGAGAAAGCACATCACATATTGTGTCCTGGGAATCAACCTCGGTGTGCTAGTGAAGTCCCTGAGCAACCAACTAGCTAAGAGACACTGCTGAGCCTCAAGAGAATTACAGAAATACTGCCAGGAAAATGTGTGCAACATCAAGTACTATTAGCTTGTTTCATGCTTTTTTTTTCCCCAGAACACAGTACGTGCTGTTTATTCTCTTACATCGCTTCTAAAAAGTGAAGGAAGCATGAGAGCATTAGAGGTACTCAGGAAGCAGCACAGGCATTTCTACCAAATTATGCAGTTCAGTGGTTGCTTCACATTAAATATTGATAGAATAAATAATATCTTTCAAGAAAGACGTGGGTTAACTTGGTACTTGCTAAACTCATACAATTACTCATCTGGGTATAAACATCATTAAAAATCAAAATAGGGAAAAAGTTGATGTGAAAAGCATGTGTTTAAATGATTTAATACAGGGTAGATATTTGCCTTTGGTAGCCATGAAGACTTAAGTGGATATTAAAGGGTGATCTATGTTTCATAGCATCCACTTTATCATGATCTGATTATTTGGGCTCAAATGGCAAGTAGATTTTCTGTCAGACTCAGAGACAAGCAACATAAAAGCTTCTCTGACCCTAGCACAGCTGTGGTATTCATGTGGCTGACTAGAATTTGTCCTATTAAACATTTCAAAAATCTGGTTCGAAACCCATCTTCAGATTCATACCCACTAACGACTGCAGAAAGGCAATCAGAAATAGTAATATAAGTGTAAAAATGTAAAGCCCTGGCTAATTATATCAGGCCAAATCTTACAGTCATCACTCTTCTTCCCCCTCTACCCACATGCATATTTAGGTAACTGACTTGCTTAGGCATCTTTAAATAATTAAGCATCTTTAGCATTCAGGCAAATCTCATACTATTTTCAAGAAAAAGAGTACATTTCCAAGCTTCCATAGGAAGTTGCCAGCTTGGTTTGCCTGTGCTTATGTTACAGAAATCCCTAGGAATGTCTCTGACCTGACCTACTGTTTCTTGCTTAAATGAAGTTGCACATGTTCCTGCCAGATCCCCTCTGCTTGGGGAAGCACAGATATATTCAAATTATCTTTTAAGTCAGTGTCTACACAATCACTTTGTTCAGTTCGATTTGGGCCATTTAGATCCAATTTCAGCTTTTTCAGCAAGGTGTCACTTAGTCCTCAGGAAGCAATGGATTTCGAGGGTCTGCTCAAAGACTCAGCTCTTAGGGCAATGCTGAACAAGGGCTTCAGCCATGAAACTGCAATTTCTGCTTGGAAAAAAAATCTCCTGACTGCCACAGTATAAATATTGACCACAAAAAACCTGGATACAAACATACGGTAACTATGAGCAATAATAATTCTTCAACTACTATCTTGCTATGATGAAACACAAGCAATTTAAAGAGTGTAAAGAGCTGTTCCTAAATGTGCATACAGAGATCTTTCTTAAACCACGAGTTATGGGATTTATTGTACTATGGAAATTGTTCTTACTAAAGGAAATGGACCTGTTATTGTCTGTAGTAAGGCAGCACCAAGCACTTGATAAGAAGATGGAAACAACGTTCCTTTGAATGTGCATAAGCCATTTCTGATAAAACATGCATAAATCCAAATGACAAGATGACTAGGAGTAGTGACATTACATTCATTGGGCCTATGTTGGGGAAAGGGCAGTAAAGCCATATATTTAAAATTAATTATGCATAGGAAGATGTGGACGGATTGCAAAGAGTACATAATTCCAAAGTACAGATAATAGTGTCAGAATACTCTGTGTACTTTTAATAGTGCATCCATACCAAAGCGGTACAAAGAAGACAACGTAAATTTATATATTGATGATAGAATACATTTTCAATTGGTGATTGGAAAGGGATTTAATTTTTCTTAAGAAAAAAAGAGGCAAGTGATCCTGAATCAGTCAGCACTTATGTGTGGGTTCAAAATGAACACAAGCACCATCTCCTGCCCAGCCAGTTGTCAGGAGCTTTGAGAAATGGTTAATGGTATTGTAGGGTCTCTGGAGGGAGTGAACTGCAGAAGGGGCATAATGGGACAGACAGAGGAAACAAGAAACCTACTGTGAAAGTGTGGAAATTCTCTGATTTGTGACAGGGGAAGATGGAGAAGCAGGTTGGAAAGAAGTACCCAGGTTCTTACAATGAATCCAGTAGTATGTGTCCTCCATTAACAGTAATGTCAGCATTCAGGCAACCAAAGAATCACAGTATGGACTGCAAACTCTCATTTTTGTATAAATGCATCTCTTTCAAGCCTACATAAGTTTTCAATAGCTCTATCAATATACATTATTGTATCTATTGATAATTAGATGCACCTTTCACAAGAATTAAATGTATTTAATACAAACAAATCAACATTCCGTTAAAATTATGTCAGCTTTTTACACATTTATTTTTATTGGTTAAAACTTCATTTCTCAACACTCCCTTCCCTACTTAAGAAGATCCAGTGCTTAGGGCATCGCCCTTGAATCTACACAGGCTTGATCTCCCTGTACCTCAGTAAAAGATAAAGCTGCCATATTTTAAAGGCATGGCGAAAGGTTTAAGAGTTTGGGGATCTTGAACATGATCAGAGCAAGCACTACAGAGTTCATGAGAGGCAGGTAGTTGATACAAATTAGATGACTCAGCACAGTTTACAAACCAAGTCCTGTCTAAGTCCAAGTGTTAAACCAGAACTAACGAAGAGCAAAAATGTAGCCTTCTAGTGTAAATAGGAAATAGAATTAAATCAATATTTTAGATAAAAATATAAAAATTATGTTAAGACCAATTTTAAATAGTTGATTTTAAAACTAACCTGATTACATGTATTTCTACTTAGTTTGCTGGCTTTTTTTTTTTTTGGTGAGGCAACGAAATAGATTATATGTCGGTGACCATTACATGTTGCTGCAAAAAATGTCAGATCTGCATTTGTCACCAGAAATGGTTCTATTGATTTTATTGAGTGTAAGATCAATGTGCTGTATTTGAAAATTGCTTCTAAAATTAGCATACACGGTTTTCTAAATCTACATGAAACTAAGCAAAAAAAAATCAGCACCAAAATTAAATAAAACTTATTTAATGACTTTTGAGATAAAACGTTAAACATTCATTTGTATTGAACCTACCTTGTATTCTGCGATGAAAGCCATATTGTAATATCCTCATTCATCATCATCTCTCTGAACCAATCATCAGGCTGCCTCTCCCCACTGTTTAATAATGCAGACCAAATCAACTGGCAAAATCATCCCTGGAGAGAAAACAAAAAAAAAGAGGACCATACAGCAAGAATGCTATTTATATTAGCTTTTCAAATCACTGACATAGTGTTAATGCAGGCTCTGAAGCTTTTCTTTTTTTTTTGGTGAGGAAAGTCAGTCTAACAGTGTCCCCAGTTCAGCAGAACATCTCATCCGTGTGCCTGCTATTTATTCAATTATTGGCTGGGGGGTTAACATAGCACTCACGTTACAATGCAATTTTAGCACATGGTTTAAATGCTTTAGTTCAATTGGGACATATCTTTCTAGTATTGACACATCCTTATCAATACTGTGAATTTCCCTATTAATTCTCTGTCTTGGAGATGAGAACACTGTTAACAGTTACCCATCTCAGTCACTATCTTCTGCATTAGCCAGGCAGCCTAATACCATTTTCATTAAAATGTTGGCTCAGATGTGGTAGTAAAATTGCTGTAAGGAAAGGAAACTTTTGTTTAACAGACAGAAGAGTGAATGAAAAGAAGCAAGTGTAATTGTATTGCATGGAGAAAAAAAAAAAGACAATACCTGAAAAAATAGCTGCTAAAACCTCAAGGAAGGAATCTGAGAAAAACATTTCAACCAGAAAAGACTGACTCTCTTTCTTAATTTTCAACAACAGAATGAGGTTTTGGGGCATTTTTTTGGGTAGAAACATGTCTTAAAGACAAAAAGACTTTGGCTTTAAAAGTTCTTTCAGAATGGGAAGCAACTAAAAAATAAAAGAAGAGGAATGATGAAGATGTTAATTGTGCATAGACAGCTTCAGAGACTTGATGAGAAGAGACCTCTCATTCTGGTTTTCCTATTCACTTTGCCCTGGTTTATATTAACCTGAGAAAACAATCTGTGAAACTGAGTATTTTCAGAGTACAAAATACTCTGGAAACGTACAGAGGAAACAGAGATATGAGAATGCCAAATATTTCAAAAGGAAGCACTTATCTGGAATAGAAAAGAAATGGTACATCCTTATTTTCTAACTTAGCCTACCTCCCAACTACCAGCCGTTGCCTGATTTATCTTACAAGCTCTGATAAGGAACACAGTGGGCAATATTAGTTATACCTCCAAAGGTTTTGGCTGTGCTCTGGAATTGGCACAGTGAGTACTTTCTCATACTTAAACAGCAAGAACACATAGCAAGGGGCCATTTACACTGAAGTCTACAGTTTCGGAGAAGAAGAGTTTTAGAACTTTTCAGAAATGTTTGAAATGGCCTGAAATGCCTTTGGAAATTTGAGCCCAAAAGCTAAAAATAA
Organism: Dromococcyx pavoninus; assembly: GCA_033558185.1. Lineage (NCBI taxonomy): Eukaryota > Metazoa > Chordata > Aves > Cuculiformes > Neomorphidae > Dromococcyx > Dromococcyx pavoninus. Next base: position 1,716,365 of record JAUMJL010000020.1, on the reverse strand, counting down.
ACAAAGCTCTTATTTGCTAGATGTAAACCTTACACTTCACACTTGTTTTTTTCTGCAAATGTTACACTTCACAGTGAAGACTGATTCTTGGGTGAAAGTACATTTAAGTGGAGAGGGAAACTAGAAATGACAAGAGCCAGGGTGCGTTAATTGGTAACAGGTTCATAACTAAACTGTTCTTAACGTGCAATTAAGTGGTGGATGTTCTTGCAAGTACAAAAGTTTGTGAAGGTTTGAGGAGAGACTTGGTAACCTCATAGAAATAAAATCCATCAAGGTTAGCTGAATGAAAAGGAATCAGCTGTGCTTCAGGAAGTCCTTGAGCCACAATTGATTAAAGCCCTGAAGAGGGAGAGTGTCACGTCTGCCCTCTTCTTTTCCCCAAGGTATCTGCTTTCAGCTGCTGGCTCATTTTTTTTATGAATCTTCCTTTTCTATCTACAAGCATAGCTCTACCATAAACAAGTTTCCATTCTCTAAGCTTGAAAAACAATAATTTGGCTGTTTGCCTTCACTAGTTGTGTTCTAGTATATGCCTGCAACATACATGAGGATGTAGCCTTGCAAGTAAGAATAAAGTAATTTTTTAGGAAAATAATTCTCAATATAACTGCATCAGTAATTTGAATGATGCAACTTAATTGCTAAAAGGATGTCCACACCACAGTGTCAGCACATGTGAGGGTACCACAGTGGCACAGCTTGCACAACCTCTACACTACGACTACTCCGCAGCACCAAAGCCACTTTTGCCAGAGGCAGCCACTGTTGTCTTATAACAGAACAGTAGGAAAAGGGTTCAGTGCATAAAATAAATTCTTAATGATGCTGCCCACTTTAATAACTCATTCAGGGTGTAGATATTAGCCAGATGCAACAGTCATACATCACAAGGACTGAAAAGCCATGACCCATCTGGGTAAAATCTTATAGAGCACAAAGAAAGCTGTTAAGGCTCTGGCAAAGTAAGTAAAATGCAGCTGGCTATTTAATTTGTGTTAGTCAACCAGATAAAACTTCTGTCTCATTCAAAGCTACTTTCAGAGGAAGACAAAAAGAAAATCCACAACTGCAGCTGAAGTAACATAACAGCAGCAAACAAACATCGGCTTTCTCCATGGGAAATCAGATATTCTATTTGTCACAGCTAATCTTATGAAAAGGCTGTCATCTGAAAACATATGTTGTCATGGGGTTTCCTCAACACTCAGGTGAGTAAACAAAATGAACAGGAATTCCTGCCTAGACAACAGCTGTTTCTGCATTTTGACCCATTCCCTCTCCCCTCCCTGGGATGTCCTTCGCAGCTGGGCTCCATACAGCTGGACACAAGTGCTTCCCTAGCCCTTGGTACATAACACGTTTTGCTGTCTCATTTTATTTACCACACCTGAGCCAAAACACCCGAAGATTTCTAATCCTGGTTGTGTGCTGTGGAGGGACAAAGGCCTCTGGCATGGTGAAGCTGAATTTCACATGAAAAATATGTGCATTAACTAGCTTAGTCATGAGTTCTCGAAACTCAGGAACAGAAAGAGACTCTACACATCCGCCTTTTCTTCCTATTTTAAAGAATAGCCTAACACATCATACAACATTTGCTTCTCAAAATGCACCCACAAGGAATTTAATTAAAACTCTTTTCTTTTTTCTCCCTTTCTAATCACTACACGAGAAATACACACAAAACAACCCGGAATATTTCTGTTGTTATGGTGCTTTGCTCCTTCAACAAATTGAAAATGCTCCATAGAAACACCAACCTGGAGAAAGACAACCAATTTACAGTACTTAGATTATTTTTTCCTGATGTGGGTCATTTAGCAGCACAAAAAGTCCTCCATCACTGGAGGAAGCTGCTCATATCCTCACCACAAATCTTAATGCTTCTGGTTTCTACTATGCTTTACTGAAAATTAAACACATGATAAAGAATTAAGAATATACACAGTTTTATAAAAAAAGAGTAATTAGAATTGAGAAACAAGGATCCAGGTTCAAATGCTTGCCCTGCCTGACACATGCTTGTCTGTTTTCCTTTTAGTACTTCCTCCCCAAGACGACTTCATCTCTTCCTCCACCAGCCTCTCTCTGCTTCTTCTCCTGGACAGATTCTTGTTTCATTATGCCTTTTTCCTCTCCCTCCTTACCTTCTTTACAGTGAGTGTGAAAGAAAGACTTCGAGCCAACCCAGCAGACTGGAATTAAATCCTTGGTAATTTCAGTGTATCTCGTGGACTTAAAAAATGAATTCCCCACATCACCAGAAAACTGAGCAGACTCTTTTCCTCTTGTCACTGCAACACTTTAGGAGTGCTCCTGAAGGAGATGGACAGACAAGCCAGACTGGAACTGAGGCTAAATCTTTTATTTCTAGTCATGATCAAGTTCAAAACTTCTCAGCAGAGAGATGTGTTTTCACTGTGCTAGGAAAATCTTGTAGTTGGGAAGCTGGCAGGTGAGGCCTGCTGGAATCCCTCCTTCCCACAAGTGGGGCACATCAGATGCAGGCTGCAAAAGAGCCGAGTGCCTTCATAGCAGCTGCCCTTGACATGGCTCTGTTCCCCAGTACAGATTATTAAAGGTCAGAACAAGAACAAAAATGTATTTTCTGGAAGCTTGTTTTTTGAATTATACATCCCAAATTATGGCCTGGACTCACTTTAAACTCACCATGAAAGCAGTCAGAGCTTGTTCCCTCTCAGGTTACTTGCATCCAGTCTGAATATTACCAACAAGTAGCAAGGGCAATGGAAAAAAATTAGGCATTGAAATCCAAAATTTATAACTCACTGATGAAATATGTGATTGCCAATACACTGAAATCCCCTGAGAAGCAGGCACTAACTGAATCTGTGTAAATCTTCACTGAAATTGGAGTGCAATCATCCTACACAGACTTCTTTAGATCACACAAGTGTTTGCAAGCCAGAGTTATCAATTTACAGCTGTTTGATAAATATTAATATTAAAATTAATAACAATTTCAGAAGCAAAATGCTAGGGAGCAATTGCTGCTAAGAGCAGAGCTCTGATGTTGAATTAGCACTTTTTGGAAGCTGTCCATGCTCTCACAAATCTGATGTAAGGGTGGCAACTTTTGCTGATAGAGTAAATGATCATCAGTGACAACAAAAAAGGCTGTTTTAACGCTGAATCATTCTGTGGATGAATTTCCTAGTCAGGCTGCCCAGACACATCTACAGCAGCAGCATCCACTGGGAACACTGGGCATAGTAAAGCAAAATGCAAACTCACTGCTGAAAGAGCCTAGCAAGTCACATCAAGCAAAGCAAGTCAGAATAAGCAGCATTTAGGGGCCACTAGCGAGGAGAGGATGAAGGAGATGTAGCCTTAAAACACCAGGCACTGAATTAAAGCCTTTTATTAATTTTTGTCCTTTTTTCACCCTTTCCTTGGCTCCATTCAGCCACACAATAGTCCATTTCCTGAGGACTATATCATATAGGTTTTCCAAAGAAAAAAATTCCAAGCTTGTTTTACATCTCAAAGAAAACAGTGTTGTCCTCTTAAACTAAAACCAGCAAAGCAGCTACGCCTACTGCTCCTTCCTGCTTTTATTAGGGATATTAGGAAGATATTTCAGTACTTTTTCAAAGGTTTTAGACACTAGAACTTCCAAAAAAAAATCATGCAGAGAACAGAATCGCTTTTCAAACAAAGTATTTCAAGACACAGTACCAGAGGTTATTGCATTAGAGTACCTCAGGACATTTTGAATGACAGAAATTCATGCTGGTATAACTATGTTGGATGAGGAGAGCAGGGTGCAGACTTCGACATCCACCCAGGGTGTCAGAGTGGAGCAGCTCTGACCTACTCCCTCTGATACCCAAGTCTTCTTGAAAGCTAATCAAAGGGCCCATGCAGTCTCAGGAAAAAAAAAAAGACAAATAGAAAAAACCTGCTAAAAATGCACAAGATTTAGCAGTCCTGGGGCAGTTGCAAAAATACAGCATTAACCAGTGTCACCTCATTGTACCAAGAAAATTGTTTCTTTTTGGTTAGTCATTACAACATTACAATCATAACAAGTCTCTTGCCTTTTGGAATATTTTACTGTTCTAAAGGAGGGGGAATTCTGAGACAGAGTTTGCATAATTTATGACAGAAATCACACGATTCTGATCCCATGGCAGCATGGATTTACATTTGCAAACGTGTATTCCCAGCACCGCTGGGCCCATCATCACCTTGCTTTCTGCTCCCTCAAGCAAAGTTTCTTTTGTTTTAGCAAATTAACCAACACCTCTCTATGCAGAATATTGGAGATCTTCCCCCTCCTTTATTGATTTCTGGAGGGGGGAGGAAGGATATTCAATCCCCATTCCAACTTACGCAGAATTTAAGACTGCTTAGAGGGTCTGAATAAAATGAAAGATGAACAGCATATTTGTTAGATGTAATAATGTATGGCCATATGGAAGGAATAGCTAAACTGTCCTTTGCCGTGGAAGAAAATGAACAGATTGCCTAGAACTAGGCAGCTCCTGTTCCCTTTACTGAGGGAAGAAAATGCCATCCAGATGGAAATTATCAAATGGATCAAACAGCTACATTTTATTCCCAAGTGATCTTTGTTCTACTTATCACTCATTATACCAGGAAAACTCTTTTTCCCATAGCCCAAGTGCAGTCAAGAGAATATTATTTATCATGTGCTTATTGAAAATATTCTATATCAGAGGCTTCCCTGATGAGATATTTATCTTGTCATACAAAACAGGAGAGAAGAAAAGTGCCCTTCCGAATGGTAACATTCATTTAAGATCTCTGGAATCTGTTAATTCCCATTAAGTCCAACACGTGACTGAGGATTACACTGTCCTTGTGGCGAGCAGTCAGCTCTACAGTCCCTTGCCGATGCCCGGGGTGATGAAAAGCCTTTTCAACAGTCCTATTATTTGCCAGGTTTTACAAAGGAGAATGTTACCTGGTCCCCATGAAACCACCTTGAGGTTCTTCAGCTACGTTTATCTATACTGTCCCATGAGAAAATATATCAATTGGCAATTTGCACTGAATAAAAACAAAGTTTAAAAATCCCAAGGAATCCTCATATTTGGCCCTATATAATTATGTATGGCATATATACTGAAACTCAAAAATTTAAGGGATATTTGCAAAGATTTAAGAGGAGTTACCAGCTAAAATAGAAAGACAATGAAACCTGGATATCTAATGCCTTCTTAAAGACTTTGAAAAATCTCCATAATATTTTATGTGGTAAAAATCATATATGTTTAAGTATAATCTTCTGATATATTTCTGATTATGTTTATTATCCTATTGAGATATATAAGCTCTGGCTGTATATTTTGCTATAATATGATTTTTTTTAGCCTGAAAACCTACAGCAGCACAGATACAGTCCTTAATGAGGACATAAAACTGTTAACAGCTGTGGCTGAGTGATAGGATTAGATCAAGAGCATCTAATCTAACTGGGCCATGTAACACTACCTTTTATTTCACATGAATTATTGATCATGAGTTCAACTCGTGTCAAAGGTCAATCAGGTGGGCCTATAAATTAAGCAATAAATTAGAATTTGATTGTTTTAATGACATGGTCATTAACAGACAGCACAGAGTTTAGCTGCAGCAATCCAAAACCATCAAGGATCCCACGGCTTCATAAGCAGAAGGCATCAATACAACTCCCAGGGCCTGAGGTCTATGACTGATGGTTTATTCTCTTTGCGTGTTGATAGACGGTTTTCAGGTTTGCAGCGACTGGGGATGTAATGACTTCACTGCCAAGGAAAACACATTAGGCACATCATTGACTGTAGGAGCAGTATAAACTGCCAAGGGAAAGAAGGGAGGGGAGACCCATATGCAGAGGGGTCCTAATGTAAAACACACATATGGAAATGCAGTTCCTTCCACCAGCAGTTAAGGAGGAGATGATTGGAAAGCAGATTCAAACATTCTGTACAACAGTGTGACTTGGTAATCAGTCCCAAAACAAACTTTCTGAAGCAAGAAGGAGCTCCCAATGTTAAGCTTCCACAGTATCCAGCTGGCACGCACAAAATACTATATTGCTATGACCTCTGTTCAACTGGGAGGTCAGAAGTGGTAATTCATAGTAGGACTCATGTTGTGACATTTCAAATAAGTCTTAGAGAGGCAAAGTCTTCTGAGAGAAAAGCTAGGCTAAGAAATAAAATATGAATGTTTTTACATTAAAAAAGCATCAGATTTATCAAAAAAACCAATATCAGTTCTAATGATATTATTAAGGCAATTGTCTTATTCATATACCATTTGTCTATGAAAGGCTTAATTTACAACATACTCCAGCACTGCAGAAGCAAGTAGGTTTATTTCAAAATGGAAAAGGAGTGTTGATTTTCACAGAGTTCAGAATTCGTTTTTTCGAGGATTATTATTAATCTGAGGCAGAGCCTTCTTCTCAAAATGGTTTATTAAACTGAAAGACGTGTCTTCACAATCACATTATTCTCTCCCCAAAATCCAGTTTTCCACTGCAAAGAGCAGTGCTCACTCTTAGCAGACAAGTTATCTTCTGGTGATATGCAAGAACTTGAGCAATTGCTTTTAATTTAGGAGTAGCAGAAACTACTTCCCTCCTTTATACTCTGTCGAGCTCCCAAGGAAGCATACCAACAAGGATTTGTTTTAATATCACCTTACTTAGGACACAGAAATTAAGAACACAAAAGAGGTCAGAAGCCCTCTAAGGGAAATAGATGTGCTAATGTGATTTCTCAGGAGAATGGCAGTGCTGCAGGTACTAATCCACTGAAGAAAACTCTCCACAGCTCAGCCAGAATTCATGTTTGAATACACTATTTTATAAGTTGTTGCCCTCTCTTCTGCATTGTCCTATTTTACACTATTCAAGAGAAAGCATACACAACTAAAGAGGAGTGCACAGTTCACAGATAAAGAACAGTGAATCTCCCTTATGTTTATGCAAAAGCTCCCGAGTATCAGCACAAGACCCGGCATATGCTCAGTGCCTCACTTGATGAATGCTGTCTCTGATCTTCTGCAGTCTCAGGAGAATTTGTGAGGTCAAAAAGGCTTCAGATCTACATACTCATTTTATTTTCTTATTAATATATTTATAAACTGGTAGCTAAACATCTTACAGTGAATCCAGCAGAGTCGTGGCTATAAATTAAGACAAAACTATATAGTTAATCCAAGATATGAGTACAAAGGAAAAGTCCTCAGGCAGAACATTCAAAAAAGAGCTAGACCAACACAAAGAGAGGGTCCCAAGTGTTACTGTCCATTATCCCTTATGGGAAGTTTAGTCCAGTGCTCAGAGCAGTCACCTAGGACTTAGGAAGAAGACTAAGTCTTTGTCTTGCTAGGTGCTACCAGATTGCCACAATCATGTCCCATATAACTTTGGTCACATTTACTGCTAAAGTACTTTTGGGTAGAAACCATCTTCCCTCGACACCTGAAGTAGTCTCCTTCCGCTCATCTTTATAGTTAGGGAGTTAAAAAAGCACCAGTGTAGATCATCTTGCCTATTTTAGACCTACATTATGATGAAATGAATCCTGTCCTGCAGATGAAATGCTGATTCATCTTCATGACTGCCAGGGACCCCAGGAGACTAACTCAGACTTACACGTGTTCCAAGGAATACCACTCCCGAATCTGTCCCTCCACCCTGTTTTATCTGGTCCAGCACCTTGTTTCTATCTGGCAGCAGCACTGAGCTCCTTACCCTGTGCTCCTGCCAGTGCTGGGCCCTTGTGCAGTGTGTGATACCAGTTACACTGCAGCAGCAGGGTAATGGCCAGAGCCGTGAGTCTGACACCCCTGCCCTAGAGCATGAATCAAGCTTAGTTCCTAAACAGATGATAACTCACTCCCTGCCTGGGAGACAGACATCTGACAGTCACCACTGTGAAGGTCTGCTGTGTTGGCTGAGCTATAAGCAATAAAAAGCTTAATTCTGTAGCATAGGAAAGACATTGTGTCACACAAGTAGAACTAGGAAATGTTGAGCCAATTGTTTGTCCACATGCAAAAGTCGGTGCAAATCCCAGTCTTACAGAGACATCTAAAAGGAGGATGACAAGAATGTGTTGTTCCAGGAAAGATGTCCAATATAGCAAGCAGTGATTTGGGTTTTCTTCTGGCTCTCCTATGCATCAACACACAGGTTCTTTCTTTTCTGAACCTAACTCAGACCACCTAACACACAAGGATACTTGTCCACACCAGATGCATATTCATTTCTTAGGTTTCAAAACCCTGAAGAGGGTATCGCCTCCAATACCCTCTCCAACATCCACTCAGGGTCAACCACCTGCCACACACTATTTCCCAGGACTTCTTGCAGACCTCCTTCTGTGGTCATCTGCTCTTTAGCAGGTTTGATAGAATAGTTGCAGGGATTTATCACTTGAGCAGCAACACTGACACGTTTGAGGAGACAGCAATTTCTATTCATGGAGCGGAGGCAATGGGGCCGTGATGAATTATGAAAGTAAATTAGGGATGAAAACCTCTGCAGTCATCATAAAAAAAAAAAATACATGACCTCTACCTCCCAGCTCAGACTTAGGAATTATCACACGTGACACCATGTTTTAATTTAGTCTTGATAATGCTCAGTGTGCTCTTTAATTGGACCTTGGCTTCTCTACATTTCTGTTCATCAGCTATAGGATGAGGTATTCAGATCATATATGAGTCTTATAAATTGGATTTGACGTTTATTTCTGCCCAGCTCATGGACATCAGACAAGTTGTCTGATCCTCCATAAACAGCCATTTGCAAAAGATCCACCATCCACAAGAGATCTCTAATGAACTGTTCATTCAGGAGCCACATCATCTTGGTGATCATATGCAGCACAGAAAAGGCATGTAAAACTGTAAGGCTGGCAGAGATGAGCAGACACCAATCCCTCACTACCACAGAACAGCCACATAATGGTTTGCAGTTTCCCCTACAAATCAGCACTTCAGAGAGACAAGAACAGCCTCGTGCCTTACAAGCAAAGCTGCCTGCACAGTCACAAACTGTTGGTACCCTCTGGCTGGGCAGCCTCATCCCTGGATTTTAAAGCCCACTCACCACAAGAGACTGCCTACAGTCAGCTGCAAACAAAGATGTGGCTGCTGAGAGGCAGAGTACCCAGCCCACAGATGGGAAAGCAAAGAGACAGCATCCAGCAGATGGTGGGGGCAAGGGAGGGCAACAAGAGAAGGCCACATCCTCCCTTTCTAGCTGCAGCTTTCACTAAAATGAGAAAGAACCACTCACGACTTTCAGCCTTGGAGCCACATTACAAAAAATCAACAATGTGCTCTTGGAGAGGTCCACTTAAAGAGGGCTTTGCCAGACAGCCGTATGCTGGGAGGCCACAGCCCTTCAAAGTTTCTTGCTTTTATCCAAATACAATCAGTATAAGTCCAATCCAAGAGAACTTCAAGGAATCCTTTGCTGAAATTTCCCTTTATCCTGCTTCATGTTCTCGCACTGTGACCAAAACTGCAATGACCAGACAGAACAGATAACATCTTAACTTCTGAGTAATTGTTGATTAAATGTTCCCAGTAACACGTCAAAAATAAAGCGCTCTCTCTGTCCTTAGATGTTTGACCTGATTCACTAATGGGTTGAACATAAATGCAATTTCATTGCCTGAGAAGCCAGGCTTACAGCTGCTCTGGATCACCAGACTGAAAGGAGCTGCTGCACCACCCTGGTGAACCTGACCCACTGTCTGTAATAAGATCCTCTAACTCTTTTCTTTTCCCTCCCCCCCTCCCATCCCCTCCCCTTCTTTTCAAGAGCTGCTTACTTCAGAAGTTATAACTTTGTCTCTCAAGAACTTGCCACGCTACATTGAGTCTTCCAAAGGCAGGTTATATTGCATGAAATATGACAGTGGCTACAGCGGGAGCTTGGCATTTTCCTCAGTGGTGCCCATCTCCTACCCAGTAAAGGTTCAATAGTTCAGGCATGTAAAGGCAAGACAAAACTGTGCTGAGAATACTTTATACAACCACCGATCTTTCCCTCCTCCCCGCCTCTTTAGCTGCAAATGAGACAATAAGGAGCTAAACTACTACAGGGCAACTGTCCCCAGCTGGCCTGGTCCTACTGTCATCTACCCTTGGGCTGACAGGTGAAACATGCAAGTGAGTTTTCTTCCCATGCAAAGTGGGGTATTTGGAAAGGGAAGACAGATTGATCCATAGCCGGATTTTAACCTGCAGAGGAGTCAAGGTACAACACAAACTTCTAGTGCATAGTCTTAGTTTCCTCTTAAGGTTTAAATTCAGTCTTTAAAATAATAATTAAAAAAGTCAGTTTTTCTCATATCCCTACTTCTGTTAGCAAATCCCAAAGGAGAGAGGAAAAAAGAAAGAAAAAGAAAAGAAAAATCTGCAGAAAGTGACTTCTCCCCATTATTTTACACTACCTTTATTTATGCCAAACCCCATGTAATTACTCATACATAGATACATCTACACTAGATGATCTTTAAGGTCCCTTCCAACCCAATCAATTCTATGATTCTATGGTATGTAAATGAACACATTATTCTACAGTTCAACATTATCCTGACTGACAGCTCCAGACCCATAAACTGGAGAAAGACAGTGTTCCCAGCTTTAACAGGTCAAGGTTTCTGAAGTATTCCATTTTCTGTCCTAGCCCTTTATGTTCTATTTATTCCCAAGAAAAAGCTACTGTAGGAAAGATGGACTTAAATCAATGCTACCAGCTGTCTGACCTGCTGAGAATATAGTTGTACAAACACATGTGGGCCTTAAGAGAAAGGACTGCACTGTAGAGGTCTTTTGTGCATTATCTGGTTTTAATTAGGAGCTTTAATATCCATCAGCTTAAGGGCTAAATCAAAAGGCTGTTACTAAGAGGATATTAGATTGTGCTTTTACAAATCAGAATTGCTACCCCAAAAAATGTAAACAGAAATTACTAAGGACAGAAAATTTAATCAAGAGCAGATTGGTTTTGGTCTGACTCATACAAGTATCAGTCCTGAGAATGGAATTGAACTACTTCAGGCTGAGCATCACATCTGATCCCCAAATCTTCTATACGCAGAAAAGCTTTTCACAGCACAAGGTAGGCTTCCAGAGCAACCCCTCTCCATTTCTACAATTGTTTAATCTCCAGGAGAATCTGGAGTGGGCACTGGCATCATTACTTTAAAGACACTGTGTTTTATCATCTTCCCTGTTTTCCAGTGCCTTCCAAGACATTCTGCACCAGACCAGTTTTCAAAGAGGGATGCAGACCATGTGCCTTCCACAGATTCTAAAACTATGTGTGGTTTAGATGCCTAAAGTGTAACTGGCAACTGGTTTTATCTTTTGAGCTTGCAGAATGAATTCTTAATAGTCATTTAGATGGCATGCACGGGTGAGTGTAGCCAAAATACAGGGTAACATAATTCTTTTTTAAATATGAATGCTTTTATCCTCAAAAAGAAGAGGAATCAAAGTAGCCTAATACAAGAATTGCATTGACTAAAGAGAACTGTTTTAAAATACATATGATCTGTAATTGTAGGTGTTCTGTTTCTTTTCATCTGAACATAAGAACTGGTATTACATTCCCTGTTTATGACCTCCCCTACCAGAGAAGAGCAAAACAGTTAAAGCACAAGTGCAGAAGAATTATTAGTTTCCTTTAATTACATAAAACTGCTTGTTCAGTGTTGGAAGAAAGTGATAGATTTTTTTAAACTTTTTTCTTTTACACCTGTCATGGGAGAATGGTTATTCCTTCCAGTATTTTTTTTTATTTTCAGATTCCAATTCCTTCCCCAAAGTGGGTACAGACTGCTCTATGGTGCATTTGCAGCCTCAGGTATACCGTAAGTTTCCCTTTTAAGTTTATCTTTCAGACAACCTTTAAAAAGCACTGTTTATCATTTCAGGTTTGTACTTCCATGTATTACATGTATGCTGTATTTCTAACTGATATTTCTGTTAAAATTAGAAAGACAACAGATGGCTTTGCTGCTAAAGTGTAACATTTTTACTTTAGTACTGTGGAGTTCAAGTCTAGAAAAAAAACATCTGGGCAAATACTGCCTGAATACATTAATAAACATTCATTTGATATGAATTATTGATCCTAGCAAATAGTTTTCTGTGTTATTTAAACAAGTTCTTTGTAAGCGAAAAAGCCTGAATAGGAACCAGTCTCAGTGTCTGTCAGTAGGAAGCACACTGTCATCCAGTTTCCTTCCCAGTGTCCTTATCATCCAGTCAAGCACAGATAATGCCATTTGGCTCGAGGTGGTCCACAGATGACAAACATCAGATCACAGGTGATTCAACACAGGTCACCTCTTCAGATGTGTTCTGTAGGCACATTGATACTGATCACTCTCAATTTCAAATAAACCCAAATAATTTACAGAATAAGGGGCAATATTCATTATTCTGTATGAGTCACTCAGCAAACTCAGACTCCCAAAGGACCTCAGCTTGGCAGGACACCAGTGTACAACCCATCTGGACTGCCACTGTACATCTTGGAGCTGCTCCTATAAATTACTGCGTTTAAAGAACTTGAAGGCCCTTGTTTGATGGGTGCAACGCATCATCTAATCTTCTTGTACATCAATTAGCACGTAATTATTCAGCATAATCTGACTATCACTTTTCATTTGCCCATTCAGTTGTGGGAAATAATGGAATAGGACAGAGATTTTAAAAAAGAGACTTTAGCTGACTCACCATTTCTAATGCTGTCGCGTGCAGTACTACAAACTTTGTTGTTAAATTATTAGTATTGCTCCACTGTAGTAAGTAAAAACGCAAGATTTTAGACAAGAGAATGAAAAGCAGCTGAAACAGCTGCTCAAATGACAGCTGTGGTATCTCCATATATTTAAACAATGCTTTCTAGTAGGAAGAATAGTTTTTTTAAAAAATTAGAACTCCAATGGACTACAGGATTTTAACTGAAATTTGTGACTTGTGAAGCAAAGCTACAAAGTGCCAGCCCAGAATCCATTAGCTTGAGGGATTGCTTGAGTCCATTTTGCATTACAGTCTTTCCACGCAGGTAATATGCTTGCAAGTGTCTAATCCCCCAGCTACACCTGTGTGTGTCTGCTGCTCCTGTTCAGGAAATTACCAATTTCAGCAGGAGAAAGAATGGGGCCAAATAACCTAATTAGCTTAAGATGAAGCCTGAAGTTTAAAATTAACTACTCTTTTCTTTGATAGAAAAGGACTGGACTGACAAAGCCTTAATTTCATAGAAAGTTACTGTGGTCCCGATCACAAAGTAGACAGTTATTCTAGGATAACAAAGCCTTTCTTATCATCACAGGGTTTTATTAATAATACCCTTATATTAGCAGAAATCTTCATGCATTAAAATCTGACCTCCAGCCAGAACTACCAAGCCTTGTATTTTACTGTCAGCAAGACAAAGCTCAAAAGCCAGTTCTCATAAGTGCTAATTCTTAAAGCATCATTTTATCAATATAAAAATTACTGCGTTAAATGTTTACAAATGTTTTTCCACATAAAAATATCTTGACATTTAACAAGGCAGCTGGTGGCTCAGTACCAGGTTAATCTGTCTTCAGAAAAGCTGCCTGGGCATTAGGAAGAAGAGAAGGACATGAGAGCAGAAGCCAAAATTTTGGAATCTCACCCATGTCTCTTGTGCTTAGACAGTGCTCCAAAACATCACTTCCAGGGGCTGTTTCCCTGGGAATCTGATGTGTGTTTTCTAAAGATACTTTGGATGAAGACCAATTCAGTTATTGCTGTAAGCAACTGAATTGCTAACGTACTGAGCAAATGAAGATGGGTTTTCTACAACAAAGGGTGAGCATGTGCGTTAATATTTCTTCAAAATGATTTTATTTCTGGCTCCTGAAAAGCAGCATCAAACAAAGTTGTAATGTCCTATGAACCAGCCAGGGTGATCAACGGAGGCAGAGGATGAGCACAGAGCAGTGCCACATATTGCTGTGTGGTAAAAATGCTCTTCTAAAAATGCTCTTTCTAACAAAGATAGTTGAGAGATTTGAATAATGGAGGTCTTTCAGAAGTGTTGACTCTGGTGGATTCCCAATATAAATGACATTTATGTGCTTTGGGGAATTTAAAATCATGCTCAGCTAAACTTCCCAGAGTCAAGTGGCGTTAGTGCACACGTGCACCTACACAGGCACACTCTTCCCTCCTCCCTCCCAGGATCCATCCAAGGTTCATATAGCCCAGATCACATCTACTTCTGAGTCAGACTACAAGGAAGCACCATCACAGCATTGCTAGCACAGGTGACCTGGCACTGCATCCACTTCTTCCTAATGCAGGTACCGTGGTTTGGCAGCACAGGATGCAGTCTGAATTACCCATCCCTTGAACTCAGCTCAGGTGGCCACCTGAAGGAAGTGGTGAGGAACATGTCCAGTAAAAATGTACAAGTAAAGATGCAATTTGAATAAGGAGTTTAGAAATAACAATTGAAGGATGTTGTTTTTACAGATATTACCACCTACAGGAATATACTGAGCATCCTGTAGGTCAGCACGATAACAAACCAACAAACAAAAATAAGCCCCAAAACAAACAAAAAACCCCTGAACACTTCTCCACTGCAATATTCCAAAACTTTTAAGAAGCACTAGCAGCAAAACTACCCCCTAATTTCTGTAAAATGGGTTTCTAGGAAATGTATGACATTACATTTACTTAAATTCCAGAGGAAAAGTCACTCAAGCCAGATGTTATTTCAGAACTTGCCACTGCATGCTGAAGAAATGGGTTATACATAGAAGTTAAAGTGATTTAATAGATTGTTTCATGGTCTCAGTTAAAAGAAAAGCATATTATAAATATGTAATGAAAAGAAAATGGGGAGTTAGACTGGCTACTGAAAAATCTGTGGGTTTCAGTGATGTCAAATGTTCTAAGAAATTTCGATCATAAAAAGCATTATAGCTCTTCATGTAAATTTTCCAGTCCTCTCAAACTAGTTGCTAAGCCATGCTAATTAGCAAACTATGTTTTTACAAAAAACATGTAGCACTTCTGTAACAATGGGAAAATCACTTTGCTAAGACGCTTTACCTTGTTTTATTTCTGCAGGATTTATTCTTTCCTGTGCAGCTGATTTCCCCCCACAGGATTTTGACCTTTATTACTTGCTGACAACACGTCTGACAAATAGCTTTTTGCCATGGTAGCTGAGGTTGAGCCATCTGTTTTTTCTCTAGAGAGCCATGCCTTATTCATAATGGCATTTTTCTGTTTCGTTCCCTGGAGAATAGCACCTGCATGCTGATTTCCCATTTGACCCCAAAATACATCATCACATTTCGACAACCGATCCCTCCCCTTTGTGGCCCAGAAAGCACCACATTCTGGAGGCACCGGCAAATCCTTCATCCTTGACAGCAGAGGCCAAGGGGCTTCCTTGTGGATCACGGGCAGGTTGCAGTCAGCCTTTGGATTTGGGTTGGAGGAGAAAACTGAAGGTATCTGAGGAGGAGAGGAGAAAAGGAGACATAACCTTGGATGTCCCAGTACACTCTGTGTGTTGTGTGGATGCAGCTGCAGCTTCCTATATCATTGTACAGTAGGCCTGTGTCAGGCTCTCATTGGGATCTAATTAAAACACATGTGATGTACATTAAAAAAATAACCCCTGAGTTTACAAGGATTGGGTCAGTCAAAGAGCTACTTGCATAGTACTCTCCCTAATGATTTTATTTTATGACAATATTTTCATTGATCCTTTCTATATGTGACTGTGATAAAGAAAACGGGAAACTGGATTTAAACTGTCACATGGACTAAACATCCCCTGGGCTAAACAACTTAAGGGCTTCACAGGTTTTTGGAATTATGAGTCACCACTTCATTGTATAATACTTTTCTTAACTAAAAGGAAATTTCAGTATCTTGCATGTTTTTTCCCAACTATTAATGACAAAAGCAGAAACTATGCTTTTATTTGTTTCATTACAAGTATTTTAATCCAAGGTTATAAAGAGAATGCAGTAGAATAATATTTTTAACTGTTCTAGCTAACTGGCTCCAGTAATTGCATACTTGAATTTTGTTTGCGTACAATTATGGAGAGGTTATGCTGTCTCAGAGAGGGTGAAATCTCCTGCGTGTTTAGTTTAGCAGCAGACTGTCACAAATGCAATTGCAATTGATCAGCTCTGTTCTTAACAGGATTCCTGCAGTTAATGGAAATTACTATAAAGAGCTTCAGGGCATAAGAATAATTGGATCACTAAAAAAAAAAATGGAGGGGGAAAAAAAGGTAGAAAAAGATCAACATAACTTTTTTTTTTAAAAACATCTAACAGATTTCAAAGATGGTCTTAGCAGAAAGAACACCATGATGAAAACAAAACCTTTTAAATATTTTTACAAGCCCCAAGCCATTCTTAAACAATGGGCAAGAAAATGCATAAAGAAAAATACTAAACACTTACTGTACTGAGCTTGTTAAAACTAACAATTAACTGTGCATCTCTGGAAGTAATAATTCAAATATTTATTATGCTCTATAAAATGACTGCCAAGAAAAACAGATTTCACTAAACCAAAAGCACTGAGAAAATTTTTACTGACCTGGCAATTTTTGCAATGGTTTTGTCTTAGTTCTTGATGCAAAGCTATGATTCTTTCTGGGCTTTTTAGTTTTATAGGAGCACCAACACACACGTTTGGAGTGATGTGAGAACTGTGGATGCTGTCCACTTCGTGCTGAGAGTTTGCAGGTATTGGCTCGGTCATCCCATTCATTTTGACATATGTCTCATGATCTTCTGGCTGTCCATTGGCCTGAGAAATGTTTGTGGAAGAAGATAGCATCTGCAAAAGAAAATACCATTTCAGGAAATTCAAGCTAGATGAAGTTTTCCAACACTGTATATTTTGGATGAATTCATTACAAAAACTCTTCACAGAAATTAAATGTAAATAAGCTATATTTGCCAATGTAAGAAAAGAGATAGTACACCGATTATTTTAAATGTGAAGCATTCCTGCATCTGATTAAAAAGAAAACCTGCATTCATCAACTTTTCCTCAAAACAACAAAAAAAATCTCTACATTTTAACTACAGACAATATTTGCATTTGGATATTAAGAGTATAAAAAGTAAAAAAAAAAACATTTATTTTAAAAATTGCATAATGTTAGGTCTGCTTTTGATGAATTTTGAAATTTCTCACATGATTCTTTCACACACATGTTACCTCACTCCACACTACACAACAAATTCTTAAGCTGAATGGACTTCAAAAGTGCATTAGTTCAACTGCGTGAACTCTTAAGCAGCTCCTCCTCTTCTTAATCAAAATAATACTAATTCAGTTAATTTTATTTCACCACCAAATCAATTCTAACACAACAACAAACATTATTCTTGCATATCTTCTCTGAACTGAAGCCAAATTTAGAGAGAAATGGCAGTTGTTTAATTATCACAGGAAAAGAAGATCTCCAAATATAAATTTATTAAAGCAACATGATTAATGTCACATTTCTTCCTGCAACTGCACAGAAAAACAAATTTAAGATTGTTAATGATAGTTTCAGCCTTTGGAGTTTTAAAAATAGTTATTTATTTCTGAAATTGATATATCCGATTCTGAGTTTTCACCTCACTGTCATTAGTCCTCTTGCAAAAGCTCTAGAAATGTAAATACTACAAATATGCCAGGCCAGGAAGAATGATTTAATAGAAAACACATTTCATTTGAAATAATACATTGGGTTTTACTCTGTACGACTTCAATGAGCATTAGCCACAGCACTTGTGCCCGCTCAGGAAAAGAGAAACAAAGGATTCTGAAATACCATAGTGGTGTAAGATTGCTCTGAACGATGCCCCCAAGAGAAGAGCATTTATTGACAAGGTCATGCATCAAAATATAATGCTCTGATAGCATGAAGAAGAGTGTACAGTGTGTAAGCTGTTGCCATTGCCAAGAAAAGAAGTTTCACTGTCTTGCAGGAGCTTTATGAGAAACATGCCACTTGCAAGCAGTTCAAGAGCAACACCAGGGTTGGAGCACACAGGTGTAAGCGGTGCTGTACCATCCCACAGCTTTGCAGGTGACCCTGAATCCCAGTTGTTGACAAGTACAACCTAGCCAGACCTGGAAAAGCCCAGCACTCTCATCTCCTGCTTGAAAGCGACCCTCAAAGCTCTTGGTCTCCATGAAGTATGTGTCTTACGATTGTTAAATACACCCACACACTGGTACTCAGGAGGGTGGGCTGTGCCTGTCCATCTCTAGAGCCGGTGTGCTGCGGGATGAGAGAACGTGAGCACAAGCAATGAGCACTACCTTTGATCCCATCACACCTTCTGCTCTTGGCTCCCCACTGTGAGAGGAAGGAACAAATGCTGCTGAATTCTGGCCATTAGTCCCATTAGAAGTACCCAATGCAGGCACATTTGGGCAGCTGAGATACCTGTTACTCCCCAGTAAGAAGCTACCACCTGACTCATTTGCTTTAGGTCAAGCAAAGGGACAGGGAAGAAGACAGTGGCATCCAGGAGTTGAAGGAACACTCTTACTGGGAAACTTTAAGCATATTTAGACTGCTGCTCTTCCCTAAAAGACTTTCTCTACGTTGATTACAGAGGGAGTCTGTGATAGTGCCTGGATACAGCATTTATTTAGGTAGGGTGGCATGAATACTCAATAATATCCTACCATCACAGGCACAGATCATTTGGAAAGTGAAAGCCATACATTTGGATATTCCCCTATACACACTGAAGCCAAAGGCAGCTTCATAAGTCCTTGGTTTCTAATCAAGGGTATGAGTCTCTCCAGCACTCAAAAAATGCTGGCTGGCTGAAAGTGATGGAGAGGTTACAAAGGGCAGCCCTGAAACATTTTGAGGCATGAAGAGATTAGATTTAAAATTATTTGATGAGAATTTCCTCACTACAGGAAGCACAGTTAGAGACATCCCTAGTGATAGATGGGAGTCAGCAGGAGCAGTACAAGCTCTGGAGTTCAATGACCCATGCAAAGGCAAATCACTGTTCTCGTCGTAGGCAGGAAAGCTGGTAAAGCTACCGGGAAAAAAACACAGCACCAAATAAAGGTATGACACTCACATTTCATTTCTAGAAAATAACCTCCTTGCATTTCATTTCTAGAAAAAAAAATAACCTCCTCCTCTTTCCTTTCCTTCAGCTGTTCAACCCACAAACTCTTTTACCTCTTGGCATTACGGAATTCTGCTGCTGCCAAAGCAGCACAACTCAGTAGGAAGGTGAATAGTGAAGCCACTGCCACACTGATGAAGCTTTCACAGTATGGTCTGCACTATATTTGAAAGTTGGTACGATCATTTTAAAAAGGTTCATCTTCAGTGTTTCATAAGGCTCTGTGAAACACTAAAGACCACATTTTCTACAGTACTATGGGTGTAGCTAAGCAAAAATCCTGCATTGCTTCTCAGTGCCCAGCCATTAATTTCTTCTCTTTATTTTATTTACAATTTAGATCCTGTTTTTCTTTGATTTTTTTTGCTTTCCTCTCAATTTTCCACAAATTATCCCAGCTAGGAGGAAATGTAAATACTGTGATATTCCACTAAACTTGAACAAGTGTAAACTTGCAAAACGACACGTTCTAGAAAAGATTGACATTAAAACAAAACAAAAAAAATTACATTAAAAATAAGAAGATAGTATTGTCAGAGAGAAGAATAAAATGTTTTAATTCATCTGGATATTTTTAAATGCACATTTTCTCTTAATCTAAATTCTAACATTTATCAGAAAATAAAGAAAATTTAGTCTTTAAAGCTATTCTTTTTTTAATGTCTGCTACTCTACTTGCATTTACTGTTCTAGACAAATGCACCGTTGCCCATGAATTAGAGAAAAATACACTGCTCAAATATCTGTATTATGCATGCAGCCAGGAAACAGATCTAAATCTTTGTCAACAAACTCAATTTTACTTTGAAATGGCACTAATCTTCACTATGAACCACTTTCTCAGCCACTACAAATTCCTGAGATTCCCCCCTGTACAAACAGCCATTTACATAATTATTGAACAGCTTTTTCAGTTATTTCACTGGACAGGACAGGCTGCCCTTAACTAGATTTAATCCATATTTTATACCCTTCAGTATTTTAATAACCTTTCTGAAGGTCAAAAAATAACATAATTCTCACCAATAGATTTTACCCTTCTTTAAAAAATTGCTAAATAACAACCACCATCTCATCTCTTTTATCCCCTTGGAATACGAATGGATTCAAGTGACATTTTCTGTCACATCAGAAAAAGAAGCCTCTTTTTGTACAAAAACTTTGTCTTGAAAAGTCACTTGGTCTTAACCAGCATTGTGTCAAAAAGTCCGAAGGCTTTACATTTATTCTCCCTCTGAGAGTGGGAGTCATCTGACCAAAGCCTTTCTCCTCCTGGCCCCCTTCACTACCAATGGAGTCCAGCTTCTCCAACTCTTCTCACCTTATCTTAGGCAGACACATAAATGGGCAGGATGCCTCCCTGGTCATTACCTCTTTCTCTCCACTACCTATGAAAAGAAACAGAACGGATGTGATTGTCTGAAGTACAGACATCAAATATGAATACATCTCACCCTCAGTGTCAGAAAACCTTTTGATCTCACTGGCCATGCACAAATCATCTTAAGGAGAGCATCACAGAATGATATTTCTGGCCTGTTTCCTTCAAATATGATTTATAGGAAAGCAGTAAGTGGTTTCTTGCAAAGAAATGAGTAGAAATGGGGGTGGGAGGAAAGAAGAAAAAAGCATTGTTCTACCAAGAAGTATCTCAGAAGAAATCCCCAGACACAAAGAAGGATTAAGCTCTACTGTTCTGTACATTTACTCCCTATTCTGTAAAACAAATAATTCACTACATTGGACATATTCTTTGCCTGGAGCTTTCCTTTCATAAGGTTTAAGATGACTCCATGAAAAGCAACAAAAATCCCTACCATTTATCCCTATACTCCGTGCACAAACTCCCTCTTAGCCCTGAGAAATGGGGGCAAATAGCCACAACAGTTTCAGATCCACTATGGAGAGAATATATAAAATACATCATCGAGTCAAAGCCTTCCAGCCAAGATAAATTGAAGTGAACGAGTACAGCAGCATTATCCTTTACAGCCATCAGTCATCTGGACAGAGGCTGTTGACATAAACTCAGGACATGTCGGTTCGGCCATTTGAGGGAACAAATTGAACATATTCCTGCTTCTCCACACACACCCAGAAAAAGAGAGAAAAGGCCCCAAAATACCACACGGCTGCACTGGCTGGGATGAGCTGAAGTGAAAGGCAAGACAGGCTCTCTTGCTCCTCTGTGTGGTTCTCCTATGTCTCAAAAGCAGCATGGATGCAGCTTTGTGTTCAAGCAAGTCAAGGGTAAAGCCTGTTTCTTAAATTGCAAGTAGAGACCTACATTCAAGTGAATTAACTTTCTCTCTTAGTGAAGCCTTCTCTTCCACTTTTCCTATCAGTTATCTGAAACATCTTCTTTCGCTTCATACTGTTACCAGCCCAAGAAAACCAGTTGTTGTAAATCCCAGTCCTTTTTTGTCAGCTGTTTAGAGAATGAGTGAACATCAGCTGATGAATGCTGTCCCGTGTACTTACTACTGGTAAAGACAGAGAAACAACCACTGTTAATAATATCCATGATTAATTCTACTACAGTAAGAAAAGAAAGATGAAGACAAGGTATTTCCAACTGGAAAAAAATCGACATTTAAAAGATTATTAAAATGGGACACGACAAAAGGCCAAAAA
Organism: Dromococcyx pavoninus; assembly: GCA_033558185.1. Classification (NCBI taxonomy): domain Eukaryota; kingdom Metazoa; phylum Chordata; class Aves; order Cuculiformes; family Neomorphidae; genus Dromococcyx; species Dromococcyx pavoninus. The sequence goes on along the minus strand of JAUMJL010000020.1, from coordinate 1,694,541 downwards.
TGGCCACATGTTCTGTGTCTGACATTGGGACGTGAATCCCTGCCAAGTCACATGCACCTGCTGGAGGCAGCCCTTGTCCCTGGGATGTGTTCTCTTCTCATTTTTCAGACAGAAAATAAGATGAGGTTTTAATTATGTCAGTTGCCCAAATTTATTATTGCTCCACTACAAGGGGCTGGGCTCCACTGCTTCCTCAGTTTAGGTCTTTTAAAAGGAAAATATATCACAAAGGCTTAGAAACTAACTTCTTGCCCTCAAAAATTTCAGATCATATTAGACATACTTTGTCAAGCCTATGGCTCCTCAAAAGTCTATTTTTTTTTTTCAAAGTAGAGAGGGAGACATGATGAAGCACACAGTTTTTGCTTTCATTACAAGGGACAAAGGTGTTCTTTTTGGATAAAATAGAATTAAAATAAAACACCTTCCATGCAATCATATGTGTTTATTGTGATAAAACAAATTGAAATTATAATAAATTACACTGAATTACTCAATTAAACTAAATTACAAACAACGAACTTCATGGTGTACAGTTTTACACAGAGGAAAATTTCATTCAAAATTTAGTCCTCTTTACAGGGACTTGAAAAGAATATTAAGAGAAACAAAATTGACTTTCTTTTCTGAACAGTCTGCTCCAGTGTATATCTGGCCTCAGTGAAAAGTACACTGCTGGAACAAAATCATGAGATACTACAGGATTCAATAAAATTCTATTTCTCAGTCAAAAGCATTTGAATGTAACACTGTTTTGTGAAAACAATCAAGAACGAAAATATCAAAAATGCTGCTTTACTGAACCAAACGGATTTGAAGTTTTCAGTTAGTGTAAATCAGCAAAATGAAGCTATTGTGATCAGTGATTTATCACGTAGGAGAACAGTCTCCAACGCTGAAAAAGAAGTCTGAAAAGAAGCTCCGAAGATGGTTGGTTTTGCCTCACACAGCCTTTTTGTTTTAGTATTTTAATTGGGAAGAGCATTATGAAGACAATACTTCTGGCAAACAGAAGGGAATGACTAACCATCCGTTGTGTCCCAAAAAAGCAAAGAACTGAAGTTCACTTTTGTCTTGAAGCATGAGTAACTTTTTGATGTCCATAAGCCCTCCACTGAAGCTTCTGAGCAGAGAGCTAGGGCAGATCTACTCAATCTACATGTAATTCCACGTATAAATGGAAAAAAAAGAGAGTTCTTAAAAGAATTGTAAAACTTGTTTTCTTCTGAGAACCCAAAACAAAGCTTTTACTGAACTACAGAAGCCCAGACACTGAATTGGGTACAGAGTCCCTTTTCTCTTAACACGTCTGCCCTCTGGATCAGCCCTTCATGTATTAGTGCAAACTTTTGGTTGAAATTCATCAGTAAGGCAAAGCAGGCAGTTCTGCTGCCAGTGCATAACAGACTTCCATTTGTCACTGGGCCCGGAAATGAAAAAAACATGAATCCACAAGTTTTTCTCTAGAAAGTAAGCTAGGAATGAATTAAAAGTGAAAATCTGAGGGGAAGGAAGGGAATAAGCTTTCAAAGGAGTATTATGTAAGTAAAAGCTGGGCATAGCTTTAGAACGGTAGATGTGAATTCGAGTGAGAATAAGAGTTGAAACATAAAAAATGAATCCTCAAAGATGAAAAGACACCTCAGTTCAACACGTCTTCAGCATTCAGTACAGGATTTTTAAAACCAAAGGCTGTATCACATGAATATGAAATGGTTTCTCTTCTTTGTGATTGTAACCATTATTTATTAAATCAGGAGTAGTGACATATGTATATTTTCTCACTGAAATGTTTTCCATTGGAAAACTGATCCAAAGCAATCTAAATTTTTCACGGGAACATACAGATCTGCCTTGAGAGGAAAGGTTTCCCGTTACACGTGAAATTACTTTTCACAGAGACCAGAATGGTCCAAAGCTCAGTGTCAAGTTCCTCGGCAAGAGCCAGTCTGTTCTGCATGATTGAAAAAACTGGGCTTGAACCCCAGTGTGCCTGAGCCTAAGTGAGACCTCTGGCCACTACAGTGCTGGATATGGGAATGGGTGTTTGCTCCACTAAGCATGAAGAGCTGTTGAAGCAGGTCATTGCAACGAGGAGCCCCACATTCAATTAAGAACTAACAATCAGAATATAGATACAATCCCTTGGAGCTGCCAAGTTTTGAGGTAATTAGACACTCAGGGAGACATTGTGAGTGTGCACAGTGTTTTGTTATTGTATTGGGAAGCTTTACACTAATGTTCATTTATCGCAGCAACTTCTGAAAGAACATCTGAAGACAGTGAATTATTATCCCCCTCCTGACAGATGAGTCACTACTGTCACATAGAGCATTCACTCTCAGTGTGAGCTTGGGTGTGACAGTTCTGGACCCAGACTTGAAATACTCAAAGGAGTAGTAGCCAGATGCAGAATCCTGTCCCATCTTGCAACCACATTGTCTTTTCTTCTTACATTGACAGCATCGTTCACAATAGCTTGATGGCACATGTAGATACGAAAGCACATAAAACCCAAAGCATAGAAACCCCCCAAATACATAAAAAATCAGTCAGACACAGACAGTAGAAGACAAGTGAAAAATAATATTAATAAAAGTGTGAACCAGCAAACTCTCTTGTTTATTTTGCTGATTACTGCAGGGAAACACTGTCATTTAACTTGAAGAATCAATCTACCTTCTTCTTAACATGCTGTTAAATTACTTCTTGCCACAGAAACAAATATGACTGAGTGACAGCTTGCAATACTTTATAACACTAGGAGAAAAAGATTCTTCAGTGATATAAAATACCCCTCTGTGTAAAAATCTAAATTAATCAGAGAAACAATCTTATGGATTTACTATATTATATACCCTTTGTATCTCTACTTCTGCTGATGAAAAATAGATGTCAGTGTCATTGCAAAATAAATTATTTTTATGTACTCATTTTTGCAGTGCATTGTGTTAGCTGAAGTATAAAAAATAGTATGAATCTATGTTCTGTGTCCTGCTGTGGTATTTTACAAATGTGTATGCCAAACTACATTTTTTTTCCCATTTTAACCAACAAGATTCTGGTATACTTGGCACAAATATTACCGGATACTGTTTGACTGTTTTTACAGGCATTGTTTAAAACAACAAGAGAGAGAAAATCAAAGGTAAAAAAGAGTTTGCTTGAAGATTACTGAAGCATACAAGGGAATTAATTCCAGAACTTGTTTTTTTCTCTGATTCCTTCAGAAATCAGCAATAACTCACTGCCCAGAAATAAAATGCAAAGTTCATATTTAAAGTCAAACTGTATCATGTGTTGCATTACCCACTAAGATATTTTGTAAAAACATCTGGTAAGTGTTTTTTGCATGGCACATGGACATACATTGTGACACGCTCCAGAAGGTATAAACTCTGACCAAAACAGTAGTAAAACAGCCAACTCCACTTACCTGCCTGAAGCAATACTTGTATTAAGGGCTGAGATATATTTTATAACCATAAAGTGTTTCACTAAAGACTTAGAAAAAAAATACTGATTTAATAAACTAGTAGGAACAGGAGTATCCTACAAGGAAGTAGAAACACTTACCTCTTGATCACACATTGGTGTAAAAGTGTCTCTGTACTCTGCCAGGGCCAAGTCATTCACCAAGTTTTTCACCTCTTCATCAAATGCAGAGTTAATAATTCCTCGCCTGTGAAATTCACCAAGCATCCTGGTAATGAAGCTGTTCCTTTCCTGGCACTTTCGGGTAAGGCAGGCCAGCTTAGCCTATGTGGCAGGAACACAAATACATTGATTTCATTGCACGTTAAGACTGCAAGATTGTACTTTGTGTCTGATCTGTAACTTCACACATTTTGACCCAAAGCTATAAATTAAATTTCCTACGTTTCTAGGCCATTAGGTGTCTCTGCACCCTGCGACAGCAACACATGTGCACAGATAAATGAGATAAAAGAGATGTTTCCTTTCCATGTGCGAGGTCCCCCTTCTGAAGACTGAAGAGTATCCACAGCAACAGTGTCAGAAAGCCCTTGCCTAAACCCATCAGCAAATGGTTAAGCCAGGGGGCAGCTGCAGAAAGCAAGCACATGCACAGAAGGCTGTAAGCAAAGGGAAACACCTTGGTCTAAGCAGGTCCTGCATCAGCTTCCAGGAATATACAGTACCTTCAGAGGAGCCAGCATCAACTTCGCTTCGGACTTTCCCTTCTGAAGATCTTTTTCCTGAAAGGTTGAAAAACATTCTGCATTGATTTATTCAAGAGTCATTATCAAATACTGTAGCATTTTTCTGCTATTTGTTTTAGACCTGACTTTCAAGGCATTACACTCCACATATTTGTGTGACCTCTACCACAAACCAGATGAAGCAGTGTAAGGAGTTGGTCGTACACCAAAAGCCCTGGTGCACAAACATTGCCCTACTGTCATTAACATTGGTCTTGCATATTGGCAAATGCTTTTGGATGTCTTTAAATATAGTCTTATGTTAATGAGGCAATTTCAACAAAGTAGCATCACATTAAAGACTTGGTATCCTTCTTTATGCATTTATATTTTCCTTTGCTCTGTGAATCTTCCAAAATACGCTTTTAGGGAAAAGCTTTAACTTTGATGATGTTGTAGAATGTAAGAAACAAAGACGGATTTTCTGCATGTGTATTCCACAGCAGGCTTTGAAAAGTGAACATTTTACTATGAAACAATCAATTTATGCCCCCTCGTAGGAGGTGAGACAGATGACCTAGTCTGTACCATGTGATTAAAATGTTTATTATTCATGGGAAACTTGCTTCCTGATTATGCAGAAAACATACAGTATCTTGCCTAGTAAAATCCATTTCTGCTATAAATCAATACAGTATAATTTGGCAATAAAATACAGATTCCTCTGCATTCATTTTGCTTGAATGCAAAGCTTCTCCAAAGCTTACTGTAAATATATTACATGCATTAAAAAAACAAGGCTTCCAGAATCCTTTTATGAGAATTTGTGTGTGCTGCAAGAGCTCACATGGTCCTCAGTTAATAAACTGTGGTCTTGAGCAAGAAAGCAGTAAAAGGACAAGAGAGACATGTCTTTGCATTGCACTGGCACTGAGGAAACAAAGGAAAAGCTGGCAATCGGTCCCTGCTGACATTCAGTTCCTGATGAATCATGGAACAAAACACTTCATTGATGCAACAGGACAATTAGGAGTTGCCCATTCATATGGACAGCACATCTCACTCCTTACTCACCTACCATCTGATATGCACCATCAATCAATAACAGACACCAGAGAGGCCACTAACAGTCCATGCAGGACAGCTTTAAAGCAGATCACCTGTGACAAAGCAAGAAACTCCCTTCCTCAAACAAAACCTACAAAAAAACCCAAACACCACTCCCCCATCCCAGCTCCCCCAAACTGTAGAACAGGTGGATTTACCACGGAGAAATTAGGATGAAACTTGTACCCAGTAGGGAGAAGAAAATTCTCTCTTGTATTTCAAAGAAAAGACAGAGGGATAGCAAGTTCTACACGTTATATCAGAATATGAAGAATACTATTGAGAAAATGTCATTTCCTAATCATTTCAGAGTATGATGGGCAATTCCAGTTTGGCTCACATTGCAACCATCAAAATTTAACAATCATCAGTTTTTGAAAAATAGTTTCCAAAGACATAGGAAACAAATTTTAAGGGAAAAAAGTCCTAGCAGGAATTTGTTTCCACTTAAGAGTTCAGCAGTTCTAGTCACACTGACAGCAGTAGCTTTGCTGTCACACAATAAGGCAGTAGCTTTGCAGATGTTAATGCCTGTACCTGTTCAGGTTTGCCAGGTGAAACATAACGCACAAGTGTAAAAACTGTTCATGTAAGTATACTTGTGCATATATGGGGGCTCCCATCAGAATAACTATGCAATTTAATAAAAATACAAACCACCTACTTTAAGAATTCCATTAACACACTTTCATTTATGTGTAACCCTAGCAGCTGTAAAAAAAAAATTAGAAAAAACTCTTATTAAAATGCTATCACTGGCTCTCTGTATTTCCTAATCTGATACAGTGCAACAAAAGAGTCAGGAACATTAAAAATTCTGACAACGTAAGTCAAAGAGGGGCCTCAGCACCACTGTGCTTGCATTAGACTATGGGGTTTATAGCAGAGGCTGGTGGCAACTTTTATTATATAATTTTTCCATAACATTGCCCACCCAGGTAGTTTACATCTTTTCCTTACTTCTCTGAAGTTAGAGGTACGTTTTTATGCCTGCAAACCATTTCATTATCTTCTGACTTGTTCTCAGGAAAAAACCCCACTATTTTGGTTCTTTCATGTAAGATGAAAGAGGTAGAATCTGAAGTCTAAACTCAGATTTGTCCACCCACTTCAGCACACAGAAAACAGCTTTATTATACCTTTTCACATAGCTGAGCCTGAAGGAGTTCCACTTCATTCTGCAAGCTGTGAAACTGATTTTTTAATGCAGCCTGGTCCCTGAGCTGGGCTTTCAAGGTCAGCACTTGCTGCTGTAATCTCTTATTGGCTATTTTATTTTCCTCTGTTTCCTGGCCATCTTTCACAGTATTCGCAGGCTAGAGAGCAAATACACAGATTTTCAAAATAGATGTATAAAACAATGAGAATATTCTCAATCATGTCCTAGAGCACAAAACTTCTCAATCAACACATGTACCTGCCTCATACATATTAAAAAAAAAAAGCAGATCTAAAACATATGACTTCAAACCTTCACAAATGTATTAGTGCTAATATCTTGCACTGATCTTAAAATAGTTTACCAGTAAGGAGTTCTTGATCCCCTGTGAGAGCAGGTTTAGGACTGGGATTTCACAATGCTCCATCAAGGTAAGTATAGCATTACAATCATTTCATATCCAGGGAAACTGAGGCATAGACAGATTAAGTGACCAACCTGTGGTCACACAGTGAGTAAGAATAGAACTCAAAAATCCCCATTCTCCCACTCCAACTGCTATACAATATACCCCTTGTTTTTCCAAATGTATTTATCTCAGAGAGCAAATTCCACTCTTCCAGTTGTATTATTGTTTTGGAATACTATTAATAAAACTAAGCAGATTTTAAGTACAAATTTCAGAAGCATTTAAAAAGAAAATACTTATTACATGAAAATGTAGCAATAGCGGTACAGAACAAGCAGAAGGAGGAGCTTCTGAATTTCACTCCTCTTCCCTCACTCTCCAATTTTTTTTTCAATTTCATGCACTTAGATTGAGAGGATTAGTGAGAGCTTTAGATTGCTAGGCAGCATCATAAGGTCAGTTCCCAGAAATTACATTGTCAGATTAAACAAACACACAGATTAAGAATGAGAAAACATTTGACTGTGAAGAAGGTCTTGTGAAAACCACCTATGCAGTTGTGAATTTGCATTAGAAAAATACTGAGTTGATACACACAGCTGCTCAATATTTCTGATAACACATTACATAAGCAAGTCTAAAAGATTAAGCATTTCAGTGATTAAGATAAAAATTCAAGTTAGATCTATGTTATATTGTGGTAAAGCCATATAAGCTTCTGACAAAACACGTAGGAAGATGTCTTGATTCTAACATTGGCACAACTGAGAGAAGAGTTGATGTTCAGCTGTACTGGACAGCAGCACTGACAGGCTTTCCAGTTTAACCTCATTTGGTGACTGCAACACACTGAAGGCACCGTTTCATAAGAAACAGTAGACTGAAGTGGCAGATCTCATCGCTCTGCTTGCAACACATTATTGCAACACAGATAAAAACAGAAACGTGACATTTTCATACTGTTCTTCCTAATGAAGTGCTCTCTACAGCATCCAAGGCGTGCATGCTTTGTACTAAACTTTTTGGCTCCCTCTTGTGTTAAGAGGAAAGAACAATAGCAACTGTTGGACACTATTAGACCAGGGCTGCAGTGAAAAAAATGCTGAGGATGATGTGAGATGTTCCTAATTTTCCCCTTTCCCACACAAGAAGTATGTTAAATACAAAATGGAAACACCCCCTAACTGAAGATGATTAACGGAAGAAGAGATGGAGCAATTAAAAAAATTCTTGAAAGTTAAAGACAGAGAGGTTCTCTCTTTTCTTTTGCATTTTGCTGACCTTCTGGTAGTTTTCTGCAGTTTCAGAGCACAAATAAGGCACCCAAGGTTTATTTTTCATCACTCCTGTCATCTAACCCTGTTAAAAGTAAGCATGGGTTGGGTAGTCAGGCTCCAGAAGGGTCAAGGACCCAGCAGCTGGAACTGGGAAATAACCAAAAGATAACTAAGCCCACAATGTAGAATTTAACATATTGCATTCTTGTAAAGCCCGGAAAGATCTCAAGTCTTTGAAGTTGGTGAATAAACACTAAAAATAAAAATAAAATCTTTCCCTTCTTGTAGGTGTTGTGCTTGTCTGGAAACTCAATAAGAAAATGAGAGGGAATATTGGCTACAGGCCATGACAGGAGTCCACAGTTCACCAAGGAAGCCCAGCACCTTATTTACTGTGTGCATTTGATCCACAGTTCTTTTATTAATTTTCAAAGCTGTCCTTCCAAAGTCATATCTATCTGACCTGTCTAAATTAAATTCGCAAATATTATAGGTTGCTACAAAATTGCTTTCCCAGCTATTAAAAGTTACATATATCTTCACATTTTTCCTGCCAAGGAGGACAGAAATAACTTGAAGGCTAGCTGAAAAGTATTTATGGAAGCTGTTTCCAGGAGATTATTCAATTCAGACCATCAAGACACAGAGCCACCTGAAAATTCAAAAAGCTTTCATTTACAGCAAAAATCAAAATTTCTGTGATACAGATAATGTTCCAGTGAGATTTTCTCTCCCCCACAGAAAGATTTCCTTGAGCTGTGTGCATTACAGACTTTGACTCCCCATTAATCCATACCATCTGCTCACTGGCAGTGGTAGTTCCTCTACAAGAGTCCAGCATCACAGCTTCATTTTGCCTGTCCAGATCTAGTACTTAGGATCAGAAAGCAGACAGGCCAAATAGTAGAAACAGTAAGGCCACCCGAAAACACAGGTCTCAGAAAATGATTCTAGCTAAAAAGAGCAGGAAAGAGTCCTTCTAAAAAACCTGAGGTGTCTCTAATGCTCATGCAAAGCCCATACCTTGGACTATCCTATAGACAGATGGTCTACCTTGCACAATGTCTGCTCACTTTCAAGTTTATAGCTCCAGTGGCTCTAGGTGCTCTATACTTGCTTCAAATCTATTGCCAAGAACAATGAAGGATGTTTCTGCCTGCAAAACACTTCCTCCAAAGGAATATGCTTCTTTCTATTCTCTTTACATATATACCATTATTTTGCAGTGCTGTTTTCCAAGCATTTTTTCCCCAACTTCTTTTTTAAGACGGTCTAGTTCTGAGAGAGCCTGTGTCAAACGGGTTTTGATTTCTTCATATCTTGTTTCAGCAAAGCCAAGTTCTCTGTACCATTTCTGAGCCTAATGGGAAGAACAGAAAAGCAAAATTGCTGAGTGTAATTAGTCTAGCAGTTGTATCATCTCTACACCATAGATTTGGGTCTGATCTACACATCACAAGTATTAAATTGTTGTAAATTGATTAAGATAAATGGAATTACAAAATACAATCTCACTATGAGAAATTAGTAAGAATCTTACAGTAAGTCTTATAGAAAGATATCTAACTAAAGCTATGCAGAAAAATAGATTACTTTTTCAATTGATTTTTAAATTTGAAGGTACCTTGAGCATTCTGAAGGAAACTAAAAAAAGCAGTGGGGAATTCACTCACAATTTCAGAGATTAAGCCTTTGAAAGCCCTCAGAGAAAATGGAAAACAAGCTTTTCATCAGCTGGGGGGGAAATCTTCCTGAGAAATGTCAAAAATGAAAATGCAAAGGAGAAAAAAAACCCCTCCATATATTCAATTTCATATTTCTTCTAGGTTGGATTTTGTCCATTTTTACACATTAATCATAATTTGGAAAAGAAAAAAGAAAACATTCTAAACAAGGGGAAGGGAAGCAGTCTGTTCTGTTCAGAGATAGTTTGTGCTGTGTGTCTGTATTAAGCACTCAGCTTCTGTCAACATGTGCTGGAGAAATGCAGTTTCACTTGAAGTTCTGGCCAACTACAAATGAAGACACAATTTATCACTTAACTGAAAGATCACACAGGTACAATTTGGTTCTACATATAAGAGATTTCCCTTTTTTGTAAAAGTGTTAAATCCTGGCAGAAAGAAGAACAGCCATGTAAGAAAATAAGTAACAAAAAAAATTTCTTCCTCAGAATTACATCAGAATAGGAGGTTACCTCTTTTTTCGATTTTTCTAATTCCTTTTCCTGTATTTTTAGTTCCTCTTTTGCCTTTTCAACTTGTTTTTTCATCACACTGTAGCTTTCAAACGTGCCAACCTAGGTACACAACAGGAAGACTCCTCTCACCCACACAAAATGGCATTCAGGTTTTTACAGAACAATCAATATTTGTTTTACTTCTATCTAATTACTAAAAACATTTGCATAAAATCAAGATCTTAGAGATAAATCTTTCCCAGTTGATAATTTGCAACTGAAATAATAATTCTGCTTTTACAAGGACATAGTAAGCTCCATAGAAATTCACTGTGGTGCAAGATTAATTACCACAGAGGAAAATCATGGAGAAGAAATCCACTAGAAATAAAGATCCTGTCTTTAGGCACAAGTTTCATAAAAATCAAAATAGGAAAAAATAGACCCTATCAGAATAGAAGTTCATAAGTGAACACACACAATTGTTTCACAACCCTGAATGTTTTACCATTGCAAGAGAAGTTTGCAGAAATTAATTTGCTCTACCAAAAGTTTTTCCTCTTGCAAGAAGCTAAATAACTTTTTAAAATGCCTGAACAATGCACTCTTTTAAGCAACAAAAACTTTGTAGCTTGCTGTGTCACTTTAAAATTCTCTAACCATCCACAAAATTCTGCTATTTTGCCTTCTATTTTAAAGTTAACTTTAGCACCTCAGATCTCCTGCACATGGGAGGTTACAAAGTTTTCTATATTGTAAAGTTAATTTAGATTTATCCTCCAAATGACACCCAGATCTCCTTTCTTTTGAAGGTCCTACTTGATAACATTCCTCATTGTTATTATTTACCTCTTTTCCAGATAAATAGTTTGAAGGGTCAATAACCAGAACACCTTCTTCAGTCTGAGTTATACTACAAGCTGTTTCAACTTTCTTTGGCTTAAGACCACTTTGTTGACATTGTTCTTTTAGTTTTACTATCTTTTCCTTTGTTCTCAAACTTTCATCGTTTCTCAGATCTTCATAGGTGAAACCCAAAGAATACATTAGTTCTCGCCATTTGCTATTTTCTGAAATAGAGTTTGTATTTGCTCTCTGAAATTCATCAAGCTGTTCTGAAGTTTCTTTCTTGATTCTCTCTATTTCTCTTTTCAGTACACATTTTTCCTCCTGTAAATCAGAAATAGTCAGATAACAGCTGGTTTTGCACTCTTGAAGTTCTGAAACCAAGGTCTTGTAATTGTCTCGTTCACACTTTACCTCTGCCAAACATCCTGATAAAGTTTCTTTTTCACCTTCTAAAAGAGATATTTTTTGTAAATATTTTTCTCTCTCTTGTATTAATTCATTAGATTTTGCTACATAGTTCTCCTTGTCTTGTAATAATTTAGCTATTTCTTTGAAGCATTTGCTTCTTTCTTCTTTCAGGTCTGAAAGCAGCTGGAAGTATCTCATTTTCCTTGCATCCAGGGATAAAACACTCCTGGGAAGTTTATTTGATGCAACTGTCAATGAGACTTTTTCAGAATTCCTATTTTTTTCTCCTATGCAAGAGAAATTTTCAACAAAAAATGTTGGACTCATGGTGTTTTCTTCTGATAAGTTATTATAACATCCACTGGCAGCTTCTTTCTCATTAAGTAAGTTTTGGAATGAAACAGTGTTCACTTCATCTACTGCTAAAATGTATTGAAAATATGCATCCATCTCCTCTTCCAGTTCATGTATCATCTGAGCATATCTCTCATTCTCGTGCTGTAATATACAGAGTTTTTTTGAGTAATTTTCATTCTCTTGCATTAGTAGAAATATCTTCTGAGAATACACAGCCACCACTTTTTCCAGTGCATGTGTTTTCCCATTACTTTCATTCCCAGCTTCCAGTGGTGAGAGATGACAGAAACGCTCATAAAAATTGCTCCCTGGCAGGAATATTTTCCTTAAACACACAACCCTCTCCTGCATAGGAGACAATATATTTAACCAGCACCTCCCTTCCTCTGACCAAAAAAAAATCTGAGAGTATGCACATTGCATGTTTTCAGCAGCTATTTTTTGACATAAGAAATTCTTGTTTAGTCCACATAGTTTCATGGTCTGATCTTTCTTTTCTTTCAGGCCAATATTGTTGGAAGGGGTTTTTTGATGAATCTGTTTCTGAGCTTGCTCTCCTTTCTCCTCCATTTTGGTTATGTCTTCTCCATTATGTACCCTCTTCATACCAGAGATGCAGATTTCTAAGAGGTTTCCATGTTGCTCTGTTAGTTCAGGGATCACTTCAAAACGCTTCTTTAAGTCTTTAAAATCAACAGATAAAATTTGGACATCCTGTGGGCTACCTAGGTTGTCTTTAGCTTCCATTCCTTGCTTCCCAGGCCTGATCAATTTAGTTTTATTTAAAACTTTAGAACTTTCCACAGGAATACAGGTCACCTCCTGTAGTTGGGCTTTCTCATTTTGTATTTCTTCTCCATTAAGTGCCCCTCTAAAGTTTTTTTGGTGATACTTTCCATCATCAACAACTTTATCCAGGCATTTATTTTCACTTATGCATTTTGGCAGAATTTGCTTCTTTTCCCAGTAAAACCATCTCTTTTCTAGAGATGATGTGAAAATTTCAGCCACAGTGCAAGGCATCTTTCCACAAGAAAGCACAAAAGCTTTGTCAGAAAATCCTCCTTCTGCAACAAGGCAGAGGTCATCAGAGTGGAGAGTGGGGTTTGTCTCACAGCGATCCAGTTCCTCCACAGTAGTGACAGCTGATAAGTGGTAATTTTCAGGTTCTAAGAAGGCAAGCTGGGGCTTCTTCCTCATCAAAACTTCAACCACAGAAACAGAGAATGTCTTTGCTATTAGATTTATAGCTTGTTTCTTCAAGAGAGAAAAGTTTTCTTCATCTTCAGTTTGCTTCCTTGTCTCACTGTTAGTCAACTTCTCAGAGCAAGGGGGAAGCAGCCTCTCTGCAGGATAACTTGGGGTACATCTAATCAAAGTGAAAATATCTTCGACACCCCCTGTTCTTTTTGTTCCAATAGTGACCTCCTAATAGCAAAATAGAAATGTTTCAAACTGAAAAATATAAGCCAAGATATATTGTGCTATGTTGCTAATCATAATTAATTTTTCACTTCATTCATGACGGTTTTGAGTACTGGCAGATGAGAAAAATATTGCAACATAAAGGATTTTCAAATAATTTAAAGATTTTCAATGAGAATAATGATACAAATAAGGTACAAGCAAGTCAATCATTTTCTTAGGATACATCTATATTCATCTTGAATAACTTTTTTAGTAGATACGATTTAAACCTACTTTTATATTTATCTTTAAAAATACCAGCTTTCCATTTTATCTCAAAACTCACAGGCTCACCGTGCTGACAAACAGAACAAGAATACCAGTAACTTCTCACCTGCTCAATCTCAGCGAGAGCAGCAACTTTTGCAAAGGCACTGGATTTGTGTTCCAAAGTTGGTAGAAGTTCTTCTGGTAGCTCCTCCATCTGCTTCAGCCCATCACAGCTACATCCTGGTGTTTCTGCTATGGTAAAGCACTGGACAAGTGCAAATGCCACTCCCAGACAGGTAAACGAAAAACAACACAAAACCCACCTGACTAGATTTTTTGGATGGGAAGTATCTCAGTCATTATATGCTCAAAACTACCTTCTCTGCCAGAAGTGTACATTATCAATAATGCAGAGATAAGCATTAAACAAGAAAACACACTTCACATGAAAATATAAATATTAAGATCTAAATAAAGTATAGTTGGAGGGGGCTGTGTTTTATTTCCTCCTCATAGTTCTCAAAGCATTTAAATATGAAAATAAATCTCATTCTAGTGGGCAGATGAAAACTAACAGGTTAAAATTACAGGTTAAAACTAATCAGTACAGTGTATTTGCATACACTGAAATTTGCTGTAAAATTTCCATTCATTTCAGTTGAAAGGATTTCCCTGATACTACATGCCAAGATCAGAGTTTTCATCCTATGTTTGGATGAAAAAGCAAATCTGAACACTGCTCAGCATTCCTAAACACTATACTTCAGCCAGGCCATGGGAAGAATCCCCTAACTCTTCATCTTTGTAACTTCTTGAAAATTCTAGGATTTCTTGAGAAAGCTCATATCTACATGCTTCTACCAGTGAACAGTTTTTCCTTCACCTTCCCAAGATATAGTTTCCAGATTAGGAGGTTTTTAGAAGGTCTTTCACTTTCTAAGTCACGCATGCCACATGAATTAAATCATCTTCACTTTTACTGCACAGAAATGAAAGTAAAAATACCATTTTGTTTTCGTACCAGACTCTTTAGCATGTAGCAATGCAACTGGAGTTTGAGTAGTTCTGCTTGTGAGTGGATCCAAGACTGCTCCCCAGTTCGGATTCTGAACATCATCCTGGACTAGATCTCCATTCTTAATGGGAAAAGGAGGCGGAAAATAAAAAGGAAGATTATAAATATAGTATTTGAGATATGAAAAAACAGACACAGAAATTTCCTTTGTTCTTTTACATTCAAAAGACTAAATATTTAATAATAATTACTGTTATTTAATGCCATTTTCTCATTTCAATGTTTTCTAGTAAATGTAGTGGGTTTAGACTTTTCCTTAATGTTTCCTTCATACATCACAAAGAAGAAAATTTAATAAATCAGATCACCAAAACAACACTGTAAGAGCAGAGACTCAATTATATACTTATGAACAAAGCAAAAAGAAAGTCTAATCAATTAGGGAATGACACCATTAGTTCAGTGCCCAGCACTGTGCGGACTAAAGAGAAATAACTGTTCCATAGTTGGAACAACTCTTTATGAAAAATAGGATAAATGTTTTGAAATGTTCTTTTACATTGATAATTTTATTATAAATTTCATATTCTGTTCTTGACATTTATTCAACTCCACAGTTGAATTTGGTAATTGTGGCAATTTCAGGTGCAAAGCAGATGACTTTATTGGATGATACACAGCGGGTCACATTTCACATGCATCGTGCTTATTTGTAGTGAACAGAAGACTTGGCTTTGATTTCCTTAGCAAAATAGATAATTAGGGCTGCAGCCAAAACAGCTGCAGCACACAAAACAAGACTCCACAGTAATTTTTGTCCTCTTGCACTGCTCTGCACCATTAAATGCCAGCATGAAACCAACTCAAGGGATGAGCTGCAGCTTTAAAATGACACATAGATGGGAAAAGCAGTGGCTTCAAAGTCTTCAGTTAAAGTGAGCCAGAAAAAGCCACTTGATTTTCCACAGGATCACCAGTGAGAATAATTGTGATTTCAACCCAATTTAGCTGGCACATTGGAGTGCTCTATTACAAGATCTTGACTGGATGGCATGACTTGAGTGGAAACCACAATACTCCCAAGATTTCTTCCTTCATTTTCTCAGTAATATTGAAGTTAATGCTAATTCCTTGAAACACACTCATTCCGTTCCTGCAATTTTGCCTTTATTTCTTCTTCAATACTTTTGGCATGTGGATTCTGTCAAAAGAAAGTTACACAAAATAATGTAGAAGCTATAATGCTTGAATGATAAGTACATCATACCATGAAATTAAGACCTCAACTGTCATGTGGGAGCTGTAGAAAGGTGCATCGCTTGGTGTTTAATTTCTTTTTTTTCACCAAGACCTTGAAAAGGCCTCTGACTCTCACATTGAGAAATAAATAAATCAAGACACATCTGTATGGTCCCAGCTACTATTTCATCTATATTTCATTCAGGCATATCCTACAACTGGAATATTGCAGATAGGATCCTGATACGTATTCTGGAAATTCAAATTTCCATCAAGTTTTATATGACTACACCCTTTCATGAGATGCAGTACCAGAACAAAACACCTAATTGAATCTGATATTATTGCATGAAGATTAAGGCTAGTTTTCAAGAATAACTGATGTGCTTGGCATTTGAATAATATGGTAATTAATGAGGGATCTCATACCACGTGTATTTCACAGCACTCTCCACAAACTACTTTTTTTCCTGGCTGAGAAACAGACAAATGATCCCATTTGCTCTTTCACTGAAAAACTATATACAAGCAGCTTTTCAGAGAAATAACAGCATGAAAATCTCTCTTGAATTGCACACAATTTCTCATTTTTATAGTTGTTGATGGAGTATGATGAGCTCTAATAGGATTTTTCTTGTAACTATTTTGCCTTGAAAACTGCAAGTTCAAGGTAATAAGATTAGGAAATTCTATTTTAATAGCTGCTAGCAGAACAAAAGATGAGGGGGAAAAGTGCTCTTCAGTTTTACAGAAAAACACCAGATGTCTCCCTTCTCCTTTTATCATAGATATTGAATTATTTTCCCTACCTTATCAAGGCATTTCCTATTAGAAAAATTGAAGTGAATTAGTAGCAGTACCAAAAGAGGAGGAAAAGACAATCAGAAATGCAGAAGGCAAGTTTCTTCCTATTGATGCTGTGTATTTAAGGAACACAACCTACTGTGTAAGCAAACCAAGGTAAACTTGACACAAATTGTGGCCTGTTCATTTATACCAAAGACTGGTTAACTGAGACTAAGTAACCTCCTACAACAGCAAAGCTGTAAATTGATACTTAGAACAGAAACCATTAGAAGACTTTGTGTAAAGGACAAAATAACCTTTTATTAGGTTACAGCATAGAATGAAAGCTATTTGGTCCTATTCCTTGAAAACTTTTTGGATGAGTCTCACGCAATTAGTTGATATAACTTGGTTTCACACTTTCAGATAACTCCACTTCCTGCTTTTCTCAGTTTTCTCAAACCAATAGTAATTCTCTACTACTTCTTCCATGGCTCAGGAAGCCCTCATTCCTAAGACCCTCTCTGAGAATTTCAGTGCAGCTGGTTGTTGTACCTGTGTACAACTCAGTGCAAGTCCCTCAAGAAATACCTCAAAATAATTTCAAACCTTATACTTCATTCCCCCAAAAAAGTGAACTCACTAGTTAAAATAACTGTAGCAATGGTTCAGACTAAGTATAAAAATAAGCAACAGCGAGTCCTTCTGCCACCTCAGGGCAGCTACATGAGACACAGCTTCTGAGCTCTTCACAAAGGTCACCCATACACTGCTGGTTACTGCAGGAGGATCTTACTACTCTTTCTTTCTTACACAAAGACAACCTCCTTGAGCTTACTTCTTCAGGAATGTAGAGCCACTAACAGTACAAAATCACCATGTCTGCAAAACTTCATTCAACTATCAGGTTAAAAACTTTGTCTTTATTTCTTCTAGGCTCTCTACGTTCTCCAAATTCTCAAAGCACTCAAAGTCTGATTGTCCTCCTATATTAAGAAGTTTTTGTCCATGCTCATTATCTCTCAGTTAACTGCAGTCAAAATCAGGAGAGTTCCTGGGATACCAGGTCACAATCTGAATGGGGCAGCTGAATGTGAGGCTTAGCTGATTTCACTTTACTTAACAAATTCTCAGAACAGAAATGCCCTCCACCTCAGTGCCAAAAGAATCAAACTTTGTTTGAATCCTCTCTGTGAAAAGAATTGTTCTCTGTCAGCAAAATGAATTGGCAGAAGCTGAATGCCATATTACAGCATATGCAGAGCTTTCCCATGCAATGCTGAAGTGAAGTGCTTGAAGCAAACAAGTCCTATTCAGTGTATTCAGGGCATATCACAATGCTACAGAGCTGCAAACCACTCAATATCTCAACTCATTCCCACTCATGAATAGTGTATCCATCTTCCCTTGTTTACCATTATCCAGAAAAATCTCATAGACTAGATTTATTGTCAGCTGTGTTTCTTTCTTCAGCAGTTGCACATGAATAACGTGAAAACTCACTCAACCATAAGTGTACTCCTCCACTGAACGGTGTTCACGAGACAGAGGTCTCGAAAGTTCTTCTGTGCTCTAATTCTAGTGCCAACTGAGGCCTTTGGCCGTGAGCACATCACTTAAAAACTGAAGGAAACAAGATTTGTAAAGTGCCCTCAATGTGAATCTCATAAAACATTGATGCAGTGAAGCCCCGGCCACTGATTCCAGTGAGTGTGAATTTGACACAGTGAAGTACTAATGCATCAACAGAAATAAAGGAAAGAATGCAGGAAAGTCTCACGATTGCACACTTAATGACAAGTGTAATGCAGGGGGATATAAAGATAAAAACCTTCTTTTTACTTACTAGGTCAGCACTGTTGTCTCCATTCTGCAATACTGTAAGTTGTGAGGTCTTTTTTTTCTTCTTTTTCAATCTCACCCTACCTTGATCTCTTAGAGCCCTATTTTCATTCGAAAGCTCTTCCACTTTTTCCTGTAGTTTGGCCTCAGATAATTTCAGATTATAAGCATAATGGCAAGATTCTTCCAGTTTTCTTCTGAGAAAGTCTTCAGTGTCCTGAGAGCAGTGGAGTTCAGTCGGTACATCTGCCTGTTTTCTTCGTTTGTCCTCCTCTGTTTCCCTTAAGAACTTCAGATTTTGCTGAAATGTCTCAAGGTGACTTTTCATGTCATGTTCCAAATTTTCAATGCAAGTTTTCAATTTCATTACTTCCACACCACAGAGTTTAGAGCTCTGAGTCCCACTGAATGCTGATTCCATCTTCTCTTGGAGATACTGCACCATTCCCTCTTCTAACTTGGATGTCAAAAAAGCAATATGGGCATTAAGATCTAGGGCTTGCTTTTCCAGCCTAGACACCTCACTCCGAAGGTAACATTCACTTTCTCTCAATGCTGCTGTCTGTTGCCTCTGCCTTTGTTTGTAGTGTTCAAAATACACTGACTGGCTTTTTATTTCATCTTCTTTTATCTTCAGCTGCTCCTGAAGCCAATGTAATTTCTCCTTTTGCTTCTTCTTTGACTTTTCTTGGTTCTCAACCTACAATTCAGGGAGTTGTATGGTCAACATCTTAATACTAGAGCTCTTCTCCTCTTACAATTTTTCTTAATTTTGTAAAAATTCTGCCCTTGTTTTCTAAAAACTCAGGAATTACTTCAGTAGATCTTTTTTCAAAATCCTGCATTTAGAACAAAACTTACTTACTGTTGTCATTTCAGCCATCACTGAAACATCTCAATAGGAAAAAAAACAAACAAAACACAAACTCACCCACATTTACCACAACATTAACTACAGAAAGTTTTTAAACACTTTCTTTTGCATGTTCTACAGTACCTATTAAATAAAAAGAAACCTTTGATCTGAAATTCATACAACAAGTTCAGACCTGTACAGTAACTTATCTTTAACACTTACTGTAGCGTAGCACTGAGACATTACAGACAGAGAAGCAGTGGTTCTATTATAGAAAACAGAACACGTCCTTTTCGGAGACAAAGATTTTGCCCTTCGCCCTTCACCATACCTGTCATTTTTCAGCTACTTTTATGAACACTTTGGAAAAGAGGAAAGGATCAAAAGCCTTTTGAATGAGTTTGAGAAAGACTTTGATATTTTCTTTTGCACCAAAGTGTGTTTGAACAGAGGCATAAAGAGGTGAAAGATGTCAAGGAAAGACAGGGGGGACTTTCGTGACTCACATGCTGCCCTTGTTTTGAGCACAGTAAGAGCCACCACAGTAAGAGGTTCACCAGCAAGGACAGGACAATAGGAACACTAGACTGAAATGTTCTGCAAAGTCAGGTAGGTGTGGGATAATACTTTGTTTATTTAAATGTTAGTGGGAATGTATGCATGTCTGATCTTCCTGAGTCTTGAAAAATACGTTTCACTTTAATTAGAAAAACAAAGACTGTTGTTCATAGTCATGAGTGGTACTACATGGTACTAGTGCCCTATCAGATTATTCAACTTTGACTCAAAATGCTGAGATAATGAAAATGTATATTATGATAAACAGAAGCAAAAAAAGTTTCACTGTAGACTGAATAACTTTCATTCCTTCTCCATTTTCATGGATCCATCCAATGAGTTGTGCAAACTAGGTAAAAACACCTCTTGTATGCGTTATCAGCCAACAGCTGATGTTCCTTATACAAAATATTTACAGAAAGAAGTACCAGCACTTGGGAAAACTCAAGGCTTTCAACTCCAGAACTGACAATTTTACAACAGATGTGGTGGGGAGGGAGTTGTGAGAGCATAGAATTGGCAGTGGGACTTTATTGGCAATGAGGGAGTAGGTCACCTTGCCCCAGTGAAGGCCACTCTGAAGAGAAGGGCCTGCACTGGCAGGGCGCTGCGGCGTGGTGCCCCACATGACATTGCACCGCAGGACAGAAGGCAAGACCCAAACCAATCTGGGAAAGTTGGAAGAGGGCACAAAGGTAAGCAGGAAGCTTGAAGTGGTTGCAACAGGAGGTGGGGCCCAGCTTGAAAATGCACAAGAGTGAGATGATGGGATGAGCAGCTGCATTTCAAACAGAAAACAGACCGTGATAGCTGTGCTGTGCCATCGCACCACAACTGGCAGGCAATGAAACAAATCCCACCTTTATTATTGGGTCAGAAAGTTAAAGTATTACTTATGGAGAAGGACTACGTTGAGTGGGATCTGGAGAGAAAGAAGAGAGTGCTAGCCTTATATCCCAAAGATGAAGGGCCTCAATAAGAGGAATAATGTCACAGCTGCCAAAAACATTAGAATAATAGAAAGTGTAGCAAAAGAGACCAAAAAGTTCTTCCAGTTCCTCTAGTTTTACAAAAAGAGAAAGGCTGAGATGATTTATTGCTGAAAAAACAGACATGTAACTGGAGATGAGATTGACTTATAAATTATTACCACAAAGAGAAGCTAAACTAGGCCATTTGAAACAATATCGTCCTCACCAAGTTGATCAGGTCCTCCTGAATGTCTCGCAGTTTCCCTTTAACACGCACATTTGCATTTTCAACCTGGTGCAACTTCCCATTTAGCTGATCAATCATCACAAGAATTGTTTTCTGTGACAGCTCCAGCTTTTCTATCCTGTGATATTGAGAATGAAGATCTTTGCTAAGTACCACACAGTACAGTTCCAGATAAGCAGACATCAGCAATGCATCAGTTTATCTTTATTTTTCTCCCAACAATAAAATAGTAGCAAGCTGTTAGTCACTAATAGTAAACAATTCTTAAAAACAGTCTATAAGGGTTTGCACATTATGCTGGAGCCTCTGAAAACTGTTAAAGACAATATCTGTGTTCGTTTTTTCTCTTGATGGCTTAATATAAACTATAAGCAAACATATTTGCAAGATTAGTGTTCACTGAAGCTCAGTGCACTATACAAAATAAGAACTTAAGATAACCACAACTCTTCGATCTCTATGTGTATCTGATCTTAGGATTTCGCTAGGCTCATGGTTAGCAAGATCCCTGAAAATAAGCCTTCTGTATTCCAGGCAGATTTCACCAGGTCATTTGCTCTGCTTGAACTGTTCTCTCATACCTTGTTTTAGATTTGATTAAAATTCTTCCCATGTTTCCCTCACTGAAATCTTTGCTAAAACAAACCTATTCGTAGAAAAACTATTTCAAAAAAGATTGAGTATTATCTTGACAAAAAGCCCACTATTAAAACATTTCTGGCCAAACTCTTTGATGAATCAAAGCAATTAAGAAATCATAGATACAATTATTTGGATTTCCATTTATATTTCCTATCCTTTTAACTATTTGGCTTTGTTTAGAACAGTGCAGTTGTTGACCATGTGATCATATTATTCTAGTCAACCACATAATTAATGCTTAATAGCACCTTTAGCTACTGTAATGATTAGTATTAACACACAAAACTAGATAAAGCTTTCTGAAACAAGGAACTTCTTTCACAAAACAAAATTCCAAATTAAATCTAGGTTTGAAGGAAAGGCATATAGTTTACAAGCAAAATTTTTTAGGAATGAAACATTTTTTAAAGAATGAAATATCCTGAAAAGCCGTCTATTTACTTGCAACAAGATTTTAGATCATGTTGTGAATCCAATTTAAATAATAAAAACCCAATAATTGAATATTAGATTTCTATTCTGACAGCTAGACAAAACACTTGAACATGCATCTTTTCAGGCACCCTAAAAACACCTGAAGACTTTATTTTTGATAGTTTTACATGTATCATTTGGCACCCAGTGCATGGGTCAAAGGGAAGCATTCATTTGTCACATCACATTAATTTTGAATGAAAAAAAAAACATTTATTTACCTATTTCTCAGGACAGAATCCGACTCCATGTAATCCTCTAGAATACCTTTCAGTTTTTGCTCTGATTTTTCCAGCTCTTTTATTCTGAGGTTCAAATTGTCTTCTCCAACACTGCTTACTTGTTCATCACGTACGCTTGCATCTTCTAATTCCTGGAGAATCCTGGAAGTATCAATTTTAACATTTAAATTCAGGATATCAATTCCTTCATTGCTGGGTATCTTCAGAGAGTAACTAAATTCTTGTTTTCTCCCAGATGAAGGATCCATTATGAAAAAACACCAAAATTTAGGTACTAAATGTACTGCAGTCTGAGCCTGCAATAAGAGAATAAGCCTCTGATGATCAAATGAACAGTCGTTCTCGATTCTGAACGCATTTATTATTTATGAGAAAGTCTCATTTCACTAACCCCAAAGTAATCCAGCATTATCTTCTAAATAGAGGAGTTCATAAAATTGAGTATGTTCATCACAAAAAAACCCATACTCATTTTGCATAAATGTGTGATATATTTCTATTGTTTCAAGACATAATATTAAAAATAATATTTTTATTCAAAAAGCAATCTATGACTATTTCAGAGAATAATTTGGTATATTTAACTGGCATTTTGGAATTCTGCATTGAGTATCTTACTTAAAAGCCTGCTTTACCTCTAAGAGATTATGAAATCATGCCTAAAGTGAATTTTTAAGCCCAGTCTTGGAAAAGCAAGCTAAGTTTAGTCATTTTCCTTTGCCTCTTAAAGTTCTTCAGCTGAAGTTCACCTTCATTTATAAAAGCTCTCTTCAGTAAGTGTAGTCCTATAACTGGCATTTGTGAAATGCCTTTGCTTTTGCTACATTTGCATTAATTCAGAATTTGACCTGTAATTGGAATTCAACCCCTGAGTTTGGACATATTCTAAAGGAAGTAATGCAATTACTTTTTTCCTTTCCCTTTTTTTTCAATAAACAAATGCTGAAACTGCAGAGCAAAGAAGACAAAAAATAACATTTTTTAACACTGAAAAGCAGAAAATATCATAAAATCACTGCAAAAAACCAACAAAGAGTTCTTCTCTCATTGTCCCATGTTTTGATACATGCTGTTCACACATGCACTGAATTATATAAAATTGTAATATTTTGGTCCACTGTATCACTCACTGGCCTTATGTCAGCCACATAAGGACACAGAGTTGAAAAGATTCAGTCGCTTTTTAGTGTCTTGAGAAGCCCAGATACTTAAAAGCTACAAGTGTGACAAGACAAATGAAGTATAAATCCCTATGGACAGCAAAGTTCAAACAACTTTGCAATCTTCTCTAGGCTTATCAAGCCCAATTCCTTCTCAGAGACCACGCATTCCTGAGACCTGTAAACATAACCATGGCTCTTCCTTGGCCCATATAGTTTCCCAAACGGAACAGTATCTTTGATTTTAAGCTCCTTAAGACCCTAAATTTTCTCTGTATTTATTATTTGTAAAGTGGATAGACATCTTGCTCCCTGACAATGGGCATCCCTGAATACCACTGCAAAAGGAATATACAATCACGGTGTACACTGTTACTCTGCTCATTAACAATTTACAGTGGAAGCTAAATTAATGTAATTTTCATCCAACTCGTAAGTTGTAAAAATAAAATTCTTATCTGCATATTATGCAGAAAGTAGCCAGCAGGTGAAAGCAGTGAGGATGGACCAGGCAGGAAACAAGCTGCCACTTAAAATCATTACACTGATTTCTGCTCACATATTTCAATTACATCTTCTTATTTATAAGTACATTTTTATTCACTGATATGATGAAAGATAATGAAGCAGTTTCTAAAGTGATCTCAAACCTCATGATCCATTAGGCTCTATGCTTCTGATGCTCCATCCTGAAAACTATGGAGTATAAAAACCAAGAAAGCTGTTAGGACTGGTATCAGAAGTGAGAAACCTATTGTCTCTTTCTTTGCGTATACAGCTGAGACAATTAAATTAAATGCTTTGTCACAGAAAGTGAAAATCAGGCCCAGCATCTTGCATGGACTGAATCTCGCCAGTTAACATGCTGTACCCAGTTCCCAGCTGTGTAATAAATACCAATATACAATGGGTAGACAGACTGGAACGACATACGCAGTTCTCTAAAACTACAAGACTTGCTAGGTCAGCCAAGAATAAAACCATCATGAACATCATGGAAAATGTCACTTAGATGAGGCAGTTTCTTCGAGAAAACTGTGACCTGTGAAATTCAACATAACAAAACACAGTAAAAAATTATGAAAATTAAGCTGCTCATACCTTTCTCCTTTGTAACAAGGCCATCTCCTGCCTCTGCAGTCCACATACTGTTGCAGCCACATGATTTGACCATCCCATGTTTGTGCTATTTCCAAAGCAGTGATGAGCAAAACTATGTCTATGAGAAGAAAGAGTGTTTCTTTCTTTGCCAAGTGAATCCCACTTTCCAATTTCTGTTCCTTTGTCAGCACCTGTTTTGGTTATCTCAAGTTCTATTCATCTCCAGTTATGGTCCTTCTGTTCAGAGAAATGCCAAAACTCTTCCTTTTGCAGGGAAGACCTCACTTTTCATATTTGGTCACCATACCACTAAAAGCTTTAACTAAAACATGAAAGATCTCTGTTTGAAAACACATTCTCTAAATGTTCATTCCTTTTGAACAACAGATTGTCAGCAGCACATTCTTTTGGGGAACAAGTTTCCAAACTTCTGTGTGATCCTCATTTCCAACTTAAATTGTGCTTTGTATGAGGAAACAGGGCTATTCAGACGAATGTATCAAAAATGAGCCACACTTTGCTGCATCGGACTGAATGAATCTTCCAGAGTGCCTCAGTTTCTTCAGCAGGTTAATGATCTTGCCTGGTCATTCTTTGTGAAGAATACATTTCTGGTCTTACTTCAGAGCCTAAAAATTACCTGAGAAAACTGGTTTCTTTTGAGGATGATTCCGGCACCCTCAATAATGAGATATTCAGTTGCTATGACAAATCTTTTCCTCAGATTTCTTTGTACTGCCTTGACTATTTTTTTGCTTTATGCTATTTTTTTCAACCATAAATTCCACTTTATCTGATGTATTATCATGACCACCCTATTCAGCTCTACATTCATGTTGGAGTTCAGTGTGTCCATGGGAGCAGACTTGTCTCTCTGTAGCCCTCAATACAAAGATCATATTCAAGAAAATGCAAAGGAGAAGCAAGTTATCTGTAGGTATTGTGCTTTTAATACTTTCAGATTGCCTTAACATTCCAGAAATCATTAAAACTATATCTTCATATTGCCTTTCCAGCTCTAGAACAATTCACTTTTCCTTCTCTGAAAGAAAAGCCTAACACTTTTGAATTTTCTAACATCTTAAATAAGTATTTTTAACTTTTATCTTCTCAGCCTATGCTTCACTCAAAACTTTTCTTGTAGTTCAGGTGGTAAAAGTCCTTGACTGTCTTTATCTGTTTCTGCTGGTTGAGGTTGTATCATTTTTGTTTCCTGGTAGCTAACATCAACATTCTTCCGTTTTACCTGGGAGGATGCCATGACTTTCAAATACTTATTTCCAGTTATTTTTCTACTTATTACATTTGTCTGCACATCCTTTTCTTCAAGACCCTCTTTCTTCTTGAAGAGATAACTGAGAACAGTGCATCATGTCTCTCAGGCCACCTCAAGATCTTCCTTTCTCCCAGATTATCTTTGCAAGTAATTAATTTTCAAGAAACATTCAAAAAATCATTTCTCACAATGCACCTCTTACACACTTCAAAGTTTTCCTAGTTCAGTCTACCATCTTGCTTTTCTCTAAAACCCATCTCTTCTCCATCTGTGGATTTCCAACTTATGAATTTTAAATCAACTTTACTACTGTAGGGTTGTAAATCTCTATTTGTTTTCCAGCTTTAAATATTTTGTTTTTTTTTTCCCTGTCAGCTATTTACTATAGAGAACTTACTGTTCAACACTTAGCTTTTTTATATAGCTAATAAAAAGGAGATTCTGTGTTTCTGGGTGAAATGCAAACCACGTTTGTTGAAAGCATGCAGTATGGAGACAAAGATCTCAGTACTGTAAGAAAGCCATTTGGTAGATAACAGTTCACATAGCAGCCAGTAATTGCACTTATATTTTTCCCAGTGTTTGATTGGTGTGAGAGTGTAAATTCAGTCCAGATTTTTTCAGTGTTTATGATGTTATTTGATTATCAAATCATTTAAGCTTGAAGCTATACCTTTAAAAAAAAAATTCTAATTTTAAATTCAAATATTTTGCAGCTTCAAGTATTATGCAAAGTATTTTATGAAAAAATACACCAATTTAAAGCTGCTTAATATAAATTTTCCATATTTTTGCACGCGGACTCAGCTGTTCACTCCATAGGTTCTTTTAATAGCCTGTATACAAAACAAAAACAGAAGACAAAAACAACAAAAAAGAAAAAGTCTGCTGAGCTTTAGATAGATGACATTCACTTAGAAATAATTGTTGGCATCCAGATCTAAATTCACAGACACCACAATCTCTCTCTAAAGTTTATCAGCTTCAAAATACCAAGAATCAAAATTACTACCAGTAAACCACTCAGTTTGCCTTGAAATGATGAACAGCATTCAAGAGTCCAACTACAGCGAAGTCTCTTGACATAGGCTTTGCTATGTTAGATTAATTGGACATAGGTTCACCTCTGGCAAGATGAGTTAAAGGAAAAGCACAGTAATATGATATCTGCAGCCAGAAAGATGAGAGTAGAGCAGCTATAAGGCTACACAGCCATTGTCCCTGTGTTATCCCCTTAAAATGCTTGTCACCAACCTTGAATTTAACTACTTATGCATTTGCTCTTAATAGGAAGAATGGCAGGTTATATCAGCACAACATGTTTTCTGTAGACTAATTATACTTATACATATATTTTTTTTTAATGGGACCCATAATACTATCAGCTATATCAGGATGGAAGCTTGTGGATCAGGCCTAAGTCTTGAACTTCCAAAATCTTTTTGAAGTAACAATATTTCAAAATATTTTAAATGGAATTTAAAAAAATTCTAGTGATATTACTAAGCTTATAGAATGTTTATAAATTGTCCCTGAACTTGGCCATCCTACTTTCCACAATGTTTAAAACCAAATATTTTTATCTAGATGTTGGCAACTCTAACAAGGATTTCACTAAAAAATTGGATGAAACCCCAAAGGCAATAGTTTGGTGACCTTCCTTTAACATTTCCCTTTCAAATTTACATTAACTAAAGTAGCATCTGTACTTTCTGATCTCCACAGAACAAAAAATTCAGCTCAAACTGTGGTAAGGTGAATAGAGTACCACAAGATTCCCCTTTCTTCAAAGATACCTCTACAAGCTCAATTTTCAATAAAATTAGGAAATTTCAAAAGAAATGCTCAAAATGCTGTAAAAATACTGCTAAATATCAACTAATTTTATTCAACCACCTAGCAACCAAAAGAAAACCACTACACTTCTAACAAACCAATCAAACCCTCGGATTACATTCCACCCATTTGCATTTACTATCATTGTATTGCAAAATATAAACTATATGCATCAATTCCAGTAAAATAAGACCTGAGCTAGTTCCCAAAAGCATGAACAGAAAGATGATAGCTGAGTTTTCTGGGAGCTAAATAACCCCCCAAAAGAGCTCATGATAATTAGGTCTTATTTTTCAAAAGTACTTGTAATCTGGGCAGAAGAAAATACCGTTTCAAGCTTAATGTAAGGTTAATATAATAGCTTTTTTGGGTGACTATTGTCATCAGGCTTCTTCATCAATACAGTACTTGATAGCAGTTTCAAAGGGTTTGAATAATCACATCTCCAACTACAAGGAGATCCCATGAACATAATTCACACCAGATTCCAAAGAAGAAAAAACTTAAAAAAAATCGCAAAAGTAAAAACATTGTGTATTTTCATTTAAATAAAAACCAACCAACCAACAAAAAAAAATGACAGCAATAAAAACCCTGTGTAAATATGCAATAGTTTTAAACCAGAGCTTAATCCTCTAACAGTTAGGTTGTTGAATTACCACCTTTACTGAAAGGCAGTGTGCCACTTGCATTGCTCCAGGGAAAAGGGCTAGTTCTGATTTTCTAGATTTTGTTTCCCTCTTGCTCTGTGTGAAAGCTGAGCACTGCCACTATAGCTCCTGCTATAGCTGAAGAAATTCACTCTGCCTTCTGCATTGAGCTGAAAGGATAAGGACACTGTGGAAAGGAGTGTAGGAATGGTGGTAGTGTCTCAAGGGCAAGACATGGAGGTTTCTTATCCTCAGCCTTTCCATGTTGTATGGGCACAGGAAGGGTCAATCAGATTGCAACCTTTGCCTTGCCTCACAAAAGGGAAATGAGGCTATTAATTCTTAAGTTGTTTCATGGCTTCCACGATCTTGAGGAAGTAAAACAAACCTCCTCTTTGCATGGGTCGTGATGCTTACAGGGCTTTTTTAGAAAACAAAACTGATAACCAGTGTTCACCACCTCTCCATCCAGCATGACAGGTAGGATCCTACAGCCATGCTCGAACTTTTAGACAAAATATACCTGCTCTGCAGAACTGAAAAGCACCTACTGCACTTAAGGCAGTCAGTGTCTTAGAATCCAAAACCATTTCTCATTGAAAATGCAGTGTCTTTCTGCAGAAGTCTAAGGCGGCAACTGAAGGCATCCAAGTTGTATTTTGCAAGTGACTTCCTCTCTGTGCAAGCAAAACCAGTCTATCTTCCCCCTTGGCTCAAGGATCTTACAAAGACAATTCTCAAAACATGGCAAAATATAACAGCTAAAAATTGAACACAAAAAAATATAAAGAATACCAACCACACGTCTTGGCTCAGTTGTGTCATCAAGGCCACAGAATGAATGCTAGTGAAAAAAACAAAAAAAGGAACAAAAACTATAACATAAGATCAAAAGAAAATGAGGAAAAAAAGAAAAGAAAAAAGATGTAAGATATGTAATATGAAATCCAATGACATTACAGCAGTTAGTCTCACATCAATATTAACTGAGTTGATCTGAAAGAGAGATACAGTATACCAGTGTTACTCTAAAAAGGGGTAACTGGGTACAAAATTCAGTATTTGAGGGTAGCTTTACAAATGGTAACATTTGTGGTTGATGTAACTTCAGAAATATTAGTCTTGGCTTTGTGACTTGGTTAAGCAAGTACTTACAATTACACACCTGAAAGTGCTCCTGAACTAAGACTTACCAAGCCAAGGGCACAAACTATATGCAACTTAAATGGTAGAAAATAATTTATGAGAGAAGCATGACATTTACAAAGCAGTTGTTCCTCGTGTATCAACTCGTGAAATAAAACAGAGACTTGACATTATTTTTTGGTATAGCCTTTAGAAGCAGGACAGTTTGCTGAAGAATCTGTAGGGCAAAAATACAGTAATCCTTGTGCTCTTATTTGACAGAATTTTACATAAACCTTAAATATGTTCACATGCTCATGATGCTATAAGTGACTATAAGTGGTGCAATGCCCTTAGCTACAACCAGCAATGAGGCTCAGCTATAAAAATTGCTTTTCCTTCAGGAGCATAAGACTTTATGAAATTATTGTGCTATCAGCACGTAGGTGTCAGTCTGTACTCACTGAAATATTAAGCATTCTGAAGAACAATGAAAGAGAAGAATATCCTTCACTGATCCTCTGACACACAATTGTCCTTCAGGCAATCAAATTCAGAATGGGATTTAATCCCAAGAAAGAAAAATCAAACAAAATAGAGATATAAGGAAGCCCTCCCCTCACCCAGGAGCTGAAGGTTAACAGAAAATGATGAAGCTTTTTTGAGGTCTCCTGCTAATGTAATGTTAAGGCAAAGAGAATGTTAATCATTTTAACTCATTATCAGCTTTCTGCTAAGCTTGTGATTAAGCTGCTTCTTTTCCAACACTTTACTGCACGCATTGCATTTAGGAACCAGCACAGATAATACTACCTTCCATTTTCAAAATTATCAGTCTGTCTAATCCAACACCTACTCTGTAAACGGCAATTGCAATGCATTAAAGGGTTACCTTTTGGAAATGGCAACATCTAGAGATTCTGATGTTTTCGAATAGGTGGATAATTGCTAATATTTGCAATAATGAACATATAGAGATAACACCTATCTCTCAAGGTTTCTTCACCTTGAGTACATAACTGCAGCATCTTAGACATCACTGGCTGAAAAAGCTTCAGCTACAGAAGTGGTCCAGGGCAGAAGAGGGCAAAGGCAGTAAAAGAGTCCTTTAAGGGGTGGGTAGCACCTATGCTTCTCTGCTAGTGGGAACTGGGACCGCTGCCTCCTCGATGGATGCAGGTAGGCTATCCCCAGACAGGGAGTAGTGGGGATAATTTAAAAGTGACAATTAGCAACAGTAGCAGAGAGCCCACCTTCTCACAGCTATTCTGCCTATTCCACAAACCCAGTTGAATATCACAGTTCAAAAAGTGAAGGATGAGGTACTGCAGAGGGGAGACAACTACTGTAGGAGCAGAAGGGGCCAAGGAAGCTGCTGAGGGAATCGAAGTATCTGCCAGAAGTGCAATACTCCCAGAGGGTGACACAGGGAGGACTACCACGTCCTGAGAGCAGATGAAGGTGCAGTGAGTGTAGTGAAGGGTGAGGAAGAAATCAGTTCTCCCAAAGAGAGACAAATCTTTATCTTGTTTCTTGACCTAAAGCACAGCAATTCCTTCTCCTTCTAGTCTAGCGTTCCTCCAGATCCCTTGTTTCCTTTCCGTATTTCACAGAAAATGCGGATAGGAAATAATTTTGAGCGGATTAGGGACAGAGACTCATTTCATGCAGCAATGACCTGAATCTAAATTTTACCTTGTTTTAAAATAGATTTTATGATATTAGGTTGCATACTATTAAAGTCAATGCAACACAGAAAAATAAATTACTATGAAAAAATACATTGGCACTGTCAAGGCTTTTATTTACCTTTTCCTCAATTTCTTTGAGTTGCCGCTTCTGAAATTCTATTTTATCTTCTAGTTCTCGAATTCTCTGGAACAGAAAAAGCAAAACAGACATCATTATATCAAATTTGAAAAGTATATGAACAAAAAAGATAAGAAATAGATTAAAAATTAAAAGAACAAATTCTCATTATTAATTTAACACTTCCTTTACATTTATATTATGCATGTCCATGGCATGATTAATCCATGTTTCCAGGAAATCATGGTATTTGAAAGAAGCTGAACATTCAGAACATCATGTTTACTACCAAGAAATCTAATCATCACCACTCATGAATCATAATTTTAACATATACACACAGGCAATTCTAATTGGCATCAAAATTCTTTGAAGTACAACACTACATTCTCTGTAAATGCCAGAGGTTTTTCTACTTACCCTAGACAGTCAGTAGATTATGATACTAAATTTAATTTTATCTCTCTGTTTTTCTTTCCTATAAAACATAACTATGCTCTGGCATAGTCACACCATACCAGAAAACAGAGCACACATTTTCAGATCATCACCAAGACAACAACCAGAGATTCAGCTCTGTTCTATTATCACAGCCACCTCCCATGAGAGTCAGAGGAAACGTCTCCTTCAGTGTAGTTCTCTGTATTTTTAAGGATTTTGGTTCAGTTCTACAAAGCCTCTCCAAAAATATGACTGTTGTTGAATCCACATATGCTATCTTATTTCTGTCCCCTTGTTTCCTTTTTATTACACCTTTAATATGTTACAGATAAAATAGGTTAGGTAGGTTCATAAATGTTTTGGGTTTTTTTTTTTTAATAGACAGAAAAGTGGAATTTCCTATTAACAGCCACTGGGAATCAAGGAGAAATTTTATACTTTCAGCTTTTTTGAGGATTAACGACCAGAACAGTCGTTAATCTGCAACAGTAAAGGTCATTAAGAGTTACTAAACTTTGAAAGAGAAATTATCATCCAGCCTAATTTCTATGCATAGGCCAAAAAAATCAATGTAGCAGCTGGTGCAATACTCCTGAATACTTTATTACTCCCAAGTTGATTTGAACAACAATATCTCTTCCAAAACAATGTCCAATCATTACTTATAAATCTGTGTAATCAATTGACATCAATAGTCCATTACCTGCATTCAGTTCAAAGACCTCAAATAGTGGGAAATGGCCCAGCTCATGGTAGGCTGGGACAGTCGCAGCAAGGCAGCAGCTGATCCAATGACCAGTTTCTGTTGGTTTTGAGAACTACAGAGTTTGCCTCAAACATTTCAAATCTAACCTGGGGCTATCCCTAAGATGAGGTACATCCAACCCTGCAGATCACCTTGCCCAGGTGAACAAGTCTGCACATAAACATTGCAGACAAGTCACAGATAATACCTTTGTTATTGCTGCTGCTGTTTTAAAGTAAAAGATTTTAAATTACTGTTTTGAGTTTTGTGCAGTCAGAATAAATCAATCAAAAAGTCCACTCTATCTCTGCTCAGAGATTTCCCCAGACCATTTAAAAGCACCATATAGCTTACTCTTGTGTGACACAAGTGTGTGTAGCTTTGCTGACAGTAACAAATGCCCATGCACAGCAGTATTAATTCTACTTTTCCAGTATTATATTTGAATTAATCTATAATTCATCTACTCTCTGTCTCTCAAGTGATTATCTTCATATACTGCATGTACAAGAGTGTTACAGTCACGGGATTAAAGCCATGGGATGAGAAGCAGGCAGATGTAATCACCTTTGAGATCTCTGGTCCATCAGGTTACACTCTTGTTTACTCCCACTCATTTCAGTTACGCTGTTTTCTACTCACAGCCACAACCTAGAGCTGACTGACAGTTCTATCCGATTCTCTGGGGGTCCTGCTATGTCTGTGATAAAATTTGACCACAGTGAGATAAGTGGAGAGAAGCAATATTTTTAAACACCATTTTCACCTTCAGGAGTTATCATGTGAGATATTTTTCCATATGTGCTGAGAACTCACCTCCAGAAAAAAAAGGAAAATAAGAAAGCCCCCAAGCATCTGGTGGTTTTCTCGCCTTAAGGTTTACAGTTAATGTTATTTTATAAAAGAACATTTTAATTAGAAGATGTTATTTTTGAGGTTTGGGAATTCTGTTAATTAAGTAAAAACTGAGCTGTTATTATTCCCTTATGAATTTTTAATCTTTTCAAAAGATTATAGCTATTCAACTATTCTCTCTAGCTACTTAGAACAGTTGTAAAAAATAGGCTGAGGCTTCTCTTTTCAGGTTCCCACCCATAACCCATCATAAATATTAAACTTTGTGAGACAAAAGATAGAGAATAATTTTAAGGTGATAAAATAAAGGGATTTTTAGGAAAGTGTATAAATTCAAAGACAAAGTAGGAATTGAAAGGAATACACATAGGGTTGAATTTCTTAGCAGTGAAAATCAGCAAAAAGTCCTCAAACAACTAGATTTATGTCAGTAACGCAGATATATACAGGGAGGGTATAGTTTGTAGAGCAGGTTTCTACATGTAGACAGGTGTATATGTTGACCTGTTCCAGACTTGCCACCTAAGGATAGTTTGTTGAAGGCAGGTGATGAGTGTTTAAATAACTAGTATTCCCTGTATATGGTGGAAATCACAATGACAGAAGACTTACGCTGCAAATAAGATTTTGCAGCCAACTTCTTTACTACAGAAACAAAGTGTTCAAACCTAGACAGGTCAGAATTTTTTTCCAAAACACAGCTGTGGGATGAAATTTTCCATCATGTATCAAAGCTTGGTTTGGTTTACTTGCTTTCCCTTGGAGTATTGTAGGGAGGATTATCCAGGAGGACGAAGTGGGAGTAGCTATTCCCATTAGTATCCTCTGACTATACAGGGTCAGCACTAGAAGATAACCAGCCTAGCTCATTATATATATATATCCTGAAAAATTTGATTTAAATCATTTATTTCCATTTAACTGCAGAGATGGCAATAAATATATATGTATGTAATATACTGGCAGGATGAAACAGATTTATATCTTCAAACAGTATTTAACACATACAAATAATTATTCTCCCTCATTGTACTTATCTGCATTTACAGCATTACCTTGATCATCCAAAGATAGAAATTTCCAAAATGCATCTTTAAAAAAATACATCTAATACTCCTAGCTTTAACAGAAAAAGGTATCTTCTAGAAGTAGCAAGAGATGTTCCTCAGTTAAAGGTTATAAAAGGGGAATATACAAAAATTACTACTTAAGACCAAAGGCAGAACTGCTTGAGAGTCAGTATAGGCATTTATATCTAGATCAAATCATAGAATGGTTTGGATTGGAAGTGATTTTAAAGATCATCCAGTTCCACCTCCTCTGCCATAGACTTGGACACCTCTCACCAGATCTGGCTGCGCAAAGGCTCATCAAACCTGGCCTCGAACACTTTAGCTACTGTTCCTTTCATTTGCAAGAATTAGCAATCAAGAAGCAGTGGACTCACTCTCAGGTTTTGAACATTTGATTGGATGCTTTCAGTGAATTCTGATTTGTTTATGTTTGCAAAAGTGTAACTGTGACAACAAACCACACAGAACTATTTTATTGTTATAAAAAAATTCTACCTGCTTTAATATATAATACCAGCTCACAAATTGATGTTGAGTAAGCCAAGTTTTTCTGCTTTGTCATACAGAGTAATTACAGCTGCGCCACAAAAGGTGCATTCAGCTCTATCCTTGACAAGACTCTCAGGAACCTTGCAATGCACATCCAGTACATTCTCAATCACAGAAAAGGCTATGCAAGGAAGCAACAAAATCTGCTATATCTTGCTATTAAAACATTGAGAACTCTTTGTTGAGAAGAAAGACACAAGCCATTCTTTTGTTTATTCTCATTTTATAAAATAGAAGGGATGGGAGACATGGATAGATAATTTTAAACAGCACAGTATTTATGTTTCTTTTAAAGCCCCTAGCACTGGTCACAGTCAGAATGAGGATTAGGGACAAAGTAGACCAGTGTTCTCCTGGATTCTAGCAATTTCTGTGTTCCTACAATTAGTAGCTGCCCCTTAGTCACATGAGTGCACCTTTTCAGGACTGGCAGGATTCATGAGAACAACACTGTGTTGTCAAACCATCAGGTCATACAAAGGAATTTCTGTAGGCACACAAAGAACCACAGTCAGACAAAAATAGTGCAAGGAGAAAGCTACCATGAAAGAGAAGAGTGAAAACGTTAGGGACACAGATTCTTATCACTGTCCACCTCACCCGCATTCAAAGCCAACCTGCCAAAATAACGAATACTAATTTTTCATTGATTTTTATTACAATAGCAGATAAAGCCTCACAAAACTTCTGGTCGATGGACGGATAGATTTGTGAATGCTCCCCATTCTACCTTTGCCTGCATGGGGCTCTCCTGAGTTTTAGAAGGAGGGTTGGGAGAGCATCCATTTGAGTATGGCAGCACCTATTTGACAAATCATCTTTCCACCAGCTGCCACTTCCAGCAACTGCTTGCCAACAGGCAGAGCAGCTGAGGTTGAAAGGGCCCTGCTGCTGTCCTGAGTTAACAGCAGATGGCTCTGCTGGCCAAGCTATGGCTGCAATAGACTTGAGCTCAGTCAGGAATGAGGCTCAACTGTGAAATCCATTTGCATATCCAGACAGCTACACAGCAAAGATATTAAAGATGTACAACATATACCTTAGTTATTACTTAACTACAACCTCAACAAACTTTTATGTTCCATTATAATTTTTTTCTCAACAGTTATATATATACACAAAGGTACATGGCACAGCTATAACTCTGATGGACAGCTTAAAAATGTTAACAAGTATGAGAGAGAACATCAGAAAGTTAAGGCAGCTAAAGCATACATTTATTTTAGAAATCTCTAGTGCAAAGACAGGCATATGACTGGAAGTGTGCTAAGCACCTGTAATGTGACATTATTTACCACATCACTGAACAGAGCTGTAAAATGGAAGTTGACTGTTAGTCATTTCCAATTGTATAAATTATATTTGCTGACTGCAGAGATCATACACTGCCTTTCTTCAGACCAGTGCCTGGAGATCTCCCAAACACAATGGGCTCTCAAATCATCCAAAAGTGGCAAATTCAAAATTTTTCTCAGCAGAAGATTCCAGGTAAATGCTCAAACCCCTCATTTCCGTTCACCTCACAATGAGGTCATCTTTCTGGGAAACAGGATACATTTCTTGAAATGTAATTATCCACTTCAGTAATTACTTCACTTTGGTAAACTTAGATGACAAGTTCATTTAGTGTGTATCTTCCTGTACTGGTAGGGAAACTCAGACAGTCAGCTCTTCCTTTCTGAGGTAACAGAGGTGAAACACCAACATGGCACTACACAACATTACTACTCCCAGCAGTCCCGACCTTCCTCCAAAACGGTGGTCTCCATGTTTGTAGGAAACGTTAAAAATTTCCTACCATAAGGTGGCCTATGCAGGACTCTGCACCCACAGCTCAGTTTTTCTGACAGTTGGTTAACTTCCCTAGAGATAATAAATCCAAACTCAGGAAAAGTCTGCATAACTGTAGATTCAAATTTGTTGTTATCATGAATCCCTTATACAAAGGAGCAAAAAAGGGGGTGATACAGTTTTAAAAATTGAAATAAATGCAATGTGTTCCTTGCAGATCATTAAACTCAGGGGCCAGGTCCAATGGACAGATATTAATGCGTTGACAGTGGAGAACCAGCTAGGTACTGATTTTAAAAGGAAAACATTCTGTAATTTTTAGCATGATCTGGTTCCTGTAGCTCTGCTGTAACCTCAAGGTTGCAAGGCACATATCTGGAACATCTGAGGAATCAAGGTTTGGGTGAAATGCAAGCAGCATGATGGTGGATGTGCGCACGGCAAGATTACTCTACTTTCACTAACAGAGAAATTCCAATAATACAAACTTACAAAACTTGCCTTGCATCCTGGAAAGAAATATAAATAATGAAGCTGAGAGTGGAAACGATAACATTACACTTCTATTACTTAACAACATTGAATGGTTTAGCCAAAATGAAAAAAATTGCTCTATTGAAATAAAAAAGGAAAGTTAATTGCATTCCCACATAGTACACATGAAGTGCTCAATTCGTGTTATAATAGTAATCCATCTACATTAACTAGTGTTTCCATTCATATAGCACCTGCTGTAAAGGAGTCCTGAAATAAATGGAAACCCTTCCACTGAACTCAGTGAGCCCCAGATTGCAGTCTCAGAGCTATCACTTTTCTGCTGGAGGTAATAAATCAGCCCAGTAATGAAGTGTTGTAATTTTGAGAGTTTGGCATGGGAGGAAATTCAGCATTACAAAGAAAGAAAATTGATCTGAACTGTAATGAAGTATCCTACTAGTCTAAGATGCTAGGTCCAAATTTCCCTGAACAACCAAAATGTGCATATTTTCTCATTCATTTTAATTTTTCTTTTATAATACTTCAAATTCTTAAAAGAAATGAACCATTTCTCTGCAATTACATAGTCCCTTACATACATTCTCGGGTTTTGACCTGATTTCCCAGCTGCCATTTTTATAGCTAAGACAGCTTCCTAGAATTCCAGTGTTTTCTGTTTATTATGTCTGTGGAGATCCTTATCCAAACCTTTTGTCCTCTCCAGTTCAATCACAGCATTAGCCAGTCATTCAGAGTAGTTAACCAACATCTTGGATGACTTCAGATTGTCAAGGAGCTTTGCTGAATGGGGAAAATGCTACTAGGAAAGGAATTTTATGACAAATTTCATCTGCCAAAAAATGATGATCACATCAACCTTCATGCAGGTGTCAAGCTGCAGAACGGATGTTCTTGTTTCCTAGATAAGTGTGTAAGCAAAGAACCCATCCAAACAAAATGTACTGTTTTGCTGACAGTAAAATCAAGAAGATCAATTTAGCTGGCTGCAAAATATGCTCCTTGCAGTGCTGCTATAGTTGTGAAAACACAAGAACGTACTAATCAAGGGGTTTAGAAATCACCTTAATAGTTTCTATAACACACCCTTATTGGATTTACATTCAT
The DNA here is from genome assembly GCA_033558185.1 of Dromococcyx pavoninus. Lineage (NCBI taxonomy): Eukaryota > Metazoa > Chordata > Aves > Cuculiformes > Neomorphidae > Dromococcyx > Dromococcyx pavoninus. The sequence goes on along the minus strand of JAUMJL010000020.1, from coordinate 1,656,074 downwards.
CAGCAAATCCAAGAAAACAATTTGATAATTTTAGCACAAAGCAGACAAAGAAGGATTTGCTAAGCTGCTTAGAGCCTTGGCTCTGAAACTCTGGAAAGGTTCAGGTTGATGTATATTTACAGGACAGGCGCCATGGATGGACTATATCAGACAATTGTGGTTTGAATCTATGAAGCCAGCTCATGATCAAGAATGTACCTGATTCTGCACCAAAATTTAGCAAGGGAAAGATTTTACCAGTCTGACAAAGGGAAGAATCACTTTGTTTCATTATGTCATTATTTTAAGCAGCTTCTCAGTATCATTAAGACACAGGTACGTAAAATCTTTAATAATGTGAACAGTATAACTATGTTACATGGATAAATTTAAACAACGATAAATATAAGCACACTTGCCTTTAGCTAATATTGAAATCACTAAGTTGATGGATAAAATTCTTTAATGAAAATAATTTTATTGGGTTTTGTTTTTTTTTTTTAAATCTAATGCATTTTAAGAGCTATTTAAAAGCCTTTGCTGCATTTGCAATATGATTTACACAGGTAATTGCCACATGCATTTACTCAGGGTGTTGAATCTGCTACTGTAAGGGGTCTGTACTCAGGAATCCAAATGTTCCTTTCAGTCTCATATTCCTAGAACATGATTTTGCATAATAGTCATAAGAAAAGAAGGAAATGCACTGTAACACATCAGCTTAAGCTACTTTTGTTGCAATCTTGGTTTACTTTATGAATGTAAACTTACTATATATTCCAGCCAGTTGAAATTATAATAATAAATAATTTTGGATATACTGTAGCTCTCTGATTCTCACCAAGGTCTTTCCTTACATGACAGGTAAAAATTTCATTCCATTCTGTGATCTGCAGTCTCAACCATGATAATCCAATTAATAGTTACTGAAGTAGGAGAATTGTTCTTGTTAATCTTTATTATGCATTTGTAGTTTCCTTATTTGCCTTTCTGAAGAGAATGAACCTTTTAGGAGCTACACTGATGCATTTCTCAGCATGAGTTAATCTGAATTAAATCATATTGGTCTTAGTAGCAAATCAGTGAATTTTTAAAATGCACTTTGCTTAAAGTAATCTTTCATTACAAGCTGATACTGAATGACTATATGTGAATGATAATATGGCTTAAATACCAGTAAAACTGATTTTTTCTAACACTAAGGATCCATTTCCCCATTATCTATGAGGAGAAAAAGACATAATATTTATTTAGCATTAGATTTAAATTCTTTTACATTCTGATATTTAAATAGCAAATGTCCATGTAAAATTATCATGCTGTATGTATGAAGTATGCTTATGAAAACACATTTAATCTTCACTTCTGCAACAAAGTTCACATCACTTTCTTTTTTAGGTTTGTCTTTCCTGAGCTCCCACTGGCCTTTCCTAGAAAACACAGGGTGTTCAGGATTTTAGATGAGACAATTTCAGCATTCAAACTTCAGATAGAAGTTTTCTTGATTCTAATATAAATTTAAGGCACACAATTTCTCTTAGCTTGAGTGCAACTTCAATCACACCTTGTTTAGGAGAAAGGGAGCAGACCTTTCCTGTCTTTTGTAGGTATTGCATCATCCTGCTATCATCACTTATTCGGATAAGTAGCATTATGAAGGCAGTTAGCAAAGCAGACATGGTTGCCTAAATATACAGAAAACATACATAAGGAAATATTTTAAGATAAAGATAGGAATGATTAAAATTGACTCCGAATTGTTATGCTCATCATCTGTGGGAAATTACAGAAGTTTATTGTGATATTATCACTATAGCAGCAATGATGCCTTGAAAGACTCAACATTCACTCCTGCATAACAATCAATACCACAGGTCAACTATGATTAACCTCGCCATGATGTGCTGTATGAATATAGATTGCAGTGAGGCAGTTATGGTATTAGAAGTCTTTAAGAGCAATTTATGAATATTAGAAAAAGTTTTATTAACAATAATCTATTATGTGTTGAACAGCAAAACAGAACATTCCTCAACTGCAACTATTAGTAATGGCAAAAAAGAATAAGAATCACTGGTTGTAACATGTATTCCTCTTCATGTAGAGTTGTATGCAAATTGCTGGGGATGATCTTTGCTCGCACCTTAACACTTCAGTTGTAAAATAAAAATATTAGATAATTTCTATACAGATTTGGATGCAAAATGATCTGAAACTTTCCCCAGTTGTTATTGCGTAAGTAACCTTAGCAGTAACACTTCTACCTACTTGCTAAATTCTGTGGAAAAGCTCAGTTTCTGACCAAGCCAGCCTTGCTGGTACAGGGCAACGTGCCAGAGGAAGGTTTGTCATTAATTTGTCCTCTCTGACACGAGGCAAAGTGCCAAAGAGGACAAATTTAAGACAACACCGCCTTATGCCTATCAATGACGTGCACTGAGGGAAGGGGCCTCCCTCCCTCTCTCCCTCCCCCACGAACCTTCCCAGTCAAACGTTAAACCTTCATAATTCTCCTTGGCTGATAAATAGATGGTCTATCGGCCGTAACAGATTACATGGCAAAAGGGAGCAGAGCAACTGCTAGATTTATCCAAGCTTTATCTCAGCATCCGTAGTGTACCAAGTGGCAAATCTCAGATTCCTACTTCACATTGGCAATTCTTTTTAATATGAAGGTTTGAATTACTTTTTTTAAAATTAATGTTTTCAGAGAGAAAACCAACAAAAAAACCAAATATATATTCCAAATGGCTGAGCCAAATAGATAGTCATAGATATCATATTCATACACATAGAAACTTCCAGTCGTATGGATTTGTAAACCAACTACTCTGCCAGCATGAAAAAAGCTGTCCTACCTACAAGAGAGCAGGGAGAACTTGTGGATGAATGGCATCCACTATAGTTTTGTTACCTATCAGCAGTAAGAACTTGGCTCTTCAGGTCAGGAATAAAAGGAACGAAGAAACTTAAGAAAGAAAATTTTTTTGGTGATTCTTGATTTCAAGCTATGCTTGTACTTTGACATTTCAGGATGAAAAAAAAGACATCACTGCTTCTAACTGTTCCTTTGTCCTTGAAAAAAGTGCCTGAGGCACCACATATGCAGTGAATCCCCTATGGCAGTGACATATAGAGGTCAGTTTTGAGTTATACCTGTTTTGTTCTAAATGATTGTCCTACTCCTTCTAGTAAAATGTGCAAATAAAGTGGAACTTTCTGCTTTTGTTACAGAAACCATATTTTAAACATTTCCAGCTGTATTCCAGCTATTTAGATGGGAATTTGGATGCCTTCAGCATTCCACAGATGTATAATATTCAGGTCTAGGACTGAAGTGATGAATTCCACCCAAGAATAGTCTAACTCAAGATAGAATAAACCACCCCCAGTTTAGTACAGTACTATAGTGCAACTCAGAGAAAAATGTTTCACACATTTTGATGACACAACGAACTAAGACACCTTTTCTATTTCATTTTTCCTACAATTTTATATAATGATAGGACTGCTCTGTGAAATTACTGGATTATATTAATAAAATCTGTCTCTCCTATCCTTTCTGATTGGCAGTAACCATTTTTGGAACTGAATGTGTGAATCTGCTGTCCTTCAAGGATTTCCTAGCTTCTCCTGGTATTTGAAATAACTTAAAATGTAATCAGTATAAATTTTATTTGTATTATGGTTTTTTTTTCATGTTTGAATAGTGCCAACAGTAATCTATCCTGATTTAAAGCCTGGCTCTGATCACTTTCCACAGTTTCTCTCTGTAGAAGCAGCTATAGTCAAACCAACATGAATATATTTCTAGTTAGATCCCATTTGGTTTATATAAGGCATAATTTGACATTTAAATATTTATTAATTTCAGGAAATAAGACAATCACAGTATATTTTTGAGGTGCTCTAACCCTGATGCTGTGTGGATTTTTTCATGGGTTGTTTTTCGGGGTGGTTGTTTACTGGGGCAGGAGTGGGGGAGTTAAGTTTTCTTAATTAAGTTGATATCACTACCTCAGAAACACATTGTACTGCTCCTTTTAAAATATTTTTTCTATAGTTTTTATAGCCACAACAACAACTTCTTTTCACTCTCTAGAAATGGGTTTTATACATATATGTGTGTGTACAGAAAATTGCCATTCTTAACAAAATCTGCTAGTAATAATCTTATTTTCCAAAATGTGCAGAAGTCATGTCACTGCACTGACTACAGCAAAAATGCTACCTTTTAATTAAGTCCTGATAAAAATAAACTAGACACAGATTTACAAAAGCTTGTATTAGCAGAATAGTACAATGAGATGGTTTTGATGGAAATATGTGTGGGAACAGCAGTTGAACTGCCCATACCCTATGGCTAAAAGTAAATATCACAATCTGCTCAGGACAGATTTTTAATTAACATATTTTGCCACCTCCAAATAGAGAGGATGGTGTAAATAAAAACACCTTCTCTGACTTAAAGGGAGTATTGTCAATATGCTTCAGCTGAGGAGCTGTCCTCCAGACCTGCACCTTGCATTCTGGGTTTAAGAAAAGTGTTGTATGCCTTAGCAAGCAGACCTAATTACACTGTATGTCTAATTTGGCTCCAAATTGGCCTCATTTTCTTAATACACAATGGCTATACATGAATGTCTTCATTTATACGCTAATGAATAGTAATAATGTGTGGATATACAAGCCCAAGACGAACAGACCTCCTGATGTAAAACAGAGTCTAACATCCTAAAATATGTTTATTTCATTGCAACAGACTGGATACCCAGTGGCTAAGAACTAAGGCTTTATATCTGGACAAAGAAACACACATAAAGCAGCACGGGCACACACTTGGACAACAGTTTACCCATTCTCTTATGCACATCCCTGTTCTTTCCACACAGTACACTCCTTAGGAAAAAATTCTACCTACTCTCTAAAATTAGCATTTCACAAGCTAAATCCTCAAAGTCCCTGCATGAAGCAGTTCTATGATGAAACCCTGCAGACCTACCTGCAGCATTCCTCACATGCCTTGCCACTTGTGTCCTGCATCATTATCAAGGAATATTTACATGCAGAATGAGAACTCAGCTTCTTCTCCATCAGATCTTCTTTGACCCCCACTTTGTACGTCCGACACAGAAATCCTGACTCAGAGAAAGCTGTAGCCAGTCTGCCAGAAGTAGTCTATAGTCAGATAAGCAGAATTGTTCTTTTGAAGCCTTTGTATCAAGCAGACCAGAGGGTAATCAAAGCAAACAAACAGGCCCTCTGGAAGTGATGATTGAAATTTCAGAGTTTCACAGAATTTGGAGCTTCTAATACATGGTTTCTGTTTCAAGGAAAGTTTGGAAGTGTTTGCAACACAAACATTCTGCATTAAGTCTTGCAGGTCCATCATGCTGCTGCATCTTTCTTCGTAACCTTCACTTCAGCAGAGTAAGAAGGACAGCACATACTGTAAAGGCATTGCAGACTGTTCTGAAATAATCAGTTCTAGGCTAACATTTTGCTAGAATAAAATGCAATAGGTATTTGCTAATGCTGCAATGTCAGCAAAAGAATACAGAGGATTTGTTTAACCTAATATCTAGGGATGTACTAAACTTAGAGAAGCTTCACTTATATCTTCGGATTCTGCCAACATAGGTACGTTCTCTTTTTTGTAGTGTTTTAGCTTCCGTCATCTACTAGTGTAGATGAGTCTAATCCTATGAGAATTAGCCTAGTGACACTACTGATCCATGCCAGGAGTATTTGTTTGTTTGTTTTTAAGCCGTGGACATCTGTGCACAACTACTACGTTATCAGTGTTGACCACTGGTCCCATAAGGACCCACAAATATAACCTTCAAGAAAAAAAAAAACCGAGAAGACGAAACTGAGGAAAGGATTTCAAATGCAATCTGCTAAACTCCCATACTCTGGGCAAATTAACTACTGTCTTTGCTTTGGTTTTCCCTCTCTGCTCTGGGGGCTTAGAAACAGATGAGTAAAATACTTAACTCTTTATTAAGCAGTAAAATTCAGTTTAATGTTGTCAGGCAGGGCTATAACATTAGCATATCTAATGAGATGGGCACAACATGAAACTCTAGTGACACAGTATAAAATGGATCCGGAGACAGGTACATAAACATCCATGGCTGATGAGGCTATTTTTACATCGGCATTTTTGTTCATAGCAGGAGCGAAGTTTTCTTCCACCCTCATCATATTTAACTTTATGTTGTGGAACAATCTGTGAGTACATGAACTGAACTTAAACTGAAGTTGTACTCCAGATGTGCACCTGAAGTGCTCTGACTGAGCAATCTATGAGACCAAATGGAACACAGTCAAAATTAAACCCCTGATAGGCACATAGTATGGATTTTGAGTCCTCAGAAATAACTGGTTTTCCTTACCATTTGCCAATATTACATAACACCAATTTAGAAGCTCTGCCCAGGCGTCGCTCAAAAATATACTCCAACAAGGGTCACAAAAAGGTTCTAGCCAATAGAAGCTTTAAAACAGTGGTCTAAAGGACTGAATTATATCTACTCTGATGTAAAAACCTGAAATTATATATTACTTAGGTTTAGAGGAATCAGTCAACACGCAATGTCATTCATATCTATTAAACGTCACTGATAAATAATATTTACCCAACTAAAAAGCAAAGCATTACTATTCTGAATAAAGCATCAACAGTCTGGCTAGGAAACTGGACTAAAAGTCTGATAAACCCCTCATTTTCACTAATTTTCAGCTACACTAACAGCATTAAGCTAATAAGTTTTAGCTCCATCTTTACTTACCAAATTCAATATATTTACCCTCCTCTCTCTCTCTGATACTTAGCACCAGCTTTCTGTACACCATCACTGACCTAACACCCATGAAAATAAAATAAAGAGTTGTTCCTAGTCTCCTGATCTCAACATTGCATACTCCAAACCAAGGGGACACAATGAAGGAGCAAGAGAAAGGAGACATATAAGACATCAGAGTTCAGTTCTAACACTGGCACCATAAGCACTTCTCATCATTATAGGATGAGAGGAGATAAACACAATAGTCGGGTCAGTACGTTACATCAGTTGTGGTCTATATTCATCTACAAAGCCAACTTGAACAGAGAGAGGCTTGAATCAAACAAAATGCAGTTCTTGCCCTAGAAACAGCATCTGAGATAACAAAATCCTGAACACATTTGCATAGCAGAATTTGGCATTTGCAATGTGTGATTCCAGCTTTGCATAGTGAGAGCAACTGGAGGGCAGTCCACAATATCTAAGACATCTGGCTGCATCTTCCAGAGGTTACTATAAAGAGGAACAGATATCCTTAGGAGCAATTATTCCTGCTGGAATAATTAACACCCTGAGACATTCAGCTGTCTTCTGTTTCTGAATATTTCGCACAGAAAAATTACCAATCCTACCAAATAATTCTTCAGTAAATAATCACCACACTTGGCAGGAACTTGCCTGAATTCAAGTTGTCAGTATTTGTCCTTAAGAAGTGGCTCAGGCAGAGAAGGCTTTTTTGAACTAATTCAAAGGCACAAAGGCTTGCAAATGGCCTCTTAAAAAGACCTCCTTTAACTTCCTTTATTTTTTTTAAATTTAAAAGATTTCACAAATAGCTAAAGGAAATAAAAGAGGAAAACCTAAAAATTAACTGCTGTAACTACTGCTTTTGCCTTTCCTCATATTGCTATACTCTTAAATCCTTCCATTCCATTTTTTTCTGATTTAGGCCTTAAACTTGTAACAAACAAAAAACTCTGTGGCTGCACATGAAACAGATTGTGCAACAGGACCTTGTAGTGAAACAGTGACTCATTTTGTGTCTGTATCATGCCCAGCACAACCAGGCCCTAACATTGCTCGTCTCCTTGATATGGGAGCAAAACAAAGAACAGACTAAGTGTAACTCAACGAGGTGAGGGTGAAGCGATGCTGTTGTATGGGCGGTGGCAACAACCACAGAGGTAACACGAGCAAGGGGGAGGAGAGAGAACTGGGTTTACCTGCTGTGCCTGCTGCAGCAGCTCCATTCGCTCGTGCAAGATCTGGCTGTCAAACTCCCGGCTCTGCCTCAGGATCTGCCGCCGCACCTTCTCCACCGCAGCTCGCAAATCCTCCCTCTGCGCTTCGGTCAGCGACTCGCTCGCCCGCCTTCCTGGATCCTGCTGCAGGGCATTATACAGCGTGGCTTCCAGCTCCTGGATTTTCTAATGCAACCCAAATCACATACAGACAGGCTGCTATTTGAATCCAGCAAGCCAACGACCCACCAACAGCTAGAGGAGAAGGCTAGCAAGCGAAGCCTTAGGCAGGAGGGAAGGACAGACATGGACAGATAGACAGAAAGCAGCGGTCGTGAGCAGTGAGGAGCATTCCACACAGAGTGCACGTAGCCTCCTAGCACTGATTTACACCTGGGCAAGGCTTCCCATTCTACTAAATGATTGATATCTTCTATTTAAGAAAGAGTCAGATTATAGCTCTATGCTCAATATGTAACAGAACCCCAACCTCTGATGCTGAACATTACAGATTTAATGCAAACTGACAGATCCCCTTCAACTGCAACTGAATTTTTAAGCCATCCTATAAAATGAAAAGCCTACAGAGAGAACTGTGAACAACAGAAATCTTATTGTCTCTCTCTCTCTCTCTTTGGGCCTACCATCCTGCCATCCATTTCTTGAAGTTACATCAATGGCTTAGTTTCAAGCTGCAACAAGCAATTAAGAGAGGAACATTTGTATGCTTACACTAATCCTTCATCAGTCTCTTACCCTTTGCCAGATTCCTAACCAGATACTCATGCACGGACAAAAACTGCAGTACTTTGCAAGGCAGACAGCACAGAAGAACTTTATATTCATATGCAGAACTGTATTCCCAACAATAAAGAAAGCAAGGAATCATGGCAGTGTTTCCCTGACTACTGGGGTTAGTATGACCCTATTAAAAACCATCATCCAGGCTGACAATATTTGGACAAAGAATATCTGACAACATCCCTTTAAGCCCTCATAACAGCTTTGTGAAGTAGGTAATTCTATCCATATTAGCGATGCATAAAGAGCTGCACAGAGAGGTTAAATAGCTACCCAAGGTCACAGTGCTAGAAATAGAGTTTGCTTGCTTTTATCTCTGTTATCTGCTTTGAGTACTAGACCTTGCTCCTGTTCTGAAAACATTTTTCCCATAAGAAATATTTACAATGGATAAATATTTTTTTTTCAGGCCGTTATATTTTGATTCCCTGAAGGCTCACTGTTAGCAAAGTTGTGTGTGCAGTTTTACCAATTCCTGGCTAATTTCTAACTGTTGCTTAGCCCGAGAGAAGGCAAAGTGGCAGCTTCCCTTTTGAAAACTAGGAAAGGTAAGGTTGGATAGAAAAGTGCAGAAAGGAATTGCATAGGGAAAACGGGCATTCCAAACTTGGCATAGGTTAGCAGTAGTAATGTTTAGGGAAAAGCAAAATTGGAAAAATTCTAAAGTAATTTCTGGTGTATTTTAACAGTGATAATTTTGTATACACATAGATCAGCTCTTCCCATTCCAGAAATACTAAGATGTTCACACATTCTAGAATAAAAGATGCAATGCAAAAACATTATGCTACTAAATACCATAATTCATTTCCAAAGTCTCCACTTAAGTAGTATTTGATTTCCTTGTCTGTCAGAAAAATAAATGAATTTAAAAAGAACCCTATTTATAACCAAAAGGAAAAAAACCCAACTTTGCATTTTATCAAATTTGTTCAAACATGGAAATTCAATGACTGATCTTTTCCTACCATGTATGCTTGGTCCAGAGCTTGCTTCCTGTAGTCGAGTTCTTCCTCTAAATAACCCTTCTGTTTACTGAACAGATCCTGAGCAATAATAAAAAAAAGGGAGTGTTTGTTCTTTATCCTAATTCATAAGGAATCATAAATGCCATCATTTTTTTATGTGAGCTTTCCATTTGAGAGCAAATAAAATCTCTAGCCAATGATCATATTCATCCTAAGGATATTTGGAATATCAAATTTCCAATATTGGCACTTAAAATATTATCACGGGTATCATATTAACAAGTTGTACTTATAAAGCACAGACCTCTCCACCAGTGTACAAACCTGCTTTGACCTGACAGAAGTACACACAAAGCCTGAAAGATGAATGGGAAAGTGCATGCATGTGGTCCTGTAGCTGTTATCTGCACATGGTAGGCCAAGGGAGGAAAGAGAGAAATGAGCACTTGAAAACATCCAGTATGCATCCTTAAGGAAATCATGGGGCAACTGTGATCTGTGTTGTCCAGCCTGTTCTTCTAGTAAGCAAGAACATGCTGGACCCTCACTGGATTCTGCAGCAACCTTTCCTCATGTATTAGTGAAGCAGTAAAAGCTCAGTCAACTAAAGTCACTTAACGTCGCTGAGAATCACTTTATCCGTTCCAAATTGGCTTCCTGCCTTTACAAGCTGAGAAGTTTTCAATATACCTAGGATTTACATGGATTGTTTTGCCTTTTTTTTTAAAATCAAACTCACCAATATTTACAGTTATAAACATATATATATATATAACACAGGACAGGATTTCAGTGGAACTCCAGTATCCAAAGCCATGATCTTGCAAGAAAGTTGTGGACATTTGAATGGTTGCCTGAATAGGCAAGCAAGATCTGACTGGTGGCAGTAATCTTGCAAAACATGCCTTTATAGTGTTTACTCAATTTTATTAGGTTTTCTTTCAAGGCAGGTTTTCATGCTCAAAAAAATTAGTAGCAGTCTAGAAAGCAGAGAAGGCCTTTGATTGAATTTAACATGCTGAACAGAAAGAAACAATGATGGAAAAAACTCTTGCATTTCTCAACATGTAGAATAAATGCCAATTTCAATACACAGGGTTCCTAGTATGATCGATTATAGCTTTTATTAACAGTATAAAAATATCAAATGTTGCTGGTCTGGCCAGTTTTATTGGATATTGGATTGCCCCTGAGTCATTCATTTGGCCAGATTTTACCTCCAGACATATATGTGGACTTGGAACAGTTTTTCTGTCAGCTCAGACTGTAGCTCTGGCAAAGAATTTGCCTAAGCATGAACTGTGATGCCAAATTTGCACTACAAACATCTGATTTAAAACAAATCCATTCTGATCAGCAAATAAATGCTTGGAAGGGGCTAACAACACAAAATGATTACAGATGACCTCCCACCTCTTAAAAATAACTCATAATTGGTGACAGCAGCAGCATACAAGACCGATATTAGATGAATCAGGAATAAGTTGCTATTTGTTCTCTGTATTAGAACTATTATATTTATTATTCAGTTTTTTTGTAAACTTCAAGTTCTCTTAATTAACTATGAATAAACAATTAAAGTAAGATCAAAGTTTAACTTAAACTTTGATCTTGGGGCTGGAAATCAGTTACCCACAGATGGGCATCTATTGCTATTACAGTGATTTTAGGGTATGCAAATTCAGCTGCTGGGCCAGAAGGGCTAGGATCTCCAACAGATCCCATAGGACATATTTCTCAGCCCCTTGTGGACATCTTCAGAACTCTGAAGAATGTAATAAGGCATTAGATCCCATATTCATGCAACTGAGTACAACTTTGACTACCCAGGTGGCATTTTTTTCTTATGTGTATTACAGCAGCAGCTACGTGGCTACTGTAAAAGATGCAATACCTGCACATGCTATGTGATGCAAAAGCTATTGTAAAAGCTGGCCACAAAATCCAAGAGGGAAGGAAACAAGAACAGGATCTCAAACTCTAATAATGAGACAGCTAAACCAGTGCTCAGCCCTTCTGGAAGTGTCACACTAGAATATTATTTCTAAACTTATTTCACAATTAAGTCAATAATCGACAATGCAAACCCTCAGATGGCTACACTAAAATACATTCAGGGCTATCCAGAGTAAAACTTGAAAACAGCACAGATGGTAAGTGGGAGAATAATAAATCTAGTTAGAAAGAAAGTATTGAACTATTGTTTTCCAATTCCTTTTATATAAAAGAGTCTGGTATTTGTGGGCATTTTCCCTCTCCAAAACCTTCGCATTTTTCCATAAAAAGAGTTAAAAAAAAAAGAAATACTAGAAGGATCATACCTATGTTAAAGTACAATGAGTGTGATAGATTACACTCAATAGAGTGATAGATTACACTTAATAGAGAACATAGTCTTAGCACTTTTTTCATTGTGGCCCAAATACACACTTCCTGGCCCTGGGCATATCACTTTACCTCTCCATCTCAGTTTCCCATTCTTTAAAAGGAATATAATACTGGTTACTTATCTAAATGTAAAAGGTGTGGCGAGGATTAATCAGTAGTTGTAAAGTCATTTGATGATGAGAAGCACAGCATACATGGTAAACCAATAAAACAAAACGCTCATTCCAAACTTCTTTGTTCAACATATGGACAAACCAAGTCAGTGTAGCACTGATGTTATGCAAGACAGAACTGCTTTTGAGAAAACATTCTGTCTTTAAGCATGAAGACGTTGGGGCAAGAAAGTTCATCTGGAGTAAGAGGTCTTTACAACTTGTCAAGAAGCTGAAAACCAGAGAGCAAAGGAATATCCTTGACAAATCTACTAATATGATCCCAAGATTAAAAGGACAATGCTGTTGCTAGACAAATTAACACACAGATAAAGCACAAGAGAATTTCACACTGTTTGGTAACTATGCTCTGTAAAGATATGCCCTCGTGTCCTAACTGGGACATAGTTTGCTAATTTTGTTCTATATAGTTGTTCCCTCCCACTCCAAATAATACAAGCAATGAATTCTAGAACCCTCTTGCCTATTTTACCATGAAGCAACCTCTGTTAAGCAGACAAAAGCAGCAAATCAACCTGTGATGAAGTTTATAACCATTCCCTTGAGATGAGTTGTAACTAAATTAATTGTATTTTTAGTTATAGCTCCTTACCTTTTCATTCTCCAGGTCTAACATCTTCTGTGTCAGGGCAGCTTCTGTCCCCTCGATTTGTTTTAACCACTACATGAAGAAAGCAGTGTGAAGAAGAAAAAATAAATGAAAAAAAACCCAGAGCTTTTAAAAATTTTACACCGGGCATTTTGCAGTTTTGTTGCTGACATTCCCAAGCTTATGCTCTTACTATCTATTCACTTACAAGTTACACAGGAATAAACAGGTTGTGAAAACACAGCAAAAATAGAGGACTGTAGAAACACTAAAGAATAACAAGTGGAGGCCATTTTCCTACAATAAATCAAAGGGGTTTTCCTCAGTAAAGTTCAAGATAGAAAATAGACTTGGGTGGAGAACGCAAAATTAACCTGATTGTTTCTGACTCAATATACTCAATACTTGTTGGCCTGATTTGCAAAACCATCACATGATTTCAGGGCATCAGTCCTGCATTTTTCCAGATGGCAATTTAAGCAAAAGACATGGTGGCAAACTCAGTCCTTTATTTTGCACAGTTTGCTGCACCCTTCATGAGAAAAGGGTCACTTCTAAAACATCAGTAATGTAGAGAGAACAGTAAAATGATCAGACAGATGGAAGTTGATGCAGTTCCTACCATGAATCCCTTACTATTACTACTCTGGTGATAAAGAAAGCAATCAGAATTAAGAAGAATGGCCATTTTATTTCAAAGGTAAAATACATATTGTAATAGCCAAATGCACGGACAGAAGGTTCTTCCTTCATTAATAACTGTTACCAGGATTATATTAATATTCAGAGTTTATTGGGATGGACAGGAATTCTCAGTTCTGAATTGGTTTGTTTCATGTCCTTACTGGTCTAAAATAAGGAACAATGACTCACTAATGGAAAGTATAGTTCAGACTAATGCTTCTTTTTGTAGCACCAGCTGCCATTAAGATCAACTGCAGCTTTGCAACTGATAATTACCACTTTCCTCAAATGCTTTGCTTACAATGCTAGATTAATCCTATTTACTGTAATTCTTTTAGTAAGCATCACACATTGACTTTTTAAACTTAGGGGTTTGGGAAGTTCACTGGGGCTCAGATTCGAAGGAATTAATGACGCATCCATTTTTCTCCAAACATTTAGAGAGGAAACTGGCAAACCTAAGTTTACAAATAAGCAAAACATGAATTCATTAATTCATCCTTTTGGAATTTCCACTATTTAAGAGACAGGTGAATAAAGATAGAAACTTGTTTCATCTCCTTAGTAGATTTAGCTTTGTATGGAGCTGAAAAAAAGTGAACAGGAGCAGCATATTCCCCAGTGATTCTATCCTCATGGTATTTGTTTTCTTCATTTTGAAGGTGACAGACTGAAGGTGTTCCTAATGAAAACCTCTCCCCTGATAAAGGATGTGACGACAGTGAGCTTTTTCAATCCTTGAAATCAATAGAAATGGAAAGTACTCAGCATCTCTCACTGCTACCTTCGATATTTGCAAATGAATAGTTACTTCCAAAAATTAGAGGTCTGATTTTTTGAAGTTATGAATTAAATACCAAACTAAATGTTTATTCTGATCTTCCTCTACCTGTAAGCCATTCTGGAACCAAGGGGCATTAGGACTCACGATCAGTTGGAGCATTCAAAATAAGCTTCTGGTATTGTGCAAGCAGAACCCAGAAACTTTCCTTGCCCAGCAGCTTGATTTCCAAAAGATCACTTCTAGTAGTTGGTTATAATAGATTTGATCTAAATAAACACCGTGTATGTTTAATTAGCACATGTGAATATAATGAGTGCAACATCTCTGCCTGAAGTAGTGTTTCTGGACCAAAAGAATTTACACGGGGAGCTGCCTGGCCCTTATTTGGAGGGACATTATCCGAGATGGTCGCATCACACTGGAGAAGGCACTGCAGTTGCTTTAAATCTCCCCTTGATTCACTCAAACCTCTTGATCCAATTTGCTGTTGGCTTGTACTTACAAGGTTAGTGTGAGGAACTTCACTAAAATGACATAAAATGGATAGAGTCCATAGATACCACGAACTATTTTAATCTCATTCTTCAAATGCAGTCTATTTACCTAGAGAAGATAAAACTAAAATGGCTGTCTTTCTGATGGAGTGTTCATTTCTGTAATAACCAGATTGTACAATAAGATCACACACAGAAATAACCCAACCCCAAGATTAGGAACTGGCAGAAATTTTGTGGGGGAAAAAAAAGGGAAAAAAATGAATTGAAATTATAGACCAACTTCAGCATAAATAAAGTCTGCATTCTAACTGTATGTTTCTATCATTGAAGGAATTATTTCAGTTGATAAAGTGTTCAAATCTCTATTGTTGTGATCAGTTGCTGAAGAAAATAACTTATAGATAACAGTGTATGCTCTATTCTGCACCACTCTAACACAAATTAAACAAGCTCACTAATTCAAGTGGCACTTTTTGCATAAGCACTGATTTACCTGAACAATAATAACCCAGTCCAGCCCCTAATGTTTGGACAGTTTTGCCCCCTATCTTAGCTTTGTGTACTGGGGTTCTTCCACTTTCCTTATGGGATATCAAGGACTACGATCATCACCTCCTCTTTCCAATGCTGTAGCGCAATGAAAAGCATAGGGAATTTAGCATTTTTCTTCATTTTTATTCAGCTTATAGCAACTACTCACTTAAATCAATGATTATTAAATTACCTAATTTAGATTATAAATATTAAGATATTCAGATAAATAGATTATCAAAATTATACTAATTAAAGCAATTATTAAAAATGCCTAAATTTTAATTTTAAAGTTCTGCTACTAAATTTCAAAAATGCATCTAGGAAGGATTAAATAGGAAGACATGAAGAGGACTGACAAAGCTTCTTCAGAGAAAAGGCAAGTCTTTCTTAGTTTGAAATGTCATCTTTATTCAAATACAGGTTGTCTCTGCAATTGGAGAAGTAAAGAACTAGTTATGCAGAACTGAGTGACCTGACTGATTACTTGCCTTGTACAAACTACCTTTTTTTGCCAACTTACAGAGGAAAGGACCACAAACTACTGAGAGCTTTTTCAGTCATACACAGAAATGGACACAAAAATGGACCACGGTGGTACAACTTCCACAGTACTTCACAGCATCCTGTTTCCAGAGAGCTGAGGACAAGAATGAAACCTCTTTTGTTAAGTGGCTTTTTAGTACTTTATTCTAAGGGAATATCTCTGAGACATGTGTTTATTTTTGAATTGGGTATACTTTGTAAATTTGATTTTACATCAGGACATCACAATCCCAACAGTCACGTAAGGGTGAATGGATGCTCCAGTCCAGATGACTAACAGAAAAGTCATGCTTCCCTGGCAAAGTTACACAACATCTTAGAAGACATGGCCAGTCTTTAGGCAGAGAAAAATCTTTACTGAATTCTACCTTTTCACAGAGGGAAAGCACGGTCCCAGCTTGGATTATTGCAACCTGTTCTTCATTTCTCAAATTCTAAAATACAAAAAAATACATTTTTAAATTGGCTTTCTTCAATACAAGTGATAATTTTTAACTCTAATTTAAAGCATAAATCAGCTATAAAATTTAGCATTTTATAAACACATCCAGAAAGGTTCCTATGATTGAAAGTATTAAAAGCTAAGCCAAGGGTACTTAGTCTCCACTTTATTTCAGTACACCACTCCCATAACACTTTTGCAACAGTTCATTATTCCATGAAAATTAAGTGGTTACTGTCAGGGATTTTGATTTTTTTTTCTAGCCCGAAAAATGCCATTTCACTGGATCATAGCCCCACAGTAAGTGAATCTCCCCCTCTTGCACTGCAGTGCTGGACTTCCCATCAACAAAAAATAATGCAAAGAGCAAGTACCACAGAAACCTCCACAGGACATTTCACATTAAAAGTATATCTAGAGCTTAAAAGTATTATTATAAAGACCTCACACTGCTATAGCTACATTTAAAGTGGACTCAGTTCCATGGATGTTTGAGCCCCAATCATATGACCAAGATTTTATACTGCTATTTGGCAACAAGAGAAAGAGAGGGAAGCAGTTATCTTTGCCCTTTCTCCCAGCAAAACCACTCCTGGCAGAAGCAGCCTTCACAGAAGCAGGTGCTACTATTGATACTCAAGATAAAAAATTCAGGAACAAGGAAGTCAAAGCCAGACTAAGTTATTTTTCTCTTCTACCCTGTTTTATAACTTTTTTTTTATAACTTTTTCTTGAGAAAATACATGTTTCACTAGCATCAGTTTAACTGAAAAATTTTATTTTAAGTTTGTAAAGATAGTACCATTATCATTCCTACAGATACAGGCATATAAAAATAACCCTGTGCATTTTCTTCAATGTTATTTTCTGCTGGGGGAAAAAAAACACTTTAAAATAACCACAAAACTAGAAGTATATATATTTGAAATTAAAAATTTGTTACCCCATTATCTCCAAGAATATCTAACTTCTTCATAAGTTCAGATATATTCACATCCTGAAAAAAATGTTCAACACTTATTTAAAGTAGATGAGAAACAAATTTTACATGCCACACTTTATGCATGCAAAAAGACTTGAAATGTAAATAAGTGAAAAATAAGTTTTGCATCACAATTATAAACGTGTTATTGATGCTTTCAGAGACAAAAGCAAATGTCACTCTTGGTTATAGCAAGCAACCTTTATGTCTGTGTACAAGGGCAGAATGGTTCTGCATGATTCACGTTTACCATTCTGCTGATGTATGCAACATGAAAGATCAAAACTGATAAACAGTATTAAAGGACTGGTTTTATTTCTGTTTGTTTGGATTGGACCATCAAGAATATCAAGCTACAGGAGTTAAGAGAATAGAAAGCATGAACAAAATAATTGCTATGAAGTTTTTGTTTAGTTTTTAAATTATTTTCTATGTTAAACAAAAGAGTGGAGTTTCAAATCAGCCTCGCAGTGGCAGAAGGGAATATGTCATAGAATCATAGAATCATTCGGTTGGAAAAGACCTCTGAGATCATCAAGGCCAACCGTACCTGTCCCCTTACTAAACCACGTCCCTAAGAAGCTCATCCACCTGCCTTTTAAACACCTCCAGGGATGGCAACTCCACCACCTCCCTGGGCAGCTGTGCCAGTGCCTGAGAACACTTTCGGTAAAGCAATGTCCAGTGGGCTGAACTCGCTTCTCCAAACACTATCTGCCCACAACCTTTGTGACTACAAAGCCACATTTCTCTGCCAGTCAGCCCCCAGATCCACAAAAAGCAGCAAACAACCCATCTTTATTTAGGCCCAGTTACTGAAATAAAGAAAAACACTCCTCTGATGCAAAATAAAAGAGAGGAATAAATTCACAGAATGTCTGTATTTACACAGTGCCAGGGACAATTCTAAACCCTAGAACTCTATTTTCTACTTTAGAAAGTTGTTGGAAAGGTTCATGGAGTTGTTTAGCCTGCACTTATCACTCTCTCCTGAACTATCCTAAGGATGGTTCACAAGTTAACGTGGAGCAGGCACTATTTCCACTGACAGTTTGTTTGCAGCCCGGCTGTTGGAAGATGGGAAGGCTTGAGAGCACAGGCAAAGACCAGTTCATGTTAGTTTAAAACCCTTAATACAGATGCATAAAGCAAGAGAGCCTTGTTAAATGCTGGCACCTTGAACTTCTACTCATATTCAGCTCTTCTCAGAAGATTTCTTAGGGTTGTGCTTTTCATCATTAGTTTCATTACTCACAGAACATAATGTGCTGGTTTGCATCTACGTATTGTGCAGCCACATTATGAGTAGTCAGGATGACCAAACTTTAAAATTTTTTAAAGCTAAAATTAGCTATGCTTGTAAATTACATACCTACACCAGAATATATTTGCTCATAAAGACTCCAATGAAGAAGGTTTAATAGGAAATAAAAGATTTCCTGAAGACCAGACACAGATGAAGGAGAGAATCTACAAACTTACCCTGGTTCCAAAAAAGGAATAAGGTGCTGTGTTCAAGTTGATTTATCCTGACAACTCCCCTCCCTCTTTCCTTCCTCCCCCAACACTTTGGCAGTGTCTTCAAATGTTACATTACCTATTAAGCAGTGCACATCAGTAATTTTAGAATGGCGTGGACCTTAATACACAATTGTGCTTGGATTGATGTTAAAATCAGAACTATTGAATAAGATCAGCATTGATAATGTTAACTGGAAACTGCTTTATCTGATGAGTTACGTAAGCAAAGAATGTAATTCAGTAAGACATGGATGTTCTTGCACCTATTGAGCCACAAATCTTCATTCGTGTTCATCTCATGATGAAGATTACAGGAACCTTTAGAAACTATATCAGATTGTGCATTTTCTAGAATTCAATTTGCTACTTATGGTTAATAATTTCAAAATACACTGTAAACATATACAAGGTTGACAACTTCACTATATTAGGTGACTGCCTCTTCTTCCAGGTAAGTGAACTGAAAGGCAGACTGAAAAATACATCTTTGTTTAGAAAAGCAACAGATAATGGAAAAAATATGAATTCTAGATCCTGATAAGCTGTACCTACTACAGCCAACATGCAAATTAAATAACAGATAAACTAAAAGGGAAGCCTGGCATCCCCTGGAGGCTTTTTTTGAAAGGTAATATGCTAACTGGTGAATCTTGGTGTGGTTTGGGAAACAATTACCCAATAAAACCTGTAGGTAAGATTGAGGATTTAACTTTTTTTTCTTTTAGACTACTCGGCTCCCTAACAATATGCAGCATTACAGGCAGTATTATGCTTATTGAAGCACTGAATAGAAACAAGCCTTCTATAAGAGGACTTGTAAACACAAGCATAAATTACTAGCAAGCACCATGGAGTATAACACAGAGAGATATTCCATGTTACTTAATCATAGAAAAGTTTCCCTGCCCTGTTGTGCAACATTACTAACAAAGCAAGCCTGAATTCAGTCTTAAGTGAACCAGCATGCAAACCAATGTTTACAGATAGGCTATTCAAGGGAGAATAGAAGTGAAAAGAGCAATTCTTGCTTCCTTATAGCAGAATCTAACCAAGTGACATCCCAGCGCTTATCTTGTGCTTGATCTAAATTGATAGGTAGAATCTCACCTATTTGCATGAGTTTTGGATCAGGCACCTCATGCCTCAAGACCCTGGCCTAGGCAAGTAACTTAAGCATATTAATTTAACAACAAAAATAAAGCATTGCTGCTTCACTAAATTGAGTATAAATAGTAGGTGAATGTTATATTTCTGACTTTAGAGGTAAGCATTTAATACCAAGAACAAAGTACTGTAACAAGTCTGACAATGAATCATATCAACATCCACATTCTTCTCTGCTATCTTTTTACAACAGTAGCCTAGACTAAATGTAATTTATTTTGATTGACCAGCCTTAATTTTTGTTGATGAACTCCTGACAGACTGCCAGATCATATCCTTATGAAACCATTTCCCCAGTTAGATACATATTTTCTTACTATATTTTTTTTTCAGATTTTTCTTCCCTATAGCAAGACGGCAAACCACTTGTTTGGATATTGGGCTGGTCATTCCAAAAAAGTTCCTGGGCATCCAACTGTTACTAACACCCTACAGATACCTTTATTCCTTCCTGTTGACAGAACAGTTGAAGTGCACTTCCATTGTTTTCAGGGAAGGTTGTTATATGAAGATTAAACGCCGGCGACCTTCGTTCTCTCTCCTGAGGAAAGATTTTGTTTGAAAATAACACGTGTGATCATATGTAAACATACATTTCTCACCCTTACAAAAACACAGTTGTACATTAAAAAGGCACATTCAAATATATGGTATTTCCTCCTACTTTTCACCAAATGTTAAGGCTTTTGGCTTTAGATAAACACAAAAATGGCATTAGCTTCCAACTGATTCCATGCACACACAGTTTCTGCAAAGTTAAGCAACATTCCTCAGCTGGAGGAACACTTGCAAGCTGGCCAAACAACTGACTGTAACCCCATAAAACTCTGCAGTTTATGCTGTTATAATCTTATTTAACTATTGCTTCCTTTTATGGAAAAAAGAACTTGGGAAGAAGAAAGTGCAGAAAAAAAATTTCAAGTCCATCATGAAATAGTATTATTTTCTCAATAGAATTAAAGCTGTGTATCTGCTCCCTGTTTATTTTATAGTGGACCTTCCCATTAGAGCATGTAAAATCTCCAGTCATATTCACTGCACAACCCAGGATGTTGGAATATACTGAAAGACAGCATTGCTCTACACTTCTGTTCTTTATGCCAAAACTGAAAATTATACATTCCCATTTATTTAAGTTTCAGTAATTCTAAAATTTATCCTGCCTATTGAAGAATTGAATTTCATCCATTTCTTCAAAACACCTTTCTTCAGAAGGCAGAAATATAATAAAACAATAAATAAAAAATTCTACTTAAATTTTAATATGCTTCTGAAAATGACTGGATTAAAGGCTCTGGGCAACCAAGGCACTGGGTCTTACTCTGAATTCTCTATGGCTGTGGGAACATGACTGAGGAAAATCAGATTTCCTCTCCATATTACAAGAGGAAGCACTGGCAACAAGAGCTAGTTTCTGATATAATACAGTTTCTGCATATGAAAGAGAGCTACTGCAAATATTTTAGTTTCTATGACTAGCCATGCATTGTCAAATTTTCTAAAACACAAGACGCTGTGCTTTAATTGACACAGCAAGTAGGTTTCATCCATTCACTTAAGCAGATTACAAAGCATGGCAACTCTTGTTCATTAACTAGCTTGAACCTAAATTGAAAATAAAATGTATTCTACATATTTTCCCCCCTCACAGGCTCCAATGAAAATAATTTTTGCATTAACAGTCTAATTTTGAAATGGGCTTATGTGACCTATGTGTTCTAATCCAAAACCAGAAGATTAATTCTTGTCCAAATTCAGTTACCATTTTAGGTTTTTAAAAAATTCTTTTATTGCATTAAACTCCCCTGGATTGCATAAAATGACAGAGAAATTGTTGTGTTTTCTAGTGTAATCTAATTTTCATCTGAAATAATTTAATTGTTCTCAAAAAAATATCTTTGTGATTACCAGAAGCATTCATGGTTTCACTAAAGCACTCATGTTGTCAGTCACCTGTGTGTCTACATGCTTGTCTACTAAGGAAAAAAAAATTCTTGCAATCACATCCTTCCATTGCTACTCTGTGAAAGAAGTTCTTAAAATTTGGCACATGACAAAACTTGTCATATCAGCCTGTGAATCATGTGACTCTTCCATGTCAAAAAGACATTCTTTACGCATGTTCTGAAGCCCCTTTTCTTTTTTCTTAAGAAAATGTTTTTGATTATTTTACTTTTAAGAACAATTATACTTTAGGAAGCACTTTCTAGTGTAACTGTGAAGTCAAATGCTAAATTGTTCAGTGTTTTAATTTATAGTTCCATAATAGAACATAAAGATACATATTAGAAAGTATTTTTATTTTCCTGAACATCTACTGAAATTCTAATAACCTAAATTCATAATTTTGAATATAATAAGCTATGACACAAAAATATATGGTTGATAAAGAATTAAAACATATAAAGAAATGTCAAAGACAAAAAGCAGAACATCCACATAACAGGAAGACATGACATTTTCATCGTTATCAGAGAAGTTACACATGCCAAGATTTTTGGTGAAACGTGCTGGGTGATGAAAATTACAAAGGAGTGACAATGACAGGTTTCTTGGAGAGTTGATTCTAAATGGTGTTAAGAATGCTGATGATCTTTGAAATGGAAGAATGTTATCAGGCAATACAATTGTGTGAAAACCGTGCATCACACACAAGTAGTTTAAGGTTAAAATTTCACATAATCCTCATTTACGAGGTGATGAGAAGCATTATTTTCTACTATAATCACAGGCTACACATTGTAATTGTTATTCACAAATAACTTCACTATTATTTCATTTAGTCAAAGTACAAAATTCATTTGCTATCAGCAACATACTACTTTCATGTACAGAAGTTCTACTTGTGCTTCCCCAGTTTAACATCGACATTCTTAGAGGCTTTTTTTTTTCCATTGACTGATGCCAATTATTTCCAGTCCATGACCATTTTATACCACCAGAAAATGGATTTCAGGTAAGAGAGATTTTTTCAAAGCTGCTATCAAAATGTGTTCTTTTAGGATCATTTTACTTTGTATGGATGTTGTCAATCTTAATATAATGTAATTAAAAGCAATTACACATTGATGTGATGGATGTGTCAGATCTTTAGTCAGATCACTGCATGCAAGATGTGAGAAGGTGTGTTAATTTGAACAACGCCGACCAAGGCTGTAGTATATGTACCAAGTGATTTTACATGCAAGAAAGGAGCAGTTATGGAAATGAAACAAATAAAAAAGGCGAAATATTGCAAAACAAAATATTTTATTAGATGAAAAACAAACTATATGCAATATATATTAGCTATATTACATCTTTATAAACATTAGTGAGCACTCTCTCCAAAACATATTAAGGCAGCGGCATCAATTTCATTATCCCAAGATACAACATTTAAAAAATAGATACCTAAATGTTTTCCCTTAAACATGAACCAGACATCAGTAATCTTTACAGGAATTTCAGCTTGGGTTCAAACATAATTTCTGTTCCATTTGAGAGTTTGCAACAGAGAGAATCTCTTACTTCAAGCTCTAGCACTCTGAATTCTAACAGCTCATTCTGGTCTTTCGCATCTTGCATCTCGTTCTTCAGCTGATTCTCTTCTTGTTCCATTCTGTAAATCTATGGGACAAACACAACGTCATAACATCCTACAAGCAACGGAAAAGATACTGTACAGAGTTACGGGCCAGGGGTTTAGGTAAAACTGTTAGTTATTTCAATTTCTCATTAGATGTTGGGCTGTGATTTGGAGACAGAGAAGGAACATCAGATCAGAAAATATTTGTGAGAACTGCCAGCAAAAAATGGTCAATGATCTCCTAGAATAGCAATCTGTAAGTAGTGTGAAAAGCGATACTAATATTCTATCTAACTAATCTATGCTATACAACCTTTCCTTTAAAATCAAGTGAATGGAAATGGATTAGATGAACATTTGGGTAGATTGTTCTCATTGTCTTTGCATAATCAGACATCTATTTTTACAGTATATGAAAGATAATAACGGAGAGGTTTTAATGCTTACTTTTTAACTTTCTAGATTTGTGCTTTGGGGCACTAACAACGTCGAAATAGAAATTGACAATAGACTATTCATTATGCCATCCAATAGCTTGGTCTACTGTCTAGCTTAACTGGGTGATCTTTCCTTTTGTATGAAACTAAATAAAAGTGCAACATCTGGCATAACGTACGATAATGCTTATAATACCCATTTAAGTGTCTGAATAAATTAAGTTCAGCTGTAGCTACTTTTAGTCATGAATTTTTCTTTCATAATCTTATTCCTCTTATACTGAGCTACTAATTATAAAAAATAGACAATAAATGATACATAGTTTTAAATCAATCAGTATTAATGTTTGGAAAAACTGTAAAAATTGGAAAGCTGAAGGGAGCAGAAAATGTTATTAGTGATCAGGAGAGTAATCATTACGCTTAATATTTTGGGTGTGACTGTTGGCTATACAACATGTAATTCCACAATAAAGTTCAGCTTCCAATTCTCAAGAGT
The DNA here is from genome assembly GCA_033558185.1 of Dromococcyx pavoninus. Lineage (NCBI taxonomy): Eukaryota > Metazoa > Chordata > Aves > Cuculiformes > Neomorphidae > Dromococcyx > Dromococcyx pavoninus. Next base: position 1,631,492 of record JAUMJL010000020.1, on the reverse strand, counting down.
ACAAAAGCATATTGGTACTTTAATCCAAATTTATCTTTCTGGAGAGAAATAAAGTAAGCAATTTTCATGTTGATGTTCCAGTACTTAGTACATTAATTTCCTTTTACTGTTCCTTTTATGACAAACGGCAGCGATTGTGAAAATATTCTGAGATTCTGAACACATACCTTCTCTCGCAACTCCTGATTTGTTCTGATTAACAGCTGCTTTTCTTCTACCCACTTTGAATCCTATGAGGAAGAAGAGGATTAAAATATTAAAATTATATATATTTTGTTGAACAAGACAAATGAATAACCACCATAATTAGAAGATTTCAGATGTCACTGTACGTTCAAGTATAAAAATGGTCACACATCGAAAAATAAAGCTTTCACAAGCATTTCAAGGATAAACTGCATTTTAAGCAACAGAGAAAATAAAAGCTCCTTTCTTTTCCTAAAGTTTGGTCTCTTGTTTCCTAATGTGTTTTAGCTAACCATATACTTTATAATCTTTACATATAGGAATTCTGGGTGAATGCAGTTATATGATATTTTATGTCATTTTAAAAACACTTATTTACTGGGCTTAACTCAAAACTATTACTTTCCATTGCAAAGAGTTGGGAACTTTCTTGCAAAATCATTTCATTTTGAGTGGCATAATGAAAATCCCAACAGAGAAAGGAAAGAAGAACATTTAATTAACCCAAAACTGAAAATATGCTTTGGTGGTATGCAGTTAATTGCCATCTGTTAAAAGTGTGAGAATCAGATTAATACATGGTGTTTGTGATAAGGAATTCAAGGCTACAGGAAGGAAAGTTATAGAACACATTCTGTACTCCATTTGAAAACCATATTTCCATTTGATCACTTGTTCCAAAGCTGATCTTTGCTTTTAGGTCGTTTCATGCCTTCAAAAGGCCTCATCAAATATCCCCTTAGAGGCCCAAGTTATAAACACTCACTGCCAGCCAGAGCTGGTCATTCAGATTTAATGGATTACAACAGCCAAATTCACTCTGTTCTCCCTGTAGAGAAAAGTACATACATAACCTAGCTTATACTGCTCTAATAAATTTAATAAAACAATATTCAACACTCAATATGCCATACTAACCTAGATAAAACTATTTTTTAGCTAAAAAGGACAATGTATTTTAAAATCCATATGTCTTTACTAAAGTATTAAGGCTTTACTTTGTCAGCAAGGTATTTGCACACGGATGCTGAAATCTGGATATTCCAGCCCATTAACTAACCCTGAATCATCAACCAAAAATATCTAAAACATTATGATACAATATTTTATTTCTTTAAAAAAAAAATCAGTTTTTCTTTAGTGCTCACTACATTTACATATTCTACTGTTCCTTCTCCCTTTCTCAGTCATATACAAGAATGCTCAAGAGCATTTTAATTTTTACGTGGTAAACAAGCTCTTCATCGTTATGATGTTGGAGGCATCATACTAAGAACAATATGTTAAATAAGTACTGAAAAAGCTTGACATTTGTCAAGATTTTTTTAATCAAATGAAATAAGTGTTGAAAATAAAATCCCATGTTTAGCTAACACTGAAACAGCGTTTTACTAAAATAAAATAATGAATAGAGTTGCACTCACAGACCTAGGGTGGATATCCCAATGCGTGCATGTGGTAATATGGTAAAAGCAGATTCAACAGTTACATCACACCTACAGGTTCAACATTTACATCACATGTACAGGTTCAACTGCTTCAGTTCACACAAGCAGAGAAACATGGATTAATTCAACCTATTGATAATTAACTTTTGAGTCTTTTTTGATGAAGTTACTTCAACTTGACTTTCTGTGGGATTCAGCTGGATTTTATTTATATACACATCAGGTCACTGACAGACCTGAGCATTCAAAAAATACCCCATCTGGCACATTACATACTCTAATATTTTGAGATTTATTATATGCCACTATTAATATTTCATAAGGGTTTTTTGCTTCTAGCATAACGTTTCTTATGCGTGCACCTCAATGTACCTTGCAGAAATGGATTATTAGTCTTATTTTCCATCTAGGGGAATTCTGACAGACTGAGCTCATGAGAGATATGACACTTCCTTTGAAATTAGACATAAATTGTTATAAGCCAAGCATCAAATAATTTTTCAACAATAAGATTCTTATCTCCTGCTCTGAATTTGATGTCAGGAAAATTGTGAAGGTCTTCTCTGCTAAGTAAGCTGCTAAGTAAGCCTAAAATTCCTAGAATAATAAACTAGAATCTTTTGATTCGTTGTTTCCTTTTCAAAAGCACTTCAGGGACTAGTTGCCCAAAGGAACATTTCACAAGTATTATTAAATCATCATCACTACCATGACCACCTAAATGACAAAGTAATAATTAAAAAAGAAATCACATAGTGCACAAAATTCAGTTTATAATTGCAACCATTTATTTTGTTGAATGTAAATACTAACAGGCCAGGAGAACTAAGCAGGTGCTAGAGCTTCCAGGAAGACACGGTCACCACTTCTGTGGAAAGCCCATGCTCAGCATACAAACTATCCCACTACATCATATTGCTCCTTGTCATGTCCCTGTTGACCTTCTCAGGTTTACTAAGACATACAAGGTTGAAACTATCGTTATGAACCTCATAAGGTAATAATTAATTAAATTATAATTTGCAGGCATACCTTTTGGATATACCATGTTGGAAGCAAAAACACAGAAGTAATTTCTTACACGGGTATCCATGTTCACTTATCCTATTTACATACACAGTACTTACATTTTACACTGCTATAGTCAATGATTTTGCTAATGTTTTAATTACACAGCAATTTGCCCACAATACCTTTACCATCAACACACTAAAGTGTCAGCAGATCCTCCAGAAGTCTTCAGTTCCGTATATTTTTCCAAAAGCTCAGTGAGCCATCGTTTTTAGATTCATAACATATTCTCTGTTTTTAGTAATATTTCATTTACATAGAATTTAGCAAACACCTTGCAGTTTTTGTGGAAACTAGCATAAACAATTTTTATCCTTAACTTGAATGTGGTCCCCAAACCTTTGTATTCATACAGAATTTTATAGATTTTTTTCTTACAAAGAATAAATCACAAAAAATAGTAATATCAACCTGGCATTATTAATAGGTTGTTTTTATTCAATGCTAGAGGATCATTAGTCTTTGAAATGTATATCTATTGATAGTTATATCTTATTTTATTACCATACAGTACCTGCACTTAAAATTGTTATTTCAAACAATAAAGCACAAAATAGTATCTCTCCAGTTTTCTCAGTGAATTCTAGCAGTTACGCAACCGAACACCTTTTAAATTCCCTCTCATAATTCCTAGTCAGCCTTCCTGAAGGTCCTAGAAATTATTAAATATGCATCTGTAGCTACATCTTCCTCAAGTTTTTACAAAGTATACTGAAGCATAAGGCCTAATTTTACTCTGCGTGATGGAATGGGAATTTGAAAGCAGTTGGGTCCTCCGAGAATTTAAACCCACGACAGTAACACTGCAAGTAGCTTCCAGTAAAAAGACATAGCCAGTGCTTCATTTCTCTAGCTGAAGCATATGTGGAAGTTATTTGTGTGTTTTTTTCAATATTTCTATGATGCACATAAAAATATTCTCCAGTACAAATATAGAACATTTATTTTATTGGAATTTTTAGCAAACATAAACCAAATGGAACACAGGAGAAAGGCCTTCACCAAATAATGATGGGAACAGAATTTACAATACATGTTCACATGGTTATTCAAACGTTATGTAATATGGGTCAGACAATGAATCCTTAATGGCATTTCCTTTGCCTATATGACACTTTCCTTTATTTAAATAACCTGTTGTGGGAGTAGCAATCAAGCTGCATCAGTCACACTAACACACCAGCAAGCGATGAAGATGGCAAGGGCACCACTGCATGCAAGGGAGAAAACGATGTGGTAGAGGACATTAAGAGAGCCTTTTACCTGTCCTTTCTCGATTAGAGCTTTCTCCAGGTCCTCAATTTTTGCCTGGCACCTGAGAAGATCAGCTTGCAGTTGTTCACGAGTCTGGGGAAGAGAAGTATCAAATTGAGTGTGTGTATGCATGCACCTCCGGGGAGACAGGTGGATTTAAATACACATGGAGTCAAAGTAAAGATACTTTCTACCATTTATGGGCTGTCCAGTTAGCTTTTAATGCTGTCCATTTCCAATTGCTTTTGTATTTATGTTACAAAATATTCAAAGCCATCAGTTTAACAGCACTTTTCCTTCCTAGCCTAAAAAAATGTTATCAACACACACTCAGGGACAAAGCTCTTTCGGGAGAGGAGGGAAGGGAAATTTGGGAATCAAAGACCTCTAAAAACCTATTCATAAGCTTTATTAATTCAAGGCAATGGGGAAAAAAGGGGGCAAGAGACAAAGAGAATTGCAATAAGCACTAAAAAATGGCCTATAGGTACCTAAATCTAAATCTAAATTGTCACCTTACTGATAATACCCTCTAATCCTCAAAGACATTGTGCTTGGCATTTCACTGACCTGCAGAGATATCTCTTCCTATTCCAAGCTTTTTCAATTATTTCACAGTTAAAAGAAATTTCAGTTAAAAAATTACCCTTGCTTCTCTTTCTGCATCCAGGGTTCCACCAACTTGTTCTTGAAGCAATGCATATGCTCTTTGCAAAGCTTGATACTCTCTTGTTAGCTGGCAGAACCTTAGTTCAGCTTCTTCTTTAGGTGTGCTCTTAATAAAGAGGGAAAAAAGAGTAGTTTTATATAAATACATATATATCATGATACATTTGTTTATATAGACCAATAGACACACTAACACAAGTAGCAAAAGTTATGCTGTGTCTCAAAGTTTAATAAAGGTTAAAGAAAGTAAAGTAAGTGGAAATGGTAGGAAGGATGACTTGAGGATGATGAAGAAACGTAGAGATCAGTAACTGCCTACTTTACAATTTCAGGGCAGTGTAAGTTCCTGCATAAGGCAGTAATGTACAGAAATGGGAAGAAACTGAACGGGGAAAGATGAGAGGGAACAGTTCTATGCACCACTGTCTTCAATGACTCCAGAGCAACAGGGGCTTCAAAAGGGATTTGTTCAATTTGTCATACAGTCCATCACTCCCTCCTCACTGTTTCTCTAAAATGTCAGGGTAAAGCACCTGACCAGCAGAAGCACATTAACAAAGAAGTTGTATTTCAGAAGCCATAAGATGTTTTTTAAAATTCCTTTTTCTTTTATTTTTCAACATGAAGTATTTTAACATCTTAATTTTCTTTGAATTCTGAGTAACTGACATCAACACTTTCAACATCTTTCCTATAATGCCAAGGGCAAGAAGTGTCCTTCCATTTAATTAATTTTTGCTCCCGGAACTTGAGCTCTAAAGGAAAGAGATTACAATCTTATTAGATATTAAACCTAGAAAAATAGGAAGCTGCTTGCAACTGAGGAGTATTAGGCCCAAGTCAGTGAACAGGAAAGATGAAAAAGAGCATATAATTCATGCTTTGTCCTCAGCCCTGCAATCTATACAGCTGCACTGCATATCACAGAGCTGAGCAAAACACGTCAGGGGATATTTACTGCCTGTGATCATTTAAGCCTTGATGAATTGGAAAAGCCTCCCTGAGTATTTAAGCACAGGAAGAAAATCCTGGTTGTATCAAAACAGTCAAATAAATTATAAGGTTGAAAGGCAAACTATTCTCTAGTAACTATGGACTTTTGGCAAAGCAACAGGCCTATTCATTTCCTTTTGACTAATAAGAAAGGATTTGAGAAAAATAATTTTATTTCTTAGCCAAACAGCTGTCAGGCAGAATATTATCTTATTAATCCTATTGCAACGGCTGTGTATGTGTTACTGGACTTGTAACAGAACAAATCAATTCTCTGTGAAATCTTTCATAGCTCCTGTGGCACAATAGTTGAAAAAATATGTTTGCATTCATACTCAATGCCAATTTTTATAGAACTTAAGAACAAATCAGCTACTACTTACATCTTCCAAATCTTCTTCTGGTGTTGCTGGTGTCCTGTCTGTTCTATCTGTGTTATATGAAGTTACAGATGATGTTTCTGAGTCAACAGATTCTTCATCAAATCCAAAAAATGTCTCCACAACATGCCTCTGAAAAATTAGTTTTTCTTAGTTACTAGCAAAACAGTTGGAAAATTCCAATGACATACAAGGTCGTCTCTAACCATTAATTTAGTATTTAGGAAGAAAGAAGGTTTCATTGTAAACCCTTGTTCTCGATTAAATATGCTGCTTTTTCAACATTTTTTTGTATAAGAACTCTAAGAACTGAACTGCAATAGCACTGCATAATTGCCCACAGAATAATGCTTTAGCAAAAGTATAAAAGCTATTTGCCATATCATACAGATCTTACAAGATTCTCAGCAGAGGAATGCAATATCCATTCAGAAGAAAGTAACTCTGTCTGATATAACATGTAAGATGTAGGACCAAAATATTCCAAAGAACAACATGGAACAAATTCTGTCATTCATACTAATTTTAAAAAAGAAAAATAATTTAGAAAATTGTTCATAATAGTTATTTTGCAAAATTCTATTTATAAGTATAAATTGCTGCTTTCCATTTATGTTTTCAAAATTATCATTCTCAAATTTTTCAAAAGTTTTCCCCAATGTTATGACCAACAAAAAAAAGTGGAAAAGCTGTATTTCAATGTAGATTTTTAGACATTTACACAAGATAATCAATTAAATGCACGCTTACAGAAAACTAAAGATGAGTAACCAATGGAAGCCAATAATACAATAGTTATTGTGAAAAATATGATGTTTTGTGTAAAATGTTACTGCTGCAATAATTCTTCACCAATTAAGAGCCCCCTTTCCATCAATTTCCTAAGATACGCTCAGAAAGCAGCAAATTTCCATAGAAAATTCTGTTGTTCAAAATCAACCTTTCACATTACACCTTTAACTAGAAAACAAGTTTTTCAAGTATTTTTCTTCCATAGTAACAATAACAAAAGGTAAATATTATTAATCAAAAGAAAGTCTAAATTTTTACACCATACAAGCATTCAGAGAAACAGTAAAATTAAGGAAAAAAAAATAGAGTGTTGCTGGAATCAGGTTATGAAGCATCCTAGACAGTGAGGCTAGTGGAGAGAGATGGCTGCAAGAAGCTGAATGAAGATCTGTCTATCCATCTCTATACTTTTTTGGCAGTGTTTGATGCTGAATCACAGATCCTGATGTTTAAGTTGGGATTTTTTGAAATATACATATATAAACCACAGTTTGTATGTGAGAAGATAATAGTCGTGTTCATCAAAAAGTCTGAAGGATGAAAAAAAATTATCACTTGTTATTAATTCAGAACATCAGGCATCTTACAACTTGGTAAGGCCAGACTGGCTAAGTGAGAGGAATTGTGAGACATTGATTTTCTTGAACATACTGAAAGCTTTTATTTTATCTATAAGGCCCTATCTCATAATGAATACCAAATATCTACTTTTTCCTGGAGTACTCTAGACTTATCTAATTTTATACATTCTTTCAGTATTTCTAAAATGTACTGTCTTTATTTCTCACAAAGCCCCATAATGCTTAATATATCCTTTTGGCACAGCTCTCATCAGCAGGCAAAATACTTTATCTTGATTTACGTGGCATCATTAAATAAAGGTTGTAGGTGCAACTCGGTGCCTGAACACATGACACCATGCACTCCATTTATAGTCTGCAGTGCTGGGTACCATGTTCGACCAGGTCACAGTCATAAGCTAAATCACAAGCTAAACAACTCCATAATTGTTTCACAGCACATACAATCCCACTCAAACTACCAAAGACAGCTTTGAGGCCCTTTTCAGAGCCACTTAATTGCCTCATTTAGGATAACCCCTTGAAATAATAATTTAAAATATTCGTTCAGATCTTCTGAACAATCTTCACACACCACCTTCCAGCAAGCTACTAGACCACTACTTAGTGTATTCACAAGAAAAGAAAGAAAAGCATTGCAGTTATAGTACTGGACCCTGTAAAGACAGGTTACTCTTCTCTCAGTGCTTAGGAAGCACTGTGAACCTTTCACCAGAGAGAGCTCTGTCTAAGGTGATTAAGACAAACACTTTCCTGGGATAATTTAACCCTTTCCTCCAGCATTCACATGCCACACCAAGTTGATCATCGTTCTGTCCTATTTAACAAAACAAAGGACGTGACAAACAGGTATAAGACCTATTCAAGTAATATAAAGACTTACCGAAAATTCATGTGTTCTCTCACACTCAAATTACAAATATTTCAGACTCCTCTGTTGTAAGTACACAGGTTTACCACAAAAAAACTCAGGTGTAATTAATCCTTGGGAGATGGCTCATCCAGCATTTCTCTCACATTGACTACTGGCTGCAGCTTACAATCACCTGACTAATACTACAAGTAAATACTGGGAGTTGCAAATAGGGCTGAAGAGATGGTGATACCTTCAAGTTGTAAGGAAAATGAATTTACAATTTGGGTTGCCAGGTCAACTCATCAATAATAACTTTCTGACTCCACACTGATGAGCAGATATAATTTCATGAAGATGAAGGCAGATTATACAGATGTAAAGAAGATGATGGCAGGTTAGTAACAACCAAGAGACTTTCATGAAAACTGCATCCTCATTTTGCAGTGTGGATACCTTTTACTCAAAGGTGCTGAGAGTAAACCCAAAACAAAGCTTCAAGCAGACTCATTTATATTTAATGACTCCTTCCTCTTTAGAGAAGCTGTACATTTACCATTTTGTGGAGCCTATACTTTCCATACAAGCAGAGATAAAGTATTTAACCATTGTATATTAATTGCACATGTTATTAATTGCTTCATGACATAACTATAAAACAGCTGGGTTTATTGCTGATCATCTGGTGTCTGAAGCAACCAGCTACAAGAAGTGATTCACAGAAAACCACAACAAATTAACTGGTAAGAAAATTCCCTTTGCTCTAGAGGAAAAAAAAAGCAGGGGGTGAAGAGGCATCTGATTCATACAAAGTGTGTTGATAAACACTGTAGTAAATAATATGGCATAAATAAACACACCAACTCCAAGGAAGAGTTCACGTACAGCTCAAAAGCTGAATCCCAAAGGGTTTTGAGAATTCTGTACAAACGTACAATACTCATTGGATTTCTGTAACTATCAATATTTTCAATAAAGTTCTATTCCAACTTTTCTTAAAAAAATGCTCTCAGTTAACAACTTAAAGATTCTTCTATATTGATTTGTACATTTTTTTCTAAATTGTAACTTCATAACTGAGAAAATAGTCACGTAAATTGCTGAAAAAATCTGATTTAAATTCTGATTTCCTCTGACTACTGCCATCCATTTAATAACAAGTTTTTTCATGTGGATTTGTATCAGTGTTTTGACATAACATTAAAGTAAAATTATGCATTAGGTCTTTACAACTCAGGTATTAACAGTCCTGCTGAAGTATGGTGTTCAGTAAACACAGAAGTTTAGAATGTTATAAATCAATAGTGACACACAGACCATATTATATACAAGTTTCAATATACCCTCACAGGTTTAATGGTTTGGATTTAATATATTTACATATAAATAACCTGTTTTCTCTGTTGCTAAAGTAGTTTCACATTACATTTAAATATCTCATTTTCAAGAACTTAATCTAAGATGGTGAAAATGATCCAAGATTAATTTCTTGTAATGTAATCAGATGAACTAATCAGTCTCTTCTTACCTTCATGGTTATATGTCATTTCTTGGCAGCCAGAAAAATACAGGCACACCAAAGCACAGAGGCAGATAAAAAAGGAAAAATATAAAACAAGAAATATGAACTCCATCGCACCAGTGTGCAGGCTTTCTGCTGTCACGAATACGGTTCATTTATTAAAGTTTAAATAAAGAAACAAATCCATAGAGCCCTGCAGTTTCCAAACAAACCAGGCAATTATGCCTAATTTTCAAATGCATGACTCCCACCAATTATGGATCACTGTAATTCCACTCTACGTGTCAAAAACAAACAAAACCTTGAAAATATTGTTTCCGGAGTTTCTTGGTTATTTCACTGATAAAATTGGAAAGAAAAAAAAAAGAAAAACTGGAAAAAGCATGCTTTAAACAGCCAAAGAAGATTTAATTCTAACACATCTTTTTCCTAACAAATCCAAAGGCACAGTAGCATAAAAACCCCCAAAATAAGCCTGTATCAGCTTAGGCTGCCTCACTTCAGAGAAAACTACCCTATAGAACATTACTATATGATACAGAGGCATTATATTATTCCTTTGAACACCCTGCAGTCACAGAGGTTATGAAGCCCCATCCCACCACGCTGCAGGTTTCCTCGGGGAACTCGAGCCGGTTGCCAGTGCTGCTCTATGGACTCTATGCCCCTTGGTAATTAACAGAGCGCTCAGCCAAACCTACACTAGCAACAGTAACCCAGTGCACTTACAGAGCTCCAGAAATAACACAGACAATTACAAAGAAAAACAACCAAACAAACCACCCTGATACTTTTTTAAAAGCTTCTCAGCTTTTACTTAGACCCACTTGGGCTATAAAGGCCACTGGACCAGCCTGACAGATCATTCACACAAACTGTCTTGAAGATGGAGAAAGGTACGTCATGGATTCTGTTCCAGCTACCAGTGATCACTGTCTGGAAAATACTAAAAAAAAAAAAAAAAAACCCAAACAAAAACCAAACAAACACAGACACTACCCAGTCACAGTGCCTCAAAAATTAAGGAATCCTGATGTAAAAATATCCATTTTGGAGAAGCTGTAACTGTAGACAAACGTGTAGCCTTCAGCCTGTGCACCAGGTTCCTGTTTATTGGAACAAACCAAGAATATTTCTATACCTTCTAGTATGAGCTTATCTGACCACATTCATGAAACCTAACTCTGAACAGAATTCACAACCAGGAGCTCACCAGGAATATACTTGGCAGAATACACTGACAACAAGCACCCTTTTATGACAGAACATATCTTAAGCTACCATAGAATCATAGAATGGTTTGGGTTGGAAGGGATCCAGTTCCAATGTACCCACCATGGCCAGGAACAACTCCCACCAGACCAGGCTATTCAAGGCCCCATCCAACCTGGCCTTTAACACTTCCAAGGAAGGGGCATCCACTACTTCCCTGGGCAACCTGTGCCAGTGTCTTATCATGCTCATCGTTAAGAATTTCTTCCTAATGTCTCATCTAAATCTTCCTCCTTCCAGTTTAAAGCCATTCCCCCTTGTCCTATCACTACTTGGCCTTCTCACGTTTCTTGCAGGCTCCCTTCAAGTACTGGAAAGCCACTATGAGGTCTCCCCAGAGCCTTCTCTTCTCCAGGCTGAACAAGTCCAACTCTCTCAGCCTGTCCTCATAGCAGAGATGCTCCAGTCCTCGGATATCTTCATAGCCCTCCTCTGGACCTGTTCCAACAGTTCCATATCCTTCTTACGTTGGGAATTCCAGAACTGGACACAATACTCCAGGTGGGGTCTCATGAGAGTGGAGAAGAGAGGGAGAATCCCCTCCCTGGCCCTGCTGGCCACGCTGCTTTTGATGCAGCCCAGGACACCATTGGCCTTCTGGGCTGAGAGCGCACATTGCCGGCTCATGTCCAGTTTCTCACCAACCAGTACCCCCAAGTCCTTCTCCGCAGGGCTGCTCTCAATCACATAATTCCCCAGCCTGTATTGAAACTGCAGATTGCCCACACCCAGGTGTAGGATCTCATAAGGTTCACACAGGTCCATTTCTCCAGCTTCTCCAGGTCCCTTGCATGACATCCCGTCCTTCTGGCATAACAACTACACCCCTCAGCTTGGTGTCATCCGCAACCTTGCTGCGTGTGCACTCGATCTCACTGTCTATATCATCAATGAAAATATTAAATAGCACCGGTCCCAGTAAGGACCCCTGATGGACATCGCTTGTCATGGATCTCCATCTGGACATTGAGCCGTTTACCACTGCTCTTTGAATGGGACCATCCAACCAATTCCTTATCCATTGAACAGTCCACCAATCAAATCCATATCTCTCCAATTTAAAAAGAAGGATATTGTGGAGGTCTCTATCAAAGGCTTTACAGGAGTTATCATCATCATCATCATCATCTCTCCACTCTTCATTTCCATTTTTTCCCTCTCACTCTGTTCTCCTTCCCTCACATGCTCCAGGCTGCTAATGTTCAACGTCACATTACTTCATGATGTATAAAATATTTTTCAGCAAAATTAATTACTTTAAGCATGTATTACAATAAACAATAAGTGTACACTCTGAAGTAAAACCTTTCTCTTTCTAAAACCTAGATTTTTTACTTGTACTTTGCATTCTAGTGCAAAATAGTTACTAGAGGAAAACAGTTAGAATTGTCTTACTGTTTGTATTTTAGATATAGAAATATCATTTCAATAACACCTTTAAAATGAGTTACAGTTTTCAATTGTGATTAAGTAGTCACTTGGTACCGGTAGTTTAAAAAGAGTAGTTTATTTAAGAGGGACTGAGTATTTGTTCTATTTCTTTCAAGTCATTACATCATTTAGGCCTCAAGTCACCTGACTATTTAGGCCAAATGGCCAAAGGTTAATTATATAGTTTATTTAAAACAAAACCCAAACCAACAACATTTGTGGGCAGTACACAACTTGCAGCTCCTGAATTATCCTAAGAAAAAGTTATTAAGCATTCACCAGAGAAAACAGGAGAATTATATGAAATTTTACTATTCATTTAATAGACCTTCAATTTCAGGTAGTATTTGAAACAACAGAAATGCATGGTAAATTGAAGGTTTGCTCACCTTTGGAGGCTTCAGACTTTTCCTCCTCTGTTTTTTAGACCGCAATAACCGTTCTCTTTCCTAGAAGGACAGAGAACATTTTGGTATGTGTTTCTTTTAAAACATATTTAGAGATGTCTAACATAAAGAAATATCATTAAAATTTTCTTAAAGCCTACGTTAAAGCTAACACAAAGACGATGTATTTATCTTTTTGAATAATGCCACATTGATATAAAATCACACTGTACTGCAGCTTTATCCCTTTAGCAAACAAACCTTCAGCCACATTACATTTAATGGGAAATTGGCAAGAGAAGAGTTCGTTAAATACTGAGCAGAGATTTCTGAAAGTTCTTTTGACTCTTTTACCAAGAATCTCACTATGGAAACACAATTCACATTCTTACTCCAGTGTTCAACCATCCTGAAGAAGCAGATTGGAAGCCAAACATGAGTCCAGTCTTAGTAATTACAAGTCATTACATCAGGCATACTCTGACATACATGCATGTATATGCAGACAGCGTGTTACATGTGATTTATCCTTTTTAAGTAAAAGTCTCAAATCCAAAGGTACTCTCAGTCTGTGTCAACATAGTTGGTGTCTTTTTTCTACTGTGGCTTTGGAAAAAGATCACAATTAACTATATCATAACAGAAGGATGCTATAACTGGATAAATGCAGCATTTATGAACATTTAAGCTCAAGACCAATGCCTTGCATTCCAAAGGAGAAGAGGAGGAAGAGAAGGTAATAAATGCAAAGGAGCAAACAACAAAACCCCCCAATAACAACACAGGAAGCAGGTGATCTGTCTCCTTGCTTTTTTCCTGATTTTTTCCTTAGCTCTGCATCTTTGTTTGCAGCACCTCTGTTTTTAAAATAACAATAGCAGTTCCAAGAGCTTCTCTAGCAGTTACTGCTCACTACATGGTATTACTCTATCCAGAGTTATTTGCTTTATCTTCAGTTCATAGGCAGGTCAAATTGGAAGCTCCCAGTGGAAATCACAATAAAAATATCCATCTTTAACAGCATATTGTTCCAGGAACAAAGCTTTGCAAAATATGAAATAATCCAGAAAAACACAAGAGCTTATATAGCACCTTTAATACATGTGGTTTTCAAAATAAGGAAGAGTAATGCCTACCAAAGCAGAATGAAGCAGGTATTTAAAGCTGCAGAATAATATAACATATTAAGCTAAAGTTGAAACCATCAAGTTGAATTTTAGATAATGTTGGAGATTAATGTTCCCTGCTTGCGCACCTGGTTAAGGCACAATCCCTGCTCTAACCTGGGTCTCCTGCACCCCAAGTAGGTGTCCAAACAGTTGGACTTCTCTTTTGCTTCATTGTAGAATGAACAAACACTTCTAAAACCTCCCATTCCTTCCTGTTTCTAATCTTACTTGTAAGAAGACTGCTTAATTTACTGTCTCAATAATACATCAAGCTGCCAGAACAATAATAATGCCAATTAAAAAACAATTGTTTGCTGAACAGCAGCATCTTTCCTGATCAACTGAGTTTATCTTGACAGTTTTCCTTTTAAGAACTGATCAGAAAACCATTGCTGTGGGAGAACTCAAGTTTACCAGCTTCAACACCATCAAAGATAGCCTACAAACAACAATGTTAATCAATTCAGACAACCCTATCATCTGAGACCACCAATCATTCGTATTTCTGTACATCACATTGGTCTCAGCTGGAAGTAAGCTGATGATTTTGTATTAATCAGATATGTGACATGTGGGTAATTCTTGATAATTATGATATATTTGTATTCCGTAGAGGTGTGGCTTAAGCCAGAAAAGATAGCTGAAAAGCACAATGGAAGTGTAAAGTTCCACTGTATTTATATTGAAGATGGAACATCAATTAGTTTGTACTGCCTACCAAAGCAGTATCCCAATTAACAATTTAACTTCTGCAAGTGAAAAAGCATCTGTAAATAGGAAACAAAGCAAAAATGAAACCATATTTTAAAATATTTATTTATTTTACTTTCATACTAAACACAAGTTAATAATAGTTGACCAAAGTAAGGATACAATATATTTGCTCAGATTACTGGCTGAGACAGTAAAAAGAGAGCCCTTTCAAACCCACTTTACACTGAAATATAAGTGAGGTTGTATCTGGCACGTACTGAGAATTTAATATCGTGTCATAGTCCCTGCCTATACAGTTCTATGTGGAAGGTAAAGCAGCATTGTTCTGTGAATCAGACCCTACATCACAGTGTCTAAACAACTTCCCAATGCTTGTAACACTGTGACACTGAAGAATGCATGCAGACATCAATCTTTGGTACTGATTACAGAGAGAAATCCTAGGTCAAAATCTCTGAGGAACTGCCAAGAATAAAGACAATGTTCCAGACAGAGCAATGACACATCTTGTTGTTTTGGATCTTCTATTTTTTATTTTCAATGTTGTATCCAATTGGGGGTTTTTGTTTGTTGGTTTTTTTGGGGTTTTTTATTTTTTTTTACATAGAATGATCTTAGATACATTTTATTGCTTTGCAGCACTCACTAGTGCCATTTGAGATGCTCTAGAAAAGTCTACCTGGTTTAGATGCTACTTCAAAAGGGCAGGGGTCTCTCAGGGATGACATGTCATTTCTGCCAGCACCAGAAGAGTGTATCAGACATTGATCTAAATAGCACCAGACAACTCTAATACAACTCAAAAACACCCTGATCAAACAATGCAAACATCTATGAGCATCACCTTAAGTGGTCTTCAGAGTAAGAGGGTGGCAACTGCACAACTCTACTCTTAAACCACACCACTGCCTTTGTTTGCATGAATCATGCATATTTCTCTCCATTTGTTATAAGGACACCTAATGTGGCCAGCTCAGTTAGAGATGCCTTGTTAAAGAAATGAATGGCCTCCTGCTCCTTCCTTTCTTTTAGGAGAACTTCCAGACCAGGGGGGTGGTTGGGTCTGCACCAGTGTGCAGCATCCTTACCTCCAAGTTCCTCAGTTGTTGACAGCCAATTTTTAAATAAGGTGGCTGGACTGATGCATTGCTTTACACAGGCAGCTCATAATAGGTAAATATTTTATAATACAGAAATTCGTACGCATTCCAAAGAAATATGTTCACTACCTGAGAAACAAGAACCCTTTCAGCGCCAAAGAACTATTTTTGTGTCATCACAACTGGAGTGAAATACTGCTCTCAAATCTTTAGCTTGCCTATAGACGTGTGTGCATGCACGTGTGTACACCAGTCATAAACATTACCACTGTGAGATCATCAATAACATGCTGCTGTTCTTTGACTTGCAGTCTAAGGAATTCAATTTCTTGTTCCTCTCGTGTGCTGCTGAGATCATTCAAAGACGTGTGCCTCTTCAGAGCTGGTTGTGCAGATAATTTCTCTTTCTAAAAAAATTAAAATAAAATAAAATAAAAAAAGAACATTTTAAAGTGTCTTACTGGAACAGCAGGAAAATTCCCACATGTAATGTAGTAATCAAGAACTCTTCGGACTCATCAGTGCATATTCCACTACAACTCAAGGTCTCTTCTATTAAAAAGAAAATATTACACAATCTGTGTGCCTCAGTGTTAATATCTTACGCAAGATATTTTAAAACAGAATCAAAGGATACAGTCTGGGACAAAATTAGGAGATAAATTAATACAATGACCTAACATAGCAGAGCCTTTGGCACATGCACTCAAATTCAGTTCTGACTTCTAATCATAAAAGCAGCATTTATTAAAGCTGATTTTTAGTCATATATATTTACAGCCTCCAAACACATTCTACCTGTATATGATGCCTTCCCTTAATCAGCATGAATTCATACAACACAAAGCACGTGTCGTTCTGAATTTAGAGTATGAATATTCAGTTCCATTGGCTGAATTTAAGACTCTGAACTGTCTGTATTAGAGTACAAGCCCCACAATCATGTCCACCTCAAATTAACTGCGTACAATGTGTTCTTATAAATCATGTTAGAGATTTTACTCACCAATTCTACATTTTCCCTTGATAGATTTTTTATTTTCTCTTCCATTCTTTGGATACATTGCAACATATCATCATTTTTCTTGCTCATCCTCTTATTTTTTTCTACCAAAGGCTTCAGCTGACTTTCTGTCTCCCGAGAACGTTTCAGCTGCAAATGGCAAAGGGACAAGTTTTGCAGTGCTTTAGTTGATACTTGTAGAAAAGAAGAAATATGTGTATATTCTTGTGCCTTCCTCATTCATTCAGAAAGTTTAGTTCTTTTGTTAAGTGGCATCTGATATAGACTACTACTGAACCAAGAACTACATGAGTTCAAACAAATTGGCAATAGCATTTTTGTACAGTCTACAAAACCCACTAGATCTGCCCACTGGATTTTGTTCTTGGAAAACACTTCAGACGATCCATAAAAGACATTTCTTGATAAACTAATCTTGTTGTATGTAAGCTTCTTGTGAGCAACTAGGTCTCTCGGGCTATCCCTTAGTAGGAGTAAACTCTTCTTGCTCTACTTTAAAACCCCTATACCTAATGTGTAATTAGAGCAATGAGAAAATCAGCCAGAGGGCACAGATTCAATCTCAGCATTCTGCTGACATTTTCAAGCTGCTCAATTTTGTTCCTGTGGTTTTATGATGATAGACAATTATGTGAAGCAAATTACTGCCCTTTTTTGCATTTGTATGTCTTAAATATCTCACTCTTATTATTTCATTAATCCTTCAGTTGTTTTGTTTGTAAAAAAATCTATTTTTTCTGATCAAAAGTTTTTTCAATTGATTGAGTTTTAACTGAAAAAGAGGAAAAGATAACTCTTCTCCTGAAATAATTTCACTGAGTATTTGGTTCTCTGTTTTACTCTCAGAGGAAAATTATTTTTCATGGTGCTTAATCATACAGCTTACTAATATTACTGCTTTTATGTAATACTGTCTCACGAGATGACATAACCTTCTGCCTGTCTTTTCCAAAATATATTTCTTACGACTCTAGGCAAAGCATGAAGAAGAGCACTTGACTGAGTCATACATGTCTCCATCTAGAGGGACACTGAAGAATAGATGTTGCAGTACTTCAGCAGTCTTCAGGGATGTTTTCAATCACTTATGTCCACAGAAAGGACTAGGAGGGTGCAATACCTTGTCTTTATATAATAAAATCTTGAAAAAAAGACACAATGTTCTTGAGAGTATAGAGCAGGAAAAAGCAACTGCAGCAGTAAAACTGGGGAAAAGAACTAAAATAACAAACCCTCAGCACACCCAAGCAGAGAAGGCAAAATACTGAACTGTACCCAGGCTAAAATGCATGTTCTTCTTACCCCAGGAAACTGAAATTGTTAATGAGGAATCAATTTTTTCATATGAAAGGCAGTTTAGACTATAAAGCTATTTAATGAGGAAAAATTTAAAGAGAAAGATGTGAATATGTTCTCAGTTCATCCAATCTAAGTCTAACATTGTTCAATTGACTTCACTAGAATCAGTCAAGATATTTGAACAATAAAATTTCAAAAATTAGCCCTTCTGATAATCATTGAGATGTCATAAGTAAATTAAGTACTTTTTCCATAAAGTAAAGCCTGCATATCTCAACATAAAAACCTAAATCTGACAAAGCAAGGGGGAAGGTATCATTCAAGTATAGGACTGACATGTGGCAAAAGTGCTCTCCCACTCTGTCCTCACCATACATAACAGCATTATTTTAGAAATAGCTACATAGGGTGCATGAGGTAAAACTCCCATTTGATTAGAATGAAAAACCTTTTTTTCTGCCCTAGAAATAGGGTTATAAAAGGATGTGTAAAAATTCTTATTGTTAAAACTCACCCCCCACTGCAGTCAATGGGAATTTTAGCATTAACCTCGGTACATTGCTCGGTACAAGCAATTAAGTAGCAATGCAGCTAACAAAATTCGTTCTGAAAATTCTTGTCATATCCTTTCTTTTGTAAGTTACTATCACTCTGCTAGGATAATTTCACCCACTTAAGAGAATTCCCTTGAGAAATGCAGATTTTCCATCTTCAACACAAGAAAGCTTTTTTAACTCCTATCTAGCATAAAAATGTCACAAAACCAATGTCAAATCTCAAAAAGATAAATACAGTAATTTAAGTACATAGATTATGCATGATTTACACAACACCACTATACAGTGCTACAGGCAAGCTACCAATTTGATTACAATGACCCCCCCAAAAAAATTTATAAAGGGTCTTTTTTTTTCTGGAATGAAAGATTCCATCCATGTCTTTTATTGTCATAAATTTCTGTAGAAATCTCTACTATATTCAGATATAATTGACTGAGGCCAACCAGGACTAATTTGTAAATTATTTATAACACTGACTTTCCAACATAAAATCTTTTAGCATAAAGATGCCCTCCCAGTCACCATCTGTGTTATTACTAATTAACTTACCAGTTCATTTCTTTCATCTGCTAAGAGAGTATTTCTGTCTTCCAGCTTCCTTATTACAGCATTCAGTTCAGCGATTTTTAACTGAAATCTCCGCACATCTCGTTCATCCAAATGCTGATCCTTTACATCAAAAGGTATAGAAAAAAATATATTGAGAAAGTATTTTACTACCCATAAATTTAATATCATCGCTTAGCAAGTGGATTGTGCAAATATGAAATAGATTCTTTACATTAATGCCTGGAAAACTTACTTTAATTGAGTGAAACATTGAATAATAACATTTTGTGGAAATGCTTCATGATATATTACATGGAAAGTGTCTACTTGTGAAATGTGTGTAAAGATATAACAATTTTTTAAAAAAGCCAGATAAATAATATTTCAGCTATTACTGGTTACTTCTCACCAAATTTCTTACCATCAGCTAAAAGTAAAAATAAAAGTTCTAGTGCATAGGACATTAAAATCACATGACATAGTTTTTGAAAAGTATAGTATCTATTTCCCATTGGTCAAAATAATTCCTAAAGTTATTAAAAAAACAGCTAAGAAAATTCACAGCTGAAGCTCACAATATAGAAGTTCTACATGCACATATTTTTCAATATTCTTTGAAATTCAAAATATCCAAGTAGTTTCTAAATCACCAGTGAAATAGCACAGTGCAAGGACATTGATTGTGAATTGGTTCTTCTTGTATTGTAAAAGTAACCACAAAACCAATGTAAACACCCAGGCAGTAATTAACCTGTGTTGAACATTTGAAGAAAAGGAAGTTTTCTTACCGGGCTTCCCATGAGTTCAGTGATATCCCCAACTCCCGCAGGAAGTTCCTTCTTAGGACTACTGTGGTATCGTTCTGCCTCCTTCACTTGGACAAGCTGTTCATCCAGAGCTTCCTTCTGAAGGAGCAGTTTCTGTGTATGGCCTGCCTGGACACCAAGGTCTTTCTCCAGAGCCAGAATCACTCTGTCTTTGCCTTTTATCTCATCCATCTGGAAAGAAATAAAACAAGAAGGAAGTTTCTGTAATATCTCCATGTCTTCCCTGCATGCATAGCCACAAACTTGCAAAAACCAAAGTTCTGGTTTTTAATTACACCAGCACCCAAATGGGGTTGCTGAAAGAAGATATATCTCCCCTGAAGCCTTTTCCCCTCCCCTTAAAAAAGTTTCAGCCTTCACTTGATCATGAGTTTGCTCAGGGCAGTCTCAACTTAAGACACAAAAAGAAATGCAAACATATGCTGAAACAGAATACACTTTGAAACTATCCACTTCATCTGAGGCCACACACTTCTAAAGCAGAAGAAAAATCTCTTAAAGAAGAGATTATGCTTCAGAGAAGAAACACATGCTATGCGTTTCGGAGAAGAAACACACAACTAGTACAAGATGAGACAAACATACCTTTTAAAACTCACCTGGGCTTTGCTTCAAAGCTTGAGCCATGCATTTTCCCCACATATTGACTCCCTCTTTATTAGTGAAAATCATACATGGTCAATCTCTTCACAGTTTTTTCAGTATTAGTAGCATATACACACACACATATTTAAACTTGAAATCTTAAGCATACCTATGTATTTTATGTGCCCTCACTATAAGACTCACATGTTTTTGTGGAGAAGGAAAAAAATCAAATGCACACAGAGCATTAGAATAAAGGACAGGAAGAAACAGTTCTTAAGCACCATCTATGGTTACTGAACTGTGTTCTTCATACAACTTGATACCAAATAAAGCATTCTGCTAGCACTGATCTACTGCAGCTTTCATAGGATCTGTCCTTTGCAGCATCAGTACTAAATTCACTTTGGTACTATTCCAAATGCCTGAGGAAGTTACAGTCTGCAGCAGTTACTATAGAAACAGATTTCTTAAGAACGTTAACCATTAACAATATATTTATTGGAACTGTGCTGTATCTTCTTCAGTTTGCTAATTGTTTTCTGGGCCAACATAAACCCATGGAATTTTGGAAATAAGGTTAGAATAGTCTTATTTGAAAAAGTAAACCAAATCATGAACTTGTTAAATCTTATATTTTCTGTTTATTACGGCCCTACAGCCACAAAAACCTTTATGTCAAGCTTCACCCCCCCCCAAAAAAAAAAACAACTAAAAAGGGAATGTTATAAGTAACTTGTAGTTAAGTCTGAGTGATGTACGGTATTAACACAATCAGATTAGACGATCAAGCACAATTTGCTTCTTCAGGATTCTTGCCTTACTCCTTTCCAGTCTACAAAGTATGGGGAATTAGTTTGTTTACAAAACCTGAGTGGCAGGATACGGCCTGGTGGAACCAAGACAAAGTCATGACTGAAGATAAAGAGGTCAGACTTGAAGTGAATAAGCCGGTCTACACCACTTTTAAGTTCTAGCTGGAACTGCTGCAGATTGGTTCTGATGGAGATTTCTTTCCTGATTTGGGAAGGTTGCTGGGTCTCAAATCCTTATGCAATAAACAGGTATAATACTTCCCAGTATGTTAATTCAGGTTTGTGAGACATTCAAGTATGCTGAAAAGGACTTGCAGGAAAAGAATGCAGCTTTTATTAATGGAAGAATTTGTGACATGCAGGGTTTCAGAGGGACTGTGCAGTGAACAGCAATGACAAAAATTAAGCAGCTGTCTCATTCACTGAATGCTATCTATCATGAACACGATCTATCAGAGACCCCTTGGGAGGAAAAAATGTCATGTAACTAAATACTGTGGACAAAGTTTCGCTTTCAATTACACAAGTGTTCACGCTGAACATTTATGTGATTGAGATAGAAATTTGGCCATGCAAAGCATACTCTTAACAAGGAAGAATCAAGTCTATGTAGGCAGCCTTGATTTTAGTTACCCAATTAGCAGCACATTTCATACTCTTCATATTCTCACAACTTCCATGGTAAATGACATAGGTGTTTAAGTTGGAGGAAAAAAGCAAGTAACAGTCTCAGTATGGACTGCTACTTGCTGAGATGCAGCAAAACAGATCGTTTGAAACAGATGTGACTGGTGAAATCATGCCCATGTCATTCTTCACACACACTTTCATAGATAAAAGCACACAAGCTCACACGTATTAGAAAGAAATGCCATGAGAGAGCATGGCTTGGGGTAGGGGTTAAGGAAAAGCAGGAAAGAAGGCAGAATTCCCCTCTGCTCCTCCTACTACTACAAAATCTACATGTTTCAGGAGCCTCGGTCACAATACAATTCTTTCTTCAAAGGCAGAGTTACACCTTTGATTTCTCCAGTATAACTGCATCAAATCAGTCAATGCTTCAATTTTCTTAAATTTAGTCTAATGTCCAACCTGAAGATTTACCATCTTTTTTCAGACTTGCACAATACAGAGTACACTTGTTCCCTGTCTGCTTTCTTATCAGAGAGTTAAAAAATCCCAAACAAATAACTGAAATATTTTACAGGGATGCAAAATCCCTTAGACCCACACAGGACAGATGCAGGTCAAGGAGTACAAGACTAGGAAAAGGAGAAATAAGATTTATGTTTAAACTGAACATAAGCTGACAGTTAGAGAAAAAAAAAAGTCAACCACTCCCAAAAGACTTTTTAGCTTCATCTTATAGATTCACACAGTTGTAAAGGCTCT
This sequence comes from Dromococcyx pavoninus, assembly GCA_033558185.1. Classification (NCBI taxonomy): domain Eukaryota; kingdom Metazoa; phylum Chordata; class Aves; order Cuculiformes; family Neomorphidae; genus Dromococcyx; species Dromococcyx pavoninus. The sequence goes on along the minus strand of JAUMJL010000020.1, from coordinate 1,608,620 downwards.
TTGCCAGCTCTGTACCACTGGAGAACTACTCTTTTCTTGAATTCTTGCCACATTTGGTTATGGAATGAGAAAAAAAGTTGGTTGTATAAAGGAAGAAAAGAAGGAATATTTTTTATTAGACCAAGTGACAGAGTTGGAAAAATCCAAGTTTTCAGGTGCAGAGTTGGAAAAATCCAAGTTTTCAACAGTTTAAACAGCTGTATGCTTAAGAGCTTGCCAGCTTTTTCAAATAATTAAGTTTGCTTTTCCCATAAATGTTTTGCTCTCTCTCTCTGTCTATATATAAATATATATGTGTGTATATGTACATACACAAACACAAAATGTAGATATACATGTATATACACATACACACACACTCAAATTTTGAGATATGTTCCAATTATCATTTATGACTACTGTAGACAAGCTGAACATCATTAGCTTTTACGATATTAAGTGAAATAACAATTAGTGGGCCCCTCATGAGCTCTCAAGTTTAAATGTTTAACCCTGCATTCTATTATTACAACGTTCATTCACTGAACAGCATCCAGAATGTCTTACTTTGCCATGCATAGTATTTCTTTCTTTTTCATGCCTTTTAATGTCTGTTTTATATCACTAGTGAGCTATCCCCAAACTATTAATCCCTTACATATATAAAATAGTTGGCATCTTTAATTCTGTTTTCTCCCAGGTGCAATTTGATTACATCTAAAGACTCTTTGTCTATCAGCTCTAAAATCCATACATACACCTCGACTTTTATTTGAGTTCTTGTGTCATGCCTTAGTCATTGCAACATTCTCCATTCTGACCTTAAATGCAGTCCTGCCCACTCATCATCCAATGCGAATACTGCTGTTAATGATGCTCTTTTTAGTCACAAAATTCTTCTCTCTGGCTTCTCTAAGCTGTTTTTCTTTTTACTACATTAAACGATAACAACAACAACAACAATCACTGCCAAACACAGCCTAACGGGAGTCCATTCATCCCTTATCTAATATTAGGGTGCTACATCCCCTTCCCAATATCAGCTTGTCATATATGCAGTCATGCACATTCATGTTTTCTCCCATGTCACTGTTCCTACTTGAAGGGACACTCCACAAACATCTATTCAGTTACCTGACTGACTTTCTTCAGATTCGTCTTACATTTCTCCTTTTGCATGACTTTTCCAAAATATAACTGGAAATGATGAAAAAACTGTAAATACTTAACTCAAACTACACCACTGAGACCACAATCTATTGTCTGGTCATCAAACAGGATACCTAAACTAACAAATCCCTGAGAACCTAAGACACGGGAAGCACATTATAGAAATGCAAGGATTTCTCTATTGGAAGCAATGCAGGAGTGTCAAGGCCAGCACTGAGCTTAAGCTGATGAAACTGTATGGATCAGTTCTCACCTGATGATTCATGACCCAATTCTGGGCAGGCAGATGCCTTTTCACTGTGCTCCTCAACCCCTCATGGTCCAGGGAGCATAGCACAGACCTGCCACACCAGGTGCCTGCAAGAGGTTTGTGCACCTGTGGCACAATGTAACTGGACAAGCAACACATGGCATCAGAAAGCCGACTGCACTAATCTCCTGCCATGGGTTTTGTGTATTCCTCCCTGTACTACTATTCATTTGAGACCTTTCTCTCACTACGATGCAAAGGGTAAAGACCATCTTTTCTTCCAACATATTTAGCACAATGAGATCCCAATCCACGCATTGGGCTCACAGGCACCATGTGAACCTAAAGTGGCTGCTTTAGGTTCAAATTTGTTCTCAGTTTAAAACAAATTTCCCCTCTTTCTGCAGCTATGCAATACACAGGGTCACATGAATTCTTTTACTTTCTGTTTTCCATGGATTTCACAGCATTTTCTAAAAACCTCATTTTTCCTAATGCAGTTATGGGTGATACCATTCAATACAAAAGTCTGTGATAGGAAGGCAGTGGAGCAACATGAGGTTAGGACACATTTTCAATTACACACTTTGAGAAGAAAGGAAGCAGAAATAACCCCCAAAAGAGGATTTTAAAGAAAATAAGATCATCTATATGCAGCAGCAGAGGGAAATTACTGAGAAATCACTCTGGACAACATACGTAACTCTGAAGTACTTGGTTAAAATTACAGCTTTCTAAAGTAACATTTCTTAATTAAAGGGTTTTGTGCTGTAAAATGTTAAGTGCTGAACACAGCAATTACCTGTAATATATCAATGAGGAGCTAGCATTTATAGCCTGTGTCAAAATTACACAGTTTCCTATGAACAAGTATCTAACAGCCTCCTAATAACTAAGAGAAATGAGCAGAAATAAGTGTTTTAATAATATTTATCAGACATGAAAGAGAACCAAGCCAGTCATTGGAAAAAGTATGCCCCTGCCAATTATCCCATACTTCAATAGCTACAGTGAAAGAAAGTCAGAGACCTTTGGGGGGAACTTAAGCCTCTCACAAAGTTGAAAGAGAAATTCCCAGGGAATTAAAAGCTACATCTATCAAGGCAGTGACATACTCAGTTTTCAAAGTGGAAAAAGCCAGCTGCTGCATTGCCAAGTGTGAGATCTTCCTCATTACCCATCCATATCAAAGTTATCTCCTAGCCAACTGCAGAACCAAATTCTACAGAGTTCTTCTCCAGAAGAAATTTAGTCTTTATACAAAATGCTTGGCACTGAAAACAGGGATATCCTGACATAAGGATTATTGTTTACTAGGAAAAACAAAAAGAAGATCCTAATTAAAAAATCAGTTAAAGATAGAACTAATTGGAATTAACCCCTTTTGTATTTATAAAGGGACACTAAGACCAAGCAACAATGTGCCAAGATGAAAGCCCACCTGGAGAGAAGAATTAAAATACTCCTGCATTGTGCATAGCATTGTTTCTTCACACCACTCATTGACACCTATTAAAATAAACGTTTGCTGCTTATTTAGGAACCTTAGGGGAAGAGGGAGAAAAGAAGCCAGTCTTCCAGTGGAGAAGTAAGTGTCAGAGACAGGTAGATGGGATGGGACATATTCCTAATTTCACGCATACTTTTTTCTAAACCAACAGTCAATACTTTCTTTCAATAGCATTTCCCACATATTTTTTTTCTAAACATGTAAATCTCATAGGTAAGACATGTATTAAAAGTTTTAATAAGTTAGACATGAAAAACCATATGGGCAGACAATTCCAAAACTCACTGGTAGGTTTCTCACATCTTTCTCAAAAACTCCTTGGATTATTGTAGCCTACTACAACCTCTGCTACTGGATCTCTCCCGTTACCTGTTACAAGTGTTCATTGACAGAGCTATAAGGAACAAATGATCAACAGGATGAAAATTGTAGAAGAACTAAGCAAGCCAATCCTAAGGAGCTTTTTGTTCAGGTGCCACACCATACATAACTTCTGCAGGGTTTTATTACTATTCCATATTTTGTAAAGAGATGTATAAGTCATATTTCTGACCTATCTACCATAACAGAGTCCTTAGAAAATACTAAGAATAAAACCAAAATGCTGAGCCTGCACTAGGAAAAGCTTTCATTAGATCGGCTTGATTCAGGGAAAACAAGTCCCCAGAGGAACGCTGCCCTGTTAGCTCCTGAGAGGACAAACGTAAATCTTCAGAGAATGGAAAGCAAAGTATTAGTTGCAGTCCTAAAATGCTTGAGGTGGTGGAAGGGTCTTTGCAGGAGATAAGCTCAGCCTTGGAATGTAGCTGAAACATGCATCTCAAACAGATGGCAAAATGCAGAGAAGCAGCCTACAATTTGGTATCAGCAGCTGTGTGTGAAACACACACGGCTTTCAGCGGCTGATAAGAAGCAAGCTATAGCAGGCTCCACCCAACCATGCACAACTGCACACACTTGGATGATTCAAAATTCAGATTTCCAGTCTCAAAAATCAAGATTTTGATCAGGAAACAAGTCCAGTGGCACATAGGCACGAGCAAGTGGAGTGAGAAAAGCCAGTGGACAAATGGAGCGAGAATAAAAAGCCAGGCTCCATCCTCCTTCTCAAGGTAGCAGAAGATCACAGAGTGTCCCTGTTAACAGCTAATTGTCCCTCTGCACCATATTTTTCAAAAGGTCTCTGGCTCAGCCCCACTGCTGAATGTAGCTTAAATATAACAAATTTTACTGCATTAAAATGGCAAAATCCTAGTAATGGGAATACAGTAAAAAGAGAATGCTATTAGAAAATAGTAGCCACCATTGCAAAGAATGGAAGCTACCATTTTCGTGGAATGCTAAACTTTTGCTCCCACTATTTTTCACGTTTTACTGAAAAAAAATTGCTGAATGTCTCAGAAGGCAAAAACTTTTTATTTTGGTCATGTAAATTTTACCCCTTAAAATTTGAAGCCAATAACAAATTTTAGCAACTTTATTAAATGTCCAGATGAAGAAACAGAATGTGGATGACACCAAATTTGAGGGAGCTGTTACTGCACTGGAGAACATCATTCAGAAGGACTTTGAGATGTTTGAGAAATGGGCCAAAAAACTCTCATAAAGTTTGCCTGAGATACATACAATGTCTTGCCCCTGGGAGGGTTTAAATTCCTGTGACCAAAAGGGCCGGATGCTAATTGAAGCTGGCAGTTCCACAAGGAGGAAGGGAGGAAAAAAAGGAAAAAAAAAAGACAAAAGAAAGAAAAAAGGAAAAAGTTTGGTGTCCTGGAGGGCAAGTTGGATATAGGTCAGTGGTTAGAGCTAGCAAAGACTAAAGTTAACTTGATAGTGGGCCAAATCAGGAGGAGTATAGCTAGAAGGACAGAGAAGCGATTTAGCCTTTTATAAAACATTTGCTACAGTACAGCAGGAGCAGTGCAGCCACTTCTGGGCTCCCTAACACAAGAAAAAGGACATTAACAAACTGGCATAAGTGCCATAAACTCGAGGAAGGCCAGTAAGCCCACCATGGGGCTGCAGAACACAGCACTCAGTGAACGGGTGAGGGAGCCCAGCCTGCTGAGCCAGCCAAAGACCGCGGGATGCATTCCAATTGTGGATCTAAAGGGGTGAACAATGCAGAGGCTTCTTAGAGATGCACAGCAAAAGCACAAAGGTAATAATCACGTTACGAAAGAGGAAGAAAGAAATTTCACAGTAACTAGGCACGAGGGGAGGTTGTCACAGAGACTGTGGATCTCTGTCTTCAGAGATTTTCAAATCAAACTGGAATAGGCCCAGAGCAACCTGATCCAACTTTTAAGGCAGCCCTGCTTCAAGCTGGACATTGGACCAGATGAGCTCACGAGGAACCTCACCACTGAAATTTCTCCATGATTGTATGATACTGCAGTTCACGTATGGAACGCCAATGCTAAGCAATACATTAAGATTTACAGTCAGGCAAACACACTAAGAGCTGTACAAGGTTAGGAAATAGTAACTTGTGAAGGACTTGAGATGAAATTTGGTTTTGTCTTGAACTGGAACAATCTAATTCTTAATCCTGAAAATTGTTACTCGCAGTCCTTTAGAAGTCTTTGTTTAATTCACGAGATACAGCGTATTACACAGGCATAAAACTGAAACAATAATTTTAAAAATCACTATATAAATGGTATATAAACTTATTTCAGCAGAGGATTTTTTTTCTGTTCCTTGAACAGAAGTTTAAGTGAAATTGCCCTGACTTTTACTTTTAAAAACTGTTTAATCTGTTAGTTTGAATTAAATTCTTCCAGATACTGCACTACATATATTCCAGAAACACTAAACGAAAGAATGGTTCCACACTGGAAAGAGTTTTAATTCATGCAATTAGATAATTCGGGCTAAGACGACCAAGGACTCTTAAATAATGCATCCAGCTACACAAATCATGGCTGACATGGTATGAATGCTGGGAATGTCCTATGTAGGGATAGGAATTGGACTTGATGATCCTTTTGGGTCCCTTTCAATTCAGGTAATTCTATGCTTCTGAAAATCACTCCTCAAAACAATTTCATTTACTTTGATTCTATTAATAGCAAAAAGTTTTTGTTTTCCTTACAATTATGAATCTGCAGTAATGTCACATTACTCTTTAGAAAATTTTATGAGCTTCTTTGAGAAAACAACCGAAATAAGTATATTTAATTCATCTGCTGTACTGTGTGCCCTCTTAACCATCAATCTGATTGTGCACCTAATAATTCAGTGGAATCTTTTATATTGATTTTATGGTTAATAAAACTAAGACTAATTTACATTAAAGTGAAATAGTCTTTCAATTCATTTCAATAGAAGCTGTTTAGGAACATTTAGGAATATCATAGAAGATTTTAACAAGGTTGAATAGTATTTGTCTGCAAAATAAGTGAAGGTTTTGAATTTAAAGACACTTCCAATGGAGGAAATAATATTTACACCCTACACCACAAAATACAGGATGCAAGTGTCACCTGTTTATTCCAAAGAAAATTATTACATTTATATTAGCAGTTTGACAAATAAACATTCATTTTCCTTCTTATTCAAGAAATATTATAAATTTGTATATCGGTGATGACATTCATCAATCTACTTTAATGATTTTTTTTTGCATATATTTTCCAAGCTAAGCACTCTGAAGTGTCCATTGTTCTTATATCTGCAAAAAGAGTAACTAGAGAACTGTCCTTTGTAAAGTAAGGGCCTTCTTAAAACAGGGTCCAGGCAGTCCCAGAATAAATGTAACCTCTAATTAATATAATATATTTCATATTCACGCCCTCCTTCACAGTTGTGCTGATAACAGAAAAAGGCTGGTCTTTTGCCAAAACTCACCAACAATTTCAACACATGATCTCAGGCAAAAGAGAGAAACTTTATTTACCACAGAAAACTAAATTTAATCTTCTTCATTTTAATTAAAAAAAGTCAATTAAATGACAAGTTTAATTGAGACCCAAGAAAAATTGGCTGAAATAGTCTGTTCTTTTGTGTGCTTTTTTACATTTGGATTAAAACATTAAGTGTCCTTGTAATACAGTTCTGCTCTTTAACCTACTTCATACATATAACAAACTCAAACTCAACTTCTCTCCACCATTAATCGAGTCTGTGCTAAATTTACCTTGTACTAGCCCAGACCTCAGAAGGAAACCAGACATACTGCTTATGAGAGCGACACCAGAACAGAAGTCTGTTCATATTGAGTTATTTAGGTGTATGTATGCTTGACCACACAGCCCTGAGCCGAATGTATGCGTTGGGGCTGCTTATACTGGAGCTCCATGAATGCAAAAGTACAATTATGATTTAGTATATTTGACTGTTTCAGAAAAATACTAATTTATAAAACAAGCTTTAACATTTTTCCTTCCTGCAGAATATTTTTTTGTTTGCTCTTTCTGATTTTGTTTTTTTCTTTTTCCCTGATTTGATGGGTTTTAGTTTTATTTCTGTATTTAAATATCTGAATCTGTACCCGCATAGTTTTTATGTTCCATTGGCAGAATAACACAACATTTCAGACTCAACTACTCAGAAAAATATTGGCTGAAAAGTAATAGCTGTTCTTGCTTTCTTATCTTATTCTCCAAGTTGACTCTTTCACTTTTGAGACACCAGTTTCCTGGTTTTGCTTCCAGTTTCTTAGCTGCCACCACACTGTGCTTTTGTGGGGGAAAAAAGAAATTAAATAAAATCCATGTCAACAGGCATTCCTTAAATTAGTGGAAATATATCACTGTTCTATTAAGTCAATTACAGGAATTGACAAATTCCAATATAATTTTATGCTGCACACAGAAAACGTGTGATACATTTTTTGCTAAATAGCTATTTCAATTCCCCTTATTAGGCAATAGGATCTTCTCCATTCAATTGTGTTTATATTAAGGCTTATTGGATATTTTTCATGGCTCAATTCAAAACTGTGAAGACAATGACAAAATCGATTAATCATATTTCTAAAATACTGACATTTGTACAATACAAGCATGGCTGTTTATGCACACAATGTAATTGTATCCATATATTCATAGACTATAGATTTTCCTTTATTCATTTCTCACTTCTTTGACAGGAAGCCAAAAAATGCAAGATTTTACTCAAATTTGTCATGGCTATTAAAATCAATACCAAAAATATTAACTTTTTCTAAGCTGCAATATCTATATGAAATGCATTTCCAAAACCAATCTGTGATCTAAAATACAAAATAAATCAGCTAGGTCTGATGAGTGAATCAGACATTGAATCCTGCACTACTCTATCTGAATTTGAATTACAGTATGGCCAGCCCATTTAGGCTGCTAATGCCAAGGATGCTGATTTCTTAATTGCATCATAAAACACAACACACATACAAAAGAGCACATTCATTGAAGCTCAGTTACAGAACTGTGCTAATATGAATAACACTGTCTGCCACAGCCTTGTCAGTTCATCCCACATATGCAGGAACTAAACCAACAGAGTATCTCAAATCCGCAGCGGAGATGGTTAATCTGAAATTCAAGGCAAGCATCCCTCGCACTAATTAAAATGGAGAGCGAGAGGAAGCAGGGAAATACTCTGATGATCTGATTCTGTAATCCCACTCCCAGAGGAAAAGAGCAGCATCTAGGAACTCTGCAGTATTTTTTACCTTGCCCCAGATTTAAGGAGTGCCCTACGCAATAACGATTGTCTAAATTGCTATGAATTCCTAGAAGAAGCGTTTCTCTTTCATAAAAAAAACCCCATACAACTTAATGAAAAAATCAAAATCCATTATCTGAAAGAAGTCAAGGCACTACATTGCAACACCAGGCTCCTGATAGTGTTCCCTGTACTCCTGTGACAGGTCAGGGAAGGAGCGGATATACGAACACTTCCAAGGGAAGCCCACGAGACTGGCACCAGACCTCCTCTGGGGCTGCGAGTGGGTAACAGGAGTTATCTGCACATTCTCCAAATACCTTTTTAGATATACAGAGTAAGGAAAGCCCAGTAAGGCTCCAATTATAGTTCTGAATGAATCCTTCATATCGCAGCAGGCTTATGTCTTGAAAGAGATAAGTGGTTCCTTTACAATACCACCCAAAGACACGGCGTAGGTGTGTTTACTGTGGCAATTTAGGATGACAAATTTGCAGTGCCTCACCTCACGATTTCTTGGGTTTGTGAAGGTTAAATTTAATTAGAAACTGTTATCTAGAAAAACACAGGCCACAACACAGCAACCTTTAATACTTTTTAAAGTCACCTATACTTTATAGTCAGGATTTTAAAATTCTACACGTAGAGAACAAAATATGAAATAAATTATGCGTACAGAAACCTCACGCTGTCAGTCTCTGCAGTGGTCTTCTATTAATGAAGGTAATGATACCCCTGAGACTTTATCAACCTCCAATTTATTTAAAGCATAAATATTAACTGCATTAAAAGCTGTCATTGTCTCAGCCACAAAACCATCACCATTATACAGATATTACATGTTTGTAGCTTGAACTAACCACCATTTTTCTTAAGGAATACAAGAAATAAGAGGACATACCTGTGTAAACACAAACAGATAATATATTTTTCTTAAGAAAATTGATGCTTTGTTCCATTTAAAGTCTATATTTCTTGATATATGATAAATATGCTTATTATCATTTTAGATTTTATTTGCATAGCTATTGTACCGCTAGTATAGACAGATTAACAATCAGGTATATACATATAGATGGAATATATCATGGTACCAAACAGGAGTATCATTCAGTGATTAACTCTCCAAATGCAGTACTCGGAACAGCCCATCTTAGATTCTTCACATTTTACAAAGCTACTTAATTTGAAATATTCGGGGCACCTACTGTTAGGAAATATTGTCTGGCTTTTGATTTTATAAAGACAGCATAATCTGCCATCTGTGCTGAAGTCCTAGGGTTTATGAAGCGTGAAAAAAGCCTGCTGTTCTAGTCCCTAACTTTTTTGTTGCAACTGAAAAAATACAGATTTTTTTTTTTTAAAAAGGGCAACAATGTTTAAAATCAGACGACCTGGAAAATGATGCAGAAGAAGCAAAGATATTGTCTTATTTCAGCACAATATAAATACGAAAGCTTTTTGAAAAGTTAATTTTGCCATCCCACAAAAGTGTTCCTGCATTGCCAAATGAGCAATGCCCAACAGTTTGATCAGCAGAAATTTGTAAAGAAATATAGTTGAGCAAATCAGAAAGGGAAAATCTATTTCTTTGATCTGTTGAGAAAATTAATCCTGAAAAATCTTTGTTCACTCATGTTCCATGTGATGGGACATAAGGCTTTGGATTGGGTCATAAGGCTTTGGATTGGGTTGGTCTACACATGGAGCCAAGGTTCATCTATGCTGTAAGGAGAAAGTAGCGGAAATAGTGGCCTGTTGTAGCAACCAGCACTGATGAAAGATGTCACTACAGAAGAGTGGTTTGATATCCACACTAATATCCACTATAAACTGAAATAAGCACGCATTACTTAATAAACTTACCAGCCTGCGGATCTCTCTCTCACATTCCCGCTTTATTCTATTAATCTCATCCTGATGGGACTGATAAGCCGTGCGCAGGTCAGCAGCCTTCATTTTATCCGCCTGCATAATGTTATTCAAAGCTTCTTCAAGCTGCTTTTTGCCAGATTTCAGCTCCAAGATCTCTTGTTGCAACTTCATCCGTTCCCCGTCGAACACCTTGCGAGCCTCCTCCTTTGCTTCACTCAGCAATGCCGTCTTTACTTTGTCAGCCGCGCCGTCTCGCAGGACGTTGACCGTTGACTGCAAACGCTGAATTTCTCCATCTTTAATTTTCACCATTCTTGCTACTTCCTGCTCATGCTGCCGGATCAGTAGCTCTCTGACGCTCTGAAGTTCCTTCATTTTCTCCTCGTGGAGCTTGGCTTTCAATTCAGAAACATAGGCAGTGTGTTTGTGCTGCTCCTGCTCCCTTTCTTGCTTAACCTCTTGGATCTTCTCTCTCAATTTACCCACCTGGAACACCAACAAAATATTGATTAACAAGTGCCACCATGCTTTTAAAAGTCACCAAGGGAGTTTCTTCTTAAACATTATTAAAAATACATCCTGAATAATCAAAGGAAAAAAAGACTGCACACCTAATTCCTCTCTCCAGTAAACAATAGAGAACCAGGGCTAGAAAAAGGCCATGAGTGTGCAGGAATCTGCCATGGGGATTTGCTATTGGCAACAAATTCACACCATTTTAGAGAATAAAATAAAAACAGGCATGATCCAATCTAGTTCTCTCCTTATCTCCTCCACCAACAGCCCCAGACTACTCTCATCCATAACTGTGCTCTACCAGCAGATGGAAAATGAATCAAACAGACAGAAAAGAGTTTGTGTTTATCTTGGGAAGGAAATGCTAGAAAACTTTCTAGTATCTGAACAACCATACTTCATGGATGCTCATAGTGAAGATAGATATTCACATACATTCAATTAAGTTATTGTCACAACATTCTTCTGCAGCTAAGCAGCTCTATCACTGTTTTACAGATGGCATGATCAGACATACATAGATTGATTTATCTAATTTACACACATACTGTCTTTGGGATTTGAGTCCCAAACTACTACATCCAAATCCACTACTTGACCTAAGGTACCTCCTGCTAATCAGAAGAGAAAGGAACAGAGAAAAGAGCTCCTATCAACAAAGGTGCTTTCTTATCAGTAGGAACATGGTGAATAAAAACTAAATTAAAGGGAGGAGGGAAGATGTTTAAAAAAAAGTTGATTCTTGATTTCTTAGCTACTTTAATGGGCAAGTGCTTATTAGATAAGCCAAAATAATTGGTCTTCTGAAAAATCATGTCTACTCAAGGGACATGGGCCACCCCAAAACTGAGGCTATTTTCAGTCCATAGAAACTTAAGAAAAATAGGCCAGTGACTCTAAGGGTTGTGAGGGGACTGGGGGAAAGGTCTTATAGCCTATTAGAGTAATACCCACTGTGATGAAACCTCATTATAAAATGATGCTCAGCAGGCTGCATGAAAACCAATGCTTTTTCCAACTGGGATTAGATATTAATTTAGAAGAAAAAAAAATATGGAAAAAAAGTTTGTTTCTCTATTACAGTATAGCAGAAAGAATATAATGTATTTCATCATACACAATCTCCATAATATCTTTTTACTATCCTTGTCACAGTGACTGCCAAAATGTGGGCTCTACACATGTACCTCTCATTTAAAGCAAAGTTGGAGGCAGAGATTTCAAAGACATGTGTTTCAACCTTAAGTGGTAATACAATTATAGAGACCAAACAGTGCTTCGTGGTAAAAGGAGGCTACTGGGCAGCAGGATCTTAGTCACTATCACAATATTCCTAGACTGCTTGCATCTATGCTATGGGATCTGTAGTCACACAATGCATTTACTTCATGCTAAACTAAGCCAGAATTGCAACTTGCCTCAGATCAGTGCAGAAAGGATGGGGGATTACTCAATATTCAGAGTATCATTTACTTTGAAGGTATAAGTAAAACAAATTAATTTTTGCATGCTTCTGGATTCTATAGTCAAAACTAAAAGGGAAGTATTAATTAAAAGCAATAATACTAGCTCAGAAAAGGCCCATAAATATTCATTATTATGTTTATTGAAAGCAGCTTGTATCTAAACAGGTACTTTAGGGAGTTTGAATTAGGAAAAGCAGGGCATCTTCACTCAAAAGCCTCAGATAGAACTTATCGGATGAATCGACAATTACTATTTAATTTAAGAGAGACCATAAAATGTTTGTTACTCAAACCCACGACAGTGACAGAAGGATTTCCAGAGTCTGAATTTCACCTAAAGTCTTCAGACAGCAGGGACAGCAGACTTGCCCTGTGCAGAAGGTGCTATGGTCCAGTTATTTTCAACAGTAACTTTGAGAATCAACCAACTCAAACTTACTCTATATTTTAAAAAATAAAAGAAAATAAAATAAAAACAGAAAGGAAGCAGGCTGGAGCAGCAGGGGGAAAGTAATCTTCTAGATACTCTGTGGACTAAACTCTAGCTGGGAAAGCACTAAAATTTCAGCTATGGAAAATGTAACAGCTCTGAATTAGACACCATCAGAAGCAGATTTTATTGCACAGATATAGTTTCTCTATTCCAGGATGATTCAGACAACTTTATGAAGAAAGATTTACTTATTTATTTTTCTTTCAAAATGGTAACTCTTACTATTGGAGGTTATCTGCAGGATATATTCATGTGTTATTTCTTCTGGTGAGATGTTTAGCTCCAAGCCTGTAGTGGATAACACCAGTTTTCAGTGCGTGTATTAGGATTCCCTATTCCATAGGACAGCCTAAGAGTCTCCTTCCTGCCCACAGTATGGGGTTTGGACTAGATAACCTTTAAAGGTCCCTTTCAATGCAAAACATTTTAGGATGCTATAACAAAGCTAAGCCACTTGTTCACCTCTTTACTATAAAAAGTGAATGAGTTTATAGATGAATTTGCAAATAAACCAACACTCATTACTAACTTAAATCTACTAGTTATTGCCTTACTGATGAGCACAGAAAATTGAAATAAAATCAGAAAATGAAGTCTACTAACAGTGACACAGGAAAACAAACAGTATAATGGCCTATATGAACAAGGTTAATACACCTCCAGAACGACAATAATTTAAAATTAGTCAGTGTACATAACGTGTGCAACTGAAAGGCAGCTTTCAATACAATACATTAATGTGACTACTTAAAAGCATTTTTAGTATATGAGAAAAGGATTCTGAAATTTGGGAGTACTGAGTTTACACAAAATATCGCACTTGCTCAATTATTTTGCCTTTCACTGAACTGAGAAAAAGCAACATCTATATGTATTGTTGCCATCTGTGAGAACACACATTAAGCCACTCAGAGTAACTGAATATTATCATATATCATCAGTCATTTTAATCACAAAGCTTCAGCAAGAGCAATGTAAACAAGAAGAGTAAGAATCCTTCTCAAGCCCTGGATTTTTGCACTGCATCTTAAACACTTATCCCTCCTCATGACCCAGAAAATGATGCATCTGAATTCTCAAGGTTTTCATTTGAATGAAAATAGTACTACGGCATTTTCCCATATGCCTAAGCCTCAGTTTCAAAAGGAACTTAAAAGAAAAGACAAATTGCTTTAAAATTTAACTTCCAACACTTTTTTTTTTAAAATTAAGAAAGCTGTTCTGTTCATGGGTAGAACAAGAAGAACAGTCAAGGAATGAAGCCAATGTGGAAAGAGGCAGGATATCAAGGCACCAATAAAAAAGGTATGTTCTGCCTTTCAAAATTAAATCTTTAATAATCAGTGCACATTGATATAACACTTCTGTTCAACAGGACAAGTTGGTAATTGCTTGAAATGATTCCATACGTAAAGATAAATTTTCCATCAACCAGATGGCAAGAACCCTGTACTAAACTGAACAAAATTTAAACTGTTTCAGGGCTTAAACGTGCTAAAAATTCTGCACTTTTTACGATACAATAACTCTTTTGTGGAGTATCTGAATTGCAAATGTAGATCTTTCAAACTTAAAGATAGTGAAAGACTTCTGGAGAATTGCAGACCTGAATTCATCTTTTTATTGGCGGTGACAAGTGGTTAAATCAGTCCAAAGCCTAGGAAATCTCCTGGCATCTTTCCCAATTATAGTATATAATTTCATCTTCTGAATCTATAGTAACTTTTATCACTTCCAGTTGTGCAAGAATACAACCTGGCTTGCTTTGTTTCTGCTTTTGGCAGCCACTTCTCAAAATCTCCTTCTCCTCTAATAAGAGCTTGGAAGTGGCAGGAACAGCAGCCAGACATGACTCCACCACATCAAACATTGTTTTAATGGAAATTGTACTTGGTGCTCAGTTACACGATTTAACCCCAGCCAGCTAAGCACCATACAGCTGCTCACTCTGCCCTCATCCTGTGGCATCAGGGAAAGAACCAGAAGGATAAATGTAAGAATTAAACTCATTGATTAAGATAAAAAGTTTAATAATTAAAAGAAATAATATTTTGTTTAAAACTGTAAGGAGCAGAGAAAAAAATATAGAAAGGAAAACAAAATGCAAGAAAGACAAGCGATGCAAATGAAAATTCCTCACCCTGAGCAGCAGCCCCCCTGCCAGCCCCTCCCCAGTTTTCTTGCTGAACGTGACATTACCTGGTATGGAAAATCCCTTTGGTCACTTGGGATCAGCTGTCCCCACTGTGTCCCCTCCCAGCTTTTTGTGCATCTCCAGACTACTCGCTGGTGTGAGGAGCAAAAAAGGTCTTGACTGTGTGCAAGCACTGCTCAGCAGTAACTAAAACATCCCTGTATTATCAACACTATTTTCAGCACAAATACAAAACACAGCCCCATATAAGCTATTATTAAGAAATTATAACTCTATCCCAGCCAAAAGCAGTACACTCGGTCACCTTTTTTCCAGTCCATCTACCTCTACTGCTTGCTTCATTTATCTGTTATCTTACTCATTGTTCCTTCTCCATAGCAAAAAGCCTCCTGTGTTTCCTCTTTATTCTGTCCACTTTCAAAAAATATTCTCTTCTCACATGCCCATTTCCAGTGAGAAATAAACTCTTTTAAAAGAATAAAAAAAAAAAATCAAGGCACCTTATCTACTACAATCTTTCTTGCCTCAAGCATTTCCACTTCTGATAATCTTTTAACCTGAACTCTTAAGATTATGTGACAACACCAAAGGATCACAGAAAATGCACTTCTGTTCATATCTGAATATCTGAAACTTATCTCTTTTCCCTGTGCTATATTAGGATCTCCTAGAAGCTTCTGAAGACTGCAGTGATTGTCCTTTTATTCCAGACATAAATAATTCAGATATATAACTTTGTGAGATACATTAATTGTAAAGGTCCTAGAATTTTCCTGTAGATAGCATTGTAGCATCAGACTTTGTTACGATCTTTTGCATTGTGTTTTCTGTTAACCTCTTCCAACATGTTACCATCTAAAACGTTTAATTATCATACTTTCTTATTGATTCTTCCAAATTAATGATAATTATTACTTAATATCTATCAATGTCTCATTCCTCTCCAGTATCCATTTAACCTGTTAGAAACTGCATTATCATGTCTAACACGTACGCTCATTTAATAATTTTTAATTATGATTGAAGTAACAGTCACATTTATTTTTAATAACTTTGTTACTTGCTATCCAATGATTAACAGATGTTCAAAATTCTCTCAGTTTTTTAACTTTCTCAAGTATTGAGCATTTACACTTATATATCAAGCACAGAGAACACCTGAATTCAAATGCCCTTGAACTGCTGTCAGGAAACAACCTATCCAAAAGGACGTGCTTCCTTTTAATTCCAGTCAGTAGTGGCAGGAGTTACCAATACTTCATTTTTCTGCCCCAAGAGGGTTGCCATATCAATCCCAGTTACAATATTCTAGTGCCTTCTTGCTATTCAGTATAATCCCTATAATTCAGTAAGTTAACTGGCTCCTTTCTTATTCCATACATAGCAGACAAGAATAATATTCATTTTTATATTTATTCAGTATGTCTGGATTCTCAATTCAACAGCTCTATTTAGAGCTCTTCCATACATACTGGCCATAACCCTTTTCCAGAGGACTTTTAAAATCCCCAGTAAATAAGGCTGCTACCTTACAATAAATCACTGTTAGACACAGATTCAGCATCTGACATTAAGCTTCAAAAACACCAAAGAAATCTGGGAAAAGCATGAGGAATTTCAAAAACAACCTATAAACGTATGAGGTGGTACAGTGGCAACTAAGTTTAAACATCTCATTTATCCTAACTCCCAGGTATGCTGTGATCTCAACTCTATAAATGTATAGTCACAAGCAGAATATGGATATCTAAAAGCGATAGCAGAACTGAGTGAAGATGAAGCAATAGTGAGAGCAAACACTATAAAAAACTTTCCTATCAGGAACAAAATACTACCCAAAGACTATCTTCCAGTGTTTGCTAACCATCCCAGTAGGAACTGGTACTTTGGCACACCTGTTCCTAAATATCCATGAATCTCAGTACAGTCATTTATAAAGCCACTGAGCTGATTCACATTTTTCTGACTCTGACTGCCAAGACAGTGCTCATTCACTGCAGCTCCTTGGTCAGCTTTACTAGACTTTAAGGTCCTGTTAGAGTAAGTCCTGCTTCCATTCAAGTTAAATAAGTAAAACTGTTGTGTTTCAGTCAACTCATTTTGTTACTTGATAACCGGATTATTCCAACCAAACATTTCCATTGGCAGAGCCCATGTTCAGTTCATGCATTTCCTCCTGCAGGCTCTCCACGGATGGCAGCAAGCCTACAATCCCAGGAGGACACACTACATATCAACACATTAAGTAAGTGCCTAAACACATTAAGCAAGTGTTCCCAAAACAAAAGGCAGTAAGAGGGAAATAAGGCAGGCCCACAACTTTTGCCTTACCCTTATGGCCACATAAATGAATCCAGCTGCTCATATCCCAGAGGCCCAAAACACCAACAGCAAGATCTCTATGATGCCTATTCAAATAAAGAACTGCAAACCTATCAACTTTGGATCAGGTCACACATAAACATGAAGTGGAACAATTTTACAGGAGATATTACGTTAAATGACTCAACAACTTTAAATTAAATTAACTGTGAAAATATGCACAAAGTTCTCAATGTCTCTTGGGTAAAATTTTATTTTAAAGAAACCTGTATTTTGCAGACAGAAGTATGTTAAGGCTGATTTCCACTTGTGGTGTCTCTCATCAATTAGAAGGTTCTTCCTCAGATAATTCATTAAAATAGGCATATATGTGAGGGACAAAGTAGTTTAGGAGAATCAAATTAAATGAATCAGCCCCAGAAGAGTTTGTTACGTCTCCTAGTACATTTTATGTCCCAGAGGCCACAGTGCTGTCTCTAGCTTCAATACATTCCCTCTTACCTCTGTGCCAATAAACCCATCTAATTTATTTAGAATTCTCTAGGCACAGTGTTACTACTTTTCTGATACTAAGCCATAATTTCTATTTGTTTTGTTACCCATTTTTAAGCTACAATCTAAGGAGGAGAAATCTCTATGGCTTTACTTTACTCATCCCATATAACTGCTGCACAGAGAGCATGATGGTGGGAAATGAATTGCGTGGCACAATTCTAGTGAAATGACTTAGAGCAAACACCATGGCAAAGATGCGGGAAAAAGGTTAAAGACCTCCTCCTCCTCATCCTTCCAGAAATGCACTCCAACATGCAGCAGAACCCACTACAGACTGCTCTGTATATTTAGGAGGATTTTAGAGCACTCAGGCTGTAATTTCCTCTTTCATACTCTCCTATCCGTTACACACATGAGCTCATTCATTTCTCTGCAAACACATGCACACAATACACAGATGTGTCTCCTATAACAACCTCAATAATCAGAAAATATGAAATTCCCAAATTACAGAAAGATGATCAAGTAACCAAACTGAAGCAACTCTTACCAGACTGGACATAGGTAAACAAACAGCCTAGTTACATAAAGCGTTCCCACAACTGTCACAGATGTGTAGCTACACTTTATACTTTGTTGAATCAGAGATAAACAACACTATTACGGGTCAAGCATCAAACTTGGAACCATACTAGGACTAAACACTCCTTGGGGTTTGTGTAATCTGAAGATTTTTTTAGATTCCAAGTATTTTAAACATTCAAAATTAATTCATTCTTCTGTCTAAGGTTTAAGACAACTTTATAATTATGTGCTGGTTTTAATACAGTTAAAAGATGATAAAAAAATTCACAAATTAATTTCCACATAAAAAGTGCTGCAAAACAAAATAGGAAATAAGACAAAATAACTAAAAAGAAAAATGTATTAATGTAAATGTAATGTACCATCAGGTCACAAGTCTCTTTCCAAAGAGAAGCACTGAGATACTAAAAATGATGGTGAAAGAATAAAATTTATCAATTGGTAAATTGAATTTTAGAGGGTATCAGCCACTAGGGAATTTCATGGTGTGTGGTTTTAAGAGCAGAACTAGTTTGTGCCACTCTCACTTTATAATTTATTCTCAATATATCAAACAACAGTAGGAGAAGTGAGGAAGCTTATAGCAAAAAAGCCTGACTTTTTTGTTCACTCATCAATACTGCTGACTCATAAGATATTACTTTTTGCTTTAGTCTGCAAAAAAAAATTTCCAAGGCAACACAAATTTATTTGGCTGATATATAGAACCTATTGTATCAGTCAAACAAGACTTAAGGCTTTAATGTTTCTTTTTCCTCTGTAAGAAATAAATTCTGAATATTACATTTGTAAAAAGCAAACTTCTTTTAATTAAAATACGAAAAATAAGACTATTCAAAGCCAAGCTCACACAAGGCATTAAAGAAACTAGAACATACAGAAATACTATTGTTTGTGTTCCAAATTTTACACTGGTATATAGAAAAAAGGCTAGAGCAAAGCTATGTTATATAAAGTTAACACATTTTTCAATGCATACTTGTGCCACTGCTAAATCCTTGAGACTCTTTCGACTACAGTATCACCAAACACAGACAAATCCAGCTCCACACAGATCTGCATCCAGAACTATCTTCTGCAAAGTCAAATGCACTAAGATTAATACAAATAAAATAAATAATTAATTAAATAGAAAAAACCTTATTGGTTTAATTTAAAATTCTAAAGAGTTTTATAAAAGTGAATTATAAATTTTATAAATATATATGTACTTAATAAATGGACAATTTCTCCTGAGTGTTCTCTTGATTACTGAAATACCTGTTGAACATGTGCTATAGGCAAATACTGATGGATCTCTTTCATTAGCAATCAGATGCATTATTGAACAGCTCAGAGCAATGGCACACAAACTCAGCAAATCAAATCAGGATTCCCATAAAGATGATTTCCAGTCAACTCACATTCCTTATAGGCATTTAAAGTGACATGCTTTGAATTTGGTGCTGATGTTTGATTTTGAAGACGCTTCTTTTTACAACATACAGTTTTCAGTGCATAGATCAAATACAAAACTCCCCTGTTGCCTTTAAGTCACACTAAGCTAGCACCATTTGTATTGCTGTGACTGCAAAGTTCAGTGACTGGATGTTTGGGGATATTTACTTCCTTTTGCACATAATTTAAAATAGTTGGCACCAATTTCAGTTCACCAGTGCTTCTTCAGATTTCACTTTGTCACTGTTTTTTCTTTTAAGGCTAATTCATTTTAGTAGTGAATTAGTTTTGAGATTCAAGCTCTGCTGGTTTCTAACTGTGCTACTTTTAATAGTGATCATAAAATATAGACAGACAAATACCTTGCTTTTTTCTTGCTGAAATTCTATCTGGATGTTGGTTAGTTTAGTTCGTAGCTCCTCATTAGCAGCTTGCAGGGCTTCAATCTCCATGTCGGGCTTCTCTCCCTTGGCACGACTTTTCTTTGACATAATTATTTTTGAAGTTGAAATTAAAATTTTTGCTCCACACTGAGCTAGTGCCTTCTGCTTTTTAACATTTAAGATTCAGATAGTGTTCAACAATACCTTTCACACAAATCTCTGCCATCATTGGAGCAGTCCCTCATGTCCTGGAAGAAATAAAGCAGTGGGAACAGAATTAGCCTACAGCATTGAGCAGATTCAAACATCAGACTTAAAATCTAGCTTTAAAGCGCACTGAACTTCTTATAGTATATCCTATATTGCATAGTACACTAGAATTTGAAAGAAATAGATGGGAAAAGAAGTTACACAATATTTCATAATCTTATCTAAACCCTACCCACTGTAATCTAAAGTCTACAGAAATAAAACTTTTTACTTATGATCAATGTAGCATATAAACATAAATCATATCTTATCCAGAAACCTGACTTGGGTAACCTTGGTCCATGCTTAGGATTCCCAAAGGGCACAGGAACAACCATAAATTAACTAAGGCTACTTGTGTTTCACTAGAAATAGTTTATTACCTGTAGTAAGAAGGCGGCATTTTTCACCTTAATTTATCATTTTTTGTTCATAATTGTATTATGAATAACTATCATTGAGTCTCAAAACATCAGGATATATGGAAAAGCTACCACAAAACTGGACAAACATTTTAAAATTGCTTCTTAAAAATATTACATATATAAACTATTTATGTTCAGGATTTATACTATTTGAAATCCTCTAATCAAAACATGGGAGTGTTAAACCTCATTTTCATTCCCCAGCACGTCTCTAAGCTAAATATGTATTCAATTACTTCAATCAGCTTTATGGAATATTCAAGAAGAAATTCAATAGCAGACAAAGAACTCTAATTCCAATAATTAGGGAATCCCATGATTAGCTTGCTTCATGAGCAGTTATAGGAGGTTAATCTTGGCTTTTTTTCCTCTCTGCTCTCCTCTAAGAATAACCTGGTGCTTCACAAGTGCAAATTGAGCAACAAGTGCTATCAATGCTGAATTAATTTCCAAGCCCACATCCTCTGCTCATTATTAATACCCACATAATTTCCATCATTAAATTGCCAAGAAAGCAGAGAGGCTCCTACTTTAATACTGAACTACATTCCAGGAGTATTATATTTCCAAGAAAATTGCTACCAAACTGCCTTCAAACAATATGTTGCTCTTTCCAACCTACTTCTGCCTGAGAGTTATTCTAGAAATTGTATTAAAATGAAAATCACATGCATTCTTTAAGAACATACTTTCTAAATGGTTATCAATTTAAACCTCAGGTGTGTACAGACACCATTGAGTGAGTTCAACCAAACACATAAGTATTTTCTTCTCTTTAGGACTGGTAAACAGAAAGCAAGGAGTTGAATACCATGCTCAAAACGAAAAGTCATATTAGAAGAAATGTGGAAAGACTCAGAAGACCAACTCTCAGTCTCTTTGACAATATTCCCGTGGACTTCTTTCATTTATGAAAAGCAACTGAAAATGACCAACTATACCAATTACTTCTTAAAGTAACAAGGGAAATAATTCTTTTTCTTTGTAATATCAGATGTCTTTCCTTCCAAACTTAATAATCTACCAATTTATCCTAAGCCATAAAATTTATTTTGTTGCTTAAATTCATTACTGTGAGCATTTTTAATACACAATTTATGAAAAATCAGAAATTTGAGATGAATTTTAATTTTATTTATATATCAAACCTACCTTATGAAACAAACGTTGGTGCTACTGGGATTTTATACATAATTGTTGATTAAAGAAAAATAAATCAGCGATATTCTTACAGTAGCTTGAAATAAAGAACTCTTCAGTGAGTAGAATAAATTTGAGGAATACTTGGTTTTAATAAAGGAATTTCATTTTATTAATCTATAGAGTTTCTATAATGATAAAGACTAAATTTAAAGACTATTTAATCATTATATTTCATCCAAAATCCTTAACTGTATGGACTATTTTAATTCAAAATCAGTTGCTAGTGTTATTTCCCTGATCAATTTGTAAAGAAAATCTAAAATAACAGATTACATACATGTGGAAATCTAATCTATAATAATTTCACAACATTTACAATGGCGAAAGGAGAAATTAATTGTTCCTTATCTCAAAGGCTGTCTGGGGTATTGAGATACCATTGAGGAATTATTCCCAAAATCCTTACTAAAAAAAATTCCTGATGCAACCAGATTATATATGATTTAATACAGTAGAGGATTAAATGGGTTAAGGAAATGAAAAACATCCCTCACTGGCCTGGCTACATTAATTTTAACCTCATTAGAATCCTCCCCCCAAATTACAGTTTGGAATAAAATGATAGATATGTTTGCTTCTCCATCAGTAAAGTGAGAAAGTGAGGTAACTGTTTGATGTGGATTTATATGACTCCAAAAAAGACATTTGATATGTGGCGTGTTTTGAATTTGCTACATATATTTTGTTCAGTAACAGTAACCTTTGCTGACTGTGACATGTTCCCAAGCATATTATGAAGATACTCAATATGAACATCTAAACTTCTACTCACTCACTTCAGGGGATATCACGTCTCTGAAGTCCTGGTCACATAAAACTGCAGAGTTCATATTCTATCCTAGAGTCACCATTTAAACTCCTTAACAAATCAAGTCCTATGGTAAGATGCCAGAAAAATGCTGTTACCAGCTTTTGAAAATGTGGAGTTCTAAATATAAGATGCATTATTTAAAGCTGTTCAAATTACATTTAGCATTCAAATTAGCCTTAAAATAAAGAGTTCAGCACTACTCTTTGAAGAACTGTTTTGAATTTAAAAAAAAAACAATTGCATTAACAAATAACAAAACAACAACAAAAAAAACAACCCAAAAGAACCCATCAACCTGCGTTGGTGGGCATAGAAATATTTCCATTTTTACTCTTTCTTAGATAAATCTTCCAGCTGATCTATTTCTAAAGCAGGAATTATGGCAACACAAAGCCTCTCTATACACTCAGGCAGAAGGTCTAGCAGAAGAGCTGATCCTGATTCCTGAAAGTAAGGATTAGAACTGGTGAGTGTCTAGATTCCCTTCTAGCTATTTCACATTTACAGCTTGGATAAAGGTCAGGATAATTAAAAAAAATCAAAAACAAAAAACCCACCAAACAACAAAACCAAATCAAACAAAAGAAAGAAGGAAAAAATATTTCACTCTGACAGCAAATGTTGTTACCCACATAGGTACAGGATAGATCCAGGGATGACATCCAGAGGGACCCTGACAGACTGGAGAGGTGGGCCTGTGCAAACCTCATGAATTTCAATAAGGCCAGGTGCAAGGTCCTGGGCTGGGCAGAGAATGGATTGAGAGCAGCCCTGGAGAGAAGGACTGGGTGGCACTGGTTGACGAGAAGCTCGACATGAGCCAGCAATGTGCACTCGCAGCCCAGAAGGCCAACAGTGTCCTGGGCTGCATCAAAAGCAGCGTGGCCAGCAGGGCCAGGGAGGAGATTCTGCCCCTCTACTACGCTCTCGTGAGACCTCACCGGGAGTACTGCGCTCAGTCTGGAGTCCTCAAAACAGGAAGGACATGGATATATTAGAGCAAGTCCAGAGGCGGCCACAAAGACGACTCAGAGGGCCGGTGCACCTCCCCTATAAAGTACAGGCTGAGAGAGTTCGAGTTGTCCAGCCTAGAGAAGAGAAGGCTCTGGGGAGACCTCTTAGAAGCCTTCCAGTACTTAGAGGGGGCCTACTGGAAATCTGGGGAGGGGCTCTTTACACCTCATCCTAATGCACTCCTTGGTAACAGTTTTAAGTTGAAAGAGGATATATTTAGATTAGCTATTAGGAAGATTTTTTTTCCTGTGAGGGTGGTGAGGCACTGGAACAGGCTGTCCTGAGAAGCCGTGGATGCACGATCCTTGGAGGTGTTCAAGATCAGGCTGGAAGAGACTATAAGCAACCTGATCTAGTGGACAGTGTCCCTGCCCATTTCAAGGGTGTTAGAACTGGATGATCTTTAAGGCTCCTTCCAACTCAAACCATTCTACAATTCTATGTTTTCTCTTGAAATACTGCAGTACCTACTATGGGCTACCCATAACCCTTACTTTACTTGTAAATTTGAGACATAAGTATGTTCTTAGTACAGCACAATTCTGAATATTCAAGAAGTTTAAAATAAATTTTATTATCCTAATATCTGACAACAGCAAATGCAGCTGACACAGGTACAATGTTAACTCAAGTAACTGTCAGTTCACCTATGTTATTGTTTAAAAACCAGTCATAATCAGCCTGTGACTGTATGGGAAAACAACGCTCATAGCTCTCAATGCCCAAGGCGCATTTCTCACACGGTTCAGATGACCTACATTTCCTGCTTCAATTCTCAGTTCTATGTAATAAAACATGACTGAATGGATAAAAGCAAAAGCTCTTTACAGAATGTAAAATAATAGTCTCTCCAGCCAAAAAGATATATAGAAATTATCAGAGTAATTTTCTGCATATATTAGACTAGTCACATTTTAGACATCCATGCATTAGCTACCTACAGAGATAGATCTGTTTCTATAACAGTGGAGCTTTTGAAGGTTATTTTAAGTCCTATCCCACTCAGAGCAATGCAGGGTTTCCTTACAGTGGAACACTTTCTTATGTGTCACGACTTTTTTGGTGGATAAAAACAAAAACATCTTTACTGTTATACATGATAGAAAAGGATTTAAAGAAACAACAGGTCTCTGATTTTACCGGTTATTTTGAAGGTCATCGGAAAGACCAGTTCAAAAAAGTAACTTCAAAAGTACCATTTACTGTGACTACAGACAATTCTTACTGCTATTCCATTGCCAAGCAACAGCAGAAGTGCAAAGCTAATTTCAGATATGAGACCCTGTCTGATATCCTGAAACTGATGATCTTCTCAAACTGCTACAGCTGCTCAGGTCAAAGAACACCAGAGAACAATAAAAAATAATGAATTTACATAATGGGATGGGAACAAAAAGAAGCAGCAAATATACAAAGTGAATGCGTTTGCACAACACCGCAAATTGTTCGGAGACAAGTAGTAGTGCCCAGGGAACAGAACAACACAATATTACACACCCTTCATGCAGCAAAGTGGCAAAAAACAGTGATTCCATGACAGCCTCTCTAGGAGAGAAAGTGAACCCAGTCCCACACACATTGTCACGTACCTACTCCAGTTCAGATGCCCCCCTAAGACCTTATACAGATGCACTCTGCAACTGCCTTTCTGTTCTACACTACCTTTACTTATAATCATAGAATGGTTTGGGTCGGAAGGGATCTTAAAGATCATCCAATTCCAACCCCCGATCACGGACAGGAAGAACTCCCACCAGAACAGGCTGCTCAAGACTCCATCCAATCTGGCCTTGAGCACTTCCAGGGAAGGAGCAGCCACAACTTTCCTGTGCAGACTGTTCCAGTGTGAAGAATTTCTTCCCAATCTCTAATCTAAATCTTCCCCTTTTCAATTTAAAGCCATTCCCTCTCATCCTATCACTACTTGCCCTTGTAAAAAGTCCCTCCCCAGCTTTCCTGTAGACTCCTTTCAGGTACTGGAAGGTCACTATAAGGTCTCTCCGGAGCTTTCTCTTCTCCAGGCTGAACACTCCCAACTCTCTTAGCCTGTACTCATAGCAGAGATGCTCCAGCCCTCAGATATCTTCATAGCCCTCCTCTGGACCCGTTCCATATCCTTCTTATGTTGGGAATTCCAGAACTGGACACAATACTCCAGGTGGGATCTCATGAGAGTGAAATAGAGGGGGAAACTTTAATCCCTTCTCTAAAAGTTATGAGCTTGATTCAAGGCCTTTGAAGTAAATAAAAAATACTCATTGGCTCCAAGGAATGATCATTCTTTATTAACATTTACCAAATTTCACTTGCAGCACTGTTCTGTGGATTAATCATTAAAATCACTCTAACCACATCAAAAGACAATATGCTAAAAACAGCAGTCCTGTGACACAAAAAAAAATTAAAAAATTAAAAAGACAGTAGCAAACCCAAAGTTTCAAATGCAACTAAACCCAGTAAAACAAAACCCTGCCTCCACAATCTTCGGAACTCAGCTGTTACAGAGTTAAAGCCCTTCAGGGTGCTAGGTTAACTCCCAGGAGGCAGATTTGGGCAGAGCTGTTCCTCTGATTTCTGTTCCAGTTCCTCTCTTTTAAGCACACACAGGAGACTTGACAAGATGCCTGCTGTCCAGTGCAACGAATGCTCAGCCTCTTGCCCTTCTGACTGTGCCCTGGGTGTGATACAGGGAGACCACTGAGAAACAGCGCTCCCTTTAAAGCACAGCATTTAAAAGCAAAAACAGGAGCAGGAAAAAAGTTGTAGCATTTCCCAACTACGGCTAGAGAAATGGGAAATAGAGACATATTCTAATATCTTTATTCACTGTCACTCCACAGGTTAATAATCCTGCAAATTTAGGCTTTTGGATTATATTGGACTGATTTTGTTTAGTTATTTATCTTATTTTTGCAGTCAGGTTTGTTTGGATTTTTTAATACTAATTATTAACATTATTAATCACTATTGTAAAGGGTTAGATTAGTCAAAACTTGAAACTGGAAAATGAAAAATTCAGGAATAGCAGCTGCATAGGAAAAGTGCAAAACAATTGACAGGCTTTGTGCAGAGAGGTTCAGATTCGTAATTCAATGAGTCAAGAAGATGGAACCTCAGTGGGAAAAACCTTGGGGTCCTGTAAAACTTTATCAAATGTGGAATATTTACTTTATTATTTTGTAAGTCAGCAGGATAGATTGAGAGGTCAAGTGTAAGGAGGAGAAAAGGCATATCTGGATGTGATCTAGTTGCCAGCTCAACAATGAGGCAAACAAGAGGTGGCATGATTTGATTTCACTATCTCTGATTTCAAGAATTATTGCGTGTAATTAATCACTTTTACTAAACCTGCAAGCTACCTTGTACTGCGCCAGTAAGGTCATGTTCCCACCTCACTGCTCCAGCACAGAAAACTTACACAGTTATGTGCAAAGCAGCACAAGCATATCAGTCAGCACAATAAAGTCAGTTACAACTCCAAGTAGGTTAATTACAAAATATCCTCACCTATAAACAGGCAGCTCAACTTTGACAAATATTCTCATTAAAGCCAGGACTCTTTGCCCAAATGAAGATGGCAGCCTATTCCAGTAATAAAGACTGATAAAAGAACATGCTTTAGTTTTTCCTGAAGATGCCATCATGCTCCACTTTTAAAGGCAAATTCCTTGGTTTCTGACATTGAAATAAATATATACACTACAGATCAGGCAGCATTGTTGCTTAAATTTTGAATAGTCACAGAATCCTCAAAAAGCATCTGTCTGCCCTCAGGAATTTAGGACCTCAGATTTACATTTGACTCTCATTATCAAGGACGCCTGCTCATTTTCATAATAATAACAATAATAATAACAAAACCAATAAATTAATAAAAAATAGTCTTTTAAGGGTAACACATTGGGGTAAAGCTTGATGGATTTTGGTTCCATATACAGTTCTGTTAATGGTTCTTGCATGACCTTGAAGAAACCACTTAATCTCTCAGAAAAATAGGTATTACACTTGTCTACCTCATAAAGAGATGCTGAGGACAACATTTA
The DNA here is from genome assembly GCA_033558185.1 of Dromococcyx pavoninus. Lineage (NCBI taxonomy): Eukaryota > Metazoa > Chordata > Aves > Cuculiformes > Neomorphidae > Dromococcyx > Dromococcyx pavoninus. The sequence goes on along the minus strand of JAUMJL010000020.1, from coordinate 1,580,587 downwards.
AGAGACACTAAATAGGGATTATAAGAAATGGGGTTTATGAGAACCTAACAATAGTTTGCAATTGTTAATTGGCAGGTACCATCAAATTTAGTGTCCCACAGAACTGCAGCTCCCCCACAAGATCTGTGAACTTTCTCCTAAGAGTGCTCTGATAATTGGCCAGCTAATGCTGGCATGTCAAGTATTGCTATTTGAGTCAATGTTCACTGGAGTGAATAGTGTTTCAGCCCCTCTTGTTCTGCAGTACTGGCTGACGGAACCGCATCAACTCAGATACAAAATATTTAAACCGCATACTTGAGCCAGACAATAGCTTCTCTTCCCTCAATTCTCTCCACTCCATAAGAGAGCAGTGCAACAGCATAAAACTACAGCCACCAAAATGTACAGCCAGATGCTAACACTACAAGAGCCTGACTACAAACTTTCATTTCTTTCTCAGCTTAAACAGGACAGGGGCAAGCGTGAAAGGGCACAAAGAAGAAACTTTGTGAACGGAACACTTCCTTTGTGTAACCATCCTCCAATACCAACAAACGTGAAAATGCTTCACCACCGTGAGAAGACTAACAATGAAATATCCTTCTGGTAACTGCCAGCAAATTTGATTCAAACCACGCCAAGCTTGTTGAAATAATTGGCAAGTCGGCCACCAGAAGCTGGAAAGTGCTTAGAAGACGCTTAGAGTTGAATGTGGTGGCCATGAAGACTTGCAGGAAATACTTTTCAAAATCATAATTTTAAGAATACCATTCCTTAGAATGTTAAAAAACAAAGCCAAATTCAGTCATAATTCAGCTTAAAAAGATAGAAATACGCAATTAAATATAGATACAAAACTCTAGAATTATTCTGTGATGAGCCACTATAGACTGAGACTGACTGCAACCCAGATTAGACTGTCTCAAAATTTTTTGAAGTTCAGAAATGAACCAATGTACACAAATATATACATATAGACAGAAATACACCTCCTATATTTGAAAGAATGGTTAGACACAGAATAGAGATTACTTGTACATGCAATTTCGAGTTTTCTAGTCTGCAAGCTGTGCAACCAGTTTATGGGGGTATCCAACTTATGGGGAGCAAAGCATTGGTAGGAGTGCATCTTACAGAACTGTGAATGCTGACATAGTCAGGGTTTTTTGGTCATTTAGAGGAATTTAAAAGAGGTTTATTGTTCACTCTGAGGAAAACATCCTTATCACTTTTACTTATATAACATTTTTCCTTCATTGGGAAACCAAGTTTCCATTTCAGTATGATCTGCTCTCTGAAACAGTACAAATATAGTAAAGTGTTTTACATAAAGCTGAGGCCAAGACATGTTACCTAAAGCTTACAGAAACCCCTGTGGCTGAATGAAAGAAGTTTATGCTTCATACCTTATTGAATACAACCTCCTCATTCCCATGGTGCCTGAAAAGAAGCCTATTCTCTGCAAGGTCTAAATGTTTCTGTGAATCATCTTTGGCCACAGGCAAAAATCTTTATTCGAGTTGCGTTGTCACATAAATAGGATACAGTAGCAATCCTAACTTTGCGTCCAGTTGTGCAAAAATATGTTCATATAATTTCTGCTATGAATTGATCTTTGTATTCGGTTCTATCCCTCTCCCTACCTCATCCCCTAAAAGAGGTTTCAGAGGGAACCCTCCAAAATTAGGGGGCTGGCAGTGACTTTACAGGCACAGGTTCAGTGGAAAAATATGGAAATAGGTATTGCCAAGAGGACTATTCTTTCCACATCACCCATCATCTCCTAAACTTTAGGTCAATCTCTGAGTAAGATTCTGCTTCAAGGTTAAGGTTAGCACAGTTACGGTAGTCACACCACAATTCTTTCACCTCTTAAACAGCAAAGCTGTAGCAGCCAAACTGTTCCAAAGGAGGAAGTCAGAGCAGAAGGGGGGAGGTGTGGTGGAATATATCCCGGGGAACGGACAACCAGATTGGAGCCTGCTTAAGAAGGCTCTAGTAAAGGAAGAAAGTTAATCTTCTCAATCAGGAAGCCTGCTTCTTATCAGTAGCCTAAGAAGAGCCATACCTGCTGTTTGTCTGTTACTCCCCAACACTTTGGTGAGTCTTTCCCACTTCCTTCTGCACAACCACCAGTTCTCAGAGACAGAAAACAGAGCAGTATAGGGAAGTGTATATCAGAAGAGGAAGTAGTAAAAATATGGGTGAAATTAATGCTGAAGGCTACACACAAATCTAGATTTAGTCATTACCTACATAAGCTACCTTTGTATAGGAAAGGGAAAATGCTGAAATGCTGCCTCCTTCGGCAAATAACGTGAAAAACAGGAGCTCTTAAGTGTGACTACATTCTTTGCCCCCCCAGGGACCAGCAATTCAAATGACTATACTACAAAAGTAATAACTTTTAAGCAGGTAAAACCTGCAAACATGAAATCAAAAATATCTTCACTAACACTACCCAAACATTGTTAGGAATTAACATCTAGTAATCTCCTATTATTAACTTTGAGATATGCTAGTCTTCATCAGTGAAGAGTAGCTAGGTAAGAGGTTTCCTTTCACTGTCCTGATTAGAGAATCCACTTTTAAATCTTAGATTGATTGCTGGAAGTTAATGGAAATGAGCGAAGATACTCCAAATCCATTCTACTACCAAATTTCTCTTTTTCTTGGGTTGTAATAAATCCAGCATACCTGGGAACTGCTCTCCACCAGCAACTTAACCCTCTTTCTCCTCTCCCCCTCTTTCATTGGCTATTAGTAACTTTAAAAATTCATTCATATATAGATCACTATGTGTAAGGCAAGGGAAATATAAAATTATGCTTGGCAGGAAATTGTTACAACTGCACTCTTGCAAGCAGTTTAACACAAGTTTTTTTACTTGAGAAAGATGGAAGTCAGCTTTGCACAGTTTCCTGAAAAGCACAAAAATATTAAACTGTCACTGTTGAACAGACAGAAGAAAGTACAACTTATCTCAAATGCAAAACAACAGTAAGTCTCAGAAGAACAGTAAAATGCTATAATTACTTCGCATCCCTTTTTGCCTCTTGTCTGAAACAACCAGAAGTCAACAAAGTAAAGATTAATAAAGGAATCTTTGAATTTAATAAGGAAATGCAAGCTCCTCAATGAAGCAATAGAAACATCTCTTCTACAGATTGGACACATCATTTACATGTCAGTATCTTCCCTCATTTGTTTCCCCTCTCCATTTAATAATTTTAAGACAAATTTCCCATAAGTCAAGCAGAATTTATTTACCTCCCCAAACTTTTACTCAGGATTTAATAGCAAGAAGTAGTGCACAGGTAAGCAGGATTGTGGTAAAGCCTGCACAGCACTGTGTTAAGGGGTTGCCAACTAAGGAAATTTAAACTTTTCGCCCATTCGAATGATATAATTAATTCTCATGCCCACAGATACACATTCCCTTCAACATGTTCCATCTGTTCACGTTCAGGACTAAATATAGATTTGCATCCTTGATGGTCCTGACTTCAGAGCCCACCTACAAAACCCATCATTCTGTCTACATAGGAATCCCTCTTGCACATACTATTCTGTCACTCTCTAACAGATTTGCATTGTCAGATTCTCTTATTCCCCTCTCCTAAACTGTAAACAGACAGAACTCTTCCTGGACCACAGACCAACACCGTTCCCAGGGCTGAGGGAAGAATGTGCAGGCACTGAAATGATAAACATGTGATAAACTTTCAACAGCCAGTAAAACCTCTGGGTCTGATAATGTGTTTGGGTTTTTTTTCCAGACAATAAATGCTTAGTAAACCTGTTTGTTAGTTTGGATGCAATCTCTAAACAATAGTTCAACATCTAGTAATAATTTGGTAAAGAGGATCACAGGGATTAGATCAGTGAAATAAATTTCAGGCTTCACAGCTAACAAAATATCTTTCTTCAAGATCAAAATACTTAAAGAAAGTGAGTAAAACAGAACTTGGAACACCTGAAAATGTCACTATCCAGTACCCCATGCTAATAATGTAACTTCAAATTAAAATCTTTCATGAGCAAGCAGTTTTTCAACACAAATCAGAACTCCGTTAGTTGGTTCCACAGTCATGAAGTATGTACAGCTACTAAGCTCCATACAGACCCAAACTAGTGTATTCTCTGGAAAGGGTGTTTTTCTTCATTGTGATGGTTGTATTTGTTAACCAGTGTCACTGGGCTGATGCTCTGTTCATGAAATTCAGTTTCTATACTCACAGATATGTTCCTATGAGACATTAATTCTTCCCCATGTTTTGCTTTCCTTATTGGTCTCCTGCTACATCCAATACACACAAGAGCAACTAATACTTTTTTTAATAGGGAATGTTAATAAATGTGATTCTAACAAATATGTTCACATATGAAGTAACTTTTCAAATAAACTTGAGGTAGACTCTCTAGTTTGTGTCTAGTATCTGACACAAACGCAGAGCACAGTTCACACCAAATAAAAAGGGAACTCAGCTGGAAGACAGGAGCATTGTATCCATTGCAACATTTTTCAGATACACTGCCTCCTAATTTCATATAAAATATAGGATGTGCAAAGGGATTAGATAAGGCAGAAATGGAGCAGAAAAGTCTCCAAGCATGAAAAAATGTCTTATAGGAAGAAGTTTCCTCAAAATCATACATTCTGCCGGCCTACAGTACTTGGTTGCAGAACTGCAGTACTGATCAACAACCTGAAATAGATTGTTAATGTCTAAGCTGATTATAATTTGTTAGCATATAAAGGTGCATTTTAAAACATGTTTCTGCCTAAGACTACCTGTAATACACAGATTCTTATAATATATTTAACATAAACATGTATAAATAGAGCATGTGTGCATATGGACAGAATGTGTTTTCTCCAGAAAGAAAAGTTTCAGGTGTTGAGATAATTTACGTCCTTCAAAACTGTTCTGGAAATTACCATTTACACAATGCTATGCTTAAATCACACCTTCCCCTCTCCCCCCGTGCCCCACCCCATACATTTCCATAATCAGACCACATCATCAAAGCTATTGAATATTCATAACACTCCATTCAGATCTATTGAAGTTACAAATTAATTGACTGGAAGAGCTGAGAAAAATAAACAAAAATCTAGAAAGACAACCATAATCATCAGAGAGCCTATTCAGCATGAAAAAGCACTAGGCATTACAAGGACAGTATCCTACAGAATTGTCAAAACTGTCAATTTAATGGTCTCTTACTAGTATTTATTGAATGAATACCATGTAGGTTACAGGCTTCTCACAGTTCATACCTCCTTTTCCCATTCAAACTCATTTATGAATAGACAAGGAGCTTCATAATAGCCTGAAGATCTGTTATGCTTTATAAGACAGCAAGTCTTACACATGAGACCCTTCCAAGGTGTCAGGAAAGTTTTAGTTTTCTTTACAACACTTTTAGCAAACATTCAACACATAGACCAGTACTTTTAGATGACTAAGTGGAACACTGCCTATCTTATCTCAACACGACCATTACCAGCCACAGCCTTATCTAATGGTAAAATGTGTGTGGGAATTTTGCCAGCAGCTGTGCAGCTATCAGCTACCCAAAGGTACAACCTTTTTATATTTACATGTGGGAGAATCTATTCAGACACAAGCATGCTATAGTACTTTTCTGTGTTTGAAGAGTAAGGGATCTGTAATTACATTGCCAGGAACATAAGTAATATTTGTTTAGAGGATTAGTCAGCAGAGATGGATTGTTCAAAGGATGTTAAGAAAAATATCAAAATATATAAGAAATAACAAAGTTTATCTAAATTTAATTTAGATCAACTTAAAGAGAAGGAAGAATAATTTTTTGGCAGATTTCGTAATCAGTCAGGAAAAAAAAAAGAAATGGTAGTTTAAAAAATGTGTCTGGCCCTATACTCAACACAATTCAGCACTCCTAGCTTTTCACAGAAGCAGCCAGTCTTTCTCTACAGCAAAGTGCCTGCACATAGCTCCACAATGCAACAGCATCATTCCTGCATGAATGTTTGCGTTTACAGCACCATTCTGAGGAGATTGTTGGAAAATACCAGAAACAAACTAGCCAAATAAATGACATTGGTATGCAAGAAATATGACTAATCAGATATGACAAACAGGCACAAAACAGGGAGGGTTTTCACATGCAGCATTGACCAAAAGTGCATTACCACTCCAGAGGACAAAATCCCTCAGCTCAGATTTTCATAAGCTTTTTCTATTTGCAGATTTTGTTCTTCCCAAGTAAAAGAAAGACTCCTTATGGATAATTTTCACATGCCAAAATCACTTTCCAAAATACATGAGTTGTTGAAGACTCATGTTTTGAGCATTTCATTTTCATTATGCAAAGTCAGCTAAACAAAACAATCAGTCTAAATCAATCCATTAATCTATGTTCAACTGTTTGGATGGACAGGAACAGGACAGACTAAAAGACAATGGGGAGGGGGGAATATTTAAGTAGCATTCCTTTGAGATATAAAAATCAAAACACGTTCACCTTAGCAGAAAGCCAAGTCATAATATTCAGCAGCTGGGTTTAGAGTTCAGCATTTTAGTTCTTTTAAAAATCAGCACCATCTACTTTCTCTTATTATTAAATAGATATGAAGATTTTTTTTTTAGATATATCTATGACTGAGGCTCCTCAGTCAGAAGTAAATATTGAACTGCCTTCACAATTACAGGAGAAAGAATTCAGGGTCACATTAGTTTATCTATTGCCCCCTGAACAAGTTATCATAATTATTCTACGTAGTAAAAGTTAATCACATTAATGAACATAGAATTATTTTAGACATATTTCTTCACTCTTTATATGTTGCTTTATAATATCTACACTGCAATGAAAGTCTCTGAAACATTAAAATCAAAGATACTAATGAACTATTACTTGAGTGTAATAGAAGACAAGCAAATACTACCTGGAGGGGCCCTAAGGCATGTTCTGTACCCTACCATTTTTACTCTTTCCTTCGTGGATTTTTTCAATAAAGATCATGCACACTACAGCTGTCATTTCCGATAGCACTTGCCTTACTTAGCATACTTTACACTCCCATTCAGAAACTAAAATAAGTCAGTCTTAACTATGCACTATATCCAATATAATGACGAGGTTCACAAGCAGCAAAGAGGCAATCTTTTCAATATGTGAACTGCAAAGGATATTTCCTGGGTTTCTGCTCCTTTCCTTTTCTTTCTGTATTACAGTTTTCTGACAAACCTCAATTACAGTGACAACATCTTTCTAGATAAAAATATCTTTCCCAGGGGTCAATGACATTTTGCTGCAAAAAGGATGGTTACACCAAGTGGGAGTTGCCCAGTTCTCCTATTATATCTAATCCTAAAAACTGCATCATCACTGCAGTTCCACTGCAGGACTAGTCAAGATCAAAAATCTAGGGATTACACTCTCTGTTAAACTGTCATCCTTACCATACTTCTCCAGTACCACGAAACTGCTAATTTTCCCCACAGTGTGATGGTCCTTGAAGTAACCAAAGCACTGTGATGGGTTTTTTTGCATAGTTAATATAGCTGCCTTCTGAATGTATGGCATGCACCCAGACTTGTGCATACTATAAACACATAGAAGTCAACAGAAGGTTGGGAAGTCTGTTGAAGAAGCTTAGCTTACAGCTGAGGCCAAAGCAGCTAAAGCTTTTCTTCCTTATTAACAGTGACAGGTATAGCTTAAGTTAGACTGTTGTCAAGCTAGCAAGCATATGATAAAGATAAGACACTAAGTAACATTCTGTTCTGCACATTCTAGATGCAAATCATGAGTAAGAAAGTGTTCATATTGCCAAGAAATTTATTTACTGAAAGCAGAAAGTCTCTATGTAAATAGAACCATATTCAAGCAACAGCAAAAACGTAGTGCATATTTGTTTTATTTTACTGCCTGCAAAATCTGTTTGGGTTTAAAGCATATCTCACTACAAATAAAATTCAAACTTGAAGCTTCAAACTATATTGTCTCTAATAAATTGAGAGCATCATAGCTATACTGTAGTTTTATCCTCTTCCTACCCAACCAACATGCTGCAAATGCACAGTACCTTTGTCTTGCCCACCGATTTCTGAGTCAGTTCTGTTCGATTTTAAGTTGAAGAGGTGAAGACTGCACAGCACCAGTAGCCAAGTCACTAGTTATGTTTTTACTGAGACTTTCCAAACTACAACATCTAGTACTGTTGGCATGTTCTCTTTTTCATCAGCAAGGAGGGATTTCTGAGCAATATTAGTGACATCATCTGTTAAACAAAAGAAAAGAGATTTAATCAAAATCAGATTTAACAGCTCTAATGGCAGCAATGCAATGAAAAGAATATTTACATATGGTAACAAAATGCAGCAGAATAACATCATACAAAATTACATGTGTGGCATCTTCTTTCTATTAAGAACACATATGCATAGTCTAATTCATGATCATCTTTGCTAAACGGTCCTCAATGAAAGCCGGATGAAAGCTGCTAAGCTATTTGACAATTAGACCAGCTCAATCCAGACTGTTAACTCAGAGTAGCAAACATTAAATTTGTATCTCATTTCAACATGTGTTACTTGGTTTGGGGCTACAGGCTTAAAATGTCATGGTGGCCACCTATAGTTTGTCACGTACAGACTGACTATTGCCATGGATCTTTATAAATACCAAATATGTACCAATATAAGGAAGTCACCATGTGTCCTACTGAAAGCAGAACAAGACAATTTCAGAAAACCTGAATTCTATTCTTCTGTCTCTGTGTAACTCTCCTGTACAGCAAAGGTAATGATGACAATTTCCTGTCTGAAAAAAAAAAAACAATCAAAAGAGATGTACAAAGCCTTGATATTGTTGTGCTTCATATTTCTTGGTAATATTTCAACATATTTTGATCACAATATGATACAACAGAAGCATTTCAATTTTTGTTGATATGCACAACATGTTAGTTTGGCTTGATATTTTCCAAGCACAGAAAAAATCTATTTACAGAAATCAAATTATCTTTATGGAGATATCTTTATGGAAAATAGCACACTGAAAGCTAAATGACTAGAAGAAAGTCAAATTCCTTAATCAGTACCATCTACCTCAGGTTGCCTAGAGTCTCTAAACACCTATGACACCTTTATCCACTCCATAGAGTACAGTAAAGAGAGCGGTCTCCTCAGCAATAAATCTTCTCATAAATCTTCTCCCTTTGTCTTAAAGTCTAAGTCAGTGACTGAGCAAAAGCAATTCACAGAATTCAAACATATTTCAGCAATGTCTAGTGTAGACATGGCCATACTGGGACACTGAGACCCGATGGATGTATCTATTGCCAGTTCAAGTCTTTACAAAAAGCTGTACTTCACAAAAAGTGCATCAGGCTTGCATCCAACGGTACCAGTCCCAAAAACATAATTCCTAAATTATTTCCTTCGCTGGAAAATACTGTGTTTATTTCCAAGTGTTTTAAGGTTACCAAGTTGATTCTGTAGTTAGTGGCTGAAAAAACTAAATCCTTGGGGAAAAATTTACCAGCTTATTTGTTCAAGACAGACAGTATTTAATGGAAAAAGAAAAAAAATCTGTATACTTATTTCCTTAGGGCCAAATTGACTGCTACGAGAGAATAATTTTGAAGAGGATGAAAGTATAGCTAGGGCTAGATCACGGCAGGAGATCAAAGTGCTGAAACAGCTTAGTCAGCATCTTTAAGTAGTGCAGAAGGTTGGAAAAGAGGAATTCAATTTATATAGCAACAAACCTCCTCAGGGACAGAGGGAGGCCAAGAGTCTATTTTTTATGACGACAGATACATCTGACTTCATATTTTCATCATTCTTTCTGAGTAGTCCTGCTCGTAAATATTCCAATATATTTATTCCACATGAAACAACAATTTATCGGTTTCTTTTGGCCTTCAGGAAGCACCATGAATCCATTTGAATAAAAGGGAAAGAAAAGGTTTTCCCAAGTCTACATGTGAATGTAGAAACACCTAAGAGACAACAAGAATTGGTATGTCAAAGTAATGACAGCAGTCAGGCCAGTATGATGACAACCAAAGGAACAATGCCCACAAGACTTAAAGGAAAAAATAAAAAGCCCACAACTTCAGACTGACAAGTTATCAAGGTCATTCATACATTTAAAAAATGTACTTCAGTTTTAGCAGATCTGTTCATTCCAAAATACCAATTCTTCTAAAGGAGAAATTTTTATATTCTAGAAAATTCATTGTTAAGATTAACAGTGATATTTAAATTCTCCAGTAAATTTGTAAATGAAAAGTACCTTGATATTTTTGACCAGGTATATTCCTTACACGAAGAGAACAACGCTTACAAAAGTTTTGAGAGAAGGATGAAATACAGATCTAGAATCTGCAACTTCAAGTTGCAGTAATGACAGCATATATACTAAAAATAGTAAAGTAATGCGACAGTATCTACTTTTAAAAGTGGATGTTTCAGTGGCTTTGCATACCAATGAGATTACAAAAGAAGACTAATTGGCAATAAGTCTTGCAGAAACTATGGCAAATTTGAAACATTTAATTAGAAGTCACTAGAAGTTATTAGAGTGGTATTCACAATGAATTACCAGCAACCACTAGAAACCTACAACCCAATAATCCTTCAGTAATCTTCCTATGGCTTCAAAAAGATATGTTAATACAAAAATAACTTAAAATAATTGGGTACTTAATTTCTCATTTCCAGTAACTGCTAAGCTAAATCTACTTCTAATGGTGGAGAGGAAGGATAAAGATGGGAAGCTGTTGCTGTGGAAATATATCTGTTAATCTACAAGCAAAACCGAGCATAAACCACACTTGTTCAAACTCATTCAGAACTCAACATTTATCACGCACACCAAAAAGTCCTCAAAGAAGCAAAACTATTCTAGAAATAACTTGATAGATGAGCTAATGTTTGATAAATGACCGATTTCACTCAATTTAATGAAGTCACCGATATATCCATATTCCGCAGTTATGCCGGTACATGCTAAACAAGGAAAATTAATTCATTTATGTTATTTATTTTATAATGGCTCTCTAGACAAAAGTTCAGTATTATAAAAACAAAGCTGACATTATAAGCAGCAAGTTCTTGCCTACAAATATTTCTTCAGTGACCACCAGGAATATTGATGGAAACATTCTTGATCTGGTTTAAGCTGTTATTTTCATTGCAAAATATGCCTTTGGTGAATGAAACACAGGATTTTTATTTGAATACTAGAAACAATGACAGATATAAAAGCAGTCACTCACTTTCTACCTCCTCTCTATTATAGCTTCTTGCTTTGGCATCCCCGTAACAAGTCACTGCTTGGAATTCATTTAAACTTCTGTCAGCAATGGTAGACTCCCAAAAATAGGTCAATAATTGAAGTTTGTTTCTGTGTTGTTCTATATTGCCTTACCATAGATTACTATGCCACAATTCCCAGATGGAGAGCCTAGAAATGACTGATAGGCAGTGCACCATGCAACAGTGCTTCCATAGGAATTGATATCATTCCTGGCACCTTTTGTTTTAATTGGACTGTCAATGCAAAGAAAAAAATCTTCTTATTTTTTCCTCTTTTTTCTAAATTAGGAAGCAATAGGAATTCTTGAGCAGATATTTCAGAAGAATCTGAGTGTGACTTGCTTGTACTGTTAATTTAACATCATAAAATACACTTGGAAAATAAGTTAATTACAGTATTTACCAGATTTTATGTGACAAACATGGTGTACAACCTGCAGGACACAGTTGCTTTTGTGTGCAAAAGTAGGCAAATCTATATTCTCTATGTTACTTAGTGCTAATGTGTAATAAAGATGTACAAAAACTTTCTTGGTAATTAAGATTACTGGGAAGTAGTAATCTGATGCGGGAGAGTTATCCACGTGAAATTATCTCCTTAAAGGCTACTGATAATTAACTAATAAAGATATCAAGGAAATTCTGTATTCCCTCCTGTATTTATCCCTTGAATGGGGTAAAAATTAAGGGAAATGTTGTGCCATTGCTCTCTATTGGCAGTAGTTTGGTTCCACATCAGTTTCAAGCTGCTGAATGTGATTTTTTGTGTCCTGGAGTGACACAGCAATTGAAGCTATTTTGTCCTGCTTTTATACAGCTTACTCAGACATAGTGCAGAGCAATAAAGGCTTACAAAACTATTTTCCCTCCCTACACCCACACAGTGTCCTGTACTGCATTATCAAGATGACCAAGATTGCTGATCTAAGATCACCAATTAGAACGGCCTCCAAAGCAAACATAAGCTCAGTCATGGACTCCTTCCTCGTTGTTTCAGATGTTGGAGATTTTGTAGTTTTAAAGTCTGAACAAGGACTCTTTATACATCTGTCACTGTTAAGTCAATGACGTGTATTTGTATGTCCAAAGTCCTTCACACGATGGACAAGCAAAGGTTTCAGCTTCAAAAAAAGTATTCCAGTTTTTCCACAGGTGCTCTTCAGAGTCTAGTATTTACTACACTTAAGTTTAATGCAAGATTTATTACACTATTATGACCTTTTAGGTTCTCTGACACATCTTTTTTATTTACAATTTTGTCTCATCAGTTCATGCAGAAGGTAAGTATGTCTGAGATTTATTTAGCATCTATATGGGTAATGAATACAGAAACAAATGGATTCCTAAGACTGAATGACCCAAACTTCTGTTTATTATATCTTAACTCTGAAAACCCCTTATACAAATGCTAGAATTTACTTATCTAGTCTAACTGACTTTGACATCGTTAATTAAGAAGCAAGACATTTTCATATCATCATTTAGCATGAGTTTGGAAACTGCCACATGTGACTATTGGTACCAATAACAGCATTTATGAGTGTACTCATAATAAATCTGCACTGTGTCACAACAGTGGTACCTCATGGGATGTCTTTTATTTTTCAGAGGTTTTGACCAACTACTAACAAAACTTTTCTTGCAGCTCTAGGCAGTTCTTCCCTTTAAAAGCCAGATCCTTACAGGTACCAGCAATCTTAAAATACGTTGTTCAATATAAGAAAATATGAAATTATTACATTTAAAATTCCAACTAAAATGAGAGCCAAGTGCTACACTGAAGGCATCTGCCAGCTGGAAGTTGGTGTCATGTGAACAACTGAAAAGTATAAGCTTTTGCTTTACAATGTTCCCAAATCTTGTGGGATCACACAATATTTCTATCAAAGTTTTCCACTAATTTTAGACATATTCCTAGCTTTAGGGGCTACTTTTTTACAAAGCCTTGTAACTGAATAATTTTTTGGACAGTTAGTTAAAAAAACAAGTAAGAACAAGTAGCTATCTGAAATAGATCAAAGATTTGGAAAGCCAGAATATATTGTCCGAACAGGAAAAAAAATATCTCAAGAGGGGGTTGATAAGATATCAAAGACTCATAACAGAGTCCACCATAATGCTACTATCTCTTTCTAATTCTGTAAGATGTATATTCTTATGCCCAGACATGCATGCATACAAAGAGCTGTACCTCGTCAAATTAGAAGTAACATTAAGCTGGGAGTAATTTGATTTTTTAAATTTCAGCATTAGCTTTTATACTATTATTATTATTATTATTATTATTATTGCTTTTTAAAACACAGCCCTCAATAATTTTGAACCAGTGTTGCAGGATCAAGTAGCATATACTCTGTCTTTGGTTTCCTTGATTTTATAGTGGTTAACATCTCATCTATAAACTATTTGTCAACCCTCTCTGCCAGATCCCTCCTCTTTGTCCCTCCACATATAAAACCCAATCTTCCTTTTTATTAACAACACACAGTGTCTATTGTAAGGCTGATAAAGCTTGAAACAAAACAAATTATTTACATTAAATCTGCAGTTTCAGAGAGCTCATCATCCAAGAATAACTACACAGGGCACTGCTAATGCTCCTGCTTTGCAAACAATGTATGCAAGGGAAGAGGTTTACTCGAGGTCACCCTGTGAGTCAGCAACAAATCGTGAAAAGAACTCGGAGGAGACCAGTTGTATGTGCTTGGATTGCAGCTCAGCACCCAATCCTGCCTGGGAAGAAAACTTGTGCTTTCTATACCTGATGGCACAAATTAGCTCTGTTAAGGCACCAACTGAGCAGCCTCACTGATGTTAGGTTTGCAGTATGTTGCAGTAAATGCTTCAATTTTAACAGCGAAGTGACAAATACCTACATTTCTCAGAGATACAGAGCAGCTATGAAACACACAGATCCTGCATGATCAATAAAGACTTCATAATGATCATAAAAACGACACAGGTACATCTGTCTGCAAATTCTGTGCTTCTCAATGCTCTCTTCCAGATTTCAAAGACTTAACATTTAATAAATACCAGAATCCAGCTAGCATATTATTCCACTGACCCATAAAAAGGACATTTTTCTGCTCAGAGAGAGCATGTTCGAGTGATTCGCAGGAGGAGATGACAGAGGTTTCATTATTCCAAAAACCTCAGTAAGTCCAAGCAAACAAAGACAAGTGTAACAGTTTGAATCAGGCACTGTTCGATTCAAAGACATCACTGTCTTTCAGTAAAGGACTTGATACTAATTTTACGTGAAAAAAGAGCTGCTTCCAATTAAAATCATAGTAATGGGAGATGGGAGGAAAAAAATCAATCCAAATGCTCTTCAGGTTCTCGCCTTTATGGAATAATTACTCAGCTACAGAGTGACATCCCTCTCCAGCCTTTTTGTCAAGAGCACCATAAGGGAGTGCTGTAGAGATACAATAACATGTAAGCATGCTGGCTGTTAAAATTCTAGTTCTGTTATATAACAAACTGAATTCTTCAGATGTCTCTGCCACGAGGATTTCATACCTGATAGTGGCACCCTTCAAAACACATTGTACAGCATTTTACAGCTACTAATGAAAATGCATCTACCAGTCAAAAGGTATTCAGGTATCCATATATGCAAAGAGCTAGTGGAATTTCTTAAAACAGGCAAATAATATATATTAAGCACAACTTATCTACCAGAGATTTTTCATTTGATAAGACTCAATGCTATAAACCCTGTTTCAGCTACTGCTATGCACAGAAAGGGCAATGACTTTGACACTTTTGGTTCTTTTTAATTAAACAGCACCAAAGCCACATCTCTTATGCATTAAAAAAAAAGTCTAAGACTACTGGATTTCAAAACTACAAACTCAATGTAGGGAGGGGGTGGAACGTATTGGATCATATTCTCCCTCTGCACTATTTCCTCTTCTACCTTCATGTTCTACGAAGAATGAACTGTCTCTCATCGCTGACAAACACCTCATCACTTTTTTCAGTCCTCCTCATCACATTAAAATCCTTTGTGTGCCATGAGTACTAAATACTTTTTCTTCTAGAGATGTTCTAGCTGATAACTATCTAATTAAAGTCAGAACAAGTCTTAGCTCAGCACAAGATTGCTTCTTGTGGTTCAAACCTGATTAAAAGGCTGCATGCCCAAGACTTTGTCTAACACTTGCATTGACATCAGCTGGATTTAACAAAATCTACACAAGTGCCCCTGCCTGCAAGCATTGTCTTGCCATTATAAAGAGTCACTGTCCTTTCTTGAGGAGTAAACATGTACAAACAGGGATTGAAAAAAATATGTATTTTTTCATTGAGTTACAGTTTAACAGAGTTTTGTCTTCATTTTTATATCATGAAGTTCAGCTTCTAGCCTTCCTAGTAAGAGCTGAAAATACAACCTGTGAAAATCCTAAGTGTCCTAAAAATATGGCAGCTGTGGCCTTCAAGATACATTAAAGAAACTAATCTTCTCCCACTAAGTAAATAAATTAAAAGTAGAAACATACCTCTCAAATCCTGGTGCCCAAGACCGTTTTTCCTTCTTCTCATCACACATTTTTATCCTACATATATATATATAAATTTACATAAACACAGTAACACATATGCTATACATCAAAGCAGGATTAATTAAATGCTGTTCGGAAATGGTTACAGATCTGGCAGGAAAAGTTCATTTCTGGCATGACTGATATCCTGGTCTCTCAGCCCCAGACACAGTGACCCCACCAAAGCATTTCGTCGGCATTCACAAAGGTCAGGAGGAACCTGAGCTGGAACATGCAATATTCCAGTAAAACAGCCATGCGTTCTAGTGGTGACATGGAGACAGGCCAGCCTGAGGGGCACAGTGCACAGGCAGCATACCTGGAATGGGAGGGGGGGCTTCCCAGGTTTGTTACCCTTCCTTTGGCATTTCAGAGATCAACTAACATTAATACGTATATGGAAAATATCCACCATTCAGGAATGTGAATTTGGGGACCAGGTACACATACAAACTTGCTTCAAACATTTCTGCAAATGAGTTCCTCACAGCTCTCATCATCATGACATATGCTGAGCTTAAAATTCTTGCTGGCCTGTCACCAGCAACATAGCTCAGCTTATTTTACTTTGCCAGTTCATAAAGTTCAAGCTCAGCAGCCTTAACTGCAGCTCAGTGCTGTTCTCTCCTTTCCACACCTGTGTAGAGTGAACCATCCCCTTTCTTTAGACACACCTTTTATTTTTTTAAATGTCCTGCTGCCCTACTGATTTTGCAAAAAACAAGTTCTAGAAGAAGTGTAACCTTACTTTAAATTTGTTTCCTCTCTTAACATGTTAATTTTAAAATTAATATTCTTCTAATACTGTATCAGGAAGTATCAAGTAAAATTCATTGCAATACCAAATATATTGCATCAAATACTTTTATTCACAATGCAGTTAAGATGGTTTATCTCAAATAAAATTATATGCAATAGTAACTATGACCTAATGTGTTTTCCTGACAGAGCTAAAAGTATTAATTTATTTTGCACTTTCTTTATATCACCGTTAATTCAAAGCATCAATAATGAGTTATTTGAAAAAAAAAAAGGTGCATTGCATAACTATATCTTGAATTCTAAACAGAAATGTTCTGAGAAATTATTTGTCTCGTGTCAGGTTGGTTTTTTTGGTTTTTTTTTCTTTTGGTTATGCCATGTTTGACAAATCATTTGGCTTTATACCAACTTTTTAAACTGTGTATTTATATAAACACCCCCCAGTAAATAAAGTTTCAAATGAAATAAACTGCTGCTTGAGTCAGCAAAGATATACTAGAAAAAGAGAACTAACATATGCATGCTACTGCATCAAAGTATCCATATTTATTAGGGGCAATGGAACAATAAAGTGAAGGAAAGCACAACCATCAGCAAAAGTGCACATGTTGCTGATAAAATATATTGAAGAAGCTGTGTAAAAAGAATGCAGCCCTTAGATATAGCTGGCTTATACTTAGTAATTTTCTACACACCAATAGCATGTATATATTTATTTAATATATATTCAAATAGATGTAAAATATACACATACACACATCCAAGATAAAATTTATTTTTACTCTAATGGGAGGTCATATGCATGATTTCTCCTAACCAGGAAAACATAACAGTGTTAATTTTGTATCACTTATAAGTCATTAAAGGGGTTAAAATGGATAGATGCATACTTTGAACTTCTATTTCTGGCACAGATTTCCTTTGTTAAAAGGTAAGCCTATAGAGGACTAATGCTGTGACATTACCATTTACGTGCTAGTGAGGGCTTTAGAGTGCTAATTACTCCATTCAGCGCCTGTCACCAAACAGGTCAGGGTGTTGGGTTTGTTCTTTTTGTTACAACACTGCCCAAAGGCTTTTAAGTAACCTGTTCACTACGTTCCATGTATCATTATAATTTAAAATTTAGCAGACATTACAACTCTTCATTTCCACATGTATTGCCTTGAGCAAACCTACACTAGACTTCTTTTGTCATCATACAGAAAACATTCACATACAAGCTTTTTAAAATCCTTGTGGGATTCTTCTCAATATTCTTTAACTATGGCAATTTATTTGCTGAAATCGTAGCAGCTGCTGTAAAACAAACAAAATTCAATTAAACTTTACACTGAAACATTGCTAAATATGAAATGTTATTGTATTTTGAATTTGAGGGGTTCCAAACTAATTAATTTTATACCACTGAACATAATAAAGGAGAAACTGGTTTTAAAATTTTAAAAAATAACTTAATTAAGGTTTGCTGGATACAATGTGTGTGACTTAGCCACCTAATTGTCACCAATTTTTAAATACCAAGCCAAGCAGTAACATTTGGGGAGAAAACAAAATTTGATAACTGATATTTTTTGATATTACACTCTGAAGGTAACTGAAAGTTAAGTCATCACTTTAACCTATGAGATCCTCTAGCTGGTGTACTGCAATAGGATAAATTATCCCTTCCCCTTTGGCTTTGATGTTTATATATATAAGCAAGCCATCAGCATGTTTGTAGAGGGAGAAGAACATGATTTACACAGATGAAACTCGATTCTCCTATGCATACACAACTTGTTTACTCCAAGCTCCATGAAAATTTGTAATTATATTTAGAAATTTTAGTGCAATCTGCTCGAATTACAAAGGCTGAAGGCATGGAAAATACAGAATTCCAGTTAAACAGCTCTTTGGAAATGTAACCTGAAGAATATCTCCAATCATTCTTGTTTAGAAGCAGACTTATTAAAAAAATTAACAAAACTGTTGACTAACTTTCAGAACTGACGTTCTGATTTAAAAGCAGCACCACATATTTCTAAGATAGAAATAGAAAATGAATCAATAATCTGAATACATTGATCAACAGGAATCCAGGTAAAGAGTTGATACATAATATTTTATTCTTATATAGCACTACAAATATATTTATGCAACATACGACATCCACAGTCTTTTTTTTAAAAAATAATTTATGGTCTCTAAAACGAGTCCAGGATTAAAGCATGAATGAATCATTTTGTTTTGACAAAAACAGATAAAAGCAGATACAAGCACTTTTATTCAACTCAGATCTTGTCTAAACTACAAAGGCAGGATAACAAGTTAAAAAAACATTTGTCCTCTGACCTGCCTCCTGATAATTACCATTCTAAATTTATTGGATTTTAGCCTAATTAAGAAACTTAATTAAAGTCCAATCTACACTACAAGTGATAACTGTATTAGGCATAGCAGCTTGCTGGCTTTATTGGATCATTAGCGCCTCTCAGTGAATGGCAAGAGCAGGACACCTCTCTTGGGCAAACACACTTCTGAGCTCAGCTGTGCAGCCAAGGGAGCCATCCAGCTAAGAGAGCTCAATGCCCTTTGCCTAACCCAGAAATCACAACCCATTAAGAGCATCACACCGATTAACAGCATTTCTTAGAGGATTCAGGTAGCTATAAACCAACAAAACCATGTCGTAAAGCCACGTAAACATGCTTTTCAATAAGGCATAACAACAGCTTTCACATTTCTTAGCTAATTATCAGTAGGGCATAAGACACCAGAGAGGAATTCCCTTTAAAGAAAGGTGAAATAAAAACATGCATCTGTTTACCTGAACTTAAGTAAAGCCTTTGAGAATATTTCACACAGCATTCTCCTGGAGATTGACTGCTCGTTGCTTGGATGGGTCTGTTCTTTGCAGGGTTAAAAACTGGCTGGATGGTCAAGCCCAGAGAGTTGTGGTGAATGGAGCTAAATCCAGTTGGTGGCCAGTCACAAGTGGTGTTCCCCAGGGCTCAGTATCCGGGCCAATTCTGTTATCAGGGCCAATATCTTTATCAGTGCTCCCTTAGTAAATTTGCAGATTACTCCAGATGGGGCAGAAATGTTGTTCTGCTTAAAGGTAAGGAGTCTCTAGACAGGGATCTGGACAGACTGGATCACTGGGCCAAGGCCAACTGTATGGGGTTCACCAAGCCTAAGTTCTGCATCGTGCACTTCAGTCACACCAATCCCATGTGATACTCACAGGCTTAGAGAAGAGTGGCTGGAAAGCTGCCCGGCGGAAAAGGACCTGGGAGTGCTGGTCAACACTGAGCCAGCAGCATGCACAGGCGGCCAAGAACAACGGTGTCCTGGCCTGGATCAGAAATAGCGTGGCCAGCAGGACCAGGGAAGCGATCAAGTACTCGCTGCTGGTGAGGCTGCACTTCAAATATTGTATTCAGCTTTGAGTCCATCACTACAAGAAAGACATTGTTGTGCTGGAGTGTGTCCAGAGAAGAGCAACAAAGCCGGTGAAAGGTCTGGAGAACAAGTCTTGTGAAGAGCAACTGAGGGAACTGGGGATTTTTAGCTTGGAGAAGAGGAGGCTGAGGGGAGACCTTATTATACACAACTACCTGAAAGGAGGTGGTAGCAAGGTGGGTGATGGTCTCTTCTACAAGGTAACAAATGATAGTATGAGAGGAAACGGCCTCAAGTTGTGCCACAGGAAGTTTAGATTGGATATTAGGAAAAAAATTCAACAACAAAAGGCCTATTAAGCACTGGAACAGGCTGCCCAGGAAAGCAGTGGAAGTATTTCAAAGATGTGTAGATGTGGCACTTATGGACATGGTTTAGTGGTGGACTGGCAGTGTTTACAGTTGGACTCGATCTTAAAAGTATTTTCCAACCTAAATGATTCTATGATTCTATCTATATATAACAATCTATTTCACTCTAAAACCTCGTGTATCGTATGTAATAAAACACAAGACTTTTTCAATATTAAAAAAGGATGAGCTTGAAATGCCAAAACCTGGAATTATCACTAGAAATGTTTACCACATGAGCTCTAATAAGGGGCTGTTATGTTTAGAACCACAATTAACAAAAATACATATATAAGAAAATTTTGTGTAACTAGCAAGAGTATAAATAAAGCACATCAGTTATCAGCTGCAAATATTAATCAGGCCATCCAAAAGGTCCCAATTAGCACATACACAGAAACGCCTTTAGGAACTTAACACTCTTTGCAAATGTCTCAAAAAGCATACAAATGAGTGCCTGAAGTATACCACATCTGCAAAGAGACAAAATACAGCTGGTATGTTCAAGAACAAGCCTCACATGCGAGGTGATTCACTTCATTACCTTCAGCCTAGAGTACTGCATCAAATTTTGTGCAGAAATAGGCCATTTAAGGAGTCCAGCTGTAAGCCACTAGAAAAAAATCTAAAAGGCATGGCTGAAAAGAATCGGGATTGTTAACCTTGAAGAAAAGAAGATAGAGAAGTGGTAAGAATTGTCATATCTGTGACAGTTTGCTGCTAGAAAAAGAGGAATAAAATCCTACTGGGTTAACTGGGAAGCACATGATGGAGTAAGACTTAGGATAGATACTGTAAGCAGGGATCCAGTAAGACTGGCTCACCAGAGAGGCAGATAACCTAGGAAGAAGAAATTTTTCTAAGAAGTCATCTCCATCAGGCAGGCAATTAAGAATAAGTTGAACAAATATATGCCAATAGTGCTTTATCTATCCATCCTATTCTTAAGAAGGACAATAGACCAAGTCATGCCCAAATACAATTTTTTATTCCTTTACAGAGTTTTTTTGGAGGGAAGGGGGGACATGGATAGTCTCTGCATTTCATGTCAGTTCTGTAAGACTATTTCTCAAATGTCTCTCCACTAGTTTAAGGGTCACTTAAATGCCAGGCTAAGATAATTTGACTTTTTAGAGGAGTTTCAAGGCATTTTGAAAGGGCAGTGATCTGATGTTCATTGCACTTGCTGTATCAATCACCATACTTGCAGCATTTTTGGTGCATGCTTTAAACACAGCACAGTAGGGATTATCTCTTATTAAGGACAGAAATTAACCAAGGTAGCATATTCTAATTTAAACCACACATTGTCTCTTCAAAAGTTTTAAAGCCATTCAGTTATAAACTAGTCTATTAATTATCTAGTTTTGTACAAAACATCACTTAGGCTCAAATATCTACATAATAAATAAAATCTTGGTTATATAAAACAAGTAATCCAGAACATATTCATTGAATTCAGAGTGTTAAGAATCCCTCAAATACATACAACCCAACTGAATAAAATTCCCTACTTTTCCATGGGCTGTTTTAAATAATTGCTGATTAAAACCTCATATTCATCAAGAATGTACATAGAAAATGAAAGATATCTCAGTTCTATAGAACTAAATTTTAAGTAAGAATTTATATTTATTCCCTGAAGTGATCAAATGATGAGGAAAATCCACTACTGTTTCCTACACAAAAGCACATACAAGGACATTTTATTAACATGTAAATGACAGAACTCCAGGACAAATCAAGGGCTACTTATTTATAGTTTAATCAGCTGCAAATCAAGATGCAAACAGCATGGGCAGAGCAATAGCACCAAGGACTTGTTAAGTCAGTACATTCTGAAAAGAGTTGTACGTGACATATAAAACACAAAACAGATGCAAATAGATGTGCTAACGGATCCTGGCACATTTTTAAGGAACTACTGAGCAAGTGTTACCAGTTTGGGGGGTGCCCTTTTTCCCCCCTTTCACATTTTTTAATGCTAGTTTTTCTGGTAGCACACCTTGCTCTGACAAAAGACACCAGCAGGCGCTAGGATTACTGCATGCATTTTTCTTTTCCAGAATCACTCTGGGAAGACTGAGCCTTCTGAATATGATGGGTAATCAACTCAAAATTTATATCTGGTGTCAAGCATATTGGTGTTGAATATCTGCAGTGGGAAGCTACTAAATGAAACTAACATGTTGACAACACTGACTCTAACAAATGCACTTTTTCTTCTCAAGCCACTGTTCTTCATATAATTTTCCATTTAAAAAATGCAGTTATTCCACTGAATTTAACAATGCAGTGAACATTATGTCAATGTTGTTAGCATGTTTTTTTTGTTTGGATACCACTAGTCCTGCCACGCCAAGACATCTGCTGTGGGCAAATCAAGAACATCATTCCTGAGGTAAATGCTGAGTTCCAAGACTCCTCTATTGTCTCTATCTAAATGAATCAGATCTTAGTTAAGTGAGTATTTCAGTGTGAGGGTCTTAGGTAGGAAGGAAGAAGGAAGAGTCTCAAGTTTGCTATTGCAGGACCAGCTTAACAGTTAAAAACTGGTATGATACTTGGATAGCACCGTGCAGCATTTTTGGAGAGAATTCCTGGTAATCCATGCGACAGGACAGCAGGGCAGCATGACTTGACAAGGACCTCTGGAGGTCTCTAGGTCAACCTCCTGCTCAGAGGTGCAGCTCTGCGGTCTGACCAGATTGCTGAGCAATCGGACAAACAAGACATACACACAGAGACACACAATGTGTTCTAATTTAACCAGAATTTCTTTGAAAAAGGCAAACATACATTGGCTGAAGAAAAAGCACAAATGCTGCATTTGCTCATTTAACTGCAAACTTATACAGTCCTGTTACAGCAGCTTTGATATAGTAAAACATAGAGCACAAATGCCTATTCAACACAAAGGAGTTAAGAATTCTCAAGACTTCACAAAACCAGATCCTTCAGTGCCCACAACTGACCTCACCTGGTGATATCCAGCACATTTCTTTGACAGATTTGTTTTTATAAAATGCATTTTAAAAGTGGATTAAGGACTTTAAAATTTGTTGGTAATTTCATGTCATCCATTTTATCACGATAAAGAATGCAAATAATTTAAAGATGCCATTTTAAGATCTGGTTTTGTACTTTACCTGCTTTGTACATGATACACTGACATATTAAGACTAACATCAGCTTAGCACTTTCTATGATTCCTGTATATCATTATCTTTCACTGATATTAGAAGAAAACACTGAATTCCAAACAGCTGTTTGCACATTTTAATGACACAACTTGACTATGATGTATTAAGTCAGGTCACCATGTTGATTTCTTTAGCATCTTTCATTATGTATTGCTCTGCTTTATAGGAATATGTTACGACCACACTCCAATTGGGCATGGATAAATTGAGCTTTGTTAAGGAGGCCCATCTTGCAAAATGTTAATCAAAGAACTTATTTCTTTCTGTATTAATATAAATGAGGAAGAGAGGGAGATTTTGAGACACACTGGGGAATCAGACACTCAACTGAAAAAAAGCAGGTAATTAATTCAGTCTTTAAAGCTATCTCCCTGTTTACAAGAAACATTATACAAGTTAAGCTCCTGATCTTGTGTGCAACAAGAGTCTATCACATGCAAAAGAAACCTGAGTACTTACTACTGATATTAATGCTTTTTACTGCTCAGAGCAAAGATTTTGTTAATAAAGTGTCTGCATTTGGATATTAAAATAACAGATATGGAGTAGCCAGGCAAATACTATGTTGGCAGCACTTTGGTCTTCATTAGAGTCTCTGAACTGCAGAAACCAAAAATAAAGAAGCAAGCAAGCTCTGCTTCTTCCTTATGTGGAGGGAATAGTAGAAACCTCTATCACACCTAAAGAGTGAGAAAACTTTTATCACCCCACAGTCAAAAGCATTTTGCACTAACAGAAAATGTTAACAGAATAGATGCATAGAAAAACAAAACACCCACAATGGGGCATCTGCAAAATATTCCCGAATTTGCCAGACAGTCATTCATTGATAGAAATTGTGGTAGAGGCATCCAACAACCTACCAATTCCTTTATTTTCTCACTCTTGCCACTGTATTTCTAACACAAGGAAGAATAGCCTTTTAAACTATTAATCTCAAAAAATCCAAAAATCAGGCTCCTAAATCACCTGGAATATTGAATGAAATTCCAGCCATACCCCTTGAGTCATTAGGCCATGACTAGAAATGCCTCAAAGAAGTAAGATGTACCATATGCATCATGATATTCAATTGTCAGCAAATAATGGACATATAAAGAATGGTGGTGTCAAAACAGAAAGTATGACAGTCAAATGGCACATCTGGCTCTTCATACCAAATACTTAGTTAATATAGTAATCTCAAAAAAATATGCAATGAATTTTAGGAAATGATGCATAGCATTTTTTTCATAACTATAATGTCACCTGAGGCTAAAAGTTAAATTACAGTTTCCAAATTATAAGACAGAAGTTAATTTGAAAAGAGAAAGGTACATTAGACATCCTAAAAATCAGGGGTCACACATTGAAGGCTAAGGTCTGTGAAATTAAGGAAATTATCTCACATCAACTTTCACAGTAATGTTAATAAATGAAAAAAAAGACACTATAGGATCTGCAATGCCTTATCAAAAAAACCCAAAACAAACACCCCCCAAAAAAAAGGTTTTGAAGTGCTTCAGAAAGCAAAGTACATAGTCGAAAGAATTCCCTTCTTTACACTAGCCTTGTCGAACATTTAATCTGCTACAAAGACAAAAGCTAAAAAATATATAACAAGAATTAAAAAAGAAATATAAAGGTAACCTTAAAAATTTTTTCAGCTATGAACAGCTTCTAAGTATTTGCTATCTGAAAGCCATCACACAGCTAAGACCCCATAAAATTTCTCTGCATAACATAAGATGAATTGAAGTTAGGATACCATAACTAAAAAAAAATCTAGCAAGGTCTGTGTAGTATCTGAGTAGCAATCTGGTCCAAAGGTGAGCATTTAATGAACATTGAATTCTTGTGCAAAATTCTTATTCAATATAAACTTTGGTAAACTTCACAGTAGGTGGGAGAACCACTCTTCTTTCTTCTGCATGCATTTTTCTAAGTTACAGATTGACCATCTGTATTGTTTATACAATATACAATACTAGACAACAGCACAGGCTGTTGAAGAACTTGAGTATAATCATACTGGCTCAGACCAAGACTATCTAGTCTAGCACACTGTCTCTGACACTAACTGGGTACTAATCCAACAGCAGATGTCTTGGGATAAATATAAGAACAAAGCAATTGAGGGGAAAAAAGGCAAAAAATTATGGAAGAGCACCTGTGAAAGGAAAATTCAACGTAGAGTTCGTCAGCTTAGAAGAAAGGCAGTTTGGAGGAGGATATGTATATAATAAGAATATGGTTAGGAATCAACTGGTCACCCTCTCCTAGAGCAAAAATATACCAAGACCTAAATTTAGGAAAAAAACAGAAGAAAGTGGCTCTTCAAGGAAAAGGCAGCAAAGTGATGAAAATAATTGAAAGGACCTGTTGCTCTAGAAATGTGCATGGGTTAAAGGGGAGACAGGACAAGTTTCTGGGGAAAAATAATCCAGTAATGGGTGATAGATACAAAGAAATCACATTCAGCACAAGAAATCATTGAGGTGTAAACAGCTGGAGGATGGAAGAGTAAGCGGGAGGAGTCTCATATTCTTGCCCTGGACTCAGTTTACTGATTCTGAGGATACGTGATGCTGTGTTAGATAAAACACAGTATGACACAATATAACTTCTCCTTAAATATTACAAAAACATGTAAAAATGAGTCAGCTCAAGATTACAATGACATCTGTACTTAAGGTTTCTTTACTCTTTCTCTGAAACATTATGGTACTGGTCATTATGTGAGATCAAGTATGAGAATTAGGGTCCATGCCTTAGAGCCAGTATTACAACAATAGCATTCCAGTGGTTTAGCTGCTAGCATCGTGTTTTATTTAAAAAAAAACAACAAAAAACCCAAACAACAAGCCCCCCAACCCTCCCCCCAAACCAAAACCTTTATTTATGTTTTGTTTTCTGTAAATATGATTATTTTAATACCATACAAACTGTTGACTGATAGAGATTAACAGAAGACTGTATAATGATTTCCCTTTTAGAACAACTCTTACAAACATGTTTTTTACCAAGTGAAGTTTTAATGATTTCCTTTTGAATTGAGTAGCACTTGAAAAAAACTGCGCTGCTATTTTCTTTCTGCTTCCAAGAAAAATCATTATACAGGTCTTTCATTGGATGAGAATAGAGAACAAGCCTATTTCTCATTTTAAAAATTAATAATGGGCATTAAAGGGTTGTTTGGAAAAAAGGGGGATGAAATAGCTACGTAAAGACTGGTTACAATCTTCACCCTATATTATCATGTCAAGTTGTCATGTTGCAATGCAGAGGAAAAAAACACAAAAGAGAAAAGAAAAAGCAATCTGACAGTAATTTATACAGCAGCTGTCCTAAAGATGTAGGAAAAACTAATGCTGTTTGATACACCTTGGTTTTTTCACTCATATCTTCAGGGCTTTTCCTCAACATCACCGGAACTACTTAATGAAGGCTTAGGAGAATTCAAAAGCAAGGCATGGCATGATTTTTTCTCACCCAATGACATTTATCATGGGTGTTTAGATTTCTGAAAATTCCTATAGGCTTAAAAATTATATTGCTAGAGCTGTTGGGGAAAAAAAATGAAGACAGTTAGGTACCAATTCATGTGCCTCTATAATTAGAATCAGCAAAATTGCCATTGATCACATCACCTTTCTTCCAAAAATACAAGGCTTTATATAGACCGCTTTATGCTACCTCACAATAAGAACGAATTCTCCAAAGGACACTGATAAAAAATGTGTTTATAATTGCTACACTATCATCAGCACTTCTGCTTTACAAATCACTGAGATTAGTTACCTCATTTACACTTTCTTCCTCATTTCAGCTGGCACAGAATCCACTTTAGTTTGCAAGAACTATTGACTGGTGAAGATTTATTCTTTCATTTGCTTGCAGTAACAAGTACATGGAACAAAGATTTATCACATGCACATGTCCACAAACACATACACCTTAAGATACAAGACACAGCTCACACCCCACTATTACAGTAATACATAGTCAATATGGATATTCTTATTGATATTGTTGATATTAATACTACAGTAACACATGGTTGAAAAAATCTATAAATTCTTTTGCTTATTTTAAAGAGTAAGCAACAAACTAGAAGGTGTCAAAATTATACAGGAATGACACATATGTTCCAGAGCTTCCATTATTTCAGCAATGCTCCATGAAAGATATCTGTAGTTCTATATACCTGTGCCATTATCTACTGGCTGGCTGGCTAAATTCTATTTCAAATAGAATTCAAATAATACATACAGAACCCAAAAAACTGTTAAGCTAATGAAATAGAGTATCACAACTATGTAAGTTCGTGTTTTAGATGTTAATCAGACGTAGGCATTTTTAAGGAAAAAAAAGGACAAGAAAGACCTTGCAGAAATTTTTCAAGAAATTTTAGGGGATTACATTAAAGCACATTCTGCAAGGTACAATGACAATATTTGAAGTCTTCTGCTCAGATTTAGTACAAGAGCCATTAACTGACATGTTCTCTTTCCAAACATACTAAATTGATACTAATCACATCAAATCTGTATTTAAAAACTAGTCTATAGGTTCTATTACATGCATATTTGGTTTATATAAAAGCCAACTCTCCATTATCAAAAAAGGAAACACGGAAGTCTGTATTGAAGCCTCTTTTCACTGTTATCATCTACAGAATACCTGTGTCTTTCTTCTGAAGAAGGAAGCATCAGTATAGCGGCATAGATCAGCCCATATCAACCAGGCTACAGCTTCGTCAGTCCATGCCATCTATGCTAAAGTTTCAAATCAACAAGACTTAAAAGGCAAAAGGACTCACAAAGCTGAATTCATCCTTGACAATGCTGTAGTTAAAAGAAGCGCTCTTTACCTCACTGCATAGCAAGACTAAGAGGAAGTGTCCATATGTTTACAACAGGAAGAATAAAAATTAAGCAATTAGATAGTTTAGCTAATAGTAAATTGGTTTGGATTTTTTTCCCTTAAAAGGAATGCTGCAGAAAATTACGGTCTCTTCAGTCCCCCTATTTCTACTGAAATACTGAGCCCTAACAGCTTAAAGCTTCCCTACAAGAGAAATGAAGAGAGAAAAGCTTTGAAAAGTTGATGTGATTTTATATATATATACACACACACATAGATATATCCATCTTCTCTTGAAAGGTTCAACAACAACAACAAAAGCTTGTATTTTATATGAGGAATTGTCTAAGTAGAGAACTGAGGCAAAAAGATTTTAAAACCTGCCCAAGATTACACAAGGATTTTGTGAAAGAACAAACTAGGACAATCCCTTTAAATCTCATCATCAACAACTGTTACTATTTTTTTTATGAAAGCCTTACTTTTGCTTGAGGTAAGGTATGAATTCCTTAGTCGCTTCAACTTGCCTCGCTTAATACCCCATTAGATTTTTACAGTAAACACTATGTAAGAGTGTAAAGATACTTAGAATATTTTTCAGATGTCAGTGTGTTGAGTTTTTCTGTCAAAAGGTATAATGTATTTCTAACTACTTTTCATATTATGAATAAATTTATCCAATAACTGTACATTCTGTCTTTGGGACCAAAGGAAAATCCTAAGACATCCATTGAGATTAACCGTAACTCCCCCTCAAAAGTACACAAAGTTATTTTTCGCTTACAAACCATTTTAGCAAAACAACCTTAAACCCAGAGTTTGTCTTAGGCTTAGTCCATTTCATCCTCTCTAATTTGCATCAATTAATTATAAAGGTTTAATATTCTTTACAGAGCAGGATTATAGGCTACCGATTACCAAAAAAATTACTTGGATTTTCAACTCCCTGCTGGCATATCCTTAGATCATATTATATCTTTTTAAAACAGTCCAGCTACATCTTCAGTATCACCACTGATCCTTTCTAACATTTTTGCTTGCACTGTTGCTTTTTTAAAAAATTCTTATTTGTGTACAACTTGCATTAATGTTAAAAAGACCTGGAAGCAGAACAGAAATGCAGTATCTCTGCTAAGCTGCCATTTAAGTTTCAGATAAACTGATTTACAGCACTTGTATCTCCCAGTACATGAGACTCCTGAATGTGCAGTGGTGCCTCGAAGGGAATGTGGGGCTGCTGAAACAGCTAAGAAAAAGGAGCACAGCATAGAAGAGAGGGAAGACAAAGGAGTGAAGGTATCTACCTACCAGAAAGGTGGGGAAGGAGAATGTGCTCTTGGGCAATCCTGTGAGAGCAAGCATATTCACAGACAGTGTTTGCAGCTACCAGTAGTCTCCAGGAAAGTTAATGTATTAGTGTACATTCCTGATAGCATATTTAAGTTACTGGTTTCCATCCAGGTCCACAATAATATACTAAGATTTCACCCTCATATCCAGAAAAATTTACATTTTAGAAGTATTTTTAAAAGTATGGCTGATGTCTGTGTTGTCGTTGCAAATCAATTCAGCTGGCTGCAGAGAGAAATTGCAATATTCCCTACAAGGCTATAGGTAGGACATAAAATAGTCATAAAATTCCTAAGTAGCAAGGCAAGGCAATAATCTCTTCTATTTTCAAAGGAGTTTTAGGCAGAGAAATCTTCCCCTAAACGCAGGGAATATATACACTGCCTCATTTGCAAGAGTTCAAATGACTACTTCCAGTTACTGTGCAGGTGTTTGCTTGTGTAGGATGTTCTATTTAGAGAAACAGAAATGCATAACTGAAGGATAATGCAGGTCACAAGAACTCTAGAGAACAATGGAACTGATACTTTGATCACTTTGCACATCACACAGTGCAGATACAAATCATAATCCTAGCCTGTCTCTCTAAATAAGTTACTGGGTTTCTAACCACTTTTGACAACTTAATTTTGCTTCATTCAGTATAGCATTTTCTTACTTGTTATTTTCCATCCTTATAAAGATATTGTGTGAAATTATATTAGGTCTTCCCGGGGAAACAACACAAAATATATCTAAACGTTAACGAGTACAAAGGCTTTTCAAAATCTTTCTTAAAATCTGTGAAGATCTGGAGAGAATTCTCAGCTCTGGAGAAACTCTCTCCTGGTACTTACACTAACTAGCCAGAGGCTGGAAAAACAAACAGTATCTAAGGAAAAATAAGTTTTTCAAGGTGTGTAGATTAGTGGGCTTTCCTAACAACAGCAAGAAAATTCACACTACTGTTAAGATGAACTTTCACATTATTGATGAAGATTTATGGGAGAGTTAATCATTTTCAGTAGTGTTCCAGCTTTGATCTTGCCAAGTTTTTTTTCCAATTTGATTGCAAAATCAAACAGTTCATAGATTCACAGAATTGTTTAGGTTGGAAAGGACCTTTAAGATCATTGAGTCGAGCTGTAAACCTAACACTGTCAAGTCCATCATTAAACTACCTCCTCAAGCACCACATCTACATGTTTCTTAAATATGTCCAGGGATGATGACTCAACCACTTCTCTGGGAAGCCTGTTCCAATGCTTGACAACCCTGATATCTAGTTTAAATCTCCCACGTACAACGGGATAAATGGGAAGGCTTTTTAAGCTCCCTTTAACCATGAATTAATCTGATGAAATCCTCAGAAGCATCCTGGGTTATCACCACACATCCTCTGTCAAAACAGGTTAAGACTATTATGTGGGAACAGCAGTTCTCTCAGGCCAGGAGAGCCATGAGCAGTTCTGTAGTCTGATATTTCTAACGTGTCAAAATACAAGGTGCACTTCACTGACCTTAGCGTTAACCAACACCACGCCCATCCAGCCTTTCTTAACCCTCTCAAAAATCAACTGAGACCACACTGTAAAATTCTATCAATGCCTTAGTATTACAAAAACACCACACAATTTTATAGTGACTCTCTTGAAGAGCAGCATGCAAGAAGAGACACGGAGTGGGCTACTCCCACACCCTACATGTTCCTCTCCCAAAAAGCCATCAACAGTATTCCAATAGGACATAATTCATACTAATGCTTTTGAAGTGCAGGAAGAGTGAAAAATAAGTACTCCTGAGAAATACCTTAACTGTAAAAAATAAGACACTTAAATGGTAACAGGTTGTAAAAGCAGAATTACAATAGAGCATTTCTGTAAAGTGATTTTATTCTTATCGAATGCACCCTTTAAAAAGAAAAATAAATTCTTTCTAACTAGAAAGTTTCAGAGTGAAGTAAAAACCAATCATTTGCCACATAAAATCACATTTGTAATTACATAATAAGAAAACTTGACAACATGTCACGGCATCAAGTCCTGTCTTAATGACTGTCAGCGTTACACTGTTTTATTTACTTGCTGGGGTTCTGAGATACACAACACCAGAGGCTGTGATCCTTTACCAAGACACTGGAATCAGCAGACTACATGGAAGAAACAGTCATGGTGGGTTCACTGCCATTCGAGTGATCTGTCCAGCATTTGGGATAAATGTAAGGATGTAAGGACGCTACAGTTCTTTATGTGTTCATTTTGATGGGCTTGGTTTAGCCTAAGGCAAGCCAATACCAAGTCATTTTTTGCTGCAGTCGAGCACCCTCACCCACCGCTGCCACCTAGCAGACCATCTTTTTAAATCTGGTTAATACAAAACACTTCACTGGGAACAGTTAATGAATTAATGACTTAATTGATCAAGAAGCTGCCATTAAAATTTTCACTGTTCTTTGACATTATTCACGATGTCGTCTAATAATTGTGGCTCTGATATTCCAGTTGCCCACAGCATTAAAACCAGCCAGAAGTGAACCTTAGGTCATTGGTATCTCCAGTATTCAAGGAACTGTCACTTAAGCTACTCTCAGACATAATGTTTTCAACTCTGGCCATTTAGAAGGAAGGAAACAGATATGGCTCCTATAGTAAGTTTCAAGGTTATTCTGAACGTTTGAGAAGGCAGCATGCTGAACTGCTTGGAGCCGTACCATGTGTTAATGGTGAGTGTGTTACAGCACTTTAGTGATTTTGGGGTGGATTTTCAGCAGGATTTGCAGCATCACAAAATGCACAAATCAGATGACGATTGCCTAAGAGAAGTGAAATATTCAGGCTTTAGTTTGGCCCTTCCTCTGCATCTACAATAAATTCACTTTTCCTTCTCTATACAATCCTCAGCAGAAAACAGGCAATAAGCTGAATTTCTGACACTAAGTTTTCTTAAGACAGGAGTCCCCACTTATTACAGCTCAAACCCCTCTCTTGTAGTTCAATTGCCCATGCCTTTTCTTCTAAAATGAAGCAGGTGTCGGTTTTATCTTTAGGATGCAATCAGAGAGTGTGGTGTAAGAGACCTTCGCACAATTGTAATGATTGCAATGCTTGCCCAGCAAATCAGCGATTCATTCACTCCACTGAGTGCCCCAAACATTAGTCCAGAGACCGAGGTCCTTCCCTGAGGACCAATAAATCTTTAATTATTTTATACAAAGTGACCTAGTTTCAATAGGGAACCGGCATCCTACAATATTTTGTATAACGATTGCTTCTAATTTGAACCAAAGATTTCTACAGCCACAGAAAAGGACTCTACTACTTCCTCTGAATTTATTTCTGAGCAAAACAGCATGTGTTAGCATAACATACCTACTGACCTGGGTCTCCTTTGGAGACACAGATTAGGTTAAACATAGCTCAACAGTGACTGGTTTAGCAAAGAGAAATCTGTATTACCTTGGAAAAACGTAAAACCCGATCCATGGACACAAACTCAGACACTTGCAGAGTGGAAATTATTAACTATGCAGACATTTTAAGAATTGCTTAATGTCTTCAGTGACACCACCTGAGAGCACAGGGCAGGGAACAGAAGCCAGCAGTTGAACCCTTGAGATACTGAATGTAGCTTATGAGCAAAGTTTTAACACTCCATAGGAAAAAGAAATTGTTTTACTTACAAAGAGTAAAATAACTGTCTTGTAATAGTGTGTATGAGTTCAGATACTAAGTAAAATTTCTTGTGAATCAGCTTTTTGTAGACCCCTCTCTTGCTAGAAATTATCAGGAAAAACTGTGAAGCAAAGGGGTACTGTAAAAATAAGGCAGAAGTTATTCCTAAAAAGTGAATGTTTATCTTGGCATTCTTATTAGGAATTCAATATATTTTTCAACCAATGCAATTTGGCATTTATACAATAATCTCTATTAACTTTATTTCCTGAAAATAGAAGCATTCAAAGGTAAAGGACTATCAGCAATGTCTCTCCATTTTCACTTATTCAACCTTAAGCAGTTTGCAAAGTTTTATTCTTAGGCAAGCAACATTTATAGTGAGAAAGCTGAGAGCATTAGAAATCAAATACAAGCTCCATAAGGAAGGAAAACCACCTTGGTCCTCTAATGAAGCTAATAGTTCACAGTAAAAGGACATCTTAGTAAACAAAAAGCAAAATCGTATTATATAACAGTACCTGGGCTCTGCATATTAACACGTGGCTGCCTGTTCTGTCAGGAGAAGGTAAAAGAAATTAAAAAGTGAAAATGACAACTCCTTATTTAAAATCCCCAAGTGTTAACCTTCAAGATCAGCTATTTGGAAGTTACTGCACTGCCATTCCTATCATCTGTCTTGGTTAATTAAAAAAAAAAAAAAAAGCAATCATCTGCTTAGCCCAGCCCAGATCAGATCAGTATTTCCAAGCGACTGTGTCAAACACAGACTATATTGTGATGTTCATTAAAGTTGATCTACTTCACTGTCATCTTTATGTGTATACAAAGAAAAACTCTTTCACCTCATTGGATATGACTATTTCCTTATGAAAAAAGATAAAAATCAGTCTTTCCTTTGCTCTCTTCCTATCTGTAGGTCTCCCCCCCCAACTTTTTTTTAAAGTTTATTATTATTGTTATTATTAGAGCATGGTCTGTTCTCTCCCTTTCCACCTTATAATTGGATTTTAATTTATCTCATTTATTCCTAGAGTTATATAACTCCACTAAAATCAACTCTCAATTTGGGTGACAACCACATCTGAGATCGTGTGCCACACCACATCAGATGGGTGCAGCCTCATCCAGCAGTGTCCTGCTTCCAGCAGCAGCTATAGGTGCTAACTCAAAGACAGCTGAGAACAGAGGATGCATATATAATGGCATTTCTCCTGACTTCTTACTCAGAGGACTTCATGAGGCCTACGTGGAAATTTAAAAAGTAAAAGTAACACAGAAAAAAAGGGATGTAATTTTTTACAAAGTGTCATAAAAAAAGGAACCGTAGCAGAGGGAAGAAGGAATTTTGAATGATGATGGAGAAACACACTGCACTGGTGCAAATCTGTTAGTCAGTAGTTCAGCAAAAATGTGTTGGAAATTACAAAACAACGCCAGCGGGCTTGAAAGGCAACACACACAATGTTAAGCCCATTACACATTTCAGTTGCTGGTCTTTTTGTCACTCATACTTTTAGATAAACAAAAAAGTCTATGTACATGCTTCAATGTTGCTGTTCTTTACTTACTGTCTGGCCTGATAAAGTCACTGTGATCTGGGAATATTAACAAAAAGAGTATCCTGCTTGGTTTCAGATGAGGAGAAAACAAATTGCTATTTAGGCCACGATACAGTCATGGCCAGTGACCCAGTACATTTACAAATATTATATAAACTGACTTCTGAAAATATAACGGAGCAATACCTTGAGATATTTTGAGCAGCTTTCTTAGCAAAAACTTAGATGAACAGATGTACATCTGTGCTATTTAAACTGAGATGATCTTGAGAGAGGGAAAAATACATAAATAAAATTTATTTCACACTAATTGTTGTCAATAAGCGCTCCAATTCAGTAGAATTATAATTGTGGAATTACCACCAAAAGCAAGACACCCATATGAACAGTCTGCAAAAGGCATTAGAGAAGGGCTGTCTCACAGCAAGGACCATTCAGAGCACAATAAGAGGTGCCAATGAACTGGATTTTACCTGAACATTTTCATTTTTCCTGCCTAGAAAGAATCTGTATACCTGCCAATACTAGTAAAAAAAAATCTGGACTCCATCCCTGTACACGTGTGATGCACAGTGAGCAAGCCAAGACTTCCAAGAAGATAAAAGTTACTGCCCATGAACAGCAAATCTGATGCATTTATTAACCACCTAGGGCATGCAATAGTAATTCAGTGCAATACACCTGCACATTCTTCTGCCTGGGTAATTCCAGACAGAAATACAGCTGCTTTTTTGCTGCCGGCCTTACAACTCCTCTCCACATTTTCTAATTTAAATACAAAGTTCCTGAATTTGCATCCCTTTTCCTAAGCCATGCATTGCATTTCTTGTACTGCAAATAATTTAAAACATAAATTAGATGAAGTGACTTCTGATAGATGTTATTTTCATAGTAACACCTGAGAAATACCTTGTTAGTAAAAGAGATGCTGAATTCCTTACAGACTATAGAGGGCAATCTGAGTTCATTCACATACATCAAAATAAAAATTTGTGTGAAAATAATTTTATTATTATGGTACTTATTTCCACTGCACCTATCAAAGTATTAAACATATACCCAAATAGACTAAGGAGAGCATCAGTTACTGTATGAGTTGAGAAGCCATCAATTTCAAAGTTAATCTGGACAAAGTAGTTTATTAATAGCATTAACAATTATTACCACTTGGAATTTCAGAAATGCTCAGAGAACCTAGATGAAAATGGGACTACTTATCACATAAGCATGCTATCTTTATCTAGGGATGAAAAATACAGCTGGTAGAATACTGTCCAGATGAAAAAAAAAAACCAACTCATCATTTATAAAATCACCTAAGCTGGTGCAAATAAAAAGCTCAAGGAGAGACAGAATCAAACTAGCAAAGCCACATCTTGTCAAAGCATATGTCACCTGTCTAAAATACTTTTAACACATGCTGGAACATACTGGCTGCATTATCACATTTATTGCCTTGGCAACAAAGCTAGAATTAATAGTACAGGGTGGTCCTTGTTCCAAAGAACTAAACTTCAAGAGGAAGCAAAGGAAGCATAAACTGTATTTTCGGATGCTCTCTGAGAAGATGTTTTTCTGAGAAGCCAAGATTGTTTAAAATTTTCTAGTTAACTAGGAGAATATGTAATTTTTCACAAGTTCATCTCAAATGCTGCTCTGTGCCTGGCAAAATAGAAAAAAATAAGAATAATATATAAATATAAGTATATATATTTAAATTGTTTGTAAAAAATAAAGACTTGAAAATAAAACCTTTCTGTCGTTCAGGATTCTTTTGTCTGCCTTACAGCTAAAGTTTAAAATATGTTTAAAGTCAATGGAAATAGAATGTGTTGCAATAATGAAGTCTATTTGTCCCCTACAAGTTTTAAAAGAGACATTTTTTCCAGCTCTGATCTTGGATATTCTATTTAGGAAAGTAATGCTGAAAATACCTTATGTAAAGGTGCACTTGGTCTCCAGTACAAAATTATCCTTGTTTTTTAGCAAAAAAAAAAAAAAAAAAAAAAGCATATTTTCTTATTAGTGTTCTAAGAGGTCTCAGTTTCCTTCCACCAGAAAAACCTTTAAGTGCCCTGAAAACATTTATCAGTCATAAATTCGTCCTACGTGATGTGGGGAAGGGAGTGAAAAACTGCAACACTGACCAACTTACAAGCGATGTTTAAGGTAACAAGGAACAATCTTACTACTGTTTTTTAATCTCAGTACTCACATTTTCGAAACTGAGCCCTTGCTTTTTACATTCCTAATGCATGACATAAAAACAACTTTATTTCTGTCTTCAGAAGATTGTCATAAAACCAGTGAGCTATTTCTAATGGAAGTACTCCAACAAGACTTTGGTTTGTTCTACCAATACCAAATATAACTCGCACAGCTCCTACTCTTTAAAATTAAGACTTAATGTCAATAAATAATTTCCTTTTCATTAGTAAAGTGACGAGCATGAAATTAATTATTTTTATGTCCTCACTAACTTGCTATTGCAAACCCTCTGTTTAGAATGTATGAACATATTAAAACCAGCAAATTTACTGAATGCAATGAAATAATAGGATTGAGATTCCCAGTTACTAACAGAGATTTTTTTTAAAAAAAAAAAGTTTATTGCTATAAGTTGAATTTATAACTGGACTGCACTTGGTGGACATGGCATGACCTTATCTTTTCAGTTTGACTCCTGTGTATAAGCAGTAATATATACAGGTCCATATAAACACACACTGATGCATCCTTCCAAATATATGAAATATTATGTCATTTTTTACCACAGATCTAGGTGAGGCCCTACAGAGAAACTGATGAAGCTGTTCAAAGCCTATATTCAATATCTTTCTAAGGAACACTCTTTCCAGAAGTCCATGACTCAGCTCCTAATTTTAATGGAACTTTAGCAGTTCTAAAAAAAGAGGCCAAGGTAATCTAGTATTCAAGACAGGCATTAAATTTCTTTTACTCTCACTGTGATTGTGATATATTGCAAAATTATATATTTTAATTGGTAATTTTTATAGCTAGCCATAGCTAGCGAGGAATTCTGAAATTTTGCTGAAACTTCCTTCAAGATTATAGCCTAAACCAGAAAGGTAAGAAATTCTTTTTATAACTTGATTAAAGTATGCTGTATTTTTTTCCTTTTTTTCCAATTTGATTAATTTTTTTCATTCAAAAAAACCCACTCTACCCTAAATAACCACAATAAACTCACAATGAATCCCGTGAAAGATTCACATGTGAAATTAATTTACTTTTTCATTGTTTTGTTTTTAAGCATGGCACTGAAAAGGTGAACAAATCAGACTGCTACTGTCAGTCAATATAGGGTGACTTTACGGTAGCCACATATTAGATTAAACTACAGAACTATATTTAACCTGAGAAGATAGGGTCCCATTTATGTAATCCTGCTTTAAGAGCTTCTAATGAGGTATTGTAACCTAACCTAGATACGCCTGCCAGCAAGTTCCCTGCTCTTTCACATGTGATAACTGAAAGATGCTTTAGGTCTTAAATTATGTGTTAAGTGAGTTATTATCACAGTGGCTTCTTTTTGCTTTAAAAAATCTACCAACGAGAATGCTCATCCATCTAAGAAATGTCTTTATCTTTTAGAGCATCCACTGAGCGCCAGCCTTCCCCAGCTGAGAGTCCTGCGTTCAGCCACCTGTCTCGCAGACACATATGGCACTTGGGGATCAGCGGGGGCCAGGGCGAGTGTCGGTCACTTGGCAACATCTGTCAACTGACCAAAAGTGGCATTAATGAAATTCTAAAAGGAGTTTAGTTCACTCCTTCATGCTGCAAGACAGCTGTAGTGACAAAAGATGCACATAAAAAGCAGCACATTAAGACCATAGATGGTAAAATGAAGCAGGGAAAAAGATGAAGCATTTCAGAGCACACTTTTTGACCCAAGTCATCTACAGTAATCACCTTGCCAAATACAGTCATAGTACCGTTTGAAAGCAAGCACAACATGAAATGTAAAACAGTGGTATAAGAGACAAGGACAGAATATATAAAAGGCCCAACTACAAACAAGAAAAAAAGAACTCATCATTATGATTTGTCATTCCATCCCATACTTCAGTACCTGTTGTTTCTATATTTGGCTATATTTCAAGCATTGTTAGCTTGAAGACCACCTCAAGAAATGATCATACTGTAAAAGTGATACATGCATAAAAATAGTTTGAATTTCAGTGTCACAAGTTGCTTTCCTTACACTGTGCCTACTGATACCGTATACACAGGAAAAGCACTAAATATGCAGTACAATGAGCTGTAGTTTCAGATCATCACATTTTGTCCAGGGAACTAGGATGCCTTTCTCTGTTGCTATATCTGATCCACAGATTTGAAGAATCAGAGAACAACAGCTATACTAGGAACGGAGACATGGCATTCCCAAAGCCAAACGAGGCCAACAGACCATAAACATAGTATCTTGGCTTCAAGTGGTAATTATTTCCCTGCAAAGCTAAGGCTATAGTCTGGTGGAAAGTGTTTCCACTAATTTAGCTCCTCACAAAGGAAACAATGAGGTGCCTCAAAGAAAAACAGTTTACATTTATTTTACACAAGTATTCCATCAAAAATTATGACAGAAAAAAACCCCCACAAATAATGCCCCCTTTTTAGCCAAACAAGAAAAGAACACAAAGCTTATGGGAAGTGGAGAGACCAGCAGATTTGACGACTGGCAATCTGAGCCCTTAGCTTCTTTAACTATTACATACAAACGGATCAGAGCTTTTATTCGTGATGGAAATCAGACATAATGTGAATCCACCATGTGGTGCACCTATCAACTCAGGCACTGTTTCTGCACCATAAGAATGCAATTTAAACACTTCACATAATACAACCTGCATGGCATCCAAATTTTCTGTGAAGACTTTTGTTGCCAAGATTTCCTTGCCTTAAGCTACCATCTGAAATACAGAAAGCTGCTTTTTGAAGAAGTGGAAATTCAACATCAAAAAGAAGCAGTAGATAATTTCTTTCTGTTTTCCTCCATATTCAGCAATTAAGCTATTCCTTCCAATTATTCGAATTTAAAACAGAAAAACAGTTGTTAAAAATGACAGCATTTGAATGTACCTCAAACATTGCAATATCATGCATTGTCTCCGATCTATCAGTAAGTTTGGTATTGGCTTTGTGGCTGACATGAAACACATTATTTTGATGCATCTCCACCTGAGAAAGAGGGAGACACAAATCTTGTTGCGTACTTGGTCATTAGGATCAATTGCGCAGTAATGGCCAGAGCTGAACCATTTCATAAGCACCATTCACCTAGGGCTTTGTGTATATCATATATGGCACAATGAGGTCAAACACAGAAGAAAAGATAAAGGTTGTTTGATAAACTCAAACTTATTTTTAGCATTCTTCCCAAGCTCAAGAAATCTAACGTATACGCTAATCTATCTATGTCAATCCCACTGTCCATGTTGCCAAAGATGTCAAACGGCATCAATCCCAATGCTGACCCCCGAGGAATGCCATTTATCACTGGTCTCCACTTGGACTTTGAGCCATTGACCGCAACTTTTTGAGTGCAGCCATCCAGCCAATTCTTCATCCACAAGTGGTCCATCTGTCACATCCATGTTTCTCCAATTTAGGGACAAGGATATCATGTGGGACAGCATCAAATGCTTTGCACAAGTCCAGGTAGGTGACATGAGTTCCTCTGCCCTTATCCACCAACACTGTAACCCCATTACAGAAAGCCACAAGATTTTCCAGGCACAATTTGCCCTTAGTGAAGCCTTGTCATCTGTCACCAATCATCTCCTTATTTTCCAGGTGCTTTAGCACAGTTTCCAGGAGAATCCAGTCCATGATTTTGCCAGGCACAGAGGTGAGAGTGACTGGCCTGTAGTATCCCAGGTCTTTGTTTTCTTCCCATTTTAAAAAATGGGGGTTGCTTCCTCTTTTCCAGCCAGTGGGAATGTCACTGGACTGCCACAACTTCTCAAATATGATGGATAGTGGCTTAACAACTTCACATGCCAGTTCCTCCAGGACCTGTGGATGCATTTCCTCAGGTCCCATGAACTTGTGCACCTTCAGGCTCCTTAGATGGTCTCAAACTTGATTTTCTCCTACAGTGGGCAGTTCATTCTCGCCACTGGGGTACGTGGTGCAGACCTCGCAGCCAGAGCTGCAGCCTTTGCTCTCAAATGAGTACCCACCATTCTGCCACGAGGGTCAGGCAGGATGAGTGTCCGTGACCTGTGCAGACGGTCACAAAACAATGCCCAGTTGCTGGGTTACATGTACTTCCAAGTCTCCGATTTGGCCAGTGGACTGCCCCCTCTTCCAAGTGTCACCTTCCCTGTGTGCTCTCCTGCCAAAACTGCCACACCATGCCATGCCCTGGGTGCTAGTGCTCCATAGGGCCACCTTCTGTGGGAGTGGGAGATGGCCCCATCCAGGCCTTGTCAGCCACTCTCATGAGAGCCGTCAGCTCCTGGTGGGTCTCAGTGCTCCCCTGGGCTTTCCCTGGCTCAGAAAACCCCTTTGGATGCCACGATGCCCCACTCCACTGAGGAGCGTGCCTGCACTGGAAGCCTTGTCTCCTTGACATACTTCCACAGCGAGTATTCCAAACACAGAATCAGCAGATCAGACTCCTCTGACATTGGAGGATGATATAAATCTCTGTACAGAGACTATTACTCCTCACACATACACTCAGGAACACAAGCAGAGACAAACTCCAATCCAGCTTGGAGATTATCCCTTCAGTAGTTGCAGTGATGCACGCATCAATTCTGGAGTGTATTGCACAGCTTCTCCACAGGCATACCCAAGGCAAAAATCATACAAGTTTGGCCACATCTGGCCCCTCGGAACTCAATGTTACGTGCTGTAGAACTCTTCTTGTCTTGCAATAAAAGGCATTAATTGTTTACATTTATTGGAACACAAACAGCACAGCATTTTCCAGTCTACTTCAAGATTAAAAAAACAAAAAAGCCCAATATTAATTGAACTACTTAAGTAATAAAGTTTTAATAGATTTGCTTGAAACTCTAAATTGCTAAAAAAAACCCAGTATTTTAAGCTGACAGCCCCATTGAGACCAATATTTCTCACCACACTGCAAGCTTAGAATAAGCTGTTTATTAGCAAACACTACGAACAGTTGGCAAAAAAAAAGAAAGCTCAGATCTAGAGCAAGCTTTGAATTTCAGGTTGACATGGTCATAGGTTAAAACTTAATTTTCACAGCTGCATAGATAGGTACTACCCAATCCAGTTTGAAGTCCGGATGACAGCACCAAGGGCTGACAGTTTTCAGTGTCACTTTACAGCTCTATAAGCCTGTATTTCCTGTAATTCGTTTTGCACATTCAGTTTGGGCTCAGCCATTTATTAGTTTCATGGATTTACAGCATGTAAGTCTTCAGCCACTTGGTCAGCACCATTTCTGCAACAACCTGCTCAACTGAGTCAAACAACCCTAGACACTGCAGTGCAGAATGGTACTGCACAGAAGATGATGCCAGGACACAATGGCCTCAACTTGCACCAGGGGAGGCTTCGATTGCATATGAGGAAAAATTTTTTCACCAAAAGGGTTGTCAAGCATTGGAACAGGCTGCCCAAGGTAGCCATTGAGTCACCATCCCTGGAAGTATTTAAAAGCCTTGTTGACATGGTGCTTAGGCACACGGTTTAGAGGTGGACTAGGAAGTGTCAGGTTTATCTTAAAGGTCTTTTCCAACCTGAATGATTCTATGATTCTGTAAATTAAAAATCTCCGAGGAGATTAAAACTCCATAATGGATGGCATGAAGTGTCTGTAAAGGGATGTCACAACTTGGTCTTCTACAACTGGCTCTAATTCAAAGGCTACAGAAGTAGCATTAGAAGAGACCTTGCTGGCAAGGAGACACAACCAGGAACAAACCAGATAATCTACACAGAGAAGGGTGAGTAGGTGTGCAGGGTCATATTCCACAGAGAACCAGTTCTGCTGTCAATGAGCCGCAGCATCTCAGTTGGGCATACTGAAAATATTTACCTGACAAAGTAGGAGGGAAAAAATCAGGAACTACTTGACAGTTTTCCATAGAAGGGAAACTACTAACAGTCACTGAAGGCTTATCCAGGAATTTCAGCGTGTGGATTACAAGTCACTTCTCTGCTCTGGACATTTTGTTTAACCAGCCTATAACACAATTTTATGTGCTGTCCCAGAAAAGTCACAAGACAGCAGACCCCAGCATTACTAAGTTGATATCAAGTTAAAACCCATTCAGAAAAGAGGCCTGCAGTTTGCTTCAGTAGATTCAGAACACAATCAGGTGGACTCTACCATCTCCAAAAATTATTTTAACATTAAATGGTTATCATCTCTGCAACACTGACCCGTACAAAGAAAAAAAGTGAGATTTTTTTTTCCTGCATGGCATATGTGCTATTTGCACAGCCAATAAGGACAACAACGATCATGGTCACTCAAGAACTCTCAAAATATGAGTTTCCCCTTGTACAGCTTCGCTACTAAAGAAGAGATCTAAACCTGAAATTAATGGTTCTTTCCCCACATTAAAAAAAATGTTACAGCAGAAAACAGCATGACATGGCTTAAACTGTGCAGAACATCATTTCTCCATCATGAAAAAGCACACAGCAAAATAAGAACATGTAGCATTTCGCCATCAACAAAGCTGCCTACATAGACACCCACTCTTTCTTATTTTCTCTGTAGCATATTCTTTTAACTCGCTCATCTCCTTCTACATCTTTCTCACAAATATTGGCTTACTTGCTTTGCATACAGCTTCTTCAGATTTGCTTTCACTAGAAAACTAACCATGCAAACAGTTATGCTCCTGCAATCGGTCCAGAATACATAATCTATATTAATTTTTCCCTCTCCCAATATATTTATATACCAATAAAAATAATCTTCTTGAGAATCAGAGAGGTTTTCTGGGTATCTGAAATCTGAAATAACTAGAGCAGGATAGTTATTCTGCAGATCTAAGCTTCATGCTGTGATAGATTCATGCATTTGGTCCCACCTCCCAGTAAGGAGCTGGCAATTACAGCATTCCAGCGCAGGACCGTGGATTTTTTTCCAGCTCCCTTACTCTGCATGCCAGTTACAGCTGATTGCGGCAGCGGAACCAATACTGTATTTTTGCATCAGATGCACAAGAGCTAGAAGCACTAGATATGAAAAGCAAACCTGCAATCTATTTTGCTTTTTTTCTGCAGAAGAGAATTATTGGGCTTGACAATCATGATATTTAAGGCTCTGCTTTACCAACATCTGACAGGATTTTAGATTTACAGATCTTTAAGATAAATTAACAGTGTTTATTACCTATAGTGATATGTGGACACCTCTCTCTCAAATTCTTAGATATTCCTCTGCTTTGTGTGAGGAAATAGAAAATAATTAGAATCCTATGTCGCTTTTGCTGTCTTTGAAGGATTAGTCTCTCTCAATTCCTGGACCATAGATACATTAAGTACACTAAGTACTCTGATTAGATATTAAACATTGTTTAAATAAGACACATCTCCAATCCATCCCCTCTTAAAGCATAATATGGCATTACTATGAAATTATTTTATAGTGCTACTATGGAGGAAAC
This sequence comes from Dromococcyx pavoninus, assembly GCA_033558185.1. Lineage (NCBI taxonomy): Eukaryota > Metazoa > Chordata > Aves > Cuculiformes > Neomorphidae > Dromococcyx > Dromococcyx pavoninus. The sequence continues at coordinate 1,535,936 of JAUMJL010000020.1, read as the reverse complement.
TTCTATTTCATTCACTTCATCATACTAGAGCGTCTCCATAAACATTCATCTGTATGTTAATCCTTGAAGTGATTTCTGAGTGTACAGATGACAATTTATTGAAAACAAAAAAATAAAAAACAACAAACTAGAAAACGTTAATAAAAAGGTATAATAAGATGTAGGGAATAAAAGAAATAGCCTGAAAATATTCACTTTACATGGTAACTCATTGCAGAGCCTACAAGTTAACACCATTCAACAACAAAACTGGTTTAAAAACAAAAAAGGCTCATCTATGGTTCCCAGTCAAGCATACACATCATGAGTTCTGCTCACCAAAATCGCTGCTTGGGAAGGGCTAATAATTATGCGGTGAGTGCTTGTATTTTAATATATTCTGTTTTATCTGTTGTTGTTCTTATTCTTTTATTGTTCTATTAAAACTATCTTTATCTCAACCTATGACTTTTCCTTTACTTCCTAATTCTCCTCCCCATCCCCCTGGGCAGGGGGCAGTGGGGAGGTGAGCAAGCGAGTGGCTGCATGATACCTGCCTGCTGGCTGGAGCTAAATCATGTCAAGTAGGAGCATTATCTTTGACAGTTCAAACCTTTTTCCAAATGCAGTTTCATATCGGCCAACAAATGCAAAAATTAATCATAGGGGACTAAGAGACAGCAGAAGCATTTAAGTCTCCTTTCCGTAGGAAGCCAGGCTATACCAAATGTAATTAAAGTTTTTAGTAAGAGTTTGCCATTTTACTAAAAGACCCAGCATTACCAGAACAGACACTAAGTGTGGGGCACAGCATCCCATCCTCCCTCCCCATCCTATGTGGTGGTGGCCAAAACTTGATGCAAAAGCTAATAGGATGATTATCTTCTAGAAGGATTAAGCTGCACAGAGAAGCTGAAAGCTGCCTTTGTGAGAATTAAGGCCATCATCCTTATTGGCCAGCTGAATTATATTCTTTTGCCATAGTGCAGATAGGTTTTCACTCTTACCTTTCTTAAAATGAGTAAGTCTCAAAGAATATCTATATGAGAAGCGGGGATAAAATGCACTTTCGGATCATTCTTTTTGATTTAAGAAACAGGAAGCCCAGGAAAGGAAATCAGTGGAAAAATGACTGGATTCTTCTTTAAGAAATAAAGGTCTGCTACACTAAATTAACAAGAGTACCTAACAAATTTAGCAATGAACGATTAAGACATGATCTGTTCTATGCGTAATGCCAAGACGTAACTCAAAGTACATCAACATAAGGTGAAAACATTGTGAAAGCGGTGCCTTACACCTTGATTAGGAAAAAGCTGTGTTCTTGAGGCTTCCTCTCTCATTTCTAAGCACCTTAAAGAAGCTACACATCACAATGGGCTCTCTTCATCCTGACAGGAACAACAGTGTGTTAACCTCTAATAGCGCAGGAAGAACTCCATGGAGGAATTACTCCACAATAATAGAAGGACTTGCCGCTTAGAGTCTCAAACAGAATGGGAATCACTCTCACAAAGTAAAACCTCCACCCCAGAAACGTGTCCTGATTAGATTCAGTGTACAAGTGCATCACACTGCCACAAGTATTTATAAAGGTTCAGAAAACTAGCAGTTCACAAGAAAACAAGGTTTGTATCTCTTTTTGGCAGTTCAAATGCAAGCAAGCGAGAAGAACAGCAAAATATTTGACAACAGTGTCTTAGCACAAATAGAAGCATTATGGTGCAGTAAATAAACAGTTGCCAGATGCTGGATACTGCTCAGATAAAGAAAAAGAAGATGAAATCTCAACCTCATTATCACTGACATTTTGGAAAGTCTATAGGTTTACTTCAGATAGATAAGATGTTCCTTGTTCTGATCATTATAGAAAAGAAATAAGGTAATTTTGGAAGAACTCAAAGAAAATTGCTTGGTAGTGGTTCACTCTTATTCTCAGCATACAAATAATAAAAGCCACAACAATAATAATACTTGAGTTCCAATTATACCAACATGCCACATAGCTCACTTCATCTTAAAATAAATAGATAGTGTTAGGATTAAACATGAGTGCATTACATTCACAAGGGGGGTGGAGGGGAATCACTTCCTCACCTGCATAGCAGAGTCAAAGCCATCAGATAGGCAGACAATGCCCATGATGAAGGGACTGAGGTTACAGCCAAGAAGCCATGCCTTTCACCTGCAGCACATGCTTAACATCAGTGCAAAATCAAAAGCGAAACTGCAAAATACAGCCGGGTGACTGTAATGACACTTCCTTACTAAACAGAAAGGTGACAGCTATCGTAACAGCAACTAAAAACGTTCAATACTAATGCCTTGTCAAAGACCACTGTAATGGAGGACAACTGCCAGTTATCCAAGACAAGGAAAGTTAAGTCAAAATGGCACTGAGAAATATGAAAAATGTACTTTCTGAAATAGCTTCCATTTTCCTTACCCTTACGATAGGTGGTAGAGAACGGGCAAAATACTGTTAAGGTGGACTGAGAACAAGGGAAAAAAAGAGAGAAGAGAACGTCAAAGAGTTGTAAGAGACGTCTTGATCCTCCTACAGTTACGTCCAGTATTCCGTAAGGAACAAGTAACATATGAACAAACACACATTGAGCTGATAATATAAATAGCTCTCCTCTTAATTTTACACTCATTAAAGAATGCCAGCTCACAGATTAAATATACAACTTTTTTAAAAACAACTTCAAGAAACAAAACGAGTAATATTTACACAAAGCTCTCTTGGCATCATCAAAACAAAATAAAGATGCTCTTCAACCATCTTCCATTAAAAACCAAGCAAACCAAACCAATGTAGACTGTACGTTTTGAGGAGGACATAACCGATATAATAATGACTGTTTGCTATTTCCAAACATCTCATTACTGAAGTGATTTTGCTCGACTTTCAGACTTCCTAAAAACTGGTTTCAGTTAATCAGGTTATTCATCAGGCTATTGGGACTAAAACAACTTCATGTGTGTATGCTTATATATTTTTCTATAATGTGTATTAGGCAACACCCTCAAAACCAGGGGGGTGCCTTAGAAAGATAAAATAGAAATTGCCACTCTATATCTTTCTCTTTATTGACATATCATTTCCCACTGTGAACTGTTAACAAGACACACAGTGATTACAAGTGTTTGTGCCTAAAAAAGCAACAAAACCAACTTTTCACACTGTATTCCATCAAGCATGTTTTCCACTCCTAGCCTAACTTAAATGAACAGCTGCAGGTGGGAGCTTTCCAAATACATTTGGCTTTCCATTTGCTTGTGTATGGATACATCTGTTTGAGAGCCTATACGGTGAAGAAGGGAGTCCAGTTTAAGGGAAGCTGTGGACAGAAATGCCAGGTCTGAGCCTGGTGCTGGGTTGAAGGGTAAGGGTACAATATCATCTATCACAGGACATAGAAGAAGCTTCTCTTAAACCACTGCTCTTATTACACGGATGGAGAGAATAGATGGAATACTGCAAGGAACTAACTAACTCAAAACTTAGCTGATCTCAAGGAAAGGCCTACAGAAGCATTCCGTATGCTAAAAAAAAAAAAAGCTCCATGATTTGCAATAATGTGCAAAGAGTGGAAGTATCACTAAAAAATAATGAGTTAAAAATTAGTTTAAATAGTACTACTGTTACATTTTGCCCCATTGAGAATTGATCTATACTCTTTTCATTGAACTACTATGGATATTTTTTCCTTGTTACTCAAGTTGGAGCTGATAAAGTTTTATCATTTAAAAAATCTTAGCAAAAGTTAAAAAGAAATTAGTTACAAAATTTGCATACAAAGGGAAGCCTTCCCAAGTCAGAAAAAAGGTACTGCTTCAGATCATGAGTTATACAAAATGTTTTACTGCAAGACGCGAATACCTATGAAACAATGACTATGAAACTGATTTTCCTGAGTAACATTGGAATAAGTGCCATAAACCAGCAACTGTTCTAAATATGGAATTTTTATTAAAAACAAAAGGGATGGAATGTGTTTGCACAGATCAGTACACAAAGCTGCAATTAAGGCTCTCTTCAAAGTGAAGCAGAACAGAGTTAATGAAAGTTGAGAGAGAAAAAAAAAATCAAGATTACAGGGAAGAACAGAAGGGAGGATTAATAGTTTGTTTCCTTGATGGCAGAGCAACCTCAGTTCAAAATTAATAAGTTACTATATAAATTGAAACACAATAATCAGTGGTACATGTTATACATCCTCTTAGAGGGTGGCAGCATGCAATTAACCATTCTTCTATACAGAGAGGCAATCCAACCCCACATACTTCATTATTTTCTGTTCCCTGACATGTATTTATGCCAGTTCCAGTGCCTGGCCTTACATGGTCCAGAAATGTGGCCCAGGCCCATTTATTTCCTCAATATACTTGCTACTCCTACATCTCCTACTTTCTATCATGATCTAATCAAAATGTTCAACAGAAAAAAAATCCATGCATGAAAACAACTATAAACATTTAAATGCCGATAAATAATATCTCCCAGCTGGAATAAACTGTAACAAAGAGTGCTGGAGACACAAATATACTAACCATGGAAAACAAAAAGTGGGCTTCAATGAGATGGATCTCTAAGAGGAAAATCATAATGAGGAACCTCTATTTTATCACTGTGTATGGAGATTAACATTTAAATGGAGCATATTTCTTCTAATTCAAGCCTTGTTTTTACCTCAGGTTCAACCTATGGCCTCTTCTGAGGATATTGCCAACTCTTACATTCCAATAACAACAATCTAAGACAATAAAGACACATACATTTAAGCAGAGAGTGAGCATTGCTCCTAGCATTTCCAAAAAGAAAAGAAAAAGCCCCACCTTTATCTGAATGCTGGAGAACTTAAACATGTGGGGCAAATCTCTATAGCACCGGCCTCCTACAGTACTAATATCTCATCACAGAGCAGACTCGAGCCCCAGTGACGGGGTCCTAAAAAGTGGCCTCCTTAAGCTTGCAGAATACCTCTCCAAACAGCTGGTCTCCCCACCCATAAAGGGAATCACCTGTTCTGTAAAGAACCAAGATGCATGGCTTTTCTGTTTAAAGCTCCAATGCACCTATTCACATTAACATCCTTACTACCTGCACCCACCCAAAACCAAGAACCTCAACCCAAAAAGACCCCACACTACCTCAGGCGCAAGAAACAAAGTCATCTCAATAGACCTAGAAATGTAAGCAAAGCAGAGACTGAAAGCAATTGTTCTAAGCCCTACAGACTACCACAGCTCCTATATTACAATAACTCATTTTAGCATTATTAATAGCAAGGCATGCATATTTTCAATGCAGAACAAAAGCATCATCTTAAAAAATAATTAGAGCAGAATTTAAAAGTATAATAAAAACCTTGCTGCCTAAATGCACCATGAATTAGTGTGTCTTACAATCAGAAAACATTTATTGTCAGCAGGCTTTGGAAAACCAACACAAAGCATGTTCACCTCTAGCCATATAAAACCAGAAACAGGCCTCTCACAGGGATGAAACACAGAAGACCCTAATAAGCATCCTGGAATCCTACTCCTGCATAAATACATGCGCACATTATGCTTACTGCCAGTGAGACCAATCATGTAAGAAAAGACATTATTGTGTATACATGATGGGTCCTAAGCAAATGGCAGGGATCTCAAGGAGCAAAAGGAATCTTGAAATGCAGCGGGACTCATTTTCTTCTCCCTTATGAAATTTGCTAGGATTTCCTTCTATTAATTCTATGAATGTTATCTATACATAAAAAAAATAATCAATACCATCTGTTTAAGTTAACATCATTTCTTAGGATTATTTGTTTAGACAATGTGGTGTAGTAAGTTGTCAGTCAGACTAGTAACATAGGACGGATAATCTGTAAATACCTAGCAAAAATAGTTCTTGCTTGTTTGTGAAGCCTGTGTGTGCTCTATCCTCCTTCTAAACAGAGATACTGCAAATCTGCAGTGACTTACAGGCCTAACGGCTGCTTTAAGGGCTGAGGTAAAGAACTTTTCTCAAAATCTGACCCATTCACTAGGACAAACCAGTCTTAATCGGCAACCAATAAACAAAAAATCCACTATGCAGGTACTGCCTCTCATCCAACTCCCCCCCGCCCCGGAGTGATTTGCTCCATGGTGTTGCCATAGGAAATGGAAAGGAAGCCTCCAATTAGGGAAGAGGTCACTCTTAAGCAGAGCTATTATGTAAGTAACAGTCAAAGAACCCCACCAAGGCCTCATCCCGCAAGCCCTCCAAGGGCACGCCTCGGATCTGCTGTTGGAAAACCAGGGCTCGGCTTGCAAGAGCCGGTCCAGAGCCCAGGTAAAGCCCAGGAGGCGGGAGTGCGGCAGAGCCCCGGCCTGGGGAGCGGGATGCGCCGCGCCGTTATCCCGTCCTCCCGTAGGCACCAGCGGCTGCAGGAGCGGGGACCGGGGAGCACGGGCAGCCCCTCGGGGCTCGGAGCGCTCCCTCTGCCCTCGCAGCCAAGGGGTTCGGGGCTCACCCGTCCCGTCCTGCTGCAGCTCCCCCGCAGCCACCGGGCAGGTGGGGCGCGGCCGGGGCGGGGAGCTCGCTGGAGCTGCCCCTCTCGGCGGGCAGGAGCCGCTTCGCCGCGCCCGGGAGAGAACCGGCCGCCCTTCCCAGAGCTTCCTCTCCCGTCGGGTGACCGGCACGCAGGGGCGAGCACGGGCACGGCCTCGCCCCACCCCGGGCTGCACTTCTTCTACCTCTCAGGCACCTCGCGTGATCAAAGTATCCAAGCGCGGCAGCATCATCCATCCATCCATCCATCCATCCATCCATCCATCCATCCATCCTCCTCCCCCCCCCCCCCCCGCAGTGCTCTGCGCCTCCCCCGCATCCCCCACCCGCGCCTCCCGCCACCGCTGCTCACCCACGCCGCGGCCCCGCCAAGCCCTTGCTCCGCTCCTTGCCCGCGGGAGGGACCCGCTGCCGCGATGCGACCGGAGCGGCGAAGCAGCACGCACCGCACCGCCCGGCAGCCGCACCTCGCTGCCGGCTGCGCTGCCTCCCCAGCTGTCACCGGCGTCCCGCCCTCGGGAGGCGGTGGCTGCCGCGCCCCGCAGCCCCGCCCCGAGCGGGCAGGGAGACTCCGCTGCTGTCGCTGCTCCGCTCCTGCTCCGGGAAGGTTCCCGCAGCCGCGTATGCGGGAGGTGTGCGCAGAGGAAGCGCACAGCGTAAGAACATTCCCGTCACAAGAAGTGTATGGAACTGTTGGAGCGGGTCCTCCTACTGTGAGGACAGGCTGAGAGACTTGGGAGTGTTCAGCCTGAAGAAGAGAAAGCTCCGGAGAGACCTAAGAGTGACCTTCCAGTACCTGAAGGGGCCCCAGGAAAGGTGAGGAGAGACTTTTTACAAGGGCAAGTAGTGATAGGATGAGGGAGAACGGCTTTAAATGGGAAGGGGGAAGATTTAGATTAGACATTAGGACGAAATTGTTCACAATGAGGGTGGTGAGACACTGGAACAGGTTTCTCAGGGAAGTTGTGGCTGCCCCTTCCGTGGAAGTGCTCAAGGCCAGGTTGAATGGGGCCTTGAGCAACCTGACCCAGTGGAAGGTGTCCCTACCCATGGCAAGGGGATTGGAACTAGAAGATTTTTAAGGTCCCTTCCAACCCAAACCATTCTGTGATTCTAAGGCACATGGGATGAGTGTAGCATTCCCCCCTTCTTGGCTTGCCACCTCAAGGGCTGTGGGACCCGTGCACATCAAGAACAGAGTGCTGAGAAAGGGTTTTTATGTCACACCCTACCATAGCATGCCAGAATCAGATATGGAGTTGTCAGATTAACTCAGCTGCTAGCACTCGCTATCCGTGCCAGACAGCTGTAAACCCCAATACCATTTAAAACCTCATTATTTTGTTAGAATGGAACAGAATAGTTGCTTGAGGCTCCCAGGACCAGGCTTTGCTTGCACGTTTAAAACTGTGTCTTCAGCACTGCCGTTCATTGGCCTAGAACCTTTACTGAAATGCTGTTTGCAAGTATTATTTCTGTTGATCCAGATGCAGTGATTGACACAGTGAATTTGAGGCCTTAGTTTTGGTCCTGGTGAAGGAGAGAGGAAACTGGAGCTCTTGAATAATATTTGCATGGCCTTATATCAGTGTTTTGTCTTGTGCAAGGAAGAAATATTGTATTCAGAAGAAAGGCAGGACGTTGTGCGTAAGATTTGCTTATAATGGGTGATGCATTGGCTTGTTACATGTAAATTTTGGTTTTACCATATTAAATAATTTTTGCTTGAAAGTACTTTAAAATAGATAAGAAAGTGAAATCTATAACTTATTTAGCACTGTGTTTCTCAGTATTTTTCATGAATAAAAGTTTTTGAGCTTTGTTAAATTTACATAAATTTGGCTTCACTTAGAGGTAGGGTTAGATTAGCTTCCTGTCAGAGATGGCTCTCTTTATCTGCTGTTCCCTTCAGCTGGAGAGCAACCTGCACTTCGTGAACCCTAGAGCACCCTTTGAAAGCATGTGGTTTGATACCCACTAATGTATAGAAGCTGAGGGACCCACTGTCTGCACTGCACAGATGCACTGTAAAGATGTTCCCACCTGCAAAGAACTAATGCTATTAGTGGGTGTGGAATAGCTGAGAGACTGCAATATTGAGTGAAAGTGAAGATTTAAAATCTGACCTGTTTGTTTGTTTTTTTCTTCTTCGTTTACATCACTGTTGTATCTCTCTGCAGGGCTGACCCATGTTTACACAGGAGTTCTGTGGGTCAGCCAGAAATTAGTCCAGATATATCCTGCTCACTGTGGTGCACCTGATAATATGGGAGGCTTCTGAAAAACGTGTGGAGTGAGCTATTGCAAAATACAGAAGATGTGTACAAAGGAAAACAACCATTTTGCCCAGATATTGACTGAGACTTTAATGCTGTTTGTTTGGCTATTGCCTTACCAGCTTTCTAAATCTGCTCTTAGTGATCAGTAAAGGACATTGAAGCATACAATCTGAAAAGTGCTATGTGACATTAGCAAGAAATATTAGGCTCTGTTCTGAATCCCTTAAAATTGATGCAAATTTTTGATTTAGTTCAAGGAGAATAGAACTAAGGCTTAGAAGTAACACTTTAAAAATGCATTAAAATCCTTTTGGTAACTTTACGGCTATGCAGTTTAGAATAAGAGGCACTTTGACTTTATTGCACTCAAGCTGAAGTAACTATATTAAGTAAAAAGCAAAATAGAATTTCAAGGGCAGGCCATAATTGAAAAGTTAATCCACTTTTAATATTACTCATTGTAAAGAGCTTGAAGCCTGCAGACTAGCAGAAGAATATCAGAATCCTTGGTCTAAATTTGCCCTAGCTTTTTAGTCATAATAAAAATCCCTTGTAAACAGTGGTGGTCCTCCTGCTTAGTTAAAACTCAAAGTGTGAGACGTTTTAAAACTTCAGCTCTGAATGACTGTAGAGCTTTAAGGTCTTGCATTTTTATGAAAAAAAAATCCTAGAGCACTTTTGAAACTGATTTACACACGTGGGATCAGACTATCTGCGGCTGTATGTAAAATGTAAAACGTAAAATAATTGAACTGATTACTTTTTATTATTGCTTTTCTTATTATTATTGTTGTTAATATTAGTAATACTATCAGAAATACACATCTAAGGGCAGATTTTTTTTCCTGCAGTCTGTTTTTTTTGCCATTGGAATGCAGCCATCTGCAGGCAACTGTATAATAGTGCATAGCAACACTACAAAAATTCTGTATAACGTATGGCCATATTTGAAACTTCTCACTGCTCAGCACTGATTATTATTAATGTTAATACTGCTCAGGTCAGGAAAGGAAAAATGAACTACTCTTAGTGGGATCTTTAAGTAGACTGATTGTAATTATCCACGTTAAGGCATTTGGGGATGATCTTTGATGTTTTTTTTCTAGAACAGTTGCATTCAAGACATCCATTTCAGAAGGCTTGGAGGATTCAGAGTCATTGAAATGGAGTGAGGTTTATTATTCTAAGATATTGCAGCATTGTGATCATCTCTGGATCATCTCTGGATCCTGGGTGCATCTCAGTCAAGGCTACCTTGGCCCCGGAGTGGAGGTGCTGTTTACATACCCCTAGAGAATCTGTCCTGTTGTGCAGTCATGTATAAAATTGATAGTGGCATTAACACGCACCAAAAAAAGAATCACCTACCATGCTGTTGAATTTCAAAACAGAGAGTTTGTATCTGCTAAAGCAAAAGGGAAAGTGATGCTGATGGCTGCAAAACTGATGGAGGACACTGTTCCATTTAGCTGAGGGCAAAAACTGCCTGTACCTGCCTACAGCCTCGTGTGCATCAAACAGATCCTTTCTGTAATATATTTTTTGGGAATCAAATCTTTTTTTTTTTTTACAAATGCTAGGAACACTGACGTGACAAGTTGCAATGTATCTTCTTGGAGATGTTCTTCCCTCTCTCTCTCACTCTACTGACGTGTTCTGTCATGGGTGGGTATTGGTGGAATATCCAGAAATAGCATGCGTTACGAACATGTGCTTCTAATAAGGGAGTACTTACCATGGACGGTTATCAATTGCAGCAAAGGAATCAGACTGCAATTAAGACGTGAAATCCATTCTCTTCCAAAAGTAGGTTTAAAAATCATAAGTTACATTTCTGTATTACACTGAGCAGATTGTGCAATATTCCTTTCTTTTGTGTGTGGGCATGTGTCTGAGAGGATGTGTATGCACTGCCAACATTTTCTTGCACCTGTTTTTGAGAAGTCACTTTTTTCTTAATAAAGGGGGAAGAGTCTTCTGGGAATATAGACCCTAAAATTAGGATTTATTATAGCCTTTATGTACAGCTGACTTGGTTAAAAGCTGCCTTGCTGTGCAGTCACACATCAAATTAAAAATGACAATATAAATAGATGCAGTTAATGACGACGCTGTGAAATATGGGAATAGAGCATTTGACTTATTAAAAACAAAGGGGAAAACTGAAGATTTGCACTATATTAACTCATGTTTGGTCAAAAGTACTGCTATAGAAATAAGCAGTAGGACTTTGACTAGCAATTGATTTCTAGTGCTACCTGCATAGCTCTCTTTAATGCTTATGTTGAGGTGATTAGCTGTAATAAGGAGAGGGTGGGGATTAAAAGGCTAAAAATAACAGCCACTGTCCTCTTAGAAGGAATTCTCTGAAGACGTGTGCCTGTGGTTCACTCATGCTTCCTTTAGTACATAATGCACTGTCAGCTTTTCAGAGCTTTTTTGGAAAAAAGCTGCTGTGCTAAACATGTCTGTTAAAAAATACAAAATTTTTGTGGATCTTTTTTTCTCTTCATGAATCTTATTCATTCTTTCTAAGGATGAGTTGCTTAATGGACAGTTGAACTTTCTAAAGACAAGATCGTATTACAATATTGTATATTGTACATATTGATAAAGTTATATGTGTTTGGCAACCCTGAGTTGTAGCATTCCTCTAATAGAACATTTAGGTGTAAAGGAAAAAAATGCTTTATTAATAATCCAATTAATATAATAATTTAATCGTATTGAAGATTTTAATACTTCTACAAAATTTGTGTTGTTAGAAACGAGAAATGCTTTTCTTTTATCTGTGTATTCAAAACTGCAGGCTTGGGATGTAATATTATCCAAGGTTGTGCATCATTTCAGAGGATAGCAGCCAGCTGGAAAAGTTTATTAAGAAATACCACAACTTCTGTTGTGCACACTGACATAAGTCTTCAATCAGTACACAAAATTGAGAAATATTTTACTGCTGTTGAGCAGAGAACTGCAAGGTCTTTGTTTTGGGCAACTCTGAGGAATTCCTCTGGATCTGTCGTTCTTATAGATTAAAAAGACTTTGCTGTCATAAAGCTCATCTTTGTGAGGAAAGAAAAGGTGATAGGGAAATCAATAGACAGCCTGATAAATTCCTTTCCTTTTCCAAGTGTTTGTGTATCTTTGGGAACTACTTGTAATTGAGCTTAGGAGATCTGCAAGGTCTGCTGTTCGTCACTAGAAAGCAGCTCTCTTTAAAGACAGAGCAGGACTTTGAATCTTGAATGTGGTCTTCTCATTAGAAGTAGAAATTAGATAGAATCAGCTGCTGTCCAAAGGAGGGGATACTGGAATCAGTGAGTTATACCCTTTGGAAGACGAAATAGGCAACTTTATTACTCATGTGGGTGGTGCACTAGTAGGATATGTGTCAATGAAGGTTCTGAAATTGCTCTTGTATTATCATATTCTTTTAAATGCTCAAAAGCAAAATAACTGAAGTTTTTTCTATCTGTCTCTAGATTTCTTGGTGGTGCAGAATTTGGATGCTTTTGTACCTAATAAAAACATATTTAATCTCTGTTAAGTGACAGTTAATTTGCAATAGAGGAAATAATGTTTCCCAAATTTAGAAATGTATGTATCAGGTATAATTAATCTTATATTAAGAACAAAAATTATCCATATAGTTCTACTTTCCTTATATATACACCACTTCAAAGGCAATTTCACTTGCATTCACTAAAAGAGACTACAATAAGCAGAAAGTTTAGACAAGGTTAATGACATTAGCTTTGTCTTTTCAGTGTTATTAAGAAAAGGTACAAAATCAATTAATGTCTTAAAGCACACTGCCCAGAGTTCAGTAAGAACTTCAGTAATTCAAGTTGTGTCAACATAGACTTCTGTCCAAATAACACGGGGTGCTTTTTTGTTTTCTTATGGCCTTGAATAAGTTTTAGCGAGCTTTATCTGTAAAAGTCTTTTTTCCATCCTCTTTTCTATAGATGGATTCAGATGAATGCCTTTCATCGCTTGGATATTTGATATCTATCCCAGTGGTTCGCTGACCTGGGCACTTCAGGATATTGTATTAGCAGCATAGCCAACATTGATAAAAAGAAGACTAATCAAAAGGTATGTATTTGATATGAAAAAAGAAGAATGGCTATAATGTGTGCAAATGAGTAATTACAATGGAATGGAGCAGAACAGAATAAGTTTAGTTGGAAGGGATGTTCAGTGATCATCTGGGCCACCTGCAATACAAGGTCCGACAAAACAACTGAGACTGTACCTGTAACTTTTTCTTTAGCAAATTAAGAAATCCCCTACAATCACCTTCACAATAGTTCCTTAGTGAGCTGACACACAGCTGCATACAGTGCTGCCAATGTTCAAATCAGTTCCGCAGATCACTTTCTGAAAAGCTGTTAAGGATCTCCATCATTTTTGCTTTCACATCTTCTACCAACAAAAATGTGTTCCTTTGAGCACTAACTTGACCTTTTGGAAGAGCTATTAGCTAAAAACTGTTTCACAAAGAGTTGTGGGCTGGCACATTGTCTTCACTCTTGCACATCCACATTTTCCAACCGAGAATACTTGAACACGTGTGCACTTCTACTGAGCAAAGTGATTAAGCTGAGACTTGTCTCACCGTGAGAGGTTGACAGAGATTAAAGCATGTTCTATAATCATCTTTTTGTCTCTCCTCTCCCACTCTTGGTTCCCAGGCTATAAGGTTAGTCTTGTTTTTTTTCTGTCAGATCTCATAGATGCTGGTGCAGGTTGTCACTATCGTTTTATACTGCAAAGGGTAATCACATTGCAAATAAAGAATAAGAAAGAACATGAATGCATGTCAAACAAAATCTAATTAAACTGTGTAATGTAGGCCCAGTTAAAGAACAATAGTCTTAAAATTTTGTGGCAAGGACTCCCATGAGATGATATTATCCATAACAGTTTGAATAAGGCCTGGTCTGCTGTTGCCTAGCCATGGTAATGTACTGGTGGTGGGGTCAAACAGATCAAGCAGAACATCGTAAGAGAAAATGTATGTAAATTAGGCTATTGGAAGATAGAAAGGACATACATTGAGGAAAGGATGATCAGTGATAGAGGTGACCAAACTGCCGAGAACCCTAAGCTAGCACTGTTTGTGAGCTGGTTAATTCACAGCCTGCTGGTCTAATGGCTCTGCTGCTTCTGAAGGCGGCTTGGTTAGTCTCCATCCAGGCACCCAAGGACAGTCTCTACCCAGCTATAACATGGGGTTTGTCCTCTGTGTCTCTTCCCTTAGTTGACTTTCATGGTTTACTTCAAGAAGAAAATGACAAATTTATGCAGCAGGTATTGTATTCAAATTGATCCACTCTTTGTGCAGTCTTTTCAGTTTCCCAAAGCCCATTTAAGGAGGTTGCAGGGAAAAAAAACAAGCAGAGCACTGTTTGTCAGTACCCTAGAGCTAAGTGTACAAAATTGGTTTAATCTAGTAAAGCCAGGTAAACTGGCAAAGCACCCAGAAGGTGCTTTGAATTTCTGCATCATTTCCCTAGCTTATTTTTTTGATCTAAATTGTTTGTGCAACTGCATTTGGAATTTAGCCTGCCTATCCCCTACAGAAGCCACTTTTGCTCAAATGGAATGAGTCAGGCACAGTGTATGTAAAACGCTTTGTGGTGCCAGATGTGAGGCAGGGTAACGAAAACTATTTCCTTGCTTCAGAAAAGAAATGATCTGTTTCAGTGCTCTTGTCAAGTTTTAATGTCTGATCTGAATCTCTTGCTGCAAGGTATTATTACCTGTTCTATCCCACTTGAGCACTGGAAGTGTTCTCTTTGCGGAAGATTTTGCATATCTAGAAATATCTTCTTTGATAAGGCCGAAAGACAATTTTTTCCACCTTTTTACTAAATTCTGTCTAGGTTTTCAATCACTCACTGCTCTTCTCTAGAGTTTGTCCACTTGATTTGCCTCTTTCAAAAGTATGGACCCGAGTTTTGAAGTGTGACAGCTGTGCCCTTACAATCCTGAGTAGTGAAAGGATTACCTCCTGTATGCCTTACATGCCATGATGGCACCTGCCTTTATCTGCAATAGAATGACATTCTTGATTTATCATTTTTAATCTAATGTAATCCCCAGTGTACTGCTGTCTAGCCAGTTATTGTTCATCCTGTGTTGGCTTCTTGAACCATCCTGTTATTGACCTATCTTAAATCATAGATTAACTGTGCAAAATGTAACATCCTATTAAATTCCATCTTGTATTTTTTTTTAAATCTATTGGAATCATTGTCAGGGTAAAAGAAGTGAAGAAATGTAGCAGATTGTCTTGGAAAGTGAGGAGTAATTTTGTTTAATCTTTCCTGGATGAATTCCATCAGGGAAGTGGATCCTGCGTTAGAACAGGGAGACAAGTAGTAGAGGATTGGTTTTGAATCTCTTCCAGTCCTGTGGTTTTGTAATCATTCAGTGATTTTTTCAGTAGTTTCCTTTGCAATGAGCAAAGTCAGCAGGAGACTGACTGAAGACAATCCTCAGTAGTGAGCTGTGCAAAATGCTGTATTTCGTTTGTTTAAGCCATGTTTATAAATCCACATTCCACCGAGGAAGACAGGTAATCTCCATCACTGAAAAGTACATCTGAATTGTGAATTCAGTGTCATAATATAATGGTATCTTCTGATTAATATATTGGGGAAAATGGAAATACAAACAGGGAACTGTAGGTTCTGTCATACTTTGAAAATGTGCTAGCTTGCATTTTCTTTTTGTGAAAGTCAGAAACTACGATTTATTTGTTAATCAGGAGCGGTATTTCTAGGAAGTGTAGCTCAGAAGTGTATCTCTTGCTCTGCCTATGACTAATGCGAGTGCCTTAAAACTGGCTTTTAGCAATGGAGAGGAATAGATGGCACATGTTAAAAGCCAGATAACTATTACCTTGGTGGGATTTTGTAAGCAGTTGCTTAATTACATGGGAACCTAAGATAATGGATAGTAGGAATACAAAGACAGAAGAGAAGACTGCCTGTGCACCTCAACCCTTCACCATTTGTCCTAAAGTCCTTTTTAATTTCTTTATATACAAAGGTATATCAGTATCAAATTGGTAGAGGCTTATATGAAGCAATTCTGATTTTACCTTCTAATCCAGCAAATCCAACAGTAAGACACTTCAGTACAAGGAACTGAGAGATGTGCTCACTGAAGAGACTAGAATTGTGGCCGCTCAGGCTTTGACGGCGTTCCCCACCTAATCTTGTGGCATTTCTGAGTTCTGCGCATCTCACAGAGATGTAGGTATGTCTGCTTCTTACAATAAATGTATCAAATCTCAGACCTGGTGCAGAGAAAGACGTATGAAACGGATTAAACCACGGGCACCAACAGTATGCAGTCTTCTAAACGCCATGTGTAATGGAACAGGCATTTCAACTCGAGCACTTGGAAAGCATCACCAAGAAATCCTCTGCCTGAGATACTTAAATGTCCCAAATCCCTGATCTGGGAAAGACAAAAACTGCTAAAGAAGACTTTGAAGAAACAGACGGGTTCTTGAACTTTTAATTTCTGAATTGCACTGGCAACGGGCGATGAAGATAACTTTACATGACTTTATTGAACAAAGCCATTTATATACAGTTGGAAAAGGTTCCAGTTTGATACACACACCTAGACAAAACCAACTTAGTACCTACATAAAACCAATATAAACAGGATGCAGAGGGGATGGATCAACGGCTTCCTGGGTGTCATTCTAGTATTTAAAACATTCAAAAATCAGCTCTTACAGGGTGCCTTTTTTTGTCCTTGGCAATTGAAATCCTTTACTAAAGGAAGTAACATAAATGACGATGAGTTTTAAACTTTGGACAGAGCACATTCTTTCTGTTTAAGGAAAGAGAAACCCCCAGAACACCAGTGTGTGAGGCGGGGGTGCTTTTTGCTGCTTTAGGTCGAGCCCGAGCGTGTCCTGAGGAGAGGGCGGGCAGGGAGCTCGCAGCCCCGACCCCCTGCGGGCGGGAGCCGAACGCGAAGGAGCAGGGGAACGAAGTGCAAGCTGCAAGGCAGCCGCGATCCCGGCCCGGAGCCGCGGCTCTCTCCGCAGCGCCGCGTGAATCGAAGCGAAGGGACGGGCGGGATTGGCCGAGCGGGATCCGGCTGCGTCGCACTCGGCCAATGGGAGCGACGGTTCCGCGCGCCTTCGCCGTTGAGTGGCCGTTGGAGGCGAGGGCGCGGTGACGAGTCCCGTTGCCGGGCGACGGAGGAAGCCGGAGGTGCTCGGGCGCGGAGGACGCGGCGAGGGAGAGGGCACGGAGAGGAGCCCAGGCTCGGAGTTCTAGAAAAGCCCGTGATGGAGGACATGATGGAGCTGTCAGGGCTGGAGGAGATGGAGGTGGAGCTGGAGCTGGAGGTGGAGGAGCCATGGCTCGAGGAGATGGAGGAGCTGGAGGTGGAGGAGCCATGGCTCGAGGAGATGGAGGAGCTGGAGGTGGAGGAGCCATGGCTCGAGGAGCTGGAGGAGCTGGAGGTGGAGGAGCCATGGCTCGAGGAGATGGAGATGGAGATGGAGGAGCCATGGCTGGAGGAGATGGAGGAGCTGGAGCCGGAGGAGCCATGGCTGGAGGAGATGGAGGAGCTGGAGGAGCTGGAGGTGGAGGAGCCATGGCTCGAGGAGATGGAGGAGCTGGAGTTGGAGGAGCCATGGCTGGAGGAGATGAAAGAGCTGTAGCCGGAGGAGACATAGCTGGATTTATTTTCGTAGTATATATATAGATGTAAAGTTTATCACCCAAAACTAGAGTTCTGGATTCCTTTGGTCTTTCAGCTTTTACCATTTTATGGGGTACTCAGCCTGGTCCTCCTTATTTGTGGCCAGTGAAGATGTGCGGGGCAGTGTTAGCCCCTGGCTGTTTCAGTGCCCTCTGCACTGCTCAGCTACAGCGTATCAGAATCCCAGAAAAATACACATCTGCACAGCTCACACAGCTTTAGTTAAAGGAAGCAGGTTCCCCTTTCAGAACCATATGTTCTTCAAACTCTGATTGCCCCTCCACAGTGACCACGAGACACATCTCTGTCCCCCAGCTCATGCTGCTAGCGTAGCATTATTTTTTACTTAAGGCAAGGGATGGATGTGAAGAAGATAGAAACATTTTAGTCCAGTAACATGTTGGGAGCTCTTGAGATCCTATGTTCTCATTCCTGAAGGAACTGCAGCCTTCGGAGGCTCCCTACAGGGCATCACTACTTAATTGTCCTCCCTACTTAATTGTTAATTTCTAAGGGTGATACCACTACTTTGCATAGAGAGATAAGCCACCTTCAGTCCCATTTTTCATAGAGTTGGATATTAAAGGCCTGCATTGATGTGGTCCACAGATGTGAATTTTGCAGGAAGGAAGCCACCTCCCAGTGGCAAAGAGTAGCCATGGAGTCTCTTGGTTTTCCACCACAGGTTGCAATTACATCCTGTGGGACTGGTATTGCTGAGCAGTATTTGAACTGCTGGTTCCAGTTCCAAAATCAATTGCACATGCATTTAAACAAAGTACACAAGTCACTGAATAGTGTCAGAATCACCTAATCACAGAACGACCTGAGTTGGAAGGGACACACAAGGATCATCGAGTCCAACTCATATCCCTGCATAGGTCAACTCCAACTTTAACACCGTGTGTCTGAGGGCACTGTCCAAACGCTTCTTGAATATTGTCAGGATTGGCGCTCTGACTGCTTCTTTAGGGAGCTGTTCCAGTGCTCCACCAGCCTCTGAGTGAAGAACCTGTTCCTAGTAACCAAACTAAACCTTCCCTGGCAGATTTTCTGCCATTCCCTCCAGTCCTATCATTGGTCACCAGAGAGAAGAGATCAGTGCCTGCTCCTCCTCCTTCCCTTGTGAGGAAGCAGTGAATGGCTGTGAGGTCCCTCCTCAGCCTCCTCCAGGCTGAACAGATCAAGTGACTTCAGCTGTTCCTCATATGCCTTCCCCTCTAGAGTCTTAACCATCTTTGTGGCTTCCTCTGGACACTCTCCAGTAGTTTCATGTCCTTTTCTACTCCGGCAGCCAAAACTACCCCCAGTACTCAAGGTGGGGCTGCACTGGTGTGGAGTAGAGCGGGACAATCACCTCCCTCAACCAGCTGCCAATGCTGCGTTTCATGTCCCCCAGGAGAAGGTTGGCCCTCCTGGCTGCCGGGGAGCACTGTTGGCTCATGTTCTACTTGCTGTCAACTTGCATACACCATTCCCTATTCCAATCACGTTTCAGACTGGCTTGGGTTTCTTAAAGTGAGCTGAAAACAGGAAAACCTAACTCACATTCTTTCCCAAAAGTAGATTCTGCAGCCTTTTTGTCTTAGCTATTAGTGTTCAAAGGATTTTCATCCAATAACCTATTAGAAATACATGGAAACTTAAACTGGTATTAAATCTTGTAGTAAATATAGTTTCTCAGGTTCATGGGTGCTTCATAATATACTCAGATAAAACCAGCAGCTATCTTTCATAAGCTATTACATCAAAGGCAGTATCTTGTGTGATCCCCTTACATTTTCGTTAACCTGAAACAAAAGCAATATCCTATTTCAACCAATGTTATAAATCACTTTTCTTTGCAGTTTGAAATTCTGTATAACTACAGTTGGAAAAAAAATGCGTGTTGATACTATCTTTTCATACAGCAGTTTTTTTCTTTATGCCACGTGTAAGCATTTTGGAAAAAAACCTTAAAATTAAAATGGGCAGTTTATGTGATGACACAAGTTGCAATAGGTTAAAAATTCAGAGGGTACGAGAAAGAATTCTGACCAGTTCTGTTCTTGAGGTTACAGTGACATGGTTTGGAAATACTTATGAAATTTTGTGCATGTACATTTCTATGTGAGGGAGCAGGAAAAATGATATTACTTGTGTAGGGTTTGTGGAAATTATTAAGTGGCCAGTATGTTGCTGGAACATAGACTTCTGCTGACTTAAAATGTACAAAAGAACAGCATGTGAAGTATACAAGATTACCTCAGTTCTTAAAAACTACCATAGGTTGTACTCTGTGAGCAGAAACAGGCATTTATTCTAAATTGTTACCTCTGCATGAGAAAGTTTGTAGTGTTTGTCTCCACCTCCTCCCTTAAGACTTTCTACTTGACTGATTAGATGATGCCCTTTCCATTCTCTGTGAAGACCATTTTAGGCATTTATGTCTTGTCACATATTATCACAGGGAACACAAGAAAATAACTGAGCACATGGTATGCCTGTGTGTGACGAAACCATGAACAGCCAGGCAGCTATTGTGCATCTAGTCTTGAGATACTACAATGGC
This sequence comes from Dromococcyx pavoninus, assembly GCA_033558185.1. Taxonomy (NCBI): domain Eukaryota; kingdom Metazoa; phylum Chordata; class Aves; order Cuculiformes; family Neomorphidae; genus Dromococcyx; species Dromococcyx pavoninus. The sequence continues at coordinate 1,515,835 of JAUMJL010000020.1, read as the reverse complement.
TGGATCTTTTAGTTTCCTCAGACATGTTCTTTTTTTCTTCCTGGAAAACCTTCTAGGAGAAATTTGAGAATTTTTCTCACCGGTCGAGGTGTTTTGCATGCTGTCATAAGAGTCACTCTAACTGGGCAGCAATAAGTCTGGAAACCCTGAGCATGGGGAGTTCATACTGCTGGTCTAAGCAGGTGCACAGCTCTGCAGGTGAAGTGTGCTTGTAAGGAGTTGTACAAAGATTGCTGACCGTGTGCAGAGCATCTGAAAAGTGAGCACACAGCAAGAACACCACTTCTGGCAAATAGAAGGCTTACAGTGTATGTCTGCAGGTATTTTCTCCAAAAATACAGGATAGGAATAGAGCGGTTGTACACCACTTGTGGAAATACATCTAGATTAAAAGTCTAAAAAAGTGAATTTAATTTGTAGCTGAAGGTGTGAATTTGATCAGTCTAAATTTGATCTAAAATTGAGAGAACTCCATGAGGTTTAAGCTCCCACTAGTAAATTAGTGTTTCACAGTGTCTGCTCTCTGCAATTTCATCAAAAGCCAAATTTAAACAATTTCATTTTCTCAGGAATCAAGTGGAATACTTGTATTCATATTGAAGTAGATGTTAAGAACCTAACAATGAATATTGCCTAGCACCCTGCTGTCTGTTCCCACTTACAAATGGCTTTTCGTAAATGCTTGTACCTTGAGAGGTCAAGGAAATATCATTTTCTATCACCTTCACTTTATTATCAATCCCAATCTTTCCTCCCTCTAATTGATACCTAACATACCTTTCTACCACTTAAAATAGAGCAAACTGTAAAGACTGAAGAGTGTTATTGCCACCTGGTGGGAGCCTTGTGCCTATGACTTAGACAGAAAGGATTGTGATCAACATCTCAAGATGACCAACACCATCCTGCAAGAATACAGACTAACTACATTTGGCGCCATGAGTATAATTAGATGATTGCATTTGCAGAACAGCAAACCAGCATTATTAAAGAGTTGCAGTCTGTCTCTGTGCTCCTTTTACTGTCAGGTAAAGTCACTGTTAAAGTTAGTAGATTAAGCTGCTTTTGATGTTACTCAACAGGATGGGAGAACTGACACGCACACATAAAATCTGAACAAGCATAGTGAAATATGTAATAGAAAAATTGGATGTAAAACGTTTGGGGAAGATAAGAAGCCAAAAGACAAAACCCCAGAGGTTTCAATCCATACTTCAAATTCATTGAACACTTTCTGTTGATTATTTTATGTCATTGACAATAATGTGAACTTTTCAAATAACAGTTCTGAAATTCTATATTTAATAATGCCTTAACATTTCACTTTCTTTTCATATTCTCTCAGTGTGCTTGTATTAAAAGCTTTACAATAAGTGGCCAGTTTTTTAGGCAGGAAGCAGTGAGATTTGGACACTTGTTGACATGAACATTTGAAAGTTTAATGATTAATATGAGTCTGTGAAGGCTTCCTGACTAAAACACTGAAAGCCACAATATGATAGAATTTCATCTGACTGTATAGGACTAACAGCATGTGTTTCCTGTCAGAAATTTAATTTTCAATGTGACAGTTTTGCACTTTTTAAATTTCTTAATTCAACACAATCTCTATTACAGAATCCTTTACATTAAGTGTCCCTGAAATTGAGATATAGCAACTCAGTTTTTCAGACAGCAATTTATACATAATATTTTGTGGATGGAGAACAACATGTCTGTGTTTGCTGCTGTGTAGCAGATGGAATCCTGGAAAGGACTGAAGGTAGTTCGTAGGAAAATTTTTGTAGTATCCTTTGCAGATTATTAGTGCTTTGTATTTCAAGCCATGTGAACGTGTTCATTTGACAAAGAAATTTCTGTTTGTCCAGAGATTATTTCCTCTTCAAATGTAGGAAGGTTCCTTCCTTTCTTAAGTCTAGGACTGAATTAGCTAATTCTGAAGCCGAATTCCCTTTAACGGTCAAATTCCAGATCTTTAACACTGCCAACCATCAGGAATATTCCTTGCTAACATGCTTTCTATGATCATCTCCTCCACTTTCCCCTGCAATTTGGGAGAAACTGAACAGAAAACTCTTTGATTTAGAGCTTTTTTTCTTAATCCGTTCAAATTGTTCTGCAAAATAGGGGGTGTGTTTACACGATATACTTGTGTGGAGAAATATATATAATATATGGACATGAATTTATAACTGTATTGAGGTCAGTATTTGGAGAATCTGTACATGTTGCAACAGTCCTTGCAGAAATTCTTGCATCACTGCCGTCTGGTTTGTATCTCCCATGCAAAGTTCATTCCTTCACACTAGAGGTCACTGTGAGCATAAGATTACATTGGATTTGCAAAGGAAAGAACATTAATGGATCAATTTACAGGATGAAATTCGTGGCATATTTTCCTATTTGAAAGACTCATGGAAATTCATCTGCATTAAAGATGCAGTTTGAGGAGGAACACGGTACTTATTAATTCAACCTCATTTATTTACAAACTATTTGGAAACTGCGGAGTAAGAAGTTACTTCTGTCAAGAAATCCTCAATGCTTAAAAATGTCCAGTTTAATTTTAGACCAAATCTAATATATGGCAACACCAAACTGTCAAGATAAAAGTTCCAGACTTTGTTGATACCTGTTGCTGGGGTGGCTGTGGGGGGGTGTATAAACATTTGAGGTAATATTCCTTCCCTCTAGGAAAACCGTCTGTTTTCTCTACACTGTAGCAGAACAGAACAAGTACAACTTTAATTCAGGTGCAGCTTCAGGCGTTAAAGAGCCAAGTCCCACTTATACTGTTGATTAGCAATGAAATCAGTAGCTGTCTCAGACTGAAGTTGTGCAAAGAACAAGCAAGAACAGTCAAGGAGGTGAAAGAGGAGCACACTCCCCTGTACCTGCTCTGGTGAATGCATCCAGCCCAGGATTTACCTCCGTATAGCTGCTGGGTCAGATCTTTGCAGCCTTACTTAATTATCATCTGGGTAATCTGATTGTATCTGTACCTGTTTTTAAAATCTTTTCCTCTTTCACAGGGTATGTCCATGATTAGAAAAGATAGATGAGAAGTAAGTGCAAACCTGAACATCTAATGCCCTGTAAGTCACCTATGGTGTAGGAGAGTGACCCTTCCCTCACAGGTGAGTGAGCTAATGGGAGAATGACAGTGTTGCTTTTTTTATCTAAAACTACGATGATGAATACAACTTGCACCCATCCAACACCCATCCAAATAGTATTTGTGATAGGGATAGTGGAATAAGGAGAGGTTAAAAGAGCAGCAGACAGGGGAAGATGCTCACATCATCTTACATACTTTAACACATGAAAACAGGTAGTTATGCAAAAGCTATTAATCCTCCAACCCTGAGGTGACAGCGGTGTATTTTATATGCAGATAAGGGAAGAGGAGTCTTCATCACCAATCTTCACAAAATTCCTCAGTTCCTATTTTTACCTGCTTTTTGTGCCCATTTGCCTGTGTTTCCCTGTTTCCTCCCACCTTTGCCTTTTATTAATTCTTCCTCCCTTGTGTCCATCCCAAATGGCACTAACAGTTGCTGACATCATATTGTTGATTCTCCAGATTCTGCGGCTATTGTTTCAGTGTGCCTAATGTATTAAGCTCTTTCTGACAGAAAACACCTGCTGCTTTAGATTTCCACACTGCCTTTTTAACAAATGGTCTGTTTTCGTCTCGGTTCTCAGCCTATTGAAACAATAGTAGCCAGCTACTCACCAGGTATGCTGGAGCTTTTTTTGCACCAGTTTTATGCTGATGCGATGCTTCCATTAATTAAATTATACTGCTAAAATGGGCGTAACAGAGTAAACAACAAAGCCTATTATTTTGAAATAACAGCTGTTCTCTTAATTGGTAAGGTGGGGCAACAAAAGAGGTGATCTTTGAGACAGCTTTTAGTACAGGTTATTTAGCATCACTCACACATTTTCATTTCCGTAACGTACTTCCTCTCATAACTACTGAAGATGCACATGGCATTTCTCTATGAAATTGTCAGCTGTTCTTACTCTTACAGGAGCACTGCTGACAATAATTTTTGCTAGGATTAACACATTTCAGAAACATCCAGAGTAATTACATCGTATCTGTTTCTGAGTGTACCATGGACTAAAGAAATGGACTCTTATTCAGAGGTGTTGTGACATACATAGAAGAGTTGAAGGCTGTTCATTGAAACGATTTGTGTTTCATGCAGGTCTATTTCCTTGGATGATCACTGCTTTATTTCCTCATTTTAGGAACAGTTTGATTAAACAGTTTTCCTCTGGACTGCTGAGAAACTATTTGCAATGCTGCAAATGTAATATGATAGGTAAACCAGTTTGAATTGTTAGATTGAATAACAAAAGGTTTTATTTAAATTTTGCTTAGCATGATCTTGTCTCTTGCTGTTAGAAATTACAATTTCTAAGAGACAAACTTTTCTGAAACTTTTCAACACTACACACATGTCAAGATACTGAAACACAGATTTCACAGCCGAATGTTTGCATCACGTGCAGTTTAACAGAGGCAACATAAGACTTGCTTAGATCCTTAGATGCCCCGGTTTAAGTATATTTCTAGAACTCATTGATGATTATATGGAAAAGCAGTTAATTTCAGCCTCTATCTCAGTACTGCACCTAAGATGTTCTGGCAATCATTCCTACTACATTTTATCATATCATAACATTTACAGAAATCAGCTAAAGTCAACAAACCACTCTAGAAACTTACAAAATATTTGTAAAAGGATTATTGATTCTGTAATACAGAAAGAAACTGGTTGAACTGCAATCTTTTTTATTTTTTCTCATTGCAATAGGATCTTTTTTAATCTGGGCTGAGAGGAACCTTATGCAGTTCAATGAGGGGAAATGCAAAGTCCTGCACCTGGGGAGGAACAACTGCAGGCACAGATACAGGCTGGGGTCCACCCAGCTGGAAAGCAGCTTGGCAGAAAAGGGCCTGGGGGTCCTGGTGGGCACCAAGTTGAACATGAGTCAGCAATGTACTCTTCCCGTAAAGAAGGATAATGGTAACCTGGGAAGCATTAGGAGTGCTGCCAGCAGGGAGGTGATCTTTCCACTCTACTCCACACAGTTGAGATCACACCTGTAGTGCTGGGTCCAGTTCCGGGATCCCCAGAAGAGACATGGGAAGACTGGAGGGGGAGTCCAACAAAGGGCCACAAAGATGATGAAGGGACTGGAGCATCTCTCCTATGAGAGCTGCACCTGTGCAGCCTGGAGAAGAGAATGCTCAGGAGAATCTTATTCCTGTTTAGAAATACTTGAAGGGAGGGTGCAAAGAGGATGGAGCCAGGCTCTTTTCTGTGATGCCCAGTGACATTCCTAGAGGTAATGAGCACAAACTGAAACAGGGGAGGCTCTGTCTGAGCACCAAGAAACACTTTTTTACTGTGAGAGTGACAGAGCACTGGTACAGGTTTCCCGGAGAGGTTGTGGAGTCTCCATCCTTGGAGATACTCAAAAGCTGTCTGGATGTGGTCCTGTGGAACCCGCTGGAAGTGGGCCTGCATGAGCAAGGGGGTTGGACCAGATGACCTCCAGAGGTCTCTTCCAAATTAACCGTTCTATTGATTTTATGAGGCACAGTACATAATTGAAATTATAAAGGTGCTGTGATGAGTTATTACAGTACTTCCATGTTTTTCTTTGTAGCTGTAACGATTGGCAACTGTGATAATGCCAAATAGGACCTAATCATTTGTGATTGTTATGGTTTCAGTTAATTTGGGTCAGTTTACTGACTCTGGCTGAGCTTAGTCTAAAGTAACTTCACCTTCTGAAAGCTAGCTGCGTGGTTTTTTCAGACAGATTCTCTCTAGAAGTGATAACATAGAACACGGCATGCAGAAAGGCCGATGTATATACTTATTCCTCTAGTAACTAAGGCCATCCTTGAGCTAGTGAAAAAGGCCACACCTGCAGGGAGGGGCGGACAGGGCAGGTGACCCCAAACAGAACAACAGAGTATTCCATCCCATATATCTCATACTCGGTGTAAAATTGAGAGATCACGAGGGTCTCGCTCTCTTCTGCAATGGCCAATGGCCAGTGAGGACCTCGTTTGTCCGATTGCTTCTGATTCTGGATCCGTGCATTCCTGAATCCAGTTCCTGAGTTCAGCTCCCTCCTAGCCATGGACCCATTCCCTCATGTCTGCTCTACAGCATTTGTGGTAACATATGGTCATCGAGGGGTGGGGTGGGGGTGCAATCTCAGATATTTGTATATATTTCATTAATTTGTAATAAATTTCATTATTATCATCATTATCATTTCATTAAACTGTAGTTTTACTTTCCAATCCGCAAGCTTTTTCCTCTCATTTTCCTTTCCTGCTTCCCCTGGGGGTGAGGGGAAGGGAATTTGGGAGCCCAACTGCATGGTTTTAGCTGCTGAAATTAGCCACGTTGGGGCTAAACCATGAGGGGTTGAGGGGAATGGAATTTGGGAGCCCAACTGCACGGTTTTAGCTGCTGAAATTAGCCACGTTGGGCCTAAACCGTGACAGTGATAAAAGTGTAAGCCAAAGTGAAATTAGCAGAGATGATAATTGAAGCTCTCATCATGCCTGAATTTGGTTTACTCTTAATAAGTTATATGTATTTATATAACACGTGCGTGAATATATATGGTGTGAATTACAGTTCCTTGACTCCAAAGATTTAGTTGGCTTTTTCTTAAATAAGGACCTCATCGAGTTCAGCAATGACAACTAATATGCATCTTCAATGAAAGATTGGCCATAAGCAACCACAGAACATCATTTACATCAAGTCTCACTGTCAAGCAGGACAGTAGTCAGTGTGGCAGTTTTAACCTTGAACTGAACTCCTCTGGAATGGCTTATGCCATGTGGGACTGTGCCTTGCGTTGGAAAGGAGCAGGCACAAGCAGCAGGGGAGGCTTTATTTTACATTTCCTTGTTAGTTACTTTTCCAGCTACCACCCTCATTTCCACCTCTTCCCTAAGCAAGTTACATCCATTAAGCACAGCCACTAAATATCAAATCAATCGTATAGAGTAATATCTTGAAGGAAATGTGAATAACAGGGGGAGCATATTGCAGCAGAAGTTTGTCATATCTGAGTTGTCATATTGTCAGTCTAAAGAAACAACTGAATGGATAACACAAGATAGGCATCGTATGTTCCTGATAAAACCATATTAGACTCAGACTGCAAATGATCTTCTTAAAAATAACGTATTTTCCAAATTTTATTTTACTTTGAAGTAAACAGAAGCTTAGCATCATGTTTGTTGAAACTTATTTTAGGTAAAAGGAAGAATTTTGTTATGACTTCCAAGGCAAGGAAATAGTAATGATGCCGGGGAGCACATTTCTGTTTGGGGATTAAAAAACCAACATGCAATGACATCAACAAGTAGGATCTAAATGACATTTTAGAAATGAAACATATTGTAGCTCCCCACGATCTACTGCAAACTTGGAACTTGTGAAAATCCACCTAAGTGACTAAATTATTCACGTGAATGGCTGAAGTTTAAATTTATTCCTTTTGAGTTTTTAAGGTTGGGGTTTCTTTTTGATTTATTTACTTATTTAAAAGTAGCTCAAAAATGATTTCTAAAAGGAAATGTTTATTACTAATACAACAGCAACACTTGCAGGTAAGTTTACACCTCACTGCCAGCCCAGGAGCTTTCCATGTACAGGGCAGAAGTACTGGTGTATGTAACTTTTTTTCTGGTTTTATATTGTAATTCGACTATCTGATAATTATTATTCTCTTCTGCAGCTAAAATGAATTCAGATCCTGATCCTCCTTCAAGTTCTTCTCACCCCCAGCTGCATCCTGGAAGGTCCCAACTAAATGCCGCTGCAGTGGACCATGGTGAGAGCAAACAGAAATCTGGACCATTCAGAGATACTGCAACATTTTCTTCAGCTCCTGGCTACTCCCATGGGAGGGAGAAGCTGAAAAAAATGGTAAGTATGAAAGCAAGTTTTATGAAACCTTGGTTTATATTAAACATTGGGAGATTATTGTGTGTATGTGTATTCTAAACTCTGTTTAAAGAGACACTGTAAAGTAGAAAAATTTCTCCATTTTTTTTAACCTGTTACTGTGGAAGAGACTTTTCTTCTGCAGCTTACTTTGTGCATACTTTCAAGTTTTTCATCCAATTTTTCTTGTGGATACAGAACAACAGGCAAGAAGCTTGTTTGTAAAATTGGCAGGTTGTGATTTAATTTCTTTAGTTGGCTAGATCACATGCTAACTATAGCTTTAATATGAATTCTAACCTGGATGAATAGATACCACTGTAATGTAGACTGAGGAAATTATAAACTGATATATGAGACCAGAAATTAAGTTAAGATTAGCAGTGGATAAGAAGTTGGATTAAGAATCATGACACACTTTGAAAGGCAGAATGATACTTTTTCTCCCCTCAATGCGAACCCATTGAATTTCAAAGACAGTGAAAACTGATAGGAAGAGAGAAATGTCTCGTGCAAATGTAGAAAGGCAAATATCCGGCTCCTGTACTCAAGTGTTGAGTTCCAGTTTTAAATTCAGTTTGTAACCTAACTAGTGCAAGAAGTTCTTGTGTTTGAAGTGTAGTAAAATTACTGCTTTTAAATTGGACTTCTGATTATGAAACTGCTTGTGTGTCCTTGCATTCATAAATATCAGTCAATATTGAAGGTAATAAGGCTATCCAAGAGTCTAATTATTAAATGGGTGAATATCTACATGGTACGTATCAGATGCAGCTGACTTCTGCACATAGTTCAGACCAGTATTGTGGCTGTGTTAGCACATCTACTGTTTGCATCTAATTCAGACTTGATTGCTGGAACCTTCTGGTTTCATTGTTACTAAAAGGCACGTTCCAGACGGAGAGTATTTTGGATACCTGAATTTCTAAAATGCCTCAGTGTATTACTGCTGGCTTTGTCATCTCAGCCACTTGTAAAAGAATTCAGAGACGATAGAGAATTTAAACTTCTACCTTTAATTACATGGTTATTAATTTAGGATCAGTGCTAACAGATATGTTTTGTTCTGTTCTTCATTCTGCAGTTTCTTAGTATGTTTCAACAGGGAAAGAATATCAACAATATTAGGAGGGATGTGCTATGGAGTTATCTTGGGCTTTGTTATAATCTGATTTGAAAGGGGAAGACATAGGTTTCTGTTGTTGGCACCCACATTCATGCAAGATTCTGAAAATATGAGCTTTCGATCTCGTGTTTTACATGGAGACTATGTTGAGTATTCTGTATCTAATTTGGAGATTTTCTTACTCTATATAAATTCTACTTTAATATTGAGTTTTGTATTAGTTCTCTTTACAGACCTATATATTTACTAATGATCTCTATTCATTTAGACATTAGAAACACTTCTGCTTGCACCCCTATAAAAGAGGATTTCCGAGCACTGATGTATTTTTCGGTTTCATTTGTGACTCATTCTTGATGACTTTAAATCTCTTCCCGTCAAACTGTCCTCAGTACCTGGTGTCACTGTCATTGCCCTTTCCACACACAGGTATTTAATGCTGTAGAATAAGCTACTATTACTATTGTGCCGTGCTGGAGTCTCCAAGATTTTAGTGGATTTAGATAGCAAATGTGTTCAACAAGATCGTGTTTCTTCATACAGTATTTTATTCTATGGTTGTTTCAGATTTATGTCATTTGATATAACACTGTCTCTTTCTAGTGCTGATAACTTATTTAAAAGAAAGTAAGCAGAGAATTTTTTCATCCACAGCAACACTGGTCATCAAAACTTAAAAAATGGGGACTTTGGTAGGACTTCAGAGAGAAGTACAAATCCAGTCATGTATGTACATATGGAAATGAATATGAAAAAAAAGTGATGTCTTATTCAGAAAATTGGCTTTTCAGTGATTTTCAAAATATTTGAACTGACAGAGGAGGTATTCCTTGGCATCACTAGAGTCTTCACCAATAAACGGTATTCAAGTTGCTGATAGATTGAAGAAGAGTGAAAGATCTAGTCTCTTAGCTTTGGTGTGTTGTGTTCTGGTTGTATGAAAGGAACTGTGCACTAAAACAGATGTTGTGGAAAGGGCTATTTCAACTTCTTTCTCAGAAGATTAAGAAGTCAGTTGCTTTTAATAGTCACTATGATGATGACGGTAACGCTGAATGATGTAAAAGAGTACAGAAAAGACCAGCACACTGCTGTACAGAAACCTATCTCAATAAATATTATTAAATATGTAGAACACTCCTCTTTATTGATTTCTTAAATATCTTGCACAGAATTCTACAAACTTTAATTTTGTAACAGAATTAATTTAATTTTTAATAAATCAGCTATGATTGATGTTAGAGAAGGGGAGGTGCACAACATCCATCTCAAATATTATCTTGAAAAGCAGTTTTACCTCAAGCCTGTTTACCACATGTCCATGTGTCCTTCCCATAAATACATTTATCCCAGGGTACATTAGAAAAAGCATTGCCATCAAGCAGATGGAGGTGATCCTTCCCCTCAATTCAACACTGGTAAGGTCATACCTGCAGTGCTGGGTCCATTTCTGAGCTCCCCAGTACAGGAGAGACACAGACAGGCTGAGGAGAGTCCCAACAGAGGACCACAAAGATGATGGACTGGAATGCCTCTCCTGTGAGGAAAGGCTGAGAGAGCTGGCACTGTTCAGCCTGGAGAAGAGAAGGTCCAGGGGGGATCTTATCAATGTTTATAAACACCTGAAGGGAGGGTACAAAGAGGATGAGCCAGGCTCCTGCCAGTTGTGCCCAGTGGCAGGACTAGAGGCAGTGAGTACCAGCTGGAACACAGGAGGTTCCTGCTGAACATCAGGAAATACTTTTTTCTATTTTTTGTGTGTGTTTTTTTAAAATTATTTTTTTACTGTGAGGGTGACCAAGCACTACCACAGGTTGCCTGGAGAGACTGTGGCATCTCCATCCTTGGACATGCTCAAAAGCCATCAGCCACCTGGGAATGGTCCTGGGCAACTGGCTCTGTAGGTGGCCCTGCCTGAGCAGGGGGTTTGGACCGGGTGACCTCCAGAGGTCCCTTCCACCCCCAACCATTCTATTGATCCTTGAAATATTCTTTCCAGCGACTCTGCATTTCTGATCTGTGCTTTTTCTTCCAGTCTCTGCTTGTATATGCTGTGTTTAAGGCTGTAGCATCAACGTGAATTTATTTCCTGGAAGCACTCATCTCCTACTCCTGCAGCATTATCCATATCTTGCAGCATCATCTAGCAAATTAAAGAATGCCTTGGCTCTGACTCAGTAAAGCACTTATGCAGCTAAGGATGTGTGTATGCTTAGGTACTTCATTTGGATCAAACTCCTATACAATATAGGGTTTTTTCTTAGCAATTTTTTAATCTGTCTTCTGCTGATGTGTCATTAGGTAGTGTTTTTGTTATTCCTTGTATAATTCATTTCACGATGGGAGGTAACAGTGCTTTAAGAATTTATTGTGCAAATCGAATCTGGATTTAATAAAAAATATTCAGTTGTTAAACTTGATGATTTGTAGACATTTTTAATTGCTTTAAAGAAAGAATAGGTGGATATTCCTATTTCTACCCAAATCTATCGCATTCTCTAGAAAACTTCTATCTATATATGTTATTGGCTGTTGTGTATGTGATAGAAATGGAATAGATATCACCATTTCAACTCTCATACTTAAAATTTTTTTTTTAAAAATTGTTACCCTTTCATGGATGTTCATGGAGAGGAAGTTTATCAGTGAGCAAAGCATATACACTACTAATTAGGGCTTCTGAAATTTTACAGCCATTGAGTCATCAGTATTCATGTAAGCAAAGTGCAAGGTCTGCCAGTTGCTTAAACAAAAATGGTCTGCCATTATTTTAATACTCTGTGCCAAGAGAAACATGGTGTATAGCAACGACCAGTGGTTGCTTACTAATGGAACCTGGTGAAATTTGTTCAAACAGATCAAGACCTAAATCTCATAAGATGCTTTTATGCCTCTCAGGTGCACAGGCCCTTCAGTTTCTGTCCAGCTGTTACATACCCCTTTTGGGTATCTGTATTGCATCCACTCTATGCATCTTCCTTCCTTCCTTCAGATGCAGCCCTAAAGCAAATGTGAAAAGAGATATCTTAGATGAGAGCTCTGGAGCTCCCGACACTAGATTCTCCAAATAGGCTTAAACCCAACATTCTTGCTAGTGGAGCCATTTCCTTTATGTGGTGCACAGAGCAGAGCTAGGAAAAAAGCATCTTCAGCATGTTCACTCAGTTAGCACGTGAATATCTGACTACTGTTGCTATTAACAATGTTTTTGGAAGATACACGTGAACCCACACTCCAGGTAAGTGGTCTGCATTGCTTAGCTAGAAAATAGCTTTCTGTGGCCGTGTTTGGCTTTTGATTCAGATGAAAGGAAAGCAGAGTTGAGAGACACTTCTCACATTACAATAGTGATCAGATTCTTGGCTGGGATGTCTGAATTCAAGCAACTGCTTCAGGTCAGCTGTAATGGTGGCTTCCGCTGGACTGACTTACACCAAGTGAATATTTATTGTGTTGCAGGTTATCTGGAGGCGTTACCATTTCTTGTAATGCTTAAGCATGTAAAATATCTTTCTTAAAGATATTTACCTGCCAGTCAGCAGGTAAAAAGAGAACATCCTGAGATAATAGAGAAATTTGGGAGGCAGCGTGAAGGTGATAATTTTTTTTATATGTGGATGAAACACATTTTCTTTAGTTCCTTACATCTTTCATGTACATTTGCTAGCCAGTAAGGCTGGCGAGGAGGAATTGGGTAGGAATTCAAAGGTCTGTGAAGTTTTGAGAGCATTCCAAAGCTAAATTGCAGTGCTTGAAGAAGCATCTCTTTGGTTAAGGAACTAATTTTTGTTTAGTCCATGTTTTTGCTGTTAAGGAAATATGCCCAAATCTATTTTTCTGGAATTGAGAACGTACGGGGAAGGGATATGTACCGACAGCTTTGCAGGCAGAAATCAATTTCGTATGTTTTCTTTGTAGAGTGCAGAGTTCTGTTTGTACTTAGGAAGGTTATGAGGTTTTTTTGTATCTTTTGGAAGAGAGTTATTTTATAAATTGTGTGACAGAATTTATAAATAGTACAAAAAAATTCTTCTAAACAGTTTACAATGCATTGCAGCAATGTACAACAGTGCGTCTCCGATGCATTGCTAAATGATAGCTAAGGAATAGGGAGCCTCTCTAATTTACAAATATTTGCCACATGCTAGCCTCTTCCACTTAAGGTTACATAGAGCCTTTACTTCAAAGCTCTATTTTAGCACTTCTTTGTCTTCATTTTCTGGCAGTTTGCCACTTGAGGCAAAGTGAAATGTTTGTTTAAAACTTGAAGAAATCTCAGAAAAATCTTTGATTGTTAGAAGAGGAGGATTATGCCTCAAAGAATTAATTACTTAACAATTTATCTGTCAGTTTATTAATGTCCCTTCACGCTTTACCTGTAATTACTCAGGCTCCTGGAAAGCTCATTTGCCAGGCATTACTGTGGGGGAGAAAGTATTCTATCCAAAAGTTAATTACTGTGTTTTCAGATAAAATTTTGGGACATAGTCATAGTACAGAACAATGGGAATTGACTTCTTCAGGTCTGCTGCAATTGTTGTCAATAACATGCTGGTGTGTTTACCATAGGTGGAACTAGGATTGGATGCCCATTTAATTGAGGGAAGATTGTCCATCTTTGCCTCTTTTGCCATTTGAAATACATAAATATCATCTTCACCCAATAACAAAGGTACTGTTCCGAGCACAATGAACTAGATTAAGCAAAGTACCCCAGCTCAATCTTCTTCCATTATTTTTCAGATGGATTGATTTCCTAATCCGTGTTTGCTTATGGTAACAAAATATTGGTTCTCGCAGAGTCGCAGGGTGTCAGAGGAATAGAAATGAGCAGCTGTAGAATAGAAGAGAAAGAGCTATTTCATTACATGATTTACTGATACGAATATAGGAAGTAGCTCTGTAAATTAGGGACAATTTACACACTTAAAAATTTAATCTATCATTTTGAATATAATCTTCCAATTCAGTTTCCTACTAAAGGAATTTAGGAAGCATGTTGTACTTTGCAAACAAAATGCATTGAATAGGAACAGTTGGAAAGTTAAAAGTACGTTCCTCATCTGAACCAACTGTCTAATACAATGCATGTGCACTCAGCAGCGGCAAGAACTGCTTCTCTCTGCAGGTACAGATAGAGGAAAACATTTGGAGATACCTAATATCTGTACATTTGTCTTCAAAGAAAACTGCAACAGATCCCTGTTAAACCACAGTAATCAAGGAGATACTGGAAACTGTTGGGCTGCTGGAGGGCCCCCTGCAGCAGCCGAAGGCCCACTTTATTGTGAAAGTTAGAAGGTGACACTGGAAATAGTAAACTGGGAAATAAAACTAATCCTTTGCAAAGTCATTTTATTATCAGAGGTGCTTGCTAAGGCACTGTGGGCTTGCAGCACAGGTGAGGTGGGTCTTCTTTAAAGTCCATTCTGTTTTGACCATGAGCTAACGAACTTCTAGAGTTTGTGGTGAAGAGCCTAAAGCACAGAACTGCAGAAATTCCATTGAGTATTGTGCATGTTGTTATGATAACATAAGGTCTTCACCTACAAAAGATATGTGGACTTGGTGAGTTTGTAAACCTAACTGTTTCTCACATGGCTTTTCTGCAGGTTGTGGGGTTTTTTCTGTGTCTGGTTTTTTGAGGGGGTTAATAATGATGATTTTCAACTGAGAAATGACCGACAGCTTATTTTATTTTAACTGTCCAGTTTTGGAACATGTTAGATTTATCCCAGCTCATCAATAAAGGATTTAATCAGAAATGTCTGCATAGAAAAAGCAGCAAGACTGTCTCATTATTTGTGTGTAAAATTATTTTAATGACTTTAAATGATCATTGAACAATAATAGCTCTGCTAGAAAGAAATACCTTATAAGAATAGTTTTCTCTCTACTTTTGAAAATTATAGTCTCTATAATATTATCACTCTTAATCTTCCACCTACATGTGTTTTTTTTTATTGCTCTCCTGACAATTTGCCTTCATTTTGTGGGGGTGAAGAAATTGTTCCCTTTTCAATATAATGCTGTTCGATGACTTGCAGTTGTGGTGTGACTACGACTGTTATCATTCCTACGAACACATTGCTGCTCCCAGAGAAAGCAGAGTCAAGTCCTACACTTCAAGGTCTCTGTAAACAACTGTTATTACTTTATTTGCCATCCCTGTTATCACCTTTAAAAATGCCTGTCGATGTATGCTAATATAAATATTTTTAATTGTTCTTGGGGCAAGTAGGACCATCTTAAGATCTCACCACGGAAGCTGAAGTGCATAGAAGAAAAATGTGCAGTGTACTCTTAATTGTACCAAATCATTACTTTACAGTTAAAGTAAGAATCCAGGAGGCTTCTGAATGGATGAAAGAATTTGACACTCATGGATGAGCAGATAAGCATCTGAAGCTAATAAAACCATTTATCTAAACAATGACATTTGTACAAAATATTTCTCTCTCTCCAGTCAGTTCCTGTGTTTGTGTCCTTGTATTCTATATGTACAAATCATGTTTATGATGTGATGTTAATGCTTGCTTTTAATTGGAATGTCAGTCTTTCCAGAAACATTACTCCTACATATGTACTACACACAATACCTCTGAACTTTTGGAGCTTGTGTAAAGCGAGTAGGAGGATTTCTCTAGAGACTCAAACCAGCTCCACTGAACACTGAAATCTCAATAATACAATGTTAGGACCTTAATTTTTGTTACAAAAGGTACACTTTTTTTAAAGCCCATCGGTAACAGACAAGTCCACCTGTGGATGAACAGTTTAAATCTCTCTCTCCCTGAAAGAAACCAGACACCTTTCAGTCTAGCAAATAAAAGGCTTCTTATTTTGTCATTAATATTTGTATGCCTTTGCTCCTAAGTGTATCTGAGACTCTAGGAAGCTTGTTTAATAGTGAAAACAAAATCTGTATAAAAAGCTGTGATCTTTTCCCTGCAAATTTTGAATTTGTTAAATTTTTATAAACTCTGAGATATTTGCTTACAGAAGGAACTTTTCCTGCAGAAAATCCCATGTAACACTGTATCAGAATTACCACCATACAATTCCAAAAGGGCCTTCAGGTATTATATGTGACTCTGAAGAAAATACCTTCTAGGGAGATTTTGAACAAAAGGTATTCTAGTGCTGTATGTGTTTTGGTCGATATCCCTGTATAGGCGTGACCTTAAGCTTTTATTCCCCTGCTTGTTCCTTGACTGTTTAGTGCTTCAACAAATCTGCCTGCATTATTGACTTTGTACGTGCATGCGTTGTTGCTGCTTGTTTCCTACCTAATGTTATAAAATCTTCAGATTTCAATATTGTAAAATTTTCTTAATACTGGTAAATGGGCTATTGCTGAGAAACTACAAGGAAATTGTATTCTACAGCTAGTGTATTTAATCTGTGAACTTCTTATGGCAAATTAATTTGATCTTCTAATATAAATTACCTGCTTTGCTTTGATGACAGGCTGTTATTTCTGATTGTTTCAATCATGCTTTATTTCTTAGGGGTTTTAGTAGCCCAAAAAGACCAGATGATTACATTGCAGTCCTGTTGTACTCTTGGAACTGTGTAGCAGGACCTCTACTGACTTTAACATAACAGCATCTCTTTCTGACTGAAACTCTAGCAAAGGTAAATCTTGGAGGAATAGAGAACAAGACTGATGAAAGCAGAGGAATAGGAGACAGAACTTACTTACCGTTCTGCTGGTTAGAGCCAGAAGACACCAGTGCTTCAAAGCAGTCTGCAAATACAGACTTTTTGTGGTTAGGTTGTCCTTAGCGGCTGGATACTTGGCTTTTAGGAAGCCAAACAAAAGTTTTTCTCTTTTAGTTAGTTTTAGCTTCATTCTGCAGAAGGCATTGAAATCCAGGGATGCATTTTGGGACCCTTAAATGCAAACTGATGATAAAAAATGTTAAAAAATTACTGTCTTCTAGCAAATCGATTTTCTTTGTGGATGTTTGTGTTAATAATGAAGGTGATATGCACACTTTCTGTGCACCACTCAAACTTCCTTTGGAACAGGATTTTATAGCATGTTTTTGAGCTGTTCCTGGCTGTTTCTTTTTCAAGCTAACGCAGTGCCAGATTAAATAAAATTCCAGCTTCAGGTTCATCATAATGAAAGTCATGGAAGAGGCTTTTTCAAATACAGTAACTAATCCTGTATCTGTCTTCTCTGTACCGTGTCTGTGTCCACCTACAGTGTTCAGTTTCCTTTGTGGGGCACAGTGGGAGGAGTGCATTGAGCAGCAAGCATAGGTTATTATACTAGTATCCTCTCAAATTTAAAGCAAGTAATTTCCTTTGTGATTCAGATGATACTTCCTTTCAGATTAAATTACAGAAAAGTCTTTTTGCTAAAGTAATAAAGTGATGTATGCCTGAAGCTTCAAGGAAGTGCAATATGACAAAGATCAGTTCAGACATCAATCTGCTTAATGGTATATGGAGAATTTTTTCATGTGTGGGAGAAGATATTAAGTCAAAGAAGACATTCTTCTCTCCCCACTCCCACCCCAGTGATTTAGCTACTGGTAAGACCTGTGAATGAAAGCTTGTTCCATACTATTCTTCATCAAACACGCAAATTACTCTTGTCAGTTAATAACGTGGAGCTGAGGGAAATGGTTGACATCCTGTGCCTTCTTCTAACCCACTTACGCTAAGTAGAGAGCTTACAGGTTAAAGCTAAGGAAAATACAAAATGCAGGTTTTTCTTCCTCTGGGTGCCATCCAGCTTTTCTTCTCTGCTACCTGAACTGACACTGGAGTGTTGCTGTTTGTGAACTCTGTATGAAGGATCACAGAAGCTGCTATCAATGCTCAGTATTAATACTGGAGAACCTGAATGATGACAGTTTATCAGGTTCAGGATTCTTGTTAGCTTTTTCATAAGACTTTTAGGCTATTATTTATAATAATAGCCTGTTGGAGAAAAGGATTTTTTTTATAAATGCAATGCTAGTGCTGTCCTTACTTGATTTTGTTCATGTTTTACTGAGCTGTTAAAGGTGTTCAATGGCAGCATTTCCTTTTCCAGATATTCTTTAGCACTTTGTAGCCTAGAGACTTCCTTGCTCAATGGCGAGATATTTGTGTTTGATAGTGGTTTCTGGGTTTGGTAACACTTTGCTGGGCCACCTTGTAGCAGTTTCCATCTGTGGCAACTCATGAGTCTTCTTTTGAAACGGTAAAAATGTTTATGTACTTTTCCAAGTGTTATTTGGTGATCTTAGTGTGTTGCCACTGGCTAGGGCTGAACGTAGCAGTAACGTTGTGCATATGCCTAACTCTTCCCCATTATTTTCTGTCACTTCAGGAACACTTTGTGTACTCATCCAGAAAACTTGTTTCGTATCTTGTCATCTCAGATCCTTTCTTCTCTCCAACATACGGGGTTTTCCTCCCCCTCCTGCACAGCCTTCAATTTTTTCCTCCTGAGCCCAAATGAATGCTTGTGGTTGTGATCATATCAAGTGTGTATGCCATGCAGGTTCCTTTACACAATCAGTGTGGGTGTTGCTTAATGCATTAATATTTCCTTTGGTAAAGATCCAGGCATCTTTGATATTCACATGTAAAACCTGTAATTTCTTTCAAACTTATACATTTCAAAGGAATACTTTGTCTTCATTATTGCTTCCTCTCTGAGAAACTGCTTTCAATTTCTTTTTTATCTTGTTCTCGTTAGGTTTCCACTGTTCAAAGCACTTAGTAGCGCTTGGCTTGTGTTTCTGTGAAAATTGATCTATCGTGCACAATAACCTGTCTTGTTGCTGGATCCCAGTAAGCGCACAAACAAATAAGATCTTAAGCTCCAGATCCCTGTGATCCTTTAAAATAACAGTTTGGGGGTTTTGTATTCCTTGTTTGTGGGCTTTCTCCTCTTGTTTTACCTGGACAATTCAGGTGCTGTAGCAGTGACGTAGGGAGAAAGAGCTGTGTTCCCCTGCCTGGAGGATGATAATAGCAGGCAAAGTGCTAAAACTTGTTCTTGCTGAGAGCTTTTATGTTTCTGTTGGGAGGAAAGTAAATCAGCAAACATTTTTATTATTCAGTATGCACTCTGTTGATTTATTCTGCGTGATAATAACTTGAATGGATTTTTTTTTTTTAAGAAAGGTAATTCCTAGCAGTTAAAAGACTATTTACAAAATTGAAGTGCTTTTATTTGGTGGTTGCCTGTGTATGGTCCACTGTGCGTACACATATAACTAAACATCTTTCTTTACATGTAAGGATTCTTATTTATTTGCCTTTAAGTACTTCACAATTCCTGATTGGAAGTCACACTGTATCTTAATTATTTTTTTTAAACAAAGTCTGCCTAAAATGTGTGCAAAATGTTTTGCTAAATAAGTCATCAGACACTTTGTGCCGAGTCAACCTAACTACTGTGATGCAGACCTGATGTTTCAGTTGTATATTTGAGGGATATTAGAAACAAAATCGGATAATCTATTGTGCCCCTCATTGATTTGTGCTAGAATACTGGGAAGGAAATTTAATGACAACCACAGTGTGCTCTGCTTGTCTATTTTGCATTGAAAAGATTTCTTATCTAGATTGTGTAAGTCCATTCTTCAAAACCTTATATGAATATTGAAGAATTTTGGGGGTTTTTAATCGTAGCTGTAGTCCAAAGAAGAGGCTTAAACTTGTTAATTAATCTGTGATGGTATCTTCCTTTTGTCACTTAAAAATTTTAAGCACTGATATCTTGCAGTCTTACTTGGAGTAAACCCTACTACGAATTCACTGCCTTTTTTGTCAATTTAATTGCTATATTTCAGAAATAAGAGACAATAATTGCATCCTAAAATAGTATTGCATATAATGCTTTTAAGAACTAAAATGTTTCCCCTTGCAACATTTCCTGTGGGTCAGAACCTAACAGAAACAGTAAAAAATGCTTTCCTGTGCTGAAATGAATGCTAAATTTCCACTTAGGCTTTAGCAGCAAAGCAAATTTGGAATCTTTATATGGGCAGTGCACAAAGCAATGTGTAAAGTTTGAGAAAGTAAAGAGTACTCTTCAGTTTTCATCATCCCATCTACAATGTACCTATATAAACAGCTGGGTTTAGACGTGTATATGCTGAGTCTTTTTCTGGAGTTTCTCTTTCAATGAATGCTTTAACAATAAGTACTATAATAAAATAGGTTTTAAGTGACAGCTTTAACCTGTTAAATGAAAAGCCTGAATTTCAAAAATGGATATTTCTGTAGCCATTCAGAGGTTTAAATCCTTTCTGTAATATGAGGAAATAAATAACAGCTGACTTAGAAATACATCTGCTTCATCCTTTGCAGATCACAAATATTTTGTTTGTTTTCTCCCTTTTTTTGAGTGGAATTGACAAAATTAAAGGATACAATAATATTTCATATCTTAATCTTAAGACTTGAGCATGAACAATAATAAAAATAAAACCTTAAAATTTTATTAAAAATGTCATTGTTTCAATATCAACTGAATAATGTGTTGAATGACCTGGCTCTGCGAAGGCCAAATTAACTTCTTTTGTGAATTAGGAACTGAACCACAGAGTAGCCTGGTGATGAATCAAGATTTACACAGGGTCCTGATAGCAGGGTAGGAGCTGCAGCCAAATATGTAGCACTAAGGAACCTTCCGTGTCTTTGTCCTGTCTTAATTTTTTTCTTATCCATTTGCTATGTGCCATCTAAAACTTATGTGCTTTCCTTGAACTCACCTGCTTTCATTTGAATGACTGCAGAGCTTGTGAACCTTGAATAACTGATAGACTTCACTGGCTTATATAAATGCACCTGACACGTAACAGCTAGTGAAGTCTCTTTTAATTGTCAGAAAAGAGACGTGAAGTAGTGCAAGATGAATGTTTCTCTCTTCTGGAAATTTTTATATTCAAGACAGTAAAATTTGACATTAAATAGACATGAGTTTTTAGCAAAGCTGGAAAATAAAAGCTTCTACTGACAGCATTTCAATTGCAGTACTCTTATGTGGGAGGAACACACATCAAGACATTTTCTGACTAAAAACACACTTAAGAACGAGAGTGATAAGTTATAGATCACCACTTTGTATGGATTTTTTTTTTTTAATGGTGGTTGCATTTACTCTTGTATAGTATTTGTTCTAGTGTTGATCTGAATTGAGAGACAATGTTGTGTTGCCTGTCGTTGTTCCAAAACACCCTCTGACTGTGTTTTGGAC
Organism: Dromococcyx pavoninus; assembly: GCA_033558185.1. NCBI lineage: Eukaryota > Metazoa > Chordata > Aves > Cuculiformes > Neomorphidae > Dromococcyx > Dromococcyx pavoninus. The sequence goes on along the minus strand of JAUMJL010000020.1, from coordinate 1,494,492 downwards.
GCTTTGGCTTCAAAGAATGTCCTAGATTCTTTCTTATAAAGTAAATTGATAGGGCAGTAAAACAATTTGAGTTGTTCATGCTTTATCTTTCTACTTGTCTTCTTGCTTATCCTTTAAGGAAGGGAAAAAATTTGCTAGGTATGGGACCACTAAGATACCGAGCTATTCTAAACTTGATCTTGAAAACACACCAAAATGTGCTCTTCCACTCTTGCCCTACAACTGCAGAGCCAACCCACAGATATAATTTTAATTAACTGTCTTTTATTTATATTTATAGGGCACATGAGAGTACATAGAAGTGATAACTGGGTGGGAGGGATTGGGCAGGAGGTTGAGAATAACAACAGAAAGTGTTTCTTTTGCCTGACAGTCAACTCTGTTGGAACAAACATTTCCACAAGTTTGCTACAGTACCAGCACATTCTGTTCTCTTTTCTCTGTGAAGGTGGCTGCACATTTTTTATTTGGCTTTTTTTCTTTTTTTGTTTACCATCTTCACAAAGAACATTATTCACGTGGTAATCCGCAATGTGATTGCAATGAAGTAACTACATCCTGGTGCTGAAGAAGCTCGGTGGGAATGTTTTACAGCTTTACATTGCAATAAGCATTTTTATCTAACAGGCAGTCATCTGAGCAAGAGATGGAAGAGGTCAGAGCCGTGCCATGTGTATGTCAGCTCCTGTGTGTGGCAAGTGGAGAAGGAGAAAAAGGAAGCAGCTTTGCCTCTGTAAGCTGCCAGAGAACCACTCTTCTTATTAGGGCTTCTGTTAGTTTAGAAAACTGCTTTCTAGAGTTTTCTTGTGTGTAAATTCTATGTAGTTATCAAACACTGACTTCTGAATGATGCCTCCAGTACTGGTTTATCCAGAGTGTCACAAAATATTTGTGTTGGTCTCTTCTCAACATGCAGAAAACCCTGAACTGAAAAAAAAAAGAAATCCATAACCAAGCCTGTTTCTGCTGAAATTTTGATGTGAAATAAGTTAATGAGTGTGAAGCACAGAAAGAAACAGAAAAGTATTGTCTTGCCTGTTTTCATTTCAGTGGGGTAGATGGATGAACATTATGTTTCTTTCAAGCAACATACTCTTTTCTGTAACTTCTTATTTATTGTGAGCAGAAAGCCTTTGAGTGATGTTTCTTGGTACGAGTGGTGCCATCTGGAAAACAGGCTTCTGACTTGTTTAAAGTTCAATCCTGTTGGTTATACATCAGGGCAAAGAGATAAAGTGGTTAATTTTGCTGGGATGGTGTTTGCCTGTTTTACAGTAATATTTTTACAGCTTTCTGAAAAGACTGAGTAGTAAATGAAAATTATTTTTCATTACATGCCTTGTTTAGGCAGACAACGTGTTCTAATGTGTCATTAGTATTTTTCCATGTAGAGCTTGGCAGACAAAACTGTGGCATGGTGAAGGAGAAAACTTACTTCATGGTTTGCTTTTGTTAAAATACATCCATTTTAATGAAAGTGTTGGCTTGTAGCCTGTTCTTTTCTGGAAATATTCCTAGTACCAGGGATGTTAACGAATGCAAGTAGCCCTGTTCTTCAGGAGATTATTTGGAATTGAGTTTATTTCTTCCTGTCTCTCACCTTTTGCAAAAGAACTGATACTGAATGGCACCTCAGCTGGTGGAGCTGCATACCGGCTTCTCTTCTTATTGCTTAGGTAGAAGCTGAAATCTATTACTTTAAGTGAATACCAGAAAGCGTCTTTCAGTTGGTTCCCTATATTTGGAAACTTTGCTTCCTAACCATGCTGTCTGGTGCTGTCTGTGCCCTCAGTACGTAGCTACCAAGCATCATGGTGCGTTTGGTGAGCTTGTGGGGTTAATGTGGTACCTAATGGTGAAGCTTTGGTGTTTACTTTTGAGTTTGGATCTTCCTTTCTAAATACAGTTTTAGAAAAAATTGCTTAAGTCTACATGTACAGTAGATATGAAAGGAGGAAAAAATTAGGTGTGAGTGTAAAGCTGGACACAAAATAGGTTTGTAATGGTGTAATCAGTGTCTGTTTCTGTGTACTCCAGCAGTTGAGGAGCTGAGCTTTCGTAGTTTAAAGGCTGGTTAAGTTTTCAAAGCTCTTGAAAAGGCTTCACTACTAAATAAAGAGGCTGCCAGGTAATAGACTCAAGTGCTCTCAAAAACAAGAATAGTAATATTACAAAAGGTGATCCATGCTGCATGTGCTCATATTTGTCGTAATGAATATTCTTCTATTGAGAATTGAATCCTTTGGAAGCAAACAAGAAACTGTAAACCGTATGTGTCATCCTGTGGCAGGTACCAAATGATGCATAATAGTAAATATACTGAAGGACAACACTGAGATGGGAGTGTCAATATTGTAATGAGTTGATTTCCACTGTTCTTGCAAAACACTTGTGTCAGATTTTTTTAGATATAATCTTTTAATTCTCCACATAGAGCAATGATTTATAAAATATTTTCAAATATTGCTAGAAAACAAGTTTCTTTATCGAATTTATTTGTAGAGGGGATAAAAGAGGAGCCTGAAGTGTGCTTTGAGGAACTGCTGGAGAGGGCCAAAGCTGGAGAACCAAAGGCACAAACAAAGGTAATTTTAAATGCTCATTGTCTGGTCTTGTTTGCTCTTAATTCCAAAACCAGCACTGTCTGCTGTAGAACTATTGTCTCTTCTTTAGGAGAACTGTATCTGTTTTGATCTTAAACTATTAAAAGAAAGGTGATACGAGATGGTTTTCTGCCTTGAGAATTGCTACTTGCTTGGGAATGTTACTGGTTTCAGATCCAACTCCTGAACAAGCCTTTAGGACGTGTATGAGAACAGGGAGGGCTGATGTCTGTGTTGTCGTTGCAAATCAATTCAGCTGGCTGCAGAGAGAAATTGCAATATTCCCTACAAGGCTATAGGTAGGACCTAAAATAGTCATAAAATTCCTAAGTAGCAAGGCAAGGCAATAATCTCTTCTATTTTCAAAGGAGTTTTAGGCAGAGAAATCTTCCCCTAAACGCAGGGAATATATACACTGCCTCATTTGCAAGAGTTCAAATGACTACTTCCAGTTACTGTGCAGGTGTTTGCTTGTGTAGGATGTTCTATTTAGAGAAATAGAAATGCATAACTGAAGGATAATGCAGGTCACAAGAACTCTAGAGAACAATGGAACTGATACTTTGATCACTTTGCACATCACACAGTGCAGATACAAATCATAATCCTAGCCTGTCTCTCTAAATAAGTTACTGGGTTTCTAACCACTTTTGACAACTTAATTTTGCTTCATTCAGTATAGCATTTTCTTACTTGTTATTTTCCATCCTTATAAAGATATTGTGTGAAATTATATTAGGTCTTCCTGGGGAAACTACAGAAAATATATCTAAACGTTAACGAGTACAAAGGCTTTTCAAAATCTTTCTTAAAATCTGTGAAGATCTGGAGAGAATTCTCAGCTCTGGAGAAACTCTCTCCTGGTACTTACACTAACTAGCCAGAGGCTGGAAAAACAAACAGTATCTAAGGAAAAATAAGTTTTTCAAGGTGTGTAGATTAGTGGGCTTTCCTAACAACAGCAAGAAAATTCACACTACTGTTAAGATGAACTTTCACATTATTGATGGAGATTTATGGGAGAGTTAATCATTTTCAGTAGTGTTCCAGCTTTGATCTTGCCAAGTTTTCTTTCAATTTGATTGCAAAATCAAACAGTTCATAGATTCACAGAATTGTTTAGGTTGGAAAGGACCTTTAAGATCATTGAGTCGAGCTGTAAACCTAACACTGTCAAGTCCATCATTAAACTACATCCTCAAGCACCACATCTACATGTTTCTTAAATATGTCCAGGGATGATGACTCAACCACTTCTCTGGGAAGCCTGTTCCAATGCTTGACAACCCTGATATCTAGTTTAAATCTCCCACGTACAACGGGATAAATGGGAAGGCTTTTTAAGCTCCCTTTAACCATGAATTAATCTGATGAAATCCTCAGAAGCATCCTGGGTTATCACCAGACATCCTCTGTCAAAACAGGTTAAGACTATTATGTGGGAACAGCAGTTCTCTCAGGCCAGGAGAGCCATGAGCAGTTCTGTAGTCTGATATTTCTAACGTGTCAAAATACAAGGTGCACTTCACTGACCTTAGCGTTAACCAACACCACGCCCATCCAGCCTTTCTTAACCCTCTCAAAAATCAACTGAGACCACACTGTAAAATTCTATCAATGCCTTAGTATTACAAAAACACCACACAATTTTATAGTGACTCTCTTGAAGAGCAGCATGCAAGAAGAGACACGGAGTGGGCTACTCCCACACCCTACATGTTCCTCTCCCAAAAAGCCATCAACAGTATTCCGATAGGACATAATTCACACTAATGCTTTTGAAGTGCAGGAAGAGTGAAAAATAAGTACTCCTGAGAAATACCTTAACTGTAAAAAATAAGACACTTAAATGGTAACAGGTTGTAAAAGCAGAATTACAATAGAGCATTTCTGTAAAGTGATTTTATTCTTATCGAATGCACCCTTTAAAAAGAAAAATAAATTCTTTCTAACTAGAAAGTTTCAGAGTGAAGTAAAAACCAATCATTTGCCACATAAAATCACATTTGTAATTACATAATAAGAAAACTTGACAACATGTCACGGCATCAAGTCCTGTCTTAATGACTGTCAGCGTTACACTGTTTTATTTACTTGCTGGGGTTCTGAGATACACAACTCCAGAGGCTGTGATCCTTTACCAAGACACTGGAATCAGCAGACTACATGGAAGAAACAGTCATGGTGGGTTCACTGCCATTCGAGTGATCTGTCCAGCATTTGGGATAAATGTAAGGATGTAAGGATGCTACAGTTCTTTATGTGTTCATTTTGATGGGCTTGGTTTAGCCTAAGGCAAGCCAATACCAAGTCATTTTTTGCTGCAGTCGAGCACCCTCACCCACCGCTGCCACCTAGCAGACCATCTTTTTAAATCTGGTTAATACAAAACACTTCACTGGGAACAGTTAATGAATTAATGACTTAATTGATCAAGAAGCTGCCATTAAAATTTTCACTGTTCTTTGATATTATTCACGATGTTGTCTAATAATTGTGGCTCTGCTATTCCAGTTGCCCACTGCATTAAAACCAGCCAGAAGTGAACCTTAGGTCATTGGTATCTCCAGTATTCAAGGAACTGTCATTTAAGCTACTCTCAGACATAATGTTTTCAACTCTGGCCATTTAGAAGGAAGGAAACAGATATGGCTCCTATAGTAAGTTTCAAGGTTATTCTGAACGTTTGAGAAGGCAGCATGCTGAACTGCTTGGAGCCGTACCATGTGTTAATGGTGAGTGTGTTACAGCACTTTAGTGATTTTGGGGTGGATTTTCAGCAGGATTTGCAGCATCACAAAATGCACAAATCAGATGACGATTGCCTAAGAGAAGTGAAATATTCAGGCTTTAGTGTGGCCCTTCCTCTGCATCTACAATAAATTCACTTTTCCTTCTCTATACAATCCTCAGCAGAAAACAGGCAATAAGCTGAATTTCTGACACTAAGTTTTCTTAAGACAGGAGTCCCCACTTATTACAGCTCAAACCCCTCTCTTGTAGTTCAATTGCCCATGCCTTTTCTTCTAAAATGAAGCAGGTGTCGGTTTTATCTTTAGGATGCAATCAGAGAGTGTGTTGTAAGAGACCTTCGCACAATTGTAATGATTGCAATGCTTGCCCAGCAAATCAGCGATTCATTCACTCCACTGAGTGCCCCAAATATTAGTCCAGAGGCCGAGGTCCTTCCCTGAGGACCAATAAATCTTTAATTATTTTATACAAAGTGACCTAGTTTCAATAGGGAACCGGCATCCTACAATATTTTGTATAACGATTGCTTCTAATTTGAACCAAAGATTTCTACAGCCACAGAAAAGGACTCTACTACTTCCTCTGAATTTATTTCTGAGCAAAACAGCATGTGTTAGCATAACATACCTACTGACCTGGGTCTCCTTTGGAGACACAGATTAGGTTAAACATAGCTCAACAGTGACTGGTTTAGCAAGGAGAAATCTGTATTACCTTGGAAAAACGTAAAACCCGATCCATGGACACAAACTCAGACACTTGCAGAGTGGAAATTATTAACTATGCAGACATTTTAAGAATTGCTTAATGTCTTCAGTGACACCACCTGAGAGCACAGGGCAGGGAACAGAAGCCAGCAGTTGAACCCTTGAGATACTGAATGTAGCTTATGAGCAAAGTTTTAACACTCCATAGGAAAAAGAAATTGTTTTACTTACAAAGAGTAAAATAACTGTCTTGTAATAGTGTGTATGAGTTCAGATACTAAGTAAAATTTCTTGTGAATCAGCTTTTTGTAGACCCCTCTCTTGCTAGAAATTATCAGGAAAAACTGTGAAGCAAAGGGGTACTGTAAAAATAAGGCAGAAGTTATTCCTAAAAAGTGAATGTTTATCTTGGCATTCTTATTAGGAATTCAATATATTTTTCAATCAATGCAATTTGGCATTTATACAATAATCTCTATTAACTTTATTTCCTGAAAATAGAAGCATTCAAAGGTAAAGGACTATCAGCAATGTCTCTCCATTTTCACTTATTCAACCTTAAGCAGTTTGCAAAGTTTTATTCTTAGGCAAGCAACATTTATAGTGAGAAAGCTGAGAGCATTAGAAATCAAATACAAGCTCCATAAGGAAGGAAAACCACCTTGGTCCTCTAATGAAGCTAATAGTTCACAGTAAAAGGACATCTTAGTAAACAAAAAGCAAAATCGTATTATATAACAGTACCTGGGCTCTGCATATTAACACGTGGCTGCCTGTTCTGTCAGGAGAAGGTAAAAGAAATTAAAAAGTGAAAATGACAACTCCTTATTTAAAATCCCCAAGTGTTAACCTTCAAGATCAGCTATTTGGAAGTTACTGCACTGCCATTCCTATCATCTGTCTTGGTTAATTAAAAAAAAAAAAAGCAATCATCTGCTTAGCCCAGCCCAGATCAGATCAGTATTTCCAAGCGACTGTGTCAAACACAGACTATATTGTGATGTTCATTAAAGTTGATCTACTTCACTGTCATCTTTATGTGTATACAAAGAAAAACTCTTTCACCTCATTGCATATGACTATTTCCTTATGAAAAAAGATAAAAATCAGTCTTTCCTTTGCTCTCTTCCTATCTGTAGGTCTCCCCCCCCAACTTTTTTTTAAAGTTTATTATTATTGTTATTATTAGAGCATGGTCTGTTCTCTCCCTTTCCACCTTATAATTGGATTTTAATTTATCTCATTTATTCCTAGAGTTATATAACTCCACTAAAATCAACTCTCAATTTGGGTGACAACCACATCTGAGATCGTGTGCCACACCACATCAGATGGGTGCAGCCTCATCCAGCAGTGTCCTGCTTCCAGCAGCAGCTATAGGTGCTAACTCAAAGACAGCTGAGAACAGAGGATGCATATATAATGGCATTTCTCCTCACTTCTTACTCAGAGGACTTCATGAGGCCTACGTGGAAATTTAAAAAGTAAAAGTAACACAGAAAAAAAGGGATGTAATTTTTTACAAAGTGTCATAAAAAAAGGAACCGTAGCAGAGGGAAGAAGGAATTTTGAATGATGATGGAGAAACACACTGCACTGGTGCAAATCTGTTAGTCAGTAGTTCAGCAAAAATGTGTTGGAAATTACAAAACAACGCCAGCGGGCTAGAAAGGCAACACACACAATGTTAAGCCCATTACACATTTCAGTTGCTGGTCTTTTTGTCACTCATACTTTTAGATAAACAAAAAAGTCTATGTACATGCTTTAATGTTGCTGTTCTTTTCTTACTGTCTGGCCTGATAAAGTCACTGTGATCTGGGAATATTAACAAAAAGAGTATCCTGCTTGGTTTCAGATGAGGAGAAAACAAATTGCTATTTAGGCCACGATGCAGTCATGCCCAGTTTATTATATAAACTGACTTCTGAAAATATAACGGAGCAATACCTTGAGATATTTTGAGCAGCTTTCTTAGCAAAAACTTAGATGAACAGATGTACATCTGTGCTATTTAAACTGAGATGATCTTGAGAGAGGGAAAAATACATAAATAAAATTTATTTCACACTAATTGTTGTCAATAAGCGCTCCAATTCAGTAGAATTATAATTGTGGAATTACCACCAAAAGCAAGACACCCATATGAACAGTCTGCAAAAGGCATTAGAGAAGGGCTGTCTCACAGCAAGGACCATTCAGAGCACAATAAGAGGTGCCAATGAACTGGATTTTACCTGAGCATTTTCATTTTTCCTGCCTAGAAAGAATCTGTATACCTGCCAATACTAGTAAAAAAAAATCTGGACTCCATCCCTGTACACGTGTGATGCACAGTGAGCAAGCCAAGACTTCCAAGAAGATAAAAGTTACTGCCCATGAACAGCAAATCTGATGCATTTATTAACCACCTAGGGCATGCAATAGTAATTCAGTGCAATACACCTGCACATTCTTCTGCCTGGGTAATTCCAGACAGAAATACAGCTGCTTTTTTGCTGCCGGCCTTACAACTCCTCTCCACATTTTCTAATTTAAATACAAAGTTCCTGAATTTGCATCCCTTTTCCTAAGCCATGCATTGCATTTCTTGTACTGCAAATAATTTAAAACATAAATTAGATGAAGTGACTTCTGATAGATGTTATTTTCATAGTAACACCTGAGAAATACCTTGTTAGTAAAAGAGATGCTGAATTCCTTACAGACTATAGAGGGCAATCTGAGTTCATTCACATACATCAAAATAAAAATTTGTGTGAAAATAATTTTATTATTATGGTACTTATTTCCACTGCACCTATCAAAGTATTAAACATATACCCAAATAGACTAAGGAGAGCATCAGTTACTGTATGAGTTGAGAAGCCATCAATTTCAAAGTTAATCTGGACAAAGTAGTTTATTAATAGCATTAACAATTATTACCACTTGGAATTTCAGAAATGCTCAGAGAACCTAGATGAAAATGGGACTACTTATCACATAAGCATGCTATCTTTATCTAGGGATGAAAAATACAGCTGTTAGAATACTGTCCAGATGAAAAAAAAAAAACCAACTCATCATTTATAAAATCACCTAAGCTGGTGCAAATAAAAAGCTCAAGGAGAGACAGAATCAAACTAGCAAAGCCACATCTTGTCAAAGCATATGTCACCTGTCTACAATACTTTTAACACATGCTAGAACATACTGGCTGCATTATCACATTTATTGCCTTGGCAACAAAGCTAGAATTAATAGTACAGGGTGGTCCTTGTTCCAAAGAACTAAACTTCAAGAGGAAGCAAAGGAAGCATAAACTGTATTTTCGGATGCTCTCTGAGAAGATGTTTTTCTGAGAAGCCAAGATTGTTTAAAATTTTCTAGTTAACTAGGAGAATATGTAATTTTTCACAAGTTCATCTCAAATGCTGCTCTGTGCCTGGCAAAATAGAAAAAAATAAGAATAATATATAAATATAAGTATATATATTTAAATTGTTTGTAAAAAATAAAGACTTGAAAATAAAACCTTTCTGTCATTCAGGATTCTTTTGTCTGCCTTACAGCTAAAGTTTAAAATATGTTTAAAGTCAATGGAAATAGAATGTGTTGCAATAATGAAGTCTATTTGTCCCCTACAAGTTTTAAAAGAGACATTTTTTCCAGCTCTGATCTTGGATATTCTATTTAGGAAAGTAATGCTGAAAATACCTTATGTAAAGGTGCACTTGGTCTCCAGTACAAAATTATCCTTGTTTTTTAGCAAAAAACAAAAAGCATATTTTCTTATTAGTGTTCTAAGAGGTCTCAGTTTCCTTCCACCAGAAAAACCTTTAAGTGCCCTGAAAACATTTATCAGTCATAAATTCGTCCTACGTGATGTGGGGAAGGGAGTGAAAAACTGCAACACTGACCAACTTACAAGCGATGTTTAAGGTAAGAAGGAACAATCTTACTACTGTTTTTTAATCTCAGTACTCACATTTTCGAAACTGAGCCCTTGCTTTTTACATTCCTAATGCATGACATAAAAACAACTTTATTTCTGTCTTCAGAAGATTGTCATAAAACCAGTGAGCTATTTCTAATGGAAGTACTCCAACAAGACTTTGGTTTGTTCTACCAATACCAAATATAACTCGCACAGCTCCTACTCTTTAAAATTAAGACTTAATGTCAATAAATAATTTCCTTTTCATTAGTAAAGTGACGAGCATGAAATTAATTATTTTTATGTCCTCACTAACTTGCTATTGCAAACCCTCTGTTTAGAATGTATGAACATATTAAAACCAGCAAATTTACTGAATGCAATGAAATAATAGGATTGAGATTCCCAGCTACTAACAGAGATTTTTTTTTTTAAAAAAAAAAGTTTATTGCTATAAGTTGAATTTATAACTGGACTGCACTTGGTGGACATGGCATGACCTTATCAGGCTTGTACAATCTTATCTGAGAAAAAAAATTACCAGGCATTATGAATACGAATTATGTTCTTCAAGTCTTCAGCTAAGGCTTTCAGTCATGGCACACCGTGCTCACTTCTAGACCTGCACATCCACCCCCAGCAGTCGTGGCACTGACTTCATATTTGGAACTGGACACAACTCAACCTCTGGAGCGTCCCCACACGTAAAAGCAGAGAGATATATATATATACTGAGATATATATATACTGAGAAATGCAACTCAGTATAACAGACAGAAGTTGGACTTCAGCATGGCCAAACGCTGTGCTGTTTACCCAATAGTTAAAATTAACACTGATGTCGTCAGAATGAACCTCACAATGCCAACACCAGGCTTTTTAAGACCAGAAAGTTAAATTGAGTCATTGGAAACAAGCTTTTCAGTTTGACTCCTGTGTATAAGCAGTAATATATACAGGTCCATATAAACACACACTGATGCATCCTTCCAAATATATGAAATATTATGTCATTTTTTACCACAGATCTAGGTGAGGCCCTACAGAGAAACTGATGAAGCTGTTCAAAGCCTATATTCAATATCTTTCTAAGGAACACTCTTTCCAGAAGTCCATGACTCAGCTCCTAATTTTAATGGAACTTTAGCAGTTCTAAAAAAAGAGGCCAAGGTAATCTAGTATTCAAGACAGGCATTAAATTTCTTTTACTCTCACTGTGATTGTGATATATTGCAAAATTATATATTTTAATTGGTAATTTTTATAGCTAGCTATAGCTAGCGAGGAATTCTGAAATTTTGCTGAAGCTTCCTTCAAGATTATAGCCTAAACCAGAAAGGTAAGAAATTCTTTTTATAACTTGATTAAATAAAAGTATGCTGTATTTTTTCTTTTTTTCCAATTTGATTAATTTTTTTCATTCAAAAAATCCCACTCTACCCTAAATAACCACAATAAACTCACAATGAATCCCGTGAAAGATTCACATGTGAAATTAATTTACTTTTTCATTGTTTTGTTTTTAAGCATGGCACTGAAAAGGTGAACAAATCAGACTGCTACTGTCAGTCAATATAGGGTGACTTTACGGTAGCCACATATTAGATTAAACTACAGAACTATATTTAACCTGAGAAGATAGGGTCCCATTTATGTAATCCTGCTTTAAGAGCTTCTAATGAGGTATTGTAACCTAACCTAGATACGCCTGCCAGCAAGTTCCCTGCTCTTTCACATGTGATAACTGAAAGATGCTTTAGGTCTTAAATTATGTGTTAAGTGAGTTATTATCACAGTGGCTTCTTTTTGCTTTAAAAAATCTACCAACGAGAATGCTCATCCATCTAAGAAATGTCTTTATCTTTTAGAGCATCCACTGAGCGCCAGCCTTCCCCAGCTGAGAGTCCTGCGTTCAGCCACCTGTCTCGCAGACACATATGGCACTTGGGGATCAGCGGGGGCCAGGGCGAGTGTCGGTCACTTGGCAACATCTGTCAACTGACCAAAAGTGGCATTAATGAAATTCTAAAAGGAGTTTAGTTCACTCCTTCATGCTGCAAGACAGCTGTAGTGACAAAAGATGCACATAAAAAGCAGCACATTAAGACCATAGATGGTAAAATGAAGCAGGGAAAAAGATGAAGCATTTCAGAGCACACTTTTTGACCCAAGTCATCTACAGTAATCACCTTGCCAAATACAGTCATAGTACTGTTTGAAAGCAAGCACAACATGAAATGTAAAACAGTGGTATAAGAGACAAGGACAGAATATATAAAAGGCCCAACTACAAACAAGAAAAAAACCTCATCATTATGATTTGTCATTCCATCCCATACTTCAGTACCTGTTGTTTCTATATTTGGCTATATTTCAAGCATTGTTAGCTTGAAGACCACCTCAAGAAATGATCATACTGTAAAAGTGATACATGCATAAAAATAGTTTGAATTTCAGTGTCACAAGTTGCTTTCCTTACACTGTGCCTACTGATACCGTATACACAGGAAAAGCACTAAATATGCAGTACAATGAGCTGTAGTTTCAGATCATCACATTTTGTCCAGGGAACTAGGATGCCTTTCTCTGTTGCTATATCTGATCCACAGATTTGAAGAATCAGAGAACAACAGCTATACTAGGAACGGAGACATGGCATTCCCAAAGCCAAACGAGGCCAACAGACCATAAACATAGTATCTTGGCTTCAAGTGGTAATTATTTCCCTGCAAAGCTAAGGCTATAGTCTGGTGGAAAGTGTTTCCACTAATTTAGCTCCTCACAAAGGAAACAATGAGGTGCCTCAAAGAAAAACAGTTTACATTTATTTTACACAAGTATTCCATCAAAAATTATGACAGAAAAAAACCCCCACAAATAATGCCCCCTTTTTAGCCAAACAAGAAAAGAACACAAAGCTTATGGGAAGTGGAGAGACCAGCAGATTTGACGACTGGCAATCTGAGCCCTTAGCTTCTTTAACTATTACATACAAACGGATCAGAGCTTTTATTCGTGATGGAAATCAGACATAATGTGAATCCACCATGTGGTGCACCTATCAACTCAGGCACTGTTTCTGCACCATAAGAATGCAATTTAAACACTTCACATAATACAACCTGCATGGCATCCAAATTTTCTGTGAAGACTTTTGTTGCCAAGATTTCCTTGCCTTAAGCTACCATCTGAAATACAGAAAGCTGCTTTTTGAAGAAGTGGAAATTCAACATCAAAAAGAAGCAGTAGATAATTTCTTTCTGTTTTCCTCCATATTCAGCAATTAAGCTATTCCTTCCAATTATTCGAATTTAAAACAGAAAAACAGTTGTTAAAAATGACAGCATTTGAATGTACCTCAAACATTGCAATATCATGCATTGTCTCCGATCTATCAGTAAGTTTGGTATTGGCTTTGTGGCTGACATGAAACACATTATTTTGATGCATCTCCACCTGAGAAAGAGGGAGACACAAATCTTGTTGCGTACTTGGTCATTAGGATCAATTGCGCAGTAATGGCCAGAGCTGAACCATTTCATAAGCACCATTCACCTAGGGCTTTGTGTATATCATATATGGCACAATGAGGTCAAACACAGAAGAAAAGATAAAGGTTGTTTGATAAACTCAAACTTATTTTTAGCATTCTTCCCAAGCTCAAGAAATCTAACGTATACGCTAATCTATCTATGTCAATCCCACTGTCCATGTTGCCAAAGATGTCAAACGGCATCAATCCCAATGCTGACCCCCGAGGAATGCCATTTATCACTGGTCTCCACTTGGACTTTGAGCCATTGACCGCAACTTTTTGAGTGCAGCCATCCAGCCAATTCTTCATCCACAAGTGGTCCATCTGTCACATCCATGTTTCTCCAATTTAGGGACAAGGATATCATGTGGGACAGCATCAAATGCTTTGCACAAGTCCAGGTAGGTGACATGAGTTCCTCTGCCCTTATCCACCAACACTGTAACCCCATTACAGAAAGCCACAAGATTTTCCAGGCACAATTTGCCCTTAGTGAAGCCTTGTCATCTGTCACCAATCATCTCCTTATTTTCCAGGTGCTTTAGCACAGTTTCCAGGAGAATCCAGTCCATGATTTTGCCAGGCACAGAGGTGAGAGTGACTGGCCTGTAGTATCCCAGGTCTTTGTTTTCTTCCCATTTTAAAAAATGGGGGTTGCTTCCTCTTTTCCAGCCAGTGGGAATGTCACTGGACTGCCACAACTTCTCAAATATGATGGATAGTGGCTTAACAACTTCACATGCCAGTTCCTCCAGGACCTGTGGATGCATTTCCTCAGGTCCCATGAACTTGTGCACCTTCAGGCTCCTTAGATGGTCTCAAACTTGATTTTCTCCTACAGTGGGCAGTTCATTCTCGCCACTGGGGTACGTGGTGCAGACCTCGCAGCCAGAGCTGCAGCCTTTGCTCTCAAATGAGTACCCACCATTCTGCCACGAGGGTCAGGCAGGATGAGTGTCCGTGACCTGTGCAGACGGTCACAAAACAATGCCCAGTTGCTGGGTTACATGTACTTCCAAGTCTCCGATTTGGCCAGTGGACTGCCCCCTCTTCCAAGTGTCACCTTCCCTGTGTGCTCTCCTGCCAAAACTGCCACACCATGCCATGCCCTGGGTGCTAGTGCTCCATAGGGCCACCTTCTGTGGGAGTGGGAGATGGCCCCATCCAGGCCTTGTCAGCCACTCTCATGAGAGCCGTCAGCTCCTGGTGGGTCTCAGTGCTCCCCTGGGCTTTCCCTGGCTCAGAAAACCCCTTTGGATGCCACGATGCCCCACTCCACTGAGGAGCGTGCCTGCACTGGAAGCCTTGTCTCCTTGACATACTTCCACAGCGAGTATTCCAAACACAGAATCAGCAGATCAGACTCCTCTGACATTGGAGGATGATATAAATCTCTGTACAGAGACTATTACTCCTCACACATACACTCAGGAACACAAGCAGAGACAAACTCCAATCCAGCTTGGAGATTATCCCTTCAGTAGTTGCAGTGATGCACGCATCAATTCTGGAGTGTATTGCACAGCTTCTCCACAGGCATACCCAAGGCAAAAATCATACAAGTTTGGCCACATCTGGCCCCTCGGAACTCAATGTTACGTGCTGTAGAACTCTTCTTGTCTTGCAATAAAAGGCATTAATTGTTTACATTTATTGGAACACAAACAGCACAGCATTTTCCAGTCTACTTCAAGATTAAAAAAACAAAAAAGCCCAATATTAATTGAACTACTTAAGTAATAAAGTTTTAATAGATTTGCTTGAAACTCTAAATTGCTAAAAAAAACCCAGTATTTTAAGCTGACAGCCCCATTGAGACCAATATTTCTCACCACACTGCAAGCTTAGAATAAGCTGTTTATTAGCAAACACTACGAACAGTTGGCAAAAAAAAAGAAAGCTCAGATCTAGAGCAAGCTTTGAATTTCAGGTTGACATGGTCATAGGTTAAAACTTAATTTTCACAGCTGCATAGATAGGTACTACCCAATCCAGTTTGAAGTCCGGATGACAGCACCAAGGGCTGACAGTTTTCAGTGTCACTTTACAGCTCTATAAGCCTGTATTTCCTGTAATTCGTTTTGCACATTCAGTTTGGGCTCAGCCATTTATTAGTTTCATGGATTTACAGCATGTAAGTCTTCAGCCACTTGGTCAGCACCATTTCTGCAACAACCTGCTCAACTGAGTCAAACAACCCTAGACACTGCAGTGCAGAATGGTACTGCACAGAAGATGATGCCAGGACACAATGGCCTCAACTTGCACCAGGGGAGGCTTCGATTGCATATGAGGAAAAATTTTTTCACCAAAAGGGTTGTCAAGCATTGGAACAGGCTGCCCAAGGTAGCCATTGAGTCACCATCCCTGGAAGTATTTAAAAGCCTTGTTGACATGGTGCTTAGGCACACGGTTTAGAGGTGGACTAGGAAGTGTCAGGTTTATCTTAAAGGTCTTTTCCAACCTGAATGATTCTATGATTCTGTAAATTAAAAATCTCCGAGGAGATTAAAACTCCATAATGGATGGCATGAAGTGTCTGTAAAGGGATGTCACAACTTGGTCTTCTACAACTGGCTCTAATTCAAAGGCTACAGAAGTAGCATTAGAAGAGACCTTGCTGGCAAGGAGACACAACCAGGAACAAACCAGATAATCTACACAGAGAAGGGTGAGTAGGTGTGCAGGGTCATATTCCACAGAGAACCAGTTCTGCTGTCAATGAGCCGCAGCATCTCAGTTGGGCATACTGAAAATATTTACCTGACAAAGTAGGAGGGAAAAAATCAGGAACTACTTGACAGTTTTCCATAGAAGGGAAACTACTAACAGTCACTGAAGGCTTATCCAGGAATTTCAGCGTGTGGATTACAAGTCACTTCTCTGCTCTGGACATTTTGTTTAACCAGCCTATAACACAATTTTATGTGCTGTCCCAGAAAAGTCACAAGACAGCAGACCCCAGCATTACTAAGTTGATATCAAGTTAAAACCCATTCAGAAAAGAGGCCTGCAGTTTGCTTCAGTAGATTCAGAACACAATCAGGTGGACTCTACCATCTCCAAAAATTATTTTAACATTAAATGGTTATCATCTCTGCAACACTGACCCGTACAAAGAAAAAAAGTGAGATTTTTTTTTCCTGCATGGCATATGTGCTATTTGCACAGCCAATAAGGACAACAACGATCATGGTCACTCAAGAACTCTCAAAATATGAGTTTCCCATTGTACAGCTTTGCTACTAAAGAAGAGATCTAAACCTGAAATTAATGGTTCTTTCCCCACATTAAAAAAAATGTTACAGCAGAAAACAGCACGACATGGCTTAAACTGAGCAGAACATCATTCCTCCATCATGAAAAAGCACACAGCAAAATAAGAACATGTAGCATTTCGCCATCAACAAAGCTGCCTACATAGACACCCACTCTTTCTTATTTTCTCTGTAGCATATTCTTTTAACTCGCTCATCTCCTTCTACATCTTTCTCACAAATATTGGCTTACTTGCTTTGCATACAGCTTCTTCAGATTTGCTTTCACTAGAAAACTAACCATGCAAACAGTTATGCTCCTGCAATCAGTCCAGAATACATAATCTATATTAATTTTTCCCTCTCCCAATATATTTATATACCAATAAAAATAATCTTCTTGAGAATCAGAGAGGTTTTCTGGGTATCTGAAATCTGAAATAACTAGAGCAGGATAGTTATTCTGCAGATCTAAGCTTCATGCTGTGATAGATTCATGCATTTGGTCCCACCTCCCAGTAAGGAGCTGGCAATTACAGCATTCCAGCGCAGGACCGTGGATTTTTTTCCAGCTCCCTTACTCTGCATGCCAGTTACAGCTGATTGCGGCAGCTGAACCAATACTGTATTTTTGCATCAGATGCACAAGAGCTAGAAGCACTAGATATGAAAAGCAAACCTGCAATCTATTTTGCTTTTTTTCTGCAGAAGAGAATTATTGGGCTTGACAATCATGATATTTAAGGCTCTGCTTTACCAACATCTGACAGGATTTTAGATTTACAGATCTTTAAGATAAATTAACAGTGTTTATTACCTATAGTGATATGTGGACACCTCTCTCTCAAATTCTTAGATATTCCTCTGCTTTGTGTGAGGAAATAGAAAATAATTAGAATCCTATGTCGCTTTTGCTGTCTTTGAAGGATTAGTCTCTCTCAATTCCTGGACCATAGATACATTAAGTACACTAAGTACTCTGATTAGATATTAAACATTGTTTAAATAAGACACATCTCCAATCCATCCCCTCTTAAAGCATAATATGGCATTACTATGAAATTATTTTATAGTGCTAGTATGGAGGAAACTTCTATTTCATTCACTTCATCATACTAGAGCGTCTCCATAAACATTCATCTGTATGTTAATCCTTGAAGTGTTTTCTGAGTGTACAGATGACAATTTATTGAAAACAAAAAAATAAAAAACAACAAACTAGAAAACATTGATAAAAAGGTATAATAAGATGTAGGGAATAAAAGAAATAGCCTGAAAATATTCACTTTACATGGTAACTCATTGCAGAGCCTACAAGTTAACACCATTCAACAACAAAACTGGTTTAAAAACAAAAAAGGCTCATCTATGGTTCCCAGTCAAGCATACACATCATGAGTTCTGCTCACCAAAATCGCTGCTTGGGAAGGGCTAATAATTATGCGGTGAGTGCTTGTATTTTAATATATTCTGTTTTATCTGTTGTTGTTCTTATTCTTTTATTGTTCTATTAAAACTATCTTTATCTCAACCTATGACTTTTCCTTTACTTCCTAATTCTCCTCCCCATCCCCCTGGGCAGGGGGCAGTGGGGAGGTGAGCAAGCGAGTGGCTGCATGATACCTGCCTGCTGGCTGGAGCTAAATCATGTCAAGTAGGAGCATTATCTTTGACAGTTCAAACCTTTTTCCAAATGCAGTTTCATATCGGCCAACAAATGCAAAAATTAATCATAGGGGACTAAGAGACAGCAGAAGCATTTAAGTCTCCTTTCCGTAGGAAGCCAGGCTATACCAAATGTAATTAAAGTTTTTAGTAAGAGTTTGCCATTTTACTAAAAGACCCAGCATTACCAGAACAGACACTAAGTGTGGGGCACAGCATCCCATCCTCCCTCCCCATCCTATGTGGTGGTGGCCAAAACTTGATGCAAAAGCTAATAGGATGATTATCTTCTAGAAGGATTAAGCTGCACAGAGAAGCTGAAAGCTGCCTTTGTGAGAATTAAGGCCATCATCCTTATTGGCCAGCTGAATTATATTCTTTTGCCATAGTGCAGATAGGTTTTCACTCTTACCTTTCTTAAAATGAGTAAGTCTCAAAGAATATCTATATGAGAAGCGGGGATAAAATGCACTTTCGGATCATTCTTTTTGATTTAAGAAACAGGAAGCCCAGAAAAGGAAATCAGTGGAAAAATGACTGGATTCTTCTTTAAGAAATAAAGGTCTGCTACACTAAATTAACAAGAGTACCTAACAAATTTAGCAATGAACGATTAAGACATGATCTGTTCTATGCGTAATGCCAAGACGTAACTCAAAGTACATCAACATAAGGTGAAAACATTGTGAAAGCGGTGCCTTACACCTTGATTAGGAAAAAGCTGTGTTCTTGAGGCTTCCTCTCTCATTTCTAAGCACCTTAAAGAAGCTACACATCACAATGGGCTCTCTTCATCCTGACAGGAACAACAGTGTGTTAACCTCTTATAGCGCAGGAAGAACTCCATGGAGGAATTACTCCACAATAATAGAAGGACTTGCCGCTTAGAGTCTCAAACAGAATGGGAATCACTCTCACAAAGTAAAACCTCCACCCCAGAAACGTGTCCTGATTAGATTCAGTGTACAAGTGCATCACACTGCCACAAGTATTTATAAAGGTTCAGAAAACTAGCAGTTCACAAGAAAACAAGGTTTGTATCTCTTTTTGGCAGTTCAAATGCAAGCAAGCGAGAAGAACAGCAAAATATTTGACAACAGTGTCTTAGCACAAATAGAAGCATTATGGTGCAGTAAATAAACAGTTGCCAGATGCTGGATACTGCTCCAGATAAAGAAAAAGAAGATGAAATCTCAACCTCATAATCACTGACATTTTGGAAAGTCTATAGGTTTACTTCAGATAGATAAGATGTTCCTTGTTCTGATCATTATAGAAAAGAAATAAGGTAATTTTGGAAGAACTCAAAGAAAATTGCTTGGTAGTGGTTCACTCATTCTCAGCATACAAATAATAAAAGCCACAACAATAATAATACTTGAGTTCCAATTATACCAACATGCCACATAGCTCACTTCATCTTAAAATAAATAGATAGTGTTAGGATTAAACATGAGTGCATTACATTCACAAGGGGGGTGGAGGGGAATCACTTCCTCACCTGCATAGCAGAGTCAAAGCCATCAGATAGGCAGACAATGCCCATGATGAAGGGACTGAGGTTACAGCCAAGAAGCCATGCCTTTCACCTGCAGCACATGCTTAACATCAGTGCAAAATCAAAAGTGAAACTGCAAAATACAGCCGGGTGACTGCAATGACACTTCCTTACTAAACAGAAAGGTGACAGCTATCGTAACAGCAACTAAAACCGTTCAATACTAATGCCTTGTCAAAGACCACTGTAATGGAGGACAACTGCCAGTTATCCAAGACAAGGAAAGTTAAGTCAAAATGGCACTGAGAAATATGAAAAATGTACTTTCTGAAATAGCTTCCATTTTCCTTACCCTTACGATAGGTGGTAGAGAACGGGCAAAATACTGTTAAGGTGGACTGAGAACAAGGGATAAAAACAGAGCAGAGAACATCAAAGAGTTGTAAGAGACGTCTTGATCCTCCTACAGTTACGTCCAGTATTCCGTAAGGAACAAGTAACATATGAACAAACACACATTGAGCTGATAATATAAATAGCTCTTCTCTTAATTTTACACTGATTAAAGAATGCCAGCTCACAGATTAAATATACAACTTTTTTAAAAACAACTTCAAGAAACAAAACGAGTAATATTTACACAAAGCTCTCTTGGCATCATCAAAACAAAATAAAGATGCTCTTCAACCATCTTCCATTAAAAACCAAGCAAACCAAACCAATGTAGACTGTACGTTTTGAGGAGGACATAACCGATATAATAATGACTGTTTGCTATTTCCAAACATCTCATTACTGAAGTGATTTTGCTTGACTTTCAGACTTCCTAAAAACTGGTTTCAGTTAATCAGGTTATTCATCAGGCTATTGGGACTAAAACAACTTCATGTGTGTATGCTTATATATTTTTCTATAATGTGTATTAGGCAACACCCTCAAAACCAGGGGGGTGCCTTAGAAAGATAAAATAGAAATTGCCACTCTATATCTTTCTCTTTATTGACATATCATTTCCCACTGTGAACTGTTAACAAGACACACAGTGATTACAAGTGTTTGTGCCTAAAAAAGCAACAAAACCAACTTTTCACACTGTATTCCATCAAGCATGTTTTCCACTCCTAGCCTAACTTAAATGAACAGCTGCAGGTGGGAGCTTTCCAAATACATTTGGCTTTCCATTTGCTTGTGTATGGATACATCTGTTTGAGAGCCTATACGGTGAAGAAGGGAGTCCAGTTTAAGGGAAGCTGTGGACAGAAATGCCAGGTCTGAGCCTGGTGCTGGGTTGAAGGGTAAGGGTACAATATCATCTATCACAGGACATAGAAGAAGCTTCTCTTAAACCACTGCTCTTATTACACGGATGGAGAGAATAGATGGAATACTGCAAGGAACTAACTAACTCAAAACTTAGCTGATCTCAAGGAAAGGCCTACAGAAGCATTCCGTATGCTAAAAAAAAAGAGCTCCATGATTTGCAATAATGTGCAAAGAGTGGAAGTATCACTAAAAAAGAATGAGTTAAAAATTAGTTTAAATAGTACTACTGTTACATTTTGCCCCATTGAGAATTGATCTATACTCTTTTCATTGAAGTACTATGGATATTTTTTCCTTGTTACTCAAGTTGGAGCTGATAAAGTTTTATCATTTAAAAAATCTTAGCAAAAGTTAAAAAGAAATTAGTTACAAAATTTGCATACAAAGGGAAGCCTTCCCAAGACAGAAAAAAAAGTACTGCTTCAGATCATGAGTTATACAAAATGTTTTACTGTAAGACGCGAATACCTATGAAACAATGACTATGAAACTGATTTTCCTGAGTAACATTGGAATAAGTGCCATAAACCAGCAACTGTTCTAAATATGGAATTTTTATTAAAAACAAAAGGGATGGAATGTGTTTGCACAGATCAGTACACAAAGCTGCAATTAAGGCTCTCTTCAAAGTGAAGCAGAACAGAGTTAATGAAAGTTGAGAGAGAAAAAAAAAATCAAGATTACAGGGAAGAACAGAAGGGAGGATTAATAGTTTGTTTCCTTGATGGCAGAGCAACCTCAGTTCAAAATTAATAAGTTACTATATAAATTGAAACACAATAATCAGTGGTACATGTTATACATCCTCTTAGAGGGTGGCAGCATGCAATTAACCATTCTTCTATACAGAGAGGCAATCCAACCCCACATACTTCATTATTTTCTGTTCCCTGACATGTATTTATGCCAGCTCCAGTGCCTGGCCTTACATGGTCCAGAAATGTGGCCCAGGCCCATTTATTTCCTCAAAATACTTGCTACTCCTACATCTCCTACTTTCTATCATGATCTAATCAAAATGTTCAACAGAAAAAAAATCCATGCATGAAAACAACTATAAACATTTAAATGCCGATAAATAATATCTCCCAGCTGGAATAAACTGTAACAAAGAGTGCTGGAGACACAAATATACTAACCATGGAAAACAAAAAGTGGGCTTCAATGAGATGGATCTCTAAGAGGAAAATCATAATGAGGAACCTCTATTTTATCACTGTGTATGGAGATTAACATTTAAATGGAGCATATTTCTTCTAATTCAAGCCTTGTTTTTACCTCAGGTTCAACCTATGGCCTCTTCTGAGGATATTGCCAACTCTTACATTCCAATAACAACAATCTAAGACAATAAAGACACATACATTTAAGCAGAGAGTGAGCATTGCTCCTAGCATTTCCAAAAAGAAAAGAAAAAACCCCACCTTTATCTGAATGCTGGAGAACTTAAACATGTGGGGCAAATCTCTATAGCACCGGCCTCCTACAGTACTAATATCTCATCACAGAGCAGACTCGAGCCCCAGTGACGGGGTCCTAAGAGGTGGCCTCCTTAAGCTTGCAGAATACCTCTCCAAACAGCTGGTCTCCCCACCCATAAAGGGAATCACCTGTTCTGTAAAGAACCAAGATGCATGGCTTTTCTGTTTAAAGCTCCAATGCACCTATTCACATTAACATCCTTACTACCTGCACCCACCCAAAACCAAGAACCTCAACCCAAAAAGACCCCACACTACCTCAGGCGCAAGAAACAAAGTCATCTCAATAGACCTAGAAATGTAAGCAAAGCAGAGACTGAAAGCAATTGTTCTAAGCCCTACAGACTACCACAGCTCCTATATTACAATAACTCATTTTAGCATTATTAATAGCAAGGCATGCATATTTTCAATGCAGAACAAAAGCATCATCTTAAAAAATAATTAGAGCAGAATTTAAAAGTATAATAAAAACCTTGCTGCCTAAATGCACCATGAATTAGTGTGTCTTACAATCAGAAAACATTTATTGTCAGCAGGCTTTGGAAAACCAACACAAAGCATGTTCACCTCTAGCCATATAAAACCAGAAACAGGCCTCTCACAGGGATGAAACACAGAAGACCCTAATAAGCATCCTGGAATCCTACTCCTGCATAAATACATGCGCACATTATGCTTACTGCCAGTGAGACCAATCATGTAAGAAAAGACATTATTGTGTATACATGATGGGTCCTAAGCAAATGGCAGGGATCTCAAGGAGCAAAAGGAATCTTGAAATGAAGCGGGACTCATTTTCTTCTCCCTTATGAAATTTGCTAGGATTTCCTTCTATTAATTCTATGAATGTTATCTATACATAAAAAAAAATAATCAATACCATCTGTTTAAGTTAACATCATTTCTTAGGATTATTTGTAGACAAAACCGGGCAGGTGGGGCGCGGCCGGGGCGGGGAGCCCGCTGGAGCTGCCCCTCTCGGCGGGCAGGAGCCGCTTCGCCGCGCCCGGGAGAGAACCGGCCGCCCTTCCCAGAGCTTCCTCTCCCGTCGGGTGACCGGCACGGAGGGGCGAGCACGGGCACGGCCTCGCCCCACCCCGGGCTGCACTTCTACCTCTCAGGCACCTCGCATGATCAAAGTATCCGAGCGCGGCAGCATCATCCATCCATCCATCCATCCATCCATCCATCCATCCATCCATCCATCCATCCATCCTCCCTCCCCCACGCCGTGCTCTGCGCCGCCCCCGCATCCCCCACCCACGCCGCGGCCCCGCCAAGCCCTTGCTCCGCTCCTTGCCCGCGGGAGGGACCCGCTGCCGCGATGCGACCGGAGCGGCGAAGCAGCACGCACCGCCCCGCCCGGCAGCCGCACCTCGCTGCCGGCTGCGCGGCCTCCCCAGCTGTCACCGGCGTCCCGCCCTCGGGAGGCGGTGGCTGCCGCGCCCCGCAGCCCCGCCCCGAGCGGGCAGGGAGACTCCGCTGCTGTCGCTGCTCCGCTCCTGCTCCGGGAAGGTTCCCGCAGCCGCGTATGCGGGAGGTGTGCGCAGAGGAAGCGCACAGCGTAAGAACATTCCCGTCACAAGAAGCGTATGGAACTGTTGGAGCGGGTCCAGAGGAGGGCTGTGAAGATGATCCGAGGGCTGGAGCACCTCTACTGTGAGGACAGGCTGAGAGACTTGGGAGTGTTCAGCCTGAAGAAGAGAAAACTCCGGAGAGACCTTAGAGCGACCTTCCAGTACCTGAAGGGGCCCCAGGAAAGGTGAGGAGAGACTTTTTACAAGGGCAAGTAGTGATAGGATGAGGGAGAACGGCTTTAAATGGGAAGGGGGAAGATTTAGATTAGACATTAGGACGAAATTGTTCACAATGAGGGTGGTGAGACACTGGAACAGGTTTCTCAGGGAAGTTGTGGCTGCCCCTTCCCTGGAAGTGCTCAAGGCCAGGTTGAATGGGGCCTTGAGCAACCTGACCCAGTAGGAGGTGTCCCTACCCATGGCAAGGGGACTGGAACTAGAAGATTTTTAAGGTCCCTTCCAACCCAAACCATTCTGTGATTCTAAGGCACATGGGATGAGTGTAGCATTCCCCCCTTCTTGGCTTGCCACCTCAAGGGCTGTGGGACCCGTGCACATCAAAAACAGAGTGCTGAGAAAGGGTTTATCAATTTAATTTTTATGTCACACCCTACCATAGCATGCCAGAATCAGATATGGAGTTGTCAGATTAACTCAGCTGCTAGCACTCGCTATCCGTGCCAGACAGCTGTAAACCCTAATACCATTTAAAACCTCATTATTTTGTTAGAATGGAACAGAATAGTTGCTTGAGGCTCCCAGGACCTGGCTTTGCTTGCACGTTTCAAACTGTGTCTTCAGCACTGCCGTACATTGGCCTAGAACCTTTACTGAAATGCTGTTTGCAAGTATTATTTCTCTTGATCCAGATGCAGTGATTGACACAGTGAATGCAGCAGAAATGTATTTCTGTTAGGTAAATACGAAGACCTAATGGAGTTGGATTGTGGGCACAATAATTAGCTCAATATTATGTTGATAGGCCCAGTATCAAGGAGAAAGTGACTCTTAACAAATTAAATATGGGGGGGAGGGAATATCTAAGTTAATGAGCGTATTGTTTTGAATACACAACTACTGTTCTGAGTATTACAGCAAGTTAACTTTGTCATTCAAATTGCCTGTAAAATTTTGCATCCATTTTATGGTCCTTCCTAAAAATTTAGCCCGGTATTCACTAGATGTACTTTTTCAATCAAGGAGAAAAATAAGCAGTGTTACCATTTTATTTGGGGGTTTTATGTTGTTGCTTCTGGGGTGCTAGGTCTGTACTTAGTTTAATAAGACAAGATGGATATTGAAAACCAGCTACATAGATTTGAAAGAAGAACTGCAAACACAAGAAAAGTGTCAGCCTTGAAACCTGCTCAACAAAGTGGGTTGGTGGGGTTCATCAGAAAGACAGTTCTTGACTGCAACTCAGCGACAGAAAATAGAAATGGGACACTATAGTGGATAAAGCCATAACACTCCTGATGGCCAAACTGAATGCTTCAAATCCAAATTTGAAGTGGAATGCACACTTTAACAGTAAGAGCAATTCAACAGTCCGAACCACTTTTGCGGGGAGCATGCATTGCTGGACAGGGTGAAGCAGCATTTAAACAAATCTCTTTCCAAAGGGGGGCATTTTGAACAGCTAAAGGAATTCTTGTAGCCAGAATAACCCTGAAGGTTTCTCCTTTATAGATAAAATGCTGCTTTTGATTTTAAAATCAATAAGAATTGAATGTCTCAGCTGGCGTTAGTTACTCCATAGAGTTTATTTGTTCCATTTTCCAAGACAATTTCAGGTATAAATAGTTGATATATATGGTCTTTAAAAAATGTCAACACATTCATTAGTGGCTATGTTCCAAGTCTGGGATTAACGAAATGCTAATAAACAGCTTGTTATGCTTAAGTTACAGTCTAACTCTTCTTTATAGAAAAAGGAATTTGAGGCCTTAGTTTTGGTCCTGGTGAAGGAGAGAGGAAACTGGAGCTCTTAAATAATATTTGCATGGCCTTATATCAGTGTTTTGTCTTGTGCAAGGAAGAAATATTGTGTTCAGAAGAAAGGCAGGACGTTGTGCATAAGATTTGCTTATAATGGGCTGATGCATTGGCTTGTTACATGTAAATTTTGGTTTTAGCATATTAAATAATTTTTGCTTGAAAGTACTTTAAAATAGATAAGAAAGTGAAATCTATAAATTATTTAGCACTGTGTTTCTCAGTATTTTTCATGAATAAAAGTTTTTGAGCTTTGTTAAATTTACATAAATTTGGCTTCACTTAGAGGTAAGGTTAGATTAGCTTCCTGTCAGAGATGGCTCTCTTTATCTGCTGTTCCCTTCAGCTGGAGAGCAACCTGCACTTCGTGAACCCTAGAGCACCCTTTGAAAGCATGTGGCTTGATACCCACTAATGTATAGAAGCTGAGGGACCCACTGTCTGCACTGCACAGATGCACTGTAAAGATGTTCCCACCTGCAAAGAACTAATGCTATTAGTGGGCGTGGAATAGCTGAGAGACTGCAATATTGAGTGAAAGTGAAGATTTAAAATCTGACCTGTTTGTTTGTTTTTTTCTTGTCCGTTTACATCACTGCTGTATCTCACTGCAGGGCTGACCCATGTTTACACAGGAATTCTGTGGGTCAGCCAGAAATTAGTCCAGATATATCCTGCTCACTGTGGTGCACCTGATAATATGGGAGGCTTCTGAAAAACGTGTGGAGTGAGCTATTGCAAAATACAGAAGATGTGTACAAAGGAAAACAACCATTTTGCCCAGATATTGACTGAGACTTTAATGCTGTTTGTTTGGCTATTGCCTTACCAGCTTTCTAAATCTGCTCTTAGTGATCGGTAAAGGACATTGAAGCATACAATCTGAAAAGTGCTATGTGACATTAGCAAGAAATATTAGGCTCTGTTCTGAATCCCTTAAAATTGATGCAAATTTTTCATTTAGTTCAAGGAGAATAGAACTAAGGCTTAGAAGTAACACTTTAAAAATGCATTAAAAACCTTTTGGTAACTTTACGGCTATGCAGTTTAGAATAAGAGGCACTTTGACTTTATTGCACTCAAGCTGAAGTAACTATATTAAGTAAAAAGCAAAATAGAATTTCAAGGGCAGGCCATAATTGAAAAGTTAATCCACTTTTAATATTACTCATTGTAAAGAGCTTGAAGCCTGCAGACTAGCAGAAGAATATCAGAATCCTTGGTCTAAATTTGCCCTAGCTTTTTAGTCATAATAAAAATCCCTTGTAAACAGTGGTGGTCCTCCTGCTTAGTTAAAACTCAAAGTGTGAGACGTTTTAAAACTTCAGCTCTGAATGACTCTAGAGCTTTAAGGTCTTGCATTTTTATGAAAAAAAAATCCTAGAGCACTTTTGAAACTGATTTACACACGTGGGATCAGACTATCTGCGGCTGTATGTAAAATGTAAAACGTAAAATAATTGAACTGATTACTTTTTATTATTGCTTTTGTTATTATTATTGTTGTTAATATTAGTAATACTATCAGAAATACACATCTAAGGGCAGATTTTTTTTCCTGCAGTCTGTTTTTTTTGCCATTGGAATGCAGCCATCTGCAGGCAACTGTATAATAGTGCATAGCAACACTACAAAAATTCTGTATAACGTATGGCCATATTTGAAACTTCTCACTGCTCAGCACTGATTATTATTAATGTTAATACTGCTCATGTCAGGAAAGGAAAAATGAACTACTCTTAGTGGGATCTTTAAGTAGACTGATTGTAATTATCCACGTTAAGGCATTTGGGGATGATCTTTGATGTTTTTTTTCTAGAACAGTTGCATTCAAGACATCCATTTCAGAAGGCTTGGAGGATTCAGAGTCATTGAAATGGAGTGAGGTTTATTATTCTAAGATATTGCAGCATTGTGATCATCTCTGGATCATCTCTGGATCCTGGGTGCATCTCAGTCAAGGCTACCTTGGCCCCGGAGTGGAGGTGCTGTTTACATACCCCTAGAGAATCTGTCCTGTTGTGCAGTCATGTATAAAATTGATAGTGGCATTAACACGCACCAAAAAAAGAATCACCTACCATGCTGTTGAATTTCAAAACAGAGAATTTGTATCTGCTAAAGCAAAAGGGAAAGTGATGCTGATGGCTGCAAAACTGATGGAGGACACTGTTCCATTTAGCTGAGGGCAAAAACTGCCTGTACCTGCCTACAGCCTCGTGTGCATCAAACAGATCTTTTCTGTAATATATTTTTTGGGAATCAAATCTTTTTTTTTTTTTTACAAATGCTAGGAACACTGACGTGACAAGTTGCAATGTATCTTCTTGGAGATGTTCTTCCCTCTCTCTCTCACCCTACTGACGTGTTCTGTCATGGGTGGGTATTGGTGGAATATCCAGAAATAGCATGCGTTACGAACATGTGCTTCTAATAAGGGAGTACTTACCATGGACGGTTATCAATTGCAGCAAAGGAATCAGACTGCAATTAAGACGTGAAATCCATTCTCTTCCAAAAGTAGGTTTAAAAATCATAAGTTACATTTCTGTATTACACTGAGCAGATTGTGCAATATTCCTTTCTTTTGTGTGTGGGCATGTGTCTGAGAGGATATGTATGCACTGCCAACATTTTCTTGCACCTGTTTTTGAGAAGTCACTTTTTTCTTAATAAAGGGGGAAGAGTCTTCTGGGAATATAGACCCTAAAATTAGGATTTATTATAGCCTTTATGTACAGCTGACTTGGTTAAAAGCTGCCTTGCTGTGCAGTCACACATCAAATTAAAAATGACAATATAAATAGATGCAGTTAATGACGACGCTGTGAAATATGGGAATAGAGCATTTGACTTATTAAAAACAAAGGGGAAAACTGAAGATTTGCACTATATTAACTCATGTTTGGTCAAAAGTACTGCTATAGAAATAAGCAGTAGGACTTTGACTAGCAATTGATTTCTAGTGCTACCTGCATAGCTCTCTTTAATGCTTATGTTGAGGTGATTAGCTGTAATAAGGAGAGGGTGGGGATTAAAAGGCTAAAAATAACAGCCACTGTCCTCTTAGAAGGAATTCTCTGAAGACGTGTGCCTGTGGTTCACTCATGCTTCCTTTAGTACATAATGCACTGTCAGCTTTTCAGAGCTTTTTTGGAAAAAAGCTGCTGTGCTAAACATGTCTGTTAAAAAATACAAAATTTTTGTGGATCTTTTTTTCTCTTCATGAATCTTATTCATTCTTTCTAAGGATGAGTTGCTTAATGGACAGTTGAACTTTCTAAAGACAAGATCGTATTACAATATTGTATATTGTACATATTGATAAAGTTATATGTGTTTGGCAACCCTGAGTTGTAGCATTCCTCTAATAGAACATTTAGGTGTAAAGGAAAAAAATGCTTTATTAATAATCCAATTAATATAATAATTTAATCGTATTGAAGATTTTAATACTTCTACAAAATTTGTGTTGTTAGAAACGAGAAATGCTTTTCTTTTATCTGTGTATTCAAAACTGCAGGCTTGGGATGTAATATTATCCAAGGTTGTGCATCATTTCAGAGGATAGCAGCCAGCTGGAAAAGTTTATTAAGAAATACCACAACTTCTGTTGTGCACACTGACATAAGTCTTCAATCAGTACACAAAATTGAGAAATATTTTACTGCTGTTGAGCAGAGAACTGCAAGGTCTTTGTTTTGGGCAACTCTGAGGAATTCCTCTGGATCTGTCGTTCTTATAGATTAAAAAGACTTTGCTGTCATAAAGCTCATC
Source organism: Dromococcyx pavoninus (assembly GCA_033558185.1). Lineage (NCBI taxonomy): Eukaryota > Metazoa > Chordata > Aves > Cuculiformes > Neomorphidae > Dromococcyx > Dromococcyx pavoninus. The sequence goes on along the minus strand of JAUMJL010000020.1, from coordinate 1,464,398 downwards.
TTTGTGATGAAAAGAAAAGGTGATAGGGAAATCAATAGACAGCCTGATAAATTCCTTTCCTTTTCCAAGTGTTTGTGTATCTTTGGGAACTACTTGTAATTGAGCTTAGGAGATCTGCAAGGTCTGCTGTTCGTCACTAGAAAGCAGCTCTCTTTAAAGACAGAGCAGGACTTTGAATCTTGAATGTGGTCTTCTCATTAGAAGTAGAAATTAGATAGAATCAGCTGCTGTCCAAAGGAGGGGATACTGGAATCAGTGAGTTATACCCTTTGGAAGACGAAATAGGCAACTTTAGTACTCATGTGGGTGGTGCACTAGTAGGATATGTGTCAATGAAGGTTCTGAAATTGCTCTTGTATTATCATATTCTTTTAAATGCTCAAAAGCAAAATAACTGAAGTTTTTTCTATCTGTCTCTAGATTTCTTGGTGGTGCAGAATTTGGATGCTTTTGTACCTAATAAAAACATATTTAATCTCTGTTAAGTGACAGTTAATTTGCAATAGAGGAAATAATGTTTCCCAAATTTAGAAATTTATGTATCAGATATAATTAATCTTATATTAAGAACAAAAATTATCCATATAGTTCTACTTTCCTTATATATACACCACTTCAAAGGCAATTTCACTTGCATTCACTAAAAGAGACTACAATAAGCAGAAAGTTTAGACAAGGTTAATGACATTAGCTTTGTCTTTTCAGTGTTATTAAGAAAAGGTACAAAATCAATTAATGTCTTAAAGCACACTGCCCAGAGTTCAGTAAGAACTTCAGTAATTCAAGTTGTGTCAACATAGACTTCTGTCCAAATAACACGGGGTGTTTTTTTGTTTTCTTATGGCCTTGAATAAGTTTTAGCGAGCTTTATCTGTAAAAGTCTTTTTTCCATCCTCTTTTCTATAGATGGATTCAGATGAATGCCTTTCATCGCTTGGATATTTGATATCTATCCCAGTGGTTCGCTGACCTGGGCACTTCAGGATATTGTATTAGCAGCATAGCCAACATTGATAAAAAGAAGACTAATCAAAAGGTATGTATTTGATATGAAAAAAGCAGAATGGCTATAATGTGTGCAAATGAGTAATTACAATGGAATGGAGCAGAACAGAATAAGTTTAGTTGGAAGGGATGTTCAGTGATCATCTGGGCCACCTGCAATACAAGGTCCAACAAAAAAACTGAGACTGTACCTGTAACTTTTTCTTTAGCAAATTAAGGAATCCCCTACAATCACCTTCACAATAGTTCCTTAGTGAGCTGACACACAGCTGCATACAGTGCTGCCAATGTTCAAATCAGTTCCGCAGATCACTTTCTGAAAAGCTGTTAAGGATCTCCATCATTTTTGCTTTCACATCTTCTACCAACAAAAATGTGTTCCTTTGAGCACTGACTTGACCTTTTGGAAGAGCTATTAGCTAAAAACTGTTTCACAAAGTGTTGTGGGCTGGCACATTGTCTTCACTCTTGCACATCCACATTTTCCAACCGAGAATACTTGAACACGTGTGCACTTCTACTGAGTGAAGTGATTAAGCTGAGACTTGTCTCACTGTGAGAGGTTGACAGAGATTAAAGCATGTTCTATAATCATCTTTTTGTCTCTCCTCTCCCACTCTTGGTTCCCAGGCTATAAGGTTAGTCTTGGTTTGTTTGTGTCAGATCTCATAGATGCTGGTGCAGGTTGTCACTATCGTTTTATACTGCAAAGGGTAATCACATTGCAAATAAAGAATAAGAAAGAACATGAATGCATGTCAAACAAAATCTAATTAAACTGTGTAATGTAGGCCCAGTTAAAGAACAATAGTCTTAAAATTTTGTGGCGAGGACTCCCATGAGATGATATTATCCATAACAGTTTGAATAAGGCCTGGTCTGCTGTTGCCTCGCCATGGTAATGTACTGGTGGGGTCAAACAGATCAAGCAGAACATCGTAAGAGAAAATGTATGTAAATTAGGCTATTGGAAGATAGAAAGGACATACATTGAGGAAAGGATGATCAGTGATAGAGGTGACCAAACTGCCGAGAACCCTAAGCTAGCACTGTTTGTGAGCTGGTTAATTCACAGCCTGCTGGTCTAATGGCTATGCTGCTTCTGAAGGCGGCTTGGTTAGTCTCCATCCAGGCACCCAAGGACAGTCTCTACCCAGCTATAACATGCGGTTTGTCCTCTGTGTCTCTTCCCTTAGTTGAGTTTCATGGTTTACTTCAAGAAGAAATTGACAAATTTATGCAGCAGGTATTGTATTCAAATTGATCCACTCTTTGTGCAGTCTTTTCAGTTTCCCAAAGCCCATTTAAGGAGGTTGCAGGGAAAAAACAAGCAGAGCACTGTTTATCAGTACCCTAGAGCTAAGTGTACAAAATTGGTTTAATCTAGTAAAGCCAGGTAAACTGGCAAAACACCCAGAAGGTGCTTTGAATTTCTGCATCATTTCCCTAGCTTATTTTTTTGATCTAAATTGTTTGTGCCACTGCATTTGGAATTTAGCCTGCCTATCCCCTACAGAAGCCACTTTTGCTCAAATGGAATGAGTCAGGCACAGTGTATGTAAAACGCTTTGTGGTGCCAGATGTGAGGCAGGGTAACGAAAACTATTTCCTCGCTTCAGAAAAGAAATGATCTGTTTCAGTGCTCTTGTAAAGTTTTAATGTCTGATCTGAATCTCTTGCTGCAAGGTATTATTACCTGTTCTATCCCACTTGAGCACTGGAAGTGTTCTCTTTGCGGAAGATTTTGCATATCTAGAAATATCTTCTTTGATAAGGCCGAAAGACAATTTTTTCCACCTTTTTACTAAATTCTGTCTAGGTTTTCAATCACTCACTGCTCTTCTCTAGAGTTTGTCCACTTGATTTGCCTCTTTCAAAAGTATGGACCCGAGTTTTGAAGTGTGACAGCTGTGCCCTTACAATCCTGAGTAGTGAAAGGATTACCTCCTGTATGCCTTACATGCCATGATGGCACTTGCCTTTATCTGAAATAGAATGACATTCTTGATTTATCATTTTTAATCTAATGTAATCCCCAGTGTACTGCTGTCTAGCCAGTTATTGTTCATCCTGTGTTGGCTTCTTGAATCATCCTGTTATTGACCTATCTTAAATCATAGATTAGCTGTGCAAAATGTAACATCCTATTAAATTCCATCTTGTATTTTTTTAAAAATCTATTGGAATCATTGTCAGGGTAGAAGAAGTGAAGAAATGTAGCAGATTGTCTTGGAAAGTGAGGAGTAATTTTGTTTAATCTTTCCTGGATGAATTCCATCAGGGAAGTGGATCCTGCGTTAGAACAGGGAGACAAGTAGTAGAGGATTGGTTTTGAATCTCTTCCAGTCCTGTGGTTTTGTAATCATTCAGTGATTTTTTCAGTAGTTTCCTTTGCAATGAGCAAAGTCAGCAGGAGACTGACTGAAGACAATCCTCAGTAGTGAGCTGTGCAAAATGCTGTATTTGGTTTGTTTAAGCCATGTTTATAAATCCACATTCCACCGAGGAAGACAGGTAATCTCCATCACTGAAAAGTACATCTGAATTGTGAATTCAGTGCCATAATATAATGGTATCTTCTGATTAATATATTGGGGAAAATGGAAATACAAACAGGGAACTGTAGGTTCTGTCATACTTTGAAAATGTGCTAGCTTGCATTTTCTTTTTGTGAAAGTCAGAAACTATGATTTATTTGTTAATCAGGAGCGGTATTTCTAGGAAGTGTAGCTCAGAAGTGTATCTCTTGCTCTGCCTATGACTAATGTGAGTGCCTTAAAACTGGCTTTTAGCAATGGAGAGGAATAGATGGCACATGTTAAAAGCCAGATAACTATTACCTTGGTGGGATTTTGTAAGCAGTTGCTTAATTACATGGGAACCTAAGATAATGGATAGTAGGAATACAAAGACAGAAGAGAAGACTGCCTGTGCACCTCAACCCTTCACCATTTGTCCTAAAGTCCTTTTTAATTTCTTTATATACAAAGGTATATCGGTATCAAATTGGTAGAGGCTTATATGAAGCAATTCTGATTTTACCTTCTAATCCAGCAAATCCAACAGTAAGACACTTCAGTACAAGGAACTGAGAGATGTGCTCACTGAAGAGACTAGAATTGTGGCCGCTCAGGCTTTGACGGCGTTCCCCACCTAATCTTGTGGCATTTCTGAGTTCTGCGCATCTCACAGAGATGTAGGTATGTCTGCTTCTTACAATAAATGTATCAAATCTCAGACCTGGTGCAGAGAAAGACGTATGAAACGGATTAAACCACGGGCACCAACAGTATGCAGTCTTCTAAACGCCATGTGTAATGGAACAGGCATTTCAACTCGAGCACTTGGAAAGCATCACCAAGAAATCCTCTGCCTGAGATACTTAAATGTCCCAAATCCCTGATCTGGGAAAGACAAAAACTGCTAAAGAAGACTTTGAAGAAACAGACGGGTTCTTGAACTTTTAATTTCTGAATTGCACTGGCAACGGGTGATGAAGATAACTTTACATGACTTTATTGAACAAAGCCATTTATGTACAGTTGGAAAAGGTTCCAGTTTGATACACACACCTAGACAAAACCAACTTAGTACCTACATAAAACCAATATAAACAGGATGCAGAGGGGATGGATCAACGGCTTCCTGGGTGTCATTCTAGTATTTAAAACATTCAAAAATCAGCTCTTACAGGGTGCCTTTTTTTGTCCTTGGCAATTGAAATCCTTTACTAAAGGAAGTAACATAAATGACGATGAGTTTTAAACTTTGGACAGAGCACATTCTTTCTGTTTAAGGAAAGAGAAACCCCCAGAACACCGGTGTGTGAAGCGGGGGTGCTTTTTGCTGCTTTAGGTCGAGCCCGAGCGTGTCCTGAGGAGAGGGCGGGCAGGGAGCTCGCAGCCCCGACCCCCTGCGGGCGGGAGCCGAACGCGAAGGAGCAGGGGAACGAAGTGCAAGCTGCAAGGCAGCCGCGATCCCGGCCCGGAGCCGCGGCTCTCTCCGCAGCGCCGCGTGAATCGAAGCGAAGGGACGGGCGGGATTGGCCGAGCGGGATCCGGCTGCGTCGCACTCGGCCAATGGGAGCGGCGGTTCCGCGCGCCCTCGCCGTTGAGTGGCCGTTGGAGGCGAGGGCGCGGTGACGAGTCCCGTTGCCGGGCGACGGAGGAAGCCGGAGGTGCTCGGGCGCGGAGGACGCGGCGAGGGAGAGGGCACGGAGAGGAGCCCAGGCTCTGAGTTCTAGAAAAGCCCGTGATGGAGGACATGATGGAGCTGTCAGGGCTGGAGGAGATGGAGGTGGAGCTGGAGCTGGAGGTGGAGGTGGAGGAGCCATGGCTCGAGGAGATGGAGGAGCTGGAGGTGGAGGAGCCATGGCTCGAGGAGATGGAGATGGAGATGGAGGAGCCATGGCTGGAGGAGATGGAGGAGCTGGAGCCGGAGGAGCCATGGCTGGAGGAGATGGAGGAGCTGGAGGAGCTGGAGGTGGAGGAGCCATGGCTCGAGGAGATGGAGGAGCTGGAGTTGGAGGAGCCGTGGCTGGAGGAGATGGAAGAGCTGTAGCCGGAGGAGACATAGCTGGATTTATTTTCGTAGTATAAATATAGATGTAAAGTTTATCACCCAAAACTAGAGTTCTGGATTCCTTTGGTCTTTCAGCTTTTACCATTTTATGGGGTACTCAGCCTGGTCCTCCTTATTTGTGGCCAGTGAAGATGTGCGGGGCAGTGTTAGCCCCTGGCTGTTTCAGTGCCCTCTGCACTGCTCAGCTACAGCGTATCAGAATCCCAGAAAAATACACATCTGCACAGCTCACACAGCTTTAGTTAAAGGAAGCAGGTTCCCCTTTCAGAACCATATGTTCTTCAAACTCTGATTGCCCCTCCACAGTGACCACGAGACACATCTCTGTCCCACAGCTCATGCTGCTAGCGTAGCATTATTTTTTATTTAAGGCAAGGGATGGATGTGAAGAAGATAGAAACATTTTAGTCCAGTAACATGTTGGGAGCTCTTGAGATCCTATGTTCTCATTCCTGAAGGAACTGCAGCCTTCGGAGGCTCCCTACAGGCCATCACTACTTAATTGTCCTCCCTACTTAATTGTTAATTTCTAAGGGTGATACCACTACTTTGCGTAGAGAGATAAGCCACCTTCAGTCCCATTTTTCATAGAGTTGGATATTAAAGGCCTGCATTGATGTGGTCCACAGATGTGAATTTTGCAGGAAGGAAGCCACCTCCCAGTGGCAAAGAGTAGCCATGGAGTCTCTTGGTTTTCCACCACAGGTTGCAATTACATCCTGTGGGACTGGTATTGCTGAGCAGTATTTGAACTGCTGGTTCCAGTTCCAAAATCAATTGCACATGCATTTAAACAAAGTACACAAGTCACTGAATAGTGTCAGAATCACCTAATCACAGAACGACCTGAGTTGGAAGGGACACACAAGGATCATCGAGTCCAACTCATATCCCTGCATAGGACAACTCCAACTTTAACACCGTGTGTCTGAGGGCACTGTCCAAACGCTTCTTGAATATTGTCAGGATTGGCGCTCTGACTGCTTCTTTAGGGAGCTGTTCCAGTGCTCCACCAGCCTCTGAGTGAAGAACCTGTTCCTAGTAACCAAACTAAACCTTCCCTGGCAGATTTTCTGCCATTCCCTCCAGTCCTATCATTGGTCACCAGAGAGAAGAGATCAGTGCCTGCTCCTCCTCCTTCCCTTGTGAGGAAGCAGTGAATGGCTGTGAGGTCCCTCCTCAGCCTCCTCCAGGCTGAACAGATCAAGTGACTTCAGCTGTTCCTCATATGCCTTCCCCTCTAGAGTCTTAACCATCTTTGTGGCTTCCTCTGGACACTCTCCAGTAGTTTCATGTCCTTTTCTACTCCGGCAGCCAAAACTACCCCCAGTACTCAAGGTGGGGCTGCACTGGTGTGGAGTAGAGCAGGACAATCACCTCCCTCAACCAGCTGCCAATGCTGCGTTTCATGTCCCCCAGGAGAAGGTTGGCCCTCCTGGCTGCCGGGGAGCACTGTTGGCTCATGTTCTACTTGCTGTCAACTTGCATACACCATTCCCTATTCCAATCAAGTTTCAAACTTGCTTGGGTTTCTTAAAGTGAACTGAAAACAGGAAAACTTAACTCACATTCTTTCCCAAAAGTAGATTCTGCAGCCTTTTTGTCTTAGCTATTAGTGTTCAAAGGATTTTCATCCAATAACCTATTAGAAATACATGGAAACTTAAACTGGTATTAAATCGTGTATTTAATATAGTTTCTCAGGCTCATGGGTGCTTTATAATATACTCAGATATAACCAGCAACTATCTTTCATAAGCTATTACATCAAAGGCAGTATCTTGTGTGATCCCCTTACATTTTCCTTAACCTGAAGCAAAAGCAATATCCTATTTCAACCAATGTTATAAATCACTTTTCTTTGCAGTTTGAAATTCTGTATAACTACAGTTGGAAAAAAAATGCGTGTTGATACTATCTTTTCATACAGCAGTTTTTTTCTTTATGCCACGTGTAAGCATTTTGGAAAAAACCCTTAAAATTAAAATGGGCAGTTTATGTGATGACACAAGTTGCAATAGGTTAAAAATTCAGAGGGTACGAGAAAGAATTCTGACCAGTTCTTTTCCTGAGGTTACAGTGACATGGTTTGGAAATACTTATGAAATTTTGTGCATGTACATTTCTATGTGAGGGAGCAGGAAAAATGATATTACTTGCGTAGGGTTTGTGGAAATTATTAAGTGGCCAGTATGTTGCTGGAACATAGACTTCTGCTGACTTAAAATGTACAAAAGAACAGCATGTGAAGTATACAAGATTACCTCAGTTCTTAAAAACTACCATAGGTTGTACTCTGTGAGCAGAAACAGGCATTTATTCTAAGTTGTTACCTCTGCATGAGAAAGTTTGTAGTGTTTGTCTCCACCTCCTCCCTTAAGACTTTCTACTTGACTGATTAGATGATGTCCTTTCCATTCTCTGTGAAGACCGTTTTAGGCATTTATGTCTTGTCACATATTATCACAGGGAACACAAGAAAATAACTGAGCACATGGTATGCCTGTGTGTGACGAAACCATGAACAGCCAGGCAGCTATTGTGCATCTAGTCTTGAGATACTACAATGGCTGGATCTTTTAGTTTCCTCAGACATGTTCTTTTTTTCTTCCTGGAAACCCTTCTAGGAGAAATTTGAGAATTTTTCTCACTGGTCGAGGAGTTTTGCATGCTGTCATAAGAGTCACTCTAACTGGGCAGCAATAAGTCTGGAAACCCTGAGCATGGGGAGTTCATACTGCTGGTCTAAGCAGGTGCACAGCTCTGCAGGTGAAGTGTGCTTGTAAGGAGTTGTACAAAGATTGCTGACCGTGTGCAGAGCATCTGAAAAGTGAGCACACAGCAAGAACACCACTTCTGGCAAATAGAAGGCTTACAGTGTATGTCTGCAGGTATTTTCTCCAAAAATACAGGATAGGAATAGAGCGGTTGTACACCACTTGTGGAAATACATCTAGATGAAAAGTCTAAAAAAGTGAATTTAATTTGTAGCTGAAGGTGTGAATTTGATCAGTCTAAATTTGATCTAAAATTGAGAGAACTCCATGAGGTTTAAGCTCCCACTAGTAAATTAGTGTTTCACAGTGTCTGCTCTCTGCAATTTCATCAAAAGCCAAATTTAAACAATTTCATTTTCTCAGGAATCAAGTGGAATACTTGTATTCATATTGAAGTAGATGTTAAGAACCTAACAATGAATATTGCCTAGCACCCTGCTGTCTGTTCCCACTTACAAATGGCTTTTCGTAAATGCTTGTACCTTGAGAGGTCAAGGAAATGTCATTTTCTATCACCTTCACTTTATTATCAATCCCAATCTTTCCTCCCTCTAATTGATACCTAACATACCTTTCTACCACCTAAAATAGAGCAAACTGTAAAGACTGAAGAGTGTTATTGCCACCTGGTGGGAGCCTTGTGCCTATGACTTAGACAGAAAGGATTGTGATCAACATCTCAAGATGACCAACCCAAACCATTCTGTGATTCTAAGTCACATGGGATGAGTGTAGCATTCCCCCCTTCTTGGCTTGCCACCTCAAGGGCTGTGGGACCCGTGCACATCAAGAACAGAGTGCTGAGAAAGGGTTTATCAATTTAATTTTTATGTCACACCCTACCATAGCATGCCAGAATCAGATCTGGAGTTGTCAGATTAACTCAGCTGCTAGCACTCGCTATCCGTGCCAGACAGCTGTAAACCCTAATACCATTTAAAACCTCATTATTTTGTTAGAATGGAACAGAATAGTTGCTTGAGGCTCCCAGGACCAGGCTTTGCTTGCACGTTTCAAACTGTGTCTTCAGCACTGCCGTACATTGGCCTAGAACCTTTACTGAAATGCTGTTTGCAAGTATTATTTCTGTTGATCCAGATGCAGTGATTGACACAGTGAATGCAGCAGCAATGTATTTCTGTTAGGTAAATACGAAGACCTAATGGAGTTGGATTGTGGGCACAATAATTAGCTCAATATTATGTTGATAGGCCCAGTATCAAGGAGAAAGTGACTCTTAACAAATTAAATATGGGGGGGAGGGAGTATCTAAGTTAATGAGCGTATTGTTTTGAATACACAACTACTGTTCTGAGTACTACAGCAAGTTAACTTTGTCATTCAAATTGCCTGTAAAATTTTGCATCCATTTTATGGTCCTTCCTAAAAATTTAGCCCGGTATTCACTAGATGTACTTTTTCAATCAAGGAGAAAAATAAGCAGTGTTACCATTTTATTTGGGGGTTTTATGTTGTTGCTTCTGGGGTGCTAGGTCTGTACTTAGTTTAATAAGACAAGATGGATATAGAAAACCAGCTACATAGATTTGAAAGAAGAGCTGCAAACACAAGAAAAGTGTCAGCCTTGAAACCTGCTCAACAAAGTGGGTTGGTGGGGTTCATCAGAAAGACAGTTCTTGGCTGCAACTCAGCGACAGAAATTTGATAAGGGACACTATAGTGGATAAAGCCATAACACTCCTGATGGCCAAACTGAATGCTTCAAATCCAAATTTGAAGTGGAATGCACACTTTAACAGTAAGAGCAATTCAACAGTCCGAACCACCTTTTGAGGGGAGCATGCATTGCTGGACAGGGTGAAGCAGCATTTAAACAAATCTCTTTCCAAAGGGGGGCATTTTGAACAGCTAAAGGAATTCTTGTAGCCAGAATAACCCTGAAGGTTTCTCCTTTATAGATAAAATGCTGCTTTTGATTTTAAAATCAATAAGAATTGAATGTCTCAGCTGGCGTTAATTACTCCATAGAGTTTATTTGTTCCATTTTCCAAGACAATTTCAGGTATAAATAGTTGATATATATGGTCTTTAAAAAATGTCAACACATTCATTAGTGGCTATGTTCCAAGTGTGGGATTAACGAAATGCTAATAAACAGCTTGTTATGCTTAAGTTACAGTCTAACTCTTCTTTATAGAAAAAGGAATTTGAGGCCTTAGTTTTGGTCCTGGTGAAGGAGAGAGGAAACTGGAGCTCTTAAATAATATTTGCATGGCCTTATATCAGTGTTTTGTCTTGTGCAAGGAAGAAATATTGTGTTCAGAAGAAAGGCAGGACGTTGTGCGTAAGATTTGCTTATAATGGGTGATGCATTGGCTTGTTACATGTAAATTTTGGTTTTACCATATTAAATAATTTTTGCTTGAAAGTACTTTAAAATAGATAAGAAAGTGAAATCTATAAATTATTTAGCACTGTGTTTCTCAGTATTTTTCATGAATAAAAGTTTTTGAGCTTTGTTAAATTTACATAAATTTGGCTTCACTTAGAGGTAAGGTTAGATTAGCTTCCTGTCAGAGATGGCTCTCTTTATCTGCTGTTCCCTTCAGCTGGAGAGCAACCTGCACTTCGTGAACCCAAGAGCACCCTTTGAAAGCATGTGGCTTGATACCCACTAATGTATAGAAGCTGAGGGACCCACTGTCTGCACTGCACAGGTGCACTGTAAAGATGTTCCCACCTGCAAAGAACTAATGCTATTAGTGGGCGTGGAATAGCTGAGAGACTGCAATATTGAGTGAAAGTGAAGATTTAAAATCTGACCTGTTTGTTTGTTTTTTTCTTGTCCGTTTACATCACTGCTGTATCTCTCTGCAGGGCTGAGCCATGTTTACACAGGAATTCTGTGGGTCAGCCAGAAATTAGTCCAGATATATCCTGCTCACTGTGGTGCACCTGATAATATGGGAGGCTTCTGAAAAACGTGTGGAGTGAGCTATTGCAAAATACAGAAGATGTGTACAAAGGAAAACAACCATTTTGCCCAGATATTGACTGAGACTTTAATGCTGTTTGTTTGGCTATTGCCTTACCAGCTTTCTAAATCTGCTCTTAGTGATCGGTAAAGGACATTGAAGCATACAATCTGAAAAGTGCTATGTGACATTAGCAAGAAATATTAGGCTCTGTTCTGAATCCCTTAAAATTGATGCAAATTTTTCATTTAGTTCAAGGAGAATAGAACTAAGGCTTAGAAGTAACACTTTAAAAATGCATTAAAAACCTTTTGGTAACTTTACGGCTATGCAGTTTAGAATAAGAGGCACTTTGACTTTATTGCACTCAAGCTGAAGTAACTATATTAAGTAAAAAGCAAAATAGAATTTCAAGGGCAGGCCATAATTGAAAAGTTAATCCGTTTTTAATATTACTCATTGTAAAGAGCTTGAAGCCTGCAGACTAGCAGAAGAATATCAGAATCCTTGGTCTAAATTTGCCCTAGCTTTTTAGTCATAATAAAAATCCCTTGTAAACAGTGGTGGTCCTCCTGCTTAGTTAAAACTCAAAGTGTGAGACGTTTTAAAACTTCAGCTCTGAATGACTGTAGAGCTTTAAGGTCTTGCATTTTTATGAAAAAAAAATCCTAGAGCACTTTCGAAACTGATTTACACACGTGGGATCAGACTATCTGCGGCTGTATGTAAAATGTAAAACGTAAAATAATTGAACTGATTACTTTTTATTATTGCTTTTGTTATTATTATTGTTGTTAATATTAGTAATACTATCAGAAATACACATCTAAGGGCAGATTTTTTTTCCTGCAGTCTGTTTTTTTTGCCATTGGAATGCAGCCATCTGCAGGCAACTGTATAATAGTGCATAGCAACACTACAAAAATTCTGTATAACGTATGGCCATATTTGAAACTTCTCACTGCTCAGCACTGATTATTATTAATGTTAATACTGCTCATGTCAGGAAAGGAAAAATGAACTACTCTTAGTGGGATCTTTAAGTAGACTGATTGTAATTATCCACGTTAAGGCATTTGGGGATGATCTTTGATGTTTTTTTTCTAGAACAGTTGCATTCAAGACATCCATTTCAGAAGGCTTGGAGGATTCAGAGTCATTGAAATGGAGTGAGGTTTATTATTCTAAGATATTGCAGCATTGTGATCATCTCTGGATCATCTCTGGATCCTGGGTGCATCTCAGTCAAGGCTACCTTGGCCCCGGAGTGGAGGTGCTGTTTACATACCCCTAGAGAATCTGTCCTGTTGTGCAGTCATGTATAAAATTGATAGTGGCATTAACACGCACCAAAAAAAGAATCACCTACCATGCCGTTGAATTTCAAAACAGAGAATTTGTATCTGCTAAAGCAAAAGGGAAAGTGATGCTGATGGCTGCAAAACTGATGGAGGACACTGTTCCATTTAGCTGAGGGCAAAAACTGCCTGTACCTGCCTACAGCCTCGTGTGCATCAAACAGATCCTTTCTGTAATATATTTTTTGGGAATCAAATCTTTTTTTTTTTTTACAAATGCTAGGAACACTGACGTGACAAGTTGCAATGTATCTTCTTGGAGATGTTCTTCCCTCTCTCTCTCACCCTACTGACGTGTTCTGTCATGGGTGGGTATTGGTGGAATATCCAGAAATAGCATGCGTTACGAACATGTGCTTCTAATAAGGGAGTACTTACCATGGACGGTTATCAATTGCAGCAAAGGAATCAGACTGCAATTAAGACGTGAAATCCATTCTCTTCCAAAAGTAGGTTTAAAAATCATAAGTTACATTTCTGTATTACACTGAGCAGATTGTGCAATATTCCTTTCTTTTGTGTGTGGGCATGTGTCTGAGAGGATATGTATGCACTGCCAACATTTTCTTGCACCTGTTTTTGAGAAGTCACTTTTTTCTTAATAAAGGGGGAAGAGTCTTCTGGGAATATAGACCCTAAAATTAGGATTTATTATAGCCTTTATGTACAGCTGACTTGGTTAAAAGCTGCCTTGCTGTGCAGTCACACATCAAATTAAAAATGACAATATAAATAGATGCAGTTAATGACGACGCTGTGAAATATGGGAATAGAGCATTTGACTTATTAAAAACAAAGGGGAAAACTGAAGATTTGCACTATATTAACTCATGTTTGGTCAAAAGTACTGCTATAGAAATAAGCAGTAGGACTTTGACTAGCAATTGATTTCTAGTGCTACCTGCATAGCTCTCTTTAATGCTTATGTTGAGGTGATTAGCTGTAATAAGGAGAGGGTGGGGATTAAAAGGCTAAAAATAACAGCCACTGTCCTCTTAGAAGGAATTCTCTGAAGACGTGTGCCTGTGGTTCACTCATGCTTCCTTTAGTACATAATGCACTGTCAGCTTTTCAGAGCTTTTTTGGAAAAAAGCTGCTGTGCTAAACATGTCTGTTAAAAAATACAAAATTTTTGTGGATCTTTTTTTCTCTTCATGAATCTTATTCATTCTTTCTAAGGATGAGTTGCTTAATGGACAGTTGAACTTTCTAAAGACAAGATCGTATTACAATATTGTATATTGTACATATTGATAAAGTTATATGTGTTTGGCAACCCTGAGTTGTAGCATTCCTCTAATAGAACATTTAGGTGTAAAGGAAAAAAATGCTTTATTAATAATCCAATTAATATAATAATTTAATCGTATTGAAGATTTTAATACTTCTACAAAATTTGTGTTGTTAGAAACGAGAAATGCTTTTCTTTTATCTGTGTATTCAAAACTGCAGGCTTGGGATGTAATATTATCCAAGGTTGTGCATCATTTCAGAGGATAGCAGCCAGCTGGAAAAGTTTATTAAGAAATACCACAACTTCTGTTGTGCACACTGACATAAGTCTTCAATCAGTACACAAAATTGAGAAATATTTTACTGCTGTTGAGCAGAGAACTGCAAGGTCTTTGTTTTGGGCAACTCTGAGGAATTCCTCTGGATCTGTCGTTCTTATAGATTAAAAAGACTTTGCTGTCATAAAGCTCATCTTTGTGATGAAAAGAAAAGGTGATAGGGAAATCAATAGACAGCCTGATAAATTCCTTTCCTTTTCCAAGTGTTTGTGTATCTTTGGGAACTACTTGTAATTGAGCTTAGGAGATCTGCAAGGTCTGCTGTTCGTCACTAGAAAGCAGCTCTCTTTAAAGACAGAGCAGGACTTTGAATCTTGAATGTGGTCTTCTCATTAGAAGTAGAAATTAGATAGAATCAGCTGCTGTCCAAAGGAGGGGATACTGGAATCAGTGAGTTATACCCTTTGGAAGACGAAATAGGCAACTTTAGTACTCATGTGGGTGGTGCACTAGTAGGATATGTGTCAATGAAGGTTCTGAAATTGCTCTTGTATTATCATATTCTTTTAAATGCTCAAAAGCAAAATAACTGAAGTTTTTTCTATCTGTCTCTAGATTTCTTGGTGGTGCAGAATTTGGATGCTTTTGTACCTAATAAAAACATATTTAATCTCTGTTAAGTGACAGTTAATTTGCAATAGAGGAAATAATGTTTCCCAAATTTAGAAATTTATGTATCAGATATAATTAATCTTATATTAAGAACAAAAATTATCCATATAGTTCTACTTTCCTTATATATACACCACTTCAAAGGCAATTTCACTTGCATTCACTAAAAGAGACTACAATAAGCAGAAAGTTTAGACAAGGTTAATGACATTAGCTTTGTCTTTTCAGTGTTATTAAGAAAAGGTACAAAATCAATTAATGTCTTAAAGCACACTGCCCAGAGTTCAGTAAGAACTTCAGTAATTCAAGTTGTGTCAACATAGACTTCTGTCCAAATAACACGGGGTGTTTTTTTGTTTTCTTATGGCCTTGAATAAGTTTTAGCGAGCTTTATCTGTAAAAGTCTTTTTTCCATCCTCTTTTCTATAGATGGATTCAGATGAATGCCTTTCATCGCTTGGATATTTCATATCTATCCCAGTGGTTCGCTGACCTGGGCACTTCAGGATATTGTATTAGCAGCATAGCCAACATTGATAAAAAGAAGACTAATCAAAAGGTATGTATTTGATATGAAAAAAGCAGAATGGCTATAATGTGTGCAAATGAGTAATTACAATGGAATGGAAGAGAACAGAATAGGTTTAGTTGGAAGGGATGTTCAGTGATCATCTGGGCCACCTGCAATACAAGGTCCGACAAAAAAACTGAGACTGTACCTGTAACTTTTTCTTTAGCAAATTAAGGAATCCCCTACAATCACCTTCACAATAGTTCCTTAGTGAGCTGACACACAGCTGCATACAGTGCTGCCAATGTTCAAATCAGTTCCGCAGATCACTTTCTGAAAAGCTGTTAAGGATCTCCATCATTTTTGCTTTCACATCTTCTACCAACAAAAATGTGTTCCTTTGAGCACTGACTTGACCTTTTGGAAGAGCTATTAGCTAAAAACTGTTTCACAAAGTGTTGTGGGCTGGCACATTGTCTTCACTCTTGCACATCCACATTTTCCAACCGAGAATAAGAAAACATCCATACTTGAACACGTGTGCACTTCTACTGAGTGAAGTGATTAAGCTGAGACTTGTCTCACTGTGAGAGGTTGACAGAGATTAAAGCATGTTCTATAATCATCTTTTTGTCTCTCCTCTCCCACTCTTGGTTCCCAGGCTATAAGGTTAGTCTTGGTTTGTTTGTGTCAGATCTCATAGATGCTGGTGCAGGTTGTCACTATCGTTTTATACTGCAAAGGGTAATCACATTGCAAATAAAGAATAAGAAAGAACATGAATGCATGTCAAACAAAATCTAAACTGTGTAATGTAGGCCCAGTTAAAGAACAATAGTCTTAAAATTTTGTGGCGAGGACTCCCATGAGATGATATTATCCATAACAGTTTGAATAAGGCCTGGTCTGCTGTTGCCTAGCCATGGTAATGTACTGGTGGGGTCAAACAGATCAAGCAGAACATCGTAAGAGAAAATGTATGTAAATTAGGCTATTGGAAGATAGAAAGGACATACATTGAGGAAAGGATGATCAGTGATAGAGGTGACCAAACTGCTGAGAACCCTAAGCTAGCACTGTTTGTGAGCTGGTTAATTCACAGCCTGCTGGTCTAATGGCTATGCTGCTTCTGAAGGCGGCTTGGTTAGTCTCCATCCAGGCACCCAAGGACAGTCTCTACCCAGCTATAACATGGGGTTTGTCCTCTGTGTCTCTTCCCTTAGTTGAGTTTCATGGTTTACTTCAAGAAGAAATTGACAAATTTATGCAGCAGGTATTGTATTCAAATTGATCCACTCTTTGTGCAGTCTTTTCAGTTTCCCAAAGCCCATTTAAGGAGGTTGCAGGGAAAAAAAACAAGCAGAGCACTGTTTATCAGTACCCTAGAGCTAAGTGTACAAAATTGGTTTAATCTAGTAAAGCCAGGTAAACTGGCAAAACACCCAGAAGGTGCTTTGAATTTCTGCATCATTTCCCTAGCTTATTTTTTTGATCTAAATTGTTTGTGCCACTGCATTTGGAATTTAGCCTGCCTATCCCCTACAGAAGCCACTTTTGCTCAAATGGAATGAGTCAGGCACAGTGTATGTAAAACGCTTTGTGGTGCCAGATGTGAGGCAGGGTAACGAAAACTATTTCCTCGCTTCAGAAAAGAAATGATCTGTTTCAGTGCTCTTGTAAAGTTTTAATGTCTGATCTGAATCTCTTGCTGCAAGGTATTATTACCTGTTCTATCCCACTTGAGCACTGGAAGTGTTCTCTTTGCGGAAGATTTTGCATATCTAGAAATATCTTCTTTGATAAGGCCGAAAGACAATTTTTTCCACCTTTTTACTAAATTCTGTCTAGGTTTTCAATCACTCACTGCTCTTCTCTAGAGTTTGTCCACTTGATTTGCCTCTTTCAAAAGTATGGACCCGAGTTTTGAAGTGTGACAGCTGTGCCCTTACAATCCTGAGTAGTGAAAGGATTACCTCCTGTATGCCTTACATGCCATGATGGCACTTGCCTTTATCTGAAATAGAATGACATTCTTGATTTATCATTTTTAATCTAATGTAATCCCCAGTGTACTGCTGTCTAGCCAGTTATTGTTCATCCTGTGTTGGCTTCTTGAATCATCCTGTTATTGACCTATCTTAAATCATAGATTAGCTGTGCAAAATGTAACATCCTATTAAATTCCATCTTGTATTTTTTTAAAAATCTATTGGAATCATTGTCAGGGTAGAAGAAGTGAAGAAATGTAGCAGATTGTCTTGGAAAGTGAGGAGTAATTTTGTTTAATCTTTCCTGGATGAATTCCATCAGGGAAGTGGATCCTGCGTTAGAACAGGGAGACAAGTAGTAGAGGATTGGTTTTGAATCTCTTCCAGTCCTGTGGTTTTGTAATCATTCAGTGATTTTTTCAGTAGTTTCCTTTGCAATGAGCAAAGTCAGCAGGAGACTGACTGAAGACAATCCTCAGTAGTGAGCTGTGCAAAATGCTGTATTTGGTTTGTTTAAGCCATGTTTATAAATCCACATTCCACCGAGGAAGACAGGTAATCTCCATCACTGAAAAGTACATCTGAATTGTGAATTCAGTGCCATAATATAATGGTATCTTCTGATTAATATATTGGGGAAAATGGAAATACAAACAGGGAACTGTAGGTTCTGTCATACTTTGAAAATGTGCTAGCTTGCATTTTCTTTTTGTGAAAGTCAGAAACTATGATTTATTTGTTAATCAGGAGCGGTATTTCTAGGAAGTGTAGCTCAGAAGTGTATCTCTTGCTCTGCCTATGACTAATGCGAGTGCCTTAAAACTGGCTTTTAGCAATGGAGAGGAATAGATGGCACATGTTAAAAGCCAGATAACTATTACCTTGGTGGGATTTTGTAAGCAGTTGCTTAATTACATGGGAACCTAAGATAATGGATAGTAGGAATACAAAGACAGAAGAGAAGACTGCCTGTGCACCTCAACCCTTCACCATTTGTCCTAAAGTCCTTTTTAATTTCTTTATATACAAAGGTATATCGGTATCAAATTGGTAGAGGCTTATATGAAGCAATTCTGATTTTACCTTCTAATCCAGCAAATCCAACAGTAAGACACTTCAGTACAAGGAACTGAGAGATGTGCTCACTGAAGAGACTAGAATTGTGGCCGCTCAGGCTTTGACGGCGTTCCCCACCTAATCTTGTGGCATTTCTGAGTTCTGCGCATCTCACAGAGATGTAGGTATGTCTGCTTCTTACAATAAATGTATCAAATCTCAGACCTGGTGCAGAGAAAGACGTATGAAACGGATTAAACCACGGGCACCAACAGTATGCAGTCTTCTAAACGCCATGTGTAATGGAACAGGCATTTCAACTCGAGCACTTGGAAAGCATCACCAAGAAATCCTCTGCCTGAGATACTTAAATGTCCCAAATCCCTGATCTGGGAAAGACAAAAACTGCTAAAGAAGACTTTGAAGAAACAGACGGGTTCTTGAACTTTTAATTTCTGAATTGCACTGGCAACGGGCGATGAAGATAACTTTACATGACTTTATTGAACAAAGCCATTTATGTACAGTTGGAAAAGGTTCCAGTTTGATACACACACCTAGACAAAACCAACTTAGTACCTACATAAAACCAATATAAACAGGATGCAGAGGGGATGGATCAACGGCTTCCTGGGTGTCATTCTAGTATTTAAAACATTCAAAAATCAGCTCTTACAGGGTGCCTTTTTTTGTCCTTGGCAATTGAAATCCTTTACTAAAGGAAGTAACATAAATGACGATGAGTTTTAAACTTTGGACAGAGCACATTCTTTCTGTTTAAGGAAAGAGAAACCCCCAGAACACCGGTGTGTGAAGCGGGGGTGCTTTTTGCTGCTTTAGGTCGAGCCCGAGCGTGTCCTGAGGAGAGGGCGGGCAGGGAGCTCGCAGCCCCGACCCCCTGCGGCTGGGAGCCGAACGCGAAGGAGCAGGGGAACGAAGTGCAAGCTGCAAGGCAGCCGCGATCCCGGCCCGGAGCCGCGGCTCTCTCCGCAGCGCCGCGTGAATCGAAGCGAAGGGACGGGCGGGATTGGCCGAGCGGGATCCGGCTGCGTCGCACTCGGCCAATGGGAGCGGCGGTTCCGCGCGCCCTCGCCGTTGAGTGGCCGTTGGAGGCGAGGGCGCGGTGACGAGTCCCGTTGCCGGGCGACGGAGGAAGCCGGAGGTGCTCGGGCGCCGAGGACGCGGCGAGGGAGAGGGCACGGAGAGGAGCCCAGGCTCTGAGTTCTAGAAAAGCCCGTGATGGAGGACATGATGGAGCTGTCAGGGCTGGAGGAGATGGAGGTGGAGCTGGAGCTGGAGGTGGAGGAGCCATGGCTCGAGGAGATGGAGGAGCTGGAGGTGGAGGAGCCATGGCTCGAGGAGATGGAGATGGAGATGGAGGAGCCATGGCTGGAGGAGATGGAGGAGCTGGAGCCGGAGGAGCCATGGCTGGAGGAGATGGAGGAGCTGGAGGAGCTGGAGGTGGAGGAGCCATGGCTCGAGGAGATGGAGGAGCTGGAGTTGGAGGAGCCATGGCTGGAGGAGATGAAAGAGCTGTAGCCGGAGGAGACATAGCTAGATTTATTTTCGTAGTATAAATATAGATGTAAAGTTTATCACCCAAAACTAGAGTTCTGGATTCCTTTGGTCTTTCAGCTTTTACCATTTTATGGGGTACTCAGCCTGGTCCTCCTTATTTGTGGCCAGTGAAGATGTGCGGGGCAGTGTTAGCCCCTGGCTGTTTCAGTGCCCTCTGCACTGCTCAGCTACAGCCTATCAGAATCCCAGAAAAATACACATCTGCACAGCTCACACAGCTTTAGTTAAAGGAAGCAGGTTCCCCTTTCAGAACCATATGTTCTTCAAACTCTGATTGCCCCTCCACAGTGACCACGAGACACATCTCTGTCCCACAGCTCATGCTGCTAGCGTAGCATTATTTTTCATTTAAGGCAAGGGATGGATGTGAAGAAGATAGAAACATTTTAGTCCAGTAACATGTTGGGAGCTCTTGAGATCCTATGTTCTCATTCCTGAAGGAACTGCAGCCTTCGGAGGCTCCCTACAGGCCATCACTACTTAATTGTCCTCCCTACTCAATTGTTAATTTCTAAGGGTGATACCACGACTTTGCGTAGAGAGATAAGCCACCTTCAGTCCCATTTTTCATAGAGTTGGATATTAAAGGCCTGCATTGATGTGGTCCACAGATGTGAATTTTGCAGGAAGGAAGCCACCTCCCAGTGGCAAAGAGTAGCCATGGAGTCTCTTGGTTTTCCACCACAGGTTGCAATTACATCCTGTGGGACTGGTATTGCTGAGCAGTATTTGAACTGCTGGTTCCAGTTCCAAAATCAATTGCACATGCATTTAAACAAAGTACACAAGTCACTGAATAGTGTCAGAATCACCTAATCACAGAACGACCTGAGTTGGAAGGGACACACAAGGATCATCGAGTCCAACTCATATCCCTGCATAGGACAACTCCAACTTTAACACCGTGTGTCTGAGGGCACTGTCCAAACGCTTCTTGAATATTGTCAGGATTGGCGCTCTGACTGCTTCTTTAGGGAGCTGTTCCAGTGCTCCACCAGCCTCTGAGTGAAGAACCTGTTCCTAGTAACCAAACTAAACCTTCCCTGGCAGATTTTCTGCCATTCCCTCCAGTCCTATCATTGGTCACCAGAGAGAAGAGATCAGTGCCTGCTCCTCCTCCTTCCCTTGTGAGGAAGCAGTGAATGGCTGTGAGGTCCCTCCTCAGCCTCCTCCAGGCTGAACAGATCAAGTGACTTCAGCTGTTCCTCATATGCCTTCCCCTCTAGAGTCTTAACCATCTTTGTGGCTTCCTCTGGACACTCTCCAGTAGTTTCATGTCCTTTTCTACTCCGGCAGCCAAAACTACCCCCAGTACTCAAGGTGGGGCTGCACTGGTGTGGAGTAGAGCGGGACAATCACCTCCCTCAACCAGCTGCCAATGCTGCGTTTCATGTCCCCCAGGAGAAGGTTGGCCCTCCTGGCTGCCGGGGAGCACTGTTGGCTCATGTTCTACTTGCTGTCAACTTGCATACACCATTCCCTATTCCAATCACGTTTCAGACTGGCTTGGGTTTCTTAAAGTGAACTGAAAACAGGAAAACTTAACTCACATTCTTTCCCAAAAGTAGATTCTGCAGCCTTTTTGTCTTAGCTATTAGTGTTCAAAGGATTTTCATCCAATAACCTATTAGAAATACATGGAAACTTAAACTGGTATTAAATCGTGTATTTAATATAGTTTCTCAGGCTCATGGGTGCTTTATAATATACTCAGATATAACCAGCAACTATCTTTCATAAGCTATTACATCAAAGGCAGTATCTTGTGTGATCCCCTTACATTTTCCTTAACCTGAAGCAAAAGCAATATCCTATTTCAACCAATGTTATAAATCACTTTTCTTTGCAGTTTGAAATTCTGTATAACTACAGTTGGAAAAAAAATGCGTGTTGATACTATCTTTTCATACAGCAGTTTTTTTCTTTATGCCACGTGTAAGCATTTTGGAAAAAACCCTTAAAATTAAAATGGGCAGTTTATGTGATGACACAAGTTGCAATAGGTTAAAAATTCAGAGGGTACGAGAAAGAATTCTGACCAGTTCTTTTCCTGAGGTTACAGTGACATGGTTTGGAAATACTTATGAAATTTTGTGCATGTACATTTCTATGTGAGGGAGCAGGAAAAATGATATTACTTGCGTAGGGTTTGTGGAAATTATTAAGTGGCCAGTATGTTGCTGGAACATAGACTTCTGCTGACTTAAAATGTACAAAAGAACAGCATGTGAAGTATACAAGATTACCTCAGTTCTTAAAAACTACCATAGGTTGTACTCTGTGAGCAGAAACAGGCATTTATTCTAAGTTGTTACCTCTGCATGAGAAAGTTTGTAGTGTTTGTCTCCACCTCCTCCCTTAAGACTTTCTACTTGACTGATTAGATGATGTCCTTTCCATTCTCTGTGAAGACCGTTTTAGGCATTTATGTCTTGTCACATATTATCACAGGGAACACAAGAAAATAACTGAGCACATGGTATGCCTGTGTGTGACGAAACCATGAACAGCCAGGCAGCTATTGTGCATCTAGTCTTGAGATACTACAATGGCTGGATCTTTTAGTTTCCTCAGACATGTTCTTTTTTTCTTCCTGGAAACCCTTCTAGGAGAAATTTGAGAATTTTTCTCACTGGTCGAGGAGTTTTGCATGCTGTCATAAGAGTCACTCTAACTGGGCAGCAATAAGTCTGGAAACCCTGAGCATGGGGAGTTCATACTGCTGGTCTAAGCAGGTGCACAGCTCTGCAGGTGAAGTGTGCTTGTAAGGAGTTGTACAAAGATTGCTGACCGTGTGCAGAGCATCTGAAAAGTGAGCACACAGCAAGAACACCACTTCTGGCAAATAGAAGGCTTACAGTGTATGTCTGCAGGTATTTTCTCCAAAAATACAGGATAGGAATAGAGCGGTTGTACACCACTTGTGGAAATACATCTAGATGAAAAGTCTAAAAAAGTGAATTTAATTTGTAGCTGAAGGTGTGAATTTGATCAGTCTAAATTTGATCTAAAATTGAGAGAACTCCATGAGGTTTAAGCTCCCACTAGTAAATTAGTGTTTCACAGTGTCTGCTCTCTGCAATTTCATCAAAAGCCAAATTTAAACAATTTCATTTTCTCAGGAATCAAGTGGAATACTTGTATTCATATTGAAGTAGATGTTAAGAACCTAACAATGAATATTGCCTAGCACCCTGCTGTCTGTTCCCACTTACAAATGGCTTTTCGTAAATGCTTGTACCTTGAGAGGTCAAGGAAATGTCATTTTCTATCACCTTCACTTTATTATCAATCCCAATCTTTCCTCCCTCTAATTGATACCTAACATACCTTTCTACCACCTAAAATAGAGCAAACTGTAAAGACTGAAGAGTGTTATTGCCACCTGGTGGGAGCCTTGTGCCTATGACTTAGACAGAAAGGATTGTGATCAACATCTCAAGATGACCAACCCAAACCATTCTGTGATTCTAAGTCACATGGGATGAGTGTAGCATTCCCCCCTTCTTGGCTTGCCACCTCAAGGGCTGTGGGACCCGTGCACATCAAGAACAGAGTGCTGAGAAAGGGTTTATCAATTTAATTTTTATGTCACACCCTACCATAGCATGCCAGAATCAGATATGGAGTTGTCAGATTAACTCAGCTGCTAGCACTCGCTATCCGTGCCAGACAGCTGTAAACCCTAATACCATTTAAAACCTCATTATTTTGTTAGAATGGAACAGAATAGTTGCTTGAGGCTCCCAGGACCAGGCTTTGCTTGCACGTTTCAAACTGTGTCTTCAGCACTGCCGTACATTGGCCTAGAACCTTTACTGAAATGCTGTTTGCAAGTATTATTTCTGTTGATCCAGATGCAGTGATTGACACAGTGAATGCAGCAGCAATGTATTTCTGTTAGGTAAATACGAAGACCTAATGGAGTTGGATTGTGGGCACAATAATTAGCTCAATATTATGTTGATAGGCCCAGTATCAAGGAGAAAGTGACTCTTAACAAATTAAATATGGGGGGGAGGGAGTATCTAAGTTAATGAGCGTATTGTTTTGAATACACAACTACTGTTCTGAGTACTACAGCAAGTTAACTTTGTCATTCAAATTGCCTGTAAAATTTTGCATCCATTTTATGGTCCTTCCTAAAAATTTAGCCCGGTATTCACTAGATGTACTTTTTCAATCAAGGAGAAAAATAAGCAGTGTTACCATTTTATTTGGGGGTTTTATGTTGTTGCTTCTGGGGTGCTAGGTCTGTACTTAGTTTAATAAGACAAGATGGATATAGAAAACCAGCTACATAGATTTGAAAGAAGAGCTGCAAACACAAGAAAAGTGTCAGCCTTGAAACCTGCTCAACAAAGTGGGTTGGTGGGGTTCATCAGAAAGACAGTTCTTGGCTGCAACTCAGCGACAGAAATTTGATAAGGGACACTATAGTGGATAAAGCCATAACACTCCTGATGGCCAAACTGAATGCTTCAAATCCAAATTTGAAGTGGAATGCACACTTTAACAGTAAGAGCAATTCAACAGTCCGAACCACCTTTTGAGGGGAGCATGCATTGCTGGACAGGGTGAAGCAGCATTTAAACAAATCTCTTTCCAAAGGGGGGCATTTTGAACAGCTAAAGGAATTCTTGTAGCCAGAATAACCCTGAAGGTTTCTCCTTTATAGATAAAATGCTGCTTTTGATTTTAAAATCAATAAGAATTGAATGTCTCAGCTGGCGTTAATTACTCCATAGAGTTTATTTGTTCCATTTTCCAAGACAATTTCAGGTATAAATAGTTGATATATATGGTCTTTAAAAAATGTCAACACATTCATTAGTGGCTATGTTCCAAGTGTGGGATTAACGAAATGCTAATAAACAGCTTGTTATGCTTAAGTTACAGTCTAACTCTTCTTTATAGAAAAAGGAATTTGAGGCCTTAGTTTTGGTCCTGGTGAAGGAGAGAGGAAACTGGAGCTCTTAAATAATATTTGCATGGCCTTATATCAGTGTTTTGTCTTGTGCAAGGAAGAAATATTGTGTTCAGAAGAAAGGCAGGACGTTGTGCGTAAGATTTGCTTATAATGGGTGATGCATTGGCTTGTTACATGTAAATTTTGGTTTTACCATATTAAATAATTTTTGCTTGAAAGTACTTTAAAATAGATAAGAAAGTGAAATCTATAAATTATTTAGCACTGTGTTTCTCAGTATTTTTCATGAATAAAAGTTTTTGAGCTTTGTTAAATTTACATAAATTTGGCTTCACTTAGAGGTAAGGTTAGATTAGCTTCCTGTCAGAGATGGCTCTCTTTATCTGCTGTTCCCTTCAGCTGGAGAGCAACCTGCACTTCGTGAACCCAAGAGCACCCTTTGAAAGCATGTGGCTTGATACCCACTAATGTATAGAAGCTGAGGGACCCACTGTCTGCACTGCACAGGTGCACTGTAAAGATGTTCCCACCTGCAAAGAACTAATGCTATTAGTGGGCGTGGAATAGCTGAGAGACTGCAATATTGAGTGAAAGTGAAGATTTAAAATCTGACCTGTTTGTTTGTTTTTTTCTTGTCCATTTACATCACTGCTGTATCTCTCTGCAGGGCTGACCCATGTTTACACAGGAATTCTGTGGGTCAGCCAGAAATTAGTCCAGATATATCCTGCTCACTGTGGTGCACCTGATAATATGGGAGGCTTCTGAAAAACGTGTGGAGTGAGCTATTGCAAAATACAGAAGATGTGTACAAAGGAAAACAACCATTTTGCCCAGATATTGACTGAGACTTTAATGCTGTTTGTTTGGCTATTGCCTTACCAGCTTTCTAAATCTGCTCTTAGTGATCGGTAAAGGACATTGAAGCGTACAATCTGAAAAGTGCTATGTGACATTAGCAAGAAATATTAGGCTCTGTTCTGAATCCCTTAAAATTGATGCAAATTTTTCATTTAGTTCAAGGAGAATAGAACTAAGGCTTAGAAGTAACACTTTAAAAATGCATTAAAAACCTTTTGGTAACTTTACGGCTATGCAGTTTAGAATAAGAGGCACTTTGACTTTATTGCACTCAAGCTGAAGTAACTATATTAAGTAAAAAGCAAAATAGAATTTCAAGGGCAGGCCATAATTGAAAAGTTAATCCATTTTTAATATTACTCATTGTAAAGAGCTTGAAGCCTGCAGACTAGCAGAAGAATATCAGAATCCTTGGTCTAAATTTGCCCTAGCTTTTTAGTCATAACAAAAATCCCTTGTAAACAGTGGTGGTCCTCCTGCTTAGTTAAAACTCAAAGTGTGAGACGTTTTAAAACTTCAGCTCTGAATGACTGTAGAGCTTTAAGGTCTTGCATTTTTATGAAAAAAAAATCCTAGAGCACTTTCGAAACTGATTTACACACGTGGGATCAGACTATCTGCGGCTGTATGTAAAATGTAAAACGTAAAATAATTGAACTGATTACTTTTTATTATTGCTTTTGTTATTATTATTGTTGTTAATATTAGTAATACTATCAGAAATACACATCTAAGGGCAGATTTTTTTTCCTGCAGTCTGTTTTTTTTGCCATTGGAATGCAGCCATCTGCAGGCAACTGTATAATAGTGCATAGCAACACTACAAAAATTCTGTATAACGTATGGCCATATTTGAAACTTCTCACTGCTCAGCACTGATTATTATTAATGTTAATACTGCTCATGTCAGGAAAGGAAAAATGAACTACTCTTAGTGGGATCTTTAAGTAGACTGATTGTAATTATCCACGTTAAGGCATTTGGGGATGATCTTTGATGTTTTTTTTCTAGAACAGTTGCATTCAAGACATCCATTTCAGAAGGCTTGAAGGATTCAGAGTCATTGAAATGGAGTGAGGTTTATTATTCTAAGATATTGCAGCATTGTGATCATCTCTGGATCATCTCTGGATCCTGGGTGCATCTCAGTCAAGGCTACCTTGGCCCCGGAGTGGAGGTGCTGTTTACATACCCCTAGAGAATCTGTCCTGTTGTGCAGTCATGTATAAAATTGATAGTGGCATTAACACGCACCAAAAAAAGAATCACCTACCATGCTGTTGAATTTCAAAACAGAGAATTTGTATCTGCTAAAGCAAAAGGGAAAGTGATGCTGATGGCTGCAAAACTGATGGAGGACACTGTTCCATTTAGCTGAGGGCAAAAACTGCCTGTACCTGCCTACAGCCTCGTGTGCATCAAACAGATCCTTTCTGTAATATATTTTTTGGGAATCAAATCTTTTTTTTTTTTTACAAATGCTAGGAACACTGACGTGACAAGTTGCAATGTATCTTCTTGGAGATGTTCTTCCCTCTCTCTCTCACCCTACTGACGTGTTCTGTCATGGGTGGGTATTGGTGGAATATCCAGAAATAGCATGCGTTACGAACATGTGCTTCTAATAAGGGAGTACTTACCATGGACGGTTATCAATTGCAGCAAAGGAATCAGACTGCAATTAAGACATGAAATCCATTCTCTTCCAAAAGTAGGTTTAAAAATCATAAGTTACATTTCTGTATTACACTGAGCAGATTGTGCAATATTCCTTTCTTTTGTGTGTGGGCATGTGTCTGAGAGGATATGTATGCACTGCCAACATTTTCTTGCACCTGTTTTTGAGAAGTCACTTTTTTCTTAATAAAGGGGGAAGAGTCTTCTGGGAATATAGACCCTAAAATTAGGATTTATTATAGCCTTTATGTACAGCTGACTTGGTTAAAAGCTGCCTTGCTGTGCAGTCACACATCAAATTAAAAATGACAATATAAATAGATGCAGTTAATGACGACGCTGTGAAATATGGGAATAGAGCATTTGACTTATTAAAAACAAAGGGGAAAACTGAAGATTTGCACTATATTAACTCATGTTTGGTCAAAAGTACTGCTATAGAAATAAGCAGTAGGACTTTGACTAGCAATTGATTTCTAGTGCTACCTGCATAGCTCTCTTTAATGCTTATGTTGAGGTGATTAGCTGTAATAAGGAGAGGGTGGGGATTAAAAGGCTAAAAATAACAGCCACTGTCCTCTTAGAAGGAATTCTCTGAAGACGTGTGCCTGTGGTTCACTCATGCTTCCTTTAGTACATAATGCACTGTCAGCTTTTCAGAGCTTTTTTGGAAAAAAGCTGCTGTGCTAAACATGTCTGTTAAAAAACACAAAATTTTTGTGGATCTTTTTTTCTCTTCATGAATCTTATTCATTCTTTCTAAGGATGAGTTGCTTAATGGACAGTTGAACTTTCTAAAGACAAGATCGTATTACAATATTGTATATTGTACATATTGATAAAGTTATATGTGTTTGGCAACCCTGAGTTGTAGCATTCCTCTAATAGAACATTTAGGTGTAAAGGAAAAAAATGCTTTATTAATAATCCAATTAATATAATAATTTAATCGTATTGAAGATTTTAATACTTCTACAAAATTTGTGTTGTTAGAAACGAGAAATGCTTTTCTTTTATCTGTGTATTCAAAACTGCAGGCTTGGGATGTAATATTATCCAAGGTTGTGCATCATTTCAGAGGATAGCAGCCAGCTGGAAAAGTTTATTAAGAAATACCACAACTTCTGTTGTGCACACTGACATAAGTCTTCAATCAGTACACAAAATTGAGAAATATTTTACTGCTGTTGAGCAGAGAACTGCAAGGTCTTTGTTTTGGGCAACTCTGAGGAATTCCTCTGGATCTGTCGTTCTTATAGATTAAAAAGACTTTGCTGTCATAAAGCTCATCTTTGTGAGGAAAGAAAAGGTGATAGGGAAATCAATAGACAGCCTGATAAATTCCTTTCCTTTTCCAAGTGTATGTGTATCTTTGGGAACTACTTGTAATTGAGCTTAGGAGATCTGCAAGGTCTGCTGTTCGTCACTAGAAAGCAGCTCTCTTTAAAGACAGAGCAGGACTTTGAATCTTGAATGTGGTCTTCTCATTTGAAGTAGAAATTAGATAGAATCAGCTGCTGTCCAAAGGAGGGGATACTGGAATCAGTGAGTTATACCCTTTGGAAGACGAAATAGGCAACTTTATTACTCATGTGGGTGGTGCACTAGTAGGATATGTGTCAATGAAGGTTCTGAAATTGCTCTTGTATTATCATATTCTTTTAAATGCTCAAAAGCAAAATAACTGAAGTTTTTTCTATCTGTCTCTAGATTTCTTGGTGGTGCAGAATTTGGATGCTTTTGTACCTAATAAAAACATATTTAATCTCTGTTAAGTGACAGTTAATTTGCAATAGAGGAAATAATGTTTCCCAAATTTAGAAATTTATGTATCAGATATAATTAATCTTATATTAAGAACAAAAATTATCCATATAGTTCTACTTTCCTTATATATACACCACTTCAAAGGCAATTTCACTTGCATTCACTAAAAGAGACTACAATAAGCAGAAAGTTTAGACAAGGTTAATGACATTAGCTTTGTCTTTTCAGTGTTATTAAGAAAAGGTACAAAATCAATTAATGTCTTAAAGCACACTGCCCAGAGTTCAGTAAGAACTTCAGTAATTCAAGTTGTGTCAACATAGACTTCTGTCCAAATAACACGGGGTGCTTTTTTGTTTTCTTATGGCCTTGAATAAGTTTTAGCGAGCTTTATCTGTAAAAGTCTTTTTTCCATCCTCTTTTCTATAGATGGATTCAGATGAATGCCTTTCATCGCTTGGATATTTGATATCTATCCCAGTGGTTCGCTGACCTGGGCACTTCAGGATATTGTATTAGCAGCATAGCCAACATTGATAAAAAGAAGACTAATCCAAAGGTATGTATTTGATATGAAAAAAGAAGAATGGCTATAATGTGTGCAAATGAGTAATTACAATGGAATGGAGCAGAACAGAATAAGTTTAGTTGGAAGGGATGTTCAGTGATCATCTGGGCCACCTGCAATACAAGGTCCGACAAAAAAACTGAGACTGTACCTG
Source organism: Dromococcyx pavoninus (assembly GCA_033558185.1). NCBI lineage: Eukaryota > Metazoa > Chordata > Aves > Cuculiformes > Neomorphidae > Dromococcyx > Dromococcyx pavoninus. Next base: position 1,434,468 of record JAUMJL010000020.1, on the reverse strand, counting down.
TAACTTTTTCTTTAGCAAATTAAGGAATCCCCTACAATCACCTTCACAATAGTTCCTTAGTGAGCTGACACACAGCTGCATACAGTGCTGCCAATGTTCAAATCAGTTCCGCAGATCACTTTCTGAAAAGCTGTTAAGGATCTCCATCATTTTTGCTTTCACATCTTCTACCAACAAAAATGTGTTCCTTTGAGCACTGACTTGACCTTTTGGAAGAGCTATTAGCTAAAAACTGTTTCACAAAGTGTTGTGGGCTGGCACATTGTCTTCACTCTTGCACATCCACATTTTCCAACCGAGAATAAGAAAACATCCATACTTGAACACGTGTGCACTTCTACTGAGTGAAGTGATTAAGCTGAGACTTGTCTCACTGTGAGAGGTTGACAGAGATTAAAGCATGTTCTATAATCATCTTTTTGTCTCTCCTCTCCCACTCTTGGTTCCCAGGCTATAAGGTTAGTCTTGGTTTGTTTGTGTCAGATCTCATAGATGCTGGTGCAGGTTGTCACTATCGTTTTATACTGCAAAGGGTAATCACATTGCAAATAAAGAATAAGAAAGAACATGAATGCATGTCAAACAAAATCTAATTAAACTGTGTAATGTAGGCCCAGTTAAAGAACAATAGTCTTAAAATTTTGTGGCGAGGACTCCCATGAGATGATATTATCCATAACAGTTTGAATAAGGCCTGGTCCGCTGTTGCCTAGCCATGGTAATGTACTGGTGGGGTCAAACAGATCAAGCAGAACATCGTAAGAGAAAATGTATGTAAATTAGGCTATTGGAAGATAGAAAGGACATACATTGAGGAAAGGATGATCAGTGATAGAGGTGACCAAACTGCTGAGAACCCTAAGCTAGCACTGTTTGTGAGCTGGTTAATTCACAGCCTGCTGGTCTAATGGCTCTGCTGCTTCTGAAGGCGGCTTGGTTAGTCTCCATCCAGGCACCCAAGGACAGTCTCTACCCAGCTATAACATGGGGTTTGTCCTCTGTGTCTCTTCCCTTAGTTGAGTTTCATGGTTTACTTCAAGAAGAAATTGACAAATTTATGCAGCAGGTATTGTATTCAAATTGATCCACTCTTTGTGCAGTCTTTTCAGTTTCCCAAAGCCCATTTAAGGAGGTTGCAGGGAAAAAAAACAAGCAGAGCACTGTTTATCAGTACCCTAGAGCTAAGTGTACAAAATTGGTTTAATCTAGTAAAGCCAGGTAAACTGGCAAAACACCCAGAAGGTGCTTTGAATTTCTGCATCATTTCCCTAGCTTATTTTTTTGATCTAAATTGTTTGTGCCACTGCATTTGGAATTTAGCCTGCCTATCCCCTACAGAAGCCACTTTTGCTCAAATGGAATGAGTCAGGCACAGTGTATGTAAAACGCTTTGTGGTGCCAGATGTGAGGCAGGGTAACGAAAACTATTTCCTCGCTTCAGAAAAGAAATGATCTGTTTCAGTGCTCTTGTAAAGTTTTAATGTCTGATCTGAATCTCTTGCTGCAAGGTATTATTACCTGTTCTATCCCACTTGAGCACTGGAAGTGTTCTCTTTGCGGAAGATTTTGCATATCTAGAAATATCTTCTTTGATAAGGCCGAAAGACAATTTTTTCCACCTTTTTACTAAATTCTGTCTAGGTTTTCAATCACTCACTGCTCTTCTCTAGAGTTTGTCCACTTGATTTGCCTCTTTCAAAAGTATGGACCCGAGTTTTGAAGTGTGACAGCTGTGCCCTTACAATCCTGAGTAGTGAAAGGATTACCTCCTGTATGCCTTATATGCCATGATGGCACTTGCCTTTATCTGAAATAGAACAGGGAGACAAGTAGTAGAGGATTGGTTTTCAATCTCTTCCAGTCCTGTGGTTTTGTAATCATTCAGTGATTTTTTCAGTAGTTTCCTTTGCAATGAGCAAAGTCAGCAGGAGACTGACTGAAGACAATCCTCAGTAGTGAGCTGTGCAAAATGCTGTATTTGGTTTGTTTAAGCCATGTTTATAAATCCACATTCCACCGAGGAAGACAGCTAATCTCCATCAATGAAAAGTACATCTGAATTGTGAATTCAGTGTCATAATATAATGGTATCTTCTGATTAATATATTGGGGAAAATGGAAATACAAACAGGGAACTGTAGGTTCTGTCATACTTTGAAAATGTGCTAGCTTGCATTTTCTTTTTGTGAAAGTCAGAAACTACGATTTATTTGTTAATCAGGAGCGGTATTTCTAGGAAGTGTAGCTCAGAAGTGTATCTCTTGCTCTGCCTATGACTAATGCGAGTGCCTTAAAACTGGCTTTTAGCAATGGAGAGGAATAGATGGCACATGTTAAAAGCCAGATAACTATTACCTTGGTGGGATTTTGTAAGCAGTTGCTTAATTACATGGGAACCTAAGATAATGGATAGTAGGAATACAAAGACAGAAGAGAAGACTGCCTGTGCACCTCAACCCTTCACCATTTGTCCTAAAGTCCTTTTTAATTTCTTTATATACAAAGGTATATCGGTATCAAATTGGTAGAGGCTTATATGAAGCAATTCTGATTTTACCTTCTAATCCAGCAAATCCAACAGTAAGACACTTCAGTACAAGGAACTGAGAGATGTGCTCACTGAAGAGACTAGAATTGTGGCCGCTCAGGCTTTGACGGCGTTCCCCACCTAATCTTGTGGCATTTCTGAGTTCTGCGCATCTCACAGAGATGTAGGTATGTCTGCTTCTTACAATAAATGTATCAAATCTCAGACCTGGTGCAGAGAAAGACGTATGAAACGGATTAAACCACGGGCACCAACAGTATGCAGTCTTCTAAACGCCATGTGTAATGGAACAGGCATTTCAACTCGAGCACTTGGAAAGCATCACCAAGAAATCCTCTGCCTGAGATACTTAAATGTCCCAAATCCCTGATCTGGGAAAGACAAAAACTGCTAAAGAAGACTTTGAAGAAACAGACGGGTTCTTGAACTTTTAATTTCTGAATTGCACTGGCAACGGGCGATGAAGATAACTTTACATGACTTTATTGAACAAAGCCATTTATATACAGTTGGAAAAGGTTCCAGTTTGATACACACACCTAGACAAAACCAACTTAGTACCTACATAAAACCAATATAAACAGGATGCAGAGGGGATGGATCAACGGCTTCCTGGGTGTCATTCTAGTATTTAAAACATTCAAAAATCAGCTCTTACAGGGTGCCTTTTTTTGTCCTTGGCAATTGAAATCCTTTACTAAAGGAAGTAACATAAATGACGATGAGTTTTAAACTTTGGACAGAGCACATTCTTTCTGTTTAAGGAAAGAGAAACCCCCAGAACACCGGTGTGTGAAGCGGGGGTGCTTTTTGCTGCTTTAGGTCGAGCCCGAGCGTGTCCTGAGGAGAGGGCGGGCAGGGAGCTCGCAGCCCCGTCCCCCTGCGGCTGGGAGCCGAACGCGAAGGAGCAGGGGAACGAAGTGCAAGCTGCAAGGCAGCCGCGATCCCGGCCCGGAGCCGCGGCTCTCTCCGCAGCGCCGCGTGAATCGAAGCGAAGGGACGGGCGGGATTGGCCGAGCGGGATCCGGCTGCGTCGCACTCGGCCAATGGGAGCGGCGGTTCCGCGCGCCCTCGCCGTTGAGTGGCCGTTGGAGGCGAGGGCGCGGTGACGAGTCCCGTTGCCGGGCGACGGAGGAAGCCGGAGGTGCTCGGGCGCCGAGGACGCGGCGAGGGAGAGGGCACGGAGAGGAGCCCAGGCTCTGAGTTCTAGAAAAGCCCGTGATGGAGGACATGATGGAGCTGTCAGGGCTGGAGGAGATGGAGGTGGAGCTGGAGCTGGAGGTGGAGGAGCCATGGCTCGAGGAGATGGAGGAGCTGGAGGTGGAGGAGCCATGGCTCGAGGAGATGGAGATGGAGATGGAGGAGCCATGGCTGGAGGAGATGGAGGAGCTGGAGCCGGAGGAGCCATGGCTGGAGGAGATGGAGGAGCTGGAGGAGCTGGAGGTGGAGGAGCCATGGCTCGAGGAGATGGAGGAGCTGGAGTTGGAGGAGCCATGGCTGGAGGAGATGAAAGAGCTGTAGCCGGAGGAGACATAGCTGGATTTATTTTCGTAGTATAAATATAGATGTAAAGTTTATCACCCAAAACTAGAGTTCTGGATTCCTTTGGTCTTTCAGCTTTTACCATTTTATGGGGTACTCAGCCTGGTCCTCCTTATTTGTGGCCAGTGAAGATGTGCGGGGCAGTGTTAGCCCCTGGCTGTTTCAGTGCCCTCTGCACTGCTCAGCTACAGCCTATCAGAATCCCAGAAAAATACACATCTGCACAGCTCACACAGCTTTAGTTAAAGGAAGCAGGTTCCCCTTTCAGAACCATATGTTCTTCAAACTCTGATTGCCCCTCCACAGTGACCACGAGACACATCTCTGTCCCACAGCTCATGCTGCTAGCGTAGCATTATTTTTCATTTAAGGCAAGGGATGGATGTGAAGAAGATAGAAACATTTTAGTCCAGTAACATGTTGGGAGCTCTTGAGATCCTATGTTCTCATTCCTGAAGGAACTGCAGCCTTTGGAGGCTCCCTACAGGCCATCACTACTTAATTGTCCTCCCTACTCAATTGTTAATTTCTAAGGGTGATACCACTACTTTGCGTAGAGAGATAAGCCACCTTCAGTCCCATTTTTCATAGAGTTGGATATTAAAGGCCTGCATTGATGTGGTCCACAGATGTGAATTTTGCAGGAAGGAAGCCACCTCCCAGTGGCAAAGAGTAGCCATGGAGTCTCTTGGTTTTCCACCACAGGTTGCAATTACATCCTGTGGGACTGGTATTGCTGAGCAGTATTTGAACTGCTGGTTCCAGTTCCAAAATCAATTGCACATGCATTTAAACAAAGTACACAAGTCACTGAATAGTGTCAGAATCACCTAATCACAGAACGACCTGAGTTGGAAGGGACACACAAGGATCATCGAGTCCAACTCATATCCCTGCATAGGACAACTCCAACTTTAACACCGTGTGTCTGAGGGCACTGTCCAAACGCTTCTTGAATATTGTCAGGATTGGCGCTCTGACTGCTTCTTTAGGGAGCTGTTCCAGTGCTCCACCAGCCTCTGAGTGAAGAACCTGTTCCTAGTAACCAAACTAAACCTTCCCTGGCAGATTTTCTGCCATTCCCTCCAGTCCTATCATTGGTCACCAGAGAGAAGAGATCAGTGCCTGCTCCTCCTCCTTCCCTTGTGAGGAAGCAGTGAATGGCTGTGAGGTCCCTCCTCAGCCTCCTCCAGGCTGAACAGATCAAGTGACTTCAGCTGTTCCTCATATGCCTTCCCCTCTAGAGTCTTAACCATCTTTGTGGCTTCCTCTGGACACTCTCCAGTAGTTTCATGTCCTTTTCTACTCCGGCAGCCAAAACTACCCCCAGTACTCAAGGTGGGGCTGCACTGGTGTGGAGTAGAGCGGGACAATCACCTCCCTCAACCAGCTGCCAATGCTGCGTTTCATGTCCCCCAGGAGAAGGTTGGCCCTCCTGGCTGCCGGGGAGCACTGTTGGCTCATGTTCTACTTGCTGTCAACTTGCATACACCATTCCCTATTCCAATCACGTTTCAGACTGGCTTGGGTTTCTTAAAGTGAACTGAAAACAGGAAAACTTAACTCACATTCTTTCCCAAAAGTAGATTCTGCAGCCTTTTTGTCTTAGCTATTAGTGTTCAAAGGATTTTCATCCAATAACCTATTAGAAATACATGGAAACTTAAACTGGTATTAAATCGTGTATTTAATATAGTTTCTCAGGCTCATGGGTGCTTTATAATATACTCAGATATAACCAGCAACTATCTTTCATAAGCTATTACATCAAAGGCAGTATCTTGTGTGATCCCCTTACATTTTCCTTAACCTGAAGCAAAAGCAATATCCTATTTCAACCAATGTTATAAATCACTTTTCTTTGCAGTTTGAAATTCTGTATAACTACAGTTGGAAAAAAAATGCGTGTTGATACTATCTTTTCATACAGCAGTTTTTTTCTTTATGCCACGTGTAAGCATTTTGGAAAAAACCCTTAAAATTAAAATGGGCAGTTTATGTGATGACACAAGTTGCAATAGGTTAAAAATTCAGAGGATACGAGAAAGAATTCTGACCAGTTCTTTTCCTGAGGTTACAGTGACATGGTTTGGAAATACTTATGAAATTTTGTGCATGTACATTTCTATGTGAGGGAGCAGGAAAAATGATATTACTTGCGTAGGGTTTGTGGAAATTATTAAGTGGCCAGTATGTTGCTGGAACATAGACTTCTGCTGACTTAAAATGTACAAAAGAACAGCATGTGAAGTATACAAGATTACCTCAGTTCTTAAAAACTACCATAGGTTGTACTCTGTGAGCAGAAACAGGCATTTATTCTAAGTTGTTACCTCTGCATGAGAAAGTTTGTAGTGTTTGTCTCCACCTCCTCCCTTAAGACTTTCTACTTGACTGATTAGATGATGTCCTTTCCATTCTCTGTGAAGACCGTTTTAGGCATTTATGTCTTGTCACATATTATCACAGGGAACACAAGAAAATAACTGAGCACATGGTATGCCTGTGTGTGACGAAACCATGAACAGCCAGGCAGCTATTGTGCATCTAGTCTTGAGATACTACAATGGCTGGATCTTTTAGTTTCCTCAGACATGTTCTTTTTTTCTTCCTGGAAACCCTTCTAGGAGAAATTTGAGAATTTTTCTCACTGGTCGAGGAGTTTTGCATGCTGTCATAAGAGTCACTCTAACTGGGCAGCAATAAGTCTGGAAACCCTGAGCATGGGGAGTTCATACTGCTGGTCTAAGCAGGTGCACAGCTCTGCAGGTGAAGTGTGCTTGTAAGGAGTTGTACAAAGATTGCTGACCGTGTGCAGAGCATCTGAAAAGTGAGCACACAGCAAGAACACCACTTCTGGCAAATAGAAGGCTTACAGTGTATGTCTGCAGGTATTTTCTCCAAAAATACAGGATAGGAATAGAGCGGTTGTACACCACTTGTGGAAATACATCTAGATGAAAAGTCTAAAAAAGTGAATTTAATTTGTAGCTGAAGGTGTGAATTTGATCAGTCTAAATTTGATCTAAAATTGAGAGAACTCCATGAGGTTTAAGCTCCCACTAGTAAATTAGTGTTTCACAGTGTCTGCTCTCTGCAATTTCATCAAAAGCCAAATTTAAACAATTTCATTTTCTCAGGAATCAAGTGGAATACTTGTATTCATATTGAAGTAGATGTTAAGAACCTAACAATGAATATTGCCTAGCACCCTGCTGTCTGTTCCCACTTACAAATGGCTTTTCGTAAATGCTTGTACCTTGAGAGGTCAAGGAAATGTCATTTTCTATCACCTTCACTTTATTATCAATCCCAATCTTTCCTCCCTCTAATTGATACCTAACATACCTTTCTACCACCTAAAATAGAGCAAACTGTAAAGACTGAAGAGTGTTATTGCCACCTGGTGGGAGCCTTGTGCCTATGACTTAGACAGAAAGGATTGTGATCAACATCTCAAGATGACCAACCCAAACCATTCTGTGATTCTAAGTCACATGGGATGAGTGTAGCATTCCCCCCTTCTTGGCTTGCCACCTCAAGGGCTGTGGGACCCGTGCACATCAAGAACAGAGTGCTGAGAAAGGGTTTATCAATTTAATTTTTATGTCACACCCTACCATAGCATGCCAGAATCAGATATGGAGTTGTCAGATTAACTCAGCTGCTAGCACTCGCTATCCGTGCCAGACAGCTGTAAACCCTAATACCATTTAAAACCTCATTATTTTGTTAGAATGGAACAGAATAGTTGCTTGAGGCTCCCAGGACCAGGCTTTGCTTGCACGTTTCAAACTGTGTCTTCAGCACTGCCGTACATTGGCCTAGAACCTTTACTGAAATGCTGTTTGCAAGTATTATTTCTGTTGATCCAGATGCAGTGATTGACACAGTGAATGCAGCAGCAATGTATTTCTGTTAGGTAAATACGAAGACCTAATGGAGTTGGATTGTGGGCACAATAATTAGCTCAATATTATGTTGATAGGCCCAGTATCAAGGAGAAAGTGACTCTTAACAAATTAAATATGGGGGGGAGGGAGTATCTAAGTTAATGAGCGTATTGTTTTGAATACACAACTACTGTTCTGAGTACTACAGCAAGTTAACTTTGTCATTCAAATTGCCTGTAAAATTTTGCATCCATTTTATGGTCCTTCCTAAAAATTTAGCCCGGTATTCACTAGATGTACTTTTTCAATCAAGGAGAAAAATAAGCAGTGTTACCATTTTATTTGGGGGTTTTATGTTGTTGCTTCTGGGGTGCTAGGTCTGTACTTAGTTTAATAAGACAAGATGGATATAGAAAACCAGCTACATAGATTTGAAAGAAGAGCTGCAAACACAAGAAAAGTGTCAGCCTTGAAACCTGCTCAACAAAGTGGGTTGGTGGGGTTCATCAGAAAGACAGTTCTTGGCTGCAACTCAGCGACAGAAATTTGATAAGGGACACTATAGTGGATAAAGCCATAACACTCCTGATGGCCAAACTGAATGCTTCAAATCCAAATTTGAAGTGGAATGCACACTTTAACAGTAAGAGCAATTCAACAGTCCGAACCACCTTTTGAGGGGAGCATGCATTGCTGGACAGGGTGAAGCAGCATTTAAACAAATCTCTTTCCAAAGGGGGGCATTTTGAACAGCTAAAGGAATTCTTGTAGCCAGAATAACCCTGAAGGTTTCTCCTTTATAGATAAAATGCTGCTTTTGATTTTAAAATCAATAAGAATTGAATGTCTCAGCTGGCGTTAATTACTCCATAGAGTTTATTTGTTCCATTTTCCAAGACAATTTCAGGTATAAATAGTTGATATATATGGTCTTTAAAAAATGTCAACACATTCATTAGTGGCTATGTTCCAAGTGTGGGATTAACGAAATGCTAATAAACAGCTTGTTATGCTTAAGTTACAGTCTAACTCTTCTTTATAGAAAAAGGAATTTGAGGCCTTAGTTTTGGTCCTGGTGAAGGAGAGAGGAAACTGGAGCTCTTAAATAATATTTGCATGGCCTTATATCAGTGTTTTGTCTTGTGCAAGGAAGAAATATTGTGTTCAGAAGAAAGGCAGGACGTTGTGCGTAAGATTTGCTTATAATGGGTGATGCATTGGCTTGTTACATGTAAATTTTGGTTTTACCATATTAAATAATTTTTGCTTGAAAGTACTTTAAAATAGATAAGAAAGTGAAATCTATAAATTATTTAGCACTGTGTTTCTCAGTATTTTTCATGAATAAAAGTTTTTGAGCTTTGTTAAATTTACATAAATTTGGCTTCACTTAGAGGTAAGGTTAGATTAGCTTCCTGTCAGAGATGGCTCTCTTTATCTGCTGTTCCCTTCAGCTGGAGAGCAACCTGCACTTCGTGAACCCTAGAGCACCCTTTGAAAGCATGTGGCTTGATACCCACTAATGTATAGAAGCTGAGGGACCCACTGTCTGCACTGCACAGATGCACTGTAAAGATGTTCCCACCTGCAAAGAACTAATGCTATTAGTGGGCGTGGAATAGCTGAGAGACTGCAATATTGAGTGAAAGTGAAGATTTAAAATCTGACCTGTTTGTTTGTTTTTTTCTTGTCCATTTACATCACTGCTGTATCTCTCTGCAGGGCTGACCCATGTTTACACAGGAATTCTGTGGGTCAGCCAGAAATTAGTCCAGATATATCCTGCTCACTGTGGTGCACCTGATAATATGGGAGGCTTCTGAAAAACGTGTGGAGTGAGCTATTGCAAAATACAGAAGATGTGTACAAAGGAAAACAACCATTTTGCCCAGATATTGACTGAGACTTTAATGCTGTTTGTTTGGCTATTGCCTTACCAGCTTTCTAAATCTGCTCTTAGTGATCGGTAAAGGACATTGAAGCGTACAATCTGAAAAGTGCTATGTGACATTAGCAAGAAATATTAGGCTCTGTTCTGAATCCCTTAAAATTGATGCAAATTTTTCATTTAGTTCAAGGAGAATAGAACTAAGGCTTAGAAGTAACACTTTAAAAATGCATTAAAAACCTTTTGGTAACTTTACGGCTATGCAGTTTAGAATAAGAGGCACTTTGACTTTATTGCACTCAAGCTGAAGTAACTATATTAAGTAAAAAGCAAAATAGAATTTCAAGGGCAGGCCATAATTGAAAAGTTAATCCGTTTTTAATATTACTCATTGTAAAGAGCTTGAAGCCTGCAGACTAGCAGAAGAATATCAGAATCCTTGGTCTAAATTTGCCCTAGCTTTTTAGTCATAATAAAAATCCCTTGTAAACAGTGGTGGTCCTCCTGCTTAGTTAAAACTCAAAGTGTGAGACGTTTTAAAACTTCAGCTCTGAATGACTGTAGAGCTTTAAGGTCTTGCATTTTTATGAAAAAAAAATCCTAGAGCACTTTCGAAACTGATTTACACACGTGGGATCAGACTATCTGCGGCTGTATGTAAAATGTAAAACGTAAAATAATTGAACTGATTACTTTTTATTATTGCTTTTGTTATTATTATTGTTGTTAATATTAGTAATACTATCAGAAATACACATCTAAGGGCAGATTTTTTTTCCTGCAGTCTGTTTTTTTTGCCATTGGAATGCAGCCATCTGCAGGCAACTGTATAATAGTGCATAGCAACACTACAAAAATTCTGTATAACGTATGGCCATATTTGAAACTTCTCACTGCTCAGCACTGATTATTATTAATGTTAATACTGCTCATGTCAGGAAAGGAAAAATGAACTACTCTTAGTGGGATCTTTAAGTAGACTGATTGTAATTATCCACGTTAAGGCATTTGGGGATGATCTTTGATGTTTTTTTTCTAGAACAGTTGCATTCAAGACATCCATTTCAGAAGGCTTGAAGGATTCAGAGTCATTGAAATGGAGTGAGGTTTATTATTCTAAGATATTGCAGCATTGTGATCATCTCTGGATCATCTCTGGATCCTGGGTGCATCTCAGTCAAGGCTACCTTGGCCCCGGAGTGGAGGTGCTGTTTACATACCCCTAGAGAATCTGTCCTGTTGTGCAGTCATGTATAAAATTGATAGTGGCATTAACACGCACCAAAAAAAGAATCACCTACCATGCCGTTGAATTTCAAAACAGAGAATTTGTATCTGCTAAAGCAAAAGGGAAAGTGATGCTGATGGCTGCAAAACTGATGGAGGACACTGTTCCATTTAGCTGAGGGCAAAAACTGCCTGTACCTGCCTACAGCCTCGTGTGCATCAAACAGATCCTTTCTGTAATATATTTTTTGGGAATCAAATCTTTTTTTTTTTTTACAAATGCTAGGAACACTGACGTGACAAGTTGCAATGTATCTTCTTGGAGATGTTCTTCCCTCTCTCTCTCACCCTACTGACGTGTTCTGTCATGGGTGGGTATTGGTGGAATATCCAGAAATAGCATGCGTTACGAACATGTGCTTCTAATAAGGGAGTACTTACCATGGACGGTTATCAATTGCAGCAAAGGAATCAGACTGCAATTAAGACGTGAAATCCATTCTCTTCCAAAAGTAGGTTTAAAAATCATAAGTTACATTTCTGTATTACACTGAGCAGATTGTGCAATATTCCTTTCTTTTGTGTGTGGGCATGTGTCTGAGAGGATATGTATGCACTGCCAACATTTTCTTGCACCTGTTTTTGAGAAGTCACTTTTTTCTTAATAAAGGGGGAAGAGTCTTCTGGGAATATAGACCCTAAAATTAGGATTTATTATAGCCTTTATGTACAGCTGACTTGGTTAAAAGCTGCCTTGCTGTGCAGTCACACATCAAATTAAAAATGACAATATAAATAGATGCAGTTAATGACGACGCTGTGAAATATGGGAATAGAGCATTTGACTTATTAAAAACAAAGGGGAAAACTGAAGATTTGCACTATATTAACTCATGTTTGGTCAAAAGTACTGCTATAGAAATAAGCAGTAGGACTTTGACTAGCAATTGATTTCTAGTGCTACCTGCATAGCTCTCTTTAATGCTTATGTTGAGGTGATTAGCTGTAATAAGGAGAGGGTGGGGATTAAAAGGCTAAAAATAACAGCCACTGTCCTCTTAGAAGGAATTCTCTGAAGACGTGTGCCTGTGGTTCACTCATGCTTCCTTTAGTACATAATGCACTGTCAGCTTTTCAGAGCTTTTTTGGAAAAAAGCTGCTGTGCTAAACATGTCTGTTAAAAAACACAAAATTTTTGTGGATCTTTTTTTCTCTTCATGAATCTTATTCATTCTTTCTAAGGATGAGTTGCTTAATGGACAGTTGAACTTTCTAAAGACAAGATCGTATTACAATATTGTATATTGTACATATTGATAAAGTTATATGTGTTTGGCAACCCTGAGTTGTAGCATTCCTCTAATAGAACATTTAGGTGTAAAGGAAAAAAATGCTTTATTAATAATCCAATTAATATAATAATTTAATCGTATTGAAGATTTTAATACTTCTACAAAATTTGTGTTGTTAGAAACGAGAAATGCTTTTCTTTTATCTGTGTATTCAAAACTGCAGGCTTGGGATGTAATATTATCCAAGGTTGTGCATCATTTCAGAGGATAGCAGCCAGCTGGAAAAGTTTATTAAGAAATACCACAACTTCTGTTGTGCACACTGACATAAGTCTTCAATCAGTACACAAAATTGAGAAATATTTTACTGCTGTTGAGCAGAGAACTGCAAGGTCTTTGTTTTGGGCAACTCTGAGGAATTCCTCTGGATCTGTCGTTCTTATAGATTAAAAAGACTTTGCTGTCATAAAGCTCATCTTTGTGAGGAAAGAAAAGGTGATAGGGAAATCAATAGACAGCCTGATAAATTCCTTTCCTTTTCCAAGTGTTTGTGTATCTTTGGGAACTACTTGTAATTGAGCTTAGGAGATCTGCAAGGTCTGCTGTTCGTCACTAGAAAGCAGCTCTCTTTAAAGACAGAGCAGGACTTTGAATCTTGAATGTGGTCTTCTCATTAGAAGTAGAAATTAGATAGAATCAGCTGCTGTCCAAAGGAGGGGATACTGGAATCAGTGAGTTATACCCTTTGGAAGACGAAATAGGCAACTTTATTACTCATGTGGGTGGTGCACTAGTAGGATATGTGTCAATGAAGGTTCTGAAATTGCTCTTGTATTATCATATTCTTTTAAATGCTCAAAAGCAAAATAACTGAAGTTTTTTCTATCTGTCTCTAGATTTCTTGGTGGTGCAGAATTTGGATGCTTTTGTACCTAATAAAAACATATTTAATCTCTGTTAAGTGACAGTTAATTTGCAATAGAGGAAATAATGTTTCCCAAATTTAGAAATTTATGTATCAGATATAATTAATCTTATATTAAGAACAAAAATTATCCATATAGTTCTACTTTCCTTATATATACACCACTTCAAAGGCAATTTCACTTGCATTCACTAAAAGAGACTACAATAAGCAGAAAGTTTAGACAAGGTTAATGACATTAGCTTTGTCTTTTCAGTGTTATTAAGAAAAGGTACAAAATCAATTAATGTCTTAAAGCACACTGCCCAGAGTTCAGTAAGAACTTCAGTAATTCAAGTTGTGTCAACATAGACTTCTGTCCAAATAACACGGGGTGCTTTTTTGTTTTCTTATGGCCTTGAATAAGTTTTAGCGAGCTTTATCTGTAAAAGTCTTTTTTCCATCCTCTTTTCTATAGATGGATTCAGATGAATGCCTTTCATCGCTTGGATATTTGATATCTATCCCAGTGGTTCGCTGACCTGGGCACTTCAGGATATTGTATTAGCAGCATAGCCAACATTGATAAAAAGAAGACTAATCCAAAGGTATGTATTTGATATGAAAAAAGAAGAATGGCTATAATGTGTGCAAATGAGTAATTACAATGGAATGGAGCAGAACAGAATAAGTTTAGTTGGAAGGGATGTTCAGTGATCATCTGGGCCACCTGCAATACAAGGTCCGACAAAAAAACTGAGACTGTACCTGTAACTTTTTCTTTAGCAAATTAAGGAATCCCCTACAATCACCTTCACAATAGTTCCTTAGTGAGCTGACACACAGCTGCATACAGTGCTGCCAATGTTCAAATCAGTTCCGCAGATCACTTTCTGAAAAGCTGTTAAGGATCTCCATCATTTTTGCTTTCACATCTTCTACCAACAAAAATGTGTTCCTTTGAGCACTGACTTGACCTTTTGGAAGAGCTATTAGCTAAAAACTGTTTCACAAAGTGTTGTGGGCTGGCACATTGTCTTCACTCTTGCACATCCACATTTTCCAACCGAGAATAAGAAAACATCCATACTTGAACACGTGTGCACTTCTACTGAGTGAAGTGATTAAGCTGAGACTTGTCTCACTGTGAGAGGTTGACAGAGATTAAAGCATGTTCTATAATCATCTTTTTGTCTCTCCTCTCCCACTCTTGGTTCCCAGGCTATAAGGTTAGTCTTGGTTTGTTTGTGTCAGATCTCATAGATGCTGGTGCAGGTTGTCACTATCGTTTTATACTGCAAAGGGTAATCACATTGCAAATAAAGAATAAGAAAGAACATGAATGCATGTCAAACAAAATCTAATTAAACTGTGTAATGTAGGCCCAGTTAAAGAACAATAGTCTTAAAATTTTGTGGCGAGGACTCCCATGAGATGATATTATCCATAACAGTTTGAATAAGGCCTGGTCCGCTGTTGCCTAGCCATGGTAATGTACTGGTGGGGTCAAACAGATCAAGCAGAACATCGTAAGAGAAAATGTATGTAAATTAGGCTATTGGAAGATAGAAAGGACATACATTGAGGAAAGGATGATCAGTGATAGAGGTGACCAAACTGCTGAGAACCCTAAGCTAGCACTGTTTGTGAGCTGGTTAATTCACAGCCTGCTGGTCTAATGGCTCTGCTGCTTCTGAAGGCGGCTTGGTTAGTCTCCATCCAGGCACCCAAGGACAGTCTCTACCCAGCTATAACATGGGGTTTGTCCTCTGTGTCTCTTCCCTTAGTTGAGTTTCATGGTTTACTTCAAGAAGAAATTGACAAATTTATGCAGCAGGTATTGTATTCAAATTGATCCACTCTTTGTGCAGTCTTTTCAGTTTCCCAAAGCCCATTTAAGGAGGTTGCAGGGAAAAAAAACAAGCAGAGCACTGTTTATCAGTACCCTAGAGCTAAGTGTACAAAATTGGTTTAATCTAGTAAAGCCAGGTAAACTGGCAAAACACCCAGAAGGTGCTTTGAATTTCTGCATCATTTCCCTAGCTTATTTTTTTGATCTAAATTGTTTGTGCCACTGCATTTGGAATTTAGCCTGCCTATCCCCTACAGAAGCCACTTTTGCTCAAATGGAATGAGTCAGGCACAGTGTATGTAAAACGCTTTGTGGTGCCAGATGTGAGGCAGGGTAACGAAAACTATTTCCTCGCTTCAGAAAAGAAATGATCTGTTTCAGTGCTCTTGTAAAGTTTTAATGTCTGATCTGAATCTCTTGCTGCAAGGTATTATTACCTGTTCTATCCCACTTGAGCACTGGAAGTGTTCTCTTTGCGGAAGATTTTGCATATCTAGAAATATCTTCTTTGATAAGGCCGAAAGACAATTTTTTCCACCTTTTTACTAAATTCTGTCTAGGTTTTCAATCACTCACTGCTCTTCTCTAGAGTTTGTCCACTTGATTTGCCTCTTTCAAAAGTATGGACCCGAGTTTTGAAGTGTGACAGCTGTGCCCTTACAATCCTGAGTAGTGAAAGGATTACCTCCTGTATGCCTTATATGCCATGATGGCACTTGCCTTTATCTGAAATAGAACAGGGAGACAAGTAGTAGAGGATTGGTTTTCAATCTCTTCCAGTCCTGTGGTTTTGTAATCATTCAGTGATTTTTTCAGTAGTTTCCTTTGCAATGAGCAAAGTCAGCAGGAGACTGACTGAAGACAATCCTCAGTAGTGAGCTGTGCAAAATGCTGTATTTGGTTTGTTTAAGCCATGTTTATAAATCCACATTCCACCGAGGAAGACAGCTAATCTCCATCAATGAAAAGTACATCTGAATTGTGAATTCAGTGTCATAATATAATGGTATCTTCTGATTAATATATTGGGGAAAATGGAAATACAAACAGGGAACTGTAGGTTCTGTCATACTTTGAAAATGTGCTAGCTTGCATTTTCTTTTTGTGAAAGTCAGAAACTACGATTTATTTGTTAATCAGGAGCGGTATTTCTAGGAAGTGTAGCTCAGAAGTGTATCTCTTGCTCTGCCTATGACTAATGCGAGTGCCTTAAAACTGGCTTTTAGCAATGGAGAGGAATAGATGGCACATGTTAAAAGCCAGATAACTATTACCTTGGTGGGATTTTGTAAGCAGTTGCTTAATTACATGGGAACCTAAGATAATGGATAGTAGGAATACAAAGACAGAAGAGAAGACTGCCTGTGCACCTCAACCCTTCACCATTTGTCCTAAAGTCCTTTTTAATTTCTTTATATACAAAGGTATATCAGTATCAAATTGGTAGAGGCTTATATGAAGCAATTCTGATTTTACCTTCTAATCCAGCAAATCCAACAGTAAGACACTTCAGTACAAGGAACTGAGAGATGTGCTCACTGAAGAGACTAGAATTGTGGCCGCTCAGGCTTTGACGGCGTTCCCCACCTAATCTTGTGGCATTTCTGAGTTCTGCGCATCTCACAGAGATGTAGGTATGTCTGCTTCTTACAATAAATGTATCAAATCTCAGACCTGGTGCAGAGAAAGACGTATGAAACGGATTAAACCACGGGCACCAACAGTATGCAGTCTTCTAAACGCCATGTGTAATGGAACAGGCATTTCAACTCGAGCACTTGGAAAGCATCACCAAGAAATCCTCTGCCTGAGATACTTAAATGTCCCAAATCCCTGATCTGGGAAAGACAAAAACTGCTAAAGAAGACTTTGAAGAAACAGACGGGTTCTTGAACTTTTAATTTCTGAATTGCACTGGCAACGGGCGATGAAGATAACTTTACATGACTTTATTGAACAAAGCCATTTATATACAGTTGGAAAAGGTTCCAGTTTGATACACACACCTAGACAAAAACAACTTAGTACCTACATAAAACCAATATAAACAGGATGCAGAGGGGATGGATCAACGGCTTCCTGGGTGTCATTCTAGTATTTAAAACATTCAAAAATCAGCTCTTACAGGGTGCCTTTTTTTGTCCTTGGCAATTGAAATCCTTTACTAAAGGAAGTAACATAAATGACGATGAGTTTTAAACTTTGGACAGAGCACATTCTTTCTGTTTAAGGAAAGAGAAACCCCCAGAACACCGGTGTGTGAAGCGGGGGTGCTTTTTGCTGCTTTAGGTCGAGCCCGAGCGTGTCCTGAGGAGAGGGCGGGCAGGGAGCTCGCAGCCCCGACCCCCTGCGGCTGGGAGCCGAACGCGAAGGAGCAGGGGAACGAAGTGCAAGCTGCAAGGCAGCCGCGATCCCGGCCCGGAGCCGCGGCTCTCTCCGCAGCGCCGCGTGAATCGAAGCGAAGGGACGGGCGGGATTGGCCGAGCGGGATCCGGCTGCGTCGCACTCGGCCAATGGGAGCGGCGGTTCCGCGCGCCCTCGCCGTTGAGTGGCCGTTGGAGGCGAGGGCGCGGTGACGAGTCCCGTTGCCGGGCGACGGAGGAAGCCGGAGGTGCTCGGGCGCCGAGGACGCGGCGAGGGAGAGGGCACGGAGAGGAGCCCAGGCTCTGAGTTCTAGAAAAGCCCGTGATGGAGGACATGATGGAGCTGTCAGGGCTGGAGGAGATGGAGGTGGAGCTGGAGCTGGAGGTGGAGGAGCCATGGCTCGAGGAGATGGAGGAGCTGGAGGTGGAGGAGCCATGGCTCGAGGAGATGGAGATGGAGATGGAGGAGCCATGGCTGGAGGAGATGGAGGAGCTGGAGCCGGAGGAGCCATGGCTGGAGGAGATGGAGGAGCTGGAGGAGCTGGAGGTGGAGGAGCCATGGCTCGAGGAGATGGAGGAGCTGGAGTTGGAGGAGCCATGGCTGGAGGAGATGAAAGAGCTGTAGCCGGAGGAGACATAGCTGGATTTATTTTCGTAGTATAAATATAGATGTAAAGTTTATCACCCAAAACTAGAGTTCTGGATTCCTTTGGTCTTTCAGCTTTTACCATTTTATGGGGTACTCAGCCTGGTCCTCCTTATTTGTGGCCAGTGAAGATGTGCGGGGCAGTGTTAGCCCCTGGCTGTTTCAGTGCCCTCTGCACTGCTCAGCTACAGCCTATCAGAATCCCAGAAAAATACACATCTGCACAGCTCACACAGCTTTAGTTAAAGGAAGCAGGTTCCCCTTTCAGAACCATATGTTCTTCAAACTCTGATTGCCCCTCCACAGTGACCACGAGACACATCTCTGTCCCACAGCTCATGCTGCTAGCGTAGCATTATTTTTCATTTAAGGCAAGGGATGGATGTGAAGAAGATAGAAACATTTTAGTCCAGTAACATGTTGGGAGCTCTTGAGATCCTATGTTCTCATTCCTGAAGGAACTGCAGCCTTCGGAGGCTCCCTACAGGCCATCACTACTTAATTGTCCTCCCTACTCAATTGTTAATTTCTAAGGGTGATACCACTACTTTGCGTAGAGAGATAAGCCACCTTCAGTCCCATTTTTCATAGAGTTGGATATTAAAGGCCTGCATTGATGTGGTCCACAGATGTGAATTTTGCAGGAAGGAAGCCACCTCCCAGTGGCAAAGAGTAGCCATGGAGTCTCTTGGTTTTCCACCACAGGTTGCAATTACATCCTGTGGGACTGGTATTGCTGAGCAGTATTTGAACTGCTGGTTCCAGTTCCAAAATCAATTGCACATGCATTTAAACAAAGTACACAAGTCACTGAATAGTGTCAGAATCACCTAATCACAGAACGACCTGAGTTGGAAGGGACACACAAGGATCATCGAGTCCAACTCATATCCCTGCATAGGACAACTCCAACTTTAACACCGTGTGTCTGAGGGCACTGTCCAAACGCTTCTTGAATATTGTCAGGATTGGCGCTCTGACTGCTTCTTTAGGGAGCTGTTCCAGTGCTCCACCAGCCTCTGAGTGAAGAACCTGTTCCTAGTAACCAAACTAAACCTTCCCTGGCAGATTTTCTGCCATTCCCTCCAGTCCTATCATTGGTCACCAGAGAGAAGAGATCAGTGCCTGCTCCTCCTCCTTCCCTTGTGAGGAAGCAGTGAATGGCTGTGAGGTCCCTCCTCAGCCTCCTCCAGGCTGAACAGATCAAGTGACTTCAGCTGTTCCTCATATGCCTTCCCCTCTAGAGTCTTAACCATCTTTGTGGCTTCCTCTGGACACTCTCCAGTAGTTTCATGTCCTTTTCTACTCCGGCAGCCAAAACTACCCCCAGTACTCAAGGTGGGGCTGCACTGGTGTGGAGTAGAGCGGGACAATCACCTCCCTCAACCAGCTGCCAATGCTGCGTTTCATGTCCCCCAGGAGAAGGTTGGCCCTCCTGGCTGCCGGGGAGCATTGTTGGCTCATGTTCTACTTGCTGTCAACTTGCATACACCATTCCCTATTCCAATCACGTTTCAAACTTGCTTGGGTTTCTTAAAGTGAACTGAAAACAGGAAAACTTAACTCACATTCTTTCCCAAAAGTAGATTCTGCAGCCTTTTTGTCTTAGCTATTAGTGTTCAAAGGATTTTCATCCAATAACCTATTAGAAATACATGGAAACTTAAACTGGTATTAAATCGTGTATTTAATATAGTTTCTCAGGCTCATGGGTGCTTTATAATATACTCAGATATAACCAGCAGCTATCTTTCATAAGCTATTACATCAAAGGCAGTATCTTGTGTGATCCCCTTACATTTTCCTTAACCTGAAGCAAAAGCAATATCCTATTTCAACCAATGTTATAAATCACTTTTCTTTGCAGTTTGAAATTCTGTATAACTACAGTTGGAAAAAAAATGCGTGTTGATACTATCTTTTCATACAGCAGTTTTTTTCTTTATGCCAAGTGTAAGCATTTTGGAAAAAACCCTTAAAATTAAAATGGGCAGTTTATGTGATGACACAAGTTGCAATAGGTTAAAAATTCAGAGGGTACGAGAAAGAATTCTGACCAGTTCTTTTCCTGAGGTTACAGTGACATGGTTTGGAAATACTTATGAAATTTTGTGCATGTACATTTCTATGTGAGGGAGCAGGAAAAATGATATTACTTGCGTAGGGTTTGTGGAAATTATTAAGTGGCCAGTATGTTGCTGGAACATAGACTTCTGCTGACTTAAAAAGTACAAAAGAACAGCATGTGAAGTATACAAGATTACCTCAGTTCTTAAAAACTACCATAGGTTGTACTCTGTGAGCAGAAACAGGCATTTATTCTAAGTTGTTACCTCTGCATGAGAAAGTTTGTAGTGTTTGTCTCCACCTCCTCCCTTAAGACTTTCTACTTGACTGATTAGATGATGTCCTTTCCATTCTCTGTGAAGACCGTTTTAGGCATTTATGTCTTGTCACATATTATCACAGGGAACACAAGAAAATAACTGAGCACATGGTATGCCTGTGTATGACGAAACCATGAACAGCCAGGCAGCTATTGTGCATCTAGTCTTGAGATACTACAATGGCTGGATCTTTTAGTTTCCTCAGACATGTTCTTTTTTTCTTCCTGGAAACCCTTCTAGGAGAAATTTGAGAATTTTTCTCACTGGTCGAGGAGTTTTGCATGCTGTCATAAGAGTCACTCTAACTGGGCAGCAATAAGTCTGGAAACCCTGAGCATGGGGAGTTCATACTGCTGGTCTAAGCAGGTGCACAGCTCTGCAGGTGAAGTGTGCTTGTAAGGAGTTGTACAAAGATTGCTGACCGTGTGCAGAGCATCTGAAAAGTGAGCACACAGCAAGAACACCACTTCTGGCAAATAGAAGGCTTACAGTGTATGTCTGCAGGTATTTTCTCCAAAAATACAGGATAGGAATAGAGCGGTTGTACACCACTTGTGGAAATACATCTAGATGAAAAGTCTAAAAAAGTGAATTTAATTTGTAGCTGAAGGTGTGAATTTGATCAGTCTAAATTTGATCTAAAATTGAGAGAACTCCATGAGGTTTAAGCTCCCACTAGTAAATTAGTGTTTCACAGTGTCTGCTCTCTGCAATTTCATCAAAAGCCAAATTTAAACAATTTCATTTTCTCAGGAATCAAGTGGAATACTTGTATTCATATTGAAGTAGATGTTAAGAACCTAACAATGAATATTGCCTAGCACCCTGCTGTCTGTTCCCACTTACAAATGGCTTTTCGTAAATGCTTGTACCTTGAGAGGTCAAGGAAATGTCATTTTCTATCACCTTCACTTTATTATCAATCCCAATCTTTCCTCCCTCTAATTGATACCTAACATACCTTTCTACCACCTAAAATAGAGCAAACTGTAAAGACTGAAGAGTGTTATTGCCACCTGGTGGGAGCCTTGTGCCTATGACTTAGACAGAAAGGATTGTGATCAACATCTCAAGATGACCAACCCAAACCATTCTGTGATTCTAAGTCACATGGGATGAGTGTAGCATTCCCCCCTTCTTGGCTTGCCACCTCAAGGGCTGTGGGACCCGTGCACATCAAGAACAGAGTGCTGAGAAAGGGTTTATCAATTTAATTTTTATGTCACACCCTACCATAGCATGCCAGAATCAGATATGGAGTTGTCAGATTAACTCAGCTGCTAGCACTCGCTATCCGTGCCAGACAGCTGTAAACCCTAATACCATTTAAAACCTCATTATTTTGTTAGAATGGAACAGAATAGTTGCTTGAGGCTCCCAGGACCAGGCTTTGCTTGCACGTTTCAAACTGTGTCTTCAGCACTGCCGTACATTGGCCTAGAACCTTTACTGAAATGCTGTTTGCAAGTATTATTTCTGTTGATCCAGATGCAGTGATTGACACAGTGAATGCAGCAGCAATGTATTTCTGTTAGGTAAATACGAAGACCTAATGGAGTTGGATTGTGGGCACAATAATTAGCTCAATATTATGTTGATAGGCCCAGTATCAAGGAGAAAGTGACTCTTAACAAATTAAATATGGGGGGGAGGGAGTATCTAAGTTAATGAGCGTATTGTTTTGAATACACAACTACTGTTCTGAGTACTACAGCAAGTTAACTTTGTCATTCAAATTGCCTGTAAAATTTTGCATCCATTTTATGGTCCTTCCTAAAAATTTAGCCCGGTATTCACTAGATGTACTTTTTCAATCAAGGAGAAAAATAAGCAGTGTTACCATTTTATTTGGGGGTTTTATGTTGTTGCTTCTGGGGTGCTAGGTCTGTACTTAGTTTAATAAGACAAGATGGATATAGAAAACCAGCTACATAGATTTGAAAGAAGAGCTGCAAACACAAGAAAAGTGTCAGCCTTGAAACCTGCTCAACAAAGTGGGTTGGTGGGGTTCATCAGAAAGACAGTTCTTGGCTGCAACTCAGCGACAGAAATTTGATAAGGGACACTATAGTGGATAAAGCCATAACACTCCTGATGGCCAAACTGAATGCTTCAAATCCAAATTTGAAGTGGAATGCACACTTTAACAGTAAGAGCAATTCAACAGTCCGAACCACCTTTTGAGGGGAGCATGCATTGCTGGACAGGGTGAAGCAGCATTTAAACAAATCTCTTTCCAAAGGGGGGCATTTTGAACAGCTAAAGGAATTCTTGTAGCCAGAATAACCCTGAAGGTTTCTCCTTTATAGATAAAATGCTGCTTTTGATTTTAAAATCAATAAGAATTGAATGTCTCAGCTGGCGTTAATTACTCCATAGAGTTTATTTGTTCCATTTTCCAAGACAATTTCAGGTATAAATAGTTGATATATATGGTCTTTAAAAAATGTCAACACATTCATTAGTGGCTATGTTCCAAGTGTGGGATTAACGAAATGCTAATAAACAGCTTGTTATGCTTAAGTTACAGTCTAACTCTTCTTTATAGAAAAAGGAATTTGAGGCCTTAGTTTTGGTCCTGGTGAAGGAGAGAGGAAACTGGAGCTCTTAAATAATATTTGCATGGCCTTATATCAGTGTTTTGTCTTGTGCAAGGAAGAAATATTGTGTTCAGAAGAAAGGCAGGACGTTGTGCGTAAGATTTGCTTATAATGGGTGATGCATTGGCTTGTTACATGTAAATTTTGGTTTTACCATATTAAATAATTTTTGCTTGAAAGTACTTTAAAATAGATAAGAAAGTGAAATCTATAAATTATTTAGCACTGTGTTTCTCAGTATTTTTCATGAATAAAAGTTTTTGAGCTTTGTTAAATTTACATAAATTTGGCTTCACTTAGAGGTAAGGTTAGATTAGCTTCCTGTCAGAGATGGCTCTCTTTATCTGCTGTTCCCTTCAGCTGGAGAGCAACCTGCACTTCGTGAACCCTAGAGCACCCTTTGAAAGCATGTGGCTTGATACCCACTAATGTATAGAAGCTGAGGGACCCACTGTCTGCACTGCACAGATGCACTGTAAAGATGTTCTCACCTGCAAAGAACTAATGCTATTAGTGGGCGTGGAATAGCTGAGAGACTGCAATATTGAGTGAAAGTGAAGATTTAAAATCTGACCTGTTTGTTTGTTTTTTTCTTGTCCATTTACATCACTGCTGTATCTCTCTGCAGGGCTGACCCATGTTTACACAGGAATTCTGTGGGTCAGCCAGAAATTAGTCCAGATATATCCTGCTCACTGTGGTGCACCTGATAATATGGGAGGCTTCTGAAAAACGTGTGGAGTGAGCTATTGCAAAATACAGAAGATGTGTACAAAGGAAAACAACCATTTTGCCCAGATATTGACTGAGACTTTAATGCTGTTTGTTTGGCTATTGCCTTACCAGCTTTCTAAATCTGCTCTTAGTGATCGGTAAAGGACATTGAAGCGTACAATCTGAAAAGTGCTATGTGACATTAGCAAGAAATATTAGGCTCTGTTCTGAATCCCTTAAAATTGATGCAAATTTTTCATTTAGTTCAAGGAGAATAGAACTAAGGCTTAGAAGTAACACTTTAAAAATGCATTAAAAACCTTTTGGTAACTTTACGGCTATGCAGTTTAGAATAAGAGGCACTTTGACTTTATTGCACTCAAGCTGAAGTAACTATATTAAGTAAAAAGCAAAATAGAATTTCAAGGGCAGGCCATAATTGAAAAGTTAATCCGTTTTTAATATTACTCATTGTAAAGAGCTTGAAGCCTGCAGACTAGCAGAAGAATATCAGAATCCTTGGTCTAAATTTGCCCTAGCTTTTTAGTCATAATAAAAATCCCTTGTAAACAGTGGTGGTCCTCCTGCTTAGTTAAAACTCAAAGTGTGAGACGTTTTAAAACTTCAGCTCTGAATGACTGTAGAGCTTTAAGGTCTTGCATTTTTATGAAAAAAAAATCCTAGAGCACTTTCGAAACTGATTTACACACGTGGGATCAGACTATCTGCGGCTGTATGTAAAATGTAAAACGTAAAATAATTGAACTGATTACTTTTTATTATTGCTTTTGTTATTATTATTGTTGTTAATATTAGTAATACTATCAGAAATACACATCTAAGGGCAGATTTTTTTTCCTGCAGTCTGTTTTTTTTGCCATTGGAATGCAGCCATCTGCAGGCAACTGTATAATAGTGCATAGCAACACTACAAAAATTCTGTATAACGTATGGCCATATTTGAAACTTCTCACTGCTCAGCACTGATTATTATTAATGTTAATACTGCTCATGTCAGGAAAGGAAAAATGAACTACTCTTAGTGGGATCTTTAAGTAGACTGATTGTAATTATCCACGTTAAGGCATTTGGGGATGATCTTTGATGTTTTTTTTCTAGAACAGTTGCATTCAAGACATCCATTTCAGAAGGCTTGAAGGATTCAGAGTCATTGAAATGGAGTGAGGTTTATTATTCTAAGATATTGCAGCATTGTGATCATCTCTGGATCATCTCTGGATCCTGGGTGCATCTCAGTCAAGGCTACCTTGGCCCCGGAGTGGAGGTGCTGTTTACATACCCCTAGAGAATCTGTCCTGTTGTGCAGTCATGTATAAAATTGATAGTGGCATTAACACGCACCAAAAAAAGAATCACCTACCATGCCGTTGAATTTCAAAACAGAGAATTTGTATCTGCTAAAGCAAAAGGGAAAGTGATGCTGATGGCTGCAAAACTGATGGAGGACACTGTTCCATTTAGCTGAGGGCAAAAACTGCCTGTACCTGCCTACAGCCTCGTGTGCATCAAACAGATCCTTTCTGTAATATATTTTTTGGGAATCAAATCTTTTTTTTTTTTTACAAATGCTAGGAACACTGACGTGACAAGTTGCAATGTATCTTCTTGGAGATGTTCTTCCCTCTCTCTCTCACCCTACTGACGTGTTCTGTCATGGGTGGGTATTGGTGGAATATCCAGAAATAGCATGCGTTACGAACATGTGCTTCTAATAAGGGAGTACTTACCATGGACGGTTATCAATTGCAGCAAAGGAATCAGACTGCAATTAAGACGTGAAATCCATTCTCTTCCAAAAGTAGGTTTAAAAATCATAAGTTACATTTCTGTATTACACTGAGCAGATTGTGCAATATTCCTTTCTTTTGTGTGTGGGCATGTGTCTGAGAGGATATGTATGCACTGCCAACATTTTCTTGCACCTGTTTTTGAGAAGTCACTTTTTTCTTAATAAAGGGGGAAGAGTCTTCTGGGAATATAGACCCTAAAATTAGGATTTATTATAGCCTTTATGTACAGCTGACTTGGTTAAAAGCTGCCTTGCTGTGCAGTCACACATCAAATTAAAAATGACAATATAAATAGATGCAGTTAATGACGACGCTGTGAAATATGGGAATAGAGCATTTGACTTATTAAAAACAAAGGGGAAAACTGAAGATTTGCACTATATTAACTCATGTTTGGTCAAAAGTACTGCTATAGAAATAAGCAGTAGGACTTTGACTAGCAATTGATTTCTAGTGCTACCTGCATAGCTCTCTTTAATGCTTATGTTGAGGTGATTAGCTGTAATAAGGAGAGGGTGGGGATTAAAAGGCTAAAAATAACAGCCACTGTCCTCTTAGAAGGAATTCTCTGAAGACGTGTGCCTGTGGTTCACTCATGCTTCCTTTAGTACATAATGCACTGTCAGCTTTTCAGAGCTTTTTTGGAAAAAAGCTGCTGTGCTAAACATGTCTGTTAAAAAACACAAAATTTTTGTGGATCTTTTTTTCTCTTCATGAATCTTATTCATTCTTTCTAAGGATGAGTTGCTTAATGGACAGTTTAACTTTCTAAAGACAAGATCGTATTACAATATTGTATATTGTACATATTGATAAAGTTATATGTGTTTGGCAACCCTGAGTTGTAGCATTCCTCTAATAGAACATTTAGGTGTAAAGGAAAAAAATGCTTTATTAATAATCCAATTAATATAATAATTTAATCGTATTGAAGATTTTAATACTTCTACAAAATTTGTGTTGTTAGAAACGAGAAATGCTTTTCTTTTATCTGTGTATTCAAAACTGCAGGCTTGGGATGTAATATTATCCAAGGTTGTGCATCATTTCAGAGGATAGCAGCCAGCTGGAAAAGTTTATTAAGAAATACCACAACTTCTGTTGTGCACACTGACATAAGTCTTCAATCAGTACACAAAATTGAGAAATATTTTACTGCTGTTGAGCAGAGAACTGCAAGGTCTTTGTTTTGGGCAACTCTGAGGAATTCCTCTGGATCTGTCGTTCTTATAGATTAAAAAGACTTTGCTGTCATAAAGCTCATCTTTGTGAGGAAAGAAAAGGTGATAGGGAAATCAATAGACAGCCTGATAAATTCCTTTCCTTTTCCAAGTGTTTGTGTATCTTTGGGAACTACTTGTAATTGAGCTTAGGAGATCTGCAAGGTCTGCTGTTCGTCACTAGAAAGCAGCTCTCTTTAAAGACAGAGCAGGACTTTGAATCTTGAATGTGGTCTTCTCATTAGAAGTAGAAATTAGATAGAATCAGCTGCTGTCCAAAGGAGGGGATACTGGAATCAGTGAGTTATACCCTTTGGAAGACGAAATAGGCAACTTTATTACTCATGTGGGTGGTGCACTAGTAGGATATGTGTCAATGAAGGTTCTGAAATTGCTCTTGTATTATCATATTCTTTTAAATGCTCAAAAGCAAAATAACTGAAGTTTTTTCTATCTGTCTCTAGATTTCTTGGTGGTGCAGAATTTGGATGCTTTTGTACCTAATAAAAACATATTTAATCTCTGTTAAGTGACAGTTAATTTGCAATAGAGGAAATAATGTTTCCCAAATTTAGAAATTTATGTATCAGATATAATTAATCTTATATTAAGAACAAAAATTATCCATATAGTTCTACTTTCCTTATATATACACCACTTCAAAGGCAATTTCACTTGCATTCACTAAAAGAGACTACAATAAGCAGAAAGTTTAGACAAGGTTAATGACATTAGCTTTGTCTTTTCAGTGTTATTAAGAAAAGGTACAAAATCAATTAATGTCTTAAAGCACACTGCCCAGAGTTCAGTAAGAACTTCAGTAATTCAAGTTGTGTCAACATAGACTTCTGTCCAAATAACACGGGGTGCTTTTTTGTTTTCTTATGGCCTTGAATAAGTTTTAGCGAGCTTTATCTGTAAAAGTCTTTTTTCCATCCTCTTTTCTATAGATGGATTCAGATGAATGCCTTTCATCGCTTGGATATTTGATATCTATCCCAGTGGTTCGCTGACCTGGGCACTTCAGGATATTGTATTAGCAGCATAGCCAACATTGATAAAAAGAAGACTAATCCAAAGGTATGTATTTGATATGAAAAAAGAAGAATGGCTATAATGTGTGCAAATGAGTAATTACAATGGAATGGAGCAGAACAGAATAAGTTTAGTTGGAAGGGATGTTCAGTGATCATCTGGGCCACCTGCAATACAAGGTCCGACAAAAAAACTGAGACTGTACCTGTAACTTTTTCTTTAGCAAATTAAGGAATCCCCTACAATCACCTTCACAATAGTTCCTTAGTGAGCTGACACACAGCTGCATACAGTGCTGCCAATGTTCAAATCAGTTCCGCAGATCACTTTCTGAAAAGCTGTTAAGGATCTCCATCATTTTTGCTTTCACATCTTCTACCAACAAAAATGTGTTCCTTTGAGCACTGACTTGACCTTTTGGAAGAGCTATTAGCTAAAAACTGTTTCACAAAGTGTTGTGGGCTGGCACATTGTCTTCACTCTTGCACATCCACATTTTCCAACCGAGAATAAGAAAACATCCATACTTGAACACGTGTGCACTTCTACTGAGTGAAGTGATTAAGCTGAGACTTGTCTCACTGTGAGAGGTTGACAGAGATTAAAGCATGTTCTATAATCATCTTTTTGTCTCTCCTCTCCCACTCTTGGTTCCCAGGCTATAAGGTTAGTCTTGGTTTGTTTGTGTCAGATCTCATAGATGCTGGTGCAGGTTGTCACTATCGTTTTATACTGCAAAGGGTAATCACATTGCAAATAAAGAATAAGAAAGAACATGAATGCATGTCAAACAAAATCTAATTAAACTGTGTAATGTAGGCCCAGTTAAAGAACAATAGTCTTAAAATTTTGTGGCGAGGACTCCCATGAGATGATATTATCCATAACAGTTTGAATAAGGCCTGGTCCGCTGTTGCCTAGCCATGGTAATGTACTGGTGGGGTCAAACAGATCAAGCAGAACATCGTAAGAGAAAATGTATGTAAATTAGGCTATTGGAAGATAGAAAGGACATACATTGAGGAAAGGATGATCAGTGATAGAGGTGACCAAACTGCTGAGAACCCTAAGCTAGCACTGTTTGTGAGCTGGTTAATTCACAGCCTGCTGGTCTAATGGCTCTGCTGCTTCTGAAGGCGGCTTGGTTAGTCTCCATCCAGGCACCCAAGGACAGTCTCTACCCAGCTATAACATGGGGTTTGTCCTCTGTGTCTCTTCCCTTAGTTGAGTTTCATGGTTTACTTCAAGAAGAAATTGACAAATTTATGCAGCAGGTATTGTATTCAAATTGATCCACTCTTTGTGCAGTCTTTTCAGTTTCCCAAAGCCCATTTAAGGAGGTTGCAGGGAAAAAAAACAAGCAGAGCACTGTTTATCAGTACCCTAGAGCTAAGTGTACAAAATTGGTTTAATCTAGTAAAGCCAGGTAAACTGGCAAAACACCCAGAAGGTGCTTTGAATTTCTGCATCATTTCCCTAGCTTATTTTTTTGATCTAAATTGTTTGTGCCACTGCATTTGGAATTTAGCCTGCCTATCCCCTACAGAAGCCACTTTTGCTCAAATGGAATGAGTCAGGCACAGTGTATGTAAAACGCTTTGTGGTGCCAGATGTGAGGCAGGGTAACGAAAACTATTTCCTCGCTTCAGAAAAGAAATGATCTGTTTCAGTGCTCTTGTAAAGTTTTAATGTCTGATCTGAATCTCTTGCTGCAAGGTATTATTACCTGTTCTATCCCACTTGAGCACTGGAAGTGTTCTCTTTGCGGAAGATTTTGCATATCTAGAAATATCTTCTTTGATAAGGCCGAAAGACAATTTTTTCCACCTTTTTACTAAATTCTGTCTAGGTTTTCAATCACTCACTGCTCTTCTCTAGAGTTTGTCCACTTGATTTGCCTCTTTCAAAAGTATGGACCCGAGTTTTGAAGTGTGACAGCTGTGCCCTTACAATCCTGAGTAGTGAAAGGATTACCTCCTGTATGCCTTATATGCCATGATGGCACTTGCCTTTATCTGAAATAGAACAGGGAGACAAGTAGTAGAGGATTGGTTTTCAATCTCTTCCAGTCCTGTGGTTTTGTAATCATTCAGTGATTTTTTCAGTAGTTTCCTTTGCAATGAGCAAAGTCAGCAGGAGACTGACTGAAGACAATCCTCAGTAGTGAGCTGTGCAAAATGCTGTATTTGGTTTGTTTAAGCCATGTTTATAAATCCACATTCCACCGAGGAAGACAGCTAATCTCCATCAATGAAAAGTACATCTGAATTGTGAATTCAGTGTCATAATATAATGGTATCTTCTGATTAATATATTGGGGAAAATGGAAATACAAACAGGGAACTGTAGGTTCTGTCATACTTTGAAAATGTGCTAGCTTGCATTTTCTTTTTGTGAAAGTCAGAAACTACGATTTATTTGTTAATCAGGAGCGGTATTTCTAGGAAGTGTAGCTCAGAAGTGTATCTCTTGCTCTGCCTATGACTAATGCGAGTGCCTTAAAACTGGCTTTTAGCAATGGAGAGGAATAGATGGCACATGTTAAAAGCCAGATAACTATTACCTTGGTGGGATTTTGTAAGCAGTTGCTTAATTACATGGGAACCTAAGATAATGGATAGTAGGAATACAAAGACAGAAGAGAAGACTGCCTGTGCACCTCAACCCTTCACCATTTGTCCTAAAGTCCTTTTTAATTTCTTTATATACAAAGGTATATCAGTATCAAATTGGTAGAGGCTTATATGAAGCAATTCTGATTTTACCTTCTAATCCAGCAAATCCAACAGTAAGACACTTCAGTACAAGGAACTGAGAGATGTGCTCACTGAAGAGACTAGAATTGTGGCCGCTCAGGCTTTGACGGCGTTCCCCACCTAATCTTGTGGCATTTCTGAGTTCTGCGCATCTCACAGAGATGTAGGTATGTCTGCTTCTTACAATAAATGTATCAAATCTCAGACCTGGTGCAGAGAAAGACGTATGAAACGGATTAAACCACGGGCACCAACAGTATGCAGTCTTCTAAACGCCATGTGTAATGGAACAGGCATTTCAACTCGAGCACTTGGAAAGCATCACCAAGAAATCCTCTGCCTGAGATACTTAAATGTCCCAAATCCCTGATCTGGGAAAGACAAAAACTGCTAAAGAAGACTTTGAAGAAACAGACGGGTTCTTGAACTTTTAATTTCTGAATTGCACTGGCAACGGGCGATGAAGATAACTTTACATGACTTTATTGAACAAAGCCATTTATATACAGTTGGAAAAGGTTCCAGTTTGATACACACACCTAGACAAAAACAACTTAGTACCTACATAAAACCAATATAAACAGGATGCAGAGGGGATGGATCAACGGCTTCCTGGGTGTCATTCTAGTATTTAAAACATTCAAAAATCAGCTCTTACAGGGTGCCTTTTTTTGTCCTTGGCAATTGAAATCCTTTACTAAAGGAAGTAACATAAATGACGATGAGTTTTAAACTTTGGACAGAGCACATTCTTTCTGTTTAAGGAAAGAGAAACCCCCAGAACACCGGTGTGTGAAGCGGGGGTGCTTTTTGCTGCTTTAGGTCGAGCCCGAGCGTGTCCTGAGGAGAGGGCGGGCAGGGAGCTCGCAGCCCCGTCCCCCTGCGGCTGGGAGCCGAACGCGAAGGAGCAGGGGAACGAAGTGCAAGCTGCAAGGCAGCCGCGATCCCGGCCCGGAGCCGCGGCTCTCTCCGCAGCGCCGCGTGAATCGAAGCGAAGGGACGGGCGGGATTGGCCGAGCGGGATCCGGCTGCGTCGCACTCGGCCAATGGGAGCGGCGGTTCCGCGCGCCCTCGCCGTTGAGTGGCCGTTGGAGGCGAGGGCGCGGTGACGAGTCCCGTTGCCGGGCGACGGAGGAAGCCGGAGGTGCTCGGGCGCCGAGGACGCGGCGAGGGAGAGGGCACGGAGAGGAGCCCAGGCTCTGAGTTCTAGAAAAGCCCGTGATGGAGGACATGATGGAGCTGTCAGGGCTGGAGGAGATGGAGGTGGAGCTGGAGCTGGAGGTGGAGGAGCCATGGCTCGAGGAGCTGGAGGAGCTGGAGGTGGAGGAGCCATGGCTCGAGGAGATGGAGATGGAGATGGAGGAGCCATGGCTGGAGGAGATGGAGGAGCTGGAGCCGGAGGAGCCATGGCTGGAGGAGATGGAGGAGCTGGAGGAGCTGGAGGTGGAGGAGCCATGGCTCGAGGAGATGGAGGAGCTGGAGTTGGAGGAGCCATGGCTGGAGGAGATGAAAGAGCTGTAGCCGGAGGAGACATAGCTGGATTTATTTTCGTAGTATAAATATAGATGTAAAGTTTATCACCCAAAACTAGAGTTCTGGATTCCTTTGGTCTTTCAGCTTTTACCATTTTATGGGGTACTCAGCCTGGTCCTCCTTATTTGTGGCCAGTGAAGATGTGCGGGGCAGTGTTAGCCCCTGGCTGTTTCAGTGCCCTCTGCACTGCTCAGCTACAGCCTATCAGAATCCCAGAAAAATACACATCTGCACAGCTCACACAGCTTTAGTTAAAGGAAGCAGGTTCCCCTTTCAGAACCATATGTTCTTCAAACTCTGATTGCCCCTCCACAGTGACCACGAGACACATCTCTGTCCCACAGCTCATGCTGCTAGCGTAGCATTATTTTTCATTTAAGGCAAGGGATGGATGTGAAGAAGATAGAAACATTTTAGTCCAGTAACATGTTGGGAGCTCTTGAGATCCTATGTTCTCATTCCTGAAGGAACTGCAGCCTTCGGAGGCTCCCTACAGGCCATCACTACTTAATTGTCCTCCCTACTCAATTGTTAATTTCTAAGGGTGATACCACTACTTTGCGTAGAGAGATAAGCCACCTTCAGTCCCATTTTTCATAGAGTTGGATATTAAAGGCCTGCATTGATGTGGTCCACAGATGTGAATTTTGCAGGAAGGAAGCCACCTCCCAGTGGCAAAGAGTAGCCATGGAGTCTCTTGGTTTTCCACCACAGGTTGCAATTACATCCTGTGGGACTGGTATTGCTGAGCAGTATTTGAACTGCTGGTTCCAGTTCCAAAATCAATTGCACATGCATTTAAACAAAGTACACAAGTCACTGAATAGTGTCAGAATCACCTAATCACAGAACGACCTGAGTTGGAAGGGACACACAAGGATCATCGAGTCCAACTCATATCCCTGCATAGGACAACTCCAACTTTAACACCGTGTGTCTGAGGGCACTGTCCAAACGCTTCTTGAATATTGTCAGGATTGGCGCTCTGACTGCTTCTTTAGGGAGCTGTTCCAGTGCTCCACCAGCCTCTGAGTGAAGAACCTGTTCCTAGTAACCAAACTAAACCTTCCCTGGCAGATTTTCTGCCATTCCCTCCAGTCCTATCATTGGTCACCAGAGAGAAGAGATCAGTGCCTGCTCCTCCTCCTTCCCTTGTGAGGAAGCAGTGAATGGCTGTGAGGTCCCTCCTCAGCCTCCTCCAGGCTGAACAGATCAAGTGACTTCAGCTGTTCCTCATATGCCTTCCCCTCTAGAGTCTTAACCATCTTTGTGGCTTCCTCTGGACACTCTCCAGTAGTTTCATGTCCTTTTCTACTCCGGCAGCCAAAACTACCCCCAGTACTCAAGGTGGGGCTGCACTGGTGTGGAGTAGAGCGGGACAATCACCTCCCTCAACCAGCTGCCAATGCTGCGTTTCATGTCCCCCAGGAGAAGGTTGGCCCTCCTGGCTGCCGGGGAGCATTGTTGGCTCATGTTCTACTTGCTGTCAACTTGCATACACCATTCCCTATTCCAATCACGTTTCAAACTTGCTTGGGTTTCTTAAAGTGAACTGAAAACAGGAAAACTTAACTCACATTCTTTCCCAAAAGTAGATTCTGCAGCCTTTTTGTCTTAGCTATTAGTGTTCAAAGGATTTTCATCCAATAACCTATTAGAAATACATGGAAACTTAAACTGGTATTAAATCGTGTATTTAATATAGTTTCTCAGGCTCATGGGTGCTTTATAATATACTCAGATATAACCAGCAACTATCTTTCATAAGCTATTACATCAAAGGCAGTATCTTGTGTGATCCCCTTACATTTTCCTTAACCTGAAGCAAAAGCAATATCCTATTTCAACCAATGTTATAAATCACTTTTCTTTGCAGTTTGAAATTCTGTATAACTACAGTTGGAAAAAAAATGCGTGTTGATACTATCTTTTCATACAGCAGTTTTTTTCTTTATGCCAAGTGTAAGCATTTTGGAAAAAACCCTTAAAATTAAAATGGGCAGTTTATGTGATGACACAAGTTGCAATAGGTTAAAAATTCAGAGGGTACGAGAAAGAATTCTGACCAGTTCTTTTCCTGAGGTTACAGTGACATGGTTTGGAAATACTTATGAAATTTTGTGCATGTACATTTCTATGTGAGGGAGCAGGAAAAATGATATTACTTGCGTAGGGTTTGTGGAAATTATTAAGTGGCCAGTATGTTGCTGGAACATAGACTTCTGCTGACTTAAAAAGTACAAAAGAACAGCATGTGAAGTATACAAGATTACCTCAGTTCTTAAAAACTACCATAGGTTGTACTCTGTGAGCAGAAACAGGCATTTATTCTAAGTTGTTACCTCTGCATGAGAAAGTTTGTAGTGTTTGTCTCCACCTCCTCCCTTAAGACTTTCTACTTGACTGATTAGATGATGTCCTTTCCATTCTCTGTGAAGACCGTTTTAGGCATTTATGTCTTGTCACATATTATCACAGGGAACACAAGAAAATAACTGAGCACATGGTATGCCTGTGTGTGACGAAACCATGAACAGCCAGGCAGCTATTGTGCATCTAGTCTTGAGATACTACAATGGCTGGATCTTTTAGTTTCCTCAGACATGTTCTTTTTTTCTTCCTGGAAACCCTTCTAGGAGAAATTTGAGAATTTTTCTCACTGGTCGAGGAGTTTTGCATGCTGTCATAAGAGTCACTCTAACTGGGCAGCAATAAGTCTGGAAACCCTGAGCATGGGGAGTTCATACTGCTGGTCTAAGCAGGTGCACAGCTCTGCAGGTGAAGTGTGCTTGTAAGGAGTTGTACAAAGATTGCTGACCGTGTGCAGAGCATCTGAAAAGTGAGCACACAGCAAGAACACCACTTCTGGCAAATAGAAGGCTTACAGTGTATGTCTGCAGGTATTTTCTCCAAAAATACAGGATAGGAATAGAGCGGTTGTACACCACTTGTGGAAATACATCTAGATGAAAAGTCTAAAAAAGTGAATTTAATTTGTAGCTGAAGGTGTGAATTTGATCAGTCTAAATTTGATCTAAAATTGAGAGAACTCCATGAGGTTTAAGCTCCCACTAGTAAATTAGTGTTTCACAGTGTCTGCTCTCTGCAATTTCATCAAAAGCCAAATTTAAACAATTTCATTTTCTCAGGAATCAAGTGGAATACTTGTATTCATATTGAAGTAGATGTTAAGAACCTAACAATGAATATTGCCTAGCACCCTGCTGTCTGTTCCCACTTACAAATGGCTTTTCGTAAATGCTTGTACCTTGAGAGGTCAAGGAAATGTCATTTTCTATCACCTTCACTTTATTATCAATCCCAATCTTTCCTCCCTCTAATTGATACCTAACATACCTTTCTACCACCTAAAATAGAGCCAACTGTAAAGACTGAAGAGTGTTATTGCCACCTGGTGGGAGCCTTGTGCCTATGACTTAGACAGAAAGGATTGTGATCAACATCTCAAGATGACCAACACCATCCTGCAAGAATACAGACTAACTACATTTGGCGCCATGAGTATAATTAGATGATTGCATTTGCAGAACAGCAAACCAGCATTATTAAAGAGTTTCAGTCTGTCTCCATGCTCCTTTTACTGTCAGGTAAAGTCACTGTTAAAGTTAGTAGATTAAGCTGCTTTTGATGTTAATCAACAGGATGGGAGAACTGACACGCACAGATAAAATCTGAACAAGCATAGTGAAATATGTAATAGAAAAATTGGATGTAAAACGTTTGGGGAAGATAAGAAGCCAAAAGACAAAACCCCAGAGGTTTCAATCCATACTTCAAATTCATTGAACACTTTCTGTTGATTATTTTATGTCATTGACAATAATGTGAACTTTTCAAATAACAGTTCTGAAATTCTATATTTAATAATGCCTTAACATTTCACTTTCTTTTCATATTCTCTCAGTGTGCTTGTATTAAAAGCTTTACAATAAGTGGCCAGTTTTTTAGGCAGGAAGCAGTGAGATTTGGAGACTTGTTGACATGAACATTTGAAAGTTTAATGATTAATATGAGTCTGTGAAGGCTTCCTGACTAAAACACTGAAAGCCACAATATGATAGAATTTCATCTGACTGTATAGGACTAACAGCATGTGTTTCCTGTCAGAAATTTAATTTTCAATGTGACAGTTTTGCACTTTTTAAATTTCTTAATTCAACACAATCTCTATTACAGAATCCTTTACATTAAGTGTCCCTGAAATTGAGATATAGCAACTCAGTTTTTCAGACAGCAATTTATACATAATATTTTGTGGATGGAGAACAACATGTCTGTGTTTGCTGCTGTGTAGCAGATGGAATCCTGGAAAGGACTGAAGGTAGTTCGTAGGAAAATTTTTGTAGTATCCTTTGCAGATTATTAATGCTTTGTATTTCAAGCCATGTGAACGTGTTCATTTGACAAAGAAATTTCTGTTTGTCCAGAGATTATTTCCTCTTCAAATGTAGGAAGGTTCCTTCCTTTCTTAAGTCTAGGACTGAATTAGCTAATTCTGAAGCCGAATTCCCTTTAACGGTCAAATTCCAGATCTTTAACACTGCCAACCATCAGGAATATTCCTTGCTAACATGCTTTCTATGATCATCTCCTCCACTTTCCCCTGCAATTTGGGAGAAACTGAACAGAAAACTCTTTGATTTAGAGCTTTTTTTCTTAATCCGTTCAAATTGTTCTGCAAAATAGGGGGTGTGTTTACACGATATACTTGTGTGGAGAAATATATATAATATATGGACATGAATTTATAACTGTATTGAGGTCAGTATTTGGAGAATCTGTACATGTTGCAACAGTCCTTGCAGAAATTCTTGCATCACTGCCGTCTGGTTTGTATCTCCCATGCAAAGTTCATTCCTTCACACTAGAGGTCACTGTGAGCATAAGATTACATTGGATTTGCAAAGGAAAGAACATTAATGGATCAATTTACAGGATGAAATTCGTGGCATATTTTCCTATTTGAAAGACTCATGGAAATTCATCTGCATTAAAGATGCAGTTTGAGGAGGAACACGGTACTTATTAATTCAACCTCATTTATTTACAAACTATTTGGAAACTGCGGAGTAAGAAGTTACTTCTGTCAAGAAATCCTCAATGCTTAAAAATGTCCAGTTTAATTTTAGACCAAATCTAATATATGGCAACACCAAACTGTCAAGATAAAAGTTCCAGACTTTGTTGATACCTGTTGCTGGGGTGGCGGTGGGGGGGTGTATAAACATTTGAGGTAATATTCCTTCCCTCTAGGAAAACCGTCTGTTTTCTCTACACTGTAGCAGAACAGAACAAGTACAACTTTAATTCAGGTGCAGCTTCAGGCGTTAAAGAGCCAAGTCCCACTTATACTGTTGATTAGCAATGAAATCAGTAGCTGTCTCAGACTGAAGTTGTGCAAAGAACAAGCAAGAACAGTCAAGGAGGTGAAAGAGGAGCACACTCCCCTGTACCTGCTCTGGTGAATGCATCCAGCCCAGGATTTACCTCCGTATAGCTGCTGGGTCAGATCTTTGCAGCCTTACTTAATTATCATCTGGGTAATCTGATTGTATCTGTACCTGTTTTTAAAATCTTTTCCTCTTTCACAGGGTATGTCCATGATTAGAAAAGATAGATGAGAAGTAAGTGCAAACCTGAACATCTAATGCCCTGTAAGTCACCTATGGTGTAGGAGAGTGACCCTTCCCTCACAGGTGAGTGAGCTAATGGGAGAATGACAGTGTTGCTTTTTTTATCTAAAACTACGATGATTAATACAACTTGCACACACCCATCCAAATAGTATTTGTGATAGGGATAGTGGAATAAGGAGAGGTTAAAAGAGCAGCAGACAGGGGAAGATGCTCACATCATCTTACATACTTTAGCACATGAAAACAGGTAGTTATGCAAAAGCTATTAATCCTCCAACCCTGAGGTGACAGCGGTGTATTTTATATGCAGATAAGGGAAGAGGAGTCTTCATCACCAATCTTCACAAAATTCCTCAGTTCCTATTTTTACCTGCTTTTTGTGCCCATTTGCCTGTGTTTCCCTGTTTCCTCCCACCTTTGCCTTTTATTAATTCTTCCTCCCTTGTGTCCATCCCAAATGGCATTAACAGTTGCTGACATCATATTGTTGATTCTCCAGATTCTGCGGCTATTGTTTCAGTGTGCCTAATGTATTAAGCTCTTTCTGACAGAAAACACCTGCTGCTTTAGATTTCCACACTGCCTTTTTAACAAATGGTCTGTTTTCGTCTTGGTTCTCAGCCTATTGAAACAATAGTAGCCAGCTACTCACCAGGTATGCTGGAGCTTTTTTTGCACCAGTATTATGCTGATGTGATGCTTCCATTAATCAAATTATACTGCTAAAATGGGCGTAACAGAGTAAACAACAAAGCCTATTATTTTGAAATAACACCTGTTCTCTTAATTGGTAAGGTGGGGCAACAAAAGAGGTGATCTTTGAGACAGCTTTTAGTACAGGTTATTTAGCATCACTCACATATTTTCATTTCCATAACGTACTTCCTCTCAATACTACTGAAGATGCACATGGCATTTCTCTATGAAATTGTCAGCTGTTCTTACTCTTACAGGAGCACTGCTGACAATAATTTTTGCTAGGATTAACACATTTCAAAAACATCCAGAGTAATTACATCGTATCTGT
The DNA here is from genome assembly GCA_033558185.1 of Dromococcyx pavoninus. Lineage (NCBI taxonomy): Eukaryota > Metazoa > Chordata > Aves > Cuculiformes > Neomorphidae > Dromococcyx > Dromococcyx pavoninus. The sequence continues at coordinate 1,395,573 of JAUMJL010000020.1, read as the reverse complement.
TTCTTAGTGTACCATGGACTAAAGAAATGGACTCTTATTCAGAGGTGTTGTGACATACATAGAAGAGTTGAAGGCTGTTCATTGAAACGATTTGTGTTTCATGCAGGTCTATTTCCTTGGATGATCACTGCTTTATTTCCTCATTTTAGGAACAGTTTGATTAAACAGTTTTCCTCTGGACTGCTGAGGAACTATTTGCAATGCTGCAAATGTAATATGATAGGTAAACCAGTTTGAATTGTTAGATTGAATAACAAAAGGTTTTATTTAAATTTTGCTTAGCATGATCTTGTCTCTTGCTGTTAGAAATTACATTTTCTAAGAGACAAACTTTTCTTAAACTTTTCAACACTACACACATGTCAAGATACTGAAACACAGATTTCACAGCCGAATGTTTGCATCACGTGCAGTTTAACAGAGGCAACATAAGACTTGCTTAGATCCTTAGATGCCCCGGTTTAAGTATATTTCTAGAACTCATTGATGATTATATGGAAAAGCAGTTAATTTCAGCCTCTATCTCAGTACTGCACCTAAGATGTTCTGGCAATCATTCCTACTACATTTTATCATATCATAACATTTACAGAAATCAGCTAAAGTCAACAAACCACTCTAGAAACTTACAAAATATTTGTAAAAGGATTACTGATTCTGTAATACAGAAAGAAACTGGTTGAACTGCAATCTTTTTTATTTTTTCTCATTGCAATAGGATCTTTTTTAATCTGGGCTGAGAGGAACCTTATGCAGTTCAATGAGGGGAAATGCAAAGTCCTGCACCTGGGGAGGAACAACCGCAGGCACAGATACAGGCTGGGGTCCACCCAGCTGGAAAGCAGCTTGGCAGAAAAGGGCCTGGGGGTCCTGGTGGGCACCAAGTTGAACATGAGTCAGCAATGTACTCTTCCCGTAAAGAAGGATAATGGTAACCTGGGAAGCATTAGGAGTGCTGCCAGCAGGGAGGTGATCTTTCCACTCTACTCCACACAGTTGAGATCACACCTGTAGTGCTGGGTCCAGTTCCGGGATCCCCAGAAGAGACATGGGAAGACTGGAGGGGGAGTCCAACAAAGGGCCACAAAGATGATGAAGGGACTGGAGCATCTCTCCTATGAGGAAAGGCTGAGAGCTGCACCTGTGCAGCCTGGAGAAGAGAATGCTCAGGAGAATCTTATTCCTCTTTAGAAATACTTGAAGGGAGGGTGCAAAGAGGATGGAGCCAGGCTCTTTTCTGTGATGCCCAGTGACATTCCTAGAGGTAATGAGCACAAACTGAAACAGGGGAGGCTCTGTCTGAGCACCAAGAAACACTTTTTTACTGTGAGAATGACAGAGCACTGGTACAGGTTTCCCGGAGAGGTTGTGGAGTCTCCATCCTTGGAGATACTCAAAAGCTGTCTGGATGTGGTCCTGTGGAACCCGCTGGAAGTGGGCCTGCATGAGCAAGGGGGTTGGACCAGATGACCTCCAGAGGTCTCTTCCAAACTTAACCGTTCTATTGATTTTATGAGGCACAGTACATAATTGAAATTATAAAGGTGCTGTGATGAGTTATTACAGTACTTCCATGTTTTTCTTTGTAGCTGTAACGATTGGCAACTGTGATAATGCCAAATAGGACCTAATCATTTGTGATTGTTATGGTTTCAGTTAATTTGGGTCAGTTTACTGACTCTGGCTGAGCTTAGTCTAAAGTAACTTCACCTTCTGAAAGCTAGCTGCGTGGTTTTTTCAGACAGATTCTCTCTAGAAGTGATAACATAGAACACGGCATGCAGAAAGGCCGATGTATATACTTATTCCTCTAGTAACTAAGGCCATCCTTGAGCTAGTGAAAAAGGCCACACCTGCAGGGAGGGGCGGACAGGGCAGGTGACCCCAAACAGAACAACAGAGTATTCCATCCCATATATCTCATACTCGGTGTAAAATTGAGAGATCACGAGGGTCTCGCTCTCTTCTGCAATGGCCAATGGCCAGTGAGGACCTCGTTTGTCTGATTGCTTCTGATTCTGGATCTGTGCATTCCTGAATCCAGTTCCTGAGTTCAGCTCCCTCCTAGCCATGGACCCAGTCTGCTCTACAGCATTTGTGGTAACATATGGTCATCGAGGGGTGGGGTGGGGGTGCAATCTCAGATATTTGTATATATTTCATTAATTTGTAATAAATTTCATTATTATCATCATTATCATTTCATTAAACTGTAGTTTTACTTTCCAATCCGCAAGCTTTTTCCTCTCATTTTCCTTTCCTGCTTCCCCTGGGGGTGAGGGGAAGGGAATTTGGGAGCCCAACTGCATGGTTTTAGCTGCTGAAATTAGCCACGTTGGGGCTAAACCATGAGGGGTTGAGGGGAAGGGAATTTGGGAGCCCAACTGCACGGTTTTAGCTGCTGAAATTAGCCACGTTGGGCCTAAACCGTGACAGTGATAAAAGTGTAAGCCAAAGTGAAATTAGCAGAGATGATAATTGAAGCTCTCATCATGCCTGAATTTGGTTTACTCTTAATAAGTTCTATGTATTTATATAACACGTGCGTGAATATATATGGTGTGAATTACAGTTCCTTGACTCCAAAGATTTAGTTGGCTTTTTCTTAAATAAGGACCTCATCGAGTTCAGCAATGACAACTAATATGCATCTTCAATGAAAGATTGGCCATAAGCAACCACAGAACATCATTTACATCAAGTCTCACTGTCAAGCAGGACAGTAGTCAGTGTGGCAGTTTTAACCTTGAACTGAACTCCTCTGGAATGGCTTATGCCATGTGTGACTGTGCCTTGCGTTGGAAAGGAGCAGGCACAAGCAGCAGGGGAGGCTTTATTTTACATTTCCTTGTTAGTTACTTTTCCAGCTACCACCCTCATTTCCACCTCTTCCCTAAGCAAGTTACATCCATTAAGCACAGCCACTAAATATCAAATCAATCGTATAGAGTAATATCTTGAAGGAAATGTGAATAACAGGGGGAGCATATTGCAGCAGAAGTTTGTCATATCTGAGTTGTCATATTGTCAGTCTAAAGAAACAACGGAATGGATAACACAAGATAGGCATCGTATGTTCCTGATAAAACCATATTAGACTCAGACTGCAAATGATCTTCTTAAAAATAACGTATTTTCCAAATTTTATTTTACTTTGAAGTAAACAGAAGCTTAGCATCATGTTTGTTGAAACTTATTTTAGGTAAAAGGAAGAATTTTGTTATGACTTTCAAGGCAAGGAAATAGTAATGATGCCGGGGAGCACATTTCTGTTTGGGGATTAAAAAACCAACATGCAATGACATCAACAAGTAGGATCTAAATGACATTTTAGAAATGAAACATATTGTAGCTCCCCACGATCTACTGCAAACTTGGAACTTGTGAAAATCAACCTAAGTGACTAAATTATTCACGTGAATGGCTGAAGTTTAAATTTATTCCTTTTGAGTTTTTAAGGTTGGGGTTTCTTTTTGCTTTATTTACTTATTTAAAAGTAGCTCAAAAATGATTTCTAAAAGGAAATGTTTATTACTAATACAACAGCAACACTTGCAGGTAAGTTTACACCTCACTGCCAGCCCAGGAGCTTTCCATGTACAGGGCAGAAGTACTGGTGTATGTAACTTTTTTTCTGGTTTTATATTGTAATTCGACTATCTGATAATTATTATTCTCTTCTGCAGCTAAAATGAATTCAGATCCTGATCCTCCTTCAAGTTCTTCTCACCCCCAGCTGCATCCTGGAAGGTCCCAACTAAATGCCGCTGCAGTGGACCATGGTGAGAGCAAACAGAAATCTGGACCATTCAGAGATACTGCAACATTTTCTTCAGCTCCTGGCTACTCCCATGGGAGGGAGAAAGCTGAAAAAAATGGTAAGTATGAAAGCAAGTTTTATGAAACCTTGGTTTATATTAAACATTGGGAGATTATTGTGTGTATGTGTATTCTAAACTCTGTTTAAAGAGACACTGTAAAGTAGAAAAATTTCTCCATTTTTTTTAACCTGTTACTGTGGAAGAGATTTTTCTTCTGCAGCTTACTTTGTGCATACTTTCAAGTTTTTCATCCAATTTTTCTTGTGGATACAGAACAACAGGCAAGAAGCTTGTTTGTAAAATTGGCAGGTTGTGATTTAATTTCTTTAGTTGGCTAGATCACATGCTAACTATAGCTTTAATATGAATTCTAACCTGGATGAATAGATACCACTGTAATGTAGACTGAGGAAATTATAAACTGATATATGAGACCAGAAATTAAGTTAAGATTAGCAGTGGATAAGAAGTTGGATTAAGAATCATGACACACTTTGAAAGGCAGAATGATACTTTTTCTCCCCTCAATGCGAACCCATTGAATTTCAAAGACAGTGAAAACTGATAGGAAGAGAGAAATGTCTCGTGCAAATGTAGAAAGGCAAATATCCGGCTCCTGTACTCAAGTGTTGAGTTCCAGTTTTAAATTCAGTTTGTAACCTAACTAGTGCAAGAAGTTCTTGTGTTTGAAGTGTAGTAAAATTACTGCTTTTAAATTGGACTTCTGATTATGAAACTGCTTGTGTGTCCTTGCATTCATAAATATCAGTCAATATTGAAGGTAATAAGGCTATCCAAGAGTCTAATTATTAAATGGGTGAATATCTACATGGTACGTATCAGATGCAGCTGACTTCTGCACATAGTTCAGACCAGTGTTGTGGCTGTGTTAGCACATCTACTGTTTGCATCTAATTCAGACTTGATTGCTGGAACCTTCTGGTTTCATTGTTACTAAAAGGCACGTTCCAGACGGAGAGTTTTTTTGGATACCTGAATTTCTAACATGCCTCAGTGTATTACTGCTGGCTTTGTCATCTCAGCCACTTGTAAAAGAATTCAGAGATGATAGAGAATTTAAACTTCTACCTTTAATTACATGGTTATTAATTTAGGATCAGTGCTAACAGATATGTTTTGTTCTGTTCTTCATTCTGCAGTTTCTTAGTATGTTTCAACAGGGAAAGAATATCAACAATATTAGGAGGGATGTGCTATGGAGTGATCTTGGGCTTTGTTATAATCTGATTTGAAAGGGGAAGACAGGTTTCTGTTGTTGGCACCCACATTCATGCAAGATTCTGAAAATATGAGCTTTCGATCTCGTGTTTTACATGGAGACTATGTTGAGTATTCTGTATCTAATTTGGAGATTTTCTTACTTTATATAAATTCTACTTTAATATTGAGTTTTGTATTAGTTCTCTTTACAGACCTATATATTTACTAATGATCTCTATTCATTTAGACATTAGAAACACTTCTGCTTGCACCCCTATAAAAGAGGATTTCCGAGCACTGATGTATTTTTCGGTTTCATTTGTGACTCATTCTTGATGACTTTAAATCTCTTCCCGTCAAACTGTCCTCAGTACCTGGTGTCACTGTCATTGCCCTTTCCACACACAGGTATTTAATGCTGTAGAATAAGCTACTATTACTATTGTGCCGTGCTGGAGTCTCCCAAGATTTTAGTGGATTTAGATAGCAAATGTGTTCAACAAGATCGTGTTTCTTCATACAGTATTTTATTCTATGGTTGTTTTAGATTTATGTCATTTGATATAACACTGTCTCCTTCTAGTGCTGATAACTTATTTAAAAGAAAGTAAGCAGAGAATTTTTTCATCCACAGCAACACTGGTCATCAAAACTTAAAAAATGGGGACTTTGGTAGGACTTCAGAGAGAAGTACAAATCCAGTCATGTATGTACATATGGAAATGAATATGAAAAAAAAGTGATGTCTTATTCAGAAAATTGGCTTTTCAGTGATTTTCAAAATATTTGAACTGACAGAGGAGGTATTCCTTGGCATCACTAGAGTCTTCACCAATAAACGGTATTCAAGTTGCTGATAGATTGAAGAAGATTGAAAGATCTAGTCTCTTAGCTTTGGTGTGTTGTGTTCTGGTTGTATGAAAGGAACTGTGCACTAAAACAGATGTTGTGGAAAGGGCTATTTCAACTTCTTTCTCAGAAGATTAAGAAGTCAGTTGCTTTTAATAGTCACTATGATGATGATGGTAACGCTGAATGATGTAAAAGAGTACAGAAAAGACCAGCACACTGCTGTACAGAAACCTATCTCAATAAATATTATTAAATATGTAGAACACTCCTCTTTATTGATTTCTTAAATATCTTGCACAGAATTCAACAAACTTTAATTTTGTAACAGATTTAATTTTTAATAAATCAGCTATGATTGATGTTGGAGAAGGGGAGGTGTACAACATCCATCTCAAATATTATCTTGAAAAGCAGTTTTACCTCAAGCCTGTTTACCACATGTCCATGTGTCCTTCCCATAAATACATTTATCCCAGGGTACATTAGAAAAAGCATTGCCATCAAGCAGATGGAGGTGATCCTTCCCCTCAATTCAACACTGGTAAGGTCATACCTGCAGTGCTGGGTCCATTTCTGAGCTCCCCAGTACAAGAGAGACACAGACAGGCTGAGGAGAGTCCCAACAGAGGACCACAAAGATGATGGACTGGAATGCCTCTCCTGTGAGGAAAGGCTGAGAGAGCTGGCACTGTTCAGCCTGGAGAAGAGAAGGTCCAGGGGGGATCTTATCAATGTTTATAAACACCTGAAGGGAGGGTACAAAGAGGATGAGCCAGGCTCCTGCCAGTTGTGCCCAGTGGCAGGACTAGAGGCAGTGAGTACCAGCTGGAACACAGGAGGTTCCTGCTGAACATCAGGAAATACTTTTTTCTATTTTTTGAGTGTGTTTTTTTAAAATTATTTTTTTACTGTGAGGGTGACCAAGCACTACCACAGGTTGCCTGGAGAGACTGTGGCATCTCCATCCTTGGACATGCTCAAAAGCCATCAGCCACCTGGGAATGGTCCTGGGCAACTGGCTCTGTAGGCGGCCCTGCCTGAGCAGGGGGTTTGGACCGGGTGACTTCCAGAGGTCCCTTCCACCCCCAACCATTCTATTGATCCTTGAAATATTCTTTCCAGCGACTCTGCATTTCTGATCTGTGCTTTTTCTTCCAGTCTCTGCTTGTATATGCTGTGTTTAAGGCTGTAGCATCAACGTGAATTTATTTCCTGGAAGCACTCATCTCCTACTCCTGCAGCATTATCCATATCTTGCAGCATCATCTAGCAAATTAAAGAATGCCTTGGCTCTGACTCAGTAAAGCACTTATGCAGCTAAGGATGTGTGTATGCTTAGGTACTTCATTTGGATCAAACTCCTATACAATATAGGGTTTTTTCTTAGCAATTTTTTAATCTGTCTTCTGCTGATGTGTCATTAGGTAGTGTTTTTGTTATTCCTTGTAGAATTCATTTCACGATGGGAGGTAACAGTGCTTTAAGAATTTATTGTGCAAATCGAATCTGGATTTAATAAAAAATATTCAGTTTTTAAACTTGATGATTTGTAGACATTTTTAATTGCTTTAAAGAAAGAATAGGTGGATATTCCTATTTCTACCCAAATCTATCGCATTCTCTAGAAAACTTCTATCTATATATGTTATTGGCTGTTGTGTATGTGATAGAAATGGAATAGATATCAACGTTTCAACTCTCATACTTAAAAGTTTTTTTTTTAAAAATTGTTACCCTTTCATGGATGTTCATGGAGAGGAAGTTTATCAGTGAGCAAAGCATATACACTACTAATTAGGGCTTCTGAAATTTTACAGCCATTGAGTCATCAGTATTCATGTAAGCAAAGTGCAAGGTCTGCCAGTTGCTTAAACAAAAATTGTCTGCCATTATTTTAATACTCTGTGCCAAGAGAAACATGGTGTATAGCAACGACCAGTGGTTGCTTACTAATGGAACCTGGTGAAATTTGTTCAAACAGATCAAGACCTAAATCTCATAAGATGCTTTTATGCCTCTCAGGTGCACAGGCCCTTCAGTTTCTGTCCAGCTGTTACATACCCCTTTTGGGTATCTGTATTGCATCCACTCTATGCATCTTCCTTCCTTCCTTCAGATGCAGCCCTAAAGCAAATGTGAAAAGAGATATCTTAGATGAGAGCTCTGGAGCTCCCGACACTAGATTCTCCAAATAGGCTTAAACCCAACATTCTTGCTAGTGGAGCCATTTCCTTTATGTGGTGCACAGAGCAGAGCTAGGAAAAAAGCATCTTCAGCATGTTCACTCAGTTAGCACGTGAATATCTGACTACTGTTGCTATTAACAATGTTTTTGGAAGATACACGTGAACCCACACTCCAGGTAAGTGGTCTGCATTGCTTAGCTAGAAAATAGCTTTCTGTGGCCGTGTTTGGCTTTTGATTCAGATGAAAGGAAAGCAGAGTTGAGAGACACTTCTCACATTACAATAGTGATCAGATTCTTGGCTGGGATGTCTGAATTCAAGCAACTGCTTCAGGTCAGCTGTAATGGTGGCTTCCGCTGGACTGACTTACACCAAGTGAATATTTATTGTGTTGCAGGTTATCTGGAGGCGTTACCATTTCTTGTAATGCTTAAGCATGTAAAATATCTTTCTTAAAGATATTTACCTGCCAGTCAGCAGGTAAAAAGAGAACATCCTGAGATAATAGAGAAATTTGGGAGGCAGCGTGAAGGTGATAATTTTTTTTATATGTGGATGAAACACATTTTCTTTAGTTCCTTACATCTTTCATGTACATTTGCTAGCCAGTAAGGCTGGCGAGGAGGAATTGGGTAGGAATTCAAAGATCTGTGAAGTTTTGAGAGCATTCCAAAGCTAAATTGCAGTGCTTGAAGAAGCATCTCTTTGGTTAAGGAACTAATTTTTGTTTAGTCCATGTTTTTGCTGTTAAGGAAATATGCCCAAATCTATTTTTCTGGAATTGAGAACGTACGGGGAAGGGATATGTACCGACAGCTTTGCAGGCAGAAATCAATTTCGTATGTTTTCTTTGTAGAGTGCAGAGTTCTGCTTGTACTTAAAGAAGGTTATGAGGGTTTTTTGTATCTTTTGGAAGAGAGTTATTTTATAAATTGTGTGACAGAATTTATAAATAGTACAAAAAAATTCTTCTAAACAGTTTACAATGCATTGCAGCAATGTACAACAGTGCGTCTCCGACGCATTGCTAAATGATAGCTAAGGAATAGGGAGCCTCTCTAATTTACAAATATTTGCCACATGCTAGCCTCTTCCACTTAAGGTTACATAGAGCCTTTACTTCAAAGCTCTATTTTAGCACTTCTTTGTCTTCATTTTCTGGCAGTTTGCTTGTACAGACTAACTCTTGAGGCAAAGTGAAATGTTTGTTTAAAACTTGAAGAAATCTCAGAAAAATCTTTGATTGTTAGAAGAGGAGGATTATGCCTCAAAGAATTAATTACTTAACAATTTATCTGTCAGTTTATTAATGTCCCTTCACGCTTTACCTGTAATTACTCAGGCTCCTGGAAAGCTCATTTGCCAGGCCTTACTGTGGGGGAGAAAGTATTCTATCCGAAAGTTAATTACTGTGTTTTCAGATAAAATTTTGGGACATAGTCATAGTACAGAACAATGGGAATTGACTTCTTCAGGTCTGCTGCAATTGTTGTCAATAACATGCTGGTGTGTTTACCATAGGTGGAACTAGGATTGGACGCCCATTTAATTGAGGGAAGATTGTCCATCTTTGCCTCTTTTGCCATTTGAAATACATAAATATCATCTTCACCCAATAACAAAGGTACTGTTCCGAGCACAATGAACTAGATTAAGCAAAGTACCCCAGCTCAATCTTCTTCCATTATTTTTCAGATGGATTGATTTCCTAATCCGTGTTTGCTTATGGTAACAAAATATTGGTTCTCGCAGAGTCGCAGGGTGTCAGAGGAATAGAAATGAGCAGCAGTAGAATAGAAGAGAAAGAGCTATTTCATTACATGATTTACTGATACGAATATAGGAAGTAGCTCTGTAAATCAGGGACAATTTACACACTTAAAAATTTAATCTATCATTTTGAATATAATCTTCCAATTCAGTTTCCTACTAAAGGAATTTAGGAAGCATGTTGTACTTTGCAAACAAAATGCATTGAATAGGAACAGTTGGAAAGTTAAAAGTACGTTCCTCATCTGAACCAACTGTCTAATACAATGCATGTGCACTCAGCAGCGGCAAGAACTGCTTCTCTCTGCAGGTACAGATAGAGGAAAACATTTGGAGATACCTAATATCTGTACATTTGTCTTCAAATAAAACTGCAACAGATCCCTGTTAAACCACAGTAATCAAGGAGATACTGGAAACTGTTGGGCTGCTGGAGGGCCCCCTGCAGCAGCCGAAGGCCCACTTTATTGTGAAAGTTAGAAGGTGACACTGGAAATAGTAAACTGGGAAATAAAACTAATCCTTTGCAAAGTCATTTTATTATCAGAGGTGCTTGCTAAGGCACTGTGGGCTTGCAGCACAGGTGAGGTGGGTCTTCTTTAAAGTCCATTGTTTTGACCATGAGCTAACGAACTTCTAGAGTTTGTGGTGAAGAGCCTAAAGCACAGAACTGCAGAAATTCCATTGAGTATTGTGCATGTTGTTATGATAACATAAGGTCTTCACCTACAAAAGATATGTGGACTTGGTGAGGTTGTAAACCTAACTGTTTCTCACATGGCTTTTCTGCAGGTTGTGGGGTTTTTTCTGTGTCTGGTTTTTTGAGGGGGTTAATAATGATGATTTTCAACTGAGAAATGACCGACAGCTTATTTTATTTTAACTGTCCAGTTTTGGAACATGTTAGATTTATCCCAGCTCATCAATAAAGGATTTAATCAGAAATGTCTGCATAGAAAAAGCAGCAAGACTGTCTCATTATTTGTGTGTAAAATTATTTTAATGACTTTAAATGATCATTGTACAATAATAGCTCTGCTAGAAAGAAATACCTTATAAGAATAGTTTTCTCTCTACTTTTGAAAATTATAGTCTCTATAATATTATCACTCTTAATCTTCCACCTCCATGTGTTTTTTTTTATTGCTCTCCTGACAATTTGCCTTCATTTTGTGGGGGTGAAGAAATTGTTCCCTTTTCAATATAATGCTGTTCGATGACTTGCAGTTGTGGTGTGACTACGACTGTTATCATTCCTACGAACACATTGCTGCTCCCAGAGAAAGCAGAGTCAAGTCCTACACTTCAAGTCCTACACTGTAAACAACTGTTATTACTTTATTTGCCATCCCTGTTATCACCTTTAAAAATGCCTGTCGATGTATGCTAATATAAATATTTTTAATTGTTCTTGGGGCAAGTAGGACCATCTTAAGATCTCACCACGGAAGCTGAAGTGCATAGAAGAAAAATGTGCAGTGTACTCTTAATTGTACCAAATCATTACTTTACAGTTAAAGTAAGAATCCAGGAGGCTTCTGAATGGATGAAAGAATTTGACACTCATGGATGAGCAGATAAGCATCTGAAGCTAATAAAACCATTTATCTAAACAATGACATTTGTACAAAATATTTCTCTCTCTCCAGTCAGTTCCTGTGTTTGTGTCCTTGTATTCTATATGTACAAATCATGTTTATGATGTGATGTTAATGCTTGCTTTTAATTGGAATGTCAGTCTTTCCGGAAACATTACTCCTACATATGTACTACACACAATACCTCTGAACTTTTGGAGCTTGTGTAAAGCGAGTAGGAGGATTTCTCTAGAGACTCAAACCAGCTCCACTGAACACTGAAATCTCAATAATACAATGTTAGGACCTTAATTTTTGTTACAAAAGGTACACTTTTTTTAAAGCCCATTGGTAATAGACAAGTCCACCTGTGGATGAACAGTTTAAATCTCTCTCTCCCTGAAAGAAACCAGACACCTTTCAGTCTAGCAAATAAAAGGCTTCTTATTTTGTCATTAATATTTGTCTGCCTTTGCTCCTAAGTGTATCTGAGACTCTAGGAAGCTTGTTTAATAGTGAAAACAAAATCTGTATAAAAAGCTGTGATCTTTTCCCTGCAAATTTTGAATTTGTTAAATTTTTATAAACTCTGAGATATTTGCTTACAGAAGGAACTTTTCCTGCAGAAAATCCCACGTAACACTGTATCAGAATTACCACCATACAATTCCAAAAGGGCCTTCAGGTATTATATGTGACTCTGAAGAAAATAATACCTTCTAGGGAGATTTTGAACAAAAGGTATTCTAGTGCTGTATGTGTTTTGGTCGATATCCCTGTATAGGCGTGACCTTAAGCTTTTATTCCCCTGCTTGTTCCTTGACTGTTTAGTGCTTCAACAAATCTGCCTGCATTATTGACTTTGTACGTGCATGTGTTGTTTCTGCTTGTTTCCTACCTAATGTTATAAAATCTTCAGATTTCAATATTGTAAAATTTTCTTAATACTGGTAAATGGGCTATTGCTGAGAAACTACAAGGAAATTGTATTCTACAGCTAGTGTATTTAATCTGTGAACTTCTTATGGCAAATTAATTTGATCTTCTAATATAAATTACCTGCTTTGCTTTGATGACAGGCTGTTATTTCTGATTGTTTCAATCATGCTTTATTTCTTAGGGGTTTTAGTAGCCCAAAAAGACCAGATGATTACATTGCAGTCCTGTTGTACTCTTGGAACTGTGTAGCAGGACCTCTACTGACTTTAACATAACAGCATCTCTTTCTGACTGAAACTCTAGCAAAGGTAAATCTTGGAGGAATAGAGAACAAGACTGATGAAAGCAGAGGAATAGGAGACAGAACTTACTTACCGTTCTGCTGGTTAGAGCCAGAAGACACCAGTGCTTCAAAGCAGTCTGCAAATACAGACTTTTTGTGGTTAGGTTGTCCTTAGCGGCTGGATACTTGGCTTTTAGGAAGCCAAACAAAATTTTTTCTCTTTTAGTTAGTTTTAGCTTCATTCTGCAGAAGGCATTGAAATCCAGGGATGCATTTTGGGACCCTTAAATGCAAACTGATGATAAAAAATGTTAAAAAATTACTGTCTTCTAGCAAATCGATTTTCTTTGTGGATGTTTGTGTTAATAATGAAGGTGATATGCACACTTTCTGTGCACCACTCAAACTTCCTTTGGAACAGGATTTTATGGCATGTTTTTGAGCTGTTCCTGGCTGTTTCTTTTTCAAGCTAACGCAGTGCCAGATTAAATAAAATTCCAGCTTCAGGTTCATCATAATGAAAGTCATGGAAGAGGCTTTTTCAAATACCGTAACTAATCCTGTATCTGTCTTCTCTGTACCGTGTCTGTGTCCACCTACAGTGTTCAGTTTCCTTTGTGGGGCACAGTGGGAGGAGTGCATTGAGCAGCAAGCATAGGTTATTATACTAGTATCCTCTCAAATTTAAAGCAAGTAATTTCCTTTGTGATTCAGATGATACTTCCTTTCAGATTAAATTACAGAAAAGTCTTTTTGCTAAAGTAATAAAGTGATGTATGCCTGAAGCTTCAAGGAAGTGCAATATGACAAAGATCAGTTCAGACATCAATCTGCTTAATGGTATATGGAGAATTTTTTCATGTGTGGGAGAAGATATTAAGTCAAAGAAGACATTCTTCTCTCCCCACTCCCACCCCAGTGATTTAGCTACTGGTAAGACCTGTGAATGAAAGCTTGTTCCATACTATTCTTCATCAAACACGCAAATTACTCTTGTCAGTTAATAACGTGGAGCTGAGGGAAATGGTTGACATCCTGTGCCTTCTTCTAACCCACTTACGCTAAGTAGAGAGCTTACAGGTTAAAGCTAAGGAAAATACAAAATGCAGGTTTTTCTTCCTCTGGGTGCCATCCAGCTTTTCTTCTCTGCTACCTGAACTAACACTGGAGTGTTGCTGTTTGTGAACTCTGTATGAAGGATCACAGAAGCTGCTATCAATGCTCAGTATTAATACTGGAGAACCTGAATGATGACAGTTTATCAGGTTCAGGATTCTTGTTAGCTTTTTCATATTTATAATAATAGCCTGTTGGAGAAAAGGATTTTTTTATAAATGCAATGCTAGTGCTGTCCTTACTTGATTTTGTTCATGTTTTACTGAGCTGTTAAAGGTGTTCAATGGCAGCATTTCCTTTTCCAGATATTCTTCAGCACTTTGTAGCCTAGAGACTTCCTTGCTCAGTGGCGAGATATTTGTGTTTGATAGTGGTTTCTGGGTTTGGTAACACTTTGCTGGGCCACCTTGTAGCAGTTTCCATCTGTGGCAACTCATGAGTCTTCTTTTGAAACGGTAAAAATGTTTATGTACTTTTCCAAGTGTTATTTGGTGATCTTAGTGTGTTGCCACTGGCTCGGGCTGAACGTAGCAGTTACGTTGTGCATATGCCTAACTCTTCCCCATTATTTTCTGTCACTTCAGGAACACTTTGTGTACTCATCCAGAAAACTTGTTTCGTATCTTGTCATCTCAGATCCTTTCTTCTCTCCAACATATGGGGTTTTCCTCCCCCTCCTGCACAGCCTTCAATTTTTTCCTCCTGAGCCCAAATGAATGCTTGTGGTTGTGATCATATCAAGTGTGTATGCCATGCAGGTTCCTTTACACAATCAGTGTGGGTGTTGCTTAATGCATTAATATTTCCTTTGGTAAAGATCCAGGCATCTTTAATATTCACATGTAAAACCTGTAATTTCTTTCAAACTTATACATTTCAAATGAATACTTTGTCTTCATTATTGCTTCCTCTCTGAGAAACTGCTTTCAATTTCTTTTTTATCTTGTTCTCGTTAGGTTTCCACTGTTCAAAGCACTTAGTAGCGCTTGGCTTGTGTTTCTGTGGAAATTGATCTATCGTGCACAATAACCTGTCTTGTTGCTGGATCCCAGTAAGCGCACAAACAAATAAGATCTTAAGCTCCAGATCCCTGTGATCCTTTAAAATAACAGTTTGGGGGTTTTGTATTCCTTGTTTGTGGGCTTTCTCCTCTTGTTTTACCTGGACAATTCAGGTGCTGTAGCAGTGACCTAGGGAGAAAGAGCTGTGTTCCCCTGCCTGGAGGATGATAATAGCAGGCAAAGTGCTAAAACTTGTTCTTACTGAGAGCTTTTATGTTTCTGTTGGGAGGAAAGTAAATCAGCAAACATTTTTATTATTCAGTATGCACTCTGTTGATTTATTCTGCGTGGTAATAACTTGAATGGATTTTTTTTTTTTAAGAAAGGTAATTCCTAGCAGTTAAAAGAATATTTACAAAGTTGAAGTGCTTTTATTTGGTGGTTGCCTGTGTATGGTCCACTGTGCGTACACATATAACTAAACATCTTTCTTTACATGTAAGGATTCTTATTTATTTGCCTTTAAGTACTTCACAATTCCTGATTGGAAGTCACACTGTATCTTAATTATTTTTTTTAAACAAAGTCTGCCTAAAATGTGTGCAAAATGTTTTGCTAAATAAGTCATCAGACACTTTGTGCCGAGTCAACCTAACTACTGTGATGCAGACCTGATGTTTCAGTTGTATATTTGAGGGATATTAGAAACAAAATCGGATAATCTATTGTGCCCCTCATTGATTTGTGCTAGAATACTGGGAAGGAAATTTAATGACAACCACAGTGTGCTCTGCTTGTCTATTTTGCATTGAAAGGATTTCTTATCTAGATTGTGTAAGTCCATTCTTCAAAACCTTATATGAATATTGAAGAATTTTGGGGTTTTTAATCGTAGCTGTAGTCTAAAGAAGAGGCTTAAACTTGTTAATTAATCTGTGATGGTATCTTCCTTTTGTCACTTAAAAATTTTAAGCACTGATATCTTGCAGTCTTACTTGGAGTAAACCCTACTACGAATTCACTGCCTTTTTTGTCAATTTAATTGCTATATTTCAGAAATAAGAGACAATAATTGCATCCTAAAATAGTATTGCATATAATGCTTTTAAGAACTAAAATGTTTCCCCTTGCAACATTTCCTGTGGGTCAGAACCTAACAGAAACAGTAAAAAATGCTTTCCTGTGCTGAAATGAATGCTAAATTTCCACTTAGGCTTTAGCAGCAAAGCAAATTTGGAATCTTTATATGGGCAGTGCACAAAGCAATGTGTAAAGTTTGAGAAAGTAAAGAGTACTCTTCAGTTTTCATCATCCCATCTACAATGTACCTATATAAACAGCTGGGTTTAGACGTGTATATGCTGAGTCTTTTTCTGGAGTTTCTCTTTCAATGAATGCTTTAACAATAAGTACTATAATAAAATAGGTTTTAAGTGACAGCTTTAACCTGTTAAATGAAAAGCCTGAATTTCAAAAATGGATATTTCTGTAGCCATTCAGAGGTTTAAATCCTTTCTGTAATATGAGGAAATAAATAACAGCTGACTTAGAAATACATCTGCTTCATCCTTTGCAGATCACAAATATTTTGTTTGTTTTCTCCCTTTTTTTGAGTGGAATTGACAAAATTAAAGGATACAATAATATTTCATATCTTAATCTTAAGACTTGAGCATGAACAATAATAAAAATAAAACCTTAAAATTTTATTAAAAATGTCATTGTTTCAATATCAACTGAATAATGTGTTGAATGACCTGGCTCTGCGAAGGCCAAATTAACTTCTTTTGTGAATTAGGAACTGAACCACAGAGTAGCCTGGTGATGAATCAAGATTTACACAGGGTCCTGATAGCAGGGTAGGAGCTGCAGCCAAATATGTAGCACTAAGGAACCTTCCGTGTCTTTGTCCTGTCTTAATTTTTTTCTTATCCATTTGCTATGTGCCATCTAAAACTTATGTGCTTTCCTTGAACTCACCTGCTTTCATTTGAATGACTGCAGAGCTTGTGAACCTTGAATAACTGATAGACTTCACTGGCTTATATAAATGCACCTGACACGTAACAGCTAGTGAAGTCTCTTTTAATTGTCAGAAAAGAGACGTGAAGTAGTGCAAGATGAATGTTTCTCTCTTCTGGAAATTTTTATATTCAAGACAGTAAAATTTGACATTAAATAGACATGAGTTTTTAGCAAAGCTGGAAAATAAAAGCTTCTACTGACAGCATTTCAATTGCAGTACTCTTATGTGGGAGGAACACACATCAAGACATTTTCTGACTAAAAACACACTTAAGAACGAGAGTGATAAGTTATAGATCACCACTTTGTATGGATTTTTTTTTTTTAATGGTGGTTGCATTTACTCTTGTATAGTATTTGTTCTAGTGTTGATCTGAATTGAGAGACAATGTTGTGTTGCCTGTCGTTGTTCCAAAACACCCTCTGACTGTGTTTTGGACGCTTTGGCTTCAAAGAATGTCCTAGATTCTTTCTCATAAAGTAAATTGATAGGGCAGTAAAACAATTTGAGTTGTTCATGCTTTATCTTTCTACTTGTCTTCTTGCTTATCCTTTAAGGAAGGGAAAAAATTTGCTAGGTATGGGACCACTAAGATACCGAGCTATTCTAAACTTGATCTTGAAAACACACCAAAATGTGCTCTTCCACTCTTGCCCTACAACTGCAGAGCCAACCCACAGATATAATTTTAATTAACTGTCTTTTATTTATATTTATAGGGCACATGAGAGTACATAGAAGTGATAACTGGGTGGGAGGGATTGGGCAGGAGGTTGAGAATAACAACAGAAAGTGTTTCTTTTGCCTGACAGTCAACTCTGTTGGAACAAACATTTCCACAAGTTTGCTACAGTACCAGCACATTCTGTTCTCTTTTCTCTGTGAAGGTGGCTGCACATTTTTATTTGGCTTTTCTTCTTTTTTTGTTTACCATCTTCACAAAGAACATTATTCACGTGGTAATCCGCAATGTGATTGCAATGAAGTAACTACATCCTGGTGCTGAAGAAGCTCGGTGGGAATGTTTTACAGCTTTACATTGCAATAAGCATTTTTATCTAACAGGCAGTCATCTGAGCAAGAGATGGAAGAGGTCAGAGCCGTGCCATGTGTATGTCAGCTCCTGTGTGTGGCAAGTGGAGAAGGAGAAAAAGGAAGCAGCTTTGCCTCTGTAAGCTGCCAGAGAACCACTCTTCTTATTAGGGCTTCTGTTAGTTTAGAAAACTGCTTTCTAGAGTTTTCTTGTGTGTAAATTCTATGTAGTTATCTAACACTGACTTCTGAATGATGCCTCCAGTACTGGTTTATCCAGAGTGTCACAAAATATTTGTGTTGGTCTCTTCTCAACATGCAGAAAACCCTGAACTGAAAAAAAAAAAAATCCATAACCAAGCCTGTTTCTGCTGAAATTTTGATGTGAAATAAGTTAATGAGTGTGAAGCACAGAAAGAAACAGAAAAGTATTGTCTTGCCTGTTTTCATTTCAGTGGGGTAGATGGATGAACATTATGTTTCTTTCAAGCAACATACTCTTTTCTGTAACTTCTCATTTATTGTGAGCAGAAAGCCTTTGAGTGATGTTTCTTGGTACGAGTGGTGCCATCTGGAAAACAGGCTTCTGAATTGTTTAAAGTTCAATCCTGTTGGCTATACATCAGGGCAAAGAGATAAAGTGGTTAATTTTGCTGGGATGGTGTTTGCCTGTTTTACAATAATATTTTTACAGCTTTCTGAAAAGACTGAGTAGTAAATGAAAATTATTTTTCATTACATGCCTTGTTTAGGCAGACAACGTGTTCTAATGTGTCATTAGTATTTTTCCAAGTAGAGCTTGGCAGACAAAACTGTGGCATGGTGAAGGAGAAAACTTACTTCATGGTTTGCTTTTGTTAAAATACATCCATTTTAATGAAAGTGTTGGCTTGTAGCCTGTTCTTTTCTGGAAATATTCCTAGTACCAGGGATGTTAACGAATGCAAGTAGCCCTGTTCTTCAGGAGATTATTTGGAATTGAGTTTATTTCTTCCTGTCTCTCACCTTTTGCAAAAGAACTGATACTGAATGGCACCTCAACTGGTGGAGCTGCATACTGGCTTCTCTTCTTATTGCTTAGGTAGAAGCTGAAATCTATTACTTTAAGTGAATACCAGAAAGCGTCTTTCAGTTGGTTCCCTATATTTGGAAACTTTGCTTCCTAACCATGCTGTCTGGTGCTGTCTGTGCCCTCAGTACGTAGCTACCAAGCATCATGGTGCGTTTGGTGAGCTTGTGGGGTTAATGTGGTACCTAATGGTGAAGCTTTGGTGTTTACTTTTGAGTTTGGATCTTCCTTTCTAAATACAGTTTTAGAAAAAATTGCTTAAGTCTACATGTACAGTAGATATGAAAGGAGGAAAAAATTAGGTGTGAGTGTAAAGCTGGACACAAAATAGGTTTGTAATGGTGTAATCAGTGTCTGCTTCTGTGTACTCCAGCAGTTGAGGAGCTGAGCTTTCGTGGTTTAAAGGCTGGTTAAGTTTTCAAAACTCTTGAAAAGGCTTCACTACTAAATAAAGAGGCTGCCAGGTAATAGACTCAAGTGCTCTCAAAAACAAGAATAGTAATATTACAAAAGGTGATCCATGCTGCATGTGCTCATATTTGTCGTAATGAATATTCTTCTATTGAGAATTGAATTCTTTGGAAGCAAACAAGAAACTGTAAACCGTATGTGTCATCCTGTGGCAGGTACCAAATGATGCATAATGGTAAATATACTGAAGGACAACACTGAGATGGGAGTGTCAATATTGTAATGAGTTGATTTCCACTGTTCTTGCAAAACACTTGTGTCAGATTTTTTTAGATATAATCCTTTAATTCTCCACATAGAGCAATGATTTATAAAATATTTTCAAATATTGCTAGTAAACAAGTTTCTTTATCGAATTTATTTGTAGAGGGCATAAAGGAGGAGCCTGAAGTGTGCTTTGAGGAACTGCTGGAGAGGGCCAAAGCTGGAGAACCAAAGGCACAAACAGAGGTAATTTGAAATGCTCATTGTCTGGTCTTGTTTGCTCTTAATTCCAAAACCAGCACTGTCTGCTGTAGAACTATTGTCTCTTCTTTAGGTGAACTGTATCTGTTTTGATCTTAAACTATTAAAAGAAAGGTGATGCGAGATGGTTTTCTGCCTTGAGAATTGCTGCTTGCTTGGGAGTGTTACTGGTTTCAGATCCAACTCCTGAACAAGCCTTTAGGACGCGTATGAGAACAGGGAGGGCTGATGTCTGTGTTGTCGTTGCAAATCAATTCAGCTGGCTGCAGAGAGAAATTGCAATATTCCCTACAAGGCTACAGGTAGGACCTAAAATAGTCATAAAATTCCTAAGTAGCAAGGCAAGGCAATAATCTCTTCTATTTTCAAAGGAGTTTTAGGCAGAGAAATCTTCCCCTAAACGCAGGGAATATATACACTGCCTCATTTACAAGAGTTCAAATGACTACTTCCAGTTACTGTGCAGGTGTTTGCTTGTGTAGGATGTTCTATTTAGAGAAATAGAAATGCATAACTGAAGGATAATGCAGGTCACAAGAACTCTAGAGAACAATGGAACTGATACTTTGATCACTTTGCACATCACACAGTGCAGATACAAATCATAATCCTAGCCTGTCTCTCTAAATAAGTTACTGGGTTTCTAACCACTTTTGACAACTTAATTTTGCTTCATTCAGTATAGCATTTTCTTACTTGTTATTTTCCATCCTTATAAAGATATTGTGTGAAATTATATTAGGTCTTCCCGGGGAAACAACACAAAATATATCTAAACGTTAACGAGTACAAAGGCTTTTCAAAATCTTTCTTAAAATCTGTGAAGATCTGGAGAGAATTCTCAGCTCTGGAGAAACTCTCTCCTGGTACTTACACTAACTAGCCAGAGGCTGGAAAAACAAACAGTATCTAAGGAAAAATAAGTTTTTCAAGGTGTGTAGATTAGTGGGCTTTCCTAACAACAGCAAGAAAATTCACACTACTGTTAAGATGAACTTTCACATTATTGATGAAGATTTATGGGAGAGTTAATCATTTTCAGTAGTGTTCCAGCTTTGATCTTGCCAAGTTTTTTTTCCAATTTGATTGCAAAATCAAACAGTTCATAGATTCACAGAATTGTTTAGGTTGGAAAGGACCTTTAAGATCATTGAGTCGAGCTGTAAACCTAACACTGTCAAGTCCATCATTAAACTACCTCCTCAAGCACCACATCTACATGTTTCTTAAATATGTCCAGGGATGATGACTCAACCACTTCTCTGGGAAGCCTGTTCCAATGCTTGACAACCCTGATATCTAGTTTAAATCTCCCACGTACAACGGGATAAATGGGAAGGCTTTTTAAGCTCCCTTTAACCATGAATTAATCTGATGAAATCCTCAGAAGCATCCTGGGTTATCACCACACATCCTCTGTCAAAACAGGTTAAGACTATTATGTGGGAACAGCAGTTCTCTCAGGCCAGGAGAGCCATGAGCAGTTCTGTAGTCTGATATTTCTAACGTGTCAAAATACAAGGTGCACTTCACTGACCTTAGCGTTAACCAACACCACGCCCATCCAGCCTTTCTTAACCCTCTCAAAAATCAACTGAGACCACACTGTAAAATTCTATCAATGCCTTAGTATTACAAAAACACCACACAATTTTATAGTGACTCTCTTGAAGAGCAGCATGCAAGAAGAGACACGGAGTGGGCTACTCCCACACCCTACATGTTCCTCTCCCAAAAAAACATCAACAGTATTCCAATAGGACATAATTCACACTAATGCTTTTGAAGTGCAGGAAGAGTGAAAAATAAGTACTCCTGAGAAATACCTTAACTGTAAAAAATAAGACACTTAAATGGTAACAGGTTGTAAAAGCAGAATTACAATAGAGCATTTCTGTAAAGTGATTTTATTCTTATCGAATGCACCCTTTAAAAAGAAAAATAAATTCTTTCTAACTAGAAAGTTTCAGAGTGAAGTAAAAACCAATCATTTGCCACATAAAATCACATTTGTAATTACATAATAAGAAAACTTGACAACATGTCACAGCATCAAGTCCTGTCTTAATGACTGTCAGCGTTACACTGTTTTATTTACTTGCTGGGGTTCTGAGATACACAACTCCAGAGGCTGTGATCCTTTACCAAGACACTGGAATCAGCAGACTACATGGAAGAAACAGTCATGGTGGGTTCACTGCCATTCGAGTGATCTGTCCAGCATTTGGGATAAATGTAAGGATGTAAGGACACTACAGTTCTTTATGTGTTCATTTTGATGGGCTTGGTTTAGCCTAAGGCAAGCCAATACCAAGTCATTTTTTGCTGCAGTCGAGCACCCTCACCCACCGCTGCCACCTAGCAGACCATCTTTTTAAATCTGGTTAATACAAAACACTTCACTGGGAACAGTTAATGAATTAATGACTTAATTGATCAAGAAGCTGCCATTAAAATTTTCACTGTTCTTTGATATTATTCACGATGTTGTCTAATAATTGTGGCTCTGCTATTCCAGTTGCCCACTGCATTAAAACCAGCCAGAAGTGAACCTTAGGTCATTGGTATCTCCAGTATTCAAGGAACTGTCATTTAAGCTACTCTCAGACATAATGTTTTCAACTCTGGCCATTTAGAAGGAAGGAAACAGATATGGCTCCTATAGTAAGTTTCAAGGTTATTCTGAACGTTTGAGAAGGCAGCATGCTGAACTGCTTGGAGCCGTACCATGTGTTAATGGTGAGTGTGTTACAGCACTTTAGTGATTTTGGGGTGGATTTTCAGCAGGATTTGCAGCATCACAAAATGCACAAATCAGATGACGATTGCCTAAGAGAAGTGAAATATTCAGGCTTTAGTGTGGCCCTTCCTCTGCATCTACAATAAATTCACTTTTCCTTCTCTATACAATCCTCAGCAGAAAACAGGCAATAAGCTGAATTTCTGACACTAAGTTTTCTTAAGACAGGAGTCCCCACTTATTACAGCTCAAACCCCTCTCTTGTAGTTCAATTGCCCATGCCTTTTCTTCTAAAATGAAGCAGGTGTCGGTTTTATCTTTAGGATGCAATCAGAGAGTGTGTTGTAAGAGACCTTCGCACAATTGTAATGATTGCAATGCTTGCCCAGCAAATCAGCGATTCATTCACTCCACTGAGTGCCCCAAACATTAGTCCAGAGACCGAGGTCCTTCCCTGAGGACCAATAAATCTTTAATTATTTTATACAAAGTGACCTAGTTTCAATAGGGAACCGGCATCCTACAATATTTTGTATAACGATTGCTTCTAATTTGAACCAAAGATTTCTACAGCCACAGAAAAGGACTCTACTACTTCCTCTGAATTTATTTCTGAGCAAAACAGCATGTGTTAGCATAACATACCTACTGACCTGGGTCTCCTTTGGAGACACAGATTAGGTTAAACATAGCTCAACAGTGACTGGTTTAGCAAAGAGAAATGTGTATTACCTTGGAAAAACGTAAAACCCGATCCATGGACACAAACTCAGACACTTGCAGAGTGGAAATTATTAACTATGCAGACATTTTAAGAATTGCTTAATGTCTTCAGTGACACCACCTGAGAGCACAGGGCAGGGAACAGAAGCCAGCAGTTGAACCCTTGAGATACTGAATGTAGCTTATGAGCAAAGTTTTAACACTCCATAGGAAAAAGAAATTGTTTTACTTACAAAGAGTAAAATAACTGTCTTGTAATAGTGTGTATGAGTTCAGATACTAAGTAAAATTTCTTGTGAATCAGCTTTTTGTAGACCCCTCTCTTGCTAGAAATTATCAGGAAAAACTGTGAAGCAAAGGGGTACTGTAAAAATAAGGCAGAAGTTACTCCTAAAAAGTGAATGTTTATCTTGGCATTCTTATTAGGAATTCAATATATTTTTCAATCAATGCAATTTGGCATTTATACAATAATCTCTATTAACTTTATTTCCTGAAAATAGAAGCATTCAAAGGTAAAGGACTATCAGCAATGTCTCTCCATTTTCACTTATTCAACCTTAAGCAGTTTGCAAAGTTTTATTCTTAGGGAAGCAACATTTATAGTGAGAAAGCTGAGAGCATTAGAAATCAAATACAAGCTCCATAAGGAAGGAAAACCACCTTGGTCCTCTAATGAAGCTAATAGTTCACAGTAAAAGGACATCTTAGTAAACAAAAAGCAAAATCGTATTATATAACAGTACCTGGGCTCTGCATATTAACACGTGGCTGCCTGTTCTGTCAGGAGAAGGTAAAAGAAATTAAAAAGTGAAAATGACAACTCCTTATTTAAAATCCCCAAGTGTTAACCTTCAAGATCAGCTATTTGGAAGTTACTGCACTGCCATTCCTATCATCTGTCTTGGTTAATTAAAAAAAAAAAAAAAGCAATCATCTGCTTAGCCCAGCCCAGATCAGATCAGTATTTCCAAGCGACTGTGTCAAACACAGACTATATTGTGATGTTCATTAAAGTTGATCTACTTCACTGTCATCTTTATGTGTATACAAAGAAAAACTCTTTCACCTCATTGCATATGACTATTTCCTTATGAAAAAAGATAAAAATCAGTCTTTCCTTTGCTCTCTTCCCATCTGTAGGTCTCCCCCCCCAACTTTTTTTTAAAGTTTATTATTATTGTTATTATTAGAGCATGGTCTGTTCTCTCCCTTTCCACCTTATAATTGGATTTTAATTTATCTCATTTATTCCTAGAGGTATATAACTCCACTAAAATCAACTCTCAATTTGGGTGACAACCACATCTGAGATCGTGTGCCACACCACATCAGATGGGTGCAGCCTCATCCAGCAGTGTCCTGCTTCCAGCAGCAGCTATAGGTGCTAACTCAAAGACAGCTGAGAACAGAGGATGCATATATAATGGCATTTCTCCTCACTTCTTACTCAGAGGACTTCATGAGGCCTACATGAAAATTTAAAAAGTAAAAGTAACACAGAAAAAAAGGGATGTAATTTTTTACAAAGTGTCATAAAAAAAGGAACCGTAGCAGAGGGAAGAAGGAATTTTGAATGATGATGGAGAAACACACTGCACTGGTGCAAATCTGTTAGTCAGTAGTTCAGCAAAAATGTGTTGGAAATTACAAAACAACGCCAGCGGGCTAGAAAGGCAACACACACAATGTTAAGCCCATTACACATTTCAGTTGCTGGTCTTTTTGTCACTCATACTTTTAGATAAACAAAAAAGTCTATGTACATGCTTTAATGTTGCTGTTCTTTTCTTACTGTCTGGCCTGATAAAGTCACTGTGATCTGGGAATATTAACAAAAAAAGTATCCTGCTTGGTTTCAGATGAGGAGAAAACAAATTGCTATTTAGGCCACGATGCAGTCATGGCCAGTGACCCAGTACATTTACAAATATTATATAAACTGACTTCTGAAAATATAACGGAGCAATACCTTGAGATATTTTGAGCAGCTTTCTTAGCAAAAACTTAGATGAACAGATGTACATCTGTGCTATTTAAACTGAGATGATCTTGAGAGAGGGAAAAATACATAAATAAAATTTATTTCACACTAATTGTTGTCAATAAGCGCTCCAATTCAGTAGAATTATAATTGTGGAATTACCACCAAAAGCAAGACACCCATATGAACAGTCTGCAAAAGGCATTAGAGAAGGGCTGTCTCACAGCAAGGATCATTCAGAGCACAATAAGAGGTGCCAATGAACTGGATTTTACCTGAGCATTTTCATTTTTCCTGCCTAGAAAGAATCTGTATACCTGCCAATACTAGTAAAAAAAAATCTGGACTCCATCCCTGTACATGTGTGATGCACAGTGAGCAAGCCAAGACTTCCAAGAAGATAAAAGTTACTGCCCATGAACAGCAAATCTGATGCATTTATTAACCACCTAGGGCATGCAATAGTAATTCAGTGCAATACACCTGCACATTCTTCTGCCTGGGTAATTCCAGACAGAAATACAGCTGCTTTTTTGCTGCCGGCCTTACAACTCCTCTCCACATTTTCTAATTTAAATACAAAGTTCCTGAATTTGCATCCCTTTTCCTAAGCCATGCTTTGCATTTCTTGTACTGCAAATAATTTAAAACATAAATTAGATGAAGTGACTTCTGATAGATGTTATTTTCATAGTAACACCTGAGAAATACCTTGTTAGTAAAAGAGATGCTGAATTCCTTACAGACTATAGAGGGCAATCTGAGTTCATTCACATACATCAAAATAAAAATTTGTGTGAAAATAATTTTATTATTATGGTACTTATTTCCACTGCACCTATCAAAGTATTAAACATATACCCAAATAGACTAAGGAGAGCATCAGTTACTGTATGAGTTGAGAAGCCATCAATTTCAAAGTTAATCTGGACAAAGTAGTTTATTAATAGCATTAACAATTATTACCGCTTGGAATTTCAGAAATGCTCAGAGAACCTAGATGAAAATGGGACTACTTATCACATAAGCATGCTATCTTTATCTAGGGATGAAAAATACAGCTGGTAGAATACTGTCCAGATGAAAAAAAAAAAACCAACTCATCATTTATAAAATCACCTAAGCTGGTGCAAATAAAAAGCTCAAGGAGAGACAGAATCAAACTAGCAAAGCCACATCTTGTCAAAGCATATGTCACCTGTCTACAATACTTTTAACACATGCTAGAACATACTGGCTGCATTATCACATTTATTGCCTTGGCAACAAAGCTAGAATTAATAGTACAGGGTGGTCCTTGTTCCAAAGAACTAAACTTCAAGAGGAAGCAAAGGAAGCATAAACTGTATTTTCGGATGCTCTCTGAGAAGATGTTTTTCTGAGAAGCCAAGATTGTTTAAAATTTTCTAGTTAACTAGGAGAATATGTAATTTTTCACAAGTTCATCTCAAATGCTGCTCTGTGCCTGGCAAAATAGAAAAAAATAAGAATAATATATAAATATAAGTATATATATTTAAATTGTTTGTAAAAAATAAAGACTTGAAAATAAAATCTTTCTGTCGTTCAGGATTCTTTTGTCTGCCTTACAGCTAAAGTTTAAAATATGTTTAAAGTCAATGGAAATAGAATGTGTTGCAATAATGAAGTCTATTTGTCCCCTACAAGTTTTAAAAGAGACATTTTTTCCAGCTCTGATCTTGGATATTCTATTTAGGAAAGTAATGCTGAAAATACCTTATGTAAAGGTGCACTTGGTCTCCAGTACAAAATTATCCTTGTTTTTTAGCAAAAAAAAAAAAAAAAAAAAAAGCATATTTTCTTATTAGTGTTCTAAGAGGTCTCAGTTTCCTTCCACCAGAAAAACCTTTAAGTGCCCTGAAAACATTTATCAGTCATAAATTCGTCCTACGTGATGTGGGGAAGGGAGTGAAAAACTGCAACACTGACCAACTTACAAGCGATGTTTAAGGTAACAAGGAACAATCTTACTACTGTTTTTTAATCTCAGTACTCACATTTTCGAAACTGAGCCCTTGCTTTTTACATTCCTAATGCATGACATAAAAACAACTTTATTTCTGTCTTCAGAAGATTGTCATAAAACCAGTGAGCTATTTCTAATGGAAGTACTCCAACAAGACTTTGGTTTGTTCTACCAATACCAAATATAACTCGCACAGCTCCTACTCTTTAAAATTAAGACTTAATGTCAATAAATAATTTCCTTTTCATTAGTAAAGTGACGAGCATGAAATTAATTATTTTTATGTCCTCACTAACTTGCTATTGCAAACCCTCTGTTTAGAATGTATGAACATATTAAACCCAGCAAATTTACTGAATGCAATGAAATAATAGGATTGAGATTCCCAGTTACTAACAGAGATTTTTTTTAAAAAAAAAAGTTTATTGCTATAAGTTGAATTTATAACTGGACTGCACTTGGTGGACATGGCATGACCTTATCTTTTCAGTTTGACTCCTGTGTATAAGCAGTAATATATACAGGTCCATATAAACACACACTGATGCATCCTTCCAAATATATGAAATATTATGTCATTTTTTACCACAGATCTAGGTGAGGCCCTACAGAGAAACTGATGAAGCTGTTCAAAGCCTATATTCAATATCTTTCTAAGGAACACTCTTTCCAGAAGTCCATGACTCAGCTCCTAATTTTAATGGAACTTTAGCAGTTCTAAAAAAAGAGGCCAAGGTAATCTAGTATTCAAGACAGGCATTAAATTTCTTTTACTCTCACTGTGATTGTGATATATTGCAAAATTATATATTTTAATTGGTAATTTTTATAGCTAGCTATAGCTAGCGAGGAATTCTGAAATTTTGCTGAAGCTTCCTTCAAGATTATAGCCTAAACCAGAAAGGTAAGAAATTCTTTTTATAACTTGATTAAAGTATGCTGTATTTTTTTCCTTTTTTTCCAATTTGATTAATTTTTTTCATTCAAAAAAACCCACTCTACCCTAAATAACCACAATAAACTCACAATGAATCCCGTGAAAGATTCACATGTGAAATTAATTTACTTTTTCATTGTTTTGTTTTTAAGCATGGCACTGAAAAGGTGAACAAATCAGACTGCTACTGTCAGTCAATATAGGGTGACTTTACGGTAGCCACATATTAGATTAAACTACAGAACTATATTTAACCTGAGAAGATAGGGTCCCATTTATGTAATCCTGCTTTAAGAGCTTCTAATGAGGTATTGTAACCTAACCTAGATACGCCTGCCAGCAAGTTCCCTGCTCTTTCACATGTGATAACTGAAAGATGCTTTAGGTCTTAAATTATGTGTTAAGTGAGTTATTATCACAGTGGCTTCTTTTTGCTTTAAAAAATCTACCAACGAGAATGCTCATCCATCTAAGAAATGTCTTTATCTTTTAGAGCATCCACTGAGCGCCAGCCTTCCCCAGCTGAGAGTCCTGCGTTCAGCCACCTGTCTCGCAGACACATATGGCACTTGGGGATCAGCGGGGGCCAGGGCGAGTGTCGGTCACTTGGCAACATCTGTCAACTGACCAAAAGTGGCATTAATGAAATTCTAAAAGGAGTTTAGTTCACTCCTTCATGCTGCAAGACAGCTGTAGTGACAAAAGATGCACATAAAAAGCAGCACATTAAGACCATAGATGGTAAAATGAAGCAGGGAAAAAGATGAAGCATTTCAGAGCACACTTTTTGACCCAAGTCATCTACAGTAATCACCTTGCCAAATACAGTCATAGTACCGTTTGAAAGCAAGCACAACATGAAATGTAAAACAGTGGTATAAGAGACAAGGACAGAATATATAAAAGGCCCAACTACAAACAAGAAAAAAAGAACTCATCATTATGATTTGTCATTCCATCCCATACTTCAGTACCTGTTGTTTCTATATTTGGCTATATTTCAAGCATTGTTAGCTTGAAGACCACCTCAAGAAATGATCATACTGTAAAAGTGATACATGCATAAAAATAGTTTGAATTTCAGTGTCACAAGTTGCTTTCCTTACACTGTGCCTACTGATACCGTATACACAGGA
The DNA here is from genome assembly GCA_033558185.1 of Dromococcyx pavoninus. Lineage (NCBI taxonomy): Eukaryota > Metazoa > Chordata > Aves > Cuculiformes > Neomorphidae > Dromococcyx > Dromococcyx pavoninus. Next base: position 1,366,237 of record JAUMJL010000020.1, on the reverse strand, counting down.
AAAGCACTAAATATGCAGTACAATGAGCTGTAGTTTCAGATCATCACATTTTGTCCAGGGAACTAGGATGCCTTTCTCTGTTGCTATATCTGATCCACAGATTTGAAGAATCAGAGAACAACAGCTATACTAGGAACGGAGACATGGCATTCCCAAAGCCAAACGAGGCCAACAGACCATAAACATAGTATCTTGGCTTCAAGTGGTAATTATTTCCCTGCAAAGCTAAGGCTATAGTCTGGTGGAAAGTGTTTCCACTAATTTAGCTCCTCACAAAGGAAACAATGAGGTGCCTCAAAGAAAAACAGTTTACATTTATTTTACACAAGTATTCCATCAAAAATTATGACAGAAAAAAACCCCCACAAATAATGCCCCCTTTTTAGCCAAACAAGAAAAGAACACAAAGCTTATGGGAAGTGGAGAGACCAGCAGATTTGACGACTGGCAATCTGAGCCCTTAGCTTCTTTAACTATTACATACAAACGGATCAGAGCTTTTATTCGTGATGGAAATCAGACATAATGTGAATCCACCATGTGGTGCACCTATCAACTCAGGCACTGTTTCTGCACCATAAGAATGCAATTTAAACACTTCATATAATACAACCTGCATGGCATCCAAATTTTCTGTGAAGACTTTTGTTGCCAAGATTTCCTTGCCTTAAGCTACCATCTGAAATACAGAAAGCTGCTTTTTGAAGAAGTGGAAATTCAACATCAAAAAGAAGCAGTAGATAATTTCTTTCTGTTTTCCTCCATATTCAGCAATTAAGCTATTCCTTCCAATTATTCGAATTTAAAACAGAAAAACAGTTGTTAAAAATGACAGCATTTGAATGTACCTCAAACATTGCAATATCATGCATTGTCTCCGATCTATCAGTAAGTTTGGTATTGGCTTTGTGGCTGACATGAAACACATTATTTTGATGCATCTCCACCTGAGAAAGAGGGAGACACAAATCTTGTTGCGTACTTGGTCATTAGGATCAATTGCGCAGTAATGGCCAGAGCTGAACCATTTCATAAGCACCATTCACCTAGGGCTTTGTGTATATCATATATGGCACAATGAGGTCAAACACAGAAGAAAAGATAAAGGTTGCTTGATAAACTCAAACTTATTTTTAGCATTCTTCCCAAGCTCAAGAAATCTAACGTATACGCTAATCTATCTATGTCAATCCCACTGTCCATGTTGCCAAAGATGTCAAACGGCATCAATCCCAATGCTGACCCCCGAGGAATGCCATTTATCACTGGTCTCCACTTGGACTTTGAGCCATTGACCGCAACTTTTTGAGTGCAGCCATCCAGCCAATTCTTCATCCACAAGTGGTCCATCTGTCACATCCATGTTTCTCCAATTTAGGGACAAGGATATCATGTGGGACAGCATCAAATGCTTTGCACAAGTCCAGGTAGGTGACATCAGTTCCTCTGCCCTTATCCACCAACACTCTAACCCCATTACAGAAAGCCACAAGAATTTCCAGGCACAATTTGCCCTTAGTGAAGCCTTGTCATCTGTCACCAATCATCTCCTTATTTTCCAGGTGCTTTAGCACAGTTTCCAGGAGAATCCAGTCCATGATTTTGCTAGGCACAGAGGTGAGAGTGACTGGCCTGTAGTATCCCAGGTCTTTGTTTTCTTCCCATTTTAAAAAATGGGGGTTGCTTCCTCTTTTCCAGCCAGTGGGAATGTCACTGGACTGCCACAACTTCTCAAATATGATGGATAGTGGCTTAACAACTTCACATGCCAGTTCCTCCAGGACCTGTGGATGCATTTCCTCAGGTCCCATGAACTTGTGCACCTTCAGGCTCCTTAGATGGTCTCAAACTTGATTTTCTCCTACAGTGGGCAGTTCATTCTCGCCACTGGGGTACGTGGTGCAGACCTCGCAGCCAGAGCTGCAGCCTTTGCTCTCAAATGAGTACCCACCATTCTGCCACGAGGGTCAGGCAGGATGAGTGTCCGTGACCTGTGCAGACGGTCACAAAACAATGCCCAGTTGCTGGGTTACATGTACTTCCAAGTCTCCGATTTGGCCAGTGGACTGCCCCCTCTTCCAAGTGTCACCTTCCCTGTGTGCTCTCCTGCCAAAACTGCCACACCATGCCATGCCCTGGGTGCTAGTGCTCCATAGGGCCACCTTCTGTGGGAGTGGGAGATGGCCCCATCCAGGCCTTGTCAGCCACTCTCATGAGAGCCGTCAGCTCCTGGTGGGTCTCAGTGCTCCCCTGGGCTTTCCCTGGCTCAGAAAACCCCTTTGGATGCCACGATGCCCCACTCCACTGAGGAGCGTGCCTGCACTGGAAGCCTTGTCTCCTTGACATACTTCCACAGCGAGTATTCCAAACACAGAATCAGCAGATCAGACTCCTCTGACATTGGAGGATGATATAAATCTCTGTACAGAGACTATTACTCCTCACACATACACTCAGGAACACAAGCAGAGACAAACTCCAATCCAGCTTGGAGATTATCCCTTCAGTAGTTGCAGTGATGCACGCATCAATTCTGTAGTGTATTGCACAGCTTCTCCACAGGCATACCCAAGGCAAAAATCATACAAGTTTGGCCACATCTGGCCCCTCGGAACTCAATGTTACGTGCTGTAGAACTCTTCTTGTCTTGCAATAAAAGGCATTAATTGTTTACATTTATTGGAACACAAACAGCACAGCATTTTCCAGTCTACTTCAAGATTAAAAAAACAAAAGTCCAATATTAATTGAACTACTTAAGTAATAAAGTTTTAATAGATTTGCTTGAAACTCTAAATTGCTAAAAAAACCCCAGTATTTTAAGCTGACAGCCCCATTGAGACCAATATTTCTCACCACACTGCAAGCTTAGAATAAGTTGTTTATTAGCAAACACTACTAACAGTTGGCAAAAAAAAAGAAAGCTCAGATCTAGAGCAAGCTTTGAATTTCAGGTTGACATGGTCATAGGTTAAAACTTAATTTTCACAGCTGCATAGATAGGTACTACCCAATCCAGTTTGAAGTCCGGATGACAGCACCAAGGGCTGACAGTTTTCAGTGTCACTTTACAGCTCTATAAGCCTGTATTTCCTGTAACTCGTTTTGCACATTCAGTTTGGGCTCAGCTATTTATTAGTTTCATGGATTTACAGCATGTAAGTCTTCAGCCACTTGGTCAGCACCATTTCTGCAACAACCTGCTCAACTGAGTCAAACAACCCTAGACACTGCAGTGCAGAATGGTACTGCACAGAAGATGATGCTAGGACACAATGGCCTCAACTTGCACCAGGGGAGGCTTCGATTGCATATGAGGAAAAATTTTTTCACCAAAAGGGTTGTCAAGCATTGGAACAGGCTGCCCAAGGTAGCCATTGAGTCACCATCCCTGGAAGTATTTAAAAGCCTTGTTGACATGGTGCTTAGGCACACGGTTTAGAGGTGGACTAGGAAGTGTCAGGTTTATCTTAAAGGTCTTTTCCAACCTGAATGATTTTATGATTCTGTAATTTAAAAATCTCCGAGGAGATTAAAACTCCATAATGGATGGCATGAAGTGTCTGTAAAGGGATGTCACAACTTGGTCTTCTACAACTGGCTCTAATTCAAAGGCTACAGAAGTAGCATTAGAAGAGACCTTGCTGGCAAGGAGACACAACCAGGAACAAACCACAAGATCTACACAGAGAAGTGTGAGTAGGTGTGCAGGGTCATATTCCACAGAGAACCAGTTCTGCTGTCAATGAGCCACAGCATCTCAGTTGGGCATACTGAAAATATTTACCTGACAAAGTAGGAGGGAAAAAATCAGGAACTACTTGACAGTTTTCCATAGAAGGGAAACTACTAACAGTCACTGAAGGCTTGTCCAGGAATTTCAGCGTGTGGATTACAAGTCACTTCTCTGCTCTGGACATTTTGTTTAACCAGCCTATAACACAATTTTATGTGCTATCCCAGAAAAGTCACAAGAGAGCAGACCCCAGCATTACTAAGTTGATATCAAGTTAAAACCCATTCAGAAAAGAGGCCTGCAGTTTGCTTCAGTAGATTCAGAACACAATCAGGTGGACTCTACCATCTCCAAAAATTATTTTAACATTAAATGGTTATCATCTCTGCAACACTGACCCGTACAAAGAAAAAAAGTGAGATTTTTTTTTCCTGCATGGCATATGTGCTATTTGCACAGCCAATAAGGACAACAACGATCATGGTCACTCAAGAACTCTCAAAATATGAGTTTCCCCTTGTACAGCTTCGCTACTAAAGAAGAGATCTAAACCTGAAATTAATGGTTCTTTCCCCACATTAAAAAAAATGTTACAGCAGAAAACAGCATGACATGGCTTAAACTGTGCAGAACATCATTTCTCCATCATGAAAAAGCACACAGCAAAATAAGAACATGTAGCATTTCGCCATCAACAAAGCTGCCTACATAGACACCCACTCTTTCTTATTTTCTCTGTAGCATATTCTTTTAACTCGCTCATCTCCTTCTACATCTTTCTCACAAATATTGGCTTACTTGCTTTGCATACAGCTTCTTCAGATTTGCTTTCACTAGAAAACTAACCATGCAAACAGTTATGCTCCTGCAATCGGTCCAGAATACATAATCTATATTAATTTTTCCCTCTCCCAATATATTTATATACCAATAAAAATAATCTTCTTGAGAATCAGAGAGGTTTTCTGGGTATCTGAAATCTGAAATAACTAGAGCAGGATAGTTATTCTGCAGATCTAAGCTTCATGCTGTGATAGATTCATGCATTTGGTCCCACCTCCCAGTAAGGAGCTGGCAATTACAGCATTCCAGCGCAGGACCGAGGATTTTTTTCCAGCTCCCTTACTCTGCATGCCAGTTACAGCTGATTGCGGCAGCGGAACCAATACTGTATTTTTGCATCAGATGCACAAGAGCTAGAAGCACTAGATATGAAAAGCAAACCTGCAATCTATTTTGCTTTTTTTCTGCAGAAGAGAATTATTGGGCTTGACAATCATGATATTTAAGGCTCTGCTTTACCAACATCTGACAGGATTTTAGATTTACAGATCTTTAAGATAAATTAACAGTGTTTATTACCTATAGTGATATGTGGACACCTCTCTCTCAAATTCTTAGATATTCCTCTGCTTTGTGTGAGGAAATAGAAAATAATTAGAATCCTATGTCGCTTTTGCTGTCTTTGAAGGATTAGTCTCTCTCAATTCCTGGACCATAGATACATTAAGTACACTAAGTACTCTGATTAGATATTAAACATTGTTTAAATAAGACACATCTCCAATCCATCCCCTCTTAAAGCATAATATGGCATTACTATGAAATTATTTTATAGTGCTACTATGGAGGAAACTTCTATTTCATTCACTTCATCATACTAGAGTGTCTCCATAAACATTCATCTGTATGTTAATCCTTGAAGTGATTTCTGAGTGTACAGATGACAATTTATTGAAAACAAAAAAATAAAAAACAACAAACTAGAAAACGTTAATAAAAAGGTATAATAAGATGTAGGGAATAAAAGAAATAGCCTGAAAATATTCACTTTACATGGTAACTCATTGCAGAGCCTACAAGTTAACACCATTCAACAACAAAACTGGTTTAAAAACAAAAAAGGCTCATCTATGGTTCCCAGTCAAGCATACACATCATGAGTTCTGCTCACCAAAATCGCTGCTTGGGAAGGGCTAATAATTATGCGGTGAGTGCTTGTATTTTAATATATTCTGTTTTATCTGTTGTTGTTCTTATTCTTTTATTGTTCTATTAAAACTATCTTTATCTCAACCTATGACTTTTCCTTTACTTCCTAATTCTCCTCCCCATCCCCCTGGGCAGGGGGCAGTGGGGAGGTGAGCAAGCGAGTGGCTGCATGATACCTGCCTGCTGGCTGGAGCTAAATCATGTCAAGTAGGAGCATTATCTTTGACAGTTCAAACCTTTTTCCAAATGCAGTTTCATATCGGCCAACAAATGCAAAAATTAATCATAGGGGACTAAGAGACAGCAGAAGCATTTAAGTCTCCTTTCCGTAGGAAGCCAGGCTATACCAAATGTAATTAAAGTTTTTAGTAAGAGTTTGCCATTTTACTAAAAGACCCAGCATTACCAGAACAGACACTAAGTGTGGGGCACAGCATCCCATCCTCCCTCCCCATCCTATGTGGTGGTGGCCAAAACTTGATGCAAAAGCTAATAGGATGATTATCTTCTAGAAGGATTAAGCTGCACAGAGAAGCTGAAAGCTGCCTTTGTGAGAATTAAGGCCATCATCCTTATTGGCCAGCTGAATTATATTCTTTTGCCATAGTGCAGATAGGTTTTCACTCTTACCTTTCTTAAAATGAGTAAGTCTCAAAGAATATCTATATGAGAAGCGGGGATAAAATGCACTTTCGGATCATTCTTTTTGATTTAAGAAACAGGAAGCCCAGGAAAGGAAATCAGTGGAAAAATGACTGGATTCTTCTTTAAGAAATAAAGGTCTGCTACACTAAATTAACAAGAGTACCTAACAAATTTAGCAATGAACGATTAAGACATGATCTGTTCTATGCGTAATGCCAAGACGTAACTCAAAGTACATCAACATAAGGTGAAAACATTGTGAAAGCGGTGCCTTACACCTTGATTAGGAAAAAGCTGTGTTCTTGAGGCTTCCTCTCTCATTTCTAAGCACCTTAAAGAAGCTACACATCACAATGGGCTCTCTTCATCCTGACAGGAACAACAGTGTGTTAACCTCTAATAGCGCAGGAAGAACTCCATGGAGGAATTACTCCACAATAATAGAAGGACTTGCCGCTTAGAGTCTCAAACAGAATGGGAATCACTCTCACAAAGTAAAACCTCCACCCCAGAAACGTGTCCTGATTAGATTCAGTGTACAAGTGCATCACACTGCCACAAGTATTTATAAAGGTTCAGAAAACTAGCAGTTCACAAGAAAACAAGGTTTGTATCTCTTTTTGGCAGTTCAAATGCAAGCAAGCGAGAAGAACAGCAAAATATTTGACAACAGTGTCTTAGCACAAATAGAAGCATTATGGTGCAGTAAATAAACAGTTGCCAGATGCTGGATACTGCTCAGATAAAGAAAAAGAAGATGAAATCTCAACCTCATAATCACTGACATTTTGGAAAGTCTATAGGTTTACTTCAGATAGATAAGATGTTCCTTGTTCTGATCATTATAGAAAAGAAATAAGGTAATTTTGGAAGAACTCAAAGAAAATTGCTTGGTAGTGGTTCACTCTTATTCTCAGCATACAAATAATAAAAGCCACAACAATAATAATACTTGAGTTCCAATTATACCAACATGCCACATAGCTCACTTCATCTTAAAATAAATAGATAGTGTTAGGATTAAACATGAGTGCATTACATTCACAAGGGGGGTGGAGGGGAATCACTTCCTCACCTGCATAGCAGAGTCAAAGCCATCAGATAGGCAGACAATGCCCATGATGAAGGGACTGAGGTTACAGCCAAGAAGCCATGCCTTTCACCTGCAGCACATGCTTAACATCAGTGCAAAATCAAAAGCGAAACTGCAAAATACAGCCGGGTGACTGTAATGACACTTCCTTACTAAACAGAAAGGTGACAGCTATCGTAACAGCAACTAAAAACGTTCAATACTAATGCCTTGTCAAAGACCACTGTAATGGAGGACAACTGCCAGTTATCCAAGACAAGGAAAGTTAAGTCAAAATGGCACTGAGAAATATGAAAAATGTACTTTCTGAAATAGCTTCCATTTTCCTTACCCTTACGATAGGTGGTAGAGAACGGGCAAAATACTGTTAAGGTGGACTGAGAACAAGGGAAAAAAAGAGAGAAGAGAACGTCAAAGAGTTGTAAGAGACGTCTTGATCCTCCTACAGTTACGTCCAGTATTCCGTAAGGAACAAGTAACATATGAACAAACACACATTGAGCTGATAATATAAATAGCTCTCCTCTTAATTTTACACTCATTAAAGAATGCCAGCTCACAGATTAAATATACAACTTTTTTAAAAACAACTTCAAGAAACAAAACGAGTAATATTTACACAAAGCTCTCTTGGCATCATCAAAACAAAATAAAGATGCTCTTCAACCATCTTCCATTAAAAACCAAGCAAACCAAACCAATGTAGACTGTACGTTTTGAGGAGGACATAACCGATATAATAATGACTGTTTGCTATTTCCAAACATCTCATTACTGAAGTGATTTTGCTCGACTTTCAGACTTCCTAAAAACTGGTTTCAGTTAATCAGGTTATTCATCAGGCTATTGGGACTAAAACAACTTCATGTGTGTATGCTTATATATTTTTCTATAATGTGTATTAGGCAACACCCTCAAAACCAGGGGGGTGCCTTAGAAAGATAAAATAGAAATTGCCACTCTATATCTTTCTCTTTATTGACATATCATTTCCCACTGTGAACTGTTAACAAGACACACAGTGATTACAAGTGTTTGTGCCTAAAAAAGCAACAAAACCAACTTTTCACACTGTATTCCATCAAGCATGTTTTCCACTCCTAGCCTAACTTAAATGAACAGCTGCAGGTGGGAGCTTTCCAAATACATTTGGCTTTCCATTTGCTTGTGTATGGATACATCTGTTTGAGAGCCTATACGGTGAAGAAGGGAGTCCAGTTTAAGGGAAGCTGTGGACAGAAATGCCAGGTCTGAGCCTGGTGCTGGGTTGAAGGGTAAGGGTACAATATCATCTATCACAGGACATAGAAGAAGCTTCTCTTAAACCACTGCTCTTATTACACGGATGGAGAGAATAGATGGAATACTGCAAGGAACTAACTAACTCAAAACTTAGCTGATCTCAAGGAAAGGCCTACAGAAGCATTCCGTATGCTAAAAAAAAAAAAAGCTCCATGATTTGCAATAATGTGCAAAGAGTGGAAGTATCACTAAAAAATAATGAGTTAAAAATTAGTTTAAATAGTACTACTGTTACATTTTGCCCCATTGAGAATTGATCTATACTCTTTTCATTGAACTACTATGGATATTTTTTCCTTGTTACTCAAGTTGGAGCTGATAAAGTTTTATCATTTAAAAAATCTTAGCAAAAGTTAAAAAGAAATTAGTTACAAAATTTGCATACAAAGGGAAGCCTTCCCAAGTCAGAAAAAAGGTACTGCTTCAGATCATGAGTTATACAAAATGTTTTACTGCAAGACGCGAATACCTATGAAACAATGACTATGAAACTGATTTTCCTGAGTAACATTGGAATAAGTGCCATAAACCAGCAACTGTTCTAAATATGGAATTTTTATTAAAAACAAAAGGGATGGAATGTGTTTGCACAGATCAGTACACAAAGCTGCAATTAAGGCTCTCTTCAAAGTGAAGCAGAACAGAGTTAATGAAAGTTGAGAGAGAAAAAAAAAATCAAGATTACAGGGAAGAACAGAAGGGAGGATTAATAGTTTGTTTCCTTGATGGCAGAGCAACCTCAGTTCAAAATTAATAAGTTACTATATAAATTGAAACACAATAATCAGTGGTACATGTTATACATCCTCTTAGAGGGTGGCAGCATGCAATTAACCATTCTTCTATACAGAGAGGCAATCCAACCCCACATACTTCATTATTTTCTGTTCCCTGACATGTATTTATGCCAGTTCCAGTGCCTGGCCTTACATGGTCCAGAAATGTGGCCCAGGCCCATTTATTTCCTCAATATACTTGCTACTCCTACATCTCCTACTTTCTATCATGATCTAATCAAAATGTTCAACAGAAAAAAAATCCATGCATGAAAACAACTATAAACATTTAAATGCCGATAAATAATATCTCCCAGCTGGAATAAACTGTAACAAAGAGTGCTGGAGACACAAATATACTAACCATGGAAAACAAAAAGTGGGCTTCAATGAGATGGATCTCTAAGAGGAAAATCATAATGAGGAACCTCTATTTTATCACTGTGTATGGAGATTAACATTTAAATGGAGCATATTTCTTCTAATTCAAGCCTTGTTTTTACCTCAGGTTCAACCTATGGCCTCTTCTGAGGATATTGCCAACTCTTACATTCCAATAACAACAATCTAAGACAATAAAGACACATACATTTAAGCAGAGAGTGAGCATTGCTCCTAGCATTTCCAAAAAGAAAAGAAAAAGCCCCACCTTTATCTGAATGCTGGAGAACTTAAACATGTGGGGCAAATCTCTATAGCACCGGCCTCCTACAGTACTAATATCTCATCACAGAGCAGACTCGAGCCCCAGTGACGGGGTCCTAAAAAGTGGCCTCCTTAAGCTTGCAGAATACCTCTCCAAACAGCTGGTCTCCCCACCCATAAAGGGAATCACCTGTTCTGTAAAGAACCAAGATGCATGGCTTTTCTGTTTAAAGCTCCAATGCACCTATTCACATTAACATCCTTACTACCTGCACCCACCCAAAACCAAGAACCTCAACCCAAAAAGACCCCACACTACCTCAGGCGCAAGAAACAAAGTCATCTCAATAGACCTAGAAATGTAAGCAAAGCAGAGACTGAAAGCAATTGTTCTAAGCCCTACAGACTACCACAGCTCCTATATTACAATAACTCATTTTAGCATTATTAATAGCAAGGCATGCATATTTTCAATGCAGAACAAAAGCATCATCTTAAAAAATAATTAGAGCAGAATTTAAAAGTATAATAAAAACCTTGCTGCCTAAATGCACCATGAATTAGTGTGTCTTACAATCAGAAAACATTTATTGTCAGCAGGCTTTGGAAAACCAACACAAAGCATGTTCACCTCTAGCCATATAAAACCAGAAACAGGCCTCTCACAGGGATGAAACACAGAAGACCCTAATAAGCATCCTGGAATCCTACTCCTGCATAAATACATGCGCACATTATGCTTACTGCCAGTGAGACCAATCATGTAAGAAAAGACATTATTGTGTATACATGATGGGTCCTAAGCAAATGGCAGGGATCTCAAGGAGCAAAAGGAATCTTGAAATGCAGCGGGACTCATTTTCTTCTCCCTTATGAAATTTGCTAGGATTTCCTTCTATTAATTCTATGAATGTTATCTATACATAAAAAAAATAATCAATACCATCTGTTTAAGTTAACATAATTTCTTAGGATTATTTGTTTAGACAATGTGGTGTATGTAAGTTGTCAGTCAGACTAGTAACATAGGACGGATAATCTGTAAATACCTAGCAAAAATAGTTCTTGCTTGTTTGTGAAGCCTGTGTGTGCTCTATCCTCCTTCTAAACAGAGATACTGCAAATCTGCAGTGACTTACAGGCCTAACGGCTGCTTTAAGGGCTGAGGTAAAGAACTTTTCTCAAAATCTGACCCATTCACTAGGACAAACCAGTCTTAATCGGCAACCAATAAACAAAAAATCCACTATGCAGGTACTGCCTCTCATCCAACTCCCCCCCGCCCCGGAGTGATTTGCTCCATGGTGTTGCCATAGGAAATGGAAAGGAAGCCTCCAATTAGGGAAGAGGTCACTCTTAAGCAGAGCTATTATGTAAGTAACAGTCAAAGAACCCCACCAAGGCCTCATCCCGCAAGCCCTCCAAGGGCACGCCTCGGATCTGCTGTTGGAAAACCAGGGCTCGGCTTGCAAGAGCCGGTCCAGAGCCCAGGTAAAGCCCAGGAGGCGGGAGTGCGGCAGAGCCCCGGCCTGGGGAGCGGGATGCGCCGCGCCGTTATCCCGTCCTCCCGTAGGCACCAGCGGCTGCAGGAGCGGGGACCGGGGAGCACGGGCAGCCCCTCGGGGCTCGGAGCGCTCCCTCTGCCCTCGCAGCCAAGGGGTTCGGGGCTCACCCGTCCCGTCCTGCTGCAGCTCCCCCGCAGCCACCGGGCAGGTGGGGCGCGGCCGGGGCGGGGAGCTCGCTGGAGCTGCCCCTCTCGGCGGGCAGGAGCCGCTTCGCCGCGCCCGGGAGAGAACCGGCCGCCCTTCCCAGAGCTTCCTCTCCCGTCGGGTGACCGGCACGCAGGGGCGAGCACGGGCACGGCCTCGCCCCACCCCGGGCTGCACTTCTTCTACCTCTCAGGCACCTCGCGTGATCAAAGTATCCAAGCACGGCAGCATCATCCATCCATCCATCCATCCATCCATCCATCCATCCATCCATCCATCCATCCATCCATCCTCCTCCCCCCCCCCCCCCCGCAGTGCTCTGCGCCTCCCCCGCATCCCCCACCCGCGCCTCCCGCCACCGCTGCTCACCCACGCCGCGGCCCCGCCACGCCCTTGCTCCGCTCCTTGCCCGCGGGAGGGACCCGCTGCCGCGATGCGACCGGAGCGGCGAAGCAGCACGCACCGCACCGCCCGGCAGCCGCACCTCGCTGCCGGCTGCGCTGCCTCCCCAGCTGTCACCGGCGTCCCGCCCTCGGGAGGCGGTGGCTGCCGCGCCCCGCAGCCCCGCCCCGAGCGGGCAGGGAGACTCCGCTGCTGTCGCTGCTACGCTCCTGCTCCGGGAAGGTTCCCGCAGCCGCGTATGCGGGAGGTGTGCGCAGAGGAAGCGCACAGCGTAAGAACATTCCCGTCACAAGAAGTGTATGGAACTGTTGGAGCGGGTCCAGAGGAGGGCTGTGAAGATGATCCGAGGATTGGAGCACCTCTACTGTGAGGACAGGCTGAGAGACTTGGGAGTGTTCAGCCTGAAGAAGAGAAAGCTCCGGAGAGACCTAAGAGTGACCTTCCAGTACCTGAAGGGGCCCCAGGAAAGGTGAGGAGAGACTTTTTACAAGGGCAAGTAGTGATAGGATGAGGGAGAACGGCTTTAAATGGGAAGGGGGAAGATTTAGATTAGACATTAGGACGAAATTGTTCACAATGAGGGTGGTGAGACACTGGAACAGGTTTCTCAGGGAAGTTGTGGCTGCCCCTTCCGTGGAAGTGCTCAAGGCCAGGTTGAATGGGGCCTTGAGCAACCTGACCCAGTGGAAGGTGTCCCTACCCATGGCAAGGGGATTGGAACTAGAAGATTTTTAAGGTCCCTTCCAACCCAAACCATTCTGTGATTCTAAGGCACATGGGATGAGTGTAGCATTCCCCCCTTCTTGGCTTGCCACCTCAAGGGCTGTGGGACCCGTGCACATCAAGAACAGAGTGCTGAGAAAGGGTTTTTATGTCACACCCTACCATAGCATGCCAGAATCAGATATGGAGTTGTCAGATTAACTCAGCTGCTAGCACTCGCTATCCGTGCCAGACAGCTGTAAACCCCAATACCATTTAAAACCTCATTATTTTGTTAGAATGGAACAGAATAGTTGCTTGAGGCTCCCAGGACCAGGCTTTGCTTGCACGTTTAAAACTGTGTCTTCAGCACTGCCGTTCATTGGCCTAGAACCTTTACTGAAATGCTGTTTGCAAGTATTATTTCTGTTGATCCAGATGCAGTGATTGACACAGTGAATTTGAGGCCTTAGTTTTGGTCCTGGTGAAGGAGAGAGGAAACTGGAGCTCTTGAATAATATTTGCATGGCCTTATATCAGTGTTTTGTCTTGTGCAAGGAAGAAATATTGTATTCAGAAGAAAGGCAGGACGTTGTGCGTAAGATTTGCTTATAATGGGCTGATGCATTGGCTTGTTACGTGTAAATTTTGGTTTTACCATATTAAATAATTTTTGCTTGAAAGTACTTTAAAATAGATAAGAAAGTGAAATCTATAACTTATTTAGCACTGTGTTTCTCAGTATTTTTCATGAATAAAAGTTTTTGAGCTTTGTTAAATTTACATAAATTTGGCTTCACTTAGAGGTAGGGTTAGATTAGCTTCCTGTCAGAGATGGCTCTCTTTATCTGCTGTTTCCTTCAGCTGGAGAGCAACCTGCACTTCGTGAACCCTAGAGCACCCTTTGAAAGCATGTGGTTTGATACCCACTAATGTATAGAAGCTGAGGGACCCACTGTCTGCACTGCACAGATGCACTGTAAAGATGTTCCCACCTGCAAAGAACTAATGCTATTAGTGGGTGTGGAATAGCTGAGAGACTGCAATATTGAGTGAAAGTGAAGATTTAAAATCTGACCTGTTTGTTTGTGTTTTTCTTCTTCGTTTACATCACTGTTGTATCTCTCTGCAGGGCTGACCCATGTTTACACAGGAGTTCTGTGGGTCAGCCAGAAATTAGTCCAGATATATCCTGCTCACTGTGGTGCACCTGATAATATGGGAGGCTTCTGAAAAACGTGTGGAGTGAGCTATTGCAAAATACAGAAGATGTGTACAAAGGAAAACAACCATTTTGCCCAGATATTGACTGAGACTTTAATGCTGTTTGTTTGGCTATTGCCTTACCAGCTTTCTAAATCTGCTCTTAGTGATCCGTAAAGGACATTGAAGCATACAATCTGAAAAGTGCTATGTGACATTAGCAAGAAATATTAGGCTCTGTTCTGAATCCCTTAAAATTGATGCAAATTTTTGATTTAGTTCAAGGAGAATAGAACTAAGGCTTAGAAGTAACACTTTAAAAATGCATTAAAATCCTTTTGGTAACTTTACGGCTATGCAGTTTAGAATAAGAGGCACTTTGACTTTATTGCACTCAAGCTGAAGTAACTATATTAAGTAAAAAGCAAAATAGAATTTCAAGGGCAGGCCATAATTGAAAAGTTAATCCACTTTTAATATTACTCATTGTAAAGAGCTTGAAGCCTGCAGACTAGCAGAAGAATATCAGAATCCTTGGTCTAAATTTGCCCTAGCTTTTTAGTCATAATAAAAATCCCTTGTAAACAGTGGTGGTCCTCCTGCTTAGTTAAAACTCAAAGTGTGAGACGTTTTAAAACTTCAGCTCTGAATGACTGTAGAGCTTTAAGGTCTTGCATTTTTATGAAAAAAAAATCCTAGAGCACTTTTGAAACTGATTTACACACGTGGGATCAGACTATCTGCGGCTGTATGTAAAATGTAAAACGTAAAATAATTGAACTGATTACTTTTTATTATTGCTTTTGTTATTATTATTGTTGTTAATATTAGTAATACTATCAGAAATACACATCTAAGGGCAGATTTTTTTTCCTGCAGTCTGTTCTTTTTGCCATTGGAATGCAGCCATCTGCAGGCAACTGTATAATAGTGCATAGCAACACTACAAAAATTCTGTATAACGTATGGCCATATTTGAAACTTCTCACTGCTCAGCACTGATTATTATTAATGTTAATACTGCTCAGGTCAGGAAAGGAAAAATGAACTACTCTTAGTGGGATCTTTAAGTAGACTGATTGTAATTATCCACGTTAAGGCATTTGGGGATGATCTTTGATGTTTTTTTTCTAGAACAGTTGCATTCAAGACATCCATTTCAGAAGGCTTGGAGGATTCAGAGTCATTGAAATGGAGTGAGGTTTATTCTTCTAAGATATTGCAGCATTGTGATCATCTCTGGATCATCTCTGGATCCTGGGTGCATCTCAGTCAAGGCTACCTTGGCCCCGGAGTGGAGGTGCTGTTTACATACCCCTAGAGAATCTGTCCTGTTGTGCAGTCATGTATAAAATTGATAGTGGCATTAACACGCACCAAAAAAAGAATCACCTACCATGCTGTTGAATTTCAAAACAGAGAATTTGTATCTGCTAAAGCAAAAGAGAAAGTGATGCTGATGGCTGCAAAACTGATGGAGGACACTGTTCCATTTAGCTGAGGGCAAAAACTGCCTGTACCTGCCTACAGCCTCGTGTGCATCAAACAGATCCTTTCTGTAATATATTTTTTGGGAATCAAATCTTTTTTTTTTTTTACAAATGGTAGGAACACTGACGTGACAAGTTGCAATGTATCTTCTTGGAGATGTTCTTCCCTCTCTCTCTCACCCTACTGACGTCGTCTGTCATAGGTGGGTATTGGTGGAATATCCAGAAATAGCATGCGTTACGAACATGTGCTTCTAATAAGGGAGTACTTACCATGGACGGTTATCAATTGCAGCAAAGGAATCAGACTGCAATTAAGACGTGAAATCCATTCTCTTCCAAAAGTAGGTTTAAAAATCATAAGTTACATTTCTGTATTACACTGAGCAGATTGTGCAATATTCCTTTCTTTTGTGTGTGGGCATGTGTCTGAGAGGATATGTATGCACTGCCAACATTTTCTTGCACCTGTTTTTGAGAAGTCGCTTTTTTCTTAATAAAGGGGGAAGAGTCTTCTGGGAATATAGACCCTAAAATTAGGATTTATTATAGCCTTTATGTACAGCTGACTTGGTTAAAAGCTGCCTTGCTGTGCAGTCACACATCAAATTAAAAATGACAATATAAATAGATGCAGTTAATGACGACGCTGTGAAATATGGGAATAGAGCATTTGACTTAATAAAAAGAAAGGGGAAAACTGAAGATTTGCAATATATTAACTCATGTTTGGTCAAAAGTACTGCTATAGAAATAAGCAGTAGGACTTTGACTAGCAATTGATTTCTAGTGCTACCTGCATAGCTCTCTTTAATGCTTATGTTGAGGTGATTAGCTGTAATAAGGAGAGGGTGGGGATTAAAAGGCTAAAAATAACAGCCACTATCCTCTTAGAAGGAATTCTCTGAAGACGTGTGCCTGTGGTTCACTCATGCTTCCTTTAGTACATAATGCACTGTCAGCTTTTCAGAGCTTTTTTGGAAAAAAGCTGCTGTGCTAAACATGTCTGTTAAAAAATACAAAATTTTTGTGGATCTTTTTTTCTCTTCATGAATCTTATTCATTCTTTCTAAGGATGAGTTGCTTAATGGACAGTTTAACTTTCTAAAGACAAGATCGTATTACAATATTGTATATTGTACATATTGATAAAGTTATATGTGTTTGGCAACCCTGAGTTGTAGCATTCCTCTAATAGAACATTTAGGTGTAAAGGAAAAAAATGCTTTATTAATAATCCAATTAATATAATAATTTAATCGTATTGAAGATTTTAATACTTCTACAAAATTTGTGTTGTTAGAAACGAGAAATGCTTTTCTTTTATCTGTGTATTCAAAACTGCAGGCTTGGGATGTAATATTATCCAAGGTTGTGCATCATTTCAGAGGATAGCAGCCAGCTGGAAAAGTTTATTAAGAAATACCACAACTTCTGTTGTGCACACTGACATAAGTCTTCAATCAGTACACAAAATTGAGAAATATTTTACTGCTGTTGAGCAGAGAACTGCAAGGTCTTTGTTTTGGGCAACTCTGAGGAATTCCTCTGGATCTGTCGTTCTTATAGATTAAAAAGACTTTGCTGTCATAAAGCTCATCTTTGTGAGGAAAGAAAAGGTGATAGGGAAATCAATAGACAGCCTGATAAATTCCTTTCCTTTTCCAAGTGTTTGTGTATCTTTGGGAACTACTTGTAATTGAGCTTAGGAGATCTGCAAGGTCTGCTGTTCGTCACTAGAAAGCAGCTCTCTTTAAAGACAGAGCAGGACTTTGAATCTTGAATGTGGTCTTCTCATTAGAAGTAGAAATTAGATAGAATCAGCTGCTGTCCAAAGGAGGGGATACTGGAATCAGTGAGTTATACCCTTTGGAAGACGAAATAGGCAACTTTATTACTCATGTGGGTGGTGCACTAGTAGGATATGTGTCAATGAAGGTTCTGAAATTGCTCTTGTATTATCATATTCTTTTAAATGCTCAAAAGCATAATAACTGAAGTTTTTTCTATCTGTCTCTAGATTTCTTGGTGGTGCAGAATTTGGATGCTTTTGTACCTAATAAAAACATATTTAATCTCTGTTAAGTGACAGTTAATTTGCAATAGAGGAAATAATGTTTCCCAAATTTAGAAATGTATGTATCAGGTATAATTAATCTTATATTAAGAACAAAAATTATCCATATAGTTCTACTTTCCTTATATATACACCACTTCAAAGGCAATTTCACTTGCATTCACTAAAAGAGACTACAATAAGCAGAAAGTTTAGACAAGGTTAATGACATTAGCTTTGTCTTTTCAGTGTTATTAAGAAAAGGTACAAAATCAATTAATGTCTTAAAGCACACTGCCCAGAGTTCAGTAAGAACTTCAGTAATTCAAGTTGTGTCAACATAGACTTCTGTCCAAATAACACGGGGTGCTTTTTTGTTTTCTTATGGCCTTGAATAAGTTTTAGCGAGCTTTATCTGTAAAAGTCTTTTTTCCATCCTCTTTTCTATAGATGGATTCAGATGAATGCCTTTCATCGCTTGGATATTTGATATCTATCCCAGTGGTTCGCTGACCTGGGCACTTCAGGATATTGTATTAGCAGCATAGCCAACATTGATAAAAAGAAGACTAATCCAAAGGTATGTATTTGATATGAAAAAAGAAGAATGGCTATAATGTGTGCAAATGAGTAATTACAATGGAATGGAGCAGAACAGAATAAGTTTAGTTGGAAGGGATGTTCAGTGATCATCTGGGCCACCTGCAATACAAGGTCCGACAAAAAAACTGAGACTGTACCTGTAACTTTTTCTTTAGCAAATTAAGGAATCCCCTACAATCACCTTCACAATAGTTCCTTAGTCAGCTGACACACAGCTGCATACAGTGCTGCCAATGTTCAAATCAGTTCCGCAGATCACTTTCTGAAAAGCTGTTAAGGATCTCCATCATTTTTGCTTTCACATCTTCTACCAACAAAAATGTGTTCCTTTGAGCACTAACTTGACCTTTTGGAAGAGCTATTAGCTAAAAACTGTTTCACAAAGAGTTGTGGGCTGGCACATTGTCTTCACTCTTGCACATCCACATTTTCCAACCGAGAATACTTGAACACGTGTGCACTTCTACTGAGCAAAGTGATTAAGCTGAGACTTGTCTCACCGTGAGAGGTTGACAGAGATTAAAGCATGTTCTATAATCATCTTTTTGTCTCTCCTCTCCCACTCTTGGTTCCCAGGCTATAAGGTTAGTCTTGTTTTTTTTCTGTCAGATCTCATAGATGCTGGTGCAGGTTGTCACTATCGTTTTATACTGCAAAGGGTAATCACATTGCAAATAAAGAATAAGAAAGAACATGAATGCATGTCAAACAAAATCTAATTAAACTGTGTAATGTAGGCCCAGTTAAAGAACAATAGTCTTAAAATTTTGTGGCGAGGACTCCCATGAGATGATATTATCCATAACAGTTTGAATAAGGCCTGGTCTGCTGTTGCCTAGCCATGGTAATGTACTGGTGGTGGGGTCAAACAGATCAAGCAGAACATCGTAAGAGAAAATGTATGTAAATTAGGCTATTGGAAGATAGAAAGGACATACATTGAGGAAGGGATGATCAGTGATAGAGGTGACCAAACTGCCGAGAACCCTAAGCTAGCACTGTTTGTGAGCTGGTTAATTCACAGCCTGCTGGTCTAATGGCTCTGCTGCTTCTGAAGGCGGCTTGGTTAGTCTCCATCCAGGCACCCAAGGACAGTCTCTACCCAGCTATAACATGGGGTTTGTCCTCTGTGTCTCTTCCCTTAGTTGACTTTCATGGTTTACTTCAAGAAGAAAATGACAAATTTATGCAGCAGGTATTGTATTCAAATTGATCCACTCTTTGTGCAGTCTTTTCAGTTTCCCAAAGCCCATTTAAGGAGGTTGCAGGGAAAAAAAACAAGCAGAGCACTGTTTGTCAGTACCCTAGAGCTAAGTGTACAAAATTGGTTTAATCTAGTAAAGCCAGGTAAACTGGCAAAGCACCCAGAAGGTGCTTTGAATTTCTGCATCATTTCCCTAGCTTATTTTTTTGATCTAAATTGTTTGTGCAACTGCATTTGGAATTTAGCCTGCCTATCCCCTACAGAAGCCACTTTTGCTCAAATGGAATGAGTCAGGCACAGTGTATGTAAAACGCTTTGTGGTGCCAGATGTGAGGCAGGGTAACGAAAACTATTTCCTTGCTTCAGAAAAGAAATGATCTGTTTCAGTGCTCTTGTAAAGTTTTAATGTCTGATCTGAATCTCTTGCTGCAAGGTATTATTACCTGTTCTATCCCACTTGAGCACTGGAAGTGTTCTCTTTGCGGAAGATTTTGCATATCTAGAAATATCTTCTTTGATAAGGCCGAAAGACAATTTTTTCCACCTTTTTACTAAATTCTGTCTAGGTTTTCAATCACTCACTGCTCTTCTCTAGAGTTTGTCCACTTGATTTGCCTCTTTCAAAAGTATGGACCCGAGTTTTGAAGTGTGACAGCTGTGCCCTTACAATCCTGAGTAGTGAAAGGATTACCTCCTGTATGCCTTACATGCCATGATGGCACTTGCCTTTATCTGAAATAGAATGACATTCTTGATTTATCATTTTTAATCTAATGTAATCCCCAGTGTACTGCTGTCTAGCCAGTTATTGTTCATCCTGTGTTGGCTTCTTGAACCATCCTGTTATTGACCTATCTTAAATCATAGATTAACTGTGCAAAATGTAACATCCTATTAAATTCCATCTTGTATTTTTTTTTAAATCTATTGGAATCATTGTCAGGGTAAAAGAAGTGAAGAAATGTAGCAGATTGTCTTGGAAAGTGAGGAGTAATTTTGTTTAATCTTTCCTGGATGAATTCCATCAGGGAAGTGGATCCTGCGTTAGAACAGGGAGACAAGTAGTAGAGGATTGGTTTTGAATCTCTTCCAGTCCTGTGGTTTTGTAATCATTCAGTGATTTTTTCAGTAGTTTCCTTTGCAATGAGCAAAGTCAGCAGGAGACTGACTGAAGACAATCCTCAGTAGTGAGCTGTGCAAAATGCTGTATTTCGTTTGTTTAAGCCATGTTTATAAATCCACATTCCACCGAGGAAGACAGGTAATCTCCATCACTGAAAAGTACATCTGAATTGTGAATTCAGTGTCATAATATAATGGTATCTTCTGATTAATATATTGGGGAAAATGGAAATACAAACAGGGAACTGTAGGTTCTGTCATACTTTGAAAATGTGCTAGCTTGCATTTTCTTTTTGTGAAAGTCAGAAACTACGATTTATTTGTTAATCAGGAGCGGTATTTCTAGGAAGTGTAGCTCAGAAGTGTATCTCTTGCTCTGCCTATGACTAATGCGAGTGCCTTAAAACTGGCTTTTAGCAATGGAGAGGAATAGATGGCACATGTTAAAAGCCAGATAACTATTACCTTGGTGGGATTTTGTAAGCAGTTGCTTAATTACATGGGAACCTAAGATAATGGATAGTAGGAATACAAAGACAGAAGAGAAGACTGCCTGTGCACCTCAACCCTTCACCATTTGTCCTAAAGTCCTTTTTAATTTCTTTATATACAAAGGTATATCAGTATCAAATTGGTAGAGGCTTATATGAAGCAATTCTGATTTTACCTTCTAATCCAGCAAATCCAACAGTAAGACACTTCAGTACAAGGAACTGAGAGATGTGCTCACTGAAGAGACTAGAATTGTGGCCGCTCAGGCTTTGACGGCGTTCCCCACCTAATCTTGTGGCATTTCTGAGTTCTGCGCATCTCACAGAGATGTAGGTATGTCTGCTTCTTACAATAAATGTATCAAATCTCAGACCTGGTGCAGAGAAAGACGTATGAAACGGATTAAACCACGGGCACCAACAGTATGCAGTCTTCTAAACGCCATGTGTAATGGAACAGGCATTTCAACTCGAGCACTTGGAAAGCATCACCAAGAAATCCTCTGCCTGAGATACTTAAATGTCCCAAATCCCTGATCTGGGAAAGACAAAAACTGCTAAAGAAGACTTTGAAGAAACAGACGGGTTCTTGAACTTTTAATTTCTGAATTGCACTGGCAACGGGCGATGAAGATAACTTTACATGACTTTATTGAACAAAGCCATTTATATACAGTTGGAAAAGGTTCCAGTTTGATACACACACCTAGACAAAACCAACTTAGTACCTACATAAAACCAATATAAACAGGATGCAGAGGGGATGGATCAACGGCTTCCTGGGTGTCATTCTAGTATTTAAAACATTCAAAAATCAGCTCTTACAGGGTGCCTTTTTTTGTCCTTGGCAATTGAAATCCTTTACTAAAGGAAGTAACATAAATGACGATGAGTTTTAAACTTTGGACAGAGCACATTCTTTCTGTTTAAGGAAAGAGAAACCCCCAGAACACCGGTGTGTGAAGCGGGGGTGCTTTTTGCTGCTTTAGGTCGAGCCCGAGCGTGTCCTGAGGAGAGGGCGGGCAGGGAGCTCGCAGCCCCGACCCCCTGCGGCTGGGAGCCGAACGCGAAGGAGCAGGGGAACGAAGTGCAAGCTGCAAGGCAGCCGCGATCCCGGCCCGGAGCCGCGGCTCTCTCCGCAGCGCCGCGTGAATCGAAGCGAAGGGACGGGCGGGATTGGCCGAGCGGGATCCGGCTGCGTCGCACTCGGCCAATGGGAGCGACGGTTCCGCGCGCCTTCGCCGTTGAGTGGCCGTTGGAGGCGAGGGCGCGGTGACGAGTCCCGTTGCCGGGCAACGGGGGAAGCCGGAGGTGCTCGGGCGCGGAGGACGCGGCGAGGGAGAGGGCACGGAGAGGAGCCCAGGCTCGGAGTTCTAGAAAAGCCCGTGATGGAGGACATGATGGAGCTGTCAGGGCTGGAGGAGATGGAGGTGGAGCTGGAGCTGGAGGTGGAGGAGCCATGGCTCGAGGAGATGGAGGAGCTGGAGGTGGAGGAGCCATGGCTCGAGGAGATGGAGGAGCTGGAGGTGGAGGAGCCATGGCTCGAGGAGATGGAGGAGCTGGAGGTGGAGGAGCCATGGCTCGAGGAGATGGAGATGGAGATGGAGGAGCCATGGCTGGAGGAGATGGAGGAGCTGGAGCCGGAGGAGCCATGGCTGGAGGAGATGGAGGAGCTGGAGGAGCTGGAGGTGGAGGAGCCATGGCTCGAGGAGATGGAGGAGCTGGAGTTGGAGGAGCCATGGCTGGAGGAGATGAAAGAGCTGTAGCCGGAGGAGACATAGCTGGATTTATTTTCGTCGTATAAATATAGATGTAAAGTTTATCACCCAAAACTAGAGTTCTGGATTCCTTTGGTCTTTCAGCTTTTACCATTTTATGGGGTACTCAGCCTGGTCCTCCTTATTTGTGGCCAGTGAAGATGTGCGGGGCAGTGTTAGCCCCTGGCTGTTTCAGTGCCCTCTGCACTGCTCAGCTACAGCGTATCAGAATCCCAGAAAAATACACATCTGCACAGCTCACACAGCTTTAGTTAAAGGAAGCAGGTTCCCCTTTCAGAACCATATGTTCTTCAAACTCTGATTGCCCCTCCACAGTGACCACGAGACACATCTCTGTCCCCCAGCTCATGCTGCTAGCGTAGCATTATTTTTTACTTAAGGCAAGGGATGGATGTGAAGAAGATAGAAACATTTTAGTCCAGTAACATGTTGGGAGCTCTTGAGATCCTATGTTCTCATTCCTGAAGGAACTGCAGCCTTCGGAGGCTCCCTACAGGGCATCACTACTTAATTGTCCTCCCTACTTAATTGTTAATTTCTAAGGGTGATACCACTACTTTGCATAGAGAGATAAGCCACCTTCAGTCCCATTTTTCATAGAGTTGGATATTAAAGGCCTGCATTGATGTGGTCCACAGATGTGAATTTTGCAGGAAGGAAGCCACCTCCCAGTGGCAAAGAGTAGCCATGGAGTCTCTTGGTTTTCCACCACAGGTTGCAATTACATCCTGTGGGACTGGTATTGCTGAGCAGTATTTGAACTGCTGGTTCCAGTTCCAAAATCAATTGCACATGCATTTAAACAAAGTACACAAGTCACTGAATAGTGTCAGAATCACCTAATCACAGAACGACCTGAGTTGGAAGGGACACACAAGGATCATCGAGTCCAACTCATATCCCTGCATAGGACAACTCCAACTTTAACACCGTGTGTCTGAGGGCACTGTCCAAACGCTTCTTGAATATTGTCAGGATTGGCGCTCTGACTGCTTCTTTAGGGAGCTGTTCCAGTGCTCCACCAGCCTCTGAGTGAAGAACCTGTTCCTAGTAACCAAACTAAACCTTCCCTGGCAGATTTTCTGCCATTCCCTCCAGTCCTATCATTGGTCACCAGAGAGAAGAGATCAGTGCCTGCTCCTCCTCCTTCCCTTGTGAGGAAGCAGTGAATGGCTGTGAGGTCCCTCCTCAGCCTCCTCCAGGCTGAACAGATCAAGTGACTTCAGCTGTTCCTCATATGCCTTCCCCTCTAGAGTCTTAACCATCTTTGTGGCTTCCTCTGGACACTCTCCAGTAGTTTCATGTCCTTTTCTACTCCGGCAGCCAAAACTACCCCCAGTACTCAAGGTGGGGCTGCACTGGTGTGGAGTAGAGCGGGACAATCACCTCCCTCAACCAGCTGCCAATGCTGCGTTTCATGTCCCCCAGGAGAAGGTTGGCCCTCCTGGCTGCCGGGGAGCACTGTTGGCTCATGTTCTACTTGCTGTCAACTTGCATACACCATTCCCTATTCCAATCACGTTTCAGACTGGCTTGGGTTTCTTAAAGTGAGCTGAAAACAGGAAAACCTAACTCACATTCTTTCCCAAAAGTAGATTCTGCAGCCTTTTTGTCTTAGCTATTAGTGTTCAAAGGATTTTCATCCAATAACCTATTAGAAATACATGGAAACTTAAACTGGTATTAAATCTTGTAGTAAATATAGTTTCTCAGGTTCATGGGTGCTTCATAATATACTCAGATAAAACCAGCAGCTATCTTTCATAAGCTATTACATCAAAGGCAGTATCTTGTGTGATCCCCTTACATTTTCGTTAACCTGAAACAAAAGCAATATCCTATTTCAACCAATGTTATAAATCACTTTTCTTTGCAGTTTGAAATTCTGTATAACTACAGTTGGAAAAAAAATGCGTGTTGATACTATCTTTTCATACAGCAGTTTTTTTCTTTATGGCAAGTGTAAGCATTTTGGAAAAAAACCTTAAAATTAAAATGGGCAGTTTATGTGATGACACAAGTTGCAATAGGTTAAAAATTCAGAGGGTACGAGAAAGAATTCTGACCAGTTCTGTTCTTGAGGTTACAGTGACATGGTTTGGAAATACTTATGAAATTTTGTGCATGTACATTTCTATGTGAGGGAGCAGGAAAAATGATATTACTTGTGTAGGGTTTGTGGAAATTATTAAGTGGCCAGTATGTTGCTGGAACATAGACTTCTGCTGACTTAAAATGTACAAAAGAACAGCATGTGAAGTATACAAGATTACCTCAGTTCTTAAAAACTACCATAGGTTGTACTCTGTGAGCAGAAACAGGCATTTATTCTAAATTGTTACCTCTGCATGAGAAAGTTTGTAGTGTTTGTCTCCACCTCCTCCCTTAAGACTTTCTACTTGACTGATTAGATGATGCCCTTTCCATTCTCTGTGAAGACCATTTTAGGCATTTATGTCTTGTCACATATTATCACAGGGAACACAAGAAAATAACTGAGCACATGGTATGCCTGTGTGTGACGAAACCATGAACAGCCAGGCAGCTATTGTGCATCTAGTCTTGAGATACTACAATGGCTGGATCTTTTAGTTTCCTCAGACATGTTCTTTTTTTCTTCCTGGAAACCCTTCTAGGAGAAATTTGAGAATTTTTCTCACTGGTCGAGGTGTTTTGCATGCTGTCATAAGAGTCACTCTAACTGGGCAGCAATAAGTCTGGAAACCCTGAGCATGGGGAGTTCATACTGCTGGTCTAAGCAGGTGCACAGCTCTGCAGGTGAAGTGTGCTTGTAAGGAGTTGTACAAAGATTGCTGACCGTGTGCAGAGCATCTGAAAAGTGAGCACACAGCAAGAACACCACTTCTGGCAAATAGAAGGCTTACAGTGTATGTCTGCAGGTATTTTCTCCAAAAATACAGGATAGGAATAGAGCGGTTGTACACCACTTGTGGAAATACATCTAGATTAAAAGTCTAAAAAAGTGAATTTAATTTGTAGCTGAAGGTGTGAATTTGATCAGTCTAAATTTGATCTAAAATTGAGAGAACTCCATGAGGTTTAAGCTCCCACTAGTAAATTAGTGTTTCACAGTGTCTGCTCTCTGCAATTTCATCAAAAGCCAAATTTAAACAATTTCATTTTCTCAGGAATCAAGTGGAATACTTGTATTCATATTGAAGTAGATGTTAAGAACCTAACAATGAATATTGCCTAGCACCCTGCTGTCTGTTCCCACTTACAAATGGCTTTTCGTAAATGCTTGTACCTTGAGAGGTCAAGGAAATATCATTTTCTATCACCTTCACTTTATTATCAATCCCAATCTTTCCTCCCTCTAATTGATACCTAACATACCTTTCTACCACTTAAAATAGAGCAAACTGTAAAGACTGAAGAGTGTTATTGCCACCTGGTGGGAGCCTTGTGCCTATGACTTAGACAGAAAGGATTGTGATCAACATCTCAAGATGACCAACACCATCCTGCAAGAATACAGACTAACTACATTTGGCGCCATGAGTATAATTAGATGATTGCATTTGCAGAACAGCAAACCAGCATTATTAAAGAGTTGCAGTCTGTCTCCATGCTCCTTTTACTGTCAGGTAAAGTCACTGTTAAAGTTAGTAGATTAAGCTGCTTTTGATGTTAATCAACAGGATGGGAGAACTGACACGCACAGATAAAATCTGAACAAGCATAGTGAAATATGTAATAGAAAAATTGGATGTAAAACGTTTGGGGAAGATAAGAAGCCAAAAGACAAAACCCCAGAGGTTTCAATCCATACTTCAAATTCATTGAACACTTTCTGTTGATTATTTTATGTCATTGACAATAATGTGAACTTTTCAAATAACAGTTCTGAAATTCTATATTTAATAATGCCTTAACATTTCACTTTCTTTTCATATTCTCTCAGTGTGCTTGTATTAAAAGCTTTACAATAAGTGGCCAGTTTTTTAGGCAGGAAGCAGTGAGATTTGGACACTTGTTGACATGAACATTTGAAAGTTTAATGATTAATATGAGTCTGTGAAGGCTTCCTGACTAAAACACTGAAAGCCACAATATGATAGAATTTCATCTGACTGTATAGGACTAACAGCATGTGTTTCCTGTCAGAAATTTAATTTTCAATGTGACAGTTTTGCACTTTTTAAATTTCTTAATTCAACACAATCTCTATTACAGAATCCTTTACATTAAGTGTCCCTGAAATTGAGATATAGCAACTCAGTTTTTCAGACAGCAATTTATACATAATATTTTGTGGATGGAGAACAACATGTCTGTGTTTGCTGCTGTGTAGCAGATGGAATCCTGGAAAGGACTGAAGGTAGTTCGTAGGAAAATTTTTGTAGTATCCTTTGCAGATTATTAGTGCTTTGTATTTCAAGCCATGTGAACGTGTTCATTTGACAAAGAAATTTCTGTTTGTCCAGAGATTATTTCCTCTTCAAATGTAGGAAGGTTCCTTCCTTTCTTAAGTCTAGGACTGAATTAGCTAATTCTGAAGCCGAATTCCCTTTAACGGTCAAATTCCAGATCTTTAACACTGCCAACCATCAGGAATATTCCTTGCTAACATGCTTTCTATGATCATCTCCTCCACTTTCCCCTGCAATTTGGGAGAAACTGAACAGAAAACTCTTTGATTTAGAGCTTTTTTTCTTAATCCGTTCAAATTGTTCTGCAAAATAGGGGGTGTGTTTACACGATATACTTGTGTGGAGAAATATATATAATATATGGACATGAATTTATAACTGTATTGAGGTCAGTATTTGGAGAATCTGTACATGTTGCAACAGTCCTTGCAGAAATTCTTGCATCACTGCCGTCTGGTTTGTATCTCCCATGCAAAGTTCATTCCTTCACACTAGAGGTCACTGTGAGCATAAGATTACATTGGATTTGCAAAGGAAAGAACATTAATGGATCAATTTACAGGATGAAATTCGTGGCATATTTTCCTATTTGAAAGACTCATGGAAATTCATCTGCATTAAAGATGCAGTTTGAGGAGGAACACGGTACTTATTAATTCAACCTCATTTATTTACAAACTATTTGGAAACTGCGGAGTAAGAAGTTACTTCTGTCAAGAAATCCTCAATGCTTAAAAATGTCCAGTTTAATTTTAGACCAAATCTAATATATGGCAACACCAAACTGTCAAGATAAAAGTTCCAGACTTTGTTGATACCTGTTGCTGGGGTGGCGGTGGGGGGGTGTATAAACATTTGAGGTAATATTCCTTCCCTCTAGGAAAACCGTCTGTTTTCTCTACACTGTAGCAGAACAGAACAAGTACAACTTTAATTCAGGTGCAGCTTCAGGCGTTAAAGAGCCAAGTCCCACTTATACTGTTGATTAGCAATGAAATCAGTAGCTGTCTCAGACTGAAGTTGTGCAAAGAACAAGCAAGAACAGTCAAGGAGGTGAAAGAGGAGCACACTCCCCTGTACCTGCTCTGGTGAATGCATCCAGCCCAGGATTTACCTCCGTATAGCTGCTGGGTCAGATCTTTGCAGCCTTACTTAATTATCATCTGGGTAATCTGATTGTATCTGTACCTGTTTTTAAAATCTTTTCCTCTTTCACAGGGTATGTCCATGATTAGAAAAGATAGATGAGAAGTAAGTGCAAACCTGAACATCTAATGCCCTGTAAGTCACCTATGGTGTAGGAGAGTGACCCTTCCCTCACAGGTGAGTGAGCTAATGGGAGAATGACAGTGTTGCTTTTTTTATCTAAAACTACGATGATGAATACAACTTGCACACACCCATCCAAATAGTATTTGTGATAGGGATAGTGGAATAAGGAGAGGTTAAAAGAGCAGCAGACAGGGGAAGATGCTCACATCATCTTACATACTTTAGCACATGAAAACAGGTAGTTATGCAAAAGCTATTAATCCTCCAACCCTGAGGTGACAGCGGTGTATTTTATATGCAGATAAGGGAAGAGGAGTCTTCATCACCAATCTTCACAAAATTCCTCAGTTCCTATTTTTACCTGCTTTTTGTGCCCATTTGCCTGTGTTTCCCTGTTTCCTCCCACCTTTGCCTTTTATTAATTCTTCCTCCCTTGTGTCCATCCCAAATGGCACTAACAGTTGCTGACATCATATTGTTGATTCTCCAGATTCTGCGGCTATTGTTTCAGTGTGCCTAATGTATTAAGCTCTTTCTGACAGAAAACACCTGCTGCTTTAGATTTCCACACTGCCTTTTTAACAAATGGTCTGTTTTTGTCTTGGTTCTCAGCCTATTGAAACAATAGTAGCCAGCTACTCACCAGGTATGCTGGAGCTTTTTTTGCACCAGTTTTATGCTGATGCGATGCTTCCATTAATTAAATTATACTGCTAAAATGGGCGTAACAGAGTAAACAACAAAGCCTATTATTTTGAAATAACAGCTGTTCTCTTAATTGGTAAGGTGGGGCAACAAAAGAGGTGATCTTTGAGACAGCTTTTAGTACAGGTTATTTAGCATCACTCACATATTTTCATTTCCATAACGTACTTCCTCTCATAACTACTGAAGATGCACATGGCATTTCTCTATGAAATTGTCAGCTGTTCTTACTCTTACAGGAGCACTGCTGACAATAATTTTTGCTAGGATTAACACATTTCAGAAACATCCAGAGTAATTACATCGTATCTGTTTCTGAGTGTACCATGGACTAAAGAAATGGACTCTTATTCAGAGGTGTTGTGACATACATAGAAGAGTTGAAGGCTGTTCATTGAAACGATTTGTGTTTCATGCAGGTCTGTTTCCTTGGATGATCACTGCTTTATTTCCTCATTTTAGGAACAGTTTGATTAAACAGTTTTCCTCTGGACTGCTGAGAAACTATTTGCAATGCTGCAAATGTAATATGATAGGTAAACCAGTTTGAATTGTTAGATTGAATAACAAAAGGTTTTATTTAAATTTTGCTTAGCATGATCTTGTCTCTTGCTGTTAGAAATTACATTTTCTAAGAGACAAACTTTTCTTAAACTTTTCAACACTACACACATGTCAAGATACTGAAACACAGATTTCACAGCCGAATGTTTGCATCACGTGCAGTTTAACAGAGGCAACATAAGACTTGCTTAGATCCTTAGATGCCCCGGTTTAAGTATATTTCTAGAACTCATTGATGATTATATGGAAAAGCAGTTAATTTCAGCCTCTATCTCAGTACTGCACCTAAGATGTTCTGGCAATCATTCCTACTACATTTTATCATATCATAACATTTACAGAAATCAGCTAAAGTCAACAAACCACTCTAGAAACTTACAAAATATTTGTAAAAGGATTATTGATTCTGTAATACAGAAAGAAACTGGTTGAACTGCAATCTTTTTTATTTTTTCTCATTGCAATAGGATCTTTTTTAATCTGGGCTGAGAGGAACCTTATGCAGTTCAATGAGGGGAAATGCAAAGTCCTGCACCTGGGGAGGAACAACCGCAGGCACAGATACAGGCTGGGGTCCACCCAGCTGGAAAGCAGCTTGGCAGAAAAGGGCCTGGGGGTCCTGGTGGGCACCAAGTTGAACATGAGTCAGCAATGTACTCTTCCCGTAAAGAAGGATAATGGTAACCTGGGAAGCATTAGGAGTGCTGCCAGCAGGGAGGTGATCTTTCCACTCTACTCCACACAGTTGAGATCACACCTGTAGTGCTGGGTCCAGTTCCGGGATCCCCAGAAGAGACATGGGAAGACTGGAGGGGGAGTCCAACAAAGGGCCACAAAGATGATGAAGGGACTGGAGCATCTCTCCTATGAGGAAAGGCTGAGAGCTGCACCTGTGCAGCCTGGAGAAGAGAATGCTCAGGAGAATCTTATTCCTCTTTAGAAATACTTGAAGGGAGGGTGCAAAGAGGATGGAGCCAGGCTCTTTTCTGTGATGCCCAGTGACATTCCTAGAGGTAATGAGCACAAACTGAAACAGGGGAGGCTCTGTCTGAGCACCAAGAAACACTTTTTTACTGTGAGAGTGACAGAGCACTGGTACAGGTTTCCCGGAGAGGTTGTGGAGTCTCCATCCTTGGAGATACTCAAAAGCTGTCTGGATGTGGTCCTGTGGAACCCGCTGGAAGTGGGCCTGCATGAGCAAGGGGGTTGGACCAGATGACCTCCAGAGGTCTCTTCCAAACTTAACCGTTCTATTGATTTTATGAGGCACAGTACATAATTGAAATTATAAAGGTGCTGTGATGAGTTATTACAGTACTTCCATGTTTTTCTTTGTAGCTGTAACGATTGGCAACTGTGATAATGCCAAATAGGACCTAATCATTTGTGATTGTTATGGTTTCAGTTAATTTGGGTCAGTTTACTGACTCTGGCTGAGCTTAGTCTAAAGTAACTTCACCTTCTGAAAGCTAGCTGCGTGGTTTTTTCAGACAGATTCTCTCTAGAAGTGATAACATAGAACACGGCATGCAGAAAGGCCGATGTATATACTTATTCCTCTAGTAACTAAGGCCATCCTTGAGCTAGTGAAAAAGGCCACACCTGCAGGGAGGGGCGGACAGGGCAGGTGACCCCAAACAGAACAACAGAGTATTCCATCCCATATATCTCATACTCGGTGTAAAATTGAGAGATCACGAGGGTCTCGCTCTCTTCTGCAATGGCCAATGGCCAGTGAGGACCTCGTTTGTCTGATTGCTTCTGATTCTGGATCCGTGCATTCCTGAATCCAGTTCCTGAGTTCAGCTCCCTCCTAGCCATGGACCCATTCCCTCATGTCTGCTCTACAGCATTTGTGGTAACATATGGTCATCGAGGGGTGGGGTGGGGGTGCAATCTCAGATATTTGTATATATTTCATTAATTTGTAATAAATTTCATTATTATCATCATTATCATTTCATTAAACTGTAGTTTTACTTTCCAATCCGCAAGCTTTTTCCTCTCATTTTCCTTTCCTGCTTCCCCTGGGGGTGAGGGGAAGGGAATTTGGGAGCCCAACTGCATGGTTTTAGCTGCTGAAATTAGCCACGTTGGGGCTAAACCATGAGGGGTTGAGGGGAAGGGAATTTGGGAGCCCAACTGCACGGTTTTAGCTGCTGAAATTAGCCACGTTGGGCCTAAACCGTGACAGTGATAAAAGCGTAAGCCAAAGTGAAATTAGCAGAGATGATAATTGAAGCTCTCATCATGCCTGAATTTGGTTTACTCTTAATAAGTTATATGTATTTATATAACACGTGCGTGAATATATATGGTGTGAATTACAGTTCCTTGACTCCAAAGATTTAGTTGGCTTTTTCTTAAATAAGGACCTCATCGAGTTCAGCAATGACAACTAATATGCATCTTCAATGAAAGATTGGCCATAAGCAACCACAGAACATCATTTACATCAAGTCTCACTGTCAAGCAGGACAGTAGTCAGTGTGGCAGTTTTAACCTTGAACTGAACTCCTCTGGAATGGCTTATGCCATGTGGGACTGTGCCTTGCGTTGGAAAGGAGCAGGCACAAGCAGCAGGGGAGGCTTTATTTTACATTTCCTTGTTAGTTACTTTTCCAGCTACCACCCTCATTTCCACCTCTTCCCTAAGCAAGTTACATCCATTAAGCACAGCCACTAAATATCAAATCAATCGTATAGAGTAATATCTTGAAGGAAATGTGAATAACAGGGGGAGCATATTGCAGCAGAAGTTTGTCATATCTGAGTTGTCATATTGTCAGTCTAAAGAAACAACTGAATGGATAACACAAGATAGGCATCGTATGTTCCTGATAAAACCATATTAGACTCAGACTGCAAATGATCTTCTTAAAAATAACGTATTTTCCAAATTTGATTTTACTTTGAAGTAAACAGAAGCTTAGCATCATGTTTGTTGAAACTTATTTTAGGTAAAAGGAAGAATTTTGTTATGACTTCCAAGGCAAGGAAATAGTAATGATGCCGGGGAGCACATTTCTGTTTGGGGATTAAAAAACCAACATGCAATGACATCAACAAGTAGGATCTAAATGACATTTTAGAAATGAAACATATTGTAGCTCCCCACGATCTACTGCAAACTTGGAACTTGTGAAAATCAACCTAAGTGACTAAATTATTCACGTGAATGGCTGAAGTTTAAATTTATTCCTTTTGAGTTTTTAAGGTTGGGGTTTCTTTTTGATTTATTTACTTATTTAAAAGTAGCTCAAAAATGATTTCTAAAAGGAAATGTTTATTACTAATACAACAGCAACACTCGCAGGTAAGTTTACACCTCACTGCCAGCCCAGGAGCTTTCCATGTACAGGGCAGAAGTACTGGTGTATGTAACTTTTTTTCTGGTTTTATATTGTAATTCGACTATCTGATAATTATTATTCTCTTCTGCAGCTAAAATGAATTCAGATCCTGATCCTCCTTCAAGTTCTTCTCACCCCCAGCTGCATCCTGGAAGGTCCCAACTAAATGCCGCTGCAGTGGACCATGGTGAGAGCAAACAGAAATCTGGACCATTCAGAGATACTGCAACATTTTCTTCAGCTCCTGGCTACTCCCATGGGAGGGAGAAGCTGAAAAAAATGGTAAGTATGAAAGCAAGTTTTATGAAACCTTGGTTTATATTAAACATTGGGAGATTATTGTGTGTATGTGTATTCTAAACTCTGTTTAAAGAGACACTGTAAAGTAGAAAAATTTCTCCATTTTTTTTAACCTGTTACTGTGGAAGAGACTTTTCTTCTGCAGCTTACTTTGTGCATACTTTCAAGTTTTTCATCCAATTTTTCTTGTGGATACAGAACAACAGGCAAGAAGCTTGTTTGTAAAATTGGCAGGTTGTGATTTAATTTCTTTAGTTGGCTAGATCACATGCTAACTATAGCTTTAATATGAATTCTAACCTGGATGAATAGATACCACTGTAATGTAGACTGAGGAAATTATAAACTGATATATGAGACCAGAAATTAAGTTAAGATTAGCAGTGGATAAGAAGTTGGATTAAGAATCATGACACACTTTGAAAGGCAGAATGATACTTTTTCTCCCCTCAATGCGAACCCATTGAATTTCAAAGACAGTGAAAACTGATAGGAAGAGAGAAATGTCTCGTGCAAATGTAGAAAGGCAAATATCCGGCTCCTGTACTCAAGTGTTGAGTTCCAGTTTTAAATTCAGTTTGTAACCTAACTAGTACAAGAAGTTCTTGTGTTTGAAGTGTAGTAAAATTACTGCTTTTAAATTGGACTTCTGATTATGAAACTGCTTGTGTGTCCTTGCATTCATAAATATCAGTCAATATTGAAGGTAATAAGGCTATCCAAGAGTCTAATTATTAAATGGGTGAATATCTACATGGTACGTATCAGATGCAGCTGACTTCTGCACATAGTTCAGACCAGTATTGTGGCTGTGTTAGCACATCTACTGTTTGCATCTAATTCAGACTTGATTGCTGGAACCTTCTGGTTTCATTGTTACTAAAAGGCACGTTCCAGACGGAGAGTTTTTTTGGATACCTGAATTTCTAAAATGCCTCAGTGTATTACTGCTGGCTTTGTCATCTCAGCCACTTGTAAAAGAATTCAGAGACGATAGAGAATTTAAACTTCTACCTTTAATTACATGGTTATTAATTTAGGATCAGTGCTAACAGATATGTTTTGTTCTGTTCTTCATTCTGCAGTTTCTTAGTATGTTTCAACAGGGAAAGAATATCAACAATATTAGGAGGGATGTGCTATGGAGTTATCTTGGGCTTTGTTATAATCTTATTTGAAAGGGGAAGACATAGGTTTCTGTTGTTGGCACCCACATTCATGCAAGATTCTGAAAATATGAGCTTTCGATCTCGTGTTTTACATGGAGACTATGTTGAGTATTCTGTATCTAATTTGGAGATTTTCTTACTCTATATAAATTCTACTTTAATATTGAGTTTTGTATTAGTTCTCTTTACAGACCTATATATTTACTAATGATCTCTATTCATTTTGACATTAGAAACACTTCTGCTTGCACCCCTATAAAAGAGGATTTCCGAGCACTGATGTATTTTTCGGTTTCATTTGTGACTCATTCTTGATGACTTTAAATCTCTTCCCGTCAAACTGTCCTCAGTACCTGGTGTCACTGTCATTGCCCTTTCCACACACAGGTATTTAATGCTGTAGAATAAGCTACTATTACTATTGTGCCGTGCTGGAGTCTCCAAGATTTTAGTGGATTTAGATAGCAAATGTGTTCAACAAGATCGTGTTTCTTCATACAGTATTTTATTCTATGGTTGTTTCAGATTTATGTCATTTGATATAACACTGTCTCTTTCTAGTGCTGATAACTTATTTAAAAGAAAGTAAGCAGAGAATTTTTTCATCCACAGCAACACTGGTCATCAAAACTTAAAAAATGGGGACTTTGGTAGGACTTCAGAGAGAAGTACAAATCCAGTCATGTATGTACATATGGAAATGAATATGAAAAAAAAGTGATGTC
Organism: Dromococcyx pavoninus; assembly: GCA_033558185.1. NCBI lineage: Eukaryota > Metazoa > Chordata > Aves > Cuculiformes > Neomorphidae > Dromococcyx > Dromococcyx pavoninus. The sequence goes on along the minus strand of JAUMJL010000020.1, from coordinate 1,330,806 downwards.
TTATTCAGAAAATTGGCTTTTCAGTGATTTTCAAAATATTTGAACTGACAGAGGAGGTATTCCTTGGCATCACTAGAGTCTTCACCAATAAACGGTATTCAAGTTGCTGATAGATTGAAGAAGAGTGAAAGATCTAGTCTCTTAGCTTTGGTGTGTTGTGTTCTGGTTGTATGAAAGGAACTGTGCACTAAAACAGATGTTGTGGAAAGGGCTATTTCAACTTCTTTCTCAGAAGATTAAGAAGTCAGTTGCTTTTAATAGTCACCATGATGATGATGGTAACGCTGAATGATGTAAAAGAGTACAGAAAAGACCAGCACACTGCTGTACAGAAACCTATCTCAATAAATATTATTAAATATGTAGAACACCTCTCTTTATTGATTTCTTAAATATCTTGCACAGAATTCTACAAACTTTAATTTTGTAACAGATTTAATTTTTAATAAATCAGCTATGATTGATGTTGGAGAAGGGGAGGTGTACAACATCCATCTCAAATATTATCTTGAAAAGCAGTTTTACCTCAAGCCTGTTTACCACATGTCCATGTGTCCTTCCCATAAATACATTTATCCCAGGGTACATTAGAAAAAGCATTGCCATCAAGCAGATGGAGGTGATCCTTCCCCTCAATTCAACACTGGTAAGGTCATACCTGCAGTGCTGGGTCCATTTCTGAGCTTCCCAGTACAAGAGAGACACAGACAGGCTGAGGAGAGTCCCAACAGAGGACCACAAAGATGATGGACTGGAATGCCTCTCCTGTGAGGAAAGGCTGAGAGAGCTGGCACTGTTCAGCCTGGAGAAGAGAAGGTCCAGGGGGGATCTTATCAATGTTTATAAACACCTGAAGGGAGGGTACAAAGAGGATGAGCCAGGCTCCTGCCAGTTGTGCCCAGTGGCAGGACTAGAGGCAGTGAGTACCAGCTGGAACACAGGAGGTTCCTGCTGAACATCAGGAAATACTTTTTTCTATTTTTTGTGTGTGTTTTTTTAAAATTATTTTTTTACTGTGAGGGTGACCAAGCACTACCACAGGTTGCCTGGAGAGACTGTGGCATCTCCATCCTTGGACATGCTCAAAAGCCATCAGCCACCTGGGAATGGTCCTGGGCAACTGGCTCTGTAGGTGGCCCTGCCTGAGCAGGGGGTTTGGACCGGGTGACTTCCAGAGGTCCCTTCCACCCCCAACCATTCTATTGATCCTTGAAATATTCTTTCCAGCGACTCTGCATTTCTGATCTGTGCTTTTTCTTCCAGTCTCTGCTTGTATATGCTGTGTTTAAGGCTGTAGCATCAACGTGAATTTATTTCCTGGAAGCACTCATCTCCTACTCCTGCAGCATTATCCATATCTTGCAGCATCATCTAGCAAATTAAAGAATGCCTTGGCTCTGACTCAGTAAAGCACTTATGCAGCTAAGGATGTGTGTATGCTTAGGTACTTCATTTGGATCAAACTCCTATACAATATAGGGTTTTTTCTTAGCAATTTTTTAATCTGTCTTCTGCTGATGTGTCATTAGGTAGTGTTTTTGTTATTCCTTGTATAATTCATTTCACGATGGGAGGTAACAGTGCTTTAAGAATTTATTGTGCAAATCGAATCTGGATTTAATAAAAAATATTCAGTTGTTAAACTTGATGATTTGTAGACATTTTTAATTGCTTTAAAGAAAGAATAGGTGGATATTCCTATTTCTACCCAAATCTATCGCATTCTCTAGAAAACTTCTATCTATATATGTTATTGGCTGTTGTGTATGTGATAGAAATGGAATAGATATCACCATTTCAACTCTCATACTTAAAAGTTTTTTTTTTAAAAATTGTTACCCTTTCATGGATGTTCATGGAGAGGAAGTTTATCAGTGAGCAAAGCATATACACTACTAATTAGGGCTTCTGAAATTTTACAGCCATTGAGTCATCAGTATTCATGTAAGCAAAGTGCAAGGTCTGCCAGTTGCTTAAACAAAAATGGTCTGCCATTATTTTAATACTCTGTGCCAAGAGAAACATGGTGTATAGCAACGACCAGTGGTTGCTTACTAATGGAACCTGGTGAAATTTGTTCAAACAGATCAAGACCTAAATCTCATAAGATGCTTTTATGCCTCTCAGGTGCACAGGCCCTTCAGTTTCTGTCCAGCTGTTACATACCCCTTTTGGGTATCTGTATTGCATCCACTCTATGCATCTTCCTTCCTTCCTTCAGATGCAGCCCTAAAGCAAATGTGAAAAGAGATATCTTAGATGAGAGCTCTGGAGCTCCCGACACTAGATTCTCCAAATAGGCTTAAACCCAACATTCTTGCTAGTGGAGCCATTTCCTTTATGTGGTGCACAGAGCAGAGCTAGGAAAAAAGCATCTTCAGCATGTTCACTCAGTTAGCACGTGAATATCTGACTACTGTTGCTATTAACAATGTTTTTGGAAGATACACGTGAACCCACACTCCAGGTAAGTGGTCTGCATTGCTTAGCTAGAAAATAGCTTTCTGTGGCCGTGTTTGGCTTTTGATTCAGATGAAAGGAAAGCAGAGTTGAGAGACACTTCTCACATTACAATAGTGATCAGATTCTTGGCTGGGATGTCTGAATTCAAGCAACTGCTTCAGGTCAGCTGTAATGGTGGCTTCCGCTGGACTGACTTACACCAAGTGAATATTTATTGTGTTGCAGGTTATCTGGAGGCGTTACCATTTCTTGTAATGCTTAAGCATGTAAAATATCTTTCTTAAAGATATTTACCTGCCAGTCAGCAGGTAAAAAGAGAACATCCTGAGATAATAGAGAAATTTGGGAGGCAGCGTGAAGGTGATAATTTTTTTTATATGTGGATGAAACACATTTTCTTTAGTTCCTTACATCTTTCATGTACATTTGCTAGCCAGTAAGGCTGGCGAGGAGGAATTGGGTAGGAATTCAAAGGTCTGTGAAGTTTTGAGAGCATTCCAAAGCTAAATTGCAGTGCTTGAAGAAGCATCTCTTTGGTTAAGGAACTAATTTTTGTTTAGTCCATGTTTTTGCTGTTAAGGAAATATGCCCAAATCTATTTTTCTGGAATTGAGAACGTACGGGGAAGGGATATGTACCGACAGCTTTGCAGGCAGAAATCAATTTCGTATGTTTTCTTTGTAGAGTGCAGAGTTCTGCTTGTACTTAAGAAGGTTATGAGGGTATTTTGTATCTTTTGGAAGAGAGTTATTTTATAAATTGTGTGACAGAATTTATAAATAGTACAAAAAAATTCTTCTAAACAGTTTACAATGCATTGCAGCAATGTACAACAGTGCGTCTCCGACGCATTGCTAAATGATAGCTAAGGAATAGGGAGCCTCTCTAATTTACAAATATTTGCCACATGCTAGCCTCTTCCACTTAAGGTTACATAGAGCCTTTACTTCAAAGCTCTATTTTAGCACTTCTTTGTCTTCATTTTCTGGCAGTTTGCTTGTACAGACTAACTCTTGAGGCAAAGTGAAATGTTTGTTTAAAACTTGAAGAAATCTCAGAAAAATCTTTGATTGTTAGAAGAGGAGGATTATGCCTCAAAGAATTAATTACTTAACAATTTATCTGTCAGTTTATTAATGTCCCTTCACGCTTTACCTGTAATTACTCAGGCTCCTGGAAAGCTCATTTGCCAGGCATTACTGTGGGGGAGAAAGTATTCTATCCAAAAGTTAATTACTGTGTTTTCAGATAAAATTTTGGGACATAGTCATAGTACAGAACAATGGGAATTGACTTCTTCAGGTCTGCTGCAATTGTTGTCAATAACATGCTGGTGTGTTTACCATAGGTGGAACTAGGATTGGACGCCCATTTAATTGAGGGAAGATTGTCCATCTTTGCCTCTTTTGCCATTTGAAATACATAAATATCATCTTCACCCAATAACAAAGGTACTGTTCCGAGCACAATGAACTAGATTAAGCAAAGTACCCCAGCTCAATCTTCTTCCATTATTTTTCAGATGGATTGATTTCCTAATCCGTGTTTGCTTATGGTAACAAAATATTGGTTCTCGCAGAGTCGCAGGGTGTCAGAGGAATAGAAATGAGCAGCTGTAGAATAGAAGAGAAAGAGCTATTTCATTACATGATTTACTGATACGAATATAGGAAGTAGCTCTGTAAATTAGGGACAATTTACACACTTAAAAATTTAATCTATCATTTTGAATATAATCTTCCAATTCAGTTTCCTACTAAAGGAATTTAGGAAGCATGTTGTACTTTGCAAACAAAATGCATTGAATAGGAACAGTTGGAAAGTTAAAAGTACGTTCCTCATCTGAACCAACTGTCTAATACAATGCATGTGCACTCAGCAGCGGCAAGAACTGCTTCTCTCTGCAGGTACAGATAGAGGAAAACATTTGGAGATACCTAATATCTGTACATTTGTCTTCAAATAAAACTGCAACAGATCCCTGTTAAACCACAGTAATCAAGGAGATACTGGAAACTGTTGGGCTGCTGGAGGGCCCCCTGCAGCAGCCGAAGGCCCACTTTATTGTGAAAGTTAGAAGGTGACACTGGAAATAGTAAACTGGGAAATAAAACTAATCCTTTGCAAAGTCATTTTATTATCAGAGGTGCTTGCTAAGGCACTGTGGGCTTGCAGCACAGGTGAGGTGGGTCTTCTTTAAAGTCCGTTCTGTTTTGACCATGAGCTAACGAACTTCTAGAGTTTGTGGTGAAGAGCCTAAAGCACAGAACTGCAGAAATTCCATTAACTATTGTGCATGTTGTTATGATAACATAAGGTCTTCACCCACAAAAGATATGTGGACTTGGTGAGGTTGTAAACCTAACTGTTTCTCACATGGCTTTTCTGCAGGTTGTGGGGTTTTTTCTGTGTCTGTTTTTTTGAGGGGGTTAATAATGATGATTTTCAACTGAGAAATGACCGACAGCTTATTTTATTTTAACTGTCCAGTTTTGGAACATGTTAGATTTATCCCAGCTCATCAATAAAGGATTTAATCAGAAATGTCTGTATAGAAAAAGCAGCAAGACTGTCTCATTATTTGTGTGTAAAATTATTTTAATGACTTTAAATGATCATTGTACAATAAAAGCTTTTATTCCCCTGCTTGTTCCTTGACTGTTTAGTGCTTCAACAAATCTGCCTGCATTATTGACTTTGCACGTGCATGTGTTGTTGCTGCTTGTTTCCTACCTAATGTTATAAAATCTTCCGATTTCAATATTGTAAAATTTTCTTAATACTGGTAAATGGGCTATTGCTGAGAAACTACAAGGAAATTGCATTCTACAGCTAGTGTATTTAATCTGTGAACTTCTTATGGCAAATTAATTTGATCTTCTAATATAAATTACCTGCTTTGCTTTGATGACAGGCTGTTATTTCTGATTGTTTCAATCATGCTTTATTTCTTAGGGGTTTTAGTAGCCCAAAAAGACCAGATGATTACATTGCAGTCCTGTTGTACTCTTGGAACTGTGTAGCAGGACCTCTACTGACTTTAACATAACAGCATCTCTTTCTGACTGAAACTCTAGCAAAGGTAAATCTTGGAGGAATAGAGAACAAGACTGATGAAAGCAGAGGAATAGGAGACAGAACTTACTTACCGTTCTGCTGGTTAGAGCCAGAAGACACCAGTGCTTCAAAGCAGTCTGCAAATACAGACTTTTTGTGGTTAGGTTGTCCTTAGCGGCTGGATACTTGGCTTTTAGGAAGCCAAACAAAATTTTTTCTCTTTTAGTTAGTTTTAGCTTCATTCTGCAGAAGGCATTGAAATCCAGGGATGCATTTTGGGACCCTTAAATGTAAACTGATGATAAAAAATGTTAAAAAATTACTGTCTTCTAGCAAATCGATTTTCTTTGTGGATGTTTGTGTTAATAATGAAGGTGATATGCACACTTTCTGTGCACCACTCAAACTTCCTTTGGAACAGGATTTTATGGCATGTTTTTGAGCTGTTCCTGGCTGTTTCTTTTTCAAGCTAACGCAGTGCCAGATTAAATAAAATTCCAGCTTCAGGTTCATCATAATGAAAGTCATGGAAGAGGCTTTTTCAAATACAGTAACTAATCCTGTATCTGTCTTCTCTGTACCGTGTCTGTGTCCACCTACAGTGTTCAGTTTCCTTTGTGGGGCACAGTGGGAGGAGTGCATTGAGCAGCAAGCATAGGTTATTATACTAGTATCCTCTCAAATTTAAAGCAAGTAATTTCCTCTGTGATTCAGATGATACTTCCTTTCAGATTAAATTACAGAAAAGTCTTTTTGCTAAAGTAATAAAGTGATGTATGCCTGAAGCTTCAAGGAAGTGCAATATGACAAAGATCAGTTCAGACATCAATCTGCTTAATGGTATATGGAGAATTTTTTCATGTGTGGGAGAAGATATTAAGTCAAAGAAGACATTCTTCTCTCCCCACTGCCACCCCAGTGATTTAGCTACTGGTAAGACCTGTGAATGAAAGCTTGTTCCATACTATTCTTCATCAAACACGCAAATTACTCTTGTCAGTTAATAACGTGGAGCTGAGGGAAATAGTTGACATCCTGTGCCTTCTTCTAACCCACTTACGCTAAGTAGAGAGCTTACAGGTTAAAGCTAAGGAAAATACAAAATGCAGGTTTTTCTTCCTCTGGGTGCCATCCAGCTTTTCTTCTCTGCTACCTGAACTAACACTGGAGTGTTGCTGTTTGTGAACTCTGTATGAAGGATCACAGAAGCTGCTATCAATGCTCAGTATTAATACTGGAGAACCTGAATGATGACAGTTTATCAGGTTCAGGATTCTTGTTAGCTTTTTCATATTTATAATAATAGCCTGTTGGAGAAAAGGATTTTTTTATAAATGCAATGCTAGTGCTGTCCTTACTTGATTTTGTTCATGTTTTACTGAGCTGTTAAAGGTGTTCAATGGCAGCATTTCCTTTTCTAGATATTCTTTAGCACTTTGTAGCCTAGAGACTTCCTTGCTCAGTGGCGAGATATTTGTGTTTGATAGTGGTTTCTGGGTTTGGTAACACTTTGCTGGGCCACCTTGTAGCAGTTTCCATCTGTGGCAACTCATGAGTCTTCTTTTGAAACGGTAAAAATGTTTATGTACTTTTCCAAGTGTTATTTGGTGATCTTAGTGTGTTGCCACTGGCTCGGGCTGAACGTAGCAGTTACGTTGTGCATATGCCTAACTCTTCCCCATTATTTTCTGTCACTTCAGGAACACTTTGTGTACTCATCCAGAAAACTTGTTTCGTATCTTGTCATCTCAGATCCTTTCTTCTCTCCAACATACGGGGTTTTCCTCCCCCTCCTGCACAGCCTTCAATTTTTTCCTCCTGAGCCCAAATGAATGCTTGTGGTTGTGATCATATCAAGTGTGTATGCCATGCAGGTTCCTTTACACAATCAGTGTGGGTGTTGCTTAATGCATTAATATTTCCTTTGGTAAAGATCCAGGCATCTTTAATATTCACATGTAAAACCTGTAATTTCTTTCAAACTTATACATTTCAAAGGAATACTTTGTCTTCATTATTGCTTCCTCTCTGAGAAACTGCTTTCAATTTCTTTTTTATCTTGTTCTCGTTAGGTTTCCACTGTTCAAAGCACTTAGTAGCACTTGGCTTGTGTTTCTGTGAAAATTGATCTATCGTGCACAATAACCTGTCTTGTTGCTGGATCCCAGTAAGCGCACAAACAAATAAGATCTTAAGCTCCAGATCCCTGTGATCCTTTAAAATAACAGTTTGGGGGTTTTGTATTCCTTGTTTGTGGGCTTTCTCCTCTTGTTTTACCTGGACAATTCAGGTGCTGTAGCAGTGACCTAGGGAGAAAGAGCTGTGTTCCCCTGCCTGGAGGATGATAATAGCAGGCAAAGTGCTAAAACTTGTTCTTGCTGAGAGCTTTTATGTTTCTGTTGGGAGGAAAGTAAATCAGCAAACATTTTTATTATTCAGTATGCACTCTGTTGATTTATTCTGCGTGGTAATAACTTGAATGGATTTTTTTTTTTTTAAGAAAGGTAATTCCTAGCAGTTAAAAGAATATTTACAAAGTTGAAGTGCTTTTATTTGGTGGTTGCCTGTGTATGGTCCACTGTGCGTACACATATAACTAAACATCTTTCTTTACATGTAAGGATTCTTATTTATTTGCCTTTAAGTACTTCACAATTCCTGATTGGAAGTCACACTGTATCTTAATTATTTTTTTTAAACAAAGTCTGCCTAAAATGTGTGCAAAATGTTTTGCTAAATAAGTCATCAGACACTTTGTGCCGAGTCAACCTAACTACTGTGATGCAGACCTGATGTTTCAGTTGTATATTTGAGGGATATTAGAAACAAAATCGGATAATCTATTGTGCCCCTCATTGATTTGTGCTAGAATACTGGGAAGGAAATTTAATGACAACCACAGTGTGCTCTGCTTGTCTATTTTGCATTGAAAAGATTTCTTATCTAGATTGTGTAAGTCCATTCTTCAAAACCTTATATGAATATTGAAGAATTTTGGGGTTTTTAATCGTAGCTGTAGTCCAAAGAAGAGGCTTAAACTTGTTAATTAATCTGTGATGGTATCTTCCTTTTGTCACTTAAAAATTTTAAGCACTGATATCTTGCAGTCTTACTTGGAGTAAACCCTACTACGAATTCACTGCCTTTTTTGTCAATTTAATTGCTATATTTCAGAAATAAGAGACAATAATTGCATCCTAAAATAGTATTGCATATAATGCTTTTAAGAACTAAAATGTTTCCCCTTGCAACATTTCCTGTGGGTCAGAACCTAACAGAAACAGTAAAAAATGCTTTCCTGTGCTGAAATGAATGCTAAATTTCCACTTAGGCTTTAGCAGCAAAGCAAATTTGGAATCTTTATATGGGCAGTGCACAAAGCAATGTGTAAAGTTTGAGAAAGTAAATAGTAGTCTTCAGTTTTCATCATCCCATCTACAATGTACCTATATAAACAGCTGGGTTTAGACGTGTATATGCTGAGTCTTTTTCTGGAGTTTCTCTTTCAATGAATGCTTTAACAATAAGTACTATAATAAAATAGGTTTTAAGTGACAGCTTTAACCTGTTAAATGAAAAGCCTGAATTTCAAAAATGGATATTTCTGTAGCCATTCAGAGGTTTAAATCCTTTCTGTAATATGAGGAAATAAATAACAGCTGACTTAGAAATACATCTGCTTCATCCTTTGCAGATCACAAATATTTTGTTTGTTTTCTCCCTTTTTTTGAGTGGAATTGACAAAATTAAAGGATACAATCATATTTCATATCTTAATCTTAAGACTTGAGCATGAACAATAATAAAAATAAAACCTTAAAATTTTATTAAAAATGTCATTGTTTCAATATCAACTGAATAATGTGTTGAATGACCTGGCTCTGCGAAGGCCAAATTAACTTCTTTTGTGAATTAGGAACTGAACCACAGAGTAGCCTGGTGATGAATCAAGATTTACACAGGGTCCTGATAGCAGGGTAGGAGCTGCAGCCAAATATGTAGCACTAAGGAACCTTCCGTGTCTTTGTCCTGTCTTAATTTTTTTCTTATCCATTTGCTATGTGCCATCTAAAACTTATGTGCTTTCCTTGAACTCACCTGCTTTCATTTGAATGACTGCAGAGCTTGTGAACCTTGAATAACTGATAGACTTCACTGGCTTATATAAATGCACCTGACACGTAACAGCTAGTGAAGTCTCTTTTAATTGTCAGAAAAGAGACGTGAAGTATCGCAAGATGAATGTTTCTCTCTTCTGGAAATTTTTATATTCAAGACAGTAAAATTTGACATTAAATAGACATGAGTTTTTAGCAAAGCTGGAAAATAAAAGCTTCTACTGACAGCATTTCAATTGCAGTACTCTTATGTGGGAGGAACACACATCAAGACATTTTCTGACTAAAAACACACTTAAGAACGAGAGTGATAAGTTATAGATCACCACTTTGTATGGATTTTTTTTTTTTAATGGTGGTTGCATTTACTCTTGTATAGTATTTGTTCTAGTGTTGATCTGAATTGAGAGACAATGTTGTGTTGCCTGTCGTTGTTCCAAAACACCCTCTGACTGTGTTTTGGACGCTTTGGCTTCAAAGAATGTCCTAGATTCTTTCTCATAAAGTAAATTGATAGGGCAGTAAAACAATTTGAGTTGTTCATGCTTTATCTTTCTACTTGTCTTCTTGCTTATCCTTTAAGGAAGGGAAAAAATTTGCTAGGTATGGGACCACTAAGATACCGAGCTATTCTAAACTTGATCTTGAAAACACACCAAAATGTGCTCTTCCACTCTTGCCCTACAACTGCAGAGCCAACCCACAGATATAATTTTAATTAACTGTCTTTTATTTATATTTATAGGGCACATGAGAGTACATAGAAGTGATAACTGGGTGGGAGGGATTGGGCAGGAGGTTGAGAATAACAACAGAAAGTGTTTCTTTTGCCTGACAGTCAACTCTGTTGGAACAAACATTTCCACAAGTTTGCTACAGTACCAGCACATTCTGTTCTCTTTTCTCTGTGAAGGTGGCTGCACATTTTTTATTTGGCTTTTTTTCTTTTTTTGTTTACCACCTTCACAAAGAACATTATTCACGTGGTAATCCGCAATGCGATTGCAATGAAGTAACTACATCCTGGTGCTGAAGAAGCTCGGTGGGAATGTTTTACAGCTTTACATTGCAATAAGCATTTTTATCTAACAGGCAGTCATCTGAGCAAGAGATGGAAGAGGTCAGAGCCGTGCCATGTGTATGTCAGCTCCTGTGTGTGGCAAGTGGAGAAGGAGAAAAAGGAAGCAGCTTTGCCTCTGTAAGCTGCCAGAGAACCACTCTTCTTATTAGGGCTTCTGTTAGTTTAGAAAACTGCTTTCTAGAGTTTTCTTGTGTGTAAATTCTATGTAGTTATCAAACACTGACTTCTGAATGATGCCTCCAGTACTGGTTTATCCAGAGTGTCACAAAATATTTGTGTTGGTCTCTTCTCAACATGCAGAAAACCCTGAACTGAAAAAAAAAAAATCCATAACCAAGCCTGTTTCTGCTGAAATTTTGATGTGAAATAAGTTAATGAGTGTGAAGCACAGAAAGAAACAGAAAAGTATTGTCTTGCCTGTTTTCATTTCAGTGGGGTAGATGGATGAACATTATGTTTCTTTCAAGCAACATACTCTTTTCTGTAACTTCTTATTTATTGTGAGCAGAAAGCCTTTGAGTGATGTTTCTTGGTACGAGTGGTGCCATCTGGAAAACAGGCTTCTGACTTGTTTAAAGTTCAATCCTGTTGGCTATACATCAGGGCAAAGAGATAAAGTGGTTAATTTTGCTGGGATGGTGTTTGCCTGTTTTACAATAATATTTTTACAGCTTTCTGAAAAGACTGAGTAGTAAATGAAAATTATTTTTCATTACATGCCTTGTTTAGGCAGACAACGTGTTCTAATGTGTCATTAGTATTTTTCCAAGTAGAGCTTGGCAGACAAAACTGTGGCATGGTGAAGGAGAAAACTTACTTCATGGTTTGCTTTTGTTAAAATACATCCATTTTAATGAAAGTGTTGGCTTGTAGCCTGTTCTTTTCTGGAAATATTCCTAGTACCAGGGATGTTAACGAATGCAAGTAGCCCTGTTCTTCAGGAGATTATTTGGAATTGAGTTTATTTCTTCCTGTCTCTATGGCACCTCAGCTGGTGGAGCTGCATACCGGCTTCTCTTCTTATTGCTTAGGTAGAAGCTGAAATCTATTACTTTAAGTGAATACCAGAAAGCGTCTTTCAGTTGGTTCCCTATATTTGGAAACTTTGCTTCCTAACCATGCTGTCTGGTGCTGTCTGTGCCCTCAGTACGTAGCTACCAAGCATCATGGTGCGTTTGGTGAGCTTGTGGGGTTAATGTGGTACCTAATGGTGAAGCTTTGGTGTTTACTTTTGAGTTTGGATCTTCCTTTCTAAATACAGTTTTAGAAAAAATTGCTTAAGTCTACATGTACAGTAGATATGAAAGGAGGAAAAAATTAGGTGTGAGTGTAAAGCTGGACACAAAATAGGTTTGTAATGGTGTAATCAGTGTCTGTTTCTGTGTACTCCAGCAGTTGAGGAGCTGAGCTTTCGTGGTTTAAAGGCTGGTTAAGTTTCCAAAACTCTTGAAAAGGCTTCACTACTAAATAAAGAGGCTGCCAGGTAATAGACTCAAGTGCTCTCAAAAACAAGAATAGTAATATTACAAAAGGTGATCCATGCTGCCTGTGCTCATATTTGTCGTAATGAATATTCTTCTATTGAGAATTGAATCCTTTGGAAGCAAACAAGAAACTGTAAACCGTATGTGTCATCCTGTGGCAGGTACCAAATGATGCATAATGGTAAATATACTGAAGGACAACACTGAGATGGGAGTGTCAATATTGTAATGAGTTGATTTCCACTGTTCTTGCAAAACACTTGTGTCAGATTTTTTTAGATATAATCCTTTAATTCTCCACATAGAGCAATGATTTATAAAATATTTTCAAATATTGCTAGTAAACAGGTTTCTTTATCGAATTTATTTGTAGAGGGCATAAAAGAGGAGCCTGAACTGTGCTTTGAGGAACTGCTGGAGAGGGCCAAAGCTGGAGAACCAAAGGCACAAACAGAGGTAATTTGAAATGCTCATTGTCTGGTCTTGTTTGCTCTTAATTCCAAAACCAGCACTGTCTGCTGTAGAACTATTGTCTCTTCTTTAGGTGAACTGTATCTGTTTTGATCTTAAACTATTAAAAGAAAGGTGATGCGAGATGGTTTTCTGCCTTGAGAATTGCTGCTTGCTTGGGAGTGTTACTGGTTTCAGATCCAACTCCTGAACAAGCCTTTAGGACGCGTATGAGAACAGGGAGGGCTGATGTCTGTGCTGTCGTTGCAAATCAATTCAGCTGGCTGCAGAGAGAAATTGCAATATTCCCTACAAGGCTATAGGTAGGACCTAAAATAGTCATAAAATTCCTAAGTAGCAAGGCAAGGCAATAATCTCTTCTATTTTCAAAGGAGTTTTAGGCAGAGAAATCTTCCCCTAAACGCAGGGAATATATACACTGCCTCATTTGCAAGAGTTCAAATGACTACTTCCAGTTACTGTGCAGGTGTTTGCTTGTGTAGGATGTTCTATTTAGAGAAATAGAAATGCATAACTGAAGGATAATGCAGGTCACAAGAACTCTAGAGAACAATGGAACTGATACTTTGATCACTTTGCACATCACACAGTGCAGATACAAATCATAATCCTAGCCTGTCTCTCTAAATAAGTTACTGGGTTTCTAACCACTTTTGACAACTTAATTTTGCTTCATTCAGTATAGCATTTTCTTACTTGTTATTTTCCATCCTTATAAAGATATTGTGTGAAATTATATTAGGTCTTCCTGGGGAAACTACAGAAAATATATCTAAACGTTAACGAGTACAAAGGCTTTTCAAAATCTTTCTTAAAATCTGTGAAGATCTGGAGAGAATTCTCAGCTCTGGAGAAACTCTCTCCTGGTACTTACACTAACTAGCCAGAGGCTGGAAAAACAAACAGTATCTAAGGAAAAATAAGTTTTTCAAGGTGTGTAGATTAGTGGGCTTTCCTAACAACAGCAAGAAAATTCACACTACTGTTAAGATGAACTTTCACATTATTGATGAAGATTTATGGGAGAGTTAATCATTTTCAGTAGTGTTCCAGCTTTGATCTTGCCAAGTTTTTTTTCCAATTTGATTGCAAAATCAAACAGTTCATAGATTCACAGAATTGTTTAGGTTGGAAAGGACCTTTAAGATCATTGAGTCGAGCTGTAAACCTAACACTGTCAAGTCCATCATTAAACTACCTCCTCAAGCACCACATCTACATGTTTCTTAAATATGTCCAGGGATGATGACTCAACCACTTCTCTGGGAAGCCTGTTCCAATGCTTGACAACCCTGATATCTAGTTTAAATCTCCCACGTACAACGGGATAAATGGGAAGGCTTTTTAAGCTCCCTTTAACCATGAATTAATCTGATGAAATCCTCAGAAGCATCCTGGGTTATCACCACACATCCTCTGTCAAAACAGGTTAAGACTATTATGTGGGAACAGCAGTTCTCTCAGGCCAGGAGAGCCATGAGCAGTTCTGTAGTCTGATATTTCTAACGTGTCAAAATACAAGGTGCACTTCACTGACCTTAGCGTTAACCAACACCACGCCCATCCAGCCTTTCTTAACCCTCTCAAAAATCAACTGAGACCACACTGTAAAATTCTATCAATGCCTTAGTATTACAAAAACACCACACAATTTTATAGTGACTCTCTTGAAGAGCAGCATGCAAGAAGAGACACAGAGTGGGCTACTCCCACACCCTACATGTTCCTCTCCCAAAAAGCCATCAACAGTATTCCAATAGGACATAATTCACACTAATGCTTTTGAAGTGCAGGAAGAGTGAAAAATAAGTACTCCTGAGAAATACCTTAACTGTAAAAAATAAGACACTTAAATGGTAACAGGTTGTAAAAGCAGAATTACAATAGAGCATTTCTGTAAAGTGATTTTATTCTTATCGAATGCACCCTTTAAAAAGAAAAATAAATTCTTTCTAACTAGAAAGTTTCAGAGTGAAGTAAAAACCAATCATTTGCCACATAAAATCACATTTGTAATTACATAATAAGAAAACTTGACAACATGTCACGGCATCAAGTCCTGTCTTAATGACTGTCAGCGTTACACTGTTTTATTTACTTGCTGGGGTTCTGAGATACACAACTCCAGAGGCTGTGATCCTTTACCAAGACACTGGAATCAGCAGACTACATGGAAGAAACAGTCATGGTGGGTTCACTGCCATTCGAGTGATCTGTCCAGCATTTGGGATAAATGTAAGGATGTAAGGATGCTACAGTTCTTTATGTGTTCATTTTGATGGGCTTGGTTTAGCCTAAGGCAAGCCAATACCAAGTCATTTTTTGCTGCAGTCGAGCACCCTCACCCACCGCTGCCACCTAGCAGACCATCTTTTTAAATCTGGTTAATACAAAACACTTCACTGGGAACAGTTAATGAATTAATGACTTAATTGATCAAGAAGCTGCCATTAAAATTTTTGATATTATTCACGATGTTGTCTAATAATTGTGGCTCTGCTATTCCAGTTGCCCACTGCATTAAAACCAGCCAGAAGTGAACCTTAGGTCATTGGTATCTCCAGTATTCAAGGAACTGTCACTTAAGCTACTCTCAGACATAATGTTTTCAACTCTGGCCATTTAGAAGGAAGGAAACAGATATGGCTCCTATAGTAAGTTTCAAGGTTATTCTGAACGTTTGAGAAGGCAGCATGCTGAACTGCTTGGAGCCGTACCATGTGTTAATGGTGAGTGTGTTACAGCACTTTAGTGATTTTGGGGTGGATTTTCAGCAGGATTTGCAGCATCACAAAATGCACAAATCAGATGACGATTGCCTAAGAGAAGTGAAATATTCAGGCGTTAGTTTGGCCCTTCCTCTGCATCTACAATAAATTCACTTTTCCTTCTCTATACAATCCTCAGCAGAAAACAGGCAATAAGCTGAATTTCTGACACTAAGTTTTCTTAAGACAGGAGTCCCCACTTATTACAGCTCAAACCCCTCTCTTGTAGTTCAATTGCCCATGCCTTTTCTTCTAAAATGAAGCAGGTGTCGGTTTTATCTTTAGGATGCAATCAGAGAGTGTGTTGTAAGAGACCTTCGCACAATTGTAATGATTGCAATGCTTGCCCAGCAAATCAGCGATTCATTCACTCCACTGAGTGCCCCAAACATTAGTCCAGAGACCGAGGTCCTTCCCTGAGGACCAATAAATCTTTAATTATTTTATACAAAGTGACCTAGTTTCAATAGGGAACCGGCATCCTACAATATTTTGTATAACGATTGCTTCTAATTTGAACCAAAGATTTCTACAGCCACAGAAAAGGACTCTACTACTTCCTCTGAATTTATTTCTGAGCAAAACAGCATGTGTTAGCATAACATACCTACTGACCTGGGTCTCCTTTGGAGACACAGATTAGGTTAAACATAGCTCAACAGTGACTGGTTTAGCAAAGAGAAATGTGTATTACCTTGGAAAAACGTAAAACCCGATCCATGGACACAAACTCAGACACTTGCAGAGTGGAAATTATTAACTATGCAGACATTTTAAGAATTGCTTAATGTCTTCAGTGACACCACCTGAGAGCACAGGGCAGGGAACAGAAGCCAGCAGTTGAACCCTTGAGATACTGAATGTAGCTTATGAGCAAAGTTTTAACACTCCATAGGAAAAAGAAATTGTTTTACTTACAAAGAGTAAAATAACTGTCTTGTAATAGTGTGTATGAGTTCAGATACTAAGTAAAATTTCTTGTGAATCAGCTTTTTGTAGACCCCTCTCTTGCTAGAAATTATCAGGAAAAACTGTGAAGCAAAGGGGTACTGTAAAAATAAGGCAGAAGTTACTCCTAAAAAGTGAATGTTTATCTTGGCATTCTTATTAGGAATTCAATATATTTTTCAATCAATGCAATTTGGCATTTATACAATAATCTCTATTAACTTTATTTCCTGAAAATAGAAGCATTCAAAGGTAAAGGACTATCAGCAATGTCTCTCCATTTTCACTTATTCAACCTTAAGCAGTTTGCAAAGTTTTATTCTTAGGGAAGCAACATTTATAGTGAGAAAGCTGAGAGCATTAGAAATCAAATACAAGCTCCATAAGGAAGGAAAACCACCTTGGTCCTCTAATGAAGCTAATAGTTCACAGTAAAAGGACATCTTAGTAAACAAAAAGCAAAATCGTATTATATAACAGTACCTGGGCTCTGCATATTAACACGTGGCTGCCTGTTCTGTCAGGAGAAGGTAAAAGAAATTAAAAAGTGAAAATGACAACTCCTTATTTAAAATCCCCAAGTGTTAACCTTCAAGATCAGCTATTTGGAAGTTACTGCACTGCCATTCCTATCATCTGTCTTGGTTAATTAAAAAAAAAAAAAAAGCAATCATCTGCTTAGCCCAGCCCAGATCAGATCAGTATTTCCAAGCGACTGTGTCAAACACAGACTATATTGTGATGTTCATTAAAGTTGATCTACTTCACTGTCATCTTTATGTGTATACAAAGAAAAACTCTTTCACCTCATTGGATATGACTATTTCCTTATGAAAAAAGATAAAAATCAGTCTTTCCTTTGCTCTCTTCCCATCTGTAGGTCTCCCCCCCCCAACTTTTTTTTAAAGTTTATTATTATTGTTATTATTAGAGCATGGTCTGTTCTCTCCCTTTCCACCTTATAATTGGATTTTAATTTATCTCATTTATTCCTAGAGTTATATAACTCCACTAAAATCAACTCTCAATTTGGGTGACAACCACATCTGAGATCGTGTGCCACACCACATCAGATGGGTGCAGCCTCATCCAGCAGTGTCCTGCTTCCAGCAGCAGCTATAGGTGCTAACTCAAAGACAGCTGAGAACAGAGGATGCATATATAATGGCATTTCTCCTCACTTCTTACTCAGAGGACTTCATGAGGCCTACATGAAAATTTAAAAAGTAAAAGTAACACAGAAAAAAAGGGATGTAATTTTTTACAAAGTGTCATAAAAAAAGGAACCGTAGCAGAGGGAAGAAGGAATTTTGAATGATGATGGAGAAACACACTGCACTGGTGCAAATCTGTTAGTCAGTAGTTCAGCAAAAATGTGTTGGAAATTACAAAACAACGCCAGCGGGCTTGAAAGGCAACACACACAATGTTAAGCCCATTACACATTTCAGTTGCTGGTCTTTTTGTCACTCATACTTTTAGATAAACAAAAAAGTCTATGTACATGCTTTAATGTTGCTGTTCTTTTCTTACTGTCTGGCCTGATAAAGTCACTGTGATCTGGGAATATTAACAAAAAGAGTATCCTGCTTGGTTTCAGATGAGGAGAAAACAAATTGCTATTTAGGCCACGATGCAGTCATGGCCAGTGACCCAGTACATTTACAAATATTATATAAACTGACTTCTGAAAATATAACGGAGCAATACCTTGAGATATTTTGAGCAGCTTTCTTAGCAAAAACTTAGATGAACAGATGTACATCTGTGCTATTTAAACTGAGATGATCTTGAGAGAGGGAAAAATACATAAATAAAATTTATTTCACACTAATTGTTGTCAATAAGCGCTCCAATTCAGTAGAATTATAATTGTGGAATTACCACCAAAAGCAAGACACCCATATGAACAGTCTGCAAAAGGCATTAGAGAAGGGCTGTCTCACAGCAAGGACCATTCAGAGCACAATAAGAGGTGCCAATGAACTGGATTTTACCTGAGCATTTTCATTTTTCCTGCCTAGAAAGAATCTGTATACTAGTAAAAAAAAATCTGGACTCCATCCCTGTACATGTGTGATGCACAGTGAGCAAGCCAAGACTTCCAAGAAGATAAAAGTTACTGCCCATGAACAGCAAATCTGATGCATTTATTAACCACCTAGGGCACGCAATAGTAATTCAGTGCAATACACCTGCACATTCTTCTGCCTGGGTAATTCCAGACAGAAATACAGCTGCTTTTTTGCTGCCGGCCTTACAACTCCTCTCCACATTTTCTAATTTAAATACAAAGTTCCTGAATTTGCATCCCTTTTCCTAAGCCATGCATTGCATTTCTTGTACTGCAAATAATTTAAAACATAAATTCGATGAAGTGACTTCTGATAGATGTTATTTTCATAGTAACACCTGAGAAATACCTTGTTAGTAAAAGAGATGCTGAATTCCTTACAGACTATAGAGGGCAATCTGAGTTCATTCACATACATCAAAATAAAAATTTGTGTGAAAATAATTTTATTATTATGGTACTTATTTCCACTGCACCTATCAAAGTATTAAACATATACCCAAATAGACTAAGGAGAGCATCAGTTACTGTATGAGTTGAGAAGCCATCAATTTCAAAGTTAATCTGGACAAAGTAGTTTTTTAATAGCATTAACAATTATTACCGCTTGGAATTTCAGAAATGCTCAGAGAACCTAGATGAAAATGGGACTACTTATCACATAAGCATGCTATCTTTATCTAGAGATGAAAAATACAGCTGGTAGAATACTGTCCAGATGAAAAAAAAAAAAACCAACTCATCATTTATAAAATCACCTAAGCTGGTGCAAATAAAAAGCTCAAGGAGAGACAGAATCAAACTAGCAAAGCCACATCTTGTCAAAGCATATGTCACCTGTCTACAATACTTTTAACACATGCTGGAACATACTGGCTGCATTATCACATTTATTGCCTTGGCAACAAAGCTAGAATTAATAGTACAGGGTGGTCCTTGTTCCAAAGAACTAAACTTCAAGAGGAAGCAAAGGAAGCATAAACTGTATTTTCGGATGCTCTCTGAGAAGATGTTTTTCTGAGAAGCCAAGATTGTTTAAAATTTTCTAGTTAACTAGGAGAATATGTAATTTTTCACAAGTTCATCTCAAATGCTGCTCTGTGCCTGGCAAAATAGAAAAAAATAAGAATAATATATAAATATAAGTATATATATTTAAATTGTTTGTAAAAAATAAAGACTTGAAAATAAAACCTTTCTGTCGTTCAGGATTCTTTTGTCTGCCTTACAGCTAAAGTTTAAAATATGTTTAAAGTCAATGGAAATAGAATGTGTTGCAATAATGAAGTCTATTTGTCCCCTACAAGTTTTAAAAGAGACATTTTTTCCAGCTCTGATCTTGGATATTCTATTTAGGAAAGTAATGCTGAAAATACCTTATGTAAAGGTGCACTTGGTCTCCAGTACAAAATTATCCTTGTTTTTTAGCAAAAAAAAAAAAAAAAAAAAGCATATTTTCTTATTAGTGTTCTAAGAGGTCTCAGTTTCCTTCCACCAGAAAAACCTTTAAGTGCCCTGAAAACATTTATCAGTCATAAATTCGTCCTACGTGATGTGGGGAAGGGAGTGAAAAACTGCAACACTGACCAACTTACAAGCGATGTTTAAGGTAACAAGGAACAATCTTACTACTGTTTTTTAATCTCAGTACTCACATTTTCGAAACTGAGCCCTTGCTTTTTACATTCCTAATGCATGACATAAAAACAACTTTATTTCTGTCTTCAGAAGATTGTCATAAAACCAGTGAGCTATTTCTAATGGAAGTACTCCAACAAGACTTTGGTTTGTTCTACCAATACCAAATATAACTCGCACAGCTCCTACTCTTTAAAATTAAGACTTAATGTCAATAAATAATTTCCTTTTCATTAGTAAAGTGACGAGCATGAAATTAATTATTTTTATGTCCTCACTAACTTGCTATTGCAAACCCTCTGTTTAGAATGTATGAACATATTAAAACCAGCAAATTTACTGAATGCAATGAAATAATAGGATTGAGATTCCCAGCTACTAACAGAGATTTTTTTTTTAAAAAAAAAAAGTTTATTGCTATAAGTTGAATTTATAACTGGACTGCACTTGGTGGACATGGCATGACCTTATCAGGCTTGTACAATCTTATCTGAGAAAAAAAATTACCAGGCATTATGAATACGAATTATGTTCTTCAAGTCTTCAGCTAAGGCTTTCAGTCATGGCACACCGTGCTCACTTCTAGACCTGCACATCCACCCCCAGCAGTCGTGGCACTGACTTCATATTTGGAACTGGACACAACTCAACCTCTGGAGCGTCCCCACACGTAAAAGCAGAGAGATATATATATATACTGAGATATATATATACTGAGAAATGCAACTCAGTATAACAGACAGAAGTTGGACTTCAGCATGGCCAAACGCTGTGCTGTTTACCCAATAGTTAAAATTAACACTGATGTCGTCAGAATGAACCTCACAATGCCAACACCAGGCTTTTTAAGACCAGAAAGTTAAATTGAGTCATTGGAAACAAGCTTTTCAGTTTGACTCCTGTGTATAAGCAGTAATATATACAGGTCCATATAAACACACACTGATGCATCCTTCCAAATATATGAAATATGTCATTTTTTACCACAGATCTAGGTGAGGCCCTACAGAGAAACTGATGAAGCTGTTCAAAGCCTATATTCAATATCTTTCTAAGGAACACTCTTTCCAGAAGTCCATGACTCAGCTCCTAATTTTAATGGAACTTTAGCAGTTCTAAAAAAAGAGGCCAAGGTAATCTAGTATTCAAGACAGGCATTAAATTTCTTTTACTCTCACTGTGATTGTGATATATTGCAAAATTATATATTTTAATTGGTAATTTTTATAGCTAGCTATAGCTAGCGAGGAATTCTGAAATTTTGCTGAAGCTTCCTTCAAGATTATAGCCTAAACCAGAAAGGTAAGAAATTCTTTTTATAACTTGATTAAAGTATGCTGTATTTTTTTCCTTTTTTTCCAATTTGATTAATTTTTTTCATTCAAAAAAACCCACTCTACCCTAAATAACCACAATAAACTCACAATGAATCCCGTGAAAGATTCACATGTGAAATTAATTTACTTTTTCATTGTTTTGTTTTTAAGCATGGCACTGAAAAGGTGAACAAATCAGACTGCTACTGTCAGTCAATATAGGGTGACTTTACGGTAGCCACATATTAGATTAAACTACAGAACTATATTTAACCTGAGAAGATAGGGTCCCATTTATGTAATCCTGCTTTAAGAGCTTCTAATGAGGTATTGTAACCTAACCTAGATACGCCTGCCAGCAAGTTCCCTGCTCTTTCACATGTGATAACTGAAAGATGCTTTAGGTCTTAAATTATATGTTAAGTGAGTTATTATCACAGTGGCTTCTTTTTGCTTTAAAAAAATCTACCAACGAGAATGCTCATCCATCTAAGAAATGTCTTTATCTTTTAGAGCATCCACTGAGCGCCAGCCTTCCCCAGCTGAGAGTCCTGCGTTCAGCCACCTGTCTCGCAGACACATATGGCACTTGGGGATCAGCGGGGGCCAGGGCGAGTGTCGGTCACTTGGCAACATCTGTCAACTGACCAAAAGTGGCATTAATGAAATTCTAAAAGGAGTTTAGTTCACTCCTTCATGCTGCAAGACAGCTGTAGTGACAAAAGATGCACATAAAAAGCAGCACATTAAGACCATAGATGGTAAAATGAAGCAGGGAAAAAGATGAAGCATTTCAGAGCACACTTTTTGACCCAAGTCATCTACAGTAATCACCTTGCCAAATACAGTCATAGTACCGTTTGAAAGCAAGCACAACATGAAATGTAAAACAGTGGTATAAGAGACAAGGCCAGAATATATAAAAGGCCCAACTACAAACAAGAAAAAAAGAACTCATCATTATGATTTGTCATTCCATCCCATACTTCAGTACCTGTTGTTTCTATATTTGGCTATATTTCAAGCATTGTTAGCTTGAAGACCACCTCAAGAAATGATCATACTGTAAAAGTGATACATGCATAAAAATAGTTTGAATTTCAGTGTCACAAGTTGCTTTCCTTACACTGTGCCTACTGATACCGTATACACAGGAAAAGCACTAAATATGCAGTACAATGAGCTGTAGTTTCAGATCATCACATTTTGTCCAGGGAACTAGGATGCCTTTCTCTGTTGCTATATCTGATCCACAGATTTGAAGAATCAGAGAACAACAGCTATACTAGGAACGGAGACATGGCATTCCCAAAGCCAAACGAGGCCAACAGACCATAAACATAGTATCTTGGCTTCAAGTGGTAATTATTTCCCTGCAAAGCTAAGGCTATAGTCTGGTGGAAAGTGTTTCCACTAATTTAGCTCCTCACAAAGGAAACAATGAGGTGCCTCAAAGAAAAACAGTTTACATTTATTTTACACAAGTATTCCATCAAAAATTATGACAGAAAAAAACCCCCACAAATAATGCCCCCTTTTTAGCCAAACAAGAAAAGAACACAAAGCTTATGGGAAGTGGAGAGACCAGCAGATTTGACGACTGGCAATCTGAGCCCTTAGCTTCTTTAACTATTACATACAAACGGATCAGAGCTTTTATTCGTGATGGAAATCAGACATAATGTGAATCCACCATGTGGTGCACCTATCAATTCAGGCACTGTTTCTGCACCATAAGAATGCAATTTAAACACTTCACATAATACAACCTGCATGGCATCCAAATTTTCTGTGAAGACTTTTGTTGCCAAGATTTCCTTGCCTTAAGCTACCATCTGAAATACAGAAAGCTGCTTTTTGAATAAGTGGAAATTCAACATGAAAAAGAAGCAGTAGATAATTTCTTTCTGTTTTCCTGCATATTCAGCAATTAAGCTATTCCTTCCAATTATTCGAATTTAAAACAGAAAAAGTTGTTAAAAATGACAGCATTTGAATGTACCTCAAACATTGCAATATCATGCATTGTCTCCAATCTATCAGTAAGTTTGGTATTGGCTTTGTGGCTGACATGAAACACATTATTTTGATGCACCTCCACCTGAGAAAGAGGGAGACACAAATCTTGTTGCGTACTTGGTCATTAGGATCAATTGCGCAGTAATGGCCAGAGCTGAACCATTTCATAAGCACCATTCACCTAGGGCTTTGTGTATATCATATATGGCACAATGAGGTCAAACACAGAAGAAAAGATAAAGGTTGCTTGATAAACTCAAACTTATTTTTAGCATTCTTCCCAAGCTCAAGAAATCTAACGTATACGCTAATCTATCTATGTCAATCCCACTGTCCATGTTGCCAAAGATGTCAAACGGCATCAATCCCAATGCTGACCCCCGAGGAATGCCATTTATCACTGGTCTCCACTTGGACTTTGAGCCATTGACCGCAACTTTTTGAGTGCAGCCATCCAGCCAATTCTTCATCCACAAGTGGTCCATCTGTCACATCCATGTTTCTCCAATTTAGGGACAAGGATATCATGTGGGACAGCATCAAATGCTTTGCACAAGTCCAGGTAGGTGACATCAGTTCCTCTGCCCTTATCCACCAACACTGTAACCCCATTACAGAAAGCCACAAGATTTTCCAGGCACAATTTGCCCTTAGTGAAGCCTTGTCATCTGTCACCAATCATCTCCTTATTTTCCAGGTGCTTTAGCACAGTTTCCAGGAGAATCCAGTCCATGATTTTGCTAGGCACAGAGGTGAGAGTGACTGGCCTGTAGTATCCCAGGTCTTTGTTTTCTTCCTATTTTAAAAAATGGGGGTTGCTTCCTCTTTTCCAGCCAGTGGGAATGTCACTGGACTGCCACAACTTCTCAAATATGATGGATAGTGGCTTAACAACTTCACATGCCAGTTCCTCCAGGACCTGTGGATGCATTTCATCAGGTCCCATGAACTTGTGCACCTTCAGGCTCCTTAGATGGTCTCAAACTTGATTTTCTCCTACAGTGGGCAGTTCATTCTCGCCACTGGGGTACGTGGTGCAGACCTCGCAGCCAGAGCTGCAGCCTTTGCTCTCAAATGAGTACCCACCATTCTGCCACGAGGGTCAGGCAGGATGAGTGTCCGTGACCTGTGCAGACGGTCACAAAACAATGCCCAGTTGCTGGGTTACATGTACTTCCAAGTCTCCGATTTGGCCAGTGGACTGCCCCCTCTTCCAAGTGTCACCTTCCCTGTGTGCTCTCCTGCCAAAACTGCCACACCATGCCATGCCCTGGGTGCTAGTGCTCCATAGGGCCACCTTCTGTGGGAGTGGGAGATGGCCCCATCCAGGCCTTGTCAGCCACTCTCATGAGAGCCGTCAGCTCCTGGTGGGTCTCAGTGCTCCCCTGGGCTTTCCCTGGCTCAGAAAACCCCTTTGGATGCCACGATGCCCCACTCCACTGAGGAGCGTGCCTGCACTGGAAGCCTTGTCTCCTTGACATACTTCCACAGCGAGTATTCCAAACACAGAATCAGCAGATCAGACTCCTCTGACATTGGAGGATGATATAAATCTCTGTACAGAGACTATTACTCCTCACACATACACTCAGGAACAGAAGCAGAGACAAACTCCAATCCAGCTTGGAGATTATCCCTTCAGTAGTTGCAGTGATGCACGCATCAATTCTGTAGTGTATTGCACAGCTTCTCCACAGGCATACCCAAGGCAAAAATCATACAAGTTTGGCCACATCTGGCCCCTCGGAACTCAATGTTACGTGCTGTAGAACTCTTCTTGTCTTGCAATAAAAGGCATTAATTGTTTACATTTATTGGAACACAAACAGCACAGCATTTTCCAGTCTACTTCAAGATTAAAAAAACAAAAAAGTCCAATATTAATTGAACTACTTAAGTAATAAAGTTTTAATAGATTTGCTTGAAACTCTAAATTGCTAAAAAAACCCCAGTATTTTAAGCTGACAGCCCCATTGAGACCAATATTTCTCACCACACTGCAAGCTTAGAATAAGCTGTTTATTAGCAAACACTACGAACAGTTGGCAAAAAAAAAAGAAAGCTCAGATCTAGAGCAAGCTTTGAATTTCAGGTTGACATGGTCATAGGTTAAAACTTAATTTTCACAGCTGCATAGATAGGTACTACCCAATCCAGTTTGAAGTCCGGATGACAGCACCAAGGGCTGACAGTTTTCAGTGTCACTTTACAGCTCTATAAGCCTGTATTTCCTGTAATTCGTTTTGCACATTCAGTTTGGGCTCAGCTATTTATTAGTTTCATGGATTTACAGCATGTAAGTCTTCAGCCACTTGGTCAGCACCATTTCTGCAACAACCTGCTCAACTGAGTCAAACAACCCTAGACACTGCAGTGCAGAATGGTACTGCACAGAAGATGATGCCAGGACACAATGGCCTCAACTTGCACCAGGGGAGGCTTCGATTGCATATGAGGAAAAATTTTTTCACCAAAAGGGTTGTCAAGCATTGGAACAGGCTGCCCAAGGTAGCCATTGAGTCACCATCCCTGGAAGTATTTAAAAGCCTTGTTGACATGGTGCTTAGGCACACGGTTTAGAGGTGGACTAGGAAGTGTCAGGTTTATCTTAAAGGTCTTTTCCAACCTGAATGATTCTATGATTCTGTAATTTAAAAATCTCCGAGGAGATTAAAACTCCATAATGGATGGCATGAAGTGTCTGTAAAGGGATGTCACAACTTGGTCTTCTACAACTGGCTCTAATTCAAAGGCTACAGAAGTAGCATTAGAAGAGACCTTGCTGGCAAGGAGACACAACCAGGAACAAACCAGAAGATCTACACAGAGAAGGGTGAGTAGGTGTGCAGGGTCATATTCCACAGAGAACCAGTTCTGCTGTCAATGAGCCACAGCATCTCAGTTGGGCATACTGAAAATATTTACCTGACAAAGTAGGAGGGAAAAAATCAGGAACTACTTGACAGTTTTCCATAGAAGGGAAACTACTAACAGTCACTGAAGGCTTGTCCAGGAATTTCAGCGTGTGGATTACAAGTCACTTCTCTGCTCTGGACATTTTGTTTAACCAGCCTATAACACAATTTTATGTGCTGTCCCAGAAAAGTCACAAGACAGCAGACCCCAGCATTACTAAGTTGATATCAAGTTAAAACCCATTCAGAAAAGAGGCCTGCAGTTTGCTTCAGTAGATTCAGAACACAATCAGGTGGACTCTACCATCTCCAAAAATTATTTTAACATTAAATGGTTATCATCTCTGCAACACTGACCCGTACAAAGAAAAAAAGTGAGATTTTTTTTTCCTGCATGGCATATGTGCTATTTGCACAGCCAATAAGGACAACAACGATCATGGTCACTCAAGAACTCTCAAAATATGAGTTTCCCATTGTACAGCTTCGCTACTAAAGAAGAGATCTAAACCTGAAATTAATGGTTCTTTCCCCACATTAAAAAAAATGTTACAGCAGAAAACAGCACGACATGGCTTAAACTGTGCAGAACATCATTCCTCCATCATGAAAAAGCACACAGCAAAATAAGAACATGTAGCATTTCGCCATCAACAAAGCTGCCTACATAGACACCCACTCTTTCTTATTTTCTCTGTAGCATATTCTTTTAACTCGCTCATCTCCTTCTACATCTTTCTCACAAATATTGGCTTACTTGCTTTGCATACAGCTTCTTCAGATTTGCTTTCACTAGAAAACTAACCATGCAAACAGTTATGCTCCTGCAATCAGTCCAGAATACATAATCTATATTAATTTTTCCCTCTCCCAATATATTTATATACCAATAAAAATAATCTTCTTGAGAATCAGAGAGGTTTTCTGGGTATCTGAAATCTGAAATAACTAGAGCAGGATAGTTATTCTGCAGATCTAAGCTTCATGCTGTGATAGATTCATGCATTTGGTCCCACCTCCCAGTAAGGAGCTGGCAATTACAGCATTCCAGCGCAGGACCGTGGATTTTTTTCCAGCTCCCTTACTCTGCATGCCAGTTACAGCTGATTGCGGCAGCGGAACCAATACTGTATTTTTGCATCAGATGCACAAGAGCTAGAAGCACTAGATATGAAAAGCAAACCTGCAATCTATTTTGCTTTTTTTCTGCAGAAGAGAATTATTGGGCTTGACAATCATGATATTTAAGGCTCTGCTTTACCAACATCTGACAGGATTTTAGATTTACAGATCTTTAAGATAAATTAACAGTGTTTATTACCTATAGTGATATGTGGACACCGCTCTCTCAAATTCTTAGATATTCCTCTGCTTTGTGTGAGGAAATAGAAAATAATTAGAATCCTATGTCGCTTTTGCTGTCTTTGAAGGATTAGTCTCTCTCAATTCCTGGACCATAGATACATTAAGTACACTAAGTACTCTGATTAGATATTAAACATTGTTTAAATAAGACACATCTCCAATCCATCCCCTCTTAAAGCATAATATGGCATTACTATGAAATTATTTTATAGTGCTACTATGGAGGAAACTTCTATTTCATTCACTTCATCATACTAGAGTGTCTCCAAAAACATTCATCTGTATGTTAATCCTTGAAGTGATTTCTGAGTGTACAGATGACAATTTATTGAAAACAAAAAAATAAAAAACAACAAACTAGAAAACATTAATAAAAAGGTATAATAAGATGTAGGGAATAAAAGAAATAGCCTGAAAATATTCACTTTACATGGTAACTCATTGCAGAGCCTACAAGTTAACACCATTCAACAACAAAACTGGTTTAAAAACAAAAAAGGCTCATCTATGGTTCACAGTCAAGCATACACATCATGAGTTCTGCTCACCAAAATCGCTGCTTGGGAAGGGCTAATAATTATGCGGTGAGTGCTTGTATTTTAATATATTCTGTTTTATCTGTTGTTGTTCTTATTCTTTTATTGTTCTATTAAAACTATCTTTATCTCAACCTATGACTTTTCCTTTACTTCCTAATTCTCCTCCCCATCCCCCTGGGCAGGGGGCAGTGGGGAGGTGAGCAAGCGAGTGGCTGCATGATACCTGCCTGCTGGCTGGAGCTAAATCATGTCAAGTAGGAGCATTATCTTTGACAGTTCAAACCTTTTTCCAAATGCAGTTTCATATCGGCCAACAAATGCAAAAATTAATCATAGGGGACTAAGAGACAGCAGAAGCATTTAAGTCTCCTTTCCGTAGGAAGCCAGGCTATACCAAATGTAATTAAAGTTTTTAGTAAGAGTTTGCCATTTTACTAAAAGACCCAGCATTACCAGAACAGACACTAAGTGTGGGGCACAGCATCCCATCCTCCCTCCCCATCCTATGTGGTGGTGGCCAAAACTTGATGCAAAAGCTAATAGGATGATTATCTTCTAGAAGGATTAAGCTGCACAGAGAAGCTGAAAGCTGCCTTTGTGAGAATTAAGGCCATCATCCTTATTGGCCAGCTGAATTATATTCTTTTGCCATAGTGCAGATAGGTTTTCACTCTTACCTTTCTTAAAATGAGTAAGTCTCAAAGAATATCTATATGAGAAGCGGGGATAAAATGCACTTTCGGATCATTCTTTTTGATTTAAGAAACAGGAAGCCCAGGAAAGGAAATCAGTGGAAAAATGACTGGATTCTTCTTTAAGAAATAAAGGTCTGCTACACTAAATTAACAAGAGTACCTAACAAATTTAGCAATGAACGATTAAGACATGATCTGTTCTATGCGTAATGCCAAGACGTAACTCAAAGTACATCAACATAAGGTGAAAACATTGTGAAAGCGGTGCCTTACACCTTGATTAGGAAAAAGCTGTGTTCTTGAGGCTTCCTCTCTCATTTCTAAGCACCTTAAAGAAGCTACACATCACAATGGGCTCTCTTCATCCTGACAGGAACAACAGTGTGTTAACCTCTTATAGCGCAGGAAGAACTCCATGGAGGAATTACTCCACAATAATAGAAGGACTTGCCGCTTAGAGTCTCAAACAGAATGGGAATCACTCTCACAAAGTAAAACCTCCACCCCAGAAACGTGTCCTGATTAGATTCAGTGTACAAGTGCATCACACTGCCACAAGTATTTATAAAGGTTCAGAAAACTAGCAGTTCACAAGAAAACAAGGTTTGTATCTCTTTTTGGCAGTTCAAATGCAAGCAAGCGAGAAGAACAGCAAAATATTTGACAACAGTGTCTTAGCACAAATAGAAGCATTATGGTGCAGTAAATAAACAGTTGCCAGATGCTGGATACTGCTCAGATAAAGAAAAAGAAGATGAAATCTCAACCTCATAATCACTGACATTTTGGAAAGTCTATAGGTTTACTTCAGATAGATAAGATGTTCCTTGTTCTGATCATTATAGAAAAGAAATAAGGTAATTTTGGAAGAACTCAAAGAAAATTGCTTGGTAGTGGTTCACTCTTATTCTCAGCATACAAATAATAAAAGCCACAACAATAATAATACTTGAGTTCCAATTATACCAACATGCCACATAGCTCACTTCATCTTAAAATAAATAGATAGTGTTAGGATTAAACATGAGTGCATTACATTCACAAGGGGGGTGGAGGGGAATCACTTCCTCACCTGCATAGCAGAGTCAAAGCCATCAGATAGGCAGACAATGCCCATGATGAAGGGACTGAGGTTACAGCCAAGAAGCCATGCCTTTCACCTGCAGCACATGCTTAACATCAGTGCAAAATCAAAAGCGAAACTGCAAAATACAGCCGGGTGACTGTAATGACACTTCCTTACTAAACAGAAAGGTGACAGCTATCGTAACAGCAACTAAAAACGTTCAATACTAATGCCTTGTCAAAGACCACTGTAATGGAGGACAACTGCCAGTTATCCAAGACAAGGAAAGTTAAGTCAAAATGGCACTGAGAAATATGAAAAATGTACTTTCTGAAATAGCTTCCATTTTCCTTACCCTTACGATAGGTGGTAGAGAACGGGCAAAATACTGTTAAGGTGGACTGAGAACAAGGGAAAAAAACAGAGCAGAGAACATCAAAGAGTTGTAAGAGACGTCTTGATCCTCCTACAGTTACGTCCAGTATTCCGTAAGGAACAAGTAACATATGAACAAACACACATTGAGCTGATAATATAAATAGCTCTCCTCTTAATTTTACACTGATTAAAGAATGCCAGCTCACAGATTAAATATACAACTTTTTTAAAAACAACTTCAAGAAACAAAACGAGTAATATTTACACAAAGCTCTCTTGGCATCATCAAAACAAAATAAAGATGCTCTTCAACCATCTTCCATTAAAAACCAAGCAAACCAAACCAATGTAGACTGTACGTTTTGAGGAGGACATAACCGATATAATAATGACTGTTTGCTATTTCCAAACATCTCATTACTGAAGTGATTTTGCTCGACTTTCAGACTTCCTAAAAACTGGTTTCAGTTAATCAGGTTATTCGTCAGGCTATTGGGACTAAAACAACTTCATGTGTGTATGCTTATATGTTTTTCTATAATGTGTATTAGGCAACCCCCTCAAAACCAGGGGGGTGCCTTAGAAAGATAAAATAGAAATTGCCACTCTATATCTTTCTCTTTATTGACATATCATTTCCCACTGTGAACTGTTAACAAGACACACAGTGATTACAAGTGTTTGTGCCTAAAAAAGCAACAAAACAAACTTTTCACACTGTATTCCATCAAGCATGTTTTCCACTCCTAGCCTAACTTAAATTAACAGCTGCAGGTGGGAGCTTTCCAAATACATTTGGCTTTCCATTTGCTTGTGTATGGATACATCTGTTTGAGAGCCTATACGGTGAAGAAGGGAGTCCAGTTTAAGGGAAGCTGTGGACAGAAATGCCAGGTCTGAGCCTGGTGCTGGGTTGAAGGGTAAGGGTACAATATCATCTATCACAGGACATAGAAGAAGCTTCTCTTAAACCACTGCTCTTATTACAACGGATGGAGAGAATAGATGGAATACTGCAAGGAACTAACTAACTCAAAACTTAGCTGATCTCAAGGAAAGGCCTACAGAAGCATTCCGTATGCTAAAAAAAAAAAGCTCCATGATTTGCAATAATGTGCAAAGAGTGGAAGTATCACTAAAAAAGAATGAGTTAAAAATTAGTTTAAATAGTACTACTGTTACATTTTGCCCCATTGAGAATTGATCTATACTCTTTTCATTGAACTACTATGGATATTTTTTCCTTGTTACTCAAGTTGGAGCTGATAAAGTTTTATCATTTAAAAAATCTTAGCAAAAGTTAAAAAGAAATTAGTTACAAAATTTGCATACAAAGGGAAGCCTTCCCAAGACAGAAAAAAAAGTACTGCTTCAGATCATGAGTTATACAAAATGTTTTACTGCAAGACGCGAATAACTATGAAACAATGACTATGAAACTGATTTTCCTGAGTAACATTGGAATAAGTGCCATAAACCAGCAACTGTTCTAAATATGGAATTTTTATTAAAAACAAAAGGGATGGAATGTGTTTGCACAGATCAGTACACAAAGCTGCAATTAAGGCTCTCTTCAAAGTGAAGCAGAACAGAGTTAATGAAAGTTGAGAGAGAAAAAAAAAATCAAGATTACAGGGAAGAACAGAAGGGAGGATTAATAGTTTGTTTCCTTGATGGCAGAGCAACCTCAGTTCAAAATTAATAAGTTACTATATAAATTGAAACACAATAATCAGTGGTACATGTTATACATCCTCTTAGAGGGTGGCAGCATGCAATTAACCATTCTTCTATACAGAGAGGCAATCCAACCCCACATACTTCATTATTTTCTGTTCCCTGACATGTATTTATGCCAGCTCCAGTGCCTGGCCTTACATGGTCCAGAAATGTGGCCCAGGCCCATTTATTTCCTCAAAATACTTGCTACTCCTACATCTCCTACTTTCTATCATGATCTAATCAAAATGTTCAACAGAAAAAAAATCCATGCATGAAAACAACTATAAACATTTAAATGCCGATAAATAATATCTCCCAGCTGGAATAAACTGTAACAAAGAGTGCTGGAGACACAAATATACTAACCATGGAAAACAAAAAGTGGGCTTCAATGAGATGGATCTCTAAGAGGAAAATCATAATGAGGAACCTCTATTTTATCACTGTGTATGGAGATTAACATTTAAATGGAGCATATTTCTTCTAATTCAAGCCTTGTTTTTACCTCAGGTTCAACCTATGGCCTCTTCTGAGGATATTGCCAACTCTTACATTCCAATAACAACAATCTAAGACAATAAAGACACATACATTTAAGCAGAGAGTGAGCATTGCTCCTAGCATTTCCAAAAAGAAAAGAAAAAACCCCACCTTTATCTGAATGCTGGAGAACTTAAACATGTGGGGCAAATCTCTATAGCACCGGCCTCCTACAGTACTAATATCTCATCACAGAGCAGACTCGAGCCCCAGTGACGGGGTCCTAAGAGGTGGCCTCCTTAAGCTTGCAGAATACCTCTCCAAACAGCTGGTCTCCCCACCCATAAAGGGAATCACCTGTTCTGTAAAGAACCAAGATGCATGGCTTTTCTGTTTAAAGCTCCAATGCACCTATTCACATTAACATCCTTACTACCTGCACCCACCCAAAACCAAGAACCTCAACCCAAAAAGACCCCACACTACCTCAGGCGCAAGAAACAAAGTCATCTCAATAGACCTAGAAATGTAAGCAAAGCAGAGACTGAAAGCAATTGTTCTAAGCCCTACAGACTACCACAGCTCCTATATTACAATAACTCATTTTAGCATTATTAATAGCAAGGCATGCATATTTTCAATGCAGAACAAAAGCATCATCTTAAAAAATAATTAGAGCAGAATTTAAAAGTATAATAAAATCCTTGCTGCCTAAATGCACCATGAATTAGTGTGTCTTACAATCAGAAAACATTTATTGTCAGCAGGCTTTGGAAAACCAACACAAAGCATGTTCACCTCTAGCCATATAAAACCAGAAACAGGCCTCTCACAGGGATGAAACACAGAAGACCCTAATAAGCATCCTGGAATCCTACTCCTGCATAAATACATGCGCACATTATGCTTACTGCCAGTGAGACCAATCATGTAAGAAAAGACATTATTGTGTATACATGATGGGTCCTAAGCAAATGGCAGGGATCTCAAGGAGCAAAAGGAATCTTGAAATGAAGCGGGACTCATTTTCTTCTCCCTTATGAAATTTGCTAGGATTTCCTTCTATTAATTCTATGAATGTTATCTATACATAAAAAAAATAATCAATACCATCTGTTTAAGTTAACATCATTTCTTAGGATTATTTGTTTAGACAATGTGGTGTATGTAAGTTGTCAGTCAGACTAGTAACATATGACGGATAATCTGTAAATACCTAGCAAAAATAGTTCTTGCTTGTTTGTGAAGCCTGTGTGTGCTCTATCCTCCTTCTAAACAGAGATACTGCAAATCTGCAGTGACTTACAGGCCTAACGGCTGCTTTAAGGGCTGAGGTAAAGAACTTTTCTCAAAATCTGACCCATTCACTAGGACAAACCAGTCTTAATCGGCAACCAATAAACAAAAAATCCACTATGCAGGTACTGCCTCTCATCCAACTCCCCCCCGCCCCGGAGTGATTTGCTCCATGGTGTTGCCATAGGAAATGGAAAGGAAGCCTCCAATTAGGGAAGAGGTCACTCTTAAGCAGAGCTATTATGTAAGTAACAGTCAGTCAAAGAACCCCACCAAGGCCTCATCCCGCAAGCCCTCCAAGGGCACGCCTCGGATCTGCTGTTGGAAAACCAGGGCTCGGCTTGCAAGAGCCGGTCCAGAGCCCAGGTAAAGCCCAGGAGGCGGGAGTGCGGCAGAGCCCCGGCCTGGGGAGCGGGATGCGCCGCGCCGTTATCCCGTCCTCCCGTAGGCACCAGCGGCTGCAGGAGCGGGGACCGGGGAGCACGGGCAGCCCCTCGGGGCTCGCAGCGCTCCCTCTGCCCTCGCAGCCAAGGGGTTCGGGGCTCACCCGTCCCGTCCTGCTGCAGCTCCACCGCAGCCACCGGGCAGGTGGGGCGCGGCCGGGGCGGGGAGCTCGCTGGAGCTGCCCCTCTCGGCGGGCAGAAGCCGCTTCGCCGCGCCCGGGAGAAAACCGGCCGCCCTTCCCAGAGCTTCCTCTCCCGTCGGGTGACCGGCACGGAGGGGCGAGCACGGGCACGGCCTCGCCCCACCCCGGGCTGCACTTCTTCTACCTCTCAGGCACCTCGCATGATCAAAGTATCCGAGCGCGGCAGCATCATCCATCCATCCATCCATCCATCCATCCATCCATCCTCCCTCCCCCACGCCGTGCTCTGCGCCGCCCCCGCATCCCCCACCCACGCCGCGGCCCCGCCAAGCCCTTGCTCCGCTCCTTGCCCGCGGGAGGGACCCGCTGCCGCGATGCGACCGGAGCGGCGAAGCAGCACGCACCGCACCGCCCGGCAGCCGCACCTCGCTGCCGGCTGCGCGGCCTCCCCAGCTGTCACCGGCGTCCCGCCCTCGGGAGGCGGTGGCTGCCGCGCCCCGCAGCCCCGCCCCGAGCGGGCAGGGAGACTCCGCTGCTGTCGCTGCTCCGCTCCTGCTCCGGGAAGGTTCCCGCAGCCGCGTATGCGGGAGGTGTGCGCAGAGGAAGCGCACAGCGTAAGAACATTCCCGTCACAAGAAGTGTATGGAACTGTTGGAGCGGGTCCAGAGGAGGGCTATGAAGATGATCCGAGGGCTGGAGCATCTCTACTGTGAGGACAGGCTGAGAGACTTGGGAGTGTTCAGCCTGAAGAAGAGAAAACTCCGGAGAGACCTTAGAGCGACCTTCCAGTACCTGAAGGGGCCCCAGGAAAGGTGAGGAGAGACTTTTTACAAAGGCAAGTAGTGATAGGATGAGGGAGAACGGCTTTAAATGGGAAGGGGGAAGATTTAGATTAGACATTAGGACGAAATTGTTCACAATGAGGGTGGTGAGACACTGGAACAGGTTTCTCAGGGAAGTTGTGGCTGCCCCTTCCGTGGAAGTGCTCAAGGCCAGGTTGAATGGGGCCTTGAGCAACCTGACCCAGTGGGAGGTGTCCCTACCCATGGCAAGGGGACTGGAACTAGAAGATTTTTAAGGTCCCTTCCAACCCAAACCATTCTGTGATTCTAAGGCACATGGGATGAGTGTAGCATTCCCCCCTTCTTGGCTTGCCACCTCAAGGGCTGTGGGACCCGTGCACATCAAGAACAGAGTGCTGAGAAAGGGTTTATCAATTTAATTTTTATGTCACACCCTACCATAGCATGCCAGAATCAGATATGGAGTTGTCAGATTAAGTCAGGTGCTAGCACTCGCTATCCGTGCCAGACAGCTGTAAACCCTAATACCATTTAAAGCCTCATTATTTTGTTAGAATGGAACAGAATAGTTGCTTGAGGCTCCCAGGACCAGGCTTTGCTTGCACGTTTCAAACTGTCTCCTCAGCACTGCCGTACATTGGCCTAGAACCTTTACTGAAATGCTGTTTGCAAGTATTATTTCTGTTGATCCAGATGCAGTGATTGACACAGTGAATGCAGCAGCAATGTATTTCTGTTAGGTAAATACGAAGACCTAATGGAGTTGGATTGTGGGCACAATAATTAGCTCAATATTATGTTGATAGGCCCAGTATCAAGGAGAAAGTGACTCTTAACAAATTAAATATGGGGGGGAGGGAGTATCTAAGTTAATGAGCGTATTGTTTTGAATACACAACTACTGTTCTGAGTACTACAGCAAGTTAACTTTGTCATTCAAATTGCCTGTAAAATTTTGCATCCATTTTATGGTCCTTCCTAAAAATTTAGCCCGGTATTCACTAGATGTACTTTTTCAATCAAGGAGAAAAATAAGCAGTGTTACCATTTTATTTGGGGGTTTTATGTTGTTGCTTCTGGGGTGCTAGGTCTGTACTTAGTTTAATAAGACAAGATGGATATAGAAAACCAGCTACATAGATTTGAAAGAAGAGCCGCAAACACAAGAAAAGTGTCAGCCTTGAAACCTGCTCAACAAAGTGGGTTGGTGGGGTTCATCAGAAAGACAGTTCTTGGCTGCAACTCAGCGACAGAAATTTGATAAGGGACACTATAGTGGATAAAGCCATAACACTCCTGATGGCCAAACTGAATGCTTCAAATCCAAATTTGAAGTGGAATGCACACTTCAACAGTAAGAGCAATTCAACAGTCCGAACCACCTTTTGAGGGGAGCATGCATTGCTGGACAGGGTGAAGCAGCATTTAAACAAATCTCTTTCCAAAGGGGGGCATTTTGAACAGCTAAAGGAATTCTTGTAGCCAGAATAACCCTGAAGGTTTCTCCTTTATAGATAAAATGCTGCTTTTGATTTTAAAATCAATAAGAATTGAATGTCTCAGCTGGCGTTAGTTACTCCATAGAGTTTATTTGTTCCATTTTCCAAGACAATTTCAGGTATAAATAGTTGATATATATGGTCTTTAAAAAATGTCAACACATTCATTAGTGGCTATGTTCCAAGTCTGGGATTAACGAAATGCTAATAAACAGCTTGTTATGCTTAAGTTACAGTCTAACTCTTCTTTATAGAAAAAGGAATTTGAGGCCTTAGTTTTGGTCCTGGTGAAGGAGAGAGGAAACTGGAGCTCTTAAATAATATTTGCATGGCCTTATATCAGTGTTTTGTCTTGTGCAAGGAAGAAATATTGTGTTCAGAAGAAAGGCAGGACGTTGTGCATAAGATTTGCTTATAATGGGCTGATGCATTGGCTTGTTACGTGTAAATTTTGGTTTTAGCATATTAAATAATTTTTGCTTGAAAGTACTTTAAAATAGATAAGAAAGTGAAATCTATAAATTATTTAGCACTGTGTTTCTCAGTATTTTTCATGAATAAAAGTTTTTGAGCTTTGTTAAATTTACATAAATTTGGCTTCACTTAGAGGTAAGGTTAGATTAGCTTCCTGTCAGAGATGGCTCTCTTTATCTGCTGTTCCCTTCAGCTGGAGAGCAACCTGCACTTCGTGAACCCTAGAGCACCCTTTGAAAGCATGTGGTTTGATACCCACTGATGTATAGAAGCTGAGGGACCCACTGTCTGCACTGCACAGATGCACTGTAAAGATGTTCCCACCTGCAAAGAACTAATGCTATTAGTGGGCGTGGAATAGCTGAGAGACTGCAA
Source organism: Dromococcyx pavoninus (assembly GCA_033558185.1). NCBI lineage: Eukaryota > Metazoa > Chordata > Aves > Cuculiformes > Neomorphidae > Dromococcyx > Dromococcyx pavoninus. The sequence goes on along the minus strand of JAUMJL010000020.1, from coordinate 1,293,176 downwards.
TATTGAGTGAAAGTGAAGATTTAAAATCTGACCTGTTTGTTTGTTTTTTTCTTGTCCGTTTACATCACTGTTGTATCTCTCTGCAGGGCTGACCCATGTTTACACAGGAATTCTGTGGGTCAGCCAGAAATTAGTCCAGATATATCCTGCTCACTGTGGTGCACCTGATAATATGGGAGGCTTCTGAAAAACGTGTGGAGTGAGCTATTGCAAAATACAGAAGATGTGTACAAAGGAAAACAACCATTTTGCCCAGATATTGACTGAGACTTTAATGCTGTTTGTTTGGCTATTGCCTTACCAGCTTTCTAAATCTGCTCTTAGTGATCGGTAAAGGACATTGAAGCATACAATCTGAAAAGTGCTATGTGACATTAGCAAGAAATATTAGGCTCTGTTCTGAATCCCTTAAAATTGATGCAAATTTTTCATTTAGTTCAAGGAGAATAGAACTAAGGCTTAGAAGTAACACTTTAAAAATGCATTAAAAACCTTTTGGTAACTTTACGGCTATGCAGTTTAGAATAAGAGGCACTTTGACTTTATTGCACTCAAGCTGAAGTAACTATATTAAGTAAAAAGCAAAATAGAATTTCAAGGGCAGGCCATAATTGAAAAGTTAATCCACTTTTAATATTACTCATTGTAAAGAGCTTGAAGCCTGCAGACTAGCAGAAGAATATCAGAATCCTTGGTCTAAATTTGCCCTAGCTTTTTAGTCATAATAAAAATCCCTTGTAAACAGTGGTGGTCCTCCTGCTTAGTTAAAACTCAAAGTGTGAGACGTTTTAAAACTTCAGCTCTGAATGACTGTAGAGCTTTAAGGTCTTGCATTTTTATGAAAAAAAAATCCTAGAGCACTTTTGAAACTGATTTACACACGTGGGATCAGACTATCTGCGGCTGTATGTAAAATGTAAAACGTAAAATAATTGAACTGATTACTTTTTATTATTGCTTTTGTTATTATTATTGTTGTTAATATTAGTAATACTATCAGAAATACACATCTAAGGGCAGATTTTTTTTCCTGCAGTCTGTTCTTTTTGCCATTGGAATGCAGCCATCTGCAGGCAACTGTATAATAGTGCATAGCAACACTACAAAAATTCTGTATAACGTATGGCCATATTTGAAACTTCTCACTGCTCAGCACTGATTATTATTAATGTTAATACTGCTCAGGTCAGGAAAGGAAAAATGAACTACTCTTAGTGGGATCTTTAAGTAGACTGATTGTAATTATCCACGTTAAGGCATTTGGGGATGATCTTTGATGTTTTTTTTCTAGAACAGTTGCATTCAAGACATCCATTTCAGAAGGCTTGGAGGATTCAGAGTCATTGAAATGGAGTGAGGTTTATTCTTCTAAGATATTGCAGCATTGTGATCATCTCTGGATCATCTCTGGATCCTGGGTGCATCTCAGTCAAGGCTACCTTGGCCCCGGAGTGGAGGTGCTGTTTACATACCCCTAGAGAATCTGTCCTGTTGTGCAGTCATGTATAAAATTGATAGTGGCATTAACACGCACCAAAAAAAGAATCACCTACCATGCTGTTGAATTTCAAAACAGAGAATTTGTATCTGCTAAAGCAAAAGGGAAAGTGATGCTGATGGCTGCAAAACTGATGGAGGACACTGTTCCATTTAGCTGAGGGCAAAAACTGCCTGTACCTGCCTACAGCCTCGTGTGCATCAAACAGATCCTTTCTGTAATATATTTTTTGGGAATCAAATCTTTTTTTTTTTTTACAAATGGTAGGAACACTGACGTGACAAGTTGCAATGTATCTTCTTGGAGATGTTCTTCCCTCTCTCTCTCACCCTACTGACGTCGTCTGTCATAGGTGGGTATTGGTGGAATATCCAGAAATAGCATGCGTTACGAACATGTGCTTCTAATAAGGGAGTACTTACCATGGACGGTTATCAATTGCAGCAAAGGAATCAGACTGCAATTAAGACGTGAAATCCATTCTCTTCCAAAAGTAGGTTTAAAAATCATAAGTTACATTTCTGTATTACACTGAGCAGATTGTGCAATATTCCTTTCTTTTGTGTGTGGGCATGTGTCTGAGAGGATATGTATGCACTGCCAACATTTTCTTGCACCTGTTTTTGAGAAGTCGCTTTTTTCTTAATAAAGGGGGAAGAGTCTTCTGGGAATATAGACCCTAAAATTAGGATTTATTATAGCCTTTATGTACAGCTGACTTGGTTAAAAGCTGCCTTGCTGTGCAGTCACACATCAAATTAAAAATGACAATATAAATAGATGCAGTTAATGACGACGCTGTGAAATATGGGAATAGAGCATTTGACTTAATAAAAAGAAAGGGGAAAACTGAAGATTTGCAATATATTAACTCATGTTTGGTCAAAAGTACTGCTATAGAAATAAGCAGTAGGACTTTGACTAGCAATTGATTTCTAGTGCTACCTGCATAGCTCTCTTTAATGCTTATGTTGAGGTGATTAGCTGTAATAAGGAGAGGGTGGGGATTAAAAGGCTAAAAATAACAGCCACTATCCTCTTAGAAGGAATTCTCTGAAGACGTGTGCCTGTGGTTCACTCATGCTTCCTTTAGTACATAATGCACTGTCAGCTTTTCAGAGCTTTTTTGGAAAAAAGCTGCTGTGCTAAACATGTCTGTTAAAAAATACAAAATTTTTGTGGATCTTTTTTTCTCTTCATGAATCTTATTCATTCTTTCTAAGGATGAGTTGCTTAATGGACAGTTTAACTTTCTAAAGACAAGATCGTATTACAATATTGTATATTGTACATATTGATAAAGTTATATGTGTTTGGCAACCCTGAGTTGTAGCATTCCTCTAATAGAACATTTAGGTGTAAAGGAAAAAAATGCTTTATTAATAATCCAATTAATATAATAATTTAATCGTATTGAAGATTTTAATACTTCTACAAAATTTGTGTTGTTAGAAACGAGAAATGCTTTTCTTTTATCTGTGTATTCAAAACTGCAGTCTTGGGATGTAATATTATCCAAGGTTGTGCATCATTTCAGAGGATAGCAGCCAGCTGGAAAAGTTTATTAAGAAATACCACAACTTCTGTTGTGCACACTGACATAAGTCTTCAATCAGTACACAAAATTGAGAAATATTTTACTGCTGTTGAGCAGAGAACTGCAAGGTCTTTGTTTTGGGCAACTCTGAGGAATTCCTCTGGATCTGTCGTTCTTATAGATTAAAAAGACTTTGCTGTCATAAAGCTCATCTTTGTGAGGAAAGAAAAGGTGATAGGGAAATCAATAGACAGCCTGATAAATTCCTTTCCTTTTCCAAGTGTTTGTGTATCTTTGGGAACTACTTGTAATTGAGCTTAGGAGATCTGCAAGGTCTGCTGTTCATCACTAGAAAGCAGCTCTCTTTAAAGACAGAGCAGGACTTTGAATCTTGAATGTGGTCTTCTCATTAGAAGTAGAAATTAGATAGAATCAGCTGCTGTCCAAAGGAGGGGATACTGGAATCAGTGAGTTATACCCTTTGGAAGACGAAATAGGCAACTTTATTACTCATGTGGGTGGTGCACTAGTAGGATATGTGTCAATGAAGGTTCTGAAATTGCTCTTGTATTATCATATTCTTTTAAATGCTCAAAAGCAAAATAACTGAAGTTTTTTCTATCTGTCTCTAGATTTCTTGGTGGTGCAGAATTTGGATGCTTTTGTACCTAATAAAAACATATTTAATCTCTGTTAAGTGACAGGTTAATTTGCAATAGAGGAAATAATGTTTCCCAAATTTAGAAATTTATGTATCAGATATAATTAATCTTATATTAAGAACAAAAATTATCCATATAGTTCTACTTTCCTTATATATACACCACTTCAAAGGCAATTTCACTTGCATTCACTAAAAGAGACTACAATAAGCAGAGTTCAGTAAGAACTTCAGTAATTCAAGTTGTGTCAACATAGACTTCTGTCCAAATACCACGGGGTGCTTTTTTGTTTTCTTATGGCCTTGAATAAGTTTTAGCGAGCTTTATCTGTAAAAGTCTTTTTTCCATCCTCTTTTCTATAGATGGATTCAGATGAATGCCTTTCATCGCTTGGATATTTGATATCTATCCCAGTGGTTCGCTGACCTGGGCACTTCAGGATATTGTATTAGCAGCATAGCCAACATTGATAAAAAGAAGACTAATCAAAAGGTATGTATTTGATATGGAAAAAGAAGAATGGCTATAATGTGTGCAAATGAGTAATTACAATGGAATGGAACAGAACAGAATAAGTTTAGTTGGAGGGGATGTTCAGTGATCATCTGGGCCACCTGCAATACAAGGTCCGACAAAAAAACTGAGACTGTACCTGTAACTTTTTCTTTAGCAAATTAAGGAATCCCCTACAATCACCTTCACAATAGTTCCTTAGTCAGCTGACACACAGCTGCATACAGTGCTGCCAATGTTCAAATCAGTTCCGCAGATCACTTTCTGAAAAGCTGTTAAGGATCTCCATCATTTTTGCTTTCACATCTTCTACCAACAAAAATGTGTTCCTTTGAGCACTGACTTGACCTTTTGGAAGAGCTATTAGCTAAAAACTGTTTCACAAAGTGTTGTGGGCTGGCACATTGTCTTCACTCTTGCACATCCACATTTTCCAACCGAGAATACTTGAACACGTGTGCACTTCTACTGAGTGAAGTGATTAAGCTGAGACTTGTCTCACTGTGAGAGGTTGACAGAGATTAAAGCATGTTCTATAATCATCTTTTTGTCTCTCCTCTCCCACTCTTGGTTCCCAGGCTATAAGGTTAGTCTTGGTTTTTTTGTGTCAGATCTCATAGATGCTGGTGCAGGTTGTCACTATCGTTTTATACTGCAAAGGGTAATCACATTGCAAATAAAGAATAAGAAAGAACATGAATGCATGTCAAACAAAATCTAATTAAACTGTGTAATGTAGGCCCAGTTAAAGAACAATAGTCTTAAAATTTTGTGGCGAGGACTCCCATGAGATGATATTATCCATAACAGTTTGAATAAGGCCTGGTCTGCTGTTGCCTCGCCATGGTAATGTACTGGTGGGGTCAAACAGATCAAGCAGAACATCGTAAGAGAAAATGTATGTAAATTAGGCTATTGGAAGATAGAAAGGACATACATTGAGGAAGGGATGATCAGTGATAGAGGTGACCAAACTGCTGAGAACCCTAAGCTAGCACTGTTTGTGAGCTGGTTAATTCACAGCCTGCTGGTCTAATGGCTCTGCTGCTTCTGAAGGCGGCTTGGTTAGTCTCCATCCAGGCACCCAAGGACAGTCTCTACCCAGCTATAACATGGGGTTTGTCCTCTGTGTCTCTTCCCTTAGTTGAGTTTCATGGTTTACTTCAAGAAGAAAATGACAAATTTATGCAGCAGGTATTGTATTCAAATTGATCCACTCTTTGTGCAGTCTTTTCAGTTTCCCAAAGCCCATTTAAGGAGGTTTCAGGGAAAAAAAACAAGCAGAGCACTGTTTATCAGTACCCTAGAGCTAAGTGTACAAAATTGGTTTAATCTAGTAAAGCCAGGTAAACTGGCAAAACACCCAGAAGGTGCTTTGAATTTCTGCATCATTTCCCTAGCTTATTTTTTTGATCTAAATTGTTTGTGCCACTGCATTTGGAATTTAGCCTGCCTATCCCCTACAGAAGCCACTTTTGCTCAAATGGAATGAGTCAGGCACAGTGTATGTAAAACGCTTTGTGGTGCCAGATGTGAGGCAGGGTAACGAAAACTATTTCCTCGCTTCAGAAAAGAAATGATCTGTTTCAGTGCTCTTGTCAAGTTTTAATGTCTGATCTGAATCTCTTGCTGCAAGGTATTATTACCTGTTCTATCCCACTTGAGCACTGGAAGTGTTCTCTTTGCGGAAGATTTTGCATATCTAGAAATATCTTCTTTGATAAGGCCGAAAGACAATTTTTTCCACCTTTTTACTAAATTCTGTCTAGGTTTTCAATCACTCACTGCTCTTCTCTAGAGTTTGTCCACTTGATTTGCCTCTTTCAAAAGTATGGACCCGAGTTTTGAAGTGTGACAGCTGTGCCCTTACAATCCTGAGTAGTGAAAGTATTACCTCCTGTATGCCTTACATGCCATGATGGCACTTGCCTTTATCTGAAATAGAATGACATTCTTGATTTATCATTTTTAATCTAATGTAATCCCCAGTGTACTGCTGTCTAGCCAGTTATTGTTCATCCTGTGTTGGCTTCTTGAACCATCCTGTTATTGACCTATCTTAAATCATAGATTAGCTGTGCAAAATGTAACATCCTATTAAATTCCATCTTGTATTTTTTTAAAAATCTATTGGAATCATTGTCAGGGTAGAAGAAGTGAAGAAATGTAGCAGATTGTCTTGGAAAGTGAGGAGTAATTTTGTTTAATCTTTCCTGGATGAATTCCATCAGGGAAGTGGATCCTGCGTTAGAACAGGGAGACAAGTAGTAGAGGATTGGTTTTGAATCTCTTCCAGTCCTGTGGTTTTGTAATCATTCAGTGATTTTTTCAGTAGTTTCCTTTGCAATGAGCAAAGTCAGCAGGAGACTGACTGAAGACAATCCTCAGTAGTGAGCTGTGCAAAATGCTGTATTTGGTTTGTTTAAGCCATGTTTATAAATCCACATTCCACCGAGGAAGACAGGTAATCTCCATCACTGAAAAGTACATCTGAATTGTGAATTCAGTGTCATAATATAATGGTATCTTCTGATTAATATATTGGGGAAAATGGAAATACAAACAGGGAACTGTAGGTTCTGTCATACTTTGAAAATGTGCTAGCTTGCATTTTCTTTTTGTGAAAGTCAGAAACTACGATTTATTTGTTAATCAGGAGCGGTATTTCTAGGAAGTGTAGCTCAGAAGTGTATCTCTTGCTCTGCCTATGACTAATGCGAGTGTCTTAAAACTGGCTTTTAGCAATGGAGAGGAATAGATGGCACATGTTAAAAGCCAGATAACTATTACCTTGGTGGGATTTTGTAAGCAGTTGCTTAATTACATGGGAACCTAAGATAATGGATAGTAGGAATACAAAGACAGAAGAGAAGACTGCCTGTGCACCTCAACCCTTCACCATTTGTCCTAAAGTCCTTTTTAATTTCTTTATATACAAAGGTATATCAGTATCAAATTGGTAGAGGCTTATATGAAGCAATTCTGATTTTACATTCTAATCCAGCAAATCCAACAGTAAGACACTTCAGTACAAGGAACTGAGAGATGTGCTCACTGAAGAGACTAGAATTGTGGCCGCTCAGGCTTTGACGGCGTTCCCCACCTAATCTTGTGGCATTTCTGAGTTCTGCGCATCTCACAGAGATGTAGGTATGTCTGCTTCTTACAATAAATGTATCGAATCTCAGACCTGGTGCAGAGAAAGACGTATGAAACGGATTAAACCACGGGCACCAACAGTATGCAGTCTTCTAAACGCCATGTGTAATGGAACAGGCATTTCAACTCGAGCACTTGGAAAGCATCACCAAGAAAACCTCTGCCTGAGATACTGACTTAGACAGAAAGGATTGTGATCAACATCTCAAGATGACCAACACCATCCTGCAAGAATACAGACTAACTACATTTGGCGCCATGAGTATAATTAGATGATTGCATTTGCAGAACAGCAAACCAGCATTATTAAAGAGTTGCAGTCTGTCTCTATGCTCCTTTTACTGTCAGGTAAAGTCACTGTTAAAGTTAGTAGATTAAGCTGCTTTTGATGTTAATCAACAGGATGGGAGAACTGACACGCACAGATAAAATCTGAACAAGCATAGTGAAATATGTAATAGAAAAATTGGATGTAAAACGTTTGGGGAAGATAAGAAACCAAAAGACAAAACCCCAGAGGTTTCAATCCATACTTCAAATTCATTGAACACTTTCTGTTGATTATTTTATGTCATTGACAATAATGTGAACTTTTCAAATAACAGTTCTGAAATTCTATATTTAATAATGCCTTAACATTTCACTTTCTTTTCATATTCTCTCAGTGTGCTTGTATTAAAAGCTTTAAAATAAGTGGCCAGTTTTTTAGGCAGGAAGCAGTGAGATTTGGAGACTTGTTGACATGAACATTTGAAAGTTTAATGATTAAGATGACTCTGTGAAGGCTTCCTGACTAAAACACTGAAAGCCACAATATGATAGAATTTCATCTGACTGTATAGGACTAACAGCATGTGTTTCCTGTCAGAAATTTAATTTTCAATGTGACAGTTTTGCACTTTTTAAATTTCTTAATTCAACACAATCTCTATTACAGAATCCTTTACATTAAGTGTCCCTGAAATTGAGATATAGCAACTCAGTTTTTCAGACAGCAATTTATACATAATATTTTGTGGATGGAGAACAACATGTCTGTGTTTGCTGCTGTGTAGCAGATGGAATCCTGGAAAGGACTGAAGGTAGTTCGTAGGAAAATTTTTGTAGTATCCTTTGCAGATTATTAATGCTTTGTATTTCAAGCCATGTGAACGTGTTCATTTGACAAAGAAATTTCTGTTTGTCCAGAGATTATTTCCTCTTCAAATGTAGGAAGGTTCCTTCCTTTCTTAAGTCTAGGACTGAATTAGCTAATTCTGAAGCCGAATTCCCTTTAACGGTCAAATTCCAGATCTTTAACACTGCCAACCATCAGGAATATTCCTTGCTAACATGCTTTCTATGATCATCTCCTCCACTTTCCCCTGCAATTTGGGAGAAACTGAACAGAAAACTCTTTGATTTAGAGCTTTTTTTCTTAATCCGTTCAAATTGTTCTGCAAAATAGGGGGTGTGTTTACACGATATACTTGTGTGGAGAAATATATATAATATATGGACATGAATTTATAACTGTATTGAGGTCAGTATTTGGAGAATCTGTACATGTTGCAACAGTCCTTGCAGAAATTCTTGCATCACTGCCGTCTGGTTTGTATCTCCCATGCAAAGTTCATTCCTTCACACTAGAGGTCACTGTGAGCATAAGATTACAATGGATTTGCAAAGGAAAGAACATTAATGGATCAATTTACAGGATGAAATTCGTGGCATATTTTCCTATTTGAAAGACTCATGGAAATTCATCTGCATTAAAGATGCAGTTTGAGGAGGAACACGGTACTTATTAATTCAACCTCATTTATTTACAAACTATTTGGAAACTGCGGAGTAAGAAGTTACTTCTGTCAAGAAATCCTCAATGCTTAAAAATGTCCAGTTTAATTTTAGACCAAATCTAATATATGGCAACACCAAACTGTCAAGATAAAAGTTCCAGACTTTGTTGATACCTGTTGCTGGGGTGGCGGTGGGGGGGTGTATAAACATTTGAGGTAATATTCCTTCCCTCTAGGAAAACCGTCTGTTTTCTCTACACTGTAGCAGAACAGAACAAGTACAACTTTAATTCAGGTGCAGCTTCAGGCGTTAAAGAGCCAAGTCCCACTTATACTGTTGATTAGCAATGAAATCAGTAGCTGTCTCAGACTGAAGTTGTGCAAAGAACAAGCAAGAACAGTCAAGGAGGTGAAAGAGGAGCACACTCCCCTGTACCTGCTCTGGTGAATGCATCCAGCCCAGGATTTACCTCCGTATAGCTGCTGGGTCAGATCTTTGCAGCCTTACTTAATTATCATCTGGGTAATCTGATTGTATCTGTACCTGTTTTTAAAATCTTGTCCTCTTTCACAGGGTATGTCCATGATTAGAAAAGATAGATGAGAAGTAAGTGCAAACCTGAACATCTAATGCCATGTAAGTCACCTATGGTGTAGGAGAGTGACCCTTCCCTCACAGGTGAGTGAGCTAATGGGAGAATGACAGTGTTGCTTTTTTTATCTAAAACTACGATGATGAATACAACTTGCACCCATCCAACACCCATCCAAATAGTATTTGTGATAGGGATAGTGGAATAAGGAGAGGTTAAAAGAGCAGCAGACGGGAAGATGCTCACATCATCTTACATACTTTAGCACATGAAAACAGGTAGTTATGCAAAAGCTATTAATCCTCCAACCCTGAGGTGACAGCGGTGTATTTTATATGCAGATAAGGGAAGAGGAGTCTTCATCACCAATCTTCACAAAATTCCTCAGTTCCTATTTTTACCTGCTTTTTGTGCCCATTTGCCTGTGTTTCCCTGTTTCCTCCCACCTTTGCCTTTTATTAATTCTTCCTCCCTTGTGTCCATCCCAAATGGCACTAACAGTTGCTGACATCATATTGTTGATTCTCCAGATTCTGCAGCTATTGTTTCAGTGTGCCTAATGTATTAAGCTCTTTCTGACAGAAAACACCTGCTGCTTTAGATTTCCACACTGCCTTTTTAACAAATGGTCTGTTTTCGTCTCGGTTCTCAGCCTATTGAAACAATAGTAGCCAGCTACTCACCAGGTATGCTGGAGCTTTTTTTGCACCAGTTTTATGCTGATGCGATGCTTCCATTAATTAAATTATACTGCTAAAATGGGCGTAACAGAGTAAACAACAAAGCCTATTATTTTGAAATAACAGCTGTTCTCTTAATTGGTAAGGTGGGGCAACAAAAGAGGTGATCTTTGAGACAGCTTTTAGTACAGGTTATTTAGCATCACTCACATATTTTCATTTCCATAACGTACTTCCTCTCATAACTACTGAAGATGCACATGGCATTTCTCTATGAAATTGTCAGCTGTTCTTACTCTTACAGGAGCACTGCTGACAATAATTTTTGCTAGGATTAACACATTTCAGAAACATCCAGAGTAATTACATCGTATCTGTTTCTTAGTGTACCATGGACTAAAGAAATGGACTCTTATTCAGAGGTGTTGTGACATACATAGAAGAGTTGAAGGCTGTTCATTGAAACGATTTGTGTTTCATGCAGGTCTATTTCCTTGGATGATCACTGCTTTATTTCCTCATTTTAGGAACAGTTTGATTAAACAGTTTTCCTCTGGACTGCTGAGAAACTATTTGCAATGCTGCAAATGTAATATGATAGGTAAACCAGTTTGAATTGTTAGATTGAATAACAAAAGGTTTTATTTAAATTTTGCTTAGCGTGATCTTGTCTCTTGCTGTTAGAAATTACATTTTCTAAGAGACAAACTTTTCTGAAACTTTTCAACACTACACACATGTCAAGATACTGAAACACAGATTTCACAGCCGAATGTTTGCATCACGTGCAGTTTAACAGAGGCAACATAAGACTTGCTTAGATCCTTAGATGCCCCGGTTTAAGTATATTTCTAGAACTCATTGATGATTATATGGAAAAGCAGTTAATTTCAGCCTCTATCTCAGTACTGCACCTAAGATGTTCTGGCAATCATTCCTACTACATTTTATCATATCATAACATTTACAGAAATCAGCTAAAGTCAACAAACCACTCTAGAAACTTACAAAATATTTGTAAAAGGATTACTGATTCTGTAATACAGAAAGAAACTGGTTGAACTGCAATCTTTTTTATTTTTTCTCATTGCAATAGGATCTTTTTTAATCTGGGCTGAGAGGAACCTTATGCAGTTCAATGAGGGGAAATGCAAAGTCCTGCACCTGGGGAGGAACAACCGCAGGCACAGATACAGGCTGGGGTCCACCCAGCTGGAAAGCAGCTTGGCAGAAAAGGGCCTGGGGGTCCTGGTGGGCACCAAGTTGAACATGAGTCAGCAATGTACTCTTCCCGTAAAGAAGGATAATGGTAACCTGGGAAGCATTAGGAGTGCTGCCAGCAGGGAGGTGATCTTTCCACTCTACTCCACACAGTTGAGATCACACCTGTAGTGCTGGGTCCAGTTCCGGGATCCCCAGAAGAGACATGGGAAGACTGGAGGGGGAGTCCAACAAAGGGCCACAAAGATGATGAAGGGACTGGAGCATCTCTCCTATGAGAGCTGCACCTGTGCAGCCTGGAGAAGAGAATGCTCAGGAGAATCTTATTCCTGTTTAGAAATACTTGAAGGGAGGGTGCAAAGAGGATGGAGCCAGGCTCTTTTCTGTGATGCCCAGTGACATTCCTAGAGGTAATGAGTACAAACTGAAACAGGGGAGGCTCTGTCTGAGCACCAAGAAACACTTTTTTACTGTGAGAGTGACAGAGCACTGGTACAGGTTTCCCGGAGAGGTTGTGGAGTCTCCATCCTTGGAGATACTCAAAAGCTGTCTGGATGTGGTCCTGTGGAACCCGCTGGAAGTGGGCCTGCATGAGCAAGGGGGTTGGACCAGATGACCTCCAGAGGTCTCTTCCAAACTTAACCGTTCTATTGATTTTATGAGGCACAGTACATAATTGAAATTATAAAGGTGCTGTGATGAGTTATTACAGTACTTCCATGTTTTTCTTTGTAGCTGTAACGATTGGCAACTGTGATAATGCCAAATAGGACCTAATCATTTGTGATTGTTATGGTTTCAGTTAATTTGGGTCAGTTTACTGACTCTGGCTGAGCTTAGTCTAAAGTAACTTCACCTTCTGAAAGCTAGCTGCGTGGTTTTTTCAGACAGATTCTCTCTAGAAGTGATAACATAGAACACGGCATGCAGAAAGGCCGATGTATATACTTACTCCTCTAGTAACTAAGGCCATCCTTGAGCTAGTGAAAAAGGCCACACCTGCAGGGAGGGGCGGACAGGGCAGGTGACCCCAAACAGAACAACAGAGTATTCCATCCCATATATCTCATACTCGGTGTAAAATTGAGAGATCACGAGGGTCTCGCTCTCTTCTGCAATGGCCAATGGCCAGTGAGGACCTCGTTTGTCCGATTGCTTCTGATTCTGGATCCGTGCATTCCTGAATCCAGTTCCTGAGTTCAGCTCCCTCCTAGCCATGGACCCATTCCCTCATGTCTGCTCTACAGCATTTGTGGTAACATATGGTCATCGAGGGGTGGGGTGGGGGTGCAATCTCAGATATTTGTATATATTTCATTAATTTGTAATAAATTTCATTATTATCATCATTATCATTTCATTAAACTGTAGTTTTACTTTCCAATCCGCAAGCTTTTTCCTCTCATTTTCCTTTCCTGCTTCCCCTGGGGGTGAGGGGAAGGGAATTTGGGAGCCCAACTGCATGGTTTTAGCTGCTGAAATTAGCCACGTTGGGGCTAAACCATGAGGGGTTGAGGGGAATGGAATTTGGGAGCCCAACTGCACGGTTTTAGCTGCTGAAATTAGCCACGTTGGGCCTAAACCGTGACAGTGATAAAAGTGTAAGCCAAAGTGAAATTAGCAGAGATGATAATTGAAGCTCTCATCATGCCTGAATTTGGTTTACTCTTAATAAGTTATATGTATTTATATAACACGTGCGTGAATATATATGGTGTGAATTACAGTTCCTTGACTCCAAAGATTTAGTTGGCTTTTTCTTAAATAAGGACCTCATCGAGTTCAGCAATGACAACTAATATGCATCTTCAATGAAAGATTGGCCATAAGCAACCACAGAACATCATTTACATCAAGTCTCACTGTCAAGCAGGACAGTAGTCAGTGTGGCAGTTTTAACCTTGAACTGAACTCCTCTGGAATGGCTTATGCCATGTGGGACTGTGCCTTGCGTTGGAAAGGAGCAGGCACAAGCAGCAGGGGAGGCTTTATTTTACATTTCCTTGTTAGTTACTTTTCCAGCTACCACCCTCATTTCCACCTCTTCCCTAAGCAAGTTACATCCATTAAGCACAGCCACTAAATATCAAATCAATCGTATAGAGTAATATCTTGAAGGAAATGTGAATAACAGGGGGAGCATATTGCAGCAGAAGTTTGTCATATCTGAGTTGTCATATTGTCAGTCTAAAGAAACAACTGAATGGATAACACAAGATAGGCATCGTATGTTCCTGATAAAACCATATTAGACTCAGACTGCAAATGATCTTCTTAAAAATAACGTATTTTCCAAATTTTATTTTACTTTGAAGTAAACAGAAGCTTAGCATCATGTTTGTTGAAACTTATTTTAGGTAAAAGGAAGAATTTTGTTATGACTTCCAAGGCAAGGAAATAGTAATGATGCCGGGGAGCACATTTCTGTTTGGGGATTAAAAAACCAACATGCAATGACATCAACAAGTAGGATCTAAATGACATTTTAGAAATGAAACATATTGTAGCTCCCCACGATCTACTGCAAACTTGGAACTTGTGAAAATCCACCTAAGTGACTAAATTATTCACGTGAATGGCTGAAGTTTAAATTTATTCCTTTTGAGTTTTTAAGGTTGGGGTTTCTTTTTGATTTATTTACTTATTTAAAAGTAGCTCAAAAATGATTTCTAAAAGGAAATGTTTATTACTAATACAACAGCAACACTTGCAGGTAAGTTTACACCTCACTGCCAGCCCAGGAGCTTTCCATGTACAGGGCAGAAGTACTGGTGTATGTAACTTTTTTTCTGGTTTTATATTGTAATTCGACTATCTGATAATTATTATTCTCTTCTGCAGCTAAAATGAATTCAGATCCTGATCCTCCTTCAAGTTCTTCTCACCCCCAGCTGCATCCTGGAAGGTCCCAACTAAATGCCGCTGCAGTGGACCATGGTGAGAGCAAACAGAAATCTGGACCATTCAGAGATACTGCAACATTTTCTTCAGCTCCTGGCTACTCCCATGGGAGGGAGAAAGCTGAAAAAAATGGTAAGTATGAAAGCAAGTTTTATGAAACCTTGGTTTATATTAAACATTGGGAGATTATTGTGTGTATGTGTATTCTAAACTCTGTTTAAAGAGACACTGTAAAGTAGAAAAATTTCTCCATTTTTTTTAACCTGTTACTGTGGAAGAGACTTTTCTTCTGCAGCTTACTTTGTGCATACTTTCAAGTTTTTCATCCAATTTTTCTTGTGGATACAGAACAACAGGCAAGAAGCTTGTTTGTAAAATTGGCAGGTTGTGATTTAATTTCTTTAGTTGGCTAGATCACATGCTAACTATAGCTTTAATATGAATTCTAACCTGGATGAATAGATACCACTGTAATGTAGACTGAGGAAATTATAAACTGATATATGAGACCAGAAATTAAGTTAAGATTAGCAGTGGATAAGAAGTTGGATTAAGAATCATGACACACTTTGAAAGGCAGAATGATACTTTTTCTCCCCTCAATGCGAACCCATTGAATTTCAAAGACAGTGAAAACTGATAGGAAGAGAGAAATGTCTCGTGCAAATGTAGAAAGGCAAATATCCGGCTCCTGTACTCAAGTGTTGAGTTCCAGTTTTAAATTCAGTTTGTAACCTAACTAGTGCAAGAAGTTCTTGTGTTTGAAGTGTAGTAAAATTACTGCTTTTAAATTGGACTTCTGATTAGGAAACTGCTTGTGTGTCCTTGCATTCATAAATATCAGTCAATATTGAAGGTAATAAGGCTATCCAAGAGTCTAATTATTAAATGGGTGAATATCTACATGGTACGTATCAGATGCAGCTGACTTCTGCACATAGTTCAGACCAGTATTGTGGCTGTGTTAGCACATCTACTGTTTGCATCTAATTCAGACTTGATTGCTGGAACCTTCTGGTTTCATTGTTACTAAAAGGCACGTTCCAGACGGAGAGTTTTTTTGGATACCTGAATTTCTAACATGCCTCAGTGTATTACTGCTGGCTTTGTCATCTCAGCCACTTGTAAAAGAATTCAGAGACGACAGAGAATTTAAACTTCTACCTTTAATTACATGGTTATTAATTTAGGATCAGTGCTAACAGATATGTTTTGTTCTGTTCTTCATTCTGCAGTTTCTTAGTATGTTTCAACAGGGAAAGAATATCAACAATATTAGGAGGGATGTGCTATGGAGTGATCTTGGGCTTTGTTATAATCTGATTTGAAAGGGGAAGACATAGGTTTCTGTTGTTGGCACCCACATTCATGCAAGATTCTGAAAATATGAGCTTTCGATCTCGTGTTTTACATGGAGACTATGTTGAGTATTCTGTATCTAATTTGGAGATTTTCTTACTCTATATAAATTCTACTTTAATATTGAGTTTTGTATTAGTTCTCTTTACAGACCTATATATTTACTAATGATCTCTATTCATTTTGACATTAGAAACACTTCTGCTTGCACCCCTATAAAAGAGGATTTCCGAGCACTGATGTATTTTTCGGTTTCATTTGTGACTCATTCTTGATGACTTTAAATCTCTTCCCGTCAAACTGTCCTCAGTACCTGGTGTCACTGTCATTGCCCTTTCCACACACAGGTATTTAATGCTGTAGAATAAGCTACTATTACTATTGTGCCGTGCTGGAGTCTCCCAAGATTTTAGTGGATTTAGATAGCAAATGTGTTCAACAAGATCGTGTTTCTTCATACAGTATTTTATTCTATGGTTGTTTCATATTTATGTCATTTGATATAACACTGTCTCTTTCTAGTGCTGATAACTTATTTAAAAGAAAGTAAGCAGAGAATTTTTTCATCCACAGCAACACTGGTCATCAAAATTTAAAAAATGGGGACTTTGGTAGGACTTCAGAGAGAAGTACAAATCCAGTCATGTATGTACATATGGAAATGAATATGAAAAAAAAGTGATGTCTTATTCAGAAAATTGGCTTTTCAGTGATTTTCAAAATATTTGAAGTGACAGAGGAGGTATTCCTTGGCATCACTAGAGTCTTCACCAATAAACGGTATTCAAGTTGCTGATAGATTGAAGAAGAGTGAAAGATCTAGTCTCTTAGCTTTGGTGTGTTGTGTTCTGGTTGTATGAAAGGAACTGTGCACTAAAACAGATGTTGTGGAAAGGGCTATTTCAACTTCTTTCTCAGAAGATTAAGAAGTCAGTTGCTTTTAATAGTCACTATGATGATGACGGTAACGCTGAATGATGTAAAAGAGTACAGAAAAGACCAGCACACTGCTGTACAGAAACCTATCTCAATAAATATTATTAAATATGTAGAACACTCCTCTTTATTGATTTCTTAAATGTCTTGCACAGAATTCTACAAACTTTAATTTTGTAACAGAATTAATTTAATTTTTAATAAATCAGCTATGATTGATGTTAGAGAAGGGGAGGTGCACAACATCCATCTCAAATATTATCTTGAAAAGCAGTTTTACCTCAAGCCTGTTTACCACATGTCCATGTGTCCTTCCCATAAATACATTTATCCCAGGGTACATTAGAAAAAGCATTGCCATCAAGCAGATGGAGGTGATCCTTCCCCTCAATTCAACACTGGTAAGGTCATACCTGCAGTGCTGGGTCCATTTCTGAGCTCCCCAGTACAGGAGAGACACAGACAGGCTGAGGAGAGTCCCAACAGAGGACCACAAAGATGATGGACTGGAATGTCTCTCCTGTGAGGAAAGGCTGAGAGAGCTGGCACTGTTCAGCCTGGAGAAGAGAAGGTCCAGGGGGGATCTTATCAATGTTTATAAACACCTGAAGGGAGGGTACAAAGAGGATGAGCCAGGCTCCTGCCAGTTGTGCCCAGTGGCAGGACTAGAGGCAGTGAGTACCAGCTGGAACACAGGAGGTTCCTGCTGAACATCAGGAAATACTTTTTTCTATTTTTTGTGTGTGTTTTTTTAAAATTATTTTTTTACTGTGAGGGTGACCAAGCACTACCACAGGTTGCCTGGAGAGACTGTGGCATCTCCATCCTTGGACATGCTCAAAAGCCATCAGCCACCTGGGAATGGTCCTGGGCAACTGGCTCTGTAGGTGGCCCTGCCTGAGCAGGGGGTTTGGACCGGGTGACTTCCAGAGGTCCCTTCCACCCCCAACCATTCTATTGATCCTTGTAATATTCTTTCCAGCGACTCTGCATTTCTGATCTGTGCTTTTTCTTCCAGTCTCTGCTTGTATATGCTGTGTTTAAGGCTGTAGCATCAACGTGAATTTATTTCCTGGAAGCACTCATCTCCTACTCCTGCAGCATTATCCATATCTTGCAGCATCATCTAGCAAATTAAAGAATGCCTTGGCTCTGACTCAGTAAAGCACTTATGCAGCTAAGGATGTGTGTATGCTTAGGTACTTCATTTGGATCAAACTCCTATACAATATAGGGTTTTTTCTTAGCAATTTTTTAATCTGTCTTCTGCTGATGTGTCATTAGGTAGTGTTTTTGTTATTC
Source organism: Dromococcyx pavoninus (assembly GCA_033558185.1). NCBI lineage: Eukaryota > Metazoa > Chordata > Aves > Cuculiformes > Neomorphidae > Dromococcyx > Dromococcyx pavoninus. The sequence continues at coordinate 1,275,037 of JAUMJL010000020.1, read as the reverse complement.
CTTGTATAATTCATTTCACGATGGGAGGTAACAGTGCTTTAAGAATTTATTGTGCAAATTGAATCTGGATTTAATAAAAAATATTCAGTTGTTAAACTTGATGATTTGTAGACATTTTTAATTGCTTTAAAGAAAGAATAGGTGGATATTCCTATTTCTACCCAAATCTATCGCATTCTCTAGAAAACTTCTATCTATATATGTTATTGGCTGTTGTGTATGTGATAGAAATGGAATAGATATCAACATTTCAACTCTCATACTTAAAAGTTTTTTTTTTAAAAATTGTTACCCTTTCATGGATGTTCATGGAGAGGAAGTTTATCAGTGAGCAAAGCATATACACTACTAATTAGGGCTTCTGAAATTTTACAGCCATTGAGTCATCAGTATTCATGTAAGCAAAGTGCAAGGTCTGCCAGTTGCTTAAACAAAAATGGTCTGCCATTATTTTAATACTCTGTGCCAAGAGAAACATGGTGTATAGCAACGACCAGTGGTTGCTTACTAATGGAACCTGGTGAAATTTGTTCAAACAGATCAAGACCTAAATCTCATAAGATGCTTTTATGCCTCTCAGGTGCACAGGCCCTTCAGTTTCTGTCCAGCTGTTACATACCCCTTTTGGGTATCTGTATTGCATCCACTCTATGCATCTTCCTTCCTTCCTTCAGATGCAGCCCCAAAGCAAATGTGAAAAGAGATATCTTAGATGAGAGCTCTGGAGCTCCCGACACTAGATTCTCCAAATAGGCTTAAACCCAACATTCTTGCTAGTGGAGCCATTTCCTTTATGTGGTGCACAGAGCAGAGCTAGGAAAAAAGCATCTTCAGCATGTTCACTCAGTTAGCACGTGAATATCTGACTACTGTTGCTATTAACAATGTTTTTGGAAGATACACGTGAACCCACACTCCAGGTAAGTGGTCTGCATTGCTTAGCTAGAAAATAGCTTTCTGTGGCCGTGTTTGGCTTTTGATTCAGATGAAAGGAAAGCAGAGTTGAGAGACACTTCTCACATTACAATAGTGATCAGATTCTTGGCTGGGATGTCTGAATTCAAGCAACTGCTTCAGGTCAGCTGTAATGGTGGCTTCCGCTGGACTGACTTACACCAAGTGAATATTTATTGTGTTGCAGGTTATCTGGAGGCGTTACCATTTCTTGTAATGCTTAAGCATGTAAAATATCTTTCTTAAAGATGTTTACCTGCCAGTCAGCAGGCAAAAAGAGAACATCCTGAGATAATAGAGAAATTTGGGAGGCAGCGTGAAGGTGATAATTTTTTTTATATGTGGATGAAACACATTTTCTTTAGTTCCTTACATCTTTCATGTACATTTGCTAGCCAGTAAGGCTGGCGAGGAGGAATTGGGTAGGAATTCAAAGGTCTGTGAAGTTTTGAGAGCATTCCAAAGCTAAATTGCAGTGCTTGAAGAAGCATCTCTTTGGTTAAGGAACTAATTTTTGTTTAGTCCATGTTTTTGCTGTTAAGGAAACATGCCCAAATCTATTTTTCTGGAATTGAGAACGTACGGGGAAGGGATATGTACCGACAGCTTTGCAGGCAGAAATCAATTTCGTATGTTTTCTTTGTAGAGTGCAGAGTTCTGCTTGTACTTAAGAAGGTTATGAGGGTTTTTTGTATCTTTTGGAAGAGAGTTATTTTATAAATTGTGTGACAGAATTTATAAATAGTACAAAAAAATTCTTCTAAACAGTTTACAATGCATTGCAGCAATGTACAACAGTGCGTCTCCGACGCATTGCTAAATGATAGCTAAGGAATAGGGAGCCTCTCTAATTTACAAATATTTGCCACATGCTAGCCTCTTCCACTTAAGGTTACATAGAGCCTTTACTTCAAAGCTCTATTTTAGCACTTCTTTGTCTTCATTTTCTGGCAGTTTGCTTGTACAGACTAACTCTTGAGGCAAAGTGAAATGTTTGTTTAAAACTTGAAGAAATCTCAGAAAAATCTTTGATTGTTAGAAGAGGAGGATTATGCCTCAAAGAATTAATTACTTAACAATTTATCTGTCAGTTTATTAGTGTCCCTTCACGCTTTACCTGTAATTACTCAGGCTCCTGGAAAGCTCATTTGCCAGGCGTTACTGTGGGGGAGAAAGTATTCTATCCGAAAGTTAATTACTGTGTTTTCAGATAAAATTTTGGGACATAGTCATAGTACAGAACAATGGGAATTGACTTCTTCAGGTCTGCTGCAATTGTTGTCAATAACATGCTGGTGTGTTTACCATAGGTGGAACTAGGATTGGACGCCCATTTAATTGAGGGAAGATTGTCCATCTTTGCCTCTTTTGCCATTTGAAATACATAAATATCATCTTCACCCAATAACAAAGGTACTGTTCCGAGCACAATGAACTAGATTAAGCAAAGTACCCTAGCTCAATCTTCTTCCATTATTTTTCAGATGGATTGATTTCCTAATCCGTGTTTGCTTATGGTAACAAAATATTGGTCTCGCATAGTCGCAGGGTGTCAGAGGAATAGAAATGAGCAGCTGTAGAATAGAAGAGAAAGAGCTATTTCATTACATGATTTACTGATACGAATATAGGAAGTAGCTCTGTAAATTAGGGACAATTTACACACTTAAAAATTTAATCTATCATTTTGAATATAATCTTTCAATTCAGTTTCCTACTAAAGGAATTTAGGAAGCATGTTGTACTTTGCAAACAAAATGCATTGAATAGGAACAGTTGGAAAGTTAAAAGTACGTTCCTCATCTGAACCAACTGTCTAATACAATGCATGTGCACTCAGCAGCGGCAAGAACTGCTTCTCTCTGCAGGTACAGATAGAGGAAAACATTTGGAGATACCTAATATCTGTACATTTGTCTTCAAAGAAAACTGCAACAGATCCCTGTTAAACCACAGTAATCAAGGAGATACTGGAAACTGTTGGGCTGCTGGAGGGCCCCCTGCAGCAGCCGAAGGCCCACTTTATTGTGAAAGTTAGAAGGTGACACTGGAAATAGTAAACTGGGAAATAAAACTAATCCTTTGCAAAGTCATTTTATTATCAGAGGTGCTTGCTAAGGCACTGTGGGCTTGCAGCACAGGTGAGGTGGGTCTTCTTTAAAGTCCATTCTGTTTTGACCATGAGCTAACGAACTTCTAGAGTTTGTGGTGAAGAGCCTAAAGCACAGAACTGCAGAAATTCCATTGAGTATTGTGCATGTTGTTATGATAACATAAGGTCTTCACCCACAAAAGATATGTGGACTTGGTGAGGTTGTAAACCTAACTGTTTCTCACATGGCTTTTCTGCAGGTTGTGGGGTTTTTTCTGTGTCTGTTTTTTTGAGGGGGTTAATAATGATGATTTTCAACTGAGAAATGACCGACAGCTTATTTTATTTTAACTGTCCAGTTTTGGAACATGTTAGATTTATCCCAGCTCATCAATAAAGGATTTAATCAGAAATGTCTGCATAGAAAAAGCAGCAAGACTGTCTCATTATTTGTGTGTAAAATTATTTTAATGACTTTAAATGATCATTGTACAATAATAGCTCTGCTAGAAAGAAATACCTTATAAGAATAGTTTTCTCTCTACTTTTGAAAATTATAGTCTCTATAATATTATCACTCTTAATCTTCCACCTACATGTCGTTTTTTTATTGCTCTCCTGACAATTTGCCTTCATTTTGTGGGGGTGAAGAAATTGTTCCCTTTTCAATATAATGCTGTTCGATGACTTGCAGTTGTGGTGTGACTACGACTGTTATCATTCCTACGAACACATTGCTGCTCCCAGAGAAAGCAGAGTCAAGTCCTACACTTCAAGGTCTCTGTAAACAACTGTTACTACTTTATTTGCCATCCCTGTTATCACCTTTAAAAATGCCTGTCGATGTATGCTAATATAAATATTTTTAATTGTTCTTGGGGCAAGTAGGACCATCTTAAGATCTCACCACGGAAGCTGAAGTGCATAGAAGAAAAATATGCAGTGTACTCTTAATTGTACCAAACCATTACTTTACAGTTAAAGTAAGAATCCAGGAGGCTTCTGAATGGATGAAAGAATTTGACACTCATGGATGAGCAGATAAGCATCTGAAGCTAATAAAACCATTTAGATAAACAATGACATTTGTACAAAATATTTCTCTCTCTCCAGTCAGTTCCTGTGTTTGTGTCCTTGTATTCTATACGTACAAATCATGTTTATGATGTGATGTTAATGCTTGCTTTTAATTGGAATGTCAGTCTTTCCAGAAACATTACTCCTACATATGTACTGCACACAATACCTCTGAACTTTTGGAGCTTGTGTAAAGCGAGTAGGAGGATTTCTCTAGAGACTCAAACCAGCTCCACTGAACACTGAAATCTCAATAATACAATGTTAGGACCTTAATTTTTGTTACAAAAGGTACACTTTTTTTAAAGCCCATTGGTAATAGACAAGTCCACCTGTGGATGAACAGTTTAAATCTCTCTCTCCCTGAAAGAAACCAGACACCTTTCAGTCTAGCAAATAAAAGGCTTCTTATTTTGTCATTAATATTTGTCTGCCTTTGCTCCTAAGTGTATCTGAGACTCTAGGAAGCTTGTTTAATAGTGAAAACAAAATCTGTATAAAAAGCTGTGATCTTTTCCCTGCAAATTTTGAATTTGTTAAATTTTTATAAACTCTGAGATATTTGCTTACAGAAGGAACTTTTCCTGCAGAAAATCCCATGTAACACTGTATCAGAATTACCACCATACAATTCCAAAAGGGCCTTCAGGTATTATATGTGACTCTGAAGAAAATAATACCTTCTAGGGAGATTTTGAACAAAAGGTATTCTAGTGCTGTATGCGTTTTGGTCGATATCCCTGTATAGGCGTGACCTTAAGCTTTTATTCCCCTGCTTGTTCCTTGACTGTTTAGTGCTTCAACAAATATGCCTGCATTATTGACTTTGCACGTGCATGTGTTGTTGCTGCTTGTTTCCTACCTAATGTTATAAAATCTTCAGATTTCAATATTGTAAAATTTTCTTAATACTGGTAAATGGGCTATTGCTGAGAAACTACAAGGAAATTGTATTCTACAGCTAGTGTATTTAATCCGTGAACTTCTTATGGCAAATTAATTTGATCTTCTAATATAAATTACCTGCTTTGCTTTGATGACAGGCTGTTATTTCCGATTGTTTCAATCATGCTTTATTTCTTAGGGGTTTTAGTAGCCCAAAAAGACCAGATGATTACATTGCAGTCCTGTTGTACTCTTGGAACTGTGTAGCAGGACCTCTACTGACTTTAACATAACAGCATCTCTTTCTGACTGAAACTCTAGCAAAGGTAAATCTTGGAGGAATAGAGAACAAGATTGATGAAAGCAGAGGAATAGGAGACAGAACTTACTTACCGTTCTGCTGGTTAGAGCCAGAAGACACCAGTGCTTCAAAGCAGTCTGCAAATACAGACTTTTTGTGGTTAGGTTGTCCTTAGCGGCTGGATACTTGGCTTTTAGGAAGCCAAACAAAATTTTTTCTCTTTTAGTTAGTTTTAGCTTCATTCTGCAGAAGGCATTGAAATCCAGGGATGCATTTTGGGACCCTTAAATGCAAACTGATGATAAAAAATGTTAAAAAATTACTGTCTTCTAGCAAATCGATTTTCTTTGTGGATGTTTGTGTTAATAATGAAGGTGATATGCACACTTTCTGTGCACCACTCAAACTTCCTTTGGACCAGGATTTTATGGCATGTTTTTGAGCTGTTCCTGGCTGTTTCTTTTTCAAGCTAACGCAGTGCCAGATTAAATAAAATTCCAGCTTCAGGTTCATCATAATGAAAGTCATGGAAGAGGCTTTTTCAAATACAGTAACTAATCCTGTATCTGTCTTCTCTGTACCGTGTCTGTGTCCACCTACAGTGTTCACTTTCCTTTGTGGGGCACAGTGGGAGGAGTGCATTGAGCAGCAAGCATAGGTTATTATACTAGTATCCTCTCAAATTTAAAGCAAGTAATTTCCTTTGTGATTCAGATGATACTTCCTGTCAGATTAAATTACAGAAAAGTCTTTTTGCTAAAGTAATAAAGTGATGTATGTCTGAAGCTTCAAGGAAGTGCAATATGACAAAGATCAGTTCAGACATCAATCTGCTTAATGGTATATGGAGAATTTTTTCATGTGTGGGAGAAGATATTAAGTCAAAGAAGACATTCTTCTCTCCCCACTCCCACCCCAGTGATTTAGCTACTGGTAAGACCTGTGAATGAAAGCTTGTTCCATACTATTCTTCATCAAACACGCAAATTACTCTTGTCAGTTAATAACGTGGAGCTGAGGGAAATGGTTGACATCCTGTGCCTTCTTCTAACCCACTTACGCTAAGTAGAGAGCTTACAGGTTAAAGCTAAGGAAAATACAAAATGCAGGTTTTTCTTCCTCTGGGTGCCATCCAGCTTTTCTTCTCTGCTACCTGAACTAACACTGGAGTGTTGCTGTTTGTGAACTCTGTATGAAGGATCACAGAAGCTGCTATCAATGCTCAGTATTAATACTGGAGAACCTGAATGATGACAGTTTATCAGGTTCAGGATTCTTGTTAGCTTTTTCATATTTATAATAATAGCCTGTTGGAGAAAAGGATTTTTTTATAAATGCAATGCTAGTGCTGTCCTTACTTGATTTTGTTCATGTTTTACTGAGCTGTTAAAGGTGTTCAATGGCAGCATTTCCTTTTCTAGATATTCTTTAGCACTTTGTAGCCTAGAGACTTCCTTTCTCAGTGGCGAGATATTTGTGTTTGATAGTGGTTTCTGGGTTTGGTAACACTTTGCTGGGCCACCTTGTAGCAGTTTCCATCTGTGGCAACTCATGAGTCTTCTTTTGAAACGGTAAAAATGTTTATGTACTTTTCCAAGTGTTATTTGGTGATCTTAGTGTGTTGCCACTGGCTCGGGCTGAACGTAGCAGTTACGTTGTGCATATGCCTAACTCTTCCCCATTATTTTCTGTCACTTCAGGAACACTTTGTGTACTCATCCAGAAAACTTGTTTCGTATCTTGTCATCTCAGATCCTTTCTTCTCTCCAACATATGGGGTTTTCCTCCCCCTCCTGCACAGCCTTCAATTTTTTCCTCCTGAGCCCAAATGAATGCTTGTGGTTGTGATCATATCAAGTGTGTATGCCATGCAGGTTCCTTTACACAATCAGTGTGGGTGTTGCTTAATGCATTAATATTTCCTTTGGTAAAGATCCAGGCATCTTTAATATTCACATGTAAAACCTGTAATTTCTTTCAAACTTATACATTTCAAAGGAATACTTTGTCTTCATTATTGCTTCCTCTCTGAGAAACTGCTTTCAATTTCTTTTTTATCTTGTTCTCGTTAGGTTTCCACTGTTCAAAGCACTTAGTAGCACTTGGCTTGTGTTTCTGTGGAAATTGATCTATCGTGCACAATAACCTGTCTTGTTGCTGGATCCCAGTAAGCGCACAAACAAATAAGATCTTAAGCTCCAGATCCCTGTGATCCTTTAAAATAACAGTTTGGGGGTTTTGTATTCCTTGTTTGTGGGCTTTCTCCTCTTGTTTTACCTGGACAATTCAGGTGCTGTAGCAGTGACGTAGGGAGAAAGAGCTGTGTTCCCCTGCCTGGAGGATGATAATAGCAGGCAAAGTGCTAAAACTTGTTCTTGCTGAGAGCTTTTATGTTTCTGTTGGGAGGAAAGTAAATCAGCAAACATTTTTATTATTCAGTATGCACTCTGTTGATTTATTCTGCGTGGTAATAACTTGAATGGATTTTTTTTTTAAGAAAGGTAATTCCTAGCAGTTAAAAGAATATTTACAAAATTGCTTTTATTTGGTGGTTGCCTGTGTATGGTCCACTGTGCGTACACATATAACTAAACATCTTTCTTTACATGTAAGGATTCTTATTTATTTGCCTTTAAGTACTTCACAATTCCTGATTGGAAGTCACACTGTATCTTAATTATTTTTTTTAAACAAAGTCTGCCTAAAATGTGTGCAAAATGTTTTGCTAAATAAGTCATCAGACACTTTGTGCCGAGTCAACCTAACTACTGTGATGCAGACCTGATGTTTCAGTTGTATATTTGAGGGATATTAGAAACAAAATCGGATAATCTATTGTGCCCCTCATTGATTTGTGCTAGAATACTGGGAAGGAAATTTAATGACAACCACAGTGTGCTCTGCTTGTCTATTTTGCATTGAAAAGATTTCTTATCTAGATTGTATAAGTCCATTCTTCAAAACCTTATATGAATATTGAAGAATTTTGGGGTTTTTAATCATAGCTGTAGTCCAAAGAAGAGGCTTAAACTTGTTAATTAATCTGTGATGGTATCTTCCTTTTGTCACTTAAAAATTTTAAGCACTGATATCTTGCAGTCTTACTTGGAGTAAACCCTACTACGAATTTACTGCCTTTTTTGTCAATTTAATTGCTATATTTCAGAAATAAGAGACAATAATTGCATCCTAAAATAGTATTGCATATAATGCTTTTAAGAACTAAAATGTTTCCCCTTGCAACATTTCCTGTGGGTCAGAACCTAACAGAAACAGTAAAAAATGCTTTCCTGTGCTGAAATGAATGCTAAATTTCCACTTAGGCTTTAGCAGCAAAGCAAATTTGGAATCTTTCTTTATATGGGCAGTGCACAAAGTAATGTGTAAAGTTTGAGAAAGTAAATAGTAGTCTTCAGTTTTCATCATCCCATCTACAATGTACCTATATAAACAGCTGGGTTTAGACGTGTATATGCTGAGTCTTTTTCTGGAGTTTCTCTTTCAATGAATGCTTTAACAATAAGTACTATAATAAAATAGGTTTTAAGTGACAGCTTTAACCTGTTAAATGAAAAGCCTGAATTTCAAAAATGGATATTTCTGTAGCCATTCAGAGGTTTAAATCCTTTCTGTAATATGAGGAAATAAATAACAGCTGACTTAGAAATACATCTGCTTCATCCTTTGCAGATCACAAATATTTTGTTTGTTTTCTCCCTTTTTTTGAGTGGAATTGACAAAATTAAAGGATACAATAATATTTCATATCTTAATCTTAAGACTTGAGCATGAACAATAATAAAAATAAAACCTTAAAATTTTATTAAAAATGTCATTGTTTCAATATCAACTGAATAATGTGTTGAATGACCTGGCTCTGCGAAGGCCAAATTAACTTCTTTTGTGAATTAGGAACTGAACCACAGAGTAGCCTGGTGATGAATCAAGATTTACACAGGGTCCTGATAGCAGGGTAGGAGCTGCAGCCAAATATGTAGCACTAAGGAACCTTCCGTGTCTTTGTCCTGTCTTAATTTTTTTCTTATCCATTTGCTATGTGCCATCTAAAACTTATGTGCTTTCCTTGAACTCACCTGCTTTCATTTGAATGACTGCAGAGCTTGTGAACCTTGAATAACTGATAGACTTCACTGGCTTATATAAATGCACCTGACACGTAACAGCTAGTGAAGTCTCTTTTAATTGTCAGAAAAGAGACGTGAAGTATCGCAAGATGAATGTTTCTCTCTTCTGGAAATTTTTATATTCAAGACAGTAAAATTTGACATTAAATAGACATGAGTTTTTAGCAAAGCTGGAAAATAAAAGCTTCTACTGACAGCATTTCAATTGCAGTACTCTTATGTGGGAGGAACACACATCAAGACATTTTCTGACTAAAAACACACTTAAGAACGAGAGTGATAAGTTATAGATCACCACTTTGTATGGATTTTTTTTTTTTAATGGTGGTTGCATTTACTCTTGTATAGTATTTGTTCTAGTGTTGATCTGAATTGAGAGACAATGTTGTGTTGCCTGTCGTTGTTCCAAAACACCCTCTGACTGTGTTTTGGACGCTTTGGCTTCAAAGAATGTCCTAGATTCTTTCTCATAAAGTAAATTGATAGGGCAGTAAAACAATTTGAGTTGTTCATGCTTTATCTTTCTACTTGTCTTCTTGCTTATCCTTTAAGGAAGGGAAAAAATTTGCTAGGTATGGGACCACTAAGATACCGAGCTATTCTAAACTTGATCTTGAAAACACACCAAAATGTGCTCTTCCACTCTTGCCCTACAACTGCAGAGCCAACCCACAGATATAATTTTAATTAACTGTCTTTTATTTATATTTATAGGGCACATGAGAGTACATAGAAGTGATAACTGGGTGGGAGGGATTGGGCAGGAGGTTGAGAATAACAACAGAAAGTGTTTCTTTTGCCTGACAGTCAACTCTGTTGGAACAAACATTTCCACAAGTTTGCTACAGTACCAGCACATTCTGTTCTCTTTTCTCTGTGAAGGTGGCTGCACATTTTTTATTTGGCTTTTCTTCTTTTTTTGTTTACCATCTTCACAAAGAACTTTATTCACGTGGTAATCCGCAATGTGATTGCAATGAAGTAACTACATCCTGGTGCTGAAGAAGCTCGGTGGGAATGTTTTACAGCTTTACATTGCAATAAGCATTTTTATCTAACAGGCAGTCATCTGAGCAAGAGATGGAAGAGGTCAGAGCCGTGCCATGTGTATGTCAGCTCCTGTGTGTGGCAAGTGGAGAAGGAGAAAAAGGAAGCAGCTTTGCCTCTGTAAGCTGCCAGAGAACCGCTCTTCTTATTAGGGCTTCTGTTAGTTTAGAAAACTGCTTTCTAGAGTTTTCTTGTGTGTAAATTCTATGTAGTTATCTAACACTGACTTCTGAATGATGCCTCCAGTACTGGTTTATCCAGAGTGTCACAAAATATTTGTGTAGGTCTCTTCTCAACATGCAGAAAACCCTGAACTGAAAAAAAAAAAAATCCATAACCAAGCCTGTTTCTGCTGAAATTTTGATGTGAAATAAGTTAATGAGTGTGAAGCACAGAAAGAAACAGAAAAGTATTGTCTTGCCTGTTTTCATTTCAGTGGGGTAGATGGATGAACATTATGTTTCTTTCAAGCAACATACTCTTTTCTGTAACTTCTTATTTATTGTGAGCAGAAAGCCTTTGAGTGATGTTTCTTGGTACGAGTGGTGCCATCTGGAAAACAGGCTTCTGACTTGTTTAAAGTTCAATCCTGTTGGCTATACATCAGGGCAAAGAGATAAAGTGGTTAATTTTGCTGGGATGGTGTTTGCCTGTTTTACAATAATATTTTTACAGCTTTCTGAAAAGACTGAGTAGTAAATGAAAATTATTTTTCATTACATGCCTTGTTTAGGCAGACAACGTGTTCTAATGTGTCATTAGTATTTTTCCAAGTAGAGCTTGGCAGACAAAACTGTGGCATGGTGAAGGAGAAAACTTACTTCATGGTTTGCTTTTGTTAAAATACATCCATTTTAATGAAAGTGTTGGCTTGTAGCCTGTTCTTTTCTGGAAATATTCCTAGTACCAGGGATGTTAACGAATGCAAGTAGCCCTGTTCTTCAGGAGATTATTTGGAATTGAGTTTATTTCTTCCTGTCTCTCACCTTTTGCAAAAGAACTGATACTGAATGGCACCTCAACTGGTGGAGCTGCATACCGGCTTCTCTTCTTATTGCTTAGGTAGAAGCTGAAATCTATTACTTTAAGTGAATACCAGAAAGCGTCTTTCAGTTGGTTCCCTATATTTGGAAACTTTGCTTCCTAACCATGCTGTCTGGTGCTGTCTGTGCCCTCAGTACGTAGCTACCAAGCATCATGGTGCGTTTGGTGAGCTTGTGGGGTTAATGTGGTACCTAATGGTGAAGCTTTGGTGTTTACTTTTGAGTTTGGATCTTCCTTTCTAAATACAGTTTTAGAAAAAATTGCTTAAGTCTACATGTACAGTAGATATGAAAGGAGGAAAAAATTAGGTGTGAGTGTAAAGCTGGACACAAAATAGGTTTGTAATGGTGTAATCAGTGTCTGTTTCTGTGTACTCCAGCAGTTGAGGAGCTGAGCTTTCGTAGTTTAAAGGCTGGTTAAGTTTTCAAAGCTCTTGAAAAGGCTTCACTACTAAATAAAGAGGCTGCCAGGTAATAGACTCAAGTGCTCTCAAAAACAAGAATAGTAATATTACAAAAGGTGATCCATGCTGCCTGTGCTCATATTTGTCGTAATGAATATTCTTCTATTGAGAATTGAATCCTTTGGAAGCAAACAAGAAACTGTAAACCGTATGTGTCATCCTGTGGCAGGTACCAAATGATGCATAATAGTAAATATACTGAAGGACAACACTGAGATGGGAGTGTCAATATTGTAATGAGTTGATTTCCACTGTTCTTGCAAAACACTTGTGTCAGATTTTTTTAGATATAATCCTTTAATTCTCCACATAGAGCAATGATTTATAAAATATTTTCAAATATTGCTAGTAAACAAGTTTCTTTATCGAATTTATTTGTAGAGGGGATAAAAGAGGAGCCTGAAGTGTGCTTTGAGGAACTGCTGGAGAGGGCCAAAGCTGGAGAACCAAAGGCACAAACAAAGGTAATTTTAAATGCTCATTGTCTGGTCTTGTTTGCTCTTAATTCCAAAACCAGCACTGTCTGCTGTAGAACTATTGTCTCTTCTTTAGGAGAACTGTATCTGTTTTGATCTTAAACTATTAAAAGAAAGGTGATACGAGATGGTTTTCTGCCTTGAGAATTGCTACTTGCTTGGGAATGTTACTGGTTTCAGATCCAACTCCTGAACAAGCCTTTAGGACGTGTATGAGAACAGGGAGGGCTGATGTCTGTGCTGTCGTTGCAAATCAATTCAGCTGGCTGCAGAGAGAAATTGCAATATTCCCTACAAGGCTATAGGTAGGACCTAAAATAGTCATAAAATTCCTAAGTAGCAAGGCAAGGCAATAATCTCTTCTATTTTCAAAGGAGTTTTAGGCAGAGAAATCTTCCCCTAAACGCAGGGAATATATACACTGCCTCATTTGCAAGAGTTCAAATGACTACTTCCAGTTACTGTGCAGGTGTTTGCTTGTGTAGGATGTTCTATTTAGAGAAATAGAAATGCATAACTGAAGGATAATGCAGGTCACAAGAACTCTAGAGAACAATGGAACTGATACTTTGATCACTTTGCACATCACACAGTGCAGATACAAATCATAATCCTAGCCTGTCTCTCTAAATAAGTTACTGGGTTTCTAACCACTTTTGACAACTTAATTTTGCTTCATTCAGTATAGCATTTTCTTACTTGTTATTTTCCATCCTTATAAAGATATTGTGTGAAATTATATTAGGTCTTCCTGGGGAAACTACAGAAAATATATCTAAACGTTAACGAGTACAAAGGCTTTTCAAAATCTTTCTTAAAATCTGTGAAGATCTGGAGAGAATTCTCAGCTCTGGAGAAACTCTCTCCTGGTACTTACACTAACTAGCCAGAGGCTGGAAAAACAAACAGTATCTAAGGAAAAATAAGTTTTTCAAGGTGTGTAGATTAGTGGGCTTTCCTAACAACAGCAAGAAAATTCACACTACTGTTAAGATGAACTTTCACATTATTGATGAAGATTTATGGGAGAGTTAATCATTTTCAGTAGTGTTCCAGCTTTGATCTTGCCAAGTTTTTTTTCCAATTTGATTGCAAAATCAAACAGTTCATAGATTCACAGAATTGTTTAGGTTGGAAAGGACCTTTAAGATCATTGAGTCGAGCTGTAAACCTAACACTGTCAAGTCCATCATTAAACTACCTCCTCAAGCACCACATCTACATGTTTCTTAAATATGTCCAGGGATGATGACTCAACCACTTCTCTGGGAAGCCTGTTCCAATGCTTGACAACCCTGATATCTAGTTTAAATCTCCCACGTACAACGGGATAAATGGGAAGGCTTTTTAAGCTCCCTTTAACCATGAATTAATCTGATGAAATCCTCAGAAGCATCCTGGGTTATCACCACACATCCTCTGTCAAAACAGGTTAAGACTATTATGTGGGAACAGCAGTTCTCTCAGGCCAGGAGAGCCATGAGCAGTTCTGTAGTCTGATATTTCTAACGTGTCAAAATACAAGGTGCACTTCACTGACCTTAGCGTTAACCAACACCACGCCCATCCAGCCTTTCTTAACCCTCTCAAAAATCAACTGAGACCACACTGTAAAATTCTATCAATGCCTTAGTATTACAAAAACACCACACAATTTTATAGTGACTCTCTTGAAGAGCAGCATGCAAGAAGAGACACAGAGTGGGCTACTCCCACACCCTACATGTTCCTCTCCCAAAAAGCCATCAACAGTATTCCAATAGGACATAATTCACACTAATGCTTTTGAAGTGCAGGAAGAGTGAAAAATAAGTACTCCTGAGAAATACCTTAACTGTAAAAAATAAGACACTTAAATGGTAACAGGTTGTAAAAGCAGAATTACAATAGAGCATTTCTGTAAAGTGATTTTATTCTTATCGAATGCACCCTTTAAAAAGAAAAATAAATTCTTTCTAACTAGAAAGTTTCAGAGTGAAGTAAAAACCAATCATTTGCCACATAAAATCACATTTGTAATTACATAATAAGAAAACTTGACAACATGTCACGGCATCAAGTCCTGTCTTAATGACTGTCAGCGTTACACTGTTTTATTTACTTGCTGGGGTTCTGAGATACACAACTCCAGAGGCTGTGATCCTTTACCAAGACACTGGAATCAGCAGACTACATGGAAGAAACAGTCATGGTGGGTTCACTGCCATTCGAGTGATCTGTCCAGCATTTGGGATAAATGTAAGGATGTAAGGACGCTACAGTTCTTTATGTGTTCATTTTGATGGGCTTGGTTTAGCCTAAGGCAAGCCAATACCAAGTCATTTTTTGCTGCAGTCGAGCACCCTCACCCACCGCTGCCACCTAGCAGACCATCTTTTTAAATCTGGTTAATACAAAACACTTCACTGGGAACAGTTAATGAATTAATGACTTAATTGATCAAGAAGCTGCCATTAAAATTTTTGATATTATTCACGATGTTGTCTAATAATTGTGGCTCTGCTATTCCAGTTGCCCACTGCATTAAAACCAGCCAGAAGTGAACCTTAGGTCATTGGTATCTCCAGTATTCAAGTAACTGTCATTTAAGCTACTCTCAGACATAATGTTTTCAACTCTGGCCATTTAGAAGGAAGGAAACAGATATGGCTCCTATAGTAAGTTTCAAGGTTATTCTGAACGTTTGAGAAGGCAGCATGCTGAACTGCTTGGAGCCGTACCATGTGTTAATGGTGAGTGTGTTACAGCACTTTAGTGATTTTGGGGTGGATTTTCAGCAGGATTTGCAGCATCACAAAATGCACAAATCAGATGACGATTGCCTAAGAGAAGTGAAATATTCAGGCTTTAGTGTGGCCCTTCCTCTGCATCTACAATAAATTCACTTTTCCTTCTCTATACAATCCTCAGCAGAAAACAGGCAATAAGCTGAATTTCTGACACTAAGTTTTCTTAAGACAGGAGTCCCCACTTATTACAGCTCAAACCCCTCTCTTGTAGTTCAATTGCCCATGCCTTTTCTTCTAAAATGAAGCAGGTGTCGGTTTTATCTTTAGGATGCAATCAGAGAGTGTGTTGTAAGAGACCTTCGCACAATTGTAATGATTGCAATGCTTGCCCAGCAAATCAGCGATTCATTCACTCCACTGAGTGCCCCAAACATTAGTCCAGAGACCGAGGTCCTTCCCTGAGGACCAATAAATCTTTAATTATTTTATACAAAGTGACCTAGTTTCAATAGGGAACCGGCATCCTACAATATTTTGTATAACGATTGCTTCTAATTTGAACCAAAGATTTCTACAGCCACAGAAAAGGACTCTACTACTTCCTCTGCATTTATTTCTGAGCAAAACAGCATGTGTTAGCATAACATACCTACTGACCTGGGTCTCCTTTGGAGACACAGATTAGGTTAAACATAGCTCAACAGTGACTGGTTTAGCAAAGAGAAATGTGTATTACCTTGGAAAAACGTAAAACCCGATCCATGGACACAAACTCAGACACTTGCAGAGTGGAAATTATTAACTATGCAGACATTTTAAGAATTGCTTAATGTCTTCAGTGACACCACCTGAGAGCACAGGGCAGGGAACAGAAGCCAGCAGTTGAACCCTTGAGATACTGAATGTAGCTTATGAGCAAAGTTTTAACACTCCATAGGAAAAAGAAACTGTTTTACTTACAAAGAGTAAAATAACTGTCTTGTAATAGTGTGTATGAGTTCAGATACTAAGTAAAATTTCTTGTGAATCAGCTTTTTGTAGACCCCTCTCTTGCTAGAAATTATCAGGAAAAACTGTGAAGCAAAGGGGTACTGTAAAAATAAGGCAGAAGTTATTCCTAAAAAGTGAATGTTTATCTTGGCATTCTTATTAGGAATTCAATATATTTTTCAATCAATGCAATTTGGCATTTATACAATAATCTCTATTAACTTTATTTCCTGAAAATAGAAGCATTCAAAGGTAAAGGACTATCAGCAATGTCTCTCCATTTTCACTTATTCAACCTTAAGCAGTTTGCAAAGTTTTATTCTTAGGGAAGCAACATTTATAGTGAGAAAGCTGAGAGCATTAGAAATCAAATACAAGCTCCATAAGGAAGGAAAACCACCTTGGTCCTCTAATGAAGCTAATAGTTCACAGTAAAAGGACATCTTAGTAAACAAAAAGCAAAATCGTATTATATAACAGTACCTGGGCTCTGCATATTAACACGTGGCTGCCTGTTCTGTCAGGAGAAGGTAAAAGAAATTAAAAAGTGAAAATGACAACTCCTTATTTAAAATCCCCAAGTGTTAACCTTCAAGATCAGCTATTTGGAAGTTACTGCACTGCCATTCCTATCATCTGTCTTGGTTAATTAAAAAAAAAAAAAAGCAATCATCTGCTTAGCCCAGCCCAGATCAGATCAGTATTTCCAAGCGACTGTGTCAAACACAGACTATATTGTGATGTTCATTAAAGTTGATCTACTTCACTGTCATCTTTATGTGTATACAAAGAAAAACTCTTTCACCTCATTGCATATGACTATTTCCTTATGAAAAAAGATAAAAATCAGTCTTTCCTTTGCTCTCTTCCCATCTGTAGGTCTCCCCCCCCAACTTTTTTTTAAAGTTTATTATTATTGTTATTATTAGAGCATGGTCTGTTCTCTCCCTTTCCACCTTATAATTGGATTTTAATTTATCTCATTTATTCCTAGAGTTATATAACTCCACTAAAATCAACTCTCAATTTGGGTGACAACCACATCTGAGATCGTGTGCCACACCACATCAGATGGGTGCAGCCTCATCCAGCAGTGTCCTGCTTCCAGCAGCAGCTATAGGTGCTAACTCAAAGACAGCTGAGAACAGAGGATGCATATATAATGGCATTTCTCCTCACTTCTTACTCAGAGGACTTCATGAGGCCTACGTGGAAATTTAAAAAGTAAAAGTAACACAGAAAAAAAGGGATGTAATTTTTTACAAAGTGTCATAAAAAAAGGAACCGTAGCAGAGGGAAGAAGGAATTTTGAATGATGATGGAGAAACACACTGCACTGGTGCAAATCTGTTAGTCAGTAGTTCAGCAAAAATGTGTTGGAAATTACAAAACAACGCCAGCGGGCTAGAAAGGCAACACACACAATGTTAAGCCCATTACACATTTCAGTTGCTGGTCTTTTTGTCACTCATACTTTTAGATAAACAAAAAAGTCTATGTACATGCTTTAATGTTGCTGTTCTTTTCTTACTGTCTGGCCTGATAAAGTCACTGTGATCTGGGAATATTAACAAAAAGAGTATCCTGCTTGGTTTCAGATGAGGAGAAAACAAATTGCTATTTAGGCCACGATGCAGTCATGGCCAGTGACCCAGTACATTTACAAATATTATATAAACTGACTTCTGAAAATATAACGGAGCAATACCTTGAGATATTTTGAGCAGCTTTCTTAGCAAAAACTTAGATGAACAGATGTACATCTGTGCTATTTAAACTGAGATGATCTTGAGAGAGGGAAAAATACATAAATAAAATTTATTTCACACTAATTGTTGTCAATAAGCGCTCCAATTCAGTAGAATTATAATTGTGGAATTACCACCAAAAGCAAGACACCCATATGAACAGTCTGCAAAAGGCATTAGAGAAGGGCTGTCTCACAGCAAGGACCATTCAGAGCACAATAAGAGGTGCCAATGAACTGGATTTTACATGAGCATTTTCATTTTTCCTGCCTAGAAAGAATCTGTATACTAGTAAAAAAAAATCTGGACTCCATCCCTGTACACGTGTGATGCACAGTGAGCAAGCCAAGACTTCCAAGAAGATAAAAGTTACTGCCCATGAACAGCAAATCTGATGCATTTATTAACCACCTAGGGCACGCAATAGTAATTCAGTGCAATACACCTGCACATTCTTCTGCCTGGGTAATTCCAGACAGAAATACAGCTGCTTTTTTGCTGCCGGCCTTACAACTCCTCTCCACATTTTCTAATTTAAATACAAAGTTCCTGAATTTGCATCCCTTTTCCTAAGCCATGCATTGCATTTCTTGTACTGCAAATAATTTAAAACATAAATTCGATGAAGTGACTTCTGATAGATGTTATTTTCATAGTAACACCTGAGAAATACCTTGTTAGTAAAAGAGATGCTGAATTCCTTACAGACTATAGAGGGCAATCTGAGTTCATTCACATACATCAAAATAAAAATTTGTGTGAAAATAATTTTATTATTATGGTACTTATTTCCACTGCACCTATCAAAGTATTAAACATATACCCAAATAGACTAAGGAGAGCATCAGTTACTGTATGAGTTGAGAAGCCATCAATTTCAAAGTTAATCTGGACAAAGTAGTTTATTAATAGCATTAACAATTATTACCGCTTGGAATTTCAGAAATGCTCAGAGAACCTAGATGAAAATGGGACTACTTATCACATAAGCATGCTATCTTTATCTAGAGATGAAAAATACAGCTGGTAGAATACTGTCCAGATGAAAAAAAAAAAAACCAACTCATCATTTATAAAATCACCTAAGCTGGTGCAAATAAAAAGCTCAAGGAGAGACAGACTCAAACTAGCAAAGCCACATCTTGTCAAAGCATATGTCACCTGTCTACAATACTTTTAACACATGCTGGAACATACTGGCTGCATTATCACATTTATTGCCTTGGCAACAAAGCTAGAATTAATAGTACAGGGTGGTCCTTGTTCCAAAGAACTAAACTTCAAGAGGAAGCAAAGGAAGCATAAACTGTATTTTCGGATGCTCTCTGAGAAGATGTTTTTCTGAGAAGCCAAGATTGTTTAAAATTTTCTAGTTAACTAGGAGAATATGTAATTTTTCACAAGTTCATCTCAAATGCTGCTCTGTGCCTGGCAAAATAGAAAAAAATAAGAATAATATATAAATATAAGTATATATATTTAAATTGTTTGTAAAAAATAAAGACTTGAAAATAAAACCTTTCTGTCGTTCAGGATTCTTTTGTCTGCCTTACAGCTAAAGTTTAAAATATGTTTAAAGTCAATGGAAATAGAATGTGTTGCAATAATGAAGTCTATTTGTCCCCTACAAGTTTTAAAAGAGACATTTTTTCCAGCTCTGATCTTGGATATTCTATTTAGGAAAGTAATGCTGAAAATACCTTATGTAAAGGTGCACTTGGTCTCCAGTACAAAATTATCCTTGTTTTTTAGCAAAAAAAAAAAAAAAAAAAAAAAGCATATTTTCTTATTAGTGTTCTAAGAGGTCTCAGTTTCCTTCCACCAGAAAAACCTTTAAGTGCCCTGAAAACATTTATCAGTCATAAATTCGTCCTACGTGATGTGGGGAAGGGAGTGAAAAACTGCAACACTGACCAACTTACAAGCGATGTTTAAGGTAACAAGGAACAATCTTACTACTGTTTTTTAATCTCAGTACTCACATTTTCGAAACTGAGCCCTTGCTTTTTACATTCCTAATGCATGACATAAAAACAACTTTATTTCTGTCTTCAGAAGATTGTCATAAAACCAGTGAGCTATTTCTAATGGAAGTACTCCAACAAGACTTTGGTTTGTTCTACCAATACCAAATATAACTCGCACAGCTCCTACTCTTTAAAATTAAGACTTAATGTCAATAAATAATTTCCTTTTCATTAGTAAAGTGACGAGCATGAAATTAATTATTTTTATGTCCTCACTAACTTGCTATTGCAAACCCTCTGTTTAGAATGTATGAACATATTAAAACCAGCAAATTTACTGAATGCAATGAAATAATAGGATTGAGATTCCCAGCTACTAACAGAGATTTTGTTTAAAAAAAAAAAAAGTTTATTGCTATAAGTTGAATTTATAACTGGACTGCACTTGGTGGACATGGCATGACCTTATCAGGCTTGTACAATCTTATCTGAGAAAAAAAATTACCAGGCATTATGAATACGAATTATGTTCTTCAAGTCTTCAGCTAAGGCTTTCAGTCATGGCACACCGTGCTCACTTCTAGACCTGCACATCCACCCCCAGCAGTCGTGGCAGTGACTTCATATTTGGAACTGGACACAACTCAACCTCTGGAGCGTCCCCACACGTAAAAGCAGAGAGATATATATATATACTGATATATATATATACTGAGAAATGCAACTCAGTATAACAGACAGAAGTTGGACTTCAGCATGGCCAAACGCTGTGCTGTTTACCCAATAGTTAAAATTAACACTGATGTCGTCAGAATGAACCTCACAATGCCAACACCAGGCTTTTTAAGACCAGAAAGTTAAATTGAGTCATTGGAAACAAGCTTTTCAGTTTGACTCCTGTGTATAAGCAGTAATATATACAGGTCCATATAAACACACACTGATGCATCCTTCCAAATATATGAAATATTATGTCATTTTTTACCACAGATCTAGGTGAGGCCCTACAGAGAAACTGATGAAGCTGTTCAAAGCCTATATTCAATATCTTTCTAAGGAACACTCTTTCCAGAAGTCCATGACTCAGCTCCTAATTTTAATGGAACTTTAGCAGTTCTAAAAAAAGAGGCCAAGGTAATCTAGTATTCAAGACAGGCATTAAATTTCTTTTACTCTCACTGTGATTGTGATATATTGCAAAATTATATATTTTAATTGGTAATTTTTATAGCTAGCTATAGCTAGCGAGGAATTCTGAAATTTTGCTGAAGCTTCCTTCAAGATTATAGCCTAAACCAGAAAGGTAAGAAATTCTTTTTATAACTTGATTAAAGTATGCTGTATTTTTTTCCTTTTTTTCCAATTTGATTAATTTTTTTCATTCAAAAAAACCCACTCTACCCTAAATAACCACAATAAACTCACAATGAATCCCGTGAAAGATTCACATGTGAAATTAATTTACTTTTTCATTGTTTTGTTTTTAAGCATGGCACTGAAAAGGTGAACAAATCAGACTGCTACTGTCAGTCAATATAGGGTGACTTTACGGTAGCCACATATTAGATTAAACTACAGAACTATATTTAACCTGAGAAGATAGGGTCCCATTTATGTAATCCTGCTTTAAGAGCTTCTAATGAGGTATTGTAACCTAACCTAGATACGCCTGCCAGCAAGTTCCCTGCTCTTTCACATGTGATAACTGAAAGATGCTTTAGGTCTTAAATTATGTGTTAAGTGAGTTATTATCACAGTGGCTTCTTTTTGCTTTAAAAAATCTACCAACGAGAATGCTCATCCATCTAAGAAATGTCTTTATCTTTTAGAGCATCCACTGAGCGCCAGCCTTCCCCAGCTGAGAGTCCTGCGTTCAGCCACCTGTCTCGCAGACACATATGGCACTTGGGGATCAGCGGGGGCCAGGGCGAGTGTCGGTCACTTGGCAACATCTGTCAACTGACCAAAAGTGGCATTAATGAAATTCTAAAAGGAGTTTAGTTCACTCCTTCATGCTGCAAGACAGCTGTAGTGACAAAAGATGCACATAAAAAGCAGCACATTAAGACCATAGATGGTAAAATGAAGCAGGGAAAAAGATGAAGCATTTCAGAGCACACTTTTTGACCCAAGTCATCTACAGTAATCACCTTGCCAAATACAGTCATAGTACCGTTTGAAAGCAAGCACAACATGAAATGTAAAACAGTGGTATAAGAGACAAGGACAGAATATATAAAAGGCCCAACTACAAACAAGAAAAAAAGAACTCATCATTATGATTTGTCATTCCATCCCATACTTCAGTACCTGTTGTTTCTATATTTGGCTATATTTCAAGCATTGTTAGCTTGAAGACCACCTCAAGAAATGATCATACTGTAAAAGTGATACATGCATAAAAATAGTTTGAATTTCAGTGTCACAAGTTGCTTTCCTTACACTGTGCCTACTGATACCGTATACACAGGAAAAGCACTAAATATGCAGTACAATGAGCTGTAGTTTCAGATCATCACATTTTGTCCAGGGAACTAGGATGCCTTTCTCTGTTGCTATATCTGATCCACAGATTTGAAGAATCAGAGAACAACAGCTATACTAGGAACGGAGACATGGCATTCCCAAAGCCAAACGAGGCCAACAGACCATAAACATAGTATCTTGGCTTCAAGTGGTAATTATTTCCCTGCAAAGCTAAGGCTATAGTCTGGTGGAAAGTGTTTCCACTAATTTAGCTCCTCACAAAGGAAACAATGAGGTGCCTCAAAGAAAAACAGTTTACATTTATTTTACACAAGTATTCCATCAAAAATTATGACAGAAAAAAACCCCCACAAATAATGCCCCCTTTTTAGCCAAACAAGAAAAGAACACAAAGCTTATGGGAAGTGGAGAGACCAGCAGATTTGACGACTGGCAATCTGAGCCCTTAGCTTCTTTAACTATTACATACAAACGGATCAGAGCTTTTATTCGTGATGGAAATCAGACATAATGTGAATCCACCATGTGGTGCACCTATCAATTCAGGCACTGTTTCTGCACCATAAGAATGCAATTTAAACACTTCACATAATACAACCTGCATGGCATCCAAATTTTCTGTGAAGACTTTTGTTGCCAAGATTTCCTTGCCTTAAGCTACCATCTGAAATACAGAAAGCTGCTTTTTGAAGAAGTGGAAATTCAACATCAAAAAGAAGCAGTAGATAATTTCTTTCTGTTTTCCTCCATATTCAGCAATTAAGCTATTCCTTCCAATTATTCGAATTTAAAACAGAAAAACAGTTGTTAAAAATGACAGCATTTGAATGTACCTCAAACATTGCAATATCATGCATTGTCTCCGATCTATCAGTAAGTTTGGTATTGGCTTTGTGGCTGACATGAAACACATTATTTTGATGCACCTCCACCTGAGAAAGAGGGAGACACAAATCTTGTTGCGTACTTGGTCATTAGGATCAATTGCGCAGTAATGGCCAGAGCTGAACCATTTCATAAGCACCATTCACCTAGGGCTTTGTGTATATCATATATGGCACAATGAGGTCAAACACAGAAGAAAAGATAAAGGTTGTTTGATAAACTCAAACTTATTTTTAGCATTCTTCCCAAGCTCAAGAAATCTAACGTATACGCTAATCTATCTATGTCAATCCCACTGTCCATGTTGCCAAAGATGTCAAACGGCATCAATCCCAATGCTGACCCCCGAGGAATGCCATTTATCACTGGTCTCCACTTGGACTTTGAGCCATTGACCGCAACTTTTTGAGTGCAGCCATCCAGCCAATTCTTCATCCACAAGTGGTCCATCTGTCACATCCATGTTTCTCCAATTTAGGGACAAGGATATCATGTGGGACAGCATCAAATGCTTTGCACAAGTCCAGGTAGGTGACATCAGTTCCTCTGCCCTTATCCACCAACACTGTAACCCCATTACAGAAAGCCACAAGATTTTCCAGGCACAATTTGCCCTTAGTGAAGCCTTGTCATCTGTCACCAATCATCTCCTTATTTTCCAGGTGCTTTAGCACAGTTTCCAGGAGAATCCAGTCCATGATTTTGCTAGGCACAGAGGTGAGAGTGACTGGCCTGTAGTATCCCAGGTCTTTGTTTTCTTCCCATTTTAAAAAATGGGGGTTGCTTCCTCTTTTCCAGCCAGTGGGAATGTCACTGGACTGCCACAACTTCTCAAATATGATGGATAGTGGCTTAACAACTTCACATGCCAGTTCCTCCAGGACCTGTGGATGCATTTCATCAGGTCCCATGAACTTGTGCACCTTCAGGCTCCTTAGATGGTCTCAAACTTGATTTTCTCCTATAGTGGGCAGTTCATTCTCGCCACTGGGGTACGTGGTGCAGACCTCGCAGCCAGAGCTGCAGCCTTTGCTCTCAAATGAGTACCCACCATTCTGCCACGAGGGTCAGGCAGGATGAGTGTCCGTGACCTGTGCAGACGGTCACAAAACAATGCCCAGTTGCTGGGTTACATGTACTTCCAAGTCTCCGATTTGGCCAGTGGACTGCCCCCTCTTCCAAGTGTCACCTTCCCTGTGTGCTCTCCTGCCAAAACTGCCACACCATGCCATGCCCTGGGTGCTAGTGCTCCATAGGGCCACCTTCTGTGGGAGTGGGAGATGGCCCCATCCAGGCCTTGTCAGCCACTCTCATGAGAGCCGTCAGCTCCTGGTGGGTCTCAGTGCTCCCCTGGGCTTTCCCTGGCTCAGAAAACCCCTTTGGATGCCACGATGCCCCACTCCACTGAGGAGCGTGCCTGCACTGGAAGCCTTGTCTCCTTGACATACTTCCACAGCGAGTATTCCAAACACAGAATCAGCAGATCAGACTCCTCTGACATTGGAGGATGATATAAATCTCTGTACAGAGACTATTACTCCTCACACATACACTCAGGAACAGAAGCAGAGACAAACTCCAATCCAGCTTGGAGATTATCCCTTCAGTAGTTGCAGTGATGCACGCATCAATTCTGTAGTGTATTGCACAGCTTCTCCACAGGCATACCCAAGGCAAAAATCATACAAGTTTGGCCACATCTGGCCCCTCGGAACTCAATGTTACGTGCTGTAGAACTCTTCTTGTCTTGCAATAAAAGGCATTAATTGTTTACATTTATTGGAACACAAACAGCACAGCATTTTCCAGTCTACTTCAAGATTAAAAAAACAAAAAAGTCCAATATTAATTGAACTACTTAAGTAATAAAGTTTTAATAGATTTGCTTGAAACTCTAAATTGCTAAAAAAACCCCAGTATTTTAAGCTGACAGCCCCATTGAGACCAATATTTCTCACCACACTGCAAGCTTAGAATAAGCTGTTTATTAGCAAACACTACGAACAGTTGGCAAAAAAAAAGAAAGCTCAGATCTAGAGCAAGCTTTGAATTTCAGGTTGACATGGTCATAGGTTAAAACTTAATTTTCACAGCTGCATAGATAGGTACTACCCAATCCAGTTTGAAGTCCGGATGACAGCACCAAGGGCTGACAGTTTTCAGTGTCACTTTACAGCTCTATAAGCCTGTATTTCCTGTAACTCGTTTTGCACATTCAGTTTGGGCTCAGCTATTTATTAGTTTCATGGATTTACAGCATGTAAGTCTTCAGCCACTTGGTCAGCACCATTTCTGCAACAACCTGCTCAACTGAGTCAAACAACCCTAGACACTGCAGTGCAGAATGGTACTGCACAGAAGATGATGCCAGGACACAATGGCCTCAACTTGCACCAGGGGAGGCTTCGATTGCATATGAGGAAAAATTTTTTCACCAAAAGGGTTGTCAAGCATTGGAACAGGCTGCCCAAGGTAGCCATTGAGTCACCATCCCTGGAAGTATTTAAAAGCCTTGTTGACATGGTGCTTAGGCACACGGTTTAGAGGTGGACTAGGAAGTGTCAGGTTTATCTTAAAGGTCTTTTCCAACCTGAATGATTCTATGATTCTGTAATTTAAAAATCTCCGAGGAGATTAAAACTCCATAATGGATGGCATGAAGTGTCTGTAAAGGGATGTCACAACTTGGTCTTCTACAACTGGCTCTAATTCAAAGGCTACAGAAGTAGCATTAGAAGAGACCTTGCTGGCAAGGAGACACAACCAGGAACAAACCAGAAGATCTACACAGAGAAGGGTGAGTAGGTGTGCAGGGTCATATTCCACAGAGAACCAGTTCTGCTGTCAATGAGCCACAGCATCTCAGTTGGGCATACTGAAAATATTTACCTGACAAAGTAGGAGGGAAAAAATCAGGAACTACTTGACAGTTTTCCATAGAAGGGAAACTACTAACAGTCACTGAAGGCTTATCCAGGAATTTCAGCGTGTGGATTACAAGTCACTTCTCTGCTCTGGACATTTTGTTTAACCAGCCTATAATACAATTTTATGTGCTATCCCAGAAAAGTCACAAGAGAGCAGACCCCAGCATTACTAAGTTGATATCAAGTTAAAACCCATTCAGAAAAGAGGCCTGCAGTTTGCTTCAGTAGATTCAGAACACAATCAGGTGGACTCTACCATCTCCAAAAATTATTTTAACATTAAATGGTTATCATCTCTGCAACACTGACCCGTACAAAGAAAAAAAGTGAGATTTTTTTTTCCTGCATGGCATATGTGCTATTTGCACAGCCAATAAGGACAACAACGATCATGGTCACTCAAGAACTCTCAAAATATGAGTTTCCCATTGTACAGCTTCGCTACTAAAGAAGAGATCTAAACCTGAAATTAATGGTTCTTTCCCCACATTAAAAAAAATGTTACAGCAGAAAACAGCACGACATGGCTTAAACTGTGCAGAACATCATTCCTCCATCATGAAAAAGCACACAGCAAAATAAGAACATGTAGCATTTCGCCATCAACAAAGCTGCCTACATAGACACCCACTCTTTCTTATTTTCTCTGTAGCATATTCTTTTAACTCGCTCATCTCCTTCTACATCTTTCTCACAAATATTGGCTTACTTGCTTTGCATACAGCTTCTTCAGATTTGCTTTCACTAGAAAGCTAACCATGCAAACAGTTATGCTCCTGCAATCAGTCCAGAATACATAATCTATATTAATTTTTCCCTCTCCCAATATATTTATATACCAATAAAAATAATCTTCTTGAGAATCAGAGAGGTTTTCTGGGTATCTGAAATCTGAAATAACTAGAGCAGGATAGTTATTCTGCAGATCTAAGCTTCATGCTGTGATAGATTCATGCATTTGGTCCCACCTCCCAGTAAGGAGCTGGCAATTACAGCATTCCAGCGCAGGACCGTGGATTTTTTTCCAGCTCCCTTACTCTGCATGCCAGTTACAGCTGATTGCGGCAGCTGAACCAATACTGTATTTTTGCATCAGATGCACAAGAGCTAGAAGCACTAGATATGAAAAGCAAACCTGCAATCTATTTTGCTTTTTTTCTGCAGAAGAGAATTATTTGGCTTGACAATCATGATATTTAAGGCTCTGCTTTACCAACATCTGACAGGATTTTAGATTTACAGATCTTTAAGATAAATTAACAGTGTTTATTACCTATAGTGATATGTGGACACCTCTCTCTCAAATTCTTAGATATTCCTCTGCTTTGTGTGAGGAAATAGAAAATAATTAGAATCCTATGTCGCTTTTGCTGTCTTTGAAGGATTAGTCTCTCTCAATTCCTGGACCATAGATACATTAAGTACACTAAGTACTCTGATTAGATATTAAACATTGTTTAAATAAGACACATCTCAAATCCATCCCCTCTTAAAGCATAATATGGCATTACTATGAAATTATTTTATAGTGCTAGTATGGAGGAAACTTCTATTTCATTCACTTCATCATACTAGAGCGTCTCCATAAACATTCATCTGTATGTTAATCCTTGAAGTGTTTTCTGAGTGTACAGATGACAATTTATTGAAAACAAAAAAATAAAAAACAACAAACTAGAAAACATTGATAAAAAGGTATAATAAGATGTAGGGAATAAAAGAAATAGCGTGAAAATATTCACTTTACATGGTAACTCTTTGCAGAGCCTACAAGTTAACACCATTCAACAACAAAACTGGTTTAAAAACAAAAAAGGCTCATCTATGGTTCCCAGTCAAGCATACACATCATGAGTTCTGCTCACCAAAATCGCTGCTTGGGAAGGGCTAATAATTATGCGGTGAGTGCTTGTATTTTAATATATTCTGTTTTATCTGTTGTTGTTCTTATTCTTTTATTGTTCTATTAAAACTATCTTTATCTCAACCTATGACTTTTCCTTTACTTCCTAATTCTCCTCCCCATCCCCCTGGGCAGGGGGCAGTGGGGAGGTGAGCAAGCGAGTGGCTGCATGATACCTGCCTGCTGGCTGGAGCTAAATCATGTCAAGTAGGAGCATTATCTTTGACAGTTCAAACCTTTTTCCAAATGCAGTTTCATATCGGCCAACAAATGCAAAAATTAATCATAGGGGACTAAGAGACAGCAGAAGCATTTAAGTCTCCTTTCCGTAGGAAGCCAGGCTATACCAAATGTAATTAAAGTTTTTAGTAAGAGTTTGCCATTTTACTAAAAGACCCAGCATTACCAGAACAGACACTAAGTGTGGGGCACAGCATCCCATCCTCCCTCCCCATCCTATGTGGTGGTGGCCAAAACTTGATGCAAAAGCTAATAGGATGATTATCTTCTAGAAGGATTAAGCTGCACAGAGAAGCTGAAAGCTGCCTTTGTGAGAATTAAGGCCATCATCCTTATTGGCCAGCTGAATTATGTTCTTTTGCCATAGTGCAGATAGGTTTTCACTCTTACCTTTCTTAAAATGAGTAAGTCTCAAAGAATATCTATATGAGAAGCGGGGATAAAATGCACTTTCGGATCATTCTTTTTGATTTAAGAAACAGGAAGCCCAGGAAAGGAAATCAGTGGAAAAATGACTGGATTCTTCTTTAAGAAATAAAGGTCTGCTACACTAAATTAACAAGAGTACCTAACAAATTTAGCAATGAACGATTAAGACATGATCTGTTCTATGCGTAATGCCAAGACGTAACTCAAAGTACATCAACATAAGGTGAAAACATTGTGAAAGCGGTGCCTTACACCTTGATTAGGAAAAAGCTGTGTTCTTGAGGCTTCCTCTCTCATTTCTAAGCACCTTAAAGAAGCTACACATCACAATGGGCTCTCTTCATCCTGACAGGAACAACAGTGTGTTAACCTCTAATAGCGCAGGAAGAACTCCATGGAGGAATTACTCCACAATAATAGAAGGACTTGCCGCTTAGAGTCTCAAACAGAATGGGAATCACTCTCACAAAGTAAAACCTCCACCCCAGAAACGTGTCCTGATTAGATTCAGTGTACAAGTGCATCACACTGCCACAAGTATTTATAAAGGTTCAGAAAACTAGCAGTTCACAAGAAAACAAGGTTTGTATCTCTTTTTGGCAGTTCAAATGCAAGCAAGCGAGAAGAACAGCAAAATATTTGACAACAGTGTCTTAGCACAAATAGAAGCATTATGGTGCAGTAAATAAACAGTTGCCAGATGCTGGATACTGCTCCAGATAAAGAAAAAGAAGATGAAATCTCAACCTCATAATCACTGACATTTTGGAAAGTCTATAGGCTTACTTCAGATAGATAAGATGTTCCTTGTTCTGATCATTATAGAAAAGAAATAAGGTAATTTTGGAAGAACTCAAAGAAAATTGCTTGGTAGTGGTTCACTCATTCTCAGCATACAAATAATAAAAGCCACAACAATAATAATACTTGAGTTCCAATTATACCAACATGCCACATAGCTCACTTCATCTTAAAATAAATAGATAGTGTTAGGATTAAACATGAGTGCATTACATTCACAAGGGGGGTGGAGGGGAATCACTTCCTCACCTGCATAGCAGAGTCAAAGCCATCAGATAGGCAGACAATGCCCATGATGAAGGGACTGAGGTTACAGCCAAGAAGCCATGCCTTTCACCTGCAGCACATGCTTAACATCAGTGCAAAATCAAAAGTGAAACTGCAAAATACAGCCGGGTGACTGCAATGACACTTCCTTACTAAACAGAAAGGTGACAGCTATCGTAACAGCAACTAAAAACGTTCAATACTAATGCCTTGTCAAAGACCACTGTAATGGAGGACAACTGCCAGTTATCCAAGACGAGGAAAGTTAAGTCAAAATGGCACTGAGAAATATGAAAAATGTACTTTCTGAAATAGCTTCCATTTTCCTTACCCTTACGATAGGTGGTAGAGAACGGGCAAAATACTGTTAAGGTGGACTGAGAACAAGGGAAAAAAACAGAGCAGAGAACATCAAAGAGTTGTAAGAGACGTCTTGATCCTCCTACAGTTACGTCCAGTATTCCGTAAGGAACAAGTAACATATGAACAAACACACATTGAGCTGATAATATAAATAGCTCTCCTCTTAATTTTACACTCATTAAAGAATGCCAGCTCACAGATTAAATATACAACTTTTTTAAAAACAACTTCAAGAAACAAAACGAGTAATATTTACACAAAGCTCTCTTGGCATCATCAAAACAAAATAAAGATGCTCTTCAACCATCTTCCATTAAAAACCAAGCAAACCAAACCAATGTAGACTGTACGTTTTGAGGAGGACATAACCGATATAATAATGACTGTTTGCTATTTCCAAACATCACATTACTGAAGTGATTTTGCTCGACTTTCAGACTTCCTAAAAACTGGTTTCAGTTAATCAGGTTATTCGTCAGGCTATTGGGACTAAAACAACTTCATGTGTGTATGCTTATATGTTTTTCTATAATGTGTATTAGGCAACCCCCTCAAAACCAGGGGGGTGCCTTAGAAAGATAAAATAGAAATTGCCACTCTATATCTTTCTCTTTATTGACATATCATTTCCCACTGTGAACTGTTAACAAGACACACAGTGATTACAAGTGTTTGTGCCTAAAAAAGCAACAAAACCAACTTTTCACACTGTATTCCATCAAGCATGTTTTCCACTCCTAGCCTAACTTAAATTAACAGCTGCAGGTGGGAGCTTTCCAAATACATTTGGCTTTCCATTTGCTTGTGTATGGATACATCTGTTTGAGAGCCTATACGGTGAAGAAGGGAGTCCAGTTTAAGGGAAGCTGTGGACAGAAATGCCAGGTCTGAGCCTGGTGCTGGGTTGAAGGGTAAGGGTACAATATCATCTATCACAGGACATAGAAGAAGCTTCTCTTAAACCACTGCTCTTATTACACGGATGGAGAGAATAGATGGAATACTGCAAGGAACTAACTAACTCAAAACTTAGCTGATCTCAAGGAAAGGCCTACAGAAGCATTCCGTATGCTAAAAAAAAAAAGCTCCATGATTTGCAATAATGTGCAAAGAGTGGAAGTATCACTAAAAAAGAATGAGTTAAAAATTAGTTTAAATAGTACTACTGTTACATTTTGCCCCATTGAGAATTGATCTATACTCTTTTCATTGAACTACTATGGATATTTTTTCCTTGTTACTCAAGTTGGAGCTGATAAAGTTTTATCATTTAAAAAATCTTAGCAAAAGTTAAAAAGAAATTAGTTACAAAATTTGCATACAAAGGGAAGCCTTCCCAAGACAGAAAAAAAAGTACTGCTTCAGATCATGAGTTATACAAAATGTTTTACTGCAAGACGCGAATAACTATGAAACAATGACTATGAAACTGATTTTCCTGAGTAACATTGGAATAAGTGCCATAAACCAGCAACTGTTCTAAATATGGAATTTTTATTAAAAACAAAAGGGATGGAATGTGTTTGCACAGATCAGTACACAAAGCTGCAATTAAGGCTCTCTTCAAAGTGAAGCAGAACAGAGTTAATGAAAGTTGAGAGAGAAAAAAAAATCAAGATTACAGGGAAGAACAGAAGGGAGGATTAATAGTTTGTTTCCTTGATGGCAGAGCAACCTCAGTTCAAAATTAATAAGTTACTATATAAATTGAAACACAATAATCAGTGGTACATGTTATACATCCTCTTAGAGGGTGGCAGCATGCAATTAACCATTCTTCTATACAGAGAGGCAATCCAACCCCACATACTTCATTATTTTCTGTTCCCTGACATGTATTTATGCCAGCTCCAGTGCCTGGCCTTACATGGTCCAGAAATGTGGCCCAGGCCCATTTATTTCCTCAAAATACTTGCTACTCCTACATCTCCTACTTTCTATCATGATCTAATCAAAATGTTCAACAGAAAAAAAAACCATGCATGAAAACAACTATAAACATTTAAATGCCGATAAATAATATCTCCCAGCTGGAATAAACTGTAACAAAGAGTGCTGGAGACACAAATATACTAACCATGGAAAACAAAAAGTGGGCTTCAATGAGATGGATCTCTAAGAGGAAAATCATAATGAGGAACCTCTATTTTATCACTGTGTATGGAGATTAACATTTAAATGGAGCATATTTCTTCTAATTCAAGCCTTGTTTTTACCTCAGGTTCAACCTATGGCCTCTTCTGAGGATATTGCCAACTCTTACATTCCAATAACAACAATCTAAGACAATAAAGACACATACATTTAAGCAGAGAGTGAGCATTGCTCCTAGCATTTCCAAAAAGAAAAGAAAAAACCCCACCTTTATCTGAATGCTGGAGAACTTAAACATGTGGGGCAAATCTCTATAGCACCGGCCTCCTACAGTACTAATATCTCATCACAGAGCAGACTCGAGCCCCAGTGACAGGGTCCTAAGAGGTGGCCTCCTTAAGCTTGCAGAATACCTCTCCAAACAGCTGGTCTTCCCACCCATAAAGGGAATCACCTGTTCTGTAAAGAACCAAGATGCATGGCTTTTCTGTTTAAAGCTCCAATGCACCTATTCACATTAACATCCTTACTACCTGCACCCACCCAAAACCAAGAACCTCAACCCAAAAAGACCCCACACTACCTCAGGCGCAAGAAACAAAGTCATCTCAATAGACCTAGAAATGTAAGCAAAGCAGAGACTGAAAGCAATTGTTCTAAGCCCTACAGACTACCACAGCTCCTATATTACACTAACTCATTTTAGCATTATTAATAGCAAGGCATGCATATTTTCAATGCAGAACAAAAGCATCATCTTAAAAAATAATTAGAGCAGAATTTAAAAGTATAATAAAAACCTTGCTGCCTAAATGCACCATGAATTAGTGTGTCTTACAATCAGAAAACATTGTCAGCAGGCTTTGGAAAACCAACACAAAGCATGTTCACCTCTAGCCATATAAAACCAGAAACAGGCCTCTCACAGGGATGAAACACAGAAGACCCTAATAAGCATCCTGGAATCCTACTCCTGCATAAATACATGCGCACATTATGCTTACTGCCAGTGAGACCAATCATGTAAGAAAAGACATTATTGTGTATACATGATGGGTCCTAAGCAAATGGCAGGGATCTCAAGGAGCAAAAGGAATCTTGAAATGAAGCGGGACTCATTTTCTTCTCCCTTATGAAATTTGCTAGGATTTCCTTCTATTAATTCTATGAATGTTATCTATACATAAAAAAAATAATCAATACCATCTGTTTAAGTTAACATCATTTCTTAGGATTATTTGTTTAGACAATGTGGTGTATGTAAGTTGTCAGTCAGACTAGTAACATATGACGGATAATCTGTAAATACCTAGCAAAAATAGTTCTTGCTTGTTTGTGAAGCCTGTGTGTGCTCTATCCTCCTTCTAAACAGAGATACTGCAAATCTGCAGTGACTTACAGGCCTAACGGCTGCTTTAAGGGCTGAGGTAAAGAACTTTTCTCAAAATCTGACCCATTCACTAGGACAAACCAGTCTTAATCGGCAACCAATAAACAAAAAATCCACTATGCAGGTACTGCCTCTCATCCAACTCCCCCCCGCCCCGGAGTGATTTGCTCCATGGTGTTGCCATAGGAAATGGAAAGGAAGCCTCCAATTAGGGAAGAGGTCACTCTTAAGCAGAGCTACTATGTAAGTAACAGTCAGTCAAAGAACCCCACCAAGGCCTCATCCCGCAAGCCCTCCAAGGGCAGGCCTCGGATCTGCTGTTGGAAAACCAGGGCTCGGCTTGCAAGAGCCGGTCCAGAGCCCAGGTAAAGCCCAGGAGGCGGGAGTGCGGCAGAGCCCCGGCCTGGGGAGCGGGATGCGCCGCGCCGTTATCCCGTCCTCCCGTAGGCACCAGCGGCTGCAGGAACGGGGACCGGGGAGCACGGGCAGCCCCTCGGGGCTCGCAGCGCTCCCTCTGCCCTCGCAGCCAAGGGGTTCGGGGCTCACCCGTCCCGTCCTGCTGCAGCTCCACCGCAGCCACCGGGCAGGTGGGGCGCGGCCGGGGCGGGGAGCCCGCTGGAGCTGCCCCTCTCGGCGGGCAGAAGCCGCTTCGCCGCGCCCGGGAGAAAACCGGCCGCCCTTCCCAGAGCTTCCTCTCCCGTCGGGTGACCGGCACGGAGGGGCGAGCACGGGCATGGCCTCGCCCCACCCCGGGCTGCACTTCTACCTCTCAGGAACCTCGCATGATCAAAGTATCCGAGCGCGGCGGCAGCATCATCCATCCATCCATCCATCCATCCATCCATCCATCCATCCATCCATCCTCCCTCCCTCCCCCACGCCGTGCTCTGCGCCGCCCCCGCATCCCCCACCCACGCCGCGGCCCCGCCAAGCCCTTGCTCCGCTCCTTGCCCGCGGGAGGGACCCGCTGCCGCGATGCGACCGGAGCGGCGAAGCAGCACGCACCGCACCGCCCGGCAGCCGCACCTCGCTGCCGGCTGCGCGGCCTCCCCAGCTGTCACCGGCGTCCCGCCCTCGGGAGGCGGTGGCTGCCGCGCCCCGCAGCCCCGCCCCGAGCGGGCAGGGAGACTCCGCTGCTGTCGCTGCTCCGCTCCTGCTCCGGGAAGGTTCCCGCAGCCGCGTATGCGGGAGGTGTGCGCAGAGGAAGCGCACAGCGTAAGAACATTCCCGTCACAAGAAGTGTATGGAACTGTTGGAGCGGGTCCAGAGGAGGGCTATGAAGATGATCCGAGGGCTGGAGCACCTCTACTGTGAGGACAGGCTGAGAGACTTGGGAGTGTTCAGCCTGAAGAAGAGAAAACTCCGGAGAGACCTTAGAGCGACCTTCCAGTACCTGAAGGGGCCCCAGGAAAGGTGAGGAGAGACTTTTTACAAGGGCAAGTAGTGATAGGATGAGGGAGAACGGCTTTAAATGGGAAGGGGGAAGATTTAGATTAGACATTAGGACGAAATTGTTCACAATGAGGGTGGTGAGACACTGGAACAGGTTTCTCAGGGAAGTTGTGGCTGCCCCTTCCGTGGAAGTGCTCAAGGCCAGGTTGAATGGGGCCTTGAGCAACCTGACCCAGTGGGAGGTGTCTCTACCCATGGCAAGGGGACTGGAACTAGAAGATTTTTAAGGTCCCTTCCAACCTAAACCATTCTGTGATTCTAAGGCACATGGGATGAGTGTAGCATTCCCCCCTTCTTGGCTTGCCACCTCAAGGGCTGTGGGACCCGTGCACATCAAGAACAGAGTGCTGAGAAAGGGTTTATCAATTTAATTTTTATGTCACACCCTACCATAGCATGCCAGAATCAGATATGGAGTTGTCAGATTAACTCAGCTGCTAGCACTCGCTATCCGTGCCAGACAGCTGTAAACCCTAATACCATTTAAAGCCTCATTATTTTGTTAGAATGGAACAGAATAGTTGCTTGAGGCTCCCAGGACCAGGCTTTGCTTGCACGTTTCAAACTGTCTCCTCAGCACTGCCGTACATTGGCCTAGAACCTTTACTGAAATGCTGTTTGCAAGTATTATTTCTGTTGATCCAGATGCAGTGATTGACACAGTGAATGCAGCAGCAATGTATTTCTGTTAGGTAAATACGAAGACCTAATGGAGTTGGATTGTGGGCACAATAATTAGCTCAATATTATGTTGATAGGCCCAGTATCAAGGAGAAAGTGACTCTTAACAAATTAAATATGGGGGGGAGGGAGTATCTAAGTTAATGAGCGTATTGTTTTGAATACACAACTACTGTTCTGAGTACTACAGCAAGTTAACTTTGTCATTCAAATTGCCTGTAAAATTTTGCATCCATTTTATGGTCCTTCCTAAAAATTTAGCCCGGTATTCACTAGATGTACTTTTTCAATCAAGGAGAAAAATAAGCAGTGTTACCATTTTATTTGGGGGTTTCATGTTGTTGCTTCTGGGGTGCTAGGTCTGTACTTAGTTTAATAAGACAAGATGGATATAGAAAACCAGCTACATAGATTTGAAAGAAGAGCTGCAAACACAAGAAAAGTGTCAGCCTTGAAACCTGCTCAACAAAGTGGGTTGGTGGGGTTCATCAGAAAGACAGTTCTTGGCTGCAACTCAGCGACAGAAATTTGATAAGGGACACTATAGTGGATAAAGCCATAACACTCCTGATGGCCAAACTGAATGCTTCAAATCCAAATTTGAAGTGGAATGCACACTTCAACAGTAAGAGCAATTCAACAGTCCGAACCACCTTTTGAGGGGAGCATGCATTGCTGGACAGGGTGAAGCAGCATTTAAACAAATCTCTTTCCAAAGGGGGGCATTTTGAACAGCTAAAGGAATTCTTGTAGCCAGAATAACCCTGAAGGTTTCTCCTTTATAGATAAAATGCTGCTTTTGATTTTAAAATCAATAAGAATTGAATGTCTCAGCTGGCGTTAGTTACTCCATAGAGTTTATTTGTTCCATTCTCCAAGACAATTTCAGGTATAAATAGTTGATATATATGGTCTTTAAAAAATGTCAACACATTCATTAGTGGCTATGTTCCAAGTCTGGGATTAACGAAATGCTAATAAACAGCTTGTTATGCTTAAGTTACAGTCTAACTCTTCTTTATAGAAAAAGGAATTTGAGGCCTTAGTTTTGGTCCTGGTGAAGGAGAGAGGAAAGTGGAGCTCTTAAATAATATTTGCATGGCCTTATATCAGTGTTTTGTCTTGTGCAAGGAAGAAATATTGTGTTCAGAAGAAAGGCAGGACGTTGTGCATAAGATTTGCTTATAATGGGCTGATGCATTGGCTTGTTACATGTAAATTTTGGTTTTACCATATTAAATAATTTTTGCTTGAAAGTACTTTAAAATAGATAAGAAAGTGAAATCTATAAATTATTTAGCACTGTGTTTCTCAGTATTTTTCATGAATAAAAGTTTTTGAGCTTTGTTAAATTTACATAAATTTGGCTTCACTTAGAGGTAAGGTTAGATTAGCTTCCTGTCAGAGATGGCTCTCTTTATCTGCTGTTCCCTTCAGCTGGAGAGCAACCTGCACTTCGTGAACCCTAGAGCACCCTTTGAAAGCATGTGGCTTGATACCCACTAATGTATAGAAGCTGAGGGACCCACTGTCTGCACTGCACAGATGCACTGTAAAGATGTTCCCACCTGCAAAGAACTAATGCTATTAGTGGGCGTGGAATAGCTGAGAGACTGCAATATTGAGTGAAAGTGAAGATTTAAAATCTGACCTGTTTGTTTGTTTTTTTCTTCTTCGTTTACATCACTGCTGTATCTCTCTGCAGGGCTGACCCATGTTTACACAGGAATTCTGTGGGTCAGCCAGAAATTAGTCCAGATATATCCTGCTCACTGTGGTGCACCTGATAATATGGGAGGCTTCTGAAAAACGTGTGGAGTGAGCTATTGCAAAATACAGAAGATGTGTACAAAGGAAAACAACCATTTTGCCCAGATATTGACTGAGACTTTAATGCTGTTTGTTTGGCTATTGCCTTACCAGCTTTCTAAATCTGCTCTTAGTGATCGGTAAAGGACATTGAAGCGTACAATCTGAAAAGTGCTATGTGACATTAGCAAGAAATATTAGGCTCTGTTCTGAATCCCTTAAAATTGATGCAAATTTTTCATTTAGTTCAAGGAGAATAGAACTAAGGCTTAGAAGTAACACTTTAAAAATGCATTAAAAACCTTTTGGTAACTTTACGGCTATGCAGTTTAGAATAAGAGGCACTTTGACTTTATTGCACTCAAGCTGAAGTAACTATATTAAGTAAAAAGCAAAATAGAATTTCAAGGGCAGGCCATAATTGAGAAGTTAATCCATTTTTAATATTACTCATTGTAAAGAGCTTGAAGCCTGCAGACTAGCAGAAGAATATCAGAATCCTTGGTCTAAATTTGCCCTAGCTTTTTAGTCATAATAAAAATCCCTTGTAAACAGTGGTGGTCCTCCTGCTTAGTTAAAACTCAAAGTGTGAGACGTTTTAAAACTTCAGCTCTGAATGACTGTAGAGCTTTAAGGTCTTGCATTTTTATGAAAAAAAAATCCTAGAGCACTTTCGAAACTGATTTACACACGTGGGATCAGACTATCTGCGGCTGTATGTAAAATGTAAAACGTAAAATAATTGAACTGATTACTTTTTATTATTGCTTTTGTTATTATTATTGTTGTTAATATTAGTAATACTATCAGAAATACACATCTAAGGGCAGATTTTTTTTCCTGCAGTCTGTTCTTTTTGCCATTGGAATGCAGCCATCTGCAGGCAACTGTATAATAGTGCATAGCAACACTACAAAAATTCTGTATAACGTATGGCCATATTTGAAACTTCTCACTGCTCAGCACTGATTATTATTAATGTTAATACTGCTCAGGTCAGGAAAGGAAAAATGAACTACTCTTAGTGGGATCTTTAAGTAGACTGATTGTAATTATCCACGTTAAGGCATTTGGGGATGATCTTTGATGTTTTTTTTCTAGAACAGTTGCATTCAAGACATCCATTTCAGAAGGCTTGGAGGATTCAGAGTCATTGAAATGGAGTGAGGTTTATTATTCTAAGATATTGCAGCATTGTGATCATCTCTGGATCATCTCTGGATCCTGGGTGCATCTCAGTCAAGGCTACCTTGGCCCCGGAGTGGAGGTGCTGTTTACATACCCCTAGAGAATCTGTCCTGTTGTGCAGTCATGTATAAAATTGATAGTGGCATTAACACGCACCAAAAAAAGAATCACCTACCATGCCGTTGAATTTCAAAACAGAGAATTTGTATCTGCTAAAGCAAAAGGGAAAGTGATGCTGATGGCTGCAAAACTGATGGAGGACACTGTTCCATTTAGCTGAGGGCAAAAACTGCCTGTACCTGCCTACAGCCTCGTGTGCATCAAACAGATCCTTTCTGTAATATATTTTGGGGGAATCAAATCTTTTTTTTTTTTACAAATGGTAGGAACACTGACGTGACAAGTTGCAATGTATCTTCTTGGAGATGTTCTTCCCTCTCTCTCTCACCCTACTGACGTGTTCTGTCATAGGTGGGTATTGGTGGAATATCCAGAAATAGCATGCGTTACGAACATGTGCTTCTAATAAGGGAGTACTTACCATGGACGGTTATCAATTGCAGCAAAGGAATCAGACTGCAATTAAGACGTGAAATCCATTCTCTTCCAAAAGTAGGTTTAAAAATCATAAGTTACATTTCTGTATTACACTGAGCAGATTGTGCAATATTCCTTTCTTTTGTGTGTGGGCATGTGTCTGAGAGGATATGTATGCACTGCCAACATTTTCTTGCACCTGTTTTTGAGAAGTCACTTTTTTCTTAATAAAGGGGGAAGAGTCTTCTGGGAATATAGACCCTAAAATTAGGATTTATTATAGCCTTTATGTACAGCTGACTTGGTTAAAAGCTGCCTTGCTGTGCAGTCACACATCAAATTAAAAATGACAATATAAATAGATGCAGTTAATGACGACGCTGTGAAATATGGGAATAGAGCATTTGACTTATTAAAAACAAAGGGGAAAACTGAAGATTTGCAATATATTAACTCATGTTTGGTCGAAAGTACTGCTATAGAAATAAGCAGTAGGACTTTGACTAGCAATTGATTTCTAGTGCTACCTGCATAGCTCTCTTTAATGCTTATGTTGAGGTGATTAGCTGTAATAAGGAGAGGGTGGGGATTAAAAGGCTAAAAATAACAGCCACTGTCCTCTTAGAAGGAATTCTCTGAAGACGTGTGCCTGTGGTTCACTCATGCTTCCTTTAGTACATAATGCACTGTCAGCTTTTCAGAGCTTTTTTGGAAAAAAGCTGCTGTGCTAAACATGTCTGTTAAAAAATACAAAATTTTTGTGGATCTTTTTTTCTCTTCATGAATCTTATTCATTCTTTCTAAGGATGAGTTGCTTAATGGACAGTTTAACTTTCTAAAGACAAGATCGTATTACAATATTGTATATTGTACATATTGATAAAGTTATATGTGTTTGGCAACCCTGAGTTGTAGCATTCCTCTAATAGAACATTTAGGTGTAAAGGAAAAAAATGCTTTATTAATAATCCAATTAATATAATAATTTAATCGTATTGAAGATTTTAATACTTCTACAAAATTTGTGTTGTTAGAAACGAGAAATGCTTTTCTTTTATCTGTGTATTCAAAACTGCAGGCTTGGGATGTAATATTATCCAAGGTTGTGCATCATTTCAGAGGATAGCAGCCAGCTGGAAAAGTTTATTAAGAAATACCACAACTTCTGTTGTGCACACTGACATAAGTCTTCAATCAGTACACAAAATTGAGAAATATTTTACTGCTGTTGAACAGAGAACTGCAAGGTCTTTGTTTTGGGCAACTCTGAGGAATTCCTCTGGATCTGTCGTTCTTATAGATTAAAAAGACTTTGCTGTCATAAAGCTCATCTTTGTGAGGAAAGAAAAGGTGATAGGGAAATCAATAGACAGCCTGATAAATTCCTTTCCTTTTCCAAGTGTTTGTGTATCTTTGGGAACTACTTGTAATTGAGCTTAGGAGATCTGCAAGGTCTGCTGTTCGTCACTAGAAAGCAGCTCTCTTTAAAGACAGAGCAGGACTTTGAATCTTGAATGTGGTCTTCTCATTAGAAGTAGAAATTAGATAGAATCAGCTGCTGTCCAAAGGAGGGGATACTGGAATCAGTGAGTTATACCCTTTGGAAGACGAAATAGGCAACTTTATTACTCATGTGGGTGGTGCACTAGTAGGATATGTGTCAATGAAGGTTCTGAAATTGCTCTTGTATTATCATATGCTTTTAAATGCTCAAAAGCAAAATAACTGAAGTTTTTTCTATCTGTCTCTAGATTTCTTGGTGGTGCAGAATTTGGATGCTTTTGTACCTAATAAAAACATATTTAATCTCTGTTAAGTGACAGGTTAATTTGCAATAGAGGAAATAATGTTTCCCAAAATTAGAAATTTATGTATCAGATATAATTAATCTTACATTAAGAACAAAAATTGTCCATATAGTTCTACTTTCCTTATATATACACCACTTCAAAGGCAATTTCACTTGCATTCACTAAAAGAGACTACAATAAGCAGAAAGTTTAGACAAGGTTAATGACATTAGCTTTGTCTTTTCAGTGTTATTAAGAAAAGGTACAAAATCAATTAATGTCTTAAAGCACACTGCCCAGAGTTCAGTAAGAACTTCAGTA
This sequence comes from Dromococcyx pavoninus, assembly GCA_033558185.1. Classification (NCBI taxonomy): domain Eukaryota; kingdom Metazoa; phylum Chordata; class Aves; order Cuculiformes; family Neomorphidae; genus Dromococcyx; species Dromococcyx pavoninus. Next base: position 1,233,555 of record JAUMJL010000020.1, on the reverse strand, counting down.
ATTCAAGTTGTGTCAACATAGACTTCTGTCCAAATAACACGGGGTGCTTTTTTGTTTTCTTATGGCCTTGGATAAGTTTTAGCGAGCTTTATCTGTAAAAGTCTTTTTTCCATCCTCTTTTCTATAGATGGATTCAGATGAATGCCTTTCATCGCTTGGATATTTGATATCTATCCCAGTGGTTCGCTGACCTGGGCACTTCAGGATATTGTATTAGCAGCATAGCCAACATTGATAAAAAGAAGACTAATCAAAAGGTATGTATTTGATATGAAAAAAGCAGAATGGCTATAATGTGTGCAAATGAGTAATTACAATGGAATGGAACAGAACAGAATAGGTTTAGTTGGAAGGGATGTTCAGTGATCATCTGGGCCACCTGCAATACAAGGTCCGACAAAACAACTGAGACTGTACCTGTAACTTTTTCTTTAGCAAATTAAGGAATCCCCTACAATCACCTTCACAATAGTTCCTTAGTCAGCTGACACACAGCTGCATACAGTGCTTTAGCAAGGCCTTTGACACTGTCCCCCACAGTAGACTCCTAGGGAAGCTGTCAGCCCGTGGCTTAGATGCGAGCACTCTGTGCTGGGTTAGGAATTGGCTGGATGGCCGAGCCCAGAGAGTGGTGGTGAACGGTGTCTCATCCAGTTGGCGGCCAGTCACCAGTGGTGTCCCCCAGGGATCGGTGTTGGGTCCGGTCCTGTTTAATATCTTTATAGATGATCTGGATGAGGGGATTGAGCCCATCATCAGCAAGTTTGCTGATGATACCAAACTGGGAAGAAGGGTTGATCTGTTAGAGGGTAGGATGGCCCTGCAGAGGGACCTGGACAGATTGGAGAGATGGGCCGATTCCAATGGGATGATGTTTAATAAGTCCAAATGTCGGGTACTTCATTTTGGACACAACAATCCCATGCAGAGCTACAGACTGGGGACAGAGTGGCTGGAGAGTAGTGAGGCAGAAAGGGACCTGGGAGTGCTGGTTGACAGGAAGCTCAACATGAGCCAGCAGTGTGCCCAGGTGGCCAAGAAGGCCAATGGCATTCTGGCCTGCATCAGGAATAGTGTGGTGAGCAGAACCAGAGAAGTTATCGTCCCCCTGTACTCGGCACTAGTCAGACCTCATCTGGAATACTGTGTACAGTTCTGGGCCCCCCAGTTTGGGAAAGATGTCAGGATACTGGAATGTGTTCAGAGGAGGGCAACGAAGATGGTAAAGGGGCTGGAGCATAAGCCCTATGAGGAGCGACTGAGGGAGTTGGGGCTGTTTAGTCTAAAGAAGAGGAGGCTCAGGGGAGACCTCATTGCTCTCTACAGCTACCTGAAAGGAGGTTGTAGTCGGGCAGGGGTTGGTCTCTTCTCTCAGGTGACCAGTGACAGAACTAGAGGGCATGGACTCAAGCTACGTCAGGGAAAGTTTAGGCTTGATGTGAGGAAGAAGTTCTTTACTGAAAGGGTGATTGGCCATTGGAATGCGTTGCCCAGGGAGGTGGTGGAGTCGCCGACCCTGGAGGTGTTTAAGGGGAGATTGGATGTGGCACTGAGTGCCATGGTTTAGATGATGGTTGGTGTTAGTGTTGGGTTATAGGTTGGACTTGAAGATCTCAGAGGTCCTTTCCAACCTTGTCATACTGTGTGTGTGTGTGTGTCTGTGTGTGCTGCCAATGTTCAAATCAGTTCCGCAGATCACTTTCTGAAAAGCTGTTAAGGATCTCCATCATTTTTGCTTTCACATCTTCTACCAACAAAAATGTGTTCCTTTGAGCACTGACTTGACCTTTTGGAAGAGCTATTAGCTAAAAACTGTTTCACAAAGTGTTGTGGGCTGGCACATTGTCTTCACTCTTGCACATCCACATTTTCCAACCGAGAATACTTGAACACGTGTGCACTTCTACTGAGTGAAGTGATTAAGCTGAGACTTGTCTCACTGTGAGAGGTTGACAGAGATTAAAGCATGTTCTATAATCATCTTTTTGTCTCTCCTCTCCCACTCTTGGTTCCCAGGCTATAAGGTTAGTCTTGGTTTTTTTGTGTCAGATCTCATAGATGCTGGTGCAGGTTGTCACTATCGTTTTATACTGCAAAGGGTAATCACATTGCAAATAAAGAATAAGAAAGAACATGAATGCATGTCAAACAAAATCTAATTAAACTGTGTAATGTAGGCCCAGTTAAAGAACAATAGTCTTAAAATTTTGTGGCGAGGACTCCCATGAGATGATATTATCCATAACAGTTTGAATAAGGCCTGGTCTGCTGTTGCCTCGCCATGGTAATGTACTGGTGGGGTCAAACAGATCAAGCAGAACATCGTAAGAGAAAATGTATGTAAATTAGGCTATTGGAAGATAGAAAGGACATACATTGAGGAAGGGATGATCAGTGATAGAGGTGACCAAACTGCTGAGAACCCTAAGCTAGCACTGTTTGTGAGCTGGTTAATTCACAGCCTGCTGGTCTAATGGCTCTGCTGCTTCTGAAGGCGGCTTGGTTAGTCTCCATCCAGGCACCCAAGGACAGTCTCTACCCAGCTATAACATGGGGTTTGTCCTCTGTGTCTCTTCCCTTAGTTGAGTTTCATGGTTTACTTCAAGAAGAAAATGACAAATTTATGCAGCAGGTATTGTATTCAAATTGATCCACTCTTTGTGCAGTCTTTTCAGTTTCCCAAAGCCCATTTAAGGAGGTTTCAGGGAAAAAAAACAAGCAGAGCACTGTTTATCAGTACCCTAGAGCTAAGTGTACAAAATTGGTTTAATCTAGTAAAGCCAGGTAAACTGGCAAAACACCCAGAAGGTGCTTTGAATTTCTGCATCATTTCCCTAGCTTATTTTTTTGATCTAAATTGTTTGTGCCACTGCATTTGGAATTTAGCCTGCCTATCCCCTACAGAAGCCACTTTTGCTCAAATGGAATGAGTCAGGCACAGTGTATGTAAAACGCTTTGTGGTGCCAGATGTGAGGCAGGGTAACGAAAACTATTTCCTCGCTTCAGAAAAGAAATGATCTGTTTCAGTGCTCTTGTCAAGTTTTAATGTCTGATCTGAATCTCTTGCTGCAAGGTATTATTACCTGTTCTATCCCACTTGAGCACTGGAAGTGTTCTCTTTGCGGAAGATTTTGCATATCTAGAAATATCTTCTTTGATAAGGCCGAAAGACAATTTTTTCCACCTTTTTACTAAATTCTGTCTAGGTTTTCAATCACTCACTGCTCTTCTCTAGAGTTTGTCCACTTGATTTGCCTCTTTCAAAAGTATGGACCCGAGTTTTGAAGTGTGACAGCTGTGCCCTTACAATCCTGAGTAGTGAAAGTATTACCTCCTGTATGCCTTACATGCCATGATGGCACTTGCCTTTATCTGAAATAGAATGACATTCTTGATTTACCATTTTTAATCTAATGTAATCCCCAGTGTACTGCTGTCTAGCCAGTTATTGTTCATCCTGTGTTGGCTTCTTGAACCATCCTGTTATTGACCTATCTTAAATCATAGATTAGCTGTGCAAAATGTAACATCCTATTAAATTCCATCTTGTATTTTTTTAAAAATCTATTGGAATCATTGTCAGGGTAGAAGAAGTGAAGAAATGTAGCAGATTGTCTTGGAAAGTGAGGAGTAATTTTGTTTAATCTTTCCTGGATGAATTCCATCAGGGAAGTGGATCCTGCGTTAGAACAGGGAGACAAGTAGTAGAGGATTGGTTTTGAATCTCTTCCAGTCCTGTGGTTTTGTAATCATTCAGTGATTTTTTCAGTAGTTTCCTTTGCAATGAGCAAAGTCAGCAGGAGACTGACTGAAGACAATCCTCAGTAGTGAGCTGTGCAAAATGCTGTATTTGGTTTGTTTAAGCCATGTTTATAAATCCACATTCCACCGAGGAAGACAGGTAATCTCCATCACTGAAAAGTACATCTGAATTGTGAATTCAGTGTCATAATATAATGGTATCTTCTGATTAATATATTGGGGAAAATGGAAATACAAACAGGGAACTGTAGGTTCTGTCATACTTTGAAAATGTGCTAGCTTGCATTTTCTTTTTGTGAAAGTCAGAAACTACGATTTATTTGTTAATCAGGAGCGGTATTTCTAGGAAGTGTAGCTCAGAAGTGTATCTCTTGCTCTGCCTATGACTAATGCGAGTGTCTTAAAACTGGCTTTTAGCAATGGAGAGGAATAGATGGCACATGTTAAAAGCCAGATAACTATTACCTTGGTGGGATGTTGTAAGCAGTTGCTTAATTACATGGGAACCTAAGATAATGGATAGTAGGAATACAAAGACAGAAGAGAAGACTGCCTGTGCACCTCAACCCTTCACCATTTGTCCTAAAGTCCTTTTTAATTTCTTTATATACAAAGGTATATCAGTATCAAATTGGTAGAGGCTTATATGAAGCAATTCTGATTTTACCTTCTAATCCAGCAAATCTAACAGTAAGACACTTCAGTACAAGGAACTGAGAGATGTGCTCACTGAAGAGACTAGAATTGTGGCCGCTCAGGCTTTGACGGCGTTCCCCACCTAATCTTGTGGCATTTCTGAGTTCTGCGCATCTCACAGAGATGTAGGTATGTCTGCTTCTTACAATAAATGTATCAAATCTCAGACCTGGTGCAGAGAAAGACGTATGAAACGGATTAAACCACGGGCACCAACAGTATGCAGTCTTCTAAACGCCATGTGTAATGGAACAGGCATTTCAACTCGAGCACTTGGAAAGCATCACCAAGAAATCCTCTGCCTGAGATACTTAAATGTCCCAAATCCCTGATCTGGGAAAGACAAAAACTGCTAAAGAAGACTTTGAAGAAACAGACGGGTTCTTGAACTTTTAATTTCTGAGTTGCACTGGCAACGGGCGATGAAGATAACTTTACATGACTTTATTGAACAAAACCATTTATATACAGTTGGAAAAGGTTCCAGTTTGATACACACACCTAGACAAAACCAACTTAGTACCTACATAAAACCAATATAAACAGGATGCAGAGGGGATGGATCAACGGCTTCCTGGGTGTCATTCTAGTATTTAAAACATTCAAAAATCAGCTCTTACAGGGTGCCTTTTTTTGTCCTTGGCAATTGAAATCCTTTACTAAAGGAAGTAACATAAATGACGATGAGTTTTAAACTTTGGACAGAGCACATTCTTTCTGTTTAAGGAAAGAGAAACCCCCAGAACACCAGTGTGTGAAGCGGGGGTGCTTTTTGCTGCTTTAGGTCGAGCCCGAGCGTGTCCTGAGGAGAGGGCGGGCAGGGAGCTCGCAGCCCCGACCCCCTGCGGGCGGGAGCCGAATGCGAAGGAGCAGGGGAACGAAGTGCAAGCTGCAAGGCAGCCGCGATCCCGGCCCGGAGCCGCGGCTCTCTCCGCAGCGCCGCGTGAATCGAAGCGAAGGGACGGGCGGGATTGGCCGAGCGGGATCCGGCTGCGTCGCACTCGGCCAATGGGAGCGGCGGTTCCGCGCGCCCTCGCCGTTGAGTGGCCGTTGGAGGCGAGGGCGCGGTGACGAGTCCCGTTGCCGGGCAACGGGGGAAGCCGGAGGTGCTCGGGCGCGGAGGACGCGGCGAGGGAGAGGGCACGGAGAGGAGCCCAGGCTCTGAGTTCGAGAAGAGCCCATGATGGAGGAGATGATGGAGGTGGAGATGGAGGTGGAGGAGCCATGGCTCGAGGAGATGGAGGTGGAGGAGCCATGGCTCGAGGAGATGGAGGTGGAGGAGCCATGGCTCGAGGAGATGGAGGTGGAGGTGGAGGAGCCATGGCTCGAGGAGATGGAGGTGGAGGTGGAGGAGCCATGGCTCGAGGAGATGGAGATCGAGGAGCCATGGCTGGAGGAGATGGAGGAGCTGGAGCCGGAGGAGCCATGGCTGGAGGAGATGGAGGAGCTGGAGCCGGAGGAGCCATGGCTGGAGGAGATGGAGGAACTGGAGATGGAGGAGCCATGGCTGGAGGAGATGGAGGAGCTGGAGTTGGAGGAGCCATGGCTGGAGGAGATGGAAGAGCTGTAGCCGGAGGAGACATAGCTGGAATTATTTTCGTAGTATAAATATAGGTGTAAAGTTTATCACCCAAAACTAGAGTTCTGGATTCCTTTGGTCTTTCAGCTTTTACCATTTTATGGGGTACTCAGCCTGGTCCTCCTTATTTGTGGCCAGTGAAGATGTGCGGGGCAGTGTTAGCCCCTGGCTGTTTCAGTGCCCTCTGCACTGCTCAGCTACAGCCTATCAGAATCCCAGAAAAATACACATCTGCACAGCTCACACAGCTTTAGTTAAAGGAAGCAGGTTCCCCTTTCAGAACCATATGTTCTTCAAACTCTGATTGCCCCTCCACAGTGACCACGAGACACATCTCTGTCCCCCAGCTCATGCTGCTAGCGTAGCATTATTTTTTATTTAAGGCAAGGGATGGATGTGAAGAAGATAGAAACATTTTAGTCCAGTAACATGTTGGGAGCTCTTGATATCCTATGTTCTCATTCCTGAAGGAACTGCAGCCTTCGGAGGCTCCCTACAGGCCATCACTACTTAATTGTCCTCCCTACTTAATTGTTAATTTCTAAGGGTGATACCACTACTTTGCGTAGAGAAATAAGCCACTTTCAGTCCCATTTTTCATAGAGTTGGATATTAAAGGCCTGCATTGATGTGGTCCACAGATGTGAATTTTGCAGGAAGGAAGCCACCTCCCAGTGGCAAAGAGTAGCCATGGAGTCTCTTGGTTTTCCACCACAGGTTGCAATTACATCCTGTGGGACTGGTATTGCTGAGCAGTATTTGAACTGCTGGTTCCAGTTCCAAAATCAATTGCACATGCATTTAAACAAAGTACACAAGTCACTGAATAGTGTCAGAATCACCTAATCACAGAACGACCTGAGTTGGAAGGGACACACAAGGATCATCGAGTCCAACTCATATCCCTGCATAGGACAACTCCAACTTTAACACCGTGTGTCTGAGGGCACTGTCCAAACGCTTCTTGAATATTGTCAGGATTGGCGCTCTGACTGCTTCTTTAGGGAGCTGTTCCAGTGCTCCACCAGCCTCTGAGTGAAGAACCTGTTCCTAGTAACCAAACTAAACCTTCCCTGGCAGATTTTCTGCCATTCCCTCCAGTCCTATCATTGGTCACCAGAGAGAAGAGATCAGTGCCTGCTCCTCCTCCTTCCCTTGTGAGGAAGCAGTGAATGGCTGTGAGGTCCCTCCTCAGCCTCCTCCAGGCTGAACAGATCAAGTGACTTCAGCTGTTCCTCATATGCCTTCCCCTCCAGAGTCTTAACCATCTTTGTGGCTTCCTCTGGACACTCTCCAGTAGTTCCATGTCCTTTTCTACTCCGGCAGCCAAAACTACCCCCAGTACTCAAGGTGGGGCTGCACTGGTGTGGAGTAGAGCGGGACAATCACCTCCCTCAACCAGCTGCCAATGCTGCGTTTCACGTCCCCCAGGAGAAGGTTGGCCCTCCTGGCTGCCGGGGCGCACTGTTGGCTCATGTTCTACTTGCTGTCAACTTGCATACACTATTCCCTATTCCAATCACGTTTCAGACTGCCTTGGGTTTCTTAAAGTGAACTGAAAACAGGAAAACCTAACTCACATTCTTTCCCAAAAGTAGATTCTGCAGCCTTTTTGTCTTAGCTATTAGTGTTCAAAGGATTTTCATCCAATAACCTATTAGAAATACATGGAAACTTAAACTGGTATTAAATCGTGTATTAAATATAGTTTCTCAGGCTCACGGGTGCTTCATAATATACTCAGATAAAACCAGCAGCTATCTTTCATAAGCTATTACATCAAAGGCAGTATCTTGTGTGATCCCCTTACATTTTCCTTAACCTGAAGCAAAAGCCATATCCTATTTCAACCAATGTCATAAATCACTTTTCTTTGCAGTTTGAAATTCTGTATAACTACACTTGAAAAAAAAATGCGTGTTGATACTATCTTTTCATACAGCGGTTTTTTTCTTTATGCCACGTGTAAGCATTTTGGAAAAAAACCTTAAAATTAAAATGGGCAGTTTATGTGATGACACAAGTTGCAATAGGTTAAAAATTCAGAGGGTACGAGAAAGAATTCTGACCAGTTCTGTTCCTGAGGTTACAGTGACATGGTTTGGAAATACTTATGAAATTTTGTGCATGTACATTTCTATGTGAGGGAGCAGGAAAAATGATATTACTTGTGTAGGGTTTGTGGAAATTATTAAATGGCCAGTATGTTGCTGGAACATAGACTTCTGCTGACTTAAAATGTACAAAAGAACAGCATGTGAAGTATACAAGATTACCTCAGTTCTTAAAAACTACCATAGGTTGTACTCTGTGAGCAGAAACAGGCATTTATTCTAAATTGTTACCTCTGCATGAGAAAGTTTGTAGTGTTTGTCTCCACCTCCTCCCTTAAGACTTTCTACTTGACTGATTAGATGATGTCCTTTCCATTCTCTGTGAAGACCGTTTTAGGCATTTATGTCTTGTCACATATTATCACAGGGAACACAAGAAAATAACTGAGCACATGGTATGCCTGTGTGTGACGAAACCATGAACAGCCAGGCAGCTATTGTGCATCTAGTCTTGAGATACTACAATGGCTGGATCTTTTAGTTTCCTCAGACATGTTCTTTTTTTCTTCCTGGAAACCCTTCTAGGAGAAATTTGAGAATTTTTCTCACTGGTCGAGGAGTTTTGCATGCTGTCATAAGAGTCACTCTAACTGGGCAGCAATAAGTCTGGAAACCCTGAGCATGGGGAGTTCATACTGCTGGTCTAAGCAGGTGCACAGCTCTGCAGGTGAAGTGTGCTTGTAAGGAGTTGTACAAAGATTGCTGACCGTGTGCAGAGCATCGGAAAAGTGAGCACACAGCAAGAACACCACTTCTGGCAAATAGAAGGCTTACAGTGTATGTCTGCAGGTATTTTCTCCAAAAATACAGGATAGGAATAGAGCGGTTGAACACCACTTGTGGAAATACATCTAGATTAAAAGTCTAAAAAAGTGAATTTAATTTGTAGCTGAAGGTGTGAATTTGATCAGTGTGAATTTGATCAATCTAAATTTGATCTAAAATTGAGAGAACTCCATGAGGTTTAAGCTCCCACTAGTAAATTAGTGTTTCACAGTGTCTGCTCTCTGCAATTTCATCAAAAGCCAAATTTAAACAATTTCATTTTCTCAGGAATCAAGTGGAATACTTGTATTCATATTGAAGTAGATGTTAAGAACCTAACAATGAATATTGCCTAGCACCCTGCTGTCCGTTCCCACTTACAAATGGCTTTTCGTAAATGCTTGTACCTTGAGAGGTCAAGGAAATGTCATTTTCTATCACCTTCACTTTATTATCAATCCCAATCTTTCCTCCCTCTAATTGATACCTAACATACCTTTCTACCACCTAAAATAGAGCAAACTGTAAAGACTGAAGAGTGTTATTGCCACCTGGTGGGAGCCTTGTGCCTATGACTTAGACAGAAAGGATTGTGATCAACATCTCAAGATGACCAACCCAAACCATTCTGTGATTCTAAGTGACATGGGATGAGTGTAGCATTGCCTCCTTCTTGGCTTGCCACCTCAAGGGCTGTGGGACCCGTGCACATCAAGAACAGAGTGCTGAGAAAGGGTTTATCAATTTAATTTTTATGTCACACCCTACCATAGCATGCCAGAATCAGATATGGAGTTGTCAGATTAACTCAGCTGCTAGCACTCGCTATCCGTGCCAGACAGCTGTAAACCCTAATACCATTTAAAACCTCATTATTTTGTTAGAATGGAACAGAATAGTTGCTTGAGGCTCCCAGGACCAGGCTTTGCTTGCACGTTTCAAACTGTGTCTTCAGCACTGCCCTACATTGGCCTAGAACCTTTACTGAAATGCTGTTTGCAAGTATTATTTCTGTTGATCCAGATGCAGTGATTGACACAGTGAATGCAGCAGAAATGTATTTCTGTTAGGTAAATACGAAGACCTAATGGAGTTGGATTGTGGGCACAATAATTAGCTCAATATTATGTTGATAGGCCCAGTATCAAGGAGAAAGTGACTCTTAACAGATTAAATATGGGGGGGAGGGAGTATCTAAGTTAATGAGCGTATTGTTTTGAATACACAACTACTGTTCTGAGTACTACAGCAAGTTAACTTTGTCATTCAAATTGCCTGTAAAATTTTGCATCCATTTTATGGTCCTTCCTAAAAATTTAGCCCGGTATTCACTAGATGTACTTTTTCAATCAAGGAGAAAAATAAGCAGTGTTACCATTTTATTTGGGGGTTTCATGTTGTTGCTTCTGGGGTGCTAGGTCTGTACTTAGTTTAATAAGACAAGATGGATATAGAAAACCAGCTACATAGATTTGAAAGAAGAGCTGCAAACACAAGAAAAGTGTCAGCCTTGAAACCTGCTCAACAAAGTGGGTTGGTGGGGTTCATCAGAAAGACAGTTCTTGGCTGCAACTCAGCGACAGAAATTTGATAAGGGACACTATAGTGGATAAAGCCATAACACTCCTGATGGCCAAACTGAATGCTTCAAATCCAAATTTGAAGTGGAATGCACACTTCAACAGTAAGAGCAATTTAACGGTCCGAACCACCTTTTGAGGGGAGCATGCATTGCTGGACAGGGTGAAGCAGCATTTAAACAAATCTCTTTCCAAAGGGGGGCATTTTTAACAGCTAAAGGAATTCTTGTAGCCAGAATAACCCTGAAGGTTTCTCCTTTATAGATAAAATGCTGCTTTTGATTTTAAAATCAATAAGAATTGAATGTCTCAGCTGGCGTTAGTTACTCCATAGAGTTTATTTGTTCCATTTTCCAAGACAATTTCAGGTATAAATAGTTGATATATATGGTCTTTAAAAAATGTCAACACATTCATTAGTGGCTATGTTCCAAGTCTGGGATTAACGAAATGCTAATAAACAGCTTGTTATGCTTAAGTTACAGTCTAACTCTTCTTTATAGAAAAAGGAATTTGAGGCCTTAGTTTTGGTCCTGGTGAAGGAGAGAGGAAACTGGAGCTCTTAAATAATATTTGCATGGCCTTATATCAGTGTTTTGTCTTGTGCAAGGAAGAAATATTGTGTTCAGAAGAAAGGCAGGACGTTGTGCGTAAGATTTGCTTATAATGGGCTGATGCATTGGCTTGTTACATGTAAATTTTGGTTTTACCATATTAAATAATTTTTGCTTGAAAGTACTTTAAAATAGATAAGAAAGTGAAATCTATAAATTATTTAGCACTGTGTTTCTCAGTATTTTTCATGAATAAAAGTTTTTGAGCTTTGTTAAATTTACATAAATTTGGCTTCACTTAGAGGTAAGGTTAGATTAGCTTCCTGTCAGAGATGGCTCTCTTTATCTGCTGTTCCCTTCAGCTGGAGAGCAACCTGCACTTCGTGAACCCTAGAGCACCCTTTGAAAGCATGTGGCTTGATACCCACTAATGTATAGAAGCTGAGGGACCCACTGTCTGCACTGCACAGATGCACTGTAAAGATGTTCCCACCTGCAAAGAACTAATGCTATTAGTGGGCGTGGAATAGCTGAGAGACTGCAATATTGAGTGAAAGTGAAGATTTAAAATCTGACCTGTTTGTTTGTTTTTATCTTGTCCATTTACATCACTGCTGTATCTCTCTGCAGGGCTGACCCATGTTTACACAGGAATTCTGTGGGTCAGCCAGAAATTAGTCCAGATATATCCTGCTCACTGTGGTGCACCTGATAATATGGGAGGCTTCTGAAAAACGTGTGGAGTGAGCTATTGCAAAATACAGAAGATGTGTACAAAGGAAAACAACCATTTTGCCCAGATATTGACTGAGACTTTAATGCTGTTTGTTTGGCTATTGCCTTACCAGCTTTCTAAATCTGCTCTTAGTGATCGGTAAAGGACATTGAAGCGTACAATCTGAAAAGTGCTATGTGACATTAGCAAGAAATATTAGGCTCTGTTCTGAATCCCTTAAAATTGATGCAAATTTTTCATTTAGTTCAAGGAGAATAGAACTAAGGCTTAGAAGTAACACTTTAAAAATGCATTAAAAACCTTTTGGTAACTTTACGGCTATGCAGTTTAGAATAAGAGGCACTTTGACTTTATTGCACTCAAGCTGAAGTAACTATATTAAGTAAAAAGCAAAATAGAATTTCAAGGGCAGGCCATAATTGAGAAGTTAATCCATTTTTAATATTACTCATTGTAAAGAGCTTGAAGCCTGCAGACTAGCAGAAGAATATCAGAATCCTTGGTCTAAATTTGCCCTAGCTTTTTAGTCATAATAAAAATCCCTTGTAAACAGTGGTGGTCCTCCTGCTTAGTTAAAACTCAAAGTGTGAGACGTTTTAAAACTTCAGCTCTGAATGACTGTAGAGCTTTAAGGTCTTGCATTTTTATGAAAAAAAAATCCTAGAGCACTTTCGAAACTGATTTACACTCATGGGATCAGACTATCTGCGGCTGTATGTAAAATGTAAAACGTAAAATAATTGAACTGATTACTTTTTATTATTGCTTTTGTTATTATTATTGTTGTTAATATTAGTAATACTATCAGAAATACACATCTAAGGGCAGATTTTTTTTCCTGCAGTCTGTTCTTTTTGCCATTGGAATGCAGCCATCTGCAGGCAACTGTATAATAGTGCATAGCAACACTACAAAAATTCTGTATAACGTATGGCCATATTTGAAACTTCTCACTGCTCAGCACTGATTATTATTAGTGTTAATACTGCTCAGGTCAGGAAAGGAAAAATGAACTACTCTTAGTGGGATCTTTAAGTAGACTGATTGTAATTATCCACGTTAAGGCATTTGGGGATGATCTTTGATGTTTTTTTTCTAGAACAGTTGCATTCAAGACATCCATTTCAGAAGGCTTGGAGGATTCAGAGTCATTGAAATGGAGTGAGGTTTATTATTCTAAGATATTGCAGCATTGTGATCATCTCTGGATCATCTCTGGATCCTGGGTGCATCTCAGTCAAGGCTACCTTGGCCCCGGAGTGGAGGTGCTGTTTACATACCCCTAGAGAATCTGTCCTGTTGTGCAGTCATGTATAAAATTGATAGTGGCATTAGCACGCACCAAAAAAAGAATCACCTACCATGCTGTTGAATTTCAAAACAGAGAATTTGTATCTGCTAAAGCAAAAGGGAAAGTGATGCTGATGGCTGCAAAACTGATGGAGGACACTGTTCCATTTAGCTGAGGGCAAAAACTGCCTGTACCTGCCTACAGCCTCGTGTGCATCAAACAGATCCTTTCTGTAATATATTTTGGGGGAATCAAATCTTTTTTTTTTTTTACAAATGGTCACTGACGTGACAAGTTGCAATGTATCTTCTTGGAGATGTTCTTCCCTCTCTCTCTCACCCTACTGACGTCTTCTGTCATAGGTGGGTATTGGTGGAATATCCAGAAATAGCATGCGTTACGAACATGTGCTTCTAATAAGGGAGTACTTACCATGGACGGTTATCAATTGCAGCAAAGGAATCAGACTGCAATTAAGACGTGAAATCCATTCTCTTCCAAAAGTAGGTTTAAAAATCATAAGTTACATTTCTGTATTACACTGAGCAGATTGTGCAATATTCCTTTCTTTTGTGTGTGGGCATGTGTCTGAGAGGATATGTATGCACTGCCAACATTTTCTTGCACCTGTTTTTGAGAAGTCACTTTTTTCTTAATAAAGGGGGAAGATTCTTCTGGGAATATAGACCCTAAAATTAGGATTTATTATAGCCTTTATGTACAGCTGACTTGGTTAAAAGCTGCCTTGTGTGCAGTCACACATCAAATTAAAAATGACAATATAAATAGATGCAGTTAATGACGACGCTGTGAAATATGGGAATAGAGCATTTGACTTATTAAAAACAAAGGGGAAAACTGAAGATTTGCAATATATTAACTCATGTTTGGTCAAAAGTACTGCTATAGAAATAAGCAGTAGGACTTTGACTAGCAATTGATTTCTAGTGCTACCTTCATAGCTCTCTTTAATGCTTATGTTGTGGTGATTAGCTGTAATAAGGAGAGGGTGGGGATTAAAAGGCTAAAAATAACAGCCACTGTCCTCTTAGAAGGAATTCTCTGAAGACGTGTGCCTGTGGTTCACTCATGCTTCCTTTAGTACATAATGCACTGTCAGCTTTTCAGAGCTTTTTTGGAAAATGCTGCTGTGCTAAACATGTCTGTTAAAAAATACAAAATTTTTGTGGATCTTTTTTTCTCTTCATGAATCTTATTCATTCTTTCTAAGGATGAGTTGCTTAATGGACAGTTTAACTTTCTAAAGACAAGATCGTATTACAATATTGTATATTGTACATATTGATAAAGTTATATGTGTTTGGCAACCCTGAGTTGTAGCATTCCTCTAATAGAACATTTAGGTGTAAAGGAAAAAAATGCTTTATTAATAATCCAATTAATATAATAATTTAATCGTATTGAAGATTTTAATACTTCTACAAAATTTGTGTTGTTAGAAACGAGAAATGCTTTTCTTTTATCTGTGTATTCAAAACTGCAGGCTTGGGATGTAATATTATCCAAGGTTGTGCATCATTTCAGAGGATAGCAGCCAGCTGGAAAACTTTATTAAGAAATACCACAACTTCTGTTGTGCACACTGACATAAGTCTTCAATCAGTACACAAAATTGAGAAATATTTTACTGCTGTTGAGCAGAGAACTGCAAGGTCTTTGTTTTGGGCGACTCTGAGGAATTCCTCTGGATCTGTCGTTCTTATAGATTAAAAAGACTTTGCTGTCATAAAGCTCATCTTTGTGAGGAAAGAAAAGGTGATAGGGAAATCAATAGACAGCCTGATAAATTCCTTTCCTTTTCCAAGTGTTTGTGTATCTTTGGGAACTACTTGTAATTGAGCTTAGGAGATCTGCAAGGTCTGCTGTTCGTCACTAGAAAGCAGCTCTCTTTAAAGACAGAGCAGGACTTTGAATCTTGAATGTGGTCTTCTCATTAGAAGTAGAAATTAGATAGAATCAGCTGCTGTCCAAAGGAGGGGATACTGGAATCAGTGAGTTATACCCTTTGGAAGACGAAATAGGCAACTTTATTACTCATGTGGGTGGTGCACTAGTAGGATATGTGTCAATGAAGGTTCTGAAATTGCTCTTGTATTATCATATTCTATTAAATGCTCAAAAGCAAAATAACTGAAGTTTTTTCTATCTGTCTCTAGATTTCTTGGTGGTGCAGAATTTGGATGCTTTTGTACCTAATAAAAACATATTTAATCTCTGTTAAGTGACAGTTAATTTGCAATAGAGGAAATAATGTTTCCCAAATTTAGAAATTTATGTATCAGGTATAATTAATCTTATATTAAGAACAAAAATTATCCATATAGTTCTACTTTCCTTATATATACACCACTTCAAAGGCAATTTCACTTGCATTCACTAAAAGAGACTACAATAAGCAGAAAGTTTAGACAAGGTTAATGACATTAGCTTTGTCTTTTCAGTGTTATTAAGAAAAGGTACAAAATCAATTAATGTCTTAAAGCACACTGCCCAGAGTTCAGTAAGAACTTCAGTAATTCAAGTTGTGTCAACATAGACTTCTGTCCAAATAACACGGGGTGCTTTTTTGTTTTCTTATGGCCTTGGATAAGTTTTAGCGAGCTTTATCTGTAAAAGTCTTTTTTCCATCCTCTTTTCTATAGATGGATTCAGATGAATGCCTTTCATCGCTTGGATATTTGATATCTATCCCAGTGGTTCGCTGACCTGGGCACTTCAGGATATTGTATTAGCAGCATAGCCAACATTGATAAAAAGAAGACTAATCAAAAGGTATGTATTTGATATGAAAAAAGCAGAATGGCTATAATGTGTGCAAATGAGTAATTACAATGGAATGGAACAGAACAGAATAAGTTTAGTCGGAAGGGATGTTCAGTGATCATCTGGGCCACCTGCAATACAAGGTCCGACAAAAAAACTGAGACTGTACCTGTAACTGTTTCTTTAGCAAATTAAGGAATCCCCTACAATCACCTTCACAATAGTTCCTTAGTCAGCTGACACACAGCTGCATACAGTGCTGCCAATGTTCAAATCAGTTCCTCAGATCACTTTCTGAAAAGCTGTTAAGGATCTCCATCATTTTTGCTTTCACATCTTCTACCAACAAAAATGTGTTCCTTTGAGCACTGACTTGACCTTTTGGAAGAGCTATTAGCTAAAAACTGTTTCACAAAGTGTTGTGGGCTGGCACATTGTCTTCACTCTTGCACATCCACATTTTCCAACCGAGAATAAGAAAACATCCATACTTGAACACGTGTGCACTTCTACTGAGTGAAGTGATTAAGCTGAGACTTGTCTCACTGTGAGAGGTTGACAGAGATTAAAGTATGTTCTATAATCATCTTTTTGTCTCTCCTCTCCCACTCTTGGTTCCCAGGCTATAAGGTTAGTCTTGTTTTTTTTGTGTCAGATCTCATAGATGCTGGTGCAGGTTGTCACTATCGTTTTATACTGCAAAGGGTAATCACATTGCAAATAAAGAATAAGAAAGAACATGAATGCATGTCAAACAAAATCTAATTAAACTGTGTAATGTAGGCCCAGTTAAAGAACAATAGTCTTAAAATTTTGTGGCGAGGACTCCCATGAGATGATATTATCCATAACAGTTTGAATAAGGCCTGGTCTGCTGTTGCCTCGCCATGGTAATGTACTGGTGGGGTCAAACAGATCAAGCAGAACATCGTAAGAGAAAATGTATGTAAATTAGGCTATTGGAAGATAGAAAGGACATACATTGAGGAAAGGATGATCAGTGATAGAGGTGACCAAACTGCTGAGAACCCTAAGCTAGCACTGTTTGTGAGCTGGTTAATTCACAGCCTGCTGGTCTAATGGCTCTGCTGCTTCTGAAGGCGGCTTGGTTAGTCTCCATCCAGGCACCCAAGGACAGTCTCTACCCAGCTATAACATGGGGTTTGTCCTCTGTGTCTCTTCCCTTAGTTGAGTTTCATGGTTTACTTCAAGAAGAAAATGACAAATTTATGCAGCAGGTATTGTATTCAAATTGATCCACTCTTTGTGCAGTCTTTTCAGTTTCCCAAAGCCCATTTAAGGAGGTTTCAGGGAAAAAAAACAAGCAGAGCACTGTTTGTCAGTACCCTAGAGCTAAGTGTACAAAATTGGTTTAATCTAGTAAAGCCAGGTAAACTGGCAAAACACCCAGAAGGTGCTTTGAATTTCTGCATCATTTCCCTAGATTATTTTTTTGATCTAAATTGTTTGTGCAACTGCATTTGGAATTTAGCCTGCCTATCCCCTACAGAAGCCACTTTTGCACAAATGGAATGAGTCAGGCACAGTGTATGTAAAACGCTTTGTGGTGCCAGATGTGAGGCAGGGTAACGAAAACTATTTCCTCGCTTCAGAAAAGAAATGATCTGTTTCAGTGCTCTTGTCAAGTTTTAATGTCTGATCTGAATCTCTTGCTGCAAGGTATTATTACCTGTTCTATTCCACTTGAGCACTGGAAGTGTTCTCTTTGCGGAAGATTTTGCATATCTAGAAATATCTTCTTTGATAAGGCCGAAAGACAATTTTTTCCACCTTTTTACTAAATTCTGTCTAGGTTTTCAATCACTCACTGCTCTTCTCTAGAGTTTGTCCACTTGATTTGCCTCTTTCAAAAGTATGGACCCGAGTTTTGAAGTGTGACAGCTGTGCCCTTACAATCCTGAGTAGTGAAAGGATTACCTCCTGTATGCCTTACATGCCATGATGGCACTTGCCTTTATCTGAAATAGAATGACATTCTTGATTTACCATTTTTAATCTAATGTAATCCCCAGTGTACTGCTGTCTAGCCAGTTATTGTTCATCCTGTGTTGGCTTCTTGAACCATCCTGTTATTGACCTATCTTAAATCATAGATTAGCTGTGCAAAATGTAACATCCTATTAAATTCCATCTTGTATTTTTTTTAAAATCTATTGGAATCATTGTCAGGGTAAAAGAAGTGAAGAAATGTAGCAGATTGTCTTGGAAAGTGAGGAGTAATTTTGTTTAATCTTTCCTGGATGAATTCCATCAGGGAAGTGGATCCTGCGTTAGAACAGGGAGACAAGTAGTAGAGGATTGGTTTTGAATCTCTTCCAGTCCTGTGGTTTTGTAATCATTCAGTGATTTTTTCAGTAGTTTCCTTTGCAATGAGCAAAGTCAGCAGGAGACTGACTGAAGACAATCCTCAGTAGTGAGCTGTGCAAAATGCTGTATTTGGTTTGTTTAAGCCATGTTTATAAATCCACATTCCACCGAGGAAGACAGGTAATCTCCATCCCTGAAAAGTACATCTGAATTGTGAATTCAGTGTCATAATATAATGGTATCTTCTGATTAATATATTGGGGAAAATGGAAATACAAACAGGGAACTGTAGGTTCTGTCATACTTTGAAAATGTGCTAGCTTGCATTTTCTTTTTGTGAAAGTCAGAAACTACGATTTATTTGTTAATCAGGAGCGGTATTTCTAGGAAGTGTAGCTCAGAAGTGTATCTCTTGCTCTGCCTATGACTAATGCGAGTGCCTTAAAACTGGCTTTTAGCAATGGAGAGGAATAGATGGCACATGTTAAAAGCCAGATAACTATTACCTTGGTGGGATTTTGTAAGCAGTTGCTTAATTACATGGGAACCTAAGATAATGGATAGTAGGAATACAAAGACAGAAGAGAAGACTGCCTGTGCACCTCAACCCTTCACCATTTGTCCTAAAGTCCTTTTTAATTTCTTTATATACAAAGGTATATCAGTATCAAATTGGTAGAGGCTTATATGAAGCAATTCTGATTTTACCTTCTAATCCAGCAAATCCAACAGTAAGACACTTCAGTACAAGAGATGTGCTCACTGAAGAGACTAGAATTGTGGCCGCTCAGGCTTTGACGGCGTTCCCCACCTAATCTTGTGGCATTTCTGAGTTCTGCGCATCTCACAGAGATGTAGGTATGTCTGCTTCTTACAATAAATGTATCAAATCTCAGACCTGGTGCAGAGAAAGACGTATGAAACGGATTAAACCACGGGCACCAACAGTATGCAGTCTTCTAAACGCCATGTGTAATGGAACAGGCATTTCAACTCGAGCACTTGGAAAGCATCACCAAGAAATCCTCTGCCTGAGATACTTAAATGTCCCAAATCCCTGATCTGGGAAAGACAAAAACTGTTAAAGAAGACTTTGAAGAAACAGACGGGTTCTTGAACTTTTAATTTCTGAATTGCACTGGCAACGGGCGATGAAGATAACTTTACATGACTTTATTGAACAAAGCCATTTATATACAGTTGGAAAAGGTTCCAGTTTGATACACACACCTAGACAAAACCAACTTAGTACCTACATAAAACCAATATAAACAGGATGCAGAGGGGATGGATCAACGGCTTCCTGGGTGTCATTCTAGTATTTAAAACATTCAAAAATCAGCTCTTACAGGGTGCCTTTTTTTGTCCTTGGCAATTGAAATCCTTTACTAAAGGAAGTAACATAAATGACGATGAGTTTTAAACTTTGGACAGAGCACATTCTTTCTGTTTAAGGAAAGAGAAACCCCCAGAACACCAGTGTGTGAAGCGGGGGTGCTTTTTGCTGCTTTAGGTCGAGCCCGAGCGTGTCCTGAGGAGAGGGCGGGCAGGGAGCTCGCAGCCCCGACCCCCTGCGGGCGGGAGCCGAATGCGAAGGAGCAGGGGAACGAAGTGCAAGCTGCAAGGCAGCCGCGATCCCGGCCCGGAGCCGCGGCTCTCTCCGCAGCGCCGCGTGAATCGAAGCGAAGGGACGGGCGGGATTGGCCGAGCGGGATCCGGCTGCGTCGCACTCGGCCAATGGGAGCGGCGGTTCCGCGCGCCCTCGCCGTTGAGTGGCCGTTGGAGGCGAGGGCGCGGTGACGAGTCCCGTTGCCGGGCAACGGGGGAAGCCGGAGGTGCTCGGGCGCGGAGGACGCGGCGAGGGAGAGGGCACGGAGAGGAGCCCAGGCTCTGAGTTCGAGAAGAGCCCATGATGGAGGAGATGATGGAGGTGGAGATGGAGGTGGAGGAGCCATGGCTCGAGGAGATGGAGGTGGAGGAGCCATGGCTCGAGGAGATGGAGGTGGAGGTGGAGGAGCCATGGCTCGAGGAGATGGAGGTGGAGGTGGAGGAGCCATGGCTCGAGGAGATGGAGGTGGAGGTGGAGGAGCCATGGCTCGAGGAGATGGAGATCGAGGAGCCATGGCTGGAGGAGATGGAGGAGCTGGAGCCGGAGGAGCCATGGCTGGAGGAGATGGAGGAGCTGGAGCCGGAGGAGCCATGGCTGGAGGAGATGGAGGAACTGGAGATGGAGGAGCCATGGCTGGAGGAGATGGAGGAGCTGGAGTTGGAGGAGCCATGGCTGGAGGAGATGGAAGAGCTGTAGCCGGAGGAGACATAGCTGGAGTTATTTTCGTAGTATAAATATAGATGTAAAGTTTATCACCCAAAACTAGAGTTCTGGATTCCTTTGGTCTTTCAGCTTTTACCATTTTATGGGGTACTCAGCCTGGTCCTCCTTATTTGTGGCCAGTGAAGATGTGCGGGGCAGTGTTAGCCCCTGGCTGTTTCAGTGCCCTCTGCACTGCTCAGCTACAGCCTATCAGAATCCCAGAAAAATACACATCTGCACAGCTCACACAGCTTTAGTTAAAGGAAGCAGGTTCCCCTTTCAGAACCATATGTTCTTCAAACTCTGATTGCCCCTCCACAGTGACCACGAGACACATCTCTGTCCCCCAGCTCATGCTGCTAGCGTAGCATTATTTTTTATTTAAGGCAAGGGATGGATGTGAAGAAGATAGAAACATTTTAGTCCAGTAACATGTTGGGAGCTCTTGAGATCCTATGTTCTCATTCCTGAAGGAACTGCAGCCTTCGGAGGCTCCCTACAGGCCATCACTACTTAATTGTCCTCCCTACTTAATTGTTAATTTCTAAGGGTGATACCACTACTTTGCGTAGAGAAATAAGCCACCTTCAGTCCCATTTTTCATAGAGTTGGATATTAAAGGCCTGCATTGATGTGGTCCACAGATGTGAATTTTGCAGGAAGGAAGCCACCTCCCAGTGGCAAAGAGTAGCCATGGAGTCTCTTGGTTTTCCACCACAGGTTGCAATTACATCCTGTGGGACTGGTATTGCTGAGCAGTATTTGAACTGCTGGTTCCAGTTCCAAAATCAATTGCACATGCATTTAAACAAAGTACACAAGTCACTGAATAGTGTCAGAATCACCTAATCACAGAACGACCTGAGTTGGAAGGGACACACAAGGATCATCGAGTCCAACTCATATCCCTGCATAGGACAACTCCAACTTTAACACCGTGTGTCTGAGGGCACTGTCCAAACGCTTCTTGAATATTGTCAGGATTGGCGCTCTGACTGCTTCTTTAGGGAGCTGTTCCAGTGCTCCACCAGCCTCTGAGTGAAGAACCTGTTCCTAGTAACCAAACTAAACCTTCCCTGGCAGATTTTCTGCCATTCCCTCCAGTCCTATCATTGGTCACCAGAGAGAAGAGATCAGTGCCTGCTCCTCCTCCTTCCCTTGTGAGGAAGCAGTGAATGGCTGTGAGGTCCCTCCTCAGCCTCCTCCAGGCTGAACAGATCAAGTGACTTCAGCTGTTCCTCATATGCCTTCCCCTCTAGAGTCTTAACCATCTTTGTGGCTTCCTCTGGACACTCTCCAGTAGTTCCATGTCCTTTTCTACTCCGGCAGCCAAAACTACCCCCAGTACTCAAGGTGGGGCTGCACTGGTGTGGAGTAGAGCGGGACAATCACCTCCCTCAACCAGCTGCCAGTGCTGCGTTTCATGTCCCCCAGGAGAAGGTTGGCCCTCCTGGCTGCCGGGGCGCACTGTTGGCTCATGTTCTACTTGCTGTCAACTTGCATACACCATTCCCTATTCCAATCACGTTTCAGACTGCCTTGGGTTTCTTAAAGTGAACTGAAAACAGGAAAACCTAACTCACATTCTTTCCCAAAAGTAGATTCTGTAGCCTTTTTGTCTTAGCTATTAGTGTTCAAAGGATTTTCATCCAATAACCTATTAGAAATACATGGAAACTTAAACTGGTATTAAATCGTGTATTAAATATAGTTTCTCAGGCTCATGGGTGCTTCATAATATACTCAGATAAAACCAGCAGCTATCTTTCATAAGCTATTACATCAAAGGCAGTATCTTGTGTGATCCCCTTACATTTTCCTTAACCTGAAGCAAAAGCCATATCCTATTTCAACCAATGTTATAAATCACTTTTCTTTGCAGTTTGAAATTCTGTATAACTACATTTGAAAAAAAAATGCGTGTTGATACTATCTTTTCATACAGCGGTTTTTTTCTTTATGCCACGTGTAAGCATTTTGGAAAAAAACCTTAAAATTAAAATGGGCAGTTTATGTGATGACACAAGTTGCAATAGGTTAAAAATTCAGAGGGTACGAGAAAGAATTCTGACCAGTTCTGTTCCTGAGGTTACAGTGACATGGTTTGGAAATACTTATGAAATTTTGTGCATGTACATTTCTATGTGAGGGAGCAGGAAAAATGATATTACTTGTGTAGGGTTTGTGGAAATTATTAAATGGCCAGTATATTGCTGGAACATAGACTTCTGCTGACTTAAAATGTACAAAAGAACAGCATGTGAAGTATACAAGATTACCTCAGTTCTTAAAAACTACCATAGGTTGTACTCTGTGAGCAGAAACAGGCATTTATTCTAAATTGTTACCTCTGCATGAGAAAGTTTGTAGTGTTTGTCTCCACCTCCTCCCTTAAGACTTTCTACTTGACTGATTAGATGATGTCCTTTCCATTCTCTGTGAAGACCGTTTTAGGCATTTATGTCTTGTCACATATTATCACAGAGAACGCAAGAAAATAACTGAGCACATGGTATGCCTGTGTGTGACGAAACCATGAACAGCCAGGCAGCTATTGTGCATCTAGTCTTGAGATACTACAATGGCTGGATCTTTTAGTTTCCTCAGACATGTTCTTTTTTTCTTCCTGGAAACCCTTCTAGGAGAAATTTGAGAATTTTTCTCACCGGTCGAGGTGTTTTGCATGCTGTCATAAGAGTCACTCTAACTGGGCAGAAATAAGTCTGGAAACCCTGAGCATGGGGAGTTCATACTGCTGGTCTAAGCAGGTGCACAGCTCTGCAGGTGAAGTGTGCTTGTAAGGAGGTGTACAAAGATTGCTGACCGTGTGCAGAGCATCTGAAAAGTGAGCACACAGCAAGAACACCACTTCTGGCAAATAGAAGGCTTACAGTGTATGTCTGCAGGTATTTTCTCCAAAAATACAGGATAGGAATAGAGCGGTTGTACACCACTTGTGGAAATACATCTAGATTAAAAGTCTAAAAAAGTGAATTTAATTTGTAGCTGAAGGTGTGAATTTGATCAGTCTAAATTTGATCTAAAATTGAGAGAACTCCATGAGGTTTAAGCTCCCACTAGTAAATTAGTGTTTCACAGTGTCTGCTCTCTGCAATTTCATCAAAAGCCAAATTTAAACAATTTCATTTTCTCAGGAATCAAGTGGAATACTTGTATTCATATTGAAGTAGATGTTAAGAACCTAACAATGAATATTGCCTAGCACCCTGCTGGCTTTTCGTAAATGCTTGTACCTTGAGAGGTCAAGGAAATGTCATTTTCTATCACCTTCACTTTATTATCAATCCCAATCTTTCCTCCCTCTAATTGATACCTAACATACCTTTCTACCACCTAAAATAGAGCAAACTGTAAAGACTGAAGAGTGTTATTGCCACCTGGTGGGAGCCTTGTGCCTATGACTTAGACAGAAAGGATTGTGATCAACATCTCAAGATGACCAACACCATCCTGCAAGAATACAGACTAACTACATTTGGCGCCATGAGTATAATTAGATGATTGCATTTGCAGAACAGCAAACCAGCATTATTAAAGAGTTGCAGTCTGTCTCTATGCTCCTTTTACTGTCAGGTAAAGTCACTGTTAAAGTTAGTAGATTAAGCTGCTTTTGATGTTAATCAACAGGATGGGAGAACTGACACGCACAGATAAAATCTGAACAAGCATAGTGAAATATGTAATAGAAAAATTGGATGTAAAACGTTTGGGGAAGATAAGAAGCCAAAAGACAAAACCCCAGAGGTTTCAATCCATACTTCAAATTCATTGAACACTTTCTGTTGATTATTTTATGTCATTGACAATAATGTGAACTTTTCAAATAACAGTTCTGAAATTCTATATTTAATAATGCCTTAACATTTCACTTTCTTTTCATATTCTCTCAGTGTGCTTGTATTAAAAGCTTTAAAATAAGTGGCCAGTTTTTTAGGCAGGAACCAGTGAGATTTGGAGACTTGTTGACATGAACATTTGAAAGTTTAATGATTAAGATGACTCTGTGAAGGCTTCCTGACTAAAACACTGAAAGCCACAATATGATAGAATTTCATCTGACTGTATAGGACTAACAGCATGTGTTTCCTGTCAGAAATTTAATTTTCAATGTGACAGTTTTGCACTTTTTAAATTTCTTAATTCAACACAATCTCTATTACAGAATCCTTTACATTAAGTGTCCCTGAAATTGAGATATAGCAACTCAGTTTTTCAGACAGCAATTTATACATAATATTTTGTGGATGGAGAACAACATGTCTGTGTTTGCTGCTGTGTAGCAGATGGAATCCTGGAAAGGACTGAAGGTAGTTCGTAGGAAAATTTTTGTAGTATCCTTTGCAGATTATTAATGCTTTGTATTTCAAGCCATGTGAACGTGTTCATTTGACAAAGAAATTTCTGTTTGTCCAGAGATTATTTCCTCTTCAAATGTAGGAAGGTTCCTTCCTTTCTTAAGTCTAGGACTGAATTAGCTAATTCTGAAGCCGAATTCCCTTTAACGGTCAAATTCCAGATCTTTAACACTGCCAACCATCAGGAATATTCCTTGCTAACATGCTTTCTATGATCATCTCCTCCACTTTCCCCTGCAATTTGGGAGAAACTGAACAGAAAACTCTTTGATTTAGAGCTTTTTTTCTTAATCCGTTCAAATTGTTCTGCAAAATGGGGGGGGGGGGGTGTTTACACGACATACTTGTGTGGAGAAATATATATAATATATGGACATGAATTTATAACTGTATTGAGGTCAGTATTTGGAGAATCTGTACATGTTGCAACAGTCCTTGCAGAAATTCTTGCATCACTGCCGTCTGGTTTGTATCTCCCATGCAAAGTTCATTCCTTCACACTAGAGGTCACTGTGAGCATAAGATTACATTGGATTTGCAAAGGAAAGAACATTAATGGATCAATTTACAGGATGAAATTCGTGGCATACTTTCCTATTTGAAAGACTCATGGAAATTCATCTGCATTAAAGATGCAGTTTGAGGAGGAACACGGTACTTATTAATTCAACCTCATTTATTTACAAACTATTTGGAAACTGCGGAGTAAGAAGTTACTTCTGTCAAGAAATCCTCAATGCTTAAAAATGTCCAGTTTAATTTTAGACCAAATCTAATATATGGCAACACCAAACTGTCAAGGTAAAAGTTCCAGACTTTGTTGATACCTGTTGCTGGGGTGGCGGTGGGGGGGTGTATAAACATTTGAGGTAATATTCCTTCCCTCTAGGAAAACCGTCTGTTTTCTCTACACTGTAGCAGAACAGAACAAGTACAACTTTAATTCAGGTGCAGCTTCAGGTGTTAAAGAGCCAAGTCCCACTTATACTGTTGATTAGCAGTGAAATCAGTAGCTGTCTCAGACTGAAGTTGTGCAAAGAACAAGCAAGAACAATCAAGGAGGTGAAAGAGGAGCACACTCCCCTGTACCTGCTCTGGTGAATGCGTCCAGCCCAGGATTTACCTCCGTATAGCTGCTGGGTCAGATCTTTGCAGCCTTACTTAGTTATCATCTGGGTAATCTGATTGTATCTGTACCTGTTTTTAAAATCTTTTCTTCTTTCACAGGGTATGTCCATGATTAGAAAAGATAGATGAGAAGTAAGTGCAAACCTGAACATCTAATGCCGTGTAAGTCACCTATGGTGTAGGAGAGTGACCCTTCCCTCACAGGTGAGTGAGCTAATGGGAGAATGACAGTGTTGCTTTTTTTATCTAAAACTACGATGATGAATACAACTTGCACACACCCATCCAAATAGTATTTGTGATAGGGATAGTGGAATAAGGAGAGGTTAAAAGAGCAGCAGACAGGGGAAGATGCTCACATCATCTTACATACTTTAGCACATGAGAACAGGTAGTTATGCAAAAGCTATTAATCCTCCAACCCTGAGGTGACAGCGGTGTATTTTATATGCAGATAAGGGAAGAGGAGTCTTCATCACCAATCTTCACAAAATTCCTCAGTTCCTATTTTTACCTGCTTTTTGTGCCCATTTGCCTGTGTTTCCCTGTTTCCTCCCACCTTTGCCTTTTATTAATTCTTCCTCCCTTGTGTCCATCCCAAATGGCACTAACAGTTGCTGACATCATATTGTTGATTCTCCAGATTCTGCGGCTATTGTTTCAGTGTGCCTAATGTATTAAGCTCTTTCTGACAGAAAACACCTGCTGCTTTAGATTTCCACACTGCCTTTTTAACAAATGGTCTGTTTTCGTCTTGGTTCTCAGCCTATTGAAACAATAGTAGCCAGCTACTCACCAGGTATGCTGGAGCTTTTTTTGCACCAGTTTTATGCTGATGCGATGCTTCCATTAATTAAATTATACTGCTAAAATGGGCGTAACAGAGTAAACAACAAAGCCTATTATTTTGAAATAACAGCTGTTCTCTTAATTGGTAAGGTGGGGCAACAAAAGAGGTGATCTTTGAGACAGCTTTTAGTACAGGTTATTTAGCATCACTAACATATTTTCATTTCCATAACGTACTTCCTCTCATAACTACTGAAGATGCACATGGCATTTCTCTATGAAATTGTCAGCTGTTCTTACTCTTACAGGAGCACTGCTGACAATAATTTTTGCTAGGATTAACACATTTCAGAAACATCCAGAGTAATTACATCGTATCTGTTTCTTAGTGTACCATGGACTAAAGAAATGGACTCTTATTCAGAGGTGTTGCGACATACATAGAAGAGTTGAAGGCTGTTCATTGAAACGATTTGTGTTTCATGCAGGTCTATTTCCTTGGATGATCACTGCTTTATTTCCTCATTTTAGGAACAGTTTGATTAAACAGTTTTCCTCTGGACTGCTGAGAAATTATTTGCAATGCTGCAAATGTAAAATGATAGGTAAACCAGTTTGAATTGTTAGATTGAATAACAAAAGGTTTTATTTAAATTTTGCTTAGCGTGATCTTGTCTCTTGCTGTTAGAAATTACATTTTCTAAGAGACAAACTTTTCTTAAACTTTTCAACACTACACACATGTCAAGATACTGAAACACAGATTTCACAGCCGAATGTTTGCATCACGTGCAGTTTAACAGAGGCAACATAAGACTTGCTTAGATCCTTAGATGCCCCGGTTTAAGTATATTTCTAGAACTCATTGATGATTATATGGAAAAGCAGTTAATTTCAGCCTCTATCTCAGTACTGCACCTAAGATGTTCTGGCAATCATTCCTACTACATTTTATCATATCATAACATTTACAGAAATCAGCTAAAGTCAACAAACCACTCTAGAAACTTACAAAATATTTGTAAAAGGATTATTGATTCTGTAATACAGAAAGAAACTGGTTGAACTGCAATCTTTTTTATTTTTTCTCATTGCAATAGGATCTTTTTTAATCTGGGCTGAGAGGAACCTTATGCAGTTCAATGAGGGGAAATGCAAAGTCCTGCACCTGGGGAGGAACAACCGCAGGCACAGATACAGGCTGGGGTCCACCCAGCTGGAAAGCAGCTTGGCAGAAAAGGGCCTGGGGGTCCTGGTGGGCACCAAGTTGAACATGAGTCAGCAATGTACTCTTCCCGTAAAGAAGGATAATGGTAACCTGGGAAGCATTAGGAGTGCTGCCAGCAGGGAGGTGATCTTTCCACTCTACTCCACACAGTTGAGATCACACCTGTAGTGCTGGGTCCAGTTCCGGGATCCCCAGAAGAGACATGGGAAGACTGGAGGGGGAGTCCAACAAAGGGCCACAAAGATGATGAAGGGACTGGAGCATCTCTCCTATGAGGAAAGGCTGAGAGCTGCACCTGTGCAGCCTGGAGAAGAGAATGCTCAGGAGAATCTTATTCCTCTTTAGAAATACTTGAAGGGAGGGTGCAAAGAGGATGGAGCCAGGCTCTTTTCTGTGATGCCCAGTGACATTCCTAGAGGTAATGAGCACAAACTGAAACAGGGGAGGCTCTGTCTGAGCACCAAGAAACACTTTTTTACTGTGAGAGTGACAGAGCACTGGTACAGGTTTCCCGGAGAGGTTGTGGAGTCTCCATCCTTGGAGATACTCAAAAGCTGTCTGGATGTGGTCCTGTGGAACCCGCTGGAAGTGGGCCTGCATGAGCAAGGGGGTTGGACCAGATGACCTCCAGAGGTCTCTTCCAAACTTAACCGTTCTATTGATTTTATGAGGCACAGTACATAATTGAAATTATAAAGGTGCTGTGATGAGTTATTACAGTACTTCCATGTTTTTCTTTGTAGCTGTAACGATTGGCAACTGTGATAATGCCAA
The DNA here is from genome assembly GCA_033558185.1 of Dromococcyx pavoninus. Lineage (NCBI taxonomy): Eukaryota > Metazoa > Chordata > Aves > Cuculiformes > Neomorphidae > Dromococcyx > Dromococcyx pavoninus. The sequence continues at coordinate 1,204,759 of JAUMJL010000020.1, read as the reverse complement.
ATAGGACCTAATCATTTGTGATTGTTATGGTTTCAGTTAATTTGGGTCAGTTTACTGACTCTGGCTGAGCTTAGTCTAAAGTAACTTCACCTTCTGAAAGCTAGCTGCGTGGTTTTTTCAGACAGATTCTCTCTAGAAGTGATAACATAGAACACGGCATGCAGAAAGGCCGATGTATATATTTATTTCCTCTAGTAACTAAGGCCATCCTTGAGCTAGTGGAAAAGGCCACACCTGCAGGGAGGGGCGAACAGGGCAGGTGACCCCAAACAGAACAACAGAGTATTCCATCCCATATATCTCATACTCGGTGTAAAATTGAGAGATCACGAGGGTCTCGCTCTCTTCTGCAATGGCCAATGGCCAGTGAGGACCTCGTTTGTCTGATTGCTTCTGATTCTGGATCCGTGCATTCCTGAATCCAGTTCCTGAGTTCAGCTCCCTCCTAGCCATGGACCCATTCCCTCATGTCTGCTCTACAGCATTTGTGGTAACATATGGTCACCAAGGGGTGGGGTGGGGGTGCAATCTCAGATATTTGTATATATTTCATTAATTTGTAATAAATTTCATTATTATCATCATTATCATTTCATTAAACTGTAGTTTTACTTTCCAATCCGCAAGCTTTTTCCTCTCATTTTCCTTTCCTGCTTCCCCTGGGGGTGAGGGGAAGGGAATTTGGGAGCCCAACTGCACGGTTTTAGCTGCTGAAATTAGCCACGTTGGGCCTAAACCGTGGCAGTGATAAAAGTGTAAGCCAAAGTGAAATTAGCAGAGATGATAATTGAAGCTCTCATCATGCCTGAATTTGGTTTACTCTTAATAAGTTATATGTATTTATATAACACGTGCGTGAATATATATGGTGTGAATTACAGTTCCTTGACTCCAAAGATTTAGTTGGCTTTTTCTTAAATAAGGACCTCATCGAGTTCAGCAATGACAACTAATATGCATCTTCAATGAAAGATTGGCCATAAGCAACCACAGAACATCATTTACATCAAGTCTCACTGTCAAGCAGGACAGTAGTCAGTGTGGCAGTTTTAACCTTGAACTGAACTCCTCTGGAATGGCTTATGCCATGTGGGACTGTGCCTTGCGTTGGAAAGGAGCAGGCACAAGCAGCAGGGGAGGCTTTATTTTACATTTCCTTGTTAGTTACTTTTCCAGCTACCACCCTCATTTCCACCTCTTCCCTAAGCAAGTTACATCCATTAAGCACAGCCACTAAATATCAAATCAATCGTATAGAGTAATATCTTGAAGGAAATGTGAATAACAGGGGGAGCATATTGCAGCAGAAGTTTGTCATATCTGAGTTGTCATATTGTCAGTCTAAAGAAACAACTGAATGGATAACACAAGATAGGCATCGTATGTTCCTGATAAAACCATATTAGACTCAGACTGCAAATGATCTTCTTAAAAATAACGTATTTTCCAAATTTTATTTTACTTTGAAGTAAACAGAAGCTTAGCATCATGTTTGTTGAAACTTATTTTAGGTAAAAGGAAGAATTTTGTTATGACTTCCAAGGCAAGGAAATAGTAATGATGCCGGGGAGCACATTTCTGTTTGGGGATTAAAAAACCAACATGCAATGACATCAACAAGTAGGATCTAAATGACATTTTAGAAATGAAACATATTGTAGCTCCCCACGATCTACTGCAAACTTGGAACTTGTGAAAATCAACCTAAGTGACTAAATTATTCACGTGAATGGCTGAAGTTTAAATTTATTCCTTTTGAGTTTTTAAGGTTGGGGTTTCTTTTTGATTTATTTAAAAGTAGCTCAAAAATGATTTCTAAAAGAAAATGTTTATTACTAATACAACAGCAACACTTGCAGGTAAGTTTACACCTCACTGCCAGCCCAGGAGCTTTCCATGTACACGGCAGAAGTACTGGTGTATGTAGTGGTAACTTTGAGGACATTTGGGAATAACTATTTACTCGATTTTCTCTTCAACTCATTCTGCTCTCCATGGATGGTTCCCCTGAGAGGAACCCTATGTAGGGAAGGGGGAAAGGATGACATTTCCCCCCCTCAGGCTCAGGGGATGCGGGTTTGGAGCTGTACCAGGGCCCTTCCTGCTGGTCCGTAAAAGGACGAGTCATAGAATCATAGAATGGTTTGAGTTAGAGGGACCTTAAAGATCAACCAGTTCCAATCCCCCTGCCATGGGCACGGACGCCTCTCACTACACCAGGCTGCTCAAGGTCCCATCCAACCTGGTCCTGAACACTCCCAGGGAGGGGGTGTCCACAACTTCCCTGGGCAGCCTGTGCCAGTGTCTCACGACCCTCACTGTGAAGAATTTCTTCATAATGTCTAGTCTAAATCTTCCCCTTTCCAATTTAAAGCCATTCCCCCTCGTCCTACTACTGCTTGCCCATGTAAAAAGCCCTCCCTAGCTTTCTTGTAGTCCTTCAGGTACTGGAAGACCACTATAAGTTCTATCCAGAGACTTCTCCTCTCCAGGCTGAACAAGCCGAACTCTCTCAGCCTGTCCTCGTATCACAGGTGCTCCAGCCCTCTGAACATCTTCATGGCCCTCCAACAGGTCCATATCCTTCTTATGTTGGGGATTGCAGAGCTGGACACAGCACTCCAGGTGGGGTCTCACAAGAGTAGAGGGGGAGAATCCCCTCCCTTGATCCGCTGGCCACGTTTCTTCTGATGCAGCCCAAGACACCGTTGGCCTTTTGGGCTGCGAGAGCTCACGTCGAATTCTTCGTCTCTTACGAGAACCGCGCATCCCCCTGCTGGAGAGCTGGAAGCGGCAGCACCCGCATCGCAGCCTCCGCGTCCCCGTCCACGCCCGCTTCCCGTGCCTCTCCCCGCCGGAGCGCCCCGCCTCCGCCTCCATCTCCATCTCCGCCTCCTCCACCCTGCCCGGCAGTGGCGGAGGCCGCCCAGGCGGTGAGTGGCAGCGAGGAGGGGCGGGGCGACGGCGGGAGGGGGCTGTCCCGTAGCGCCGTGGGTTGGCGGCGGAGCTCCACTTGCCGCCTATCGCCGCCGACGGAGCTGCGAGGGAACTCGCTGCGCGGAGCCCGCACCGGTGCCTTCGCCCCGCCGGGCTCGGTGAGCGCCTGGCGCGGGAGCCCTGGGCGGGATAGCCCGGGCTGCCGGGCTCCCTCCCGCCCCCTCATTGTGCTGCGGCTGCCTGGCCTTCCGGGGTGGCAGCTGCGCCCTCACCCTCCGCCCGCTCAGGCAGCGGCGCCGGGCGAGCGCCGGCTCTGCCGTCCCGTCCCGTCCCGTCCCGTCCCGCCCCGCCCGCTGGGAGCGGCAGCGGAATCACGGCTGGGAGCGGGGCTCGGCCGGGCGGCCCGGGCTCCTCCCGCACCGCCCTTAGGCCCCGAAACGAGCCCGGGACCCGCGAGCCGTGCCCTGCCTCCCCCTTCCAGTTTTTTTAGAACAGATCCTGAATCTCAGGGCTCTCTTCTGCTCCAGGCTTGCAGTAGGAAAACTTGGTGGCGTCACTTGTAGGACACACGTAGAGTGACTTTGGGGAAGGGGGTGATTTTTTTTGTTAGCTGACCGACACCGAGGTAAGTGTTTTCCTGTTCATCCAGGCGGGATGGAGAGATGCCTCCCTCGCCCGGTTCCTCCGGCCGGAGCCTCCCTGTGCGAGGCATCCTCAGCCTCGGCGCCTCCTCCCTGACTCCTCTCTCTCTGCCCAAGCGCTAAGGTCAAGTTTAAAACCGGATACAAAGTAACTTTTGTGATTGTATAATGGTTAAAAATACTCATGCTGGTTTACTGGGAAAGTATTTTAATCTGTGTGTTTTCCTAGGACCCCGTGAAGGTTGAACTGAACTGTCTTTGGTTTATTTATAACTTAATGTAGAAACATAATACAGAAATGCATTTACTTGTATCAGTAAAACACTGTGCCTTAGGGAAGCTTAATTTTGGCAATAGGGCTTTCTGAGTTGCAAATAATATATTTAATGATGGTAATATTGCTGATACTTTAAGCATCCTGTTGTGATTTTAGCGTTCTCTAAAGAGAAGTCGTTGTCAGCAATTAGGTATTGTATCTTTCATTTTGGCTGTACTACTTTCATCTTTAGGTCAGTATTCCAAACATACAGAATTTAAAAATGTGGTTTGTAGCCGGATGACTTCTATAGTGTTCCTTGGGAATTGCTTAACTTTAGGGAAGCTGCTCTTAAGCAGCAAGAGTTACTACTATGAGTTACTACTGTGGCAGTATTTGCATACCTTGCTATTTTCTGTCTTGTGAAAGCTAAGCAGTGCAAGCTAAAAGATCTTCCCTTGTAAAGAACTGTAAGGCCTTTCCCTCCCTGGTTAGTGTTTGGGTTGTTTTTTTGTTCTTGTATAAACAATATTTTGTATAAAATTGGATAGCAGTTGAATGGTAAATAAAGTCAACTTATTTTGGATCATGTGAATTTCAAGTGGAAATATTTATAAAGAGTATCTTTGGTTGTGCCCCTCTCTTCACTCCCAGTGTCAGAGTTCTACACCTTCTCCTCTGTTGTCTTATTATCTTTCTCGTCTTTCTCTGTTGCCTTACTGGGTGGTGGCTGTGAAATAGGCACGTGATACGAAACGAATTTTTCTATCATTATAGACATGTCAATCCTGTTCTGAAAAAAGTTAAGGGCTGGTCTTTGCATGTGTTAGTAGAACATTAGATTCAAGTAATTTAGTTATATGTGCTATTTACAAGGTTGAGTCATTAATTTTAGCATTTATCTACCCTTGACAGTCAATTCTTATTTAGTTAGGGACAAAGGCAGTGCTGTATATGGTCAGTCTTATTCAACAATAGCTGCTCATGCTTGGAATTGTTGTAGAATTTATCAATACATGTTGAAGTTGCATCAGCATTCTTGCCTTTTGCTAGGCTTTTTGTTCAATTTTATACAAATATACTAAATCTAACTTATTTTCTGGTTTTATATTGTAATTCGACTATCTGATAATTATTATTCTCTTCTGCAGCTAAAATGAATTCAGATCCTGATCCTCCTTCAAGTTCTTCTCACCCCCAGCTGCATCCTGGAAGGTCCCAACTAAATGCCGCTGCAGTGGACCATGGTGAGAGCAAACAGAAATCTGGACCATTCAGAGATACTGCAACATTTTCTTCAGCTCCTGGCTACTCCCATGGGAGGGAGAAGCTGAAAAAAATGGTAAGTATGAAAGCAAGTTTTATGAAACCTTGGTTTATATTAAACATTGGGAGATTATTGTGTGTATGTGTATTCTAAACTCTGTTTAAAGAGACACTGTAAAGTAGAAAAATTTCTCCATTTTTTTTAACCTGTTACTGTGGAAGAGACTTTTCTTCTGCAGCTTACTTTGTGCATACTTTCAAGTTTTTCATCCAATTTTTCTTGTGGATACAGAACAACAGGCAAGAAGCTTGTTTGTAAAATTGGCAGGTTGTGATTTAATTTCTTTAGTTGGCTAGATCACATGCTAACTATAGCTTTAATATGAATTCTAACCTGGATGAATAGATACCACTGTAATGTAGACTGAGGAAATTATAAACTGATATATGAGACCAGAAATTAAGTTAAGATTAGCAGTGGATAAGAAGTTGGATTAAGAATCATGACACACTTTGAAAGGCAGAATGATACTTTTTCTCCCCTCAATGCGAACCCATTGAATTTCAAAGACAGTGAAAACTGATAGGAAGAGAGAAATGTCTCGTGCAAATGTAGAAAGGCAAATATCCGGCTCCTGTACTCAAGTGTTGAGTTCCAGTTTTAAATTCAGTTTGTAACCTAACTAGTGCAAGAAGTTCTTGTGTTTGAAGTGTAGTAAAATTACTGCTTTTAAATTGGACTTCTGATTATGAAACTGCTTGTGTGTCCTTGCATTCATAAATATCAGTCAATATTGAAGGTAATAAGGCTATCCAAGAGTCTAATTATTAAATGGGTGAATATCTACATGGTATGTATCAGATGCAGCTGACTTCTGCACATAGTTCAGACCAGTATTGTGGCTGTGTTAGCACATCTACTGTTTGCATCTAATTCAGACTTGATTGCTGGAACCTTCTGGTTTCATTGTTACTAAAAGGCACGTTCCAGACGGAGAGGTTTTTTGGATACCTGAATTTCTAACATGCCTCAGTGTATTACTGCTGGCTTTGTCATCTCAGCCACTTGTAAAAGAATTCAGAGACGATAGAGAATTTAAACTTCTACCTTTAATTACATGGTTATTAATTTAAGGATCAGTGCTAACAGATATGTTTTGTTCTGTTCTTCATTCTGCAGTTTCTTAGTATGTTTCAACAGGGAAAGAATATCAACAATATTAGGAGGGATATGCTATGGAGTTATCTTGGGCTTTGTTATAATCTGATTTGAAAGGGGAAGACAGGTTTCTGTTGTTGGCACCCACATTCATGCAAGATTCTGAAAATATGAGCTTTCGATCTCGTGTTTTACATGGAGACTATGTTGAGTATTCTGTATCTAATTTGGAGATTTTCTTACTCTATATAAATTCTACTTTAATATTGAGTTTTGTATTAGTTCTCTTTACAGACCTATATATTTAGTAATGATCTCTATTCATTTTGACATTAGAAACACTTCTGCTTGCACCCCTATAAAAGAGGATTTCCGAGCACTGATGTATTTTTCGGTTTCATTTGTGACTCATTCTTGATGACTTTAAATCTCTTCCCGTCAAACTGTCCTCAGTACCTGGTGTCACTGTCATTGCCCTTTCCACACACAGGAATTTAATGCTGTAGAATAAGCTACTATTACTATTGTGCCGTGCTGGAGTCTCCAAGATTTTAGTGGATTTAGATAGCAAATGTGTTCAACAAGATCGTGTTTCTTCATACAGTATTTTATTCTATGGTTGTTTCAGATTTATGTCATTTGATATAACACTGTCTCTTTCTAGTGCTGATAACTTATTTAAAAGAAAGTAAGCAGAGAATTTTTTCATCCACAGCAACACTGGTCATCAAAACTTAAAAAATGGGGACTTCGGTAGGACTTCAGAGAGAAGTACAAATCCAGTCATGTATGTACATATGGAAATGAATATGAAAAAAAAGTGATGTCTTATTCAGAAAATTGGCTTTTCAGTGATTTTCAAAATATTTGAAGTGACAGAGGAGGTATTCCTTGGCATCACTAGAGTCTTCACCAATAAACGGTATTCAAGTTGCTGATAGATTGAAGAAGAGTGAAAGATCTAGTCTCTTAGCTTTGGTGTGTTGTGTTCTGGTTGTATGAAAGGAACTGTGCACTAAAACAGATGTTGTGGAAAGGGCTATTTCAACTTCTTTCTCAGAAGATTAAGAAGTCAGTTGCTTTTAATAGTCACTATGATGATGACGGTAACGCTGAATGATGTAAAAGAGTACAGAAAAGACCAGCACACTGCTGTACAGAAACCTATCTCAATAAATATTATTAAATATGTAGAACAGTCCTCTTTATTGATTTCTTAAATATCTTGCACAGAATTCTACAAACTTTAATTTTGTAACAGAATTAATTTAATTTTTAATAAATCAGCTATGATTGATGTTAGAGAAGGGGAGGTGCACAACATCCATCTCAAATACTATCTTGAAAAGCAGTTTTACCTCAAGCCTATTTACCACATGTCCATGTGTCCTTCCCATAAATACATTTATCCCAGGGTACATTAGAAAAAGCATTGCCATCAAGCAGATGGAGGTGATCCTTCCCCTCAATTCAACACTGGTAAGGTCATACCTGCAGTGCTGGGTCCATTTCTGAGCTCCCCAGTACAAGAGAGACACAGACAGGCTGAGGAGAGTCCCAACAGAGGACCACAAAGATGATGGACTGGAATGCCTCTCCTGTGAGGAAAGGCTGAGAGAGCTGGCACTGTTCAGCCTGGAGAAGAGAAGGTCCAGGGGGGATCTTATCAATGTTTATAAACACCTGAAGGGAGGGTACAAAGAGGATGAGCCAGGCTCCTGCCAGTTGTGCCCAGTGGCAGGACTAGAGGCAGTGAGTACCAGCTGGAACACAGGAGGTTCCTGCTGAACATCAGGAAATACTTTTTTCTATTTTTTGTGTGTGTTTTTTTAAAATTATTTTTTTACTGTGAGGGTGACCAAGCACTACCACAGGTTGCCTGGAGAGACTGTGGCATCTCCATCCTTGGACATGCTCAAAAGCCATCAGCCACCTGGGAATGGTCCTGGGCAACTGGCTCTGTAGGTGGGGGTTTGGACCGGGTGACTTCCAGAGGTCCCTTCCACCCCCAACCATTCTATTGATCCTTGTAATATTCTTTCCAGCGACTCTGCATTTCTGATCTGTGCTTTTTCTTCCAGTCTCTGCTTGTATATGCTGTGTTTAAGGCTGTAGCATCAACGTGAATTTATTTCCTGGAAGCACTCATCTCCTACTCCTGCAGCATTATCCATATCTTGCAGCATCATCTAGCAAATTAAAGAATGCCTTGGCTCTGACTCAGTAAAGCACTTATGCAGCTAAGGATGTGTGTATGCTTAGGTACTTCATTTGGATCAAACTCCTATACAATATAGGGTTTTTTCTTAGCAATTTTTTAATCTGTCTTCTGCTGATGTGTCATTAGGTAGTGTTTTTGTTATTCCTTGTATAATTCATTTCACGATGGGAGGTAACAGTGCTTTAAGAATTTATTGTGCAAATCGAATCTGGATTTAATAAAAAATATTCAGTTGTTAAACTTGATGATTTGTAGACATTTTTAATTGCTTTAAAGAAAGAATAGGTGGATATTCCTATTTCTACCCAAATCTATCGCATTCTCTAGAAAACTTCTATCTATATATGTTATTGGCTGTTGTGTATGTGATAGAAATGGAATAGATATCAACATTTCAACTCTCATACTTAAAAGTTTTTTTTTTAAAAATTGTTACCCTTTCATGGATGTTCATGGAGAGGAAGTTTATCAGTGAGCAAAGCATATACACTACTAATTAGGGCTTCTGAAATTTTACAGCCATTGAGTCATCAGTATTCATGTAAGCAAAGTGCAAGGTCTGCCAGTTGCTTAAACAAAAATGGTCTGCCATTATTTTAATACTCTGTGCCAAGAGAAACATGGTGTATAGCAATGACCAGTGGTTGCTTACTAATGGAACCTGGTGAAATTTGTTCAAACAGATCAAGACCTAAATCTCATAAGATGCTTTTATGCCTCTCAGGTGCACAGGCCCTTCAGTTTCTGTCCAGCTGTTACATACCCCTTTTGGGTATCTGTATTGCATCCACTCTATGCATCTTCCTTCCTTCCTTCAGATGCAGCCCTAAAGCAAATGTGAAAAGAGATATCTTAGATGAGAGCTCTGGAGCTCCCGACACTAGATTCTCCAAATAGGCTTAAACCCAACATTCTTGCTAGTGGAGCCATTTCCTTTATGTGGTGCACAGAGCAGAGCTAGGAAAAAAGCATCTTCAGCATGTTCACTCAGTTAGCACGTGAATATCTGACTACTGTTGCTATTAACAATGTTTTTGGAAGATACACGTGAACCCACACTCCAGGTAAGTGGTCTGCATTGCTTAGCTAGAAAATAGCTTTCTGTGGCCGTGTTTGGCTTTTGATTCAGATGAAAGGAAAGCAGAGTTGAGAGACACTTCTCACATTACAATAGTGATCAGATTCTTGGCTGGGATGTCTGAATTCAAGCAACTGCTTCAGGTCAGCTGTAATGGTGGCTTCCGCTGGACTGACTTACACCAAGTGAATATTTATTGTGTTGCAGGTTATCTGGAGGCGTTACCATTTCTTGTAATGCTTAAGCATGTAAAATATCTTTCTTAAAGATATTTACCTGCCAGTCAGCAGGTAAAAAGAGAACATCCTGAGATAATAGAGAAATTTGGGAGGCAGCGTGAAGGTGATAATTTTTTTTATATGTGGATGAAACACATTTTCTTTAGTTCCTTACATCTTTCATGTACATTTGCTAGCCAGTAAGGCTGGCGAGGAGGAATTGGGTAGGAATTCAAAGGTCTGTGAAGTTTTGAGAGCATTCCAAAGCTAAATTGCAGTGCTTGAAGAAGCATCTCTTTGGTTAAGGAACTAATTTTTGTTTAGTCCATGTTTTTGCTGTTAAGGAAACATGCTCAAATCTATTTTTCTGGAATTGAGAACGTACGGGGAAGGGATATGTACCGACAGCTTTGCAGGCAGAAATCAATTTCGTATGTTTTCTTTGTAGAGTGCAGAGTTCTGCTTGTACTTAAGAAGGTTATGAGGGTTTTTTGTATCTTTTGGAAGAGAGTTATTTTATAAATTGTGTGACAGAATTTATAAATAGTACAAAAAAATTCTTCTAAACAGTTTACAATGCATTGCAGCAGTGTACAACAGTGCGTCTCCGACGCATTGCTAAATGATAGCTAAGGAATAGGGAGCCTCTCTAATTTACAAATATTTGCCACATGCTAGCCTCTTCCACTTAAGGTTAAATAGAGCCTTTACTTCAAAGCTCTATTTTAGCACTTCTTTGTCTTCATTTTCTGGCAGTTTGCTTGAACAGACTAACTCTTGAGGCAAAGTGAAATGTTTAAAACTTGAAGAAATCTCAGAAAAATCTTTGATTGTTAGAAGAGGAGGATTATGCCTCAAAGAATTAATTACTTAACAATTTATCTGTCAGTTTATTAATGTCCCTTCACGCTTTACCTGTAATTACTCAGGCTCCTGGAAAGCTCATTTGCCAGGCATTACTGTGGGGGAGAAAGTATTCTATCCGAAAGTTAATTACTGTGTTTTCAGATAAAATTTTGGGACATAGTCATAGTACAGAACAATGGGAATTGACTTTTTCAGGTCTGCTGCAATTGTTGTCAATAACATGCTGGTGTGTTTACCATAGGTGGAACTAGGATTGGACGCCCATTTAATTGAGGGAAGATTGTCCATCTTTGCCTCTTTTGCCATTTGAAATACATAAATATCATCTTCACCCAATAACAAAGGTACTGTTCCGAGCACAATGAACTAGATTAAGCAAAGTACCCTAGCTCAATCTTCTTCCATTATTTTTCAGATGGATTGATTTCCTAATCCGTGTTTGCTTATGGTAACAAAATATTGGTTCTCGCAGAGTCGCAGGGTGTCAGAGGAATAGAAATGAGCAGCTGTAGAATAGAAGAGAAAGAGCTATTTCATTACATGATTTACTGATACGAATATAGGAAGTAGCTCTGTAAATCAGGGACAATTTACACACTTAAAAATTTAATCTATCATTTTGAATATAATCTTCCAATTCAGTTTCCTACTAAAGGAATTTAGGAAGCATGTTGTACTTTGCAAACAAAATGCATTGAATAGGAACAGTTGGAAAGTTAAAAGTACGTTCCTCATCTGAACCAACTGTCTAATACAATGCATGTGCACTCAGCAGCGGCAAGAACTGCTTCTCTCTGCAGGTACAGATAGAGGAAAACATTTGGAGATACCTAATATCTGTACATTTGTCTTCAAATAAAACTGCAACAGATCCCTGTTAAACCACAGTAATCAAGGAGATACTGGAAACTGTTGGGCTGCTGGAGGGCCCCCTGCAGCAGCAGAAGGCCCACTTTATTGTGAAAGTTAGAAGGTGACACTGGAAATAGTAAACTGGGAAATAAAACTAATCCTTTGCAAAGTCATTTTATTATCAGAGGTGCTTGCTAAGGCACTGTGGGCTTGCAGCACAGGTGAGGTGGGTCTTCTTTAAAGTCCATTCTGTTTTGACCATGAGCTAACGAACTTCTAGAGTTTGTGGTGAAGAGCCTAAAGCACAGAACTGCAGAAATTCCATTGAGTATTGTGCATGTTGTTATGATAACATAAGGTCTTCACCCACAAAAGATATGTGGACTTGGTGAGGTTGTAAACCTAACTGTTTCTCACATGGCTTTTCTGCAGGTTGTGGGGTTTTTTCTGTGTCTGTTTTTTTGAGGGGGTTAATAATGATGATTTTCAACTGAGAAATGACCGACAGCTTATTTTATTTTAACTGTCCAGTTTTGGAACATGTTAGATTTATCCCAGCTCATCAATAAAGGATTTAATCAGAAATGTCTGCATAGAAAAAGCAGCAAGACTGTCTCATTATTTGTGTGTAAAATTATTTTAATGACTTTAAATGATCATTGTACAATAATAGCTCTGCTAGAAAGAAATACCTTATAAGAATAGTTTTCTCTCTACTTTTGAAAATTATAGTCTCTATAATATTATCACTCTTAATCTTCCACCTACATGTGGTTTTCTTATTGCTCTCCTGACAATTTGCCTTCATTTTGTGGGGGTGAAGAAATTGTTCCCTTTTCAATATAATGCTGTTCGATGACTTGCAGTTGTGGTGTGACTACGACTGTTATCATTCCTACTAACACATTGCTGCTCCCAGAGAAAGCAGAGTCAAGTCCTACACTTCAAGGTCTCTGTAAACAACTGTTATTACTTTATTTGCCATCCCTGTTATCACCTTTGAAAATGCCTGTCGATGTATGCTAATATAAATATTTTTAATTGTTCTTGGGGCAAGTAGGACCATCTTAAGGTGTCACCACGGAAGCTGAAGTGCATAGAAGAAAAATATGCAGTGTACTCTTAATTGTACCAAACCATTACTTTACAGTTAAAGTAAGAATCCAGGAGGCTTCTGAATGGATGAAAGAATTTGACACTCATGGATGAGCAGATAAGCATCTGAAGCTAATAAAATCATTTATCTAAACCATGACATTTGTACAAAATATTTCTCTCTCTCCAGTCAGTTCCTGTGTTTGTGTCCTTGTATTCTATATGTACAAATCATGTTTATGATGTGATGTTAATGCTTGCTTTTAATTGGAATGTCAGTCTTTCCAGAAACATTACTCCTACATATGTACTACACACAATACCTCTGAACTTTTGGAGCTTGTGTAAAGCGAGTAGGAGGATTTCTCTAGAGACTCAAACCAGCTCCACTGAACACTGAAATCTCAATAATACAATGTTAGGACCTTAATTTTTGTTACAAAAGGTACACTTTTTTTAAAGCCCATCGGTAATAGACAAGTCCACCTGTGGATGAACAGTTTAAATCTCTCTCTCCCTGAAAGAAACCAGACACCTTTCAGGCTTCTTATTTTGTCATTAATATTTGTCTGCCTTTGCTCCTAAGTGTATCTGAGACTCTAGGAAGCTTGTTTAATAGTGAAAACAAAATCTGTATAAAAAGCTGTGATCTTTTCCCTGCAAATTTTGAATTTGTTAAATTTTTATAAACTCTGAGATATTTGCTTACAGAAGGAACTTTTCCTGCAGAAAATCCCACGTAACACTGTATCAGAATTACCACCATACAATTCCAAAAGGGCCTTCAGGTATTATATGTGACTCTGAAGAAAATAATACCTTCTAGGGAGATTTTGAACAAAAGGTATTCTAGTGCTGTATGCGTTTTGGTCGATATCCCTGTATAGGCGTGACCTTAAGCTTTTATTCCCCTGCTTGTTCCTTGACTGTTTAGTGCTTCAACAAATCTGCCTGCATTATTGACTTTGTACGTGCATGTGTTGTTTCTGCTTGTTTCCTACCTAATGTTATAAAATCTTCAGATTTCAATATTGTAAAATTTTCTTAATACTGGTAAATGGGCTATTGCTGAGAAACTACAAGGAAATTGCATTCTACAGCTAGTGTATTTAATCTGTGAACTTCTTATGGCAAATTAATTTGATCTTCTAATATAAATTACCTGCTTTGCTTTGATGACAGGCTGTTATTTCTGATTGTTTCAATCATGCTTTATTTCTTAGGGGTTTTAGTAGCCCAAAAAGACCAGATGATTACATTGCAGTCCTGTTGTACTCTTGGAACTGTGTAGCAGGACCTCTACTGACTTTAACATAACAGCATCTCTTTCTGACTGAAACTCTAGCAAAGGTAAATCTTGGAGGAATAGAGAACAAGACTGATGAAAGCAGAGGAATAGGAGACAGAACTTACTTACCGTTCTGCTGGTTAGAGCCAGAAGACACCAGTGCTTCAAAGCAGTCTGCAAATACAGACTTTTTGTGGTTAGGTTGTCCTTAGCGGCTGGATACTTGGCTTTTAGGAAGCCAAACAAAAGTTTTTCTCTTTTAGTTAGTTTTAGCTTCATTCTGCAGAAGGCATTGAAATCCAGGGATGCATTTTGGGACCCTTAAATGCAAACTGATGATAAAAAATGTTAAAAAATTACTGTCTTCTAGCAAATCGATTTTCTTTGTGGATGTTTGTGTTAATAATGAAGGTGATATGCACACTTTCTGTGCACCACTCAAACTTCCTTTGGAACAGGATTTTATAGCATGTTTTTGAGCTGTTCCTGGCTGTTTCTTTTTCAAGCTAACGCAGTGCCAGATTAAATAAAATTCCAGCTTCAGGTTCATCATAATGAAAGTCATGGAAGAGGCTTTTTCAAATACAGTAACTAATCCTGTATCTGTCTTCTCTGTACCGTGTCTGTGTCCACCTACAGTGTTCAGTTTCCTTTGTGGGGCACAGTGGGAGGAGTGCATTGAGCAGCAAGCATAGGTTATTATACTAGTATCCTCTCAAATTTAAAGCAAGTAATTTCCTTTGTGATTCAGATGATACTTCCTTTCAGATTAAATTACAGAAAAGTCTTTTTGCTAAAGTAATAAAGTGATGTATGCCTGAAGCTTCAAGGAAGTGCAATATGACAAAGATCAGTTCAGACATCAATCTGCTTAATGGTATATGGAGAATTTTTTCATGTGTGGGAGAAGATATTAAGTCAAAGAAGACATTCTTCTCTCCCCACTCCCACCCCAGTGATTTAGCTACTGGTAAGACCTGTGAATGAAAGCTTGTTCCATACTATTCTTCATCAAACACGCAAATTACTCTTGTCAGTTAATAACGTGGAGCTGAGGGAAATGGTTGACATCCTGTGCCTTCTTCTAACCCACTTACACTAAGTAGAGAGCTTACAGGTTAAAGCTAAGGAAAATACAAAATGCAGGTTTTTCTTCCTCTGGGTGCCATCCAGCTTTTCTTCTCTGCTACCTGAACTGACACTGGAGTGTTGCTGTTTGTGAACTCTGTATGAAGGATCACAGAAGCTGCTATCAATGCTCAGTATTAATACTGGAGAACCTGAATGATGACAGTTTATCAGGTTCAGGATTCTTGTTAGCTTTTTCATAAGACTTTTAGGCTATTATTTATAATAATAGCCTGTTGGAGAAAAGGATTTTTTTATAAATGCAATGCTAGTGCTGTCCTTACTTGATTTTGTTCATGTTTTACTGAGCTGTTAAATGTGTTCAATGGCAGCATTTCCTTTTCCAGATATTCTTCAGCACTTTGTAGCCTAGAGACTTCCTTGCTCAGTGGCGAGATATTTGTGTTTGATAGTGGTTTCTGGGTTTGGTAACACTTTGCTGGGCCACCTTGTAGCAGTTTCCATCTGTGGCAACTCATGAGTCTTCTTTTGAAACGGTAAAAATGTTTATGTACTTTTCCAAGTGTTATTTGGTGATCTTAGTGTGTTGCCACTGGCTCGGGCTGAACGTAGCAGTTACGTTGTGCATATGCCTAACTCTTCCCCATTATTTTCTGTCACTTCAGGAACACTTTGTGTACTCATCCAGAAAACTTGTTTCGTATCTTGTCATCTCAGATCCTTTCTTCTCTCCAACATACGGGGTTTTCCTCCCCCTCCTGCACAGCCTTCAATTTTTTCCTCCTGAGCCCAAATGAATGCTTGTGGTTGTGATCGTATCAAGTGTGTATGCCATGCAGGTTCCTTTACACAATCAGTGTGGGTGTTGCTTAATGCATTAATATTTCCTTTGGTAAAGATCCAGGCATCTTTGATATTCACATGTAAAACCTGTAATTTCTTTCAAACTTATACATTTCAAATGAATACTTTGTCTTCATTATTGCTTCCTCTCTGAGAAACTGCTTTCAATTTCTTTTTTATCTTGTTCTCGTTAGGTTTCCACTGTTCAAAGCACTTAGTAGCGCTTGGCTTGTGTTTCTGTGAAAATTGATCTATCGTGCACAATAACCTGTCTTGTTGCTGGATCCCAGTAAGCGCACAAACAAATAAGATCTTAAGCTCCAGATCCCTGTGATCCTTTAAAATAACAGTTTGGGGGTTTTGTATTCCTTGTTTGTGGGCTTTCTCCTCTTGTTTTACCTGGACAATTCAGGTGCTGTAGCAGTGACCTAGGGAGAAAGAGCTGTGTTCCCCTGCCTGGAGGATGATAATAGCAGGCAAAGTGCTAAAACTTGTTCTTGCTGAGAGCTTTTATGTTTCTGTTGGGAGGAAAGTAAATCAGCAAACATTTTTATTATTCAGTATGCACTCTGTTGATTTATTCTGCGTGGTAATAACTTGAATGGATTTTTTTTTTTTTAAGAAAGGTAATTCCTAGCAGTTAAAAGAATATTTACAAAATTGAAGTGCTTTTATTTGGTGGTTGCCTGTGTATGGTCCACTGTGCGTACACATATAACTAAACATCTTTCTTTACATGTAAGGATTCTTATTTATTTGCCTTTAAGTACTTCACAATTCCTGATTGGAAGTCACACTGTATCTTAATTATTTTTTTTAAACAAAGTCTGCCTAAAATGTGTGCAAAATGTTTTGCTAAATAAGTCATCAGACACTTTGTGCCGAGTCAACCTAACTACTGTGATGCAGAGCTGATGTTTCAGTTGTATATTTGAGGGATATTAGAAACAAAATCGGATAATCTATTGTGCCCCTCATTGATTTGTGCTAGAATACTGGGAAGGAAATTTAATGACAACCACAGTGTGCTCTGCTTGTCTATTTTGCATTGAAAAGATTTCTTATCTAGATTGTGTAAGTCCATTCTTCAAAACCTTATATGAATATTGAAGAATTTTGGGGTTTTTAATCGTAGCTGTAGTCCAAAGAAGAGGCTTAAACTTGTTAATTAATCTGTGATGGTATCTTCCTTTTGTCACTTAAAAATTTTAAGCACTGATATCTTGCAGTCTTACTTGGAGTAAACCCTACTACGAATTCACTGCCTTTTTTGTCAATTTAATTGCTATATTTCAGAAATAAGAGACAATAATTGCATCCTAAAATAGTATTGCATATAATGCTTTTAAGAACTAAAATGTTTCCCCTTGCAACATTTCCTGTGGGTCAGAACCTAACAGAAACAGTAAAAAATGCTTTCCTGTGCTGAAATGAATGCTAAATTTCCACTTAGGCTTTAGCAGCAAAGCAAATCTGGAATCTTTCTTTATATGGGCAGTGCACAAAGTAATGTGTAAAGTTTGAGAAAGTAAATAGTAGTCTTCAGTTTTCATCATCCCATCTACAATGTACCTATATAAACAGCTGGGTTTAGACGTGTATATGCTGAGTCTTTTTCTGGAGTTTCTCTTTCAATGAATGCTTTAACAATAAGTACTATAATAAAATAGGTTTTAAGTGACAGCTTTAACCTGTTAAATGAAAAGCCTGAATTTCAAAAATGGATATTTCTGTAGCCATTCAGAGGTTTAAATCCTTTCTGTAATGTGAGGAAATAAATACAGCTGACTTAGAAATACATCTGCTTCATCCTTTGCAGATCACAAATATTTTGTTTGTTTTCTCCCTTTTTTTGAGTGGAATTGACAAAATTAAAGGATACGATAATATTTCATATCTTAATCTTAAGACTTGAGCATGAACAATAATAAAAATAAAACCTTAAAATTTTATTAAAAATGTCATTGTTTCAATATCAACTGAATAATGTGTTGAATGACCTGGCTCTGCGAAGGCCAAATTAACTTCTTTTGTGAATTAGGAACTGAACCACAGAGTAGCCTGGTGATGAATCAAGATTTACACAGGGTCCTGATAGCAGGGTAGGAGCTGCAGCCAAATATGTAGCACTAAGGAACCTTCCGTGTCTTTGTCCTGTCTTAATTTTTTTCTTATCCATTTGCTATGTGCCATCTAAAACTTATGTGCTTTCCTTGAACTCACCTGCTTTCATTTGAATGACTGCAGAGCTTGTGAACCTTGAATAACTGATAGACTTCACTGGCTTATATAAATGCACCTGACACGTAACAGCTAGTGAAGTCTCTTTTAATTGTCAGAAAAGAGACGTGAAGTATCGCAAGATGAATGTTTCTCTCTTCTGGAAATTTTTATATTCAAGACAGTAAAATTTGACATTAAATAGACATGAGTTTTTAGCAAAGCTGGAAAATAAAAGCTTCTACTGACAGCATTTCAATTGCAGTACTCTTATGTGGGAGGAACACACATCAAGACATTTTCTGACTAAAAACACACTTAAGAACGAGAGTGATAAGTTATAGATCACCACTTTTTATGGATTTTTTTTTTAATGGTGGTTGCATTTACTCTTGTATAGTATTTGTTCTAGTGTTGATCTGAATTGAGAGACAATGTTGTGTTGTCTGTCGTTGTTCCAAAACACCCTCTGACTGTGTTTTGGACGCTTTGGCTTCAAAGAATGTCCTAGATTCTTTCTCATAAAGTAAATTGATAGGGCAGTAAAACAATTTGAGTTGTTCATGCTTTATCTTTCTACTTGTCTTCTTGCTTATCCTTTAAGGAAGGGAAAAAATTTGCTAGGTATGGGGCCACTAAGATACCGAGCTATTCTAAACTTGATCTTGAAAACACACCAAAATGTGCTCTTCCACTCTTGCCCTACAACTGCAGAGCCAACCCACAGATATAATTTTAATTAACTGTCTTTTATTTATATTTATAGGGCACATGAGAGTACATAGAAGTGATAACTGGGTGGGAGGGATTGGGCAGGAGGTTGAGAATAACAACAGAAAGTGTTTCTTTTGCCTGACAGTCAACTCTGTTGGAACAAACATTTCCACAAGTTTGCTACAGTACCAGCACATTCTGTTCTCTTTTCTCTGTGAAGGTGGCTGCACATTTTTGATTTTGCTTTTTTTCTTTTTTTGTTTACCACCTTCACAAAGAACATTATTCACGTGGTAATCCGCAATGTGATTGCAATGAAGTAACTACATCCTGGTGCTGAAGAAGCTCGGTGGGAATGTTTTACAGCTTTACATTGCAATAAGCATTTTTATCTAACAGGCAGTCATCTGAGCAAGAGATGGAAGAGGTCAGAGCCGTGCCATGTGTATGTCAGCTCCTGTGTGTGGCAAGTGGAGAAGGAGAAAAAGGAAGCAGCTTTGCCTCTGTAAGCTGCCAGAGAACCACTCTTCTTATTAGGGCTTCTGTTAGTTTAGAAAACTGCTTTCTAGAGTTTTCTTGTGTGTAAATTCTATGTAGTTATCAAACACTGACTTCTGAATGATGCCTCCAGTACTGGTTTATCCAGAGTGTCACAAAATATTTGTGTTGGTCTCTTCTCAACATGCAGAAAACCCTGAACTGAAAAAAAAAAGAAATCCATAACCAATAAGTTAATGAGTGTGAAGCACAGAAAGAAACAGAAAAGTATTGTCTTGCCTGTTTTCATTTCAGTGGGGTAGATGGATGAACATTATGTTTCTTTCAAGCAACATACTCTTTTCTGTAACTTCTTATTTATTGTGAGCAGAAAGCCTTTGAGTGATGTTTCTTGGTACGAGTGGTGCCATCTGGAAAACAGGCTTCTGACTTGTTTAAAGTTCAATCCTGTTGGTTATACATCAGGGCAAAGAGATAAAGTGGTTAATTTTGCTGGGATGGTGTTTGCCTGTTTTACAGTAATATTTTTACAGCTTTCTGAAAAGACTGAGTAGTAAATGAAAATTATTTTTCATTACATGCCTTGTTTAGGCAGACAACGTGTTCTAATGTGTCATTAGTATTTTTCCAAGTAGAGCTTGGCAGACAAAACTGTGGCATGGTGAAGGAGAAAACTTACTTCATGGTTTGCTTTTGTTAAAATACATCCATTTTAATGAAAGTGTTGGCTTGTAGCCTGTTCTTTTCTGGAAATATTCCTAGTACCAGGGATGTTAAAGAATGCAAGTAGCCCTGTTCTTCAGGAGATTATTTGGAATTGAGTTTATTTCTTCCTGTCTCTCACCTTTTGCAAAAGAACTGATACTGAATGGCACCTCAGCTGGTGGAGCTGCATACCGGCTTCTCTTCTTATTGCTTAGGTAGAAGCTGAAATCTATTACTTTAAGTGAATACCAGAAAGCGTCTTTCAGTTGGTTCCCTATATTTGGAAACTTTGCTTCCTAACCATGCTGTCTGGTGCTGTCTGTGCCCTCAGTACGTAGCTACCAAGCATCATGGTGCGTTTGGTGAGCTTGTGGGGTTAATGTGGTACCTAATGGTGAAGCTTTGGTGCTTACTTTTGAGTTTGGATCTTCCTTTCTAAATACAGTTTTAGAAAAAATTGCTTCAGTCTACATGTACAGTAGATATGAAAGGAGGAAAAAATTAGGTGTGAGTGTAAAGCTGGACACAAAATAGGTTTGTAATGGTGTAATCAGTGTCTGCTTCTGTGTACTCCAGCAGTTGAGGAGCTGAGCTTTCGTGGTTTAAAGGCTGGTTAAGTTTTCAAAACTCTTGAAAAGGCTTCACTACTAAATAAAGAGGCTGCCAGGTAATAGACTCAAGTGCTCTCAAAAACAAGAATAGTAATATTACAAAAGGTGATCCATGCTGCCTGTGCTCATATTTGTCGTAATGAATATTCTTCTATTGAGAATTGAATTCTTTGGAAGCAAACAAGAAACTGTAAACCGTATGTGTCATCCTGTGGCAGGTACCAAATGATGCATAATGGTAAATATACTGAAGGACAACACTGAGATGGGAGTGTCAATATTGTAATGAGTTGATTTCCACTGTTCTTGCAAAACACTTGTGTCAGATTTTTTTAGATATAATCCTTTAATTCTCCACATAGAGCAATGATTTATAAAATATTTTCAAATATTGCTAGTAAACAAGTTTCTTTATCGAATTTATTTGTAGAGGGGATAAAAGAGGAGCCTGAAGTGTGCTTTGAGGAACTGCTGGAGACGGCCAAAGCTGGAGAACCAAAGGCACAAACAGAGGTAATTTTAAATGCTCATTGTCTGGCCTTGTTTGCTCTTAATTCCAAAACCAGCACTGTCTGCTGTAGAACTACTGTCTCTTCTTTAGGTGAAGTGTATCTGTTTTGATCTTAAACTATTAAAAGAAAGGTGATATGAGATGGTTTTCTGCCTTGAGAATTTCTACTTGCTTGGGAGTGTTACTGGTTTCAGTTCCAACTCCTGAACAAGCCTTTAGGACGCGTATGAGAACAGGGAGGGCTGATGTCTGTGTTGTCGTTGCAAATCAATTCAGCTGGCTGCAGAGAGAAATTGCAATATTCCCTACAAGGCTATAGGTAGGACCTAAAATAGTCATAAAATTCCTAAGTAGCAAGGCAAGGCAATAATCTCTTCTATTTTCAAAGGAGTTTTAGGCAGAGAAATCTTCCCCTAAACGCAGGGAATATATACACTGCCTCATTTGCAAGAGTTCAAATGACTACTTCCAGTTACTGTGCAGGTGTTTGCTTGTGTAGGATGTTCTATTTAGAGAAATAGAAATGCATAACTGAAGGATAATGCAGGTCACAAGAACTCTAGAGAACAATGGAACTGATACTTTGATCACTTTGCACATCACACAGTGCAGATACAAATCCTAATCCTAGCCTGTCTCTCTAAATAAGTTACTGGGTTTCTAACCACTTTTGACAACTTAATTTTGCTTCATTCAGTATAGCATTTTCTTACTTGTTATTTTCCATCCTTATAAAGATATTGTGTGAAATTATATTAGGTCTTCCTGGGGAAACTACAGAAAATATATCTAAACGTTAACGAGTACAAAGGCTTTTCAAAATCTTTCTTAAAATCTGTGAAGATCTGGAGAGAATTCTCAGCTCTGGAGAAACTCTCTCCTGGTACTTACACTAACTAGCCAGAGGCTGGAAAAACAAACAGTATCTAAGGAAAAATAAGTTTTTCAAGGTGTGTAGATTAGTGGGCTTTCCTAACAACAGCAAGAAAATTCACACTACTGTTAAGATGAACTTTCACATTATTGATGGAGATTTATGGGAGAGTTAATCATTTTCAGTAGTGTTCCAGCTTTGATCTTGCCAAGTTTTCTTTCAATTTGATTGTAAAATCAAACAGTTCATAGATTCACAGAATTGTTTAGGTTGGAAAGGACCTTTAAGATCATTGAGTCGAGCTGTAAACCTAACACTGTCAAGTCCATCATTAAACTACATCCTCAAGCACCACATCTACATGTTTCTTAAATATGTCCAGGGATGATGACTCAACCACTTCTCTGGGAAGCCTGTTCCAATGCTTGACAACCCTGATATCTAGTTTAAATCTCCCACGTACAACGGGATAAATGGGAAGGCTTTTTAAGCTCCCTTTAACCATGAATTAATCTGATGAAATCCTCAGAAGCATCCTGGGTTATCACCACACATCCTCTGTCAAAACAGGTTAAGACTATTATGTGGGAACAGCAGTTCTCTCAGGCCAGGAGAGCCATGAGCAGTTCTGTAGTCTGATATTTCTAACGTGTCAAAATACAAGGTGCACTTCACTGACCTTAGCGTTAACCAACACCACGCCCATCCAGCCTTTCTTAACCCTCTCAAAAATCAACTGAGACCACACTGTAAAATTCTATCAATGCCTTAGTATTACAAAAACACCACACAATTTTATAGTGACTCTCTTGAAGAGCAGCATGCAAGAAGAGACACAGAGTGGGCTACTCCCACACCCTACATGTTCCTCTCCCAAAAAGCCATCAACAGTATTCCAATAGGACATAATTCATACTAATGCTTTTGAAGTGCAGGAAGAGTGAAAAATAAGTACTCCTGAGAAATACCTTAACTGTAAAAAATAAGACACTTAAATGGTAACAGGGTGTAAAAGCAGAATTACAATAGAGCATTTCTGTAAAGTGATTTTATTCTTATCAAATGCACCCTTTAAAGAGAAAAATAAATTCTTTCTAACTAGAAAGTTTCAGAGCGAAGTAAAACCCAATCATTTGCCACATAAAATCACATTTGTAATTACATAATAAGAAAACTTGACAACATGTCACAGCATCAAGTCCTGTCTTAATGACTGTCAGCGTTACACTGTTTTATTTACTTGCTGGGGTTCTGAGATACACAACTCCAGAGGCTGTGATCCTTTACCAAGACACTGGAATCAGCAGACTACATGGAAGAAACAGTCATGGTGGGTTCACTGCCATTCGAGTGATCTGTCCAGCATTTGGGATAAATGTAAGGATGTAAGGACGCTACAGTTCTTTATGTGTTCATTTTGATGGGCTTGGTTTAGCCTAAGGCAAGCCAATACCAAGTCATTTTTTGCTGCAGTCGAGCACCCTCACCCACCGCTGCCACCTAGCAGACCATCTTTTTAAATCTGGTTAATACAAAACACTTCACTGGGAACAGTTAATGAATTAATGACTTAATTGATCAAGAAGCTGCCATTAAAATTTTCACTGTTCTTTGACATTATTCACGATGTTGTCTAATAATTGTGGCTCTGCTATTCCAGTTGCCCACGGCATTAAAACCAGCCAGAAGTGAACCTTAGGTCATTGGTATCTCCAGTATTCAAGTAACTGTCACTTAAGCTACTCTCAGACATAATGTTTTCAACTCTGGCCATTTAGAAGGAAGGAAACAGATATGGCTCCTATAGTAAGTTTCAAGGTTATTCTGAACGTTTGAGAAGGCAGCATGCTGAACTGCTTGGAGCCGTACCATGTGTTAATGGTGAGTGTGTTACAGCACTTTAGTGATTTTGGGGTGGATTTTCAGCAGGATTTGCAGCATCACAAAATGCACAAATCAGATGACGATTGCCTAAGAGAAGTGAAATATTCAGGCTTTAGTGTGGCCCTTCCTCTGCATCTACAATAAATTCACTTTTCCTTCTCTATACAATCCTCAGCAGAAAACAGGCAATAAGCTGAATTTCTGACACTAAGTTTTCTTAAGACAGGAGTCCCCACTTATTACAGCTCAAACCCCTCTCTTGTAGTTCAATTGCCCATGCCTTTTCTTCTAAAATGAAGCAGGTGTCGGTTTTATCTTTAGGATGCAATCAGAGAGTGTGTTGTAAGAGACCTTCGCACAATTGTAATGATTGCAATGCTTGCCCAGCAAATCAGCGATTCATTCACTCCACTGAGTGCCCCAAACATTAGTCCAGAGACCGAGGTCCTTCCCTGAGGACCAATAAATCTTTAATTATTTTATACAAAGTGACCTAGTTTCAATAGGGAACCGGCATCCTACAATATTTTGTATAACGATTGCTTCTAATTTGAACCAAAGATTTCTACAGCCACAGAAAAGGACTCTACTACTTCCTCTGAATTTATTTCTGAGCAAAACAGCATGTGTTAGCATAACATACCTACTGACCTGGGTCTCCTTTGGAGACACAGATTAGGTTAAACATAGCTCAACAGTGACTGGTTTAGCAAAGAGAAATGTGTATTACCTTGGAAAAACGTAAAACGCGATCCATGGACACAAACTCAGACACTTGCAGAGCGGAAATTATTAACTATGCAGACATTTTAAGAATTGCTTAATGTCTTCAGTGACACCACCTGAGAGCACAGGGCAGGGAACAGAAGCCAGCAGTTGAACCCTTGAGATACTGAATGTAGCTTATGAGCAAAGTTTTAACACTCCATAGGAAAAAGAAATTGTTTTACTTACAAAGAGTAAAATAACTGTCTTGTAATAGTGTGTATGAGTTCAGATACTAAGTAAAATTTCTTGTGAATCAGCTTTTTGTAGACCCCTCTCTTGCTAGAAATTATCAGGAAAAACTGTGAAGCAAAGGGGTGCTGTAAAAATAAGGCAGAAGTTATTCCTAAAAAGTGAATGTTTATCTTGGCATTCTTATTAGGAATTCAATATATTTTTCAATCAATGCAATTTGGCATTTATACAATAATCTCTATTAACTTTATTTCCTGAAAATAGAAGCATTCAAAGGTAAAGGACTATCAGCAATGTCTCTCCATTTTCACTTATTCAACCTTAAGCAGTTTGCAAAGTTTTATTCTTAGGCAAGCAACATTTATAGTGAGAAAGCTGAGAGCATTAGAAATCAAATACAAGCTCCATAAGGAAGGAAAACCACCTTGGTCCTCCAATGAAGCTAATAGTTCACAGTAAAAGGACATCTTAGTAAACAAAAAGCAAAATCGTATTATATAACAGTACCTGGGCTCTGCATATTAACACGTGGCTGCCTGTTCTGTCAGGAGAAGGTAAAAGAAATTAAAAAGTGAAAATGACAACTCCTTATTTAAAATCCCCAAGTGTTAACCTTCAAGATCAGCTATTTGGAAGTTACTGCACTGCCATTCCAATCATCTGTCTTGGTTAATTAAAAAAAAAAAAGCAATCATCTGCTTAGCCCAGCCCAGATCAGATCAGTATTTCCAAGCGACTGTGTCAAACACAGACTATATTGTGATGTTCATTAAAGTTGATCTACTTCACTGTCATCTTTATGTGTATACAAAGAAAAACTCTTTCACCTCATTGCATATGACTATTTCCTTATGAAAAAAGATAAAAATCAGTCTTTCCTTTGCTCTCTTCCTATCTGTAGGTCTCCCCCCCCAACTTTTTTTTAAAGTTTATTATTATTGTTATTATTAGAGCATGGTCTGTTCTCTCCCTTTCCACCTTATAATTGGATTTTAATTTATCTCATTTATTCCTAGAGTTATATAACTCCACTAAAATCAACTCTCAATTTGGGTGACAACCACATCTGAGATCGTGTGCCACACCACATCAGATGGGTGCAGCCTCATCCAGCAGTGTCCTGCTTCCAGCAGCAGCTATAGGTGCTAACTCAAAGACAGCTGAGAACAGAGGATGCATATATAATGGCATTTCTCCTCACTTCTTACTCAGAGGACTTCATGAGGCCTACGTGGAAATTTAAAAAGTAAAAGTAACACAGAAAAAAAGGGATGTAATTTTTTACAAAGTGTCATAAAAAAAGGAACCGTAGCAGAGGGAAGAAGGAATTTTGAATGATGATGGAGAAACACACTGCACTGGTGCAAATCTGTTAGTCAGTAGTTCAGCAAAAATGTGTTGGAAATTACAAAACAACGCCAGCGGGCTTGAAAGGCAACACACACAATGTTAAGCCCATTACACATTTCAGTTGCTGGTCTTTTTGTCACTCATACTTTTAGATAAACAAAAAAGTCTATGTACATGCTTTAATGTTGCTGTTCTTTTCTTACTGTCTGGCCTGATAAAGTCACTGTGATCTGGGAATATTAACAAAAAGAGTATCCTGCTTGGTTTCAGATGAGGAGAAAACAAATTGCTATTTAGGCCACGATGCAGTCATGCCCAGTGACCCAGTACATTTACAAATATTATATAAACTGACTTCTGAAAATATAACGGAGCAATACCTTGAGATATTTTGAGCAGCTTTCTTAGCAAAAACTTAGATGAACAGATGTACATCTGTGCTATTTAAACTGAGATGATCTTGAGAGAGGGAAAAATACATAAATAAAATTTATTTCACACTAATTGTTGTCAATAAGCGCTCCAATTCAGTAGAATTATAATTGTGGAATTACCACCAAAAGCAAGACACCCATATGAACAGTCTGCAAAAGGCATTAGAGAAGGGCTGTCTCACAGCAAGGACCATTCAGAGCACAATAAGAGGTGCCAATGAACTGGATTTTACCTGAACATTTTCATTTTTCCTGCCTAGAAAGAATCTGTATACCTGCCAATACTAGTAAAAAAAAATCTGGACTCCATCCCTGTACACGTGTGATGCACAGTGAGCAAGCCAAGACTTCCAAGAAGATAAAAGTTACTGCCCATGAACAGCAAATCTGATGCATTTATTAACCACCTAGGGCATGCAATAGTAATTCAGTGCAATACACCTGCACATTCTTCTGCCTGGGTAATTCCAGACAGAAATACAGCTGCTTTTTTGCTGCCGGCCTTACAACTCCTCTCCACATTTTCTAATTTAAATACAAAGTTCCTGAATTTGCATCCCTTTTCCTAAGCCATGCATTGCATTTCTTGTACTGCAAATAATTTAAAACATAAATTAGATGAAGTGACTTCTGATAGATGTTATTTTCATAGTAACACCTGAGAAATACCTTGTTAGTAAAAGAGATGCTGAATTCCTTACAGACTATAGAGGGCAATCTGAGTTCATTCACATACATCAAAATAAAAATTTTTGTGAAAATAATTTTATTATTATGGTACTTATTTCCACTGCACCTATCAAAGTATTAAACATATACCCAAATAGACTAAGGAGAGCATCAGTTACTGTATGAGTTGAGAAGCCATCAATTTCAAAGTTAATCTGGACAAAGTAGTTTATTAATAGCATTAACAATTATTACCGCTTGGAATTTCAGAAATGCTCAGAGAACCTAGATGAAAATGGGACTACTTATCACATAAGCATGCTATCTTTATCTAGGGATGAAAAATACAGCTGGTAGAATACTGTCCAGATGAAAAAAAAAACCAACTCATCATTTATAAAATCACCTAAGCTGGTGCAAATAAAAAGCTCAAGGAGAGACAGAATCAAACTAGCAAAGCCACATCTTGTCAAAGCATATGTCACCTGTCTACAATACTTTTAACACATGCTGGAACATACTGGCTGCATTATCACATTTATTGCCTTGGCAACAAAGCTAGAATTAATAGTACAGGGTGGTCCTTGTTCCAAAGAACTAAACTTCAAGAGGAAGCAAAGGAAGCATAAACTGTATTTTCGGATGCTCTCTGAGAAGATGTTTTTCTGAGAAGGCAAGATTGTTTAAAATTTTCTAGTTAACTAGGAGAATATGTAATTTTTCACAAGTTCATCTCAAATGCTGCTCTGTGCCTGGCAAAATAGAAAAAAATAAGAATAATATATAAATATAAGTATATATATTTAAATTGTTTGTAAAAAATAAAGACTTGAAAATAAAACCTTTCTGTCGTTCAGGATTCTTTTGTCTGCCTTACAGCTAAAGTTTAAAATATGTTTAAAGTCAATGGAAATAGAATGTGTTGCAATAATGAAGTCTATTTGTCCCCTACAAGTTTTAAAAGAGACATTTTTTCCAGCTCTGATCTTGGATATTCTATTTAGGAAAGTAATGCTGAAAATACCTTATGTAAAGGTGCACTTGGTCTCCAGTACAAAATTATCCTTGTTTTTTAGCAAAAAAAAAAAAGCATATTTTCTTATCATATTTTCTTATTAGTGTTCTAAGAGGTCTCAGTTTCCTTCCACCAGAAAAACCTTTAAGTGCCCTGAAAACATTTATCAGTCATAAATTCGTCCTACGTGATGTGGGGAAGGGAGTGAAAAACTGCAACACTGACCAACTTACAAGCGATGTTTAAGGTAACAAGGAACAATCTTACTACTGTTTTTTAATCTCAGTACTCACATTTTCGAAACTGAGCCCTTGCTTTTTACATTCCTAATGCATGACATAAAAACAACTTTATTTCTGTCTTCAGAAGATTGTCATAAAACCAGTGAGCTATTTCTAATGGAAGTACTCCAACAAGACTTTGGTTTGTTCTACCAATACCAAATATAACTCGCACAGCTCCTATTCTTTAAAATTAAGACTTAATGTCAATAAATAATTTCCTTTTCATTAGTAAAGTGACGAGCATGAAATTAATTATTTTTATGTCCTCACTAACTTGCTATTGCAAACCCTCTGTTTAGAATGTATGAACATATTAAAACCAGCAAATTTACTGAATGCAATGAAATAATAGGATTGAGATTCCCAGTTACTAACAGAGATTTTTTTAAAAAAAAAAAAGTTTATTGCTATAAGTTGAATTTATAACTGGACTGCACTTGGTGGACATGGCATGACCTTATCTTTTCAGTTTGACTCCTGTGTATAAGCAGTAATATATACAGGTCCATATAAACACACACTGATGCATCCTTCCAAATATATGAAATATTATGTCATTTTTTACCACAGATCTAGGTGAGGCCCTACAGAGAAACTGATGAAGCTGTTCAAAGCCTATATTCAATATCTTTCTAAGGAACACTCTTTCCAGAAGTCCATGACTCAGCTCCTAATTTTAATGGAACTTTAGCAGTTCTAAAAAAAGAGGCCAAGGTAATCTAGTATTCAAGACAGGCATTAAATTTCTTTTACTCTCACTGTGATTGTGATATATTGCAAAATTATATATTTTAATTGGTAATTTTTATAGCTAGCTATAGCTAGCGAGGAATTCTGAAATTTTGCTGAAGCTTCCTTCAAGATTATAGCCTAAACCAGAAAGGTAAGAAATTCTTTTTATAACTTGATTAAATAAAAGTATGCTGTATTTTTTCTTTTTTTCCAATTTGATTAATTTTTTTCATTCAAAAAAACCCACTCTACCCTAAATAACCACAATAAACTCACAATGAATCCTGTGAAAGATTCACATGTGAAATTAATTTACTTTTTCATTGTTTTGTTTTTAAGCATGGCACTGAAAAGGTGAACAAATCAGACTGCTACTGTCAGTCAATATAGGGTGACTTTACGGTAGCCACATATTAGATTAAACTACAGAACTATATTTAACCTGAGAAGATAGGGTCCCATTTATGTAATCCTGCTTTAAGAGCTTCTAATGAGGTATTGTAACCTAACCTAGATACGCCTGCCAGCAAGTTCCCTGCTCTTTCACATGTGATAACTGAAAGATGCTTTAGGTCTTAAATTATATGTTAAGTGAGTTATTATCACAGTGGCTTCTTTTTGCTTTAAAAAATCTACCAACGAGAATGCTCATCCATCTAAGAAATGTCTTTATCTTTTAGAGCATCCACTGAGCGCCAGCCTTCCCCAGCTGAGAGTCCTGCGTTCAGCCACCTGTCTCGCAGACACATATGGCACTTGGGGATCAGCGGGGGCCAGGGCGAGTGTCGGTCACTTGGCAACATCTGTCAACTGACCAAAAGTGGCATTAATGAAATTCTAAAAGGAGTTTAGTTCACTCCTTCATGCTGCAAGACAGCTGTAGTGACAAAAGATGCACATAAAAAGCAGCACATTAAGACCATAGATGGTAAAATGAAGCAGGGAAAAAGATGAAGCATTTCAGAGCACACTTTTTGACCCAAGTCATCTACAGTAATCACCTTGCCAAATACAGTCATAGTACCGTTTGAAAGCAAGCACAACATGAAATGTAAAACAGTGGTATAAGAGACAAGGCCAGAATATATAAAAGGCCCAACTACAAACAAGAAAAAAAGAACTCATCATTATGATTTGTTATTCCATCCCATACTTCAGTACCTGTTGTTTCTATATTTGGCTATATTTCAAGCATTGTTAGCTTGAAGACCACCTCAAGAAATGATCATACTGTAAAAATGATACATGCATAAAAATAGTTTGAATTTCAGTGTCACAAGTTGCTTTCCTTACACTGTGCCTACTGATACCGTATACACAGGAAAAGCACTAAATATGCAGTACAATGAGCTGTAGTTTCAGATCATCACATTTTGTCCAGGGAACTAGGATGCCTTTCTCTGTTGCTATATCTGATCCACAGATTTGAAGAATCAGAGAACAACAGCTATACTAGGAACGGAGACATGGCATTCCCAAAGCCAAACGAGGCCAACAGACCATAAACATAGTATCTTGGCTTCAAGTGGTAATTATTTCCCTGCAAAGCTAAGGCTATAGTCTGGTGGAAAGTGTTTCCACTAATTTAGCTCCTCACAAAGGAAACAATGAGGTGCCTCAAAGAAAAACAGTTTACATTTATTTTACACAAGTATTCCATCAAAAATTATGACAGAAAAAAACCCCCACAAATAATGCCCCCTTTTTAGCCAAACAAGAAAAGAACACAAAGCTTATGGGAAGTGGAGAGACCAGCAGATTTGACGACTGGCAATCTGAGCCCTTAGCTTCTTTAACTATTACATACAAACGGATCAGAGCTTTTATTCGTGATGGAAATCAGACATAATGTGAATCCACCATGTGGTGCACCTATCAATTCAGGCACTGTTTCTGCACCATAAGAATGCAATTTAAACACTTCACATAATACAACCTGCATGGCATCCAAATTTTCTGTGAAGACTTTTGTTGCCAAGATTTCCTTGCCTTAAGCTACCATCTGAAATACAGAAAGCTGCTTTTTGAAGAAGTGGAAATTCAACATCAAAAAGAAGCAGTAGATAATTTCTTTCTGTTTTCCTCCATATTCAGCAATTAAGCTATTCCTTCCAATTATTCGAATTTAAAACAGAAAAACAGTTGTTAAAAATGACAGCATTTGAATGTACCTCAAACATTGCAATATCATGCATTGTCTCCGATCTATCAGTAAGTTTGGTATTGGCTTTGTGGCTGACATGAAACACATTATTTTGATGCACCTCCACCTGAGAAAGAGGGAGACACAAATCTTGTTGCGTACTTGGTCATTAGGATCAATTGCGCAGTAATGGCCAGAGCTGAACCATTTCATAAGCACCATTCACCTAGGGCTTTGTGTATATCATATATGACACAATGAGGTCAAACACAGAAGAAAAGATAAAGGTTGCTTGATAAACTCAAACTTATTTTTAGCATTCTTCCCAAGCTCAAGAAATCTAACGTATACGCTAATCTATCTATGTCAATCCCACTGTCCATGTTGCCAAAGATGTCAAACGGCATCAATCCCAATGCTGACCCCCGAGGAATGCCATTTATCACTGGTCTCCACTTGGACTTTGAGCCATTGACCGCAACTTTTTGAGTGCAGCCATCCAGCCAATTCTTCATCCACAAGTGGTCCATCTGTCACATCCATGTTTCTCCAATTTAGGGACAAGGATATCATGTGGGACAGCATCAAATGCTTTGCACAAGTCCAGGTAGGTGACATCAGTTCCTCTGCCCTTATCCACCAACACTCTAACCCCATTACAGAAAGCCACAAGATTTTCCAGGCACAATTTGCCCTTAGTGAAGCCTTGTCATCTGTCACCAATCATCTCCTTATTTTCCAGGTGCTTTAGCACAGTTTCCAGGAGAATCCAGTCCATGATTTTGCTAGGCACAGAGGTGAGAGTGACTGGCCTGTAGTATCCCAGGTCTTTGTTTTCTTCCCATTTTAAAAAATGGGGGTTGCTTCCTCTTTTCCAGCCAGTGGGAATGTCACTGGACTGCCACAACTTCTCAAATATGATGGATAGTGGCTTAACAACTTCACATGCCAGTTCCTCCAGGACCTGTGGATGCATTTCATCAGGTCCCATGAACTTGTGCACCTTCAGGCTCCTTAGATGGTCTCAAACTTGATTTTCTCCTATAGTGGGCAGTTCATTCTCGCCACTGGGGTACGTGGTGCAGACCTCGCAGCCAGAGCTGCAGCCTTTGCTCTCAAATGAGTACCCACCATTCTGCCACGAGGGTCAGGCAGGATGAGTGTCCGTGACCTGTGCAGACGGTCACAAAACAATGCCCAGTTGCTGGGTTACATGTACTTCCAAGTCTCCGATTTGGCCAGTGGACTGCCCCCTCTTCCAAGTGTCACCTTCCCTGTGTGCTCTCCTGCCAAAACTGCCACACCATGCCATGCCCTGGGTGCTAGTGCTCCATAGGGCCACCTTCTGTGGGAGTGGGAGATGGCCCCATCCAGGCCTTGTCAGCCACTCTCATGAGAGCCGTCAGCTCCTGGTGGGTCTCAGTGCTCCCCTGGGCTTTCCCTGGCTCAGAAAACCCCTTTGGATGCCACGATGCCCCACTCCACTGAGGAGCGTGCCTGCACTGGAAGCCTTGTCTCCTTGACATACTTCCACAGCGAGTATTCCAAACACAGAATCAGCAGATCAGACTCCTCTGACATTGGAGGATGATATAAATCTCTGTACAGAGACTATTACTCCTCACACATACACTCAGGAACAGAAGCAGAGACAAACTCCAATCCAGCTTGGAGATTATCCCTTCAGTAGTTGCATGATGCACGCATCAATTCTGGAGTGTATTGCACAGCTTCTCCACAGGCATACCCAAGGCAAAAATCATACAAGTTTGGCCACATCTGGCCCCTCGGAACTCAATGTTACGTGCTGTAGAACTCTTCTTGTCTTGCAATAAAAGGCATTAATTGTTTACATTTATTGGAACACAAACAGCACAGCATTTTCCAGTCTACTTCAAGATTAAAAAAACAAAAAAGTCCAATATTAATTGAACTACTTAAGTAATAAAGTTTTAATAGATTTGCTTGAAACTCTAAATTGCTAAAAAAACCCCAGTATTTTAAGCTGACAGCCCCATTGAGACCAATATTTCTCACCACACTGCAAGCTTAGAATAAGCTGTTTATTAGCAAACACTACGAACAGTTGGCAAAAAAAAAGAAAGCTCAGATCTAGAGCAAGCTTTGAATTTCAGGTTGACATGGTCATAGGTTAAAACTTAATTTTCACAGCTGCATAGATAGGTACTACCCAATCCAGTTTGAAGTCCGGATGACAGCACCAAGGGCTGACAGTTTTCAGTGTCACTTTACAGCTCTATAAGCCTGTATTTCCTGTAATTCGTTTTGCACATTCAGTTTGGGCTCAGCTATTTATTAGTTTCATGGATTTACAGCATGTAAGTCTTCAGCCACTTGGTCAGCACCATTTCTGCAACAACCTGCTCAACTGAGTCAAACAACCCTAGACACTGCAGTGCAGAATGGTACTGCACAGAAGATGATGCCAGGACACAATGGCCTCAACTTGCACCAGGGGAGGCTTCGATTGCATATGAGGAAAAATTTTTTCACCAAAAGGGTTGTCAAGCATTGGAACAGGCTGCCCAAGGTAGCCATTGAGTCACCATCCCTGGAAGTATTTAAAAGCCTTGTTGACATGGTGCTTAGGCACACGGTTTAGAGGTGGACTAGGAAGTGTCAGGTTTATCTTAAAGGTCTTTTCCAACCTGAATGATTCTATGATTCTGTAATTTAAAAATCTCCGAGGAGATTAAAACTCCATAATGGATGGCATGAAGTGTCTGTAAAGGGATGTCACAACTTGGTCTTCTACAACTGGCTCTAATTCAAAGGCTACAGAAGTAGCATTAGAAGAGACCTTGCTGGCAAGGAGACACAACCAGGAACAAACCAGAAGATCTACACAGAGAAGGGTGAGTAGGTGTGCAGGGTCATATTCCACAGAGAACCAGTTCTGCTGTCAATGAGCCACAGCATCTCAGTTGGGCATACTGAAAATATTTACCTGACAAAGTAGGAGGGAAAAAATCAGGAACTACTTGACAGTTTTCCATAGAAGGGAAACTACTAACAGTCACTGAAGGCTTATCCAGGAATTTCAGCGTGTGGATTACAAGTCACTTCTCTGCTCTGGACATTTTGTTTAACCAGCCTATAACACAATTTTATGTGCTATCCCAGAAAAGTCACAAGACAGCAGACCCCAGCATTACTAAGTTGATATCAAGTTAAAACCCATTCAGAAAAGAGGCCTGCAGTTTGCTTCAGTAGATTCAGAACACAATCAGGTGGACTCTACCATCTCCAAAAATTATTTTAACATTAAATGGTTATCATCTCTGCAACACTGACCCGTACAAAGAAAAAAAGTGAGATTTTTTTTTCCTGCATGGCATATGTGCTATTTGCACAGCCAATAAGGACAACAACGATCATGGTCACTCAAGAACTCTCAAAATATGAGTTTCCCATTGTACAGCTTCGCTACTAAAGAAGAGATCTAAACCTGAAATTAATGGTTCTTTCCCCACATTAAAAAAAATGTTACAGCAGAAAACAGCACGACATGGCTTAAACTGTGCAGAACATCATTCCTCCATCATGAAAAAGCACACAGCAAAATAAGAACATGTAGCATTTCGCCATCAACAAAGCTGCCTACATAGACACCCACTCTTTCTTATTTTCTCTGTAGCATATTCTTTTAACTCGCTCATCTCCTTCTACATCTTTCTCACAAATATTGGCTTACTTGCTTTGCATACAGCTTCTTCAGATTTGCTTTCACTAGAAAACTAACCATGCAAACAGTTATGCTCCTGCAATCAGTCCAGAATACATAATCTATATTAATTTTTCCCTCTCCCAATATATTTATATACCAATAAAAATAATCTTCTTGAGAATCAGAGAGGTTTTCTGGGTATCTGAAATCTGAAATAACTAGAGCAGGATAGTTATTCTGCAGATCTAAGCTTCATGCTGTGATAGATTCATGCATTTGGTCCCACCTCCCAGTAAGGAGCTGGCAATTACAGCATTCCAGCGCAGGACCGTGGATTTTTTTCCAGCTCCCTTACTCTGCATGCCAGTTACAGCTGATTGCGGCAGCGGAACCAATACTGTATTTTTGCATCAGATGCACAAGAGCTAGAAGCACTAGATATGAAAAGCAAACCTGCAATCTATTTTGCTTTTTTTCTGCAGAAGAGAATTATTGGGCT
The DNA here is from genome assembly GCA_033558185.1 of Dromococcyx pavoninus. Taxonomy (NCBI): domain Eukaryota; kingdom Metazoa; phylum Chordata; class Aves; order Cuculiformes; family Neomorphidae; genus Dromococcyx; species Dromococcyx pavoninus. The sequence continues at coordinate 1,169,158 of JAUMJL010000020.1, read as the reverse complement.
TGACAATCATGATATTTAAGGCTCTGCTTTACCAACATCTGACAGGATTTTAGATTTACAGATCTTTAAGATAAATTAACAGTGTTTATTACCTATAGTGATATGTGGACACCTCTCTCTCAAATTCTTAGATATTCCTCTGCTTTGTGTGAGGAAATAGAAAATAATTAGAATCCTATGTCGCTTTTGCTGTCTTTGAAGGATTAGTCTCTCTCAATTCCTGGACCATAGATACATTAAGTACACTAAGTACTCTGATTAGATATTAAACATTGTTTAAATAAGACACATCTCCAATCCATCCCCTCTTAAAGCATAATATGGCATTACTATGAAATTATTTTATAGTGCTACTATGGAGGAAACTTCTATTTCATTCACTTCATCATACTAGAGCGTCTCCATAAACATTCATCTGTATGTTAATCCTTGAAGTGTTTTCTGAGTGTACAGATGACAATTTATTGAAAACAAAAAAATAAAAAACAACAAACTAGAAAACGTTAATAAAAAGGTATAATAAGATGTAGGGAATAAAAGAAATAGCCTGAAAATATTCACTTTACATGGTAACTCATTGCAGAGCCTACAAGTTAACACCATTCAACAACAAAACTGGTTTAAAAACAAAAAAGGCTCATCTATGGTTCCCAGTCAAGCATACACATCATGAGTTCTGCTCACCAAAATCGCTGCTTGGGAAGGGCTAATAATTATGCGGTGAGTGCTTGTATTTTAATATATTCTGTTTTATCTGTTGTTGTTCTTATTCTTTTATTGTTCTATTAAAACTATCTTTATCTCAACCTATGACTTTTCCTTTACTTCCTAATTCTCCTCCCCATCCCCCTGGGCAGGGGGCAGTGGGGAGGTGAGCAAGCGAGTGGCTGCATGATACCTGCCTGCTGGCTGGAGCTAAATCATGTCAAGTAGGAGCATTATCTTTGACAGTTCAAACCTTTTTCCAAATGCAGTTTCATATCGGCCAACAAATGCAAAAATTAATCATAGGGGACTAAGAGACAGCAGAAGCATTTAAGTCTCATTTCCGTAGGAAGCCAGGCTATACCAAATGTAATTAAAGTTTTTAGTAAGAGTTTGCCATTTTACTAAAAGACTCAGCATTACCAGAACAGACACTAAGTGTGGGGCACAGCATCCCATCCTCCCTCCCCATCCTATGTGGTGGTGGCCAAAACTTGATGCAAAAGCTAATAGGATGATTATCTTCTAGAAGGATTAAGCTGCACAGAGAAGCTGAAAGCTGCCTTTGTGAGAATTAAGACCATCATCCTTATTGGCCAGCTGAATTATATTCTTTTGCCATAGTGCAGATAGGTTTTCACTCTTACCTTTCTTAAAATGAGTAAGTCTCAAAGAATATCTATATGAGAAGCGGGGATAAAATGCACTTTCGGATCATTCTTTTTGATTTAAGAAACAGGAAGCCCAGGAAAGGAAATCAGTGGAAAAATGACTGGATTCTTCTTTAAGAAATAAAGGTCTGCTACACTAACAAGAGTACCTATCAAATTTAGCAATGAACGATTAAGACATGATCTGTTCTATGCGTAATGCCAAGACGGAACTCAAAGTACATCAACATTGTGAAAGCGGTGCCTTACACCTTGATTAGGAAAAAGCTGTGTTCTTGAGGCTTCCTCTCTCATTTCTAAGCACCTTAAAGAAGCTACACATCACAATGGGCTCTCTTCATCCTGACAGGAACAACAGTGTGTTAACCTCTTATAGCGCAGGAAGAACTCCATGGAGGAATTACTCCACAATAATAGAAGGACTTGCCGCTTAGAGTCTCAAACAGAATGGGAATCACTCTCACAAAGTAAAACCTCCACCCCAGAAACGTGTCCTGATTAGATTCAGTGTACAAGTGCATCACACTGCCACAAGTATTTATAAAGGTTCAGAAAACTAGCAGTTCACAAGAAAACAAGGTTTGTATCTCTTTTTGGCAGTTCAAATGCAAGCAAGCGAGAAGAACAGCAAAATATTTGACAACAGTGTCTTAGCACAAATAGAAGCATTATGGTGCAGTAAATAAACAGTTGCCAGATGCTGGATACTGCTCAGATAAAGAAAAAGAAGATGAAATCTCAACCTCATAATCACTGACATTTTGGAAAGTCTATAGGCTTACTTCAGATAGATAAGATGTTCCTTGTTCTGATCATTATAGAAAAGAAATAAGGTAATTTTGGAAGAACTCAAGGAAAATTGCTTGGTAGTGGTTCACTCTTATTCTCAGCATACAAATAATAAAAGCCACAACAATAATAATACTTGAGTTCCAATTATACCAACATGCCACATAGCTCACTTCATCTTAAAATAAATAGATAGTGTTAGGATTAAACATGAGTGCATTACATTCACAAGGGGGGTGGAGGGGAATCACTTCCTCACCTGCATAGCAGAGTCAAAGCCATCAGATAGGCAGACAATGCCCATGATGAAGGGACTGAGGTTACAGCCAAGAAGCCATGCCTTTCACCTGCAGCACATGCTTAACATCAGTGCAAAATCAAAAGTGAAACTGCAAAATACAGCCGGGTGATTGTAATGACACTTCCTTACTAAACAGAAAGGTGACAGCTATCGTAACAGCAACTAAAAACGTTCAATACTAATGCCTTGTCAAAGACCACTGTAATGGAGGACAACTGCCAGTTATCCAAGACAAGGAAAGTTAAGTCAAAATGGCACTGAGAAATATGAAAAATGTACTTTCTGAAATAGCTTCCATTTTCCTTACCCTTACGATAGGTGGTAGAGAACGGGCAAAATACTGTTAAGGTGGACTGAGAACAAGGGAAAAAAACAGAGCGGAGAACATCAAAGAGTTGTAAGAGACGTCTTGATCCTCCTACAGTTACGTCCAGTATTCCGTAAGGAACAAGTAACATATGAACAAACACACATTGAGCTGATAATATAAATAGCTCTCCTCTTAATTTTACACTCATTAAAGAATGCCAGCTCACAGATTAAATATACAACTTTTTTAAAAACAACTTCAAGAAACAAAACGAGTAATATTTACACAAAGCTCTCTTGGCATCATCAAAACAAAATAAAGATGCTCTTCAACCATCTTCCATTAAAAACCAAGCAAACCAAACCAATGTAGACTGTACGTTTTGAGGAGGACATAACCGATATAATAATGACTGTTTGCTATTTCCAAACATCTCATTACTGAAGTGATTTTGCTCGACTTTCAGACTTCCTAAAAACTGGTTTCAGTTAATCAGGTTATTCATCAGGCTATTGGGACTAAAACAACTTCATGTGTGTATGCTTAAATGTTTTTCTATAATGTGTATTAGGCAACACCCTCAAAACCAGGGGGGTGCCTTAGAAAGATAAAATAGAAATTGCCACTCTATATCTTTCTCTTTATTGACATATCATTTCCCACTGTGAACTGTTAACAAGACACACAGTGATTACAAGTGTTTGTGCCTAAAAAAGCAACAAAACCAACTTTTCACACTGTATTCCATCAAGCATGTTTTCCACTCCTAGCCTAACTTAAATTAACAGCTGCAGGTGGGAGCTTTCCAAATACATTTGGCTTTCCATTTGCTTGTGTATGGATACATCTGTTTGAGAGCCTATACGGTGAAGAAGGGAGTCCAGTTTAAGGGAAGCTGTGGACAGAAATGCCAGGTCTGAGCCTGGTGCTGGGTTGAAGGGTAAGGGTACAATATCATCTATCACAGGACATAGAAGAAGCTTCTCTTAAACCACTGCTCTTATTACACGGATGGAGAGAATAGATGGAATACTGCAAGGAACTAACTAACTCAAAACTTAGCTGATCTCAAGGAAAGGCCTACAGAAGCATTCCGTATGCTAAAAAAAAAAAGCTCCATGATTTGCAATAATGTGCAAAGAGTGGAAGTATCACTAAAAAAGAATGAGTTAAAAATTAGTTTAAATAGTACTACTGTTACATTTTGCCCCATTGAGAATTGATCTATACTCTTTTCATTGAACTACTATGGATATTTTTTCCTTGTTACTCAAGTTGGAGCTGATAAAGTTTTATCATTTAAAAAATCTTAGCAAAAGTTAAAAAGAAATTAGTTACAAAATTTGCATACAAAGGGAAGCCTTCCCAAGACAGAAAAAAAAGTACTGCTTCAGATCATGAGTTATACAAAATGTTTTACTGTAAGACGCGAATAACTATGAAACAATGACTATGAAACTGATTTTCCTGAGTAACATTGGAATAAGTGCCATAAACCAGCAACTGTTCTAAATATGGAATTTTTATTAAAAACAAAAGGGACGGAATGTGTTTGCACAGATCAGTACACAAAGCTGCAATTAAGGCTCTCTTCAAAGTGAAGCAGAACAGAGTTAATGAAAGTTGAGAGAGAAAAAAAAAATCAAGATTACAGGGAAGAACAGAAGGGAGGATTAATAGTTTGTTTCCTTGATGGCAGAGCAACCTCAGTTCAAAATTAATAAGTTACTATATAAATTGAAACACAATAATCAGTGGTACATGTTATACATCCTCTTAGAGGGTGGCAGCATGCAATTAACCATTCTTCTATACAGAGAGGCAATCCAACCCCACATACTTCATTATTTTCTGTTCCCTGACATGTATTTATGCCAGCTCCAGTGCCTGGCCTTACATGGTCCAGAAATGTGGCCCAGGCCCATTTATTTCCTCAAAATACTTGCTACTCCTACATCTCCTACTTTCTATCATGATCTAATCAAAATGTTCAACAGAAAAAAAATCCATGCATGAAAACAACTATAAACATTTAAATGCCGATAAATAATATCTCCCAGCTGGAATAAACTGTAACAAAGAGTGCTGGAGACACAAATATACTAACCATGGAAAACAAAAAGTGGGCTTCAATGAGATGGATCTCTAAGAGGAAAATCATAATGAGGAACCTCTATTTTATCACTGTGTATGGAGATTAACATTTAAATGGAGCATATTTCTTCTAATTCAAGCCTTGTTTTTACCTCAGGTTCAACCTATGGCCTCTTCTGAGGATATTGCCAACTCTTACATTCCAATAACAACAATCTAAGACAATAAAGACACATACATTTAAGCAGAGAGTGAGCATTGCTCCTAGCATTTCCAAAAAGAAAAGAAAAAACCCCACCTTTATCTGAATGCTGGAGAACTTAAACATGTGGGGCAAATCTCTATAGCACCGGCCTCCTACAGTACTAATATCTCATCACAGAGCAGACTCGAGCCCCAGTGACGGGGTCCTAAGAGGTGGCCTCCTTAAGCTTGCAGAATACCTCTCCAAACAGCTGGTCTCCCCACCCATAAAGGGAATCACCTGTTCTGTAAAGAACCAAGATGCATGGCTTTTCTGTTTAAAGCTCCAATGCACCTATTCACATTAACATCCTTACTACCTGCACCCACCCAAAACCAAGAACCTCAACCCAAAAAGACCCCACACTACCTCAGGCGCAAGAAACAAAGTCATCTCAATAGACCTAGAAATGTAAGCAAAGCAGAGACTGAAAGCAATTGTTCTAAGCCCTACAGACTACCACAGCTCCTATATTACAATAACTCATTTTAGCATTATTAATAGCAAGGCATGCATATTTTCAATGCAGAACAAAAGCATCATCTTAAAAAATAATTAGAGCAGAATTTAAAAGTATAATAAAAACCTTGCTGCCTAAATGCACCATGAATTAGTGTGTCTTACAATCAGAAAACATTTATTGTCAGCAGGCTTTGGAAAACCAACACAAAGCATGTTCACCTCTAGCCATATAAAACCAGAAACAGGCCTCTCACAGGGATGAAACACAGAAGACCCTAATAAGCATCCTGGAATCCTACTCCTGCATAAATACATGCGCACATTATGCTTACTGCCAGTGAGACCAATCATGTAAGAAAAGACATTATTGTGTATACATGATGGGTCCTAAGCAAATGGCAGGGATCTCAAGGAGCAAAAGGAATCTTGAAATGAAGCGGGACTCATTTTCTTCTCCCTTATGAAATTTGCTAGGATTTCCTTCTATTAATTCTATGAATGTTATCTATACATAAAAAAAAATAATCAATACCATCTGTTTAAGTTAACATCATTTCTTAGGATTATTTGTAGACAAAACCGGGTAGGTGGGGCGCGGCCGGGGCGGGGAGCCCGCTGGAGCTGCCCCTCTCGGCGGGCAGGAGCCGCTTCGCCGCGCCCGGGAGAGAACCGGCCGCCCTTCCCAGAGCTTCCTCTCCCGTCGGGTGACCGGCACGGAGGGGCGAGCACGGGCACGGCCTCGCCCCACCCCGGGCTGCACTTCTACCTCTCAGGAACCTCGCATGATCAAAGTATCCGAGCGCGGCAGCATCATCCATCCATCCATCCATCCATCCATCCATCCATCCATCCATCCTCCCTCCCCCACGCCGTGCTCTGCGCCGCCCCCGCATCCCCCACCCACGCCGCGGCCCCGCCAAGCCCTTGCTCCGCTCCTTGCCCGCGGGAGGGACCCGCTGCCGCGATGCGACCGGAGCGGCGAAGCAGCACGCACCGCACCGCCCGGCAGCCGCACCTCGCTGCCGGCTGCGCTGCCTCCCCAGCTGTCACCGGCGTCCCGCCCTCGGGAGGCGGTGGCTGCCGCGCCCCGCAGCCCCGCCCCGAGCGGGCAGGGAGACTCCGCTGCTGTCGCTGCTCCGCTCCTGCTCCGGGAAGGTTCCCGCAGCCGCGTATGCGGGAGGTGTGCGCAGAGGAAGCGCACAGCGTAAGAACATCCCCGTCACAAGAAGTGTATGGAACTGTTGGAGCGGGTCCAGAGGAGGGCTATGAAGATGATCCGAGGGCTGGAGCACCTCTACTGCGAGGACAGGCTGAGAGACTTGGGAGTGTTCAGCCTGAAGAAGAGAAAGCTCCGGAGAGACCTTAGAGCGACCTTCCAGTACCTGAAGGGGCCCCAGGAAAGGTGAGGAGAGACTTTTTACAAGGGCAAGTAGTGATAGGATGAGGGAGAACGGCTTTAAATGGGAAGGGGGAAGATTTAGATTAGACATTAGGACGAAATTGTTCACAATGAGGGTGGTGAGACACTGGAACAGGTTTCTCAGGGAAGTTGTGGCTGCCCCTTCCCTGGAAGTGCTCAAGGCCAGGTTGAATGGGGCCTTGAGCAACCTGACCCAGTGGGAGGTGTCCCTACCCATGGCAAGGGGACTGGAACTAGAAGATTTTTAAGGTCCCTTCCAACCCAAACCATTCTGTGATTCTAAGGCACATGGGATGAGTGTAGCATTCCCCCCTTCTTGGCTTGCCACCTCAAGGGCTGTGGGACCCGTGCACATCAAAAACAGAGTGCTGAGAAAGGGTTTATCAATTTAATTTTTATGTCACACCCTACCATAGCATGCCAGAATCAGATATGGAGTTGTCAGATTAACTCAGCTGCTAGCACTCGCTATCCGTGCCAGACAGCTGTAAACCCTAATACCATTTAAAACCTCATTATTTTGTTAGAATGGAACAGAATAGTTGCTTGAGGCTCCCAGGACCTGGCTTTGCTTGCACGTTTCAAACTGTGTCTTCAGCACTGCCGTACATTGGCCTAGAACCTTTACTGAAATGCTGTTTGCAAGTATTATTTCTGTTGATCCAGATGCAGTGATTGACACAGTGAATGCAGCAGCAATGTATTTCTGTTAGGTAAATACGAAGACCTAATGGAGTTGGATTGTGGGCACAATAATTAGCTCAATATTATGTTGATAGGCCCAGTATCAAGGAGAAAGTGACTCTTAACAAATTAAATATGGGGGGGAGGGAATATCTAAGTTAATGAGCGTATTGTTTTGAATACACAACTACTGTTCTGAGTATTACAGCAAGTTAACTTTGTCATTCAAATTGCCTGTAAAATTTTGCATCCATTTTATGGTCCTTCCTAAAAATTTAGCCCGGTATTCACTAGATGTACTTTTTCAATCAAGGAGAAAAATAAGCAGTGTTACCATTTTATTTGGGGGTTTTATGTTGTTGCTTCTGGGGTGCTAGGTCTGTACTTAGTTTAATAAGACAAGATGGATATTGAAAACCCGCTACATAGATTTGAAAGAAGAACTGCAAACACAAGAAAAGTGTCAGCCTTGAAACCTGCTCAACAAAGTGGGTTGGTGGGGTTCATCAGAAAGACAGTTCTTGAGTGCAACTCAGCGACAGAAATTTGAAAAGGGACACTATAGTGGATAAAGCCATAACACTCCTGATGGCCAAACTGAATGCTTCAAATCCAAATTTGAAGTGGAATGCACACTTTAACAGTAAGAGCAATTCAACAGTCCGAACCACCTTTTGAGGGGAGCATGCATTGCTGGACAGGGTGAAGCAGCATTTAAACAAATCTCTTTCCAAAGGGGGGCATTTTGAACAGCTAAAGAAATTCTTGTAGCCAGAATAACCCTGAAGGTTTCTCCTTTATAGATAAAATGCTGCTTTTGATTTTAAAATCAATAAGAATTGAATGTCTCAGCTGGCGTTAGTTACTCCATAGAGTTTATTTGTTCCATTTTCCAAGACAATTTCAGGTATAAATAGTTGATATATATGGTCTTTAAAAAATGTCAACACATTCATTAGTGGCTATGTTCCAAGTCTGGGATTAACGAAATGCTAATAAACAGCTTGTTATGCTTAAGTTACAGTCTAACTCTTCTTTATAGAAAAAGGAATTTGAGGCCTTAGTTTTGGTCCTGGTGAAGGAGAGAGGAAACTGGAGCTCTTAAATAATATTTGCATGGCCTTATATCAGTGTTTTGTCTTTTGCAAAGAAGAAATATTGTGTTCAGAAGAAAGGCAGGACGTTGTGCATAAGATTTGCTTATAATGGGCTGATGCATTGGCTTGTTACATGTAAATTTTGGTTTTACCATATTAAATAATTTTTGCTTGAAAGTACTTTAAAATAGATAAGAAAGTGAAATCTATAACTTATTTAGCACTGTGTTTCTCAGTATTTTTCATGAATAAAAGTTTTTGAGCTTTGTTAAATTTACATAAATTTGGCTTCACTTAGAGGTAAGGTTAGATTAGCTTCCTGTCAGAGATGGCTCTCTTTATCTGCTGTTCCCTTCAGCTGGAGAGCAACCTGCACTTCGTGAACCCTAGAGCACCCTTTGAAAGCATGTGGTTTGATACCCACTAATGTATAGAAGCTGAGGGACCCACTGTCTGCACTGCACAGATGCACTGTAAAGATGTTCCCACCTGCAAAGAACTAATGCTATTAGTGGGCGTGGAATAGCTGAGAGACTGCAATATTGAGTGAAAGTGAAGATTTAAAATCTGACCTGTTTGTTTGTTTTTTTCTTGTCCATTTACATCACTGTTGTATCTCTCTGCAGGGCTGAGCCATGTTTACACAGGAATTCTGTGGGTCAGCCAGAAATTAGTCCAGATATATCCTGCTCACTGTGGTGCACCTGATAATATGGGAGGCTTCTGAAAACCGTGTGGAGTGAGCTATTGCAAAATACAGAAGATGTGTACAAAGGTAAACAACCATTTTGCCCAGATATTGACTGAGACTTTAATGCTGTTTGTTTGGCTATTGCCTTACCAGCTTTCTAAATCTGCTCTTAGTGATCGGTAAAGGACATTGAAGCATACAATCTGAAAAGTGCTATGTGACATTAGCAAGAAATATTAGGCTCTGTTCTGAATCCCTTAAAATTGATGCAAATTTTTCATTTAGTTCAAGGAGAATAGAACTAAGGCTTAGAAGTAGCACTTTAAAAATGCATTATAAACCTTTTGGTAACTTTACGGCTATGCAGTTTAGAATAAGAGGCACTTTGACTTTATTGCACTCAAGCTGAAGTAACTATATTAAGTAAAAAGCAAAATAGAATTTCAAGGGCAGGCCATAATTGAAAAGTTAATCCACTTTTAATATTACTCATTGTAAAGAGCTTGAAGCCTGCAGACTAGCAGAAGAATATCAGAATCCTTGGTCTAAATTTGCCCTAGCTTTTTAGTCATAATAAAAATCCCTTGTAAACAGTGGTGGTCCTCCTGCTTAGTTAAAACTCAAAGTGTGAGACGTTTTAAAACTTCAGCTCTGAATGACTGTAGAGCTTTAAGGTCTTGCATTTTTATGAAAAAAAAATCCTAGAGCACTTTCGAAACTGATTTACACACGTGGGATCAGACTATCTGCGGCTGTATGTAAAATGTAAAACGTAAAATAATTGAACTGATTACTTTTTATTATTGCTTTTGTTATTATTATTGTTGTTAATATTAGTAATACTATCAGAAATACACATCTAAGGGCAGATTTTTTTTCCTGCAGTCTGTTCTTTTTGCCATTGGAATGCAGCCATCTGCAGGCAACTGTATAATAGTGCATAGCAACACTACAAAAATTCTGTATAACGTATGGCCATATTTGAAACTTCTCACTGCTCAGCACTGATTATTATTAATGTTAATACTGCTCAGGTCAGGAAAGGAAAAATGAACTACTCTTAGTGGGATCTTTAAGTAGACTGATTGTAATTATCCACGTTAAGGCATTTGGGGATGATCTTTGATGTTTTTTTTCTAGAACAGTTGCATTCAAGACATCCATTTCAGAAGGCTTGGAGGATTCAGAGTCATTGAAATGGAGTGAGGTTTATTATTCTAAGATATTGCAGCATTGTGATCATCTCTGGATCATCTCTGGATCCTGGGTGCATCTCAGTCAAGGCTACCTTGGCCCCGGAGTGGAGGTGCTGTTTACATACCCCTAGAGAATCTGTCCTGTTGTGCAGTCATGTATAAAATTGATAGTGGCATTAACACGCACCAAAAAAAGAATCACCTACCATGCTGTTGAATTTCAAAACAGAGAGTTTGTATCTGCTAAAGCAAAAGGGAAAGTGATGCTGATGGCTGCAAAACTGATGAAGGACACTGTTCCATTTAGCTGAGGGCAAAAACTGCCTGTACCTGCCTACAGCCTCGTGTGCATCAAACAGATCCTTTCTGTAATATATTTTTTGGGAATCAAATCTTTTTTTTTTTTACAAATGGTAGGAACACTGACGTGACAAGTTGCAATGTATCTTCTTGGAGATGTTCTTCCCTCTCTCTCTCACCCTACTGACGTGTTCTGTCATAGGTGGGTATTGGTGGAATATCCAGAAATAGCATGCGTTACGAACATGTGCTTCTAATAAGGGAGTACTTACCATGGACGGTTATCAATTGCAGCAAAGGAATCAGACTGCAATTAAGACGTGAAATCCATTCTCTTCCAAAAGTAGGTTTAAAAATCATAAGTTACATTTCTGTATTACACTGAGCAGATTGTGCAATATTCCTTTCTTTTGTGTGTGGGCATGTGTCTGAGAGGATATGTATGCACTGCCAACATTTTCTTGCACCTGTTTTTGAGAAGTCACTTTTTTCTTAATAAAGGGGGAAGAGTCTTCTGGGAATATAGACCCTAAAATTAGGATTTATTATAGCCTTTATGTACAGCTGACTTGGTTAAAAGCTGCCTTGCTGTGCAGTCACACATCAAATTAAAAATGACAATATAAATAGATGCAGTTAATGACGACGCTGTGAAATATGGGAATAGAGCATTTGACTTAATAAAAAGAAAGGGGAAAACTGAAGATTTGCAATATATTAACTCATGTTTGGTCAAAAGTACTGCTATAGAAATAAGCAGTAGGACTTTGACTAGCAATTGATTTCTAGTGCTACCTGCATAGCTCTCTTTAATGCTTATGTTGAGGTGATTAGCTGTAATAAGGAGAGGGTGGAGATTAAAAGGCTAAAAATAACAGCCACTGTCCTCTTAGAAGGAATTCCCTGCAGACGTGTGCCTGTGGTTCACTCATGCTTCCTTTAGTACATAATGCACTGTCAGCTTTTCAGAGCTTTTTTGGAAAAAAGCTGCTGTGCTAAACATGTCTGTTAAAAAATACAAAATTTTTGTGGATCTTTTTTTCTCTTCATGAATCTTATTCATTCTTTCTAAGGATGAGTTGCTTAATGGACAGTTTAACTTTCTAAAGACAAGATCGTATTACAATATTGTATATTGTACATATTGATAAAGTTATATGTGTTTGGCAACCCTGAGTTGTAGCATTCCTCTAATAGAACATTTAGGTGTAAAGGAAAAAAATGCTTTATTAATAATCCAATTAATATAATAATTTAATCGTATTGAAGATTTTAATACTTCTACTAAATTTGTGTTGTTAGAAACGAGAAATGCTTTTCTTTTATCTGTGTATTCAAAACTGCAGGCTTGGGATGTAATATTATCCAAGGTTGTGCATCATTTCAGAGGATAGCAGCCAGCTGGAAAAGTTTATTAAGAAATACCACAACTTCTGTTGTGCACACTGACATAAGTCTTCAATCAGTACACAAAATTGAGAAATATTTTACTGCTGTTGAGCAGAGAACTGCAAGGTCTTTGTTTTGGGCAACTCTGAGGAATTCCTCTGGATCTGTCGTTCTTATAGATTAAAAAGACTTTGCTGTCATAAAGCTCATCTTTGTGAGGAAAGAAAAGGTGATAGGGAAATCAATAGACAGCCTGATAAATTCCTTTCCTTTTCCAAGTGTTTGTGTATCTTTGGGAACTACTTGTAATTGAGCTTAGGAGATCTGCAAGGTCTGCTGTTCGTCACTAGAAAGCAGCTCTCTTTAAAGACAGAGCAGGACTTTGAATCTTGAATGTGGTCTTCTCATTAGAAGTAGAAATTAGATAGAATCAGCTGCTGTCCAAAGGAGGGGATACTGGAATCAGTGAGTTATACCCTTTGGAAGACGAAATAGGCAACTTTATTACTCATGTGGGTGGTGCACTAGTAGGATATGTGTCAATGAAGGTTCTGAAATTGCTCTTGTATTATCATATTCTTTTAAATGCTCAAAAGCAAAATAACTGAAGTTTTTTCTATCTGTCTCTAGATTTCTTGGTGGTGCAGAATTTGGATGCTTTTGTACCTAATAAAAACATATTTAATCTCTGTTAAGTGACAGGTTAATTTGCAATAGAGGAAATAATGTTTCCCAAATTTAGAAATTTATGTATCAGATATAATTAATCTTATATTAAGAACAAAAATTATCCATATAGTTCTACTTTCCTTATATATACACCACTTCAAAGGCAATTTCACTTGCATTCACTAAAAGAGACTACAATAAGCAGAAAGTTTAGACAAGGTTAATGACATTAGCTTTGTCTTTTCAGTGTTATTAAGAAAAGGTACAAAATCAATTAATGTCTTAAAGCACACTGCCCAGAGTTCAGTAAGAACTTCAGTAATTCAAGTTGTGTCAACGTAGACTTCTGTCCAAATAACACGGGGTGCTTTTTTGTTTTCTTATGGCCTTGAATAAGTTTTAGCGAGCTTTATCTGTAAAAGTCTTTTTTCCATCCTCTTTTCTATAGATGGATTCAGATGAATGCCTTTCATCGCTTGGATATTTGATATCTATCCCAGTGGTTTGCTGACCTGGGCACTTCAGGATATTGTATTAGCAGCATAGCCAACATTGATAAAAAGAAGACTAATCAAAAGGTATGTATTTGATATGAAAAAAGCAGAATGGCTATAATGTGTGCAAATGAGTAATTACAATGGAATGGAACAGAACAGAATAGGTTTAGTTGGAAGGGATGTTCAGTGATCATCTGGGCCACCTGCAATACAAGGTCCGACAAAAAAACTGAGACTGTACCTGTAACTTTTTCTTTAGCAAATTAAGGAATCCCCTACAATCACCTTCACAATAGTTCCTTAGTCAGCTGACACACAGCTGCATACAGTGCTGCCAATGTTCAAATCAGTTCCGCAGATCACTTTCTGAAAAGCTGTTAAGGATCTCCATCATTTTTGCTTTCACATCTTCTACCAACAAAAATGTGTTCCTTTGAGCACTGACTTGACCTTTTGGAAGAGCTATTAGCTAAAAACTGTTTCACAAAGTGTTGTGGGCTGGCACATTGTCTTCACTCTTGCACATCCACATTTTCCAACCGAGAATACTTGAACACGTGTGCACTTCTACTGAGTGAAGTGATTAAGCTGAGACTTGTCTCACTGTGAGAGGTTGACAGAGATTAAAGCATGTTCTATAATCATCTTTTTGTCTCTCCTCTCCCACTCTTGGTTCCCAGGCTATAAGGTTAGTCTTGGTTTTTTTGTGTCAGATCTCATAGATGCTGGTGCAGGTTGTCACTATCGTTTTATACTGCAAAGGGTAATCACATTGCAAATAAAGAATAAGAAAGAACATGAATGCATGTCAAACAAAATCTAATTAAACTGTGTAATGTAGGCCCAGTTAAAGAACAATAGTCTTAAAATTTTGTGGCGAGGACTCCCATGAGATGATATTATCCATAACAGTTTGAATAAGGCCTGGTCTGCTGTTGCCTGGCCATGGTAATGTACTGGTGGGGTCAAACAGATCAAGCAGAACATCGTAAGAGAAAATGTATGTAAATTAGGCTATTGGAAGATAGAAAGGACATACATTGAGGAAAGGATGATCAGTGATAGAGGTGACCAAACTGCTGAGAACCCTAAGCTAGCACTGTTTGTGAGCTGGTTAATTCACAGCCTGCTGGTCTAATGGCTATGCTGCTTCTGAAGGCGGCTTGGTTAGTCTCCATCCAGGCACCCAAGGACAGTCTCTACCCAGCTATAACATGGGGTTTGTCCTCTGTGTCTCTTCCCTTAGTTGAGTTTCATGGTTTACTTCAAGAAGAAATTGACAAATTTATGCAGCAGGTATTGTATTCAAATTGATCCACTCTTTGTGCAGTCTTTTCAGTTTCCCAAAGCCCATTTAAGGAGGTTGCAGGGAAAAAAACCAAACAGAGCACTGTTTGTCAGTACCCTAGAGCTAAGTGTGCAAAATTGGTTTAATCTAGTAAAGCCAGGTAAACTGGCAAAACACCCAGAAGGTGCTTTGAATTTCTGCATCATTTCCCTAGCTTATTTTTTTGATCTAAATTGTTTGTGCCACTGCATTTGGAATTTAGCCTGCCTATCCCCTACAGAAGCCACTTTTGCTCAAATGGAATGAGTCAGGCACAGTGTATGTAAAACGCTTTGTGGTGCCAGATGTGAGGCAGGGTAACGAAAACTATTTCCTCGCTTCAGAAAAGAAATGATCTGTTTCAGTGCTCTTGTAAAGTTTTAATGTCTGATCTGAATCTCTTGCTGCAAGGTATGTTTACCTGTTCTATCCCACTTGAGCACTGGAAGTGTTCTCTTTGCGGAAGATTTTGCATATCTAGAAATATCTTCTTTGATAAGGCCGAAAGACAATTTTTTCCACCTTTTTACTAAATTCTGTCTAGGTTTTCAATCACTCACTGCTCTTCTCTAGAGTTTGTCCACTTGATTTACCTCTTTCAAAAGTATGGACCCGAGTTTTGAAGTGTGACAGCTGTGCCCTTACAATCCTGAGTAGTGAAAGGATTACCTCCTGTATGCCTTACATGCCATGATGGCACTTGCCTTTATCTGAAATAGAATGACATTCTTGATTTATCATTTTTAATCTAATGTAATCCCCAGTGTACTGCTGTCTAGCCAGTTATTGTTCATCCTGTATTGGCTTCTTGAACCATCCTGTTATTGACCTATCTTAAATCATAGATTAGCTGTGCAAAATGTAACATCCTATTAAATTCCATCTTGTATTTTTTTTAAAATCTATTGGAATCATTGTCAGGGTAAAAGAAGTGAAGAAATGTAGCAGATTGTCTTGTAAAGTGAGGAGTAATTTTGTTTAATCTTTCCTGGATGAATTCCATCAGGGAAGTGGATCCTGCGTTAGAACAGGGAGACAAGTAGTAGAGGATTGGTTTTGAATCTCTTCCAGTCCTGTGGTTTTGTAATCATTCAGTGATTTTTTCAGTAGTTTCCTTTGCAATGAGCAAAGTCAGCAGGAGACTGACTGAAGACAATCCTCAGTAGTGAGCTGTGCAAAATGCTGTATTTGGTTTGTTTAAGCCATGTTTATAAATCCACATTCCACCGAGGAAGACAGGTAATCTCCATCACTGAAAAGTACATCTGAATTGTGAATTCAGTGCCATAATATAATGGTATCTTCTGATTAATATATTGGGGAAAATGGAAATACAAACAGGGAACTGTAGGTTCTGTCATACTTTGAAAATGTGCTAGCTTGCATTTTCTTTTTGTGAAAGTCAGAAACTATGATTTATTTGTTAATCAGGAGCGGTATTTCTAGGAAGTGTAGCTCAGAAGTGTATCTCTTGCTCTGCCTATGACTAATGTGAGTGCCTTAAAACTGGCTTTTAGCAATGGAGAGGAATAGATGGCACATGTTAAAAGCCAGATAACTATTACCTTGGTGGGATTTTGTAAGCAGTTGCTTAATTACATGGGAACCTAAGATAATGGATAGTAGGAATACAAAGACAGAAGAGAAGACTGCCTGTGCACCTCAACCCTTCACCATTTGTCCTAAAGTCCTTTTTAATTTCTTTATATACAAAGGTATATCGGTATCAAATTGGTAGAGGCTTATATGAAGCAATTCTGATTTTACCTTCTAATCCAGCAAATCCAACAGTAAGACACTTCAGTACAAGGAACTGAGAGATGTGCTCACTGAAGAGACTAGAATTGTGGCCGCTCAGGCTTTGACGGCGTTCCCCACCTAATCTTGTGGCATTTCTGAGTTCTGCGCATCTGCATCTCACAGAGATGTAGGTATGTCTGCTTCTTACAATAAATGTATCAAATCTCAGACCTGGTGCAGAGAAAGACGTATGAAACGGATTAAACCACGGGCACCAACAGTATGCAGTCTTCTAAACGCCATGTGTAATGGAACAGGCATTTCAACTCGAGCACTTGGAAAGCATCACCAAGAAATCCTCTGCCTGAGATACTTAAATGTCCCAAATCCCTGATCTGGGAAAGACAAAAACTGCTAAAGAAGACTTTGAAGAAACAGACGGGTTCTTGAACTTTTAATTTCTGAATTGCACTGGCAACGGGCGATGAAGATAACTTTACATGACTTTATTGAACAAAGCCATTTATATACAGTTGGAAAAGGTTCCAGTTTGATACACACACCTAGACAAAACCAACTTGGTACCTACATAAAACCAATATAAACAGGATGCAGAGGGGATGGATCAACGGCTTCCTGGGTGTCATTCTAGTATTTAAAACATTCAAAAATCAGCTCTTACAGGGTGCCTTTTTTTGTCCTTGGCAATTGAAATCCTTTACTAAAGGAAGTAACATAAATGACGATGAGTTTTAAACTTTGGACAGAGCACATTCTTTCTGTTTAAGGAAAGAGAAACCTCCAGAACACCAGTGTGTGAAGCGGGGGTGCTTTTTGCTGCTTTAGGTCGAGCCCGAGCGTGTCCTGAGGAGAGGGCGGGCAGGGAGCTCGCAGCCCTGACCCCCTGCGGGCGTGAGCCGAACGCGAAGGAGCAGGGGAACGAAGTGCAAGCTGCAAGGCAGCCGCGATCCCGGCCCGGAGCCGCGGCTCTCTCCGCAGCGCCGCGTGAATCGAAGCGAAGGGACGGGCGGGATTGGCCGAGCGGGATCCGGCTGCGTCGCACTCGGCCAATGGGAGCGGCGGTTCCGCGCGCCCTCGCCGTTGAGTGGCCGTTGGAGGCGAGGGCGCGGTGACGAGTCCCGTTGCCGGGCGACGGAGGAAGCCGGAGGTGCTCGGGCGCGGAGGACGCGGCGAGGGAGAGGGCACGGAGAGGAGCCCAGGCTCTGAGTTCTAGAAAAGCCCGTGATGGAGGACATGATGGAGCTGTCAGGGCTGGAGGAGATGGAGGTGGAGCTGGAGCTGGAGGTGGAGGAGCCATGGCTCGAGGAGATGGAGGAGCTGGAGGTGGAGGAGCCATGGCTTGAGGAGATGGAGGAGCTGGAGGTGGAGGAGCCATGGCTCGAGGAGATGGAGGAGCTGGAGCCGGAGGAGCCATGGCTGGAGGAGATGGAGGAGCTGGAGGAGCTGGAGGTGGAGGAGCCATGGCTCGAGGAGATGGAGGAGCTGGAGTTGGAGGAGCCATGGCTGGAGGAGATGAAAGAGCTGTAGCCGGAGGAGACATAGCTGGATTTATTTTCGTAGTATAAATATAGATGTAAAGTTTATCACCCAAAACTAGAGTTCTGGATTCCTTTGGTCTTTCAGCTTTTACCATTTTATGGGGTACTCAGCCTGGTCCTCCTTATTTGTGGCCAGTGAAGATGTGCGGGGCAGTGTTAGCCCCTGGCTGTTTCAGTGCCCTCTGCACTGCTCAGCTACAGCATATCAGAATCCCAGAAAAATACACATCTGCACAGCTCACACAGCTTTAGTTAAAGGAAGCAGGTTCCCCTTTCAGAACCATATGTTCTTCAAACTCTGATTGCCCCTCCACAGTGACCACGAGACACATCTCTGTCCCACAGCTCATGCTGCTAGCGTAGCATTATTTTTTATATAAGGCAAGGGATGGATGTGAAGAAGATAGAAACATTTTAGTCCAGTAACATGTTGGGAGCTCTTGAGATCCTATGTTCTCATTCCTGAAGGAACTGCAGCCTTCGGAGGCTCCCTACAGGGCATCACTACTTAATTGTCCTCCCTACTTAATTGTTAATTTCTAAGGGTGATACCACTACTTTGCATAGAGAGATAAGCCACCTTCAGTCCCATTTTTCATAGAGTTGGATATTAAAGGCCTGCATTGATGTGGTCCACAGATGTGAATTTTGCAGGAAGGAAGCCACCTCCCAGTGGCAAAGAGTAGCCATGGAGTCTCTTGGTTTTCCACCACAGGTTGCAATTACATCCTGTGGGACTGGTATTGCTGAGCAGTATTTGAACTGCTGGTTCCAGTTCCAAAATCAATTGCACATGCATTTAAACAAAGTACACAAGTCACTGAATAGTGTCAGAATCACCTAATCACAGAACGACCTGAGTTGGAAGGGACACACAAGGATCATCGAGTCCAACTCATATCCCTGCATAGGACAACTCCAACTTTAACACCGTGTGTCTGAGGGCACTGTCCAAACGCTTCTTGAATATTGTCAGGATTGGCGCTCTGACTGCTTCTTTAGGGAGCTGTTCCAGTGCTCCACCAGCCTCTGAGTGAAGAACCTGTTCCTAGTAACCAAACTAAACCTTCCCTGGCAGATTTTCTGCCATTCCCTCCAGTCCTATCATTGGTCACCAGAGAGAAGAGATCAGTGCCTGCTCCTCCTCCTTCCCTTGTGAGGAAGCAGTGAATGGCTGTGAGGTCCCTCCTCAGCCTCCTCCAGGCTGAACAGATCAAGTGACTTCAGCTGTTCCTCATATGCCTTCCCCTCTAGAGTCTTAACCATCTTTGTGGCTTCCTCTGGACACTCTCCAGTAGTTTCATGTCCTTTTCTACTCCGGCAGCCAAAACTACCCCCAGTACTCAAGGTGGGGCTGCACTGGTGTGGAGTAGAGCGGGACAATCACCTCCCTCAACCAGCTGCCAGTGCTGCGTTTCATGTCCCCCAGGAGAAGGTTGGCCCTCCTGGCTGCCGGGGCGCACTGTTGGCTCATGTTCTACTTGCTGTCAACTTGCATACACCATTCCCTATTCCAATCACGTTTCAGACTTGCTTGGATTTCTTAAAGTGAACTGAAAACAGGAAAACCTAACTCACATTCTTTCCCAAAAGTAGATTCTGCAGCCTTTTTGTCTTAGCTATTAGTGTTCAAAGGATTTTCATCCAATAACCTATTAGAAATACATGGAAACTTAAACTGGTATTAAATCGTGTATTTAATATAGTTTCTCAGGCTCATGGGTGCTTCATAATATACTCAGATAAAACCAGCAGCTATCTTTCATAAGCTATTACATCAAAGGCAGTATCTTGTGTGATCCCCTTACATTTTCCTTAACCTGAAGCAAAAGCAATATCCTATTTCAACCAATGTTATAAATCACTTTTCTTTGCAGTTTGAAATTCTGTATAACTACAGTTGTAAAAAAAATGCGTGTTGATACTATCTTTTCATACAGCAGTTTTTTTCTTTATGCCAAGTGTAAGCATTTTGGAAAAAACCCTTAAAATTAAAATGGGCAGTTTATGTGATGACACAAGTTGCAATAGGTTAAAAATTCAGAGGGTACGAGAAAGAATTCTGACCAGTTCTTTTCCTGAGGTTACAGTGACATGGTTTGGAAATACTTATGAAATTTTGTGCATGTACATTTCTATGTGAGGGAGCAGGAAAAATGATATTACTTGTGTAGGGTTTGTGGAAATTATTAAGTGGCCAGTATGTTGCTGGAACATAGACTTCTGCTGACTTAAAATGTACAAAAGAACAGCATGTGAAGTATACAAGATTACCTCAGTTCTTAAAAACTACCATAGGTTGTACTCTGTGAGCAGAAACAGGCATTTATTCTAAGTTGTTACCTCTGCATGAGAAAGTTTGTAGTGTTTGTCTTCACCTCCTCCCTTAAGACTTTCTACTTGACTGATTAGATGATGTCCTTTCCATTCTCTGTGAAGACCGTTTTAGGCATTTATGTCTTGTCACATATTATCACAGGGAACACAAGAAAATAACTGAGCACATGGTATGCCTGTGTGTGACGAAACCATGAACAGCCAGGCAGCTATTGTGCATCTAGTCTTGAGATACTACAATGGCTGGATCTTTTAGTTTCCTCAGACATGTTCTTTTTTTCTTCCTGGAAACCCTTCTAGGAGAAATTTGAGAATTTTTCTCACTGGTCGAGGAGTTTTGCATGCTGTCATAAGAGTCACTCTAACTGGGCAGCAATAAGTCTGGAAACCCTGAGCATGGGGAGTTCATACTGCTGGTCTGAGCAGGTGCACAGCTCTGCAGGTGAAGTGTGCTTGTAAGGAGTTGTACAAAGATTGCTGACCGTGTGCAGAGCATCTGAAAAGTGAGCACACAGCAAGAACACCACTTCTGGCAAATAGAAGGCTTACAGTGTATGTCTGCAGGTATTTTCTCCAAAAATACAGGATAGGAATAGAGCGGTTGTACACCACTTGTGGAAATACATCTAGATGAAAAGTCTAAAAAAGTGAATTTAATTTGTAGCTGAAGGTGTGAATTTGATCAGTCTAAATTTGATCTAAAATTGAGAGAACTCCATGAGGTTTAAGCTCCCACTAGTAAATTAGTGTTTCACAGTGTCTGCTCTCTGCAATTTCATCAAAAGCCAAATTTAAACAATTTCATTTTCTCAGGAATCAAGTGGAATACTTGTATTCATATTGAAGTAGATGTTAAGAACCTAACAATGAATATTGCCTAGCACCCTGCTGTCTGTTCCCACTTACAAATGGCTTTTCGTAAATGCTTGTACCTTGAGAGGTCAAGGAAATGTCATTTTCTATCACCTTCACTTTATTATCAATCCCAATCTTTCCTCCCTCTAATTGATACCTAACATACCTTTCTACCACCTAAAATAGAGCAAACTGTAAAGACTGAAGAGTGTTATTGCCACCTGGTGGGAGCCTTGTGCCTATGACTTAGACAGAAAGGATTGTGATCAACATCTCAAGATGACCAACACCATCCTGCAAGAATACAGACTAACTACATTTGGCGCCATGAGTATAATTAGATGATTGCATTTGCAGAACAGCAAACCAGCATTATTAAAGAGTTGCAGTCTGTCTCTGTGCTCCTTTTACTGTCAGGTAAAGTCACTGTTAAAGTTAGTAGATTAAGCTGCTTTTGATGTTACTCAACAGGATGGGAGAACTGACACGCACACATAAAATCTGAACAAGCATAGTGAAATATGTAATAGAAAAATTGGATGTAAAACGTTTGGGGAAGATAAGAAGCCAAAAGACAAAACCCCAGAGGTTTCAATCCATACTTCAAATTCATTGAACACTTTCTGTTGATTATTTTATGTCATTGACAATAATGTGAACTTTTCAAATAACAGTTCTGAAATTCTATATTTAATAATGCCTTAACATTTCACTTTCTTTTCATATTCTCTCAGTGTGCTTGTATTAAAAGCTTTACAATAAGTGGCCAGTTTTTTAGGCAGGAAGCAGTGAGATTTGGAGACTTGTTGACATGAACATTTGAAAGTTTAATGATTAAGATGACTCTGTGAAGGCTTCCTGACTAAAACACTGAAAGCCACAATATGATAGAATTTCATCTGACTGTATAGGACTAACAGCATGTGTTTCCTGTCAGAAATTTAATTTTCAATGTGACAGTTTTGCACTTTTTAAATTTCTTAATTCAACACAATCTCTATTACAGAATCCTTTACATTAAGTGTCCCTGAAATTGAGATATAGCAACTCAGTTTTTCAGACAGCAATTTATACATAATATTTGGTGGATGGAGAACAACATGTCTGTGTTTGCTGCTGTGTAGCAGATGGAATCCTGGAAAGGACTGAAGGTAGTTCGTAGGAAAATTTTTGTAGTATCCTTTGCAGATTATTAATGCTTTGTATTTCAAGCCATGTGAACGTGTTCATTTGACAAAGAAATTTCTGTTAGTCCAGAGATTATTTCCTCTTCAAATGTAGGAAGGTTCCTTCCTTTCTTAAGTCTAGGACTGAATTAGCTAATTCTGAAGCCGAATTCCCTTTAACGGTCAAATTCCAGATCTTTAACACTGCCAACCATCAGGAATATTCCTTGCTAACATGCTTTCTATGATCATCTCCTCCACTTTCCCCTGCAATTTGGGAGAAACTGAACAGAAAACTCTTTGATTTAGAGCTTTTTTTCTTAATCCGTTCAAATTGTTCTGCAAAATAGGGGGGGTGTTTACACGATATACTTGTGTGGAGAAATATATATAATATATGGACATGAATTTATAACTGTATTGAGGTCAGTATTTGGAGAATCTGTACATGTTGCAACAGTCCTTGCAGAAATTCTTGCATCACTGCCGTCTGGTTTGTATCTCCCATGCAAAGTTCATTCCTTCACACTAGAGGTCACTGTGAGCATAAGATTACATTGGATTTGCAAAGGAAAGAACATTAATGGATCAATTTACAGGATGAAATTCGTGGCATACTTTCCTATTTGAAAGACTCATGGAAATTCATCTGCATTAAAGATGCAGTTTGAGGAGGAACACGGTACTTATTAATTCAACCTCATTTATTTACAAACTATTTGGAAACTGCGGAGTAAGAAGTTACTTCTGTCAAGAAATCCTCAAGGCTTAAAAATGTCCAGTTTAATTTTAGACCAAATCTAATATATGGCAACACCAAACTGTCAAGATAAAAGTTCCAGACTTTGTTGATACCTGTTGCTGGGGTGGCGGTGGGGGGGTGTATAAACATTTGAGGTAATATTCCTTCCCTCTAGGAAAACCGTCTGTTTTCTCTACACTGTAGCAGAACAGCACAAGTACAACTTTAATTCAGGTGCAGCTTCAGGCGTTAAAGAGCCAAGTCCCACTTATACTGTTGATTAGCAATGAAATCAGTAGCTGTCTCAGACTGAAGTTGTGCAAAGAACAAGCAAGAACAGTCAAGGAGGTGAAAGAGGAGCACACTCCCCTGTACCTGCTCTGGTGAATGCGTCCAGCCCAGGATTTACCTCCGTATAGCTGCTGGGTCAGATCTTTGCAGCCTTACTTAATTATCATCTGGGTAATCTGATTGTATCTGTACCTGTTTTTAAAATCTTGTCCTCTTTCACAGGGTATGTCCATGATTAGAAAAGTTAGATGAGAAGTAAGTGCAAACCTGAACATCTAATGCCGTGTAAGTCACCTATGGTGTAGGAGAGTGACCCTTCCCTCACAGGTGAGTGAGCTAATGGGAGAATGACAGTGTTGCTTTTTTTATCTAAAACTACGATGATGAATACAACTTGCACCCATCCAACACCCATCCAAATAGTATTTGTGATAGGGATAGTGGAATAAGGAGAGGTTAAAAGAGCAGCAGACAGGGGAAGATGCTCACATTATCTTACATACTTTAACACATGAAAACAGGTAGTTATGCAAAAGCTATTAATCCTCCAACCCTGAGGTGACAGCGGTGTATTTTATATGCAGATAAGGGAAGAGGAGTCTTCATCACCAATCTTCACAAAATTCCTCAGTTCCTATTTTTACCTGCTTTTTGTGCCCATTTGCCTGTGTTTCCCTGTTTCCTCCCACCTTTGCCTTTTATTAATTCTTCCTCCCTTGTGTCCATCCCAAATGGCACTAACAGTTGCTGACATCATATTGTTGATTCTCCAGATTCTGCGGCTATTGTTTCAGTGTGCCTAATGTATTAAGCTCTTTCTGACAGAAAACACCTGCTGCTTTAGATTTCCACACTGCCTTTTTAACAAATGGTCTGTTTTCGTCTCGGTTCTCAGCCTATTGAAACAATAGTAGCCAGCTACTCACCAGGTATGCTGGAGCTTTTTTTGCACCAGTTTTATGCTGATGCGATGCTTCCATTAATTAAATTATACTGCTAAAATGGGCGTAACAGAGTAAACAACAAAGCCTATTATTTTGAAATAACAGCTGTTCTCTTAATTGGTAAGGTGGGGCAACAAAAGAGGTGATCTTTGAGACAGCTTTTAGTACAGGTTATTTAGCATCACTCACACATTTTCATTTCCGTAACGTACTTCCTCTCATAACTACTGAAGATGCACATGGCATTTCTCTATGAAATTGTCAGCTGTTCTTACTCTTACAGGAGCACTGCTGACAATAATTTTTGCTAGGATTAACACATTTCAGAAACATCCAGAGTAATTACATCGTATCTGTTTCTGAGTGTACCATGGACTAAAGAAATGGACTCTTATTCAGAGGTGTTGTGACATACATAGAAGAGTTGAAGGCTGTTCATTGAAACGATTTGTGTTTCATGCAGGTCTATTTCCTTGGATGATCACTGCTTTATTTCCTCATTTTAGGAACAGTTTGATTAAACAGTTTTCCTCTGGACTGCTGAGAAACTATTTGCAATGCTGCAAATGTAATATGATAGGTAAACCAGTTTGAATTGTTAGATTGAATAACAAAAGGTTTTATTTAAATTTTGCTTAGCATGATCTTGTCTCTTGCTGTTAGAAATTACAATTTCTAAGAGACAAACTTTTCTGAAACTTTTCAACACTACACACATGTCAAGATACTGAAACACAGATTTCACAGCCGAATGTTTGCATCACGTGCAGTTTAACAGAGGCAACATAAGACTTGCTTAGATCCTTAGATGCCCCGGTTTAAGTATATTTCTAGAACTCATTGATGATTATATGGAAAAGCAGTTAATTTCAGCCTCTATCTCAGTACTGCACCTAAGATGTTCTGGCAATCATTCCTACTACATTTTATCATATCATAACATTTACAGAAATCAGCTAAAGTCAACAAACCACTCTAGAAACTTACAAAATATTTGTAAAAGGATTATTGATTCTGTAATACAGAAAGAAACTGGTTGAACTGCAATCTTTTTTATTTTTTCTCATTGCAATAGGATCTTTTTTAATCTGGGCTGAGAGGAACCTTATGCAGTTCAATGAGGGGAAATGCAAAGTCCTGCACCTGGGGAGGAACAACTGCAGGCACAGATACAGGCTGGGGTCCACCCAGCTGGAAAGCAGCTTGGCAGAAAAGGGCCTGGGGGTCCTGGTGGGCACCAAGTTGAACATGAGTCAGCAATGTACTCTTCCCGTAAAGAAGGATAATGGTAACCTGGGAAGCATTAGGAGTGCTGCCAGCAGGGAGGTGATCTTTCCACTCTACTCCACACAGTTGAGATCACACCTGTAGTGCTGGGTCCAGTTCCGGGATCCCCAGAAGAGACATGGGAAGACTGGAGGGGGAGTCCAACAAAGGGCCACAAAGATGATGAAGGGACTGGAGCATCTCTCCTATGAGAGCTGCACCTGTGCAGCCTGGAGAAGAGAATGCTCAGGAGAATCTTATTCCTGTTTAGAAATACTTGAAGGGAGGGTGCAAAGAGGATGGAGCCAGGCTCTTTTCTGTGATGCCCAGTGACATTCCTAGAGGTAATGAGCACAAACTGAAACAGGGGAGGCTCTGTCTGAGCACCAAGAAACACTTTTTTACTGTGAGAGTGACAGAGCACTGGTACAGGTTTCCCGGAGAGGTTGTGGAGTCTCCATCCTTGGAGATACTCAAAAGCTGTCTGGATGTGGTCCTGTGGAACCCGCTGGAAGTGGGCCTGCATGAGCAAGGGGGTTGGACCAGATGACCTCCAGAGGTCTCTTCCAAATTAACCGTTCTATTGATTTTATGAGGCACAGTACATAATTGAAATTATAAAGGTGCTGTGATGAGTTATTACAGTACTTCCATGTTTTTCTTTGTAGCTGTAACGATTGGCAACTGTGATAATGCCAAATAGGACCTAATCATTTGTGATTGTTATGGTTTCAGTTAATTTGGGTCAGTTTACTGACTCTGGCTGAGCTTAGTCTAAAGTAACTTCACCTTCTGAAAGCTAGCTGCGTGGTTTTTTCAGACAGATTCTCTCTAGAAGTGATAACATAGAACACGGCATGCAGAAAGGCCGATGTATATACTTATTCCTCTAGTAACTAAGGCCATCCTTGAGCTAGTGAAAAAGGCCACACCTGCAGGGAGGGGCGGACAGGGCAGGTGACCCCAAACAGAACAACAGAGTATTCCATCCCATATATCTCATACTCGGTGTAAAATTGAGAGATCACGAGGGTCTCGCTCTCTTCTGCAATGGCCAATGGCCAGTGAGGACCTCGTTTGTCCGATTGCTTCTGATTCTGGATCCGTGCATTCCTGAATCCAGTTCCTGAGTTCAGCTCCCTCCTAGCCATGGACCCATTCCCTCATGTCTGCTCTACAGCATTTGTGGTAACATATGGTCATCGAGGGGTGGGGTGGGGGTGCAATCTCAGATATTTGTATATATTTCATTAATTTGTAATAAATTTCATTATTATCATCATTATCATTTCATTAAACTGTAGTTTTACTTTCCAATCCGCAAGCTTTTTCCTCTCATTTTCCTTTCCTGCTTCCCCTGGGGGTGAGGGGAAGGGAATTTGGGAGCCCAACTGCATGGTTTTAGCTGCTGAAATTAGCCACGTTGGGGCTAAACCATGAGGGGTTGAGGGGAAGGGAATTTGGGAGCCCAACTGCACGGTTTTAGCTGCTGAAATTAGCCACGTTGGGCCTAAACCGTGACAGTGATAAAAGTGTAAGCCAAAGTGAAATTAGCAGAGATGATAATTGAAGCTCTCATCATGCCTGAATTTGGTTTACTCTTAATAAGTTCTATGTATTTATATAACACGTGCGTGAATATATATGGTGTGAATTACAGTTCCTTGACTCCAAAGATTTAGTTGGCTTTTTCTTAAATAAGGACCTCATCGAGTTCAGCAATGACAACTAATATGCATCTTCAATGAAAGATTGGCCATAAGCAACCACAGAACATCATTTACATCAAGTCTCACTGTCAAGCAGGACAGTAGTCAGTGTGGCAGTTTTAACCTTGAACTGAACTCCTCTGGAATGGCTTATGCCATGTGTGACTGTGCCTTGCGTTGGAAAGGAGCAGGCACAAGCAGCAGGGGAGGCTTTATTTTACATTTCCTTGTTAGTTACTTTTCCAGCTACCACCCTCATTTCCACCTCTTCCCTAAGCAAGTTACATCCATTAAGCACAGCCACTAAATATCAAATCAATCGTATAGAGTAATATCTTGAAGGAAATGTGAATAACAGGGGGAGCATATTGCAGCAGAAGTTTGTCATATCTGAGTTGTCATATTGTCAGTCTAAAGAAACAACGGAATGGATAACACAAGATAGGCATCGTATGTTCCTGATAAAACCATATTAGACTCAGACTGCAAATGATCTTCTTAAAAATAACGTATTTTCCAAATTTTATTTTACTTTGAAGTAAACAGAAGCTTAGCATCATGTTTGTTGAAACTTATTTTAGGTAAAAGGAAGAATTTTGTTATGACTTCCAAGGCAAGGAAATAGTAATGATGCCGGGGAGCACATTTCTGTTTGGGGATTAAAAAACCAACATGCAATGACATCAACAAGTAGGATCTAAATGACATTTTAGAAATGAAACATATTGTAGCTCCCCACGATCTACTGCAAACTTGGAACTTGTGAAAATCCACCTAAGTGACTAAATTATTCACGTGAATGGCTGAAGTTTAAATTTATTCCTTTTG
This sequence comes from Dromococcyx pavoninus, assembly GCA_033558185.1. NCBI lineage: Eukaryota > Metazoa > Chordata > Aves > Cuculiformes > Neomorphidae > Dromococcyx > Dromococcyx pavoninus. Next base: position 1,140,875 of record JAUMJL010000020.1, on the reverse strand, counting down.
AGTTTTTAAGGTTGGGGTTTCTTTTTGATTTATTTACTTATTTAAAAGTAGCTCAAAAATGATTTCTAAAAGGAAATGTTTATTACTAATACAACAGCAACACTTGCAGGTAAGTTTACACCTCACTGCCAGCCCAGGAGCTTTCCATGTACAGGGCAGAAGTACTGGTGTATGTAACTTTTTTTCTGGTTTTATATTGTAATTCGACTATCTGATAATTATTATTCTCTTCTGCAGCTAAAATGAATTCAGATCCTGATCCTCCTTCAAGTTCTTCTCACCCCCAGCTGCATCCTGGAAGGTCCCAACTAAATGCCGCTGCAGTGGACCATGGTGAGAGCAAACAGAAATCTGGACCATTCAGAGATACTGCAACATTTTCTTCAGCTCCTGGCTACTCCCATGGGAGGGAGAAGCTGAAAAAAATGGTAAGTATGAAAGCAAGTTTTATGAAACCTTGGTTTATATTAAACATTGGGAGATTATTGTGTGTATGTGTATTCTAAACTCTGTTTAAAGAGACACTGTAAAGTAGAAAAATTTCTCCATTTTTTTTAACCTGTTACTGTGGAAGAGACTTTTCTTCTGCAGCTTACTTTGTGCATACTTTCAAGTTTTTCATCCAATTTTTCTTGTGGATACAGAACAACAGGCAAGAAGCTTGTTTGTAAAATTGGCAGGTTGTGATTTAATTTCTTTAGTTGGCTAGATCACATGCTAACTATAGCTTTAATATGAATTCTAACCTGGATGAATAGATACCACTGTAATGTAGACTGAGGAAATTATAAACTGATATATGAGACCAGAAATTAAGTTAAGATTAGCAGTGGATAAGAAGTTGGATTAAGAATCATGACACACTTTGAAAGGCAGAATGATACTTTTTCTCCCCTCAATGCGAACCCATTGCATTTCAAAGACAGTGAAAACTGATAGGAAGAGAGAAATGTCTCGTGCAAATGTAGAAAGGCAAATATCCGGCTCCTGTACTCAAGTGTTGAGTTCCAGTTTTAAATTCAGTTTGTAACCTAACTAGTGCAAGAAGTTCTTGTGTTTGAAGTGTAGTAAAATTACTGCTTTTAAATTGGACTTCTGATTATGAAACTGCTTGTGTGTCCTTGCATTCATAAATATCAGTCAATATTGAAGGTAATAAGGCTATCCAAGAGTCTAATTATTAAATGGGTGAATATCTACATGGTACGTATCAGATGCAGCTGACTTCTGCACATAGTTCAGACCAGTATTGTGGCTGTGTTAGCACATCTACTGTTTGCATCTAATTCAGACTTGATTGCTGGAACCTTCTGGTTTCATTGTTACTAAAAGGCACGTTCCAGACGGAGAGTTTTTTTGGATACCTGAATTTCTAACATGCCTCAGTGTATTACTGCTGGCTTTGTCATCTCAGCCACTTGTAAAAGAATTCAGAGACGATAGAGAATTTAAACTTCTACCTTTAATTACATGGTTATTAATTTAGGATCAGTGCTAACAGATATGTTTTGTTCTGTTCTTCATTCTGCAGTTTCTTAGTATGTTTCAACAGGGAAAGAATATCAACAATATTAGGAGGGATGTGCTATGGAGTGATCTTGGGCTTTGTTATAATCTGATTTGAAAGGGGAAGACATAGGTTTCTGTTGTTGGCACCCACATTCATGCAAGATTCTGAAAATATGAGCTTTCGATCTCGTGTTTTACATGGAGACTATGTTGAGTATTCTGTATCTAATTTGGAGATTTTCTTACTCTATATAAATTCTACTTTAATATTGAGTTTTGTATTAGTTCTCTTTACAGACCTATATATTTACTAATGATCTCTATTCATTTTGACATTAGAAACACTTCTGCTTGCACCCCTATAAAAGAGGATTTCCGAGCACTGATGTATTTTTCGGTTTCATTTGTGACTCATTCTTGATGACTTTAAATCTCTTCCCGTCAAACTGTCCTCAGTACCTGGTGTCACTGTCATTGCCCTTTCCACACGCAGGTATTTAATGCTGTAGAATAAGCTACTATTACTATTGTGCCGTGCTGGAGTCTCCCAAGATTTTAGTGGATTTAGATAGCAAATGTGTTCAACAAGATCGTGTTTCTTCATACAGTATTTTATTCTATGGTTGTTTCAGATTTATGTCATTTGATATAACACTGTCTCTTTCTAGTGCTGATAACTTATTTAAAAGAAAGTAAGCAGAGAATTTTTTCATCCACAGCAACACTGGTCATCAAAATTTAAAAAATGGGGACTTTGGTAGGACTTCAGAGAGAATTACAAATCCAGTCATGTATGTACATATGGAAATGAATATGAAAAAAAAGTGATGTCTTATTCAGAAAATTGGCTTTTCAGTGATTTTCAAAATATTTGAAGTGACAGAGGAGGTATTCCTTGGCATCACTAGAGTCTTCACCAATAAACGGTATTCAAGTTGCTGATAGATTGAAGAAGAGTGAAAGATCTAGTCTCTTAGCTTTGGTGTGTTGTGTTCTGGTTGTATGAAAGGAACTGTGCACTAAAACAGATGTTGTGGAAAGGGCTATTTCAACTTCTTTCTCAGAAGATTAAGAAGTCAGTTGCTTTTAATAGTCACTATGATGATGACGGTAACGCTGAATGATGTAAAAGAGTACAGAAAAGACCAGCACACTGCTGTACAGAAACCTATCTCAATAAATATTATTAAATATGTAGAACACTCCTCTTTATTGATTTCTTAAATATCTTGCACAGAATTCTACAAACTTTAATTTTGTAACAGAATTAATTTAATTTTTAATAAATCAGCTATGATTGATGTTAGAGAAGGGGAGGTGCACAACATCCATCTCAAATATTATCTTGAAAAGCAGTTTTACCTCAAGCCTGTTTACCACATGTCCATGTGTCCTTCCCATAAATACATTTATCCCAGGGTACATTAGAAAAAGCATTGCCATCAAGCAGATGGAGGTGATCCTTCCCCTCAATTCAACACTGGTAAGGTCATACCTGCAGTGCTGGGTCCATTTCTGAGCTCCCCAGTACAAGAGAGACACAGACAGGCTGAGGAGAGTCCCAACAGAGGACCACAAAGATGATGGACTGGAATGCCTCTCCTGTGAGGAAAGGCTGAGAGAGCTGGCACTGTTCAGCCTGGAGAAGAGAAGGTCCAGGGGGGATCTTATCAATGTTTATAAACACCTGAAGGGAGGGTACAAAGAGGATGAGCCAGGCTCCTGCCAGTTGTGCCCAGTGGCAGGACTAGAGGCAGTGAGTACCAGCTGGAACACAGGAGGTTCCTGCTGAACATCAGGAAATACTTTTTTCTATTTTTTGTGTGTGTTTTTTTAAAATTATTTTTTTACTGTGAGGGTGACCAAGCACTACCACAGGTTGCCTGGAGAGACTGTGGCATCTCCATCCTTGGACATGCTCAAAAGCCATCAGCCACCTGGGAATGGTCCTGGGCAACTGGCTCTGTAGGTGGCCCTGCCTGAGCAGGGGGTTTGGACCGGGTGACTTCCAGAGGTCCCTTCCACCCCCAACCATTCTATTGATCCTTGAAATATTCTTTCCAGCGACTCTGCATTTCTGATCTGTGCTTTTTCTTCCAGTCTCTGCTTGTATATGCTGTGTTTAAGGCTGTAGCATCAACGTGAATTTATTTCCTGGAAGCACTCATCTCCTACTCCTGCAGCATTATCCATATCTTGCAGCATCATCTAGCAAATTAAAGAATGCCTTGGCTCTGACTCAGTAAAGCACTTATGCAGCTAAGGATGTGTGTATGCTTAGGTACTTCATTTGGATCAAACTCCTATACAATATAGGGTTTTTTCTTAGCAATTTTTTAATCTGTCTTCTGCTGATGTGTCATTAGGTAGTGTTTTTGTTATTCCTTGTATAATTCATTTCACGATGGGAGGTAACAGTGCTTTAAGAATTTATTGTGCAAATCGAATCTGGATTTAATAAAAAATATTCAGTTGTTAAACTTGATGATTTGTAGACATTTTTAATTGCTTTAAAGAAAGAATAGGTGGATATTCCTATTTCTACCCAAATCTATCGCATTCTCTAGAAAACTTCTATCTATATATGTTATTGGCTGTTGTGTATGTGATAGAAATGGAATAGATATCAACATTTCAACTCTCATACTTAAAAGTTTTTTTTTTAAAAATTGTTACCCTTTCATGGATGTTCATGGAGAGGAAGTTTATCAGTGAGCAAAGCATATACACTACTAATTAGGGCTTCTGAAATTTTACAGCCATTGAGTCATCAGTATTCATGTAAGCAAAGTGCAAGGTCTGCCAGTTGCTTAAACAAAAATGGTCTGCCATTATTTTAATACTCTGTGCCAAGAGAAACATGGTGTATAGCAACGACCAGTGGTTGCTTACTAATGGAACCTGGTGAAATTTGTTCAAACAGATCAAGACCTAAATCTCATAAGATGCTTTTATGCCTCTCAGGTGCACAGGCCCTTCAGTTTCTGTCCAGCTGTTACATACCCCTTTTGGGTATCTGTATTGCATCCACTCTATGCATCTTCCTTCCTTCCTTCAGATGCAGCCCTAAAGCAAATGTGAAAAGAGATATCTTAGATGAGAGCTCTGGAGCTCCCGACACTAGATTCTCCAAATAGGCTTAAACCCAACATTCTTGCTAGTGGAGCCATTTCCTTTATGTGGTGCACAGAGCAGAGCTAGGAAAAAAGCATCTTCAGCATGTTCACTCAGTTAGCACGTGAATATCTGACTACTGTTGCTATTAACAATGTTTTTGGAAGATACACGTGAACCCACACTCCAGGTAAGTGGTCTGCATTGCTTAGCTAGAAAATAGCTTTCTGTGGCCGTGTTTGGCTTTTGATTCAGATGAAAGGAAAGCAGAGTTGAGAGACACTTCTCACATTACAATAGTGATCAGATTCTTGGCTGGGATGTCTGAATTCAAGCAACTGCTTCAGGTCAGCTGTAATGGTGGCTTCCGCTGGACTGACTTACACCAAGTGAATATTTATTGTGTTGCAGGTTATCTGGAGGCGTTACCATTTCTTGTAATGCTTAAGCATGTAAAATATCTTTCTTAAAGATGTTTACCTGCCAGTCAGCAGGCAAAAAGAGAACATCCTGAGATAATAGAGAAATTTGGGAGGCAGCGTGAAGGTGATAATTTTTTTTATATGTGGATGAAACACATTTTCTTTAGTTCCTTACATCTTTCATGTACATTTGCTAGCCAGTAAGGCTGGCGAGGAGGAATTGGGTAGGAATTCAAAGGTCTGTGAAGTTTTGAGAGCATTCCAAAGCTAAATTGCAGTGCTTGAAGAAGCATCTCTTTGGTTAAGGAACTAATTTTTGTTTAGTCCATGTTTTTGCTGTTAAGGAAACATGCCCAAATCTATTTTTCTGGAATTGAGAACGTACGGGGAAGGGATATGTACCGACAGCTTTGCAGGCAGAAATCAATTTCGTATGTTTTCTTTGTAGAGTGCAGAGTTCTGCTTGTACTTAAGAAGGTTATGAGGGTTTTTTGTATCTTTTGGAAGAGAGTTATTTTATAAATTGTGTGACAGAATTTATAAATAGTACAAAAAAATTCTTCTAAACAGTTTACAATGCATTGCAGCAATGTACAACAGTGCGTCTCCGACGCATTGCTAAATGATAGCTAAGGAATAGGGAGCCTCTCTAATTTACAAATATTTGCCACATGCTAGCCTCTTCCACTTAAGGTTACATAGAGCCTTTACTTCAAAGCTCTATTTTAGCACTTCTTTGTCTTCATTTTCTGGCAGTTTGCTTGTACAGACTAACTCTTGAGGCAAAGTGAAATGTTTGTTTAAAACTTGAAGAAATCTCAGAAAAATCTTTGATTGTTAGAAGAGGAGGATTATGCCTCAAAGAATTAATTACTTAACAATTTATCTGTCAGTTTATTAGTGTCCCTTCACGCTTTACCTGTAATTACTCAGGCTCCTGGAAAGCTCATTTGCCAGGCATTACTGTGGGGGAGAAAGTATTCTATCCGAAAGTTAATTACTGTGTTTTCAGATAAAATTTTGGGACATAGTCATAGTACAGAACAATGGGAATTGACTTCTTCAGGTCTGCTGCAATTGTTGTCAATAACATGCTGGTGTGTTTACCATAGGTGGAACTAGGATTGGACGCCCATTTAATTGAGGGAAGATTGTCCATCTTTGCCTCTTTTGCCATTTGAAATACATAAATATCATCTTCACCCAATAACAAAGGTACTGTTCCGAGCACAATGAACTAGATTAAGCAAAGTACCCCAGCTCAATCTTCTTCCGTTATTTTTCAGATGGATTGATTTCCTAATCCGTGTTTGCTTATGGTAACAAAATATTGGTTCTCGCAGAGTCGCAGGGTGTCAGAGGAATAGAAATGAGCAGCTGTAGAATAGAAGAGAAAGAGCTATTTCATTACATGATTTACTGATACGAATATAGGAAGTAGCTCTGTAAATTAGGGACAATTTACACACTTAAAAATTTAATCTATCATTTTGAATATAATCTTCCAATTCAGTTTCCTACTAAAGGAATTTAGGAAGCATGTTGTACTTTGCAAACAAAATGCATTGAATAGGAACAGTTGGAAAGTTAAAAGTACGTTCCTCATCTGAACCAACTGTCTAATACAATGCATGTGCACTCAGCAGCGGCAAGAACTGCTTCTCTCTGCAGGTACAGATAGAGGAAAACATTTGGAGATACCTAATATCTGTACATTTGTCTTCAAAGAAAACTGCAACAGATCCCTGTTAAACCACAGTAATCAAGGAGATACTGGAAACTGTTGGGCTGCTGGAGGGCCCCCTGCAGCAGCCGAAGGCCCACTTTATTGTGAAAGTTAGAAGGTGACACTGGAAATAGTAAACTGGGAAATAAAACTAATCCTTTGCAAAGTCATTTTATTATCAGAGGTGCTTGCTAAGGCACTGTGGGCTTGCAGCACAGGTGAGGTGGGTCTTCTTTAAAGTCCATTCTGTTTTGACCATGAGCTAACGAACTTCTAGAGTTTGTGGTGAAGAGCCTAAAGCACAGAACTGCAGAAATTCCATTGAGTATTGTGCATGTTGTTATGATAACATAAGGTCTTCACCCACAAAAGATATGTGGACTTGGTGAGGTTGTAAACCTAACTGTTTCTCACATGGCTTTTCTGCAGGTTGTGGGGTTTTTTCTGTGTCTGTTTTTTTGAGGGGGTTAATAATGATGATTTTCAACTGAGAAATGACCGACAGCTTATTTTATTTTAACTGTCCAGTTTTGGAACATGTTAGATTTATCCCAGCTCATCAATAAAGGATTTAATCAGAAATGTCTGCATAGAAAAAGCAGCAAGACTGTCTCATTATTTGTGTGTAAAATTATTTTAATGACTTTAAATGATCATTGTACAATAATAGCTCTGCTAGAAAGAAATACCTTATAAGAATAGTTTTCTCTCTACTTTTGAAAATTATAGTCTCTATAATATTATCACTCTTAATCTTCCACCTACATGTGGTTTTTTTATTGCTCTCCTGACAATTTGCCTTCATTTTGTGGGGGTGAAGAAATTGTTCCCTTTTCAATATAATGCTGTTCGATGACTTGCAGTTGTGGTGTGACTACGACTGTTATCATTCCTACGAACACATTGCTGCTCCCAGAGAAAGCAGAGTCAAGTCCTACACTTCAAGGTCTCTGTAAACAACTGTTACTACTTTATTTGCCATCCCTGTTATCACCTTTGAAAATGCCTGTCGATGTATGCTAATATAAATATTTTTAATTGTTCTTGGGGCAAGTAGGACCATCTTAAGATCTCACCACGGAAGCTGAAGTGCATAGAAGAAAAATATGCAGTGTACTCTTAATTGTACCAAACCATTACTTTACAGTTAAAGTAAGAATCCAGGAGGCTTCTGAATGGATGAAAGAATTTGACACTCATGGATGAGCAGATAAGCATCTGAAGCTAATAAAACCATTTAGATAAACAATGACATTTGTACAAAATATTTCTCTCTCTCCAGTCAGTTCCTGTGTTTGTGTCCTTGTATTCTATATGTACAAATCATGTTTATGATGTGATGTTAATGCTTGCTTTTAATTGGAATGTCAGTCTTTCCGGAAACATTACTCCTACATATGTACTGCACACAGTACCTCTGAACTTTTGGAGCTTGTGTAAAGCGAGTAGGAGGATTTCTCTAGAGACTCAAACCAGCTCCACTGAACACTGAAATCTCAATAATACAATGTTAGGACCTTAATTTTTGTTACAAAAGGTACACTTTTTTTAAAGCCCATCGGTAATAGACAAGTCCACCTGTGGATGAACAGTTTAAATCTCTCTCTCCCTGAAAGAAACCAGACACCTTTCAGTCTAGCAAATAAAAGGCTTCTTATTTTGTCATTAATATTTGTCTGCCTTTGCTCCTAAGTGTATCTGAGACTCTAGGAAGCTTGTTTAATAGTGAAAACAAAATCTGTATAAAAAGCTGTGATCTTTTCCCTGCAAATTTTGAATTTGTTAAATTTTTATAAACTCTGAGATATTTGCTTACAGAAGGAACTTTTCCTGCAGAAAATCCCACGTAACACTGTATCAGAATTACCACCATACAATTCCAAAAGGGCCTTCAGGTATTATATGTGACTCTGAAGAAAATAATACCTTCTAGGGAGATTTTGAACAAAAGGTATTCTAGTGCTGTATGCGTTTTGGTCGATATCCCTGTATAGGCGTGACCTTAAGCTTTTATTCCCCTGCTTGTTCCTTGACTGTTTAGTGCTTCAACAAATATGCCTGCATTATTGACTTTGTACGTGCATGTGTTGTTGCTGCTTGTTTCCTACCTAATGTTATAAAATCTTCAGATTTCAATATTGTAGAATTTTCTTAATACTGGTAAATGGGCTATTGCTGAGAAACTACAAGGAAATTGTATTCTACAGCTAGTGTATTTAATCTGTGAACTTCTTATGGCAAATTAATTTGATCTTCTAATATAAATTACCTGCTTTGCTTTGATGACAGGCTGTTATTTCTGATTGTTTCAATCATGCTTTATTTCTTAGGGGTTTCAGTAGCCCAAAAAGACCAGATGATTACATTGCAGTCCTGTTGTACTCTTGGAACTGTGTAGCAGGACCTCTACTGACTTTAACATAACAGCATCTCTTTCTGACTGAAACTCTAGCAAAGGTAAATCTTGGAGGAATAGAGAACAAGACTGATGAAAGCAGAGGAATAGGAGACAGAACTTACTTACCGTTCTGCTGGTTAGAGCCAGAAGACACCAGTGCTTCAAAGCAGTCTGCAAATACAGACTTTTTGTGGTTAGGTTGTCCTTAGCGGCTGGATACTTGGCTTTTAGGAAGCCAAACAAATTTTTTTCTCTTTTAGTTCATTTTAGCTTCATTCTGCAGAAGGCATTGAAATCCAGGGATGCATTTTGGGACCCTTAAATGCAAACTGATGATAAAAAATGTTAAAAAATTACTGTCTTCTAGCAAATCGATTTTCTTTGTGGATGTTTGTGTTAATAATGAAGGTGATATGCACACTTTCTGTGCACCACTCAAACTTCCTTTGGACCAGGATTTTATGGCATGTTTTTGAGCTGTTCCTGGCTGTTTCTTTTTCAAGCTAACGCAGTGCCAGATTAAATAAAATTCCAGCTTCAGGTTCATCATAATGAAAGTCATGGAAGAGGCTTTTTCAAATACAGTAACTAATCCTGTATCTGTCTTCTCTGTACCGTGTCTGTGTCCACCTACAGTGTTCAGTTTCCTTTGTGGGGCACAGTGGGAGGAGTGCATTGAGCAGCAAGCATAGGTTATTATACTAGTATCCTCTCAAATTTAAAGCAAGTAATTTCCTCTGTGATTCAGATGATACTTCCTTTCAGATTAAATTACAGAAAAGTCTTTTTGCTAAAGTAATAAAGTGATGTATGCCTGAAGCTTCAAGGAAGTGCAATATGACAAAGATCAGTTCAGACATCAATCTGCTTAATGGTATATGGAGAATTTTTTCATGTGTGGGAGAAGATATTAAGTCAAAGAAGACATTCTTCTCTCCCCACTGCCACCCCAGTGATTTAGCTACTGGTAAGACCTGTGAATGAAAGCTTGTTCCATACTATTCTTCATCAAACACGCAAATTACTCTTGTCAGTTAATAACGTGGAGCTGAGGGAAATAGTTGACATCCTGTGCCTTCTTCTAACCCACTTACGCTAAGTAGAGAGCTTACAGGTTAAAGCTAAGGAAAATACAAAATGCAGGTTTTTCTTCCTCTGGGTGCCATCCAGCTTTTCTTCTCTGCTACCTGAACTAACACTGGAGTGTTGCTGTTTGTGAACTCTGTATGAAGGATCACAGAAGCTGCTATCAATGCTCAGTATTAATACTGGAGAACCTGAATGATGACAGTTTATCAGGTTCAGGATTCTTGTTAGCTTTTTCATATTTATAATAATAGCCTGTTGGAGAAAAGGATTTTTTTATAAATGCAATGCTAGTGCTGTCCTTACTTGATTTTGTTCATGTTTTACTGAGCTGTTAAAGGTGTTCAATGGCAGCATTTCCTTTTCTAGATATTCTTTAGCACTTTGTAGCCTAGAGACTTCCTTGCTCAGTGGCGAGATATTTGTGTTTGATAGTGGTTTCTGGGTTTGGTAACACTTTGCTGGGCCACCTTGTAGCAGTTTCCATCTGTGGCAACTCATGAGTCTTCTTTTGAAACGGTAAAAATGTTTATGTACTTTTCCAAGTGTTATTTGGTGATCTTAGTGTGTTGCCACTGGCTCGGGCTGAACGTAGCAGTTACGTTGTGCATATGCCTAACTCTTCCCCATTATTTTCTGTCACTTCAGGAACACTTTGTGTACTCATCCAGAAAACTTGTTTCGTATCTTGTCATCTCAGATCCTTTCTTCTCTCCAACATACGGGGTTTTCCTCCCCCTCCTGCACAGCCTTCAATTTTTTCCTCCTGAGCCCAAATGAATGCTTGTGGTTGTGATCATATCAAGTGTGTATGCCATGCAGGTTCCTTTACACAATCAGTGTGGGTGTTGCTTAATGCATTAATATTTCCTTTGGTAAAGATCCAGGCATCTTTAATATTCACATGTAAAACCTGTAATTTCTTTCAAACTTATACATTTCAAAGGAATACTTTGTCTTCATTATTGCTTCCTCTCTGAGAAACTGCTTTCAATTTCTTTTTTATCTTGTTCTCGTTAGGTTTCCACTGTTCAAAGCACTTAGTAGCGCTTGGCTTGTGTTTCTGTGGAAATTGATCTATCGTGCACAATAACCTGTCTTGTTGCTGGATCCCAGTAAGCGCACAAACAAATAAGATCTTAAGCTCCAGATCCCTGTGATCCTTTAAAATAACAGTTTGGGGGTTTTGTATTCCTTGTTTGTGGGCTTTCTCCTCTTGTTTTACCTGGACAATTCAGGTGCTGTAGCAGTGACCTAGGGAGAAAGAGCTGTGTTCCCCTGCCTGGAGGATGATAATAGCAGGCAAAGTGCTAAAACTTGTTCTTACTGAGAGCTTTTATGTTTCTGTTGGGAGGAAAGTAAATCAGCAAACATTTTTATTATTCAGTATGCACTCTGTTGATTTATTCTGCGTGGTAATAACTTGAATGGATTTTTTTTTTAAGAAAGGTAATTCCTAGCAGTTAAAAGAATATTTACAAAATTGCTTTTATTTGGTGGTTGCCTGTGTATGGTCCACTGTGCGTACACATATAACTAAACATCTTTCTTTACATGTAAGGATTCTTATTTATTTGCCTTTAAGTACTTCACAATTCCTGATTGGAAGTCACACTGTATCTTAATTATTTTTTTTAAACAAAGTCTGCCTAAAATGTGTGCAAACTGTTTTGCTAAATAAGTCATCAGACACTTTGTGCCGAGTCAACCTAACTACTGTGATGCAGACCTGATGTTTCAGTTGTACATTTGAGGGATATTAGAAACAAAATCGGATAATCTATTGTGCCCCTCATTGATTTGTGCTAGAATACTGGGAAGGAAATTTAATGACAACCACAGTGTGCTCTGCTTGTCTATTTTGCATTGAAAAGATTTCTTATCTAGATTGTGTAAGTCCATTCTTCAAAACCTTATATGAATATTGAAGAATTTTGGGGGTTTTTAATCGTAGCTGTAGTCCAAAGAAGAGGCTTAAACTTGTTAATTAATCTGTGATGGTATCTTCCTTTTGTCACTTAAAAATTTTAAGCACTGATATCTTGCAGTCTTACTTGGAGTAAACCCTACTACGAATTTACTGCCTTTTTTGTCAATTTAATTGCTATATTTCAGAAATAAGAGACAATAATTGCATCCTAAAATAGTATTGCATATAATGCTTTTAAGAACTAAAATGTTTCCCCTCGCAACATTTCCTGTGGGTCAGAACCTAACAGAAACAGTAAAAAATGCTTTCCTGTGCTGAAATGAATGCTAAATTTCCACTTAGGCTTTAGCAGCAAAGCAAATTTGGAATCTTTCTTTATATGGGCAGTGCACAAAGTAATGTGTAAAGTTTGAGAAAGTAAATAGTAGTCTTCAGTTTTCATCATCCCATCTACAATGTACCTATATAAACAGCTGGGTTTAGACGTGTATATGCTGAGTCTTTTTCTGGAGTTTCTCTTTCAATGAATGCTTTAACAATAAGTACTATAATAAAATAGGTTTTAAGTGACAGCTTTAACCTGTTAAATGAAAAGCCTGAATTTCAAAAATGGATATTTCTGTAGCCATTCAGAGGTTTAAATCCTTTCTGTAATATGAGGAAATAAATACAGCTGACTTAGAAATACATCTGCTTCATCCTTTGCAGATCACAAATATTTTGTTTGTTTTCTCCCTTTTTTTGAGTGGAATTGACAAAATTAAAGGATACAATAATATTTCATATCTTAATCTTAAGACTTGAGCATGAACAATAATAAAAATAAAACCTTAAAATTTTATTAAAAATGTCATTGTTTCAATATCAACTGAATAATGTGTTGAATGACCTGGCTCTGCGAAGGCCAAATTAACTTCTTTTGTGAATTAGGAACTGAACCACAGAGTAGCCTGGTGATGAATCAAGATTTACACAGGGTCCTGATAGCAGGGTAGGAGCTGCAGCCAAATATGTAGCACTAAGGAACCTTTCGTGTCTTTGTCCTGTCTTAATTTTTTTCTTATCCATTTGCTATGTGCCATCTAAAACTTATGTGCTTTCCTTGAACTCACCTGCTTTCATTTGAATGACTGCAGAGCTTGTGAACCTTGAATAACTGATAGACTTCACTGGCTTATATAAATGCACCTGACACGTAACAGCTAGTGAAGTCTCTTTTAATTGTCAGAAAAGAGACGTGAAGTATTGCAAGATGAATGTTTCTCTCTTCTGGAAATTTTTATATTCAAGACAGTAAAATTTGACATTAAATAGACATGAGTTTTTAGCAAAGCTGGAAAATAAAAGCTTCTACTGACAGCATTTCAATTGCAGTACTCTTATGTGGGAGGAACACACATCAAGACATTTTCTGACTAAAAACACACTTAAGAACGAGAGTGATAAGTTATAGATCACCACTTTGTATGGATTTTTTTTTAATGGTGGTTGCATTTACTCTTGTATAGTATTTGTTCTAGTGTTGATCTGAATTGAGAGACAATGTTGTGTTGCCTGTCGTTGTTCCAAAACACCCTCTGACTGTGTTTTGGACGCTTTGGCTTCAAAGAATGTCCTAGATTCTTTCTCATAAAGTAAATTGATAGGGCAGTAAAACAATTTGAGTTGTTCATGCTTTATCTTTCTACTTGTCTTCTTGCTTATCCTTTAAGGAAGGGAAAAAATTTGCTAGGTATGGGACCACTAAGATACCGAGCTATTCTAAACTTGATCTTGAAAACACACCAAAATGTGCTCTTCCACTCTTGCCCTACAACTGCAGAGCCAACCCACAGATATAATTTTAATTAACTGTCTTTTATTTATATTTATAGGGCACATGAGAGTACATAGAAGTGATAACTGGGTGGGAGGGATTGGGCAGGAGGTTGAGAATAACAACAGAAAGTGTTTCTTTTGCCTGACAGTCAACTCTGTTGGAACAAACATTTCCACAAGTTTGCTACAGTACCAGCACATTCTGTTCTCTTTTCTCTGTGAAGGTGGCTGCACATTTTTTATTTGGCTTTTTTTCTTTTTTTGTTTACCATCTTCACAAAGAACATTATTCACGTGGTAATCCGCAATGTGATTGCAATGAAGTAACTACATCCTGGTGCTGAAGAAGCTCGGTGGGAATGTTTTACAGCTTTACATTGCAATAAGCATTTTTATCTAACAGGCAGTCATCTGAGCAAGAGATGGAAGAGGTCAGAGCAGTGCCATGTGTATGTCAGCTCCTGTGTGTGGCAAGTGGAGAAGGAGAAAAAGGAAGCAGCTTTGCCTCTGTAAGCTGCCAGAGAACCACTCTTCTTATTAGGGCTTCTGTTAGTTTAGAAAACTGCTTTCTAGAGTTTTCTTGTGTGTAAATTCTATGTAGTTATCTAACACTGACTTCTGAATGATGCCTCCAGTACTGGTTTATCCAGAGTGTCACAAAATATTTGTGTTGGTCTCTTCTCAACATGCAGAAAACCCTGAACTGAAAAAAAAAGAAATCCATAACCAAGCCTGTTTCTGCTGAAATTTTGATGTGAAATAAGTTAATGAGTGTGAAGCACAGAAAGAAACAGAAAAGTATTGTCTTGCCTGTTTTCATTTCAGTGGGGTAGATGGATGAACATTATGTTTCTTTCAAGCAACATACTCTTTTCTGTAACTTCTTATTTATTGTGAGCAGAAAGCCTTTGAGTGATGTTTCTTGGTACGAGTGGTGCCATCTGGAAAACAGGCTTCTGACTTGTTTAAAGTTCAATCCTGTTGGCTATACATCAGGGCAAAGAGATAAAGTGGTTAATTTTGCTGGGATGGTGTTTGCCTGTTTTACAATAATATTTTTACAGCTTTCTGAAAAGACTGAGTAGTAAATGAAAATTATTTTTCATTACATGCCTTGTTTAGGCAGACAACGTGTTCTAATGTGTCATTAGTATTTTTCCAAGTAGAGCTTGGCAGACAAAACTGTGGCATGGTGAAGGAGAAAACTTACTTCATGGTTTGCTTTTGTTAAAATACATCCATTTTAATGAAAGTGTTGGCTTGTAGCCTGTTCTTTTCTGGAAATATTCCTAGTACCAGGGATGTTAACGAATGCAAGTAGCCCTGTTCTTCAGGAGATTATTTGGAATTGAGTTTATTTCTTCCTGTCTCTCACCTTTTGCAAAAGAACTGATACTGAATGGCACCTCAGCTGGTGGAGCTGCATACCGGCTTCTCTTCTTATTGCTTAGGTAGAAGCTGAAATCTATTACTTTAAGTGAATACCAGAAAGCGTCTTTCAGTTGGTTCCCTATATTTGGAAACTTTGCTTCCTAACCATGCTGTCTGGTGCTGTCTGTGCCCTCAGTACGTAGCTACCAAGCATCATGGTGCGTTTGGTGAGCTTGTGGGGTTAATGTGGTACCTAATGGTGAAGCTTTGGTGTTTACTTTTGAGTTTGGATCTTCCTTTCTAAATACAGTTTTAGAAAAAATTGCTTAAGTCTACATGTACAGTAGATATGAAAGGAGGAAAAAATTAGGTGTGAGTGTAAAGCTGGACACAAAATAGGTTTGTAATGGTGTAATCAGTGTCTGTTTCTGTGTACTCCAGCAGTTGAGGAGCTGAGCTTTCGTGGTTTAAAGGCTGGTTAAGTTTCCAAAACTCTTGAAAAGGCTTCACTACTAAATAAAGAGGCTGCCAGGTAATAGACTCAAGTGCTCTCAAAAACAAGAATAGTAATATTACAAAAGGTGATCCATGCTGCATGTGCTCATATTTGTCGTAATGAATATTCTTCTATTGAGAATTGAATTCTTTGGAAGCAAACAAGAAACTGTAAACCGTATGTGTCATCCTGTGGCAGGTACCAAATGATGCATAATGGTAAATATACTGAAGGACAACACTGAGATGGGAGTGTCAATATTGTAATGAGTTGATTTCCACTGTTCTTGCAAAACACTTGTGTCAGATTTTTTTAGATATAATCCTTTAATTCTCCACATAGAGCAATGATTTATAAAATATTTTCAAATATTGCTAGTAAACAGGTTTCTTTATCGAATTTATTTGTAGAGGGCATAAAAGAGGAGCCTGAAGTGTGCTTTGAGGAACTGCTGGAGAGGGCCAAAGCTGGAGAACCAAAGGCACAAACAGAGGTAATTTGAAATGCTCATTGTCTGGTCTTGTTTGCTCTTAATTCCAAAACCAGCACTGTCTGCTGTAGAACTATTGTCTCTTCTTTAGGTGAACTGTATCTGTTTTGATCTTAAACTATTAAAAGAAAGGTGATACGAGATGGTTTTCTGCCTTGAGAATTTCTACTTGCTTGGGAGTGTTACTGGTTTCAGATCCAACTCCTGAACAAGCCTTTAGGACGCGTATGAGAACAGGGAGGGCTGATGTCTGTGTTGTCGTTGCAAATCAATTCAGCTGGCTGCAGAGAGAAATTGCAATATTCCCTACAAGGCTACAGGTAGGACCTAAAATAGTCATAAAATTCCTAAGTAGCAAGGCAAGGCAATAATCTCTTCTATTTTCAAAGGAGTTTTAGGCAGAGAAATCTTCCCCTAAACGCAGGGAATATATACACTGCCTCATTTACAAGAGTTCAAATGACTACTTCCAGTTACTGTGCAGGTGTTTGCTTGTGTAGGATGTTCTATTTAGAGAAATAGAAATGCATAACTGAAGGATAATGCAGGTCACAAGAACTCTAGAGAACAATGGAACTGATACTTTGATCACTTTGCACATCACACAGTGCAGATACAAATCATAATCCTAGCCTGTCTCTCTAAATAAGTTACTGGGTTTCTAACCACTTTTGACAACTTAATTTTGCTTCATTCAGTATAGCATTTTCTTACTTGTTATTTTCCATCCTTATAAAGATATTGTGTGAAATTATATTAGGTCTTCCTGGGGAAACTACAGAAAATATATCTAAACGTTAACGAGTACAAAGGCTTTTCAAAATCTTTCTTAAAATCTGTGAAGATCTGGAGAGAATTCTCAGCTCTGGAGAAACTCTCTCCTGGTACTTACACTAACTAGCCAGAGGCTGGAAAAACAAACAGTATCTAAGGAAAAATAAGTTTTTCAAGGTGTGTAGATTAGTGGGCTTTCCTAACAACAGCAAGAAAATTCACACTACTGTTAAGATGAACTTTCACATTATTGATGAAGATTTATGGGAGAGTTAATCATTTTCGGTAGTGTTCCAGCTTTGATCTTGCCAAGTTTTCTTTCAATTTGATTGCAAAATCAAACAGTTCATAGATTCACAGAATTGTTTAGGTTGGAAAGGACCTTTAAGATCATTGAGTCGAGCTGTAAACCTAACACTGTCAAGTCCATCATTAAACTACCTCCTCAAGCACCACATCTACATGTTTCTTAAATATGTCCAGGGATGATGACTCAACCACTTCTCTGGGAAGCCTGTTCCAATGCTTGACAACCCTGATATCTAGTTTAAATCTCCCACGTACAACGGGATAAATGGGAAGGCTTTTTAAGCTCCCTTTAGCCATGAATTAATCTGATGAAATCCTCAGAAGCATCCTGGGTTATCACCACACATCCTCTGTCAAAACAGGTTAAGACTATTATGTGGGAACAGCAGTTCTCTCAGGCCAGGAGAGCCATGAGCAGTTCTGTAGTCTGATATTTCTAACGTGTCAAAATACAAGGTGCACTTCACTGACCTTAGCGTTAACCAACACCACGCCCATCCAGCCTTTCTTAACCCTCTCAAAAATCAACTGAGACCACACTGTAAAATTCTATCAATGCCTTAGTATTACAAAAACACCACACAATTTTATAGTGACTCTCTTGAAGAGCAGCATGCAAGAAGAGACACGGAGTGGGCTACTCCCACACCCTACATGTTCCTCTCCCAAAAAGCCATCAACAGTATTCCAATAGGACATAATTCACACTAATGCTTTTGAAGTGCAGGAAGAGTGAAAAATAAGTACTCCTGAGAAATACCTTAACTGTAAAAAATAAGACACTTAAATGGTAACAGGTTGTAAAAGCAGAATTACAATAGAGCATTTCTGTAAAGTGATTTTATTCTTATCGAATGCACCCTTTAAAAAGAAAAATAAATTCTTTCTAACTAGAAAGTTTCAGAGTGAAGTAAAAACCAATCATTTGCCACATAAAATCACATTTGTAATTACATAATAAGAAAACTTGACAACATGTCACGGCATCAAGTCCTGTCTTAAT
Organism: Dromococcyx pavoninus; assembly: GCA_033558185.1. Classification (NCBI taxonomy): domain Eukaryota; kingdom Metazoa; phylum Chordata; class Aves; order Cuculiformes; family Neomorphidae; genus Dromococcyx; species Dromococcyx pavoninus. The sequence goes on along the minus strand of JAUMJL010000020.1, from coordinate 1,122,429 downwards.
GACTGTCAGCGTTACACTGTTTTATTTACTTGCTGGGGTTCTGAGATACACAACTCCAGAGGCTGTGATCCTTTACCAAGACACTGGAATCAGCAGACTACATGGAAGAAACAGTCATGGTGGGTTCACTGCCATTCGAGTGATCTGTCCAGCATTTGGGATAAATGTAAGGATGTAAGGACGCTACAGTTCTTTATGTGTTCATTTTGATGGGCTTGGTTTAGCCTAAGGCAAGCCAATACCAAGTCATTTTTTGCTGCAGTCGAGCACCCTCACCCACCGCTGCCACCTAGCAGACCATCTTTTTAAATCTGGTTAATACAAAACACTTCACTGGGAACAGTTAATGAATTAATGACTTAATTGATCAAGAAGCTGCCATTAAAATTTTTGATATTATTCACGATGTTGTCTAATAATTGTGGCTCTGCTATTCCAGTTGCCCACTGCATTAAAACCAGCCAGAAGTGAACCTTAGGTCATTGGTATCTCCAGTATTCAAGGAACTGTCACTTAAGCTACTCTCAGACATAATGTTTTCAACTCTGGCCATTTAGAAGGAAGGAAACAGATATGGCTCCTATAGTAAGTTTCAAGGTTATTCTGAACGTTTGAGAAGGCAGCATGCTGAACTGCTTGGAGCCGTACCATGTGTTAATGGTGAGTGTGTTACAGCACTTTAGTGATTTTGGGGTGGATTTTCAGCAGGATTTGCAGCATCACAAAATGCACAAATCAGATGACGATTGCCTAAGAGAAGTGAAATATTCAGGCTTTAGTTTGGCCCTTCCTCTGCATCTACAATAAATTCACTTTTCCTTCTCTATACAATCCTCAGCAGAAAACAGGCAATAAGCTGAATTTCTGACACTAAGTTTTCTTAAGACAGGAGTCCCCACTTATTACAGCTCAAACCCCTCTCTTGTAGTTCAATTGCCCATGCCTTTTCTTCTAAAATGAAGCAGGTGTCGGTTTTATCTTTAGGATGCAATCAGAGAGTGTGTTGTAAGAGGCCTTCGCACAATTGTAATGATTGCAATGCTTGCCCAGCAAATCAGCGATTCATTCACTCCACTGAGTGCCCCAAACATTAGTCCAGAGACCGAGGTCCTTCCCTGAGGACCAATAAATCTTTAATTATTTTATACAAAGTGACCTAGTTTCAATAGGGAACCGGCATCCTACAATATTTTGTATAACGATTGCTTCTAATTTGAACCAAAGATTTCTACAGCCACAGAAAAGGACTCTACTACTTCCTCTGCATTTATTTCTGAGCAAAACAGCATGTGTTAGCATAACATACCTACTGACCTGGGTCTCCTTTGGAGACACAGATTAGGTTAAACATAGCTCAACAGTGACTGGTTTAGCAAAGAGAAATGTGTATTACCTTGGAAAAACGTAAAACCCGATCCATGGACACAAACTCAGACACTTGCAGAGTGGAAATTATTAACTATGCAGACATTTTAAGAATTGCTTAATGTCTTCAGTGACACCACCTGAGAGCACAGGGCAGGGAACAGAAGCCAGCAGTTGAACCCTTGAGATACTGAATGTAGCTTATGAGCAAAGTTTTAACACTCCATAGGAAAAAGAAACTGTTTTACTTACAAAGAGTAAAATAACTGTCTTGTAATAGTGTGTATGAGTTCAGATACTAAGTAAAATTTCTTGTGAATCAGCTTTTTGTAGACCCCTCTCTTGCTAGAAATTATCAGGAAAAACTGTGAAGCAAAGGGGTACTGTAAAAATAAGGCAGAAGTTATTCCTAAAAAGTGAATGTTTATCTTGGCATTCTTATTAGGAATTCAATATATTTTTCAATCAATGCAATTTGGCATTTATACAATAATCTCTATTAACTTTATTTCCTGAAAATAGAAGCATTCAAAGGTAAAGGACTATCAGCAATGTCTCTCCATTTTCACTTATTCAACCTTAAGCAGTTTGCAAAGTTTTATTCTTAGGGAAGCAACATTTATAGTGAGAAAGCTGAGAGCATTAGAAATCAAATACAAGCTCCATAAGGAAGGAAAACCACCTTGGTCCTCTAATGAAGCTAATAGTTCACAGTAAAAGGACATCTTAGTAAACAAAAAGCAAAATCGTATTATATAACAGTACCTGGGCTCTGCATATTAACACGTGGCTGCCTGTTCTGTCAGGAGAAGGTAAAAGAAATTAAAAAGTGAAAATGACAACTCCTTATTTAAAATCCCCAAGTGTTAACCTTCAAGATCAGCTATTTGGAAGTTACTGCACTGCCATTCCTATCATCTGTCTTGGTTAATTAAAAAAAAAAAAAAGCAATCATCTGCTTAGCCCAGCCCAGATCAGATCAGTATTTCCAAGCGACTGTGTCAAACACAGACTATATTGTGATGTTCATTAAAGTTGATCTACTTCACTGTCATCTTTATGTGTATACAAAGAAAAACTCTTTCACCTCATTGCATATGACTATTTCCTTATGAAAAAAGATAAAAATCAGTCTTTCCTTTGCTCTCTTCCCATCTGTAGGTCTCCCCCCCCAACTTTTTTTTAAAGTTTATTATTATTGTTATTATTAGAGCATGGTCTGTTCTCTCCCTTTCCACCTTATAATTGGATTTTAATTTATCTCATTTATTCCTAGAGTTATATAACTCCACTAAAATCAACTCTCAATTTGGGTGACAACCACATCTGAGATCGTGTGCCACACCACATCAGATGGGTGCAGCCTCATCCAGCAGTGTCCTGCTTCCAGCAGCAGCTATAGGTGCTAACTCAAAGACAGCTGAGAACAGAGGATGCATATATAATGGCATTTCTCCTCACTTCTTACTCAGAGGACTTCATGAGGCCTACATGAAAATTTAAAAAGTAAAAGTAACACAGAAAAAAAGGGATGTAATTTTTTACAAAGTGTCATAAAAAAAGGAACCGTAGCAGAGGGAAGAAGGAATTTTGAATGATGATGGAGAAACACACTGCACTGGTGCAAATCTGTTAGTCAGTAGTTCAGCAAAAATGTGTTGGAAATTACAAAACAACGCCAGCGGGCTAGAAAGGCAACACACACAATGTTAAGCCCATTACACATTTCAGTTGCTGGTCTTTTTGTCACTCATACTTTTAGATAAACAAAAAAGTCTATGTACATGCTTTAATGTTGCTGTTCTTTTCTTACTGTCTGGCCTGATAAAGTCACTGTGATCTGGGAATATTAACAAAAAGAGTATCCTGCTTGGTTTCAGATGAGGAGAAAACAAATTGCTATTTAGGCCACGATGCAGTCATGCCCAGTGACCCAGTACATTTACAAATATTATATAAACTGACTTCTGAAAATATAACGGAGCAATACCTTGAGATATTTTGAGCAGCTTTCTTAGCAAAAACTTAGATGAACAGATGTACATCTGTGCTATTTAAACTGAGATGATCTTGAGAGAGGGAAAAATACATAAATAAAATTTATTTCACACTAATTGTTGTCAATAAGCGCTCCAATTCAGTAGAATTATAATTGTGGAATTACCACCAAAAGCAAGACACCCATATGAACAGTCTGCAAAAGGCATTAGAGAAGGGCTGTCTCACAGCAAGGACCATTCAGAGCACAATAAGAGGTGCCAATGAACTGGATTTTACCTGAGCATTTTCATTTTTCCTGCCTAGAAAGAATCTGTATACTAGTAAAAAAAAATCTGGACTCCATCCCTGTACATGTGTGATGCACAGTGAGCAAGCCAAGACTTCCAAGAAGATAAAAGTTACTGCCCATGAACAGCAAATCTGATGCATTTATTAACCACCTAGGGCACGCAATAGTAATTCAGTGCAATACACCTGCACATTCTTCTGCCTGGGTAATTCCAGACAGGAATACAGCTGCTTTTTTGCTGCCGGCCTTACAACTCCTCTCCACATTTTCTAATTTAAATACAAAGTTCCTGAATTTGCATCCCTTTTCCTAAGCCATGCATTGCATTTCTTGTACTGCAAATAATTTAAAACATAAATTAGATGAAGTGACTTCTGATAGATGTTATTTTCATAGTAACACCTGAGAAATACCTTGTTAGTAAAAGAGATGCTGAATTCCTTACAGACTATAGAGGGCAATCTGAGTTCATTCACATACATCAAAATAAAAATTTGTGTGAAAATAATTTTATTATTATGGTACTTATTTCCACTGCACCTATCAAAGTATTAAACATATACCCAAATAGACTAAGGAGAGCAGCAGTTACTGTATGAGTTGAGAAGCCATCAATTTCAAAGTTAATCTGGACAAAGTAGTTTTTTAATAGCATTAACAATTATTACCGCTTGGAATTTCAGAAATGCTCAGAGAAACTAGATGAAAATGGGACTACTTATCACATAAGCATGCTATCTTTATCTAGAGATGAAAAATACAGCTGGTAGAATACTGTCCAGATAAAAAAAAAAAACCAACTCATCATTTATAAAATCACCTAAGCTGGTGCAAATAAAAAGCTCAAGGAGAGACAGACTCAAACTAGCAAAGCCACATCTTGTCAAAGCATATGTCACCTGTCTACAATACTTTTAACACATGCTGGAACATACTGGCTGCATTATCACATTTATTGCCTTGGCAACAAAGCTAGAATTAATAGTACAGGGTGGTCCTTGTTCCAAAGAACTAAACTTCAAGAGGAAGCAAAGGAAGCATAAACTGTATTTTCGGATGCTCTCTGAGAAGATGTTTTTCTGAGAAGCCAAGATTGTTTAAAATTTTCTAGTTAACTAGGAGAATATGTAATTTTTCACAAGTTCATCTCAAATGCTGCTCTGTGCCTGGCAAAATAGAAAAAAATAAGAATAATATATAAATATAAGTATATATATTTAAATTGTTTGTAAAAAATAAAGACTTGAAAATAAAACCTTTCTGTCGTTCAGGATTCTTTTGTCTGCCTTACAGCTAAAGTTTAAAATATGTTTAAAGTCAATGGAAATAGAATGTGTTGCAATAATGAAGTCTATTTGTCCCCTACAAGTTTTAAAAGAGACATTTTTTCCAGCTCTGATCTTGGATATTCTATTTAGGAAAGTAATGCTGAAAATACCTTATGTAAAGGTGCACTTGGTCTCCAGTACAAAATTATCCTTGTTTTTTAGCAAAAAAAAAAAAAAAAAAAAAAAGCATATTTTCTTATTAGTGTTCTAAGAGGTCTCAGTTTCCTTCCACCAGAAAAACCTTTAAGTGCCCTGAAAACATTTATCAGTCATAAATTCGTCCTACGTGATGTGGGGAAGGGAGTGAAAAACTGCAACACTGACCAACTTACAAGCGATGTTTAAGGTAACAAGGAACAATCTTACTACTGTTTTTTAATCTCAGTACTCACATTTTCGAAACTGAGCCCTTGCTTTTTACATTCCTAATGCATGACATAAAAACAACTTTATTTCTGTCTTCAGAAGATTGTCATAAAACCAGTGAGCTATTTCTAATGGAAGTACTCCAACAAGACTTTGGTTTGTTCTACCAATACCAAATATAACTCGCACAGCTCCTACTCTTTAAAATTAAGACTTAATGTCAATAAATAATTTCCTTTTCATTAGTAAAGTGACGAGCATGAAATTAATTATTTTTATGTCCTCACTAACTTGCTATTGCAAACCCTCTGTTTAGAATGTATGAACATATTAAACCCAGCAAATTTACTGAATGCAATGAAATAATAGGATTGAGATTCCCAGCTACTAACAGAGATTTTTTTTAAAAAAAAAAAGTTTATTGCTATAAGTTGAATTTATAACTGGACTGCACTTGGTGGACATGGCATGACCTTATCTTTTCAGTTTGACTCCTGTGTATAAGCAGTAATATATACAGGTCCATATAAACACACACTGATGCATCCTTCCAAATATATGAAATATTATGTCATTTTTTACCACAGATCTAGGTGAGGCCCTACAGAGAAACTGATGAAGCTGTTCAAAGCCTATATTCAATATCTTTCTAAGGAACACTCTTTCCAGAAGTCCATGACTCAGCTCCTAATTTTAATGGAACTTTAGCAGTTCTAAAAAAAGAGGCCAAGGTAATCTAGTATTCAAGACAGGCATTAAATTTCTTTTACTCTCACTGTGATTGTGATATATTGCAAAATTATATATTTTAATTGGTAATTTTTATAGCTAGCCATAGCTAGCGAGGAATTCTGAAATTTTGCTGAAACTTCCTTCAAGATTATAGCCTAAACCAGAAAGGTAAGAAATTCTTTTTATAACTTGATTAAAGTATGCTGTATTTTTTTCCTTTTTTTCCAATTTGATTAATTTTTTTCATTCAAAAAAACCCACTCTACCCTAAATAACCACAATAAACTCACAATGAATCCTGTGAAAGATTCACATGTGAAATTAATTTACTTTTTCATTGTTTTGTTTTTAAGCATGGCACTGAAAAGGTGAACAAATCAGACTGCTACTGTCAGTCAATATAGGGTGACTTTACGGTAGCCACATATTAGATTAAACTACAGAACTATATTTAACCTGAGAAGATAGGGTCCCATTTATGTAATCCTGCTTTAAGAGCTTCTAATGAGTTATTGTAACCTAACCTAGATACGCCTGCCAGCAAGTTCCCTGCTCTTTCACATGTGATAACTGAAAGATGCTTTAGGTCTTAAATTATGTGTTAAGTGAGTTATTATCACAGTGGCTTCTTTTTGCTTTAAAAAATCTACCAACGAGAATGCTCATCCATCTAAGAAATGTCTTTATCTTTTAGAGCATCCACTGAGCGCCAGCCTTCCCCAGCTGAGAGTCCTGCGTTCAGCCACCTGTCTCGCAGACACATATGGCACTTGGGGATCAGCGGGGGCCAGGGCGAGTGTCGGTCACTTGGCAACATCTGTCAACTGACCAAAAGTGGCATTAATGAAATTCTAAAAGGAGTTTAGTTCACTCCTTCATGCTGCAAGACAGCTGTAGTGACAAAAGATGCACATAAAAAGCAGCACATTAAGACCATAGATGGTAAAATGAAGCAGGGAAAAAGATGAAGCATTTCAGAGCACACTTTTTGACCCAAGTCATCTACAGTAATCACCTTGCCAAATACAGTCATAGTACCGTTTGAAAGCAAGCACAACATGAAATGTAAAACAGTGGTATAAGAGACAAGGACAGAATATATAAAAGGCCCAACTACAAACAAGAAAAAAAGAACTCATCATTATGATTTGTCATTCCATCCCATACTTCAGTACCTGTTGTTTCTATATTTGGCTATATTTCAAGCATTGTTAGCTTGAAGACCACCTCAAGAAATGATCATACTGTAAAAGTGATACATGCATAAAAATAGTTTGAATTTCAGTGTCACAAGTTGCTTTCCTTACACTGTGCCTACTGATACCGTATACACAGGAAAAGCACTAAATATGCAGTACAATGAGCTGTAGTTTCAGATCATCACATTTTGTCCAGGCAACTAGGATGCCTTTCTCTGTTGCTATATCTGATCCACAGATTTGAAGAATCAGAGAACAACAGCTATACTAGGAACGGAGACATGGCATTCCCAAAGCCAAACGAGGCCAACAGACCATAAACATAGTATCTTGGCTTCAAGTGGTAATTATTTCCCTGCAAAGCTAAGGCTATAGTCTGGTGGAAAGTGTTTCCACTAATTTAGCTCCTCACAAAGGAAACAATGAGGTGCCTCAAAGAAAAACAGTTTACATTTATTTTACACAAGTATTCCATCAAAAATTATGACAGAAAAAAACCCCCACAAATAATGCCCCCTTTTTAGCCAAACAAGAAAAGAACACAAAGCTTATGGGAAGTGGAGAGACCAGCAGATTTGACGACTGGCAATCTGAGCCCTTAGCTTCTTTAACTATTACATACAAACGGATCAGAGCTTTTATTCGTGATGGAAATCAGACATAATGTGAATCCACCATGTGGTGCACCTATCAACTCAGGCACTGTTTCTGCACCATAAGAATGCAATTTAAACACTTCATATAATACAACCTGCATGGCATCCAAATTTTCTGTGAAGACTTTTGTTGCCAAGATTTCCTTGCCTTAAGCTACCATCTGAAATACAGAAAGCTGCTTTTTGAAGAAGTGGAAATTCAACATGAAAAAGAAGCAGTAGATAATTTCTTTCTGTTTTCCTGCATATTCAGCAATTAAGCTATTCCTTCCAATTATTCGAATTTAAAACAGAAAAACAGTTGTTAAAAATGACAGCATTTGAATGTACCTCAAACATTGCAATATCATGCATTGTCTCCGATCTATCAGTAAGTTTGGTATTGGCTTTGTGGCTGACATGAAACACATTATTTTGATGCACCTCCACCTGAGAAAGAGGGAGACACAAATCTTGTTGCGTACTTGGTCATTAGGATCAATTGCGCAGTAATGGCCAGAGCTGAACCACTTCATAAGCACCATTCACCTAGGGCTTTGTGTATATCATATATGGCACAATGAGGTCAAACACAGAAGAAAAGATAAAGGTTGCTTGATAAACTCAAACTTATTTTTAGCATTCTTCCCAAGCTCAAGAAATCTAACGTATACGCTAATCTATCTATGTCAATCCCACTGTCCATGTTGCCAAAGATGTCAAACGGCATCAATCCCAATGCTGACCCCCGAGGAATGCCATTTATCACTGGTCTCCACTTGGACTTTGAGCCATTGACCGCAACTTTTTGAGTGCAGCCATCCAGCCAATTCTTCATCCACAAGTGGTCCATCTGTCACATCCATGTTTCTCCAATTTAGGGACAAGGATATCATGTGGGACAGCATCAAATGCTTTGCACAAGTCCAGGTAGGTGACATCAGTTCCTCTGCCCTTATCCACCAACACTGTAACCCCATTACAGAAAGCCACAAGATTTTCCAGGCACAATTTGCCCTTAGTGAAGCCTTGTCATCTGTCACCAATCATCTCCTTATTTTCCAGGTGCTTTAGCACAGTTTCCAGGAGAATCCAGTCCATGATTTTGCTAGGCACAGAGGTGAGAGTGACTGGCCTGTAGTATCCCAGGTCTTTGTTTTCTTCCCATTTTAAAAAATGGGGGTTGCTTCCTCTTTTCCAGCCAGTGGGAATGTCACTGGACTGCCACAACTTCTCAAATATGATGGATAGTGGCTTAACAACTTCACATGCCAGTTCCTCCAGGACCTGTGGATGCATTTCATCAGGTCCCATGAACTTGTGCACCTTCAGGCTCCTTAGATGGTCTCAAACTTGATTTTCTTCTACAGTGGGCAGTTCATTCTCGCCACTGGGGTACGTGGTGCAGACCTCGCAGCCAGAGCTGCAGCCTTTGCTCTCAAATGAGTACCCACCATTCTGCCACGAGGGTCAGGCAGGATGAGTGTCCGTGACCTGTGCAGACGGTCACAAAACAATGCCCAGTTGCTGGGTTACATGTACTTCCAAGTCTCCGATTTGGCCAGTGGACTGCCCCCTCTTCCAAGTGTCACCTTCCCTGTGTGCTCTCCTGCCAAAACTGCCACACCATGCCATGCCCTGGGTGCTAGTGCTCCATAGGGCCACCTTCTGTGGGAGTGGGAGATGGCCCCATCCAGGCCTTGTCAGCCACTCTCATGAGAGCCGTCAGCTCCTGGTGGGTCTCAGTGCTCCCCTGGGCTTTCCCTGGCTCAGAAAACCCCTTTGGATGCTACGATGCCCCACTCCACTGAGGAGCGTGCCTGCACTGGAAGCCTTGTCTCCTTGACATACTTCCACAGCGAGTATTCCAAACACAGAATCAGCAGATCAGACTCCTCTGACATTAGAGGATGATATAAATCTCTGTACAGAGTCTATTACTCCTCACACATACACTCAGGAACACAAGCAGAGACAAACTCCAATCCAGCTTGGAGATTATCCCTTCAGTAGTTGCAGTGATGCACGCATCAATTCTGTAGTGTATTGCACAGCTTCTCCACAGACATACCCAAGGCAAAAATCATACAAGTTTGGCCACATCTGGCCCCTCGGAACTCAATGTTACGTGCTGTAGAACTCTTCTTGTCTTGCAATAAAAGGCATTAATTGTTTACATTTATTGGAACGCAAACAGCACAGCATTTTCCAGTCTACTTCAAGATTAAAAAAACAAAAAAGTCCAATATTAATTGAACTACTTAAGTAATAAAGTTTTAATAGATTTGCTTGAAACTCTAAATTGCTAAAAAAACCCCAGTATTTTAAGCTGACAGCCCCATTGAGACCAATATTTCTCACCACACTGCAAGCTTAGAATAAGCTGTTTATTAGCAAACACTACGAACAGTTGGCAAAATAAAAAGAAAGCTCAGATCTAGAGCAGGCTTTGAATTTCAGGTTGACATGGTCATAGGTTAAAACTTAATTTTCACAGCTGCATAGATAGGTACTACCCAATCCAGTTTGAAGTCCGGATGACAGCACCAAGGGCTGACAGTTTTCAGTGTCACTTTACAGCTCTATAAGCCTGTATTTCCTGTAACTCGTTTTGCACATTCAGTTTGGGCTCAGCTATTTATTAGTTTCATGGATTTACAGCATGTAAGTCTTCAGCCACTTGGTCAGCACCATTTCTGCAACAACCTGCTCAACTGAGTCAAACAACCCTAGACACTGCAGTGCAGAATGGTACTGCACAGAAGATGATGCTAGGACACAATGGCCTCAACTTGCACCAGGGGAGGCTTCGATTGCATATGAGGAAAAATTTTTTCACCAAAAGGGTTGTCAAGCATTGGAACAGGCTGCCCAAGGTAGCCATTGAGTCACCATCCCTGGAAGTATTTAAAAGCCTTGTTGACATGGTGCTTAGGCACACGGTTTAGAGGTGGACTAGGAAGTGTCAGGTTTATCTTAAAGGTCTTTTCCAACCTGAATGATTCTATGATTCTGTAATTTAAAAATCTCCGAGGAGATTAAAACTCCATAATGGATGGCATGAAGTGTCTGTAAAGGGATGTCACAACTTGGTCTTCTACAACTGGCTCTAATTCAAAGGCTACAGAAGTAGCATTAGAAGAGACCTTGCTGGCAAGGAGACACAACCAGGAACAAACCACAAGATCTACACAGAGAAGTGTGAGTAGGTGTGCAGGGTCATATTCCACAGAGAACCAGTTCTGCTGTCAATGAGCCGCAGCATCTCAGTTGGGCATACTGAAAATGTTTACATGACAAAGTAGGAGGGAAAAAATCAGGAACTACTTGACAGTTTTCCATAGAAGGGAAACTACTAACAGTCACTGAAGGCTTATCCAGGAATTTCAGCGTGTGGATTACAAGTCACTTCTCTGCTCTGGACATTTTGTTTAACCAGCCTATAACACAATTTTATGTGCTATCCCAGAAAAGTCACAAGACAGCAGACCCCAGCATTACTAAGTTGATATCAAGTTAAAACCCATTCAGAAAAGAGGCCTGCAGTTTGCTTCAGTAGATTCAGAACACAATCAGGTGGACTCTACCATCTCCAAAAATTATTTTAACATTAAATGGTTATCATCTCTGCAACACTGACCCGTACAAAGAAAAAAAGTGAGATTTTTTTTTCCTGCATGGCATATGTGCTATTTGCACAGCCAATAAGGACAACAACGATCATGGTCACTCAAGAACTCTCAAAATATGAGTTTCCCATTGTACAGCTTCGCTACTAAAGAAGAGATCTAAACCTGAAATTAATGGTTCTTTCCCCACATTAAAAAAAATGTTACAGCAGAAAACAGCATGACATGGCTTAAACTGAGCAGAACATCATTCCTCCATCATGAAAAAGCACACAGCAAAATAAGAACATGTAGCATTTCGCCATCAACAAAGCTGCCTACATAGACACCCACTCTTTCTTATTTTCTCTGTAGCATATTCTTTTAACTCGCTCATCTCCTTCTACATCTTTCTCACAAATACTGGCTTACTTGCTTTGCATACAGCTTCTTCAGATTTGCTTTCACTAGAAAACTAACCATGCAAACAGTTATGCTCCTGCAATCAGTCCAGAATACATAATCTATATTAATTTTTCCCTCTCCCAATATATTTATATACCAATAAAAATAATCTTCTTGAGAATCAGAGAGGTTTTCTGGGTATCTGAAATCTGAAATAACTAGAGCAGGATAGTTATTCTGCAGATCTAAGCTTCATGCTGTGATAGATTCATGCATTTGGTCCCACCTCCCAGTAAGGAGCTGGCAATTACAGCATTCCAGCGCAGGACCGTGGATTTTTTTCCAGCTCCCTTACTCTGCATGCCAGTTACAGCTGATTGCGGCAGCGGAACCAATACTGTATTTTTGCATCAGATGCACAAGAGCTAGAAGCACTAGATATGAAAAGCAAACCTGCAATCTATTTTGCTTTTTTTCTGCAGAAGAGAATTATTGGGCTTGACAATCATGATATTTAAGGCTCTGCTTTACCAACATCTGACAGGATTTTAGATTTACAGATCTTTAAGATAAATTAACAGTGTTTATTACCTATAGTGATATGTGGACACCTCTCTCTCAAATTCTTAGATATTCCTCTGCTTTGTGTGAGGAAACAGAAAATAATTAGAATCCTATGTCGCTTTTGCTGTCTTTGAAGGATTAGTCTCTCTCAATTCCTGGACCATAGATACATTAAGTACACTAAGTACTCTGATTAGATATTAAACATTGTTTAAATAAGACACATCTCCAATCCATCCCCTCTTAAAGCATAATATGGCATTACTATGAAATTATTTTATAGTGCTAGTATGGAGGAAACTTCTATTTCATTCACTTCATCATACTAGAGCGTCTCCATAAACATTCATCTGTATGTTAATCCTTGAAGTGTTTTCTGAGTGTACAGATGACAATTTATTGAAAACAAAAAAATAAAAAACAACAAACTAGAAAACATTGATAAAAAGGTATAATAAGATGTAGGGAATAAAAGAAATAGCGTGAAAATATTCACTTTACATGGTAACTCTTTGCAGAGCCTACAAGTTAACACCATTCAACAACAAAACTGGTTTAAAAACAAAAAAGGCTCATCTATGGTTCCCAGTCAAGCATACACATCATGAGTTCTGCTCACCAAAATCGCTGCTTGGGAAGGGCTAATAATTATGCGGTGAGTGCTTGTATTTTAATATATTCTGTTTTATCTGTTGTTGTTCTTATTCTTTTATTGTTCTATTAAAACTATCTTTATCTCAACCTATGACTTTTCCTTTACTTCCTAATTCTCCTCCCCATCCCCCTGGGCAGGGGGCAGTGGGGAGGTGAGCAAGCGAGTGGCTGCATGATACCTGCCTGCTGGCTGGAGCTAAATCATGTCAAGTAGGAGCATTATCTTTGACAGTTCAAACCTTTTTCCAAATGCAGTTTCATATCGGCCAACAAATGCAAAAATTAATCATAGGGGACTAAGAGACAGCAGAAGCATTTAAGTCTCCTTTCCGTAGGAAGCCAGGCTATACCAAATGTAATTAAAGTTTTTAGTAAGAGTTTGCCATTTTACTAAAAGACCCAGCATTACCAGAACAGACACTAAGTGTGGGGCACAGCATCCCATCCTCCCTCCCCATCCTATGTGGTGGTGGCCAAAACTTGATGCAAAAGCTAATAGGATGATTATCTTCTAGAAGGATTAAGCTGCACAGAGAAGCTGAAAGCTGCCTTTGTGAGAATTAAGGCCATCATCCTTATTGGCCAGCTGAATTATATTCTTTTGCCATAGTGCAGATAGGTTTTCACTCTTACCTTTCTTAAAATGAGTAAGTCTCAAAGAATATCTATATGAGAAGCGGGGATAAAATGCACTTTCGGATCATTCTTTTTGATTTAAGAAACAGGAAGCCCAGGAAAGGAAATCAGTGGAAAAATGACTGGATTCTTCTTTAAGAAATAAAGGTCTGCTACACTAAATTAACAAGAGTACCTAACAAATTTAGCAATGAACGATTAAGACATGATCTGTTCTATGCGTAATGCCAAGACGTAACTCAAAGTACATCAACATAAGGTGAAAACATTGTGAAAGCGGTGCCTTACACCTTGATTAGGAAAAAGCTGTGTTCTTGAGGCTTCCTCTCTCATTTCTAAGCACCTTAAAGAAGCTACACATCACAATGGGCTCTCTTCATCCTGACAGGAACAACAGTGTGTTAACCTCTTATAGCGCAGGAAGAACTCCATGGAGGAATTACTCCACAATAATAGAAGGACTTGCCGCTTAGAGTCTCAAACAGAATGGGAATCACTCTCACAAAGTAAAACCTCCACCCCAGAAACGTGTCCTGATTAGATTCAGTGTACAAGTGCATCACACTGCCACAAGTATTTATAAAGGTTCAGAAAACTAGCAGTTCACAAGAAAACAAGGTTTGTATCTCTTTTTGGCAGTTCAAATGCAAGCAAGCGAGAAGAACAGCAAAATATTTGACAACAGTGTCTTAGCACAAATAGAAGCATTATGGTGCAGTAAATAAACAGTTGCCAGATGCTGGATACTGCTCAGATAAAGAAAAAGAAGATGAAATCTCAACCTCATAATCACTGACATTTTGGAAAGTCTATAGGTTTACTTCAGATAGATAAGATGTTCCTTGTTCTGATCATTATAGAAAAGAAATAAGGTAATTTTGGAAGAACTCAAAGAAAATTGCTTGGTAGTGGTTCACTCTTATTCTCAGCATACAAATAATAAAAGCCACAACAATAATAATACTTGAGTTCCAATTATACCAACATGCCACATAGCTCACTTCATCTTAAAATAAATAGATAGTGTTAGGATTAAACATGAGTGCATTACATTCACAAGGGGGGTGGAGGGGAATCACTTCCTCACCTGCATAGCAGAGTCAAAGCCATCAGATAGGCAGACAATGCCCATGATGAAGGGACTGAGGTTACAGCCAAGAAGCCATGCCTTTCACCTGCAGCACATGCTTAACATCAGTGCAAAATCAAAAGTGAAACTGCAAAATACAGCCGGGTGACTGCAATGACACTTCCTTACTAAACAGAAAGGTGACAGCTATCGTAACAGCAACTAAAAACGTTCAATACTAATGCCTTGTCAAAGACCACTGTAATGGAGGACAACTGCCAGTTATCCAAGACAAGGAAAGTTAAGTCAAAATGGCACTGAGAAATATGAAAAATGTACTTTCTGAAATAGCTTCCATTTTCCTTACCCTTACGATAGGCGGTAGAGAACGGGCAAAATACTGTTAAGGTGGACTGAGAACAAGGGAAAAAAACAGAGCAGAGAACATCAAAGAGTTGTAAGAGACGTCTTGATCCTCCTACAGTTACGTCCAGTATTCCGTAAGGAACAAGTAACATATGAACAAACACACATTGAGCTGATAATATAAATAGCTCTCCTCTTAATTTTACACTGATTAAAGAATGCCAGCTCACAGATTAAATATACAACTTTTTTAAAAACAACTTCAAGAAACAAAACGAGTAATATTTACACAAAGCTCTCTTGGCATCATCAAAACAAAATAAAGATGCTCTTCAACCATCTTCCATTAAAAACCAAGCAAACCAAACCAATGTAGACTGTACGTTTTGAGGAGGACATAACCGATATAATAATGACTGTTTGCTATTTCCAAACATCTCATTACTGAAGTGATTTTGCTCGACTTTCAGACTTCCTAAAAACTGGTTTCAGTTAATCAGGTTATTCGTCAGGCTATTGGGACTAAAACAACTTCATGTGTGTATGCTTATATGTTTTTCTATAATGTGTATTAGGCAACCCCCTCAAAACCAGGGGGGTGCCTTAGAAAGATAAAATAGAAATTGCCACTCTATATCTTTCTCTTTATTGACATATCATTTCCCACTGTGAACTGTTAACAAGACACACAGTGATTACAAGTGTTTGTGCCTAAAAAAGCAACAAAACAAACTTTTCACACTGTATTCCATCAAGCATGTTTTCCACTCCTAGCCTAACTTAAATTAACAGCTGCAGGTGGGAGCTTTCCAAATACATTTGGCTTTCCATTTGCTTGTGTATGGATACATCTGTTTGAGAGCCTATACGGTGAAGAAGGGAGTCCAGTTTAAGGGAAGCTGTGGACAGAAATGCCAGGTCTGAGCCTGGTGCTGGGTTGAAGGGTAAGGGTACAATATCATCTATCACAGGACATAGAAGAAGCTTCTCTTAAACCACTGCTCTTATTACAACGGATGGAGAGAATAGATGGAATACTGCAAGGAACTAACTAACTCAAAACTTAGCTGATCTCAAGGAAAGGCCTACAGAAGCATTCCGTATGCTAAAAAAAAAAAGCTCCATGATTTGCAATAATGTGCAAAGAGTGGAAGTATCACTAAAAAAGAATGAGTTAAAAATTAGTTTAAATAGTACTACTGTTACATTTTGCCCCATTGAGAATTGATCTATACTCTTTTCATTGAACTACTATGGATATTTTTTCCTTGTTACTCAAGTTGGAGCTGATAAAGTTTTATCATTTAAAAAATCTTAGCAAAAGTTAAAAAGAAATTAGTTACAAAATTTGCATACAAAGGGAAGCCTTCCCAAGACAGAAAAAAAAGTACTGCTTCAGATCATGAGTTATACAAAATGTTTTACTGCAAGACGCGAATAACTATGAAACAATGACTATGAAACTGATTTTCCTGAGTAACATTGGAATAAGTGCCATAAACCAGCAACTGTTCTAAATATGGAATTTTTATTAAAAACAAAAGGGATGGAATGTGTTTGCACAGATCAGTACACAAAGCTGCAATTAAGGCTCTCTTCAAAGTGAAGCAGAACAGAGTTAATGAAAGTTGAGAGAGAAAAAAAAAATCAAGATTACAGGGAAGAACAGAAGGGAGGATTAATAGTTTGTTTCCTTGATGGCAGAGCAACCTCAGTTCAAAATTAATAAGTTACTATATAAATTGAAACACAATAATCAGTGGTACATGTTATACATCCTCTTAGAGGGTGGCAGCATGCAATTAACCATTCTTCTATACAGAGAGGCAATCCAACCCCACATACTTCATTATTTTCTGTTCCCTGACATGTATTTATGCCAGCTCCAGTGCCTGGCCTTACATGGTCCAGAAATGTGGCCCAGGCCCATTTATTTCCTCAAAATACTTGCTACTCCTACATCTCCTACTTTCTATCATGATCTAATCAAAATGTTCAACAGAAAAAAAATCCATGCATGAAAACAACTATAAACATTTAAATGCCGATAAATAATATCTCCCAGCTGGAATAAACTGTAACAAAGAGTGCTGGAGACACAAATATACTAACCATGGAAAACAAAAAGTGGGCTTCAATGAGATGGATCTCTAAGAGGAAAATCATAATGAGGAACTGCTATTTTATCACTGTGTATGGAGATTAACATTTAAATGGAGCATATTTCTTCTAATTCAAGCCTTGTTTTTACCTCAGGTTCAACCTATGGCCTCTTCTGAGGATATTGCCAACTCTTACATTCCAATAACAACAATCTAAGACAATAAAGACACATACATTTAAGCATTGCTCCTAGCATTTCCAAAAAGAAAAGAAAAAACCCCACCTTTATCTGAATGCTGGAGAACTTAAACATGTGGGGCAAATCTCTATAGCACCGGCCTCCTACAGTACTAATATCTCATCACAGAGCAGACTCGAGCCCCAGTGACAGGGTCCTAAGAGGTGGCCTCCTTAAGCTTGCAGAATACCTCTCCAAACAGCTGGTCTTCCCACCCATAAAGGGAATCACCTGTTCTGTAAAGAACCAAGATGCATGGCTTTTCTGTTTAAAGCTCCAATGCACCTATTCACATTAACATCCTTACTACCTGCACCCACCCAAAACCAAGAACCTCAACCCAAAAAGACCCCACACTACCTCAGGCGCAAGAAACAAAGTCATCTCAATAGACCTAGAAATGTAAGCAAAGCAGAGACTGAAAGCAATTGTTCTAAGCCCTACAGACTACCACAGCTCCTATATTACAATAACTCCTTTTAGCATTATTAATAGCAAGGCATGCATATTTTCAATGCAGAACAAAAGCATCATCTTAAAAAATAATTAGAGCAGAATTTAAAAGTATAATAAAAACCTTGCTGCCTAAATGCACCATGAATTAGTGTGTCTTACAATCAGAAAACATTTATTGTCAGCAGGCTTTGGAAAACCAACACAAAGCATGTTCACCTCTAGCCATATAAAACCAGAAACAGGCCTCTCACAGGGATGAAACACAGAAGACCCTAATAAGCATCCTGGAATCCTACTCCTGCATAAATACATGCGCACATTATGCTTACTGCCAGTGAGACCAATCATGTAAGAAAAGACATTATTGTGTATACATGATGGGTCCTAAGCAAATGGCAGGGATCTCAAGGAGCAAAAGGAATCTTGAAATGAAGCGGGACTCATTTTCTTCTCCCTTATGAAATTTGCTAGGATTTCCTTCTATTAATTCTATGAATGTTATCTATACATAAAAAAAATAATCAATACCATCTGTTTAAGTTAACATCATTTCTTAGGATTATTTGTTTAGACAATGTGGTGTATGTAAGTTGTCAGTCAGACTAGTAACATATGACGGATAATCTGTAAATAACTATAACTTGCTTGTTTGTGAAGCCTGTGTGTGCTCTATCCTCCTTCTAAACAGAGATACTGCAAATCTGCAGTGACTTACAGGCCTAACGGCTGCTTTAAGGGCTGAGGTAAAGAACTTTTCTCAAAATCTGACCCATTCACTAGGACAAACCAGTCTTAATCGGCAACCAATAAACAAAAAATCCACTATGCAGGTACTGCCTCTCATCCAACTCCCCCCCCGTCCCGGAGTGATTTGCTCCATGGTGTTGCCATAGGAAATGGAAAGGAAGCCTCCAATTAGGGAAGAGGTCACTCTTAAGCAGAGCTATTATGTAAGTAACAGTCAGTCAAAGAACCCCACCAAGGCCTCATCCCGCAAGCCCTCCAAGGGCAGGCCTCGGATCTGCTGTTGGAAAACCAGGGCTCGGCTTGCAAGAGCCGGTCCAGAGCCCAGGTAAAGCCCAGGAGGCGGGAGTGCGGCAGAGCCCCGGCCTGGGGAGCGGGATGCGCCGCGCCGTTATCCCGTCCTCCCGTAGGCACCAGCGGCTGCAGGAGCGGGGACCGGGGAGCACGGGCAGCCCCTCGGGGCTCGCAGCGCTCCCTCTGCCCTCGCAGCCAAGGGGTTGGGGGCTCACCCGTCCCGTCCTGCTGCAGCTCCACCGCAGCCACCGGGCAGGTGGGGCGCGGCCGGGGCGGGGAGCCCGCTGGAGCTGCCCCTCTCGGCGGGCAGAAGCCGCTTCGCCGCGCCCGGGAGAAAACCGGCCGCCCTTCCCAGAGCTTCCTCTCCCGTCGGGTGACCGGCACGGAGGGGCGAGCACGGGCATGGCCTCGCCCCACCCCGGGCTGCACTTCTACCTCTCAGGCACCTCGCATGATCAAAGTATCCGAGCGCGGCAGCATCATCCATCCATCCATCCATCCATCCATCCATCCATCCATCCATCCATCCATCCATCCATCCATCCTCCCTCCCCCACGCCGTGCTCTGCGCCGCCCCCGCATCCCCCACCCACGCCGCGGCCCCGCCAAGCCCTTGCTCCGCTCCTTGCCCGCGGGAGGGACCCGCTGCCGCGATGCGACCGGAGCGGCGAAGCAGCACGCACCGCACCGCCCGGCAGCCGCACCTCGCTGCCGGCTGCGCGGCCTCCCCAGCTGTCACCGGCGTCCCGCCCTCGGGAGGCGGTGGCTGCCGCGCCCCGCAGCCCCGCCCCGAGCGGGCAGGGAGACTCCGCTGCTGTCGCTGCTCCGCTCCTGCTCCGGGAAGGTTCCCGCAGCCGCGTATGCGGGAGGTGTGCGCAGAGGAAGCGCACAGCGTAAGAACATTCCCGTCACAAGAAGTGTATGGAACTGTTGGAGCGGGTCCAGAGGAGGGCTATGAAGATGATCCGAGGGCTGGAGCACCTCTACTGTGAGGACAGGCTGAGAGACTTGGGAGTGTTCAGCCTGAAGAAGAGAAAACTCCGGAGAGACCTTAGAGCGACCTTCCAGTACCTGAAGGGGCCCCAGGAAAGGTGAGGAGAGACTTTTTACAAGGGCAAGTAGTGATAGGATGAGGGAGAACGGCTTTAAATGGGAAGGGGGAAGATTTAGATTAGACATTAGGACGAAATTGTTCACAATGAGGGTGGTGAGACACTGGAACAGGTTTCTCAGGGAAGTTGTGGCTGCCCCTTCCGTGGAAGTGCTCAAGACCAGGTTGAATGGGGCCTTGAGCAACCTGACCCAGTGGGAGGTGTCCCTACCCATGGCAAGGGGACTGGAACTAGAAGATTTTTAAGGTCCCTTCCAACCCAAACCATTCTGTGATTCTAAGGCACATGCGATGAGTGTAGCATTCCCCCCTTCTTGGCTTGCCACCTCAAGGGCTGTGGGACCCGTGCACATCAAGAACAGAGTGCTGAGAAAGGGTTTATCAATTTAATTTTTATGTCACACCCTACCATAGCATGCCAGAATCAGATATGGAGTTGTCAGATTAAGTCAGGTGCTAGCACTCGCTATCCGTGCCAGACAGCTGTAAACCCTAATACCATTTAAACCCTCATTATTTTGTTAGAATGGAACAGAATAGTTGCTTGAGGCTCCCAGGACCAGGCTTTGCTTGCACGTTTCAAACTGTCTCCTCAGCACTGCCGTACATTGGCCTAGAACCTTTACTGAAATGCTGTTTGCAAGTATTATTTCTGTTGATCCAGATGCAGTGATTGACACAGTGAATGCAGCAGCAATGTATTTCTGTTAGGTAAATACGAAGACCTAATGGAGTTGGATTGTGGGCACAATAATTAGCTCAATATTATGTTGATAGGCCCAGTATCAAGGAGAAAGTGACTCTTAACAAATTAAATATTGGGGGGAGGGAGTATCTAAGTTAATGAGCGTATTGTTTTGAATACACAACTACTGTTCTGAGTACTACAGCAAGTTAACTTTGTCATTCAAATTGCCTGTAAAATTTTGCATCCATTTTATGGTCCTTCCTAAAAATTTAGCCCAGTATTCACTAGATGTACTTTTTCAATCAAGGAGAAAAATAAGCAGTGTTACCATTTTATTTGGGGGTTTTATGTTGTTGCTTCTGGGGTGCTAGGTCTGTACTTAGTTTAATAAGACAAGATGGATATAGAAAACCAGCTACATAGATTTGAAAGAAGAGCCGCAAACACAAGAAAAGTGTCAGCCTTGAAACCTGCTCAACAAAGTGGGTTGGTGGGGTTCATCAGAAAGACAGTTCTTGGCTGCAACTCAGCGACAGAAATTTGATAAGGGACACTATAGTGGATAAAGCCATAACACTCCTGATGGCCAAACTGAATGCTTCAAATCCAAATTTGAAGTGGAATGCACACTTCAACAGTAAGAGCAATTCAACAGTCCGAACCACCTTTTGAGGGGAGCATGCATTGCTGGACGGGGTGAAGCAGCATTTAAACAAATCTCTTTCCAAAGGGGGGCATTTTGAACAGCTAAAGGAATTCTTGTAGCCAGAATAACCCTGAAGGTTTCTCCTTTATAGCTAAAATGCTGCTTTTGATTTTAAAATCAATAAGAATTGAATGTCTCAGCTGGCGTTAGTTACTCCATAGAGTTTATTTGTTCCATTTTCCAAGACAATTTCAGGTATAAATAGTTGATATATATGGTCTTTAAAAAATGTCAACACATTCATTAGTGGCTATGTTCCAAGTCTGGGATTAACGAAATGCTAATAAACAGCTTGTTATGCTTAAGTTACAGTCTAACTCTTCTTTATAGAAAAAGGAATTTGAGGCCTTAGTTTTGGTCCTGGTGAAGGAGAGAGGAAACTGGAGCTCTTAAATAATATTTGCATGGCCTTATATCAGTGTTTTGTCTTGTGCAAGGAAGAAATATTGTGTTCAGAAGAAAGGCAGGACGTTGTGCGTAAGATTTGCTTATAATGGGCTGATGCATTGGCTTGTTACATGTAAATTTTGGTTTTACCATATTAAATAATTTTTGCTTGAAAGTACTTTAAAATAGATAAGAAAGTGAAATCTATAAATTATTTAGCACTGTGTTTCTCAGTATTTTTCATGAATAAAAGTTTTTGAGCTTTGTTAAATTTACATAAATTTGGCTTCACTTAGAGGTAAGGTTAGATTAGCTTCCTGTCAGAGATGGCTCTCTTTATCTGCTGTTCCCTTCAGCTGGAGAGCAACCTGCACTTCGTGAACCCTAGAGCACCCTTTGAAAGCATGTGGTTTGATACTGATGTATAGAAGCTGAGGGACCCACTGTCTGCACTGCACAGATGCACTGTAAAGATGTTCCCACCTGCAAAGAACTAATGCTATTAGTGGGCGTGGAATAGCTGAGAGACTGCAATATTGAGTGAAAGTGAAGATTTAAAATCTGACCTGTTTGTTTGTTTTTTTCTTGTCCGTTTACATCACTGTTGTATCTCTCTGCAGGGCTGACCCATGTTTACACAGGAATTCTGTGGGTCAGCCAGAAATTAGTCCAGATATATCCTGCTCACTGTGGTGCACCTGATAATATGGGAGGCTTCTGAAAAACCTGTGGAGTGAGCTATTGCAAAATACAGAAGATGTGTACAAAGGAAAACAACCATTTTGCCCAGATATTGACTGAGACTTTAATGCTGTTTGTTTGGCTATTGCCTTACCAGCTTTCTAAATCTGCTCTTAGTGATCGGTAAAGGACATTGAAGCATACAATCTGAAAAGTGCTATGTGACATTAGCAAGAAATATTAGGCTCTGTTCTGAATCCCTTAAAATTGATGCAAATTTTTCATTTAGTTCAAGGAGAATAGAACTAAGGCTTAGAAGTAACACTTTAAAAATGCATTAAAAACCTTTTGGTAACTTTACGGCTATGCAGTTTAGAATAAGAGGCACTTTGACTTTATTGCACTCAAGCTGAAGTAACTATATTAAGTAAAAAGCAAAATAGAATTTCAAGGGCAGGCCATAATTGAGAAGTTAATCCATTTTTAATATTACTCATTGTAAAGAGCTTGAAGCCTGCAGACTAGCAGAAGAATATCAGAATCCTTGGTCTAAATTTGCCCTAGCTTTTTAGTCATAATAAAAATCCCTTGTAAACAGTGGTGGTCCTCCTGCTTAGTTAAAACTCAAAGTGTGAGACGTTTTAAAACTTCAGCTCTGAATGACTGTAGAGCTTTAAGGTCTTGCATTTTTATGAAAAAAAATCCTAGAGCACTTTCGAAACTGATTTACACACGTGGGATCAGACTATCTGCGGCTGTATGTAAAATGTAAAACGTAAAATAATTGAACTGATTACTTTTTATTATTGCTTTTGTTATTATTATTGTTGTTAATATTAGTAATACTATCAGAAATACACATCTAAGGGCAGATTTTTTTTCCTGCAGTCTGTTCTTTTTGCCATTGGAATGCAGCCATCTGCAGGCAACTGTATAATAGTGCATAGCAACACTACAAAAATTCTGTATAACGTATGGCCATATTTGAAACTTCTCACTGCTCAGCACTGATTATTATTAATGTTAATACTGCTCAGGTCAGGAAAGGAAAAATGAACTACTCTTAGTGGGATCTTTAAGTAGACTGATTGTAATTATCCACGTTAAGGCATTTGGGGATGATCTTTGATGTTTTTTTTCTAGAACAGTTGCATTCAAGACATCCCTTTCAGAAGGCTTGGAGGATTCAGAGTCATTGAAATGGAGTGAGGTTTATTATTCTAAGATATTGCAGCATTGTGATCATCTCTGGATCCTGGGTGCATCTCAGTCAAGGCTACCTTGGCCCCGGAGTGGAGGTGCTGTTTACATACCCCTAGAGAATCTGTCCTGTTGTGCAGTCATGTATAAAATTGATAGTGGCATTAACACGCACCAAAAAAAGAATCACCTACCATGCTGTTGAATTTCAAAACAGAGAATTTGTATCTGCTAAAGCAAAAGGGAAAGTGATGCTGATGGCTGCAAAACTGATGAAGGACACTGTTCCATTTAGCTGAGGGCAAAAACTGCCTGTACCTGCCTACAGCCTCGTGTGCATCAAACAGATCCTTTCTGTAATATATTTTTTGGGAATCAAATCTTTGGTTTTTTTTACAAATGGTAGGAACACTGACGTGACAAGTTGCAATGTATCTTCTTGGAGATGTTCTTCCCTCTCTCTCTCACTCTACTGACGTCTTCTGTCATAGGTGGGTATTGGTGGAATATCCAGAAATAGCATGCGTTACGAACATGTGCTTCTAATAAGGGAGTACTTACCATGGACGGTTATCAATTGCAGCAAAGGAATCAGACTGCAATTAAGACGTGAAATCCATTCTCTTCCAAAAGTAGGTTTAAAAATCATAAGTTACATTTCTGTATTACACTGAGCAGATTGTGCAATATTCCTTTCTTTTGTGTGTGGGCATGTGTCTGAGAGGATATGTATGCACTGCCAACATTTTCTTGCACCTGTTTTTGAGAAGTCACTTTTTTCTTAATAAAGGGGGAAGAGTCTTCTGGGAATATAGACCCTAAAATTAGGATTTATTATAGCCTTTATGTACAGCTGACTTGGTTAAAAGCTGCCTTGCTGTGCAGTCACACATCAAATTAAAAATGACAATATAAATAGATGCAGTTAATGACGACGCTGTGAAATATGGGAATAGAGCATTTGACTTAATAAAAAGAAAGGGGAAAACTGAAGATTTGCAATATATTAACTCATGTTTGGTCAAAAGTACTGCTATAGAAATAAGCAGTAGGACTTTGACTAGCAATTGATTTCTAGTGCTACCTGCATAGCTCTCTTTAATGCTTATGTTGAGGTGATTAGCTGTAATAAGGAGAGGGTGGGGATTAAAAGGCTAAAAATAACAGCCACTGTCCTCTTAGAAGGAATTCTCTGAAGACGTGTGCCTGTGGTTCACTCATGCTTCCTTTAGTACATAATGCACTGTCAGCTTTTCAGAGCTTTTTTGGAAAAAAGCTGCTGTGCTAAACATGTCTGTTAAAAAATACAAAATTTTTGTGGATCTTTTTTTCTCTTCATGAATCTTATTCATTCTTTCTAAGGATGAGTTGCTTAATGGACAGTTTAACTTTCTAAAGACAAGATCGTATTACAATATTGTATATTGTACATATTGATAAAGTTATATGTGTTTGGCAACCCTGAGTTGTAGCATTCCTCTAATAGAACATTTAGGTGTAAAGGAAAAAATGCTTTATTAATAATCCAATTAATATAATAATTTAATCGTATTGAAGATTTTAATACTTCTACTAAATTTGTGTTGTTAGAAACGAGAAATGCTTTTCTTTTATCTGTGTATTCAAAACTGCAGGCTTGGGATGTAATATTATCCAAGGTTGTGCATCATTTCAGAGGATAGCAGCCAGCTGGAAAAGTTTATTAAGAAATACCACAACTTCTGTTGTGCACACTGACATAAGTCTTCAATCAGTACACAAAATTGAGAAATATTTTACTGCTGTTGAGCAGAGAACTGCAAGGTCTTTGTTTTGGGCAACTCTGAGGAATTCCTCTGGATCTGTCGTTCTTATAGATTAAAAAGACTTTGCTGTCATAAAGCTCATCTTTGTGAGGAAAGAAAAGGTGATAGGGAAATCAATAGACAGCCTGATAAATTCCTTTCCTTTTCCAAGTGTTTGTGTATCTTTGGGAACTACTTGTAATTGAGCTTAGGAGATCTGCAAGGTCTGCTGTTCGTCACTAGAAAGCAGCTCTCTTTAAAGACAGAGCAGGACTTTGAATCTTGAATGTGGTCTTCTCATTAGAAGTAGAAATTAGATAGAATCAGCTGCTGTCCAAAGGAGGGGATACTGGAATCAGTGAGTTATACCCTTTGGAAGACGAAATAGGCAACTTTATTACTCATGTGGGTGGTGCACTAGTAGGATATGTGTCAATGAAGGTTCTGAAATTGCTCTTGTATTATCATATGCTTTTAAATGCTCAAAAGCAAAATAACTGAAGTTTTTTCTATCTGTCTCTAGATTTCTTGGTGGTGCAGAATTTGGATGCTTTTGTACCTAATAAAAACATATTTAATCTCTGTTAAGTGACAGGTTAATTTGCAATAGAGGAAATAATGTTTCCCAAATTTAGAAATTTATGTATCAGATACAATTAATCTTATATTAAGAACAAAAATTGTCCATATAGTTCTACTTTCCTTATATATACACCACTTCAAAGGCAATTTCACTTGCATTCACTAAAAGAGACTACAATAAGCAGAAAGTTTAGACAAGGTTAATGACATTAGCTTTGTCTTTTCAGTGTTATTAAGAAAAGGTACAAAATCAATTAATGTCTTAAAGCACACTGCCCAGAGTTCAGTAAGAACTTCAGTAATTCAAGTTGTGTCAACGTAGACTTCTGTCCAAATAACACGGGGTGCTTTTTTGTTTTCTTATGGCCTTGAATAAGTTTTAGCGAGCTTTATCTGTAAAAGTCTTTTTTCCATCCTCTTTTCTATAGATGGATTCAGATGAATGCCTTTCATCGCTTGGATATTTGATATCTATCCCAGTGGTTCGCTGACCTGGGCACTTCAGGATATTGTATTAGCAGCATAGCCAACATTGATAAAAAGAAGACTAATCAAAAGGTATGTATTTGATATGAAAAAAGCAGAATGGCTATAATGTGTGCAAATGAGTAATTACAATGGAATGGAACAGAACAGAATAAGTTTAGTTGGAAGGGATGTTCAGTGATCATCTGGGCCACCTGCAATACAAGGTCCGACAAAAAAACTGAGACTGTACCTGTAACTTTTTCTTTAGCAAATTAAGGAATCCCCTACAATCACCTTCACAATAGTTCCTTAGTGAGCTGACACACAGCTGCATACAGTGCTGCCAATGTTCAAATCAGTTCCGCAGATCACTTTCTGAAAAGCTGTTAAGGATCTCCATCATTTTTGCTTTCACATCTT
This sequence comes from Dromococcyx pavoninus, assembly GCA_033558185.1. Lineage (NCBI taxonomy): Eukaryota > Metazoa > Chordata > Aves > Cuculiformes > Neomorphidae > Dromococcyx > Dromococcyx pavoninus. The sequence continues at coordinate 1,095,350 of JAUMJL010000020.1, read as the reverse complement.
CTACCAACAAAAATGTGTTCCTTTGAGCACTGACTTGACCTTTTGGAAGAGCTATTAGCTAAAAACTGTTTCACAGAGTGTTGTGGGCTGGCACGTTGTCTTCACTCTTGCACATCCACATTTTCCAACCGAGAATACTTGAACACGTGTGCACTTCTACTGAGTGAAGTGATTAAGCTGAGACTTGTCTCACTGTGAGAGGTTGACAGAGATTAAAGCATGTTCTATAATCATCTTTTTGTCTCTCCTCTCCCACTCTTGGTTCCCAGGCTATAAGGTTAGTCTTGGTTTTTTTGTGTCAGATCTCATAGATGCTGGTGCAGGTTGTCACTATCATTTTATACTGCAAAGGGCAATCACATTGCAAATAAAGAATAAGAAAGAACATGAGTGCATGTCAAACAAAATCTAATTAAACTGTGTAATGTAGGCCCAGTTAAAGAACAATAGTCTTAAAATTTTGTGGCGAGGACTCCCATGAGATGATATTATCCATAACAGTTTGAATAAGGCCTGGTCTGCTGTTGCCTAGCCATGGTAATGTACTGGTGGGGTCAAACAGATCAAGCAGAACATCGTAAGAGAAAATGTATGTAAATTAGGCTATTGGAAGATAGAAAGGACATACATTGAGGAAGGGATGATCAGTGATAGAGGTGACCAAACTGCTGAGAACCCTAAGCTAGCACTGTTTGTGAGCTGGTTAATTCACAGCCTGCTGGTCTAATGGCTATGCTGCTTCTGAAGGCGGCTTGGTTAGTCTCCATCCAGGCACCCAAGGACAGTCTCTACCCAGCTATAACATGGGGTTTGTCCTCTGTGTCTCTTCCCTTAGTTGAGTTTCATGGTTTACTTCAAGAAGAAAATGACAAATTTATGCAGCAGGTATTGTATTCAAATTGATCCACTCTTTGTGCAGTCTTTTCAGTTTCCCAAAGCCCATTTAAGGAGGTTGCAGGGGAAAAAAACAAGCAGAGCACTGTTTATCAGTACCCTAGAGCTAAGTGTACAAAATTGGTTTACTCTAGTAAAGCCAGGTAAACTGGCAAAGCACCCAGAAGGTGCTTTGAATTTCTGCATCATTTCCCTAGCTTATTTTTTTGATCTAAATTGTTTGTGCAACTGCATTTGGAATTTAGCCTGCCTATCCCCTACAGAAGCCACTTTTGCTCAAATGGAATGAGTCAGGCACAGTGTATGTAAAACGCTTTGTGGTGCCAGATGTGAGGCAGGGTAACGAAAACTATTTCCTCGCTTCAGAAAAGAAATGATCTGTTTCAGTGCTCTTGTCAAGTTTTAATGTCTGATCTGAATCTCTTGCTGCAAGGTATTATTACCTGTTCTATCCCACTTGAGCACTGGAAGTGTTCTCTTTGCGGAAGATTTTGCATATCTAGAAATATCTTCTTTGATAAGGCCGAAAGACAATTTTTTCCACCTTTTTACTAAATTCTGTCTAGGTTTTCAATCACTCACTGCTCTTCTCTAGAGTTTGTCCACTTGATTTGCCTCTTTCAAAAGTATGGACCCGAGTTTTGAAGTGTGACAGCTGTGCCCTTACAATCCTGAGTAGTGAAAGGATTACCTCCTGTATGCCTTACATGCCATGATGGCACTTGCCTTTATCTGAAATAGAATGACATTCTTGATTTATCATTTTTAATCTAATGTAATCCCCAGTGTACTGCTGTCTAGCCAGTTATTGTTCATCCTGTGTTGGCTTCTTGAACCATCCTGTTATTGACCTATCTTAAATCATAGATTAGCTGTGCAAAATGTAACATCCTATTAAATTCCATCTTGTATTTTTTTAAAAATCTACTGGAATCATTGTCAGGGTAAAAGAAGTGAAGAAATGTAGCAGATTGTCTTGGAAAGTGAGGAGTAATTTTGTTTAATCTTTCCTGGATGAATTCCATCAGGGAAGTGGATCCTGCATTAGAACAGGGAGACAAGTAGTAGAGGATTGGTTTTGAATCTCTTCCAGTCCTGTGGTTTTGTAATCATTCAGTGATTTTTTCAGTAGTTTCCTTTGCAATGAGCAAAGTCAGCAGGAGACTGACTGAAGACAATCCTCAGTAGTGAGCTGTGCAAAATGCTGTATTTGGTTTGTTTAAGCCATGTTTATAAATCCACATTCCACCGAGGAAGACAGGTAATCTCCATCACTGAAAAGTACATCTGAATTGTGAATTCAGTGTCATAATATAATGGTATCTTCTGATTAATATATTGGGGAAAATGGAAATACAAACAGGGAACTGTAGGTTCTGTCATACTTTGAAAATGTGCTAGCTTGCATTTTCTTTTTGTGAAAGTCAGAAACTACGATTTATTTGTTAATCAGGAGCGGTATTTCTAGGAAGTGTAGCTCAGAAGTGTATCTCTTGCTCTGCCTATGACTAATGCGAGTGCCTTAAAACTGGCTTTTAGCAATGGAGAGGAATAGATGGCACATGTTAAAAGCCAGATAACTATTACCTTGGTGGGATGTTGTAAGCAGTTGCTTAATTACATGGGAACCTAAGATAATGGATAGTAGGAATACAAAGACAGAAGAGAAGACTGCCTGTGCACCTCAACCCTTCACCATTTGTCCTAAAGTCCTTTTTAATTTCTTTATATACAAAGGTATATCAGTATCAAATTGGTAGAGGCTTATATGAAGCAATTCTGATTTTACCTTCTAATCCAGCAAATCCAACAGTGAGACACTTCAGTACAAGGAACTGAGAGATGTGCTCACTGAAGAGACTAGAATTGTGGCCGCTCAGGCTTTGACGGCGTTCCCCACCTAATCTTGTGGCATTTCTGAGTTCTGCGCATCTCACAGAGATGTAGGTATGTCTGCTTCTTACAATAAATGTATCAAATCTCAGACCTGGTGCAGAGAAAGACGTATGAAATGGATTAAACCACGGGCACCAACAGTATGCAGTCTTCTAAACGCCATGTGTAATGGAACAGGCATTTCAACTCGAGCACTTGGAAAGCATCACCAAGAAATCCTCTGCCTGAGATACTTAAATGTCCCAAATCCCTGATCTGGGAAAGACAAAAACTGCTAAAGAAGACTTTGAAGAAACAGACGGGTTCTTGAACTTTTAATTTCTGAATTGCACTGGCAACGGGCGATGAAGATAACTTTACATGACTTTATTGAACAAAGCCATTTATATACAGTTGGAAAAGGTTCCAGTTTGATACACACACCTAGACAAAACCAACTTAGTACCTACATAAAACCAATATAAACAGGATGCAGAGGGGATGGATCAACGGCTTCCTGGGTGTCATTCTAGTATTTAAAACATTCAAAAATCAGCTCTTACAGGGTGCCTTTTTTTGTCCTTGGCAATTGAAATCCTTTACTAAAGGAAGTAACATAAATGACGATGAGTTTTAAACTTTGGACAGAGCACATTCTTTCTGTTTAAGGAAAGAGAAACCCCCAGAACACCAGTGTGTGAAGCGGGGGTGCTTTTTGCTGCTTTAGGTCGAGCCCGAGCGTGTCCTGAGGAGAGGGCGGGCAGGGAGCTCGCAGCCCCGTCCCCCTGCGGACGGGAGCCGAACGCGAAGGAGCAGGGGAACGAAGTGCAAGCTGCAAGGCAGCCGCGATCCCGGCCCGGAGCCGCGGCTCTCTCCGCAGCGCCGCGTGAATCGAAGCGAAGGGACGGGCGGGATTGGCCGAGCGGGATCCGGCTGCGTCGCACTCGGCCAATGGGAGCGGCGGTTCCGCGCGCCCTCGCCGTTGAGTGGCCGTTGGAGGCGAGGGCGCGGTGACGAGTCCCGTTGCCGGGCAACGGGGGAAGCCGGAGGTGCTCGGGCGCGGAGGACGCGGCGAGGGAGAGGGCACGGAGAGGAGCCCAGGCTCGGAGTTCGAGAAGAGCCCATGATGGAGGAGATGATGGAGGTGGAGATGGAGGTGGAGGAGCCATGGCTCGAGGAGATGGAGGTGGAGATGGAGGTGGAGGAGCCATGGCTCGAGGAGATGGAGGTGGAGATGGAGGAGCCATGGCTCGAGGAGATGGAGATCGAGGAGCCATGGCTGGAGGAGATGGAGGAGCTGGAGTCGGAGGAGCCATGGCTGGAGGAGATGGAGGAGCTGGAGCCGGAGGAGCCATGGCTGGAGGAGATGGAGGAACTGGAGATGGAGGAGCCATGGCTGGAGGAGATGGAGGAGCTGGAGTTGGAGGAGCCATGGCTGGAGGAGATGGAAGAGCTGTAGCCGGAGGAGACATAGCTGGAGTTATTTTCGTAGTATAAATATAGATGTAAAGTTTATCACCCAAAACTAGAGTTCTGGATTCCTTTGGTCTTTCAGCTTTTACCATTTTATGGGGTACTCAGCCTGGTCCTCCTTATTTGTGGCCAGTGAAGATGTGCGGGGCAGTGTTAGCCCCTGGCTGTTTCAGTGCCCTCTGCACTGCTCAGCTACAGCCTATCAGAATCCCAGAAAAATACACATCTGCACAGCTCACACAGCTTTAGTTAAAGGAAGCAGGTTCCCCTTTCAGAACCATATGTTCTTCAAACTCTGATTGCCCCTCCACAGTGACCACGAGACACATCTCTGTCCCCCAGCTCATGCTGCTAGCGTAGCATTATTTTTTATTTAAGGCAAGGGATGGATGTGAAGAAGATAGAAACATTTTAGTCCAGTAACATGTTGGGAGCTCTTGAGATCCTATGTTCTCATTCCTGAAGGAACTGCAGCCTTCGGAGGCTCCCTACAGGCCATCACTACTTAATTGTCCTCCCTACTTAATTGTTAATTTCTAAGGGTGATACCACTACTTTGCGTAGGGAGATAAGCCACTTTCAGTCCCATTTTTCATAGAGTTGGATATTAAAGGCCTGCATTGATGTGGTCCACAGATGTGAATTTTGCAGGAAGGAAGCCACCTCCCAGTGGCAAAGAGTAGCCATGGAGTCTCTTGGTTTTCCACCACAGGTTGCAATTACATCCTGTGGGACTGGTATTGCTGAGCAGTATTTGAACTGCTGGTTCCAGTTCCAAAATCAATTGCACATGCATTTAAACAAAGTACACAAGTCACTGAATAGTGTCAGAATCACCTAATCACAGAACGACCTGAGTTGGAAGGGACACACAAGGATCATCGAGTCCAACTCATATCCCTGCATAGGACAACTCCAACTTTAACACCGTGTGTCTGAGGGCACTGTCCAAACGCTTCTTGAATATTGTCAGGATTGGCGCTGTGACTGCTTCTTTAGGGAGCTGTTCCAGTGCTCCACCAGCCTCTGAGTGAAGAACCTGTTCCTAGTAACCAAACTAAACCTTCCCTGGCAGATTTTCTGCCATTCCCTCCAGTCCTATCATTGGTCACCAGAGAGAAGAGATCAGTGCCTGCTCCTCCTCCTTCCCTTGTGAGGAAGCAGTGAATGGCTGTGAGGTCCCTCCTCAGCCTCCTCCAGGCTGAACAGATCAAGTGACTTCAGCTGTTCCTCATATGCCTTCCCCTCTAGAGTCTTAACCATCTTTGTGGCTTCCTCTGGACACTCTCCAGTAGTTCCATGTCCTTTTCTACTCCGGCAGCCAAAACTACCCCCAGTACTCAAGGTGGGGCTGCACTGGTGTGGAGTAGAGCGGGACAATCACCTCCCTCAACCAGCTGCCAATGCTGCGTTTCATGTCCCCCAGGAGAAGGTTGGCCCTCCTGGCTGCCGGGGCGCACTGTTGGCTCATGTTCTACTTGCTGTCAACTTGCATACACCATTCCCTATTCCAATCACGTTTCAGACTGGCTTGGGTTTCTTAAAGTGAACTGAAAACAGGAAAACCTAACTCACATTCTTTCCCAAAAGTAGATTCTGCAGCCTTTTTGTCTTAGCTATTAGTGTTCAAAGGATTTTCATCCAATAACCTATTAGAAATACATGGAAACTTAAACTGGTATTAAATCGTGTATTAAATATAGTTTCTCAGGCTCATGGGTGCTTCATAATATACTCAGATAAAACCAGCAGCTATCTTTCATAAGCTATTACATCAAAGGCAGTATCTTGTGTGATCCCCTTACATTTTCCTTAACCTGAAGCAAAAGCCATATCCTATTTCAACCAATGTTATAAATCACTTTTCTTTGCAGTTTGAAATTCTGTATAACTACAGTTGAAAAAAAAATGCGTGTTGATACTATCTTTTCATACAGCGGTTTTTTTCTTTATGCCACGTGTAAGCATTTTGGAAAAAACCCTTAAAATTAAAATGGGCAGTTTATGTGATGACACAAGTTGCAATAGGTTAAAAATTCAGAGGGTACGAGAAAGAATTCTGACCAGTTCTGTTCCTGAGGTTACAGTGACATGGTTTGGAAATACTTATGAAATTTTGTGCATGTACATTTCTATGTGAGGGAGCAGGAAAAATGATATTACTTGTGTAGGGTTTGTGGAAATTATTAAATGGCCAGTATGTTGCTGGAACATAGACTTCTGCTGACTTAAAATGTACAAAAGAACAGCATGTGAAGTATACAAGATTACCTCAGTTCTTAAAAACTACCATAGGTTGTACTCTGTGAGCAGAAACAGGCATTTATTCTAAATTGTTACCTCTGCATGAGAAAGTTTGTAGTGTTTGTCTCCACCTCCTCCCTTAAGACTTTCTACTTGACTGATTAGATGATGTCCTTTCCATTCTCTGTGAAGACCGTTTTAGGCATTTATGTCTTGTCACATATTATCACAGGGAACACAAGAAAATAACTGAGCACATGGTATGCCTGTGTGTGACGAAACCATGAACAGCCAGGCAGCTATTGTGCATCTAGTCTTGAGATACTACAATGGCTGGATCTTTTAGTTTCCTCAGACATGTTCTTTTTTTCTTCCTGGAAACCCTTCTAGGAGAAATTTGAGAATTTTTCTCACTGGTCGAGGAGTTTTGCATGCTGTCATAAGAGTCACTCTAACTGGGCAGCAATAAGTCTGGAAACCCTGAGCATGGGGAGTTCATACTGCTGGTCTAAGCAGGTGCACAGCTCTGCAGGTGAAGTGTGCTTGTAAGGAGTTGTACAAAGATTGCTGACCGTGTGCAGAGCATCTGAAAAGTGAGCACACAGCAAGAACACCACTTCTGGCAAATAGAAGGCTTACAGTGTATGTCTGCAGGTATTTTCTCCAAAAATACAGGATAGGAATAGAGCGGTTGTACACCACTTGTGGAAATACATCTAGATTAAAAGTCTAAAAAAGTGAATTTAATTTGTAGCTGAAGGTGTGAATTTGATCAGTCTAAATTTGATCTAAAATTGAGAGAACTCCATGAGGTTTAAGCTCCCACTAGTAAATTAGTGTTTCACAGTGTCTGCTCTCTGCAATTTCATCAAAAGCCAAATTTAAACAATTTCATTTTCTCAGGAATCAAGTGGAATACTTGTATTCGTATTGAAGTAGATGTTAAGAACCTAACAATGAATATTGCCTAGCACCCTGCTGTCTGTTCCCACTTACAAATGGCTTTTCGTAAATGCTTGTACCTTGAGAGGTCAAGGAAATGTCATTTTCTATCACCTTCACTTTATTATCAATCCCAATCTTTCCTCCCTCTAATTGATACCTAACATACCTTTCTACCACCTAAAATAGAGCAAACTGTAAAGACTGAAGAGTGTTATTGCCACCTGGTGGGAGCCTTGTGCCTATGACTTAGACAGAAAGGATTGTGATCAACATCTCAAGATGACCAACCCAAACCATTCTGTGATTCTAAGTCACATGGGATGAGTGTAGCATTCCCCCCTTCTTGGCTTGCCACCTCAAGGGCTGTGGGACCCGTGCACATCAAGAACAGAGTGCTGAGAAAGGGTTTATCAATTTAATTTTTATGTCACACCCTACCATAGCATGCCAGAATCAGATATGGAGTTGTCAGATTAAGTCAGGTGCTAGCACTCGCTATCCGTGCCAGACAGCTGTAAACCCTAATACCATTTAAAACCTCATTATTTTGTTAGAATGGAACAGAATAGTTGCTTGAGGCTCCCAGGACCAGGCTTTGCTTGCACGTTTCAAACTGTGTCTTCAGCACTGCCGTACATTGGCCTAGAACCTTTACTGAAATGCTGTTTGCAAGTATTATTTCTGTTGATCCAGATGCAGTGATTGACATAGTGAATGCAGCAGCAATGTATTTCTGTTAGGTAAATACGAAGACCTAATGGAGTTGGATTGTGGGCACAATAATTAGCTCAATATTATGTTGATAGGCCCAGTATCAAGGAGAAAGTGACTCTTAACAAATTAAATATGGGGGGGGAGGGAGTATCTAAGTTAATGAGCGTATTGTTTTGAATACACAACTACTGTTCTGAGTACTACAGCAAGTTAACTTTGTCATTCAAATTGCCTGTAAAATTTTGCATCCATTTTATGGTCCTTCCTAAAAATTTAGCCCGGTATTCACTAGATGTACTTTTTCAATCAAGGAGAAAAATAAGCAGTGTTACCATTTTATTTGGGGGTTTTATGTTGTTGCTTCTGGGGTGCTAGGTCTGTACTTAGTTTAATAAGACAAGATGGATATAGAAAACCAGCTACATAGATTTGAAAGAAGAGCTGCAAACACAAGAAAAGTGTCAGCCTTGAAACCTGCTCAACAAAGTGGGTTGGTGGGGTTCATCAGAAAGACAGTTCTTGGCTGCAACTCAGCGACAGAAATTTGATAAGGGACACTATAGTGGATAAAGCCATAACACTCCTGATGGCCAAACTGAATGCTTCAAATCCAAATTTGAAGTGGAATGCACACTTTAACAGTAAGAGCAATTCAACAGTCCGAACCACCTTTTGAGGGGAGCATGCATTGCTGGACGGGGTGAAGCAGCATTTAAACAAATCTCTTTCCAAAGGGGGGCATTTTGAACAGCTAAAGGAATTCTTGTAGCCAGAATAACCCTGAAGGTTTCTCCTTTATAGATAAAATGCTGCTTTTGATTTTAAAATCAATAAGAATTGAATGTCTCAGCTGGCGTTAGTTACTCCATAGAGTTTATTTGTTCCATTTTCCAAGACAATTTCAGGTATAAATAGTTGATATATATGGTCTTTAAAAAATGTCAACACATTCATTAGTGGCTATGTTCCAAGTCTGGGATTAACGAAATGCTAATAAACAGCTTGTTATGCTTAAGTTACAGTCTAACTCTTCTTTATAGAAAAAGGAATTTGAGGCCTTAGTTTTGGTCCTGGTGAAGGAGAGAGGAAACTGGAGCTCTTAAATAATATTTGCATGGCCTTATATCAGTGTTTTGTCTTGTGCAAGGAAGAAATATTGTGTTCAGAAGAAAGGCAGGACGTTGTGCGTAAGATTTGCTTATAATGGGCTGATGCATTGGCTTGTTACATGTAAATTTTGGTTTTACCATATTAAATAATTTTTGCTTGAAAGTACTTTAAAATAGATAAGAAAGTGAAATCTATAAATTATTTAGCACTGTGTTTCTCAGTATTTTTCATGAATAAAAGTTTTTGAGCTTTGTTAAATTTACATAAATTTGGCTTCACTTAGAGGTAAGGTTAGATTAGCTTCCTGTCAGAGATGGCTCTCTTTATCTGCTGTTCCCTTCAGCTGGAGAGCAACCTGCACTTCGTGAACCCTAGAGCACCCTTTGAAAGCATGTGGCTTGATACCCACTAATGTATAGAAGCTGAGGGACCCACTGTCTGCACTGCACAGATGCACTGTAAAGATGTTCCCACCTGCAAAGAACTAATGCTATTAGTGGGCGTGGAATAGCTGAGAGACTGCAATATTGAGTGAAAGTGAAGATTTAAAATCTGACCTGTTTGTTTGTTTTTTCTTGTCCATTTAACATCACTGCTGTATCTCTCTGCAGGGCTGACCCATGTTTACATAGGAATTCTGTGGGTCAGCCAGAAATTAGTCCAGATATATCCTGCTCACTGTGGTGCACCTGATAATATGGGAGACTTCTGAAAATCGTGTGGAGTGAGCTATTGCAAAATACAGAAGATGTGTACAAAGGAAAACAACCATTTTGCCCAGATATTGACTGAGACTTTAATGCTGTTTGTTTGGCTATTGCCTTACCAGCTTTCTAAATCTGCTCTTAGTGATCGGTAAAGGACATTGAAGCATACAATCTGAAAAGTGCTATGTGACATTAGCAAGAAATATTAGGCTCTGTTCTGAATCCCTTAAAATTGATGCAAATTTTTCATTTAGTTCAAGGAGAATAGAACTAAGGCTTAGAAGTAACACTTTAAAAATGCATTAAAAACCTTTTGGTAACTTTACGGCTATGCAGTTTAGAATAAGAGGCACTTTGACTTTATTGCACTCAAGCTGAAGTAACTATATTAAGTAAAAAGCAAAATAGAATTTCAAGGGCAGGCCATAATTGAGAAGTTAATCCATTTTTAATATTACTCATTGTAAAGAGCTTGAAGCCTGCAGACTAGCAGAAGAATATCAGAATCCTTGGTCTAAATTTGCCCTAGCTTTTTAGTCATAATAAAAATCCCTTGTAAACAGTGGTGGTCCTCCTGCTTAGTTAAAACTCAAAGTGTGAGACGTTTTAAAACTTCAGCTCTGAATGACTGTAGAGCTTTAAGGTCTTGCATTTTTATGAAAAAAAATCCTAGAGCACTTTCGAAACTGATTTACACACGTGGGATCAGACTATCTGCGGCTGTATGTAAAATGTAAAACGTAAAATAATTGAACTGATTACTTTTTATTATTGCTTTTGTTATTATTATTGTTGTTAATATTAGTAATACTATCAGAAATACACATCTAAGGGCAGATTTTTTTTCCTGCAGTCTGTTCTTTTTGCCATTGGAATGCAGCCATCTGCAGGCAACTGTATAATAGTGCATAGCAACACTACAAAAATTCTGTATAACGTATGGCCATATTTGAAACTTCTCACTGCTCAGCACTGATTATTATTAATGTTAATACTGCTCAGGTCAGGAAAGGAAAAATGAACTACTCTTAGTGGGATCTTTAAGTAGACTGATTGTAATTATCCACGTTAAGGCATTTGGGGATGATCTTTGATGGTTTTTTTCTAGAACAGTTGCATTCAAGACATCCCTTTCAGAAGGCTTGGAGGATTCAGAGTCATTGAAATGGAGTGAGGTTTATTATTCTAAGATATTGCAGCATTGTGATCATCTCTGGATCATCTCTGGATCCTGGGTGCATCTCAGTCAAGGCTACCTTGGCCCCGGAGTGGAGGTGCTGTTTACATACCCCTAGAGAATCTGTCCTGTTGTGCAGTCATGTATAAAATTGATAGTGGCATTAACACGCACCAAAAAAAGAATCACCTACCATGCTGTTGAATTTCAAAACAGAGAATTTGTATCTGCTAAAGCAAAAGGGAAAGTGATGCTGATGGCTGCAAAACTGATGAAGGACACTGTTCCATTTAGCTGAGGGCAAAAACTGCCTGTACCTGCCTACAGCCTCGTGTGCATCAAACAGATCCTTTCTGTAATATATTTTTTGGGAATCAAATCTTTGGTTTTTTTTACAAATGGTAGGAACACTGACGTGACAAGTTGCAATGTATCTTCTTGGAGATGTTCTTCCCTCTCTCTCTCACTCTACTGACGTCTTCTGTCATAGGTGGGTATTGGTGGAATATCCAGAAATAGCATGCGTTACGAACATGTGCTTCTAATAAGGGAGTACTTACCATGGACGGTTATCAATTGCAGCAAAGGAATCAGACTGCAATTAAGACGTGAAATCCATTCTCTTCCAAAAGTAGGTTTAAAAATCATAAGTTACATTTCTGTATTACACTGAGCAGATTGTGCAATATTCCTTTCTTTTGTGTGTGGGCATGTGTCTGAGAGGATATGTATGCACTGCCAACATTTTCTTGCACCTGTTTTTGAGAAGTCACTTTTTTCTTAATAAAGGGGGAAGAGTCTTCTGGGAATATAGACCCTAAAATTAGGATTTATTATAGCCTTTATGTACAGCTGACTTGGTTAAAAGCTGCCTTGCTGTGCAGTCACACATCAAATTAAAAATGACAATATAAATAGATGCAGTTAATGACGACGCTGTGAAATATGGGAATAGAGCATTTGACTTAATAAAAAGAAAGGGGAAAACTGAAGATTTGCAATATATTAACTCATGTTTGGTCAAAAGTACTGCTATAGAAATAAGCAGTAGGACTTTGACTAGCAATTGATTTCTAGTGCTACCTGCATAGCTCTCTTTAATGCTTATGTTGAGGTGATTAGCTGTAATAAGGAGAGGGTGGGGATTAAAAGGCTAAAAATAACAGCCACTGTCCTCTTAGAAGGAATTCTCTGAAGACGTGTGCCTGTGGTTCACTCATGCTTCCTTTAGTACATAATGCACTGTCAGCTTTTCAGAGCTTTTTTGGAAAAAAGCTGCTGTGCTAAACATGTCTGTTAAAAAATACAAAATTTTTGTGGATCTTTTTTTCTCTTCATGAATCTTATTCATTCTTTCTAAGGATGAGTTGCTTAATGGACAGTTTAACTTTCTAAAGACAAGATCGTATTACAATATTGTATATTGTACATATTGATAAAGTTATATGTGTTTGGCAACCCTGAGTTGTAGCATTCCTCTAATAGAACATTTAGGTGTAAAGGAAAAAATGCTTTATTAATAATCCAATTAATATAATAATTTAATCGTATTGAAGATTTTAATACTTCTACTAAATTTGTGTTGTTAGAAACGAGAAATGCTTTTCTTTTATCTGTGTATTCAAAACTGCAGGCTTGGGATGTAATATTATCCAAGGTTGTGCATCATTTCAGAGGATAGCAGCCAGCTGGAAAAGTTTATTAAGAAATACCACAACTTCTGTTGTGCACACTGACATAAGTCTTCAATCAGTACACAAAATTGAGAAATATTTTACTGCTGTTGAGCAGAGAACTGCAAGGTCTTTGTTTTGGGCAACTCTGAGGAATTCCTCTGGATCTGTCGTTCTTATAGATTAAAAAGACTTTGCTGTCATAAAGCTCATCTTTGTGAGGAAAGAAAAGGTGATAGGGAAATCAATAGACAGCCTGATAAATTCCTTTCCTTTTCCAAGTGTTTGTGTATCTTTGGGAACTACTTGTAATTGAGCTTAGGAGATCTGCAAGGTCTGCTGTTCGTCACTAGAAAGCAGCTCTCTTTAAAGACAGAGCAGGACTTTGAATCTTGAATGTGGTCTTCTCATTAGAAGTAGAAATTAGATAGAATCAGCTGCTGTCCAAAGGAGGGGATACTGGAATCAGTGAGTTATACCCTTTGGAAGACGAAATAGGCAACTTTATTACTCATGTGGGTGGTGCACTAGTAGGATATGTGTCAATGAAGGTTCTGAAATTGCTCTTGTATTATCATATGCTTTTAAATGCTCAAAAGCAAAATAACTGAAGTTTTTTCTATCTGTCTCTAGATTTCTTGGTGGTGCAGAATTTGGATGCTTTTGTACCTAATAAAAACATATTTAATCTCTGTTAAGTGACAGGTTAATTTGCAATAGAGGAAATAATGTTTCCCAAATTTAGAAATTTATGTATCAGATATAATTAATCTTATATTAAGAACAAAAATTGTCCATATAGTTCTACTTTCCTTATATATACACCACTTCAAAGGCAATTTCACTTGCATTCACTAAAAGAGACTACAATAAGCAGAAAGTTTAGACAAGGTTAATGACATTAGCTTTGTCTTTTCAGTGTTATTAAGAAAAGGTACAAAATCAATTAATGTCTTAAAGCACACTGCCCAGAGTTCAGTAAGAACTTCAGTAATTCAAGTTGTGTCAACATAGACTTCTGTCCAAATAACACGGGGTGCTTTTTTGTTTTCTTATGGCCTTGGATAAGTTTTAGCGAGCTTTATCTGTAAAAGTCTTTTTTCCATCCTCTTTTCTATAGATGGATTCAGATGAATGCCTTTCATCGCTTGGATATTTGATATCTATCCCAGTGGTTCGCTGACCTGGGCACTTCAGGATATTGTATTAGCAGCATAGCCAACATTGATAAAAAGAAGACTAATCAAAAGGTATGTATTTGATATGAAAAAAGCAGAATGGCTATAATGTGTGCAAATGAGTAATTACAATGGAATGGAACAGAACAGAATAAGTTTAGTTGGAAGGGATGTTCAGTGATCATCTGGGCCACCTGCAATACAAAGTCCGACAAAAAAACTGAGACTGTACCTGTAACTTTTTCTTTAGCAAATTAAGGAATCCCCTACAATCACCTTCACAATAGTTCCTTAGTCAGCTGACACACAGCTGCATACATTGCTGCCAATGTTCAAATCAGTTCCGCAGATCACTTTCTGAAAAGCTGTTAAGGATCTCCATCATTTTTGCTTTCACATCTTCTACCAACAAAAATGTGTTCCTTTGAGCACTGACTTGACCTTTTGGAAGAGCTATTAGCTAAAAACTGTTTCACAGAGTGTTGTGGGCTGGCACGTTGTCTTCACTCTTGCACATCCACATTTTCCAACCGAGAATACTTGAACACGTGTGCACTTCTACTGAGTGAAGTGATTAAGCTGAGACTTGTCTCACTGTGAGAGGTTGACAGAGATTAAAGCATGTTCTATAATCATCTTTTTGTCTCTCCTCTCCCACTCTTGGTTCCCAGGCTATAAGGTTAGTCTTGGTTTTTTTGTGTCAGATCTCATAGATGCTGGTGCAGGTTGTCACTATCATTTTATACTGCAAAGGGCAATCACATTGCAAATAAAGAATAAGAAAGAACATGAGTGCATGTCAAACAAAATCTAATTAAACTGTGTAATGTAGGCCCAGTTAAAGAACAATAGTCTTAAAATTTTGTGGCGAGGACTCCCATGAGATGATATTATCCATAACAGTTTGAATAAGGCCTGGTCTGCTGTTGCCTAGCCATGGTAATGTACTGGTGGGGTCAAACAGATCAAGCAGAACATCGTAAGAGAAAATGTATGTAAATTAGGCTATTGGAAGATAGAAAGGACATACATTGAGGAAGGGATGATCAGTGATAGAGGTGACCAAACTGCTGAGAACCCTAAGCTAGCACTGTTTGTGAGCTGGTTAATTCACAGCCTGCTGGTCTAATGGCTATGCTGCTTCTGAAGGCGGCTTGGTTAGTCTCCATCCAGGCACCCAAGGACAGTCTCTACCCAGCTATAACATGGGGTTTGTCCTCTGTGTCTCTTCCCTTAGTTGAGTTTCATGGTTTACTTCAAGAAGAAAATGACAAATTTATGCAGCAGGTATTGTATTCAAATTGATCCACTCTTTGTGCAGTCTTTTCAGTTTCCCAAAGCCCATTTAAGGAGGTTGCAGGGGAAAAAAACAAGCAGAGCACTGTTTATCAGTACCCTAGAGCTAAGTGTACAAAATTGGTTTACTCTAGTAAAGCCAGGTAAACTGGCAAAACACCCAGAAGGTGCTTTGAATTTCTGCATCATTTCCCTAGCTTATTTTTTTGATCTAAATTGTTTGTGCAACTGCATTTGGAATTTAGCCTGCCTATCCCCTACAGAAGCCACTTTTGCTCAAATGGAATGAGTCAGGCACAGTGTATGTAAAACGCTTTGTGGTGCCAGATGTGAGGCAGGGTAACGAAAACTATTTCCTCGCTTCAGAAAAGAAATGATCTGTTTCAGTGCTCTTGTCAAGTTTTAATGTCTGATCTGAATCTCTTGCTGCAAGGTATTATTACCTGTTCTATCCCACTTGAGCACTGGAAGTGTTCTCTTTGCGGAAGATTTTGCATATCTAGAAATATCTTCTTTGATAAGGCCGAAAGACAATTTTTTCCACCTTTTTACTAAATTCTGTCTAGGTTTTCAATCACTCACTGCTCTTCTCTAGAGTTTGTCCACTTGATTTGCCTCTTTCAAAAGTATGGACCCGAGTTTTGAAGTGTGACAGCTGTGCCCTTACAATCCTGAGTAGTGAAAGGATTACCTCCTGTATGCCTTACATGCCATGATGGCACTTGCCTTTATCTGAAATAGAATGACATTCTTGATTTATCATTTTTAATCTAATGTAATCCCCAGTGTACTGCTGTCTAGCCAGTTATTGTTCATCCTGTGTTGGCTTCTTGAACCATCCTGTTATTGACCTATCTTAAATCATAGATTAGCTGTGCAAAATGTAACATCCTATTAAATTCCATCTTGTATTTTTTTAAAAATCTACTGGAATCATTGTCAGGGTAAAAGAAGTGAAGAAATGTAGCAGATTGTCTTGGAAAGTGAGGAGTAATTTTGTTTAATCTTTCCTGGATGAATTCCATCAGGGAAGTGGATCCTGCATTAGAACAGGGAGACAAGTAGTAGAGGATTGGTTTTGAATCTCTTCCAGTCCTGTGGTTTTGTAATCATTCAGTGATTTTTTCAGTAGTTTCCTTTGCAATGAGCAAAGTCAGCAGGAGACTGACTGAAGACAATCCTCAGTAGTGAGCTGTGCAAAATGCTGTATTTGGTTTGTTTAAGCCATGTTTATAAATCCACATTCCACCGAGGAAGACAGGTAATCTCCATCACTGAAAAGTACATCTGAATTGTGAATTCAGTGTCATAATATAATGGTATCTTCTGATTAATATATTGGGGAAAATGGAAATACAAACAGGGAACTGTAGGTTCTGTCATACTTTGAAAATGTGCTAGCTTGCATTTTCTTTTTGTGAAAGTCAGAAACTACGATTTATTTGTTAATCAGGAGCGGTATTTCTAGGAAGTGTAGCTCAGAAGTGTATCTCTTGCTCTGCCTATGACTAATGCGAGTGCCTTAAAACTGGCTTTTAGCAATGGAGAGGAATAGATGGCACATGTTAAAAGCCAGATAACTATTACCTTGGTGGGATGTTGTAAGCAGTTGCTTAATTACATGGGAACCTAAGATAATGGATAGTAGGAATACAAAGACAGAAGAGAAGACTGCCTGTGCACCTCAACCCTTCACCATTTGTCCTAAAGTCCTTTTTAATTTCTTTATATACAAAGGTATATCAGTATCAAATTGGTAGAGGCTTATATGAAGCAATTCTGATTTTACCTTCTAATCCAGCAAATCCAACAGTGAGACACTTCAGTACAAGGAACTGAGAGATGTGCTCACTGAAGAGACTAGAATTGTGGCCGCTCAGGCTTTGACGGCGTTCCCCACCTAATCTTGTGGCATTTCTGAGTTCTGCGCATCTCACAGAGATGTAGGTATGTCTGCTTCTTACAATAAATGTATCAAATCTCAGACCTGGTGCAGAGAAAGACGTATGAAATGGATTAAACCACGGGCACCAACAGTATGCAGTCTCTAAACGCCATGTGTAATGGAACAGGCATTTCAACTCGAGCACTTGGAAAGCATCACCAAGAAATCCTCTGCCTGAGATACTTAAATGTCCCAAATCCCTGATCTGGGAAAGACAAAAACTGCTAAAGAAGACTTTGAAGAAACAGACGGGTTCTTGAACTTTTAATTTCTGAATTGCACTGGCAACGGGCGATGAAGATAACTTTACATGACTTTATTGAACAAAGCCATTTATATACAGTTGGAAAAGGTTCCAGTTTGATACACACACCTAGACAAAACCAACTTAGTACCTACATAAAACCAATATAAACAGGATGCAGAGGGGATGGATCAAAGGCTTCCTGGGTGTCATTCTAGTATTTAAAACATTCAAAAATCAGCTCTTACAGGGTGCCTTTTTTTGTCCTTGGCAATTGAAATCCTTTACTAAAGGAAGTAACATAAATGACGATGAGTTTTAAACTTTGGACAGAGCACATTCTTTCTGTTTAAGGAAAGAGAAACCCCCAGAACACCGGTGTGTGAAGCGGGGGTGCTTTTTGCTGCTTTAGGTCGAGCCCGAGCGTGTCCTGAGGAGAGGGCGGGCAGGGAGCTCGCAGCCCCGACCCCCTGCGGGCGGGAGCCGAACGCGAAGGAGCAGGGGAACGAAGTGCAAGCTGCAAGGCAGCCGCGATCCCGGCCCGGAGCCGCGGCTCTCTCCGCAGCGCCGCGTGAATCGAAGCGAAGGGACGGGCGGGATTGGCCGAGCGGGATCCGGCTGCGTCGCACTCGGCCAATGGGAGCGGCGGTTCCGCGCGCCCTCGCCGTTGAGTGGCCGTTGGAGGAGAGGGCGCGGTGACGAGTCCCGTTGCCGGGCAACGGGGGAAGCCGGAGGTGCTCGGGCGCGGAGGACGCGGCGAGGGAGAGGGCACGGAGAGGAGCCCAGGCTCGGAGTTCGAGAAGAGCCCATGATGGAGGAGATGATGGAGGTGGAGATGGAGGTGGAGGAGCCATGGCTCGAGGAGATGGAGGTGGAGATGGAGGTGGAGGAGCCATGGCTCGAGGAGATGGAGGTGGAGATGGAGGAGCCATGGCTCGAGGAGATGGAGATCGAGGAGCCATGGCTGGAGGAGATGGAGGAGCTGGAGTCGGAGGAGCCATGGCTGGAGGAGATGGAGGAGCTGGAGCCGGAGGAGCCATGGCTGGAGGAGATGGAGGAACTGGAGATGGAGGAGCCATGGCTGGAGGAGATGGAGGAGCTGGAGTTGGAGGAGCCATGGCTGGAGGAGATGGAAGAGCTGTAGCCGGAGGAGACATAGCTGGAGTTATTTTCGTAGTATAAATATAGATGTAAAGTTTATCACCCAAAACTAGAGTTCTGGATTCCTTTGGTCTTTCAGCTTTTACCATTTTATGGGGTACTCAGCCTGGTCCTCCTTATTTGTGGCCAGTGAAGATGTGCGGGGCAGTGTTAGCCCCTGGCTGTTTCAGTGCCCTCTGCACTGCTCAGCTACAGCCTATCAGAATCCCAGAAAAATACACATCTGCACAGCTCACACAGCTTTAGTTAAAGGAAGCAGGTTCCCCTTTCAGAACCATATGTTCTTCAAACTCTGATTGCCCCTCCACAGTGACCACGAGACACATCTCTGTCCCCCAGCTCATGCTGCTAGCGTAGCATTATTTTTTATTTAAGGCAAGGGATGGATGTGAAGAAGATAGAAACATTTTAGTCCAGTAACATGTTGGGAGCTCTTGAGATCCTATGTTCTCATTCCTGAAGGAACTGCAGCCTTCGGAGGCTCCCTACAGGCCATCACTACTTAATTGTCCTCCCTACTTAATTGTTAATTTCTAAGGGTGATACCACTACTTTGCGTAGGGAGATAAGCCACTTTCAGTCCCATTTTTCATAGAGTTGGATATTAAAGGCCTGCATTGATGTGGTCCACAGATGTGAATTTTGCAGGAAGGAAGCCACCTCCCAGTGGCAAAGAGTAGCCATGGAGTCTCTTGGTTTTCCACCACAGGTTGCAATTACATCCTGTGGGACTGGTATTGCTGAGCAGTATTTGAACTGCTGGTTCCAGTTCCAAAATCAATTGCACATGCATTTAAACAAAGTACACAAGTCACTGAATAGTGTCAGAATCACCTAATCACAGAACGACCTGAGTTGGAAGGGACACACAAGGATCATCGAGTCCAACTCATATCCCTGCATAGGACAACTCCAACTTTAACACCGTGTGTCTGAGGGCACTGTCCAAACGCTTCTTGAATATTGTCAGGATTGGCGCTGTGACTGCTTCTTTAGGGAGCTGTTCCAGTGCTCCACCAGCCTCTGAGTGAAGAACCTGTTCCTAGTAACCAAACTAAACCTTCCCTGGCAGATTTTCTGCCATTCCCTCCAGTCCTATCATTGGTCACCAGAGAGAAGAGATCAGTGCCTGCTCCTCCTCCTTCCCTTGTGAGGAAGCAGTGAATGGCTGTGAGGTCCCTCCTCAGCCTCCTCCAGGCTGAACAGATCAAGTGACTTCAGCTGTTCCTCATATGCCTTCCCCTCTAGAGTCTTAACCATCTTTGTGGCTTCCTCTGGACACTCTCCAGTAGTTCCATGTCCTTTTCTACTCCGGCAGCCAAAACTACCCCCAGTACTCAAGGTGGGGCTGCACTGGTGTGGAGTAGAGCGGGACAATCACCTCCCTCAACCAGCTGCCAATGCTGCGTTTCATGTCCCCCAGGAGAAGGTTGGCCCTCCTGGCTGCCGGGGCGCACTGTTGGCTCATGTTCTACTTGCTGTCAACTTGCATACACCATTCCCTATTCCAATCACGTTTCAGACTGGCTTGGGTTTCTTAAAGTGAACTGAAAACAGGAAAACCTAACTCACATTCTTTCCCAAAAGTAGATTCTGCAGCCTTTTTGTCTTAGCTATTAGTGTTCAAAGGATTTTCATCCAATAACCTATTAGAAATACATGGAAACTTAAACTGGTATTAAATCGTGTATTAAATATAGTTTCTCAGGCTCATGGGTGCTTCATAATATACTCAGATAAAACCAGCAGCTATCTTTCATAAGCTATTACATCAAAGGCAGTATCTTGTGTGATCCCCTTACATTTTCCTTAACCTGAAGCAAAAGCCATATCCTATTTCAACCAATGTTATAAATCACTTTTCTTTGCAGTTTGAAATTCTGTATAACTACAGTTGAAAAAAAAATGCGTGTTGATACTATCTTTTCATACAGCGGTTTTTTTCTTTATGCCACGTGTAAGCATTTTGGAAAAAACCCTTAAAATTAAAATGGGCAGTTTATGTGATGACACAAGTTGCAATAGGTTAAAAATTCAGAGGGTACGAGAAAGAATTCTGACCAGTTCTGTTCCTGAGGTTACAGTGACATGGTTTGGAAATACTTATGAAATTTTGTGCATGTACATTTCTATGTGAGGGAGCAGGAAAAATGATATTACTTGTGTAGGGTTTGTGGAAATTATTAAATGGCCAGTATGTTGCTGGAACATAGACTTCTGCTGACTTAAAATGTACAAAAGAACAGCATGTGAAGTATACAAGATTACCTCAGTTCTTAAAAACTACCATAGGTTGTACTCTGTGAGCAGAAACAGGCATTTATTCTAAATTGTTACCTCTGCATGAGAAAGTTTGTAGTGTTTGTCTCCACCTCCTCCCTTAAGACTTTCTACTTGACTGATTAGATGATGTCCTTTCCATTCTCTGTGAAGACCGTTTTAGGCATTTATGTCTTGTCACATATTATCACAGGGAACACAAGAAAATAACTGAGCACATGGTATGCCTGTGTGTGACGAAACCATGAACAGCCAGGCAGCTATTGTGCATCTAGTCTTGAGCTACTACAATGGCTGGATCTTTTAGTTTCCTCAGACATGTTCTTTTTTTCTTCCTGGAAACCCTTCTAGGAGAAATTTGAGAATTTTTCTCACTGGTCGAGGAGTTTTGCATGCTGTCATAAGAGTCACTCTAACTGGGCAGCAATAAGTCTGGAAACCCTGAGCATGGGGAGTTCATACTGCTGGTCTAAGCAGGTGCACAGCTCTGCAGGTGAAGTGTGCTTGTAAGGAGTTGTACAAAGATTGCTGACCGTGTGCAGAGCATCTGAAAAGTGAGCACACAGCAAGAACACCACTTCTGGCAAATAGAAGGCTTACAGTGTATGTCTGCAGGTATTTTCTCCAAAAATACAGGATAGGAATAGAGCGGTTGTACACCACTTGTGGAAATACATCTAGATTAAAAGTCTAAAAAAGTGAATTTAATTTGTAGCTGAAGGTGTGAATTTGATCAGTCTAAATTTGATCTAAAATTGAGAGAACTCCATGAGGTTTAAGCTCCCACTAGTAAATTAGTGTTTCACAGTGTCTGCTCTCTGCAATTTCATCAAAAGCCAAATTTAAACAATTTCATTTTCTCAGGAATCAAGTGGAATACTTGTATTCGTATTGAAGTAGATGTTAAGAACCTAACAATGAATATTGCCTAGCACCCTGCTGTCTGTTCCCACTTACAAATGGCTTTTCGTAAATGCTTGTACCTTGAGAGGTCAAGGAAATGTCATTTTCTATCACCTTCACTTTATTATCAATCCCAATCTTTCCTCCCTCTAATTGATACCTAACATACCTTTCTACCACCTAAAATAGAGCAAACTGTAAAGACTGAAGAGTGTTATTGCCACCTGGTGGGAGCCTTGTGCCTATGACTTAGACAGAAAGGATTGTGATCAACATCTCAAGATGACCAACCCAAACCATTCTGTGATTCTAAGGCACATGGGATGAGTGTAGCATTCCCCCCTTCTTGGCTTGCCACCTCAAGGGCTGTGGGACCCGTGCACATCAAGAACAGAGTGCTGAGAAAGGGTTTATCAATTTAATTTTTATGTCACACCCTACCATAGCATGCCAGAATCAGATATGGAGTTGTCAGATTAAGTCAGGTGCTAGCACTCGCTATCCGTGCCAGACAGCTGTAAACCCTAATACCATTTAAAACCTCATTATTTTGTTAGAATGGAACAGAATAGTTGCTTGAGGCTCCCAGGACCAGGCTTTGCTTGCACGTTTCAAACTGTGTCTTCAGCACTGCCGTACATTGGCCTAGAACCTTTACTGAAATGCTGTTTGCAAGTATTATTTCTGTTGATCCAGATGCAGTGATTGACACAGTGAATGCAGCAGCAATGTATTTCTGTTAGGTAAATACGAAGACCTAATGGAGTTGGATTGTGGGCACAATAATTAGCTCAATATTATGTTGATAGGCCCAGTATCAAGGAGAAAGTGACTCTTAACAAATTAAATATGGGGGGGGAGGGAGTATCTAAGTTAATGAGCGTATTGTTTTGAATACACAACTACTGTTCTGAGTACTACAGCAAGTTAACTTTGTCATTCAAATTGCCTGTAAAATTTTGCATCCATTTTATGGTCCTTCCTAAAAATTTAGCCCGGTATTCACTAGATGTACTTTTTCAATCAAGGAGAAAAATAAGCAGTGTTACCATTTTATTTGGGGGTTTTATGTTGTTGCTTCTGGGGTGCTAGGTCTGTACTTAGTTTAATAAGACAAGATGGATATAGAAAACCAGCTACATAGATTTGAAAGAAGAGCTGCAAACACAAGAAAAGTGTCAGCCTTGAAACCTGCTCAACAAAGTGGGTTGGTGGGGTTCATCAGAAAGACAGTTCTTGGCTGCAACTCAGCGACAGAAATTTGATAAGGGACACTATAGTGGATAAAGCCATAACACTCCTGATGGCCAAACTGAATGCTTCAAATCCAAATTTGAAGTGGAATGCACACTTTAACAGTAAGAGCAATTCAACAGTCCGAACCACCTTTTGAGGGGAGCATGCATTGCTGGACAGGGTGAAGCAGCATTTAAACAAATCTCTTTCCAAAGGGGGGCATTTTGAACAGCTAAAGGAATTCTTGTAGCCAGAATAACCCTGAAGGTTTCTCCTTTATAGATAAAATGCTGCTTTTGATTTTAAAATCAATAAGAATTGAATGTCTCAGCTGGCGTTAGTTACTCCATAGAGTTTATTTGTTCCATTTTCCAAGACAATTTCAGGTATAAATAGTTGATATATATGGTCTTTAAAAAATGTCAACACATTCATTAGTGGCTATGTTCCAAGTCTGGGATTAACGAAATGCTAATAAACAGCTTGTTATGCTTAAGTTACAGTCTAACTCTTCTTTATAGAAAAAGGAATTTGAGGCCTTAGTTTTGGTCCTGGTGAAGGAGAGAGGAAACTGGAGCTCTTAAATAATATTTGCATGGCCTTATATCAGTGTTTTGTCTTGTGCAAGGAAGAAATATTGTGTTCAGAAGAAAGGCAGGACGTTGTGCGTAAGATTTGCTTATAATGGGCTGATGCATTGGCTTGTTACATGTAAATTTTGGTTTTACCATATTAAATAATTTTTGCTTGAAAGTACTTTAAAATAGATAAGAAAGTGAAATCTATAAATTATTTAGCACTGTGTTTCTCAGTATTTTTCATGAATAAAAGTTTTTGAGCTTTGTTAAATTTACATAAATTTGGCTTCACTTAGAGGTAAGGTTAGATTAGCTTCCTGTCAGAGATGGCTCTCTTTATCTGCTGTTCCCTTCAGCTGGAGAGCAACCTGCACTTCGTGAACCCTAGAGCACCCTTTGAAAGCATGTGGCTTGATACCCACTAATGTATAGAAGCTGAGGGACCCACTGTCTGCACTGCACAGATGCACTGTAAAGATGTTCCCACCTGCAAAGAACTAATGCTATTAGTGGGCGTGGAATAGCTGAGAGACTGCAATATTGAGTGAAAGTGAAGATTTAAAATCTGACCTGTTTGTTTGTTTTTTCTTGTCCATTTAACATCACTGCTGTATCTCTCTGCAGGGCTGACCCATGTTTACATAGGAATTCTGTGGGTCAGCCAGAAATTAGTCCAGATATATCCTGCTCACTGTGGTGCACCTGATAATATGGGAGACTTCTGAAAATCGTGTGGAGTGAGCTATTGCAAAATACAGAAGATGTGTACAAAGGAAAACAACCATTTTGCCCAGATATTGACTGAGACTTTAATGCTGTTTGTTTGGCTATTGCCTTACCAGCTTTCTAAATCTGCTCTTAGTGATCGGTAAAGGACATTGAAGCATACAATCTGAAAAGTGCTATGTGACATTAGCAAGAAATATTAGGCTCTGTTCTGAATCCCTTAAAATTGATGCAAATTTTTCATTTAGTTCAAGGAGAATAGAACTAAGGCTTAGAAGTAACACTTTAAAAATGCATTAAAAACCTTTTGGTAACTTTACGGCTATGCAGTTTAGAATAAGAGGCACTTTGACTTTATTGCACTCAAGCTGAAGTAACTATATTAAGTAAAAAGCAAAATAGAATTTCAAGGGCAGGCCATAATTGAGAAGTTAATCCATTTTTAATATTACTCATTGTAAAGAGCTTGAAGCCTGCAGACTAGCAGAAGAATATCAGAATCCTTGGTCTAAATTTGCCCTAGCTTTTTAGTCATAATAAAAATCCCTTGTAAACAGTGGTGGTCCTCCTGCTTAGTTAAAACTCAAAGTGTGAGACGTTTTAAAACTTCAGCTCTGAATGACTGTAGAGCTTTAAGGTCTTGCATTTTTATGAAAAAAAATCCTAGAGCACTTTCGAAACTGATTTACACACGTGGGATCAGACTATCTGCGGCTGTATGTAAAATGTAAAACGTAAAATAATTGAACTGATTACTTTTTATTATTGCTTTTGTTATTATTATTGTTGTTAATATTAGTAATACTATCAGAAATACACATCTAAGGGCAGATTTTTTTTCCTGCAGTCTGTTCTTTTTGCCATTGGAATGCAGCCATCTGCAGGCAACTGTATAATAGTGCATAGCAACACTACAAAAATTCTGTATAACGTATGGCCATATTTGAAACTTCTCACTGCTCAGCACTGATTATTATTAATGTTAATACTGCTCAGGTCAGGAAAGGAAAAATGAACTACTCTTAGTGGGATCTTTAAGTAGACTGATTGTAATTATCCACGTTAAGGCATTTGGGGATGATCTTTGATGTTTTTTTTCTAGAACAGTTGCATTCAAGACATCCCTTTCAGAAGGCTTGGAGGATTCAGAGTCATTGAAATGGAGTGAGGTTTATTATTCTAAGATATTGCAGCATTGTGATCATCTCTGGATCATCTCTGGATCCTGGGTGCATCTCAGTCAAGGCTACCATGGCCCCGGAGTGGAGGTGCTGTTTACATACCCCTAGAGAATCTGTCCTGTTGTGCAGTCATGTATAAAATTGATAGTGGCATTAACACGCACCAAAAAAAGAATCACCTACCATGCTGTTGAATTTCAAAACAGAGAGTTTGTATCTGCTAAAGCAAAAGGGAAAGTGATGCTGATGGCTGCAAAACTGATGAAGGACACTGTTCCATTTAGCTGAGGGCAAAAACTGCCTGTACCTGCCTACAGCCTCGTGTGCATCAAACAGATCCTTTCTGTAATATATTTTTTGGGAATCAAATCTTTTTTTTTTTTTACGAATGGTAGGAACACTGACATGACAAGTTGCAATGTATCTTCTTGGAGATGTTCTTCCCTCTCTCTCTCACTCTACTGACGTCTTCTGTCATAGGTGGGTATTGGTGGAATATCCAGAAATAGCATGCGTTACGAACATGTGCTTCTAATAAGGGAGTACTTACCATGGACGGTTATCAATTGCAGCAAAGGAATCAGACTGCAATTAAGACGTGAAATCCATTCTCTTCCAAAAGTAGGTTTAAAAATCATAAGTTACATTTCTGTATTACACTGAGCAGATTGTGCAATATTCCTTTCTTTTGTGTGTGGGCATGTGTCTGAGAGGATATGTATGCACTGCCAACATTTTCTTGCACCTGTTTTTGAGAAGTCACTTTTTTCTTAATAAAGGGGGAAGAGTCTTCTGGGAATATAGACCCTAAAATTAGGATTTATTATAGCCTTTATGTACAGCTGACTTGGTTAAAAGCTGCCTTGCTGTGCAGTCACACATCAAATTAAAAATGACAATATAAATAGATGCAGTTAATGACGACGCTGTGAAATATGGGAATAGAGCATTTGACTTAATAAAAAGAAAGGGGAAAACTGAAGATTTGCACTATATTAACTCATGTTTGGTCAAAAGTACTGCTATAGAAATAAGCAGTAGGACTTTGACTAGCAATTGATTTCTAGTGCTACCTGCATAGCTCTCTTTAATGCTTATGTTGAGGTGATTAGCTGTAATAAGGAGAGGGTGGGGATTAAAAGGCTAAAAATAACAGCCACTGTCCTCTTAGAAGGAATTCTCTGAAGACGTGTGCCTGTGGTTCACTCATGCTTCCTTTAGTACATAATGCACTGTCAGCTTTTCAGAGCTTTTTTGGAAAAAAGCTGCTGTGCTAAACATGTCTGTTAAAAAATACAAAATTTTTGTGGATCTTTTTTTCTCTTCATGAATCTTATTCATTCTTTCTAAGGATGAGTTGCTTAATGGACAGTTGAACTTTCTAAAGACAAGATCGTATTACAATATTGTATATTGTACATATTGATAAAGTTATATGTGTTTGGCAACCCTGAGTTGTAGCATTCCTCTAATAGAACATTTAGGTGTAAAGGAAAAAAATGCTTTATTAATAATCCAATTAATATAATAATTTAATCGTATTGAAGATTTTAATACTTCTACAAAATTTGTGTTGTTAGAAACGAGAAATGCTTTTCTTTTATCTGTGTATTCAAAACTGCAGGCTTGGGATGTAATATTATCCAAGGTTGTGCATCATTTCAGAGGATAGCAGCCAGCTGGAAAAGTTTATTAAGAAATACCACAACTTCTGTTGTGCACACTGACATAAGTCTTCAATCAGTACACAAAATTGAGAAATATTTTACTGCTGTTGAGCAGAGAACTGCAAGGTCTTTGTTTTGGGCAACTCTGAGGAATTCCTCTGGATCTGTCGTTCTTATAGATTAAAAAGACTTTGCTGTCATAAAGCTCATCTTTGTGAGGAAAGAAAAGGTGATAGGGAAATCAATAGACAGCCTGATAAATTCCTTTCCTTTTCCAAGTGTTTGTGTATCTTTGGGAACTACTTGTAATTGAGCTTAGGAGATCTGCAAGGTCTGCTGTTCGTCACTAGAAAGCAGCTCTCTTTAAAGACAGAGCAGGACTTTGAATCTTGAATGTGGTCTTCTCATTAGAAGTAGAAATTAGATAGAATCAGCTGCTGTCCAAAGGAGGGGATACTGGAATCAGTGAGTTATACCCTTTGGAAGACGAAATAGGCAACTTTATTACTCATGTGGGTGGTGCACTAGTAGGATATGTGTCAATGAAGGTTCTGAAATTGCTCTTGTATTATCATATTCTTTTAAATGCTCAAAAGCAAAATAACTGAAGTTTTTTCTATCTGTCTCTAGATTTCTTGGTGGTGCAGAATTTGGATGCTTTTGTACCTAATAAAAACATATTTAATCTCTGTTAAGTGACAGGTTAATTTGCAATAGAGGAAATAATGTTTCCCAAATTTAGAAATTTATGTATCAGGTATAATTAATCTTATATTAAGAACAAAAATTATCCATATAGTTCTACTTTCCTTATATATACACCACTTCAAAGGCAATTTCACTTGCATTCACTAAAAGAGACTACAATAAGCAGAGTTCAGTAAGAACTTCAGTAATTCAAGTTGTGTCAACATAGACTTCTGTCCAAATAACACGGGGTGCTTTTTTGTTTTCTTATGGCCTTGAATAAGTTTTAGCGAGCTTTATCTGTAAAAGTCTTTTTCCATCCTCTTTTCTATAGATGGATTCAGATGAATGCCTTTCATCGCTTGGATATTTGATATCTATCCCAGTGGTTCGCTGACCTGGGCACTTCAGGATATTGTATTAGCAGCATAGCCAACATTGATAAAAAGAAGACTAATCCAAAGGTATGTATTTGATATGAAAAAAGCAGAATGGCTATAATGTGTGCAAATGAGTAATTACAATGGAATGGAACAGAACAGAATAGGTTTAGTTGGAAGGGATGTTCAGTGATCATCTGGGCCACCTGCAATACAAGGTCCGACAAAAAAACTGAGACTGTACCTGTAACTGTTTCTTTAGCAAATTAAGGAATCCCCTACAATCACCTTCACAATAGTTCCTTAGTGAGCTGACACACAGCTGCATACAGTGCTGCCAATGTTCAAATCAGTTCCGCAGATCACTTTCTGAAAAGCTGTTAAGGATCTCCATCATTTTTGCTTTCACATCTTCTACCAACAAAAATGTGTTCCTTTGAGCACTGACTTGACCTTTTGGAAGAGCTATTAGCTAAAAACTGTTTCACAAAGTGTTGTGGGCTGGCACATTGTCTTCACTCTTGCACATCCACATTTTCCAACCGAGAATACTTGAACACGTGTGCACTTCTACTGAGTGAAGTGATTAAGCTGAGACTTGTCTCACTGTGAGAGGTTGACAGAGATTAAAGCATGTTCTATAATCATCTTTTTGTCTCTCCTCTCCCACTCTTGGTTCCCAGGCTATAAGGTTAGTCTTGGTTTTTTTGTGTCAGATCTCATAGATGCTGGTGCAGGTTGTCACTATCGTTTTATACTGCAAAGGGTAATCACATTGCAAATAAAGAATAAGAAAGAACATGAATGCATGTCAAACAAAATCTAATTAAACTGTGTAATGTAGGCCCAGTTAAAGAACAATAGTCTTAAAATTTTGTGGCGAGGACTCCCATGAGATGATATTATCCATAACAGTTTGAATAAGGCCTGGTCTGCTGTTGCCTCGCCATGGTAATGTACTGGTGGGGTCAAACAGATCAAGCAGAACATCGTAAGAGAAAATGTATGTAAATTAGGCTATTGGAAGATAGAAAGGACATACATTGAGGAAGGGATGATCAGTGATAGAGGTGACCAAACTGCCGAGAACCCTAAGCTAGCACTGTTTGTGAGCTGGTTAATTCACAGCCTGCTGGTCTAATGGCTCTGCTGCTTCTGAAGGCGGCTTGGTTAGTCTCCATCCAGGCACCCAAGGACAGTCTCTACCCAGCTATAACATGGGGTTTGTCCTCTGTGTCTCTTCCCTTAGTTGAGTTTCATGGTTTACTTCAAGAAGAAAATGACAAATTTATGCAGCAGGTATTGTATTCAAATTGATCCACTCTTTGTGCAGTCTTTTCAGTTTCCCAAAGCCCATTTAAGGAGGTTTCAGGGAAAAAAAACAAGCAGAGCACTGTTTATCAGTACCCTAGAGCTAAGTGTACAAAATTGGTTTAATCTAGTAAAGCCAGGTAAACTGGCAAAACACCCAGAAGGTGCTTTGAATTTCTGCATCATTTCCCTAGCTTATTTTTTTGATCTAAATTGTTTGTGCAACTGCATTTGGAATTTAGCCTGCCTATCCCCTACAGAAGCCACTTTTGCTCAAATGGAATGAGTCAGGCACAGTGTATGTAAAACGCTTTGTGGTGCCAGATGTGAGGCAGGGTAACGAAAACTATTTCCTCGCTTCAGAAAAGAAATGATCTGTTTCAGTGCTCTTGTCAAGTTTTAATGTCTGATCTGAATCTCTTGCTGCAAGGTATTATTACCTGTTCTATCCCACTTGAGCACTGGAAGTGTTCTCTTTGCGGAAGATTTTGCATATCTAGAAATATCTTCTTTGATAAGGCCGAAAGACAATTTTTTCCACCTTTTTACTAAATTCTGTCTAGGTTTTCAATCACTCACTGCTCTTCTCTAGAGTTTGTCCACTTGATTTGCCTCTTTCAAAAGTATGGACCCGAGTTTTGAAGTGTGACAGCTGTGCCCTTACAATCCTGAGTAGTGAAAGGATTACCTCCTGTATGCCTTACATGCCATGATGGCACTTGCCTTTATCTGAAATAGAATGACATTCTTGATTTATCATTTTTAATCTAATGTAATCCCCAGTGTACTGCTGTCTAGCCAGTTATTGTTCATCCTGTGTTGGCTTCTTGAACCATCCTGTTATTGACCTATCTTAAATCATAGATTAGCTGTGCAAAATGTAACATCCTATTAAATTCCATCTTGTATTTTTTTAAAAATCTATTGGAATCATTGTCAGGGTAGAAGAAGTGAAGAAATGTAGCAGATTGTCTTGGAAAGTGAGGAGTAATTTTGTTTAATCTTTCCTGGATGAATTCCATCAGGGAAGTGGATCCTGCGTTAGAACAGGGAGACAAGTAGTAGAGGATTGGTTTTGAATCTCTTCCAGTCCTGTGGTTTTGTAATCATTCAGTGATTTTTTCAGTAGTTTCCTTTGCAATGAGCAAAGTCAGCAGGAGACTGACTGAAGACAATCCTCAGTAGTGAGCTGTGCAAAATGCTGTATTTGGTTTGTTTAAGCCATGTTTATAAATCCACATTCCACCGAGGAAGACAGGTAATCTCCATCACTGAAAAGTACATCTGAATTGTGAATTCAGTGTCATAATATAATGGTATCTTCTGATTAATATATTGGGGAAAATGGAAATACAAACAGGGAACTGTAGGTTCTGTCATACTTTGAAAATGTGCTAGCTTGCATTTTCTTTTTGTGAAAGTCAGAAACTACGATTTATTTGTTAATCAGGAGCGGTATTTCTAGGAAGTGTAGCTCAGAAGTGTATCTCTTGCTCTGCCTATGACTAATGCGAGTGCCTTAAAACTGGCTTTTAGCAATGGAGAGGAATAGATGGCACATGTTAAAAGCCAGATAACTATTACCTTGGTGGGATGTTGTAAGCAGTTGCTTAATTACATGGGAACCTAAGATAATGGATAGTAGGAATACAAAGACAGAAGAGAAGACTGCCTGTGCACCTCAACCCTTCACCATTTGTCCTAAAGTCCTTTTTAATTTCTTTATATACAAAGGTATATCAGTATCAAATTGGTAGAGGCTTATATGAAGCAATTCTGATTTTACCTTCTAATCCAGCAAATCCAACAGTGAGACACTTCAGTACAAGGAACTGAGAGATGTGCTCACTGAAGAGACTAGAATTGTGGCCGCTCAGGCTTTGACGGCGTTCCCCACCTAATCTTGTGGCATTTCTGAGTTCTGCGCATCTCACAGAGATGTAGGTATGTCTGCTTCTTACAATAAATGTATCAAATCTCAGACCTGGTGCAGAGAAAGACGTATGAAATGGATTAAACCACGGGCACCAACAGTATGCAGTCTCTAAACGCCATGTGTAATGGAACAGGCATTTCAACTCGAGCACTTGGAAAGCATCACCAAGAAAACCTCTGCCTGAGATACTGACTTAGACAGAAAGGATTGTGATCAACATCTCAAGATGACCAACACCATCCTGCAAGAATACAGACTAACTACATTTGGCGCCATGAGTATAATTAGATGATTGCATTTGCAGAACAGCAAACCAGCATTATTAAAGAGTTGCAGTCTGTCTCTGTGCTCCTTTTACTGTCAGGTAAAGTCACTGTTAAAGTTAGTAGATTAAGCTGCTTTTGATGTTAATCAACAGGATGGGAGAACTGACACGCACACATAAAATCTGAACAAGCATAGTGAAATATGTAATAGAAAAATTGGATGTAAAACGTTTGGGGAAGATAAGAAGCCAAAAGACAAAACCCCAGAGGTTTCAATCCATACTTCAAATTCATTGAACACTTTCTGTTGATTATTTTATGTCATTGACAATAATGTGAACTTTTCAAATAACAGTTCTGAAATTCTATATTTAATAATGCCTTAACATTTCACTTTCTTTTCATATTCTCTCAGTGTGCTTGTATTAAAAGCTTTACAATAAGTGGCCAGTTTTTTAGGCAGGAAGCAGTGAGATTTGGAGACTTGTTGACATGAACATTTGAAAGTTTAATGATTAAGATGACTCTGTGAAGGCTTCCTGACTAAAACACTGAAAGCCACAATATGATAGAATTTCATCTGACTGTATAGGACTAACAGCATGTGTTTCCTGTCAGAAATTTAATTTTCAATGTGACAGTTTTGCACTTTTTAAATTTCTTAATTCAACACAATCTCTATTACAGAATCCTTTACATTAAGTGTCCCTGAAATTGAGATATAGCAACTCAGTTTTTCAGACAGCAATTTATACATAATATTTGGTGGATGGAGAACAACATGTCTGTGTTTGCTGCTGTGTAGCAGATGGAATCCTGGAAAGGACTGAAGGTAGTTCGTAGGAAAATTTTTGTAGTATCCTTTGCAGATTATTAATGCTTTGTATTTCAAGCCATGTGAACGTGTTCATTTGACAAAGAAATTTCTGTTAGTCCAGAGATTATTTCCTCTTCAAATGTAGGAAGGTTCCTTCCTTTCTTAAGTCTAGGACTGAATTAGCTAATTCTGAAGCCGAATTCCCTTTAACGGTCAAATTCCAGATCTTTAACACTGCCAACCATCAGGAATATTCCTTGCTAACATGCTTTCTATGATCATCTCCTCCACTTTCCCCTGCAATTTGGGAGAAACTGAACAGAAAACTCTTTGATTTAGAGCTTTTTTTCTTAATCCGTTCAAATTGTTCTGCAAAATAGGGGGGGTGTTTACACGATATACTTGTGTGGAGAAATATATATAATATATGGACATGAATTTATAACTGTATTGAGGTCAGTATTTGGAGAATCTGTACATGTTGCAACAGTCCTTGCAGAAATTCTTGCATCACTGCCGTCTGGTTTGTATCTCCCATGCAAAGTTCATTCCTTCACACTAGAGGTCACTGTGAGCATAAGATTACATTGGATTTGCAAAGGAAAGAACATTAATGGATCAATTTACAGGATGAAATTCGTGGCATACTTTCCTATTTGAAAGACTCATGGAAATTCATCTGCATTAAAGATGCAGTTTGAGGAGGAACACGGTACTTATTAATTCAACCTCATTTATTTACAAACTATTTGGAAACTGCGGAGTAAGAAGTTACTTCTGTCAAGAAATCCTCAAGGCTTAAAAATGTCCAGTTTAATTTTAGACCAAATCTAATATATGGCAACACCAAACTGTCAAGATAAAAGTTCCAGACTTTGTTGATACCTGTTGCTGGGGTGGCGGTGGGGGGGTGTATAAACATTTGAGGTAATATTCCTTCCCTCTAGGAAAACCGTCTGTTTTCTCTACACTGTAGCAGAACAGAACAAGTACAACTTTAATTCAGGTGCAGCTTCAGGCGTTAAAGAGCCAAGTCCCACTTATACTGTTGATTAGCAATGAAATCAGTAGCTGTCTCAGACTGAAGTTGTGCAAAGAACAAGCAAGAACAGTCAAGGAGGTGAAAGAGGAGCACACTCCCCTGTACCTGCTCTGGTGAATGCGTCCAGCCCAGGATTTACCTCCGTATAGCTGCTGGGTCAGATCTTTGCAGCCTTACTTAATTATCATCTGGGTAATCTGATTGTATCTGTACCTGTTTTTAAAATCTTGTCCTCTTTCACAGGGTATGTCCATGATTAGAAAAGTTAGATGAGAAGTAAGTGCAAACCTGAACATCTAATGCCGTGTAAGTCACCTATGGTGTAGGAGAGTGACCCTTCCCTCACAGGTGAGTGAGCTAATGGGAGAATGACAGTGTTGCTTTTTTTATCTAAAACTACGATGATGAATACAACTTGCACCCATCCAACACCCATCCAAATAGTATTTGTGATAGGGATAGTGGAATAAGGAGAGGTTAAAAGAGCAGCAGACAGGGGAAGATGCTCACATTATCTTACATACTTTAACACATGAAAACAGGTAGTTATGCAAAAGCTATTAATCCTCCAACCCTGAGGTGACAGCGGTGTATTTTATATGCAGATAAGGGAAGAGGAGTCTTCATCACCAATCTTCACAAAATTCCTCAGTTCCTATTTTTACCTGCTTTTTGTGCCCATTTGCCTGTGTTTCCCTGTTTCCTCCCACCTTTGCCTTTTATTAATTCTTCCTCCCTTGTGTCCATCCCAAATGGCACTAACAGTTGCTGACATCATATTGTTGATTCTCCAGATTCTGCGGCTATTGTTTCAGTGTGCCTAATGTATTAAGCTCTTTCTGACAGAAAACACCTGCTGCTTTAGATTTCCACACTGCCTTTTTAACAAATGGTCTGTTTTCGTCTTGGTTCTCAGCCTATTGAAACAATAGTAGCCAGCTACTCACCAGGTATGCTGGAGCTTTTTTTGCACCAGTTTTATGCTGATGCGATGCTTCCATTAATTAAATTATACTGCTAAAATGGGCGTAACAGAGTAAACAACAAAGCCTATTATTTTGAAATAACAGCTGTTCTCTTAATTGGTAAGGTGGGGCAACAAAAGAGGTGATCTTTGAGACAGCTTTTAGTACAGGTTATTTAGCATCACTCACACATTTTCATTTCCGTAACGTACTTCC
Source organism: Dromococcyx pavoninus (assembly GCA_033558185.1). Lineage (NCBI taxonomy): Eukaryota > Metazoa > Chordata > Aves > Cuculiformes > Neomorphidae > Dromococcyx > Dromococcyx pavoninus. Next base: position 1,060,523 of record JAUMJL010000020.1, on the reverse strand, counting down.
TCTCATAACTACTGAAGATGCACATGGCATTTCTCTATGAAATTGTCAGCTGTTCTTACTCTTACAGGAGCACTGCTGACAATAATTTTTGCTAGGATTAACACATTTCAGAAACATCCAGAGTAATTACATCGTATCTGTTTCTGAGTGTACCATGGACTAAAGAAATGGACTCTTATTCAGAGGTGTTGTGACATACATAGAAGAGTTGAAGGCTGTTCATTGAAACGATTTGTGTTTCATGCAGGTCTATTTCCTTGGATGATCACTGCTTTATTTCCTCATTTTAGGAACAGTTTGATTAAACAGTTTTCCTCTGGACTGCTGAGAAACTATTTGCAATGCTGCAAATGTAATATGATAGGTAAACCAGTTTGAATTGTTAGATTGAATAACAAAAGGTTTTATTTAAATTTTGCTTAGCATGATCTTGTCTCTTGCTGTTAGAAATTACAATTTCTAAGAGACAAACTTTTCTGAAACTTTTCAACACTACACACATGTCAAGATACTGAAACACAGATTTCACAGCCGAATGTTTGCATCACGTGCAGTTTAACAGAGGCAACATAAGACTTGCTTAGATCCTTAGATGCCCCGGTTTAAGTATATTTCTAGAACTCATTGATGATTATATGGAAAAGCAGTTAATTTCAGCCTCTATCTCAGTACTGCACCTAAGATGTTCTGGCAATCATTCCTACTACATTTTATCATATCATAACATTTACAGAAATCAGCTAAAGTCAACAAACCACTCTAGAAACTTACAAAATATTTGTAAAAGGATTATTGATTCTGTAATACAGAAAGAAACTGGTTGAACTGCAATCTTTTTTATTTTTTCTCATTGCAATAGGATCTTTTTTAATCTGGGCTGAGAGGAACCTTATGCAGTTCAATGAGGGGAAATGCAAAGTCCTGCACCTGGGGAGGAACAACCGCAGGCACAGATACAGGCTGGGGTCCACCCAGCTGGAAAGCAGCTTGGCAGAAAAGGGCCTGGGGGTCCTGGTGGGCACCAAGTTGAACATGAGTCAGCAATGTACTCTTCCCGTAAAGAAGGATAATGGTAACCTGGGAAGCATTAGGAGTGCTGCCAGCAGGGAGGTGATCTTTCCACTCTACTCCACACAGTTGAGATCACACCTGTAGTGCTGGGTCCAGTTCCGGGATCCCCAGAAGAGACATGGGAAGACTGGAGGGGGAGTCCAACAAAGGGCCACAAAGATGATGAAGGGACTGGAGCATCTCTCCTATGAGAGCTGCACCTGTGCAGCCTGGAGAAGAGAATGCTCAGGAGAATCTTATTCCTGTTTAGAAATACTTGAAGGGAGGGTGCAAAGAGGATGGAGCCAGGCTCTTTTCTGTGATGCCCAGTGACATTCCTAGAGGTAATGAGCACAAACTGAAACAGGGGAGGCTCTGTCTGAGCACCAAGAAACACTTTTTTACTGTGAGAGTGACAGAGCACTGGTACAGGTTTCCCGGAGAGGTTGTGGAGTCTCCATCCTTGGAGATACTCAAAAGCTGTCTGGATGTGGTCCTGTGGAACCCGCTGGAAGTGGGCCTGCATGAGCAAGGGGGTTGGACCAGATGACCTCCAGAGGTCTCTTCCAAACTTAACCGTTCTATTGATTTTATGAGGCACAGTACATAATTGAAATTATAAAGGTGCTGTGATGAGTTATTACAGTACTTCCATGTTTTTCTTTGTAGCTGTAACGATTGGCAACTGTGATAATGCCAAATAGGACCTAATCATTTGTGATTGTTATGGTTTCAGTTAATTTGGGTCAGTTTACTGACTCTGGCTGAGCTTAGTCTAAAGTAACTTCACCTTCTGAAAGCTAGCTGCGTGGTTTTTTCAGACAGATTCTCTCTAGAAGTGATAACATAGAACACGGCATGCAGAAAGGCCGATGTATATACTTATTCCTCTAGTAACTAAGGCCATCCTTGAGCTAGTGAAAAAGGCCACACCTGCAGGGAGGGGCGGACAGGGCAGGTGACCCCAAACAGAACAACAGAGTATTCCATCCCATATATCTCATACTCGGTGTAAAATTGAGAGATCACGAGGGTCTCGCTCTCTTCTGCAATGGCCAATGGCCAGTGAGGACCTCGTTTGTCCGATTGCTTCTGATTCTGGATCCGTGCATTCCTGAATCCAGTTCCTGAGTTCAGCTCCCTCCTAGCCATGGACCCATTCCCTCATGTCTGCTCTACAGCATTTGTGGTAACATATGGTCATCGAGGGGTGGGGTGGGGGTGCAATCTCAGATATTTGTATATATTTCATTAATTTGTAATAAATTTCATTATTATCATCATTATCATTTCATTAAACTGTAGTTTTACTTTCCAATCCGCAAGCTTTTTCCTCTCATTTTCCTTTCCTGCTTCCCCTGGGGGTGAGGGGAAGGGAATTTGGGAGCCCAACTGCATGGTTTTAGCTGCTGAAATTAGCCACGTTGGGGCTAAACCATGAGGGGTTGAGGGGAAGGGAATTTGGGAGCCCAACTGCACGGTTTTAGCTGCTGAAATTAGCCACGTTGGGCCTAAACCGTGACAGTGATAAAAGTGTAAGCCAAAGTGAAATTAGCAGAGATGATAATTGAAGCTCTCATCATGCCTGAATTTGGTTTACTCTTAATAAGTTCTATGTATTTATATAACACGTGCGTGAATATATATGGTGTGAATTACAGTTCCTTGACTCCAAAGATTTAGTTGGCTTTTTCTTAAATAAGGACCTCATCGAGTTCAGCAATGACAACTAATATGCATCTTCAATGAAAGATTGGCCATAAGCAACCACAGAACATCATTTACATCAAGTCTCACTGTCAAGCAGGACAGTAGTCAGTGTGGCAGTTTTAACCTTGAACTGAACTCCTCTGGAATGGCTTATGCCATGTGGGACTGTGCCTTGCGTTGGAAAGGAGCAGGCACAAGCAGCAGGGGAGGCTTTATTTTACATTTCCTTGTTAGTTACTTTTCCAGCTACCACCCTCATTTCCACCTCTTCCCTAAGCAAGTTACATCCATTAAGCACAGCCACTAAATATCAAATCAATCGTATAGAGTAATATCTTGAAGGAAATGTGAATAACAGGGGGAGCATATTGCAGCAGAAGTTTGTCATATCTGAGTTGTCATATTGTCAGTCTAAAGAAACAACTGAATGGATAACACAAGATAGGCATCGTATGTTCCTGATAAAACCATATTAGACTCAGACTGCAAATGATCTTCTTAAAAATAACGTATTTTCCAAATTTTATTTTACTTTGAAGTAAACAGAAGCTTAGCATCATGTTTGTTGAAACTTATTTTAGGTAAAAGGAAGAATTTTGTTATGACTTCCAAGGCAAGGAAATAGTAATGATGCCGGGGAGCACATTTCTGTTTGGGGATTAAAAAACCAACATGCAATGACATCAACAAGTAGGATCTAAATGACATTTTAGAAATGAAACATATTGTAGCTCCCCACGATCTACTGCAAACTTGGAACTTGTGAAAATCAACCTAAGTGACTAAATTATTCACGTGAATGGCTGAAGTTTAAATTTATTCCTTTTGAGTTTTTAAGGTTGGGGTTTCTTTTTGCTTTATTTACTTATTTAAAAGTAGCTCAAAAATGATTTCTAAAAGGAAATGTTTATTACTAATACAACAGCAACACTCGCAGGTAAGTTTACACCTCACTGCCAGCCCAGGAGCTTTCCATGTACAGGGCAGAAGTACTGGTGTATGTAACTTTTTTTCTGGTTTTATATTGTAATTCGACTATCTGATAATTATTATTCTCTTCTGCAGCTAAAATGAATTCAGATCCTGATCCTCCTTCAAGTTCTTCTCACCCCCAGCTGCATCCTGGAAGGTCCCAACTAAATGCCGCTGCAGTGGACCATGGTGAGAGCAAACAGAAATCTGGACCATTCAGAGATACTGCAACATTTTCTTCAGCTCCTGGCTACTCCCATGGGAGGGAGAAGCTGAAAAAAATGGTAAGTATGAAAGCAAGTTTTATGAAACCTTGGTTTATATTAAACATTGGGAGATTATTGTGTGTATGTGTATTCTAAACTCTGTTTAAAGAGACACTGTAAAGTAGAAAAATTTCTCCATTTTTTTTAACCTGTTACTGTGGAAGAGACTTTTCTTCTGCAGCTTACTTTGTGCATACTTTCAAGTTTTTCATCCAATTTTTCTTGTGGATACAGAACAACAGGCAAGAAGCTTGTTTGTAAAATTGGCAGGTTGTGATTTAATTTCTTTAGTTGGCTAGATCACATGCTAACTATAGCTTTAATATGAATTCTAACCTGGATGAATAGCTACCACTGTAATGTAGACTGAGGAAATTATAAACTGATATATGAGACCAGAAATTAAGTTAAGATTAGCAGTGGATAAGAAGTTGGATTAAGAATCATGACACACTTTGAAAGGCAGAATGATACTTTTTCTCCCCTCAATGCGAACCCATTGCATTTCAAAGACAGTGAAAACTGATAGGAAGAGAGAAATGTCTCGTGCAAATGTAGAAAGGCAAATATCCGGCTCCTGTACTCAAGTGTTGAGTTCCAGTTTTAAATTCAGTTTGTAACCTAACTAGTGCAAGAAGTTCTTGTGTTTGAAGTGTAGTAAAATTACTGCTTTTAAATTGGACTTCTGATTATGAAACTGCTTGTGTGTCCTTGCATTCATAAATATCAGTCAATATTGAAGGTAATAAGGCTATCCAAGAGTCTAATTATTAAATGGGTGAATATCTACATGGTACGTATCAGATGCAGCTGACTTCTGCACATAGTTCAGACCAGTGTTGTGGCTGTGTTAGCACATCTACTGTTTGCATCTAATTCAGACTTGATTGCTGGAACCTTCTGGTTTCATTGTTACTAAAAGGCACGTTCCAGACGGAGAGTTTTTTTGGATACCTGAATTTCTAACATGCCTCAGTGTATTACTGCTGGCTTTGTCATCTCAGCCACTTGTAAAAGAATTCAGAGACGATAGAGAATTTAAACTTCTACCTTTAATTACATGGTTATTAATTTAGGATCAGTGCTAACAGATATGTTTTGTTCTGTTCTTCATTCTGCAGTTTCTTAGTATGTTTCAACAGGGAAAGAATATCAACAATATTAGGAGGGATGTGCTATGGAGTGATCTTGGGCTTTGTTATAATCTGATTTGAAAGGGGAAGACATAGGTTTCTGTTGTTGGCACCCACATTCATGCAAGATTCTGAAAATATGAGCTTTCGATCTCGTGTTTTACATGGAGACTATGTTGAGTATTCTGTATCTAATTTGGAGATTTTCTTACTCTATATAAATTCTACTTTAATATTGAGTTTTGTATTAGTTCTCTTTACAGACCTATATATTTACTAATGAGCTCTATTCATTTTGACATTAGAAACACTTCTGCTTGCACCCCTATAAAAGAGGATTTCCGAGCACTGATGTATTTTTCGGTTTCATTTGCGACTCATTCTTGATGACTTTAAATCTCTTCCCATCAAACTGTCCTCAGTACCTGGTGTCACTGTCATTGCCCTTTCCACACGCAGGTATTTAATGCTGTAGAATAAGCTACTATTACTATTGTGCCGTGCTGGAGTCTCCCAAGATTTTAGTGGATTTAGATAGCAAATGTGTTCAACAAGATCGTGTTTCTTCATACAGTATTTTATTCTATGGTTGTTTCAGATTTATGTCATTTGATATAACACTGTCTCTTTCTAGTGCTGATAACTTATTTAAAAGAAAGTAAGCAGAGAATTTTTTCATCCACAGCAACACTGGTCATCAAAACTTAAAAAATGGGGACTTTGGTAGGACTTCAGAGAGAAGTACAAATCCAGTCATGTATGTACATATGGAAATGAATATGAAAAAAAAGTGATGTCTTATTCAGAAAATTGGCTTTTCAGTGATTTTCAAAATATTTGAACTGACAGAGGAGGTATTCCTTGGCATCACTAGAGTCTTCACCAATAAACGGTATTCAAGTTGCTGATAGATTGAAGAAGAGTGAAAGATCTAGTCTCTTAGCTTTGGTGTGTTGTGTTCTGGTTGTATGAAAGGAACTATGCACTAAAACAGATGTTGTGGAAAGGGCTATTTCAACTTCTTTCTCAGAAGATTAAGAAGTCAGTTGCTTTTAATAGTCACTATGATGATGACGGTAACGCTGAATGATGTAAAAGAGTACAGAAAAGACCAGCACACTGCTGTACAGAAACCTATCTCAATAAATATTATTAAATATGTAGAACACTCCTCTTTATTGATTTCTTAAATATCTTGCACAGAATTCTACAAACTTTAATTTTGTAACAGAATTAATTTAATTTTTAATAAATCAGCTATGATTGATGTTAGAGAAGGGGAGGTGCACAACATCCATCTCAAATATTATCTTGAAAAGCAGTTTTACCTCAAGCCTGTTTACCACATGTCCATGTGTCCTTCCCATAAATACATTTATCCCAGGGTACATTAGAAAAAGCATTGCCATCAAGCAGATGGAGGTGATCCTTCCCCTCAATTCAACACTGGTAAGGTCATACCTGCAGTGCTGGGTCCATTTCTGAGCTTCCCAGTACAAGAGAGACACAGACAGGCTGAGGAGAGTCCCAACAGAGGACCACAAAGATGATGGACTGGAATGCCTCTCCTGTGAGGAAAGGCTGAGAGAGCTGGCACTGTTCAGCCTGGAGAAGAGAAGGTCCAGGGGGGATCTTATCAATGTTTATAAACACCTGAAGGGAGGGTACAAAGAGGATGAGCCAGGCTCCTGCCAGTTGTGCCCAGTGGCAGGACTAGAGGCAGTGAGTACCAGCTGGAACACAGGAGGTTCCTGCTGAACATCAGGAAATACTTTTTTCTATTTTTTGTGTGTGTTTTTTTAAAATTATTTTTTTACTGTGAGGGTGACCAAGCACTACCACAGGTTGCCTGGAGAGACTGTGGCATCTCCATCCTTGGACATGCTCAAAAGCCATCAGCCACCTGGGAATGGTCCTGGGCAACTGGCTCTGTAGGTGGCCCTGCCTGAGCAGGGGGTTTGGACCGGGTGACTTCCAGAGGTCCCTTCCACCCCCAACCATTCTATTGATCCTTGAAATATTCTTTCCAGCGACTCTGCATTTCTGATCTGTGCTTTTTCTTCCAGTCTCTGCTTGTATATGCTGTGTTTAAGGCTGTAGCATCAACGTGAATTTATTTCCTGGAAGCACTCATCTCCTACTCCTGCAGCATTATCCATATCTTGCAGCATCATCTAGCAAATTAAAGAATGCCTTGGCTCTGACTCAGTAAAGCACTTATGCAGCTAAGGATGTGTGTATGCTTAGGTACTTCATTTGGATCAAACTCCTATACAATATAGGGTTTTTTCTTAGCAATTTTTTAATCTGTCTTCTGCTGATGTGTCATTAGGTAGTGTTTTTGTTATTCCTTGTAGAATTCATTTCACGATGGGAGGTAACAGTGCTTTAAGAATTTATTGTGCAAATCGAATCTGGATTTAATAAAAAATATTCAGTTGTTAAACTTGATGATTTGTAGACATTTTTAATTGCTTTAAAGAAAGAATAGGTGGATATTCCTATTTCTACCCAAATCTATCGCATTCTCTAGAAAACTTCTATCTATATATGTTATTGGCTGTTGTGTATGTGATAGAAATGGAATAGATATCAACATTTCAACTCTCATACTTAAAAGTTTTTTTTTTAAAAATTGTTACCCTTTCATGGATGTTCATGGAGAGGAAGTTTATCAGTGAGCAAAGCATATACACTACTAATTAGGGCTTCTGAAATTTTACAGCCATTGAGTCATCAGTATTCATGTAAGCAAAGTGCAAGGTCTGCCAGTTGCTTAAACAAAAATGGTCTGCCATTATTTTAATACTCTGTGCCAAGAGAAACATGGTGTATAGCAACGACCAGTGGTTGCTTACTAATGGAACCTGGTGAAATTTGTTCAAACAGATCAAGACCTAAATCTCATAAGATGCTTTTATGCCTCTCAGGTGCACAGGCCCTTCAGTTTCTGTCCAGCTGTTACATACCCCTTTTGGGTATCTGTATTGCATCCACTCTATGCATCTTCCTTCCTTCCTTCAGATGCAGCCCTAAAGCAAATGTGAAAAGAGATATCTTAGATGAGAGCTCTGGAGCTCCCGACACTAGATTCTCCAAATAGGCTTAAACCCAACATTCTTGCTAGTGGAGCCATTTCCTTTATGTGGTGCACAGAGCAGAGCTAGGAAAAAAGCATCTTCAGCATGTTCACTCAGTTAGCACGTGAATATCTGACTACTGTTGCTATTAACAATGTTTTTGGAAGATACACGTGAACCCACACTCCAGGTAAGTGGTCTGCATTGCTTAGCTAGAAAATAGCTTTCTGTGGCCGTGTTTGGCTTTTGATTCAGATGAAAGGAAAGCAGAGTTGAGAGACACTTCTCACATTACAATAGTGATCAGATTCTTGGCTGGGATGTCTGAATTCAAGCAACTGCTTCAGGTCAGCTGTAATGGTGGCTTCCGCTGGACTGACTTACACCAAGTGAATATTTATTGTGTTGCAGGTTATCTGGAGGCGTTACCATTTCTTGTAATGCTTAAGCATGTAAAATATCTTTCTTAAAGATATTTACCTGCCAGTCAGCAGGTAAAAAGAGAACATCCTGAGATAATAGAGAAATTTGGGAGGCAGCGTGAAGGTGATAATTTTTTTTATATGTGGATGAAACACATTTTCTTTAGTTCCTTACATCTTTCATGTACATTTGCTAGCCAGTAAAGCTGGCGAGGAGGAATTGGGTAGGAATTCAAAGGTCTGTGAAGTTTTGAGAGCATTCCAAAGCTAAATTGCAGTGCTTGAAGAAGCATCTCTTTGGTTAAGGAACTAATTTTTGTTTAGTCCATGTTTTTGCTGTTAAGGAAACATGCCCAAATCTATTTTTGTAGAATTGAGAACGTACGGGGAAGGGATATGTACCGACAGCTTTGCAGGCAGAAATCAATTTCGTATGTTTTCTTTGTAGAGTGCAGAGTTCTGCTTGTACTTAAGAAGGTTATGAGGGTTTTTTGTATCTTTTGGAAGAGAGTTATTTTATAAATTGTGTGACAGAATTTATAAATAGTACAAAAAAATTCTTCTAAACAGTTTACAATGCATTGCAGCAGTGTACAACAGTGCGTCTCCGACGCATTGCTAAATGATAGCTAAGGAATAGGGAGCCTCTCTAATTTACAAATATTTGCCACATGCTAGCCTCTTCCACTTAAGGTTACATAGAGCCTTTACTTCAAAGCTCTATTTTAGCACTTCTTTGTCTTCATTTTCTGACAGTTTGCTTGTACAGACTAACTCTTGAGGCAAAGTGAAATGTTTAAAACTTGAAGAAATCTCAGAAAAATCTTTGATTGTTAGAAGAGGAGGATTATGCCTCAAAGAATTAATTACTTAACAATTTATCTGTCAGTTTATTAATGTCCCTTCACGCTTTACCTGTAATTACTCAGGCTCCTGGAAAGCTCATTTGCCAGGCCTTACTGTGGGGGAGAAAGTATTCTATCCGAAAGTTAATTACTGTGTTTTCAGATAAAATTTTGGGAGATAGTCATAGTACAGAACAATGGGAATTGACTTTTTCAGGTCTGCTGCAATTGTTGTCAATAACATGCTGGTGTGTTTACCATAGGTGGAACTAGGATTGGACGCCCATTTAATTGAGGGAAGATTGTCCATCTTTGCCTCTTTTGCCATTTGAAATACATAAATATCATCTTCACCCAATAACAAAGGTACTGTTCCGAGCACAATGAACTAGATTAAGCAAAGTACCCTAGCTCAATCTTCTTCCGTTATTTTTCAGATGGATTGATTTCCTAATCCGTGTTTGCTTATGGTAACAAAATATTGGTTCTCGCATAGTCGCAGGGTGTCAGAGGAATAGAAATGAGCAGCTGTAGAATAGAAGAGAAAGAGCTATTTCATTACATGATTTACTGATACGAATATAGGAAGTAGCTCTGTAAATTAGGGACAATTTACACACTTAAAAATTTAATCTATCATTTTGAATATAATCTTTCAATTCAGTTTCCTACTAAAGGAATTTAGGAAGCATGTTGTACTTTGCAAACAAAATGCATTGAATAGGAACAGTTGGAAAGTCAAAAGTACGTTCCTCAACTGAACCAACTGTCTAATACAATGCATGTGCACTCAGCAGCGGCAAGAACTGCTTCTCTCTGCAGGTACAGATAGAGGAAAACATTTGGAGATACCTAATATCTGTACATTTGTCTTCAAAGAAAACTGCAACAGATCCCTGTTAAACCACAGTAATCAAGGAGATACTGGAAACTGTTGGGCTGCTGGAGGGCCCCCTGCAGCAGCCGAAGGCCCACTTTATTGTGAAAGTTAGAAGGTGACACTGGAAATAGTAAACTGGGAAATAAAACTAATCCTTTGCAAAGTCATTTTATTATCAGAGGTGCTTGCTAAGGCACTGTGGGCTTGCAGCACAGGTGAGGTGGGTCTTCTTTAAAGTCCATTCTGTTTTGACCATGAGCTAACGAACTTCTAGAGTTTGTGGTGAAGAGCCTAAAGCACAGAACTGCAGAAATTCCATTGAGTATTGTGCATGTTGTTATGATAACATAAGGTCTTCACCCACAAAAGATATGTGGACTTGGTGAGGTTGTAAACCTAACTGTTTCTCACATGGCTTTTCTGCAGGTTGTGGGGTTTTTTCTGTGTCTGTTTTTTTGAGGGGGTTAATAATGATGATTTTCAACTGAGAAATGACCGACAGCTTATTTTATTTTAACTGTCCAGTTTTGGAACATGTTAGATTTATCCCAGCTCATCAATAAAGGATTTAATCAGAAATGTCTGCATAGAAAAAGCAGCAAGACTGTCTCATTATTTGTGTGTAAAATTATTTTAATGACTTTAAATGATCATTGTACAATAATAGCTCTGCTAGAAAGAAATACCTTATAAGAATAGTTTTCTCTCTACTTTTGAAAATTATAGTCTCTATAATATTATCACTCTTAATCTTCCACCTACATGTGGTTTTTTTATTGCTCTCCTGACAATTTGCCTTCATTTTGTGGGGGTGAAGAAATTGTTCCCTTTTCAATATAATGCTGTTCGATGACTTGCAGTTGTGGTGTGACTACGACTGTTATCATTCCTACTAACACATTGCTGCTCCCAGAGAAAGCAGAGTCAAGTCCTACACTTCAAGGTCTCTGTAAACAACTGTTATTACTTTATTTGCCATCCCTGTTATCACCTTTAAAAATGCCTGTCGATGTATGCTAATATAAATATTTTTAATTGTTCTTGGGGCAAGTAGGACCATCTTAAGGTGTCACCACGGAAGCTGAAGTGCATAGAAGAAAAATATGCAGTGTACTCTTAATTGTACCAAACCATTACTTTACAGTTAAAGTAAGAATCCAGGAGGCTTCTGAATGGATGAAAGAATTTGACACTCATGGATGAGCAGATAAGCATCTGAAGCTAATAAAATCATTTATCTAAACCATGACATTTGTACAAAATATTTCTCTCTCTCCAGTCAGTTCCTGTGTTTGTGTCCTTGTATTCTATATGTACAAATCATGTTTATGATGTGATGTTAATGCTTGCTTTTAATTGGAATGTCAGTCTTTCCAGAAACATTACTCCTACATATGTACTACACACAATACCTCTGAACTTTTGGAGCTTGTGTAAAGCGAGTAGGAGGATTTCTCTAGAGACTCAAACCAGCTCCACTGAACACTGAAATCTCAATAATACAATGTTAGGACCTTAATTTTTGTTACAAAAGGTACACTTTTTTTAAAGCCCATCGGTAATAGACAAGTCCACCTGTGGATGAACAGTTTAAATCTCTCTCTCCCTGAAAGAAACCAGACACCTTTCAGTCTAGCAAATAAAAGGCTTCTTATTTTGTCATTAATATTTGTCTGCCTTTGCTCCTAAGTGTATCTGAGACTCTAGGAAGCTTGTTTAATAGTGAAAACAAAATCTGTATAAAAAGCTGTGATCTTTTCCCTGCAAATTTTGAATTTGTTAAATTTTTATAAACTCTGAGATATTTGCTTACAGAAGGAACTTTTCCTGCAGAAAATCCCACGTAACACTGTATCAGAATTACCACCATACAATTCCAAAAGGGCCTTCAGGTATTATATGTGACTCTGAAGAAAATAATACCTTCTAGGGAGATTTTGAACAAAAGGTATTCTAGTGCTGTATGCGTTTTGGTCGATATCCCTGTATAGGCGTGACCTTAAGCTTTTATTCCCCTGCTTGTTCCTTGACTGTTTAGTGCTTCAACAAATCTGCCTGCATTATTGACTTTGTACGTGCATGTGTTGTTTCTGCTTGTTTCCTACCTAATGTTATAAAATCTTCAGATTTCAATATTGTAAAATTTTCTTAATACTGGTAAATGGGCTATTGCTGAGAAACTACAAGGAAATTGTATTCTACAGCTAGTGTATTTAATCTGTGAACTTCTTATGGCAAATTAATTTGATCTTCTAATATAAATTACCTGCTTTGCTTTGATGACAGGCTGTTATTTCTGATTGTTTCAATCATGCTTTATTTCTTAGGGGTTTCAGTAGCCCAAAAAGACCAGATGATTACATTGCAGTCCTGTTGTACTCTTGGAACTGTGTAGCAGGACCTCTACTGACTTTAACATAACAGCATCTCTTTCTGACTGAAACTCTAGCAAAGGTAAATCTTGGAGGAATAGAGAACAAGACTGATGAAAGCAGAGGAAAAGGAGACAGAACTTACTTACCGTTCTGCTGGTTAGAGCCAGAAGACACCAGTGCTTCAAAGCAGTCTGCAAATACAGACTTTTTGTGGTTAGGTTGTCCTTAGCGGCTGGATACTTGGCTTTTAGGAAGCCAAACAAAATTTTTTCTCTTTTAGTTAGTTTTAGCTTCATTCTGCAGAAGGCATTGAAATCCAGGGATGCATTTTGGGACCCTTAAATGCAAACTGATGATAAAAAATGTTAAAAAATTACTGTCTTCTAGCAAATCGATTTTCTTTGTGGATGTTTGTGTTAATAATGAAGGTGATATGCACACTTTCTGTGCACCACTCAAACTTCCTTTGGACCAGGATTTTATGGCATGTTTTTGAGCTGTTCCTGGCTGTTTCTTTTTCAAGCTAACGCAGTGCCAGATTAAATAAAATTCCAGCTTCAGGTTCATCATAATGAAAGTCATGGAAGAGGCTTTTTCAAATACAGTAACTAATCCTGTATCTGTCTTCTCTGTACCGTGTCTGTGTCCACCTACAGTGTGGGGCACAGTGGGAGGAGTGCATTGAGCAGCAAGCATAGGTTATTATACTAGTATCCTCTCAAATTTAAAGCAAGTAATTTCCTTTGTGATTCAGATGATACTTCCTTTCAGATTAAATTACAGAAAAGTCTTTTTGCTAAAGTAATAAAGTGATGTATGCCTGAAGCTTCAAGGAAGTGCAATATGACAAAGATCAGTTCAGACATCAATCTGCTTAATGGTATATGGAGAATTTTTTCATGTGTGGGAGAAGATATTAAGTCAAAGAAGACATTCTTCTCTCCCCATTCCCACCCCAGTGATTTAGCTACTGGTAAGACCTGTGAATGAAAGCTTGTTCCATACTATTCTTCATCAAACACGCAAATTACTCTTGTCAGTTAATAACGTGGAGCTGAGGGAAATGGTTGACATCCTGTGCCTTCTTCTAACCCACTTACGCTAAGTAGAGAGCTTACAGGTTAAAGCTAAGGAAAATACAAAATGCAGGTTTTTCTTCCTCTGGGTGCCATCCAGCTTTTCTTCTCTGCTACCTGAACTGACACTGGAGTGTTGCTGTTTGTGAACTCTGTATGAAGGATCACAGAAGCTGCTATCAATGCTCAGTATTAATACTGGAGAACCTGAATGATGACAGTTTATCAGGTTCAGGATTCTTGTTAGCTTTTTCATAAGACTTTTAGGCTATTATTTATAATAATAGCCTGTTGGAGAAAAGGATTTTTTTATAAATGCAATGCTAGTGCTGTCCTTACTTGATTTTGTTCATGTTTTACTGAGCTGTTAAATGTGTTCAATGGCAGCATTTCCTTTTCCAGATATTCTTCAGCACTTTGTAGCCTAGAGACTTCCTTGCTCAGTGGCGAGATATTTGTGTTTGATAGTGGTTTCTGGGTTTGGTAACACTTTGCTGGGCCACCTTGTAGCAGTTTCCATCTGTGGCAACTCGTGAGTCTTCTTTTGAAACGGTAAAAATGTTTATGTACTTTTCCAAGTGTTATTTGGTGATCTTAGTGTGTTGCCACTGGCTCGGGCTGAACGTAGCAGTTACGTTGTGCATATGCCTAACTCTTCCCCATTATTTTCTGTCACTTCAGGAACACTTTGTGTACTCATCCAGAAAACTTGTTTCGTATCTTGTCATCTCAGATCCTTTCTTCTCTCCAACATACGGGGTTTTCCTCCCCCTCCTGCACAGCCTTCAGTTTTTTCCTCCTGAGCCCAAATGAATGCTTGTGGTTGTGATCATATCAAGTGTGTATGCCATGCAGGTTCCTTTACACAATCAGTGTGGGTGTTGCTTAATGCATTAATATTTCCTTTGGTAAAGATCCAGGCATCTTTGATATTCACATGTAAAACCTGTAATTTCTTTCAAACTTATACATTTCAAATGAATACTTTGTCTTCATTATTGCTTCCTCTCTGAGAAACTGCTTTCAATTTCTTTTTTATCTTGTTCTCGTTAGGTTTCCACTGTTCAAAGCACTTAGTAGCGCTTGGCTTGTGTTTCTGTGAAAATTGATCTATCGTGCACAATAACCTGTCTTGTTGCTGGATCCCAGTAAGCGCACAAACAAATAAGATCTTAAGCTCCAGATCCCTGTGATCCTTTAAAATAACAGTTTGGGGGTTTTGTATTCCTTGTTTGTGGGCTTTCTCCTCTTGTTTTACCTGGACAATTCAGGTGCTGTAGCAGTGACCTAGGGAGAAAGAGCTGTGTTCCCCTGCCTGGAGGATGATAATAGCAGGCAAAGTGCTAAAACTTGTTCTTGCTGAGAACTTTTATGTTTCTGTTGGGGCGAAAGTAAATCAGCAAACATTTTTATTATTCAGTATGCACTCTGTTGATTTATTCTGCGTGGTAATAACTTGAATGGATTTTTTTTTTTTTAAGAAAGGTAATTCCTAGCAGTTAAAAGAATATTTACAAAATTGAAGTGCTTTTATTTGGTGGTTGCCTGTGTATGGTCCACTGTGCGTACACATATAACTAAACATCTTTCTTTACATGTAAGGATTCTTATTTATTTGCCTTTAAGTACTTCACAATTCCTGATTGGAAGTCACACTGTATCTTAATTATTTTTTTTAAACAAAGTCTGCCTAAAATGTGTGCAAACTGTTTTGCTAAATAAGTCATCAGACACTTTGTGCCGAGTCAACCTAACTACTGTGATGCAGACCTGATGTTTCAGTTGTACATTTGAGGGATATTAGAAACAAAATCGGATAATCTATTGTGCCCCTCATTGATTTGTGCTAGAATACTGGGAAGGAAATTTAATGACAACCACAGTGTGCTCTGCTTGTCTATTTTGCATTGAAAAGATTTCTTATCTAGATTGTGTAAGTCCATTCTTCAAAACCTTATATGAATATTGAAGAATTTTGGGGGTTTTTAATCGTAGCTGTAGTCCAAAGAAGAGGCTTAAACTTGTTAATTAATCTGTGATGGTATCTTCCTTTTGTCACTTAAAAATTTTAAGCACTGATATCTTGCAGTCTTACTTGGAGTAAACCCTACTACGAATTTACTGCCTTTTTTGTCAATTTAATTGCTATATTTCAGAAATAAGAGACAATAATTGCATCCTAAAATAGTATTGCATATAATGCTTTTAAGAACTAAAATGTTTCCCCTTGCAACATTTCCTGTGGGTCAGAACCTAACAGAAACAGTAAAAAATGCTTTCCTGTGCTGAAATGAATGCTAAATTTCCACTTAGGCTTTAGCAGCAAAGCAAATTTGGAATCTTTCTTTATATGGGCAGTGCACAAAGCAATGCGTAAAGTTTGAGAAAGTAAATAGTAGTCTTCAGTTTTCATCATCCCATCTACAATGTACCTATATAAACAGCTGGGTTTAGACGTGTATATGCTGAGTCTTTTTCTGGAGTTTCTCTTTCAATGAATGCTTTAACAATAAGTACTATAATAAAATAGGTTTTAAGTGACAGCTTTAACCTGTTAAATGAAAAGCCTGAATTTCAAAAATGGATATTTCTGTAGCCATTCAGAGGTTTAAATCCTTTCTGTAATATGAGGAAATAAATAACAGCTGACTTAGAAATACATCTGCTTCATCCTTTGCAGATCACAAATATTTTGTTTGTTTTCTCCCTTTTTTTGAGTGGAATTGACAAAATTAAAGGATACAATAATATTTCATATCTTAATCTTAAGACTTGAGCATGAACAATAATAAAAATAAAACCTTAAAATTTTATTAAAAATGTCATTGTTTCAATATCAACTGAATAATGTGTTGAATGACCTGGCTCTGCGAAGGCCAAATTAACTTCTTTTGTGAATTAGGAACTGAACCACAGAGTAGCCTGGTGATGAATCAAGATTTACACAGGGTCCTGATAGCAGGGTAGGAGCTGCAGCCAAATATGTAGCACTAAGGAACCTTCCGTGTCTTTGTCCTGTCTTAATTTTTTTCTTATCCATTTGCTATGTGCCATCTAAAACTTATGTGCTTTCCTTGAACTCACCTGCTTTCATTTGAATGACTGCAGAGCTTGTGAACCTTGAATAACTGATAGACTTCACTGGCTTATATAAATGCACCTGACACGTAACAGCTAGTGAAGTCTCTTTTAATTGTCAGAAAAGAGACGTGAAGTATCGCAAGATGAATGTTTCTCTCTTCTGGAAATTTTTATATTCAAGACAGTAAAATTTGACATTAAATAGACATGAGTTTTTAGCAAAGCTGGAAAATAAAAGCTTCTACTGACAGCATTTCAATTGCAGTACTCTTATGTGGGAGGAACACACATCAAGACATTTTCTGACTAAAAACACACTTAAGAACGAGAGTGATAAGTTATAGATCACCACTTTTTATGGATTTTTTTTTTAATGGTGGTTGCATTTACTCTTGTATAGTATTTGTTCTAGTGTTGATCTGAATTGAGAGACAATGTTGTGTTGCCTGTCGTTGTTCCAAAACACCCTCTGACTGTGTTTTGGACGCTTTGGCTTCAAAGAATGTCCTAGATTCTTTCTCATAAAGTAAATTGATAGGGCAGTAAAACAATTTGAGTTGTTCATGCTTTATCTTTCTACTTGTCTTCTTGCTTATCCTTTAAGGAAGGGAAAAAATTTGCTAGGTATGGGGCCACTAAGATACCGAGCTATTCTAAACTTGATCTTGAAAACACACCAAAATGTGCTCTTCCACTCTTGCCCTACAACTGCAGAGCCAACCCACAGATATAATTTTAATTAACTGTCTTTTATTTATATTTATAGGGCACATGAGAGTACATAGAAGTGATAACTGGGTGGGAGGGATTGGGCAGGAGGTTGAGAATAACAACAGAAAGTGTTTCTTTTGCCTGACAGTCAACTCTGTTGGAACAAACATTTCCACAAGTTTGCTACAGTACCAGCACATTCTGTTTTCTTTTCTCTGTGAAGGTGGCTGCACATTTTTGATTTTGCTTTTTTTCTTTTTTTGTTTACCACCTTCACAAAGAACATTATTCACGTGGTAATCCGCAATGTGATTGCAATGAAGTAACTACATCCTGGTGCTGAAGAAGCTCGGTGGGAATGTTTTACAGCTTTACATTGCAATAAGCATTTTTATCTAACAGGCAGTCATCTGAGCAAGAGATGGAAGAGGTCAGAGCCGTGCCATGTGTATGTCAGCTCCTGTGTGTGGCAAGTGGAGAAGGAGAAAAAGGAAGCAGCTTTGCCTCTGTAAGCTGCCAGAGAACCACTCTTCTTATTAGGGCTTCTGTTAGTTTAGAAAACTGCTTTCTAGAGTTTTCTTGTGTGTAAATTCTATGTAGTTATCAAACACTGACTTCTGAATGATGCCTCCAGTACTGGTTTATCCAGAGTGTCACAAAATATTTGTGTTGGTCTCTTCTCAACATGCAGAAAACCCTGAACTGAAAAAAAAAAGAAATCCATAACCAATAAGTTAATGAGTGTGAAGCACAGAAAGAAACAGAAAAGTATTGTCTTGCCTGTTTTCATTTCAGTGGGGTAGATGGATGAACATTATGTTTCTTTCAAGCAACATACTCTTTTCTGTAACTTCTTATTTATTGTGAGCAGAAAGCCTTTGAGTGATGTTTCTTGGTACGAGTGGTGCCATCTGGAAAACAGGCTTCTGACTTGTTTAAAGTTCAATCCTGTTGGTTATACATCAGGGCAAAGAGATAAAGTGGTTAATTTTGCTGGGATGGTGTTTGCCTGTTTTACAGTAATATTTTTACAGCTTTCTGAAAAGACTGAGTAGTAAATGAAAATTATTTTTCATTACATGCCTTGTTTAGGCAGACAACGTGTTCTAATGTGTCATTAGTATTTTTCCAAGTAGAGCTTGGCAGACAAAACTGTGGCATGGTGAAGGAGAAAACTTACTTCATGGTTTGCTTTTGTTAAAATACATCCATTTTAATGAAAGTGTTGGCTTGTAGCCTGTTCTTTTCTGGAAATATTCCTAGTACCAGGGATGTTAACGAATGCAAGTAGCCCTGTTCTTCAGGAGATTATTTGGAATTGAGTTTATTTCTTCCTGTCTCTCACCTTTTGCAAAAGAACTGATACTGAATGGCACCTCAGCTGGTGGAGCTGCATACCGGCTTCTCTTCTTATTGCTTAGGTAGAAGCTGAAATCTATTACTTTAAGTGAATACCAGAAAGCGTCTTTCAGTTGGTTCCCTATATTTGGAAACTTTGCTTCCTAACCATGCTGTCTGGTGCTGTCTGTGCCCTCAGTACGTAGCTACCAAGCATCATGGTGCGTTTGGTGAGCTTGTGGGGTTAATGTGGTACCTAATGGTGAAGCTTTGGTGTTTACTTTTGAGTTTGGATCTTCCTTTCTAAATACAGTTTTAGAAAAAATTGCTTAAGTCTACATGTACAGTAGATATGAAAGGAGGAAAAAATTAGGTGTGAGTGTAAAGCTGGACACAAAATAGGTTTGTAATGGTGTAATCAGTGTCTGTTTCTGTGTACTCCAGCAGTTGAGGAGCTGAGCTTTCGTGGTTTAAAGGCTGGTTAAGTTTCCAAAACTCTTGAAAAGGCTTCACTACTAAATAAAGAGGCTGCCAGGTAATAGACTCAAGTGCTCTCAAAAACAAGAATAGTAATATTACAAAAGGTGATCCATGCTGCCTGTGCTCATATTTGTCGTAATGAATATTCTTCTATTGAGAATTGAATTCTTTGGAAGCAAACAAGAAACTGTAAACCGTATGTGTCATCCTGTGGCAGGTACCAAATGATGCATAATGGTAAATATACTGAAGGACAACACTGAGATGGGAGTGTCAATATTGTAATGAGTTGATTTCCACTGTTCTTGCAAAACACTTGTGTCAGATTTTTTTAGATATAATCCTTTAATTCTCCACATAGAGCAATGATTTATAAAATATTTTCAAATATTGCTAGTAAACAGGTTTCTTTATCGAATTTATTTGTAGAGGGGATAAAAGAGGAGCCTGAAGTGTGCTTTGAGGAACTGCTGGAGACGGCCAAAGCTGGAGAACCAAAGGCACAAACAGAGGTAATTTTAAATGCTCATTGTCTGGTCTTGTTTGCTCTTAATTCCAAAACCAGCACTGTCTGCTGTAGAACTACTGTCTCTTCTTTAGGTGAAGTGTATCTGTTTTGATCTTAAACTATTAAAAGAAAGGTGATACGAGATGGTTTTCTGCCTTGAGAATTTCTACTTGCTTGGGAGTGTTACTGGTTTCAGATCCAACTCCTGAACAAGCCTTTAGGACGCGTATGAGAACAGGGAGGGCTGATGTCTGTGTTGTCGTTGCAAATCAATTCAGCTGGCTGCAGAGAGAAATTGCAATATTCCCTACAAGGCTATAGGTAGGACCTAAAATAGTCATAAAATTCCTAAGTAGCAAGGCAAGGCAATAATCTCTTCTATTTTCAAAGGAGTTTTAGGCAGAGAAATCTTCCCCTAAACGCAGGGAATATATACACTGCCTCATTTGCAAGAGTTCAAATGACTACTTCCAGTTACTGTGCAGGTGTTTGCTTGTGTAGGATGTTCTATTTAGAGAAATAGAAATGCATAACTGAAGGATAATGCAGGTCACAAGAACTCTAGAGAACAATGGAACTGATACTTTGATCACTTTGCACATCACACAGTGCAGATACAAATCCTAATCCTAGCCTGTCTCTCTAAATAAGTTACTGGGTTTCTAACCACTTTTGACAACTTAATTTTGCTTCATTCAGTATAGCATTTTCTTACTTGTTATTTTCCATCCTTATAAAGATATTGTGTGAAATTATATTAGGTCTTCCTGGGGAAACTACAGAAAATATATCTAAACGTTAACGAGTACAAAGGCTTTTCAAAATCTTTCTTAAAATCTGTGAAGATCTGGAGAGAATTCTCAGCTCTGGAGAAACTCTCTCCTGGTACTTACACTAACTAGCCAGAGGCTGGAAAAACAAACAGTATCTAAGGAAAAATAAGTTTTTCAAGGTGTGTAGATTAGTGGGCTTTCCTAACAACAAGAAAATTCACACTACTGTTAAGATGAACTTTTCACATTATTGATGGAGATTTATGGGAGAGTTAATCATTTTCAGTAGTGTTCCAGCTTTGATCTTGCCAAGTTTTCTTTCAATTTGATTGCAAAATCAAACAGTTCATAGATTCACAGAATTGTTTAGGTTGGAAAGGACCTTTAAGATCATTGAGTCGAGCTGTAAACCTAACACTGTCAAGTCCATCATTAAACTACATCCTCAAGCACCACATCTACATGTTTCTTAAATATGTCCAGGGATGATGACTCAACCACTTCTCTGGGAAGCCTGTTCCAATGCTTGACAACCCTGATATCTAGTTTAAATCTCCCACGTACAACGGGATAAATGGGAAGGCTTTTTAAGCTCCCTTTAACCATGAATTAATCTGATGAAATCCTCAGAAGCATCCTGGGTTATCACCACACATCCTCTGTCAAAACAGGTTAAGACTATTATGTGGGAACAGCAGTTCTCTCAGGCCAGGAGAGCCATGAGCAGTTCTGTAGTCTGATATTTCTAACGTGTCAAAATACAAGGTGCACTTCACTGACCTTAGCGTTAACCAACACCACGCCCATCCAGCCTTTCTTAACCCTCTCAAAAATCAACTGAGACCACAGTGTAAAATTCTATCAATGCCTTAGTATTACAAAAACACCACACAATTTTATAGTGACTCTCTTGAAGAGCAGCATGCAAGAAGAGACACAGAGTGGGCTACTCCCACACCCTACATGTTCCTCTCCCAAAAAGCCATCAACAGTATTCCAATAGGACATAATTCATACTAATGCTTTTGAAGTGCAGGAAGAGTGAAAAATAAGTACTCCTGAGAAATACCTTAACTGTAAAAAATAAGACACTTAAATGGTAACAGGTTGTAAAAGCAGAATTACAATAGAGCATTTCTGTAAAGTGATTTTATTCTTATCAAATGCACCCTTTAAAGAGAAAAATAAATTCTTTCTAACTAGAAAGTTTCAGAGCGAAGTAAAACCCAATCATTTGCCACATAAAATCACATTTGTAATTACATAATAAGAAAACTTGACAACATGTCACGGCATCAAGTCCTGTCTTAATGACTGTCAGCGTTACACTGTTTTATTTACTTGCTGGGGTTCTGAGATACACAACTCCAGAGGCTGTGATCCTTTACCAAGACACTGGAATCAGCAGACTACATGGAAGAAACAGTCATGGTGGGTTCACTGCCATTCGAGTGATCTGTCCAGCATTTGGGATAAATGTAAGGATGTAAGGACGCTACAGTTCTTTATGTGTTCATTTTGATGGGCTTGGTTTAGCCTAAGGCAAGCCAATACCAAGTCATTTTTTGCTGCAGTCGAGCACCCTCACCCACCGCTGCCACCTAGCAGACCATCTTTTTAAATCTGGTTAATACAAAACACTTCACTGGGAACAGTTAATGAATTAATGACTTAATTGATCAAGAAGCTGCCATTAAAATTTTCACTGTTCTTTGACATTATTCACGATGTTGTCTAATAATTGTGGCTCTGCTATTCCAGTTGCCCACGGCATTAAAACCAGCCAGAAGTGAACCTTAGGTCATTGGTATCTCCAGTATTCAAGTAAGTGTCATTTAAGCTACTCTCAGACATAATGTTTTCAACTCTGGCCACTTAGAAGGAAGGAAACAGATATGGCTCCTATAGTAAGTTTCAAGGTTATTCTGAACGTTTGAGAAGGCAGCATGCTGAACTGCTTGGAGCCGTACCATGTGTTAATGGTGAGTGTGTTACAGCACTTTAGTGATTTTGGGGTGGATTTTCAGCAGGATTTGCAGCATCACAAAATGCACAAATCAGATGACGATTGCCTAAGAGAAGTGAAATATTCAGGCTTTAGTTTGGCCCTTCCTCTGCATCTACAATAAATTCACTTTTCCTTCTCTATACAATCCTCAGCAGAAAACAGGCAATAAGCTGAATTTCTGACACTAAGTTTTCTTAAGACAGGAGTCCCCACTTATTACAGCTCAAACCCCTCTCTTGTAGTTCAATTGCCCATGCCTTTTCTTCTAAAATGAAGCAGGTGTCGGTTTTATCTTTAGGATGCAATCAGAGAGTGTGTTGTAAGAGACCTTCGCACAATTGTAATGATTGCAATGCTTGCCCAGCAAATCAGCGATTCATTCACTCCACTGAGTGCCCCAAACATTAGTCCAGAGACCGAGGTCCTTCCCTGAGGACCAATAAATCTTTAATTATTTTATACAAAGTGACCTAGTTTCAATAGGGAACCGGCATCCTACAATATTTTGTATAACGATTGCTTCTAATTTGAACCAAAGATTTCTACAGCCACAGAAAAGGACTCTACTACTTCCTCTGAATTTATTTCTGAGCAAAACAGCATGTGTTAGCATAACATACCTACTGACCTGGGTCTCCTTTGGAGACACAGATTAGGTTAAACATAGCTCAACAGTGACTGGTTTAGCAAAGAGAAATGTGTATTACCTTGGAAAAACGTAAAACCCGATCCATGGACACAAACTCAGACACTTGCAGAGCGGAAATTATTAACTATGCAGACATTTTAAGAATTGCTTAATGTCTTCAGTGACACCACCTGAGAGCACAGGGCAGGGAACAGAAGCCAGCAGTTGAACCCTTGAGATACTGAATGTAGCTTATGAGCAAAGTTTTAACACTCCATAGGAAAAAGAAATTGTTTTACTTACAAAGAGTAAAATAACTGTCTTGTAATAGTGTGTATGAGTTCAGATACTAAGTAAAATTTCTTGTGAATCAGCTTTTTGTAGACCCCTCTCTTGCTAGAAATTATCAGGAAAAACTGTGAAGCAAAGGGGTACTGTAAAAATAAGGCAGAAGTTATTCCTAAAAAGTGAATGTTTATCTTGGCATTCTTATTAGGAATTCAATATATTTTTCAATCAATGCAATTTGGCATTTATACAATAATCTCTATTAACTTTATTTCCTGAAAATAGAAGCATTCAAAGGTAAAGGACTATCAGCAATGTCTCTCCATTTTCACTTATTCAACCTTAAGCAGTTTGCAAAGTTTTATTCTTAGGCAAGCAACATTTATAGTGAGAAAGCTGAGAGCATTAGAAATCAAATACAAGCTCCATAAGGAAGGAAAACCACCTTGGTCCTCCAATGAAGCTAATAGTTCACAGTAAAAGGACATCTTAGTAAACAAAAAGCAAAATCGTATTATATAACAGTACCTGGGCTCTGCATATTAACACGTGGCTGCCTGTTCTGTCAGGAGAAGGTAAAAGAAATTAAAAAGTGAAAATGACAACTCCTTATTTAAAATCCCCAAGTGTTAACCTTCAAGATCAGCTATTTGGAAGTTACTGCACTGCCATTCCAATCATCTGTCTTGGTTAATTAAAAAAAAAAAAAGCAATCATCTGCTTAGCCCAGCCCAGATCAGATCAGTATTTCCAAGCGACTGTGTCAAACACAGACTATATTGTGATGTTCATTAAAGTTGATCTACTTCACTGTCATCTTTATGTGTATACAAAGAAAAACTCTTTCACCTCATTGCATATGACTATTTCCTTATGAAAAAAGATAAAAATCAGTCTTTCCTTTGCTCTCTTCCTATCTGTAGGTCTCCCCCCCCAACTTTTTTTTAAAGTTTATTATTATTGTTATTATTAGAGCATGGTCTGTTCTCTCCCTTTCCACCTTATAATTGGATTTTAATTTATCTCATTTATTCCTAGAGTTATATAACTCCACTAAAATCAACTCTCAATTTGGGTGACAACCACATCTGAGATCGTGTGCCACACCACATCAGATGGGTGCAGCCTCATCCAGCAGTGTCCTGCTTCCAGCAGCAGCTATAGGTGCTAACTCAAAGACAGCTGAGAACAGAGGATGCATATATAATGGCATTTCTCCTCACTTCTTACTCAGAGGACTTCATGAGGCCTACGTGGAAATTTAAAAAGTAAAAGTAACACAGAAAAAAAGGGATGTAATTTTTTACAAAGTGTCATAAAAAAAGGAACCGTAGCAGAGGGAAGAAGGAATTTTGAATGATGATGGAGAAACACACTGCACTGGTGCAAATCTGTTAGTCAGTAGTTCAGCAAAAATGTGTTGGAAATTACAAAACAACGCCAGCGGGCTTGAAAGGCAACACACACAATGTTAAGCCCATTACACATTTCAGTTGCTGGTCTTTTTGTCACTCATACTTTTAGATAAACAAAAAAGTCTATGTACATGCTTCAATGTTGCTGTTCTTTTCTTACTGTCTGGCCTGATAAAGTCACTGTGATCTGGGAATATTAACAAAAAGAGTATCCTGCTTGGTTTCAGATGAGGAGAAAACAAATTGCTATTTAGGCCACGATGCAGTCATGGCCAGTGACCCAGTACATTTACAAATATTATATAAACTGACTTCTGAAAATATAACGGAGCAATACCTTGAGATATTTTGAGCAGCTTTCTTAGCAAAAACTTAGATGAACAGATGTACATCTGTGCTATTTAAACTGAGATGATCTTGAGAGAGGGAAAAATACATAAATAAAATTTATTTCACACTAATTGTTGTCAATAAGCGCTCCAATTCAGTAGAATTATAATTGTGGAATTACCACCAAAAGCAAGACACCCATATGAACAGTCTGCAAAAGGCATTAGAGAAGGGCTGTCTCACAGCAAGGACCATTCAGAGCACAATAAGAGGTGCCAATGAACTGGATTTTACCTGAACATTTTCATTTTTCCTGCCTAGAAAGAATCTGTATACCTGCCAATACTAGTAAAAAAAAATCTGGACTCCATCCCTGTACACGTGTGATGCACAGTGAGCAAGCCAAGACTTCCAAGAAGATAAAAGTTACTGCCCATGAACAGCAAATCTGATGCATTTATTAACCACCTAGGGCATGCAATAGTAATTCAGTGCAATACACCTGCACATTCTTCTGCCTGGGTAATTCCAGACAGGAATACAGCTGCTTTTTTGCTGCCGGCCTTACAACTCCTCTCCACATTTTCTAATTTAAATACAAAGTTCCTGAATTTGCATCCCTTTTCCTAAGCCATGCATTGCATTTCTTGTACTGCAAATAATTTAAAACATAAATTAGATGAAGTGACTTCTGATAGATGTTATTTTCATAGTAACACCTGAGAAATACCTTGTTAGTAAAAGAGATGCTGAATTCCTTACAGACTATAGAGGGCAATCTGAGTTCATTCACATACATCAAAATAAAAATTTGTGTGAAAATAATTTTATTATTATGGTACTTATTTCCACTGCACCTATCAAAGTATTAAACATATACCCAAATAGACTAAGGAGAGCAGCAGTTACTGTATGAGTTGAGAAGCCATCAATTTCAAAGTTAATCTGGACAAAGTAGTTTATTAATAGCATTAACAATTATTACCACTTGGAATTTCAGAAATGCTCAGAGAACCTAGATGAAAATGGGACTACTTATCACATAAGCATGCTATCTTTATCTAGGGATGAAAAATACAGCTGTTAGAATACTGTCCAGATGAAAAAAAAAAAACCAACTCATCATTTATAAAATCACCTAAGCTGGTGCAAATAAAAAGCTCAAGGAGAGACAGACTCAAACTAGCAAAGCCACATCTTGTCAAAGCATATGTCACCTGTCTACAATACTTTTAACACATGCTAGAACATACTGGCTGCATTATCACATTTATTGCCTTGGCAACAAAGCTAGAATTAATAGTACAGGGTGGTCCTTGTTCCAAAGAACTAAACTTCAAGAGGAAGCAAAGGAAGCATAAACTGTATTTTCGGATGCTCTCTGAGAAGATGTTTTTCTGAGAAGGCAAGATTGTTTAAAATTTTCTAGTTAACTAGGAGAATATGTAATTTTTCACAAGTTCATCTCAAATGCTGCTCTGTGCCTGGCAAAATAGAAAAAAATAAGAATAATATATAAATATAAGTATATATATTTAAATTGTTTGTAAAAAATAAAGACTTGAAAATAAAACCTTTCTGTCGTTCAGGATTCTTTTGTCTGCCTTACAGCTAAAGTTTAAAATATGTTTAAAGTCAATGGAAATAGAATGTGTTGCAATAATGAAGTCTATTTGTCCCCTACAAGTTTTAAAAGAGACATTTTTTCCAGCTCTGATCTTGGATATTCTATTTAGGAAAGTAATGCTGAAAATACCTTATGTAAAGGTGCACTTGGTCTCCAGTACAAAATTATCCTTGTTTTTTAGCAAAAAAAAAAAAGCATATTTTCTTATTAGTGTTCTAAGAGGTCTCAGTTTCCTTCCACCAGAAAAACCTTTAAGTGCCCTGAAAACATTTATCAGTCATAAATTCGTCCTACGTGATGTGGGGAAGGGAGTGAAAAACTGCAACACTGACCAACTTACAAGCGATGTTTAAGGTAACAAGGAACAATCTTACTATTGTTTTTTAATCTCAGTACTCACATTTTCGAAACTGAGCCCTTGCTTTTTACATTCCTAATGCATGACATAAAAACAACTTTATTTCTGTCTTCAGAAGATTGTCATAAAACCAGTGAGCTATTTCTAATGGAAGTACTCCAACAAGACTTTGGTTTGTTCTACCAATACCAAATATAACTCGCACAGCTCCTACTCTTTAAAATTAAGACTTAATGTCAATAAATAATTTCCTTTTCATTAGTAAAGTGACGAGCATGAAATTAATTATTTTTATGTCCTCACTAACTTGCTATTGCAAACCCTCTGTTTAGAATGTATGAACATATTAAAACCAGCAAATTGACTGAATGCAATGAAATAATAGGATTGAGATTCCCAGCTACTAACAGAGATTTTTTTTTTTAAAAAAAAAAGTTTATTGCTATAAGTTGAATTTATAACTGGACTGCACTTGGTGGACATGGCATGACCTTATCAGGCTTGTACAATCTTATCTGAGAAAAAAAATTAACAGGCATTATGAATACGAATTATGTTCTTCAAGTCTTCAGCTAAGGCTTTCAGTCATGGCACACCGTGCTCACTTCTAGACCTGCACATCCACCCCCAGCAGTCGTGGCACTGACTTCATATTTGGAACTGGACACAACTCAACCTCTGGAGCGTCCCCACACGTAAAAGCAGAGAGAGATATATATATATATATATACTGAGATATATATATACTGAGAAATGCAACTCAGTATAACAGACAGAAGTTGAACTTCAGCATGGCCAAACGCTGTGCTGTTTACCCAATAGTTAAAATTAACACTGATGTCGTCAGAATGAACCTCACAATGCCAACACCAGGCTTTTTAAGACCAGAAAGTTAAATTGAGTCATTGGAAACAAGCTTTTCAGTTTGACTCCTGTGTATAAGCAGTAATATATACAGGTCCATATAAACACACACTGATGCATCCTTCCAAATATATGAAATATTATGTCATTTTTTACCACAGATCTAGGTGAGGCCCTACAGAGAAACTGATGAAGCTGTTCAAAGCCTATATTCAATATCTTTCTAAGGAACACTCTTTCCAGACTCAGCTCCTAATTTTAATGGAACTTTAGCAGTTCTAAAAAAAGAGGCCAAGGTAATCTAGTATTCAAGACCCGCATTAAATTTCTTTTACTCTCACTGTGATTGTGATATATTGCAAAATTATATATTTTAATTGGTAATTTTTATAGCTAGCTATAGCTAGCGAGGAATTCTGAAATTTTGCTGAAGCTTCCTTCAAGATTATAGCCTAAACCAGAAAGGTAAGAAATTCTTTTTATAACTTGATTAAATAAAAGTATGCTGTATTTTTTCTTTTTTTTTTTCCAATTTGATTAATTTTTTTCATTCAAAAAAACCCACTCTACCCTAAATAACCACAATAAACTCACAATGAATCCCGTGAAAGATTCACATGTGAAATTAATTTACTTTTTCATTGTTTTGTTTTTAAGCATGGCACTGAAAAGGTGAACAAATCAGACTGCTACTGTCAGTCAATATAGGGTGACTTTACGGTAGCCACATATTAGATTAAACTACAGAACTATATTTAACCTGAGAAGATAGGGTCCCATTTATGTAATCCTGCTTTAAGAGCTTCTAATGAGGTATTGTAACCTAACCTAGATACGCCTGCCAGCAAGTTCCCTGCTCTTTCACATGTGATAACTGAAAGATGCTTTAGGTCTTAAATTA
Source organism: Dromococcyx pavoninus (assembly GCA_033558185.1). Lineage (NCBI taxonomy): Eukaryota > Metazoa > Chordata > Aves > Cuculiformes > Neomorphidae > Dromococcyx > Dromococcyx pavoninus. The sequence goes on along the minus strand of JAUMJL010000020.1, from coordinate 1,031,404 downwards.
TATGTTAAGTGAGTTATTATCACAGTGGCTTCTTTTTGCTTTAAAAAAATCTACCAACGAGAATGCTCATCCATCTAAGAAATGTCTTTATCTTTTAGAGCATCCACTGAGCGCCAGCCTTCCCCAGCTGAGAGTCCTGCGTTCAGCCACCTGTCTCGCAGACACATATGGCACTTGGGGATCAGCGGGGGCCAGGGCGAGTGTCGGTCACTTGGCAACATCTGTCAACTGACCAAAAGTGGCATTAATGAAATTCTAAAAGGAGTTTAGTTCACTCCTTCATGCTGCAAGACAGCTGTAGTGACAAAAGATGCACATAAAAAGCAGCACATTAAGACCATAGATGGTAAAATGAAGCAGGGAAAAAGATGAAGCATTTCAGAGCACACTTTTTGACCCAAGTCATCTACAGTAATCACCTTGCCAAATACAGTCATAGTACCGTTTGAAAGCAAGCACAACATGAAATGTAAAACAGTGGTATAAGAGACAAGGACAGAATATATAAAAGGCCCAACTACAAACAAGAGAAAAAGAACTCATCATTATGATTTGTCATTCCATCCCATACTTCAGTACCTGTTGTTTCTATATTTGGCTATATTTCAAGCATTGTTAGCTTGAAGACCACCTCAAGAAATGATCATACTGTAAAAATGATACATGCATAAAAATAGTTTGAATTTCAGTGTCACAAGCTGCTTTCCTTACACTGTGCCTACTGATACCGTATACACAGGAAAAGCACTAAATATGCAGTACAATGAGCTGTAGTTTCAGATCATCACATTTTGTCCAGGGAACTAGGATGCCTTTCTCTGTTGCTATATCTGATCCACAGATTTGAAGAATCAGAGAACAACAGCTATACTAGGAACGGAGACATGGCATTCCCAAAGCCAAACGAGGCCAACAGACCATAAACATAGTATCTTGGCTTCAAGTGGTAATTATTTCCCTGCAAAGCTAAGGCTATAGTCTGGTGCAAAGTGTTTCCACTAATTTAGCTCCTCACAAAGGAAACAATGAGGTGTCTCAAAGAAAAACAGTTTACATTTATTTTACACGAGTATTCCATCAAAAATTATGACAGAAAAAAACCCCCACAAATAATGCCCCCTTTTTAGCCAAACAAGAAAAGAACACAAAGCTTATGGGAAGTGGAGAGACCAGCAGATTTGACGACTGGCAATCTGAGCCCTTAGCTTCTTTAACTATTACATACAAACGGATCAGAGCTTTTATTCGTGATGGAAATCAGACATAATGTGAATCCACCATGTGGTGCACCTATCAATTCAGGCACTGTTTCTGCACCATAAGAATGCAATTTAAACACTTCATATAATACAACCTGCATGGCATCCAAATTTTCTGTGAAGACTTTTGTTGCCAAGATTTCCTTGCCTTAAGCTACCATCTGAAATCCAGAAAGCTGCTTTTTGAAGAAGTGGAAATTCAACATCAAAAAGAAGCAGTAGATAATTTCTTTCTGTTTTCCTCCATATTCAGCAATTAAGCTATTCCTTCCAATTATTCGAATTTAAAACAGAAAAACAGTTGTTAAAAATGACAGCATTTGAATGTACCTCAAACATTGCAATATCATGCATTGTCTCCGATCTATCGGTAAGTTTGGTATTGGCTTTGTGGCTGACATGAAACACATTATTTTGATGCACCTCCACCTGAGAAAGAGGGAGACACAAATCTTGTTGCGTACTTGGTCATTAGGATCAATTGCGCAGTAATGGCCAGAGCTGAACCATTTCATAAGCACCATTCACCTAGGGCTTTGTGTATATCATATATGGCACAATGAGGTCAAACACAGAAGAAAAGATAAAGGTTGCTTGATAAACTCAAACTTATTTTTAGCATTCTTCCCAAGCTCAAGAAATCTAACGTATACGCTAATCTATCTATGTCAATCCCACTGTCCATGTTGCCAAAGATGTCAAACGGCATCAATCCCAATGCTGACCCCCGAGGAATGCCATTTATCACTGGTCTCCACTTGGACTTTGAGCCATTGACCGCAACTTTTTGAGTGCAGCCATCCAGCCAATTCTTCATCCACAAGTGGTCCATCTGTCACATCCATGTTTCTCCAATTTAGGGACAAGGATATCATGTGGGACAGCATCAAATGCTTTGCACAAGTCCAGGTAGGTGACATCAGTTCCTCTGCCCTTATCCACCAACACTCTAACCCCATTACAGAAAGCCACAAGATTTTCCAGGCACAATTTGCCCTTAGTGAAGCCTTGTCATCTGTCACCAATCATCTCCTTATTTTCCAGGTGCTTTAGCACAGTTTCCAGGAGAATCCAGTCCATGATTTTGCTAGGCACAGAGGTGAGAGTGACTGGCCTGTAGTATCCCAGGTCTTTGTTTTCTTCCCATTTTAAAAAATGGGGGTTGCTTCCTCTTTTCCAGCCAGTGGGAATGTCACTGGACTGCCACAACTTCTCAAATATGATGGATAGTGGCTTAACAACTTCACATGCCAGTTCCTCCAGGACCTGTGGATGCATTTCATCAGGTCCCATGAACTTGTGCACCTTCAGGCTCCTTAGATGGTCTCAAACTTGATTTTCTCCTACAGTGGGCAGTTCATTCTCGCCACTGGGGTACGTGGTGCAGACCTCGCAGCCAGAGCTGCAGCCTTTGCTCTCAAATGAGTACCCACCATTCTGCCACGAGGGTCAGGCAGGATGAGTGTCCGTGACCTGTGCAGACGGTCACAAAACAATGCCCAGTTGCTGGGTTACATGTACTTCCAAGTCTCCGATTTGGCCAGTGGACTGCCCCCTCTTCCAAGTGTCACCTTCCCTGTGTGCTCTCCTGCCAAAACTGCCACACCATGCCATGCCCTGGGTGCTAGTGCTCCATAGGGCCACCTTCTGTGGGAGTGGGAGATGGCCCCATCCAGGCCTTGTCAGCCACTCTCATGAGAGCCGTCAGCTCCTGGTGGGTCTCAGTGCTCCCCTGGGCTTTCCCTGGCTCAGAAACCCCCTTTGGATGCCACGATGCCCCACTCCACTGAGGAGCGTGCCTGCACTGGAAGCCTTGTCTCCTTGACATACTTCCACAGCGAGTATTCCAAACACAGAATCAGCAGATCAGACTCCTCTGACATTAGAGGATGATATAAATCTCTGTACAGAGACTATTACTCCTCACACATACACTCAGGAACAGAAGCAGAGACAAACTCCAATCCAGCTTGGAGATTATCCCTTCAGTAGTTGCAGTGATGCACGCATCAATTCTGGAGTGTATTGCACAGCTTCTCCACAGGCATACCCAAGGCAAAAATCATACAAGTTTGGCCACATCTGGCCCCTCGGAACTCAATGTTACGTGCTGTAGAACTCTTCTTGTCTTGCAATAAAAGGCATTAATTGTTTACATTTATTGGAACACAAACAGCACAGCATTTTCCAGTCTACTTCAAGATTAAAAAAACAAAAAAGTCCAAGATTAATTGAACTACTTAAGTAATAAAGTTTTAATAGATTTGCTTGAAACTCTAAATTGCTAAAAAAACCCCAGTATTTTAAGCTGACAGCCCCATTGAGACCAATATTTCTCACCACACTGCAAGCTTAGAATAAGCTGTTTATTAGCAAACACTACGAACAGTTGGCAAAAAAAAAGAAAGCTCAGATCTAGAGCAAGCTTTGAATTTCAGGTTGACATGGTCATAGGTTAAAACTTAATTTTCACAGCTGCATAGATAGGTACTACCCAATCCAGTTTGAAGTCCGGATGACAGCACCAAGGGCTGACAGTTTTCAGTGTCACTTTACAGCTCTATAAGCCTGTATTTCCTGTAACTCGTTTTGCACATTCAGTTTGGGCTCAGCCATTTATTAGTTTCATGGATTTACAGCATGTAAGTCTTCAGCCACTTGGTCAGCACCATTTCTGCAACAACCTGCTCAACTGAGTCAAACAACCCTAGACACTGCAGTGCAGAATGGTACTGCACAGAAGATGATGCCAGGACACAATGGCCTCAACTTGCACCAGGGGAGGCTTCGATTGCATATGAGGAAAAATTTTTTCACCAAAAGGGTTGTCAAGCATTGGAACAGGCTGCCCAAGGTAGCCATTGAGTCACCATCCCTGGAAGTATTTAAAAGCCTTGTTGACATGGTGCTTAGGCACACGGTTTAGTGGTGGACTAGGAAGTGTCAGGTTTATCTTAAAGGTCTTTTCCAACCTGAATGATTCTATGATTCTGTAATTTAAAAATCTCCAAGGAGATTAAAACTCCATAATGGATGGCATGAAGTGTCTGTAAAGGGATGTCACAACTTGGTCTTCTACAACTGGCTCTAATTCAAAGGCTACAGAAGTAGCATTAGAAGAGACCTTGCTGGCAAGGAGACACAACCAGGAACAAACCACAAGATCTACACAGAGAAGTGTGAGTAGGTGTGCAGGGTCATATTCCACAGAGAACCAGTTCTGCTGTCAATGAGCCGCAGCATCTCAGTTGGGCATACTGAAAATATTTACCTGACAAAGTAGGAGGGAAAAAATCAGGAACTACTTGACAGTTTTCCATAGAAGGGAAACTACTAACAGTCACTGAAGGCTTGTCCAGGAATTTCAGCGTGTGGATTACAAGTCACTTCTCTGCTCTGGACATTTTGTTTAACCAGCCTATAACACAATTTTATGTGCTGTCCCAGAAAAGTCACAAGACAGCAGACCCCAGCATTACTAAGTTGATATCAAGTTAAAACCCATTCAGAAAAGAGGCCTGCAGTTTGCTTCAGTAGATTCAGAACACAATCAGGTGGACTCTACCATCTCCAAAAATTATTTTAACATTAAATGGTTATCATCTCTGCAACACTGACCCGTACAAAGAAAAAAAGTGAGATTTTTTTTTCCTGCATGGCATATGTGCTATTTGCACAGCCAATAAGGACAACAACGATCATGGTCACTCAAGAACTCTCAAAATATGAGTTTCCCATTGTACAGCTTCGCTACTAAAGAAGAGATCTAAACCTGAAATTAATGGTTCTTTCCCCACAGTAAAAAAAATGTTACAGCAGAAAACAGCATGACATGGCTTAAACTGTGCAGAACATCATTCCTCCATCATGAAAAAGCACACAGCAATATAAGAACATGTAGCATTTCGCCATCAACAAAGCTGCCTACATAGACACCCACTCTTTCTTATTTTCTCTGTAGCATATTCTTTTAACTCGCTCATCTCCTTCTACATCTTTCTCACAAATATTGGCTTACTTGCTTTGCATACAGCTTCTTCAGATTTGCTTTCACTAGAAAACTAACCATGCAAACAGTTATGCTCCTGCAATCGGTCCAGAATACATAATCTATATTAATTTTTCCCTCTCCCAATATATTTATATACCAATAAAAATAATCTTCTTGAGAATCAGAGAGGTTTTCTGGGTATCTGAAATCTGAAATAACTAGAGCAGGATAGTTATTCTGCAGATCTAAGCTTCATGCTGTGATAGATTCATGCATTTGGTCCCACCTCCCAGTAAGGAGCTGGCAATTACAGCATTCCAGTGCAGGACCGTGGATTTTTTTCCAGCTCCCTTACTCTGCATGCCAGTTACAGCTGATTGCGGCAGCGGAACCAATACTGTATTTTTGCATCAGATGCACAAGAGCTAGAAGCACTAGATATGAAAAGCAAACCTGCAATCTATTTTGCTTTTTTTCTGCAGAAGAGAATTATTGGGCTTGACAATCATGATATTTAAGGCTCTGCTTTACCAACATCTGACAGGATTTTAGATTTACAGAACTTTAAGATAAATTAACAGTGTTTATTACCTATAGTGATATGTGGACACCTCTCTCTCAAATTCTTAGATATTCCTCTGCTTTGTGTGAGGAAATAGAAAATAATTAGAAGCCTATGTCGCTTTTGCTGTCTTTGAAGGATTAGTCTCTCTCAATTCCTGGACCATAGATACATTAAGTACACTAAGTACTCTGATTAGATATTAAACATTGTTTAAATAAGACACATCTCCAATCCATCCCCTCTTAAAGCATAATATGGCATTACTATGAAATTATTTTATAGTGCTACTATGGAGGAAACTTCTATTTCATTCACTTCATCATACTAGAGTGTCTCCATAAACATTCATCTGTATGTTAATCCTTGAAGTGATTTCTGAGTGTACAGATGACAATTTATTGAATACAAAAAAATAAAAAACAACAAACTAGAAAACATTAATAAAAAGGTATAATAAGATGTAGGGAATAAAAGAAATAGCCTGAAAATATTCACTTTACATGGTAACTCATTGCAGAGCCTACAAGTTAACACCATTCAACAACAAAACTGGTTTAAAAACAAAAAAGGCTCATCTATGGTTCCCAGTCAAGCATACACATCATGAGTTCTGCTCACCAAAATCGCTGCTTGGGAAGGGCTAATAATTATGCGGTGAGTGCTTGTATTTTAATATATTCTGTTTTATCTGTTGTTGTTCTTATTCTTTTATTGTTCTATTAAAACTATCTTTATCTCAACCTATGACTTTTCCTTTACTTCCTAATTCTCCTCCCCATCCCCCTGGGCAGGGGGCAGTGGGGAGGTGAGCAAGCGAGTGGCTGCATGATACCTGCCTGCTGGCTGAAGCTAAATCATGTCAAGTAGGAGCATTATCTTTGACAGTTCAAACCTTTTTCCAAATGCAGTTTCATATCGGCCAACAAATGCAAAAATTAATCATAGGGGACTAAGAGACAGCAGAAGCATTTAAGTCTCATTTCTGTAGGAAGCCAGGCTATACCAAATGTAATTAAAGTTTTTAGTAAGAGTTTGCCATTTTACTAAAAGACCCAGCATTACCAGAACAGACACTAAGTGTGGGGCACAGCATCCCATCCTCCCTCCCCATCCTATGTGGTGGTGGCCAAAACTTGATGCAAAAGCTAATAGGATGATTATCTTCTAGAAGGATTAAGCTGCACAGAGAAGCTGAAAGCTGCCTTTGTGAGAATTAAGACCATCATCCTTATTGGCCAGCTGAATTATATCAGTGGAAAAATGACTGGATTCTTCTTTAAGAAATAAAGGTCTGCTACACTAAATTAACAAGAGTACCTAACAAATTTAGCAATGAACGATTAAGACATGATCTGTTCTATGCGTAATGCCAAGACGTAACTCAAAGTACATCAACATAAGGTGAAAACATTGTGAAAGCGGTGCCTTACACCTTGATTAGGAAAAAGCTGTGTTCTTGAGGCTTCCTCTCTCATTTCTAAGCACCTTAAAGAAGCTACACATCACAATGGGCTCTCTTCATCCTGACAGGAACAACAGTGTGCTAACCTCTAATAGCGCAGGAAGAACTCCATGGAGGAATTACTCCACAATAATAGAAGGACTTGCCGCTTAGAGTCTCAAACAGAATGGGAATCACTCTCACAAAGTAAAACCTCCACCCCAGAAACGTGTCCTGATTAGATTCAGTGTACAAGTGCATCACACTGCCACAAGTATTTATAAAGGTTCAGAAAACTAGCAGTTCACAAGAAAACAAGGTTTGTATCTCTTTTTGGCAGTTCAAATGCAAGCAAGCGAGAAGAACAGCAAAATATTTGACAACAGTGTCTTAGCACAAATAGAAGCATTATGGTGCAGTAAATAAACAGTTGCCAGATGCTGGATACTGCTCCAGATAAAGAAAAAGAAGATGAAATCTCAACCTCATAATCACTGACATTTTGGAAAGTCTATAGGCTTACTTCAGATAGATAAGATGTTCCTTGTTCTGATCATTATAGAAAAGAAATAAGGTAATTTTGGAAGAACTCAAAGAAAATTGCTTGGTAGTGGTTCACTCTTATTCTCAGCATACAAATAATAAAAGCCACAACAATAATAATACTTGAGTTCCAATTATACCAACATGCCACATAGCTCACTTCATCTTAAAATAAATAGATAGTGTTAGGATTAAACATGAGTGCATTACATTCACAAGGGGGGTGGAGGGGAATCACTTCCTCACCTGCATAGCAGAGTCAAAGCCATCAGATAGGCAGACAATGCCCATGATGAAGGGACTGAGGTTACAGCCAAGAAGCCATGCCTTTCACCTGCAGCACATGCTTAACATCAGTGCAAAATCAAAAGTGAAACTGCAAAATACAGCCGGGTGACTGTAATGACACTTCCTTACTAAACAGAAAGGTGACAGCTATCGTAACAGCAACTAAAAACGTTCAATACTAATGCCTTGTCAAAGACCACTGTAATGGAGGACAACTGCCAGTTATCCAAGACAAGGAAAGTTAAGTCAAAATGGCACTGAGAAATATGAAAAATGTACTTTCTGAAATAGCTTCCCTTTTCCTTACCCTTACGATAGGTGGTAGAGAACGGGCAAAATACTGTTAAGGTGGACTGAGAACAAGGGAAAAAAACAGAGCAGAGAACATCAAAGAGTTGTAAGAGACGTCTTGATCCTCCTACAGTTACGTCCAGTATTCCGTAAGGAACAAGTAACATATGAACAAACACACACTGAGCTGATAATATAAATAGCTCTCCTCTTAATTTTACACTCATTAAAGAATGCCAGCTCACAGATTAAATATACAACTTTTTTAAAAACAACTTCAAGAAACAAAACGAGTAATATTTACACAAAGCTCTCTTGGCATCATCAAAACAAAATAAAGATGCTCTTCAACCATCTTCCATTAAAAACCAAGCAAACCAAACCAATGTAGACTGTACGTTTTGAGGAGGACATAACCGATATAATAATGACTGTTTGCTATTTCCAAACATCTCATCACTGAAGTGATTTTGCTTGACTTTCAGACTTCCTAAAAACTGGTTTCAGTTAATCAGGTTATTCATCAGGCTATTGGGACTAAAACAACTTCATGTGTGTATGCTTATATGGTTTTCTATAATGTGTATTAGGCAACCCCCTCAAAACCAGGGGGGTGCCTTAGAAAGATAAAATAGAAATTGCCACTCTATATCTTTCTCTTTATTGACATATCATTTCCCACTGTGAACTGTTAACAAGACACACAGTGATTACAAGTGTTTGTGCCTAAAAAAAACAACAAAACCAACTTTTCACACTGTATTCCATCAAGCATGTTTTCCACTCCTAGCCTAACTTAAATTAACAGCTGCAGGTGGGAGCTTTCCAAATACATTTGGCTTTCCATTTGCTTGTGTATGGATACATCTGTTTGAGAGCCTATATGGTGAAGAAGGGAGTCCAGTTTAAGGGAAGCTGTGGACAGAAATGCCAGGTCTGAGCCTGGTGCTGGGTTGAAGGGTAAGGGTACAATATCATCTATCACAGGACATAGAAGAAGCTTCTCTTAAACCACTGCTCTTATTACACGGATGGAGAGAATAGATGGAATACTGCAAGGAACTAACTAACTCAAAACTTAGCTGATCTCAAGGAAAGGCCTACAGAAGCATTCCGTATGCTAAAAAAAAAAAAGCTCCATGATTTGCAATAATGTGCAAAGAGTGGAAGTATCACTAAAAAAGAATGAGTTAAAAATTAGTTTAAATAGTACTACTGTTACATTTTGCCCCATTGAGAATTGATCTATACTCTTTTCATTGAACTACTATGGATATTTTTTCCTTGTTACTCAAGTTGGAGCTGATAAAGTTTTATCATTTAAAAAATCTTAGCAAAAGTTAAAAAGAAATTAGTTACAAAATTTGCATACAAAGGGAAGCCTTCCCAAGACAGAAAAAAAAGTACTGCTTCAGATCATGAGTTATACAAAATGTTTTACTGTAAGACGCGAATAACTATGAAACAATGACTATGAAACTGATTTTCCTGAGTAACATTGGAATAAGTGCCATAAACCAGCAACTGTTCTAAATATGGAATTTTTATTAAAAACAAAAGGGATGGAATGTGTTTGCACAGATCAGTACACAAAGCTGCAATTAAGGCTCTCTTCAAAGTGAAGCAGAACAGAGTTAATGAAAGTTGAGAGAGAAAAAAAAAATCAAGATTACAGGGAAGAACAGAAGGGAGGATTAATAGTTTGTTTCCTTGATGGCAGAGCAACCTCAGTTCAAAATTAATAAGTTACTATATAAATTGAAACACAATAATCAGTGGTACATGTTATACATCCTCTTAGAGGGTGGCAGCATGCAATTAACCATTCTTCTATACAGAGAGGCAATCCAACCCCACATACTTCATTATTTTCTGTTCCCTGACATGTATTTATGCCAGCTCCAGTGCCTGGCCTTACATGGTCCAGAAATGTGGCCCAGGCCCATTTATTTCCTCAAAATACTTGCTACTCCTACATCTCCTACTTTCTATCATGATCTAATCAAAATGTTCAACAGAAAAAAAATCCATGCATGAAAACAACTATAAACATTTAAATGCCGATAAATAATATCTCCCAGCTGGAATAAACTGTAACAAAGAGTGCTGGAGACACAAATATACTAACCATGGAAAACAAAAAGTGGGCTTCAATGAGATGGATCTCTAAGAGGAAAATCATAATGAGGAACCTCTATTTTATCACTGTGTATGGAGATTAACATTTAAATGGAGCATATTTCTTCTAATTCAAGCCTTGTTTTTACCTCAGGTTCAACCTATGGCCTCTTCTGAGGATATTGCCAACTCTTACATTCCAATAACAACAATCTAAGACAATAAAGACACATACATTTAAGCAGAGAGTGAGCATTGCTCCTAGCATTTCCAAAAAGAAAAGAAAAAACCCCACCTTTATCTGAATGCTGGAGAACTTAAACATGTGGGGCAAATCTCTATAGCACCGGCCTCCTACAGTACTAATATCTCATCACAGAGCAGACTCGAGCCCCAGTGACGGGGTCCTAAGAGGTGGCCTCCTTAAGCTTGCAGAATACCTCTCCAAACAGCTGGTCTCCCCACCCATAAAGGGAATCACCTGTTCTGTAAAGAACCAAGATGCATGGCTTTTCTGTTTAAAGCTCCAATGCACCTATTCACATTAACATCCTTACTACCTGCACCCACCCAAAACCAAGAAAAGAACCTCAACCCAAAAAGACCCCACACTACCTCAGGTGCAAGAAACAAAGTCATCTCAATAGACCTAGAAATGTAAGCAAAGCAGAGACTGAAAGCAATTGTTCTAAGCCCTACAGACTACCACAGCTCCTATATTACAATAACTCATTTTAGCATTATTAATAGCAAGGCATGCATATTTTCAATGCAGAACAAAAGCATCATCTTAAAAAATAATTAGAGCAGAATTTAAAAGTATAATAAAAACCTTGCTGCCTAAATGCACCATGAATTAGTGTGTCTTACAATCAGAAAACATTTATTGTCAGCAGGCTTTGGAAAACCAACACAAAGCATGTTCACCTCTAGCCATATAAAACCAGAAACAGGCCTCTCACAGGGATGAAACACAGAAGACCCTAATAAGCATCCTGGAATCCTACTCCTGCATAAATACATGCACACATTATGCTTACTGCCAGTGAGACCAATCATGTAAGAAAAGACATTATTGTGTATACATGATGGGTCCTAAGCAAATGGCAGGGATCTCAAGGAGCAAAAGGAATCTTGAAATGAAGCGGGACTCATTTTCTTCTCCCTTATGAAATTTGCTAGGATTTCCTTCTATTAATTCTATGAATGTTATCTATACATAAAAAAATAATCAATACCATCTGTTTAAGTTAACATCATTTCTTAGGATTATTTGTTTAGACAATGTGGTGTATGTAAGTTGTCAGTCAGACTAGTAACATATGACGGATAATCTGTAAATACCTAGCAAAAATAGTTCTTGCTTGTTTGTGAAGCCTGTGTGTGCTCTATCCTCCTTCTAAACAGAGATACTGCATATCTGCAGTGACTTACAGGCCTAACGGCTGCTTTAAGGGCTGAGGTAAGAACTTTTCTCAAAATCTGACCCATTCACTAGGACAAACCAGTCTTAATCGGCAACCAATAAACAAAAAATCCACTATGCAGGTACTGCCTCTCATCCAACTCCCCCCCGCCCCGGACTGATTTGCTCCATGGTGTTGCCATAGGAAATGGAAAGGAAGCCTCCAATTAGGGAAGAGGTCACTCTTAAGCAGAGCTATTGTGTAAATAACAGTCAGTCAAAGAACCCCACCAAGGCCTCATCCCGCAAGCCCTCCAAGGGCAGGCCTCGGATCTGCTGTTGGAAAACCAGGGCTCGGCTTGCAAGAGCCGGTCCAGAGCCCAGGTAAAGCCCAGGAGGCGGGAGTGCGGCAGAGCCCCGGCCTGGGGAGCGGGATGCGCCGCGCCGTTATCCCGTCCTCCCGTAGGAACCAGCGGCTGCAGGAGCGGGGACCGGGGATCACGGGTAGCCCCTCGGGGCTCGGAGCGCTCCCTCTGCCCTCGCAGCCAAGGGGTTCGGGGCTCACCCGTCCCGTCCTGCTGCAGCTCCCCCGCAGCCACCGGGCAGGTGGGGCGCGGCCGGGGCGGGGAGCCCGCTGGAGCTGCCCCTCTCGGCGGGCAGGAGCCGCTTCGCCGCGCCCGGGAGAGAACCGGCCGCCCTTCCCAGAGCTTCCTCTCCCGTCGGGTGACCGGCACGGAGGGGCGAGCACGGGCACGGCCTCGCCCCACCCCGGGCTGCACCTCTACCTCTCAGGAACCTCGCATGATCAAAGTATCCGAGCGCGGCAGCATCATCCATCCATCCATCCATCCTCCCTCCCCCACGCCGTGCTCTGCGCCGCCCCCGCATCCCCCACCCACGCCGCGGCCCCGCCAAGCCCTTGCTCCGCTCCTTGCCCGCGGGAGGGACCCGCTGCCGCGATGCGACCGAAGCGGCGAAGCAGCACGCACCGCACCGCCCGGCAGCCGCACCTCGCTACCGGCTGCGCGGCCTCCCCAGCTGTCACCGGCGTCCCGCCCTCGGGAGGCGGTGGCTGCCGCGCCCCGCAGCCCCGCCCCGAGCGGGCAGGGAGACTCCGTTGCTGTCGCTGCTCCGCTCCTGCTCCGGGAAGTTTCCCGCAGCCGCGTATGCGGGAGGTGTGCGCAGAGGAAGCGCACAGCGTGAGAACATTCCCGTCACAAGAAGTGTATGGAACTGTTGGAGCGGGTCCAGAGGAGGGCTATGAAGATGATCCGAGGGCTGGAGCACCTCTACTGTGAGGACAGGCTGAGAGACTTGGGAGTGTTCAGCCTGAAGAAGAGAAAACTCCGGAGAGACCTTAGAGCGACCTTCCAGTACCTGAAGGGGCCCCAGGAAAGGTGAGGAGAGACTTTTTACAAGGGCAAGTAGTGATAGGATGAGGGAGAACGGCTTTAAATGGGAAGGGGGAAGATTTAGATTAGACATTAGGACGAAATTGTTCACAATGAGGGTGGTGAGACACTGGAACAGGTTTCTCAGGGAAGTTGTGGCTGCCCCTTCCGTGGAAGTGCTCAAGGCCAGGTTGAATGGGGCCTTGAGCAACCTGACCCAGTGGGAGGTGTCCCTACCCATGGCAAGGGGCCTGGAACTAGAAGATTTTTAAGGTCCCTTCCAACCCAAACCATTCTGTGATTCTAAGGCACATGGGATGAGTGTAGCATTCCCCCCTTCTTGGCTTGCCACCTCAAGGGCTGTGGGACCCGTGCACATCAAAAACAGAGTGCTGAGAAAGGGTTTATCAATTTAATTTTTATGTCACACCCTACCATAGCATGCCAGAATCAGATATGGAGTTGTCAGATTAACTCAGCTGCTAGCACTCGCTATCCGTGCCAGACAGCTGTAAACCCTAATACCATTTTGTTAGAATGGAACAGAATAGTTGCTTGAGGCTCCCAGAACCAGGCTTTGCTTGCATGTTTCAAACTGTCTCCTCAGCACTGCCGTACATTGGCCTAGAACCTTTACTGAAATGCTGTTTGCAAGTATTATTTCTGTTGATCCAGATGCAGTGATTGACACAGTGAATGCAGCAGCAATGTATTTCTGTTAGGTAAATACGAAGACCTAATGGAGTTGGATTGTGGGCACAATAATTAGCTCAATATTATGTTGATAGGCCCAGTATCAAGGAGAAAGTGACTCTTAACAAATTAAATATGGGGGGGACGGAGTATCTAAGTTAATGAGCGTATTGTTTTGAATACACAACTACTGTTCTGAGTACTACAGCAAGTTAACTTTGTCATTCAAATTGCCTGTAAAATTTTGCATCCGTTTTATGGTCCTTCCTAAAAATTTAGCCCGGTATTCACTAGATGTACTTTTTCAATCAAGGAGAAAAATAAGCAGTGTTACCATTTTATTTGGGGGTTTCATGTTGTTGCTTCTGGGGTGCTAGGTCTGTACTTAGTTTAATAAGACAAGATGGATATAGAAAACCAGCTACATAGATTTGAAAGAAGAACTGCAAACACAAGAAAAGTGTCAGCCTTGAAACCTGCTCAACAAAGTGGGTTGGTGGGGTTCATCAGAAAGACAGTTCTTGGCTGCAACTCAGCGACAGAAATTTGATAAGGGACACTATAGTGGATAAAGCCATAACACTCCTGATGGCCAAACTGAATGCTTCAAATCCAAATTTGAAGTGGAATGCACACTTTAACAGTAAGAGCAATTCAACAGTCCGAACCACCTTTTGAGGGGAGCATGCATTGCTGGACAGGGTGAAGCAGCATTTAAACAAATCTCTTTCCAAAGGGGGGCATTTTGAACAGCTAAAGGAATTCTTGTAGCCAGAATAACCCTGAAGGTTTCTCCTTTATAGCTAAAATGCTGCTTTTGATTTTAAAATCAATAAGAATTGAATGTCTCAGCTGGCGTTAGTTACTCCATAGAGTTTATTTGTTCCATTTTCCAAGACAATTTCAGGTATAAATAGTTGATATATATGGTCTTTAAAAAATGTCAACACATTCATTAGTGGCTATGTTCCAAGTCTGGGATTAACGAAATGCTAATAAACAGCTTGTTATGCTTAAGTTACAGTCTAACTCTTCTTTATAGAAAAAGGAATTTGAGGCCTTAGTTTTGGTCCTGGTGAAGGAGAGAGGAAACTGGAGCTCTTAAATAATATTTGCATGGCCTTATATCAGTGTTTTGTCTTGTGCAAGGAAGAAATATTGTGTTCAGAAGAAAGGCAGGACGTTGTGCGTAAGATTTGCTTATAATGGGCTGATGCATTGGCTTGTTACATGTAAATTTTGGTTTTACCATATTAAATAATTTTTGCTTGAAAGTACTTTAAAATAGATAAGAAAGTGAAATCTATAAATTATTTAGCACTGTGTTTCTCAGTATTTTTCATGAATAAAAGTTTTTGAGCTTTGTTAAATTTACATAAATTTGGCTTCACTTAGAGGTAAGGTTAGATTAGCTTCCTGTCAGAGATGGCTCTCTTTATCTGCTGTTCCCTTCAGCTGGAGAGCAACCTGCACTTCGTGAACCCTAGAGCACCCTTTGAAAGCATGTGGCTTGATACCCACTAATGTATAGAAGCTGAGGGACCCACTGTCTGCACTGCACAGATGCACTGTAAAGATGTTCCCACCTGCAAAGAACTAATGCTATTAGTGGGCGTGGAATAGCTGAGAGACTGCAATATTGAGTGAAAGTGAAGATTTAAAATCTGACCTGTTTGTTTGTTTTTTTCTTCTTCGTTTACATCACTGCTGTATCTCTCTGCAGGGCTGACCCATGTTTACACAGGAATTCTGTGGGTCAGCCAGAAATTAGTCCAGATATATCCTGCTCACTGTGGTGCACCTGATAATATGGGAGGCTTCTGAAAAACGTGTGGAGTGAGCTATTGCAAAATACAGAAGATGTGTACAAAGGAAAACAACCATTTTGCCCAGATATTGACTGAGACTTTAATGCTGTTTGTTTGGCTATTGCCTTACCAGCTTTCTAAATCTGCTCTTAGTGATCGGTAAAGGACATTGAAGCATACAATCTGAAAAGTGCTATGTGACATTAGCAAGAAATATTAGGCTCTGTTCTGAATCCCTTAAAATTGATGCAAATTTTTCATTTAGTTCAAGGAGAATAGAACTAAGGCTTAGAAGTAACACTTTCAAAATGCATTAAAAACCTTTTGGTAACTTTACGGCTATGCAGTTTAGAATAAGAGGCACTTTGACTTTATTGCACTCAAGCTGAAGTAACTATATTAAGTAAAAAGCAAAATAGAATTTCAAGGGCAGGCCATAATTGAAAAGTTAATCCATTTTTAATATTACTCATTGTAAAGAGCTTGAAGCCTGCAGACTAGCAGAAGAATATCAGAATCCTTGGTCTAAATTTGCCCTAGCTTTTTAGTCATAATAAAAATCCCTTGTAAACAGTGGTGGTCCTCCTGCTTAGTTAAAACTCAAAGTGTGAGACGTTTTAAAACTTCAGCTCTGAATGACTGTAGAGCTTTAAGGTCTTGCATTTTTATGAAAAAAAAATCCTAGAGCACTTTCGAAACTGATTTACACTCATGGGATCAGACTATCTGCGGCTGTATGTAAAATGTAAAACGTAAAATAATTGAACTGATTACTTTTTATTATTGCTTTTGTTATTATTATTGTTGTTAATATTAGTAATACTATCAGAAATACACATCTAAGGGCAGATTTTTTTTCCTGCAGTCTGTTCTTTTTGCCATTGGAATGCAGCCATCTGCAGGCAACTGTATAATAGTGCATAGCAACACTACAAAAATTCTGTATAACGTATGGCCATATTTGAAACTTCTCACTGCTCAGCACTGATTATTATTAATGTTAATACTGCTCAGGTCAGGAAAGGAAAAATGAACTACTCTTAGTGGGATCTTTAAGTAGACTGATTGTAATTATCCACGTTCAGGCATTTGGGGATGATCTTTGATGTATTTTTTCTAGAACAGTTGCATTCAAGACATCCATTTCAGAAGGCTTGGAGGATTCAGAGTCATTGAAATGGAGTGAGGTTTATTATTCTAAGATATTGCAGCATTGTGATCATCTCTGGATCATCTCTGGATCCTGGGTGCATCTCAGTCAAGGCTACCTTGGCCCCGGAGTGGAGGTGCTGTTTACATACCCCTAGAGAATCTGTCCTGTTGTGCAGTCATGTATAAAATTGATAGTGGCATTAACACGCACCAAAAAAAGAATCACCTACCATGCTGTTGAATTTCAAAACAGAGAATTTGTATCTGCTAAAGCAAAAGGGAAAGTGATGCTGATGGCTGCAAAACTGATGGAGGACACTGTTCCATTTAGCTGAGGGCAAAAACTGCCTGTACCTGCCTACAGCCTCGTGTGCATCAAACAGATCCTTTCTGTAATATATTTTTTGGGAATCAAATCTTTTTTTTTTTTTACAAATGGTAGGAACACCTACGTGACAAGTTGCAATGTATCTTCTTGGAGATGTTCTTCCCTCTCTCTCTCACCCTACTGACGTGTTCTGTCATAGGTGGGTATTGGTGGAATATCCAGAAATAGCATGCGTTACGAACATGTGCTTCTAATAAGGGAGTACTTACCATGGACGGTTATCAATTGCAGCAAAGGAATCAGACTGCAATTAAGACGTGAAATCCATTCTCTTCCAAAAGTAGGTTTAAAAATCATAAGTTACATTTCTGTATTACACTGAGCAGATTGTGCAATATTCCTTTCTTTTGTGTGTGGGCATGTGTCTGAGAGGATATGTATGCACTGCCAACATTTTCTTGCACCTGTTTTTGAGAAGTCACTTTTTTCTTAATAAAGGGGGAAGAGTCTTCTGGGAATATAGACCGTAAAATTAGGATTTATTATAGCCTTTATGTACAGCTGACTTGGTTAAAAGCTGCCTTGCTGTGCAGTCACACATCAAATTAAAAATGACAATATAAATAGATGCAGTTAATGACGACGCTGTGAAATATGGGAATAGAGCATTTGACTTATTAAAAACAAAGGGGAAAACTGAAGATTTGCAACATATTAACTCATGTTTGGTCAAAAGTACTGCTATAGAAATAAGCAGTAGGACTTTGTCTAGCAATTGATTTCTAGTGCTACCTGCATAGCTCTCTTTAATGCTTATGTTGAGGTGATTAGCTGTAATAAGGAGAGGGTGGGGATTAAAAGGCTAAAAATAACAGCCACTGTCCTCTTAGAAGGAATTCTCTGAAGACGTGTGCCTGTGGTTCACTCATGCTCACTGTCAGCTTTTCAGAGCTTTTTTGGAAAAAAGCTGCTGTGCTAAACATGTCTGTTAAAAAATACAAAATTTTTGTGGATCTTTTTTTCTCTTCATGAATCTTATTCATTCTTTCTAAGGATGAGTTGCTTAATGGACAGTTTAACTTTCTAAAGACAAGATCATATTACAATATTGTATATTGTACATATTGATAAAGTTATATCTGTTTGGCAACCCTGAGTTGTAGCATTCCTCTAATAGAACATTTAGGTGTAAAGGAAAAAAATGCTTTATTAATAATCCAATTAATATAATAATTTAATCGTATTGAAGATTTTAATACTTCTACGAAATTTGTGTTGTTAGAAACGAGAAATGCTTTTCTTTTATCTGTGTATTCAAAACTGCAGGCTTGGGATGTAATATTATCCAAGGTTGTGCATCATTTCAGAGGATAGCAGCCAGCTGGAAATTTTATTAAGAAATACCACAACTTCTGTTGTGCACACTGACATAAGTCTTTAATCAGTACACAAAATTGAGAAATATTTTACTGCTGTTGAGCAGAGAACTGCAAGGTCTTTGTTTTGGGCAACTCTGAGGAATTCCTCTGGATCTGTCGTTCTTATAGCTTAAAAAGACTTTGCTGTCATAAAGCTCATCTTTGTGAGGAAAGAAAAGGTGATAGGGAAATCAATAGACAGCCTGATAAATTCCTTTCCTTTTCCAAGTGTTTGTGTATCTTTGGGAACTACTTGTAATTGAGCTTAGGAGATCTGCGAGGTCTGCTGTTCGTCACTAGAAAGCAGCTCTCTTTAAAGACAGAGCAGGACTTTGAATCTTGAATGTGGTCTTCTCATTAGAAGTAGAAATTAGATAGAATCAGCTGCTGTCCAAAGGAGGGGATACTGGAATCAGTGAGTTATACCCTTTGGAAGACGAAATAGGCAACTTTATTACTCATGTGGGTGGTGCACTAGTAGGATATGTGTCAATGAAGGTTCTGAAATTGCTCTTGTATTATCATATTCTTTTAAATGCTGAAAAGCAAAATAACTGAAGTTTTTTCTATCTGTCTCTAGATTTCTTGGTGGTGCAGAATTTGGATGCTTTTGTACCTAATAAAAACATATTTAATCTCTGTTAAGTGACAGGTTAATTTGCAATAGAGGAAATAATGTTTCCCAAATTTAGAAATTTATGTATCAGGTATAATTAATCTTATATTAAGAACAAAAATTGTCCATATAGTTCTACTTTCCTTATATATACACCACTTCAAAGGCAATTTCACTTGCATTCACTAAAAGAGACTACAATAAGCAGAAAGTTTAGACAAGGTTAATGACATTAGCTTTGTCTTTTCAGTGTTATTAAGAAAAGGTACAAAATCAATTAATGTCTTAAAGCACACTGCCCAGAGTTCAGTAAGAACTTCAGTAAATCAAGTTGTGTCAACGTAGACTTCTGTCCAAATACCACGGGGTGCTTTTTTGTTTTCTTATGGCCTTGAATAAGTTTTAGCGAGCTTTATCTGTAAAAGTCTTTTTTCCATCCTCTTTTCTATAGATGGATTCAGATGAATGCCTTTCATCGCTTGGATATTTGATTTCTATCCCAGTGGTTCGCTGACCTGGGCACTTCAGGATATTGTATTAGCAGCATAGCCAACATTGATAAAAAGAAGACTAATCAAAAGGTATGTATTTGATATGAAAAAAGCAGAATGGCTATAATGTGTGCAAATGAGTAATTACAATGGAATGGAACAGAACAGAATAAGTTTAGTTGGAAGGGATGTTCAGTGATCATCTGGGCCACCTGCAATACAAGGTCCGACAAAAAAACTGAGACTGTACCTGTAACTGTTTCTTTAGCAAATTAAGGAATCCCCTACAATCACCTTCACAATAGTTCCTTAGTCAGCTGACACACAGCTGCATACAGTGCTGCCAATGTTCAAATCAGTTCCGCAGATCACTTTCTGAAAAGCTGTTAAGGATCTCCATCATTTTTGCTTTCACATCTTCTACCAACAAAAATGTGTTCCTTTGAGCACTGACTTGACCTTTTGGAAGAGCTATTAGCTAAAAACTGTTTCACAAAGTGTTGTGGGCTGGCACATTGTCTTCACTCTTGCACATCCACATTTTCCAACCGAGAATACTTGAACACGTGTGCACTTCTGCTGAGTGAAGTGATTAAGCTGAGACTTGTCTCACTGTGAGAGGTTGACAGAGATTAAAGCATGTTCTATAATCATCTTTTTGTCTCTCCTCTCCCACTCTTGGTTCCCAGGCTATAAGGTTAGTCTTGGTTTTTTTGTGTCAGATCTCATAGATGCTGGTGCAGGTTGTCACTATCGTTTTATACTGCAAAGGGTAATCACATTGCAAATAAAGAATAAGAAAGAACATGAATGCATGTCAAACAAAATCTAATTAAACTGTGTAATGTAGGCCCAGTTAAAGAACAACAGTCTTAAAATTTTGTGGCGAGGACTCCCATGAGATGATATTATCCATAACAGTTTGAATAAGGCCTGGTCTGCTGTTGCCTCGGCATGGTAATGTACTGGTGGGGTCAAACAGATCAAGCAGAACATCGTAAGAGAAAATGTATGTAAATTAGGCTATTGGAAGATAGAAAGGATATACATTGAGGAAAGGATGATCAGTGATAGAGGTGACCAAACTGCCGAGAACCCTAAGCTAGCACTGTTTGTGAGCTGGTTAATTCACAGCCTGCTGGTCTAATGGCTCTGCTGCTTCTGAAGGCGGCTTGGTTAGTCTCCATCCAGGCACCCAAGGACAGTCTCTACCCAGCTATAACATGGGGTTTGTCCTCTGTGTCTCTTCCCTTAGTTGAGTTTCATGGTTTACTTCAAGAAGAAAATGACAAATTTATGCAGCAGGTATTGTATTCAAATTGATCCACTCTTTGTGCAGTCTTTTCAGTTTCCCAAAGCCCATTTAAGGAGGTTGCAGGGAAAAAAACCAAACAGAGCACTGTTTGTCAGTACCCTAGAGCTAAGTGTACAAAATTGGTTTAATCTAGTAAAGCCAGGTAAACTGGCAAAACACCCAGAAGGTGCTTTGAATTTCTGCATCATTTCCCTAGCTTATTTTTTTGATCTAAATTGTTTGTGCAACTGCATTTGGAATTTAGCCTGCCTATCCCCTACAGAAGCCACTTTTGCTCAAATGGAATGAGTCAGGCACAGTGTATGTAAAACGCTTTGTGGTGCCAGATGTGAGGCAGGGTAACGAAAACTATTTCCTTGCTTCAGAAAAGAAATGATCTGTTTCAGTGCTCTTGTCAAGTTTTAATGTCTGATCTGAATCTCTTGCTGCAAGGTATTATTACCTGTTCTATCCCACTTGAGCACTGGAAGTGTTCTCTTTGCGGAAGATTTTGCATATCTAGAAATATCTTCTTTGATAAGGCCGAAAGACAATTTTTTCCACCTTTTTACTAAATTCTGTCTAGGTTTTCAATCACTCACTGCTCTTCTCTAGAGTTTGTCCACTTGATTTGCCTCTTTCAAAAGTATGGACCCGAGTTTTGAAGTGTGACAGCTGTGCCCTTACAATCCTGAGTAGTGAAAGGATTACCTCCTGTATGCCTTACATGCCATGATGGCACTTGCCTTTATCTGAAATAGAATGACATTCTTGATTTATCATTTTTAATCTAATGTAATCCCCAGTGTACTTCTGTCTAGCCAGTTATTGTTCATCCTGTGTTGGCTTCTTGAACCATCCTGTTATTGACCTATCTTAAATCATAGATTAGCTGTGCAAAATGTAACATCCTATTAAATTCCATCTTGTATTTTTTTTAAAATCTATTGGAATCATTGTCAGGGTAAAAGAAGTGAAGAAATGTAGCAGATTGTCTTGGAAAGTGAGGAGTAATTTTCTTTAATCTTTCCTGGATGAATTCCATCAGGGAAGTGGATCCTGCGTTAGAACAGGGAGACAAGTAGTAGAGGATTGGTTTTGAATCTCTTCCAGTCCTGTGGTTTTGTAATCATTCCGTGATTTTTTCAGTAGTTTCCTTTGCAATGAGCAAAGTCAGCAGGAGACTGACTGAAGACAATCCTCAGTACTGAGCTGTGCAAAATGCTGTATTTGGTTTGTTTAAGCCATGTTTATAAATCCACATTCCACCGAGGAAGACAGGTAATCTCCATCACTGAAAAGTACATCTGAATTGTGAATTCAGTGTCATAATATAATGGTATCTTCTGATTAATATATTGGGGAAAATGGAAATACAAACAGGGAACTGTAGGTTCTGTCATACTTTGAAAATGTGCTAGCTTGCATTTTCTTTTTGTGAAAGTCAGAAACTATGATTTATTTGTTAATCAGGAGCGGTATTTCTAGGAAGTGTAGCTCAGAAGTGTATCTCTTGCTCTGCCTATGACTAATGCGAGTGCCTTAAAACTGGCTTTTAGCAATGGAGAGGAATAGATGGCACATGTTAAAAGCCAGATAACTATTACCTTGGTGGGATGTTGTAAGCAGTTGCTTAATTACATGGGAACCTAAGATAATGGATAGTAGGAATACAAAGACAGAAGAGAAGACTGCCTGTGCACCTCAACCCTTCACCATTTGTCCTGAAGTCCTTTTTAATTTCTTTATATACAAAGGTATATCAGTATCAAATTGGTAGAGGCTTATATGAAGCAATTCTGATTTTACCTTCTAATCCAGCAAATCCAACAGTAAGACACTTCAGTACAAGGAACTGAGAGATGTGCTCACTGAAGAGACTAGAATTGTGGCCGCTCAGGCTTTGACGGCGTTCCCCACCTAATCTTGTGGCATTTCTGAGTTCTGCGCATCTCACAGAGATGTAGGTATGTCTGCTTCTTACAATAAATGTATCAAATCTCAGACCTGGTGCAGAGAAAGACGTATGAAATGGATTAAACCACGGGCACCAACAGTATGCAGTCTCTAAACGCCATGTGTAATGGAACAGGCATTTCAACTCGAGCACTTGGAAAGCATCACCAAGAAATCCTCTGCCTGAGATACTTAAATGTCCCAAATCCCCGATCTGGGAAAGACAAAAACTGCTAAAGAAGACTTTGAAGAAACAGACGGGTTCTTGAACTTTTAATTTCTGAATTGCACTGGCAACGGGCGATGAAGATAACTTTACATGACTTTATTGAACAAAGCCATTTATATACAGTTGGAAAAGGTTCCAGTTTGATACACACACCTAGACAAAACCAACTTAGTACCTACATAAAACCAATATAAACAGGATGCAGAGGGGATGGATCAACGGCTTCCTGGGTGTCATTCTAGTATTTAAAACATTCAAAAATCAGCTCTTACAGGGTGCCTTTTTTTGTCCTTGGCAATTGAAATCCTTTACTAAAGGAAGTAACATAAATGACGATGAGTTTTAAACTTTGGACAGAGCACATTCTTTCTGTTTAAGGAAAGAGAAACCCCCAGAACACCAGTGTGTGAAGCGGGGGTGCTTTTTACTGCTTTAGGTCGAGCCCGAGCGTGTCCTGAGGAGAGGGCGGGCAGGGAGCTCGCAGCCCCGACCCCCTGCGGGCGTGAGCTGAACGCGAAGGAGCAGGGGAACGAAGTGCAAGCTGCAAGGCAGCCACGATCCCGGCCCGGAGCCGCGGCTCTCTCCGCAGCGCCGCGTGAATCGAAGCGAAGGGACGGGCGGGATTGGCCGAGCGGGATCCGGCTGCGTCGCACTCGGCCAATGGGAGCGGTGGTTCCGCGCACTCTCGCCGTTGAGTGGCCGTTGGAGGCGAGGGCGCGGTGACGAGTCCCGTTGCCGGGCGACGGAGGAAGCCGGAGGTGCTCGGGCGCGGAGGACGCGGCGAAGGAGAGGGCACGGAGAGGAGCCCAGGCTCTGAGTTCTAGAAAAGCCCGTGGTGGAGGAGATGATGGAGCTGTCAGGGCTGGAGGAGATGGAGGTGGAGCTGGAGATGGAGGAACCATGGCTGGAGGAGATGGAGGTGGAGATGGAGGAGCCATGGCTGGAGGAGATGGAGGAGCTGGAGATGGAGGAGCCATGGCTGGAGGAGATGGAGGAGCTGGAGATGGAGGAGCCATGGCTGGAGGAGATGGAGGAGCCATGGCTGGAGGAGATGGAGGAGCTGGAGATGGAGGAGCCATGGCTGGAGGAGATGGAAGAGCTGGAGCCGGAGGAGCCATAGGGAGAAACAAAAATAAACACTTAGGACTTCCAGAGTTATTTTCGTAGTATAAATATAGATGTAAAGTTTATCACCCAAAACTAGAGTTCTGGATTCCTTTGGTCTTTCAGCTTTTACCATTTTATGGGGTACTCAGCCTGGTCCTCCTTATTTGTGGCCAGTGAAGATGTGCGGGGCAGTGTTAGCCCCTGGCTGTTTCAGTGCCCTCTGCACTGCTCAGCTACAGCGTATCAGAATCCCAGAAAAATACACATCTGCACAGCTCACACAGCTTTAGTTAAAGGAAGCAGGTTCCCCTTTCAGAACCATATGTTCTTCAAACTCTGATTGCCCCTCCACAGTGACCACGAGACACATCTCTGTCCCACAGCTCATGCTGCTAGCGTAGCATTATTTTTTATTTAAGGCAAGGGATGGATGTGAAGAAGATAGAAACATTTTAGTCCAGTAACATGTTGGGAGCTCTTGAGATCCTATGTTCTCATTCCTGAAGGAACTGCAGCCTTCGGAGGCTCCCTACAGGCCATCACTACTTAATTGTCCTCCCTACTTAATTGTTAATTTCTAAGGGTGATAACACTACTTTGCGTAGAGAAATAAGCCACTTTCAGTCCCATTTTTCATAGAGTTGGATATTAAAGGCCTGCATTGATGTGGTCCACAGATGTGAATTTTGCAGGAAGAAAGCCACCTCCCAGTGGCAAAGAGTAGCCATGGAGTCTCTTGGTTTTCCACCACAGGTTGCAATTACATCCTGTGGGACTGGTATTGCTGAGCAGTATTTGAACTGCTGGTTCCAGTTCCAAAATCAATTGCACATGCATTTAAACAAAGTACACAAGTCACTGAATAGTGTCAGAATCACCTAATCACAGAACGACCTGAGTTGGAAGGGACACACAAGGATCATCGAGTCCAACTCATATCCCTGCATAGGACAACTCCAACTTTAACACCGTGTGTCTGAGGGCATTGTCCAAACGCTTCTTGAATATTGTCAGGAATGGCGCTGTGACTGCTTCTTTAGGGAGCTGTTCCAGTGCTCCACCAGCCTCTGAGTGAAGAACCAGTTCCTAGTAACCAAACTAAACCTTCCCTGGCAGATTTTCTGCCATTCCCTCCAGTCCTATCATTGGTCACCAGAGAGAAGAGATCAGTGCCTGCTCCTCCTCCTTCCCTTGTGAGGAAGCAGTGAATGGCTGTGAGGTCCCTCCTCAGCCTCCTCCAGGCTGAACAGATCAAGTGACTTCAGCTGTTCCTCATATGCCTTCCCCTCTAGAGTCTTAACCATCTTTGTGGCTTCCTCTGGACACTCTGCAGTAGTTTCATGTCCTTTTCTACTCCGGCAGCCAAAACTACCCCCAGTACTCAAGGTGGGGCTGCACTGGTGTGCAGTAGAGCGGGACAATCACCTCCCTCAACCAGCTGCCAATGCTGCGTTTCATGTCCCCCAGGAGAAGGTTGGCCCTCCTGGCTGCCGGGGCGCACTGTTGGCTCATGTTCTACTTGCTGTCAACTTGCATACACCATTCCCTATTCCAATCACGTTTCAGACTGGCTTGGGTTTCTTAAAGTGAACTGAAAACAGGAAAACCTAACTCACATTCTTTCCCAAAAGTAGATTCTGCAGCCTTTTTGTCTTAGCTATTAGTGTTCAAAGGATTTTCATCCAATAACCTATTAGAAATACATGAAAACTTAAACTGGTATTAAATCGTGTATTAAATATAGTTTCTCAGGCTCATGGGTGCTTCATAATATACTCAGATAAAACCAGCAGCTATCTTTCATAAGCTATTACATCAAAGGCAGTATCTTGTGTGATCCCCTTACATTTTCCTTAACCTGAAGCAAAAGCCATATCCTATTTCAACCAATGTTATAAATCACTTTTCTTTGCAGTTTGAAATTCTGTATAACTACAGTTGGAAAAAAAATGCGTGTTGATACTATCTTTTCATACAGCAGTTTTTTTCTTTATGCCACGTGTAAGCATTTTGGAAAAAAACCTTAAAATTAAAATGGGCAGTTTATGTGATGACACAAGTTGCAATAGGTTAAAAATTCAGAGGGTACGAGAAAGAATTCTGACCAGTTCTGTTCCTGAGGTTACAGTGACATGGTTTGGAAATACTTATGAAATTTTGTGCATGTACATTTCTATGTGAGGGAGCAGGAAAAATGATATTACTTGTGTAGGGTTTGTGGAAATTATTAAGTGGCCAGTATGTTGCTGGAACATAGACTTCTGCTGACTTAAAATGTACAAAAGAACAGCATGTGAAGTATACAAGATTACCTCAGTTCTTAAAAACTACCATAGGTTGTACTCTGTGAGCAGAAACAGGCATTTATTCTAAATTGTTACCTCTGCATGAGAAAGTTTGTAGTGTTTGTCTCCACCTCCTCCCTTAAGACTTTCTACTTGACTGATTAGATGATGCCCTTTCCATTCTCTGTGAAGACCGTTTTAGGCATTTATGTCTTGTCACATATTATCACAGGGAACACAAGAAAATAACTGAGCACATGGTATGCCTGTGTGTGACGAAACCATGAACAGCCAGGCAGCTATTGTGCATCTAGTCTTGAGATACTACAATGGCTGGATCTTTTAGTTTCCTCAGACATGTTCTTTTTTTTCTTCCTGGAAACCCTTCTAGGAGAAATTTGAGAATTTTTCTCACCGGTCGAGGTGTTTTGCATGCTGTCATAAGAGTCACTCTAACTGGGCAGCAATAAGTCTGGAAACCCTGAGCATGGGGAGTTCATACTGCTGGTCTAAGCAGGTGCACAGCTCTGCAGGTGAAGTGTGCTTGTAAGGAGTTGTACAAAGATTGCTGACCGTGTGCAGAGCATCTGAAAAGTGAGCACACAGCAAGAACACCACTTCTGGCAAATAGAAGGCTTACAGTGTATGTCTGCAGGTATTTTCTCCAAAAATACAGGATAGGAATAGAGCGGTTGTACACCACTTGTGGAAATACATCTAGATGAAAAGTCTAAAAAAGTGAATTTAATTTGTAGCTGAAGGTGTGAATTTGATCAGTCTAAATTTGATCTAAAATTGAGAGAACTCCATGAGGTTTAAGCTCCCACTAGTAAATTAGTGTTTCACAGTGTCTGCTCTCTGCAATTTCATCAAAAGCCAAATTTAAACAATTTCATTTTCTCAGGAATCAAGTGGAATACTTGTATTCGTATTGAAGTAGATGTTAAGAACCTAACAATGAATATTGCCTAGCACCCTGCTGTCTGTTCCCACTTACAAATGGCTTTTCGTAAATGCTTGTACCTTGAGAGGTCAAGGAAATGTCATTTTCTATCACCTTCACTTTATTATCAATCCCAATCTTTCCTCCCTCTAATTGATACCTAACATACCTTTCTACCACCTAAAATAGAGCAAACTGTAAAGACTGAAGAGTGTTATTGCCACCTGGTGGGAGCCTTGTGCCTATGACTTAGACAGAAAGGATTGTGATCAACATCTCAAGATGACCAACCCAAACCATTCTGTGATTCTAAGGCACATGGGATGAGTGTAGCATTCCCCCCCCTAGCACCTCAAGGGCTGTGGGACCCGTGCACATCAAGAACAGAGTGCTGAGAAAGGGTTTATCAATTTAATTTTTATGTCACACCCTACCATAGCATGCCAGAATCAGATATGGAGTTGTCAGATTAACTCAGCTGCTAGCACTCGCTATCCGTGCCAGACAGCTGTAAACCCTAATACCATTTAAAACCTCATTATTTTGTTAGAATGGAACAGAATAGTTGCTTGAGGCTCCCAGGACCAGGCTTTGCTTGCACGTTTCAAACTGTGTCTTCAGCACTGCCCTACATTGGCCTAGAACCTTTACTGAAATGCTGTTTGCAAGTATTATTTCTGTTGATCCAGATGCAGTGATTGACACAGTGAATGCAGCAGCAATGTATTTCTGTTAGGTAAATACGAAGACCTAATGGAGTTGGATTGTGGGCACAATAATTAGCTCAATATTATGTTGATAGGCCCAGTATCAAGGAGAAAGTGACTCTTAACAAATTAAATATTGGGGGGAGGGAGTATCTAAGTTAATGAGCGTATTGTTTTGAATACACAACTACTGTTCTGAGTACTACAGCAAGTTAACTTTGTCATTCAAATTGCCTGTAAAATTTTGCATCCATTTTATGGTCCTTCCTAAAAATTTAGCCCAGTATTCACTAGATGTACTTTTTCAATCAAGGAGAAAAATAAGCAGTGTTACCATTTTATTTGGGGGTTTCATGTTGTTGCTTCTGGGGTGCTAGGTCTGTACTTAGTTTAATAAGACAAGATGGATATAGAAAACCAGCTACATAGATTTGAAAGAAGAGCTGCAAACACAAGAAAAGTGTCAGCCTTGAAACCTGCTCAACAAAGTGGGTTGGTGGGGTTCATCAGAAAGACAGTTCTTGGCTGCAACTCAGCGACAGAAATTTGATAAGGGACACTATAGTGGATAAAGCCATAACACTCCTGATGGCCAAACTGAATGCTTCAAATCCAAATTTGAAGTGGAATGCACACTTTAACAGTAAGAGCAATTCAACAGTCCGAACCACCTTTTGAGGGGAGCATGCATTGCTGGACAGGGTGAAGCAGCATTTAAACAAATCTCTTTCCAAAGGGGGGCATTTTGAACAGCTAAAGGAATTCTTGTAGCCAGAATAACCCTGAAGGTTTCTCCTTTATAGATAAA
Organism: Dromococcyx pavoninus; assembly: GCA_033558185.1. Classification (NCBI taxonomy): domain Eukaryota; kingdom Metazoa; phylum Chordata; class Aves; order Cuculiformes; family Neomorphidae; genus Dromococcyx; species Dromococcyx pavoninus. The sequence goes on along the minus strand of JAUMJL010000020.1, from coordinate 1,002,277 downwards.
ATGCTGCTTTTGATTTTAAAATCAATAAGAATTGAATGTCTCAGCTGGCGTTAGTTACTCCATAGAGTTTATTTGTTCCATTTTCCAAGACAATTTCAGGTATAAATAGTTGATATATACGGTCTTTAAAAAATGTCAACACATTCATTAGTGGCTATGTTCCAAGTCTGGGATTAACGAAATGCTAATAAACAGCTTGTTATGCTTAAGTTACAGTCTAACTCTTCTTTATAGAAAAAGGAATTTGAGGCCTTAGTTTTGGTCCTGGTGAAGGAGAGAGGAAACTGGAGCTCTTAAATAATATTTGCATGGCCTTATATCAGTGTTTTGTCTTGTGCAAGGAAGAAATATTGTGTTCAGAAGAAAGGCAGGACGTTGTGCGTAAGATTTGCTTATAATGGGCTGATGCATTGGCTTGTTTCATGTAAATTTTGGTTTTACCATATTAAATAATTTTTGCTTGAAAGTACTTTAAAATAGATAAGAAAGTGAAATCTATAAATTATTTAGCACTGTGTTTCTCAGTATTTTTCATGAATAAAAGTTTTTGAGCTTTGTTAAATTTACATAAATTTGGCTTCACTTAGAGGTAAGGTTAGATTAGCTTCCTGTCAGAGATGGCTCTCTTTATCTGCTGTTCCCTTCAGCTGGAGAGCAACCTGCACTTCGTGAACCCTAGAGCACCCTTTGAAAGCATGTGGCTTGATACCCACTGATGTATAGAAGCTGAGGGACCCACTGTCTGCACTGCACAGATGCACTGTAAAGATGTTCCCACCTGCAAAGAACTAATGCTATTAGTGGGCGTGGAATAGCTGAGAGACTGCAATATTGAGTGAAAGTGAAGATTTAAAATCTGACCTGTTTGTTTGTTTTTTTCTTGTCCATTTACATCACTGCTGTATCTCTCTGCAGGGCTGACCCATGTTTACACAGGAATTCTGTGGGTCAGCCAGAAATTAGTCCAGATATATCCTGCTCACTGTGGTGCACCTGATAATATGGGAGGCTTCTGAAAAACGTGTGGAGTGAGCTATTGCAAAATACAGAAGGTGTGTACAAAGGAAAACAACCATTTTGCCCAGATATTGACTGAGACTTTAATGCTGTTTGTTTGGCTATTGCCTTACCAGCTTTCTAAATCTGCTCTTAGTGATCGGTAAAGGACATTGAAGCATACAATCTGAAAAGTGCTATGTGACATTAGCAAGAAATATTAGGCTCTGTTCTGAATCCCTTAAAATTGATGCAAATTTTTTCATTTAGTTCAAGGAGAATAGAACTAAGGCTTAGAAGTAACACTTTCAAAATGCATTAAAAACCTTTTGGTAACTTTACGGCTATGCAGTTTAGAATAAGAGGCACTTTGACTTTATTGCACTCAAGCTGAAGTAACTATATTAAGTAAAAAGCAAAATAGAATTTCAAGGGCAGGCCATAATTGAAAAGTTAATCCATTTTTAATATTACTCATTGTAAAGAGCTTGAAGCCTGCAGACTAGCAGAAGAATATCAGAATCCTTGGTCTAAATTTGCCCTAGCTTTTTAGTCATAATAAAAATCCCTTGTAAACAGTGGTGGTCCTCCTGCTTAGTTAAAACTCAAAGTGTGAGACGTTTTAAAACTTCAGCTCTGAATGACTGTAGAGCTTTAAGGTCTTGCATTTTTATGAAAAAAAAATCCTAGAGCACTTTTGAAACTGATTTACACACGTGGGATCAGACTATCTGCGGCTGTATGTAAAATGTAAAACGTAAAATAATTGAACTGATTACTTTTTATTATTGCTTTTGTTATTATTATTGTTGTTAATATTAGTAATACTATCAGAAATACACATCTAAGGGCAGATTTTTTTTCCTGCAGTCTGTTTTCTTTGCCATTGGAATGCAGCCATCTGCAGGCAACTGTATAATAGTGCATAGCAACACTACAAAAATTCTGTATAACGTATGGCCATATTTGAAACTTCTCACTGCTCAGCACTGATTATTATTAATGTTAATACTGCTCAGGTCAGGAAAGGAAAAATGAACTACTCTTAGTGGGACCTTTAAGTAGACTGATTGTAATTATCCACGTTAAGGCATTTGGGGATGATCTTTGATGTTTTTTTTCTAGAACAGTTGCATTCAAGACATCCATTTCAGAAGGCTTGGAGGATTCAGAGTCATTGAAATGGAGTGAGGTTTATTATTCTAAGATATTTCAGCATTGTGATCATCTCTGGATCATCTCTGGATCCTGGGTGCATCTCAGTCAAGGCTACCATGGCCCCGGAGTGGAGGTGCTGTTTACATACCCCTAGAGAATCTGTCCTGTTGTGCAGTCATGTATAAAATTGATAGTGGCATTAACACGCACCAAAAAAAGAATCACCTACCATGCTGTTGAATTTCAAAACAGAGAATTTGTATCTGCTAAAGCAAAAGGGAAAGTGATGCTGATGGCTGCAAAACTGATGGAGGACACTGTTCCATTTAGCTGAGGGCAAAAACTGCCTGTACCTGCCTACAGCCTCGTGTGCATCAAACAGATCCTTTCTGTAATATATTTTTTGGGAATCAAATCTTTTTTTTTTTTTACAAATGGTAGGAACACCTACGTGACAAGTTGCAATGTATCTTCTTGGAGATGTTCTTCCCTCTCTCTCTCACCCTACTGACGTGTTCTGTCATAGGTGGGTATTGGTGGAATATCCAGAAATAGCATGCGTTACGAACATGTGCTTCTAATAAGGGAGTACTTACCATGGACGGTTATCAATTGCAGCAAAGGAATCAGACTGCAATTAAGACGTGAAATCCATTCTCTTCCAAAAGTAGGTTTAAAAATCATAAGTTACATTTCTGTATTACACTGAGCAGATTGTGCAATATTCCTTTCTTCTGTGTGTGGGCATGTGTCTGAGAGGATATGTATGCACTGCCAACATTTTCTTGCACCTGTTTTTGAGAAGTCGCTTTTTTCTTAATAAAGGGGGAAGAGTCTTCTGGGAATATAGACCCTAAAATTAGGATTTATTATAGCCTTTATGTACAGCTGACTTGGTTAAAAGCTGCCTTGCTGTGCAGTCACACATCAAATTAAAAATGACAATATAAATAGATGCAGTTAATGACGACGCTGTGAAATATGGGAATAGAGCATTTGACTTATTAAAAACAAAGGGGAAAACTGAAGATTTGCAACATATTAACTCATGTTTGGTCAAAAGTACTGCTATAGAAATAAGCAGTAGGACTTTGTCTAGCAATTGATTTCTAGTGCTACCTGCATAGCTCTCTTTAATGCTTATGTTGAGGTGATTAGCTGTAATAAGGAGAGGGTGGAGATTAAAAGGCTAAAAATAACAGCCACTGTCCTCTTAGAAGGAATTCTCTGAAGACGTGTGCCTGTGGTTCACTCATGCTTCCTTTAGTACATAATGCACTGTCAGCTTTTCAGAGCTTTTTTGGAAAAAAGCTGCTGTGCTAAACATGTCTGTTAAAAAATACAAAATTTTTGTGGATCTTTTTTTCTCTTCATGAATCTTATTCATTCTTTCTAAGGATGAGTTGCTTAATGGACAGTTTAACTTTCTAAAGACAAGATCGTATTACAATATTGTATATTGTACATATTGATAAAGTTATATGTGTTTGGCAACCCTGAGTTATAGCATTCCTCTAATAGAACATTTAGGTGTAAAGGAAAAAAATGCTTTATTAATAATCCAATTAATATAATAATTTAATCTTATTGAAGATTTTAATACTTCTACAAAATTTGTGTTGTTAGAAACGAGAAATGCTTTTCTTTTATCTGTGTATTCAAAACTGCAGGCTTGGGATGTAATATTATCCAAGGTTGTGCATCATTTCAGAGGATAGCAGCCAGCTGGAAAAGTTTATTAAGAAATACCACAACTTCTGTTGTGCACACTGACATAAGTCTTCAATCAGTACACAAAATTGAGAAATATTTTACTGCTGTTGAGCAGAGAACTGCAAGGTCTTTGTTTTGGGCAACTCTGAGGAATTCCTCTGGATCTGTCGTTCTTATAGATTAAAAAGACTTTGCTGTCATAAAGCTCATCTTTGTGAGGAAAGAAAAGGTGATAGGGAAATCAATAGACAGCCTGATAAATTCCTTTCCTTTTCCAAGTGTTTGTGTGTCTTTGGGAACTACTTGTAATTGAGCTTAGGAGATCTGCGAGGTCTGCTGTTCGTCACTAGAAAGCAGCTCTCTTTAAAGACAGAGCAGGACTTTGAATCTTGAATGTGGTCTTCTCATTAGAAGTAGAAATTAGATAGAATCAGCTGCTGTCCAAAGGAGGGGATACTGGAATCAGTGAGTTATACCCTTTGGAAGACGAAATAGGCAACTTTATTACTCATGTGGGTGGTGCACTAGTAGGATATGTGTCAATGAAGGTTCTGAAATTGCTCTTGTATTATCATATTCTTTTAAATGCTGAAAAGCAAAATAACTGAAGTTTTTTCTATCTGTCTCTAGATTTCTTGGTGGTGCAGAATTTGGATGCTTTTGTACCTAATAAAAACATATTTAATCTCTGTTAAGTGACAGGTTAATTTGCAATAGAGGAAATAATGTTTCCCAAATTTAGAAATTTATGTATCAGATATAATTAATCTTATATTAAGAACAAAAATTGTCCATATAGTTCTACTTTCCTTATATATACACCACTTCAAAGGCAATTTCACTTGCATTCACTAAAAGAGACTACAATAAGCAGAAAGTTTAGACAAGGTTAATGACATTAGCTTTGTCTTTTCAGTGTTATTAAGAAAAGGTACAAAATCAATTAATGTCTTAAAGCACACTGCCCAGAGTTCAGTAAGAACTTCAGTAATTCAAGTTGTGTCAACGTAGACTTCTGTCCAAATAACACGGGGTGCTTTTTTGTTTTCTTATGGCCTTGGATAAGTTTTAGCGAGCTTTATCTGTAAAAGTCTTTTTTCCATCCTCTTTTCTATAGATGGATTCAGATGAATGCCTTTCATCGCTTGGATATTTGATATCTATCCCAGTGGTTCGCTGACCTGGGCACTTCAGGATATTGTATTAGCAGCATAGCCAACATCGATGAAAAGAAGACTAATCAAAAGGTATGTATTTGATATGAAAAAAGCAGAATGGCTATAATGTGTGCAAATGAGTAATTACAATGGAATGGAACAGAACAGAATAAGTTTAGTTGGAAGGGATGTTCAGTGATCATCTGGGCCACCTGCAATACAAGGTCCGATAAAAAAACTGAGACTGTACCTGTAACTTTTTCTTTAGCAAATTAAGGAATCCCCTACAATCACCTTCACAATAGTTCCTTAGTCAGCTGACACACAGCTGCATACAGTGCTGCCAATGTTCAAATCAGTTCCGCAGATCACTTTCTGAAAAGCTGTTAAGGATCTCCATCATTTTTGCTTTCACATCTTCTACCAACAAAAATGTGTTCCTTTGAGCACTGACTTGACCTTTTGGAAGAGCTATTAGCTAAAAACTGTTTCACAAAGTGTTGTGGGCTGGCACATTGTCTTCACACTTGCACATCCACTTTTCCAACCGAGAATACTTGAACACGTGTGCACTTCTGCTGAGTGAAGTGATTAAGCTGAGACTTGTCTCACTGTGAGAGGTTGACAGAGATTAAAGCATGTTCTATAATCATCTTTTTGTCTCTCCTCTCCCACTCTTGGTTCCCAGGCTATAAGGTTAGTCTTGGTTTGTTTGTGTCAGATCTCATAGATGCTGGTGCAGGTTGTCACTATCGTTTTATACTGCAAAGGGTAATCACATTGCAAATAAAGAATAAGAAAGAACATGAGTGCATGTCAAACAAAATCTAATTAAACTGTGTAATGTAGGCCCAGTTAAAGAACAATAGTCTTAAAATTTTGTGGCGAGGACTCCCATGAGATGATATTATCCATAACAGTTTGAATAAGGCCTGGTCTGCTGTTGCCTAGCCATGGTAATGTACTGGTGGGGTCAAACAGATCAAGCAGAACATCGTAAGAGAAAATGTATGTAAATTAGGCTATTGGAAGATAGAAAGGACATACATTGAGGAAGGGATGATCAGTGATAGAGGTGACCAAACTGCCGAGAACCCTAAGCTAGCACTGTTTGTGAGCTGGTTAATTCACAGCCTGCTGGTCTAATGGCTATGCTGCTTCTGAAGGCGGCTTGGTTAGTCTCCATCCAGGCACCCAAGGACAGTCTCTACCCAGCTATAACATGGGGTTTGTCCTCTGTGTCTCTTCCCTTAGTTGAGTTTCATGGTTTACTTCAAGAAGAAAATGACAAATTTATGCAGCAGGTATTGTATTCAAATGGATCCACTCTTTGTGCAGTCTTTTCAGTTTCCCAAAGCCCATTTAAGGAGGTTGCAGGGAAAAAAAACAAGCAGAGCACTGTTTATCAGTACCCTAGAGCTAAGTGTACAAAATTGGTTTACTCTAGTAAAGCCAGGTAAACTGGCAAAGCACTCAGAAGGTGCTTGGAATTTCTGCATCATTTCCCTAGCTTATTTTTTTGATCTAAATTGTTTGTGCAACTGCATTTGGAATTTAGCCTGCCTATCCCCTACAGAAGCCACTTTTGCTCAAATGGAATGAGTCAGGCACAGTGTATGTAAAACGCTTTGTGGTGCCAGATGTGAGGCAGGGTAACGAAAACTATTTCCTCGCTTCAGAAAAGAAATGATCTGTTTCAGTGCTCTTGTCAAGTTTTAATGTCTGATCTGAATCTCTTGCTGCAAGGTATTATTACCTGTTCTATCCCACTTGAGCACTGGAAGTGTTCTCTTTGCGGAAGATTTTGCATATCTAGAAATATCTTCTTTGATAAGGCCGAAAGACAATTTTTTCCACCTTTTTACTAAATTCTGTCTAGGTTTTCATTCACTCACTGCTCTTCTCTAGAGTTTGTCCACTTGATTTGCCTCTTTCAAAAGTATGGACCCGAGTTTTGAAGTGTGACAGCTGTGCCCTTACAATCCTGAGTAGTGAAAGGATTACCTCCTGTATGCCTTACATGCCATGATGGCACTTGCCTTTATCTGAAATAGAATGACATTCTTGATTTATCATTTTTAATCTAATGTAATCCCCAGTGTACTGCTGTCTAGCCAGTTATTGTTCATCCTGTGTTGGCTTCTTGAACCATCCTGTTATTGACCTATCTTAAATCATAGATTAGCTGTGCAAAATGTAACATCCTATTAAATTCCATCTTGTATTTTTTTTAAAATCTATTGGAATCATTGTCAGGGTAAAAGAAGTGAAGAAATGTAGCAGATTGTCTTGGAAAGTGAGGAGTAATTTTGTTTAATCTTTCCTGGATGAATTCCATCAGGGAAGTGGATCCTGCGTTAGAACAGGGAGACAAGTAGTAGAGGATTGGTTTTGAATCTCTTCCAGTCCTGTGGTTTTGTAATCATTCAGTGATTTTTTCAGTAGTTTCCTTTGCAATGAGCAAAGTCAGCAGGAGACTGACTGAAGACAATCCTCAGTAGTGAGCTGTGCAAAATGCTGTATTTGGTTTGTTTAAGCCATGTTTATAAATCCACATTCCACCGAGGAAGACAGGTAATCTCCATCACTGAAAAGTACATCTGAATTGTGAATTCAGTGTCATAATATAATGGTATCTTCTGATTAATATATTGGGGAAAATGGAAATACAAACAGGGAACTGTAGGTTCTGTCATACTTTGAAAATGTGCTAGCTTGCATTTTCTTTTTGTGAAAGTCAGAAACTATGATTTATTTGTTAATCAGGAGCGGTATTTCTAGGAAGTGTAGCTCAGAAGTGTATCTCTTGCTCTGCCTATGACTAATGCGAGTGCCTTAAAACTGGCTTTTAGCAATGGAGAGGAATAGATGGCACATGTTAAAAGCCAGATAACTATTACCTTGGTGGGATGTTGTAAGCAGTTGCTTAATTACATGGGAACCTAAGATAATGGATAGTAGGAATACAAAGACAGAAGAGAAGACTGCCTGTGCACCTCAACCCTTCACCATTTGTCCTGAAGTCCTTTTTAATTTCTTTATATACAAAGGTATATCAGTATCAAATTGGTAGAGGCTTATATGAAGCAATTCTGATTTTACCTTCTAATCCAGCAAATCCAACAGTAAGACACTTCAGTACAAGGAACTGAGAGATGTGCTCACTGAAGAGACTAGAATTGTGGCCGCTCAGGCTTTGACGGCGTTCCCCACCTAATCTTGTGGCATTTCTGAGTTCTGCGCATCTCACAGAGATGTAGGTATGTCTGCTTCTTACAATAAATGTATCAAATCTCAGACCTGGTGCAGAGAAAGACGTATGAAACGGATTAAACCACGGGCACCAACAGTATGCAGTCTTCTAAACGCCATGTGTAATGGAACAGGCATTTCAACTCGAGCACTTGGAAAGCATCACCAAGAAATCCTCTGCCTGAGATACTTAAATGTCCCAAATCCCTGATCTGGGAAAGACAAAAACTGCTAAAGAAGACTTTGAAGAAACAGACGGGTTCTTGAACTTTTAATTGCTGAATTGCACTGGCAACGGGCGATGAAGATAACTTTACATGACTTTATTGAACAAAGCCATTTATGTACAGTTGGAAAAGGTTCCAGTTTGATACACACACCTAGACAAAACCAACTTAGTACCTACATAAAACCAATATAAACAGGATGCAGAGGGGATGGATCAACGGCTTCCTGGGTGTCATTCTAGTATTTAAAACATTCAAAAATCAGCTCTTACAGGGTGCCTTTTTTTGTCCTTGGCAATTGAAATCCTTTACTAAAGGAAGTAACATAAATGACGATGAGTTTTAAACTTTGGACAGAGCACATTCTTTCTGTTTAAGGAAAGAGAAACCCCCAGAACACCAGTGTGTGAAGCGGGGGTGCTTTTTACTGCTTTAGGTCGAGCCCGAGCGTGTCCTGAGGAGAGGGCGGGCAGGGAGCTCGCAGCCCCGACCCCCTGCGGGCGGGAGCCGAACGCGAAGGAGCAGGGGAACGAAGTGCAAGCTGCAAGGCAGCCGCGATCCCGGCCCGGAGCCGCGGCTCTCTCCGCAGCGCCGCGTGAATCGAAGCGAAGGGACGGGCGGGATTGGCCGAGCGGGATCCGGCTGCGTCGCACTCGGCCAATGGGAGCGGTGGTTCCGCGCACTCTCGCCGTTGAGTGGCCGTTGGAGGCGAGGGCGCGGTGACGAGTCCCGTTGCCGGGCGACGGAGGAAGCCGGAGGTGCTCGGGCGCGGAGGACGCGGCGAAGGAGAGGGCACGGAGAGGAGCCCAGGCTCTGAGTTCTAGAAAAGCCCGTGGTGGAGGAGATGATGGAGCTGTCAGGGCTGGAGGAGATGGAGGTGGAGCTGGAGATGGAGGAACCATGGCTGGAGGAGATGGAGGTGGAGATGGAGGAGCCATGGCTGGAGGAGATGGAGGAGCTGGAGATGGAGGAGCCATGGCTGGAGGAGATGGAGGAGCTGGAGATGGAGGAGCCATGGCTGGAGGAGATGGAGGAGCCATGGCTGGAGGAGATGGAGGAGCTGGAGATGGAGGAGCCATGGCTGGAGGAGATGGAAGAGCTGGAGCCGGAGGAGCCATAGGGAGAAACAAAAATAAACACTTAGGACTTCCAGAGTTATTTTCGTAGTATAAATATAGATGTAAAGTTTATCACCCAAAACTAGAGTTCTGGATTCCTTTGGTCTTTCAGCTTTTACCATTTTATGGGGTACTCAGCCTGGTCCTCCTTATTTGTGGCCAGTAAAGATGTGCGGGGCAGTGTTAGCCCCTGGCTGTTTCAGTGCCCTCTGCACTGCTCAGCTACAGCCTATCAGAATCCCAGAAAAATACACATCTGCACAGCTCACACAGCTTTAGTTAAAGGAAGCAGGTTCCCCTTTCAGAACCATATGTTCTTCAAACTCTGATTGCCCCTCCACAGTGACCACGAGACACATTTCTGTCCCCCAGCTCATGCTGCTAGCGTAGCATTATTTTTTATTTAAGGCAAGGGATGGATGTGAAGAAGATAGAAACATTTTAGTCCAGTAACATGTTGGGAGCTCTTGAGATCCTATGTTCTCATTCCTGAAGGAACTGCAGCCTTCGGAGGCTCCCTACAGGCCATCACTACTTAATTGTCCTCCCTACTTAATTGTTAATTTCTAAGGGTGATACCACTACTTTGTGTAGAGAAATAAGCCACTTTCAGTCCCATTTTTCATAGAGTTGGATATTAAAGGCCTGCATTGATGTGGTCCACAGATGTGAATTTTGCAGGAAGGAAGCCACCTCCCAGTGGCAAAGAGTAGCCATGGAGTCTCTTGGTTTTCCACCACAGGTTGCAATTACATCCTGTGGGACTGGTATTGCTGAGCAGTATTTGAACTGCTGGTTCCAGTTCCAAAATCAATTGCACATGCATTTAAACAAAGTACACAAGTCACTGAATAGTGTCAGAATCACCTAATCACAGAACGACCTGAGTTGGAAGGGACACACAAGGATCATCGAGTCCAACTCATATCCCTGCATAGGACAACTCCAACTTTAACACCGTGTGTCTGAGGGCACTGTCCAAACGCTTCTTGAATATTGTCAGGATTGGCGCTCTGACTGCTTCATTGGGGAGCTGTTCCAGTGCTCCACCAGCCTCTGAGTGAAGAACCTGTTCCTAGTAACCAAACTAAACCTTCCCTGGCAGATTTTCTGCCATTCCCTCCAGTCCTATCATTGGTCACCAGAGAGAAGAGATCAGTGCCTGCTCCTCCTCCTTCCCTTGTGAGGAAGCAGTGAATGGCTGTGAGGTCCCTCCTCAGCCTCCTCCAGGCTGAACAGATCAAGTGACTTCAGCTGTTCCTCATATGCCTTCCCCTCTAGAGTCTTAACCATCTTTGTGGCTTCCTCTGGACACTCTCCAGTAGTTCCATGTCCTTTTCTACTCCGGCAGCCAAAACTACCCCCAGTACTCAAGGTGGGGCTGCACTGGTGTGGAGTAGAGCGGGACAATCACCTCCCTCAACCAGCTGCCAATGCTGCGTTTCATGTCCCCCAGGAGAAGGTTGGCCCTCCTGGCTGCCGGGGCGCACTGTTGGCTCATGTTCTACTTGCTGTCAACTTGCATACACCATTCCCTATTCCAATCACGTTTCAGACTGGCTTGGGTTTCTTAAAGTGAACTGAAAACAGGAAAACCTAACTCACATTCTTTCCCAAAAGTAGATTCTGCAGCCTTTTTGTCTTAGCTATTAGTGTTCAAAGGATTTTCATCCAATAACCTATTAGAAATACATGAAAACTTAAACTGGTATTAAATCGTGTATTAAATATAGTTTCTCAGGCTCATGGGTGCTTCATAATATACTCAGATAAAACCAGCAGCTATCTTTCATAAGCTATTACATCAAAGGCAGTATCTTGTGTGATCCCCTTACATTTTCCTTAACCTGAAGCAAAAGCCATATCCTATTTCAACCAATGTTATAAATCACTTTTCTTTGCAGTTTGAAATTCTGTATAACTACAGTTGGAAAAAAATGCGTGTTGATACTATCTTTTCATACAGCAGTTTTTTTCTTTATGCCACGTGTAAGCATTTTGGAAAAAAACCTTAAAATTAAAATGGGCAGTTTATGTGATGACACAAGTTGCAATAGGTTAAAAATTCAGAGGGTACGAGAAAGAATTCTGACCAGTTCTGTTCCTGAGGTTACAGTGACATGGTTTGGAAATACTTATGAAATTTTGTGCATGTACATTTCTATGTGAGGAAGCAGGAAAAATGATATTACTTGTGTAGGGTTTGTGGAAATTATTAAGTGGCCAGTATGTTGCTGGAACATAGACTTCTGCTGACTTAAAATGTACAAAAGAACAGCATGTGAAGTATACAAGATTACCTCAGTTCTTAAAAACTACCATAGGTTGTACTCTGTGAGCAGAAACAGGCATTTATTCTAAATTGTTACCTCTGCATGAGAAAGTTTGTAGTGTTTGTCTCCACCTCCTCCCTTAAGACTTTCTACTTGACTGATTAGATGATGCCCTTTCCATTCTCTGTGAAGACCGTTTTAGGCATTTATGTCTTGTCACATATTATCACAGGGAACACAAGAAAATAACTGAGCACATGGTATGCCTGTGTGTGACGAAACCATGAACAGCCAGGCAGCTATTGTGCATCTAGTCTTGAGATACTACAATGGCTGGATCTTTTAGTTTCCTCAGACATGTTCTTTTTTTTCTTCCTGGAAACCCTTCTAGGAGAAATTTGAGAATTTTTCTCACCGGTCGAGGAGTTTTGCATGCTGTCATAAGAGTCACTCTAACTGGGCAGCAATAAGTCTGGAAACCCTGAGCATGGGGAGTTCATACTGCTGGTCTAAGCAGGTGCACAGCTCTGCAGGTGAAGTGTGCTTGTAAGGAGTTGTACAAAGATTGCTGACCGTGTGCAGAGCATCTGAAAAGTGAGCACACAGCAAGAACACCACTTCTGGCAAATAGAAGGCTTACAGTGTATGTCTGCAGGTATTTTCTCCAAAAATACAGGATAGGAATAGAGCGGTTGTACACCACTTGTGGAAATACATCTAGATGAAAAGTCTAAAAAAGTGAATTTAATTTGTAGCTGAAGGTGTGAATTTGATCAGTCTAAATTTGATCTAAAATTGAGAGAACTCCATGAGGTTTAAGCTCCCACTAGTAAATTAGTGTTTCACAGTGTCTGCTCTCTGCAATTTCATCAAAAGCCAAATTTAAACAATTTCATTTTCTCAGGAATCAAGTGGAATACTTGTATTCATATTGAAGTAGATGTTAAGAACCTAACAATGAATATTGCCTAGCACCCTGCTGTCTGTTCCCACTTACAAATGGCTTTTCGTAAATGCTTGTACCTTGAGAGGTCAAGGAAATGTCATTTTCTATCACCTTCACTTTATTATCAATCCCAATCTTTCCTCCCTCTAATTGATACCTAACATACCTTTCTACCACCTAAAAGAGAGCAAACTGTAAAGACTGAAGAGTGTTATTGCCACCTGGTGGGAGCCTTGTGCCTATGACTTAGACAGAAAGGATTGTGATCAACATCTCAAGATGACCAACCCAAACCATTCTGTGATTGTAAGGCACATGGGATGAGTGTAGCATTCCCCCCTTCTTGGCTTGCCACCTCAAGGGCTGTGGGACCCGTGCACATCAAGAACAGAGTGCTGAGAAAGGGTTTATCAATTTAATTTTTATGTCACACCCGACCATAGCATGCCAGAATCAGATATGGAGTTGTCAGATTAACTCAGCTGCTAGCACTCGCTATCCGTGCCAGACAGCTGTAAACCCTAATACCATTTAAAACCTCATTATTTTGTTAGAATGGAACAGAATAGTTGCTCGAGGCTCCCAGGACCAGGCTTTGCTTGCACGTTTCAAACTGTGTCTTCAGCACTGCCGTACATTGGCCTAGAACCTTTACTGAAATGCTGTTTGCAAGTATTATTTCTGTTGATCCAGATGCAGTGATTGACACAGTGAATGCAGCAGCAATGTATTTCTGTTAGGTAAATACGAAGACCTAATGGAGTTGGATTGTGGGCACAATAATTAGCTCAATATTATGTTGATAGGCCCAGTATCAAGGAGAAAGTGACTCTTAACAAATTAAATATGGGGGGGAGGGAGTATCTAAGTTAATGAGCGTATTGTTTTGAATACACAACTACTGTTCTGAGTACTACAGCAAGTTAACTTTCTCATTCAAATTGCCTGTAAAATTTTGCATCCATTTTATGGTCCTTCCTAAAAATTTAGCCCGGTATTCACTAGATGTACTTTTTCAATCAAGGAGAAAAATAAGCAGTGTTACCATTTTATTTGGGGGTTTTGTGTTGCTGCTTCTGGGGTGCTAGGTCTGTACTTAGTTTAATAAGACAAGATGGATATAGAAAACCAGCTACATAGATTTGAAAGAAGAACTGCAAACACAAGAAAAGTGTCAGCCTTGAAACCTGCTCAACAAAGTGGGTTGGTAGGGTTCATCAGAAAGACAGTTCTTGGCTGCAACTCAGCGACAGAAATTTGATAAGGGACACTATAGTGGATAAAGCCATAACACTCCTGATGGCCAAACTGAATGCTTCAAATCCAAATTTGAAGTGGAATGCACACTTCAACAGAAAGAGCAATTCAACAGTCCGAACCACCTTTTGAGGGGAGCATGCATTGCTGGACAGGGTGAAGCAGCATTTAAACAAATCTCTTTCCAAAGGGGGGCATTTTGAACAGCTAAAGGAATTCTTGTAGCCAGAATAACCCTGAAGGTTTCTCCTTTATAGATAAAATGCTGCTTTTGATTTTAAAATCAATAAGAATTGAATGTCTCAGCTGGCGTTAGTTACTCCATAAAGTTTATTTGTTCCATTTTCCAAGACAATTTCAGGTATAAATAGTTGATATATATGGTCTTTAAAAAATGTCAACACATTCATTAGTGGCTATGTTCCAAGTCTGGGATTAACGAAATGCTAATAAACAGCTTGTTATGCTTAAGTTACAGTCTAACTCTTCTTTATAGAAAAAGGAATTTGAGGCCTTAGTTTTGGTCCTGGTGAAGGAGAGAGGAAACTGGAGCTCTTAAATAATATTTGCATGGCCTTATATCCGTGTTTTGTCTTGTGCAAGGAAGAAATATTGTGTTCAGAAGAAAGGCAGGACGTTGTGCATAAGATTTGCTTATAATGGGCTGATGCATTGGCTTGTTACATGTAAATTTTGGTTTTACCATATGAAATAATTTTTGCTTGAAAGTACTTTAAAATAGATAATAAAGTGAAATCTATAAATTATTTAGCACTGTGTTTCTCAGTATTTTTCATGAATAAAAGTTTTTGAGCTTTGTTAAATTTACATAAATTTGGCTTCACTTAGAGGTAAGGTTAGATTAGCTTCCTGTCAGAGATGGCTCTCTTTATCTGCTGTTCCCTTCAGCTGGAGAGCAACCTGCACTTCGTGAACCCTAGAGCACCCTTTGAAAGCATGTGGCTTGATACCCACTAATGTATAGAAGCTGAGGGACCCACTGTCTGCACTGCACAGATGCACTGTAAAGATGTTCCCACCTGCAAAGAACTAATGCTATTAGTGGGCGTGGAATAGCTGAGAGACTGCAATATTGAGTGAAAGTGAAGATTTAAAATCTGGTCTGTTTGTTTTTTTTTTTTCTTCTTCGTTTACATCACTGCTGTATCTCTCTGCAGGGCTGACCCATGTTTACACAGGAATTCTGTGGGTCAGCCAGAAATTAGTCCAGATATATCCTGCTCACTGTGGTGCACCTGATAATATGGGAGGCTTCTGAAAAACGTGTGGAGTGAGCTATTGCAAAATACAGAAGATGTGTACAAAGGAAAACAACCATTTTGCCCAGATATTGACTGAGACTTTAATGCTGTTTGTTTGGCTATTGCCTTACCAGCTTTCTAAATCTGCTCTTAGTGATCGGTAAAGGACATTGAAGCATACAATCTGAAAAGTGCTATGTGACATTAGCAAGAAATATTAGGCTCTGTTCTGAATCCCTTAAAATTGATGCAAATTTTTCATTTAGTTCGAGGAGAATAGAACTAAGGCTTAGAAGTAACACTTTAAAAATGCATTAAAAACCTTTTGGTAACTTTACGGCTATGCAGTTTAGAATAAGAGGCACTTTGACTTTATTGCACTCAAGCTGAAGTAACTATATTAAGTAAAAAGCAAAATAGAATTTCAAGGGCAGGCCATAATTGAAAAGTTAATCCATTTTTAATATTACTCATTGTAAAGAGCTTGAAGCCTGCAGACTAGCAGAAGAATATCAGAATCCTTGATCTAAATTTGCCCTAGCTTTTTAGTCATAATAAAAATCCCTTGTAAACAGTGGTGGTCCTCCTGCTTAGTTAAAACTCAAAGTGTGAGACGTTTTAAAACTTCAGCTCTGAATGACTGTAGAGCTTTAAGGTCTTGCATTTTTATGAAAACAAAATCCTAGAGCACTTTCGAAACTGATTTACACACGTGGGATCAGACTATCTGCGGCTGTATGTAAAATGTAAAACGTAAAATAATTGAACTGATTACTTTTTATTATTGCTTTTGTTATTATTATTGTTGTTAATATTAGTAATACTATCAGAAATACACATCTAAGGGCAGATTTTTTTTCCTGCAGTCTGTTCTTTTTGCCATTGGAATGCAGCCATCTGCAGGCAACTGTATAATAGTGCATAGCAACACTACAAAAATTCTGTATAACGTATGGCCATATTTGAAACTTCTCACTGCTCAGCACTGATTATTATTAATGTTAATACTGCTCAGGTCAGGAAAGGAAAAATGAACTACTCTTAGTGGGATCTTTAAGTAGACTGATTGTAATTATCCACGTTAAGGCATTTGGGGATGATCTTTGATGTATTTTTTCTAGAACAGTTGCATTCAAGACATCCATTTCAGAAGGCTTGGAGGATTCAGAGTCATTGAAATGGAGTGAGGTTTATTATTCTAAGATATTGCAGCATTGTGATCATCTCTGGATCATCTCTGGATCCTGGGTGCATCTCAGTCAAGGCTACCTTGGCCCCGGAGTGGAGGTGCTGTTTACATACCCCTAGAGAATCTGTCCTGTTGTGCAGTCATGTATAAAATTGATAGTGGCATTAACACGCACCAAAAAAAGAATCACCTACCATGCTGTTGAATTTCAAAACAGAGAATTTGTATCTGCTAAAGCAAAAGGGAAAGTGATGCTGATGGCTGCAAAACTGATGGAGGACACTGTTCCATTTAGCTGAGGGCAAAAACTGCCTGTACCTGCCTACAGCCTCGTGTGCATCAAACAGATCCTTTCTGTAATATATTTTTTGGGAATCAAATCTTTTTTTTTTTTTACAAATGGTAGGAACACCTACGTGACAAGTTGCAATGTATCTTCTTGGAGATGTTCTTCCCTCTCTCTCTCACCCTACTGACGTGTTCTGTCATAGGTGGGTATTGGTGGAATATCCAGAAATAGCATGCGTTACGAACATGTGCTTCTAATAAGGGAGTACTTACCATGGACGGTTATCAATTGCAGCAAAGGAATCAGACTGCAATTAAGACGTGAAATCCATTCTCTTCCAAAAGTAGGTTTAAAAATCATAAGTTACATTTCTGTATTACACTGAGCAGATTGTGCAATATTCCTTTCTTTTGTGTGTGGGCATGTGTCTGAGAGGATATGTATGCACTGCCAACATTTTCTTGCACCTGTTTTTGAGAAGTCACTTATTTCTTAATAAAGGGGGAAGAGTCTTCTGGGAATATAGACCCTAAAATTAGGATTTATTATAGCCTTTATGTACAGCTGACTTGGTTAAAAGCTGCCTTGCTGTGCAGTCACACATCAAATTAAAAATGACAATATAAATAGATGCAGTTAATGACGACGCTGTGAAATATGGGAATAGAGCATTTGACTTATTAAAAACAAAGGGGAAAACTGAAGATTTGCAACATATTAACTCATGTTTGGTCAAAAGTACTGCTATAGAAATAAGCAGTAGGACTTTGACTAGCAATTGATTTCTAGTGCTACCTGCATAGCTCTCTTTAATGCTTATGTTGAGGTGATTAGCTGTAATAAGGAGAGGGTGGGGATTAAAAGGCTAAAAATAACAGCCACTGTCCTCTTAGAAGGAATTCTCTGAAGACGTGTGCCTGTGGTTCACTCATGCTTCCTTTAGTACATAATGCACTGTCAGCTTTTCAGAGCTTTTTTGGAAAAAAGCTGCTGTGCTAAACATGTCTGTTAAAAAATACAAAATTTTTGTGGATCTTTTTTTCTCTTCATGAATCTTATTCATTCTTTCTAAGGATGAGTTGCTTAATGGACAGTTTAACTTTCTAAAGACAAGATCGTATTACAATATTGTATATTGTACATATTGATAAAGTTATATGTGTTTGGCAACCCTGAGTTGTAGCATTCCTCTAATAGAACATTTAGGTGTAAAGGAAAAAAATGCTTTATTAATAATCCAATTAATATAATAATTTAATCGTATTGAAGATTTTAATACTTCTACAAAATTTGTGTTGTTAGAAACGAGAAATGCTTTTCTTTTATCTGTGTATTCAAAACTGCAGGCTTGGGATGTAATATTATCCAAGGTTGTGCATCATTTCAGAGGATAGCAGCCAGCTGGAAAAGTTTATTAAGAAATACCACAACTTCTGTTGTGCACACTGACATAAGTCTTCAATCAGTACACAAAATTGAGAAATATTTTACTGCTGTTGAGCAGAGAACTGCAAGGTCTTTGTTTTGGGCAACTCTGAGGAATTCCTCTGGATCTGTCGTTCTTATAGATTAAAAAGACTTTGCTGTCATAAAGCTCATCTTTGTGAGGAAAGAAAAGGTGATAGGGAAATCAATAGACAGCCTGATAAATTCCTTTCCTTTTCCAAGTGTTTGTGTATCTTTGGGAACTACTTGTAATTGAGCTTAGGAGATCTGCAAGGTCTGCTGTTCGTCACTAGAAAGCAGCTCTCTTTAAAGACAGAGCAGGACTTTGAATCTTGAATGTGGTCTTCTCATTAGAAGTAGAAATTAGATAGAATCAGCTGCTGTCCAAAGGAGGGGATACTGGAATCAGTGAGTTATACCCTTTGGAAGACGAAATAGGCAACTTTATTACTCATGTGGGTGGTGCACTAGTAGGATATGTGTCAATGAAGGTTCTGAAATTGCTCTTGTATTATCATATTCTTTTAAATGCTGAAAAGCAAAATAACTGAAGTTTTTTCTATCTGTCTCTAGATTTCTTGGTGGTGCAGAATTTGGATGCTTTTGTACCTAATAAAAACATATTTAATCTCTGTTAAGTGACAGGTTAATTTGCAATAGAGGAAATAATGTTTCCCAAATTTAGAAGTTTATGTATCAGATATAATTAATCTTATATTAAGAACAAAAATTGTCCATATAGTTCTACTTTCCTTATATATACACCACTTCAAAGGCAATTTCACTTGCATTCACTAAAAGAGACTACAATAAGCAGAAAGTTTAGACAAGGTTAATGACATTAGCTTTGTCTTTTCAGTGTTATTAAGAAAAGGTACAAAATCAATTAATGTCTTAAAGCACACTGCCCAGAGTTCAGTAAGAACTTCAGTAATTCAAGTTGTGTCAACATAGACTTCTGTCCAAATAACACGGGGTGCTTTTTTGTTTTCTTATGGCCTTGAATAAGTTTTAGCGAGCTTTATCTGTAAAAGTCTTTTTTCCATCCTCTTTTCTATAGATGGATTCAGATGAATGCCTTTCATCGCTTGGATATTTGATATCTATCCCAGTGGTTCGCTGACCTGGGCACTTCAGGATATTGTATTAGCAGCATAGCCAACATTGATAAAAAGAAGACTAATCAAAAGGTATGTATTTGATATGAAAAAAGCAGAATGGCTATAATGTGTGCAAACGAGTAATTACAATGGAATGGAACAGAACAGAATAAGTTTAGTTGGAAGGGATGTTCAGTGATCATCTGGGCCACCTGCAATACAAGGTCCGACAAAACAACTGAGACTGTACCTGTAACTTTTTCTTTAGCAAATTAAGGAATCCCCTACAATCACCTTCACAATAGTTCCTTAGTGAGCTGACACACAGCTGCATACAGTGCTGCCAATGTTCAAATCAGTTCCGCAGATCACTTTCTGAAAAGCTGTTAAGGATCTCCATCATTTTTGCTTTCACATCTTCTACCAACAAAAATGTGTTCCTTTGAGCACTGACTTGACCTTTTGGAAGAGCTATTAGCTAAAAACTGTTTCACAAAGTGTTGTGGGCTGGCACATTGTCTTCACTCTTGCACATCCACATTTTCCAACCGAGAATACTTGAACACGTGTGCACTTCTGCTGAGTGAAGTGATTAAGCTGAGACTTGTCTCACTGTGAGAGGTTGACAGAGATTAAAGCATGTTCTGTAATCATCTTTTTGTCTCTCCTCTCCCACTCTTGGTTCCCAGGCTATAAGGTTAGTCTTGTTTTTTTTTGTGTCAGATCTCATAGATGCTGGTGCAGGTTGTCACTATCGTTTTATACTGCAAAGGGTAATCACATTGCAAATAAAGAATAAGAAAGAACATGAATGCATGTCAAACAAAATCTAATTAAACTGTGTAATGTAGGCCCAGTTAAAGAACAATAGTCTTAAAATTTTGTGGCGAGGACTCCCATGAGATGATATTATCCATAACAGTTTGAATAAGGCCTGGTCTGCTGTTGCCTCGCCATGGTAATGTACTGGTGGGGTCAAACAGATCAAGCAGAACATCGTAAGAGAAAATGTATGTAAATTAGGCTATTGGAAGATAGAAAGGACATACATTGAGGAAAGGATGATCAGTGATAGAGGTGACCAAACTGCCGAGAACCCTAAGCTAGCACTGTTTGTGAGCTGGTTAATTCACAGCCTGCTGGTCTAATGGCTCTGCTGCTTCTGAAGGCGGCTTGGTTAGTCTCCATCCAGGCACCCAAGGACAGTCTCTACCCAGCTATAACATGGGGTTTGTCCTCTGTGTCTCTTCCCTTAGTTGAGTTTCATGGTTTACTTCAAGAAGAAAATGACAAATTTATGCAGCAGGTATTGTATTCAAATTGATCCACTCTTTGTGCAGTCTTTTCAGTTTCCCAAAGCCCATTTAAGGAGGTTTCAGGGAAAAAAAACAAGCAGAGCACTGTTTATCAGTACCCTAGAGCTAAGTGTACAAAATTGGTTTAATCTAGTAAAGCCAGGTAAACTGGCAAAACACCCAGAAGGTGCTTTGAATTTCTGCATCATTTCCCTAGCTTATTTTTTCGATCTAAATTGTGCAACTGCATTTGGAATTTAGCCTGCCTATCCCCTACAGAAGCCACTTTTGCTCAAATGGAATGAGTCAGGCACAGTGTATGTAAAACGCTTTGTGGTGCCAGATGTGAGGCAGGGTAACGAAAACTATTTCCTCGCTTCAGAAAAGAAATGATCTGTTTCAGTGCTCTTGTCAAGTTTTAATGTCTGATCTGAATCTCTTGCTGCAAGGTATTATTACCTGTTCTATCCCACTTGAGCACTGGAAGTGTTCTCTTTGTGGAAGATTTTGCATATCTAGAAATATCTTCTTTGATAAGGCCGAAAGACAATTTTTTCCACCTTTTTACTAAATTCTGTCTAGGTTTTCAATCACTCACTGCTCTTCTCTAGAGTTTGTCCACTTAATTTGCCTCTTTCAAAAGTATGGACCCAAGTTTTGAAGTGTGACAGCTGTGCCCTTACAATCCTGAGTAGTGAAAGGATTACCTCCTGTATGCCTTACATGCCATGATGGCACTTGCCTTTATCTGAAATAGAATGACATTCTTGATTTATCATTTTTAATCTAATGTAATCCCCAGTGTACTGCTGTCTAGCCTGTTATTGTTCATCCTGTGTTGGCTTCTTGAACCATCCTGTTATTGACCTATCTTAAATCATAGATTAGCTGTGCAAAATGTAACATCCTATTAAATTCCATCTTGTATTTTTTTTAAAATCTATTGGAATCATTGTCAGGGTAAAAGAAGTGAAGAAATGTAGCAGATTGTCTTGGAAAGTGAGGAGTAATTTTGTTTAATCTTTCCTGGATGAATTCCATCAGGGAAGTGGATCCTGCGTTAGAACAGGGAGACAAGTAGTAGAGGATTGGTTTTGAATCTCTTCCAGTCCTGTGGTTTTGTAATCATTCAGTGATTTTTTCAGTAGTTTCCTTTGCAGTGAGCAAAGTCAGCAGGAGACTGACTGAAGACAATCCTCAGTAGTGAGCTGTGCAAAATGCTGTATTTGGTTTGTTTAAGCCATGTTTATAAATCCACATTCCACCGAGGAAGACAGGTAATCTCCATCACTGAAAAGTACATCTGAATTGTGAATTCAGTGTCATAATATAATGGTATCTTCTGATTAATATATTGGGGAAAATGGAAATACAAACAAGGAACTGTAGGTTCCTTCATACATTGAAAATGTGCTAGCTTGCATTTTCTTTTTGTGAAAGTCAGAAACTATGATTTATTTGTTAATCAGGAGCGGTATTTCTAGGAAGTGTAGCTCAGAAGTGTATCTCTTGCTCTGCCTATGACTAATGCGAGTGCCTTAAAACTGGCTTTTAGCAATGGAGAGGAATAGATGGCACATGTTAAAAGCCAGATAACTATTACCTTGGTGGGATTTTGTAAGCAGTTGCTTAATTAATGGGAACCTAAGATAATGGATAGTAGGAATACAAAGACAGAAGAGAAGACTGCCTGTGCACCTCAACCCTTCACCATTTGTCCTAAAGTCATTTTTAATTTCTTTATATACAAAGGTATATCAGTATCAAATTGGTAGAGGCTTATGTGAAGCAATTCTGATTTTACCTTCTAATCCAGCAAATCCAACAGTAAGACACTTCAGTACAAGGAACTGAGAGATGTGCTCACTGAAGAGACTAGAATTGTGGCCGCTCAGGCTTTGACGGCGTTCCCCACCTAATCTTGTGGCATTTCTGAGTTCTGCGCATCTCACAGAGATGTAGGTATGTCTGCTTCTTACAATAAATGTATCAAATCTCAGACCTGGTGCAGAGAAAGACGTATGAAATGGATTAAACCACGGGCACCAACAGTATGCAGTCTTCTAAACGCCATGTGTAATGGAACAGGCATTTCAACTCGAGCACTTGGAAAGCATCACCAAGAAATCCTCTGCCTGAGATACTTAAATGTCCCAAATCCCTGATCTGGGAAAGACAAAAACTGCTAAAGAAGACTTTGAAGAAACAGACGGGTTCTTGAACTTTTAATTTCTGAATTGCACTGGCAACGGGTGATGAAGATAACTTTACATGACTTTATTGAACAAAGCCATTTATGTACAGTTGGAAAAGGTTCCAGTTTGATACACACACCTAGACAAAACCAACTTAGTACCTACATAAAACCAATATAAACAGGATGCAGAGGGGATGGATCAACGGCTTCCTGGGTGTCATTCTAGTATTTAAAACATTCAAAAATCAGCTCTTACAGGGTGCCTTTTTTTGTCCTTGGCAATTGAAATCCTTTACTAAAGGAAGTAACATAAATGACGATGAGTTTTAAACTTTGGACAGAGCACATTCTTTCTGTTTAAGGAAAGAGAAACCCCCAGAACACCAGTGTGTGAAGCGGGGGTGCTTTTTGCTGCTTTAGGTCGAGCCCGAGCGTGTCCTGAGGAGAGGGCGGGCAGGGAGCTCGCAGCCCCGACCCCCTGCGGGCGGGAGCCGAACGCGAAGGAGCAGGGGAACGAAGTGCAAGCTGCAAGGCAGCCGCGATCCCGGCCCGGAGCCGCGGCTCTCTCCGCAGCGCCGCGTGAATCGAAGCGAAGGGACGGGCGGGATTGGCCGAGCGGGATTCGGCTGCGTCGCACTCGGCCAATGGGAGCGGCGGTTCCGCGCGCCCTCGCCGTTGAGTGGCCGTTGGAGGCGAGGGCGCGGTGACGAGTCCCGTTGCCGGGCGACGGAGGAAGCCGGAGGTGCTCGGGCGCAGAGGACGCGGCGAGGGAGAGGGCACGGAGAGGAGCCCAGGCTCTGACTTCTAGAAAAGCCCGTGATGGAGGAGATGATGGAGCTGTCAGGGCTGGAGGAGATGGAGGTGGAGCTGGAGATGGAGGAGCCATGGCTCGAGGAGATGGAGGTGGAGATGGAGGGGCCATGGCTGGAGGAGATGGAGGTGGAGATGGAGGAGCCATGGCTGGAGGAGATGGAGCTGGAGATGGAGGAGCCATGGCTGGAGGAGATGGAGGAGCTGGAGATGGAGGAGCCATGGCTGGAGGAGATGGAGGAGCTGGAGATGGAGGAGCCATGGCTGGAGGAGATGGAGGAGCTGGAGATGGAGGAGCCATGGCTGGAGGAGATGGAAGAGCTGGAGTTGGAGGAGCCATAGAGAGAAACAAAAATAAACACTTAGGACTTCCAGAGTTATTTTCGTAGTATAAATATAGATGTAAAGTTTATCACCCAAAACTAGAGTTCTGGATTCCTTTGGTCTTTCAGCTTTCACCATTTTATGGGGTACTCAGCCTGGTCCTCCTTATTTGTGGCCAGTGAAGATGTGCGGGGCAGTGTTAGCCCCTGGCTGTTTCAGTGCCCTCTGCACTGCTCAGCTACAGCGTATCAGAATCCCAGAAAAATACACATTTGCACAGCTCACACAGCTTTAGTTAAAGGAAGCAGGTTCCCCTTTCAGAACCATATGTTCTTCAAACTCTGATTGCCCCTCCACAGTGACCACGAGACACATCTCTGTCCCACAGCTCATGCTGCTAACGTAGCATTATTTTTTATTTAAGGCAAGGGATGGATGTGAAGAAGATAGAAACATTTTAGTCCAGTAACATGTTGGGAGCTCTTGAGATCCTATGTTCTCATTCCTGAAGGAACTGCAGCCTTCGGAGGCTCCCTACAGGCCATCACTACTTAATTGTCCTCCCTACTTAATTGTTAATTTCTAAGGGTGATACCACTACTTTGTGTAGAGAGATAAGCCACCTTCAGTCCCATTTTTCATAGAGTTGGATATTAAAGGCCTGCATTGATGTGGTCCACAGATGTGAATTTTGCAGGAAGGAAGCCACCTCCCAGTGGCAAAGAGTAGCCATGGAGTCTCTTGGTTTTCCACCACAGGTTGCAATTACATCCTGTGGGACTGGTATTGCTGAGCAGTATTTGAACTGCTGGTTCCAGTTCCAAAATCAATTGCACATGCATTTAAACAAAGTACACAAGTCACTGAATAGTGTCAGAATCACCTAATCACAGAACGACCTGAGTTGGAAGGGACACACAAGGATCATCGAGTCCAACTCATATCCCTGCATAGGACAACTCCAACTTTAACACCGTGTGTCTGAGGGCACTGTCCAAACGCTTCTTGAATATTGTCAGGATTGGCGCTGTGACTGCTTCTTTAGGGAGCTGTTCCAGTGCTCCACCAGCCTCTGAGTGAAGAACCTGTTCCTAGTAACCAAACTAAACCTTCCCTGGCAGATTTTCTGCCATTCCCTCCAGTCGTATCATTGGTCACCAGAGAGAAGAGATCAGTGCCTGCTCCTCCTCCTTCCCTTGTGAGGAAGCAGTGAATGGCTGTGAGGTCCCTCCTCAGCCTCCTCCAGGCTGAACAGATCAAGTGACTTCAGCTGTTCCTCATATGCCTTCCCCTCTAGAGTCTTAACCATCTTTGTGGCTTCCTCTGGACACTCTCCAGTAGTTTCATGTCCTTTTCTACTCCGGCAGCCAAAACTACCCCCAGTACTCAAGGTGGGGCTGCACTGGTGTGGAGTAGAGCGGGACAATCACCTCCCTCAACCAGCTGCCAATGCTGCGTTTCATGTCCCCCAGGAGAAGGTTGGCCCTCCTGGCTGCCGGGGCGCACTGTTGGCTCATGTTCTACTTGCTGTCAACTTGCATACACCATTCCCTATTCCAATCACGTTTCAGACTTGCTTGGGTTTCTTAAAGTGAACTGAAAACAGGAAAACTTAACTCACATTCTTTCCCAAAAGTAGATTCTGCAGCCTTTTTGTCTTAGCTATTAGTGTTCAAAGGATTTTCATCCAATAACCTATTAGAAATACATGGAAACTTAAACTGGTATTAAATCGTGTATTTAATATAGTTTCTCAGGCTCATGGGTGCTTCATAATATACTCAGATAAAACCAGCAGCTATCTTTCATAAGCTATTACAGCAAAGGCAGTATCTTGTGTGATCCCCTTACATTTTCCTTAACCAGAAGCAAAAGCAATATCCTATTTCAACCAATGTTATAAATCACTTTTCTTTGCAGTTTGAAATTCTGTATAACTACAGTTGGAAAAAAAATGCGTGTTGATACTATCTTTTCATACAGCAGTTTTTTTCTTTATGCCAAGTGTAAGCATTTTGGAAAAAACCCTTAAAATTAAAATGGGCAGTTTATGTGATGACACAAGTTGCAATAGGTTAAAAATTCAGAGGGTACGAGAAAGAATTCTGACCAGTTCTTTTCCTGAGGTTACAGTGACATGGTTTGGAAATACTTATGAAATTTTGTGCATGTACATTTCTATGTGAGGGAGCAGGAAAAATGATATTACTTGTGTAGGGTTTGTGGAAATTATTAAGTGGCCAGTATGTTGCTGGAACATAGACTTCTGCTGACTTAAAATGTACAAAAGAACAGCATGTGAAGTATACAAGATTACCTCAGTTCTTAAAAACTACCATAGGTTGTACTCTGTGAGCAGAAACAGGCATTTATTCTAAGTTGTTACCTCTGCATGAGAAAGTTTGTAGTGTTTGTCTCTACCTCCTCCCTTAAGACTTTCTACTTGACTGATTAGATGATGTCCTTTCCATTCTCTGTGAAGACCGTTTTAGGCATTTATGTCTTGTCACATATTATCACAGGGAACACAAGAAAATAACTGAGCACATGGTATGCCTGTGTGTGACGAAACCATGAACAGCCAGGCAGCTATTGTGCATCTAGTCTTGAGATACTACAATGGCTGGATCTTTTAGTTTCCTCAGACATGTTCTTTTTTTCTTCCTGGAAACCCTTCTAGGAGAAATTTGAGAATTTTTCTCACTGCTCGAGGAGTTTTGCATGCTGTCATAAGAGTCACTCTAACTGGGCAGCAATAAGTCTGGAAACCCTGAGCATGGGGAGTTCATACTGCTGGTCTAAGCAGGTGCACAGCTCTGCAGGTGAAGTGTGCTTGTAAGGAGTTGTACAAAGATTGCTGACCGTGTGCAGAGCATCTGAAAAGTGAGCACACAGCAAGAACACCACTTCTGGCAAATAGAAGGCTTACAGTGTATGTCTGCAGGTATTTTCTCCAAAAATACAGGATAGGAATAGAGCGGTTGTACACCACTTGTGGAAATACATCTAGATGAAAAGTCTAAAAAAGTGAATTTAATTTGTAGCTGAAGGTGTGAATTTGATCAGTCTAAATTTGATCTAAAATTGAGAGAACTCCATGAGGTTTAAGCTCCCACTAGTAAATTAGTGTTTCACAGTGTCTGCTCTCTGCAATTTCATCAAAAGCCAAATTTAAACAATTTCATTTTCTCAGGAATCAAGTGGAATACTTGTATTCGTATTGAAGTAGATGTTAAGAACCTAACAATGAATATTGCCTAGCACCCTGCTGTCTGTTCCCACTTACAAATGGCTTTTCGTAAATGCTTGTACCTTGAGAGGTCAAGGAAATGTCATTTTCTAACACCTTCACTTTATTATCAATCCCAATCTTTCCTCCCTCTAATTGATACCTAACATACCTTTCTACCACTTAAAATAGAGCAAACTGTAAAGACTGAAGAGTGTTATTGCCACCTGGTGGGAGCCTTGTGCCTATGACTTAGACAGAAAGGATTGTGATCAACATCTCAAGATGACCAACACCATCCTGCAAGAATACAGACTAACTACATTTGGCGCCATGAGTATAATTAGATGATTGCATTTGCAGAACAGCAAACCAGCATTATTAAAGAGTTGCAGTCTGTCTCTGTGCTCCTTTTACTGTCAGGTAAAGTCACTGTTAAAGTTAGTAGATTAAGCTGCTTTTGATGTTAATCAACAGGATGGGAGAACTGACACGCACAGATAAAATCTGAACAAGCATAGTGAAATATGTAATAGAAAAATTGGATGTAAAACGTTTGGGGAAGATAAGAAGCCAAAAGACAAAACCCCAGAGGTTTCAATCCATACTTCAAATTCATTGAACACTTTCTGTTGATTATTTTATGTCATTGACAATAATGTGAACTTTTCAAATAACAGTTCTGAAATTCTATATTTAATAATGCCTTAACATTTCACTTTCTTTTCATATTCTCTCAGTGTGCTTGTATTAAAAGCTTTAAAATAAGTGGCCAGTTTTTTAGGCAGGAAGCAGTGAGATTTGGAGACTTGTTGACATGAACATTTGAAAGTTTAATGATTAATATGAGTCTGTGAAGGCTTCCTGACTAAAACACTGAAAGCCACAATATGATAGAATTTCATCTGACTGTATAGGACTAACAGCATGTGTTTCCTGTCAGAAATTTAATTTTCAATGTGACAGTTTTGCACTTTTTAAATTTCTTAATTCAACACAATCTCTATTACAGAATCCTTTACATTAAGTGTCCCTGAAATTGAGATATAGCAACTCAGTTTTTCAGACAGCAATTTATACATAATATTTTGTGGATGGAGAACAACATGTCTGTGTTTGCTGCTGTGTAGCAGATGGAATCCTGGAAAGGACTGAAGGTAGTTCGTAGGAAAATTTTTGTAGTATCCTTTGCAGCTTATTAATGCTTTGTATTTCAAGCCATGTGAACGTGTTCATTTGACAAAGAAATTTCTGTTTGTCCAGAGATTATTTCCTCTTCAAATGTAGGAAGGTTCCTTCCTTTCTTAAGTCTAGGACTGAATTAGCTAATTCTGAAGCCGAATTCCCTTTAACGGTCAAATTCCAGATCTTTAACACTGCCAACCATCAGGAATATTCCTTGCTAACATGCTTTCTATGATCATCTCCTCCACTTTCCCCTGCAATTTGGGAGAAACTGAACAGAAAACTCTTTGATTTAGAGCTTTTTTTCTTAATCCGTTCAAATTGTTCTGCAAAATAGGGGGGGTGTTTACACGATATACTTGTGTGGAGAAATATATATAATATATGGACATGAATTTATAACTGTATTGAGGTCAGTATTTGGAGAATCTGTACATGTTGCAACAGTCCTTGCAGAAATTCTTGCATCACTGCCGTCTGGTTTGTATCTCCCATGCAAAGTTCATTCCTTCACACTAGAGGTCACTGTGAGCATAAGATTACATTGGATTTGCAAAGGAAAGAACATTAATGGATCAATTTACAGGATGAAATTCGTGGCATATTTTCCTATTTGAAAGACTCATGGAAATTCATCTGCATTAAAGATGCAGTTTGAGGAGGAACACGGTACTTATTAATTCAACCTCATTTATTTACAAACTATTTGGAAACTGCGGAGTAAGAAGTTACTTCTGTCAAGAAATCCTCAATGCTTAAAAATGTCCAGTTTAATTTTAGACCAAATCTAATATATGGCAACACCAAACTGTCAAGATAAAAGTTCCAGACTTTGTTGATACCTGTTGCTGGGGTGGCGGTGGGGGGGTGTATAAACATTTGAGGTAATATTCCTTCCCTCTAGGAAAACCGTCTGTTTTCTCTACACTGTAGCAGAACAGAACAAGTACAACTTTAATTCAGGTGCAGCTTCAGGCGTTAAAGAGCCAAGTCCCACTTATACTGTTGATTAGCAATGAAATCAGTAGCTGTCTCAGACTGAAGTTGTGCAAAGAACAAGCAAGAACAGTCAAGGAGGTGAAAGAGGAGCACACTCCCCTGTACCTGCTCTGGTGAATGCGTCCAGCCCAGGATTTACCTCCGTATAGCTGCTGGGTCAGATCTTTGCAGCCTTACTTAATTATCATCTGGGTAATCTGATTGTATCTGTACCTGTTTTTAAAATCTTTTCCTCTTTCACAGGGTATGTCCATGATTAGAAAAGTTAGATGAGAAGTAAGTGCAAACCTGAACATCTAATGCCGTGTAAGTCACCTATGGTGTAGGAGAGTGACCCTTCCCTCACAGGTGAGTGAGCTAATGGGAGAATGACAGTGTTGCTTTTTTTATCTAAAACTACGATGATGAATACAACTTGCACCCATCCAACACCCATCCAAATAGTATTTGTGATAGGGATAGTGGAATAAGGAGAGGTTAAAAGAGCAGCAGACGGGAAGATGCTCACATCATCTTACATACTTTAGCACATGAAAACAGGTAGTTATGCAAAAGCTATTAATCCTCCAACCCTGAGGTGACAGCGGTGTATTTTATATGCAGATAAGGGAAGAGGAGTCTTCATCACCAATCTTCACAAAATTCCTCAGTTCCTATTTTTACCTGCTTTTTGTGCCCATTTGCCTGTGTTTCCCTGTTTCCTCCCACCTTTGCCTTTTATTAATTCTTCCTCCCTTGTGTCCATCCCAAATGGCACTAACAGTTGCTGACATCATATTGTTGATTCTCCAGATTCTGCGGCTATTGTTTCAGTGTGCCTAATGTATTAAGCTCTTTCTGACAGAAAACACCTGCTGCTTTAGATTTCCACACTGCCTTTTTAACAAATGGTCTGTTTTCGTCTCGGTTCTCAGCCTATTGAAACAATAGTAGCCAGCTACTCACCAGGTATGCTGGAGCTTTTTTTGCACCAGTTTTATGCTGATGCGATGCTTCCATTAATTAAATTATACTGCTAAAATGGGTGTAACAGAGTAAACAACAAAGCCTATTATTTTGAAATAACAGCTGTTCTCTTAATTGGTAAGGTGGGGCAACAAAAGAGGTGATCTTTGAGACAGCTTTTAGTACAGGTTATTTAGCATCACTCACATATTTTCATTTCCGTAACGTACTTCCTCTCATAACTACTGAAGATGCACATGGCATTTCTCTATGAAATTGTCAGCTGTTCTTACTCTTACAGGAGCACTGCTGACAATAATTTTTGCTAGGATTAACACATTTCAGAAACATCCAGAGTAATTACATCGTATCTGTTTCTTAGTGTACCATGGACTAAAGAAATGGACTCTTATTCAGAGGTGTTGTGACATACATAGAAGAGTTGAAGGCTGTTCATTGAAACGATTTGTGTTTCATGCAGGTCTATTTCCTTGGATGATCACTGCTTTATTTCCTCATTTTAGGAACAGTTTGATTAAACAGTTTTCCTCTGGACTGCTGAGAAACTATTTGCAATGCTGCAAATGTAATATGATAGGTAAACCAGTTTGAATTGTTAGATTGAATAACAAAAGGTTTTATTTAAATTTTGCTTAGCGTGATCTTGTCTCTTGCTGTTAGAAATTACATTTTCTAAGAGACAAACTTTTCTTAAACTTTTCAACACTACACACATGTCAAGATACTGAAACACAGATTTCACAGCCGAATGTTTGCATCACGTGCAGTTTAACAGAGGCAACATAAGACTTGCTTAGATCCTTAGATGCCCCGGTTTAAGTATATTTCTAGAACTCATTGATGATTATATGGAAAAGCAGTTAATTTCAGCCTCTATCTCAGTACTGCACCTAAGATGTTCTGGCAATCATTCCTACTACATTTTATCATATCATAACATTTACAGAAATCAGCTAAAGTCAACAAACCACTCTAGAAACTTACAAAATATTTGTAAAAGGATTACTGATTCTGTAATACAGAAAGAAACTGGTTGAACTGCAATCTTTTTTATTTTTTCTCATTGCAATAGGATCTTTTTTAATCTGAGCTGAGAGGAACCTTATGCAGTTCAATGAGGGGAAATGCAAAGTCCTGCACCTGGGGAGGAACAACCGCAGGCACAGATACAGGCTGGGGTCCACCCAGCTGGAAAGCAGCTTGGCAGAAAAGGGCCTGGGGGTCCTGGTGGGCACCAAGTTGAACATGAGTCAGCAATGTACTCTTCCCGTAAAGAAGGATAATGGTAACCTGGGAAGCATTAGGAGTGCTGCCAGCAGGGAGGTGATCTTTCCACTCTACTCCACACAGTTGAGATCACACCTGTAGTGCTGGGTCCAGTTCCGGGATCCCCAGAAGAGACATGGGAAGACTGGAGGGGGAGTCCAACAAAGGGCCACAAAGATGATGAAGGGACTGGAGCATCTCTCCTATGAGGAAAGGCTGAGAGCTGCACCTGTGCAGCCTGGAGAAGAGAATGCTCAGGAGAATCTTATTCCTGTTTAGAAATACTTGAAGGGAGGGTGCAAAGAGGATGGAGCCAGGCTCTTTTCTGTGATGCCCAGTGACATTCCTAGAGGTAATGAGCACAAACTGAAACAGGGGAGGCTCTGTCTGAGCACCAAGAAACACTTTTTTACTGTGAGAGTGACAGAGCACTGGTACAGGTTTCCCGGAGAGGTTGTGGAGTCTCCATCCTTGGAGATACTCAAAAGCTGTCTGGATGTGGTCCTGTGGAACCCGCTGGAAGTGGGCCTGCATGAGCAAGGGGGTTGGACCAGATGACCTCCAGAGGTCTCTTCCAAACTTAACCGTTCTATTGATTTTATGAGGCACAGTACATAATTGAAATTATAAAGGTGCTGTGATGAGTTATTACAGTACTTCCATGTTTTTCTTTGTAGCTGTAACGATTGGCAACTGTGATAATGCCAAATAGGACCTAATCATTTGTGATTGTTATGGTTTCAGTTAATTTGGGTCAGTTTACTGACTCTGGCTGAGCTTAGTCTAAAGTAACTTCACCTTCTGAAAGCTAGCTGCGTGGTTTTTTCAGACAGATTCTCTCTAGAAGTGATAACATAGAACACGGCATGCAGAAAGGCCGATGTATATACTTATTCCTCTAGTAACTAAGGCCATCCTTGAGCTAGTGAAAAAGGCCACACCTGCAGGGAGGGGCGGACAGGGCAGGTGACCCCAAACAGAACAACAGAGTATTCCATCCCATATATCTCATACTCGGTGTAAAATTGAGAGATCACGAGGGTCTCGCTCTCTTCTGCAATGGCCAATGGCCAGTGAGGACCTCGTTTGTCCGATTGCTTCTGATTCTGGATCCGTGCATTCCTGAATCCAGTTCCTGAGTTCAGCTCCCTCCTAGCCATGGACCCATTCCCTCATGTCTGCTCTACAGCATTTGTGGTAACATATGGTCATCGAGGGGTGGGGTGGGGGTGCAATCTCAGATATTTGTATATATTTCATTAATTTGTAATAAATTTCATTATTATCATCATTATCATTTCATTAAACTGTAGTTTTACTTTCCAATCCGCAAGCTTTTTCCTCTCATTTTCCTTTCCTGCTTCCCCTGGGGGTGAGGGGAAGGGAATTTGGGAGCCCAACTGCATGGTTTTAGCTGCTGAAATTAGCCACGTTGGGGCTAAACCATGAGGGGTTGAGGGGAAGGGAATTTGGGAGCCCAACTGCACGGTTTTAGCTGCTGAAATTAGCCACGTTGGGCCTAAACCGTGACAGTGATAAAAGTGTAAGCCAAAGTGAAATTAGCAGAGATGATAATTGAAGCTCTCATCATGCCTGAATTTGGTTTACTCTTAATAAGTTCTATGTATTTATATAACACGTGCGTGAATATATATGGTGTGAATTACAGTTCCTTGACTGCAAAGATTTAGTTGGCTTTTTCTTAAATAAGGACCTCATCGAGTTCAGCAATGACAACTAATATGCATCTTCAATGAAAGATTGGCCATAAGCAACCACAGAACATCATTTACATCAAGTCTCACTGTCAAGCAGGACAGTAGTCAGTGTGGCAGTTTTAACCTTGAACTGAACTCCTCTGGAATGGCTTATGCCATGTGGGACTGTGCCTTGCGTTGGAAAGGAGCAGGCACAAGCAGCAGGGGAGGCTTTATTTTACATTTCCTTGTTAGTTACTTTTCCAGCTACCACCCTCATTTCCACCTCTTCCCTAAGCAAGTTACATCCATTAAGCACAGCCACTAAATATCAAATCAATCGTATAGAGTAATATCTTGAAGGAAATGTGAATAACAGGGGGAGCATATTGCAGCAGAAGTTTGTCATATCTGAGTTGTCATATTGTCAGTCTAAAGAAACAACTGAATGGATAACACAAGATAGGCATCGTATGTTCCTGATAAAACCATATTAGACTCAGACTGCAAATGATCTTCTTAAAAATAACGTATTTTCCAAATTTTATTTTACTTTGAAGTAAACAGAAGCTTAGCATCATGTTTGTTGAAACTTATTTTAGGTAAAAGGAAGAATTTTGTTATGACTTCCAAGGCAAGGAAATAGTAATGATGCCGGGGAGCACATTTCTGTTTGGGGATTAAAAAACCAACATGCAATGACATCAACAAGTAGGATCTAAATGACATTTTAGAAATGAAACATATTGTAGCTCCCCACGATCTACTGCAAACTTGGAACTTGTGAAAATCAACCTAAGTGACTAAATTATTCACGTGAATGGCTGAAGTTTAAATTTATTCCTTTTGAGTTTTTAAGGTTGGGGTTTCTTTTTGCTTTATTTACTTATTTAAAAGTAGCTCAAAAATGATTTCTAAAAGGAAATGTTTATTACTAATACAACAGCAACACTCGCAGGTAAGTTTACACCTCACTGCCAGCCCAGGAGCTTTCCATGTACAGGGCAGAAGTACTGGTGTATGTAACTTTTTTTCTGGTTTTATATTGTAATTCGACTATCTGATAATTATTATTCTCTTCTGCAGCTAAAATGAATTCAGATCCTGATCCTCCTTCAAGTTCTTCTCACCCCCAGCTGCATCCTGGAAGGTCCCAACTAAATGCCGCTGCAGTGGACCATGGTGAGAGCAAACAGAAATCTGGACCATTCAGAGATACTGCAACATTTTCTTCAGCTCCTGGCTACTCCCATGGGAGGGAGAAGCTGAAAAAAATGGTAAGTATGAAAGCAAGTTTTATGAAACCTTGGTTTATATTAAACATTGGGAGATTATTGTGTGTATGTGTATTCTAAACTCTGTTTAAAGAGACACTGTAAAGTAGAAAAATTTCTCCATTTTTTTTAACCTGTTACTGTGGAAGAGACTTTTCTTCTGCAGCTTACTTTGTGCATACTTTCAAGTTTTTCATCCAATTTTTCTTGTGGATACAGAACAACAGGCAAGAAGCTTGTTTGTAAAATTGGCAGGTTGTGATTTAATTTCTTTAGTTGGCTAGATCACATGCTAACTATAGCTTTAATATGAATTCTAACCTGGATGAATAGATACCACTGTAATGTAGACTGAGGAAATTATAAACTGATACATGAGACCAGAAATTAAGTTAAGATTAGCAGTGGATAAGAAGTTGGATTAAGAATCATGACACACTTTGAAAGGCAGAATGATACTTTTTCTCCCCTCAATGCGAACCCATTGAATTTCAAAGACAGTGAAAACTGATAGGAAGAGAGAAATGTCTCGTGCAAATGTAGAAAGGCAAATATCCGGCTCCTGTACTCAAGTGTTGAGTTCCAGTTTTAAATTCAGTTTGTAACCTAACTAGTGCAAGAAGTTCTTGTGTTTGAAGTGTAGTAAAATTACTGCTTTTAAATTGGACTTCTGATTAGGAAACTGCTTGTGTGTCCTTGCATTCATAAATATCAGTCAATATTGAAGGTAATAAGGCTATCCAAGAGTCTAATTATTAAATGGGTGAATATCTACATGGTACGTATCAGATGCAGCTGACTTCTGCACATAGTTCAGACCAGTATTGTGGCTGTGTTAGCACATCTACTGTTTGCATCTAATTCAGACTTGATTGCTGGAACCTTCTGGTTTCATTGTTACTAAAAGGCACGTTCCAGACGGAGAGTTTTTTTGGATACCTGAATTTCTAACATGCCTCAGTGTATTACTGCTGGCTTTGTCATCTCAGCCACTTGTAAAAGAATTCAGAGACGATAGAGAATTTAAACTTCTACCTTTAATTACATGGTTATTAATTTAGGATCAGTGCTAACAGATATGTTTTGTTCTGTTCTTCATTCTGCAGTTTCTTAGTATGTTTCAACAGGGAAAGAATATCAACAATATTAGGAGGGATGTGCTATGGAGTGATCTTGGGCTTTGTTATAATCTGATTTGAAAGGGGAAGACATAGGTTTCTGTTGTTGGCACCCACATTCATGCAAGATTCTGAAAATATGAGCTTTCGATCTCGTGTTTTACATGGAGACTATGTTGAGTATTCTGTATCTAATTTGGAGATTTTCTTACTCTATATAAATTCTACTTTAATATTGACTTTTGTATTAGTTCTCTTTACAGACCTATATATTTACTAATGATCTCTATTCATTTTGACATTAGAAACACTTCTGTTTGCACCCCTATAAAAGAGGATTTCCGAGCACTGATGTATTTTTCGGTTTCATTTGTGACTCATTCTTGATGACTTTAAATCTCTTCCCGTCAAACTGTCCTCAGTACCTGGTGTCACTGTTATTGCCCTTTCCACACGCAGGTATTTAATGCTGTAGAATAAGCTACTATTACTATTGTGCCGTGCTGGAGTCTCCAAGATTTTAGTGGATTTAGATAGCAAATGTGTTCAACAAGATCGTGTTTCTTCATACAGTATTTTATTCTATGGTTGTTTCAGATTTATGTCATTTGATATAACACTGTCTCTTTCTAGTGCTGATAACTTATTTAAAAGAAAGTAAGCAGAGAATTTTTTCATCCACAGCAACACTGGTCATCAAAACTTAAAAAATGGGGACTTTGGTAGGACTTCAGAGAGAAGTACAAATCCAGTCATGTATGTACATATGGAAATGAATATGAAAAAAAAGTGATGTCTGATTCAGAAAATTGGCTTTTCAGTGATTTTCAAAATATTTGAAGTGACAGAGGAGGTATTCCTTGGCATCACTAGAGTCTTCACCAATAAACGGTATTCAAGTTGCTGATAGATTGAAGAAGAGTGAAAGATCTAGTCTCTTAGCTTTGGTGTGTTGTGTTCTGGTTGTATGAAAGGAACTGTGCACTAAAACAGATGTTGTGGAAAGGGCTATTTCAACTTCTTTCTCAGAAGATTAAGAAGTCAGTTGCTTTTAATAGTCACTATGATGATGACGGTAATGCTGAATGATGTAAAAGAGTACAGAAAAGACCAGCACACTGCTGTACAGAAACCTATCTCAATAAATATTATTAAATATGTAGAACACTCCTCTTTATTGATTTCTTAAATATCTTGCACAGAATTCTACAAACTTTAATTTTGTAACAGAATTAATTTAATTTTTAATAAATCAGCTATGATTGATGTTAGAGAAGGGGAGGTGCACAACATCCATCTCAAATATTATCTTGAAAAGCAGTTTTACCTCAAGCCTGTTTACCACATGTCCATGTGTCCTTCCCATAAATACATTTATCCCAGGGTACATTAGAAAAAGCATTGCCATCAAGCAGATGGAGGTGATCCTTCCCCTCAATTCAACACTGGTAAGGTCATACCTGCAGTGCTGGGTCCATTTCTGAGCTCCCCAGTACAAGAGAGACACAGACAGGCTGAGGAGAGTCCCAACAGAGGACCACAAAGATGATGGACTGGAATGCCTCTCCTGTGAGGAAAGGCTGAGAGAGCTGGCACTGTTCAGCCTGGAGAAGAGAAGGTCCAGGGGGGATCTTATCAATGTTTATAAACACCTGAAGGGAGGGTACAAAGAGGATGAGCCAGGCTCCTGCCAGTTGTGCCCAGTGGCAGGACTAGAGGCAGTGAGTACCAGCTGGAACACAGGAGGTTCCTGCTGAACATCAGGAAATACTTTTTTCTATTTTTTGTGTGTGTTTTTTTAAAATTATTTTTTTACTGTGAGGGTGACCAAGCACTACCACAGGTTGCCTGGAGAGACTGTGGCATCTCCATCCTTGGACATGCTCAAAAGCCATCAGCCACCTGGGAATGGTCCTGGGCAACTGGCTCTGTAGGTGGCCCTGCCTGAGCAGGGGGTTTGGACCGGGTGACTTCCAGAGGTCCCTTCCACCCCCAACCATTCTATTGATCCTTGAAATATTCTTTCCAGCGACTCTGCATTTCTGATCTGTGCTTTTTCTTCCAGTCTCTGCTTGTATATGCTGTGTTTAAGGCTGTAGCATCAATGTGAATTTATTTCCTGGAAGCACTCATCTCCTACTCCTGCAGCATTATCCATATCTTGCAGCATCATCTAGCAAATTAAAGAATGCCTTGGCTCTGACTCAGTAAAGCACTTATGCAGCTAAGGATGTGTGTATGCTTAGGTACTTCATTTGGATCAAACTCCTATACAATATAGGGTTTTTTCTTAGCAATTTTTTAATCTGTCTTCTGCTGATGTGTCATTAGGTAGTGTTTTTGTTATTCCTTGTATAATTCATTTCACGATGGGAGGTAACAGTGCTTTAAGAATTTATTGTGCAAATTGAATCTGGATTTAATAAAAAATATTCAGTTGTTAAACTTGATGATTTGTAGACATTTTTAATTGCTTTAAAGAAAGAATAGGTGGATATTCCTATTTCTACCCAAATCTATCGCATTCTCTAGAAAACTTCTATCTATATATGTTATTGGCTGTTGTGTATGTGATAGAAATGGAATAGATATCAACATTTCAACTCTCATACTTAAAAGTTTTTTTTTTAAAAATTGTTACCCTTTCATGGATGTTCATGGAGAGGAAGTTTATCAGTGAGCAAAGCATATACACTACTAATTAGGGCTTCTGAAATTTTACAGCCATTGAGTCATCAGTATTCATGTAAGCAAAGTGCAAGGTCTGCCAGTTGCTTAAACAAAAATGGTCTGCCATTATTTTAATACTCTGTGCCAAGAGAAACATGGTGTATAGCAACGACCAGTGGTTGCTTACTAATGGAACCTGGTGAAATTTGTTCAAACAGATCAAGACCTAAATCTCATAAGATGCTTTTATGCCTCTCAGGTGCACAGGCCCTTCAGTTTCTGTCCAGCTGTTACATACCCCTTTTGGGTATCTGTATTTCATCCACTCTATGCATCTTCCTTCCTTCCTTCAGATACAGCCCCAAAGCAAATGTGAAAAGAGATATCTTAGATGAGAGCTCTGGAGCTCCCGACACTAGATTCTCCAAATAGGCTTAAACCCAACATTCTTGCTAGTGGAGCCATTTCCTTTATGTGGTGCACAGAGCAGAGCTAGGAAAAAAGCATCTTCAGCATGTTCACTCAGTTAGCACGTGAATATCTGACTACTGTTGCTATTAACAATGTTTTTGGAAGATACACGTGAACCCACACTCCAGGTAAGTGGTCTGCATTGCTTAGCTAGAAAATAGCTTTCTGTGGCCGTGTTTGGCTTTTGATTCAGATGAAAGGAAAGCAGAGTTGAGAGACACTTCTCACATTACAATAGTGATCAGATTCTTGGCTGGGATGTCTGAATTCAAGCAACTGCTTCAGGTCAGCTGTAATGGTGGCTTCCGCTGGACTGACTTACACCAAGTGAATATTTATTGTGTTGCAGGTTATCTGGAGGCGTTACCATTTCTTGTAATGCTTAAGCATGTAAAATATCTTTCTTAAAGATGTTTACCTGCCAGTCAGCAGGCAAAAAGAGAACATCCTGAGATAATAGAGAAATTTGGGAGGCAGCGTGAAGGTGATAATTTTTTTTATATGTGGATGAAACACATTTTCTTTAGTTCCTTACATCTTTCATGTACATTTGCTAGCCAGTAAGGCTGGCGAGGAGGAATTGGGTAGGAATTCAAAGGTCTGTGAAGTTTTGAGAGCATTCCAAAGCTAAATTGCAGTGCTTGAAGAAGCATCTCTTTGGTTAAGGAACTAATTTTTGTTTAGTCCATGTTTTTGCTGTTAAGGAAACATGCCCAAATCTATTTTTCTGGAATTGAGAACGTACGGGGAAGGGATATGTACCGACAGCTTTGCAGGCAGAAATCAATTTCGTATGTTTTCTTTGTAGAGTGCAGAGTTCTGCTTGTACTTAAGAAGGTTATGAGGGTTTTTTGTATCTTTTGGAAGAGAGTTATTTTATAAATTGTGTGACAGAATTTATAAATAGTACAAAAAAATTCTTCTAAACAGTTTACAATGCATTGCAGCAATGTACAACAGTGCGTCTCCGACGCATTGCTAAATGATAGCTAAGGAATAGGGAGCCTCTCTAATTTACAAATATTTGCCACATGCTAGCCTCTTCCACTTAAGGTTACATAGAGCCTTTACTTCAAAGCTCTATTTTAGCACTTCTTTGTCTTCATTTTCTGGCAGTTTGCTTGTACAGACTAACTCTTGAGGCAAAGTGAAATGTTTGTTTAAAACTTGAAGAAATCTCAGAAAAATCTTTGATTGTTAGAAGAGGAGGATTATGCCTCAAAGAATTAATTACTTAACAATTTATCTGTCAGTTTATTAGTGTCCCTTCACGCTTTACCTGTAATTACTCAGGCTCCTGGAAAGCTCATTTGCCAGGCGTTACTGTGGGGGAGAAAGTATTCTATCCGAAAGTTAATTACTGTGTTTTCAGATAAAATTTTGGGACATAGTCATAGTACAGAACAATGGGAATTGACTTTTTCAGGTCTGCTGCAATTGTTGTCAATAACATGCTGGTGTGTTTACCATAGGTGGAACTAGGATTGGACGCCCATTTAATTGAGGGAAGATTGTCCATCTTTGCCTCTTTTGCCATTTGAAATACATAAATATCATCTTCACCCAATAACAAAGGTACTGTTCCGAGCACAATGAACTAGATTAAGCAAAGTACCCTAGCTCAATCTTCTTCCATTATTTTTCAGATGGATTGATTTCCTAATCCGTGTTTGCTTATGGTAACAAAATATTGGTTCTCGCAGAGTCGCAGGGTGTCAGAGGAATAGAAATGAGCAGCTGTAGAATAGAAGAGAAAGAGCTATTTCATTACATGATTTACTGATACGAATATAGGAAGTAGCTCTGTAAATCAGGGACAATTTACACACTTAAAAATTTAATCTATCATTTTGAATATAATCTTCCAATTCAGTTTCCTACTAAAGGAATTTAGGAAGCATGTTGTACTTTGCAAACAAAATGCATTGAATAGGAACAGTTGGAAAGTTAAAAGTACGTTCCTCATCTGAACCGACTGTCTAATACAATGCATGTGCACTCAGCAGCGGCAAGAACTGCTTCTCTCTGCAGGTACAGATAGAGGAAAACATTTGGAGATACCTAATATCTGTACATTTGTCTTCAAATAAAACTGCAACAGATCCCTGTTAAACCACAGTAATCAAGGAGATACTGGAAACTGTTGGGCTGCTGGAGGGCCCCCTGCAGCAGCCGAAGGCCCACTTTATTGTGAAAGTTAGAAGGTGACACTGGAAATAGTAAACTGGGAAATAAAACTAATCCTTTGCAAAGTCATTTTATTATCAGAGGTGCTTGCTAAGGCACTGTGGGCTTGCAGCACAGGTGAGGTGGGTCTTCTTTAAAGTCCATTCTGTTTTGACCATGAGCTAACGAACTTCTAGAGTTTGTGGTGAAGAGCCTAAAGCACAGAACTGCAGAAATTCCATTGAGTATTGTGCATGTTGTTATGATAACATAAGGTCTTCACCCACAAAAGATATGTGGACTTGGTGAGGTTGTAAACCTAACTGTTTCTCACATGGCTTTTCTGCAGGTTGTGGGGTTTTTTCTGTGTCTGTTTTTTTGAGGGGGTTAATAATGATGATTTTCAACTGAGAAATGACCGACAGCTTATTTTATTTTAACTGTCCAGTTTTGGAACATGTTAGATTTATCCCAGCTCATCAATAAAGGATTTAATCAGAAATGTCTGCATAGAAAAAGCAGCAAGACTGTCTCATTATTTGTGTGTAAAATTATTTTAATGACTTTAAATGATCATTGTACAATAATAGCTCTGCTAGAAAGAAATACCTTATAAGAATAGTTTTCTCTCTACTTTTGAAAATTATAGTCTCTATAATATTATCACTCTTAATCTTCCACCTACATGTGGTTTTTTTATTGCTCTCCTGACAATTTGCCTTCATTTTGT
The DNA here is from genome assembly GCA_033558185.1 of Dromococcyx pavoninus. NCBI lineage: Eukaryota > Metazoa > Chordata > Aves > Cuculiformes > Neomorphidae > Dromococcyx > Dromococcyx pavoninus. Next base: position 960,497 of record JAUMJL010000020.1, on the reverse strand, counting down.
GGGGGTGAAGAAATTGTTCCCTTTTCAATATAATGCTGTTCGATGACTTGCAGTTGTGGTGTGACTACGACTGTTATCATTCCTACGAACACATTGCTGCTCCCAGAGAAAGCAGAGTCAAGTCCTACACTTCAAGGTCTCTGTAAACAACTGTTATTACTTTATTTGCCATCCCTGTTATCACCTTTAAAAATGCCTGTCGATGTATGCTAATATAAATATTTTTAATTGTTCTTGGGGCAAGTAGGACCATCTTAAGGTGTCACCACGGAAGCTGAAGTGCATAGAAGAAAAATATGCAGTGTACTCTTAATTGTACCAAACCATTACTTTACAGTTAAAGTAAGAATCCAGGAGGCTTCTGAATGGATGAAAGAATTTGACACTCATGGATGAGCAGATAAGCATCTGAAGCTAATAAAATCATTTATCTAAACCATGACATTTGTACAAAATATTTCTCTCTCTCCAGTCAGTTCCTGTGTTTGTGTCCTTGTATTCTATATGTAAAATCATGTTTATGATGTGATGTTAATGCTTGCTTTTAATTGGAATGTCAGTCTTTCCAGAAACATTACTCCTACATATGTACTACACACAATACCTCTGAACTTTTGGAGCTTGTGTAAAGCGAGTAGGAGGATTTCTCTAGAGACTCAAACCAGCTCCACTGAACACTGAAATCTCAATAATACAATGTTAGGACCTTAATTTTTGTTACAAAAGGTACACTTTTTTTAAAGCCCATCGGTAATAGACAAGTCCACCTGTGGATGAACAGTTTAAATCTCTCTCTCCCTGAAAGAAACCAGACACCTTTCAGTCTAGCAAATAAAAGGCTTCTTATTTTGTCATTAATATTTGTCTGCCTTTGCTCCTAAGTGTATCTGAGACTCTAGGAAGCTTGTTTAATAGTGAAAACAAAATCTGTATAAAAAGCTGTGATCTTTTCCCTGCAAATTTTGAATTTGTTAAATTTTTATAAACTCTGAGATATTTGCTTACAGAAGGAACTTTTCCTGCAGAAAATCCCACGTAACACTGTATCAGAATTACCACCATACAATTCCAAAAGGGCCTTCAGGTATTATATGTGACTCTGAAGAAAATAATACCTTCTAGGGAGATTTTGAACAAAAGGTATTCTAGTGCTGTATGCGTTTTGGTCGATATCCCTGTATAGGCGTGACCTTAAGCTTTTATTCCCCTGCTTGTTCCTTGACTGTTTAGTGCTTCAACAAATCTGCCTGCATTATTGACTTTGCACGTGCATGTGTTGTTTCTGCTTGTTTCCTACCTAATGTTATAAAATCTTCAGATTTCAATATTGTAAAATTTTCTTAATACTGGTAAATGGGCTATTGCTGAGAAACTACAAGGAAATTGTATTCTACAGCTAGTGTATTTAATCTGTGAACTTCTTATGGCAAATTAATTTGATCTTCTAATATAAATTACCTGCTTTGCTTTGATGACAGGCTGTTATTTCTGATTGTTTCAATCATGCTTTATTTCTTAGGGGTTTCAGTAGCCCAAAAAGACCAGATGATTACATTGCAGTCCTGTTGTACTCTTGGAACTGTGTAGCAGGACCTCTACTGACTTTAACATAACAGCATCTCTTTCTGACTGAAACTCTAGCAAAGGTAAATCTTGGAGGAATAGAGAACAAGACTGATGAAAGCAGAGGAATAGGAGACAGAACTTACTTACCGTTCTGCTGGTTAGAGCCAGAAGACACCAGTGCTTCAAAGCAGTCTGCAAATACAGACTTTTTGTGGTTAGGTTGTCCTTAGCGGCTGGATACTTGGCTTTTAGGAAGCCAAACAAAATTTTTTCTCTTTTAGTTAGTTTTAGCTTCATTCTGCAGAAGGCATTGAAATCCAGGGATGCATTTTGGGACCCTTAAATGCAAACTGATGATAAAAAATGTTAAAAAATTACTGTCTTCTAGCAAATCGATTTTCTTTGTGGATGTTTGTGTTAATAATGAAGGTGATATGCACACTTTCTGTGCACCACTCAAACTTCCTTTGGACCAGGATTTTATGGCATGTTTTTGAGCTGTTCCTGGCTGTTTCTTTTTCAAGCTAACGCAGTGCCAGATTAAATAAAATTCCAGCTTCAGGTTCATCATAATGAAAGTCATGGAAGAGGCTTTTTCAAATACAGTAACTAATCCTGTATCTGTCTTCTCTGTACCGTGTCTGTGTCCACCTACAGTGTTCAGTTTCCTTTGTGGGGCACAGTGGGAGGAGTGCATTGAGCAGCAAGCATAGGTTATTATACTAGTATCCTCTCAAATTTAAAGCAAGTAATTTCCTTTGTGATTCAGATGATACTTCCTTTCAGATTAAATTACAGAAAAGTCTTTTTGCTAAAGTAATAAAGTGATGTATGCCTGAAGCTTCAAGGAAGTGCAATATGACAAAGATCAGTTCAGACATCAATCTGCTTAATGGTATATGGAGAATTTTTTCATGTGTGGGAGAAGATATTAAGTCAAAGAAGACATTCTTCTCTCCCCACTCCCACCCCAGTGATTTAGCTACTGGTAAGACCTGTGAATGAAAGCTTGTTCCATACTATTCTTCATCAAACACGCAAATTACTCTTGTCAGTTAATAACGTGGAGCTGAGGGAAATGGTTGACATCCTGTGCTTTCTTCTAACCCACTTACGCTAAGTAGAGAGCTTACAGGTTAAAGCTAAGGAAAATACAAAATGCAGGTTTTTCTTCCTCTGGGTGCCATCCAGCTTTTCTTCTCTGCTACCTGAACTGACACTGGAGTGTTGCTGTTTGTGAACTCTGTATGAAGGATCACAGAAGCTGCTATCAATGCTCAGTATTAATACTGGAGAACCTGAATGATGACAGTTTATCAGGTTCAGGATTCTTGTTAGCTTTTTCATAAGACTTTTAGGCTATTATTTATAATAATAGCCTGTTGGAGAAAAGGATTTTTTTATAAATGCAATGCTAGTGCTGTCCTTACTTGATTTTGTTCATGTTTTACTGAGCTGTTAAATGTGTTCAATGGCAGCATTTCCTTTTCCAGATATTCTTCAGCACTTTGTAGCCTAGAGACTTCCTTGCTCAGTGGCGAGATATTTGTGTTTGATAGTGGTTTCTGGGTTTGGTAACACTTTGCTGGGCCACCTTGTAGCAGTTTCCATCTGTGGCAACTCATGAGTCTTCTTTTGAAACGGTAAAAATGTTTATGTACTTTTCCAAGTGTTATTTGGTGATCTTAGTGTGTTGCCACTGGCTCGGGCTGAACGTAGCAGTTACGTTGTGCATATGCCTAACTCTTCCCCATTATTTTCTGTCACTTCAGGAACACTTTGTGTACTCATCCAGAAAACTTGTTTTGTATCTTGTCATCTCAGATCCTTTCTTCTCTCCAACATACGGGGTTTTCCTCCCCCTCCTGCACAGCCTTCAATTTTTTCCTCCTGAGCCCAAATGAATGCTTGTGGTTGTGATCATATCAAGTGTGTATGCCATGCAGGTTCCTTTACACAATCAGTGTGGGTGTTGCTTAATGCATTAATATTTCCTTTGGTAAAGATCCAGGCATCTTTGATATTCACATGTAAAACCTGTAATTTCTTTCAAACTTATACATTTCAAATGAATACTTTGTCTTCATTATTGCTTCCTCTCTGAGAAACTGCTTTCAATTTCTTTTTTATCTTGTTCTCGTTAGGTTTCCACTGTTCAAAGCACTTAGTAGCGCTTGGCTTGTGTTTCTGTGGAAATTGATCTATCGTGCACAATAACCTGTCTTGTTGCTGGATCCCAGTAAGCGCACAAACAAATAAGATCTTAAGCTCCAGATCCCTGTGATCCTTTAAAATAACAGTTTGGGGGTTTTGTATTCCTTGTTTGTGGGCTTTCTCCTCTTGTTTTACCTGGACAATTCAGGTGCTGTAGCAGCGACCTAGGGAGAAAGAGCTGTGTTCCCCTGCCTGGAGGATGATAATAGCAGGCAAAGTGCTAAAACTTGTTCTTGCTGAGAACTTTTATGTTTCTGTTGGGGCGAAAGTAAATCAGCAAACATTTTTATTATTCAGTATGCACTCTGTTGATTTATTCTGCGTGGTAATAACTTGAATGGATTTTTTTTTTTTTAAGAAAGGTAATTCCTAGCAGTTAAAAGAATATTTACAAAATTGAAGTGCTTTTATTTGGTGGTTGCCTGTGTATGGTCCACTGTGCGTACACATATAACTAAACATCTTTCTTTACATGTAAGGATTCTTATTTATTTGCCTTTAAGTACTTCACAATTCCTGATTGGAAGTCACACTGTATCTTAATTATTTTTTTTAAACAAAGTCTGCCTAAAATGTGTGCAAACTGTTTTGCTAAATAAGTCATCAGACACTTTGTGCCGAGTCAACCTAACTACTGTGATGCAGACCTGATGTTTCAGTTGTACATTTGAGGGATATTAGAAACAAAATCGGATAATCTATTGTGCCCCTCATTGATTTGTGCTAGAATACTGGGAAGGAAATTTAATGACAACCACAGTGTGCTCTGCTTGTCTATTTTGCATTGAAAAGATTTCTTATCTAGATTGTGTAAGTCCATTCTTCAAAACCTTATATGAATATTGAAGAATTTTGGGGGTTTTTAATCGTAGCTGTAGTCCAAAGAAGAGGCTTAAACTTGTTAATTAATCTGTGATGGTATCTTCCTTTTGTCACTTAAAAATTTTAAGCACTGATATCTTGCAGTCTTACTTGGAGTAAACCCTACTACGAATTCACTGCCTTTTTTGTCAATTTAATTGCTATATTTCAGAAATAAGAGACAATAATTGCATCCTAAAATAGTATTGCATATAATGCTTTTAAGAACTAAAATGTTTCCCCTTGCAACATTTCCTGTGGGTCAGAACCTAACAGAAACAGTAAAAAATGCTTTTCTGTGCTGAAATGAATGCTAAATTTCCACTTAGGCTTTAGCAGCAAAGCAAATTTGGAATCTTTCTTTATATGGGCAGTGCACAAAGCAATGCGTAAAGTTTGAGAAAGTAAATAGTAGTCTTCAGTTTTCATCATCCCATCTACAATGTACCTATATAAACAGCTGGGTTTAGACGTGTATATGCTGAGTCTTTTTCTGGAGTTTCTCTTTCAATGAATGCTTTAACAATAAGTACTATAATAAAATAGGTTTTAAGTGACAGCTTCAACCTGTTAAATGAAAAGCCTGAATTTCAAAAATGGATATTTCTGTAGCCATTCAGAGGTTTAAATCCTTTCTGTAATACGAGGAAATAAATACAGCTGACTTAGAAATACATCTGCTTCATCCTTTGCAGATCACAAATATTTTGTTTGTTTTCTCCCTTTTTTTTGAGTGGAATTGACAAAATTAAAGGATACAATAATATTTCATATCTTAATCTTAAGACTTGAGCATGAACAATAATAAAAATAAAACCTTAAAATCTTATTAAAAATGTCATTGTTTCAATATCAACTGAATAATGTGTTGAATGACCTGGCTCTGCGAAGGCCAAATTAACTTCTTTTGTGAATTAGGAACTGAACCACAGAGTAGCCTGGTGATGAATCAAGATTTACACAGGGTCCTGATAGCAGGGTAGGAGCTGCAGCCAAATATGTAGCACTAAGGAACCTTCCGTGTCTTTGTCCTGTCTTAATTTTTTTCTTATCCATTTGCTATGTGCCATCTAAAACTTATGTGCTTTCCTTGAACTCACCTGCTTTCATTTGAATGACTGCAGAGCTTGTGAACCTTGAATAACTGATAGACTTCACTGGCTTATATAAATGCACCTGACACGTAACAGCTAGTGAAGTCTCTTTTAATTGTCAGAAAAGAGACGTGAAGTATCGCAAGATGAATGTTTCTCTCTTCTGGAAATTTTTATATTCAAGACAGTAAAATTTGACATTAAATAGACATGAGTTTTTAGCAAAGCTGGAAAATAAAAGCTTCTACTGACAGCATTTCAATTGCAGTACTCTTATGTGGGAGGAACACACATCAAGACATTTTCTGACTAAAAACACACTTAAGAACGAGAGTGATAAGTTATAGATCACCACTTTTTATGGATTTTTTTTTTAATGGTGGTTGCATTTACTCTTGTATAGTATTTGTTCTAGTGTTGATCTGAATTGAGAGACAATGTTGTGTTGTCTGTCGTTGTTCCAAAACACCCTGTGACTGTGTTTTGGACGCTTTGGCTTCAAAGAATGTCCTAGATTCTTTCTCATAAAGTAAATTGATAGGGCAGTAAAACAATTTGAGTTGTTCATGCTTTATCTTTCTACTTGTCTTCTTGCTTATCCTTTAAGGAAGGGAAAAAATTTGCTAGGTATGGGGCCACTAAGATACCGAGCTATTCTAAACTTGATCTTGAAAACACACCAAAATGTGCTCTTCCACTCTTGCCCTACAACTGCAGAGCCAACCCACAGATATAATTTTAATTAACTGTCTTTTATTTATATTTATAGGGCACATGAGAGTACATAGAAGTGATAACTGGGTGGGAGGGATTGGGCAGGAGGTTGAGAATAACAACAGAAAGTGTTTCTTTTGCCTGACAGTCAACTCTGTTGGAACAAACATTTCCACAAGTTTGCTACAGTACCAGCACATTCTGTTTTCTTTTCTCTGTGAAGGTGGCTGCACATTTTTGATTTTGCTTTTTTACTTTTTTTGTTTACCACCTTCACAAAGAACATTATTCACGTGGTAATCCGCAATGTGATTGCAATGAAGTAACTACATCCTGGTGCTGAAGAAGCTCGGTGGGAATGTTTTACAGCTTTACATTGCAATAAGCATTTTTATCTAACAGGCAGTCATCTGAGCAAGAAATGGAAGAGGTCAGAGCCGTGCCATGTGTATGTCAGCTCCTGTGTGTGGCAAGTGGAGAAGGAGAAAAAGGAAGCAGCTTTGCCTCTGTAAGCTGCCAGAGAACCACTCTTCTTATTAGGGCTTCTGTTAGTTTAGAAAACTGCTTTCTAGAGTTTTCTTGTGTGTAAATTCTATGTAGTTATCAAACACTGACTTCTGAATGATGCCTCCAGTACTGGTTTATCCAGAGTGTCACAAAATATTTGTGTTGGTCTCTTCTCAACATGCAGAAAACCCTGAACTGAAAAAAAAAAGAAATCCATAACCAAGCCTGTTTCTGCTGAAATTTTGATGTGAAATAAGTTAATGAGTGTGAAGCACAGAAAGAAACAGAAAAGTATTGTCTTGCCTGTTTTCATTTCAGTGGGGTAGATGGATGAACATTATGTTTCTTTCAAGCAACATACTCTTTTCTGTAACTTCTTATTTATTGTGAGCAGAAAGCCTTTGAGTGATGTTTCTTGGTACGAGTGGTGCCATCTGGAAAACAGGCTTCTGACTTGTTTAAAGTTCAATCCTGTTGGTTATACATCAGGGCAAAGAGATAAAGTGGTTAATTTTGCTGGGATGGTGTTTGCCTGTTTTACAGTAATATTTTTACAGCTTTCTGAAAAGACTGAGTAGTAAATGAAAATTATTTTTCATTACATGCCTTGTTTAGGCAGACAACGTGTTCTAATGTGTCATTAGTATTTTTCCAAGTAGAGCTTGGCAGACAAAACTGTGGCATGGTGAAGGAGAAAACTTACTTCATGGTTTGCTTTTGTTAAAATACATCCATTTTAATGAAAGTGTTGGCTTGTAGCCTGTTCTTTTCTGGAAATATTCCTAGTACCAGGGATGTTAACGAATGCAAGTAGCCCTGTTCTTCAGGAGATTATTTGGAATTGAGTTTATTTCTTCCTGTCTCTCACCTTTTGCAAAAGAACTGATACTGAATGGCACCTCAGCTGGTGGAGCTGCATACCGGCTTCTCTTCTTATTGCTTAGGTAGAAGCTGAAATCTATTACTTTAAGTGAATACCAGAAAGCGTCTTTCAGTTGGTTCCCTATATTTGGAAACTTTGCTTCCTAACCATGCTGCCTGGTGCTGTCTGTGCCCTCAGTACGTAGCTACCAAGCATCATGGTGCGTTTGGTGAGCTTGTGGGGTTAATGTGGTACCTAATGGTGAAGCTTTGGTGTTTACTTTTGAGTTTGGATCTTCCTTTCTAAATACAGTTTTAGAAAAAATTGCTTAAGTCTACATGTACAGTAGATATGAAAGGAGGAAAAAATTAGGTGTGAGTGTAAAGCTGGACACAAAATAGGTTTGTAATGGTGTAATCAGTGTCTGCTTCTGTGTACTCCAGCAGTTGAGGAGCTGAGCTTTCGTGGTTTAAAGGCTGGTTAAGTTTTCAAAACTCTTGAAAAGGCTTCACTACTAAATAAAGAGGCTGCCAGGTAATAGACTCAAGTGCTCTCAAAAACAAGAATAGTAATATTACAAAAGGTGATCCATGCTGCCTGTGCTCATATTTGTCGTAATGAATATTCTTCTATTGAGAATTGAATTCTTTGGAAGCAAACAAGAAACTGTAAACCGTATGTGTCATCCTGTGGCAGGTACCAAATGATGCATAATGGTAAATATACTGAAGGACAACACTGAGATGGGAGTGTCAATATTGTAATGAGTTGATTTCCACTGTTCTTGCAAAACCCTTGTGTCAGATTTTTTTAGATATAATCCTTTAATTCTCCACATAGAGCAATGATTTATAAAATATTTTCAAATATTGCTAGTAAACAAGTTTCTTTATCGAATTTATTTGTAGAGGGGATAAAAGAGGAGCCTGAAGTGTGCTTTGAGGAACTGCTGGAGACGGCCAAAGCTGGAGAACCAAAGGCACAAACAGAGGTAATTTTAAATGCTCATTGTCTGGTCTTGTTTGCTCTTAATTCCAAAACCAGCACTGTCTGCTGTAGAACTACTGTCTCTTCTTTAGGTGAAGTGTATCTGTTTTGATCTTAAACTATTAAAAGAAAGGTGATACGAGATGGTTTTCTGCCTTGAGAATTTCTACTTGCTTGGGAGTGTTACTGGTTTCAGTTCCAACTCCTGAACAAGCCTTTAGGACGCGTATGAGAACAGGGAGGGCTGATGTCTGTGTTGTCGTTGCAAATCAATTCAGCTGGCTGCAGAGAGAAATTGCAATATTCCCTACAAGGCTATAGGTAGGACCTAAAATAGTCATAAAATTCCTAAGTAGCAAGGCAAGGCAATAATCTCTTCTATTTTCAAAGGAGTTTTAGGCAGAGAAATCTTCCCCTAAACGCAGGGAATATATACACTGCCTCATTTGCAAGAGTTCAAATGACTACTTCCAGTTACTGTGCAGGTGTTTGCTTGTGTAGGATGTTCTATTTAGAGAAATAGAAATGCATAACTGAAGGATAATGCAGGTCACAAGAACTCTAGAGAACAATGGAACTGATACTTTGATCACTTTGCACATCACACAGTGCAGATACAAATCCTAATCCTAGCCTGTCTCTCTAAATAAGTTACTGGGTTTCTAACCACTTTTGACAACTTAATTTTGCTTCATTCAGTATAGCATTTTCTTACTTGTTATTTTCCATCCTTATAAAGATATTGTGTGAAATTATATTAGGTCTTCCTGGGGAAACTACAGAAAATATATCTAAACGTTAACGAGTACAAAGGCTTTTCAAAATCTTTCTTAAAATCTGTGAAGATCTGGAGAGAATTCTCAGCTCTGGAGAAACTCTCTCCTGGTACTTACACTAACTAGCCAGAGGCTGGAAAAACAAACAGTATCTAAGGAAAAATAAGTTTTTCAAGGTGTGTAGATTAGTGGGCTTTCCTAACAACAGCAAGAAAATTCACACTACTGTTAAGATGAACTTTCACATTATTGATGGAGATTTATGGGAGAGTTAATCATTTTCAGTAGTGTTCCAGCTTTGATCTTGCCAAGTTTTCTTTCAATTTGATTGCAAAATCAAACAGTTCATAGATTCACAGAATTGTTTAGGTTGGAAAGGACCTTTAAGATCATTGAGTCGAGCTGTAAACCTAACACTGTCAAGTCCATCATTAAACTACATCCTCAAGCACCACATCTACATGTTTCTTAAATATGTCCAGGGATGATGACTCAACCACTTCTCTGGGAAGCCTGTTCCAATGCTTGACAACCCTGATATCTAGTTTAAATCTCCCACGTACAACGGGATAAATGGGAAGGCTTTTTAAGCTCCCTTTAACCATGAATTAATCTGGTGAAATCCTCAGAAGCATCCTGGGTTATCACCACACATCCTCTGTCAAAACAGGTTAAGACTATTATGTGGGAACAGCAGTTCTCTCAGGCCAGGAGAGCCATGAGCAGTTCTGTAGTCTGATATTTCTAACGTGTCAAAATACAAGGTGCACTTCACTGACCTTAGCGTTAACCAACACCACGCCCATCCAGCCTTTCTTAACCCTCTCAAAAATCAACTGAGACCACACTGTAAAATTCTATCAATGCCTTAGTATTACAAAAACACCACACAATTTTATAGTGACTCTCTTGAAGAGCAGCATGCAAGAAGAGACACAGAGTGGGCTACTCCCACACCCTACATGTTCCTCTCCCAAAAAGCCATCAACAGTATTCCAATAGGACATAATTCATACTAATGCTTTTGAAGTGCAGGAAGAGTGAAAAATAAGTACTCCTGAGAAATACCTTAACTGTAAAAAATAAGACACTTAAATGGTAACAGGTTGTAAAAGCAGAATTACAATAGAGCATTTCTGTAAAGTGATTTTATTCTTATCAAATGCACCCTTTAAAGAGAAAAATAAATTCTTTCTAACTAGAAAGTTTCAGAGCGAAGTAAAACCCAATCATTTGCCACATAAAATCACATTTGTAATTACATAATAAGAAAACTTGACAACATGTCACGGCATCAAGTCCTGTCTTAATGACTGTCAGCGTTACACTGTTTTATTTACTTGCTGGGGTTCTGAGATACACAACTCCAGAGGCTGTGATCCTTTACCAAGACACTGGAATCAGCAGACTACATGGAAGAAACAGTCATGGTGGGTTCACTGCCACTCGAGTGATCTGTCCAGCATTTGGGATAAATGTAAGGATGTAAGGACGCTACAGTTCTTTATGTGTTCATTTTGATGGGCTTGGTTTAGCCTAAGGCAAGCCAATACCAAGTCATTTTTTGCTGCAGTCGAGCACCCTCACCCACCGCTGCCACCTAGCAGACCATCTTTTTAAATCTGGTTAATACAAAACACTTCACTGGGAACAGTTAATGAATTAATGACTTAATTGATCAAGAAGCTGCCATTAAAATTTTCACTGTTCTTTGACATTATTCACGATGTTGTCTAATAATTGTGGCTCTGCTATTCCAGTTGCCCACGGCATTAAAACCAGCCAGAAGTGAACCTTAGGTCATTGGTATCTCCAGTATTCAAGTAACTGTCATTTAAGCTACTCTCAGACATAATGTTTTCAACTCTGGCCACTTAGAAGGAAGGAAACAGATATGGCTCCTATAGTAAGTTTCAAGGTTATTCTGAACGTTTGAGAAGGCAGCATGCTGGTACTGCTTGGAGCCGTACCATGTGTTAATGGTGAGTGTGTTACAGCACTTTAGTGATTTTGGGGTGGATTTTCAGCAGGATTTGCAGCATCACAAAATGCACAAATCAGATGACGATTGCCTAAGAGAAGTGAAATATTCAGGCGTTAGTTTGGCCCTTCCTCTGCATCTACAATAAATTCACTTTTCCTTCTCTATACAATCCTCAGCAGAAAACAGGCAATAAGCTGAATTTCTGACACTAAGTTTTCTTAAGACAGGAGTCCCCACTTATTACAGCTCAAACCCCTCTCTTGTAGTTCAATTGCCTTTTCTTCTAAAATGAAGCAGGTGTCGGTTTTATCTTTAGGATGCAATCAGAGAGTGTGTTGTAAGAGACCTTCGCACAATTGTAATGATTGCAATGCTTGCCCAGCAAATCAGCGATTCATTCACTCCACTGAGTGCCCCAAACATTAGTCCAGAGACCGAGGTCCTTCCCTGAGGACCAATAAATCTTTAATTATTTTATACAAAGTGACCTAGTTTCAATAGGGAACCGGCATCCTACAATATTTTGTATAACGATTGCTTCTAATTTGAACCAAAGATTTCTACAGCCACAGAAAAGGACTCTACTACTTCCTCTGAATTTATTTCTGAGCAAAACAGCATGTGTTAGCATAACATACCTACTGACCTGGGTCTCCTTTGGAGACACAGATTAGGTTAAACATAGCTCAACAGTGACTGGTTTAGCAAAGAGAAATGTGTATTACCTTGGAAAAACGTAAAACCCGATCCATGGACACAAACTCAGACACTTGCAGAGCGGAAATTATTAACTATGCAGACATTTTAAGAATTGCTTAATGTCTTCAGTGACACCACCTGAGAGCACAGGGCAGGGAACAGAAGCCAGCAGTTGAACCCTTGAGATACTGAATGTAGCTTATGAGCAAAGTTTTAACACTCCATAGGAAAAAGAAATTGTTTTACTTACAAAGAGTAAAATAACTGTCTTGTAATAGTGTGTATGAGTTCAGATACTAAGTAAAATTTCTTGTGAATCAGCTTTTTGTAGACCCCTCTCTTGCTAGAAATTATCAGGAAAAACTGTGAAGCAAAGGGGTACTGTAAAAATAAGGCAGAAGTTATTCCTAAAAAGTGAATGTTTATCTTGGCATTCTTATTAGGAATTCAATATATTTTTCAATCAATGCAATTTGGCATTTATACAATAATCTCTATTAACTTTATTTCCTGAAAATAGAAGCATTCAAAGGTAAAGGACTATCAGCAATGTCTCTCCATTTTCACTTATTCAACCTTAAGCAGTTTGCAAAGTTTTATTCTTAGGCAAGCAACATTTATAGTGAGAAAGCTGAGAGCATTAGAAATCAAATACAAGCTCCATAAGGAAGGAAAACCACCTTGGTCCTCCAATGAAACTAATAGTTCACAGTAAAAGGACATCTTAGTAAACAAAAAGCAAAATCGTATTATATAACAGTACCTGGGCTCTGCATATTAACACGTGGCTGCCTGTTCTGTCAGGAGAAGGTAAAAGAAATTAAAAAGTGAAAATGACAACTCCTTATTTAAAATCCCCAAGTGTTAACCTTCAAGATCAGCTATTTGGAAGTTACTGCACTGCCATTCCAATCATCTGTCTTGGTTAATTAAAAAAAAAAAAGCAATCATCTGCTTAGCCCAGCCCAGATCAGATCAGTATTTCCAAGCGACTGTGTCAAACACAGACTATATTGTGATGTTCATTAAAGTTGATCTACTTCACTGTCATCTTTATGTGTATACAAAGAAAAACTCTTTCACCTCATTGCATATGACTATTTCCTTATGAAAAAAGATAAAAATCAGTCTTTCCTTTGCTCTCTTCCTATCTGTAGGTCTCCCCCCCCCAACTTTTTTTTAAAGTGTATTATTATTGTTATTATTAGAGCATGGTCTGTTCTCTCCCTTTCCACCTTATAATTGGATTTTAATTTATCTCATTTATTCCTAGAGGTATATAACTCCACTAAAATCAACTCTCAATTTGGGTGACAACCACATCTGAGATCGTGTGCCACACCACATCAGATGGGTGCAGCCTCATCCAGCAGTGTCCTGCTTCCAGCAGCAGCTATAGGTGCTAACTCAAAGACAGCTGAGAACAGAGGATGCATATATAATGGCATTTCTCCTGACTTCTTACTCAGAGGACTTCATGAGGCCTACGTGGAAATTTAAAAAGTAAAAGTAACACAGAAAAAAAGGGATGTAATTTTTTACAAAGTGTCATAAAAAAAGGAACCGTAGCAGAGGGAAGAAGGAATTTTGAATGATGATGGAGAAACACACTGCACTGGTGCAAATCTGTTAGTCAGTAGTACAGCAAAAATGTGTTGGAAATTACAAAACAACGCCAGCGGGCTAGAAAGGCAACACACACAATGTTAAGCCCATTACACATTTCAGTTGCTGGTCTTTTTGTCACTCATACTTTTAGATAAACAAAAAAGTCTATGTACATGCTTTAATGTTGCTGTTCTTTTCTTACTGTCTGGCCTGATAAAGTCACTGTGATCTGGGAATATTAACAAAAAGAGTATCCTGCTTGGTTTCAGATGAGGAGAAAACAAATTGCTATTTAGGCCACGATGCAGTCATGCCCAGTGACCCAGTACATTTACAAATATTATATTTTCAGAAGTCAGTTTATATAACGGAGCAATACCTTGAGATATTTTGAGCAGCTTTCTTAGCAAAAACTTAGATGAACAGATGTACATCTGTGCTATTTAAACTGAGATGATCTTGAGAGAGGGAAAAATACATAAATAAAATTTATTTCACACTAATTGTTGTCAATAAGCGCTCCAATTCAGTAGAATTATAATTGTGGAATTACCACCAAAAGCAAGACACCCATATGAACAGTCTGCAAAAGGCATTAGAGAAGGGCTGTCTCACAGCAAGGACCATTCAGAGCACAATAAGAGGTGCCAATGAACTGGATTTTACCTGAACATTTTCATTTTTCCTGCCTAGAAAGAATCTGTATACCTGCCAATACTAGTAAAAAAAAAATCTGGACTCCATCCCTGTACACGTGTGATGCACAGTGAGCAAGCCAAGACTTCCAAGAAGATAAAAGTTACTGCCCATGAACAGCAAATCTGATGCATTTATTAACCACCTAGGGCATGCAATAGTAATTCAGTGCAATACACCTGCACATTCTTCTGCCTGGGTAATTCCAGACAGGAATACAGCTGCTTTTTTGCTGCCGGCCTTACAACTCCTCTCCACATTTTCTAATTTAAATACAAAGTTCCTGAATTTGCATCCCTTTTCCTAAGCCATGCATTGCATTTCTTGTACTGCAAATAATTTAAAACATAAATTAGATGAAGTGACTTCTGATAGATGTTATTTTCATAGTAACACCTGAGAAATACCTTGTTAGTAAAAGAGATGCTGAATTCCTTACAGACTATAGAGGGCAATCTGAGTTCATTCACATACATCAAAATAAAAATTTTTGTGAAAATAATTTTATTATTATGGTACTTATTTCCACTGCACCTATCAAAGTCTTAAACATATACCCAAATAGACTAAGGAGAGCAGCAGTTACTGTATGAGTTGAGAAGCCATCAATTTCAAAGTTAATCTGGACAAAGTAGTTTATTAATAGCATTAACAATTATTACCGCTTGGAATTTCAGAAATGCTCAGAGAACCTAGATGAAAATGGGACTACTTATCACATAAGCATGCTATCTTTATCTAGGGATGAAAAATACAGCTGTTAGAATACTGTCCAGATGAAAAAAAAAAACCAACTCATCATTTATAAAATCACCTAAGCTGGTGCAAATAAAAAGCTCAAGGAGAGACAGACTCAAACTAGCAAAGCCACATCTTGTCAAAGCATATGTCACCTGTCTACAATACTTTTAACACATGCTAGAACATACTGGCTGCATTATCACATTTATTGCCTTGGCAACAAAGCTAGAATTAATAGTACAGGGTGGTCCTTGTTCCAAAGAACTAAACTTCAAGAGGAAGCAAAGGAAGCATAAACTGTATTTTCGGATGCTCTCTGAGAAGATGTTTTTCTGAGAAGGCAAGATTGTTTAAAATTTTCTAGTTAACTAGGAGAATATGTAATTTTTCACAAGTTCATCTCAAATGCTGCTCTGTGCCTGGCAAAATAGAAAAAAATAAGAATAATATATAAATATAAGTATATATATTTAAATTGTTTGTAAAAAATAAAGACTTGAAAATAAAACCTTTCTGTCGTTCAGGATTCTTTTGTCTGCCTTACAGCTAAAGTTTAAAATATGTTTAAAGTCAATGGAAATAGAATGTGTTGCAATAATGAAGTCTATTTGTCCCCTACAAGTTTTAAAAGAGACATTTTTTCCAGCTCTGATCTTGGATATTCTATTTAGGAAAGTAATGCTGAAAATACCTTATGTAAAGGTGCACTTGGTCTCCAGTACAAAATTATCCTTGTTTTTTAGCAAAAAAAAAAAAGCATATTTTCTTATTAGTGTTCTAAGAGGTCTCAGTTTCCTTCCACCAGAAAAACCTTTAAGTGCCCTGAAAACATTTATCAGTCATAAATTCGTCCTACGTGATGTGGGGAAGGGAGTGAAAAACTGCAACACTGACCAACTTACAAGCGATGTTTAAGGTAACAAGGAACAATCTTACTATTGTTTTTTAATCTCAGTACTCACATTTTCGAAACTGAGCCCTTGCTTTTTACATTCCTAATGCATGACATAAAAACAACTTTATTTCTGTCTTCAGAAGATTGTCATAAAACCAGTGAGCTATTTCTAATGGAAGTACTCCAACAAGACTTTGGTTTGTTCTACCAATACCAAATATAACTCGCACAGCTCCTACTCTTTAAAATTAAGACTTAATGTCAATAAATAATTTCCTTTTCATTAGTAAAGTGACGAGCATGAAATTAATTATTTTTATGTCCTCACTAACTTGCTATTGCAAACCCTCTGTTTAGAATGTATGAACATATTAAAACCAGCAAATTTACTGAATGCAATGAAATAATAGGATTGAGATTCCCAGCTACTAACAGAGATTTTTTTTTTAAAAAAAAAAAAGTTTATTGCTATAAGTTGAATTTATAACTGGACTGCACTTGGTGGACATGGCATGACCTTATCAGGCTTGTACAATCTTATCTGAGAAAAAAAATTAACAGGCATTATGAATACGAATTATGTTCTTCAAGTCTTCAGCTAAGGCTTTCAGTCATGGCACACCGTGCTCACTTCTAGACCTGCACATCCACCCCCAGCAGTCGTGGCACTGACTTCATATTTGGAACTGGACACAACTCAACCTCTGGAGCGTCCCCACACGTAAAAGCAGAGAGAGATATATATATATATATATACTGAGATATATATATACTGAGAAATGCAACTCAGTATAACAGACAGAAGTTGAACTTCAGCATGGCCAAACGCTGTGCTGTTTACCCAATAGTTAAAATTAACACTGATGTCGTCAGAATGAACCTCACAATGCCAACACCAGGCTTTTTAAGACCAGAAAGTTAAATTGAGTCATTGGAAACAAGCTTTTCAGTTTGACTCCTGTGTATAAGCAGTAATATATACAGGTCCATATAAACACACACTGATGCATCCTTCCAAATATATGAAATATTATGTCATTTTTTACCACAGATCTAGGTGAGGCCCTACAGAGAAACTGATGAAGCTGTTCAAAGCCTATATTCAATATCTTTCTAAGGAACACTCTTTCCAGAAGTCCATGACTCAGCTCCTAATTTTAATGGAACTTTAGCAGTTCTAAAAAAAGAGGCCAAGGTAATCTAGTATTCAAGACCCGCATTAAATTTCTTTTACTCTCACTGTGATTGTGATATATTGCAAAATTATATATTTTAATTGGTAATTTTTATAGCTAGCTATAGCTAGCGAGGAATTCTGAAATTTTGCTGAAGCTTCCTTCAAGATTATAGCCTAAACCAGAAAGGTAAGAAATTCTTTTTATAACTTGATTAAATAAAAGTATGCTGTATTTTTTCTTTTTTTTTTCCAATTTGAGTAATTTTTTTCATTCAAAAAAACCCACTCTACCCTAAATAACCACAATAAACTCACAATGAATCCCGTGAAAGATTCACATGTGAAATTAATTTACTTTTTCATTGTTTTGTTTTTAAGCATGGCACTGAAAAGGTGAACAAATCAGACTGCTACTGTCAGTCAATATAGGGTGACTTTACGGTAGCCACATATTAGATTAAACTACAGAACTATATTTAACCTGAGAAGATAGGGTCCCATTTATGTAATCCTGCTTTAAGAGCTTCTAATGAGGTATTGTAACCTAACCTAGATACGCCTGCCAGCAAGTTCCCTGCTCTTTCACATGTGATAACTGAAAGATGCTTTAGGTCTTAAATTATATGTTAAGTGAGTTATTATCACAGTGGCTTCTTTTTGCTTTAAAAAATCTACCAACGAGAATGCTCATCCATCTAAGAAATGTCTTTATCTTTTAGAGCATCCACTGAGCGCCAGCCTTCCCCAGCTGAGAGTCCTGCGTTCAGCCACCTGTCTCGCAGACACATATGGCACTTGGGGATCAGCGGGGGCCAGGGCGAGTGTCGGTCACTTGGCAACATCTGTCAACTGACCAAAAGTGGCATTAATGAAATTCTAAAAGGAGTTTAGTTCACTCCTTCATGCTGCAAGACAGCTGTAGTGACAAAAGATGCACATAAAAAGCAGCACATTAAGACCATAGATGGTAAAATGAAGCAGGGAAAAAGATGAAGCATTTCAGAGCACACTTTTTGACCCAAGTCATCTACAGTAATCACCTTGCCAAATACAGTCATAGTACCGTTTGAAAGCAAGCACAACATGAAATGTAAAACAGTGGTATAAGAGACAAGGCCAGAATATATAAAAGGCCCAACTACAAACAAGAAAAAAAGAACTCATCATTATGATTTGTTATTCCATCCCATACTTCAGTACCTGTTGTTTCTATATTTGGCTATATTTCAAGCATTGTTAGCTTGAAGACCACCTCAAGAAATGATCATACTGTAAAAATGATACATGCATAAAAATAGTTTGAATTTCAGTGTCACAAGCTGCTTTCCTTACACTGTGCCTACTGATACCGTATACACAGGAAAAGCACTAAATATGCAGTACAATGAGCTGTAGTTTCAGATCATCACATTTTGTCCAGGGAACTAGGATGCCTTTCTCTGTTGCTATATCTGATCCACAGATTTGAAGAATCAGAGAACAACAGCTATACTAGGAACGGAGACATGGCATTCCCAAAGCCAAACGAGGCCAACAGACCATAAACATAGTATCTTGGCTTCAAGTGGTAATTATTTCCCTGCAAAGCTAAGGCTATAGTCTGGTGCAAAGTGTTTCCACTAATTTAGCTCCTCACAAAGGAAACAATGAGGTGCCTCAAAGAAAAACAGTTTACATTTATTTTACACGAGTATTCCATCAAAAATTATGACAGAAAAAAACCCCCACAAATAATGCCCCCTTTTTAGCCAAACAAGAAAAGAACACAAAGCTTATGGGAAGTGGAGAGACCAGCAGATTTGACGACTGGCAATCTGAGCCCTTAGCTTCTTTAACTATTACATACAAACGGATCAGAGCTTTTATTCGTGATGGAAATCAGACATAATGTGAATCCACCATGTGGTGCACCTATCCATTCAGGCACTGTTTCTGCACCATAAGAATGCAATTTAAACACTTCATATAATACAACCTGCATGGCATCCAAATTTTCTGTGAAGACTTTTGTTGCCAAGATTTCCTTGCCTTAAGCTACCATCTGAAATACAGAAAGCTGCTTTTTGAAGAAGTGGAAATTCAACATCAAAAAGAAGCAGTAGATAATTTCTTTCTGTTTTCCTCCATATTCAGCAATTAAGCTATTCCTTCCAATTATTCGAATTTAAAACAGAAAAACAGTTGTTAAAAATGACAGCATTTGAATGTACCTCAAACATTGCAATATCATGCATTGTCTCCGATCTATCGGTAAGTTTGGTATTGGCTTTGTGGCTGACATGAAACACATTATTTTGATGCACCTCCACCTGAGAAAGAGGGAGACACAAATCTTGTTGCGTACTTGGTCATTAGGATCAATTGCGCAGTAATGGCCAGAGCTGAACCATTTCATAAGCACCATTCACCTAGGGCTTTGTGTATATCATATATGGCACAATGAGGTCAAACACAGAAGAAAAGATAAAGGTTGCTTGATAAACTCAAACTTATTTTTAGCATTCTTCCCAAGCTCAAGAAATCTAACGTATACGCTAATCTATCTATGTCAATCCCACTGTCCATGTTGCCAAAGATGTCAAACGGCATCAATCCCAATGCTGACCCCCGAGGAATGCCATTTATCACTGGTCTCCACTTGGACTTTGAGCCATTGACCGCAACTTTTTGAGTGCAGCCATCCAGCCAATTCTTCATCCACAAGTGGTCCATCTGTCACATCCATGTTTCTCCAATTTAGGGACAAGGATATCATGTGGGACAGCATCAAATGCTTTGCACAAGTCCAGGTAGGTGACATCAGTTCCTCTGCCCTTATCCACCAACACTCTAACCCCATTACAGAAAGCCACAAGATTTTCCAGGCACAATTTGCCCTTAGTGAAGCCTTGTCATCTGTCACCAATCATCTCCTTATTTTCCAGGTGCTTTAGCACAGTTTCCAGGAGAATCCAGTCCATGATTTTGCTAGGCACAGAGGTGAGAGTGACTGGCCTGTAGTATCCCAGGTCTTTGTTTTCTTCCCATTTTAAAAAATGGGGGTTGCTTCCTCTTTTCCAGCCAGTGGGAATGTCACTGGACTGCCACAACTTCTCAAATATGATGGATAGTGGCTTAACAACTTCACATGCCAGTTCCTCCAGGACCTGTGGATGCATTTCATCAGGTCCCATGAACTTGTGCACCTTCAGGCTCCTTAGATGGTCTCAAACTTGATTTTCTCCTACAGTGGGCAGTTCATTCTCGCCACTGGGGTACGTGGTGCAGACCTCGCAGCCAGAGCTGCAGCCTTTGCTCTCAAATGAGTACCCACCATTCTGCCACGAGGGTCAGGCAGGATGAGTGTCCGTGACCTGTGCAGAGGGTCACAAAACAATGCCCAGTTGCTGGGTTACATGTACTTCCAAGTCTCCGATTTGGCCAGTGGACTGCCCCCTCTTCCAAGTGTCACCTTCCCTGTGTGCTCTCCTGCCAAAACTGCCACACCATGCCATGCCCTGGGTGCTAGTGCTCCATAGGGCCACCTTCTGTGGGAGTGGGAGATGGCCCCATCCAGGCCTTGTCAGCCACTCTCATGAGAGCCGTCAGCTCCTGGTGGGTCTCAGTGCTCCCCTGGGCTTTCCCTGGCTCAGAAAACCCCTTTGGATGCCACGATGCCCCACTCCACTGAGGAGCGTGCCTGCACTGGAAGCCTTGTCTCCTTGACATACTTCCACAGCGAGTATTCCAAACACAGAATCAGCAGATCAGACTCCTCTGACATTAGAGGATGATATAAATCTCTGTACAGAGACTATTACTCCTCACACATACACTCAGGAACACAAGCAGAGACAAACTCCAATCCAGCTTGGAGATTATCCCTTCAGTAGTTGCAGTGATGCATGCATCAATTCTGGAGTGTATTGCACAGCTTCTCCACAGGCATACCCAAGGCAAAAATCATACAAGTTTGGCCACATCTGGCCCCTCGGAACTCAATGTTACGTGCTGTAGAACTCTTCTTGTCTTGCAATAAAAGGCATTAATTGTTTACATTTATTGGAACACAAACAGCACAGCATTTTCCAGTCTACTTCAAGATTAAAAAAACAAAAAAGTCCAATATTAATTGAACTACTTAAGTAATAAAGTTTTAATAGATTTGCTTGAAACTCTAAATTGCTAAAAAACCCCAGTATTTTAAGCTGACAGCCCCATTGAGACCAATATTTCTCACCACACTGCAAGCTTAGAATAAGCTGTTTATTAGCAAACACTACGAACAGTTGGCAAAAAAAAAAGAAAGCTCAGATCTAGAGCAAGCTTTGAATTTCAGGTTGACATGGTCATAGGTTAAAACTTAATTTTCACAGCTGCATAGATAGGTACTACCCAATCCAGTTTGAAGTCCGGATGACAGCACCAAGGGCTGACAGTTTTCAGTGTCACTTTACAGCTCTATAAGCCTGTATTTCCTGTAACTCGTTTTGCACATTCAGTTTGGGCTCAGCCATTTATTAGTTTCATGGATTTACAGCATGTAAGTCTTCAGCCACTTGGTCAGCACCATTTCTGCAACAACCTGCTCAACTGAGTCAAACAACCCTAGACACTGCAGTGCAGAATGGTACTGCACAGAAGATGATGCCAGGACACAATGACCTCAACTTGCACCAGGGGAGGCTTCGATTGCATATGAGGAAAAATTTTTTCACCAAAAGGGTTGTCAAGCATTGGAACAGGCTGCCCAAGGTAGCCATTGAGTCACCATCCCTGGAAGTATTTAAAAGCCTTGTTGACATGGTGCTTAGGCACACGGTTTAGTGGTGGACTAGGAAGTGTCAGGTTTATCTTAAAGGTCTTTTCCAACCTGAATGATTCTATGATTCTGTAATTTAAAAATCTCCAAGGAGATTAAAACTCCATAATGGATGGCATGAAGTGTCTGTAAAGGGATGTCACAACTTGGTCTTCTACAACTGGCTCTAATTCAAAGGCTACAGAAGTAGCATTAGAAGAGACCTTGCTGGCAAGGAGACACAACCAGGAACAAACCACAAGATCTACACAGAGAAGTGTGAGTAGGTGTGCAGGGTCATATTCCACAGAGAACCAGTTCTGCTGTCAATGAGCCGCAGCATCTCAGTTGGGCATACTGAAAATATTTACCTGACAAAGTAGGAGGGAAAAAATCAGGAACTACTTGACAGTTTTCCATAGAAGGGAAACTACTAACAGTCACTGAAGGCTTGTCCAGGAATTTCAGCGTGTGGATTACAAGTCACTTCTCTGCTCTGGACATTTTGTTTAACCAGCCTATAACACAATTTTATGTGCTGTCCCAGAAAAGTCACAAGACAGCAGACCCCAGCATTACTAAGTTGATATCAAGTTAAAACCCATTCAGAAAAGAGGCCTGCAGTTTGCTTCAGTAGATTCAGAACACAATCAGGTGGACTCTACCATCTCCAAAAATTATTTTAACATTAAATGGTTATCATCTCTGCAACACTGACCCGTACAAAGAAAAAAAGTGAGATTTTTTTTTCCTGCATGGCATATGTGCTATTTGCACAGCCAATAAGGACAACAACGATCATGGTCACTCAAGAACTCTCAAAATATGAGTTTCCCATTGTACAGCTTCGCTACTAAAGAAGAGATCTAAACCTGAAATTAATGGTTCTTTCCCCACATTAAAAAAAATGTTACAGCAGAAAACAGCATGACATGGCTTAAACTGTGCAGAACATCATTCCTCCATCATGAAAAAGCACACAGCAAAATAAGAACATGTAGCATTTCGCCATCAACAAAGCTGCCTACATAGACACCCACTCTTTCTTATTTTCTCTGTAGCATATTCTTTTAACTCGCTCATCTCCTTCTACATCTTTCTCACAAATATTGGCTTACTTGCTTTGCATACAGCTTCTTCAGATTTGCTTTCACTAGAAAACTAACCATGCAAACAGTTATGCTCCTGCAATCGGTCCAGAATACATAATCTATATTAATTTTTCCCTCTCCCAATATATTTATATACCAATAAAAATAATCTTCTTGAGAATCAGAGAGGTTTTCTGGGTATCTGAAATCTGAAATAACTAGAGCAGGATAGTTATTCTGCAGATCTAAGCTTCATGCTGTGATAGATTCATGCATTTGGTCCCACCTCCCAGTAAGGAGCTGGCAATTACAGCATTCCAGCGCAGGACCGTGGATTTTTTTCCAGCTCCCTTACTCTGCATGCCAGTTACAGCTGATTGCGGCAGCTGAACCAATACTGTATTTTTGCATCAGATGCACAAGAGCTAGAAGCACTAGATATGAAAAGCAAACCTGCAATCTATTTTGCTTTTTTTCTGCAGAAGAGAATTATTGGGCTTGACAATCATGATATTTAAGGCTCTGCTTTACCAACATCTGACAGGATTTTAGATTTACAGAACTTTAAGATAAATTAACAGTGTTTATTACCTATAGTGATATGTGGACACCTCTCTCTCAAATTCTTAGATATTCCTCTGCTTTGTGTGAGGAAATAGAAAATAATTAGAAGCCTATGTCGCTTTTGCTGTCTTTGAAGGATTAGTCTCTCTCAATTCCTGGACCATAGATACATTAAGTACACTAAGTACTCTGATTAGATATTAAACATTGTTTAAATAAGACACATCTCCAATCCATCCCCTCTTAAAGCATAATATGGCATTACTATGAAATTATTTTATAGTGCTACTATGGAGGAAACTTCTATTTCATTCACTTCATCATACTAGAGTGTCTCCATAAACATTCATCTGTATGTTAATCCTTGAAGTGATTTCTGAGTGTACAGATGACAATTTATTGAATACAAAAAAATAAAAAACAACAAACTAGAAAACATTAATAAAAAGGTATAATAAGATGTAGGGAATAAAAGAAATAGCCTGAAAATATTCACTTTACATGGTAACTCATTGCAGAACCTACAAGTTAACACCATTCAACAACAAAACTGGTTTAAAAACAAAAAAGGCTCATCTATGGTTCCCAGTCAAGCATACACATCATGAGTTCTGCTCACCAAAATCGCTGCTTGGGAAGGGCTAATAATTATGCGGTGAGTGCTTGTATTTTAATATATTCTGTTTTATCTGTTGTTGTTCTTATTCTTTTATTGTTCTATTAAAACTATCTTTATCTCAACCTATGACTTTTCCTTTACTTCCTAATTCTCCTCCCCATCCCCCTGGGCAGGGGGCAGTGGGGAGGTGAGCAAGCGAGTGGCTGCATGATACCTGCCTGCTGGCTGAAGCTAAATCATGTCAAGTAGGAGCATTATCTTTGACAGTTCAAACCTTTTTCCAAATGCAGTTTCATATCGGCCAACAAATGCAAAAATTAATCATAGGGGACTAAGAGACAGCAGAAGCATTTAAGTCTCATTTCTGTAGGAAGCCAGGCTATACCAAATGTAATTAAAGTTTTTAGTAAGAGTTTGCCATTTTACTAAAAGACCCAGCATTACCAGAACAGACACTAAGTGTGGGGCACAGCATCCCATCCTCCCTCCCCATCCTATGTGGTGGTGGCCAAAACTTGATGCAAAAGCTAATAGGATGATTATCTTCTAGAAGGATTAAGCTGCACAGAGAAGCTGAAAGCTGCCTTTGTGAGAATTAAGGCCATCATCCTTATTGGCCAGCTGAATTATATCAGTGGAAAAATGACTGGATTCTTCTTTAAGAAATAAAGGTCTGCTACACTAAATTAACAAGAGTACCTAACAAATTTAGCAATGAACGATTAAGACATGATCTGTTCTATGCGTAATGCCAAGACGTAACTCAAAGTACATCAACATAAGGTGAAAACATTGTGAAAGCGGTGCCTTACACCTTGATTAGGAAAAAGCTGTGTTCTTGAGGCTTCCTCTCTCATTTCTAAGCACCTTAAAGAAGCTACACATCACAATGGGCTCTCTTCATCCTGACAGGAACAACAGTGTGCTAACCTCTAATAGCGCAGGAAGAACTCCATGGAGGAATTACTCCACAATAATAGAAGGACTTGCCGCTTAGAGTCTCAAACAGAATGGGAATCACTCTCACAAAGTAAAACCTCCACCCCAGAAACGTGTCCTGATTAGATTCAGTGTACAAGTGCATCACACTGCCACAAGTATTTATAAAGGTTCAGAAAACTAGCAGTTCACAAGAAAACAAGGTTTGTATCTCTTTTTGGCAGTTCAAATGCAAGCAAGCGAGAAGAACAGCAAAATATTTGACAACAGTGTCTTAGCACAAATAGAAGCATTATGGTGCAGTAAATAAACAGTTGCCAGATGCTGGATACTGCTCCAGATAAAGAAAAAGAAGATGAAATCTCAACCTCATAATCACTGACATTTTGGAAAGTCTATAGGCTTACTTCAGATAGATAAGATGTTCCTTGTTCTGATCATTATAGAAAAGAAATAAGGTAATTTTGGAAGAACTCAAAGAAAATTGCTTGGTAGTGGTTCACTCTTATTCTCAGCATACAAATAATAAAAGCCACAACAATAATAATACTTGAGTTCCAATTATACCAACATGCCACATAGCTCACTTCACCTTAAAATAAATAGATAGTGTTAGGATTAAACATGAGTGCATTACATTCACAAGGGGGGTGGAGGGGAATCACTTCCTCACCTGCATAGCAGAGTCAAAGCCATCAGATAGGCAGACAATGCCCATGATGAAGGGACTGAGGTTACAGCCAAGAAGCCATGCCTTTCACCTGCAGCACATGCTTAACATCAGTGCAAAATCAAAAGTGAAACTGCAAAATACAGCCGGGTGACTGTAATGACACTTCCTTACTAAACAGAAAGGTGACAGCTATCGTAACAGCAACTAAAAACGTTCAATACTAATGCCTTGTCAAAGACCACTGTAATGGAGGACAACTGCCAGTTATCCAAGACAAGGAAAGTTAAGTCAAAATGGCACTGAGAAATATGAAAAATGTACTTTCTGAAATAGCTTCCCTTTTCCTTACCCTTACGATAGGTGGTAGAGAACGGGCAAAATACTGTTAAGGTGGACTGAGAACAAGGGAAAAAAACAGAGCAGAGAACATCAAAGAGTTGTAAGAGACGTCTTGATCCTCCTACAGTTACGTCCAGTATTCCGTAAGGAACAAGTAACATATGAACAAACACACACTGAGCTGATAATATAAATAGCTCTCCTCTTAATTTTACACTGATTAAAGAATGCCAGCTCACAGATTAAATATACAACTTTTTTAAAAACAACTTCAAGAAACAAAACGAGTAATATTTACACAAAGCTCTCTTGGCATCATCAAAACAAAATAAAGATGCTCTTCAACCATCTTCCATTAAAAACCAAGCAAACCAAACCAATGTAGACTGTACGTTTTGAGGAGGACATAACCGATATAATAATGACTGTTTGCTATTTCCAAACATCTCATCACTGAAGTGATTTTGCTTGACTTTCAGACTTCCTAAAAACTGGTTTCAGTTAATCAGGTTATTCATCAGGCTATTGGGACTAAAACAACTTCATGTGTGTATGCTTATATGGTTTTCTATAATGTGTATTAGGCAACCCCCTCAAAACCAGGGGGGTGCCTTAGAAAGATAAAATAGAAATTGCCACTCTATATCTTTCTCTTTATTGACATATCATTTCCCACTGTGAACTGTTAACAAGACACACAGTGATTACAAGTGTTTGTGCCTAAAAAAAACAACAAAACCAACTTTTCACACTGTATTCCATCAAGCATGTTTTCCACTCCTAGCCTAACTTAAATTAACAGCTGCAGGTGGGAGCTTTCCAAATACATTT
Source organism: Dromococcyx pavoninus (assembly GCA_033558185.1). Lineage (NCBI taxonomy): Eukaryota > Metazoa > Chordata > Aves > Cuculiformes > Neomorphidae > Dromococcyx > Dromococcyx pavoninus. Next base: position 933,280 of record JAUMJL010000020.1, on the reverse strand, counting down.
GGCTTTCCATTTGCTTGTGTATGGATACATCTGTTTGAGAGCCTATACGGTGAAGAAGGGAGTCCAGTTTAAGGGAAGCTGTGGACAGAAATGCCAGGTCTGAGCCTGGTGCTGGGTTGAAGGGTAAGGGTACAATATCATCTATCACAGGACATAGAAGAAGCTTCTCTTAAACCACTGCTCTTATTACACGGATGGAGAGAATAGATGGAATACTGCAAGGAACTAACTAACTCAAAACTTAGCTGATCTCAAGGAAAGGCCTACAGAAGCATTCCGTATGCTAAAAAAAAAAAAGCTCCATGATTTGCAATAATGTGCAAAGAGTGGAAGTATCACTAAAAAAGAATGAGTTAAAAATTAGTTTAAATAGTACTACTGTTACATTTTGCTCCATTGAGAATTGATCTATACTCTTTTCATTGAACTACTATGGATATTTTTTCCTTGTTACTCAAGTTGGAGCTGATAAAGTTTTATCATTTAAAAAATCTTAGCAAAAGTTAAAAAGAAATTAGTTACAAAATTTGCATACAAAGGGAAGCCTTCCCAAGACAGAAAAAAAAGTACTGCTTCAGATCATGAGTTATACAAAATGTTTTACTGTAAGACGCGAATAACTATGAAACAATGACTATGAAACTGATTTTCCTGAGTAACATTGGAATAAGTGCCATAAACCAGCAACTGTTCTAAATATGGAATTTTTATTAAAAACAAAAGGGATGGAATGTGTTTGCACAGATCAGTACACAAAGCTGCAATTAAGGCTCTCTTCAAAGTGAAGCAGAACAGAGTTAATGAAAGTTGAGAGAGAAAAAAAAAATCAAGATTACAGGGAAGAACAGAAGGGAGGATTAATAGTTTGTTTCCTTGATGGCAGAGCAACCTCAGTTCAAAATTAATAAGTTACTATATAAATTGAAACACAATAATCAGTGGTACATGTTATACATCCTCTTAGAGGGTGGCAGCATGCAATTAACCATTCTTCTATACAGAGAGGCAATCCAACCCCACATACTTCATTATTTTCTGTTCCCTGACATGTATTTATGCCAGCTCCAGTGCCTGGCCTTACATGGTCCATAAATGTGGCCCAGGCCCATTTATTTCCTCAAAATACTTGCTACTCCTACATCTCCTACTTTCTATCATGATCTAATCAAAATGTTCAACAGAAAAAAAATCCATGCATGAAAACAACTATAAACATTTAAATGCCGATAAATAATATCTCCCAGCTGGAATAAACTGTAACAAAGAGTGCTGGAGACACAAATATACTAACCATGGAAAACAAAAAGTGGGCTTCAATGAGATGGATCTCTAAGAGGAAAATCATAATGAGGAACCTCTATTTTATCACTGTGTATGGAGATTAACATTTAAATGGAGCATATTTCTTCTAATTCAAGCCTTGTTTTTACCTCAGGTTCAACCTATGGCCTCTTCTGAGGATATTGCCAACTCTTACATTCCAATAACAACAATCTAAGACAATAAAGACACATACATTTAAGCAGAGAGTGAGCATTGCTCCTAGCATTTCCAAAAAGAAAAGAAAAAACCCCACCTTTATCTGAATGCTGGAGAACTTAAACATGTGGGGCAAATCTCTATAGCACCGGCCTCCTACAGTACTAATATCTCATCACAGAGCAGACTCGAGCCCCAGTGACGGGGTCCTAAGAGGTGGCCTCCTTAAGCTTGCAGAATACCTCTCCAAACAGCTGGTCTTCCCACCCATAAAGGGAATCACCTGTTCTGTAAAGAACCAAGATGCATGGCTTTTCTGTTTAAAGCTCCAATGCACCTATTCACATTAACATCCTTACTACCTGCACCCACCCAAAACCAAGAAAAGAACCTCAACCCAAAAAGACCCCACACTACCTCAGGTGCAAGAAACAAAGTCATCTCAATAGACCTAGAAATGTAAGCAAAGCAGAGACTGAAAGCAATTGTTCTAAGCCCTACAGACTACCACAGCTCCTATATTACACTAACTCATTTTAGCATTATTAATAGCAAGGCATGCATATTTTCAATGCAGAACAAAAGCATCATCTTAAAAAATAATTAGAGCAGAATTTAAAAGTATAATAAAAACCTTGCTGCCTAAATGCACCATGAATTAGTGTGTCTTACAATCAGAAAACATTTATTGTCAGCAGGCTTTGGAAAACCAACACAAAGCATGTTCACCTCTAGCCATATAAAACCAGAAACAGGCCTCTCACAGGGATGAAACACAGAAGACCCTAATAAGCATCCTGGAATCCTACTCCTGCATAAATACATGCGCACATTATGCTTACTGCCAGTGAGACCAATCATGTAAGAAAAGACATTATTGTGTATACATGATGGGTCCTAAGCAAATGGCAGGGATCTCAAGGAGCAAAAGGAATCTTGAAATGAAGCGGGACTCATTTTCTTCTCCCTTATGAAATTTGCTAGGATTTCCTTCTATTAATTCTATGAATGTTATCTATACATAAAAAAATAATCAATACCATCTGTTTAAGTTAACATCATTTCTTAGGATTATTTGTTTAGACAATGTGGTGTATGTAAGTTGTCAGTCAGACTAGTAACATATGACGGATAATCTGTAAATACCTAGCAAAAATAGTTCTTGCTTGTTTGTGAAGCCTGTGTGTGCTCTATCCTCCTTCTAAACAGAGATACTGCATATCTGCAGTGACTTACAGGCCTAACGGCTGCTTTAAGGGCTGAGGTAAGAACTTTTCTCAAAATCTGACCCATTCACTAGGACAAACCAGTCTTAATCGGCAACCAATAAACAAAAAATCCACTATGCAGGTACTGCCTCTCATCCAACTCCCCCCCGCCCCGGACTGATTTGCTCCATGGTGTTGCCATAGGAAATGGAAAGAAAGCCTCCAATTAGGGAAGAGGTCACTCTTAAGCAGAGCTATTGTGTAAATAACAGTCAGTCAAAGAACCCCACCAAGGCCTCATCCCGCAAGCCCTCCAAGGGCAGGCCTCGGATCTGCTGTTGGAAAACCAGGGCTCGGCTTGCAAGAGCCGGTCCAGAGCCCAGGTAAAGCCCAGGAGGCGGGAGTGCGGCAGAGCCCCGGCCTGGGGAGCGGGATGCGCCGCGCCGTTATCCCGTCCTCCCGTAGGAACCAGCGGCTGCAGGAGCGGGGACCGGGGATCACGGGCAGCCCCTCGGGGCTCGGAGCGCTCCCTCTGCCCTCGCAGCCAAGGGGTTCGGGGCTCACCCGTCCCGTCCTGCTGCAGCTCCCCCGCAGCCACCGGGCAGGTGGGGCGCGGCCGGGGCGGGGAGCCCGCTGGAGCTGCCCCTCTCGGCGGGCAGGAGCCGCTTCGCCGCGCCCGGGAGAGAACCGGCCGCCCTTCCCAGAGCTTCCTCTCCCGTCGGGTGACCGGCACGGAGGGGCGAGCACGGGCACGGCCTCGCCCCACCCCGGGCTGCACTTCTACCTCTCAGGAACCTCGCATGATCAAAGTATCCGAGCGCGGCAGCATCATCCATCCATCCATCCTCCCTCCCCCACGCCGTGCTCTGCGCCGCCCCCGCATCCCCCACCCACGCCGCGGCCCCGCCAAGCCCTTGCTCCGCTCCTTGCCCGCGGGAGGGACCCGCTGCCGCGATGCGACCGAAGCGGCGAAGCAGCACGCACCGCACCGCCCGGCAGCCGCACCTCGCTACCGGCTGCGCGGCCTCCCCAGCTGTCACCGGCGTCCCGCCCTCGGGAGGCGGTGGCTGCCGCGCCCCGCAGCCCCGCCCCGAGCGGGCAGGGAGACTCCGCTGCTGTCGCTGCTCCGCTCCTGCTCCGGGAAGTTTCCCGCAGCCGCGTATGCGGGAGGTGTGCGCAGAGGAAGCGCACAGCGTGAGAACATTCCCGTCACAAGAAGTGTATGGAACTGTTGGAGCGGGTCCAGAGGAGGGCTATGAAAATGATCCGAGGGCTGGAGCACCTCTACTGTGAGGACAGGCTGAGAGACTTGGGAGTGTTCAGCCTGAAGAAGAGAAAACTCCGGAGAGACCTTAGAGCGACCTTCCAGTACCTGAAGGGGCCCCAGGAAAGGTGAGGAGAGACTTTTTACAAGGGCAAGTAGTGATAGGATGAGGGAGAACGGCTTTAAATGGGAAGGGGGAAGATTTAGATTAGACATTAGGACGAAATTGTTCACAATGAGGGTGGTGAGACACTGGAACAGGTTTCTCAGGGAAGTTGTGGCTGCCCCTTCCGTGGAAGTGCTCAAGGCCAGGTTGAATGGGGCCTTGAGCAACCTGACCCAGTGGGAGGTGTCCCTACCCATGGCAAGGGGCCTGGAACTAGAAGATTTTTAAGGTCCCTTCCAACCCAAACCATTCTGTGATTCTAAGGCACATGGGATGAGTGTAGCATTCCCCCCTTCTTGGCTTGCCACCTCAAGGGCTGTGGGACCCGTGCACATCAAAAACAGAGTGCTGAGAAAGGGTTTATCAATTTAATTTTTATGTCACACCCTACCATAGCATGCCAGAATCAGATATGGAGTTGTCAGATTAACTCAGCTGCTAGCACTCGCTATCCGTGCCAGACAGCTGTAAACCCTAATACCATTTTGTTAGAATGGAACAGAATAGTTGCTTGAGGCTCCCAGAACCAGGCTTTGCTTGCATGTTTCAAACTGTCTCCTCAGCACTGCCGTACATTGGCCTAGAACCTTTACTGAAATGCTGTTTGCAAGTATTATTTCTGTTGATCCAGATGCAGTGATTGACACAGTGAATGCAGCAGCAATGTATTTCTGTTAGGTAAATACGAAGACCTAATGGAGTTGGATTGTGGGCACAATAATTAGCTCAATATTATGTTGATAGGCCCAGTATCAAGGAGAAAGTGACTCTTAACAAATTAAATATGGGGGGGAGGGAGTATCTAAGTTAATGAGCGTATTGTTTTGAATACACAACTACTGTTCTTAGTACTACAGCAAGTTAACTTTGTCATTCAAATTGCCTGTAAAATTTTGCATCCGTTTTATGGTCCTTCCTAAAAATTTAGCCCGGTATTCACTAGATGTACTTTTTCAATCAAGGAGAAAAATAAGCAGTGTTACCATTTTATTTGGGGGTTTCATGTTGTTGCTTCTGGGGTGCTAGGTCTGTACTTAGTTTAATAAGACAAGATGGATATAGAAAACCAGCTACATAGATTTGAAAGAAGAGCTGCAAACACAAGAAAAGTGTCAGCCTTGAAACCTGCTCAACAAAGTGGGTTGGTGGGGTTCATCAGAAAGACAGTTCTTGGCTGCAACTCAGCGACAGAAATTTGATAAGGGACACTATAGTGGATAAAGCCATAACACTCCTGATGGCCAAACTGAATGCTTCAAATCCAAATTTGAAGTGGAATGCACACTTTAACAGTAAGAGCAATTCAACAGTCCGAACCACCTTTTGAGGGGAGCATGCATTGCTGGACAGGGTGAAGCAGCATTTAAACAAATCTCTTTCCAAAGGGGGGCATTTTGAACAGCTAAAGGAATTCTTGTAGCCAGAATAACCCTGAAGGTTTCTCCTTTATAGATAAAATGCTGCTTTTGATTTTAAAATCAATAAGAATTGAATGTCTCAGCTGGCGTTAGTTACTCCATAGAGTTTATTTGTTCCATTTTCCAAGACAATTTCAGGTATAAATAGTTGATATATATGGTCTTTAAAAAATGTCAACACATTCATTAGTGGCTATGTTCCAAGTCTGGGATTAACGAAATGCTAATAAACAGCTTGTTATGCTTAAGTTACAGTCTAACTCTTCTTTATAGAAAAAGGAATTTGAGGCCTTAGTTTTGGTCCTGGTGAAGGAGAGAGGAAACTGGAGCTCTTAAATAATATTTGCATGGCCTTATATCAGTGTTTTGTCTTGTGCAAGGAAGAAATATTGTGTTCAGAAGAAAGGCAGGACGTTGTGCGTAAGATTTGCTTATAATGGGCTGATGCATTGGCTTGTTACATGTAAATTTTGGTTTTACCATATTAAATAATTTTTGCTTGAAAGTACTTTAAAATAGATAAGAAAGTGAAATCTATAAATTATTTAGCACTGTGTTTCTCAGTATTTTTCATGAATAAAAGTTTTTGAGCTTTGTTAAATTTACATAAATTTGGCTTCACTTAGAGGTAAGGTTAGATTAGCTTCCTGTCAGAGATGGCTCTCTTTATCTGCTGTTCCCTTCAGCTGGAGAGCAACCTGCACTTCGTGAACCCTAGAGCACCCTTTGAAAGCATGTGGCTTGATACCCACTAATGTATAGAAGCTGAGGGACCCACTGTCTGCACTGCACAGATGCACTGTAAAGATGTTCCCACCTGCAAAGAACTAATGCTATTAGTGGGCGTGGAATAGCTGAGAGACTGCAATATTGAGTGAAAGTGAAGATTTAAAATCTGACCTGTTTGTTTGTTTTTTTCTTCTTCGTTTACATCACTGCTGTATCTCTCTGCAGGGCTGACCCATGTTTACACAGGAATTCTGTGGGTCAGCCAGAAATTAGTCCAGATATATCCTGCTCACTGTGGTGCACCTGATAATATGGGAGGCTTCTGAAAAACGTGTGGAGTGAGCTATTGCAAAATACAGAAGATGTGTACAAAGGAAAACAACCATTTTGCCCAGATATTGACTGAGACTTTAATGCTGTTTGTTTGGCTATTGCCTTACCAGCTTTCTAAATCTGCTCTTAGTGATCGGTAAAGGACATTGAAGCATACAATCTGAAAAGTGCTATGTGACATTAGCAAGAAATATTAGGCTCTGTTCTGAATCCCTTAAAATTGATGCAAATTTTTCATTTAGTTCAAGGAGAATAGAACTAAGGCTTAGAAGTAACACTTTCAAAATGCATTAAAAACCTTTTGGTAACTTTACGGCTATGCAGTTTAGAATAAGAGGCACTTTGACTTTATTGCACTCAAGCTGAAGTAACTATATTAAGTAAAAAGCAAAATAGAATTTCAAGGGCAGGCCATAATTGAAAAGTTAATCCATTTTTAATATTACTCATTGTAAAGAGCTTGAAGCCTGCAGACTAGCAGAAGAATATCAGAATCCTTGGTCTAAATTTGCCCTAGCTTTTTAGTCATAATAAAAATCCCTTGTAAACAGTGGTGGTCCTCCTGCTTAGTTAAAACTCAAAGTGTGAGACGTTTTAAAACTTCAGCTCTGAATGACTGTAGAGCTTTAAGGTCTTGCATTTTTATGAAAAAAAAATCCTAGAGCACTTTCGAAACTGATTTACACTCGTGGGATCAGACTATCTGCGGCTGTATGTAAAATGTAAAACGTAAAATAATTGAACTGATTACTTTTTATTATTGCTTTTGTTATTATTATTGTTGTTAATATTAGTAATACTATCAGAAATACACATCTAAGGGCAGATTTTTTTTCCTGCAGTCTGGTTTTTTTGCCATTGGAATGCAGCCATCTGCAGGCAACTGTATAATAGTGCATAGCAACACTACAAAAATTCTGTATAACGTATGGCCATATTTGAAACTTCTCACTGCTCAGCACTGATTATTATTAATGTTAATACTGCTCAGGTCAGGAAAGGAAAAATGAACTACTCTTAGTGGGATCTTTAAGTAGACTGATTGTAATTATCCACGTTAAGGCATTTGGGGATGATCTTTGATGTTTTTTTTCTAGAACAGTTGCATTCAAGACATCCATTTCAGAAGGCTTGGAGGATTCAGAGTCATTGAAATGGAGTGAGGTTTATTATTCTAAGATATTGCAGCATTGTGATCATCTCTGGATCATCTCTGGATCCTGGGTGCATCTCAGTCAAGGCTACCTTGGCCCCGGAGTGGAGGTGCTGTTTACATACCCCTAGAGAATCTGTCCTGTTGTGCAGTCATGTATAAAATTGATAGTGGCATTAACACGCACCAAAAAAAGAATCACCTACCATGCTGTTGAATTTCAAAACAGAGAATTTGTATCTGCTAAAGCAAAAGGGAAAGTGATGCTGATGGCTGCAAAACTGATGGAGGACACTGTTCCATTTAGCTGAGGGCAAAAACTGCCTGTACCTGCCTACAGCCTCGTGTGCATCAAACAGATCCTTTCTGTAATATATTTTTTGGGAATCAAATCTTTTTTTTTTTTTACAAATGGTAGGAACACCTACGTGACAAGTTGCAATGTATCTTCTTGGAGATGTTCTTCCCTCTCTCTCTCACCCTACTGACGTGTTCTGTCATAGGTGGGTATTGGTGGAATATCCAGAAATAGCATGCGTTACGAACATGTGCTTCTAATAAGGGAGTACTTACCATGGACGGTTATCAATTGCAGCAAAGGAATCAGACTGCAATTAAGACGTGAAATCCATTCTCTTCCAAAAGTAGGTTTAAAAATCATAAGTTACATTTCTGTATTACACTGAGCAGATTGTGCAATATTCCTTTCTTTTGTGTGTGGGCATGTGTCTGAGAGGATATGTATGCACTGCCAACATTTTCTTGCACCTGTTTTTGAGAAGTCGCTTTTTTCTTAATAAAGGGGGAACAGTCTTCTGGGAATATAGACCCTAAAATTAGGATTTATTATAGCCTTTATGTACAGCTGACTTGGTTAAAAGCTGCCTTGCTGTGCAGTCACACATCAAATTAAAAATGACAATATAAATAGATGCAGTTAATGACGACGCTGTGAAATATGGGAATAGAGCATTTGACTTATTAAAAACAAAGGGGAAAACTGAAGATTTGCAATATATTAACTCATGTTTGGTCTAAAGTACTGCTATAGAAATAAGCAGTAGGACTTTGACTAGCAATTGATTTCTAGTGCTACCTGCATAGCTCTCTTTAATGCTTATGTTGAGGTGATTAGCTGTAATAAGGAGAGGGTGGGGATTAAAAGGCTAAAAATAACAGCCACTGTCCTCTTAGAAGGAATTCTCTGAAGACGTGTGCCTGTGGTTCACTCATGCTCACTGTCAGCTTTTCAGAGCTTTTTTGGAAAAAAGCTGCTGTGCTAAACATGTCTGTTAAAAAATACAAAATTTTTGTGGATCTTTTTTTCTCTTCATGAATCTTATTCATTCTTTCTAAGGATGAGTTGCTTAATGGACAGTTTAACTTTCTAAAGACAAGATCGTATTACAATATTGTATATTGTACATATTGATAAAGTTATATGTGTTTGGCAACCCTGAGTTGTAGCATTCCTCTAATAGAACATTTAGGTGTAAAGGAAAAAAATGCTTTATTAATAATCCAATTAATATAATAATTTAATCGTATTGAAGATTTTAATACTTCTACAAAATTTGTGTTGTTAGAAACGAGAAATGCTTTTCTTTTATCTGTGTATTCAAAACTGCAGGCTTGGGATGTAATATTATCCAAGGTTGTGCATCATTTCAGAGGATAGCAGCCAGCTGGAAAAGTTTATTAAGAAATACCACAACTTCTGTTGTGCACACTGACATAAGTCTTCAATCAGTACACAAAATTGAGAAATATTTTACTGCTGTTGAGCAGAGAACTGCAAGGTCTTTGTTTTGGGCAACTCTGAGGAATTCCCCTGGATCTGTCGTTCTTATAGATTAAAAAGACTTTGCTGTCATAAAGCTCATCTTTGTGAGGAAAGAAAAGGTGATAGGGAAATCAATAGACAGCCTGATAAATTCCTTTCCTTTTCCAAGTGTTTGTGTATCTTTGGGAACTACTTGTAATTGAGCTTAGGAGATCTGCAAGGTCTGCTGTTCGTCACTAGAAAGCAGCTCTCTTTAAAGACAGAGCAGGACTTTGAATCTTGAATGTGGTCTTCTCATTAGAAGTAGAAATTAGATAGAATCAGCTGCTGTCCAAAGGAGGGGATACTGGAATCAGTGAGTTATACCCTTTGGAAGACAAAATAGGCAACTTTATTACTCATGTGGGTGGTGCACTAGTAGGATATGTGTCAATGAAGGTTCTGAAATTGCTCTTGTATTATCATATTCTTTTAAATGCTCAAAAGCAAAATAACTGAAGTTTTTTCTATCTGTCTCTAGATTTCTTGGTGGTGCAGAATTTGGATGCTTTTGTACCTAATAAAAACATATTTAATCTCTGTTAAGTGACAGGTTAATTTGCAATAGAGGAAATAATGTTTCCCAAATTTAGAAATTTATGTATCAGATATAATTAATCTTATATTAAGAACAAAAATTGTCCATATAGTTCTACTTTCCTTATATATACACCACTTCAAAGGCAATTTCACTTGCATTCACTAAAAGAGACTACAATAAGCAGAAAGTTTAGACAAGGTTAATGACATTAGCTTTGTCTTTTCAGTGTTATTAAGAAAAGGTACAAAATCAATTAATGTCTTAAAGCACACTGCCCAGAGTTCAGTAAGAACTTCAGTAATTCAAGTTGTGTCAACATAGACTTCTGTCCAAATAACACGGGGTGCTTTTTTGTTTTCTTATGGCCTTGAATAAGTTTTAGCGAGCTTTATCTGTAAAAGTCTTTTTTCCATCCTCTTTTCTATAGATGGATTCAGATGAATGCCTTTCATCGCTTGGATATTTGATATCTATCCCAGTGGTTCGCTGACCTGGGCACTTCAGGATATTGTATTAGCAGCATAGCCAACATTGATAAAAAGAAGACTAATCAAAAGGTATGTATTTGATATGAAAAAAGCAGAATGGCTATAATGTGTGCAAATGAGTAATTACAATGGAATGGAACAGAACAGAATAGGTTTAGTTGGAAGGGATGTTCAGTGATCATCTGGGCCACCTGCAATACAAGGTCCGACAAAAAAACTGAGACTGTACCTGTAACTTTTTCTTTAGCAAATTAAGGAATCCCCTACAATCACCTTCACAATAGTTCCTTAGTCAGCTGACACACAGCTGCATACAGTGCTGCCAATGTTCAAATCAGTTCCGCAGATCACTTTCTGAAAAGCTGTTAAGGATCTCCATCATTTTTGCTTTCACATCTTCTACCAACAAAAATGTGTTCCTTTGAGCACTGACTTGACCTTTTGGAAGAGCTATTAGCTAAAAACTGTTTCACAAAGAGTTGTGGGCTGGCACATTGTCTTCACTCTTGCACATCCACATTTTCCAACCGAGAATACTTGAACACGTGTGCACTTCTACTGAGCGAAGTGATTAAGCTGAGACTTGTCTCACTGTGAAAGGTTGACAGAGATTAAAGCATGTTCTATAATCATCTTTTTGTCTCTCCTCTCCCACTCTTGGTTCCCAGGCTATAAGGTTAGTCTTGGTTTTTTTGTGTCAGATCTCATAGATGCTGGTGCAGGTTGTCACTATCGTTTTATACTGCAAAGGGTAATCACATTGCAAATAAAGAATAAGAAAGAACATGAATGCATGTCAAACAAAATCTAATTAAACTGTGTAATGTAGGCCCAGTTAAAGAACAATAGTCTTAAAATTTTGTGGCGAGGACTCCCATGAGATGATATTATCCATAACAGTTTGAATAAGGCCTGGTCTGCTGTTGCCTCGCCATGGTAATGTACTGGTGGGGTCAAACAGATCAAGCAGAACATCGTAAGAGAAAATGTATGTAAATTAGGCTATTGGAAGATAGAAAGGACATACATTGAGGAAGGGATGATCAGTGATAGAGGTGACCAAACTGCTGAGAACCCTAAGCTAGCACTGTTTGTGAGCTGGTTAATTCACAGCCTGCTGGTCTAATGGCTATGCTGCTTCTGAAGGCGGCTTGGTTAGTCTCCATCCAGGCACCCAAGGACAGTCTCTACCCAGCTATAACATGGGGTTTGTCCTCTGTGTCTCTTCCCTTAGTTGAGTTTCATGGTTTACTTCAAGAAGAAAATGACAAATTTATGCAGCAGGTATTGTATTCAAATTGATCCACTCTTTGTGCAGTCTTTTCAGTTTCCCAAAGCCCATTTAAGGAGGTTTCAGGGAAAAAAAACAAGCAGAGCACTGTTTATCAGTACCCTAGAGCTAAGTGTACAAAATTGGTTTACTCTAGTAAAGCCAGGTAAGGTGCTTGGAATTTCTGCATCATTTCCCTAGCTTATTTTTTTGATCTAAATTGTTTGTGCCACTGCATTTGGAATTTAGCCTGCCTATCCCCTACAGAAGCCACTTTTGCTCAAATGGAATGAGTCAGGCACAGTGTATGTAAAACGCTTTGTGGTGCCAGATGTGAGGCAGGGTAACGAAAACTATTTCCTCGCTTCAGAAAAGAAATGATCTGTTTCAGTGCTCTTGTCAAGTTTTAATGTCTGATCTGAGTCTCTTGCTGCAAGGTATTATTACCTGTTCTATCCCACTTGAGCACTGGAAGTGTTCTCTTTGCGGAAGATTTTGCATATCTAGAAATATCTTCTTTGATAAGGCCGAAAGACAATTTTTTCCACCTTTTTACTAAATTCTGTCTAGGTTTTCAATCACTCACTGCTCTTCTCTAGAGTTTGTCCACTTGATTTGCCTCTTTCAAAAGTATGGACCCGAGTTTTGAAGTGTGACAGCTGTGCCCTTACAATCCTGAGTAGTGAAAGGATTACCTCCTGTATGCCTTACATGCCATGATGGCACTTGCCTTTATCTGAAATAGAATGACATTCTTGATTTATCATTTTTAATCTAATGTAATCCCCAGTGTACTGCTGTCTAGCCAGTTATTGTTCATCCTGTGTTGGCTTCTTGAACCATCCTGTTATTGACCTATCTTAAATCATAGATTAGCTGTGCAAAATGTAACATCTTATTAAATTCCATCTTGTATTTTTTTTAAAATCTATTGGAATCATTGTCAGGGTAAAAGAAGTGAAGAAATGTAGCAGATTGTCTTGGAAAGTGAGGAGTAATTTTGTTTAATCTTTCCTGGATGAATTCCATCAGGGAAGTGGATCCTGCGTTAGAACAGGGAGACAAGTAGTAGAGGATTGGTTTTGAATCTCTTCCAGTCCTGTGGTTTTGTAATCATTCAGTGATTTTTTCAGTAGTTTCCTTTGCAATGAGCAAAGTCAGCAGGAGACTGACTGAAGACAATCCTCAGTAGTGAGCTGTGCAAAATGCTGTATTTGGTTTGTTTAAGCCATGTTTATAAATCCACATTCCACCGAGGAAGACAGGTAATCTCCATCACTGAAAAGTACATCTGAATTGTGAATTCAGTGTCATAATATAATGGTATCTTCTGATTAATATATTGGGGAAAATGGAAATACAAACAGGGAACTGTAGGTTCTGTCATACTTTGAAAATGTGCTAGCTTGCATTTTCTTTTTGTGAAAGTCAGAAACTACGATTTATTTGTTAATCAGGAGCGGTATTTCTAGGAAGTGTAGCTCAGAAGTGTATCTCTTGCTCTGCCTATGACTAATGCGAGTGCCTTAAAACTGGCTTTTAGCAATGGAGAGGAATAGATGGCACATGTTAAAAGCCAGATAACTATTACCTTGGTGGGATTTTGTAAGCAGTTGCTTAATTACATGGGAACCTAAGATAATGGATAGTAGGAATACAAAGACAGAAGAGAAGACTGCCTGTGCACCTCAACCCTTCACCATTTGTCCTAAAGTCCTTTTTAATTTCTTTATATACAAAGGTATATCAGTATCAAATTGGTAGAGGCTTATATGAAGCAATTCTGATTTTACCTTCTAATCCAGCAAATCCAACAGTAAGACACTTCAGTACAAGGAACTGAGAGATGTGCTCACTGAAGAGACTAGAATTGTGGCCGCTCAGGCTTTGACGGCGTTCCCCACCTAATCTTGTGGCATTTCTGAGTTCTGCGCATCTCACAGAGATGTAGGTATGTCTGCTTCTTACAATAAATGTATCAAATCTCAGACCTGGTGCAGAGAAAGACGTATGAAATGGATTAAACCACGGGCACCAACAGCATGCAGTCTTCTAAACGCCATGTGTAATGGAACAGGCATTTCAACTCGAGCACTTGGAAAGCATCACCAAGAAATCCTCTGCCTGAGATACTTAAATGTCCCAAATCCCTGATCTGGGAAAGACAAAAACTGCTAAAGAAGACTTTGAAGAAACAGACGGGTTCTTGAACTTTTAATTTCTGAATTGCACTGGCAACGGGTGATGAAGATAACTTTACATGACTTTATTGAACAAAGCCATTTATGTACAGTTGGAAAAGGTTCCAGTTTGATACACACACCTAGACAAAACCAACTTAGTACCTACATAAAACCAATATAAACAGGATGCAGAGGGGATGGATCAACGGCTTCCTGGGTGTCATTCTAGTATTTAAAACATTCAAAAATCAGCTCTTACAGGGTGCCTTTTTTTGTCCTTGGCAATTGAAATCCTTTACTAAAGGAAGTAACATAAATGACGATGAGTTTTAAACTTTGGACAGAGCACATTCTTTCTGTTTAAGGAAAGAGAAACCCCCAGAACACCAGTGTGTGAAGCGGGGGTGCTTTTTGCTGCTTTAGGTCGAGCCCGAGCGTGTCCTGAGGAGAGGGCGGGCAGGGAGCTCGCAGCCCCGACCCCCTGCGGGCGGGAGCCGAACGCGAAGGAGCAGGGGAACGAAGTGCAAGCTGCAAGGCAGCCGCGATCCCGGCCCGGAGCCGCGGCTCTGTCCGCAGCGCCGCGTGAATCGAAGCGAAGGGACGGGCGGGATTGGCCGAGCGGGATCCGGCTGCGTCGCACTCGGCCAATGGGAGCGGCGGTTCCGCGCGCCCTCGCCGTTGAGTGGCCGTTGGAGGCGAGGGCGCGGTGACGAGCCCCGTTGCCGGGCAACGGGGGAAGCCGGAGGTGCTCGGGCGCGGAGGACGCGGCGAGGGAGAGGGCACGGAGAGGAGCCCAGGCTCTGAGTTGTAGAAGAGCCCATGATGGAGGAGATGATGGAGGTGGAGATGGAGGTGGAGGAGCCATGGCTCGAGGAGATGGAGGTGGAGGTGGAGGAGCCATGGCTCGAGGAGATGGAGGTGGAGGTGGAGGAGCCATGGCTCGAGGAGATGGAGATCGAGGAGCCATGGCTGGAGGAGATGGAGGAGCTGGAGCCGGAGGAGCCATGGCTGGAGGAGATGGAGGAGCTGGAGCCGGAGGAGCCATGGCTGGAGGAGATGGAGGAACTGGAGATGGAGGAGCCATGGCTGGAGGAGATGGAGGAGCTGGAGTTGGAGGAGCCATGGCTGGAGGAGATGGAAGAGCTGTAGCCGGAGGAGCCATACCTGGAGTTATTTTCGTAGTATAAATATAGATGTAAAGTTTATCACCCAAAACTAGAGTTCTGGATTCCTTTGGTCTTTCAGCTTTTACCATTTTATGGGGTACTCAGCCTGGTCCTCCTTATTTGTGGCCAGTGAAGATGTGCGGGGCAGTGTTAGCCCCTGGCTGTTTCAGTGCCCTCTGCACTGCTCAGCTACAGCGTATCAGAATCCCAGAAAAATACACATCTGCACAGCTCACACAGCTTTAGTTAAAGGAAGCAGGTTCCCCTTTCAGAACCATATGTTCTTCAAACTCTGATTGCCCCTCCACAGTGACCACGAGACACATCTCTGTCCCACAGCTCATGCTGCTAGCGTAGCATTATTTTTTATTTAAGGCAAGGGATGGATGTGAAGAAGATAGAAACATTTTAGTCCAGTAACATGTTGGGAGCTCTTGAGATCCTATGTTCTCATTCCTGAAGGAACTGCAGCCTTCGGAGGCTCCCTACAGGCCATCACTACTTAATTGTCCTCCCTACTTAATTGTTAATTTCTAAGGGTGATACCACTACTTTGCGTAGAGAAATAAGCCACTTTCAGTCCCATTTTTCATAGAGTTGGATATTAAAGGCCTGCATTGATGTGGTCCACAGATGTGAATTTTGCAGGAAGGAAGCCACCTCCCAGTGGCAAAGAGTAGCCATGGAGTCTCTTGGTTTTCCACCACAGGTTGCAATTACATCCTGTGGGACTGGTATTGCTGAGCAGTATTTGAACTGCTGGTTCCAGTTCCAAAATCAATTGCACATGCATTTAAACAAAGTACACAAGTCACTGAATAGTGTCAGAATCACCTAATCACAGAACGACCTGAGTTGGAAGGGACACACAAGGATCATCGAGTCCAACTCATATCCCTGCATAGGACAACTCCAACTTTAACACCGTGTGTCTGAGGGCACTGTCCAAACGCTTCTTGAATATTGTCAGGATTGGCGCTGTGACTGCTTCTTTAGGGAGCTGTTCCAGTGCTCCACCAGCCTCTGAGTGAAGAACCTGTTCCTAGTAACCAAACTAAACCTTCCCTGGCAGATTTTCTGCCATTCCCTCCAGTCCTATCATTGGTCACCAGAGAGAAGAGATCAGTGCCTGCTCCTCCTCCTTCCCTTGTGAGGAAGCAGTGAATGGCTGTGAGGTCCCTCCTCAGCCTCCTCCAGGCTGAACAGATCAAGTGACTTCAGCTGTTCCTCATATGCCTTCCCCTCTAGAGTCTTAACCATCTTTGTGGCTTCCTCTGGACACTCTGCAGTAGTTTCATGTCCTTTTCTACTCCGGCAGCCAAAACTACCCCCAGTACTCAAGGTGGGGCTGCACTGGTGTGCAGTAGAGCGGGACAATCACCTCCCTCAACCAGCTGCCAATGCTGCGTTTCATGTCCCCCAGGAGAAGGTTGGCCCTCCTGGCTGCCGGGGCGCACTGTTGGCTCATGTTCTACTTGCTGTCAACTTGCATACACCATTCCCTATTCCAATCACGTTTCAGACTGGCTTGGGTTTCTTAAAGTGAACTGAAAACAGGAAAACCTAACTCACATTCTTTCCCAAAAGTAGATTCTGCAGCCTTTTTGTCTTAGCTATTAGTGTTCAAAGGATTTTCATCCAATAACCTATTAGAAATACATGAAAACTTAAACTGGTATTAAATCGTGTATTAAATATAGTTTCTCAGGCTCATGGGTGCTTCATAATATACTCAGATAAAACCAGCAGCTATCTTTCATAAGCTATTACATCAAAGGCAGTATCTTGTGTGATCCCCTTACATTTTCCTTAACCTGAAGCAAAAGCCATATCCTATTTCAACCAATGTTATAAATCACTTTTCTTTGCAGTTTGAAATTCTGTATAACTACAGTTGAAAAAAAAATGCGTGTTGATACTATCTTTTCATACAGCATTTTTTTTCTTTATGCCACGTGTAAGCATTTTGGAAAAAAACCTTAAAATTAAAATGGGCAGTTTATGTGATGACACAAGTTGCAATAGGTTAAAAATTCAGAGGGTACGAGAAAGAATTCTGACCAGTTCTGTTCCTGAGGTTACAGTGACATGGTTTGGAAATACTTATGAAATTTTGTGCATGTACATTTCTATGTGAGGGAGCAGGAAAAATGATATTACTTGTGTAGGGTTTGTGGAAATTATTAAGTGGCCAGTATGTTGCTGGAACATAGACTTCTGCTGACTTAAAATGTACAAAAGAACAGCATGTGAAGTATACAAGATTACCTCAGTTCTTAAAAACTACCATAGGTTGTACTCTGTGAGCAGAAACAGGCATTTATTCTAAATTGTTACCTCTGCATGAGAAAGTTTGTAGTGTTTGTCTCCACCTCCTCCCTTAAGACTTTCTACTTGACTGATTAGATGATGCCCTTTCCATTCTCTGTGAAGACCGTTTTAGGCATTTATGTCTTGTCACATATTATCACAGGGAACACAAGAAAATAACTGAGCACATGGTATGCCTGTGTGTGACGAAACCATGAACAGCCAGGCAGCTATTGTGCATCTAGTCTTGAGATACTACAATGGCTGGATCTTTTAGTTTCCTCAGACATGTTCTTTTTTTTCTTCCTGGAAACCCTTCTAGGAGAAATTTGAGAATTTTTCTCACCGGTCGAGGTGTTTTGCATGCTGTCATAAGAGTCACTCTAACTGGGCAGCAATAAGTCTGGAAACCCTGAGCATGGGGAGTTCATACTGCTGGTCTAAGCAGGTGCACAGCTCTGCAGGTGAAGTGTGCTTGTAAGGAGTTGTACAAAGATTGCTGACCGTGTGCAGAGCATCTGAAAAGTGAGCACACAGCAAGAACACCACTTCTGGCAAATAGAAGGCTTACAGTGTATGTCTGCAGGTATTTTCTCCAAAAATACAGGATAGGAATAGAGCGGTTGTACACCACTTGTGGAAATACATCTAGATGAAAAGTCTAAAAAAGTGAATTTAATTTGTAGCTGAAGGTGTGAATTTGATCAGTCTAAATTTGATCTAAAATTGAGAGAACTCCATGAGGTTTAAGCTCCCACTAGTAAATTAGTTTTTCACAGTGTCTGCTCTCTGCAATTTCATCAAAAGCCAAATTTAAACAATTTCATTTTCTCAGGAATCAAGTGGAATACTTGTATTCGTATTGAAGTAGATGTTAAGAACCTAACAATGAATATTGCCTAGCACCCTGCTGTCTGTTCCCACTTACAAATGGCTTTTCGTAAATGCTTGTACCTTGAGAGGTCAAGGAAATGTCATTTTCTATCACCTTCACTTTATTATCAATCCCAATCTTTCCTCCCTCTAATTGATACCTAACATACCTTTCTACCACCTAAAATAGAGCAAACTGTAAAGACTGAAGAGTGTTATTGCCACCTGGTGGGAGCCTTGTGCCTATGACTTAGACAGAAAGGATTGTGATCAACATCTCAAGATGACCAACCCAAACCATTCTGTGATTCTAAGGCACATGGGATGAGTGTAGCATTCCCCCCCCTAGCACCTCAAGGGCTGTGGGACCCGTGCACATCAAGAACAGAGTGCTGAGAAAGGGTTTATCAATTTAATTTTTATGTCACACCCTACCATAGCATGCCAGAATCAGATATGGAGTTGTCAGATTAACTCAGCTGCTAGCACTCGCTATCCGTGCCAGACAGCTGTAAACCCTAATACCATTTAAAGCCTCATTATTTTGTTAGAATGGAACAGAATAGTTGCTTGAGGCTCCCAGGACCAGGCTTTGCTTGCACGTTTCAAACTGTGTCTTCAGCACTGCCCTACATTGGCCTAGAACCTTTACTGAAATGCTGTTTGCAAGTATTATTTCTGTTGATCCAGATGCAGTGATTGACACAGTGAATGCAGCAGCAATGTATTTCTGTTAGGTAAATACGAAGACCTAATGGAGTTGGATTGTGGGCACAATAATTAGCTCAATATTATGTTGATAGGCCCAGTATCAAGGAGAAAGTGACTCTTAACAAATTAAATATGGGGGGGAGGGAGTATCTAAGTTAATGAGCGTATTGTTTTGAATACACAACTACTGTTCTGAGTACTACAGCAAGTTAACTTTGTCATTCAAATTGCCTGTAAAATTTTGCATCCATTTTATGGTCCTTCCTAAAAATTTAGCCCAGTATTCACTAGATGTACTTTTTCAATCAAGGAGAAAAATAAGCAGTGTTACCATTTTATTTGGGGGTTTCATGTTGTTGCTTCTGGGGTGCTAGGTCTGTACTTAGTTTAATAAGACAAGATGGATATAGAAAACCAGCTACATAGATTTGAAAGAAGAGCTGCAAACACAAGAAAAGTGTCAGCCTTGAAACCTGCTCAACAAAGTGGGTTGGTGGGGTTCATCAGAAAGACAGTTCTTGGCTGCAACTCAGCGACAGAAATTTGATAAGGGACACTATAGTGGATAAAGCCATAACACTCCTGATGGCCAAACTGAATGCTTCAAATCCAAATTTGAAGTGGAATGCACACTTTAACAGTAAGAGCAATTCAACAGTCCGAACCACCTTTTGAGGGGAGCATGCATTGCTGGACAGGGTGAAGCAGCATTTAAACAAATCTCTTTCCAAAGGGGGGCATTTTGAACAGCTAAAGGAATTCTTGTAGCCAGAATAACCCTGAAGGTTTCTCCTTTATAGAGAAAATGCTGCTTTTGATTTTAAAATCAATAAGAATTGAATGTCTCAGCTGGCGTTAGTTACTCCATAGAGTTTATTTGTTCCATTTTCCAAGACAATTTCAGGTATAAATAGTTGATATATACGGTCTTTAAAAAATGTCAACACATTCATTAGTGGCTATGTTCCAAGTCTGGGATTAACGAAATGCTAATAAACAGCTTGTTATGCTTAAGTTACAGTCTAACTCTTCTTTATAGAAAAAGGAATTTGAGGCCTTAGTTTTGGTCCTGGTGAAGGAGAGAGGAAACTGGAGCTCTTAAATAATATTTGCATGGCCTTATATCAGTGTTTTGTCTTGTGCAAGGAAGAAATATTGTGTTCAGAAGAAAGGCAGGACGTTGTGCGTAAGATTTGCTTATAATGGGCTGATGCATTGGCTTGTTTCATGTAAATTTTGGTTTTACCATATTAAATAATTTTTGCTTGAAAGTACTTTAAAATAGATAAGAAAGTGAAATCTATAAATTATTTAGCACTGTGTTTCTCAGTATTTTTCATGAATAAAAGTTTTTGAGCTTTCTTAAATTTACATAAATTTGGCTTCACTTAGAGGTAAGGTTAGATTAGCTTCCTGTCAGAGATGGCTCTCTTTATCTGCTGTTCCCTTCAGCTGGAGAGCAACCTGCACTTCGTGAACCCTAGAGCACCCTTTGAAAGCATGTGGCTTGATACCCACTGATGTATAGAAGCTGAGGGACCCACTGTCTGCACTGCACAGATGCACTGTAAAGATGTTCCCACCTGCAAAGAACTAATGCTATTAGTGGGCGTGGAATAGCTGAGAGACTGCAATATTGAGTGAAAGTGAAGATTTAAAATCTGACCTGTTTGTTTGTTTTTTTCTTGTCCATTTACATCACTGTTGTATCTCTCTGCAGGGCTGACCCATGTTTACACAGGAATTCTGTGGGTCAGCCAGAAATTAGTCCAGATATATCCTGCTCACTGTGGTGCACCTGATAATATGGGAGGCTTCTGAAAAACGTGTGGAGTGAGCTATTGCAAAATACAGAAGATGTGTACAAAGGAAAACAACCATTTTGCCCAGATATTGACTGAGACTTTAATGCTGTTTGTTTGGCTATTGCCTTACCAGCTTTCTAAATCTGCTCTTAGTGATCGGTAAAGGACATTGAAGCATACAATCTGAAAAGTGCTATGTGACATTAGCAAGAAATATTAGGCTCTGTTCTGAATTCCTTAAAATTGATGCAAATTTTTCATTTAGTTCAAGGAGAATAAAACTAAGGCTTAGAAGTAACACTTTCAAAATGCATTAAAAACCTTTTGGTAACTTTACGGCTATGCAGTTTAGAATAAGAGGCACTTTGACTTTATTGCACTCAAGCTGAAGTAACTATATTAAGTAAAAAGCAAAATAGAATTTCAAGGGCAGGCCATAATTGAAAAGTTAATCCATTTTTAATATTACTCATTGTAAAGAGCTTGAAGCCTGCAGACTAGCAGAAGAATATCAGAATCCTTGGTCTAAATTTGCCCTAGCTTTTTAGTCATAATAAAAATCCCTTGTAAACAGTGGTGGTCCTCCTGCTTAGTTAAAACTCAAAGTGTGAGACGTTTTAAAACTTCAGCTCTGAATGACTGTAGAGCTTTAAGGTCTTGCATTTTTATGAAAAAAAAATCCTAGAGCACTTTCGAAACTGATTTACACTCGTGGGATCAGACTATCTGCGGCTGTATGTAAAATGTAAAACGTAAAATAATTGAACTGATTACTTTTTATTATTGCTTTTGTTATTATTATTGTTGTTAATATTAGTAATACTATCAGAAATACACATCTAAGGGGCGATTTTTTTTCCTGCAGTCTGGTTTTTTTGCCATTGGAATGCAGCCATCTGCAGGCAACTGTATAATAGTGCATAGCAACACTACAAAAATTCTGTATAACGTATGGCCATATTTGAAACTTCTCACTGCTCAGCACTGATTATTATTAATGTTAATACTGCTCAGGTCAGGAAAGGAAAAATGAACTACTCTTAGTGGGATCTTTAAGTAGACTGATTGTAATTATCCACGTTAAGGCATTTGGGGATGATCTTTGATGTATTTTTTCTAGAACAGTTGCATTCAAGACATCCATTTCAGAAGGCTTGGAGGATTCAGAGTCATTGAAATGGAGTGAGGTTTATTATTCTAAGATATTGCAGCATTGTGATCATCTCTGGATCATCTCTGGATCCTGGGTGCATCTCAGTCAAGGCTACCTTGGCCCCGGAGTGGAGGTGCTGTTTACATACCCCTAGAGAATCTGTCCTGTTGTGCAGTCATGTATAAAATTGATAGTGGCATTAACACGCACCAAAAAAAGAATCACCTACCATGCTGTTGAATTTCAAAACAGAGAATTTGTATCTGCTAAAGCAAAAGGGAAAGTGATGCTGATGGCTGCAAAACTGATGGAGGACACTGTTCCATTTAGCTGAGGGCAAAAACTGCCTGTACCTGCCTACAGCCTCGTGTGCATCAAACAGATCCTTTCTGTAATATATTTTTTGGGAATCAAATCTTTTTTTTTTTTTACAAATGGTAGGAACACCTACGTGACAAGTTGCAATGTATCTTCTTGGAGATGTTCTTCCCTCTCTCTCTCACCCTACTGACGTGTTCTGTCATAGGTGGGTATTGGTGGAATATCCAGAAATAGCATGCGTTACGAACATGTGCTTCTAATAAGGGAGTACTTACCATGGACGGTTATCAATTGCAGCAAAGGAATCAGACTGCAATTAAGACGTGAAATCCATTCTCTTCCAAAAGTAGGTTTAAAAATCATAAGTTACATTTCTGTGTTACACTGAGCAGATTGTGCAATATTCCTTTCTTTTGTGTGTGGGCATGTGTCTGAGAGGATATGTATGCACTGCCAACATTTTCTTGCACCTGTTTTTGAGAAGTCGCTTTTTTCTTAATAAAGGGGGAAGAGTCTTCTGGGAATATAGACCCTAAAATTAGGATTTATTATAGCCTTTATGTACAGCTGACTTGGTTAAAAGCTGCCTTGCTGTGCAGTCACACATCAAATTAAAAATGACAATATAAATAGATGCAGTTAATGACGACGCTGTGAAATATGGGAATAGAGCATTTGACTTATTAAAAACAAAGGGGAAAACTGAAGATTTGCAATATATTAACTCATGTTTGGTCAAAAGTACTGCTATAGAAATAAGCAGTAGGACTTTGACTAGCAATTGATTTCTAGTGCTACCTGCATAGCTCTCTTTAATGCTTATGTTGAGGTGATTAGCTGTAATAAGGAGAGGGTGGGGATTAAAAGGCTAAAAATAACAGCCACTGTCCTCTTAGAAGGAATTCTCTGAAGACGTGTGCCTGTGGTTCACTCATGCTCACTGTCAGCTTTTCAGAGCTTTTTTGGAAAAAAGCTGCTGTGCTAAACATGTCTGTTAAAAAATACAAAATTTTTGTGGATCTTTTTTTCTCTTCATGAATCTTATTCATTCTTTCTAAGGATGAGTTGCTTAATGGACAGTTTAACTTTCTAAAGACAAGATCGTATTACAATATTGTATATTGTACATATTGATAAAGTTATATGTGTTTGGCAACCCTGAGTTGTAGCATTCCTCTAATAGAACATTTAGGTGTAAAGGAAAAAAATGCTTTATTAATAATCCAATTAATATAATAATTTAATCGTATTGAAGATTTTAACACTTCTACAAAATTTGTGTTGTTAGAAACGAGAAATGCTTTTCTTTTATCTGTGTATTCAAAACTGCAGGCTTGGGATGTAATATTATCCAAGGTTGTGCATCATTTCAGAGGATAGCAGCCAGCTGGAAAAGTTTATTAAGAAATACCACAACTTCTGTTGTGCACACTGACATAAGTCTTCAATCAGTACACAAAATTGAGAAATATTTTACTGCTGTTGAGCAGAGAACTGCAAGGTCTTTGTTTTGGGCAACTCTGAGGAATTCCTCTGGATCTGTCGTTCTTATAGATTAAAAAGACTTTGCTGTCATAAAGCTCATCTTTGTGAGGAAAGAAAAGGTGATAGGGAAATCAATAGACAGCCTGATAAATTCCTTTCCTTTTCCAAGTGTTTGTGTATCTTTGGGAACTACTTGTAATTGAGCTTAGGAGATCTGCAAGGTCTGCTGTTCGTCACTAGAAAGCAGCTCTCTTTAAAGACAGAGCAGGACTTTGAATCTTGAATGTGGTCTTCTCATTAGAAGTAGAAATTAGATAGAATCAGCTGCTGTCCAAAGGAGGGGATACTGGAATCAGTGAGTTATACCCTTTGGAAGACGAAATAGGCAACTTTATTACTCATGTGGGTGGTGCACTAGTAGGATATGTGTCAATGAATGTTCTGAAATTGCTCTTGTATTATCATATTCTTTTAAATGCTCAAAAGCAAAATAACTGAAGTTTTTTCTATCTGTCTCTAGATTTCTTGGTGGTGCAGAATTTGGATGCTTTTGTACCTAATAAAAACATATTTAATCTCTGTTAAGTGACAGGTTAATTTGCAATAGAGGAAATAATGTTTCCCAAATTTAGAAATTTATGTATCAGATATAATTAATCTTATAGTAAGAACAAAAATTATCCATATAGTTCTACTTTCCTTATATATACACCACTTCAAAGGCAATTTCACTTGCATTCACTAAAAGAGACTACAATAAGCAGAAAGTTTAGACAAGGTTAATGACATTAGCTTTGTCTTTTCAGTGTTATTAAGAAAAGGTACAAAATCAATTAATGTCTTAAAGCACACTGCCCAGAGTTCAGTAAGAACTTCAGTAATTCAAGTTGTGTCAACATAGACTTCTGTCCAAATAACACGGGGTGCTTTTTTGTTTTCTTATGGCCTTGAATAAGTTTTAGCGAGCTTTATCTGTAAAAGTCTTTTTTCCATCCTCTTTTCTATAGATGGATTCAGATGAATGCCTTTCATCGCTTGGATATTTGATATCTATCCCAGTGGTTCGCTGACCTGGGCACTTCAGGATATTGTATTAGCAGCATAGCCAACATTGATAAAAAGAAGACTAATCAAAAGGTATGTATTTGATATGAAAAAAGCAGAATGGCTATAATGTGTGCAAATGAGTAATTACAATGGAATGGAACAGAACAGAATAGGTTTAGTTGGAAGGGATGTTCAGTGATCATCTGGGCCACCTGCAATACAAGGTCCGACAAAAAAACTGAGACTGTACCTGTAACTTTTTCTTTAGCAAATTAAGGAATCCCCTACAATCACCTTCACAATAGTTCCTTAGTGAGCTGACACACAGCTGCATACAGTGCTGCCAATGTTCAAATCAGTTCCGCAGATCACTTTCTGAAAAGCTGTTAAGGATCTCCATCATTTTTGCTTTCACATCTTCTACCAACAAAAATGTGTTCCTTTGAGCACTGACTTGACCTTTTGGAAGAGCTATTAGCTAAAAACTGTTTCACAAAGAGTTGTGGGCTGGCACATTGTCTTCACTCTTGCACATCCACATTTTCCAACCGAGAATACTTGAACACGTGTGCACTTCTACTGAGCGAAGTGATTAAGCTGAGACTTGTCTCACTGTGAGAGGTTGACAGAGATTAAAGCATGTTCTATAATCATCTTTTTGTCTCTCCTCTCCCACTCTTGGTTCCCAGGCTATAAGGTTAGTCTTGATTTGTTTGTGTCAGATCTCATAGATGCTGGTGCAGGTTGTCACTATCGTTTTATACTGCAAAGGGTAATCACATTGCAAATAAAGAATAAGAAAGAACATGAATGCATGTCAAACAAAATCTAATTAAACTGTGTAATGTAGGCCCAGTTAAAGAACAATAGTCTTAAAATTTTGTGGCGAGGACTCCCATGAGATGATATTATCCATAACAGTTTGAATAAGGCCTGGTCTGCTGTTGCCTCGCCATGGTAATGTACTGGTGGGGTCAAACAGATCAAGCAGAACATCGTAAGAGAAAATGTATGTAAATTAGGCTATTGGAAGATAGAAAGGACATACATTGAGGAAGGGATGATCAGTGATAGAGGTGACCAAACTGCCGAGAACCCTAAGCTAGCACTGTTTGTGAGCTGGTTAATTCACAGCCTGCTGGTCTAATGGCTATGCTGCTTCTGAAGGCGGCTTGGTTAGTCTCCATCCAGGCACCCAAGGACAGTCTCTACCCAGCTATAACATGGGGTTTGTCCTCTGTGTCTCTTCCCTTAGTTGAGTTTCATGGTTTACTTCAAGAAGAAAATGACAAATTTATGCAGCAGGTATTGTATTCAAATTGATCCACTCTTTGTGCAGTCTTTTCAGTTTCCCAAAGCCCATTTAAGGAGGTTGCAGGGAAAAAAAACAAGCAGAGCACTGTTTATCAGTACCCTAGAGCTAAGTGTACAAAATTGGTTTACTCTAGTAAAGCCAGGTAAGGTGCTTGGAATTTCTGCATCATTTCCCTAGCTTATTTTTTTGATCTAAATTGTTTGTGCCACTGCATTTGGAATTTAGCCTGCCTATCCCCTACAGAAGCCACTTTTGCTCAAATGGAATGAGTCAGGCACAGTGTATGTAAAACGCTTTGTGGTGCCAGATGTGAGGCAGGGTAACGAAAACTATTTCCTCGCTTCAGAAAAGAAATGATCTGTTTCAGTGCTCTTGTCAAGTTTTAATGTCTGATCTGAATCTCTTGCTGCAAGGTATTATTACCTGTTCTATCCCACTTGAGCACTGGAAGTGTTCTCTTTGCGGAAGATTTTGCATATCTAGAAATATCTTCTTTGATAAGGCCGAAAGACAATTTTTTCCACCTTTTTACTAAATTCTGTCTAGGTTTTC
Source organism: Dromococcyx pavoninus (assembly GCA_033558185.1). Taxonomy (NCBI): domain Eukaryota; kingdom Metazoa; phylum Chordata; class Aves; order Cuculiformes; family Neomorphidae; genus Dromococcyx; species Dromococcyx pavoninus. The sequence goes on along the minus strand of JAUMJL010000020.1, from coordinate 906,488 downwards.
AATCACTCACTGCTCTTCTCTAGAGTTTGTCCACTTGATTTGCCTCTTTCAAAAGTATGGACCCGAGTTTTGAAGTGTGACAGCTGTGCCCTTACAATCCTGAGTAGTGAAAGGATTACCTCCTGTATGCCTTACATGCCATGATGGCACTTGCCTTTATCTGAAATAGAATGACATTCTTGATTTATCATTTTTAATCTAATGTAATCCCCAGTGTACTGCTGTCTAGCCAGTTATTGTTCATCCTGTGTTGGCTTCTTGAACCATCCTGTTATTGACCTATCTTAAATCATAGATTAGCTGTGCAAAATGTAACATCTTATTAAATTCCATCTTGTATTTTTTTTAAAATCTATTGGAATCATTGTCAGGGTAAAAGAAGTGAAGAAATGTAGCAGATTGTCTTGGAAAGTGAGGAGTAATTTTGTTTAATCTTTCCTGGATGAATTCCATCAGGGAAGTGGATCCTGCGTTAGAACAGGGAGACAAGTAGTAGAGGATTGGTTTTGAATCTCTTCCAGTCCTGTGGTTTTGTAATCATTCAGTGATTTTTTCAGTAGTTTCCTTTGCAATGAGCAAAGTCAGCAGGAGACTGACTGAAGACAATCCTCAGTAGTGAGCTGTGCAAAATGCTGTATTTGGTTTGTTTAAGCCATGTTTATAAATCCACATTCCACCGAGGAAGACAGGTAATCTCCATCACTGAAAAGTACATCTGAATTGTGAATTCAGTGTCATAATATAATGGTATCTTCTGATTAATATATTGGGGAAAATGGAAATACAAACAGGGAACTGTAGGTTCTGTCATACTTTGAAAATGTGCTAGCTTGCATTTTCTTTTTGTGAAAGTCAGAAACTACGATTTATTTGTTAATCAGGAGCGGTATTTCTAGGAAGTGTAGCTCAGAAGTGTATCTCTTGCTCTGCCTATGACTAATGCGAGTGCCTTAAAACTGGCTTTTAGCAATGGAGAGGAATAGATGGCACATGTTAAAAGCCAGATAACTATTACCTTGGTGGGATTTTGTAAGCAGTTGCTTAATTACATGGGAACCTAAGATAATGGATAGTAGGAATACAAAGACAGAAGAGAAGACTGCCTGTGCACCTCAACCCTTCACCATTTGTCCTAAAGTCCTTTTTAATTTCTTTATATACAAAGGTATATCAGTATCAAATTGGTAGAGGCTTATATGAAGCAATTCTGATTTTACCTTCTAATCCAGCAAATCCAACAGTAAGACACTTCAGTACAAGGAACTGAGAGATGTGCTCACTGAAGAGACTAGAATTGTGGCCGCTCAGGCTTTGACGGCGTTCCCCACCTAATCTTGTGGCATTTCTGAGTTCTGCGCATCTCACAGAGATGTAGGTATGTCTGCTTCTTACAATAAATGTATCAAATCTCAGACCTGGTGCAGAGAAAGACGTATGAAATGGATTAAACCACGGGCACCAACAGCATGCAGTCTTCTAAACGCCATGTGTAATGGAACAGGCATTTCAACTCGAGCACTTGGAAAGCATCACCAAGAAATCCTCTGCCTGAGATACTTAAATGTCCCAAATCCCTGATCTGGGAAAGACAAAAACTGCTAAAGAAGACTTTGAAGAAACAGACGGGTTCTTGAACTTTTAATTTCTGAATTGCACTGGCAACGGGTGATGAAGATAACTTTACATGACTTTATTGAACAAAGCCATTTATGTACAGTTGGAAAAGGTTCCAGTTTGATACACACACCTAGACAAAACCAACTTAGTACCTACATAAAACCAATATAAACAGGATGCAGAGGGGATGGATCAACGGCTTCCTGGGTGTCATTCTAGTATTTAAAACATTCAAAAATCAGCTCTTACAGGGTGCCTTTTTTTGTCCTTGGCAATTGAAATCCTTTACTAAAGGAAGTAACATAAATGACGATGAGTTTTAAACTTTGGACAGAGCACATTCTTTCTGTTTAAGGAAAGAGAAACCCCCAGAACACCAGTGTGTGAAGCGGGGGTGCTTTTTGCTGCTTTAGGTCGAGCCCGAGCGTGTCCTGAGGAGAGGGCGGGCAGGGAGCTCGCAGCCCCGACCCCCTGCGGGCGGGAGCCGAACGCGAAGGAGCAGGGGAACGAAGTGCAAGCTGCAAGGCAGCCGCGATCCCGGCCCGGAGCCGCGGCTCTGTCCGCAGCGCCGCGTGAATCGAAGCGAAGGGACGGGCGGGATTGGCCGAGCGGGATCCGGCTGCGTCGCACTCGGCCAATGGGAGCGGCGGTTCCGCGCGCCCTCGCCGTTGAGTGGCCGTTGGAGGCGAGGGCGCGGTGACGAGCCCCGTTGCCGGGCAACGGGGGAAGCCGGAGGTGCTCGGGCGCGGAGGACGCGGCGAGGGAGAGGGCACGGAGAGGAGCCCAGGCTCTGAGTTGTAGAAGAGCCCATGATGGAGGAGATGATGGAGGTGGAGATGGAGGTGGAGGAGCCATGGCTCGAGGAGATGGAGGTGGAGGTGGAGGAGCCATGGCTCGAGGAGATGGAGGTGGAGGTGGAGGAGCCATGGCTCGAGGAGATGGAGATCGAGGAGCCATGGCTGGAGGAGATGGAGGAGCTGGAGCCGGAGGAGCCATGGCTGGAGGAGATGGAGGAGCTGGAGCCGGAGGAGCCATGGCTGGAGGAGATGGAGGAACTGGAGATGGAGGAGCCATGGCTGGAGGAGATGGAGGAGCTGGAGTTGGAGGAGCCATGGCTGGAGGAGATGGAAGAGCTGTAGCCGGAGGAGCCATACCTGGAGTTATTTTCGTAGTATAAATATAGATGTAAAGTTTATCACCCAAAACTAGAGTTCTGGATTCCTTTGGTCTTTCAGCTTTTACCATTTTATGGGGTACTCAGCCTGGTCCTCCTTATTTGTGGCCAGTGAAGATGTGCGGGGCAGTGTTAGCCCCTGGCTGTTTCAGTGCCCTCTGCACTGCTCAGCTACAGCGTATCAGAATCCCAGAAAAATACACATCTGCACAGCTCACACAGCTTTAGTTAAAGGAAGCAGGTTCCCCTTTCAGAACCATATGTTCTTCAAACTCTGATTGCCCCTCCACAGTGACCACGAGACACATCTCTGTCCCACAGCTCATGCTGCTAGCGTAGCATTATTTTTTATTTAAGGCAAGGGATGGATGTGAAGAAGATAGAAACATTTTAGTCCAGTAACATGTTGGGAGCTCTTGAGATCCTATGTTCTCATTCCTGAAGGAACTGCAGCCTTCGGAGGCTCCCTACAGGCCATCACTACTTAATTGTCCTCCCTACTTAATTGTTAATTTCTAAGGGTGATACCACTACTTTGCGTAGAGAAATAAGCCACTTTCAGTCCCATTTTTCATAGAGTTGGATATTAAAGGCCTGCATTGATGTGGTCCACAGATGTGAATTTTGCAGGAAGGAAGCCACCTCCCAGTGGCAAAGAGTAGCCATGGAGTCTCTTGGTTTTCCACCACAGGTTGCAATTACATCCTGTGGGACTGGTATTGCTGAGCAGTATTTGAACTGCTGGTTCCAGTTCCAAAATCAATTGCACATGCATTTAAACAAAGTACACAAGTCACTGAATAGTGTCAGAATCACCTAATCACAGAACGACCTGAGTTGGAAGGGACACACAAGGATCATCGAGTCCAACTCATATCCCTGCATAGGACAACTCCAACTTTAACACCGTGTGTCTGAGGGCACTGTCCAAACGCTTCTTGAATATTGTCAGGATTGGCGCTGTGACTGCTTCTTTAGGGAGCTGTTCCAGTGCTCCACCAGCCTCTGAGTGAAGAACCTGTTCCTAGTAACCAAACTAAACCTTCCCTGGCAGATTTTCTGCCATTCCCTCCAGTCCTATCATTGGTCACCAGAGAGAAGAGATCAGTGCCTGCTCCTCCTCCTTCCCTTGTGAGGAAGCAGTGAATGGCTGTGAGGTCCCTCCTCAGCCTCCTCCAGGCTGAACAGATCAAGTGACTTCAGCTGTTCCTCATATGCCTTCCCCTCTAGAGTCTTAACCATCTTTGTGGCTTCCTCTGGACACTCTGCAGTAGTTTCATGTCCTTTTCTACTCCGGCAGCCAAAACTACCCCCAGTACTCAAGGTGGGGCTGCACTGGTGTGCAGTAGAGCGGGACAATCACCTCCCTCAACCAGCTGCCAATGCTGCGTTTCATGTCCCCCAGGAGAAGGTTGGCCCTCCTGGCTGCCGGGGCGCACTGTTGGCTCATGTTCTACTTGCTGTCAACTTGCATACACCATTCCCTATTCCAATCACGTTTCAGACTGGCTTGGGTTTCTTAAAGTGAACTGAAAACAGGAAAACCTAACTCACATTCTTTCCCAAAAGTAGATTCTGCAGCCTTTTTGTCTTAGCTATTAGTGTTCAAAGGATTTTCATCCAATAACCTATTAGAAATACATGAAAACTTAAACTGGTATTAAATCGTGTATTAAATATAGTTTCTCAGGCTCATGGGTGCTTCATAATATACTCAGATAAAACCAGCAGCTATCTTTCATAAGCTATTACATCAAAGGCAGTATCTTGTGTGATCCCCTTACATTTTCCTTAACCTGAAGCAAAAGCCATATCCTATTTCAACCAATGTTATAAATCACTTTTCTTTGCAGTTTGAAATTCTGTATAACTACAGTTGAAAAAAAAATGCGTGTTGATACTATCTTTTCATACAGCATTTTTTTTCTTTATGCCACGTGTAAGCATTTTGGAAAAAAACCTTAAAATTAAAATGGGCAGTTTATGTGATGACACAAGTTGCAATAGGTTAAAAATTCAGAGGGTACGAGAAAGAATTCTGACCAGTTCTGTTCCTGAGGTTACAGTGACATGGTTTGGAAATACTTATGAAATTTTGTGCATGTACATTTCTATGTGAGGGAGCAGGAAAAATGATATTACTTGTGTAGGGTTTGTGGAAATTATTAAGTGGCCAGTATGTTGCTGGAACATAGACTTCTGCTGACTTAAAATGTACAAAAGAACAGCATGTGAAGTATACAAGATTACCTCAGTTCTTAAAAACTACCATAGGTTGTACTCTGTGAGCAGAAACAGGCATTTATTCTAAATTGTTACCTCTGCATGAGAAAGTTTGTAGTGTTTGTCTCCACCTCCTCCCTTAAGACTTTCTACTTGACTGATTAGATGATGCCCTTTCCATTCTCTGTGAAGACCGTTTTAGGCATTTATGTCTTGTCACATATTATCACAGGGAACACAAGAAAATAACTGAGCACATGGTATGCCTGTGTGTGACGAAACCATGAACAGCCAGGCAGCTATTGTGCATCTAGTCTTGAGATACTACAATGGCTGGATCTTTTAGTTTCCTCAGACATGTTCTTTTTTTTCTTCCTGGAAACCCTTCTAGGAGAAATTTGAGAATTTTTCTCACCGGTCGAGGTGTTTTGCATGCTGTCATAAGAGTCACTCTAACTGGGCAGCAATAAGTCTGGAAACCCTGAGCATGGGGAGTTCATACTGCTGGTCTAAGCAGGTGCACAGCTCTGCAGGTGAAGTGTGCTTGTAAGGAGTTGTACAAAGATTGCTGACCGTGTGCAGAGCATCTGAAAAGTGAGCACACAGCAAGAACACCACTTCTGGCAAATAGAAGGCTTACAGTGTATGTCTGCAGGTATTTTCTCCAAAAATACAGGATAGGAATAGAGCGGTTGTACACCACTTGTGGAAATACATCTAGATGAAAAGTCTAAAAAAGTGAATTTAATTTGTAGCTGAAGGTGTGAATTTGATCAGTCTAAATTTGATCTAAAATTGAGAGAACTCCATGAGGTTTAAGCTCCCACTAGTAAATTAGTTTTTCACAGTGTCTGCTCTCTGCAATTTCATCAAAAGCCAAATTTAAACAATTTCATTTTCTCAGGAATCAAGTGGAATACTTGTATTCGTATTGAAGTAGATGTTAAGAACCTAACAATGAATATTGCCTAGCACCCTGCTGTCTGTTCCCACTTACAAATGGCTTTTCGTAAATGCTTGTACCTTGAGAGGTCAAGGAAATGTCATTTTCTATCACCTTCACTTTATTATCAATCCCAATCTTTCCTCCCTCTAATTGATACCTAACATACCTTTCTACCACCTAAAATAGAGCAAACTGTAAAGACTGAAGAGTGTTATTGCCACCTGGTGGGAGCCTTGTGCCTATGACTTAGACAGAAAGGATTGTGATCAACATCTCAAGATGACCAACCCAAACCATTCTGTGATTCTAAGGCACATGGGATGAGTGTAGCATTCCCCCCCCTAGCACCTCAAGGGCTGTGGGACCCGTGCACATCAAGAACAGAGTGCTGAGAAAGGGTTTATCAATTTAATTTTTATGTCACACCCTACCATAGCATGCCAGAATCAGATATGGAGTTGTCAGATTAACTCAGCTGCTAGCACTCGCTATCCGTGCCAGACAGCTGTAAACCCTAATACCATTTAAAGCCTCATTATTTTGTTAGAATGGAACAGAATAGTTGCTTGAGGCTCCCAGGACCAGGCTTTGCTTGCACGTTTCAAACTGTGTCTTCAGCACTGCCCTACATTGGCCTAGAACCTTTACTGAAATGCTGTTTGCAAGTATTATTTCTGTTGATCCAGATGCAGTGATTGACACAGTGAATGCAGCAGCAATGTATTTCTGTTAGGTAAATACGAAGACCTAATGGAGTTGGATTGTGGGCACAATAATTAGCTCAATATTATGTTGATAGGCCCAGTATCAAGGAGAAAGTGACTCTTAACAAATTAAATATGGGGGGGAGGGAGTATCTAAGTTAATGAGCGTATTGTTTTGAATACACAACTACTGTTCTGAGTACTACAGCAAGTTAACTTTGTCATTCAAATTGCCTGTAAAATTTTGCATCCATTTTATGGTCCTTCCTAAAAATTTAGCCCAGTATTCACTAGATGTACTTTTTCAATCAAGGAGAAAAATAAGCAGTGTTACCATTTTATTTGGGGGTTTCATGTTGTTGCTTCTGGGGTGCTAGGTCTGTACTTAGTTTAATAAGACAAGATGGATATAGAAAACCAGCTACATAGATTTGAAAGAAGAGCTGCAAACACAAGAAAAGTGTCAGCCTTGAAACCTGCTCAACAAAGTGGGTTGGTGGGGTTCATCAGAAAGACAGTTCTTGGCTGCAACTCAGCGACAGAAATTTGATAAGGGACACTATAGTGGATAAAGCCATAACACTCCTGATGGCCAAACTGAATGCTTCAAATCCAAATTTGAAGTGGAATGCACACTTTAACAGTAAGAGCAATTCAACAGTCCGAACCACCTTTTGAGGGGAGCATGCATTGCTGGACAGGGTGAAGCAGCATTTAAACAAATCTCTTTCCAAAGGGGGGCATTTTGAACAGCTAAAGGAATTCTTGTAGCCAGAATAACCCTGAAGGTTTCTCCTTTATAGAGAAAATGCTGCTTTTGATTTTAAAATCAATAAGAATTGAATGTCTCAGCTGGCGTTAGTTACTCCATAGAGTTTATTTGTTCCATTTTCCAAGACAATTTCAGGTATAAATAGTTGATATATACGGTCTTTAAAAAATGTCAACACATTCATTAGTGGCTATGTTCCAAGTCTGGGATTAACGAAATGCTAATAAACAGCTTGTTATGCTTAAGTTACAGTCTAACTCTTCTTTATAGAAAAAGGAATTTGAGGCCTTAGTTTTGGTCCTGGTGAAGGAGAGAGGAAACTGGAGCTCTTAAATAATATTTGCATGGCCTTATATCAGTGTTTTGTCTTGTGCAAGGAAGAAATATTGTGTTCAGAAGAAAGGCAGGACGTTGTGCGTAAGATTTGCTTATAATGGGCTGATGCATTGGCTTGTTTCATGTAAATTTTGGTTTTACCATATTAAATAATTTTTGCTTGAAAGTACTTTAAAATAGATAAGAAAGTGAAATCTATAAATTATTTAGCACTGTGTTTCTCAGTATTTTTCATGAATAAAAGTTTTTGAGCTTTCTTAAATTTACATAAATTTGGCTTCACTTAGAGGTAAGGTTAGATTAGCTTCCTGTCAGAGATGGCTCTCTTTATCTGCTGTTCCCTTCAGCTGGAGAGCAACCTGCACTTCGTGAACCCTAGAGCACCCTTTGAAAGCATGTGGCTTGATACCCACTGATGTATAGAAGCTGAGGGACCCACTGTCTGCACTGCACAGATGCACTGTAAAGATGTTCCCACCTGCAAAGAACTAATGCTATTAGTGGGCGTGGAATAGCTGAGAGACTGCAATATTGAGTGAAAGTGAAGATTTAAAATCTGACCTGTTTGTTTGTTTTTTTCTTGTCCATTTACATCACTGTTGTATCTCTCTGCAGGGCTGACCCATGTTTACACAGGAATTCTGTGGGTCAGCCAGAAATTAGTCCAGATATATCCTGCTCACTGTGGTGCACCTGATAATATGGGAGGCTTCTGAAAAACGTGTGGAGTGAGCTATTGCAAAATACAGAAGATGTGTACAAAGGAAAACAACCATTTTGCCCAGATATTGACTGAGACTTTAATGCTGTTTGTTTGGCTATTGCCTTACCAGCTTTCTAAATCTGCTCTTAGTGATCGGTAAAGGACATTGAAGCATACAATCTGAAAAGTGCTATGTGACATTAGCAAGAAATATTAGGCTCTGTTCTGAATTCCTTAAAATTGATGCAAATTTTTCATTTAGTTCAAGGAGAATAAAACTAAGGCTTAGAAGTAACACTTTCAAAATGCATTAAAAACCTTTTGGTAACTTTACGGCTATGCAGTTTAGAATAAGAGGCACTTTGACTTTATTGCACTCAAGCTGAAGTAACTATATTAAGTAAAAAGCAAAATAGAATTTCAAGGGCAGGCCATAATTGAAAAGTTAATCCATTTTTAATATTACTCATTGTAAAGAGCTTGAAGCCTGCAGACTAGCAGAAGAATATCAGAATCCTTGGTCTAAATTTGCCCTAGCTTTTTAGTCATAATAAAAATCCCTTGTAAACAGTGGTGGTCCTCCTGCTTAGTTAAAACTCAAAGTGTGAGACGTTTTAAAACTTCAGCTCTGAATGACTGTAGAGCTTTAAGGTCTTGCATTTTTATGAAAAAAAAATCCTAGAGCACTTTCGAAACTGATTTACACTCGTGGGATCAGACTATCTGCGGCTGTATGTAAAATGTAAAACGTAAAATAATTGAACTGATTACTTTTTATTATTGCTTTTGTTATTATTATTGTTGTTAATATTAGTAATACTATCAGAAATACACATCTAAGGGGCGATTTTTTTTCCTGCAGTCTGGTTTTTTTGCCATTGGAATGCAGCCATCTGCAGGCAACTGTATAATAGTGCATAGCAACACTACAAAAATTCTGTATAACGTATGGCCATATTTGAAACTTCTCACTGCTCAGCACTGATTATTATTAATGTTAATACTGCTCAGGTCAGGAAAGGAAAAATGAACTACTCTTAGTGGGATCTTTAAGTAGACTGATTGTAATTATCCACGTTAAGGCATTTGGGGATGATCTTTGATGTATTTTTTCTAGAACAGTTGCATTCAAGACATCCATTTCAGAAGGCTTGGAGGATTCAGAGTCATTGAAATGGAGTGAGGTTTATTATTCTAAGATATTGCAGCATTGTGATCATCTCTGGATCATCTCTGGATCCTGGGTGCATCTCAGTCAAGGCTACCTTGGCCCCGGAGTGGAGGTGCTGTTTACATACCCCTAGAGAATCTGTCCTGTTGTGCAGTCATGTATAAAATTGATAGTGGCATTAACACGCACCAAAAAAAGAATCACCTACCATGCTGTTGAATTTCAAAACAGAGAATTTGTATCTGCTAAAGCAAAAGGGAAAGTGATGCTGATGGCTGCAAAACTGATGGAGGACACTGTTCCATTTAGCTGAGGGCAAAAACTGCCTGTACCTGCCTACAGCCTCGTGTGCATCAAACAGATCCTTTCTGTAATATATTTTTTGGGAATCAAATCTTTTTTTTTTTTTACAAATGGTAGGAACACCTACGTGACAAGTTGCAATGTATCTTCTTGGAGATGTTCTTCCCTCTCTCTCTCACCCTACTGACGTGTTCTGTCATAGGTGGGTATTGGTGGAATATCCAGAAATAGCATGCGTTACGAACATGTGCTTCTAATAAGGGAGTACTTACCATGGACGGTTATCAATTGCAGCAAAGGAATCAGACTGCAATTAAGACGTGAAATCCATTCTCTTCCAAAAGTAGGTTTAAAAATCATAAGTTACATTTCTGTGTTACACTGAGCAGATTGTGCAATATTCCTTTCTTTTGTGTGTGGGCATGTGTCTGAGAGGATATGTATGCACTGCCAACATTTTCTTGCACCTGTTTTTGAGAAGTCGCTTTTTTCTTAATAAAGGGGGAAGAGTCTTCTGGGAATATAGACCCTAAAATTAGGATTTATTATAGCCTTTATGTACAGCTGACTTGGTTAAAAGCTGCCTTGCTGTGCAGTCACACATCAAATTAAAAATGACAATATAAATAGATGCAGTTAATGACGACGCTGTGAAATATGGGAATAGAGCATTTGACTTATTAAAAACAAAGGGGAAAACTGAAGATTTGCAATATATTAACTCATGTTTGGTCAAAAGTACTGCTATAGAAATAAGCAGTAGGACTTTGACTAGCAATTGATTTCTAGTGCTACCTGCATAGCTCTCTTTAATGCTTATGTTGAGGTGATTAGCTGTAATAAGGAGAGGGTGGGGATTAAAAGGCTAAAAATAACAGCCACTGTCCTCTTAGAAGGAATTCTCTGAAGACGTGTGCCTGTGGTTCACTCATGCTCACTGTCAGCTTTTCAGAGCTTTTTTGGAAAAAAGCTGCTGTGCTAAACATGTCTGTTAAAAAATACAAAATTTTTGTGGATCTTTTTTTCTCTTCATGAATCTTATTCATTCTTTCTAAGGATGAGTTGCTTAATGGACAGTTTAACTTTCTAAAGACAAGATCGTATTACAATATTGTATATTGTACATATTGATAAAGTTATATGTGTTTGGCAACCCTGAGTTGTAGCATTCCTCTAATAGAACATTTAGGTGTAAAGGAAAAAAATGCTTTATTAATAATCCAATTAATATAATAATTTAATCGTATTGAAGATTTTAACACTTCTACAAAATTTGTGTTGTTAGAAACGAGAAATGCTTTTCTTTTATCTGTGTATTCAAAACTGCAGGCTTGGGATGTAATATTATCCAAGGTTGTGCATCATTTCAGAGGATAGCAGCCAGCTGGAAAAGTTTATTAAGAAATACCACAACTTCTGTTGTGCACACTGACATAAGTCTTCAATCAGTACACAAAATTGAGAAATATTTTACTGCTGTTGAGCAGAGAACTGCAAGGTCTTTGTTTTGGGCAACTCTGAGGAATTCCTCTGGATCTGTCGTTCTTATAGATTAAAAAGACTTTGCTGTCATAAAGCTCATCTTTGTGAGGAAAGAAAAGGTGATAGGGAAATCAATAGACAGCCTGATAAATTCCTTTCCTTTTCCAAGTGTTTGTGTATCTTTGGGAACTACTTGTAATTGAGCTTAGGAGATCTGCAAGGTCTGCTGTTCGTCACTAGAAAGCAGCTCTCTTTAAAGACAGAGCAGGACTTTGAATCTTGAATGTGGTCTTCTCATTAGAAGTAGAAATTAGATAGAATCAGCTGCTGTCCAAAGGAGGGGATACTGGAATCAGTGAGTTATACCCTTTGGAAGACGAAATAGGCAACTTTATTACTCATGTGGGTGGTGCACTAGTAGGATATGTGTCAATGAATGTTCTGAAATTGCTCTTGTATTATCATATTCTTTTAAATGCTCAAAAGCAAAATAACTGAAGTTTTTTCTATCTGTCTCTAGATTTCTTGGTGGTGCAGAATTTGGATGCTTTTGTACCTAATAAAAACATATTTAATCTCTGTTAAGTGACAGGTTAATTTGCAATAGAGGAAATAATGTTTCCCAAATTTAGAAATTTATGTATCAGATATAATTAATCTTATAGTAAGAACAAAAATTATCCATATAGTTCTACTTTCCTTATATATACACCACTTCAAAGGCAATTTCACTTGCATTCACTAAAAGAGACTACAATAAGCATCAAGTTTAGACAAGGTTAATGACATTAGCTTTGTCTTTTCAGTGTTATTAAGAAAAGGTACAAAATCAATTAATGTCTTAAAGCACACTGCCCAGAGTTCAGTAAGAACTTCAGTAATTCAAGTTGTGTCAACATAGACTTCTGTCCAAATAACACGGGGTGCTTTTTTGTTTTCTTATGGCCTTGAATAAGTTTTAGCGAGCTTTATCTGTAAAAGTCTTTTTTCCATCCTCTTTTCTATAGATGGATTCAGATGAATGCCTTTCATCGCTTGGATATTTGATATCTATCCCAGTGGTTCGCTGACCTGGGCACTTCAGGATATTGTATTAGCAGCATAGCCAACATTGATAAAAAGAAGACTAATCAAAAGGTATGTATTTGATATGAAAAAAGCAGAATGGCTATAATGTGTGCAAATGAGTAATTACAATGGAATGGAACAGAACAGAATAGGTTTAGTTGGAAGGGATGTTCAGTGATCATCTGGGCCACCTGCAATACAAGGTCCGACAAAAAAACTGAGACTGTACCTGTAACTTTTTCTTTAGCAAATTAAGGAATCCCCTACAATCACCTTCACAATAGTTCCTTAGTGAGCTGACACACAGCTGCATACAGTGCTGCCAATGTTCAAATCAGTTCCGCAGATCACTTTCTGAAAAGCTGTTAAGGATCTCCATCATTTTTGCTTTCACATCTTCTACCAACAAAAATGTGTTCCTTTGAGCACTGACTTGACCTTTTGGAAGAGCTATTAGCTAAAAACTGTTTCACAAAGAGTTGTGGGCTGGCACATTGTCTTCACTCTTGCACATCCACATTTTCCAACCGAGAATACTTGAACACGTGTGCACTTCTACTGAGCGAAGTGATTAAGCTGAGACTTGTCTCACTGTGAGAGGTTGACAGAGATTAAAGCATGTTCTATAATCATCTTTTTGTCTCTCCTCTCCCACTCTTGGTTCCCAGGCTATAAGGTTAGTCTTGATTTGTTTGTGTCAGATCTCATAGATGCTGGTGCAGGTTGTCACTATCGTTTTATACTGCAAAGGGTAATCACATTGCAAATAAAGAATAAGAAAGAACATGAATGCATGTCAAACAAAATCTAATTAAACTGTGTAATGTAGGCCCAGTTAAAGAACAATAGTCTTAAAATTTTGTGGCGAGGACTCCCATGAGATGATATTATCCATAACAGTTTGAATAAGGCCTGGTCTGCTGTTGCCTCGCCATGGTAATGTACTGGTGGGGTCAAACAGATCAAGCAGAACATCGTAAGAGAAAATGTATGTAAATTAGGCTATTGGAAGATAGAAAGGACATACATTGAGGAAGGGATGATCAGTGATAGAGGTGACCAAACTGCCGAGAACCCTAAGCTAGCACTGTTTGTGAGCTGGTTAATTCACAGCCTGCTGGTCTAATGGCTATGCTGCTTCTGAAGGAGGCTTGGTTAGTCTCCATCCAGGCACCCAAGGACAGTCTCTACCCAGCTATAACATGGGGTTTGTCCTCTGTGTCTCTTCCCTTAGTTGAGTTTCATGGTTTACTTCAAGAAGAAAATGACAAATTTATGCAGCAGGTATTGTATTCAAATTGATCCACTCTTTGTGCAGTCTTTTCAGTTTCCCAAAGCCCATTTAAGGAGGTTGCAGGGAAAAAAAACAAGCAGAGCACTGTTTATCAGTACCCTAGAGCTAAGTGTACAAAATTGGTTTACTCTAGTAAAGCCAGGTAAACTGGCAAAGCACCCAGAAGGTGCTTGGAATTTCTGCATCATTTCCCTAGCTTATTTTTTCGATCTAAATTGTTTGTGCAACTGCATTTGGAATTTAGCCTGCCTATCCCCTACAGAAGCCACTTTTGCTCAAATGGAATGAGTCAGGCACAGTGTATGTAAAACGCTTTGTGGTGCCAGATGTGAGGCAGGGTAACGAAAACTATTTCCTCGCTTCAGAAAAGAAATGATCTGTTTCAGTGCTCTTGTCAAGTTTTAATGTCTGATCTGAATCTCTTGCTGCAAGGTATTATTACCTGTTCTATCCCACTTGAGCACTGGAAGTGTTCTCTTTGCGGAAGATTTTGCATATCTAGAAATATCTTCTTTGATAAGGCCGAAAGACAATTTTTTCCACCTTTTTACTAAATTCTGTCTAGGTTTTCAATCACTCACTGCTCTTCTCTAGAGTTTGTCCACTTGATTTGCCTCTTTCAAAAGTATGGACCCGAGTTTTGAAGTGTGACAGCTGTGCCCTTACAATCCTGAGTAGTGAAAGGATTACCTCCTGTATGCCTTACATGCCATGATGGCACTTGCCTTTATCTGAAATAGAATGACATTCTTGATTTATCATTTTTAATCTAATGTAATCCCTAATCCCCAGTGTACTGCTGTCTAGCCAGTTATTGTTCATCCTGTGTTGGCTTCTTGAACCATCCTGTTATTGACCTATCTTAAATCATAGATTAGCTGTGCAAAATGTAACATCTTATTAAATTCCATCTTGTATTTTTTTTAAAATCTATTGGAATCATTGTCAGGGTAAAAGAAGTGAAGAAATGTAGCAGATTGTCTTGGAAAGTGAGGAGTAATTTTGTTTAATCTTTCCTGGATGAATTCCATCAGGGAAGTGGATCCTGCGTTAGAACAGGGAGACAAGTAGTAGAGGATTGGTTTTGAATCTCTTCCAGTCCTGTGGTTTTGTAATCATTCAGTGATTTTTTCAGTAGTTTCCTTTGCAATGAGCAAAGTCAGCAGGAGACTGACTGAAGACAATCCTCAGTAGTGAGCTGTGCAAAATGCTGTATTTGGTTTGTTTAAGCCATGTTTATAAATCCACATTCCACCGAGGAAGACAGGTAATCTCCATCACTGAAAAGTACATCTGAATTGTGAATTCAGTGTCATAATATAATGGTATCTTCTGATTAATATATTGGGGAAAATGGAAATACAAACAGGGAACTGTAGGTTCTGTCATACTTTGAAAATGTGCTAGCTTGCATTTTCTTTTTGTGAAAGTCAGAAACTACGATTTATTTGTTAATCAGGAGCAGTATTTCTAGGAAGTGTAGCTCAGAAGTGTATCTCTTGCTCTGCCTATGACTAATGCGAGTGCCTTAAAACTGGCTTTTAGCAATGGAGAGGAATAGATGGCACATGTTAAAAGCCAGATAACTATTACCTTGGTGGGATGTTGTAAGCAGTTGCTTAATTACATGGGAACCTAAGATAATGGATAGTAGGAATACAAAGACAGAAGAGAAGACTGCCTGTGCACCTCAACCCTTCACCATTTGTCCTAAAGTCCTTTTTAATTTCTTTATATACAAAGGTATATCAGTATCAAATTGGTAGAGGCTTATATGAAGCAATTCTGATTTTACCTTCTAATCCAGCAAATCCAACAGTAAGACACTTCAGTACAAGGAACTGAGAGATGTGCTCACTGAAGAGACTAGAATTGTGGCCGCTCAGGCTTTGACGGCGTTCCCCACCTAATCTTGTGGCATTTCTGAGTTCTGCGCATCTCACAGAGATGTAGGTATGTCTGCTTCTTACAATAAATGTATCAAATCTCAGACCTGGTGCAGAGAAAGACGTATGAAATGGATTAAACCACGGGCACCAACAGCATGCAGTCTTCTAAACGCCATGTGTAATGGAACAGGCATTTCAACTCGAGCACTTGGAAAGCATCACCAAGAAATCCTCTGCCTGAGATACTTAAATGTCCCAAATCCCTGATCTGGGAAAGACAAAAACTGCTAAAGAAGACTTTGAAGAAACAGACGGGTTCTTGAACTTTTAATTTCTGAATTGCACTGGCAACGGGCGATGAAGATAACTTTACATGACTTTATTGAACAAAGCCATTTATGTACAGTTGGAAAAGGTTCCAGTTTGATACACACACCTAGACAAAACCAACTTAGTACCTACATAAAACCAATATAAACAGGATGCAGAGGGGATGGATCAACGGCTTCCTGGGTGTCATTCTAGTATTTAAAACATTCAAAAATCAGCTCTTACAGGGTGCCTTTTTTTGTCCTTGGCAATTGAAATCCTTTACTAAAGGAAGTAACATAAATGACGATGAGTTTTAAACTTTGGACAGAGCACATTCTTTCTGTTTAAGGAAAGAGAAACCCCCAGAACACCAGTGTGTGAAGCGGGGGTGCTTTTTGCTGCTTTAGGTCGAGCCCGAGCGTGTCCTGAGGAGAGGGCGGGCAGGGAGCTCGCAGCCCCGACCCCCTGCGGGCGTGAGCCGAACGCGAAGGAGCAGGGGAACGAAGTGCAAGCTGCAAGGCGGCCGCGATCCCGGCCCGGAGCCGCGGGTCTGTCCGCAGCGCCGCGTGAATCGAAGCGAAGGGACGGGCGGGATTGGCCGAGCGGGATCCGGCTGCGTCGCACTCGGCCAATGGGAGCGGCGGTTCCGCACGCCCTCGCCGTTGAGTGGCCGTTGGAGGCGAGGGCGCGGTGACGAGTCCCGTTGCCGGGCAACGGGGGAAGCCGGAGGTGCTCGGGCGCGGAGGACGCGGCGAGGGAGAGGGCACGGAGAGGAGCCCAGGCTCTGAGTTGTAGAAGAGCCCATGATGGAGGAGATGATGGAGGTGGAGATGGAGGTGGAGGAGCCATGGCTCGAGGAGATGGAGGTGGAGGTGGAGGAGCCATGGCTCGAGGAGATGGAGGTGGAGGTGGAGGAGCCATGGCTCGAGGAGATGGAGATCGAGGAGCCATGGCTGGAGGAGATGGAGGAGCTGGAGCCGGAGGAGCCATGGCTGGAGGAGATGGAGGAGCTGGAGCCGGAGGAGCCATGGCTGGAGGAGATGGAGGAACTGGAGATGGAGGAGCCATGGCTGGAGGAGATGGAGGAGCTGGAGTTGGAGGAGCCATGGCTGGAGGAGATGGAAGAGCTGTAGCCGGAGGAGCCATACCTGGAGTTATTTTCGTAGTATAAATATAGATGTAAAGTTTATCACCCAAAACTAGAGTTCTGGATTCCTTTGGTCTTTCAGCTTTTACCATTTTATGGGGTACTCAGCCTGGTCCTCCTTATTTGTGGCCAGTGAAGATGTGCGGGGCAGTGTTAGCCCCTGGCTGTTTCAGTGCCCTCTGCACTGCTCAGCTACAGCGTATCAGAATCCCAGAAAAATACACATCTGCACAGCTCACACAGCTTTAGTTAAAGGAAGCAGGTTCCCCTTTCAGAACCATATGTTCTTCAAACTCTGATTGCCCCTCCACAGTGACCACGAGACACATCTCTGTCCCACAGCTCATGCTGCTAGCGTAGCATTATTTTTTATTTAAGGCAAGGGATGGATGTGAAGAAGATAGAAACATTTTAGTCCAGTAACATGTTGGGAGCTCTTGAGATCCTATGTTCTCATTCCTGAAGGAACTGCAGCCTTCGGAGGCTTCCTACAGGCCATCACTACTTAATTGTCCTCCCTACTTAATTGTTAATTTCTAAGGGTGATACCACTACTTTGCGTAGAGAAATAAGCCACTTTCAGTCCCATTTTTCATAGAGTTGGATATTAAAGGCCTGCATTGATGTGGTCCACAGATGTGAATTTTGCAGGAAGGAAGCCACCTCCCAGTGGCAAAGAGTAGCCATGGAGTCTCTTGGTTTTCCACCACAGGTTGCAATTACATCCTGTGGGACTGGTATTGCTGAGCAGTATTTGAACTGCTGGTTCCAGTTCCAAAATCAATTGCACATGCATTTAAACAAAGTACACAAGTCACTGAATAGTGTCAGAATCACCTAATCACAGAACGACCTGAGTTGGAAGGGACACACAAGGATCATCGAGTCCAACTCATATCCCTGCATAGGACAACTCCAACTTTAACACCGTGTGTCTGAGGGCACTGTCCAAACGCTTCTTGAATATTGTCAGGATTGGCGCTGTGACTGCTTCTTTAGGGAGCTGTTCCAGTGCTCCACCAGCCTCTGAGTGAAGAACCTGTTCCTAGTAACCAAACTAAACCTTCCCTGGCAGATTTTCTGCCATTCCCTCCAGTCCTATCATTGGTCACCAGAGAGAAGAGATCAGTGCCTGCTCCTCCTCCTTCCCTTGTGAGGAAGCAGTGAATGGCTGTGAGGTCCCTCCTCAGCCTCCTCCAGGCTGAACAGATCAAGTGACTTCAGCTGTTCCTCATATGCCTTCCCCTCTAGAGTCTTAACCATCTTTGTGGCTTCCTCTGGACACTCTGCAGTAGTTTCATGTCCTTTTCTACTCCGGCAGCCAAAACTACCCCCAGTACTCAAGGTGGGGCTGCACTGGTGTGCAGTAGAGCGGGACAATCACCTCCCTCAACCAGCTGCCAATGCTGCGTTTCATGTCCCCCAGGAGAAGGTTGGCCCTCCTGGCTGCATGGGCGCACTGTTGGCTCATGTTCTACTTGCTGTCAACTTGCATACACCATTCCCTATTCCAATCACGTTTCAGACTGGCTTGGGTTTCTTAAAGTGAACTGAAAACAGGAAAACCTAACTCACATTCTTTCCCAAAAGTAGATTCTGCAGCCTTTTTGTCTTAGCTATTAGTGTTCAAAGGATTTTCATCCAATAACCTATTAGAAATACATGAAAACTTAAACTGGTATTAAATCGTGTATTAAATATAGTTTCTCAGGCTCATGGGTGCTTCATAATATACTCAGATAAAACCAGCAGCTATCTTTCATAAGCTATTACATCAAAGGCAGTATCTTGTGTGATCCCCTTACATTTTCCTTAACCTGAAGCAAAAGCCATATCCTATTTCAACCAATGTTATAAATCACTTTTCTTTGCAGTTTGAAATTCTGTATAACTACAGTTGAAAAAAAAATGCGTGTTGATACTATCTTTTCATACAGCATTTTTTTTCTTTATGCCACGTGTAAGCATTTTGGAAAAAAACCTTAAAATTAAAATGGGCAGTTTATGTGATGACACAAGTTGCAATAGGTTAAAAATTCAGAGGGTACGAGAAAGAATTCTGACCAGTTCTGTTCCTGAGGTTACAGTGACATGGTTTGGAAATACTTATGAAATTTTGTGCATGTACATTTCTATGTGAGGGAGCAGGAAAAATGATATTACTTGTGTAGGGTTTGTGGAAATTATTAAGTGGCCAGTATGTTGCTGGAACATAGACTTCTGCTGACTTAAAATGTACAAAAGAACAGCATGTGAAGTATACAAGATTACCTCAGTTCTTAAAAACTACCATAGGTTGTACTCTGTGAGCAGAAACAGGCATTTATTCTAAATTGTTACCTCTGCATGAGAAAGTTTGTAGTGTTTGTCTCCACCTCCTCCCTTAAGACTTTCTACTTGACTGATTAGATGATGCCCTTTCCATTCTCTGTGAAGACCGTTTTAGGCATTTATGTCTTGTCACATATTATCACAGGGAACACAAGAAAATAACTGAGCACATGGTATGCCTGTGTGTGACGAAACCATGAACAGCCAGGCAGCTATTGTGCATCTAGTCTTGAGATACTACAATGGCTGGATCTTTTAGTTTCCTCAGACATGTTCTTTTTTTTCTTCCTGGAAACCCTTCTAGGAGAAATTTGAGAATTTTTCTCACCGGTCGAGGTGTTTTGCATGCTGTCATAAGAGTCACTCTAACTGGGCAGCAATAAGTCTGGAAACCCTGAGCATGGGGAGTTCATACTGCTGGTCTAAGCAGGTGCACAGCTCTGCAGGTGAAGTGTGCTTGTAAGGAGTTGTACAAAGATTGCTGACCGTGTGCAGAGCATCTGAAAAGTGAGCACACAGCAAGAACACCACTTCTGGCAAATAGAAGGCTTACAGTGTATGTCTGCATGTATTTTCTCCAAAAATACAGGATAGGAATAGAGCGGTTGTACACCACTTGTGGAAATACATCTAGATGAAAAGTCTAAAAACGTGAATTTAATTTGTAGCTGAAGGTGTGAATTTGATCAGTCTAAATTTGATCTAAAATTGAGAGAACTCCATGAGGTTTAAGCTCCCACTAGTAAATTAGTGTTTCACAGTGTCTGCTCTCTGCAATTTCATCAAAAGCCAAATTTAAACAATTTCATTTTCTCAGGAATCAAGTGGAATACTTGTATTCGTATTGAAGTAGATGTTAAGAACCTAACAATGAATATTGCCTAGCACCCTGCTGTCTGTTCCCACTTACAAATGGCTTTTCGTAAATGCTTGTACCTTGAGAGGTCAAGGAAATGTCATTTTCTATCACCTTCACTTTATTATCAATCCCAATCTTTCCTCCCTCTAATTGATACCTAACATACCTTTCTACCACCTAAAATAGAGCAAACTGTAAAGACTGAAGAGTGTTATTGCCACCTGGTGGGAGCCTTGTGCCTATGACTTAGACAGAAAGGATTGTGATCAACATCTCAAGATGACCAACCCAAACCATTCTGTGATTCTAAGGCACATGGGATGAGTGTAGCATTCCCCCCCCTAGCACCTCAAGGGCTGTGGGACCCGTGCACATCAAGAACAGAGTGCTGAGAAAGGGTTTATCAATTTAATTTTTATGTCACACCCTACCATAGCATGCCAGAATCAGATCTGGAGTTGTCAGATTAACTCAGCTGCTAGCACTCGCTATCCGTGCCAGACAGCTGTAAACCCTAATACCATTTAAAACCTCATTATTTTGTTAGAATGGAACAGAATAGTTGCTTGAGGCTCCCAGGACCAGGCTTTGCTTGCACGTTTCAAACTGTGTCTTCAGCACTGCCCTACATTGGCCTAGAACCTTTACTGAAATGCTGTTTGCAAGTATTATTTCTGTTGATCCAGATGCAGTGATTGACACAGTGAATGCAGCAGCAATGTATTTCTGTTAGGTAAATACGAAGACCTAATGGAGTTGGATTGTGGGCACAATAATTAGCTCAATATTATGTTGATAGGCCCAGTATCAAGGAGAAAGTGACTCTTAACAAATTAAATATGGGGGGGAGGGAGTATCTAAGTTAATGAGCGTATTGTTTTGAATACACAACTACTGTTCTGAGTACTACAGCAAGTTAACTTTGTCATTCAAATTGCCTGTAAAATTTTGCATCCATTTTATGGTCCTTCCTAAAAATTTAGCCCAGTATTCACTAGATGTACTTTTTCAATCAAGGAGAAAAATAAGCAGTGTTACCATTTTATTTGGGGGTTTCATGTTGTTGCTTCTGGGGTGCTAGGTCTGTACTTAGTTTAATAAGACAAGATGGATATAGAAAACCAGCTACATAGATTTGAAAGAAGAGCTGCAAACACAAGAAAAGTGTCAGCCTTGAAACCTGCTCAACAAAGTGGGTTGGTGGGGTTCATCAGAAAGACAGTTCTTGGCTGCAACTCAGCGACAGAAATTTGATAAGGGACACTATAGTGGATAAAGCCATAACACTCCTGATGGCCAAACTGAATGCTTCAAATCCAAATTTGAAGTGGAATGCACACTTTAACAGTAAGAGCAATTCAACAGTCCGAACCACATTTGAGGGGAGCATGCATTGCTGGACAGGGTGAAGCAGCATTTAAACAGATCTCTTTCCAAAGGGGGGCATTTTGAACAGCTAAAGGAATTCTTGTAGCCAGAATAACCCTGAAGGTTTCTCCTTTATAGAGAAAATGCTGCTTTTGATTTTAAAATCAATAAGAATTGAATGTCTCAGCTGGCGTTAGTTACTCCATAGAGTTTATTTGTTCCATTTTCCAAGACAATTTCAGGTATAAATAGTTGATATATATGGTCTTTAAAAAATGTCAACACATTCATTAGTGGCTATGTTCCAAGTCTGGGATTAACGAAATGCTAATAAACAGCTTGTTATGCTTAAGTTACAGTCTAACTCTTCTTTATAGAAAAAGGAATTTGAGGCCTTAGTTTTGGTCCTGGTGAAGGAGAGAGGAAACTGGAGCTCTTAAATAATATTTGCATGGCCTTATATCAGTGTTTTGTCTTGTGCAAGGAAGAAATATTGTGTTCAGAAGAAAGGCAGGACGTTGTGCGTAAGATTTGCTTATAATGGGCTGATGCATTGGCTTGTTTCATGTAAATTTTGGTTTTACCATATTAAATAATTTTTGCTTGAAAGTACTTTAAAATAGATAAGAAAGTGAAATCTATAAATTATTTAGCACTGTGTTTCTCAGTATTTTTCATGAATAAAAGTTTTTGAGCTTTGTTAAATTTACATAAATTTGGCTTCACTTAGAGGTAAGGTTAGATTAGCTTCCTGTCAGAGATGGCTCTCTTTATCTGCTGTTCCCTTCAGCTGGAGAGCAACCTGCACTTCGTGAACCCTAGAGCACCCTTTGAAAGCATGTGGCTTGATACCCACTGATGTATAGAAGCTGAGGGACCCACTGTCTGCACTGCACAGATGCACTGTAAAGATGTTCCCACCTGCAAAGAACTAATGCTATTAGTGGGCGTGGAATAGCTGAGAGACTGCAATATTGAGTGAAAGTGAAGATTTAAAATCTGACCTGTTTGTTTGTTTTTTTCTTGTCCATTTACATCACTGCTGTATCTCTCTGCAGGGCTGACCCATGTTTACACAGGAATTCTGTGGGTCAGCCAGAAATTAGTCCAGATATATCCTGCTCACTGTGGTGCACCTGATAATATGGGAGGCTTCTGAAAAACGTGTGGAGTGAGCTATTGCAAAATACAGAAGATGTGTACAAAGGAAAACAACCATTTTGCCCAGATATTGACTGAGACTTTAATGCTGTTTGTTTGGCTATTGCCTTACCAGCTTTCTAAATCTGCTCTTAGTGATCGGTAAAGGACATTGAAGCATACAATCTGAAAAGTGCTATGTGACATTAGCAAGAAATATTAGGCTCTGTTCTGAATCCCTTAAAATTGATGCAAATTTTTCATTTAGTTCAAGGAGAATAGAACTAAGGCTTAGAAGTAACACTTTCAAAATGCATTAAAAACCTTTTGGTAACTTTACGGCTATGCAGTTTAGAATAAGAGGCACTTTGACTTTATTGCACTCAAGCTGAAGTAACTATATTAAGTAAAAAGCAAAATAGAATTTCAAGGGCAGGCCATAATTGAAAAGTTAATCCATTTTTAATATTACTCATTGTAAAGAGCTTGAAGCCTGCAGACTAGCAGAAGAATATCAGAATCCTTGGTCTAAATTTGCCCTAGCTTTTTAGTCATAATAAAAATCCCTTGTAAACAGTGGTGGTCCTCCTGCTTAGTTAAAACTCAAAGTGTGAGACGTTTTAAAACTTCAGCTCTGAATGACTGTAGAGCTTTAAGGTCTTGCATTTTTATGAAAAAAAAATCCTAGAGCACTTTCGAAACTGATTTACACTCATGGGATCAGACTATCTGCGGCTGTATGTAAAATGTAAAACGTAAAATAATTGAACTGATTACTTTTTATTATTGCTTTTGTTATTATTATTGTTGTTAATATTAGTAATACTATCAGAAATACACATCTAAGGGCAGATTTTTTTTCCTGCAATCTGGTTTTTTTGCCATTGGAATGCAGCCATCTGCAGGCAACTGTATAATAGTGCATAGCAACACTACAAAAATTCTGTATAACGTATGGCCATATTTGAAACTTCTCACTGCTCAGCACTGATTATTATTAATGTTAATACTGCTCAGGTCAGGAAAGGAAAAATGAACTACTCTTAGTGGGATCTTTAAGTAGACTGATTGTAATTATCCACGTTAAGGCATTTGGGGATGATCTTTGATGTATTTTTTCTAGAACAGTTGCATTCAAGACATCCATTTCAGAAGGCTTGGAGGATTCAGAGTCATTGAAATGGAGTGGGGTTTATTATTCTAAGATATTGCAGCATTGTGATCATCTCTGGATCATCTCTGGATCCTGGGTGCATCTCAGTCAAGGCTACCTTGGCCCCGGAGTGGAGGTGCTGTTTACATACCCCTAGAGAATCTGTCCTGTTGTGCAGTCATGTATAAAATTGATAGTGGCATTAGCACGCACCAAAAAAAGAATCACCTACCATGCCGTTGAATTTCAAAACAGAGAATTTGTATCTGCTAAAGCAAAAGGGAAAGTGATGCTGATGGCTGCAAAACTGATGGAGGACACTGTTCCATTTAGCTGAGGGCAAAAACTGCCTGTACCTGCCTACAGCCTCGTGTGCATCAAACAGATCCTTTCTGTAATATATTTTTTGGGAATCAAATCTTTTTTTTTTTTTACAAATGGTAGGAACACCTACGTGACAAGTTGCAATGTATCTTCTTGGAGATGTTCTTCCCTCTCTCTCTCACCCTACTGACGTGTTCTGTCATAGGTGGGTATTGGTGGAATATCCAGAAATAGCATGCGTTACGAACATGTGCTTCTAATAAGGGAGTACTTACCATGGACGGTTATCAATTGCAGCAAAGGAATCAGACTGCAATTAAGACGTGAAATCCATTCTCTTCCAAAAGTAGGTTTAAAAATCATAAGTTACATTTCTGTGTTACACTGAGCAGATTGTGCAATATTCCTTTCTTTTGTGTGTGGGCATGTGTCTGAGAGGATATGTATGCACTGCCAACATTTTCTTGCACCTGTTTTTGAGAAGTCGCTTTTTTCTTAATAAAGGGGGAAGAGTCTTCTGGGAATATAGACCCTAAAATTAGGATTTATTATAGCCTTTATGTACAGCTGACTTGGTTAAAAGCTGCCTTGCTGTGCAGTCACACATCAAATTAAAAATGACAATATAAATAGATGCAGTTAATGACGACGCTGTGAAATATGGGAATAGAGCATTTGACTTATTAAAAACAAAGGGGAAAACTGAAGATTTGCAATATATTAACTCATGTTTGGTCAAAAGTACTGCTATAGAAATAAGCAGTAGGACTTTGACTAGCAATTGATTTCTAGTGCTACCTGCATAGCTCTCTTTAATGCTTATGTTGAGGTGATTAGCTGTAATAAGGAGAGGGTGGGGATTAAAAGGCTAAAAATAACAGCCACTGTCCTCTTAGAAGGAATTCTCTGAAGACGTGTGCCTGTGGTTCACTCATGCTCACTGTCAGCTTTTCAGAGCTTTTTTGGAAAAAAGCTGCTGTGCTAAACATGTCTGTTAAAAAATACAAAATTTTTGTGGATCTTTTTTTCTCTTCATGAATCTTATTCATTCTTTCTAAGGATGAGTTGCTTAATGGACAGTTTAACTTTCTAAAGACAAGATCGTATTACAATATTGTATATTGTACATATTGATAAAGTTATATGTGTTTGGCAACCCTGAGTTGTAGCATTCCTCTAATAGAACATTTAGGTGTAAAGGAAAAAAATGCTTTATTAATAATCCAATTAATATAATAATTTAATCGTATTGAAGATTTTAACACTTCTACAAAATTTGTGTTGTTAGAAACGAGAAATGCTTTTCTTTTATCTGTGTATTCAAAACTGCAGGCTTGGGATGTAATATTATCCAAGGTTGTGCATCATTTCAGAGGATAGCAGCCAGCTGGAAAAGTTTATTAAGAAATACCACAACTTCTGTTGTGCACACTGACATAAGTCTTCAATCAGTACACAAAATTGAGAAATATTTTACTGCTGTTGAGCAGAGAACTGCAAGGTCTTTGTTTTGGGCAACTCTGAGGAATTCCTCTGGATCTGTCGTTCTTATAGATTAAAAAGACTTTGCTGTCATAAAGCTCATCTTTGTGAGGAAAGAAAAGGTGATAGGGAAATCAATAGACAGCCTGATAAATTCCTTTCCTTTTCCAAGTGTTTGTGTATCTTTGGGAACTACTTGTAATTGAGCTTAGGAGATCTGCAAGGTCTGCTGTTCGTCACTAGAAAGCAGCTCTCTTTAAAGACAGAGCAGGACTTTGAATCTTGAATGTGGTCTTCTCATTAGAAGTAGAAATTAGATAGAATCAGCTGCTGTCCAAAGGAGGGGATACTGGAATCAGTGAGTTATACCCTTTGGAAGACGAAATAGGCAACTTTATTACTCATGTGGGTGGTGCACTAGTAGGATATGTGTCAATGAATGTTCTGAAATTGCTCTTGTATTATCATATTCTTTTAAATGCTCAAAAGCAAAATAACTGAAGTTTTTTCTATCTGTCTCTAGATTTCTTGGTGGTGCAGAATTTGGATGCTTTTGTACCTAATAAAAACATATTTAATCTCTGTTAAGTGACAGGTTAATTTGCAATAGAGGAAATAATGTTTCCCAAATTTAGAAATTTATGTATCAGATATAATTAATCTTATAGTAAGAACAAAAATTATCCATATAGTTCTACTTTCCTTATATATACACCACTTCAAAGGCAATTTCACTTGCATTCACTAAAAGAGACTACAATAAGCATCAAGTTTAGACAAGGTTAATGACATTAGCTTTGTCTTTTCAGTGTTATTAAGAAAAGGTACAAAATCAATTAATGTCTTAAAGCACACTGCCCAGAGTTCAGTAAGAACTTCAGTAATTCAAGTTGTGTCAACATAGACTTCTGTCCAAATAACACGGGGTGCTTTTTTGTTTTCTTATGGCCTTGAATAAGTTTTAGCGAGCTTTATCTGTAAAAGTCTTTTTTCCATCCTCTTTTCTATAGATGGATTCAGATGAATGCCTTTCATCGCTTGGATATTTGATATCTATCCCAGTGGTTCGCTGACCTGGGCACTTCAGGATATTGTATTAGCAGCATAGCCAACATTGATAAAAAGAAGACTAATCAAAAGGTATGTATTTGATATGAAAAAAGCAGAATGGCTATAATGTGTGCAAATGAGTAATTACAATGGAATGGAACAGAACAGAATAGGTTTAGTTGGAAGGGATGTTCAGTGATCATCTGGGCCACCTGCAATACAAGGTCCGACAAAAAAACTGAGACTGTACCTGTAACTTTTTCTTTAGCAAATTAAGGAATCCCCTACAATCACCTTCACAATAGTTCCTTAGTGAGCTGACACACAGCTGCATACAGTGCTGCCAATGTTCAAATCAGTTCCGCAGATCACTTTCTGAAAAGCTGTTAAGGATCTCCATCATTTTTGCTTTCACATCTTCTACCAACAAAAATGTGTTCCTTTGAGCACTGACTTGACCTTTTGGAAGAGCTATTAGCTAAAAACTGTTTCACAAAGAGTTGTGGGCTGGCACATTGTCTTCACTCTTGCACATCCACATTTTCCAACCGAGAATACTTGAACACGTGTGCACTTCTACTGAGCGAAGTGATTAAGCTGAGACTTGTCTCACTGTGAGAGGTTGACAGAGATTAAAGCATGTTCTATAATCATCTTTTTGTCTCTCCTCTCCCACTCTTGGTTCCCAGGCTATAAGGTTAGTCTTGATTTGTTTGTGTCAGATCTCATAGATGCTGGTGCAGGTTGTCACTATCGTTTTATACTGCAAAGGGTAATCACATTGCAAATAAAGAATAAGAAAGAACATGAATGCATGTCAAACAAAATCTAATTAAACTGTGTAATGTAGGCCCAGTTAAAGAACAATAGTCTTAAAATTTTGTGGCGAGGACTCCCATGAGATGATATTATCCATAACAGTTTGAATAAGGCCTGGTCTGCTGTTGCCTCGCCATGGTAATGTACTGGTGGGGTCAAACAGATCAAGCAGAACATCGTAAGAGAAAATGTATGTAAATTAGGCTATTGGAAGATAGAAAGGACATACATTGAGGAAGGGATGATCAGTGATAGAGGTGACCAAACTGCCGAGAACCCTAAGCTAGCACTGTTTGTGAGCTGGTTAATTCACAGCCTGCTGGTCTAATGGCTATGCTGCTTCTGAAGGAGGCTTGGTTAGTCTCCATCCAGGCACCCAAGGACAGTCTCTACCCAGCTATAACATGGGGTTTGTCCTCTGTGTCTCTTCCCTTAGTTGAGTTTCATGGTTTACTTCAAGAAGAAAATGACAAATTTATGCAGCAGGTATTGTATTCAAATTGATCCACTCTTTGTGCAGTCTTTTCAGTTTCCCAAAGCCCATTTAAGGAGGTTGCAGGGAAAAAAAACAAGCAGAGCACTGTTTATCAGTACCCTAGAGCTAAGTGTACAAAATTGGTTTACTCTAGTAAAGCCAGGTAAACTGGCAAAGCACCCAGAAGGTGCTTGGAATTTCTGCATCATTTCCCTAGCTTATTTTTTCGATCTAAATTGTTTGTGCAACTGCATTTGGAATTTAGCCTGCCTATCCCCTACAGAAGCCACTTTTGCTCAAATGGAATGAGTCAGGCACAGTGTATGTAAAACGCTTTGTGGTGCCAGATGTGAGGCAGGGTAACGAAAACTATTTCCTCGCTTCAGAAAAGAAATGATCTGTTTCAGTGCTCTTGTCAAGTTTTAATGTCTGATCTGAATCTCTTGCTGCAAGGTATTATTACCTGTTCTATCCCACTTGAGCACTGGAAGTGTTCTCTTTGCGGAAGATTTTGCATATCTAGAAATATCTTCTTTGATAAGGCCGAAAGACAATTTTTTCCACCTTTTTACTAAATTCTGTCTAGGTTTTCAATCACTCACTGCTCTTCTCTAGAGTTTGTCCACTTGATTTGCCTCTTTCAAAAGTATGGACCCGAGTTTTGAAGTGTGACAGCTGTGCCCTTACAATCCTGAGTAGTGAAAGGATTACCTCCTGTATGCCTTACATGCCATGATGGCACTTGCCTTTATCTGAAATAGAATGACATTCTTGATTTATCATTTTTAATCTAATGTAATCCCCAGTGTACTGCTGTCTAGCCAGTTATTGTTCATCCTGTGTTGGCTTCTTGAACCATCCTGTTATTGACCTATCTTAAATCATAGATTAGCTGTGCAAAATGTAACATCCTATTAAATTCCATCTTGTATTTTTTTTAAAATCTATTGGAATCATTGTCAGGGTAAAAGAAGTGAAGAAATGTAGCAGATTGTCTTGGAAAGTGAGGAGTAATTTTGTTTAATCTTTCCTGGATGAATTCCATCAGGGAAGTGGATCCTGCGTTAGAACAGGGAGACAAGTAGTAGAGGATTGGTTTTGAATCTCTTCCAGTCCTGTGGTTTTGTAATCATTCAGTGATTTTTTCAGTAGTTTCCTTTGCAATGAGCAAAGTCAGCAGGAGACTGACTGAAGACAATCCTCAGTAGTGAGCTGTGCAAAATGCTGTATTTGGTTTGTTTAAGCCATGTTTATAAATCCACATTCCACCGAGGAAGACAGGTAATCTCCATCACTGAAAAGTACATCTGAATTGTGAATTCAGTGTCATAATATAATGGTATCTTCTGATTAATATATTGGGGAAAATGGAAATACAAACAGGGAACTGTAGGTTCTGTCATACTTTGAAAATGTGCTAGCTTGCATTTTCTTTTCGTGAAAGTCAGAAACTACGATTTATTTGTTAATCAGGAGCGGTATTTCTAGGAAGTGTAGCTCAGAAGTGTATCTCTTGCTCTGCCTATGACTAATGCGAGTGCCTTAAAACTGGCTTTTAGCAATGGAGAGGAATAGATGGCACATGTTAAAAGCCAGATAACTATTACCTTGGTGGGATGTTGTAAGCAGTTGCTTAATTACATGGGAACCTAAGATAATGGATAGTAGGAATACAAAGACAGAAGAGAAGACTGCCTGTGCACCTCAACCCTTCACCATTTGTCCTAAAGTCCTTTTTAATTTCTTTATATACAAAGGTATATCAGTATCAAATTGGTAGAGGCTTATATGAAGCAATTCTGATTTTACCTTCTAATCCAGCAAATCCAACAGTAAGACACTTCAGTACAAGGAACTGAGAGATGTGCTCACTGAAGAGACTAGAATTGTGGCCGCTCAGGCTTTGACGGCGTTCCCCACCTAATCTTGTGGCATTTCTGAGTTCTGCGCATCTCACAGAGATGTAGGTATGTCTGCTTCTTACAATAAATGTATCAAATCTCAGACCTGGTGCAGAGAAAGACGTATGAAATGGATTAAACCACGGGCACCAACAGCATGCAGTCTTCTAAACGCCATGTGTAATGGAACAGGCATTTCAACTCGAGCACTTGGAAAGCATCACCAAGAAATCCTCTGCCTGAGATACTTAAATGTCCCAAATCCCTGATCTGGGAAAGACAAAAACTGCTAAAGAAGACTTTGAAGAAACAGACGGGTTCTTGAACTTTTAATTTCTGAATTGCACTGGCAACGGGCGATGAAGATAACTTTACATGACTTTATTGAACAAAGCCATTTATGTACAGTTGGAAAAGGTTCCAGTTTGATACACACACCTAGACAAAACCAACTTAGTACCTACATAAAACCAATATAAACAGGATGCAGAGGGGATGGATCAACGGCTTCCTGGGTGTCATTCTAGTATTTAAAACATTCAAAAATCAGCTCTTACAGGGTGCCTTTTTTTGTCCTTGGCAATTGAAATCCTTTACTAAAGGAAGTAACATAAATGACGATGAGTTTTAAACTTTGGACAGAGCACATTCTTTCTGTTTAAGGAAAGAGAAACCCCCAGAACACCAGTGTGTGAAGCGGGGGTGCTTTTTGCTGCTTTAGGTCGAGCCCGAGCGTGTCCTGAGGAGAGGGCGGGCAGGGAGCTCGCAGCCCCGACCCCCTGCGGGCGGGAGCCGAACGCGAAGGAGCAGGGGAACGAAGTGCAAGCTGCAAGGCGGCCGCGATCCCGGCCCGGAGCCGCGGGTCTGTCCGCAGCGCCGCGTGAATCGAAGCGAAGGGACGGGCGGGATTGGCCGAGCGGGATCCGGCTGCGTCGCACTCGGCCAATGGGAGCGGCGGTTCCGCACGCCCTCGCCGTTGAGTGGCCGTTGGAGGCGAGGGCGCGGTGACGAGTCCCGTTGCCGGGCAACGGGGGAAGCCGGAGGTGCTCGGGCGCGGAGGACGCGGCGAGGGAGAGGGCACGGAGAGGAGCCCAGGCTCTGAGTTGTAGAAGAGCCCATGATGGAGGAGATGATGGAGGTGGAGATGGAGGTGGAGGAGCCATGGCTCGAGGAGATGGAGGTGGAGGTGGAGGAGCCATGGCTCGAGGAGATGGAGGTGGAGGTGGAGGAGCCATGGCTCGAGGAGATGGAGATCGAGGAGCCATGGCTGGAGGAGATGGAGGAGCTGGAGCCGGAGGAGCCATGGCTGGAGGAGATGGAGGAGCTGGAGCCGGAGGAGCCATGGCTGGAGGAGATGGAGGAACTGGAGATGGAGGAGCCATGGCTGGAGGAGATGGAGGAGCTGGAGTTGGAGGAGCCATGGCTGGAGGAGATGGAAGAGCTGTAGCCGGAGGAGCCATACCTGGAGTTATTTTCGTAGTATAAATATAGATGTAAAGTTTATCACCCAAAACTAGAGTTCTGGATTCCTTTGGTCTTTCAGCTTTTACCATTTTATGGGGTACTCAGCCTGGTCCTCCTTATTTGTGGCCAGTGAAGATGTGCGGGGCAGTGTTAGCCCCTGGCTGTTTCAGTGCCCTCTGCACTGCTCAGCTACAGCGTATCAGAATCCCAGAAAAATACACATCTGCACAGCTCACACAGCTTTAGTTAAAGGAAGCAGGTTCCCCTTTCAGAACCATATGTTCTTCAAACTCTGATTGCCCCTCCACAGTGACCACGAGACACATCTCTGTCCCACAGCTCATGCTGCTAGCGTAGCATTATTTTTTATTTAAGGCAAGGGATGGATGTGAAGAAGATAGAAACATTTTAGTCCAGTAACATGTTGGGAGCTCTTGATATCCTATGTTCTCATTCCTGAAGGAACTGCAGCCTTCGGAGGCTCCCTACAGGCCATCACTACTTAATTGTCCTCCCTACTTAATTGTTAATTTCTAAGGGTGATACCACTACTTTGCGTAGAGAAATAAGCCACTTTCAGTCCCATTTTTCATAGAGTTGGATATTAAAGGCCTGCATTGATGTGGTCCACAGATGTGAATTTTGCAGGAAGGAAGCCACCTCCCAGTGGCAAAGAGTAGCCATGGAGTCTCTTGGTTTTCCACCACAGGTTGCAATTACATCCTGTGGGACTGGTATTGCTGAGCAGTATTTGAACTGCTGGTTCCAGTTCCAAAATCAATTGCACATGCATTTAAACAAAGTACACAAGTCACTGAATAGTGTCAGAATCACCTAATCACAGAACGACCTGAGTTGGAAGGGACACACAAGGATCATCGAGTCCAACTCATATCCCTGCATAGGACAACTCCAACTTTAACACCGTGTGTCTGAGGGCACTGTCCAAACGCTTCTTGAATATTGTCAGGATTGGCGCTGTGACTGCTTCTTTAGGGAGCTGTTCCAGTGCTCCACCAGCCTCTGAGTGAAGAACCTGTTCCTAGTAACCAAACTAAACCTTCCCTGGCAGATTTTCTGCCATTCCCTCCAGTCCTATCATTGGTCACCAGAGAGAAGAGATCAGTGCCTGCTCCTCCTCCTTCCCTTGTGAGGAAGCAGTGAATGGCTGTGAGGTCCCTCCTCAGCCTCCTCCAGGCTGAACAGATCAAGTGACTTCAGCTGTTCCTCATATGCCTTCCCCTCTAGAGTCTTAACCATCTTTGTGGCTTCCTCTGGACACTCTGCAGTAGTTTCATGTCCTTTTCTACTCCGGCAGCCAAAACTACCCCCAGTACTCAAGGTGGGGCTGCACTGGTGTGCAGTAGAGCGGGACAATCACCTCCCTCAACCAGCTGCCAGTGCTGCGTTTCATGTCCCCCAGGAGAAGGTTGGCCCTCCTGGCTGCCGGGGCGCACTGTTGGCTCATGTTCTACTTGCTGTCAACTTGCATACACCATTCCCTATTCCAATCACGTTTCAGACTGGCTTGGGTTTCTTAAACTGAACTGAAAACAGGAAAACCTAACTCACATTCTTTCCCAAAAGTAGATTCTGCAGCCTTTTTGTCTTAGCTATTAGTGTTCAAAGGATTTTCATCCAATAACCTATTAGAAATACATGAAAACTTAAACTGGTATTAAATCGTGTATTAAATATAGTTTCTCAGGCTCATGGGTGCTTCATAATATACTCAGATAAAACCAGCAGCTATCTTTCATAAGCTATTACATCAAAGGCAGTATCTTGTGTGATCCCCTTACATTTTCCTTAACCTGAAGCAAAAGCCATATCCTATTTCAACCAATGTTATAAATCACTTTTCTTTGCAGTTTGAAATTCTGTATAACTACAGTTGAAAAAAAAATGCGTGTTGATACTATCTTTTCATACAGCATTTTTTTTCTTTATGCCACGTGTAAGCATTTTGGAAAAAAACCTTAAAATTAAAATGGGCAGTTTATGTGATGACACAAGTTGCAATAGGTTAAAAATTCAGAGGGTACGAGAAAGAATTCTGACCAGTTCTGTTCCTGAGGTTACAGTGACATGGTTTGGAAATACTTATGAAATTTTGTGCATGTACATTTCTATGTGAGGGAGCAGGAAAAATGATATTACTTGTGTAGGGTTTGTGGAAATTATTAAGTGGCCAGTATGTTGCTGGAACATAGACTTCTGCTGACTTAAAATGTACAAAAGAACAGCATGTGAAGTATACAAGATTACCTCAGTTCTTAAAAACTACCATAGGTTGTACTCTGTGAGCAGAAACAGGCATTTATTCTAAATTGTTACCTCTGCATGAGAAAGTTTGTAGTGTTTGTCTCCACCTCCTCCCTTAAGACTTTCTACTTGACTGATTAGATGATGCCCTTTCCATTCTCTGTGAAGACCGTTTTAGGCATTTATGTCTTGTCACATATTATCACAGGGAACACAAGAAAATAACTGAGCACATGGTATGCCTGTGTGTGACGAAACCATGAACAGCCAGGCAGCTATTGTGCATCTAGTCTTGAGATACTACAATGGCTGGATCTTTTAGTTTCCTCAGACATGTTCTTTTTTTTCTTCCTGGAAACCCTTCTAGGAGAAATTTGAGAATTTTTCTCACCGGTCGAGGTGTTTTGCATGCTGTCATAAGAGTCACTCTAACTGGGCAGCAATAAGTCTGGAAACCCTGAGCATGGGGAGTTCATACTGCTGGTCTAAGCAGGTGCACAGCTCTGCAGGTGAAGTGTGCTTGTAAGGAGTTGTACAAAGATTGCTGACCGTGTGCAGAGCATCTGAAAAGTGAGCACACAGCAAGAACACCACTTCTGGCAAATAGAAGGCTTACAGTGTATGTCTGCAGGTATTTTCTCCAAAAATACAGGATAGGAATAGAGCGGTTGTACACCACTTGTGGAAATACATCTAGATGAAAAGTCTAAAAAAGTGAATTTAATTTGTAGCTGAAGGTGTGAATTTGATCAGTCTAAATTTGATCTAAAATTGAGAGAACTCCATGAGGTTTAAGCTCCCACTAGTAAATTAGTGTTTCACAGTGTCTGCTCTCTGCAATTTCATCAAAAGCCAAATTTAAACAATTTCATTTTCTCAGGAATCAAGTGGAATACTTGTATTCGTATTGAAGTAGATGTTAAGAACCTAACAATGAATATTGCCTAGCACCCTGCTGTCTGTTCCCACTTACAAATGGCTTTTCGTAAATGCTTGTACCTTGAGAGGTCAAGGAAATGTCATTTTCTATCACCTTCACTTTATTATCAATCCCAATCTTTCCTCCCTCTAATTGATACCTAACATACCTTTCTACCACCTAAAATAGAGCAAACTGTAAAGACTGAAGAGTGTTATTGCCACCTGGTGGGAGCCTTGTGCCTATGACTTAGACAGAAAGGATTGTGATCAACATCTCAAGATGACCAACCCAAACCATTCTGTGATTCTAAGGCACATGGGATGAGTGTAGCATTCCCCCCCCCTAGCACCTCAAGGGCTGTGGGACCCGTGCACATCAAGAACAGAGTGCTGAGAAAGGGTTTATCAATTTAATTTTTATGTCACACCCTACCATAGCATGCCAGAATCAGATATGGAGTTGTCAGATTAACTCAGCTGCTAGCACTCGCTATCCGTGCCAGACAGCTGTAAACCCTAATACCATTTAAAACCTCATTATTTTGTTAGAATGGAACAGAATAGTTGCTTGAGGCTCCCAGGACCAGGCTTTGCTTGCACGTTTCAAACTGTGTCTTCAGCACTGCCCTACATTGGCCTAGAACCTTTACTGAAATGCTGTTTGCAAGTATTATTTCTGTTGATCCAGATGCAGTGATTGACACAGTGAATGCAGCAGCAATGTATTTCTGTTAGGTAAATAAGAAGACCTAATGGAGTTGGATTGTGGGCACAATAATTAGCTCAATATTATGTTGATAGGCCCAGTATCAAGGAGAAAGTGACTCTTAACAAATTAAATATGGGGGGGAGGGAGTATCTAAGTTAATGAGCGTATTGTTTTGAATACACAACTACTGTTCTGAGTACTACAGCAAGTTAACTTTGTCATTCAAATTGCCTGTAAAATTTTGCATCCATTTTATGGTCCTTCCTAAAAATTTAGCCCAGTATTCACTAGATGTACTTTTTCAATCAAGGAGAAAAATAAGCAGTGTTACCATTTTATTTGGGGGTTTCATGTTGTTGCTTCTGGGGTGCTAGGTCTGTACTTAGTTTAATAAGACAAGATGGATATAGAAAACCAGCTACATAGATTTGAAAGAAGAGCTGCAAACACAAGAAAAGTGTCAGCCTTGAAACCTGCTCAACAAAGTGGGTTGGTGGGGTTCATCAGAAAGACAGTTCTTGGCTGCAACTCAGCGACAGAAATTTGATAAGGGACACTATAGTGGATAAAGCCATAACACTCCTGATGGCCAAACTGAATGCTTCAAATCCAAATTTGAAGTGGAATGCACACTTTAACAGTAAGAGCAATTCAACAGTCCGAACCACCTTTTGAGGGGAGCATGCATTGCTGGACAGGGTGAAGCAGCATTTAAACAAATCTCTTTCCAAAGGGGGGCATTTTGAACAGCTAAAGGAATTCTTGTAGCCAGAATAACCCTGAAGGTTTCTCCTTTATAGATGAAATGCTGCTTTTGATTTTAAAATCAATAAGAATTGAATGTCTCAGCTGGCGTTAGTTACTCCATAGAGTTTATTTGTTCCATTTTCCAAGACAATTTCAGGTATAAATAGTTGATATATACGGTCTTTAAAAAATGTCAACACATTCATTAGTGGCTATGTTCCAAGTCTGGGATTAACGAAATGCTAATAAACAGCTTGTTATGCTTAAGTTACAGTCTAACTCTTCTTTATAGAAAAAGGAATTTGAGGCCTTAGTTTTGGTCCTGGTGAAGGAGAGAGGAAACTGGAGCTCTTAAATAATATTTGCATGGCCTTATATCAGTGTTTTGTCTTGTGCAAGGAAGAAATATTGTGTTCAGAAGAAAGGCAGGACGTTGTGCATAAGATTTGCTTATAATGGGCTGATGCATTGGCTTGTTACATGTAAATTTTGGTTTTACCATATTAAATAATTTTTGCTTGAAAGTACTTTAAAATAGATAAGAAAGTGAAATCTATAAATTATTTAGCACTGTGTTTCTCAGTATTTTTCATGAATAAAAGTTTTTGAGCTTTGTTAAATTTACATAAATTTGGCTTCACTTAGAGGTAAGGTTAGATTAGCTTCCTGTCAGAGATGGCTCTCTTTATCTGCTGTTCCCTTCAGCTGGAGAGCAACCTGCACTTCGTGAACCCTAGAGCACCCTTTGAAAGCATGTGGCTTGATACCCACTAATGTATAGAAGCTGAGGGACCCACTGTCTGCACTGCACAGGTGCACTGTAAAGATGTTCCCACCTGCAAAGAACTAATGCTATTAGTGGGCGTGGAATAGCTGAGAGACTGCAATATTGAGTGAAAGTGAAGATTTAAAATCTGACCTGTTTGTTTGTTTTTTTCTTGTCCATTTACATCACTGCTGTATCTCTCTGCAGGGCTGACCCATGTTTACACAGGAATTCTGTGGGTCAGCCAGAAATTAGTCCAGATATATCCTGCTCACTGTGGTGCACCTGATAATATGGGAGGCTTCTGAAAAACGTGTGGAGTGAGCTATTGCAAAATACAGAAGATGTGTACAAAGGAAAACAACCATTTTGCCCAGATATTGACTGAGACTTTAATGCTGTTTGTTTGGCTATTGCCTTACCAGTTTTCTAAATCTGCTCTTAGTGATCGGTAAAGGACATTGAAGCATACAATCTGAAAAGTGCTATGTGACATTAGCAAGAAATATTAGGCTCTGTTCTGAATCCCTTAAAATTGATGCAAATTTTTCATTTAGTTCAAGGAGAATAGAACTAAGGCTTAGAAGTAACACTTTCAAAATGCATTAAAAACCTTTTGGTAACTTTACGGCTATGCAGTTTAGAATAAGAGGCACTTTGACTTTATTGCACTCAAGCTGAAGTAACTATATTAAGTAAAAAGCAAAATAGAATTTCAAGGGCAGGCCATAATTGAAAAGTTAATCCATTTTTAATATTACTCATTGTAAAGAGCTTGAAGCCTGCAGACTAGCAGAAGAATATCAGAATCCTTGGTCTAAATTTGCCCTAGCTTTTTAGTCATAATAAAAATCCCTTGTAAACAGTGGTGGTCCTCCTGCTTAGTTAAAACTCAAAGTGTGAGACGTTTTAAAACTTCAGCTCTGAATGACTGTAGAGCTTTAAGGTCTTGCATTTTTATGAAAAAAAAATCCTAGAGCACTTTCGAAACTGATTTACACTCGTGGGATCAGACTATCTGCGGCTGTATGTAAAATGTAAAACGTAAAATAATTGAACTGATTACTTTTTATTATTGCTTTTGTTATTATTATTGTTGTTAATATTAGTAATACTATCAGAAATACACATCTAAGGGCAGATTTTTTTTCCTGCAATCTGGTTTTTTTGCCATTGGAATGCAGCCATCTGCAGGCAACTGTATAATAGTGCATAGCAACACTACAAAAATTCTGTATAACGTATGGCCATATTTGAAACTTCTCACTGCTCAGCACTGATTATTATTAATGTTAATACTGCTCAGGTCAGGAAAGGAAAAATGAACTACTCTTAGTGGGATCTTTAAGTAGACTGATTGTAATTATCCACGTTAAGGCATTTGGGGATGATCTTTGATGTATTTTTTCTAGAACAGTTGCATTCAAGACATCCATTTCAGAAGGCTTGGAGGATTCAGAGTCATTGAAATGGAGTGGGGTTTATTATTCTAAGATATTGCAGCATTGTGATCATCTCTGGATCATCTCTGGATCCTGGGTGCATCTCAGTCAAGGCTACCTTGGCCCCGGAGTGGAGGTGCTGTTTACATACCCCTAGAGAATCTGTCCTGTTGTGCAGTCATGTATAAAATTGATAGTGGCATTAGCACGCACCAAAAAAAGAATCACCTACCATGCTGTTGAATTTCAAAACAGAGAATTTGTATCTGCTAAAGCAAAAGGGAAAGTGATGCTGATGGCTGCAAAACTGATGGAGGACACTGTTCCATTTAGCTGAGGGCAAAAACTGCCTGTACCTGCCTACAGCCTCGTGTGCATCAAACAGATCCTTTCTGTAATATATTTTTTGGGAATCAAATCTTTTTTTTTTTTTACAAATGGTAGGAACACCTACGTGACAAGTTGCAATGTATCTTCTTGGAGATGTTCTTCCCTCTCTCTCTCACCCTACTGACGTGTTCTGTCATAGGTGGGTATTGGTGGAATATCCAGAAATAGCATGCGTTACGAACATGTGCTTCTAATAAGGGAGTACTTACCATGGACGGTTATCAATTGCAGCAAAGGAATCAGACTGCAATTAAGACGTGAAATCCATTCTCTTCCAAAAGTAGGTTTAAAAATCATAAGTTACATTTCTGTATTACACTGAGCAGATTGTGCAATATTCCTTTCTTTTGTGTGTGGGCATGTGTCTGAGAGGATATGTATGCACTGCCAACATTTTCTTGCACCTGTTTTTGAGAAGTCGCTTTTTTCTTAATAAAGGGGGAAGAGTCTTCTGGGAATATAGACCCTAAAATTAGGATTTATTATAGCCTTTATGTACAGCTGACTTGGTTAAAAGCTGCCTTGCTGTGCAGTCACACATCAAATTAAAAATGACAATATAAATAGATGCAGTTAATGACGACGCTGTGAAATATGGGAATAGAGCATTTGACTTATTAAAAACAAAGGGGAAAACTGAAGATTTGCAATATATTAACTCATGTTTGGTCAAAAGTACTGCTATAGAAATAAGCAGTAGGACTTTGACTAGCAATTGATTTCTAGTGCTACCTGCATAGCTCTCTTTAATGCTTATGTTGAGGTGATTAGCTGTAATAAGGAGAGGGTGGGGATTAAAAGGCTAAAAATAACAGCCACTGTCCTCTTAGAAGGAATTCTCTGAAGACGTGTGCCTGTGGTTCACTCATGCTCACTGTCAGCTTTTCAGAGCTTTTTTGGAAAAAAGCTGCTGTGCTAAACATGTCTGTTAAAAAATACAAAATTTTTGTGGATCTTTTTTTCTCTTCATGAATCTTATTCATTCTTTCTAAGGATGAGTTGCTTA
Source organism: Dromococcyx pavoninus (assembly GCA_033558185.1). Lineage (NCBI taxonomy): Eukaryota > Metazoa > Chordata > Aves > Cuculiformes > Neomorphidae > Dromococcyx > Dromococcyx pavoninus. The sequence goes on along the minus strand of JAUMJL010000020.1, from coordinate 866,735 downwards.
ATGGACAGTTTAACTTTCTAAAGACAAGATCGTATTACAATATTGTATATTGTACATATTGATAAAGTTATATGTGTTTGGCAACCCTGAGTTGTAGCATTCCTCTAATAGAACATTTAGGTGTAAAGGAAAAAAATGCTTTATTAATAATCCAATTAATATAATAATTTAATCGTATTGAAGATTTTAACACTTCTACAAAATTTGTGTTGTTAGAAACGAGAAATGCTTTTCTTTTATCTGTGTATTCAAAACTGCAGGCTTGGGATGTAATATTATCCAAGGTTGTGCATCATTTCAGAGGATAGCAGCCAGCTGGAAAAGTTTATTAAGAAATACCACAACTTCTGTTGTGCACACTGACATAAGTCTTCAATCAGTACACAAAATTGAGAAATATTTTACTGCTGTTGAGCAGAGAACTGCAAGGTCTTTGTTTTGGGCAACTCTGAGGAATTCCTCTGGATCTGTCGTTCTTATAGATTAAAAAGACTTTGCTGTCATAAAGCTCATCTTTGTGAGGAAAGAAAAGGTGATAGGGAAATCAATAGACAGCCTGATAAATTCCTTTCCTTTTCCAAGTGTTTGTGTATCTTTGGGAACTACTTGTAATTGAGCTTAGGAGATCTGCAAGGTCTGCTGTTCGTCACTAGAAAGCAGCTCTCTTTAAAGACAGAGCAGGACTTTGAATCTTGAATGTGGTCTTCTCATTAGAAGTAGAAATTAGATAGAATCAGCTGCTGTCCAAAGGAGGGGATACTGGAATCAGTGAGTTATACCCTTTGGAAGACGAAATAGGCAACTTTATTACTCATGTGGGTGGTGCACTAGTAGGATATGTGTCAATGAAGGTTCTGAAATTGCTCTTGTATTATCATATTCTTTTAAATGCTCAAAAGCAAAATAACTGAAGTTTTTTCTATCTGTCTCTAGATTTCTTGGTGGTGCAGAATTTGGATGCTTTTGTACCTAATAAAAACATATTTAATCTCTGTTAAGTGACAGGTTAATTTGCAATAGAGGAAATAATGTTTCCCAAATTTAGAAATTTATGTATCAGATATAATTAATCTTATAGTAAGAACAAAAATTGTCCATATAGTTCTACTTTCCTTATATATACACCACTTCAAAGGCAATTTCACTTGCATTCACTAAAAGAGACTACAATAAGCATCAAGTTTAGACAAGGTTAATGACATTAGCTTTGTCTTTTCAGTGTTATTAAGAAAAGGTACAAAATCAATTAATGTCTTAAAGCACACTGCCCAGAGTTCAGTAAGAACTTCAGTAATTCAAGTTGTGTCAACATAGACTTCTGTCCAAATAACACGGGGTGCTTTTTTGTTTTCTTATGGCCTTGAATAAGTTTTAGCGAGCTTTATCTGTAAAAGTCTTTTTTCCATCCTCTTTTCTATAGATGGATTCAGATGAATGCCTTTCATCGCTTGGATATTTGATATCTATCCCAGTGGTTCGCTGACCTGGGCACTTCAGGATATTGTATTAGCAGCATAGCCAACATTGATAAAAAGAAGACTAATCAAAAGGTATGTATTTGATATGAAAAAAGCAGAATGGCTATAATGTGTGCAAACGAGTAATTACAATGGAATGGAACAGAACAGAATAGGTTTAGTTGGAAGGGATGTTCAGTGATCATCTGGGCCACCTGCAATACAAGGTCCGACAAAAAAACTGAGACTGTACCTGTAACTTTTTCTTTAGCAAATTAAGGAATCCCCTACAATCACCTTCACAATAGTTCCTTAGTGAGCTGACACACAGCTGCATACAGTGCTGCCAATGTTCAAATCAGTTCCGCAGATCACTTTCTGAAAAGCTGTTAAGGATCTCCATCATTTTTGCTTTCACATCTTCTACCAACAAAAATGTGTTCCTTTGATCACTGACTTGACCTTTTGGAAGAGCTATTAGCTAAAAACTGTTTCACAAAGTGTTGTGGGCTGGCACATTGTCTTCACTCTTGCACATCCACATTTTCCAACCGAGAATACTTGAACACGTGTGCACTTCTGCTGAGCGAAGTGATTAAGCTGAGACTTGTCTCACTGTGAGAGGTTGACAGAGATTAAAGCATGTTCTGTAATCATCTTTTTGTCTCTCCTCTCCCACTCTTGGTTCCCAGGCTATAAGGTTAGTCTTGTTTTTTTTTGTGTCAGATCTCATAGATGCTGGTGCAGGTTGTCACTATCGTTTTATACTGCAAAGGGTAATCACATTGCAAATAAAGAATAAGAAAGAACATGAATGCATGTCAAACAAAATCTAATTAAACTGTGTAATGTAGGCCCAGTTAAAGAACAATAGTCTTAAAATTTTGTGGCGAGGACTCCCATGAGATGATATTATCCATAACAGTTTGAATAAGGCCTGGTCTGCTGTTGCCTCGCCATGGTAATGTACTGGTGGGGTCAAACAGATCAAGCAGAACATCGTAAGAGAAAATGTATGTAAATTAGGCTATTGGAAGATAGAAAGGACATACATTGAGGAAGGGATGATCAGTGATAGAGGTGACCAAACTGCCGAGAACCCTAAGCTAGCACTGTTTGTGAGCTGGTTAATTCACAGCCTGCTGGTCTAATGGCTATGCTGCTTCTGAAGGCGGCTTGGTTAGTCTCCATCCAGGCACCCAAGGACAGTCTCTACCCAGCTATAACATGGGGTTTGTCCTCTGTGTCTCTTCCCTTAGTTGAGTTTCATGGTTTACTTCAAGAAGAAAATGACAAATTTATGCAGCAGGTATTGTATTCAAATTGATCCACTCTTTGTGCAGTCTTTTCAGTTTCCCAAAGCCCATTTAAGGAGGTTTCAGGGAAAAAAAACAAGCAGAGCACTGTTTATCAGTACCCTAGAGCTAAGTGTACAAAATTGGTTTACTCTAGTAAAGCCAGGTAAACTGGCAAAGCACCCAGAAGGTGCTTGGAATTTCTGCATCATTTCCCTAGCTTATTTTTTCGATCTAAATTGTTTGTGCAACTGCATTTGGAATTTAGCCTGCCTATCCCCTACAGAAGCCACTTTTGCTCAAATGGAATGAGTCAGGCACAGTGTATGTAAAACGCTTTGTGGTGCCAGATGTGAGGCAGGGTAACGAAAACTATTTCCTCGCTTCAGAAAAGAAATGATCTGTTTCAGTGCTCTTGTCAAGTTTTAATGTCTGATCTGAATCTCTTGCTGCAAGGTATTATTACCTGTTCTATCCCACTTGAGCACTGGAAGTGTTCTCTTTGCGGAAGATTTTGCATATCTAGAAATATCTTCTTTGATAAGGCCGAAAGACAATTTTTTCCACCTTTTTACTAAATTCTGTCTAGGTTTTCAATCACTCACTGCTCTTCTCTAGAGTTTGTCCACTTGATTTGCCTCTTTCAAAAGTATGGACCCGAGTTTTGAAGTGTGACAGCTGTGCCCTTACAATCCTGAGTAGTGAAAGGATTACCTCCTGTATGCCTTACATGCCATGATGGCACTTGCCTTTATCTGAAATAGAATGACATTCTTGATTTATCATTTTTAATCTAATGTAATCCCCAGTGTACTGCTGTCTAGCCAGTTATTGTTCATCCTGTGTTGGCTTCTTGAACCATCCTGTTATTGACCTATCTTAAATCATAGATTAGCTGTGCAAAATGTAACATCCTATTAAATTCCATCTTGTATTTTTTTTAAAATCTATTGGAATCATTGTCAGGGTAAAAGAAGTGAAGAAATGTAGCAGATTGTCTTGGAAAGTGAGGAGTAATTTTGTTTAATCTTTCCTGGATGAATTCCATCAGGGAAGTGGATCCTGCGTTAGAACAGGGAGACAAGTAGTAGAGGATTGGTTTTGAATCTCTTCCAGTCCTGTGGTTTTGTAATCATTCAGTGATTTTTTCAGTAGTTTCCTTTGCAATGAGCAAAGTCAGCAGGAGACTGACTGAAGACAATCCTCAGTAGTGAGCTGTGCAAAATGCTGTATTTGGTTTGTTTAAGCCATGTTTATAAATCCACATTCCACCGAGGAAGACAGGTAATCTCCATCACTGAAAAGTACATCTGAATTGTGAATTCAGTGTCATAATATAATGGTATCTTCTGATTAATATACTGGGGAAAATGGAAATACAAACAGGGAACTGTAGGTTCTGTCATACTTTGAAAATGTGCTAGCTTGCATTTTCTTTTTGTGAAAGTCAGAAACTACGATTTATTTGTTAATCAGGAGCGGTATTTCTAGGAAGTGTAGCTCAGAAGTGTATCTCTTGCTCTGCCTATGACTAATGCGAGTGCCTTAAAACTGGCTTTTAGCAATGGAGAGGAATAGATGGCACATGTTAAAAGCCAGATAACTATTACCTTGGTGGGATTTTGTAAGCAGTTGCTTAATTACATGGGAACCTAAGATAATGGATAGTAGGAATACAAAGACAGAAGAGAAGACTGCCTGTGCACCTCAACCCTTCACCATTTGTCCTAAAGTCCTTTTTAATTTCTTTATATACAAAGGTATATCAGTATCAAATTGGTAGAGGCTTATATGAAGCAATTCTGATTTTACCTTCTAATCCAGCAAATCCAACAGTAAGACACTTCAGTACAAGGAACTGAGAGATGTGCTCACTGAAGAGACTAGAATTGTGGCCGCTCAGGCTTTGACGGCGTTCCCCACCTAATCTTGTGGCATTTCTGAGTTCTGCGCATCTCACAGAGATGTAGGTATGTCTGCTTCTTACAATAAATGTATCAAATCTCAGACCTGGTGCAGAGAAAGACGTATGAAATGGATTAAACCACGGGCACCAACAGCATGCAGTCTTCTAAACGCCATGTGTAATGGAACAGGCATTTCAACTCGAGCACTTGGAAAGCATCACCAAGAAATCCTCTGCCTGAGATACTTAAATGTCCCAAATCCCTGATCTGGGAAAGACAAAAACTGCTAAAGAAGACTTTGAAGAAACAGACGGGTTCTTGAACTTTTAATTTCTGAATTGCACTGGCAACGGGCGATGAAGATAACTTTACATGACTTTATTGAACAAAGCCATTTATGTACAGTTGGAAAAGGTTCCAGTTTGATACACACACCTAGACAAAACCAACTTAGTACCTACCTAAAACCAATATAAACAGGATGCAGAGGGGATGGATCAACGGCTTCCTGGGTGTCATTCTAGTATTTAAAACATTCAAAAATCAGCTCTTACAGGGTGCCTTTTTTTGTCCTTGGCAATTGAAATCCTTTACTAAAGGAAGTAACATAAATGACGATGAGTTTTAAACTTTGGACAGAGCACATTCTTTCTGTTTAAGGAAAGAGAAACCCCCAGAACACCAGTGTGTGAAGCGGGGGTGCTTTTTGCTGCTTTAGGTCGAGCCCGAGCGTGTCCTGAGGAGAGGGCGGGCAGGGAGCTCGCAGCCCCGACCCCCTGCGGGCGGGAGCCGAACGCGAAGGAGCAGGGGAACGAAGTGCAAGCTGCAAGGCGGCCGCGATCCCGGCCCGGAGCCGCGGCTCTCTCCGCAGCGCCGCGTGAATCGAAGCGAAGGGACGGGCGGGATTGGCCGAGCGGGATCCGGCTGCGTCGCACTCGGCCAATGGGAGCGGCGGTTCCGCGCGCCCTCGCCGTTGAGTGGCCGTTGGAGGCGAGGGCGCGGTGACGAGTCCCGTTGCCGGGCAACGGGGGAAGCCGGAGGTGCTCGGGCGCGGAGGACGCGGCGAGGGAGAGGGCACGGAGAGGAGCCCAGGCTCTGAGTTGTAGAAGAGCCCATGATGGAGGAGATGATGGAGGTGGAGATGGAGGTGGAGGAGCCATGGCTCGAGGAGATGGAGGTGGAGGTGGAGGAGCCATGGCTCGAGGAGATGGAGATCGAGGAGCCATGGCTGGAGGAGATGGAGGAGCTGGAGCCGGAGGAGCCATGGCTGGAGGAGATGGAGGAGCTGGAGCCGGAGGAGCCATGGCTGGAGGAGATGGAGGAACTGGAGATGGAGGAGCCATGGCTGGAGGAGATGGAGGAGCTGGAGTTGGAGGAGCCATGGCTGGAGGAGATGGAAGAGCTGTAGCCGGAGGAGCCATACCTGGAGTTATTTTCGTAGTATAAATATAGATGTAAAGTTTATCACCCAAAACTAGAGTTCTGGATTCCTTTGGTCTTTCAGCTTTTACCATTTTATGGGGTACTCAGCCTGGTCCTCCTTATTTGTGGCCAGTGAAGATGTGCGGGGCAGTGTTAGCCCCTGGCTGTTTCAGTGCCCTCTGCACTGCTCAGCTACAGCGTATCAGAATCCCAGAAAAATACACATCTGCACAGCTCACACAGCTTTAGTTAAAGGAAGCAGGTTCCCCTTTCAGAACCATATGTTCTTCAAACTCTGATTGCCCCTCCACAGTGACCACGAGACACATCTCTGTCCCACAGCTCATGCTGCTAGCGTAGCATTATTTTTTATTTAAGGCAAGGGATGGATGTGAAGAAGATAGAAACATTTTAGTCCAGTAACATGTTGGGAGCTCTTGAGATCCTATGTTCTCATTCCTGAAGGAACTGCAGCCTTCGGAGGCTCCCTACAGGCCATCACTACTTAATTGTCCTCCCTACTTAATTGTTAATTTCTAAGGGTGATACCACTACTTTGCGTAGAGAAATAAGCCACTTTCAGTCCCATTTTTCATAGAGTTGGATATTAAAGGCCTGCATTGATGTGGTCCACAGATGTGAATTTTGCAGGAAGGAAGCCACCTCCCAGTGGCAAAGAGTAGCCATGGAGTCTCTTGGTTTTCCACCACAGGTTGCAATTACATCCTGTGGGACTGGTATTGCTGAGCAGTATTTGAACTGCTGGTTCCAGTTCCAAAATCAATTGCACATGCATTTAAACAAAGTACACAAGTCACTGAATAGTGTCAGAATCACCTAATCACAGAACGACCTGAGTTGGAAGGGACACACAAGGATCATCGAGTCCAACTCATATCCCTGCATAGGACAACTCCAACTTTAACACCGTGTGTCTGAGGGCACTGTCCAAACGCTTCTTGAATATTGTCAGGATTGGCGCTGTGACTGCTTCTTTAGGGAGCTGTTCCAGTGCTCCACCAGCCTCTGAGTGAAGAACCTGTTCCTAGTAACCAAACTAAACCTTCCCTGGCAGATTTTCTGCCATTCCCTCCAGTCCTATCATTGGTCACCAGAGAGAAGAGATCAGTGCCTGCTCCTCCTCCTTCCCTTGTGAGGAAGCAGTGAATGGCTGTGAGGTCCCTCCTCAGCCTCCTCCAGGCTGAACAGATCAAGTGACTTCAGCTGTTCCTCATATGCCTTCCCCTCTAGAGTCTTAACCATCTTTGTGGCTTCCTCTGGACACTCTGCAGTAGTTTCATGTCCTTTTCTACTCCGGCAGCCAAAACTACCCCCAGTACTCAAGGTGGGGCTGCACTGGTGTGCAGTAGAGCGGGACAATCACCTCCCTCAACCAGCTGCCAGTGCTGCGTTTCATGTCCCCCAGGAGAAGGTTGGCCCTCCTGGCTGCCGGGGCGCACTGTTGGCTCATGTTCTACTTGCTGTCAACTTGCATACACCATTCCCTATTCCAATCACGTTTCAGACTGGCTTGGGTTTCTTAAAGTGAACTGAAAACAGGAAAACCTAACTCACATTCTTTCCCAAAAGTAGATTCTGCAGCCTTTTTGTCTTAGCTATTAGTGTTCAAAGGATTTTCATCCAATAACCTATTAGAAATACATGAAAACTTAAACTGGTATTAAATCGTGTATTAAATATAGTTTCTCAGGCTCATGGGTGCTTCATAATATACTCAGATAAAACCAGCAGCTATCTTTCATAAGCTATTACATCAAAGGCAGTATCTTGTGTGATCCCCTTACATTTTCCTTAACCTGAAGCAAAAGCCATATCCTATTTCAACCAATGTTATAAATCACTTTTCTTTGCAGTTTGAAATTCTGTATAACTACACTTGAAAAAAAAATGCGTGTTGATACTATCTTTTCATACAGCATTTTTTTTCTTTATGCCACGTGTAAGCATTTTGGAAAAAACCCTTAAAATTAAAATGGGCAGTTTATGTGATGACACAAGTTGCAATAGGTTAAAAATTCAGAGGGTACGAGAAAGAATTCTGACCAGTTCTGTTCCTGAGGTTACAGTGACATGGTTTGGAAATACTTATGAAATTTTGTGCATGTACATTTCTATGTGAGGGAGCAGGAAAAATGATATTACTTGTGTAGGGTTTGTGGAAATTATTAAGTGGCCAGTATGTTGCTGGAACATAGACTTCTGCTGACTTAAAATGTACAAAAGAACAGCATGTGAAGTATACAAGATTACCTCAGTTCTTAAAAACTACCATAGGTTGTACTCTGTGAGCAGAAACAGGCATTTATTCTAAATTGTTACCTCTGCATGAGAAAGTTTGTAGTGTTTGTCTCCACCTCCTCCCTTAAGACTTTCTACTTGACTGATTAGATGATGCCCTTTCCATTCTCTGTGAAGACCGTTTTAGGCATTTATGTCTTGTCACATATTATCACAGGGAACACAAGAAAATAACTGAGCACATGGTATGCCTGTGTGTGACGAAACCATGAACAGCCAGGCAGCTATTGTGCATCTAGTCTTGAGATACTACAATGGCTGGATCTTTTAGTTTCCTCAGACATGTTCTTTTTTTTCTTCCTGGAAACCCTTCTAGGAGAAATTTGAGAATTTTTCTCACCGGTCGAGGTGTTTTGCATGCTGTCATAAGAGTCACTCTAACTGGGCAGCAATAAGTCTGGAAACCCTGAGCATGGGGAGTTCATACTGCTGGTCTAAGCAGGTGCACAGCTCTGCAGGTGAAGTGTGCTTGTAAGGAGTTGTACAAAGATTGCTGACCGTGTGCAGAGCATCTGAAAAGTGAGCACACAGCAAGAACACCACTTCTGGCAAATAGAAGGCTTACAGTGTATGTCTGCAGGTATTTTCTCCAAAAATACAGGATAGGAATAGAGCGGTTGTACACCACTTGTGGAAATACATCTAGATTAAAAGTCTAAAAAAGTGAATTTAATTTGTAGCTGAAGGTGTGAATTTTATCAGTGTGAATTTGATCAGTCTAAATTTGATCTAAAATTGAGAGAACTCCATGAGGTTTAAGCTCCCACTAGTAAATTAGTGTTTCACAGTGTCTGCTCTCTGCAATTTCATCAAAAGCCAAATTTAAACAATTTCATTTTCTCAGGAATCAAGTGGAATACTTGTATTCGTATTGAAGTAGATGTTAAGAACCTAACAATGAATATTGCCTAGCACCCTGCTGTCTGTTCCCACTTACAAATGGCTTTTCGTAAATGCTTGTACCTTGAGAGGTCAAGGAAATGTCATTTTCTATCACCTTCACTTTATTATCAATCCCAATCTTTCCTCCCTCTAATTGATACCTAACATACCTTTCTACCACCTAAAATAGAGCAAACTGTAAAGACTGAAGAGTGTTATTGCCACCTGGTGGGAGCCTTGTGCCTATGACTTAGACAGAAAGGATTGTGATCAACATCTCAAGATGACCAACCCAAACCATTCTGTGATTCTAAGGCACATGGGATGAGTGTAGCATTCCCCCCCCTAGCACCTCAAGGGCTGTGGGACCCGTGCACATCAAGAACAGAGTGCTGAGAAAGGGTTTATCAATTTAATTTTTATGTCACACCCTACCATAGCATGCCAGAATCAGATATGGAGTTGTCAGATTAAGTCAGGTGCTAGCACTCGCTATCCGTGCCAGACAGCTGTAAACCCTAATACCATTTAAAACCTCATTATTTTGTTAGAATGGAACAGAATAGTTGCTTGAGGCTCCCAGGACCAGGCTTTGCTTGCACGTTTCAAACTGTGTCTTCAGCACTGCCCTACATTGGCCTAGAACCTTTACTGAAATGCTGTTTGCAAGTATTATTTCTGTTGATCCAGATGCAGTGATTGACACAGTGAATGCAGCAGCAATGTATTTCTGTTAGGTAAATACGAAGACCTAATGGAGTTGGATTGTGGGCACAATAATTAGCTCAATATTATGTTGATAGGCCCAGTATCAAGGAGAAAGTGACTCTTAACAAATTAAATATGGGGGGGAGGGAGTATCTAAGTTAATGAGCGTATTGTTTTGAATACACAACTACTGTTCTGAGTACTACAGCAAGTTAACTTTGTCATTCAAATTGCCTGTAAAATTTTGCATCCATTTTATGGTCCTTCCTAAAAATTTAGCCCAGTATTCACTAGATGTACTTTTTCAATCAAGGAGAAAAATAAGCAGTGTTACCATTTTATTTGGGGGTTTCATGTTGTTGCTTCTGGGGTGCTAGGTCTGTACTTAGTTTAATAAGACAAGATGGATATAGAAAACCAGCTACATAGATTTGAAAGAAGAGCTGCAAACACAAGAAAAGTGTCAGCCTTGAAACCTGCTCAACAAAGTGGGTTGGTGGGGTTCATCAGAAAGACAGTTCTTGGCTGCAACTCAGCGACAGAAATTTGATAAGGGACACTATAGTGGATAAAGCCATAACACTCCTGATGGCCAAACTGAATGCTTCAAATCCAAATTTGAAGTGGAATGCACACTTTAACAGTAAGAGCAATTCAACAGTCCGAACCACCTTTTGAGGGGAGCATGCATTGCTGGACAGGGTGAAGCAGCATTTAAACAAATCTCTTTCCAAAGGGGGGCATTTTGAACAGCTAAAGGAATTCTTGTAGCCAGAATAACCCTGAAGGTTTCTCCTTTATAGATGAAATGCTGCTTTTGATTTTAAAATCAATAAGAATTGAATGTCTCAGCTGGCGTTAGTTACTCCATAGAGTTTATTTGTTCCATTTTCCAAGACAATTTCAGGTATAAATAGTTGATATATACGGTCTTTAAAAAATGTCAACACATTCATTAGTGGCTATGTTCCAAGTCTGGGATTAACGAAATGCTAATAAACAGCTTGTTATGCTTAAGTTACAGTCTAACTCTTCTTTATAGAAAAAGGAATTTGAGGCCTTAGTTTTGGTCCTGGTGAAGGAGAGAGGAAACTGGAGCTCTTAAATAATATTTGCATGGCCTTATATCAGTGTTTTGTCTTGTGCAAGGAAGAAATATTGTGTTCAGAAGAAAGGCAGGACGTTGTGCATAAGATTTGCTTATAATGGGCTGATGCATTGGCTTGTTACATGTAAATTTTTGTTTTACCATATTAAATAATTTTTGCTTGAAAGTACTTTAAAATAGATAAGAAAGTGAAATCTATAAATTATTTAGCACTGTGTTTCTCAGTATTTTTCATGAATAAAAGTTTTTGAGCTTTGTTAAATTTACATAAATTTGGCTTCACTTAGAGGTAAGGTTAGATTAGCTTCCTGTCAGAGATGGCTCTCTTTATCTGCTGTTCCCTTCAGCTGGAGAGCAACCTGCACTTCGTGAACCCTAGAGCACCCTTTGAAAGCATGTGGCTTGATACCCACTAATGTATAGAAGCTGAGGGACCCACTGTCTGCACTGCACAGGTGCACTGTAAAGATGTTCCCACCTGCAAAGAACTAATGCTATTAGTGGGCGTGGAATAGCTGAGAGACTGCAATATTGAGTGAAAGTGAAGATTTAAAATCTGACCTGTTTGTTTGTTTTTTTCTTGTCCATTTACATCACTGCTGTATCTCTCTGCAGGGCTGACCCATGTTTACACAGGAATTCTGTGGGTCAGCCAGAAATTAGTCCAGATATATCCTGCTCACTGTGGTGCACCTGATAATATGGGAGGCTTCTGAAAAACGTGTGGAGTGAGCTATTGCAAAATACAGAAGATGTGTACAAAGGAAAACAACCATTTTGCCCAGATATTGACTGAGACTTTAATGCTGTTTGTTTGGCTATTGCCTTACCAGCTTTCTAAATCTGCTCTTAGTGATCGGTAAAGGACATTGAAGCATACAATCTGAAAAGTGCTATGTGACATTAGCAAGAAATATTAGGCTCTGTTCTGAATCCCTTAAAATTGATGCAAATTTTTCATTTAGTTCAAGGAGAATAGAACTAAGGCTTAGAAGTAACACTTTCAAAATGCATTAAAAACCTTTTGGTAACTTTACGGCTATGCAGTTTAGAATAAGAGGCACTTTGACTTTATTGCACTCAAGCTGAAGTAACTATATTAAGTAAAAAGCAAAATAGAATTTCAAGGGCAGGCCATAATTGAAAAGTTAATCCATTTTTAATATTACTCATTGTAAAGAGCTTGAAGCCTGCAGACTAGCAGAAGAATATCAGAATCCTTGGTCTAAATTTGCCCTAGCTTTTTAGTCATAATAAAAATCCCTTGTAAACAGTGGTGGTCCTCCTGCTTAGTTAAAACTCAAAGTGTGAGACGTTTTAAAACTTCAGCTCTGAATGACTGTAGAGCTTTAAGGTCTTGCATTTTTATGAAAAAAAAATCCTAGAGCACTTTCGAAACTGATTTACACTCATGGGATCAGACTATCTGCGGCTGTATGTAAAATGTAAAACGTAAAATAATTGAACTGATTACTTTTTATTATTGCTTTTGTTATTATTATTGTTGTTAATATTAGTAATACTATCAGAAATACACATCTAAGGGCAGATTTTTTTTCCTGCAATCTGGTTTTTTTGCCATTGGAATGCAGCCATCTGCAGGCAACTGTATAATAGTGCATAGCAACACTACAAAAATTCTGTATAACGTATGGCCATATTTGAAACTTCTCACTGCTCAGCACTGATTATTATTAATGTTAATACTGCTCAGGTCAGGAAAGGAAAAATGAACTACTCTTAGTGGGATCTTTAAGTAGACTGATTGTAATTATCCACGTTAAGGCATTTGGGGATGATCTTTGATGTTTTTTTTCTAGAACAGTTGCATTCAAGACATCCATTTCAGAAGGCTTGGAGGATTCAGAGTCATTGAAATGGAGTGGGGTTTATTATTCTAAGATATTGCAGCATTGTGATCATCTCTGGATCATCTCTGGATCCTGGGTGCATCTCAGTCAAGGCTACCTTGGCCCCGGAGTGGAGGTGCTGTTTACATACCCCTAGAGAATCTGTCCTGTTGTGCAGTCATGTATAAAATTGATAGTGGCATTAGCACGCACCAAAAAAAGAATCACCTACCATGCTGTTGAATTTCAAAACAGAGAATTTGTATCTGCTAAAGCAAAAGGGAAAGTGATGCTGATGGCTGCAAAACTGATGGAGGACACTGTTCCATTTAGCTGAGGGCAAAAACTGCCTGTACCTGCCTACAGCCTCGTGTGCATCAAACAGATCCTTTCTGTAATATATTTTTTGGGAATCAAATCTTTTTTTTCTTTTACAAATGGTAGGAACACCTACGTGACAAGTTGCAATGTATCTTCTTGGAGATGTTCTTCCCTCTCTCTCTCACCCTACTGACGTGTTCTGTCATAGGTGGGTATTGGTGGAATATCCAGAAATAGCATGCGTTACGAACATGTGCTTCTAATAAGGGAGTACTTACCATGGACGGTTATCAATTGCAGCAAAGGAATCAGACTGCAATTAAGACGTGAAATCCATTCTCTTCCAAAAGTAGGTTTAAAAATCATAAGTTACATTTCTGTATTACACTGAGCAGATTGTGCAATATTCCTTTCTTTTGTGTGTGGGCATGTGTCTGAGAGGATATGTATGCACTGCCAACATTTTCTTGCACCTGTTTTTGAGAAGTCGCTTTTTTCTTAATAAAGGGGGAAGAGTCTTCTGGGAATATAGACCCTAAAATTAGGATTTATTATAGCCTTTATGTACAGCTGACTTGGTTAAAAGCTGCCTTGCTGTGCAGTCACACATCAAATTAAAAATGACAATATAAATAGATGCAGTTAATGACGACGCTGTGAAATATGGGAATAGAGCATTTGACTTATTAAAAACAAAGGGGAAAACTGAAGATTTGCAATATATTAACTCATGTTTGGTCAAAAGTACTGCTATAGAAATAAGCAGTAGGACTTTGACTAGCAATTGATTTCTAGTGCTACCTGCATAGCTCTCTTTAATGCTTATGTTGAGGTGATTAGCTGTAATAAGGAGAGGGTGGGGATTAAAAGGCTAAAAATAACAGCCACTGTCCTCTTAGAAGGAATTCTCTGAAGACGTGTGCCTGTGGTTCACTCATGCTCACTGTCAGCTTTTCAGAGCTTTTTTGGAAAAAAGCTGCTGTGCTAAACATGTCTGTTAAAAAATACAAAATTTTTGTGGATCTTTTTTTCTCTTCATGAATCTTATTCATTCTTTCTAAGGATGAGTTGCTTAATGGACAGTTTAACTTTCTAAAGACAAGATCGTATTACAATATTGTATATTGTACATATTGATAAAGTTATATGTGTTTGGCAACCCTGAGTTGTAGCATTCCTCTAATAGAACATTTAGGTGTAAAGGAAAAAAATGCTTTATTAATAATCCAATTAATATAATAATTTAATCGTATTGAAGATTTTAACACTTCTACAAAATTTGTGTTGTTAGAAACGAGAAATGCTTTTCTTTTATCTGTGTATTCAAAACTGCAGGCTTGGGATGTAATATTATCCAAGGTTGTGCATCATTTCAGAGGATAGCAGCCAGCTGGAAAAGTTTATTAAGAAATACCACAACTTCTGTTGTGCACACTGACATAAGTCTTCAATCAGTACACAAAATTGAGAAATATTTTACTGCTGTTGAGCAGAGAACTGCAAGGTCTTTGTTTTGGGCAACTCTGAGGAATTCCCCTGGATCTGTCGTTCTTATAGCTTAAAAAGACTTTGCTGTCATAAAGCTCATCTTTGTGAGGAAAGAAAAGGTGATAGGGAAATCAATAGACAGCCTGATAAATTCCTTTCCTTTTCCAAGTGTTTGTGTATCTTTGGGAACTACTTGTAATTGAGCTTAGGAGATCTGCAAGGTCTGCTGTTCGTCACTAGAAAGCAGCTCTCTTTAAAGACAGAGCAGGACTTTGAATCTTGAATGTGGTCTTCTCATTAGAAGTAGAAATTAGATAGAATCAGCTGCTGTCCAAAGGAGGGGATACTGGAATCAGTGAGTTATACCCTTTGGAAGACGAAATAGGCAACTTTATTACTCATGTGGGTGGTGCACTAGTAGGATATGTGTCAATGAAGGTTCTGAAATTGCTCTTGTATTATCATATTCTTTTAAATGCTCAAAAGCAAAATAACTGAAGTTTTTTCTATCTGTCTCTAGATTTCTTGGTGGTGCAGAATTTGGATGCTTTTGTACCTAATAAAAACATATTTAATCTCTGTTAAGTGACAGGTTAATTTGCAATAGAGGAAATAATGTTTCCCAAATTTAGAAATTTATGTATCAGATATAATTAATCTTATAGTAAGAACAAAAATTATCCATATAGTTCTACTTTCCTTATATATACACCACTTCAAAGGCAATTTCACTTGCATTCACTAAAAGAGACTACAATAAGCATCAAGTTTAGACAAGGTTAATGACATTAGCTTTGTCTTTTCAGTGTTATTAAGAAAAGGTACAAAATCAATTAATGTCTTAAAGCACACTGCCCAGAGTTCAGTAAGAACTTCAGTAATTCAAGTTGTGTCAACATAGACTTCTGTCCAAATAACACGGGGTGCTTTTTTGTTTTCTTATGGCCTTGAATAAGTTTTAGCGAGCTTTATCTGTAAAAGTCTTTTTTCCATCCTCTTTTCTATAGATGGATTCAGATGAATGCCTTTCATCGCTTGGATATTTGATATCTATCCCAGTGGTTCGCTGACCTGGGCACTTCAGGATATTGTATTAGCAGCATAGCCAACATTGATAAAAAGAAGACTAATCAAAAGGTATGTATTTGATATGAAAAAAGCAGAATGGCTATAATGTGTGCAAACGAGTAATTACAATGGAATGGAACAGAACAGAATAGGTTTAGTTGGAAGGGATGTTCAGTGATCATCTGGGCCACCTGCAATACAAGGTCCGACAAAAAAACTGAGACTGTACCTGTAACTTTTTCTTTAGCAAATTAAGGAATCCCCTACAATCACCTTCACAATAGTTCCTTAGTGAGCTGACACACAGCTGCATACAGTGCTGCCAATGTTCAAATCAGTTCCGCAGATCACTTTCTGAAAAGCTGTTAAGGATCTCCATCATTTTTGCTTTCACATCTTCTACCAACAAAAATGTGTTCCTTTGATCACTGACTTGACCTTTTGGAAGAGCTATTAGCTAAAAACTGTTTCACAAAGTGTTGTGGGCTGGCACATTGTCTTCACTCTTGCACATCCACATTTTCCAACCGAGAATACTTGAACACGTGTGCACTTCTGCTGAGCGAAGTGATTAAGCTGAGACTTGTCTCACTGTGAGAGGTTGACAGAGATTAAAGCATGTTCTGTAATCATCTTTTTGTCTCTCCTCTCCCACTCTTGGTTCCCAGGCTATAAGGTTAGTCTTGTTTTTTTTTGTGTCAGATCTCATAGATGCTGGTGCAGGTTGTCACTATCGTTTTATACTGCAAAGGGTAATCACATTGCAAATAAAGAATAAGAAAGAACATGAATGCATGTCAAACAAAATCTAATTAAACTGTGTAATGTAGGCCCAGTTAAAGAACAATAGTCTTAAAATTTTGTGGCGAGGACTCCCATGAGATGATATTATCCATAACAGTTTGAATAAGGCCTGGTCTGCTGTTGCCTCGCCATGGTAATGTACTGGTGGGGTCAAACAGATCAAGCAGAACATCGTAAGAGAAAATGTATGTAAATTAGGCTATTGGAAGATAGAAAGGACATACATTGAGGAAGGGATGATCAGTGATAGAGGTGACCAAACTGCCGAGAACCCTAAGCTAGCACTGTTTGTGAGCTGGTTAATTCACAGCCTGCTGGTCTAATGGCTATGCTGCTTCTGAAGGCGGCTTGGTTAGTCTCCATCCAGGCACCCAAGGACAGTCTCTACCCAGCTATAACATGGGGTTTGTCCTCTGTGTCTCTTCCCTTAGTTGAGTTTCATGGTTTACTTCAAGAAGAAAATGACAAATTTATGCAGCAGGTATTGTATTCAAATTGATCCACTCTTTGTGCAGTCTTTTCAGTTTCCCAAAGCCCATTTAAGGAGGTTTCAGGGAAAAAAAACAAGCAGAGCACTGTTTATCAGTACCCTAGAGCTAAGTGTACAAAATTGGTTTACTCTAGTAAAGCCAGGTAAACTGGCAAAGCACCCAGAAGGTGCTTGGAATTTCTGCATCATTTCCCTAGCTTATTTTTTCGATCTAAATTGTTTGTGCAACTGCATTTGGAATTTAGCCTGCCTATCCCCTACAGAAGCCACTTTTGCTCAAATGGAATGAGTCAGGCACAGTGTATGTAAAACGCTTTGTGGTGCCAGATGTGAGGCAGGGTAACGAAAACTATTTCCTCGCTTCAGAAAAGAAATGATCTGTTTCAGTGCTCTTGTCAAGTTTTAATGTCTGATCTGAATCTCTTGCTGCAAGGTATTATTACCTGTTCTATCCCACTTGAGCACTGGAAGTGTTCTCTTTGCGGAAGATTTTGCATATCTAGAAATATCTTCTTTGATAAGGCCGAAAGACAATTTTTTCCACCTTTTTACTAAATTCTGTCTAGGTTTTCAATCACTCACTGCTCTTCTCTAGAGTTTGTCCACTTGATTTGCCTCTTTCAAAAGTATGGACCCGAGTTTTGAAGTGTGACAGCTGTGCCCTTACAATCCTGAGTAGTGAAAGGATTACCTCCTGTATGCCTTACATGCCATGATGGCACTTGCCTTTATCTGAAATAGAATGACATTCTTGATTTATCATTTTTAATCTAATGTAATCCCCAGTGTACTGCTGTCTAGCCAGTTATTGTTCATCCTGTGTTGGCTTCTTGAACCATCCTGTTATTGACCTATCTTAAATCATAGATTAGCTGTGCAAAATGTAACATCCTATTAAATTCCATCTTGTATTTTTTTTAAAATCTATTGGAATCATTGTCAGGGTAAAAGAAGTGAAGAAATGTAGCAGATTGTCTTGGAAAGTGAGGAGTAATTTTGTTTAATCTTTCCTGGATGAATTCCATCAGGGAAGTGGATCCTGCGTTAGAACAGGGAGACAAGTAGTAGAGGATTGGTTTTGAATCTCTTCCAGTCCTGTGGTTTTGTAATCATTCAGTGATTTTTTCAGTAGTTTCCTTTGCAATGAGCAAAGTCAGCAGGAGACTGACTGAAGACAATCCTCAGTAGTGAGCTGTGCAAAATGCTGTATTTGGTTTGTTTAAGCCATGTTTATAAATCCACATTCCACCGAGGAAGACAGGTAATCTCCATCACTGAAAAGTACATCTGAATTGTGAATTCAGTGTCATAATATAATGGTATCTTCTGATTAATATATTGGGGAAAATGGAAATACAAACAGGGAACTGTAGGTTCTGTCATACTTTGAAAATGTGCTAGCTTGCATTTTCTTTTCGTGAAAGTCAGAAACTACGATTTATTTGTTAATCAGGAGCGGTATTTCTAGGAAGTGTAGCTCAGAAGTGTATCTCTTGCTCTGCCTATGACTAATGCGAGTGCCTTAAAACTGGCTTTTAGCAATGGAGAGGAATAGATGGCACATGTTAAAAGCCAGATAACTATTACCTTGGTGGGATGTTGTAAGCAGTTGCTTAATTACATGGGAACCTAAGATAATGGATAGTAGGAATACAAAGACAGAAGAGAAGACTGCCTGTGCACCTCAACCCTTCACCATTTGTCCTAAAGTCCTTTTTAATTTCTTTATATACAAAGGTATATCAGTATCAAATTGGTAGAGGCTTATATGAAGCAATTCTGATTTTACCTTCTAATCCAGCAAATCCAACAGTAAGACACTTCAGTACAAGGAACTGAGAGATGTGCTCACTGAAGAGACTAGAATTGTGGCCGCTCAGGCTTTGACGGCGTTCCCCACCTAATCTTGTGGCATTTCTGAGTTCTGCGCATCTCACAGAGATGTAGGTATGTCTGCTTCTTACAATAAATGTATCAAATCTCAGACCTGGTGCAGAGAAAGACGTATGAAATGGATTAAACCACAGGCACCAACAGCATGCAGTCTTCTAAACGCCATGTGTAATGGAACAGGCATTTCAACTCGAGCACTTGGAAAGCATCACCAAGAAATCCTCTGCCTGAGATACTTAAATGTCCCAAATCCCTGATCTGGGAAAGACAAAAACTGCTAAAGAAGACTTTGAAGAAACAGACGGGTTCTTGAACTTTTAATTGCTGAATTGCACTGGCAACGGGCGATGAAGATAACTTTACATGACTTTATTGAACAAAGCCATTTATGTACAGTTGGAAAAGGTTCCAGTTTGATACACACACCTAGACAAAACCAACTTAGTACCTACATAAAACCAATATAAACAGGATGCAGAGGGGATGGATCAACGGCTTCCTGGGTGTCATTCTAGTATTTAAAACATTCAAAAATCAGCTCTTACAGGGTGCCTTTTTTTGTCCTTGGCAATTGAAATCCTTTACTAAAGGAAGTAACATAAATGACGATGAGTTTTAAACTTTGGACAGAGCACATTCTTTCTGTTTAAGGAAAGAGAAACCCCCAGAACACCAGTGTGTGAAGCGGGGGTGCTTTTTGCTGCTTTAGGTCGAGCCCGAGCGTGTCCTGAGGAGAGGGCGGGCAGGGAGCTCGCAGCCCCGACCCCCTGCGGGCGGGAGCCGAACGCGAAGGAGCAGGGGAACGAAGTGCAAGCTGCAAGGCAGCCGCGATCCCGGCCCGGAGCCGCGGCTCTCTCCGCAGCGCCGCGTGAATCGAAGCGAAGGGACGGGCGGGATTGGCCGAGCGGGATCCGGCTGCGTCGCACTCGGCCAATGGGAGCGGCGGTTCCGCACGCCCTCGCCGTTGAGTGGCCGTTGGAGGCGAGGGCGCGGTGACGAGTCCCGTTGCCGGGCAACGGGGGAAGCCGGAGGTGCTCGGGCGCGGAGGACGCGGCGAGGGAGAGGGCACGGAGAGGAGCCCAGGCTCTGAGTTGTAGAAGAGCCCATGATGGAGGAGATGATGGAGGTGGAGATGGAGGTGGAGGAGCCATGGCTCGAGGAGATGGAGGTGGAGGTGGAGGAGCCATGGCTCGAGGAGATGGAGGTGGAGGTGGAGGAGCCATGGCTCGAGGAGATGGAGATCGAGGAGCCATGGCTGGAGGAGATGGAGGAGCTGGAGCCAGAGGAGCCATGGCTGGAGGAGATGGAGGAGCTGGAGCCGGAGGAGCCATGGCTGGAGGAGATGGAGGAACTGGAGATGGAGGAGCCATGGCTGGAGGAGATGGAGGAGCTGGAGTTGGAGGAGCCATGGCTGGAGGAGATGGAAGAGCTGTAGCCGGAGGAGCCATACCTGGAGTTATTTTCGTAGTATAAATATAGATGTAAAGTTTATCACCCAAAACTAGAGTTCTGGATTCCTTTGGTCTTTCAGCTTTTACCATTTTATGGGGTACTCAGCCTGGTCCTCCTTATTTGTGGCCAGTGAAGATGTGCGGGGCAGTGTTAGCCCCTGGCTGTTTCAGTGCCCTCTGCACTGCTCAGCTACAGCGTATCAGAATCCCAGAAAAATACACATCTGCACAGCTCACACAGCTTTAGTTAAAGGAAGCAGGTTCCCCTTTCAGAACCATATGTTCTTCAAACTCTGATTGCCCCTCCACAGTGACCACGAGACACATCTCTGTCCCACAGCTCATGCTGCTAGCGTAGCATTATTTTTTATTTAAGGCAAGGGATGGATGTGAAGAAGATAGAAACATTTTAGTCCAGTAACATGTTGGGAGCTCTTGAGATCCTATGTTCTCATTCCTGAAGGAACTGCAGCCTTCGGAGGCTCCCTACAGGCCATCACTACTTAATTGTCCTCCCTACTTAATTGTTAATTTCTAAGGGTGATACCACTACTTTGCGTAGAGAAATAAGCCACTTTCAGTCCCATTTTTCATAGAGTTGGATATTAAAGGCCTGCATTGATGTGGTCCACAGATGTGAATTTTGCAGGAAGGAAGCCACCTCCCAGTGGCAAAGAGTAGCCATGGAGTCTCTTGGTTTTCCACCACAGGTTGCAATTACATCCTGTGGGACTGGTATTGCTGAGCAGTATTTGAACTGCTGGTTCCAGTTCCAAAATCAATTGCACATGCATTTAAACAAAGTACACAAGTCACTGAATAGTGTCAGAATCACCTAATCACAGAACGACCTGAGTTGGAAGGGACACACAAGGATCATCGAGTCCAACTCATATCCCTGCATAGGACAACTCCAACTTTAACACCGTGTGTCTGAGGGCACTGTCCAAACGCTTCTTGAATATTGTCAGGATTGGCGCTGTGACTGCTTCTTTAGGGAGCTGTTCCAGTGCTCCACCAGCCTCTGAGTGAAGAACCTGTTCCTAGTAACCAAACTAAACCTTCCCTGGCAGATTTTCTGCCATTCCCTCCAGTCCTATCATTGGTCACCAGAGAGAAGAGATCAGTGCCTGCTCCTCCTCCTTCCCTTGTGAGGAAGCAGTGAATGGCTGTGAGGTCCCTCCTCAGCCTCCTCCAGGCTGAACAGATCAAGTGACTTCAGCTGTTCCTCATATGCCTTCCCCTCTAGAGTCTTAACCATCTTTGTGGCTTCCTCTGGACACTCTGCAGTAGTTTCATGTCCTTTTCTACTCCGGCAGCCAAAACTACCCCCAGTACTCAAGGTGGGGCTGCACTGGTGTGCAGTAGAGCGGGACAATCACCTCCCTCAACCAGCTGCCAGTGCTGCGTTTCATGTCCCCCAGGAGAAGGTTGGCCCTCCTGGCTGCCGGGGCGCACTGTTGGCTCATGTTCTACTTGCTGTCAACTTGCATACACCATTCCCTATTCCAATCACGTTTCAGACTGGCTTGGGTTTCTTAAAGTGAACTGAAAACAGGAAAACCTAACTCACATTCTTTCCCAAAAGTAGATTCTGCAGCCTTTTTGTCTTAGCTATTAGTGTTCAAAGGATTTTCATCCAATAACCTATTAGAAATACATGAAAACTTAAACTGGTATTAAATCGTGTATTAAATATAGTTTCTCAGGCTCATGGGTGCTTCATAATATACTCAGATAAAACCAGCAGCTATCTTTCATAAGCTATTACATCAAAGGCAGTATCTTGTGTGATCCCCTTACATTTTCCTTAACCTGAAGCAAAAGCCATATCCTATTTCAACCAATGTTATAAATCACTTTTCTTTGCAGTTTGAAATTCTGTATAACTACACTTGAAAAAAAAATGCGTGTTGATACTATCTTTTCATACAGCATTTTTTTTCTTTATGCCACGTGTAAGCATTTTGGAAAAAACCCTTAAAATTAAAATGGGCAGTTTATGTGATGACACAAGTTGCAATAGGTTAAAAATTCAGAGGGTACGAGAAAGAATTCTGACCAGTTCTGTTCCTGAGGTTACAGTGACATGGTTTGGAAATACTTATGAAATTTTGTGCATGTACATTTCTATGTGAGGGAGCAGGAAAAATGATATTACTTGTGTAGGGTTTGTGGAAATTATTAAGTGGCCAGTATGTTGCTGGAACATAGACTTCTGCTGACTTAAAATGTACAAAAGAACAGCATGTGAAGTATACAAGATTACCTCAGTTCTTAAAAACTACCATAGGTTGTACTCTGTGAGCAGAAACAGGCATTTATTCTAAATTGTTACCTCTGCATGAGAAAGTTTGTAGTGTTTGTCTCCACCTCCTCCCTTAAGACTTTCTACTTGACTGATTAGATGATGCCCTTTCCATTCTCTGTGAAGACCGTTTTAGGCATTTATGTCTTGTCACATATTATCACAGGGAACACAAGAAAATAACTGAGCACATGGTATGCCTGTGTGTGACGAAACCATGAACAGCCAGGCAGCTATTGTGCATCTAGTCTTGAGATACTACAATGGCTGGATCTTTTAGTTTCCTCAGACATGTTCTTTTTTTTCTTCCTGGAAACCCTTCTAGGAGAAATTTGAGAATTTTTCTCACCGGTCGAGGTGTTTTGCATGCTGTCATAAGAGTCACTCTAACTGGGCAGCAATAAGTCTGGAAACCCTGAGCATGGGGAGTTCATACTGCTGGTCTAAGCAGGTGCACAGCTCTGCAGGTGAAGTGTGCTTGTAAGGAGTTGTACAAAGATTGCTGACCGTGTGCAGAGCATCTGAAAAGTGAGCACACAGCAAGAACACCACTTCTGGCAAATAGAAGGCTTACAGTGTATGTCTGCAGGTATTTTCTCCAAAAATACAGGATAGGAATAGAGCGGTTGTACACCACTTGTGGAAATACATCTAGATGAAAAGTCTAAAAAAGTGAATTTAATTTGTAGCTGAAGGTGTGAATTTGATCAGTCTAAATTTGATCTAAAATTGAGAGAACTCCATGAGGTTTAAGCTCCCACTAGTAAATTAGTGTTTCACAGTGTCTGCTCTCTGCAATTTCATCAAAAGCCAAATTTAAACAATTTCATTTTCTCAGGAATCAAGTGGAATACTTGTATTCGTATTGAAGTAGATGTTAAGAACCTAACAATGAATATTGCCTAGCACCCTGCTGTCTGTTCCCACTTACAAATGGCTTTTCGTAAATGCTTGTACCTTGAGAGGTCAAGGAAATGTCATTTTCTATCACCTTCACTTTATTATCAATCCCAATCTTTCCTCCCTCTAATTGATACCTAACATACCTTTCTACCACCTAAAATAGAGCAAACTGTAAAGACTGAAGAGTGTTATTGCCACCTGGTGGGAGCCTTGTGCCTATGACTTAGACAGAAAGGATTGTGATCAACATCTCAAGATGACCAACCCAAACCATTCTGTGATTCTAAGGCACATGGGATGAGTGTAGCATTCCCCCCCCTAGCACCTCAAGGGCTGTGGGACCCGTGCACATCAAGAACAGAGTGCTGAGAAAGGGTTTATCAATTTAATTTTTATGTCACACCCTACCATAGCATGCCAGAATCAGATCTGGAGTTGTCAGATTAACTCAGCTGCTAGCACTCGCTATCCGTGCCAGACAGCTGTAAACCCTAATACCATTTAAAACCTCATTATTTTGTTAGAATGGAACAGAATAGTTGCTTGAGGCTCCCAGGACCAGGCTTTGCTTGCACGTTTCAAACTGTGTCTTCAGCACTGCCCTACATTGGCCTAGAACCTTTACTGAAATGCTGTTTGCAAGTATTATTTCTGTTGATCCAGATGCAGTGATTGACACAGTGAATGCAGCAGCAATGTATTTCTGTTAGGTAAATACGAAGACCTAATGGAGTTGGATTGTGGGCACAATAATTAGCTCAATATTATGTTGATAGGCCCAGTATCAAGGAGAAAGTGACTCTTAACAAATTAAATATGGGGGGGAGGGAGTATCTAAGTTAATGAGCGTATTGTTTTGAATACACAACTACTGTTCTGAGTACTACAGCAAGTTAACTTTGTCATTCAAATTGCCTGTAAAATTTTGCATCCATTTTATGGTCCTTCCTAAAAATTTAGCCCGGTATTCACTAGATGTACTTTTTCAATCAAGGAGAAAAATAAGCAGTGTTACCATTTTATTTGGGGGTTTCATGTTGTTGCTTCTGGGGTGCTAGGTCTGTACTTAGTTTAATAAGACAAGATGGATATAGAAAACCAGCTACATAGATTTGAAAGAAGAGCTGCAAACACAAGAAAAGTGTCAGCCTTGAAACCTGCTCAACAAAGTGGGTTGGTGGGGTTCATCAGAAAGACAGTTCTTGGCTGCAACTCAGCGACAGAAATTTGATAAGGGACACTATAGTGGATAAAGCCATAACACTCCTGATGGCCAAACTGAATGCTTCAAATCCAAATTTGAAGTGGAATGCACACTTTAACAGTAAGAGCAATTGAACAGTCCGAACCACCTTTTGAGGGGAGCATGCATTGCTGGACAGGGTGAAGCAGCATTTAAACAAATCTCTTTCCAAAGGGGGGCATTTTGAACAGCTAAAGGAATTCTTGTAGCCAGAATAACCCTGAAGGTTTCTCCTTTATAGATGAAATGCTGCTTTTGATTTTAAAATCAATAAGAATTGAATGTCTCAGCTGGCGTTAGTTACTCCATAGAGTTTATTTGTTCCATTTTCCAAGACAATTTCAGGTATAAATAGTTGATATATACGGTCTTTAAAAAATGTCAACACATTCATTAGTGGCTATGTTCCAAGTCTGGGATTAACGAAATGCTAATAAACAGCTTGTTATGCTTAAGTTACAGTCTAACTCTTCTTTATAGAAAAAGGAATTTGAGGCCTTAGTTTTGGTCCTGGTGAAGGAGAGAGGAAACTGGAGCTCTTAAATAATATTTGCATGGCCTTATATCAGTGTTTTGTCTTGTGCAAGGAAGAAATATTGTGTTCAGAAGAAAGGCAGGACGTTGTGCGTAAGATTTGCTTATAATGGGCTGATGCATTGGCTTGTTTCATGTAAATTTTGGTTTTACCATATTAAATAATTTTTGCTTGAAAGTACTTTAAAATAGATAAGAAAGTGAAATCTATAAATTATTTAGCACTGTGTTTCTCAGTATTTTTCATGAATAAAAGTTTTTGAGCTTTGTTAAATTTACATAAATTTGGCTTCACTTAGAGGTAAGGTTAGATTAGCTTCCTGTCAGAGATGGCTCTCTTTATCTGCTGTTCCCTTCAGCTGGAGAGCAACCTGCACTTCGTGAACCCTAGAGCACCCTTTGAAAGCATGTGGCTTGATACCCACTGATGTATAGAAGCTGAGGGACCCACTGTCTGCACTGCACAGATGCACTGTAAAGATGTTCCCACCTGCAAAGAACTAATGCTATTAGTGGGCGTGGAATAGCTGAGAGACTGCAATATTGAGTGAAAGTGAAGATTTAAAATCTGACCTGTTTGTTTGTTTTTTTCTTGTCCATTTACATCACTGCTGTATCTCTCTGCAGGGCTGACCCATGTTTACACAGGAATTCTGTGGGTCAGCCAGAAATTAGTCCAGATATATCCTGCTCACTGTGGTGCACCTGATAATATGGGAGGCTTCTGAAAAACGTGTGGAGTGAGCTATTGCAAAATACAGAAGATGTGTACAAAGGAAAACAACCATTTTGCCCAGATATTGACTGAGACTTTAATGCTGTTTGTTTGGCTATTGCCTTACCAGCTTTCTAAATCTGCTCTTAGTGATCGGTAAAGGACATTGAAGCATACAATCTGAAAAGTGCTATGTGACATTAGCAAGAAATATTAGGCTCTGTTCTGAATCCCTTAAAATTGATGCAAATTTTTCATTTAGTTCAAGGAGAATAGAACTAAGGCTTAGAAGTAACACTTTCAAAATGCATTAAAAACCTTTTGGTAACTTTACGGCTATGCAGTTTAGAATAAGAGGCACTTTGACTTTATTGCACTCAAGCTGAAGTAACTATATTAAGTAAAAAGCAAAATAGAATTTCAAGGGCAGGCCATAATTGAAAAGTTAATCCATTTTTAATATTACTCATTGTAAAGAGCTTGAAGCCTGCAGACTAGCAGAAGAATATCAGAATCCTTGGTCTAAATTTGCCCTAGCTTTTTAGTCATAATAAAAATCCCTTGTAAACAGTGGTGGTCCTCCTGCTTAGTTAAAACTCAAAGTGTGAGACGTTTTAAAACTTCAGCTCTGAATGACTGTAGAGCTTTAAGGTCTTGCATTTTTATGAAAAAAAAATCCTAGAGCACTTTCGAAACTGATTTACACTCATGGGATCAGACTATCTGCGGCTGTATGTAAAATGTAAAACGTAAAATAATTGAACTGATTACTTTTTATTATTGCTTTTGTTATTATTATTGTTGTTAATATTAGTAATACTATCAGAAATACACATCTAAGGGCAGATTTTTTTTCCTGCAATCTGGTTTTTTTGCCATTGGAATGCAGCCATCTGCAGGCAACTGTATAATAGTGCATAGCAACACTACAAAAATTCTGTATAACGTATGGCCATATTTGAAACTTCTCACTGCTCAGCACTGATTATTATTAATGTTAATACTGCTCAGGTCAGGAAAGGAAAAATGAACTACTCTTAGTGGGATCTTTAAGTAGACTGATTGTAATTATCCACGTTAAGGCATTTGGGGATGATCTTTGATGTTTTTTTTCTAGAACAGTTGCATTCAAGACATCCATTTCAGAAGGCTTGGAGGATTCAGAGTCATTGAAATGGAGTGGGGTTTATTATTCTAAGATATTGCAGCATTGTGATCATCTCTGGATCATCTCTGGATCCTGGGTGCATCTCAGTCAAGGCTACCTTGGCCCCGGAGTGGAGGTGCTGTTTACATACCCCTAGAGAATCTGTCCTGTTGTGCAGTCATGTATAAAATTGATAGTGGCATTAGCACGCACCAAAAAAAGAATCACCTACCATGCTGTTGAATTTCAAAACAGAGAATTTGTATCTGCTAAAGCAAAAGGGAAAGTGATGCTGATGGCTGCAAAACTGATGGAGGACACTGTTCCATTTAGCTGAGGGCAAAAACTGCCTGTACCTGCCTACAGCCTCGTGTGCATCAAACAGATCCTTTCTGTAATATATTTTTTGGGAATCAAATCTTTTTTTTTTTTTACAAATGGTAGGAACACCTACGTGACAAGTTGCAATGTATCTTCTTGGAGATGTTCTTCCCTCTCTCTCTCACCCTACTGACGTGTTCTGTCATAGGTGGGTATTGGTGGAATATCCAGAAATAGCATGCGTTACGAACATGTGCTTCTAATAAGGGAGTACTTACCATGGACGGTTATCAATTGCAGCAAAGGAATCAGACTGCAATTAAGACGTGAAATCCATTCTCTTCCAAAAGTAGGTTTAAAAATCATAAGTTACATTTCTGTATTACACTGAGCAGATTGTGCAATATTCCTTTCTTTTGTGTGTGGGCATGTGTCTGAGAGGATATGTATGCACTGCCAACATTTTCTTGCACCTGTTTTTGAGAAGTCGCTTTTTTCTTAATAAAGGGGGAAGAGTCTTCTGGGAATATAGACCCTAAAATTAGGATTTATTATAGCCTTTATGTACAGCTGACTTGGTTAAAAGCTGCCTTGCTGTGCAGTCACACATCAAATTAAAAATGACAATATAAATAGATGCAGTTAATGACGACGCTGTGAAATATGGGAATAGAGCATTTGACTTATTAAAAACAAAGGGGAAAACTGAAGATTTGCAATATATTAACTCATGTTTGGTCAAAAGTACTGCTATAGAAATAAGCAGTAGGACTTTGACTAGCAATTGATTTCTAGTGCTACCTGCATAGCTCTCTTTAATGCTTATGTTGAGGTGATTAGCTGTAATAAGGAGAGGGTGGGGATTAAAAGGCTAAAAATAACAGCCACTGTCCTCTTAGAAGGAATTCTCTGAAGACGTGTGCCTGTGGTTCACTCATGCTCACTGTCAGCTTTTCAGAGCTTTTTTGGAAAAAAGCTGCTGTGCTAAACATGTCTGTTAAAAAATACAAAATTTTTGTGGATCTTTTTTTCTCTTCATGAATCTTATTCATTCTTTCTAAGGATGAGTTGCTTAATGGACAGTTTAACTTTCTAAAGACAAGATCGTATTACAATATTGTATATTGTACATATTGATAAAGTTATATGTGTTTGGCAACCCTGAGTTGTAGCATTCCTCTAATAGAACATTTAGGTGTAAAGGAAAAAAATGCTTTATTAATAATCCAATTAATATAATAATTTAATCGTATTGAAGATTTTAACACTTCTACAAAATTTGTGTTGTTAGAAACGAGAAATGCTTTTCTTTTATCTGTGTATTCAAAACTGCAGGCTTGGGATGTAATATTATCCAAGGTTGTGCATCATTTCAGAGGATAGCAGCCAGCTGGAAAAGTTTATTAAGAAATACCACAACTTCTGTTGTGCACACTGACATAAGTCTTCAATCAGTACACAAAATTGAGAAATATTTTACTGCTGTTGAGCAGAGAACTGCAAGGTCTTTGTTTTGGGCAACTCTGAGGAATTCCCCTGGATCTGTCGTTCTTATAGCTTAAAAAGACTTTGCTGTCATAAAGCTCATCTTTGTGAGGAAAGAAAAGGTGATAGGGAAATCAATAGACAGCCTGATAAATTCCTTTCCTTTTCCAAGTGTTTGTGTATCTTTGGGAACTACTTGTAATTGAGCTTAGGAGATCTGCAAGGTCTGCTGTTCGTCACTAGAAAGCAGCTCTCTTTAAAGACAGAGCAGGACTTTGAATCTTGAATGTGGTCTTCTCATTAGAAGTAGAAATTAGATAGAATCAGCTGCTGTCCAAAGGAGGGGATACTGGAATCAGTGAGTTATACCCTTTGGAAGACGAAATAGGCAACTTTATTACTCATGTGGGTGGTGCACTAGTAGGATATGTGTCAATGAAGGTTCTGAAATTGCTCTTGTATTATCATATTCTTTTAAATGCTCAAAAGCAAAATAACTGAAGTTTTTTCTATCTGTCTCTAGATTTCTTGGTGGTGCAGAATTTGGATGCTTTTGTACCTAATAAAAACATATTTAATCTCTGTTAAGTGACAGGTTAATTTGCAATAGAGGAAATAATGTTTCCCAAATTTAGAAATTTATGTATCAGATATAATTAATCTTATAGTAAGAACAAAAATTATCCATATAGTTCTACTTTCCTTATATATACACCACTTCAAAGGCAATTTCACTTGCATTCACTAAAAGAGACTACAATAAGCATCAAGTTTAGACAAGGTTAATGACATTAGCTTTGTCTTTTCAGTGTTATTAAGAAAAGGTACAAAATCAATTAATGTCTTAAAGCACACTGCCCAGAGTTCAGTAAGAACTTCAGTAATTCAAGTTGTGTCAACATAGACTTCTGTCCAAATAACACGGGGTGCTTTTTTGTTTTCTTATGGCCTTGAATAAGTTTTAGCGAGCTTTATCTGTAAAAGTCTTTTTTCCATCCTCTTTTCTATAGATGGATTCAGATGAATGCCTTTCATCGCTTGGATATTTGATATCTATCCCAGTGGTTCGCTGACCTGGGCACTTCAGGATATTGTATTAGCAGCATAGCCAACATTGATAAAAAGAAGACTAATCAAAAGGTATGTATTTGATATGAAAAAAGCAGAATGGCTATAATGTGTGCAAACGAGTAATTACAATGGAATGGAACAGAACAGAATAGGTTTAGTTGGAAGGGATGTTCAGTGATCATCTGGGCCACCTGCAATACAAGGTCCGACAAAAAAACTGAGACTGTACCTGTAACTTTTTCTTTAGCAAATTAAGGAATCCCCTACAATCACCTTCACAATAGTTCCTTAGTGAGCTGACACACAGCTGCATACAGTGCTGCCAATGTTCAAATCAGTTCCGCAGATCACTTTCTGAAAAGCTGTTAAGGATCTCCATCATTTTTGCTTTCACATCTTCTACCAACAAAAATGTGTTCCTTTGATCACTGACTTGACCTTTTGGAAGAGCTATTAGCTAAAAACTGTTTCACAAAGTGTTGTGGGCTGGCACATTGTCTTCACTCTTGCACATCCACATTTTCCAACCGAGAATACTTGAACACGTGTGCACTTCTGCTGAGCGAAGTGATTAAGCTGAGACTTGTCTCACTGTGAGAGGTTGACAGAGATTAAAGCATGTTCTGTAATCATCTTTTTGTCTCTCCTCTCCCACTCTTGGTTCCCAGGCTATAAGGTTAGTCTTGTTTTTTTTTGTGTCAGATCTCATAGATGCTGGTGCAGGTTGTCACTATCGTTTTATACTGCAAAGGGTAATCACATTGCAAATAAAGAATAAGAAAGAACATGAATGCATGTCAAACAAAATCTAATTAAACTGTGTAATGTAGGCCCAGTTAAAGAACAATAGTCTTAAAATTTTGTGGCGAGGACTCCCATGAGATGATATTATCCATAACAGTTTGAATAAGGCCTGGTCTGCTGTTGCCTCGCCATGGTAATGTACTGGTGGGGTCAAACAGATCAAGCAGAACATCGTAAGAGAAAATGTATGTAAATTAGGCTATTGGAAGATAGAAAGGACATACATTGAGGAAGGGATGATCAGTGATAGAGGTGACCAAACTGCCGAGAACCCTAAGCTAGCACTGTTTGTGAGCTGGTTAATTCACAGCCTGCTGGTCTAATGGCTATGCTGCTTCTGAAGGCGGCTTGGTTAGTCTCCATCCAGGCACCCAAGGACAGTCTCTACCCAGCTATAACATGGGGTTTGTCCTCTGTGTCTCTTCCCTTAGTTGAGTTTCATGGTTTACTTCAAGAAGAAAATGACAAATTTATGCAGCAGGTATTGTATTCAAATTGATCCACTCTTTGTGCAGTCTTTTCAGTTTCCCAAAGCCCATTTAAGGAGGTTTCAGGGAAAAAAAACAAGCAGAGCACTGTTTATCAGTACCCTAGAGCTAAGTGTACAAAATTGGTTTACTCTAGTAAAGCCAGGTAAACTGGCAAAGCACCCAGAAGGTGCTTGGAATTTCTGCATCATTTCCCTAGCTTATTTTTTCGATCTAAATTGTTTGTGCAACTGCATTTGGAATTTAGCCTGCCTATCCCCTACAGAAGCCA
Source organism: Dromococcyx pavoninus (assembly GCA_033558185.1). Taxonomy (NCBI): domain Eukaryota; kingdom Metazoa; phylum Chordata; class Aves; order Cuculiformes; family Neomorphidae; genus Dromococcyx; species Dromococcyx pavoninus. The sequence goes on along the minus strand of JAUMJL010000020.1, from coordinate 834,982 downwards.
CTTTTGCTCAAATGGAATGAGTCAGGCACAGTGTATGTAAAACGCTTTGTGGTGCCAGATGTGAGGCAGGGTAACGAAAACTATTTCCTCGCTTCAGAAAAGAAATGATCTGTTTCAGTGCTCTTGTCAAGTTTTAATGTCTGATCTGAATCTCTTGCTGCAAGGTATTATTACCTGTTCTATCCCACTTGAGCACTGGAAGTGTTCTCTTTGCGGAAGATTTTGCATATCTAGAAATATCTTCTTTGATAAGGCCGAAAGACAATTTTTTCCACCTTTTTACTAAATTCTGTCTAGGTTTTCAATCACTCACTGCTCTTCTCTAGAGTTTGTCCACTTGATTTGCCTCTTTCAAAAGTATGGACCCGAGTTTTGAAGTGTGACAGCTGTGCCCTTACAATCCTGAGTAGTGAAAGGATTACCTCCTGTATGCCTTACATGCCATGATGGCACTTGCCTTTATCTGAAATAGAATGACATTCTTGATTTATCATTTTTAATCTAATGTAATCCCCAGTGTACTGCTGTCTAGCCAGTTATTGTTCATCCTGTGTTGGCTTCTTGAACCATCCTGTTATTGACCTATCTTAAATCATAGATTAGCTGTGCAAAATGTAACATCCTATTAAATTCCATCTTGTATTTTTTTTAAAATCTATTGGAATCATTGTCAGGGTAAAAGAAGTGAAGAAATGTAGCAGATTGTCTTGGAAAGTGAGGAGTAATTTTGTTTAATCTTTCCTGGATGAATTCCATCAGGGAAGTGGATCCTGCGTTAGAACAGGGAGACAAGTAGTAGAGGATTGGTTTTGAATCTCTTCCAGTCCTGTGGTTTTGTAATCATTCAGTGATTTTTTCAGTAGTTTCCTTTGCAATGAGCAAAGTCAGCAGGAGACTGACTGAAGACAATCCTCAGTAGTGAGCTGTGCAAAATGCTGTATTTGGTTTGTTTAAGCCATGTTTATAAATCCACATTCCACCGAGGAAGACAGGTAATCTCCATCACTGAAAAGTACATCTGAATTGTGAATTCAGTGTCATAATATAATGGTATCTTCTGATTAATATACTGGGGAAAATGGAAATACAAACAGGGAACTGTAGGTTCTGTCATACTTTGAAAATGTGCTAGCTTGCATTTTCTTTTTGTGAAAGTCAGAAACTACGATTTATTTGTTAATCAGGAGCGGTATTTCTAGGAAGTGTAGCTCAGAAGTGTATCTCTTGCTCTGCCTATGACTAATGCGAGTGCCTTAAAACTGGCTTTTAGCAATGGAGAGGAATAGATGGCACATGTTAAAAGCCAGATAACTATTACCTTGGTGGGATTTTGTAAGCAGTTGCTTAATTACATGGGAACCTAAGATAATGGATAGTAGGAATACAAAGACAGAAGAGAAGACTGCCTGTGCACCTCAACCCTTCACCATTTGTCCTAAAGTCCTTTTTAATTTCTTTATATACAAAGGTATATCAGTATCAAATTGGTAGAGGCTTATATGAAGCAATTCTGATTTTACCTTCTAATCCAGCAAATCCAACAGTAAGACACTTCAGTACAAGGAACTGAGAGATGTGCTCACGGAAGAGACTAGAATTGTGGCCGCTCAGGCTTTGACGGCGTTCCCCACCTAATCTTGTGGCATTTCTGAGTTCTGCGCATCTCACAGAGATGTAGGTATGTCTGCTTCTTACAATAAATGTATCAAATCTCAGACCTGGTGCAGAGAAAGACGTATGAAACGGATTAAACCACGGGCACCAACAGTATGCAGTCTTCTAAACGCCATGTGTAATGGAACAGGCATTTCAACTCGAGCACTTGGAAAGCATCACCAAGAAATCCTCTGCCTGAGATACTTAAATGTCCCAAATCCCTGATCTGGGAAAGACAAAAACTGCTAAAGAAGACTTTGAAGAAACAGACGGGTTCTTGAACTTTTAATTTCTGAATTGCACTGGCAACGGGCGATGAAGATAACTTTACATGACTTTATTGAACAAAGCCATTTATATACAGTTGGAAAAGGTTCCAGTTTGATACACACACCTAGACAAAACCAACTTAGTACCTACATAAAACCAATATAAACAGGATGCAGAGGGGATGGATCAACGGCTTCCTGGGTGTCATTCTAGTATTTAAAACATTCAAAAATCAGCTCTTACAGGGTGCCTTTTTTTGTCCTTGGCAATTGAAATCCTTTACTAAAGGAAGTAACATAAATGACGATGAGTTTTAAACTTTGGACAGAGCACATTCTTTCTGTTTAAGGAAAGAGAAACCCCCAGAACACCAGTGTGTGAAGCGGGGGTGCTTTTTGCTGCTTTAGGTCGAGCCCGAGCGTGTCCTGAGGAGAGGGCGGGCAGGGAGCTCGCAGCCCCGACCCCCTGCGGGCGGGAGCCGAACGCGAAGGAGCAGGGGAACGAAGTGCAAGCTGCAAGGCAGCCGCGATCCCGGCCCGGAGCCGCGGCTCTGTCCGCAGCGCCGCGTGAATCGAAGCGAAGGGACGGGCGGGATTGGCCGAGCGGGATCCGGCTGCGTCGCACTCGGCCAATGGGAGCGGCGGTTCCGCACGCCCTCGCCGTTGAGTGGCCGTTGGAGGCGAGGGCGCGGTGACGAGTCCCGTTGCCGGGCAACGGGGGAAGCCGGAGGTGCTCGGGCGCGGAGGACGCGGCGAGGGAGAGGGCACGGAGAGGAGCCCAGGCTCTGAGTTCGAGAAGAGCCCATGATGGAGGACATGATGGAGGTGGAGATGGAGGTGGAGGAGCCATGGCTCGAGGAGATGGAGGTGGAGGTGGAGGAGCCATGGCTCGAGGAGATGGAGGTGGAGGTGGAGGAGCCATGGCTCGAGGAGATGGAGATCGAGGAGCCATGGCTGGAGGAGATGGAGGAGCTGGAGCCGGAGGAGCCATGGCTGGAGGAGATGGAGGAGCTGGAGCCGGAGGAGCCATGGCTGGAGGAGATGGAGGAACTGGAGATGGAGGAGCCATGGCTGGAGGAGATGGAGGAGCTGGAGTTGGAGGAGCCATGGCTGGAGGAGATGGAAGAGCTGTAGCCGGAGGAGCCATACCTGGAGTTATTTTCGTAGTATAAATATAGATGTAAAGTTTATCACCCAAAACTAGAGTTCTGGATTCCTTTGGTCTTTCAGCTTTTACCATTTTATGGGGTACTCAGCCTGGTCCTCCTTATTTGTGGCCAGTGAAGATGTGCGGGGCAGTGTTAGCCCCTGGCTGTTTCAGTGCCCTCTGCACTGCTCAGCTACAGCGTATCAGAATCCCAGAAAAATACACATCTGCACAGCTCACACAGCTTTAGTTAAAGGAAGCAGGTTCCCCTTTCAGAACCATATGTTCTTCAAACTCTGATTGCCCCTCCACAGTGACCACGAGACACATCTCTGTCCCACAGCTCATGCTGCTAGCGTAGCATTATTTTTTATTTAAGGCAAGGGATGGATGTGAAGAAGATAGAAACATTTTAGTCCAGTAACATGTTGGGAGCTCTTGAGATCCTATGTTCTCATTCCTGAAGGAACTGCAGCCTTCGGAGGCTCCCTACAGGCCATCACTACTTAATTGTCCTCCCTACTTAATTGTTAATTTCTAAGGGTGATACCACTACTTTGCGTAGAGAAATAAGCCACTTTCAGTCCCATTTTTCATAGAGTTGGATATTAAAGGCCTGCATTGATGTGGTCCACAGATGTGAATTTTGCAGGAAGGAAGCCACCTCCCAGTGGCAAAGAGTAGCCATGGAGTCTCTTGGTTTTCCACCACAGGTTGCAATTACATCCTGTGGGACTGGTATTGCTGAGCAGTATTTGAACTGCTGGTTCCAGTTCCAAAATCAATTGCACATGCATTTAAACAAAGTACACAAGTCACTGAATAGTGTCAGAATCACCTAATCACAGAACGACCTGAGTTGGAAGGGACACACAAGGATCATCGAGTCCAACTCATATCCCTGCATAGGACAACTCCAACTTTAACACCGTGTGTCTGAGGGCACTGTCCAAACGCTTCTTGAATATTGTCAGGATTGGCGCTGTGACTGCTTCTTTAGGGAGCTGTTCCAGTGCTCCACCAGCCTCTGAGTGAAGAACCTGTTCCTAGTAACCAAACTAAACCTTCCCTGGCAGATTTTCTGCCATTCCCTCCAGTCCTATCATTGGTCACCAGAGAGAAGAGATCAGTGCCTGCTCCTCCTCCTTCCCTTGTGAGGAAGCAGTGAATGGCTGTGAGGTCCCTCCTCAGCCTCCTCCAGGCTGAACAGATCAAGTGACTTCAGCTGTTCCTCATATGCCTTCCCCTCTAGAGTCTTAACCATCTTTGTGGCTTCCTCTGGACACTCTGCAGTAGTTTCATGTCCTTTTCTACTCCGGCAGCCAAAACTACCCCCAGTACTCAAGGTGGGGCTGCACTGGTGTGCAGTAGAGCGGGACAATCACCTCCCTCAACCAGCTGCCAATGCTGCGTTTCATGTCCCCCAGGAGAAGGTTGGCCCTCCTGGCTGCCGGGGCGCACTGTTGGCTCATGTTCTACTTGCTGTCAACTTGCATACACCATTCCCTATTCCAATCACGTTTCAGACTGGCTTGGGTTTCTTAAAGTGAACTGAAAACAGGAAAACCTAACTCACATTCTTTCCCAAAAGTAGATTCTGCAGCCTTTTTGTCTTAGCTATTAGTGTTCAAAGGATTTTCATCCAATAACCTATTAGAAATACATGAAAACTTAAACTGGTATTAAATCGTGTATTAAATATAGTTTCTCAGGCTCATGGGTGCTTCATAATATACTCAGATAAAACCAGCAGCTATCTTTCATAAGCTATTACATCAAAGGCAGTATCTTGTGTGATCCCCTTACATTTTCCTTAACCTGAAGCAAAAGCCATATCCTATTTCAACCAATGTTATAAATCACTTTTCTTTGCAGTTTGAAATTCTGTATAACTACAGTTGAAAAAAAAATGCGTGTTGATACTATCTTTTCATACAGCATTTTTTTTCTTTATGCCACGTGTAAGCATTTTGGAAAAAAACCTTAAAATTAAAATGGGCAGTTTATGTGATGACACAAGTTGCAATAGGTTAAAAATTCAGAGGGTACGAGAAAGAATTCTGACCAGTTCTGTTCCTGAGGTTACAGTGACATGGTTTGGAAATACTTATGAAATTTTGTGCATGTACATTTCTATGTGAGGGAGCAGGAAAAATGATATTACTTGTGTAGGGTTTGTGGAAATTATTAAGTGGCCAGTATGTTGCTGGAACATAGACTTCTGCTGACTTAAAATGTACAAAAGAACAGCATGTGAAGTATACAAGATTACCTCAGTTCTTAAAAACTACCATAGGTTGTACTCTGTGAGCAGAAACAGGCATTTATTCTAAATTGTTACCTCTGCATGAGAAAGTTTGTAGTGTTTGTCTCCACCTCCTCCCTTAAGACTTTCTACTTGACTGATTAGATGATGCCCTTTCCATTCTCTGTGAAGACCGTTTTAGGCATTTATGTCTTGTCACATATTATCACAGGGAACACAAGAAAATAACTGAGCACATGGTATGCCTGTGTGTGACGAAACCATGAACAGCCAGGCAGCTATTGTGCATCTAGTCTTGAGATACTACAATGGCTGGATCTTTTAGTTTCCTCAGACATGTTCTTTTTTTTCTTCCTGGAAACCCTTCTAGGAGAAATTTGAGAATTTTTCTCACCGGTCGAGGTGTTTTGCATGCTGTCATAAGAGTCACTCTAACTGGGCAGCAATAAGTCTGGAAACCCTGAGCATGGGGAGTTCATACTGCTGGTCTAAGCAGGTGCACAGCTCTGCAGGTGAAGTGTGCTTGTAAGGAGTTGTACAAAGATTGCTGACCGTGTGCAGAGCATCTGAAAAGTGAGCACACAGCAAGAACACCACTTCTGGCAAATAGAAGGCTTACAGTGTATGTCTGCAGGTATTTTCTCCAAAAATACAGGATAGGAATAGAGCGGTTGTACACCACTTGTGGAAATACATCTAGATGAAAAGTCTAAAAAAGTGAATTTAATTTGTAGCTGAAGGTGTGAATTTGATCAGTCTAAATTTGATCTAAAATTGAGAGAACTCCATGAGGTTTAAGCTCCCACTAGTAAATTAGTGTTTCACAGTGTCTGCTCTCTGCAATTTCATCAAAAGCCAAATTTAAACAATTTCATTTTCTCAGGAATCAAGTGGAATACTTGTATTCGTATTGAAGTAGATGTTAAGAACCTAACAATGAATATTGCCTAGCACCCTGCTGTCTGTTCCCACTTACAAATGGCTTTTCGTAAATGCTTGTACCTTGAGAGGTCAAGGAAATGTCATTTTCTATCACCTTCACTTTATTATCAATCCCAATCTTTCCTCCCTCTAATTGATACCTAACATACCTTTCTACCACCTAAAATAGAGCAAACTGTAAAGACTGAAGAGTGTTATTGCCACCTGGTGGGAGCCTTGTGCCTATGACTTAGACAGAAAGGATTGTGATCAACATCTCAAGATGACCAACCCAAACCATTCTGTGATTCTAAGGCACATGGGATGAGTGTAGCATTCCCCCCCCCTAGCACCTCAAGGGCTGTGGGACCCGTGCACATCAAGAACAGAGTGCTGAGAAAGGGTTTATCAATTTAATTTTTATGTCACACCCTACCATAGCATGCCAGAATCAGATCTGGAGTTGTCAGATTAACTCAGCTGCTAGCACTCGCTATCCGTGCCAGACAGCTGTAAACCCTAATACCATTTAAAACCTCATTATTTTGTTAGAATGGAACAGAATAGTTGCTTGAGGCTCCCAGGACCAGGCTTTGCTTGCACGTTTCAAACTGTGTCTTCAGCACTGCCCTACATTGGCCTAGAACCTTTACTGAAATGCTGTTTGCAAGTATTATTTCTGTTGATCCAGATGCAGTGATTGACACAGTGAATGCAGCAGCAATGTATTTCTGTTAGGTAAATACGAAGACCTAATGGAGTTGGATTGTGGGCACAATAATTAGCTCAATATTATGTTGATAGGCCCAGTATCAAGGAGAAAGTGACTCTTAACAAATTAAATATGGGGGGGAGGGAGTATCTAAGTTAATGAGCGTATTGTTTTGAATACACAACTACTGTTCTGAGTACTACAGCAAGTTAACTTTGTCATTCAAATTGCCTGTAAAATTTTGCATCCATTTTATGGTCCTTCCTAAAAATTTAGCCCAGTATTCACTAGATGTACTTTTTCAATCAAGGAGAAAAATAAGCAGTGTTACCATTTTATTTGGGGGTTTCATGTTGTTGCTTCTGGGGTGCTAGGTCTGTACTTAGTTTAATAAGACAAGATGGATATAGAAAACCAGCTACATAGATTTGAAAGAAGAGCTGCAAACACAAGAAAAGTGTCAGCCTTGAAACCTGCTCAACAAAGTGGGTTGGTGGGGTTCATCAGAAAGACAGTTCTTGGCTGCAACTCAGCGACAGAAATTTGATAAGGGACACTATAGTGGATAAAGCCATAACACTCCTGATGGCCAAACTGAATGCTTCAAATCCAAATTTGAAGTGGAATGCACAGTAAGAGCAATTCAACAGTCCGAACCACCTTTTGAGGGGAGCATGCATTGCTGGACAGGGTGAAGCAGCATTTAAACAAATCTCTTTCCAAAGGGGGGCATTTTGAACAGCTAAAGGAATTCTTGTAGCCAGAATAACCCTGAAGGTTTCTCCTTTATAGATAAAATGCTGCTTTTGATTTTAAAATCAATAAGAATTGAATGTCTCAGCTGGCGTTAGTTACTCCATAGAGTTTATTTGTTCCATTTTCCAAGACAATTTCAGGTATAAATAGTTGATATATATGGTCTTTAAAAAATGTCAACACATTCATTAGTGGCTATGTTCCAAGTCTGGGATTAACGAAATGCTAATAAACAGCTTGTTATGCTTAAGTTACAGTCTAACTCTTCTTTATAGAAAAAGGAATTTGAGGCCTTAGTTTTGGTCCTGGTGAAGGAGAGAGGAAACTGGAGCTCTTAAATAATATTTGCATGGCCTTATATCAGTGTTTTGTCTTGTGCAAGGAAGAAATATTGTGTTCAGAAGAAAGGCAGGACGTTGTGCGTAAGATTTGCTTATAATGGGCTGATGCATTGGCTTGTTTCATGTAAATTTTGGTTTTACCATATTAAATAATTTTTGCTTGAAAGTACTTTAAAATAGATAAGAAAGTGAAATCTATAAATTATTTAGCACTGTGTTTCTCAGTATTTTTCATGAATAAAAGTTTTTGAGCTTTGTTAAATTTACATAAATTTGGCTTCACTTAGAGGTAAGGTTAGATTAGCTTCCTGTCAGAGATGGCTCTCTTTATCTGCTGTTCCCTTCAGCTGGAGAGCAACCTGCACTTCGTGAACCCTAGAGCACCCTTTGAAAGCATGTGGCTTGATACCCACTGATGTATAGAAGCTGAGGGACCCACTGTCTGCACTGCACAGATGCACTGTAAAGATGTTCCCACCTGCAAAGAACTAATGCTATTAGTGGGCGTGGAATAGCTGAGAGACTGCAATATTGAGTGAAAGTGAAGATTTAAAATCTGACCTGTTTGTTTGTTTTTTTCTTGTCCATTTACATCACTGCTGTATCTCTCTGCAGGGCTGACCCATGTTTACACAGGAATTCTGTGGGTCAGCCAGAAATTAGTCCAGATATATCCTGCTCACTGTGGTGCACCTGATAATATGGGAGGCTTCTGAAAAACGTGTGGAGTGAGCTATTGCAAAATACAGAAGATGTGTACAAAGGAAAACAACCATTTTGCCCAGATATTGACTGAGACTTTAATGCTGTTTGTTTGGCTATTGCCTTACCAGCTTTCTAAATCTGCTCTTAGTGATCGGTAAAGGACATTGAAGCATACAATCTGAAAAGTGCTATGTGACATTAGCAAGAAATATTAGGCTCTGTTCTGAATCCCTTAAAATTGATGCAAATTTTTCATTTAGTTCAAGGAGAATAGAACTAAGGCTTAGAAGTAACACTTTCAAAATGCATTAAAAACCTTTTGGTAACTTTACGGCTATGCAGTTTAGAATAAGAGGCACTTTGACTTTATTGCACTCAAGCTGAAGTAACTATATTAAGTAAAAAGCAAAATAGAATTTCAAGGGCAGGCCATAATTGAAAAGTTAATCCATTTTTAATATTACTCATTGTAAAGAGCTTGAAGCCTGCAGACTAGCAGAAGAATATCAGAATCCTTGGTCTAAATTTGCCCTAGCTTTTTAGTCATAATAAAAATCCCTTGTAAACAGTGGTGGTCCTCCTGCTTAGTTAAAACTCAAAGTGTGAGACGTTTTAAAACTTCAGCTCTGAATGACTGTAGAGCTTTAAGGTCTTGCATTTTTATGAAAAAAAAATCCTAGAGCACTTTCGAAACTGATTTACACTCATGGGATCAGACTATCTGCGGCTGTATGTAAAATGTAAAACGTAAAATAATTGAACTGATTACTTTTTATTATTGCTTTTGTTATTATTATTGTTGTTAATATTAGTAATACTATCAGAAATACACATCTAACGGCAGATTTTTTTTCCTGCAGTCTGTTTTTTTTGCCATTGGAATGCAGCCATCTGCAGGCAACTGTATAATAGTGCATAGCAACACTACAAAAATTCTGTATAACGTATGGCCATATTTGAAACTTCTCACTGCTCAGCACTGATTATTATTAATGTTAATACTGCTCAGGTCAGGAAAGGAAAAATGAACTACTCTTAGTGGGATCTTTAAGTAGACTGATTGTAATTATCCACGTTAAGGCATTTGGGGATGATCTTTGATGTTTTTTTTCTAGAACAGTTGCATTCAAGACATCCATTTCAGAAGGCTTGGAGGATTCAGAGTCATTGAAATGGAGTGGGGTTTATTATTCTAAGATATTGCAGCATTGTGATCATCTCTGGATCATCTCTGGATCCTGGGTGCATCTCAGTCAAGGCTACCTTGGCCCCGGAGTGGAGGTGCTGTTTACATACCCCTAGAGAATCTGTCCTGTTGTGCAGTCATGTATAAAATTGATAGTGGCATTAACACGCACCAAAAAAAGAATCACCTACCATGCTGTTGAATTTCAAAACAGAGAATTTGTATCTGCTAAAGCAAAAGGGAAAGTGATGCTGATGGCTGCAAAACTGATGGAGGACACTGTTCCATTTAGCTGAGGGCAAAAACTGCCTGTACCTGCCTACAGCCTCGTGTGCATCAAACAGATCCTTTCTGTAATATATTTTTTGGGAATCAAATCTTTTTTTTTTTTTACAAATGGTAGGAACACTGACGTGACAAGTTGCAATGTATCTTCTTGGAGATGTTCTTCCCTCTCTCTCTCACCCTACTGACGTGTTCTGTCATGGGTGGGTATTGGTGGAATATCCAGAAATAGCATGCGTTACGAACATGTGCTTCTAATAAGGGAGTACTTACCATGGACGGTTATCAATTGCAGCAAAGGAATCAGACTGCAATTAAGACGTGAAATCCATTCTCTTCCAAAAGTAGGTTTAAAAATCATAAGTTACATTTCTGTATTACACTGAGCAGATTGTGCAATATTCCTTTCTTCTGTGTGTGGGCATGTGTCTGAGAGGATATGTATGCACTGCCAACATTTTCTTGCACCTGTTTTTGAGAAGTCGCTTTTTTCTTAATAAAGGGGGAAGAGTCTTCTGGGAATATAGACCCTAAAATTAGGATTTATTATAGCCTTTATGTACAGCTGACTTGGTTAAAAGCTGCCTTGCTGTGCAGTCACACATCAAATTAAAAATGACAATATAAATAGATGCAGTTAATGATGACGCTGTGAAATATGGGAATAGAGCATTTGACTTATTAAAAACAAAGGGGAAAACTGAAGATTTGCAATATATTAACTCATGTTTGGTCAAAAGTACTGCTATAGAAATAAGCAGTAGGACTTTGACTAGCAATTGATTTCTAGTGCTACCTTCATAGCTCTCTTTAATGCTTATGTTGTGGTGATTAGCTGTAATAAGGAGAGGGTGGGGATTAAAAGGCTAAAAATAACAGCCACTGTCCTCTTAGAAGGAATTCTCTGAAGACGTGTGCCTGTGGTTCACTCATGCTTCCTTTAGTACATAATGCACTGTCAGCTTTTCAGAGCTTTTTTGGAAAAAAGCTGCTGTGCTAAACATGTCTGTTAAAAAATACAAAATTTTTGTGGATCTTTTTTTCTCTTCATGAATCTTATTCATTCTTTCTAAGGATGAGTTGCTTAATGGACAGTTTAACTTTCTAAAGACAAGATCGTATTACAATATTGTATATTGTACATATTGATAAAGTTATATGTGTTTGGCAACCCTGAGTTGTAGCATTCCTCTAATAGAACATTTAGGTGTAAAGGAAAAAAATGCTTTATTAATAATCCAATTAATATAATAATTTAATCGTATTGAAGATTTTAATACTTCTACAAAATTTGTGTTGTTAGAAACGAGAAATGCTTTTCTTTTATCTGTGTATTCAAAACTGCAGGCTTGGGATGTAATATTATCCAAGGTTGTGCATCATTTCAGAGGATAGCAGCCAGCTGGAAAAGTTTATTAAGAAATACCACAACTTCTGTTGTGCACACTGACATAAGTCTTCAATCAGTACACAAAATTGAGAAATATTTTACTGCTGTTGAGCAGAGAACTGCAAGGTCTTTGTTTTGGGCAACTCTGAGGAATTCCCCTGGATCTGTCGTTCTTATAGCTTAAAAAGACTTTGCTGTCATAAAGCTCATCTTTGTGAGGAAAGAAAAGGTGATAGGGAAATCAATAGACAGCCTGATAAATTCCTTTCCTTTTCCAAGTGTTTGTGTATCTTTGGGAACTACTTGTAATTGAGCTTAGGAGATCTGCAAGGTCTGCTGTTCGTCACTAGAAAGCAGCTCTCTTTAAAGACAGAGCAGGACTTTGAATCTTGAATGTGGTCTTCTCATTAGAAGTAGAAATTAGATAGAATCAGCTGCTGTCCAAAGGAGGGGATACTGGAATCAGTGAGTTATACCCTTTGGAAGACGAAATAGGCAACTTTATTACTCATGTGGGTGGTGCACTAGTAGGATATGTGTCAATGAATGTTCTGAAATTGCTCTTGTATTATCATATTCTTTTAAATGCTCAAAAGCAAAATAACTGAAGTTTTTTCTATCTGTCTCTAGATTTCTTGGTGGTGCAGAATTTGGATGCTTTTGTACCTAATAAAAACATATTTAATCTCTGTTAAGTGACAGGTTAATTTGCAATAGAGGAAATAATGTTTCCCAAATTTAGAAATTTATGTATCAGATATAATTAATCTTATAGTAAGAACAAAAATTGTCCATATAGTTCTACTTTCCTTATATATACACCACTTCAAAGGCAATTTCACTTGCATTCACTAAAAGAGACTACAATAAGCAGAAAGTTTAGACAAGGTTAATGACATTAGCTTTGTCTTTTCAGTGTTATTAAGAAAAGGTACAAAATCAATTAATGTCTTAAAGCACACTGCCCAGAGTTCAGTAAGAACTTCAGTAATTCAAGTTGTGTCAACATAGACTTCTGTCCAAATAACACGGGGTGCTTTTTTGTTTTCTTATGGCCTTGAATAAGTTTTAGCGAGCTTTATCTGTAAAAGTCTTTTTTCCATCCTCTTTTCTATAGATGGATTCAGATGAATGCCTTTCATCGCTTGGATATTTGATATCTATCCCAGTGGTTCGCTGACCTGGGCACTTCAGGATATTGTATTAGCAGCATAGCCAACATTGATAAAAAGAAGACTAATCAAAAGGTATGTATTTGATATGAAAAAAGCAGAATGGCTATAATGTGTGCAAACGAGTAATTACAATGGAATGGAACAGAACAGAATAGGTTTAGTTGGAAGGGATGTTCAGTGATCATCTGGGCCACCTGCAATACAAGGTCCGACAAAACAACTGAGACTGTACCTGTAACTTTTTCTTTAGCAAATTAAGGAATCCCCTACAATCACCTTCACAATAGTTCCTTAGTGAGCTGACACACAGCTGCATACAGTGCTGCCAATGTTCAAATCAGTTCCGCAGATCACTTTCTGAAAAGCTGTTAAGGATCTCCATCATTTTTGCTTTCACATCTTCTACCAACAAAAATGTGTTCCTTTGATCACTGACTTGACCTTTTGGAAGAGCTATTAGCTAAAAACTGTTTCACAAAGTGTTGTGGGCTGGCACATTGTCTTCACTCTTGCACATCCACATTTTCCAACCGAGAATACTTGAACACGTGTGCACTTCTGCTGAGTGAAGTGATTAAGCTGAGACTTGTCTCACTGTGAGAGGTTGACAGAGATTAAAGCATGTTCTGTAATCATCTTTTTGTCTCTCCTCTCCCACTCTTGGTTCCCAGCCTATAAGGTTAGTCTTGTTTTTTTTTGTGTCAGATCTCATAGATGCTGGTGCAGGTTGTCACTATCGTTTTATACTGCAAAGGGTAATCACATTGCAAATAAAGAATAAGAAAGAACATGAATGCATGTCAAACAAAATCTAATTAAACTGTGTAATGTAGGCCCAGTTAAAGAACAATAGTCTTAAAATTTTGTGGCGAGGACTCCCATGAGATGATATTATCCATAACAGTTTGAATAAGGCCTGGTCTGCTGTTGCCTCGCCATGGTAATGTACTGGTGGGGTCAAACAGATCAAGCAGAACATCGTAAGAGAAAATGTATGTAAATTAGGCTATTGGAAGATAGAAAGGACATACATTGAGGAAGGGATGATCAGTGATAGAGGTGACCAAACTGCCGAGAACCCTAAGCTAGCACTGTTTGTGAGCTGGTTAATTCACAGCCTGCTGGTCTAATGGCTATGCTGCTTCTGAAGGCGGCTTGGTTAGTCTCCATCCAGGCACCCAAGGACAGTCTCTACCCAGCTATAACATGGGGTTTGTCCTCTGTGTCTCTTCCCTTAGTTGAGTTTCATGGTTTACTTCAAGAAGAAAATGACAAATTTATGCAGCAGGTATTGTATTCAAATTGATCCACTCTTTGTGCAGTCTTTTCAGTTTCCCAAAGCCCATTTAAGGAGGTTGCAGGGAAAAAAAACAAGCAGAGCACTGTTTATCAGTACCCTAGAGCTAAGTGTACAAAATTGGTTTACTCTAGTAAAGCCAGGTAAACTGGCAAAGCACCCAGAAGGTGCTTGGAATTTCTGCATCATTTCCCTAGCTTATTTTTTCGATCTAAATTGTTTGTGCAACTGCATTTGGAATTTAGCCTGCCTATCCCCTACAGAAGCCACTTTTGCTCAAATGGAATGAGTCAGGCACAGTGTATGTAAAACGCTTTGTGGTGCCAGATGTGAGGCAGGGTAACGAAAACTATTTCCTCGCTTCAGAAAAGAAATGATCTGTTTCAGTGCTCTTGTCAAGTTTTAATGTCTGATCTGAATCTCTTGCTGCAAGGTATTATTACCTGTTCTATCCCACTTGAGCACTGGAAGTGTTCTCTTTGCGGAAGATTTTGCATATCTAGAAATATCTTCTTTGATAAGGCCGAAAGACAATTTTTTCCACCTTTTTACTAAATTCTGTCTAGGTTTTCAATCACTCACTGCTCTTCTCTAGAGTTTGTCCACTTGATTTGCCTCTTTCAAAAGTATGGACCCGAGTTTTGAAGTGTGACAGCTGTGCCCTTACAATCCTGAGTAGTGAAAGGATTACCTCCTGTATGCCTTACATGCCATGATGGCACTTGCCTTTATCTGAAATAGAATGACATTCTTGATTTATCATTTTTAATCTAATGTAATCCCCAGTGTACTGCTGTCTAGCCAGTTATTGTTCATCCTGTGTTGGCTTCTTGAACCATCCTGTTATTGACCTATCTTAAATCATAGATTAGCTGTGCAAAATGTAACATCCTATTAAATTCCATCTTGTATTTTTTTTAAAATCTATTGGAATCATTGTCAGGGTAAAAGAAGTGAAGAAATGTAGCAGATTGTCTTGGAAAGTGAGGAGTAATTTTGTTTAATCTTTCCTGGATGAATTCCATCAGGGAAGTGGATCCTGCGTTAGAACAGGGAGACAAGTAGTAGAGGATTGGTTTTGAATCTCTTCCAGTCCTGTGGTTTTGTAATCATTCAGTGATTTTTTCAGTAGTTTCCTTTGCAATGAGCAAAGTCAGCAGGAGACTGACTGAAGACAATCCTCAGTAGTGAGCTGTGCAAAATGCTGTATTTGGTTTGTTTAAGCCATGTTTATAAATCCACATTCCACCGAGGAAGACAGGTAATCTCCATCACTGAAAAGTACATCTGAATTGTGAATTCAGTGTCATAATATAATGGTATCTTCTGATTAATATACTGGGGAAAATGGAAATACAAACAGGGAACTGTAGGTTCTGTCATACTTTGAAAATGTGCTAGCTTGCATTTTCTTTTTGTGAAAGTCAGAAACTACGATTTATTTGTTAATCAGGAGCGGTATTTCTAGGAAGTGTAGCTCAGAAGTGTATCTCTTGCTCTGCCTATGACTAATGCGAGTGCCTTAAAACTGGCTTTTAGCAATGGAGAGGAATAGATGGCACATGTTAAAAGCCAGATAACTATTACCTTGGTGGGATTTTGTAAGCAGTTGCTTAATTACATGGGAACCTAAGATAATGGATAGTAGGAATACAAAGACAGAAGAGAAGACTGCCTGTGCACCTCAACCCTTCACCATTTGTCCTAAAGTCCTTTTTAATTTCTTTATATACAAAGGTATATCAGTATCAAATTGGTAGAGGCTTATATGAAGCAATTCTGATTTTACCTTCTAATCCAGCAAATCCAACAGTAAGACACTTCAGTACAAGGAACTGAGAGATGTGCTCACGGAAGAGACTAGAATTGTGGCCGCTCAGGCTTTGACGGCGTTCCCCACCTAATCTTGTGGCATTTCTGAGTTCTGCGCATCTCACAGAGATGTAGGTATGTCTGCTTCTTACAATAAATGTATCAAATCTCAGACCTGGTGCAGAGAAAGACGTATGAAACGGATTAAACCACGGGCACCAACAGTATGCAGTCTTCTAAACGCCATGTGTAATGGAACAGGCATTTCAACTCGAGCACTTGGAAAGCATCACCAAGAAATCCTCTGCCTGAGATACTTAAATGTCCCAAATCCCTGATCTGGGAAAGACAAAAACTGCTAAAGAAGACTTTGAAGAAACAGACGGGTTCTTGAACTTTTAATTTCTGAATTGCACTGGCAACGGGCGATGAAGATAACTTTACATGACTTTATTGAACAAAGCCATTTATATACAGTTGGAAAAGGTTCCAGTTTGATACACACACCTAGACAAAACCAACTTAGTACCTACATAAAACCAATATAAACAGGATGCAGAGGGGATGGATCAACGGCTTCCTGGGTGTCATTCTAGTATTTAAAACATTCAAAAATCAGCTCTTACAGGGTGCCTTTTTTTGTCCTTGGCAATTGAAATCCTTTACTAAAGGAAGTAACATAAATGACGATGAGTTTTAAACTTTGGACAGAGCACATTCTTTCTGTTTAAGGAAAGAGAAACCCCCAGAACACCAGTGTGTGAAGCGGGGGTGCTTTTTGCTGCTTTAGGTCGAGCCCGAGCGTGTCCTGAGGAGAGGGCGGGCAGGGAGCTCGCAGCCCCGACCCCCTGCGGGCGGGAGCCGAACGCGAAGGAGCAGGGGAACGAAGTGCAAGCTGCAAGGCAGCCGCGATCCCGGCCCGGAGCCGCGGCTCTGTCCGCAGCGCCGCGTGAATCGAAGCGAAGGGACGGGCGGGATTGGCCGAGCGGGATCCGGCTGCGTCGCACTCGGCCAATGGGAGCGGCGGTTCCGCACGCCCTCGCCGTTGAGTGGCCGTTGGAGGCGAGGGCGCGGTGACGAGTCCCGTTGCCGGGCAACGGGGGAAGCCGGAGGTGCTCGGGCGCGGAGGACGCGGCGAGGGAGAGGGCACGGAGAGGAGCCCAGGCTCTGAGTTCGAGAAGAGCCCATGATGGAGGAGATGATGGAGGTGGAGATGGAGGTGGAGGAGCCATGGCTCGAGGAGATGGAGGTGGAGGTGGAGGAGCCATGGCTCGAGGAGATGGAGGTGGAGATGGAGGAGCCATGGCTCGAGGAGATGGAGATCGAGGAGCCATGGCTGGAGGAGATGGAGGAGCTGGAGCCGGAGGAGCCATGGCTGGAGGAGATGGAGGAGCTGGAGCCGGAGGAGCCATGGCTGGAGGAGATGGAGGAACTGGAGATGGAGGAGCCATGGCTGGAGGAGATGGAGGAGCTGGAGTTGGAGGAGCCATGGCTGGAGGAGATGGAAGAGCTGTAGCCGGAGGAGCCATACCTGGAGTTATTTTCGTAGTATAAATATAGATGTAAAGTTTATCACCCAAAACTAGAGTTCTGGATTCCTTTGGTCTTTCAGCTTTTACCATTTTATGGGGTACTCAGCCTGGTCCTCCTTATTTGTGGCCAGTGAAGATGTGCGGGGCAGTGTTAGCCCCTGGCTGTTTCAGTGCCCTCTGCACTGCTCAGCTACAGCGTATCAGAATCCCAGAAAAATACACATCTGCACAGCTCACACAGCTTTAGTTAAAGGAAGCAGGTTCCCCTTTCAGAACCATATGTTCTTCAAACTCTGATTGCCCCTCCACAGTGACCACGAGACACATCTCTGTCCCACAGCTCATGCTGCTAGCGTAGCATTATTTTTTATTTAAGGCAAGGGATGGATGTGAAGAAGATAGAAACATTTTAGTCCAGTAACATGTTGGGAGCTCTTGAGATCCTATGTTCTCATTCCTGAAGGAACTGCAGCCTTCGGAGGCTCCCTACAGGCCATCACTACTTAATTGTCCTCCCTACTTAATTGTTAATTTCTAAGGGTGATACCACTACTTTGCGTAGAGAAATAAGCCACTTTCAGTCCCATTTTTCATAGAGTTGGATATTAAAGGCCTGCATTGATGTGGTCCACAGATGTGAATTTTGCAGGAAGGAAGCCACCTCCCAGTGGCAAAGAGTAGCCATGGAGTCTCTTGGTTTTCCACCACAGGTTGCAATTACATCCTGTGGGACTGGTATTGCTGAGCAGTATTTGAACTGCTGGTTCCAGTTCCAAAATCAATTGCACATGCATTTAAACAAAGTACACAAGTCACTGAATAGTGTCAGAATCACCTAATCACAGAACGACCTGAGTTGGAAGGGACACACAAGGATCATCGAGTCCAACTCATATCCCTGCATAGGACAACTCCAACTTTAACACCGTGTGTCTGAGGGCACTGTCCAAACGCTTCTTGAATATTGTCAGGATTGGCGCTGTGACTGCTTCTTTAGGGAGCTGTTCCAGTGCTCCACCAGCCTCTGAGTGAAGAACCTGTTCCTAGTAACCAAACTAAACCTTCCCTGGCAGATTTTCTGCCATTCCCTCCAGTCCTATCATTGGTCACCAGAGAGAAGAGATCAGTGCCTGCTCCTCCTCCTTCCCTTGTGAGGAAGCAGTGAATGGCTGTGAGGTCCCTCCTCAGCCTCCTCCAGGCTGAACAGATCAAGTGACTTCAGCTGTTCCTCATATGCCTTCCCCTCTAGAGTCTTAACCATCTTTGTGGCTTCCTCTGGACACTCTGCAGTAGTTTCATGTCCTTTTCTACGCCGGCAGCCAAAACTACCCCCAGTACTCAAGGTGGGGCTGCACTGGTGTGCAGTAGAGCGGGACAATCACCTCCCTCAACCAGCTGCCAATGCTGCGTTTCATGTCCCCCAGGAGAAGGTTGGCCCTCCTGGCTGCCGGGGCGCACTGTTGGCTCATGTTCTACTTGCTGTCAACTTGCATACACCATTCCCTATTCCAATCACGTTTCAGACTGGCTTGGGTTTCTTAAAGTGAACTGAAAACAGGAAAACCTAACTCACATTCTTTCCCAAAAGTAGATTCTGCAGCCTTTTTGTCTTAGCTATTAGTGTTCAAAGGATTTTCATCCAATAACCTATTAGAAATACATGAAAACTTAAACTGGTATTAAATCGTGTATTAAATATAGTTTCTCAGGCTCATGGGTGCTTCATAATATACTCAGATAAAACCAGCAGCTATCTTTCATAAGCTATTACATCAAAGGCAGTATCTTGTGTGATCCCCTTACATTTTCCTTAACCTGAAGCAAAAGCCATATCCTATTTCAACCAATGTTATAAATCACTTTTCTTTGCAGTTTGAAATTCTGTATAACTACAGTTGAAAAAAAAATGCGTGTTGATACTATCTTTTCATACAGCATTTTTTTTCTTTATGCCACGTGTAAGCATTTTGGAAAAAAACCTTAAAATTAAAATGGGCAGTTTATGTGATGACACAAGTTGCAATAGGTTAAAAATTCAGAGGGTACGAGAAAGAATTCTGACCAGTTCTGTTCCTGAGGTTACAGTGACATGGTTTGGAAATACTTATGAAATTTTGTGCATGTACATTTCTATGTGAGGGAGCAGGAAAAATGATATTACTTGTGTAGGGTTTGTGGAAATTATTAAGTGGCCAGTATGTTGCTGGAACATAGACTTCTGCTGACTTAAAATGTACAAAAGAACAGCATGTGAAGTATACAAGATTACCTCAGTTCTTAAAAACTACCATAGGTTGTACTCTGTGAGCAGAAACAGGCATTTATTCTAAATTGTTACCTCTGCATGAGAAAGTTTGTAGTGTTTGTCTCCACCTCCTCCCTTAAGACTTTCTACTTGACTGATTAGATGATGCCCTTTCCATTCTCTGTGAAGACCGTTTTAGGCATTTATGTCTTGTCACATATTATCACAGGGAACACAAGAAAATAACTGAGCACATGGTATGCCTGTGTGTGACGAAACCATGAACAGCCAGGCAGCTATTGTGCATCTAGTCTTGAGATACTACAATGGCTGGATCTTTTAGTTTCCTCAGACATGTTCTTTTTTTTCTTCCTGGAAACCCTTCTAGGAGAAATTTGAGAATTTTTCTCACCTGTCGAGGTGTTTTGCATGCTGTCATAAGAGTCACTCTAACTGGGCAGCAATAAGTCTGGAAACCCTGAGCATGGGGAGTTCATACTGCTGGTCTAAGCAGGTGCACAGCTCTGCAGGTGAAGTGTGCTTGTAAGGAGTTGTACAAAGATTGCTGACCGTGTGCAGAGCATCTGAAAAGTGAGCACACAGCAAGAACACCACTTCTGGCAAATAGAAGGCTTACAGTGTATGTCTGCAGGTATTTTCTCCAAAAATACAGGATAGGAATAGAGCGGTTGTACACCACTTGTGGAAATACATCTAGATGAAAAGTCTAAAAAAGTGAATTTAATTTGTAGCTGAAGGTGTGAATTTGATCAGTCTAAATTTGATCTAAAATTGAGAGAACTCCATGAGGTTTAAGCTCCCACTAGTAAATTAGTGTTTCACAGTGTCTGCTCTCTGCAATTTCATCAAAAGCCAAATTTAAACAATTTCATTTTCTCAGGAATCAAGTGGAATACTTGTATTCGTATTGAAGTAGATGTTAAGAACCTAACAATGAATATTGCCTAGCACCCTGCTGTCTGTTCCCACTTACAAATGGCTTTTCGTAAATGCTTGTACCTTGAGAGGTCAAGGAAATGTCATTTTCTATCACCTTCACTTTATTATCAATCCCAATCTTTCCTCCCTCTAATTGATACCTAACATACCTTTCTACCACCTAAAATAGAGCAAACTGTAAAGACTGAAGAGTGTTATTGCCACCTGGTGGGAGCCTTGTGCCTATGACTTAGACAGAAAGGATTGTGATCAACATCTCAAGATGACCAACCCAAACCATTCTGTGATTCTAAGGCACATGGGATGAGTGTAGCATTCCCCCCCCCTAGCACCTCAAGGGCTGTGGGACCCGTGCACATCAAGAACAGAGTGCTGAGAAAGGGTTTATCAATTTAATTTTTATGTCACACCCTACCATAGCATGCCAGAATCAGATCTGGAGTTGTCAGATTAACTCAGCTGCTAGCACTCGCTATCCGTGCCAGACAGCTGTAAACCCTAATACCATTTAAAACCTCATTATTTTGTTAGAATGGAACAGAATAGTTGCTTGAGGCTCCCAGGACCAGGCTTTGCTTGCACGTTTCAAACTGTGTCTTCAGCACTGCCCTACATTGGCCTAGAACCTTTACTGAAATGCTGTTTGCAAGTATTATTTCTGTTGATCCAGATGCAGTGATTGACACAGTGAATGCAGCAGCAATGTATTTCTGTTAGGTAAATACGAAGACCTAATGGAGTTGGATTGTGGGCACAATAATTAGCTCAATATTATGTTGATAGGCCCAGTATCAAGGAGAAAGTGACTCTTAACAAATTAAATATGGGGGGGAGGGAGTATCTAAGTTAATGAGCGTATTGTTTTGAATACACAACTACTGTTCTGAGTACTACAGCAAGTTAACTTTGTCATTCAAATTGCCTGTAAAATTTTGCATCCATTTTATGGTCCTTCCTAAAAATTTAGCCCAGTATTCACTAGATGTACTTTTTCAATCAAGGAGAAAAATAAGCAGTGTTACCATTTTATTTGGGGGTTTCATGTTGTTGCTTCTGGGGTGCTAGGTCTGTACTTAGTTTAATAAGACAAGATGGATATAGAAAACCAGCTACATAGATTTGAAAGAAGAGCTGCAAACACAAGAAAAGTGTCAGCCTTGAAACCTGCTCAACAAAGTGGGTTGGTGGGGTTCATCAGAAAGACAGTTCTTGGCTGCAACTCAGCGACAGAAATTTGATAAGGGACACTATAGTGGATAAAGCCATAACACTCCTGATGGCCAAACTGAATGCTTCAAATCCAAATTTGAAGTGGAATGCACACTTTAACAGTAAGAGCAATTCAACAGTCCGAACCACCTTTTGAGGGGAGCATGCATTGCTGGACAGGGTGAAGCAGCATTTAAACAAATCTCTTTCCAAAGGGGGGCATTTTGAACAGCTAAAGGAATTCTTGTAGCCAGAATAACCCTGAAGGTTTCTCCTTTATAGATAAAATGCTGCTTTTGATTTTAAAATCAATAAGAATTGAATGTCTCAGCTGGCGTTAGTTACTCCATAGAGTTTATTTGTTCCATTTTCCAAGACAATTTCAGGTATAAATAGTTGATATATACGGTCTTTAAAAAATGTCAACACATTCATTAGTGGCTATGTTCCAAGTCTGGGATTAACGAAATGCTAATAAACAGCTTGTTATGCTTAAGTTACAGTCTAACTCTTCTTTATAGAAAAAGGAATTTGAGGCCTTAGTTTTGGTCCTGGTGAAGGAGAGAGGAAACTGGAGCTCTTAAATAATATTTGCATGGCCTTATATCAGTGTTTTGTCTTGTGCAAGGAAGAAATATTGTGTTCAGAAGAAAGGCAGGACGTTGTGCGTAAGATTTGCTTATAATGGGCTGATGCATTGGCTTGTTTCATGTAAATTTTGGTTTTACCATATTAAATAATTTTTGCTTGAAAGTACTTTAAAATAGATAAGAAAGTGAAATCTATAAATTATTTAGCACTGTGTTTCTCAGTATTTTTCATGAATAAAAGTTTTTGAGCTTTGTTAAATTTACATAAATTTGGCTTCACTTAGAGGTAAGGTTAGATTAGCTTCCTGTCAGAGATGGCTCTCTTTATCTGCTGTTCCCTTCAGCTGGAGAGCAACCTGCACTTCGTGAACCCTAGAGCACCCTTTGAAAGCATGTGGCTTGATACCCACTGATGTATAGAAGCTGAGGGACCCACTGTCTGCACTGCACAGATGCACTGTAAAGATGTTCCCACCTGCAAAGAACTAATGCTATTAGTGGGCGTGGAATAGCTGAGAGACTGCAATATTGAGTGAAAGTGAAGATTTAAAATCTGACCTGTTTGTTTGTTTTTTTCTTGTCCATTTACATCACTGCTGTATCTCTCTGCAGGGCTGACCCATGTTTACACAGGAATTCTGTGGGTCAGCCAGAAATTAGTCCAGATATATCCTGCTCACTGTGGTGCACCTGATAATATGGGAGGCTTCTGAAAAACGTGTGGAGTGAGCTATTGCAAAATACAGAAGATGTGTACAAAGGAAAACAACCATTTTGCCCAGATATTGACTGAGACTTTAATGCTGTTTGTTTGGCTATTGCCTTACCAGCTTTCTAAATCTGCTCTTAGTGATCGGTAAAGGACATTGAAGCATACAATCTGAAAAGTGCTATGTGACATTAGCAAGAAATATTAGGCTCTGTTCTGAATCCCTTAAAATTGATGCAAATTTTTCATTTAGTTCAAGGAGAATAGAACTAAGGCTTAGAAGTAACACTTTCAAAATGCATTAAAAACCTTTTGGTAACTTTACGGCTATGCAGTTTAGAATAAGAGGCACTTTGACTTTATTGCACTCAAGCTGAAGTAACTATATTAAGTAAAAAGCAAAATAGAATTTCAAGGGCAGGCCATAATTGAAAAGTTAATCCATTTTTAATATTACTCATTGTAAAGAGCTTGAAGCCTGCAGACTAGCAGAAGAATATCAGAATCCTTGGTCTAAATTTGCCCTAGCTTTTTAGTCATAATAAAAATCCCTTGTAAACAGTGGTGGTCCTCCTGCTTAGTTAAAACTCAAAGTGTGAGACGTTTTAAAACTTCAGCTCTGAATGACTGTAGAGCTTTAAGGTCTTGCATTTTTATGAAAAAAAAATCCTAGAGCACTTTCGAAACTGATTTACACTCATGGGATCAGACTATCTGCGGCTGTATGTAAAATGTAAAACGTAAAATAATTGAACTGATTACTTTTTATTATTGCTTTTGTTATTATTATTGTTGTTAATATTAGTAATACTATCAGAAATACACATCTAACGGCAGATTTTTTTTCCTGCAGTCTGTTTTTTTTGCCATTGGAATGCAGCCATCTGCAGGCAACTGTATAATAGTGCATAGCAACACTACAAAAATTCTGTATAACGTATGGCCATATTTGAAACTTCTCACTGCTCAGCACTGATTATTATTAATGTTAATACTGCTCAGGTCAGGAAAGGAAAAATGAACTACTCTTAGTGGGATCTTTAAGTAGACTGATTGTAATTATCCACGTTAAGGCATTTGGGGATGATCTTTGATGTTTTTTTTCTAGAACAGTTGCATTCAAGACATCCATTTCAGAAGGCTTGGAGGATTCAGAGTCATTGAAATGGAGTGGGGTTTATTATTCTAAGATATTGCAGCATTGTGATCATCTCTGGATCATCTCTGGATCCTGGGTGCATCTCAGTCAAGGCTACCTTGGCCCCGGAGTGGAGGTGCTGTTTACATACCCCTAGAGAATCTGTCCTGTTGTGCAGTCATGTATAAAATTGATAGTGGCATTAACACGCACCAAAAAAAGAATCACCTACCATGCTGTTGAATTTCAAAACAGAGAATTTGTATCTGCTAAAGCAAAAGGGAAAGTGATGCTGATGGCTGCAAAACTGATGGAGGACACTGTTCCATTTAGCTGAGGGCAAAAACTGCCTGTACCTGCCTACAGCCTCGTGTGCATCAAACAGATCCTTTCTGTAATATATTTTTTGGGAATCAAATCTTTTTTTTTTTTTACAAATGGTAGGAACACTGACGTGACAAGTTGCAATGTATCTTCTTGGAGATGTTCTTCCCTCTCTCTCTCACCCTACTGACGTGTTCTGTCATGGGTGGGTATTGGTGGAATATCCAGAAATAGCATGCGTTACGAACATGTGCTTCTAATAAGGGAGTACTTACCATGGACGGTTATCAATTGCAGCAAAGGAATCAGACTGCAATTAAGACGTGAAATCCATTCTCTTCCAAAAGTAGGTTTAAAAATCATAAGTTACATTTCTGTATTACACTGAGCAGATTGTGCAATATTCCTTTCTTCTGTGTGTGGGCATGTGTCTGAGAGGATATGTATGCACTGCCAACATTTTCTTGCACCTGTTTTTGAGAAGTCGCTTTTTTCTTAATAAAGGGGGAAGAGTCTTCTGGGAATATAGACCCTAAAATTAGGATTTATTATAGCCTTTATGTACAGCTGACTTGGTTAAAAGCTGCCTTGCTGTGCAGTCACACATCAAATTAAAAATGACAATATAAATAGATGCAGTTAATGATGACGCTGTGAAATATGGGAATAGAGCATTTGACTTATTAAAAACAAAGGGGAAAACTGAAGATTTGCAATATATTAACTCATGTTTGGTCAAAAGTACTGCTATAGAAATAAGCAGTAGGACTTTGACTAGCAATTGATTTCTAGTGCTACCTTCATAGCTCTCTTTAATGCTTATGTTGTGGTGATTAGCTGTAATAAGGAGAGGGTGGGGATTAAAAGGCTAAAAATAACAGCCACTGTCCTCTTAGAAGGAATTCTCTGAAGACGTGTGCCTGTGGTTCACTCATGCTTCCTTTAGTACATAATGCACTGTCAGCTTTTCAGAGCTTTTTTGGAAAAAAGCTGCTGTGCTAAACATGTCTGTTAAAAAATACAAAATTTTTGTGGATCTTTTTTTCTCTTCATGAATCTTATTCATTCTTTCTAAGGATGAGTTGCTTAATGGACAGTTTAACTTTCTAAAGACAAGATCGTATTACAATATTGTATATTGTACATATTGATAAAGTTATATGTGTTTGGCAACCCTGAGTTGTAGCATTCCTCTAATAGAACATTTAGGTGTAAAGGAAAAAAATGCTTTATTAATAATCCAATTAATATAATAATTTAATCGTATTGAAGATTTTAATACTTCTACAAAATTTGTGTTGTTAGAAACGAGAAATGCTTTTCTTTTATCTGTGTATTCAAAACTGCAGGCTTGGGATGTAATATTATCCAAGGTTGTGCATCATTTCAGAGGATAGCAGCCAGCTGGAAAAGTTTATTAAGAAATACCACAACTTCTGTTGTGCACACTGACATAAGTCTTCAATCAGTACACAAAATTGAGAAATATTTTACTGCTGTTGAGCAGAGAACTGCAAGGTCTTTGTTTTGGGCAACTCTGAGGAATTCCCCTGGATCTGTCGTTCTTATAGCTTAAAAAGACTTTGCTGTCATAAAGCTCATCTTTGTGAGGAAAGAAAAGGTGATAGGGAAATCAATAGACAGCCTGATAAATTCCTTTCCTTTTCCAAGTGTTTGTGTATCTTTGGGAACTACTTGTAATTGAGCTTAGGAGATCTGCAAGGTCTGCTGTTCGTCACTAGAAAGCAGCTCTCTTTAAAGACAGAGCAGGACTTTGAATCTTGAATGTGGTCTTCTCATTAGAAGTAGAAATTAGATAGAATCAGCTGCTGTCCAAAGGAGGGGATACTGGAATCAGTGAGTTATACCCTTTGGAAGACGAAATAGGCAACTTTATTACTCATGTGGGTGGTGCACTAGTAGGATATGTGTCAATGAAGGTTCTGAAATTGCTCTTGTATTATCATATTCTTTTAAATGCTCAAAAGCAAAATAACTGAAGTTTTTTCTATCTGTCTCTAGATTTCTTGGTGGTGCAGAATTTGGATGCTTTTGTACCTAATAAAAACATATTTAATCTCTGTTAAGTGACAGGTTAATTTGCAATAGAGGAAATAATGTTTCCCAAATTTAGAAATTTATGTATCAGATATAATTAATCTTATATTAAGAACAAAAATTGTCCATATAGTTCTACTTTCCTTATATATACACCACTTCAAAGGCAATTTCACTTGCATTCACTAAAAGAGACTACAATAAGCAGAAAGTTTAGACAAGGTTAATGACATTAGCTTTGTCTTTTCAGTGTTATTAAGAAAAGGTACAAAATCAATTAATGTCTTAAAGCACACTGCCCAGAGTTCAGTAAGAACTTCAGTAATTCAAGTTGTGTCAACATAGACTTCTGTCCAAATAACACGGGGTGCTTTTTTGTTTTCTTATGGCCTTGGATAAGTTTTAGCGAGCTTTATCTGTAAAAGTCTTTTTTCCATCCTCTTTTCTATAGATGGATTCAGATGAATGCCTTTCATCGCTTGGATATTTGATATCTATCCCAGTGGTTCGCTGACCTGGGCACTTCAGGATATTGTATTAGCAGCATAGCCAACATTGATAAAAAGAAGACTAATCAAAAGGTATGTATTTGATATGAAAAAAGCAGAATGGCTATAATGTGTGCAAACGAGTAATTACAATGGAATGGAACAGAACAGAATAGGTTTAGTTGGAAGGGATGTTCAGTGATCATCTGGGCCACCTGCAATACAAGGTCCGACAAAACAACTGAGACTGTACCTGTAACTTTTTCTTTAGCAAATTAAGGAATCCCCTACAATCACCTTCACAATAGTTCCTTAGTGAGCTGACACACAGCTGCATACAGTGCTGCCAATGTTCAAATCAGTTCCGCAGATCACTTTCTGAAAAGCTGTTAAGGATCTCCATCATTTTTGCTTTCACATCTTCTACCAACAAAAATGTGTTCCTTTGATCACTGACTTGACCTTTTGGAAGAGCTATTAGCTAAAAACTGTTTCACAAAGTGTTGTGGGCTGGCACATTGTCTTCACTCTTGCACATCCACATTTTCCAACCGAGAATACTTGAACACGTGTGCACTTCTGCTGAGTGAAGTGATTAAGCTGAGACTTGTCTCACTGTGAGAGGTTGACAGAGATTAAAGCATGTTCTGTAATCATCTTTTTGTCTCTCCTCTCCCACTCTTGGTTCCCAGGCTATAAGGTTAGTCTTGTTTTTTTTTGTGTCAGATCTCATAGATGCTGGTGCAGGTTGTCACTATCGTTTTATACTGCAAAGGGTAATCACATTGCAAATAAAGAATAAGAAAGAACATGAATGCATGTCAAACAAAATCTAATTAAACTGTGTAATGTAGGCCCAGTTAAAGAACAATAGTCTTAAAATTTTGTGGCGAGGACTCCCATGAGATGATATTATCCATAACAGTTTGAATAAGGCCTGGTCTGCTGTTGCCTCGCCATGGTAATGTACTGGTGGGGTCAAACAGATCAAGCAGAACATCGTAAGAGAAAATGTATGTAAATTAGGCTATTGGAAGATAGAAAGGACATACATTGAGGAAGGGATGATCAGTGATAGAGGTGACCAAACTGCCGAGAACCCTAAGCTAGCACTGTTTGTGAGCTGGTTAATTCACAGCCTGCTGGTCTAATGGCTCTGCTGCTTCTGAAGGCGGCTTGGTTAGTCTCCATCCAGGCACCCAAGGACAGTCTCTACCCAGCTATAACATGGGGTTTGTCCTCTGTGTCTCTTCCCTTAGTTGAGTTTCATGGTTTACTTCAAGAAGAAAATGACAAATTTATGCAGCAGGTATTGTATTCAAATTGATCCACTCTTTGTGCAGTCTTTTCAGTTTCCCAAAGCCCATTTAAGGAGGTTGCAGGGAAAAAAAACAAACAGAGCACTGTTTATCAGTACCCTAGAGCTAAGTGTACAAAATTGGTTTAATCTAGTAAAGCCAGGTAAACTGGCAAAACACCCAGAAGGTGCTTTGAATTTCTGCATCATTTCCCTAGCTTATTTTTTTGATCTAAATTGTTTGTGCCACTGCATTTGGAATTTAGCCTGCCTATCCCCTACAGAAGCCACTTTTGCTCAAATGGAATGAGTCAGGCACAGTGTATGTAAAACGCTTTGTGGTGCCAGATGTGAGGCAGGGTAACGAAAACTATTTCCTCGCTTCAGAAAAGAAATGATCTGTTTCAGTGCTCTTGTCAAGTTTTAATGTCTGATCTGAATCTCTTGCTGCAAGGTATTATTACCTGTTCTATCCCACTTGAGCACTGGAAGTGTTCTCTTTGCGGAAGATTTTGCATATCTAGAAATATCTTCTTTGATAAGGCCGAAAGACAATTTTTTCCACCTTTTTACTAAATTCTGTCTAGGTTTTCAATCACTCACTGCTCTTCTCTAGAGTTTGTCCACTTGATTTGCCTCTTTCAAAAGTATGGACCCGAGTTTTGAAGTGTGACAGCTGTGCCCTTACAATCCTGAGTAGTGAAAGGATTACCTCCTGTATGCCTTACATGCCATGATGGCACTTGCCTTTATCTGAAATAGAATGACATTCTTGATTTATCATTTTTAATCTAATGTAATCCCCAGTGTACTGCTGTCTAGCCAGTTATTGTTCATCCTGTGTTGGCTTCTTGAACCATCCTGTTATTGACCTATCTTAAATCATAGATTAGCTGTGCAAAATGTAACATCCTATTAAATTCCATCTTGTATTTTTTTTAAAATCTATTGGAATCATTGTCAGGGTAAAAGAAGTGAAGAAATGTAGCAGATTGTCTTGGAAAGTGAGGAGTAATTTTGTTTAATCTTTCCTGGATGAATTCCATCAGGGAAGTGGATCCTGCGTTAGAACAGGGAGACAAGTAGTAGAGGATTGGTTTTGAATCTCTTCCAGTCCTGTGGTTTTGTAATCATTCAGTGATTTTTTCAGTAGTTTCCTTTGCAATGAGCAAAGTCAGCAGGAGACTGACTGAAGACAATCCTCAGTAGTGAGCTGTGCAAAATGCTGTATTTGGTTTGTTTAAGCCATGTTTATAAATCCACATTCCACCGAGGAAGACAGGTAATCTCCATCACTGAAAAGTACATCTGAATTGTGAATTCAGTGTCATAATATAATGGTATCTTCTGATTAATATACTGGGGAAAATGGAAATACAAACAGGGAACTGTAGGTTCTGTCATACTTTGAAAATGTGCTAGCTTGCATTTTCTTTTTGTGAAAGTCAGAAACTACGATTTATTTGTTAATCAGGAGCGGTATTTCTAGGAAGTGTAGCTCAGAAGTGTATCTCTTGCTCTGCCTATGACTAATGCGAGTGCCTTAAAACTGGCTTTTAGCAATGGAGAGGAATAGATGGCACATGTTAAAAGCCAGATAACTATTACCTTGGTGGGATTTTGTAAGCAGTTGCTTAATTACATGGGAACCTAAGATAATGGATAGTAGGAATACAAAGACAGAAGAGAAGACTGCCTGTGCACCTCAACCCTTCACCATTTGTCCTAAAGTCCTTTTTAATTTCTTTATATACAAAGGTATATCAGTATCAAATTGGTAGAGGCTTATATGAAGCAATTCTGATTTTACCTTCTAATCCAGCAAATCCAACAGTAAGACACTTCAGTACAAGGAACTGAGAGATGTGCTCACTGAAGAGACTAGAATTGTGGCCGCTCAGGCTTTGACGGCGTTCCCCACCTAATCTTGTGGCATTTCTGAGTTCTGCGCATCTCACAGAGATGTAGGTATGTCTGCTTCTTACAATAAATGTATCAAATCTCAGACCTGGTGCAGAGAAAGACGTATGAAATGGATTAAACCACGGGCACCAACAGCATGCAGTCTTCTAAACGCCATGTGTAATGGAACAGGCATTTCAACTCGAGCACTTGGAAAGCATCACCAAGAAATCCTCTGCCTGAGATACTTAAATGTCCCAAATCCCTGATCTGGGAAAGACAAAAACTGCTAAAGAAGACTTTGAAGAAACAGACGGGTTCTTGAACTTTTAATTTCTGAATTGCACTGGCAACGGGCGATGAAGATAACTTTACATGACTTTATTGAACAAAGCCATTTATGTACAGTTGGAAAAGGTTCCAGTTTGATACACACACCTAGACAAAACCAACTTAGTACCTACATAAAACCAATATAAACAGGATGCAGAGGGGATGGATCAACGGCTTCCTGGGTGTCATTCTAGTATTTAAAACATTCAAAAATCAGCTCTTACAGGGTGCCTTTTTTTGTCCTTGGCAATTGAAATCCTTTACTAAAGGAAGTAACATAAATGACGATGAGTTTTAAACTTTGGACAGAGCACATTCTTTCTGTTTAAGGAAAGAGAAACCCCCAGAACACCAGTGTGTGAAGCGGGGGTGCTTTTTGCTGCTTTAGGCTTAGCCCGAGCGTGTCCTGAGGAGAGGGCGGGCAGGGAGCTCGCAGCCCCGACCCCCTGCGGGCGGGAGCCGAACGCGAAGGAGCAGGGGAACGAAGTGCAAGCTGCAAGGCAGCCGCGATCCCGGCCCGGAGCCGCGGCTCTCTCCGCAGCGCCGCGTGAATCGAAGCGAAGGGACGGGCGGGATTGGCCGAGCGGGATCCGGCTGCGTCGCACTCGGCCAATGGGAGCGGCGGTTCCGCGCGCCCTCGCCGTTGAGTGGCCGTTGGAGGCGAGGGCGCGGTGACGAGTCCCGTTGCCGGGCAACGGGGGAAGCCGGAGGTGCTCGGGCGCGGAGGACGCGGCGAGGGAGAGGGCACGGAGAGGAGCCCAGGCTCTGAGTTGTAGAAGAGCCCATGATGGAGGAGATGATGGAGGTGGAGATGGAGGTGGAGGAGCCATGGCTCGAGGAGATGGAGGTGGAGGTGGAGGAGCCATGGCTCGAGGAGATGGAGGTGGAGATGGAGGAGCCATGGCTCGAGGAGATGGAGATCGAGGAGCCATGGCTGGAGGAGATGGAGGAGCTGGAACCGGAGGAGCCATGGCTGGAGGAGATGGAGGAGCTGGAGCCGGAGGAGCCATGGCTGGAGGAGATGGAGGAACTGGAGATGGAGGAGCCATGGCTGGAGGAGATGGAGGAGCTGGAGTTGGAGGAGCCATGGCTGGAGGAGATGGAAGAGCTGTAGCCGGAGGAGCCATACCTGGAGTTATTTTCGTAGTATAAATATAGATGTAAAGTTTATCACCCAAAACTAGAGTTCTGGATTCCTTTGGTCTTTCAGCTTTTACCATTTTATGGGGTACTCAGCCTGGTCCTCCTTATTTGTGGCCAGTGAAGATGTGCGGGGCAGTGTTAGCCCCTGGCTGTTTCAGTGCCCTCTGCACTGCTCAGCTACAGCGTATCAGAATCCCAGAAAAATACACATCTGCACAGCTCACACAGCTTTAGTTAAAGGAAGCAGGTTCCCCTTTCAGAACCATATGTTCTTCAAACTCTGATTGCCCCTCCACAGTGACCACGAGACACATCTCTGTCCCACAGCTCATGCTGCTAGCGTAGCATTATTTTTTATTTAAGGCAAGGGATGGATGTGAAGAAGATAGAAACATTTTAGTCCAGTAACATGTTGGGAGCTCTTGAGATCCTATGTTCTCATTCCTGAAGGAACTGCAGCCTTCGGAGGCTCCCTACAGGCCATCACTACTTAATTGTCCTCCCTACTTAATTGTTAATTTCTAAGGGTGATACCACTACTTTGCGTAGAGAAATAAGCCACTTTCAGTCCCATTTTTCATAGAGTTGGATATTAAAGGCCTGCATTGATGTGGTCCACAGATGTGAATTTTGCAGGAAGGAAGCCACCTCCCAGTGGCAAAGAGTAGCCATGGAGTCTCTTGGTTTTCCACCACAGGTTGCAATTACATCCTGTGGGACTGGTATTGCTGAGCAGTATTTGAACTGCTGGTTCCAGTTCCAAAATCAATTGCACATGCATTTAAACAAAGTACACAAGTCACTGAATAGTGTCAGAATCACCTAATCACAGAACGACCTGAGTTGGAAGGGACACACAAGGATCATCGAGTCCAACTCATATCCCTGCATAGGACAACTCCAACTTTAACACCGTGTGTCTGAGGGCACTGTCCAAACGCTTCTTGAATATTGTCAGGATTGGCGCTGTGACTGCTTCTTTAGGGAGCTGTTCCAGTGCTCCACCAGCCTCTGAGTGAAGAACCTGTTCCTAGTAACCAAACTAAACCTTCCCTGGCAGATTTTCTGCCATTCCCTCCAGTCCTATCATTGGTCACCAGAGAGAAGAGATCAGTGCCTGCTCCTCCTCCTTCCCTTGTGAGGAAGCAGTGAATGGCTGTGAGGTCCCTCCTCAGCCTCCTCCAGGCTGAACAGATCAAGTGACTTCAGCTGTTCCTCATATGCCTTCCCCTCTAGAGTCTTAACCATCTTTGTGGCTTCCTCTGGACACTCTGCAGTAGTTTCATGTCCTTTTCTACTCCGGCAGCCAAAACTACCCCCAGTACTCAAGGTGGGGCTGCACTGGTGTGCAGTAGAGCGGGACAATCACCTCCCTCAACCAGCTGCCAATGCTGCGTTTCATGTCCCCCAGGAGAAGGTTGGCCCTCCTGGCTGCCGGGGCGCACTGTTGGCTCATGTTCTACTTGCTGTCAACTTGCATACACCATTCCCTATTCCAATCACGTTTCAGACTGGCTTGGGTTTCTTAAAGTGAACTGAAAACAGGAAAACCTAACTCACATTCTTTCCCAAAAGTAGATTCTGCAGCCTTTTTGTCTTAGCTATTAGTGTTCAAAGGATTTTCATCCAATAACCTATTAGAAATACATGAAAACTTAAACTGGTATTAAATCGTGTATTAAATATAGTTTCTCAGGCTCATGGGTGCTTCATAATATACTCAGATAAAACCAGCAGCTATCTTTCATAAGCTATTACATCAAAGGCAGTATCTTGTGTGATCCCCTTACATTTTCCTTAACCTGAAGCAAAAGCCATATCCTATTTCAACCAATGTTATAAATCACTTTTCTTTGCAGTTTGAAATTCTGTATAACTACAGTTGAAAAAAAAATGCGTGTTGATACTATCTTTTCATACAGCATTTTTTTTCTTTATGCCACGTGTAAGCATTTTGGAAAAAAACCTTAAAATTAAAATGGGCAGTTTATGTGATGACACAAGTTGCAATAGGTTAAAAATTCAGAGGGTACGAGAAAGAATTCTGACCAGTTCTGTTCCTGAGGTTACAGTGACATGGTTTGGAAATACTTATGAAATTTTGTGCATGTACATTTCTATGTGAGGGAGCAGGAAAAATGATATTACTTGTGTAGGGTTTGTGGAAATTATTAAGTGGCCAGTATGTTGCTGGAACATAGACTTCTGCTGACTTAAAATGTACAAAAGAACAGCATGTGAAGTATACAAGATTACCTCAGTTCTTAAAAACTACCATAGGTTGTACTCTGTGAGCAGAAACAGGCATTTATTCTAAATTGTTACCTCTGCATGAGAAAGTTTGTAGTGTTTGTCTCCACCTCCTCCCTTAAGACTTTCTACTTGACTGATTAGATGATGCCCTTTCCATTCTCTGTGAAGACCGTTTTAGGCATTTATGTCTTGTCACATATTATCACAGGGAACACAAGAAAATAACTGAGCACATGGTATGCCTGTGTGTGACGAAACCATGAACAGCCAGGCAGCTATTGTGCATCTAGTCTTGAGATACTACAATGGCTGGATCTTTTAGTTTCCTCAGACATGTTCTTTTTTTTCTTCCTGGAAACCCTTCTAGGAGAAATTTGAGAATTTTTCTCACCGGTCGAGGTGTTTTGCATGCTGTCATAAGAGTCACTCTAACTGGGCAGCAATAAGTCTGGAAACCCTGAGCATGGGGAGTTCATACTGCTGGTCTAAGCAGGTGCACAGCTCTGCAGGTGAAGTGTGCTTGTAAGGAGTTGTACAAAGATTGCTGACCGTGTGCAGAGCATCTGAAAAGTGAGCACACAGCAAGAACACCACTTCTGGCAAATAGAAGGCTTACAGTGTATGTCTGCAGGTATTTTCTCCAAAAATACAGGATAGGAATAGAGCGGTTGTACACCACTTGTGGAAATACATCTAGATGAAAAGTCTAAAAAAGTGAATTTAATTTGTAGCTGAAGGTGTGAATTTGATCAGTCTAAATTTGATCTAAAATTGAGAGAACTCCATGAGGTTTAAGCTCCCACTAGTAAATTAGTGTTTCACAGTGTCTGCTCTCTGCAATTTCATCAAAAGCCAAATTTAAACAATTTCATTTTCTCAGGAATCAAGTGGAATACTTGTATTCGTATTGAAGTAGATGTTAAGAACCTAACAATGAATATTGCCTAGCACCCTGCTGTCTGTTCCCACTTACAAATGGCTTTTCGTAAATGCTTGTACCTTGAGAGGTCAAGGAAATGTCATTTTCTATCACCTTCACTTTATTATCAATCCCAATCTTTCCTCCCTCTAATTGATACCTAACATACCTTTCTACCACCTAAAATAGAGCAAACTGTAAAGACTGAAGAGTGTTATTGCCACCTGGTGGGAGCCTTGTGCCTATGACTTAGACAGAAAGGATTGTGATCAACATCTCAAGATGACCAACCCAAACCATTCTGTGATTCTAAGGCACATGGGATGAGTGTAGCATTCCCCCCCCCTAGCACCTCAAGGGCTGTGGGACCCGTGCACATCAAGAACAGAGTGCTGAGAAAGGGTTTATCAATTTAATTTTTATGTCACACCCTACCATAGCATGCCAGAATCAGATCTGGAGTTGTCAGATTAAGTCAGGTGCTAGCACTCGCTATCCGTGCCAGACAGCTGTAAACCCCAATACCATTTAAAACCTCATTATTTTGTTAGAATGGAAAAGAATAGTTGCTTGAGGCTCCCAGGACCAGGCTTTGCTTGCACGTTTCAAACTGTGTCTTCAGCACTGCCCTACATTGGCCTAGAACCTTTACTGAAATGCTGTTTGCAAGTATTATTTCTGTTGATCCAGATGCAGTGATTGACACAGTGAATGCAGCAGCAATGTATTTCTGTTAGGTAAATAAGAAGACCTAATGGAGTTGGATTGTGGGCACAATAATTAGCTCAATATTATGTTGATAGGCCCAGTATCAAGGAGAAAGTGACTCTTAACAAATTAAATATGGGGGGGAGGGAGTATCTAAGTTAATGAGCGTATTGTTTTGAATACACAACTACTGTTCTGAGTACTACAGCAAGTTAACTTTGTCATTCAAATTGCCTGTAAAATTTTGCATCCATTTTATGGTCCTTCCTAAAAATTTAGCCCAGTATTCACTAGATGTACTTTTTCAATCAAGGAGAAAAATAAGCAGTGTTACCATTTTATTTGGGGGTTTCATGTTGTTGCTTCTGGGGTGCTAGGTCTGTACTTAGTTTAATAAGACAAGATGGATATAGAAAACCAGCTACATAGATTTGAAAGAAGAGCTGCAAACACAAGAAAAGTGTCAGCCTTGAAACCTGCTCAACAAAGTGGGTTGGTGGGGTTCATCAGAAAGACAGTTCTTGGCTGCAACTCAGCGACAGAAATTTGATAAGGGACACTATAGTGGATAAAGCCATAACACTCCTGATGGCCAAACTGAATGCTTCAAATCCAAATTTGAAGTGGAATGCACACTTCAACAGTAAGAGCAATTCAACAGTCCGAACCACCTTTTGAGGGGAGCATGCATTGCTGGACAGGGTGAAGCAGCATTTAAACAAATCTCTTTCCAAAGGGGGGCATTTTGAACAGCTAAAGGAATTCTTGTAGCCAGAATAACCCTGAAGGTTTCTCCTTTATAGATAAAATGCTGCTTTTGATTTTAAAATCAATAAGAATTGAATGTCTCAGCTGGCGTTAGTTACTCCATAGAGTTTATTTGTTCCATTTTCCAAGACAATTTCAGGTATAAATAGTTGATATATACGGTCTTTAAAAAATGTCAACACATTCATTAGTGGCTATGTTCCAAGTCTGGGATTAACGAAATGCTAATAAACAGCTTGTTATGCTTAAGTTACAGTCTAACTCTTCTTTATAGAAAAAGGAATTTGAGGCCTTAGTTTTGGTCCTGGTGAAGGAGAGAGGAAACTGGAGCTCTTAAATAATATTTGCATGGCCTTATATCAGTGTTTTGTCTTGTGCAAGGAAGAAATATTGTGTTCAGAAGAAAGGCAGGACGTTGTGCGTAAGATTTGCTTATAATGGGCTGATGCATTGGCTTGTTTCATGTAAATTTTGGTTTTACCATATTAAATAATTTTTGCTTGAAAGTACTTTAAAATAGATAAGAAAGTGAAATCTATAAATTATTTAGCACTGTGTTTCTCAGTATTTTTCATGAATAAAAGTTTTTGAGCTTTGTTAAATTTACATAAATTTGGCTTCACTTAGAGGTAAGGTTAGATTAGCTTCCTGTCAGAGATGGCTCTCTTTATCTGCTGTTCCCTTCAGCTGGAGAGCAACCTGCACTTCGTGAACCCTAGAGCACCCTTTGAAAGCATGTGGCTTGATACCCACTGATGTATAGAAGCTGAGGGACCCACTGTCTGCACTGCACAGATGCACTGTAAAGATGTTCCCACCTGCAAAGAACTAATGCTATTAGTGGGCGTGGAATAGCTGAGAGACTGCAATATTGAGTGAAAGTGAAGATTTAAAATCTGACCTGTTTGTTTGTTTTTTTCTTGTCCATTTACATCACTGCTGTATCTCTCTGCAGGGCTGACCCATGTTTACACAGGAATTCTGTGGGTCAGCCAGAAATTAGTCCAGATATATCCTGCTCACTGTGGTGCACCTGATAATATGGGAGGCTTCTGAAAAACGTGTGGAGTGAGCTATTGCAAAATACAGAAGATGTGTACAAAGGAAAACAACCATTTTGCCCAGATATTGACTGAGACTTTAATGCTGTTTGTTTGGCTATTGCCTTACCAGCTTTCTAAATCTGCTCTTAGTGATCGGTAAAGGACATTGAAGCATACAATCTGAAAAGTGCTATGTGACATTAGCAAGAAATATTAGGCTCTGTTCTGAATCCCTTAAAATTGATGCAAATTTTTCATTTAGTTCAAGGAGAATAGAACTAAGGCTTAGAAGTAACACTTTCAAAATGCATTAAAAACCTTTTGGTAACTTTACGGCTATGCAGTTTAGAATAAGAGGCACTTTGACTTTATTGCACTCAAGCTGAAGTAACTATATTAAGTAAAAAGCAAAATAGAATTTCAAGGGCAGGCCATAATTGAAAAGTTAATCCATTTTTAATATTACTCATTGTAAAGAGCTTGAAGCCTGCAGACTAGCAGAAGAATATCAGAATCCTTGGTCTAAATTTGCCCTAGCTTTTTAGTCATAATAAAAATCCCTTGTAAACAGTGGTGGTCCTCCTGCTTAGTTAAAACTCAAAGTGTGAGACGTTTTAAAACTTCAGCTCTGAATGACTGTAGAGCTTTAAGGTCTTGCATTTTTATGAAAAAAAAATCCTAGAGCACTTTCGAAACTGATTTACACTCATGGGATCAGACTATCTGCGGCTGTATGTAAAATGTAAAACGTAAAATAATTGAACTGATTACTTTTTATTATTGCTTTTGTTATTATTATTGTTGTTAATATTAGTAATACTATCAGAAATACACATCTAACGGCAGATTTTTTTTCCTGCAGTCTGTTTTTTTTGCCATTGGAATGCAGCCATCTGCAGGCAACTGTATAATAGTGCATAGCAACACTACAAAAATTCTGTATAACGTATGGCCATATTTGAAACTTCTCACTGCTCAGCACTGATTATTATTAATGTTAATACTGCTCAGGTCAGGAAAGGAAAAATGAACTACTCTTAGTGGGATCTTTAAGTAGACTGATTGTAATTATCCACGTTAAGGCATTTGGGGATGATCTTTGATGTTTTTTTTCTAGAACAGTTGCATTCAAGACATCCATTTCAGAAGGCTTGGAGGATTCAGAGTCATTGAAATGGAGTGGGGTTTATTATTCTAAGATATTGCAGCATTGTGATCATCTCTGGATCATCTCTGGATCCTGGGTGCATCTCAGTCAAGGCTACCTTGGCCCCGGAGTGGAGGTGCTGTTTACATACCCCTAGAGAATCTGTCCTGTTGTGCAGTCATGTATAAAATTGATAGTGGCATTAACACGCACCAAAAAAAGAATCACCTACCATGCTGTTGAATTTCAAAACAGAGAATTTGTATCTGCTAAAGCAAAAGGGAAAGTGATGCTGATGGCTGCAAAACTGATGGAGGACACTGTTCCATTTAGCTGAGGGCAAAAACTGCCTGTACCTGCCTACAGCCTCGTGTGCATCAAACAGATCCTTTCTGTAATATATTTTTTGGGAATCAAATCTTTTTTTTTTTTTACAAATGGTAGGAACACTGACGTGACAAGTTGCAATGTATCTTCTTGGAGATGTTCTTCCCTCTCTCTCTCACCCTACTGACGTGTTCTGTCATGGGTGGGTATTGGTGGAATATCCAGAAATAGCATGCGTTACGAACATGTGCTTCTAATAAGGGAGTACTTACCATGGACGGTTATCAATTGCAGCAAAGGAATCAGACTGCAATTAAGACGTGAAATCCATTCTCTTCCAAAAGTAGGTTTAAAAATCATAAGTTACATTTCTGTATTACACTGAGCAGATTGTGCAATATTCCTTTCTTCTGTGTGTGAGCATGTGTCTGAGAGGATATGTATGCACTGCCAACATTTTCTTGCACCTGTTTTTGAGAAGTCACTTTTTTCTTAATAAAGGGGGAAGAGTCTTCTGGGAATATAGACCCTAAAATTAGGATTTATTATAGCCTTTATGTACAGCTGACTTGGTTAAAAGCTGCCTTGCTGTGCAGTCACACATCAAATTAAAAATGACAATATAAATAGATGCAGTTAATGATGACGCTGTGAAATATGGGAATAGAGCATTTGACTTATTAAAAACAAAGGGGAAAACTGAAGATTTGCAATATATTAACTCATGTTTGGTCAAAAGTACTGCTATAGAAATAAGCAGTAGGACTTTGACTAGCAATTGATTTCTAGTGCTACCTTCATAGCTCTCTTTAATGCTTATGTTGTGGTGATTAGCTGTAATAAGGAGAGGGTGGGGATTAAAAGGCTAAAAATAACAGCCACTGTCCTCTTAGAAGGAATTCTCTGAAGACGTGTGCCTGTGGTTCACTCATGCTTCCTTTAGTACATAATGCACTGTCAGCTTTTCAGAGCTTTTTTGGAAAAAAGCTGCTGTGCTAAACATGTCTGTTAAAAAATACAAAATTTTTGTGGATCTTTTTTTCTCTTCATGAATCTTATTCATTCTTTCTAAGGATGAGTTGCTTAATGGACAGTTTAACTTTCTAAAGACAAGATCGTATTACAATATTGTATATTGTACATATTGATAAAGTTATATGTGTTTGGCAACCCTGAGTTGTAGCATTCCTCTAATAGAACATTTAGGTGTAAAGGAAAAAAATGCTTTATTAATAATCCAATTAATATAATAATTTAATCGTATTGAAGATTTTAATACTTCTACAAAATTTGTGTTGTTAGAAACGAGAAATGCTTTTCTTTTATCTGTGTATTCAAAACTGCAGGCTTGGGATGTAATATTATCCAAGGTTGTGCATCATTTCAGAGGATAGCAGCCAGCTGGAAAAGTTTATTAAGAAATACCACAACTTCTGTTGTGCACACTGACATAAGTCTTCAATCAGTACACAAAATTGAGAAATATTTTACTGCTGTTGAGCAGAGAACTGCAAGGTCTTTGTTTTGGGCAACTCTGAGGAATTCCCCTGGATCTGTCGTTCTTATAGCTTAAAAAGACTTTGCTGTCATAAAGCTCATCTTTGTGAGGAAAGAAAAGGTGATAGGGAAATCAATAGACAGCCTGATAAATTCCTTTCCTTTTCCAAGTGTTTGTGTATCTTTGGGAACTACTTGTAATTGAGCTTAGGAGATCTGCAAGGTCTGCTGTTCGTCACTAGAAAGCAGCTCTCTTTAAAGACAGAGCAGGACTTTGAATCTTGAATGTGGTCTTCTCATTAGAAGTAGAAATTAGATAGAATCAGCTGCTGTCCAAAGGAGGGGATACTGGAATCAGTGAGTTATACCCTTTGGAAGACGAAATAGGCAACTTTATTACTCATGTGGGTGGTGCACTAGTAGGATATGTGTCAATGAATGTTCTGAAATTGCTCTTGTATTATCATATTCTTTTAAATGCTCAAAAGCAAAATAACTGAAGTTTTTTCTATCTGTCTCTAGATTTCTTGGTGGTGCAGAATTTGGATGCTTTTGTACCTAATAAAAACATATTTAATCTCTGTTAAGTGACAGGTTAATTTGCAATAGAGGAAATAATGTTTCCCAAATTTAGAAATTTATGTATCAGATATAATTAATCTTATATTAAGAACAAAAATTGTCCATATAGTTCTACTTTCCTTATATATACACCACTTCAAAGGCAATTTCACTTGCATTCACTAAAAGAGACTACAATAAGCAGAAAGTTTAGACAAGGTTAATGACATTAGCTTTGTCTTTTCAGTGTTATTAAGAAAAGGTACAAAATCAATTAATGTCTTAAAGCACACTGCCCAGAGTTCAGTAAGAACTTCAGTAATTCAAGTTGTGTCAACATAGACTTCTGTCCAAATAACACGGGGTGCTTTTTTGTTTTCTTATGGCCTTGAATAAGTTTTAGCGAGCTTTATCTGTAAAAGTCTTTTTTCCATCCTCTTTTCTATAGATGGATTCAGATGAATGCCTTTCATCGCTTGGATATTTGATATCTATCCCAGTGGTTCGCTGACCTGGGCACTTCAGGATATTGTATTAGCAGCATAGCCAACATTGATAAAAAGAAGACTAATCAAAAGGTATGTATTTGATATGAAAAAAGCAGAATGGCTATAATGTGTGCAAACGAGTAATTACAATGGAATGGAACAGAACAGAATAAGTTTAGTTGGAAGGGATGTTCAGTGATCATCTGGGCCACCTGCAATACAAGGTCCGACAAAACAACTGAGACTGTACCTGTAACTTTTTCTTTAGCAAATTAAGGAATCCCCTACAATCACCTTCACAATAGTTCCTTAGTGAGCTGACACACAGCTGCATACAGTGCTGCCAATGTTCAAATCAGTTCCGCAGATCACTTTCTGAAAAGCTGTTAAGGATCTCCATCATTTTTGCTTTCACATCTTCTACCAACAAAAATGTGTTCCTTTGATCACTGACTTGACCTTTTGGAAGAGCTATTAGCTAAAAACTGTTTCACAAAGTGTTGTGGGCTGGCACATTGTCTTCACTCTTGCACATCCACATTTTCCAACCGAGAATACTTGAACACGTGTGCACTTCTGCTGAGTGAAGTGATTAAGCTGAGACTTGTCTCACTGTGAGAGGTTGACAGAGATTAAAGCATGTTCTGTAATCATCTTTTTGTCTCTCCTCTCCCACTCTTGGTTCCCAGGCTATAAGGTTAGTCTTGTTTTTTTTTGTGTCAGATCTCATAGATGCTGGTGCAGGTTGTCACTATCGTTTTATACTGCAAAGGGTAATCACATTGCAAATAAAGAATAAGAAAGAACATGAATGCATGTCAAACAAAATCTAATTAAACTGTGTAATGTAGGCCCAGTTAAAGAACAATAGTCTTAAAATTTTGTGGCGAGGACTCCCATGAGATGATATTATCCATAACAGTTTGAATAAGGCCTGGTCTGCTGTTGCCTCGCCATGGTAATGTACTGGTGGGGTCAAACAGATCAAGCAGAACATCGTAAGAGAAAATGTATGTAAATTAGGCTATTGGAAGATAGAAAGGACATACATTGAGGAAGGGATGATCAGTGATAGAGGTGACCAAACTGCTGAGAACCCTAAGCTAGCACTGTTTGTGAGCTGGTTAATTCACAGCCTGCTGGTCTAATGGCTCTGCTGCTTCTGAAGGCGGCTTGGTTAGTCTCCATCCAGGCACCCAAGGACAGTCTCTACCCAGCTATAACATGGGGTTTGTCCTCTGTGTCTCTTCCCTTAGTTGAGTTTCATGGTTTACTTCAAGAAGAAAATGACAAATTTATGCAGCAGGTATTGTATTCAAATTGATCCACTCTTTGTGCAGTCTTTTCAGTTTCCCAAAGCCCATTTAAGGAGGATGCAGGGAAAAAAAACAAACAGAGCACTGTTTATCAGTACCCTAGAGCTAAGTGTACAAAATTGGTTTAATCTAGTAAAGCCAGGTAAACTGGCAAAACACCCAGAAGGTGCTTTGAATTTCTGCATCATTTCCCTAGCTTATTTTTTTGATCTAAATTGTTTGTGCCACTGCATTTGGAATTTAGCCTGCCTATCCCCTACAGAAGCCACTTTTGCTCAAATGGAATGAGTCAGGCACAGTGTATGTAAAACGCTTTGTGGTGCCAGATGTGAGGCAGGGTAACGAAAACTATTTCCTCGCTTCAGAAAAGAAATGATCTGTTTCAGTGCTCTTGTCAAGTTTTAATGTCTGATCTGAATCTCTTGCTGCAAGGTATTATTACCTGTTCTATCCCACTTGAGCACTGGAAGTGT
This sequence comes from Dromococcyx pavoninus, assembly GCA_033558185.1. Classification (NCBI taxonomy): domain Eukaryota; kingdom Metazoa; phylum Chordata; class Aves; order Cuculiformes; family Neomorphidae; genus Dromococcyx; species Dromococcyx pavoninus. The sequence goes on along the minus strand of JAUMJL010000020.1, from coordinate 791,636 downwards.
TCTCTTTGCGGAAGATTTTGCATATCTAGAAATATCTTCTTTGATAAGGCCGAAAGACAATTTTTTCCACCTTTTTACTAAATTCTGTCTAGGTTTTCAATCACTCACTGCTCTTCTCTAGAGTTTGTCCACTTGATTTGCCTCTTTCAAAAGTATGGACCCGAGTTTTGAAGTGTGACAGCTGTGCCCTTACAATCCTGAGTAGTGAAAGGATTACCTCCTGTATGCCTTACATGCCATGATGGCACTTGCCTTTATCTGAAATAGAATGACATTCTTGATTTATCATTTTTAATCTAATGTAATCCCCAGTGTACTGCTGTCTAGCCAGTTATTGTTCATCCTGTGTTGGCTTCTTGAACCATCCTGTTATTGACCTATCTTAAATCATAGATTAGCTGTGCAAAATGTAACATCCTATTAAATTCCATCTTGTATTTTTTTTAAAATCTATTGGAATCATTGTCAGGGTAAAAGAAGTGAAGAAATGTAGCAGATTGTCTTGGAAAGTGAGGAGTAATTTTGTTTAATCTTTCCTGGATGAATTCCATCAGGGAAGTGGATCCTGCGTTAGAACAGGGAGACAAGTAGTAGAGGATTGGTTTTGAATCTCTTCCAGTCCTGTGGTTTTGTAATCATTCAGTGATTTTTTCAGTAGTTTCCTTTGCAATGAGCAAAGTCAGCAGGAGACTGACTGAAGACAATCCTCAGTAGTGAGCTGTGCAAAATGCTGTATTTGGTTTGTTTAAGCCATGTTTATAAATCCACATTCCACCGAGGAAGACAGGTAATCTCCATCACTGAAAAGTACATCTGAATTGTGAATTCAGTGTCATAATATAATGGTATCTTCTGATTAATATACTGGGGAAAATGGAAATACAAACAGGGAACTGTAGGTTCTGTCATACTTTGAAAATGTGCTAGCTTGCATTTTCTTTTTGTGAAAGCCAGAAACTATGATTTATTTGTTAATCAGGAGCGGTATTTCTAGGAAGTGTAGCTCAGAAGTGTATCTCTTGCTCTGCCTATGACTAATGCGAGTGCCTTAAAACTGGCTTTTAGCAATGGAGAGGAATAGATGGCACATGTTAAAAGCCAGATAACTATTACCTTGGTGGGATGTTGTAAGCAGTTGCTTAATTACATGGGAACCTAAGATAATGGATAGTAGGAATACAAAGACAGAAGAGAAGACTGCCTGTGCACCTCAACCCTTCACCATTTGTCCTAAAGTCCTTTTTAATTTCTTTATATACAAAGGTATATCAGTATCAAATTGGTAGAGGCTTATATGAAGCAATTCTGATTTTACCTTCTAATCCAGCAAATCCAACAGTAAGACACTTCAGTACAAGGAACTGAGAGATGTGCTCACTGAAGAGACTAGAATTGTGGCCGCTCAGGCTTTGACGGCGTTCCCCACCTAATCTTGTGGCATTTCTGAGTTCTGCGCATCTCACAGAGATGTAGGTATGTCTGCTTCTTACAATAAATGTATCAAATCTCAGACCTGGTGCAGAGAAAGACGTATGAAATGGATTAAACCACGGGCACCAACAGCATGCAGTCTTCTAAACGCCATGTGTAATGGAACAGGCATTTCAACTCGAGCACTTGGAAAGCATCACCAAGAAATCCTCTGCCTGAGATACTTAAATGTCCCAAATCCCTGATCTGGGAAAGACAAAAACTGCTAAAGAAGACTTTGAAGAAACAGACGGGTTCTTGAACATTTAATTTCTGAATTGCACTGGCAACGGGCGATGAAGATAACTTTACATGACTTTATTGAACAAAGCCATTTATATACAGTTGGAAAAGGTTCCAGTTTGATACACACACCTAGACAAAACCAACTTAGTACCTACATAAAACCAATATAAACAGGATGCAGAGGGGATGGATCAACGGCTTCCTGGGTGTCATTCTAGTATTTAAAACATTCAAAAATCAGCTCTTACAGGGTGCCTTTTTTTGTCCTTGGCAATTGAAATCCTTTACTAAAGGAAGTAACATAAATGACGATGAGTTTTAAACTTTGGACAGAGCACATTCTTTCTGTTTAAGGAAAGAGAAACCCCCAGAACACCAGTGTGTGAAGCGGGGGTGCTTTTTGCTGCTTTAGGTCGAGCCCGAGCGTGTCCTGAGGAGAGGGCGGGCAGGGAGCTCGCAGCCCCGACCCCCTGCGGGCGGGAGCCGAACGCGAAGGAGCAGGGGAACGAAGTGCAAGCTGCAAGGCAGCCGCGATCCCGGCCCGGAGCCGCGGCTCTCTCCGCAGCGCCGCGTGAATCGAAGCGAAGGGACGGGCGGGATTGGCCGAGCGGGATCCGGCTGCGTCGCACTCGGCCAATGGGAGCGGCGGTTCCGCGCGCCCTCGCCGTTGAGTGGCCGTTGGAGGCGAGGGCGCGGTGACGAGTCCCGTTGCCGGGCAACGGGGGAAGCCTGAGGTGCTCGGGCGCGGAGGACGCGGCGAGGGAGAGGGCACGGAGAGGAGCCCAGGCTCTGAGTTGTAGAAGAGCCCATGATGGAGGAGATGATGGAGGTGGAGATGGAGGTGGAGGAGCCATGGCTCGAGGAGATGGAGGTGGAGGTGGAGGAGCCATGGCTCGAGGAGATGGAGGTGGAGATGGAGGAGCCATGGCTCGAGGAGATGGAGATCGAGGAGCCATGGCTGGAGGAGATGGAGGAGATGGAGCCGGAGGAGCCATGGCTGGAGGAGATGGAGGAGCTGGAGCCGGAGGAGCCATGGCTGGAGGAGATGGAGGAACTGGAGATGGAGGAGCCATGGCTGGAGGAGATGGAGGAGCTGGAGTTGGAGGAGCCATGGCTGGAGGAGATGGAAGAGCTGTAGCCGGAGGAGCCATACCTGGAGTTATTTTCGTAGTATAAATATAGATGTAAAGTTTATCACCCAAAACTAGAGTTCTGGATTCCTTTGGTCTTTCAGCTTTTACCATTTTATGGGGTACTCAGCCTGGTCCTCCTTATTTGTGGCCAGTGAAGATGTGCGGGGCAGTGTTAGCCCCTGGCTGTTTCAGTGCCCTCTGCACTGCTCAGCTACAGCGTATCAGAATCCCAGAAAAATACACATCTGCACAGCTCACACAGCTTTAGTTAAAGGAAGCAGGTTCCCCTTTCAGAACCATATGTTCTTCAAACTCTGATTGCCCCTCCACAGTGACCACGAGACACATCTCTGTCCCACAGCTCATGCTGCTAGCGTAGCATTATTTTTTATTTAAGGCAAGGGATGGATGTGAAGAAGATAGAAACATTTTAGTCCAGTAACATGTTGGGAGCTCTTGAGATCCTATGTTCTCATTCCTGAAGGAACTGCAGCCTTCGGAGGCTCCCTACAGGCCATCACTACTTAATTGTCCTCCCTACTTAATTGTTAATTTCTAAGGGTGATACCACTACTTTGCGTAGAGAAATAAGCCACTTTCAGTCCCATTTTTCATAGAGTTGGATATTAAAGGCCTGCATTGATGTGGTCCACAGATGTGAATTTTGCAGGAAGGAAGCCACCTCCCAGTGGCAAAGAGTAGCCATGGAGTCTCTTGGTTTTCCACCACAGGTTGCAATTACATCCTGTGGGACTGGTATTGCTGAGCAGTATTTGAACTGCTGGTTCCAGTTCCAAAATCAATTGCACATGCATTTAAACAAAGTACACAAGTCACTGAATAGTGTCAGAATCACCTAATCACAGAACGACCTGAGTTGGAAGGGACACACAAGGATCATCGAGTCCAACTCATATCCCTGCATAGGACAACTCCAACTTTAACACCGTGTGTCTGAGGGCACTGTCCAAACGCTTCTTGAATATTGTCAGGATTGGCGCTGTGACTGCTTCTTTAGGGAGCTGTTCCAGTGCTCCACCAGCCTCTGAGTGAAGAACCTGTTCCTAGTAACCAAACTAAACCTTCCCTGGCAGATTTTCTGCCATTCCCTCCAGTCCTATCATTGGTCACCAGAGAGAAGAGATCAGTGCCTGCTCCTCCTCCTTCCCTTGTGAGGAAGCAGTGAATGGCTGTGAGGTCCCTCCTCAGCCTCCTCCAGGCTGAACAGATCAAGTGACTTCAGCTGTTCCTCATATGCCTTCCCCTCTAGAGTCTTAACCATCTTTGTGGCTTCCTCTGGACACTCTGCAGTAGTTTCATGTCCTTTTCTACGCCGGCAGCCAAAACTACCCCCAGTACTCAAGGTGGGGCTGCACTGGTGTGCAGTAGAGCGGGACAATCACCTCCCTCAACCAGCTGCCAATGCTGCGTTTCATGTCCCCCAGGAGAAGGTTGGCCCTCCTGGCTGCCGGGGCGCACTGTTGGCTCATGTTCTACTTGCTGTCAACTTGCATACACCATTCCCTATTCCAATCACGTTTCAGACTGGCTTGGGTTTCTTAAAGTGAACTGAAAACAGGAAAACCTAACTCACATTCTTTCCCAAAAGTAGATTCTGCAGCCTTTTTGTCTTAGCTATTAGTGTTCAAAGGATTTTCATCCAATAACCTATTAGAAATACATGAAAACTTAAACTGGTATTAAATCGTGTATTAAATATAGTTTCTCAGGCTCATGGGTGCTTCATAATATACTCAGATAAAACCAGCAGCTATCTTTCATAAGCTATTACATCAAAGGCAGTATCTTGTGTGATCCCCTTACATTTTCCTTAACCTGAAGCAAAAGCCATATCCTATTTCAACCAATGTTATAAATCACTTTTCTTTGCAGTTTGAAATTCTGTATAACTACAGTTGAAAAAAAAATGCGTGTTGATACTATCTTTTCATACAGCATTTTTTTTCTTTATGCCACGTGTAAGCATTTTGGAAAAAAACCTTAAAATTAAAATGGGCAGTTTATGTGATGACACAAGTTGCAATAGGTTAAAAATTCAGAGGGTACGAGAAAGAATTCTGACCAGTTCTGTTCCTGAGGTTACAGTGACATGGTTTGGAAATACTTATGAAATTTTGTGCATGTACATTTCTATGTGAGGGAGCAGGAAAAATGATATTACTTGTGTAGGGTTTGTGGAAATTATTAAGTGGCCAGTATGTTGCTGGAACATAGACTTCTGCTGACTTAAAATGTACAAAAGAACAGCATGTGAAGTATACAAGATTACCTCAGTTCTTAAAAACTACCATAGGTTGTACTCTGTGAGCAGAAACAGGCATTTATTCTAAATTGTTACCTCTGCATGAGAAAGTTTGTAGTGTTTGTCTCCACCTCCTCCCTTAAGACTTTCTACTTGACTGATTAGATGATGCCCTTTCCATTCTCTGTGAAGACCGTTTTAGGCATTTATGTCTTGTCACATATTATCACAGGGAACACAAGAAAATAACTGAGCACATGGTATGCCTGTGTGTGACGAAACCATGAACAGCCAGGCAGCTATTGTGCATCTAGTCTTGAGATACTACAATGGCTGGATCTTTTAGTTTCCTCAGACATGTTCTTTTTTTTCTTCCTGGAAACCCTTCTAGGAGAAATTTGAGAATTTTTCTCACCGGTCGAGGAGTTTTGCATGCTGTCATAAGAGTCACTCTAACTGGGCAGCAATAAGTCTGGAAACCCTGAGCATGGGGAGTTCATACTGCTGGTCTAAGCAGGTGCACAGCTCTGCAGGTGAAGTGTGCTTGTAAGGAGTTGTACAAAGATTGCTGACCGTGTGCAGAGCATCTGAAAAGTGAGCACACAGCAAGAACACCACTTCTGGCAAATAGAAGGCTTACAGTGTATGTCTGCAGGTATTTTCTCCAAAAATACAGGATAGGAATAGAGCGGTTGTACACCACTTGTGGAAATACATCTAGATGAAAAGTCTAAAAAAGTGAATTTAATTTGTAGCTGAAGGTGTGAATTTGATCAGTCTAAATTTGATCTAAAATTGAGAGAACTCCATGAGGTTTAAGCTCCCACTAGTAAATTAGTGTTTCACAGTGTCTGCTCTCTGCAATTTCATCAAAAGCCAAATTTAAACAATTTCATTTTCTCAGGAATCAAGTGGAATACTTGTATTCGTATTGAAGTAGATGTTAAGAACCTAACAATGAATATTGCCTAGCACCCTGCTGTCTGTTCCCACTTACAAATGGCTTTTCGTAAATGCTTGTACCTTGAGAGGTCAAGGAAATGTCATTTTCTATCACCTTCACTTTATTATCAATCCCAATCTTTCCTCCCTCTAATTGATACCTAACATACCTTTCTACCACCTAAAATAGAGCAAACTGTAAAGACTGAAGAGTGTTATTGCCACCTGGTGGGAGCCTTGTGCCTATGACTTAGACAGAAAGGATTGTGATCAACATCTCAAGATGACCAACCCAAACCATTCTGTGATTCTAAGGCACATGGGATGAGTGTAGCATTCCCCCCCCTAGCACCTCAAGGGCTGTGGGACCCGTGCACATCAAGAACAGAGTGCTGAGAAAGGGTTTATCAATTTAATTTTTATGTCACACCCTACCATAGCATGCCAGAATCAGATATGGAGTTGTCAGATTAACTCAGCTGCTAGCACTCGCTATCCGTGCCAGACAGCTGTAAACCCTAATACCATTTAAAACCTCATTATTTTGTTAGAATGGAACAGAATAGTTGCTTGAGGCTCCCAGGACCAGGCTTTGCTTGCACGTTTCAAACTGTGTCTTCAGCACTGCCCTACATTGGCCTAGAACCTTTACTGAAATGCTGTTTGCAAGTATTATTTCTGTTGATCCAGATGCAGTGATTGACACAGTGAATGCAGCAGCAATGTATTTCTGTTAGGTAAATAAGAAGACCTAATGGAGTTGGATTGTGGGCACAATAATTAGCTCAATATTATGTTGATAGGCCCAGTATCAAGGAGAAAGTGACTCTTAACAAATTAAATATGGGGGGGAGGGAGTATCTAAGTTAATGAGCGTATTGTTTTGAATACACAACTACTGTTCTGAGTACTACAGCAAGTTAACTTTGTCATTCAAATTGCCTGTAAAATTTTGCATCCATTTTATGGTCCTTCCTAAAAATTTAGCCCAGTATTCACTAGATGTACTTTTTCAATCAAGGAGAAAAATAAGCAGTGTTACCATTTTATTTGGGGGTTTCATGTTGTTGCTTCTGGGGTGCTAGGTCTGTACTTAGTTTAATAAGACAAGATGGATATAGAAAACCAGCTACATAGATTTGAAAGAAGAGCTGCAAACACAAGAAAAGTGTCAGCCTTGAAACCTGCTCAACAAAGTGGGTTGGTGGGGTTCATCAGAAAGACAGTTCTTGGCTGCAACTCAGCGACAGAAATTTGATAAGGGACACTATAGTGGATAAAGCCATAACACTCCTGATGGCCAAACTGAATGCTTCAAATCCAAATTTGAAGTGGAATGCACACTTTAACAGTAAGAGCAATTCAACAGTCCGAACCACCTTTTGAGGGGAGCATGCATTGCTGGACAGGGTGAAGCAGCATTTAAACAAATCTCTTTCCAAAGGGGGGCATTTTGAACAGCTAAAGGAATTCTTGTAGCCAGAATAACCCTGAAGGTTTCTCCTTTATAGATAAAATGCTGCTTTTGATTTTAAAATCAATAAGAATTGAATGTCTCAGCTGGCGTTAGTTACTCCATAGAGTTTATTTGTTCCATTTTCCAAGACAATTTCAGGTATAAATAGTTGATATATACGGTCTTTAAAAAATGTCAACACATTCATTAGTGGCTATGTTCCAAGTCTGGGATTAACGAAATGCTAATAAACAGCTTGTTATGCTTAAGTTACAGTCTAACTCTTCTTTATAGAAAAAGGAATTTGAGGCCTTAGTTTTGGTCCTGGTGAAGGAGAGAGGAAACTGGAGCTCTTAAATAATATTTGCATGGCCTTATATCAGTGTTTTGTCTTGTGCAAGGAAGAAATATTGTGTTCAGAAGAAAGGCAGGACGTTGTGCGTAAGATTTGCTTATAATGGGCTGATGCATTGGCTTGTTTCATGTAAATTTTGGTTTTACCATATTAAATAATTTTTGCTTGAAAGTACTTTAAAATAGATAAGAAAGTGAAATCTATAAATTATTTAGCACTGTGTTTCTCAGTATTTTTCATGAATAAAAGTTTTTGAGCTTTGTTAAATTTACATAAATTTGGCTTCACTTAGAGGTAAGGTTAGATTAGCTTCCTGTCAGAGATGGCTCTCTTTATCTGCTGTTCCCTTCAGCTGGAGAGCAACCTGCACTTCGTGAACCCTAGAGCACCCTTTGAAAGCATGTGGCTTGATACCCACTGATGTATAGAAGCTGAGGGACCCACTGTCTGCACTGCACAGATGCACTGTAAAGATGTTCCCACCTGCAAAGAACTAATGCTATTAGTGGGCGTGGAATAGCTGAGAGACTGCAATATTGAGTGAAAGTGAAGATTTAAAATCTGACCTGTTTGTTTGTTTTTTTCTTGTCCATTTACATCACTGCTGTATCTCTCTGCAGGGCTGACCCATGTTTACACAGGAATTCTGTGGGTCAGCCAGAAATTAGTCCAGATATATCCTGCTCACTGTGGTGCACCTGATAATATGGGAGGCTTCTGAAAAACGTGTGGAGTGAGCTATTGCAAAATACAGAAGATGTGTACAAAGGAAAACAACCATTTTGCCCAGATATTGACTGAGACTTTAATGCTGTTTGTTTGGCTATTGCCTTACCAGCTTTCTAAATCTGCTCTTAGTGATCGGTAAAGGACATTGAAGCATACAATCTGAAAAGTGCTATGTGACATTAGCAAGAAATATTAGGCTCTGTTCTGAATCCCTTAAAATTGATGCAAATTTTTCATTTAGTTCAAGGAGAATAGAACTAAGGCTTAGAAGTAACACTTTCAAAATGCATTAAAAACCTTTTGGTAACTTTACGGCTATGCAGTTTAGAATAAGAGGCACTTTGACTTTATTGCACTCAAGCTGAAGTAACTATAATAAGTAAAAAGCAAAATAGAATTTCAAGGGCAGGCCATAATTGAAAAGTTAATCCATTTTTAATATTACTCATTGTAAAGAGCTTGAAGCCTGCAGACTAGCAGAAGAATATCAGAATCCTTGGTCTAAATTTGCCCTAGCTTTTTAGTCATAATAAAAATCCCTTGTAAACAGTGGTGGTCCTCCTGCTTAGTTAAAACTCAAAGTGTGAGACGTTTTAAAACTTCAGCTCTGAATGACTGTAGAGCTTTAAGGTCTTGCATTTTTATGAAAAAAAAATCCTAGAGCACTTTCGAAACTGATTTACACTCATGGGATCAGACTATCTGCGGCTGTATGTAAAATGTAAAACGTAAAATAATTGAACTGATTACTTTTTATTATTGCTTTTGTTATTATTATTGTTGTTAATATTAGTAATACTATCAGAAATACACATCTAACGGCAGATTTTTTTTCCTGCAGTCTGTTTTTTTTGCCATTGGAATGCAGCCATCTGCAGGCAACTGTATAATAGTGCATAGCAACACTACAAAAATTCTGTATAACGTATGGCCATATTTGAAACTTCTCACTGCTCAGCACTGATTATTATTAATGTTAATACTGCTCAGGTCAGGAAAGGAAAAATGAACTACTCTTAGTGGGATCTTTAAGTAGACTGATTGTAATTATCCACGTTAAGGCATTTGGGGATGATCTTTGATGTTTTTTTTCTAGAACAGTTGCATTCAAGACATCCATTTCAGAAGGCTTGGAGGATTCAGAGTCATTGAAATGGAGTGAGGTTTATTATTCTAAGATATTGCAGCATTGTGATCATCTCTGGATCATCTCTGGATCCTGGGTGCATCTCAGTCAAGGCTACCTTGGCCCCGGAGTGGAGGTGCTGTTTACATACCCCTAGAGAATCTGTCCTCTTGTGCAGTCATGTATAAAATTGATAGTGGCATTAACACGCACCAAAAAAAGAATCACCTACCATGCTGTTGAATTTCAAAACAGAGAATTTGTATCTGCTAAAGCAAAAGGGAAAGTGATGCTGATGGCTGCAAAACTGATGGAGGACACTGTTCCATTTAGCTGAGGGCAAAAACTGCCTGTACCTGCCTACAGCCTCGTGTGCATCAAACAGATCCTTTCTGTAATATATTTTTTGGGAATCAAATCTTTTTTTTTTTTTACAAATGGTAGGAACACTGACGTGACAAGTTGCAATGTATCTTCTTGGAGATGTTCTTCCCTCTCTCTCTCACCCTACTGACGTGTTCTGTCATGGGTGGGTATTGGTGGAATATCCAGAAATAGCATGCGTTACGAACATGTGCTTCTAATAAGGGAGTACTTACCATGGACGGTTATCAATTGCAGCAAAGGAATCAGACTGCAATTAAGACGTGAAATCCATTCTCTTCCAAAAGTAGGTTTAAAAATCATAAGTTACATTTCTGTATTACACTGAGCAGATTGTGCAATATTCCTTTCTTCTGTGTGTGGGCATGTGTCTGAGAGGATATGTATGCACTGCCAACATTTTCTTGCACCTGTTTTTGAGAAGTCACTTTTTTCTTAATAAAGGGGGAAGAGTCTTCTGGGAATATAGACCCTAAAATTAGGATTTATTATAGCCTTTATGTACAGCTGACTTGGTTAAAAGCTGCCTTGCTGTGCAGTCACACATCAAATTAAAAATGACAATATAAATAGATGCAGTTAATGATGACGCTGTGAAATATGGGAATAGAGCATTTGACTTATTAAAAACAAAGGGGAAAACTGAAGATTTGCAATATATTAACTCATGTTTGGTCAAAAGTACTGCTATAGAAATAAGCAGTAGGACTTTGACTAGCAATTGATTTCTAGTGCTACCTTCATAGCTCTCTTTAATGCTTATGTTGTGGTGATTAGCTGTAATAAGGAGAGGGTGGGGATTAAAAGGCTAAAAATAACAGCCACTGTCCTCTTAGAAGGAATTCTCTGAAGACGTGTGCCTGTGGTTCACTCATGCTTCCTTTAGTACATAATGCACTGTCAGCTTTTCAGAGCTTTTTTGGAAAAAAGCTGCTGTGCTAAACATGTCTGTTAAAAAATACAAAATTTTTGTGGATCTTTTTTTCTCTTCATGAATCTTATTCATTCTTTCTAAGGATGAGTTGCTTAATGGACAGTTTAACTTTCTAAAGACAAGATCGTATTACAATATTGTATATTGTACATATTGATAAAGTTATATGTGTTTGGCAACCCTGAGTTGTAGCATTCCTCTAATAGAACATTTAGGTGTAAAGGAAAAAAATGCTTTATTAATAATCCAATTAATATAATAATTTAATCGTATTGAAGATTTTAATACTTCTACAAAATTTGTGTTGTTAGAAACGAGAAATGCTTTTCTTTTATCTGTGTATTCAAAACTGCAGGCTTGGGATGTAATATTATCCAAGGTTGTGCATCATTTCAGAGGATAGCAGCCAGCTGGAAAAGTTTATTAAGAAATACCACAACTTCTGTTGTGCACACTGACATAAGTCTTCAATCAGTACACAAAATTGAGAAATATTTTACTGCTGTTGAGCAGAGAACTGCAAGGTCTTTGTTTTGGGCAACTCTGAGGAATTCCCCTGGATCTGTCGTTCTTATAGCTTAAAAAGACTTTGCTGTCATAAAGCTCATCTTTGTGAGGAAAGAAAAGGTGATAGGGAAATCAATAGACAGCCTGATAAATTCCTTTCCTTTTCCAAGTGTTTGTGTATCTTTGGGAACTACTTGTAATTGAGCTTAGGAGATCTGCAAGGTCTGCTGTTCGTCACTAGAAAGCAGCTCTCTTTAAAGACAGAGCAGGACTTTGAATCTTGAATGTGGTCTTCTCATTAGAAGTAGAAATTAGATAGAATCAGCTGCTGTCCAAAGGAGGGGATACTGGAATCAGTGAGTTATACCCTTTGGAAGACGAAATAGGCAACTTTATTACTCATGTGGGTGGTGCACTAGTAGGATATGTGTCAATGAAGGTTCTGAAATTGCTCTTGTATTATCATATTCTTTTAAATGCTCAAAAGCAAAATAACTGAAGTTTTTTCTATCTGTCTCTAGATTTCTTGGTGGTGCAGAATTTGGATGCTTTTGTACCTAATAAAAACATATTTAATCTCTGTTAAGTGACAGGTTAATTTGCAATAGAGGAAATAATGTTTCCCAAATTTAGAAATTTATGTATCAGATATAATTAATCTTATATTAAGAACAAAAATTGTCCATATAGTTCTACTTTCCTTATATATACACCACTTCAAAGGCAATTTCACTTGCATTCACTAAAAGAGACTACAATAAGCAGAAAGTTTAGACAAGGTTAATGACATTAGCTTTGTCTTTTCAGTGTTATTAAGAAAAGGTACAAAATCAATTAATGTCTTAAAGCACACTGCCCAGAGTTCAGTAAGAACTTCAGTAATTCAAGTTGTGTCAACATAGACTTCTGTCCAAATAACACGGGGTGCTTTTTTGTTTTCTTATGGCCTTGAATAAGTTTTAGCGAGCTTTATCTGTAAAAGTCTTTTTTCCATCCTCTTTTCTATAGATGGATTCAGATGAATGCCTTTCATCGCTTGGATATTTGATATCTATCCCAGTGGTTCGCTGACCTGGGCACTTCAGGATATTGTATTAGCAGCATAGCCAACATTGATAAAAAGAAGACTAATCAAAAGGTATGTATTTGATATGAAAAAAGCAGAATGGCTATAATGTGTGCAAACGAGTAATTACAATGGAATGGAACAGAACAGAATAAGTTTAGTTGGAAGGGATGTTCAGTGATCATCTGGGCCACCTGCAATACAAGGTCCGACAAAACAACTGAGACTGTACCTGTAACTTTTTCTTTAGCAAATTAAGGAATCCCCTACAATCACCTTCACAATAGTTCCTTAGTGAGCTGACACACAGCTGCATACAGTGCTGCCAATGTTCAAATCAGTTCCGCAGATCACTTTCTGAAAAGCTGTTAAGGATCTCCATCATTTTTGCTTTCACATCTTCTACCAACAAAAATGTGTTCCTTTGATCACTGACTTGACCTTTTGGAAGAGCTATTAGCTAAAAACTGTTTCACAAAGTGTTGTGGGCTGGCACATTGTCTTCACTCTTGCACATCCACATTTTCCAACCGAGAATACTTGAACACGTGTGCACTTCTGCTGAGTGAAGTGATTAAGCTGAGACTTGTCTCACTGTGAGAGGTTGACAGAGATTAAAGCATGTTCTGTAATCATCTTTTTGTCTCTCCTCTCCCACTCTTGGTTCCCAGGCTATAAGGTTAGTCTTGTTTTTTTTTGTGTCAGATCTCATAGATGCTGGTGCAGGTTGTCACTATCGTTTTATACTGCAAAGGGTAATCACATTGCAAATAAAGAATAAGAAAGAACATGAATGCATGTCAAACAAAATCTAATTAAACTGTGTAATGTAGGCCCAGTTAAAGAACAATAGTCTTAAAATTTTGTGGCGAGGACTCCCATGAGATGATATTATCCATAACAGTTTGAATAAGGCCTGGTCTGCTGTTGCCTCGCCATGGTAATGTACTGGTGGGGTCAAACAGATCAAGCAGAACATCGTAAGAGAAAATGTATGTAAATTAGGCTATTGGAAGATAGAAAGGACATACATTGAGGAAAGGATGATCAGTGATAGAGGTGACCAAACTGCTGAGAACCCTAAGCTAGCACTGTTTGTGAGCTGGTTAATTCACAGCCTGCTGGTCTAATGGCTATGCTGCTTCTGAAGGCGGCTTGGTTAGTCTCCATCCAGGCACCCAAGGACAGTCTCTACCCAGCTATAACATGGGGTTTGTCCTCTGTGTCTCTTCCCTTAGTTGAGTTTCATGGTTTACTTCAAGAAGAAAATGACAAATTTATGCAGCAGGTATTGTATTCAAATTGATCCACTCTTTGTGCAGTCTTTTCAGTTTCCCAAAGCCCATTTAAGGAGGTTGCAGGGAAAAAAAACAAACAGAGCACTGTTTATCAGTACCCTAGAGCTAAGTGTACAAAATTGGTTTAATCTAGTAAAGCCAGGTAAACTGGCAAAACACCCAGAAGGTGCTTTGAATTTCTGCATCATTTCCCTAGCTTATTTTTTTGATCTAAATTGTTTGTGCCACTGCATTTGGAATTTAGCCTGCCTATCCCCTACAGAAGCCACTTTTGCTCAAATGGAATGAGTCAGGCACAGTGTATGTAAAACGCTTTGTGGTGCCAGATGTGAGGCAGGGTAACGAAAACTATTTCCTCGCTTCAGAAAAGAAATGATCTGTTTCAGTGCTCTTGTCAAGTTTTAATGTCTGATCTGAATCTCTTGCTGCAAGGTATTATTACCTGTTCTATCCCACTTGAGCACTGGAAGTGTTCTCTTTGCGGAAGATTTTGCATATCTAGAAATATCTTCTTTGATAAGGCCGAAAGACAATTTTTTCCACCTTTTTACTAAATTCTGTCTAGGTTTTCAATCACTCACTGCTCTTCTCTAGAGTTTGTCCACTTGATTTGCCTCTTTCAAAAGTATGGACCCGAGTTTTGAAGTGTGACAGCTGTGCCCTTACAATCCTGAGTAGTGAAAGGATTACCTCCTGTATGCCTTACATGCCATGATGGCACTTGCCTTTATCTGAAATAGAATGACATTCTTGATTTATCATTTTTAATCTAATGTAATCCCCAGTGTACTGCTGTCTAGCCAGTTATTGTTCATCCTGTGTTGGCTTCTTGAACCATCCTGTTATTGACCTATCTTAAATCATAGATTAGCTGTGCAAAATGTAACATCCTATTAAATTCCATCTTGTATTTTTTTTAAAATCTATTGGAATCATTGTCAGGGTAAAAGAAGTGAAGAAATGTAGCAGATTGTCTTGGAAAGTGAGGAGTAATTTTGTTTAATCTTTCCTGGATGAATTCCATCAGGGAAGTGGATCCTGCGTTAGAACAGGGAGACAAGTAGTAGAGGATTGGTTTTGAATCTCTTCCAGTCCTGTGGTTTTGTAATCATTCAGTGATTTTTTCAGTAGTTTCCTTTGCAATGAGCAAAGTCAGCAGGAGACTGACTGAAGACAATCCTCAGTAGTGAGCTGTGCAAAATGCTGTATTTGGTTTGTTTAAGCCATGTTTATAAATCCACATTCCACCGAGGAAGACAGGTAATCTCCATCACTGAAAAGTACATCTGAATTGTGAATTCAGTGTCATAATATAATGGTATCTTCTGATTAATATACTGGGGAAAATGGAAATACAAACAGGGAACTGTAGGTTCTGTCATACTTTGAAAATGTGCTAGCTTGCATTTTCTTTTTGTGAAAGTCAGAAACTATGATTTATTTGTTAATCAGGAGCGGTATTTCTAGGAAGTGTATCTCAGAAGTGTATCTCTTGCTCTGCCTATGACTAATGCGAGTGCCTTAAAACTGGCTTTTAGCAATGGAGAGGAATAGATGGCACATGTTAAAAGCCAGATAACTATTACCTTGGTGGGATGTTGTAAGCAGTTGCTTAATTACATGGGAACCTAAGATAATGGATAGTAGGAATACAAAGACAGAAGAGAAGACTGCCTGTGCACCTCAACCCTTCACCATTTGTCCTAAAGTCCTTTTTAATTTCTTTATATACAAAGGTATATCAGTATCAAATTGGTAGAGGCTTATATGAAGCAATTCTGATTTTACCTTCTAATCCAGCAAATCCAACAGTAAGACACTTCAGTACAAGGAACTGAGAGATGTGCTCACTGAAGAGACTAGAATTGTGGCCGCTCAGGCTTTGACGGCGTTCCCCACCTAATCTTGTGGCATTTCTGAGTTCTGCGCATCTCACAGAGATGTAGGTATGTCTGCTTCTTACAATAAATGTATCAAATCTCAGACCTGGTGCAGAGAAAGACGTATGAAATGGATTAAACCACGGGCACCAACAGCATGCAGTCTTCTAAACGCCATGTGTAATGGAACAGGCATTTCAACTCGAGCACTTGGAAAGCATCACCAAGAAATCCTCTGCCTGAGATACTTAAATGTCCCAAATCCCTGATCTGGGAAAGACAAAAACTGCTAAAGAAGACTTTGAAGAAACAGACGGGTTCTTGAACATTTAATTTCTGAATTGCACTGGCAACGGGCGATGAAGATAACTTTACATGACTTTATTGAACAAAGCCATTTATATACAGTTGGAAAAGGTTCCAGTTTGATACACACACCTAGACAAAACCAACTTAGTACCTACATAAAACCAATATAAACAGGATGCAGAGGGGATGGATCAACGGCTTCCTGGGTGTCATTCTAGTATTTAAAACATTCAAAAATCAGCTCTTACAGGGTGCCTTTTTTTGTCCTTGGCAATTGAAATCCTTTACTAAAGGAAGTAACATAAATGACGATGAGTTTTAAACTTTGGACAGAGCACATTCTTTCTGTTTAAGGAAAGAGAAACCCCCAGAACACCAGTGTGTGAAGCGGGGGTGCTTTTTGCTGCTTTAGGTCGAGCCCGAGCGTGTCCTGAGGAGAGGGCGGGCAGGGAGCTCGCAGCCCCGACCCCCTGCGGGCGGGAGCCGAACGCGAAGGAGCAGGGGAACGAAGTGCAAGCTGCAAGGCAGCCGCGATCCCGGCCCGGAGCCGCGGCTCTGTCCGCAGCGCCGCGTGAATCGAAGCGAAGGGACGGGCGGGATTGGCCGAGCGGGATCCGGCTGCGTCGCACTCGGCCAATGGGAGCGGCGGTTCCGCGCGCCCTCGCCGTTGAGTGGCCGTTGGAGGCGAGGGCGCGGTGACGAGTCCCGTTGCCGGGCAACGGGGGAAGCCGGAGGTGCTCGGGCGCGGAGGACGCGGCGAGGGAGAGGGCACGGAGAGGAGCCCAGGCTCTGAGTTGTAGAAGAGCCCATGATGGAGGAGATGATGGAGGTGGAGATGGAGGTGGAGGAGCCATGGCTCGAGGAGATGGAGGTGGAGGTGGAGGAGCCATGGCTCGAGGAGATGGAGGTGGAGATGGAGGAGCCATGGCTCGAGGAGATGGAGATCGAGGAGCCATGGCTGGAGGAGATGGAGGAGATGGAGCCGGAGGAGCCATGGCTGGAGGAGATGGAGGAGCTGGAGCCGGAGGAGCCATGGCTGGAGGAGATGGAGGAACTGGAGATGGAGGAGCCATGGCTGGAGGAGATGGAAGAGCTGTAGCCGGAGGAGCCATACCTGGAGTTATTTTCGTAGTATAAATATAGATGTAAAGTTTATCACCCAAAACTAGAGTTCTGGATTCCTTTGGTCTTTCAGCTTTTACCATTTTATGGGGTACTCAGCCTGGTCCTCCTTATTTGTGGCCAGTGAAGATGTGCGGGGCAGTGTTAGCCCCTGGCTGTTTCAGTGCCCTCTGCACTGCTCAGCTACAGCGTATCAGAATCCCAGAAAAATACACATCTGCACAGCTCACACAGCTTTAGTTAAAGGAAGCAGGTTCCCCTTTCAGAACCATATGTTCTTCAAACTCTGATTGCCCCTCCACAGTGACCACGAGACACATCTCTGTCCCACAGCTCATGCTGCTAGCGTAGCATTATTTTTTATTTAAGGCAAGGGATGGATGTGAAGAAGATAGAAACATTTTAGTCCAGTAACATGTTGGGAGCTCTTGAGATCCTATGTTCTCATTCCTGAAGGAACTGCAGCCTTCGGAGGCTCCCTACAGGCCATCACTACTTAATTGTCCTCCCTACTTAATTGTTAATTTCTAAGGGTGATACCACTACTTTGCGTAGAGAAATAAGCCACTTTCAGTCCCATTTTTCATAGAGTTGGATATTAAAGGCCTGCATTGATGTGGTCCACAGATGTGAATTTTGCAGGAAGGAAGCCACCTCCCAGTGGCAAAGAGTAGCCATGGAGTCTCTTGGTTTTCCACCACAGGTTGCAATTACATCCTGTGGGACTGGTATTGCTGAGCAGTATTTGAACTGCTGGTTCCAGTTCCAAAATCAATTGCACATGCATTTAAACAAAGTACACAAGTCACTGAATAGTGTCAGAATCACCTAATCACAGAACGACCTGAGTTGGAAGGGACACACAAGGATCATCGAGTCCAACTCATATCCCTGCATAGGACAACTCCAACTTTAACACCGTGTGTCTGAGGGCACTGTCCAAACGCTTCTTGAATATTGTCAGGATTGGCGCTGTGACTGCTTCTTTAGGGAGCTGTTCCAGTGCTCCACCAGCCTCTGAGTGAAGAACCTGTTCCTAGTAACCAAACTAAACCTTCCCTGGCAGATTTTCTGCCATTCCCTCCAGTCCTATCATTGGTCACCAGAGAGAAGAGATCAGTGCCTGCTCCTCCTCCTTCCCTTGTGAGGAAGCAGTGAATGGCTGTGAGGTCCCTCCTCAGCCTCCTCCAGGCTGAACAGATCAAGTGACTTCAGCTGTTCCTCATATGCCTTCCCCTCTAGAGTCTTAACCATCTTTGTGGCTTCCTCTGGACACTCTGCAGTAGTTTCATGTCCTTTTCTACGCCGGCAGCCAAAACTACCCCCAGTACTCAAGGTGGGGCTGCACTGGTGTGCAGTAGAGCGGGACAATCACCTCCCTCAACCAGCTGCCAATGCTGCGTTTCATGTCCCCCAGGAGAAGGTTGGCCCTCCTGGCTGCCGGGGCGCACTGTTGGCTCATGTTCTACTTGCTGTCAACTTGCATACACCATTCCCTATTCCAATCACGTTTCAGACTGGCTTGGATTTCTTAAAGTGAACTGAAAACAGGAAAACCTAACTCACATTCTTTCCCAAAAGTAGATTCTGCAGCCTTTTTGTCTTAGCTATTAGTGTTCAAAGGATTTTCATCCAATAACCTATTAGAAATACATGAAAACTTAAACTGGTATTAAATCGTGTATTAAATATAGTTTCTCAGGCTCATGGGTGCTTCATAATATACTCAGATAAAACCAGCAGCTATCTTTCATAAGCTATTACATCAAAGGCAGTATCTTGTGTGATCCCCTTACATTTTCCTTAACCTGAAGCAAAAGCCATATCCTATTTCAACCAATGTTATAAATCACTTTTCTTTGCAGTTTGAAATTCTGTATAACTACAGTTGAAAAAAAAATGCGTGTTGATACTATCTTTTCATACAGCATTTTTTTTCTTTATGCCACGTGTAAGCATTTTGGAAAAAACCCTTAAAATTAAAATGGGCAGTTTATGTGATGACACAAGTTGCAATAGGTTAAAAATTCAGAGGGTACGAGAAAGAATTCTGACCAGTTCTGTTCCTGAGGTTACAGTGACATGGTTTGGAAATACTTATGAAATTTTGTGCATGTACATTTCTATGTGAGGGAGCAGGAAAAATGATATTACTTGTGTAGGGTTTGTGGAAATTATTAAGTGGCCAGTATGTTGCTGGAACATAGACTTCTGCTGACTTAAAATGTACAAAAGAACAGCATGTGAAGTATACAAGATTACCTCAGTTCTTAAAAACTACCATAGGTTGTACTCTGTGAGCAGAAACAGGCATTTATTCTAAATTGTTACCTCTGCATGAGAAAGTTTGTAGTGTTTGTCTCCACCTCCTCCCTTAAGACTTTCTACTTGACTGATTAGATGATGCCCTTTCCATTCTCTGTGAAGACCGTTTTAGGCATTTATGTCTTGTCACATATTATCACAGGGAACACAAGAAAATAACTGAGCACATGGTATGCCTGTGTGTGACGAAACCATGAACAGCCAGGCAGCTATTGTGCATCTAGTCTTGAGATACTACAATGGCTGGATCTTTTAGTTTCCTCAGACATGTTCTTTTTTTTCTTCCTGGAAACCCTTCTAGGAGAAATTTGAGAATTTTTCTCACCGGTCGAGGTGTTTTGCATGCTGTCATAAGAGTCACTCTAACTGGGCAGCAATAAGTCTGGAAACCCTGAGCATGGGGAGTTCATACTGCTGGTCTAAGCAGGTGCACAGCTCTGCAGGTGAAGTGTGCTTGTAAGGAGTTGTACAAAGATTGCTGACCGTGTGCAGAGCATCTGAAAAGTGAGCACACAGCAAGAACACCACTTCTGGCAAATAGAAGGCTTACAGTGTATGTCTGCAGGTATTTTCTCCAAAAATACAGGATAGGAATAGAGCGGTTGTACACCACTTGTGGAAATACATCTAGATGAAAAGTCTAAAAAAGTGAATTTAATTTGTAGCTGAAGGTGTGAATTTGATCAGTCTAAATTTGATCTAAAATTGAGAGAACTCCATGAGGTTTAAGCTCCCACTAGTAAATTAGTGTTTCACAGTGTCTGCTCTCTGCAATTTCATCAAAAGCCAAATTTAAACAATTTCATTTTCTCAGGAATCAAGTGGAATACTTGTATTCGTATTGAAGTAGATGTTAAGAACCTAACAATGAATATTGCCTAGCACCCTGCTGTCTGTTCCCACTTACAAATGGCTTTTCGTAAATGCTTGTACCTTGAGAGGTCAAGGAAATGTCATTTTCTATCACCTTCACTTTATTATCAATCCCAATCTTTCCTCCCTCTAATTGATACCTAACATACCTTTCTACCACCTAAAATAGAGCAAACTGTAAAGACTGAAGAGTGTTATTGCCACCTGGTGGGAGCCTTGTGCCTATGACTTAGACAGAAAGGATTGTGATCAACATCTCAAGATGACCAACCCAAACCATTCTGTGATTCTAAGGCACATGGGATGAGTGTAGCATTCCCCCCCCTAGCACCTCAAGGGCTGTGGGACCCGTGCACATCAAGAACAGAGTGCTGAGAAAGGGTTTATCAATTTAATTTTTATGTCACACCCTACCATAGCATGCCAGAATCAGATATGGAGTTGTCAGATTAACTCAGCTGCTAGCACTCGCTATCCGTGCCAGACAGCTGTAAACCCTAATACCATTTAAAACCTCATTATTTTGTTAGAATGGAACAGAATAGTTGCTTGAGGCTCCCAGGACCAGGCTTTGCTTGCACGTTTCAAACTGTGTCTTCAGCACTGCCCTACATTGGCCTAGAACCTTTACTGAAATGCTGTTTGCAAGTATTATTTCTGTTGATCCAGATGCAGTGATTGACACAGTGAATGCAGCAGCAATGTATTTCTGTTAGGTAAATACGAAGACCTAATGGAGTTGGATTGTGGGCACAATAATTAGCTCAATATTATGTTGATAGGCCCAGTATCAAGGAGAAAGTGACTCTTAACAAATTAAATATTGGGGGGAGGGAGTATCTAAGTTAATGAGCGTATTGTTTTGAATACACAACTACTGTTCTGAGTACTACAGCAAGTTAACTTTGTCATTCAAATTGCCTGTAAAATTTTGCATCCATTTTATGGTCCTTCCTAAAAATTTAGCCCAGTATTCACTAGATGTACTTTTTCAATCAAGGAGAAAAATAAGCAGTGTTACCATTTTATTTGGGGGTTTCATGTTGTTGCTTCTGGGGTGCTAGGTCTGTACTTAGTTTAATAAGACAAGATGGATATAGAAAACCAGCTACATAGATTTGAAAGAAGAGCTGCAAACACAAGAAAAGTGTCAGCCTTGAAACCTGCTCAACAAAGTGGGTTGGTGGGGTTCATCAGAAAGACAGTTCTTGGCTGCAACTCAGCGACAGAAATTTGATAAGGGACACTATAGTGGATAAAGCCATAACACTCCTGATGGCCAAACTGAATGCTTCAAATCCAAATTTGAAGTGGAATGCACACTTTAACAGTAAGAGCAATTCAACAGTCCGAACCACCTTTTGAGGGGAGCATGCATTGCTGGACAGGGTGAAGCAGCATTTAAACAAATCTCTTTCCAAAGGGGGGCATTTTGAACAGCTAAAGGAATTCTTGTAGCCAGAATAACCCTGAAGGTTTCTCCTTTATAGATAAAATGCTGCTTTTGATTTTAAAATCAATAAGAATTGAATGTCTCAGCTGGCGTTAGTTACTCCATAGAGTTTATTTGTTCCATTTTCCAAGACAATTTCAGGTATAAATAGTTGATATATACGGTCTTTAAAAAATGTCAACACATTCATTAGTGGCTATGTTCCAAGTCTGGGATTAACGAAATGCTAATAAACAGCTTGTTATGCTTAAGTTACAGTCTAACTCTTCTTTATAGAAAAAGGAATTTGAGGCCTTAGTTTTGGTCCTGGTGAAGGAGAGAGGAAACTGGAGCTCTTAAATAATATTTGCATGGCCTTATATCAGTGTTTTGTCTTGTGCAAGGAAGAAATATTGTGTTCAGAAGAAAGGCAGGACGTTGTGCGTAAGATTTGCTTATAATGGGCTGATGCATTGGCTTGTTTCATGTAAATTTTGGTTTTACCATATTAAATAATTTTTGCTTGAAAGTACTTTAAAATAGATAAGAAAGTGAAATCTATAAATTATTTAGCACTGTGTTTCTCAGTATTTTTCATGAATAAAAGTTTTTGAGCTTTGTTAAATTTACATAAATTTGGCTTCACTTAGAGGTAAGGTTAGATTAGCTTCCTGTCAGAGATGGCTCTCTTTATCTGCTGTTCCCTTCAGCTGGAGAGCAACCTGCACTTCGTGAACCCTAGAGCACCCTTTGAAAGCATGTGGCTTGATACCCACTGATGTATAGAAGCTGAGGGACCCACTGTCTGCACTGCACAGATGCACTGTAAAGATGTTCCCACCTGCAAAGAACTAATGCTATTAGTGGGCGTGGAATAGCTGAGAGACTGCAATATTGAGTGAAAGTGAAGATTTAAAATCTGACCTGTTTGTTTGTTTTTTTCTTGTCCATTTACATCACTGCTGTATCTCTCTGCAGGGCTGACCCATGTTTACACAGGAATTCTGTGGGTCAGCCAGAAATTAGTCCAGATATATCCTGCTCACTGTGGTGCACCTGATAATATGGGAGGCTTCTGAAAAACGTGTGGAGTGAGCTATTGCAAAATACAGAAGATGTGTACAAAGGAAAACAACCATTTTGCCCAGATATTGACTGAGACTTTAATGCTGTTTGTTTGGCTATTGCCTTACCAGCTTTCTAAATCTGCTCTTAGTGATCGGTAAAGGACATTGAAGCATACAATCTGAAAAGTGCTATGTGACATTAGCAAGAAATATTAGGCTCTGTTCTGAATCCCTTAAAATTGATGCAAATTTTTCATTTAGTTCAAGGAGAATAGAACTAAGGCTTAGAAGTAACACTTTCAAAATGCATTAAAAACCTTTTGGTAACTTTACGGCTATGCAGTTTAGAATAAGAGGCACTTTGACTTTATTGCACTCAAGCTGAAGTAACTATATTAAGTAAAAAGCAAAATAGAATTTCAAGGGCAGGCCATAATTGAAAAGTTAATCCATTTTTAATATTACTCATTGTAAAGAGCTTGAAGCCTGCAGACTAGCAGAAGAATATCAGAATCCTTGGTCTAAATTTGCCCTAGCTTTTTAGTCATAATAAAAATCCCTTGTAAACAGTGGTGGTCCTCCTGCTTAGTTAAAACTCAAAGTGTGAGACGTTTTAAAACTTCAGCTCTGAATGACTGTAGAGCTTTAAGGTCTTGCATTTTTATGAAAAAAAAATCCTAGAGCACTTTCGAAACTGATTTACACTCATGGGATCAGACTATCTGCGGCTGTATGTAAAATGTAAAACGTAAAATAATTGAACTGATTACTTTTTATTATTGCTTTTGTTATTATTATTGTTGTTAATATTAGTAATACTATCAGAAATACACATCTAACGGCAGATTTTTTTTCCTGCAGTCTGTTTTTTTTGCCATTGGAATGCAGCCATCTGCAGGCAACTGTATAATAGTGCATAGCAACACTACAAAAATTCTGTATAACGTATGGCCATATTTGAAACTTCTCACTGCTCAGCACTGATTATTATTAATGTTAATACTGCTCAGGTCAGGAAAGGAAAAATGAACTACTCTTAGTGGGATCTTTAAGTAGACTGATTGTAATTATCCACGTTAAGGCATTTGGGGATGATCTTTGATGTTTTTTTTCTAGAACAGTTGCATTCAAGACATCCATTTCAGAAGGCTTGGAGGATTCAGAGTCATTGAAATGGAGTGGGGTTTATTATTCTAAGATATTGCAGCATTGTGATCATCTCTGGATCATCTCTGGATCCTGGGTGCATCTCAGTCAAGGCTACCTTGGCCCCGGAGTGGAGGTGCTGTTTACATACCCCTAGAGAATCTGTCCTGTTGTGCAGTCATGTATAAAATTGATAGTGGCATTAACACGCACCAAAAAAAGAATCACCTACCATGCTGTTGAATTTCAAAACAGAGAATTTGTATCTGCTAAAGCAAAAGGGAAAGTGATGCTGATGGCTGCAAAACTGATGGAGGACACTCTTCCATTTAGCTGAGGGCAAAAACTGCCTGTACCTGCCTACAGCCTCGTGTGCATCAAACAGATCCTTTCTGTAATATATTTTTTGGGAATCAAATCTTTTTTTTTTTTTACAAATGGTAGGAACACTGACGTGACAAGTTGCAATGTATCTTCTTGGAGATGTTCTTCCCTCTCTCTCTCACCCTACTGACGTGTTCTGTCATGGGTGGGTATTGGTGGAATATCCAGAAATAGCATGCGTTACGAACATGTGCTTCTAATAAGGGAGTACTTACCATGGACGGTTATCAATTGCAGCAAAGGAATCAGACTGCAATTAAGACGTGAAATCCATTCTCTTCCAAAAGTAGGTTTAAAAATCATAAGTTACATTTCTGTATTACACTGAGCAGATTGTGCAATATTCCTTTCTTCTGTGTGTGGGCATGTGTCTGAGAGGATATGTATGCACTGCCAACATTTTCTTGCACCTGTTTTTGAGAAGTCACTTTTTTCTTAATAAAGGGGGAAGAGTCTTCTGGGAATATAGACCCTAAAATTAGGATTTATTATAGCCTTTATGTACAGCTGACTTGGTTAAAAGCTGCCTTGCTGTGCAGTCACACATCAAATTAAAAATGACAATATAAATAGATGCAGTTAATGATGACGCTGTGAAATATGGGAATAGAGCATTTGACTTATTAAAAACAAAGGGGAAAACTGAAGATTTGCAATATATTAACTCATGTTTGGTCAAAAGTACTGCTATAGAAATAAGCAGTAGGACTTTGACTAGCAATTGATTTCTAGTGCTACCTTCATAGCTCTCTTTAATGCTTATGTTGTGGTGATTAGCTGTAATAAGGAGAGGGTGGGGATTAAAAGGCTAAAAATAACAGCCACTGTCCTCTTAGAAGGAATTCTCTGAAGACGTGTGCCTGTGGTTCACTCATGCTTCCTTTAGTACATAATGCACTGTCAGCTTTTCAGAGCTTTTTTGGAAAAAAGCTGCTGTGCTAAACATGTCTGTTAAAAAATACAAAATTTTTGTGGATCTTTTTTTCTCTTCATGAATCTTATTCATTCTTTCTAAGGATGAGTTGCTTAATGGACAGTTTAACTTTCTAAAGACAAGATCGTATTACAATATTGTATATTGTACATATTGATAAAGTTATATGTGTTTGGCAACCCTGAGTTGTAGCATTCCTCTAATAGAACATTTAGGTGTAAAGGAAAAAAATGCTTTATTAATAATCCAATTAATATAATAATTTAATCGTATTGAAGATTTTAATACTTCTACAAAATTTGTGTTGTTAGAAACGAGAAATGCTTTTCTTTTATCTGTGTATTCAAAACTGCAGGCTTGGGATGTAATATTATCCAAGGTTGTGCATCATTTCAGAGGATAGCAGCCAGCTGGAAAAGTTTATTAAGAAATACCACAACTTCTGTTGTGCACACTGACATAAGTCTTCAATCAGTACACAAAATTGAGAAATATTTTACTGCTGTTGAGCAGAGAACTGCAAGGTCTTTGTTTTGGGCAACTCTGAGGAATTCCCCTGGATCTGTCGTTCTTATAGCTTAAAAAGACTTTGCTGTCATAAAGCTCATCTTTGTGAGGAAAGAAAAGGTGATAGGGAAATCAATAGACAGCCTGATAAATTCCTTTCCTTTTCCAAGTGTTTGTGTATCTTTGGGAACTACTTGTAATTGAGCTTAGGAGATCTGCAAGGTCTGCTGTTCGTCACTAGAAAGCAGCTCTCTTTAAAGACAGAGCAGGACTTTGAATCTTGAATGTGGTCTTCTCATTAGAAGTAGAAATTAGATAGAATCAGCTGCTGTCCAAAGGAGGGGATACTGGAATCAGTGAGTTATACCCTTTGGAAGACGAAATAGGCAACTTTATTACTCATGTGGGTGGTGCACTAGTAGGATATGTGTCAATGAATGTTCTGAAATTGCTCTTGTATTATCATATTCTTTTAAATGCTCAAAAGCAAAATAACTGAAGTTTTTTCTATCTGTCTCTAGATTTCTTGGTGGTGCAGAATTTGGATGCTTTTGTACCTAATAAAAACATATTTAATCTCTGTTAAGTGACAGGTTAATTTGCAATAGAGGAAATAATGTTTCCCAAATTTAGAAATTTATGTATCAGATATAATTAATCTTATATTAAGAACAAAAATTGTCCATATAGTTCTACTTTCCTTATATATACACCACTTCAAAGGCAATTTCACTTGCATTCACTAAAAGAGACTACAATAAGCAGAAAGTTTAGACAAGGTTAATGACATTAGCTTTGTCTTTTC
The DNA here is from genome assembly GCA_033558185.1 of Dromococcyx pavoninus. Classification (NCBI taxonomy): domain Eukaryota; kingdom Metazoa; phylum Chordata; class Aves; order Cuculiformes; family Neomorphidae; genus Dromococcyx; species Dromococcyx pavoninus. The sequence continues at coordinate 764,943 of JAUMJL010000020.1, read as the reverse complement.
AGTGTTATTAAGAAAAGGTACAAAATCAATTAATGTCTTAAAGCACACTGCCCAGAGTTCAGTAAGAACTTCAGTAATTCAAGTTGTGTCAACATAGACTTCTGTCCAAATAACACGGGGTGCTTTTTTGTTTTCTTATGGCCTTGAATAAGTTTTAGCGAGCTTTATCTGTAAAAGTCTTTTTTCCATCCTCTTTTCTATAGATGGATTCAGATGAATGCCTTTCATCGCTTGGATATTTGATATCTATCCCAGTGGTTCGCTGACCTGGGCACTTCAGGATATTGTATTAGCAGCATAGCCAACATTGATAAAAAGAAGACTAATCAAAAGGTATGTATTTGATATGAAAAAAGCAGAATGGCTATAATGTGTGCAAACGAGTAATTACAATGGAATGGAACAGAACAGAATAAGTTTAGTTGGAAGGGATGTTCAGTGATCATCTGGGCCACCTGCAATACAAGGTCCGACAAAACAACTGAGACTGTACCTGTAACTTTTTCTTTAGCAAATTAAGGAATCCCCTACAATCACCTTCACAATAGTTCCTTAGTGAGCTGACACACAGCTGCATACATTGCTGCCAATGTTCAAATCAGTTCCGCAGATCACTTTCTGAAAAGCTGTTAAGGATCTCCATCATTTTTGCTTTCACATCTTCTACCAACAAAAATGTGTTCCTTTGATCACTGACTTGACCTTTTGGAAGAGCTATTAGCTAAAAACTGTTTCACAAAGTGTTGTGGGCTGGCACATTGTCTTCACTCTTGCACATCCACATTTTCCAACCGAGAATACTTGAACACGTGTGCACTTCTGCTGAGTGAAGTGATTAAGCTGAGACTTGTCTCACTGTGAGAGGTTGACAGAGATTAAAGCATGTTCTGTAATCATCTTTTTGTCTCTCCTCTCCCACTCTTGGTTCCCAGGCTATAAGGTTAGTCTTGTTTTTTTTTGTGTCAGATCTCATAGATGCTGGTGCAGGTTGTCACTATCGTTTTATACTGCAAAGGGTAATCACATTGCAAATAAAGAATAAGAAAGAACATGAATGCATGTCAAACAAAATCTAATTAAACTGTGTAATGTAGGCCCAGTTAAAGAACAATAGTCTTAAAATTTTGTGGCGAGGACTCCCATGAGATGATATTATCCATAACAGTTTGAATAAGGCCTGGTCTGCTGTTGCCTCGCCATGGTAATGTACTGGTGGGGTCAAACAGATCAAGCAGAACATCGTAAGAGAAAATGTATGTAAATTAGGCTATTGGAAGATAGAAAGGACATACATTGAGGAAGGGATGATCAGTGATAGAGGTGACCAAACTGCTGAGAACCCTAAGCTAGCACTGTTTGTGAGCTGGTTAATTCACAGCCTGCTGGTCTAATGGCTATGCTGCTTCTGAAGGCGGCTTGGTTAGTCTCCATCCAGGCACCCAAGGACAGTCTCTACCCAGCTATAACATGGGGTTTGTCCTCTGTGTCTCTTCCCTTAGTTGAGTTTCATGGTTTACTTCAAGAAGAAAATGACAAATTTATGCAGCAGGTATTGTATTCAAATTGATCCACTCTTTGTGCAGTCTTTTCAGTTTCCCAAAGCCCATTTAAGGAGGTTGCAGGGAAAAAAACCAAACAGAGCACTGTTTATCAGTACCCTAGAGCTAAGTGTACAAAATTGGTTTAATCTAGTAAAGCCAGGTAAACTGGCAAAACACCCAGAAGGTGCTTTGAATTTCTGCATCATTTCCCTAGCTTATTTTTTTGATCTAAATTGTTTGTGCCACTGCATTTGGAATTTAGCCTGCCTATCCCCTACAGAAGCCACTTTTGCTCAAATGGAATGAGTCAGGCACAGTGTATGTAAAACGCTTTGTGGTGCCAGATGTGAGGCAGGGTAACGAAAACTATTTCCTCGCTTCAGAAAAGAAATGATCTGTTTCAGTGCTCTTGTCAAGTTTTAATGTCTGATCTGAATCTCTTGCTGCAAGGTATTATTACCTGTTCTATCCCACTTGAGCACTGGAAGTGTTCTCTTTGCGGAAGATTTTGCATATCTAGAAATATCTTCTTTGATAAGGCCGAAAGACAATTTTTTCCACCTTTTTACTAAATTCTGTCTAGGTTTTCAATCACTCACTGCTCTTCTCTAGAGTTTGTCCACTTGATTTGCCTCTTTCAAAAGTATGGACCCGAGTTTTGAAGTGTGACAGCTGTGCCCTTACAATCCTGAGTAGTGAAAGGATTACCTCCTGTATGCCTTACATGCCATGATGGCACTTGCCTTTATCTGAAATAGAATGACATTCTTGATTTATCATTTTTAATCTAATGTAATCCCCAGTGTACTGCTGTCTAGCCAGTTATTGTTCATCCTGTGTTGGCTTCTTGAACCATCCTGTTATTGACCTATCTTAAATCATAGATTAGCTGTGCAAAATGTAACATCCTATTAAATTCCATCTTGTATTTTTTTTAAAATCTATTGGAATCATTGTCAGGGTAAAAGAAGTGAAGAAATGTAGCAGATTGTCTTGGAAAGTGAGGAGTAATTTTGTTTAATCTTTCCTGGATGAATTCCATCAGGGAAGTGGATCCTGCGTTAGAACAGGGAGACAAGTAGTAGAGGATTGGTTTTGAATCTCTTCCAGTCCTGTGGTTTTGTAATCATTCAGTGATTTTTTCAGTAGTTTCCTTTGCAATGAGCAAAGTCAGCAGGAGACTGACTGAAGACAATCCTCAGTAGTGAGCTGTGCAAAATGCTGTATTTGGTTTGTTTAAGCCATGTTTATAAATCCACATTCCACCGAGGAAGACAGGTAATCTCCATCACTGAAAAGTACATCTGAATTGTGAATTCAGTGTCATAATATAATGGTATCTTCTGATTAATATACTGGGGAAAATGGAAATACAAACAGGGAACTGTAGGTTCTGTCATACTTTGAAAATGTGCTAGCTTGCATTTTCTTTTTGTGAAAGTCAGAAACTATGATTTATTTGTTAATCAGGAGCGGTATTTCTAGGAAGTGTAGCTCAGAAGTGTATCTCTTGCTCTGCCTATGACTAATGCGAGTGCCTTAAAACTGGCTTTTAGCAATGGAGAGGAATAGATGGCACATGTTAAAAGCCAGATAACTATTACCTTGGTGGGATGTTGTAAGCAGTTGCTTAATTACATGGGAACCTAAGATAATGGATAGTAGGAATACAAAGACAGAAGAGAAGACTGCCTGTGCACCTCAACCCTTCACCATTTGTCCTAAAGTCCTTTTTAATTTCTTTATATACAAAGGTATATCAGTATCAAATTGGTAGAGGCTTATATGAAGCAATTCTGATTTTACCTTCTAATCCAGCAAATCCAACAGTAAGACACTTCAGTACAAGGAACTGAGAGATGTGCTCACTGAAGAGACTAGAATTGTGGCCGCTCAGGCTTTGACGGCGTTCCCCACCTAATCTTGTGGCATTTCTGAGTTCTGCGCATCTCACAGAGATGTAGGTATGTCTGCTTCTTACAATAAATGTATCAAATCTCAGACCTGGTGCAGAGAAAGACGTATGAAATGGATTAAACCACGGGCACCAACAGCATGCAGTCTTCTAAACGCCATGTGTAATGGAACAGGCATTTCAACTCGAGCACTTGGAAAGCATCACCAAGAAATCCTCTGCCTGAGATACTTAAATGTCCCAAATCCCTGATCTGGGAAAGACAAAAACTGCTAAAGAAGACTTTGAAGAAACAGACGGGTTCTTGAACATTTAATTTCTGAATTGCACTGGCAACGGGCGATGAAGATAACTTTACATGACTTTATTGAACAAAGCCATTTATATACAGTTGGAAAAGGTTCCAGTTTGATACACACACCTAGACAAAACCAACTTAGTACCTACATAAAACCAATATAAACAGGATGCAGAGGGGATGGATCAACGGCTTCCTGGGTGTCATTCTAGTATTTAAAACATTCAAAAATCAGCTCTTACAGGGTGCCTTTTTTTGTCCTTGGCAATTGAAATCCTTTACTAAAGGAAGTAACATAAATGACGATGAGTTTTAAACTTTGGACAGAGCACATTCTTTCTGTTTAAGGAAAGAGAAACCCCCAGAACACCAGTGTGTGAAGCGGGGGTGCTTTTTGCTGCTTTAGGTCGAGCCCGAGCGTGTCCTGAGGAGAGGGCGGGCAGGGAGCTCGCAGCCCCGACCCCCTGCGGGCGGGAGCCGAACGCGAAGGAGCAGGGGAACGAAGTGCAAGCTGCAAGGCAGCCGCGATCCCGGCCCGGAGCCGCGGCTCTGTCCGCAGCGCCGCGTGAATCGAAGCGAACGTACGGGCGGGATTGGCCGAGCGGGATCCGGCTGCGTCGCACTCGGCCAATGGGAGCGGCGGTTCCGCGCGCCCTCGCCGTTGAGTGGCCGTTGGAGGCGAGGGCGCGGTGACGAGTCCCGTTGCCGGGCAACGGGGGAAGCCGGAGGTGCTCGGGCGCGGAGGACGCGGCGAGGGAGAGGGCACGGAGAGGAGCCCAGGCTCTGAGTTGTAGAAGAGCCCATGATGGAGGAGATGATGGAGGTGGAGATGGAGGTGGAGGAGCCATGGCTCGAGGAGATGGAGGTGGAGGTGGAGGAGCCATGGCTCGAGGAGATGGAGGTGGAGATGGAGGAGCCATGGCTCGAGGAGATGGAGATCGAGGAGCCATGGCTGGAGGAGATGGAGGAGATGGAGCCGGAGGAGCCATGGCTGGAGGAGATGGAGGAGCTGGAGCCGGAGGAGCCATGGCTGGAGGAGATGGAGGAACTGGAGATGGAGGAGCCATGGCTGGAGGAGATGGAGGAGCTGGAGTTGGAGGAGCCATGGCTGGAGGAGATGGAAGAGCTGTAGCCGGAGGAGCCATACCTGGAGTTATTTTCGTAGTATAAATATAGATGTAAAGTTTATCACCCAAAACTAGAGTTCTGGATTCCTTTGGTCTTTCAGCTTTTACCATTTTATGGGGTACTCAGCCTGGTCCTCCTTATTTGTGGCCAGTGAAGATGTGCGGGGCAGTGTTAGCCCCTGGCTGTTTCAGTGCCCTCTGCACTGCTCAGCTACAGCGTATCAGAATCCCAGAAAAATACACATCTGCACAGCTCACACAGCTTTAGTTAAAGGAAGCAGGTTCCCCTTTCAGAACCATATGTTCTTCAAACTCTGATTGCCCCTCCACAGTGACCACGAGACACATCTCTGTCCCACAGCTCATGCTGCTAGCGTAGCATTATTTTTTATTTAAGGCAAGGGATGGATGTGAAGAAGATAGAAACATTTTAGTCCAGTAACATGTTGGGAGCTCTTGAGATCCTATGTTCTCATTCCTGAAGGAACTGCAGCCTTCGGAGGCTCCCTACAGGCCATCACTACTTAATTGTCCTCCCTACTTAATTGTTAATTTCTAAGGGTGATACCACTACTTTGCGTAGAGAAATAAGCCACTTTCAGTCCCATTTTTCATAGAGTTGGATATTAAAGGCCTGCATTGATGTGGTCCACAGATGTGAATTTTGCAGGAAGGAAGCCACCTCCCAGTGGCAAAGAGTAGCCATGGAGTCTCTTGGTTTTCCACCACAGGTTGCAATTACATCCTGTGGGACTGGTATTGCTGAGCAGTATTTGAACTGCTGGTTCCAGTTCCAAAATCAATTGCACATGCATTTAAACAAAGTACACAAGTCACTGAATAGTGTCAGAATCACCTAATCACAGAACGACCTGAGTTGGAAGGGACACACAAGGATCATCGAGTCCAACTCATATCCCTGCATAGGACAACTCCAACTTTAACACCGTGTGTCTGAGGGCACTGTCCAAACGCTTCTTGAATATTGTCAGGATTGGCGCTGTGACTGCTTCTTTAGGGAGCTGTTCCAGTGCTCCACCAGCCTCTGAGTGAAGAACCTGTTCCTAGTAACCAAACTAAACCTTCCCTGGCAGATTTTCTGCCATTCCCTCCAGTCCTATCATTGGTCACCAGAGAGAAGAGATCAGTGCCTGCTCCTCCTCCTTCCCTTGTGAGGAAGCAGTGAATGGCTGTGAGGTCCCTCCTCAGCCTCCTCCAGGCTGAACAGATCAAGTGACTTCAGCTGTTCCTCATATGCCTTCCCCTCTAGAGTCTTAACCATCTTTGTGGCTTCCTCTGGACACTCTGCAGTAGTTTCATGTCCTTTTCTACGCCGGCAGCCAAAACTACCCCCAGTACTCAAGGTGGGGCTGCACTGGTGTGCAGTAGAGCGGGACAATCACCTCCCTCAACCAGCTGCCAGTGCTGCGTTTCATGTCCCCCAGGAGAAGGTTGGCCCTCCTGGCTGCCGGGGCGCACTGTTGGCTCATGTTCTACTTGCTGTCAACTTGCATACACCATTCCCTATTCCAATCACGTTTCAGACTGGCTTGGGTTTCTTAAAGTGAACTGAAAACAGGAAAACCTAACTCACATTCTTTCCCAAAAGTAGATTCTGCAGCCTTTTTGTCTTAGCTATTAGTGTTCAAAGGATTTTCATCCAATAACCTATTAGAAATACATGAAAACTTAAACTGGTATTAAATCGTGTATTAAATATAGTTTCTCAGGCTCATGGGTGCTTCATAATATACTCAGATAAAACCAGCAGCTATCTTTCATAAGCTATTACATCAAAGGCAGTATCTTGTGTGATCCCCTTACATTTTCCTTAACCTGAAGCAAAAGCCATATCCTATTTCAACCAATGTTATAAATCACTTTTCTTTGCAGTTTGAAATTCTGTATAACTACACTTGAAAAAAAAATGCGTGTTGATACTATCTTTTCATACAGCATTTTTTTTCTTTATGCCACGTGTAAGCATTTTGGAAAAAACCCTTAAAATTAAAATGGGCAGTTTATGTGATGACACAAGTTGCAATAGGTTAAAAATTCAGAGGGTACGAGAAAGAATTCTGACCAGTTCTGTTCCTGAGGTTACAGTGACATGGTTTGGAAATACTTATGAAATTTTGTGCATGTACATTTCTATGTGAGGGAGCAGGAAAAATGATATTACTTGTGTAGGGTTTGTGGAAATTATTAAGTGGCCAGTATGTTGCTGGAACATAGACTTCTGCTGACTTAAAATGTACAAAAGAACAGCATGTGAAGTATACAAGATTACCTCAGTTCTTAAAAACTACCATAGGTTGTACTCTGTGAGCAGAAACAGGCATTTATTCTAAATTGTTACCTCTGCATGAGAAAGTTTGTAGTGTTTGTCTCCACCTCCTCCCTTAAGACTTTCTACTTGACTGATTAGATGATGCCCTTTCCATTCTCTGTGAAGACCGTTTTAGGCATTTATGTCTTGTCACATATTATCACAGGGAACACAAGAAAATAACTGAGCACATGGTATGCCTGTGTGTGACGAAACCATGAACAGCCAGGCAGCTATTGTGCATCTAGTCTTGAGATACTACAATGGCTGGATCTTTTAGTTTCCTCAGACATGTTCTTTTTTTTCTTCCTGGAAACCCTTCTAGGAGAAATTTGAGAATTTTTCTCACCGGTCGAGGTGTTTTGCATGCTGTCATAAGAGTCACTCTAACTGGGCAGCAATAAGTCTGGAAACCCTGAGCATGGGGAGTTCATACTGCTGGTCTAAGCAGGTGCACAGCTCTGCAGGTGAAGTGTGCTTGTAAGGAGTTGTACAAAGATTGCTGACCGTGTGCAGAGCATCTGAAAAGTGAGCACACAGCAAGAACACCACTTCTGGCAAATAGAAGGCTTACAGTGTATGTCTGCAGGTATTTTCTCCAAAAATACAGGATAGGAATAGAGCGGTTGTACACCACTTGTGGAAATACATCTAGATGAAAAGTCTAAAAAAGTGAATTTAATTTGTAGCTGAAGGTGTGAATTTGATCAGTCTAAATTTGATCTAAAATTGAGAGAACTCCATGAGGTTTAAGCTCCCACTAGTAAATTAGTGTTTCACAGTGTCTGCTCTCTGCAATTTCATCAAAAGCCAAATTTAAACAATTTCATTTTCTCAGGAATCAAGTGGAATACTTGTATTCGTATTGAAGTAGATGTTAAGAACCTAACAATGAATATTGCCTAGCACCCTGCTGTCTGTTCCCACTTACAAATGGCTTTTCGTAAATGCTTGTACCTTGAGAGGTCAAGGAAATGTCATTTTCTATCACCTTCACTTTATTATCAATCCCAATCTTTCCTCCCTCTAATTGATACCTAACATACCTTTCTACCACCTAAAATAGAGCAAACTGTAAAGACTGAAGAGTGTTATTGCCACCTGGTGGGAGCCTTGTGCCTATGACTTAGACAGAAAGGATTGTGATCAACATCTCAAGATGACCAACCCAAACCATTCTGTGATTCTAAGGCACATGGGATGAGTGTAGCATTCCCCCCCCTAGCACCTCAAGGGCTGTGGGACCCGTGCACATCAAGAACAGAGTGCTGAGAAAGGGTTTATCAATTTAATTTTTATGTCACACCCTACCATAGCATGCCAGAATCAGATATGGAGTTGTCAGATTAACTCAGCTGCTAGCACTCGCTATCCGTGCCAGACAGCTGTAAACCCTAATACCATTTAAAACCTCATTATTTTGTTAGAATGGAACAGAATAGTTGCTTGAGGCTCCCAGGACCAGGCTTTGCTTGCACGTTTCAAACTGTGTCTTCAGCACTGCCCTACATTGGCCTAGAACCTTTACTGAAATGCTGTTTGCAAGTATTATTTCTGTTGATCCAGATGCAGTGATTGACACAGTGAATGCAGCAGCAATGTATTTCTGTTAGGTAAATACGAAGACCTAATGGAGTTGGATTGTGGGCACAATAATTAGCTCAATATTATGTTGATAGGCCCAGTATCAAGGAGAAAGTGACTCTTAACAAATTAAATATGGGGGGGAGGGAGTATCTAAGTTAATGAGCGTATTGTTTTGAATACACAACTACTGTTCTGAGTACTACAGCAAGTTAACTTTGTCATTCAAATTGCCTGTAAAATTTTGCATCCATTTTATGGTCCTTCCTAAAAATTTAGCCCAGTATTCACTAGATGTACTTTTTCAATCAAGGAGAAAAATAAGCAGTGTTACCATTTTATTTGGGGGTTTCATGTTGTTGCTTCTGGGGTGCTAGGTCTGTACTTAGTTTAATAAGACAAGATGGATATAGAAAACCAGCTACATAGATTTGAAAGAAGAGCTGCAAACACAAGAAAAGTGTCAGCCTTGAAACCTGCTCAACAAAGTGGGTTGGTGGGGTTCATCAGAAAGACAGTTCTTGGCTGCAACTCAGCGACAGAAATTTGATAAGGGACACTATAGTGGATAAAGCCATAACACTCCTGATGGCCAAACTGAATGCTTCAAATCCAAATTTGAAGTGGAATGCACACTTTAACAGTAAGAGCAATTCAACAGTCCGAACCACCTTTTGAGGGGAGCATGCATTGCTGGACAGGGTGAAGCAGCATTTAAACAAATCTCTTTCCAAAGGGGGGCATTTTGAACAGCTAAAGGAATTCTTGTAGCCAGAATAACCCTGAAGGTTTCTCCTTTATAGATAAAATGCTGCTTTTGATTTTAAAATCAATAAGAATTGAATGTCTCAGCTGGCGTTAGTTACTCCATAGAGTTTATTTGTTCCATTTTCCAAGACAATTTCAGGTATAAATAGTTGATATATACGGTCTTTAAAAAATGTCAACACATTCATTAGTGGCTATGTTCCAAGTCTGGGATTAACGAAATGCTAATAAACAGCTTGTTATGCTTAAGTTACAGTCTAACTCTTCTTTATAGAAAAAGGAATTTGAGGCCTTAGTTTTGGTCCTGGTGAAGGAGAGAGGAAACTGGAGCTCTTAAATAATATTTGCATGGCCTTATATCAGTGTTTTGTCTTGTGCAAGGAAGAAATATTGTGTTCAGAAGAAAGGCAGGACGTTGTGCGTAAGATTTGCTTATAATGGGCTGATGCATTGGCTTGTTTCATGTAAATTTTGGTTTTACCATATTAAATAATTTTTGCTTGAAAGTACTTTAAAATAGATAAGAAAGTGAAATCTATAAATTATTTAGCACTGTGTTTCTCAGTATTTTTCATGAATAAAAGTTTTTGAGCTTTGTTAAATTTACATAAATTTGGCTTCACTTAGAGGTAAGGTTAGATTAGCTTCCTGTCAGAGATGGCTCTCTTTATCTGCTGTTCCCTTCAGCTGGAGAGCAACCTGCACTTCGTGAACCCTAGAGCACCCTTTGAAAGCATGTGGCTTGATACCCACTGATGTATAGAAGCTGAGGGACCCACTGTCTGCACTGCACAGATGCACTGTAAAGATGTTCCCACCTGCAAAGAACTAATGCTATTAGTGGGCGTGGAATAGCTGAGAGACTGCAATATTGAGTGAAAGTGAAGATTTAAAATCTGACCTGTTTGTTTGTTTTTTTCTTGTCCATTTACATCACTGCTGTATCTCTCTGCAGGGCTGACCCATGTTTACACAGGAATTCTGTGGGTCAGCCAGAAATTAGTCCAGATATATCCTGCTCACTGTGGTGCACCTGATAATATGGGAGGCTTCTGAAAAACGTGTGGAGTGAGCTATTGCAAAATACAGAAGATGTGTACAAAGGAAAACAACCATTTTGCCCAGATATTGACTGAGACTTTAATGCTGTTTGTTTGGCTATTGCCTTACCAGCTTTCTAAATCTGCTCTTAGTGATCGGTAAAGGACATTGAAGCATACAATCTGAAAAGTGCTATGTGACATTAGCAAGAAATATTAGGCTCTGTTCTGAATCCCTTAAAATTGATGCAAATTTTTCATTTAGTTCAAGGAGAATAGAACTAAGGCTTAGAAGTAACACTTTCAAAATGCATTAAAAACCTTTTGGTAACTTTACGGCTATGCAGTTTAGAATAAGAGGCACTTTGACTTTATTGCACTCAAGCTGAAGTAACTATATTAAGTAAAAAGCAAAATAGAATTTCAAGGGCAGGCCATAATTGAAAAGTTAATCCATTTTTAATATTACTCATTGTAAAGAGCTTGAAGCCTGCAGACTAGCAGAAGAATATCAGAATCCTTGGTCTAAATTTGCCCTAGCTTTTTAGTCATAATAAAAATCCCTTGTAAACAGTGGTGGTCCTCCTGCTTAGTTAAAACTCAAAGTGTGAGACGTTTTAAAACTTCAGCTCTGAATGACTGTAGAGCTTTAAGGTCTTGCATTTTTATGAAAAAAAAATCCTAGAGCACTTTCGAAACTGATTTACACTCATGGGATCAGACTATCTGCGGCTGTATGTAAAATGTAAAACGTAAAATAATTGAACTGATTACTTTTTATTATTGCTTTTGTTATTATTATTGTTGTTAATATTAGTAATACTATCAGAAATACACATCTAACGGCAGATTTTTTTTCCTGCAGTCTGTTTTTTTTGCCATTGGAATGCAGCCATCTGCAGGCAACTGTATAATAGTGCATAGCAACACTACAAAAATTCTGTATAACGTATGGCCATATTTGAAACTTCTCACTGCTCAGCACTGATTATTATTAATGTTAATACTGCTCAGGTCAGGAAAGGAAAAATGAACTACTCTTAGTGGGATCTTTAAGTAGACTGATTGTAATTATCCACGTTAAGGCATTTGGGGATGATCTTTGATGTTTTTTTTCTAGAACAGTTGCATTCAAGACATCCATTTCAGAAGGCTTGGAGGATTCAGAGTCATTGAAATGGAGTGGGGTTTATTATTCTAAGATATTGCAGCATTGTGATCATCTCTGGATCATCTCTGGATCCTGGGTGCATCTCAGTCAAGGCTACCTTGGCCCCGGAGTGGAGGTGCTGTTTACATACCCCTAGAGAATCTGTCCTGTTGTGCAGTCATGTATAAAATTGATAGTGGCATTAACACGCACCAAAAAAAGAATCACCTACCATGCTGTTGAATTTCAAAACAGAGAATTTGTATCTGCTAAAGCAAAAGGGAAAGTGATGCTGATGGCTGCAAAACTGATGGAGGACACTGTTCCATTTAGCTGAGGGCAAAAACTGCCTGTACCTGCCTACAGCCTCGTGTGCATCAAACAGATCCTTTCTGTAATATATTTTTTGGGAATCAAATCTTTTTTTTTTTTTACAAATGGTAGGAACACTGACGTGACAAGTTGCAATGTATCTTCTTGGAGATGTTCTTCCCTCTCTCTCTCACCCTACTGACGTGTTCTGTCATGGGTGGGTATTGGTGGAATATCCAGAAATAGCATGCGTTACGAACATGTGCTTCTAATAAGGGAGTACTTACCATGGACGGTTATCAATTGCAGCAAAGGAATCAGACTGCAATTAAGACGTGAAATCCATTCTCTTCCAAAAGTAGGTTTAAAAATCATAAGTTACATTTCTGTATTACACTGAGCAGATTGTGCAATATTCCTTTCTTCTGTGTGTGGGCATGTGTCTGAGAGGATATGTATGCACTGCCAACATTTTCTTGCACCTGTTTTTGAGAAGTCACTTTTTTCTTAATAAAGGGGGAAGAGTCTTCTGGGAATATAGACCCTAAAATTAGGATTTATTATAGCCTTTATGTACAGCTGACTTGGTTAAAAGCTGCCTTGCTGTGCAGTCACACATCAAATTAAAAATGACAATATAAATAGATGCAGTTAATGATGACGCTGTGAAATATGGGAATAGAGCATTTGACTTATTAAAAACAAAGGGGAAAACTGAAGATTTGCAATATATTAACTCATGTTTGGTCAAAAGTACTGCTATAGAAATAAGCAGTAGGACTTTGACTAGCAATTGATTTCTAGTGCTACCTTCATAGCTCTCTTTAATGCTTATGTTGTGGTGATTAGCTGTAATAAGGAGAGGGTGGGGATTAAAAGGCTAAAAATAACAGCCACTGTCCTCTTAGAAGGAATTCTCTGAAGACGTGTGCCTGTGGTTCACTCATGCTTCCTTTAGTACATAATGCACTGTCAGCTTTTCAGAGCTTTTTTGGAAAAAAGCTGCTGTGCTAAACATGTCTGTTAAAAAATACAAAATTTTTGTGGATCTTTTTTTCTCTTCATGAATCTTATTCATTCTTTCTAAGGATGAGTTGCTTAATGGACAGTTTAACTTTCTAAAGACAAGATCGTATTACAATATTGTATATTGTACATATTGATAAAGTTATATGTGTTTGGCAACCCTGAGTTGTAGCATTCCTCTAATAGAACATTTAGGTGTAAAGGAAAAAAATGCTTTATTAATAATCCAATTAATATAATAATTTAATCGTATTGAAGATTTTAATACTTCTACAAAATTTGTGTTGTTAGAAACGAGAAATGCTTTTCTTTTATCTGTGTATTCAAAACTGCAGGCTTGGGATGTAATATTATCCAAGGTTGTGCATCATTTCAGAGGATAGCAGCCAGCTGGAAAAGTTTATTAAGAAATACCACAACTTCTGTTGTGCACACTGACATAAGTCTTCAATCAGTACACAAAATTGAGAAATATTTTACTGCTGTTGAGCAGAGAACTGCAAGGTCTTTGTTTTGGGCAACTCTGAGGAATTCCCCTGGATCTGTCGTTCTTATAGCTTAAAAAGACTTTGCTGTCATAAAGCTCATCTTTGTGAGGAAAGAAAAGGTGATAGGGAAATCAATAGACAGCCTGATAAATTCCTTTCCTTTTCCAAGTGTTTGTGTATCTTTGGGAACTACTTGTAATTGAGCTTAGGAGATCTGCAAGGTCTGCTGTTCGTCACTAGAAAGCAGCTCTCTTTAAAGACAGAGCAGGACTTTGAATCTTGAATGTGGTCTTCTCATTAGAAGTAGAAATTAGATAGAATCAGCTGCTGTCCAAAGGAGGGGATACTGGAATCAGTGAGTTATACCCTTTGGAAGACGAAATAGGCAACTTTATTACTCATGTGGGTGGTGCACTAGTAGGATATGTGTCAATGAAGGTTCTGAAATTGCTCTTGTATTATCATATTCTTTTAAATGCTCAAAAGCAAAATAACTGAAGTTTTTTCTATCTGTCTCTAGATTTCTTGGTGGTGCAGAATTTGGATGCTTTTGTACCTAATAAAAACATATTTAATCTCTGTTAAGTGACAGGTTAATTTGCAATAGAGGAAATAATGTTTCCCAAATTTAGAAATTTATGTATCAGATATAATTAATCTTATATTAAGAACAAAAATTGTCCATATAGTTCTACTTTCCTTATATATACACCACTTCAAAGGCAATTTCACTTGCATTCACTAAAAGAGACTACAATAAGCAGAAAGTTTAGACAAGGTTAATGACATTAGCTTTGTCTTTTCAGTGTTATTAAGAAAAGGTACAAAATCAATTAATGTCTTAAAGCACACTGCCCAGAGTTCAGTAAGAACTTCAGTAATTCAAGTTGTGTCAACATAGACTTCTGTCCAAATAACACGGGGTGCTTTTTTGTTTTCTTATGGCCTTGAATAAGTTTTAGCGAGCTTTATCTGTAAAAGTCTTTTTTCCATCCTCTTTTCTATAGATGGATTCAGATGAATGCCTTTCATCGCTTGGATATTTGATATCTATCCCAGTGGTTCGCTGACCTGGGCACTTCAGGATATTGTATTAGCAGCATAGCCAACATTGATAAAAAGAAGACTAATCAAAAGGTATGTATTTGATATGAAAAAAGCAGAATGGCTATAATGTGTGCAAACGAGTAATTACAATGGAATGGAACAGAACAGAATAAGTTTAGTTGGAAGGGATGTTCAGTGATCATCTGGGCCACCTGCAATACAAGGTCCGACAAAACAACTGAGACTGTACCTGTAACTTTTTCTTTAGCAAATTAAGGAATCCCCTACAATCACCTTCACAATAGTTCCTTAGTGAGCTGACACACAGCTGCATACAGTGCTGCCAATGTTCAAATCAGTTCCGCAGATCACTTTCTGAAAAGCTGTTAAGGATCTCCATCATTTTTGCTTTCACATCTTCTACCAACAAAAATGTGTTCCTTTGATCACTGACTTGACCTTTTGGAAGAGCTATTAGCTAAAAACTGTTTCACAAAGTGTTGTGGGCTGGCACATTGTCTTCACTCTTGCACATCCACATTTTCCAACCGAGAATACTTGAACACGTGTGCACTTCTGCTGAGTGAAGTGATTAAGCTGAGACTTGTCTCACTGTGAGAGGTTGACAGAGATTAAAGCATGTTCTGTAATCATCTTTTTGTCTCTCCTCTCCCACTCTTGGTTCCCAGGCTATAAGGTTAGTCTTGTTTTTTTTTGTGTCAGATCTCATAGATGCTGGTGCAGGTTGTCACTATCGTTTTATACTGCAAAGGGTAATCACATTGCAAATAAAGAATAAGAAAGAACATGAATGCATGTCAAACAAAATCTAATTAAACTGTGTAATGTAGGCCCAGTTAAAGAACAATAGTCTTAAAATTTTGTGGCGAGGACTCCCATGAGATGATATTATCCATAACAGTTTGAATAAGGCCTGGTCTGCTGTTGCCTCGCCATGGTAATGTACTGGTGGGGTCAAACAGATCAAGCAGAACATCGTAAGAGAAAATGTATGTAAATTAGGCTATTGGAAGATAGAAAGGACATACATTGAGGAAGGGATGATCAGTGATAGAGGTGACCAAACTGCTGAGAACCCTAAGCTAGCACTGTTTGTGAGCTGGTTAATTCACAGCCTGCTGGTCTAATGGCTCTGCTGCTTCTGAAGGCGGCTTGGTTAGTCTCCATCCAGGCACCCAAGGACAGTCTCTACCCAGCTATAACATGGGGTTTGTCCTCTGTGTCTCTTCCCTTAGTTGAGTTTCATGGTTTACTTCAAGAAGAAAATGACAAATTTATGCAGCAGGTATTGTATTCAAATTGATCCACTCTTTGTGCAGTCTTTTCAGTTTCCCAAAGCCCATTTAAGGAGGTTGCAGGGAAAAAAAACAAACAGAGCACTGTTTATCAGTACCCTAGAGCTAAGTGTACAAAATTGGTTTAATCTAGTAAAGCCAGGTAAACTGGCAAAACACCCAGAAGGTGCTTTGAATTTCTGCATCATTTCCCTAGCTTATTTTTTTGATCTAAATTGTTTGTGCCACTGCATTTGGAATTTAGCCTGCCTATCCCCTACAGAAGCCACTTTTGCTCAAATGGAATGAGTCAGGCACAGTGTATGTAAAACGCTTTGTGGTGCCAGATGTGAGGCAGGGTAACGAAAACTATTTCCTCGCTTCAGAAAAGAAATGATCTGTTTCAGTGCTCTTGTCAAGTTTTAATGTCTGATCTGAATCTCTTGCTGCAAGGTATTATTACCTGTTCTATCCCACTTGAGCACTGGAAGTGTTCTCTTTGCGGAAGATTTTGCATATCTAGAAATATCTTCTTTGATAAGGCCGAAAGACAATTTTTTCCACCTTTTTACTAAATTCTGTCTAGGTTTTCAATCACTCACTGCTCTTCTCTAGAGTTTGTCCACTTGATTTGCCTCTTTCAAAAGTATGGACCCGAGTTTTGAAGTGTGACAGCTGTGCCCTTACAATCCTGAGTAGTGAAAGGATTACCTCCTGTATGCCTTACATGCCATGATGGCACTTGCCTTTATCTGAAATAGAATGACATTCTTGATTTATCATTTTTAATCTAATGTAATCCCCAGTGTACTGCTGTCTAGCCAGTTATTGTTCATCCTGTGTTGGCTTCTTGAACCATCCTGTTATTGACCTATCTTAAATCATAGATTAGCTGTGCAAAATGTAACATCCTATTAAATTCCATCTTGTATTTTTTTTAAAATCTATTGGAATCATTGTCAGGGTAAAAGAAGTGAAGAAATGTAGCAGATTGTCTTGGAAAGTGAGGAGTAATTTTGTTTAATCTTTCCTGGATGAATTCCATCAGGGAAGTGGATCCTGCGTTAGAACAGGGAGACAAGTAGTAGAGGATTGGTTTTGAATCTCTTCCAGTCCTGTGGTTTTGTAATCATTCAGTGATTTTTTCAGTAGTTTCCTTTGCAATGAGCAAAGTCAGCAGGAGACTGACTGAAGACAATCCTCAGTAGTGAGCTGTGCAAAATGCTGTATTTGGTTTGTTTAAGCCATGTTTATAAATCCACATTCCACCGAGGAAGACAGGTAATCTCCATCACTGAAAAGTACATCTGAATTGTGAATTCAGTGTCATAATATAATGGTATCTTCTGATTAATATACTGGGGAAAATGGAAATACAAACAGGGAACTGTAGGTTCTGTCATACTTTGAAAATGTGCTAGCTTGCATTTTCTTTTTGTGAAAGTCAGAAACTATGATTTATTTGTTAATCAGGAGCGGTATTTCTAGGAAGTGTAGCTCAGAAGTGTATCTCTTGCTCTGCCTATGACTAATGCGAGTGCCTTAAAACTGGCTTTTAGCAATGGAGAGGAATAGATGGCACATGTTAAAAGCCAGATAACTATTACCTTGGTGGGATGTTGTAAGCAGTTGCTTAATTACATGGGAACCTAAGATAATGGATAGTAGGAATACAAAGACAGAAGAGAAGACTGCCTGTGCACCTCAACCCTTCACCATTTGTCCTAAAGTCCTTTTTAATTTCTTTATATACAAAGGTATATCAGTATCAAATTGGTAGAGGCTTATATGAAGCAATTCTGATTTTACCTTCTAATCCAGCAAATCCAACAGTAAGACACTTCAGTACAAGGAACTGAGAGATGTGCTCACTGAAGAGACTAGAATTGTGGCCGCTCAGGCTTTGACGGCGTTCCCCACCTAATCTTGTGGCATTTCTGAGTTCTGCGCATCTCACAGAGATGTAGGTATGTCTGCTTCTTACAATAAATGTATCAAATCTCAGACCTGGTGCAGAGAAAGACGTATGAAATGGATTAAACCACGGGCACCAACAGCATGCAGTCTTCTAAACGCCATGTGTAATGGAACAGGCATTTCAACTCGAGCACTTGGAAAGCATCACCAAGAAATCCTCTGCCTGAGATACTTAAATGTCCCAAATCCCTGATCTGGGAAAGACAAAAACTGCTAAAGAAGACTTTGAAGAAACAGACGGGTTCTTGAACATTTAATTTCTGAATTGCACTGGCAACGGGCGATGAAGATAACTTTACATGACTTTATTGAACAAAGCCATTTATATACAGTTGGAAAAGGTTCCAGTTTGATACACACACCTAGACAAAACCAACTTAGTACCTACATAAAACCAATATAAACAGGATGCAGAGGGGATGGATCAACGGCTTCCTGGGTGTCATTCTAGTATTTAAAACATTCAAAAATCAGCTCTTACAGGGTGCCTTTTTTTGTCCTTGGCAATTGAAATCCTTTACTAAAGGAAGTAACATAAATGACGATGAGTTTTAAACTTTGGACAGAGCACATTCTTTCTGTTTAAGGAAAGAGAAACCCCCAGAACACCAGTGTGTGAAGCGGGGGTGCTTTTTGCTGCTTTAGGTCGAGCCCGAGCGTGTCCTGAGGAGAGGGCGGGCAGGGAGCTCGCAGCCCCGACCCCCTGCGGGCGGGAGCCGAACGCGAAGGAGCAGGGGAACGAAGTGCAAGCTGCAAGGCAGCCGCGATCCCGGCCCGGAGCCGCGGCTCTCTCCGCAGCGCCGCGTGAATCAAAGCGAAGGGACGGGCGGGATTGGCCGAGCGGGATCCGGCTGCGTCGCACTCGGCCAATGGGAGCGGCGGTTCCGCGCGCCCTCGCCGTTGAGTGGCCGTTGGAGGCGAGGGCGCGGTGACGAGTCCCGTTGCCGGGCAACGGGGGAAGCCGGAGGTGCTCGGGCGCGGAGGACGCGGCGAGGGAGAGGGCACGGAGAGGAGCCCAGGCTCTGAGTTGTAGAAGAGCCCATGATGGAGGAGATGATGGAGGTGGAGATGGAGGTGGAGGAGCCATGGCTCGAGGAGATGGAGGTGGAGGTGGAGGAGCCATGGCTCGAGGAGATGGAGGTGGAGATGGAGGAGCCATGGCTCGAGGAGATGGAGATCGAGGAGCCATGGCTGGAGGAGATGGAGGAGCTGGAGCCGGAGGAGCCATGGCTGGAGGAGATGGAGGAACTGGAGATGGAGGAGCCATGGCTGGAGGAGATGGAGGAGCTGGAGTTGGAGGAGCCATGGCTGGAGGAGATGGAAGAGCTGTAGCCGGAGGAGCCATACCTGGAGTTATTTTCGTAGTATAAATATAGATGTAAAGTTTATCACCCAAAACTAGAGTTCTGGATTCCTTTGGTCTTTCAGCTTTTACCATTTTATGGGGTACTCAGCCTGGTCCTCCTTATTTGTGGCCAGTGAAGATGTGCGGGGCAGTGTTAGCCCCTGGCTGTTTCAGTGCCCTCTGCACTGCTCAGCTACAGCGTATCAGAATCCCAGAAAAATACACATCTGCACAGCTCACACAGCTTTAGTTAAAGGAAGCAGGTTCCCCTTTCAGAACCATATGTTCTTCAAACTCTGATTGCCCCTCCACAGTGACCACGAGACACATCTCTGTCCCACAGCTCATGCTGCTAGCGTAGCATTATTTTTTATTTAAGGCAAGGGATGGATGTGAAGAAGATAGAAACATTTTAGTCCAGTAACATGTTGGGAGCTCTTGATATCCTATGTTCTCATTCCTGAAGGAACTGCAGCCTTCGGAGGCTCCCTACAGGCCATCACTACTTAATTGTCCTCCCTACTTAATTGTTAATTTCTAAGGGTGATACCACTACTTTGCGTAGAGAAATAAGCCACTTTCAGTCCCATTTTTCATAGAGTTGGATATTAAAGGCCTGCATTGATGTGGTCCACAGATGTGAATTTTGCAGGAAGGAAGCCACCTCCCAGTGGCAAAGAGTAGCCATGGAGTCTCTTGGTTTTCCACCACAGGTTGCAATTACATCCTGTGGGACTGGTATTGCTGAGCAGTATTTGAACTGCTGGTTCCAGTTCCAAAATCAATTGCACATGCATTTAAACAAAGTACACAAGTCACTGAATAGTGTCAGAATCACCTAATCACAGAACGACCTGAGTTGGAAGGGACACACAAGGATCATCGAGTCCAACTCATATCCCTGCATAGGACAACTCCAACTTTAACACCGTGTGTCTGAGGGCACTGTCCAAACGCTTCTTGAATATTGTCAGGATTGGCGCTGTGACTGCTTCTTTAGGGAGCTGTTCCAGTGCTCCACCAGCCTCTGAGTGAAGAACCTGTTCCTAGTAACCAAACTAAACCTTCCCTGGCAGATTTTCTGCCATTCCCTCCAGTCCTATCTTTGGTCACCAGAGAGAAGAGATCAGTGCCTGCTCCTCCTCCTTCCCTTGTGAGGAAGCAGTGAATGGCTGTGAGGTCCCTCCTCAGCCTCCTCCAGGCTGAACAGATCAAGTGACTTCAGCTGTTCCTCATATGCCTTCCCCTCTAGAGTCTTAACCATCTTTGTGGCTTCCTCTGGACACTCTGCAGTAGTTTCATGTCCTTTTCTACTCCGGCAGCCAAAACTACCCCCAGTACTCAAGGTGGGGCTGCACTGGTGTGCAGTAGAGCGGGACAATCACCTCCCTCAACCAGTTGCCAATGCTGCGTTTCATGTCCCCCAGGAGAAGGTTGGCCCTCCTGGCTGCCGGGGCGCACTGTTGGCTCATGTTCTACTTGCTGTCAACTTGCATACACCATTCCCTATTCCAATCACGTTTCAGACTGGCTTGGGTTTCTTAAAGTGAACTGAAAACAGGAAAACCTAACTCACATTCTTTCCCAAAAGTAGATTCTGCAGCCTTTTTGTCTTAGCTATTAGTGTTCAAAGGATTTTCATCCAATAACCTATTAGAAATACATGAAAACTTAAACTGGTATTAAATCGTGTATTAAATATAGTTTCTCAGGCTCATGGGTGCTTCATAATATACTCAGATAAAACCAGCAGCTATCTTTCATAAGCTATTACATCAAAGGCAGTATCTTGTGTGATCCCCTTACATTTTCCTTAACCTGAAGCAAAAGCCATATCCTATTTCAACCAATGTTATAAATCACTTTTCTTTGCAGTTTGAAATTCTGTATAACTACAGTTGAAAAAAAAATGCGTGTTGATACTATCTTTTCATACAGCATTTTTTTTCTTTATGCCACGTGTAAGCATTTTGGAAAAAAACCTTAAAATTAAAATGGGCAGTTTATGTGATGACACAAGTTGCAATAGGTTAAAAATTCAGAGGGTACGAGAAAGAATTCTGACCAGTTCTGTTCCTGAGGTTACAGTGACATGGTTTGGAAATACTTATGAAATTTTGTGCATGTACATTTCTATGTGAGGGAGCAGGAAAAATGATATTACTTGTGTAGGGTTTGTGGAAATTATTAAGTGGCCAGTATGTTGCTGGAACATAGACTTCTGCTGACTTAAAATGTACAAAAGAACAGCATGTGAAGTATACAAGATTACCTCAGTTCTTAAAAACTACCATAGGTTGTACTCTGTGAGCAGAAACAGGCATTTATTCTAAATTGTTACCTCTGCATGAGAAAGTTTGTAGTGTTTGTCTCCACCTCCTTCCTTAAGACTTTCTACTTGACTGATTAGATGATGCCCTTTCCATTCTCTGTGAAGACCGTTTTAGGCATTTATGTCTTGTCACATATTATCACAGGGAACACAAGAAAATAACTGAGCACATGGTATGCCTGTGTGTGACGAAACCATGAACAGCCAGGCAGCTATTGTGCATCTAGTCTTGAGATACTACAATGGCTGGATCTTTTAGTTTCCTCAGACATGTTCTTTTTTTTCTTCCTGGAAACCCTTCTAGGAGAAATTTGAGAATTTTTCTCACCGGTCGAGGTGTTTTGCATGCTGTCATAAGAGTCACTCTAACTGGGCAGCAATAAGTCTGGAAACCCTGAGCATGGGGAGTTCATACTGCTGGTCTAAGCAGGTGCACAGCTCTGCAGGTGAAGTGTGCTTGTAAGGAGTTGTACAAAGATTGCTGACCGTGTGCAGAGCATCTGAAAAGTGAGCACACAGCAAGAACACCACTTCTGGCAAATAGAAGGCTTACAGTGTATGTCTGCAGGTATTTTCTCCAAAAATACAGGATAGGAATAGAGCGGTTGTACACCACTTGTGGAAATACATCTAGATGAAAAGTCTAAAAAAGTGAATTTAATTTGTAGCTGAAGGTGTGAATTTGATCAGTCTAAATTTGATCTAAAATTGAGAGAACTCCATGAGGTTTAAGCTCCCACTAGTAAATTAGTGTTTCACAGTGTCTGCTCTCTGCAATTTCATCAAAAGCCAAATTTAAACAATTTCATTTTCTCAGGAATCAAGTGGAATACTTGTATTCGTATTGAAGTAGATGTTAAGAACCTAACAATGAATATTGCCTAGCACCCTGCTGTCTGTTCCCACTTACAAATGGCTTTTCGTAAATGCTTGTACCTTGAGAGGTCAAGGAAATGTCATTTCCTATCACCTTCACTTTATTATCAATCCCAATCTTTCCTCCCTCTAATTGATACCTAACATACCTTTCTACCACCTAAAATAGAGCAAACTGTAAAGACTGAAGAGTGTTATTGCCACCTGGTGGGAGCCTTGTGCCTATGACTTAGACAGAAAGGATTGTGATCAACATCTCAAGATGACCAACCCAAACCATTCTGTGATTCTAAGGCACATGGGATGAGTGTAGCATTCCCCCCCCTAGCACCTCAAGGGCTGTGGGACCCGTGCACATCAAGAACAGAGTGCTGAGAAAGGGTTTATCAATTTAATTTTTATGTCACACCCTACCATAGCATGCCAGAATCAGATCTGGAGTTGTCAGATTAACTCAGCTGCTAGCACTCGCTATCCGTGCCAGACAGCTGTAAACCCTAATACCATTTAAAACCTCATTATTTTGTTAGAATGGAACAGAATAGTTGCTTGAGGCTCCCAGGACCAGGCTTTGCTTGCACGTTTCAAACTGTGTCTTCAGCACTGCCCTACATTGGCCTAGAACCTTTACTGAAATGCTGTTTGCAAGTATTATTTCTGTTGATCCAGATGCAGTGATTGACACAGTGAATGCAGCAGCAATGTATTTCTGTTAGGTAAATACGAAGACCTAATGGAGTTGGATTGTGGGCACAATAATTAGCTCAATATTATGTTGATAGGCCCAGTATCAAGGAGAAAGTGACTCTTAACAAATTAAATATGGGGGGGAGGGAGTATCTAAGTTAATGAGCGTATTGTTTTGAATACACAACTACTGTTCTGAGTACTACAGCAAGTTAACTTTGTCATTCAAATTGCCTGTAAAATTTTGCATCCATTTTATGGTCCTTCCTAAAAATTTAGCCCAGTATTCACTAGATGTACTTTTTCAATCAAGGAGAAAAATAAGCAGTGTTACCATTTTATTTGGGGGTTTCATGTTGTTGCTTCTGGGGTGCTAGGTCTGTACTTAGTTTAATAAGACAAGATGGATATAGAAAACCAGCTACATAGATTTGAAAGAAGAGCTGCAAACACAAGAAAAGTGTCAGCCTTGAAACCTGCTCAACAAAGTGGGTTGGTGGGGTTCATCAGAAAGACAGTTCTTGGCTGCAACTCAGCGACAGAAATTTGATAAGGGACACTATAGTGGATAAAGCCATAACACTCCTGATGGCCAAACTGAATGCTTCAAATCCAAATTTGAAGTGGAATGCACACTTTAACAGTAAGAGCAATTCAACAGTCCGAACCACATTTGAGGGGAGCATGCATTGCTGGACAGGGTGAAGCAGCATTTAAACAGATCTCTTTCCAAAGGGGGGCATTTTGAACAGCTAAAGGAATTCTTGTAGCCAGAATAACCCTGAAGGTTTCTCCTTTATAGAGAAAATGCTGCTTTTGATTTTAAAATCAATAAGAATTGAATGTCTCAGCTGGCGTTAGTTACTCCATAGAGTTTATTTGTTCCATTTTCCAAGACAATTTCAGGTATAAATAGTTGATATATATGGTCTTTAAAAAATGTCAACACATTCATTAGTGGCTATGTTCCAAGTCTGGGATTAACGAAATGCTAATAAACAGCTTGTTATGCTTAAGTTACAGTCTAACTCTTCTTTATAGAAAAAGGAATTTGAGGCCTTAGTTTTGGTCCTGGTGAAGGAGAGAGGAAACTGGAGCTCTTAAATAATATTTGCATGGCCTTATATCAGTGTTTTGTCTTGTGCAAGGAAGAAATATTGTGTTCAGAAGAAAGGCAGGACGTTGTGCGTAAGATTTGCTTATAATGGGCTGATGCATTGGCTTGTTTCATGTAAATTTTGGTTTTACCATATTAAATAATTTTTGCTTGAAAGTACTTTAAAATAGATAAGAAAGTGAAATCTATAAATTATTTAGCACTGTGTTTCTCAGTATTTTTCATGAATAAAAGTTTTTGAGCTTTGTTAAATTTACATAAATTTGGCTTCACTTAGAGGTAAGGTTAGATTAGCTTCCTGTCAGAGATGGCTCTCTTTATCTGCTGTTCCCTTCAGCTGGAGAGCAACCTGCACTTCGTGAACCCTAGAGCACCCTTTGAAAGCATGTGGCTTGATACCCACTGATGTATAGAAGCTGAGGGACCCACTGTCTGCACTGCACAGATGCACTGTAAAGATGTTCCCACCTGCAAAGAACTAATGCTATTAGTGGGCGTGGAATAGCTGAGAGACTGCAATATTGAGTGAAAGTGAAGATTTAAAATCTGACCTGTTTGTTTGTTTTTTTCTTGTCCATTTACATCACTGCTGTATCTCTCTGCAGGGCTGACCCATGTTTACACAGGAATTCTGTGGGTCAGCCAGAAATTAGTCCAGATATATCCTGCTCACTGTGGTGCACCTGATAATATGGGAGGCTTCTGAAAAACGTGTGGAGTGAGCTATTGCAAAATACAGAAGATGTGTACAAAGGAAAACAACCATTTTGCCCAGATATTGACTGAGACTTTAATGCTGTTTGTTTGGCTATTGCCTTACCAGCTTTCTAAATCTGCTCTTAGTGATCGGTAAAGGACATTGAAGCATACAATCTGAAAAGTGCTATGTGACATTAGCAAGAAATATTAGGCTCTGTTCTGAATCCCTTAAAATTGATGCAAATTTTTCATTTAGTTCAAGGAGAATAGAACTAAGGCTTAGAAGTAACACTTTCAAAATGCATTAAAAACCTTTTGGTAACTTTACGGCTATGCAGTTTAGAATAAGAGGCACTTTGACTTTATTGCACTCAAGCTGAAGTAACTATATTAAGTAAAAAGCAAAATAGAATTTCAAGGGCAGGCCATAATTGAAAAGTTAATCCATTTTTAATATTACTCATTGTAAAGAGCTTGAAGCCTGCAGACTAGCAGAAGAATATCAGAATCCTTGGTCTAAATTTGCCCTAGCTTTTTAGTCATAATAAAAATCCCTTGTAAACAGTGGTGGTCCTCCTGCTTAGTTAAAACTCAAAGTGTGAGACGTTTTAAAACTTCAGCTCTGAATGACTGTAGAGCTTTAAGGTCTTGCATTTTTATGAAAAAAAAATCCTAGAGCACTTTCGAAACTGATTTACACTCATGGGATCAGACTATCTGCGGCTGTATGTAAAATGTAAAACGTAAAATAATTGAACTGATTACTTTTTATTATTGCTTTTGTTATTATTATTGTTGTTAATATTAGTAATACTATCAGAAATACACATCTAAGGGCAGATTTTTTTTCCTGCAATCTGGTTTTTTTGCCATTGGAATGCAGCCATGTGCAGGCAACTGTATAATAGTGCATAGCAACACTACAAAAATTCTGTATAACGTATGGCCATATTTGAAACTTCTCACTGCTCAGCACTGATTATTATTAATGTTAATACTGCTCAGGTCAGGAAAGGAAAAATGAACTACTCTTAGTGGGATCTTTAAGTAGACTGATTGTAATTATCCACGTTAAGGCATTTGGGGATGATCTTTGATGTTTTTTTTCTAGAACAGTTGCATTCAAGACATCCATTTCAGAAGGCTTGGAGGATTCAGAGTCATTGAAATGGAGTGGGGTTTATTATTCTAAGATATTGCAGCATTGTGATCATCTCTGGCTCATCTCTGGATCCTGGGTGCATCTCAGTCAAGGCTACCTTGGCCCCGGAGTGGAGGTGCTGTTTACATACCCCTAGAGAATCTGTCCTGTTGTGCAGTCATGTATAAAATTGATAGTGGCATTAACACGCACCAAAAAAAGAATCACCTACCATGCTGTTGAATTTCAAAACAGAGAATTTGTATCTGCTAAAGCAAAAGGGAAAGTGATGCTGATGGCTGCAAAACTGATGGAGGACACTGTTCCATTTAGCTGAGGGCAAAAACTGCCTGTACCTGCCTACAGCCTCGTGTGCATCAAACAGATCCTTTCTGTAATATATTTTTTGGGAATCAAATCTTTTTTTTTTTTTACAAATGGTAGGAACACTGACGTGACAAGTTGCAATGTATCTTCTTGGAGATGTTCTTCCCTCTCTCTCTCACCCTACTGACGTGTTCTGTCATAGGTGGGTATTGGTGGAATATCCAGAAATAGCATGCGTTACGAACATGTGCTTCTAATAAGGGAGTACTTACCATGGACGGTTATCAATTGCAGCAAAGGAATCAGACTGCAATTAAGACGTGAAATCCATTCTCTTCCAAAAGTAGGTTTAAAAATCATAAGTTACATTTCTGTATTACACTGAGCAGATTGTGCAATATTCCTTTCTTCTGTGTGTGGGCATGTGTCTGAGAGGATATGTATGCACTGCCAACATTTTCTTGCACCTGTTTTTGAGAAGTCACTTTTTTCTTAATAAAGGGGGAAGAGTCTTCTGGGAATATAGACCCTAAAATTAGGATTTATTATAGCCTTTATGTACAGCTGACTTGGTTAAAAGCTGCCTTGCTGTGCAGTCACACATCAAATTAAAAATGACAATATAAATAGATGCAGTTAATGATGACGCTGTGAAATATGGGAATAGAGCATTTGACTTATTAAAAACAAAGGGGAAAACTGAAGATTTGCAATATATTAACTCATGTTTGGTCAAAAGTACTGCTATAGAAATAAGCAGTAGGACTTTGACTAGCAATTGATTTCTAGTGCTACCTTCATAGCTCTCTTTAATGCTTATGTTGTGGTGATTAGCTGTAATAAGGAGAGGGTGGGGATTAAAAGGCTAAAAATAACAGCCACTGTCCTCTTAGAAGGAATTCTCTGAAGACGTGTGCCTGTGGTTCACTCATGCTTCCTTTAGTACATAATGCACTGTCAGCTTTTCAGAGCTTTTTTGGAAAAAAGCTGCTGTGCTAAACATGTCTGTTAAAAAATACAAAATTTTTGTGGATCTTTTTTTCTCTTCATGAATCTTATTCATTCTTTCTAAGGATGAGTTGCTTAATGGACAGTTTAACTTTCTAAAGACAAGATCGTATTACAATATTGTATATTGTACATATTGATAAAGTTATATGTGTTTGGCAACCCTGAGTTGTAGCATTCCTCTAATAGAACATTTAGGTGTAAAGGAAAAAAATGCTTTATTAATAATCCAATTAATATAATAATTTAATCGTATTGAAGATTTTAATACTTCTACAAAATTTGTGTTGTTAGAAACGAGAAATGCTTTTCTTTTATCTGTGTATTCAAAACTGCAGGCTTGGGATGTAATATTATCCAAGGTTGTGCATCATTTCAGAGGATAGCAGCCAGCTGGAAAAGTTTATTAAGAAATACCACAACTTCTGTTGTGCACACTGACATAAGTCTTCAATCAGTACACAAAATTGAGAAATATTTTACTGCTGTTGAGCAGAGAACTGCAAGGTCTTTGTTTTGGGCAACTCTGAGGAATTCCCCTGGATCTGTCGTTCTTATAGATTAAAAAGACTTTGCTGTCATAAAGCTCATCTTTGTGAGGAAAGAAAAGGTGATAGGGAAATCAATAGACAGCCTGATAAATTCCTTTCCTTTTCCAAGTGTTTGTGTATCTTTGGGAACTACTTGTAATTGAGCTTAGGAGATCTGCAAGGTCTGCTGTTCGTCACTAGAAAGCAGCTCTCTTTAAAGACAGAGCAGGACTTTGAATCTTGAATGTGGTCTTCTCATTAGAAGTAGAAATTAGATAGAATCAGCTGCTGTCCAAAGGAGGGGATACTGGAATCAGTGAGTTATACCCTTTGGAAGACGAAATAGGCAACTTTATTACTCATGTGGGTGGTGCACTAGTAGGATATGTGTCAATGAAGGTTCTGAAATTGCTCTTGTATTATCATATTCTTTTAAATGCTCAAAAGCAAAATAACTGAAGTTTTTTCTATCTGTCTCTAGATTTCTTGGTGGTGCAGAATTTGGATGCTTTTGTACCTAATAAAAACATATTTAATCTCTGTTAAGTGACAGGTTAATTTGCAATAGAGGAAATAATGTTTCCCAAATTTAGAAATTTATGTATCAGATATAATTAATCTTATATTAAGAACAAAAATTGTCCATATAGTTCTACTTTCCTTATATATACACCACTTCAAAGGCAATTTCACTTGCATTCACTAAAAGAGACTACAATAAGCAGAAAGTTTAGACAAGGTTAATGACATTAGCTTTGTCTTTTCAGTGTTATTAAGAAAAGGTACAAAATCAATTAATGTCTTAAAGCACACTGCCCAGAGTTCAGTAAGAACTTCAGTAATTCAAGTTGTGTCAACATAGACTTCTGTCCAAATAACACGGGGTGCTTTTTTGTTTTCTTATGGCCTTGAATAAGTTTTAGCGAGCTTTATCTGTAAAAGTCTTTTTTCCATCCTCTTTTCTATAGATGGATTCAGATGAATGCCTTTCATCGCTTGGATATTTGATATCTATCCCAGTGGTTCGCTGACCTGGGCACTTCAGGATATTGTATTAGCAGCATAGCCAACATTGATAAAAAGAAGACTAATCAAAAGGTATGTATTTGATATGAAAAAAGCAGAATGGCTATAATGTGTGCAAATGAGTAATTACAATGGAATGGAACAGAACAGAATAGGTTTAGTTGGAAGGGATGTTCAGTGATCATCTGGGCCACCTGCAATACAAGGTCCGACAAAACAACTGAGACTGTACCTGTAACTTTTTCTTTAGCAAATTAAGGAATCCCCTACAATCACCTTCACAATAGTTCCTTAGTGAGCTGACACACAGCTGCATACAGTGCTGCCAATGTTCAAATCAGTTCCGCAGATCACTTTCTGAAAAGCCGTTAAGGATCTCCATCATTTTTGCTTTCACATCTTCTACCAACAAAAATGTGTTCCTTTGATCACTGACTTGACCTTTTGGAAGAGCTATTAGCTAAAAACTGTTTCACAAAGTGTTGTGGGCTGGCACATTGTCTTCACTCTTGCACATCCACATTTTCCAACCGAGAATACTTGAACACGTGTGCACTTCTGCTGAGCGAAGTGATTAAGCTGAGACTTGTCTCACTGTGAGAGGTTGACAGAGATTAAAGCATGTTCTATAATCATCTTTTTGTCTCTCCTCTCCCACTCTTGGTTCCCAGGCTATAAGGTTAGTCTTGTTTTTTTTGTGTCAGATCTCATAGATGCTGGTGCAGGTTGTCACTATCGTTTTATACTGCAAAGGGTAATCACATTGCAAATAAAGAATAAGAAAGAACATGAATGCATGTCAAACAAAATCTAATTAAACTGTGTAATGTAGGCCCAGTTAAAGAACAATAGTCTTAAAATTTTGTGGCGAGGACTCCCATGAGATGATATTATCCATAACAGTTTGAATAAGGCCTGGTCTGCTGTTGCCTCGCCATGGTAATGTACTGGTGGGGTCAAACAGATCAAGCAGAACATCGTAAGAGAAAATGTATGTAAATTAGGCTATTGGAAGATAGAAAGGACATACATTGAGGAAGGGATGATCAGTGATAGAGGTGACCAAACTGCTGAGAACCCTAAGCTAGCACTGTTTGTGAGCTGGTTAATTCACAGCCTGCTGGTCTAATGGCTCTGCTGCTTCTGAAGGCGGCTTGGTTAGTCTCCATCCAGGCACCCAAGGACAGTCTCTACCCAGCTATAACATGGGGTTTGTCCTCTGTGTCTCTTCCCTTAGTTGAGTTTCATGGTTTACTTCAAGAAGAAAATGACAAATTTATGCAGCAGGTATTGTATTCAAATTGATCCACTCTTTGTGCAGTCTTTTCAGTTTCCCAAAGCCCATTTAAGGAGGTTGCAGGGAAAAAAAACAAACAGAGCACTGTTTATCAGTACCCTAGAGCTAAGTGTACAAAATTGGTTTAATCTAGTAAAGCCAGGTAAACTGGCAAAACACCCAGAAGGTGCTTTGAATTTCTGCATCATTTCCCTAGCTTATTTTTTTGATCTAAATTGTTTGTGCCACTGCATTTGGAATTTAGCCTGCCTATCCCCTACAGAAGCCACTTTTGCTCAAATGGAATGAGTCAGGCACAGTGTATGTAAAACGCTTTGTGGTGCCAGATGTGAGGCAGGGTAACGAAAACTATTTCCTCGCTTCAGAAAAGAAATGATCTGTTTCAGTGCTCTTGTCAAGTTTTAATGTCTGATCTGAATCTCTTGCTGCAAGGTATTATTACCTGTTCTATCCCACTTGAGCACTGGAAGTGTTCTCTTTGCGGAAGATTTTGCATATCTAGAAATATCTTCTTTGATAAGGCCGAAAGACAATTTTTTCCACCTTTTTACTAAATTCTGTCTAGGTTTTCAATCACTCACTGCTCTTCTCTAGAGTTTGTCCACTTGATTTGCCTCTTTCAAAAGTATGGACCCGAGTTTTGAAGTGTGACAGCTGTGCCCTTACAATCCTGAGTAGTGAAAGGATTACCTCCTGTATGCCTTACATGCCATGATGGCACTTGCCTTTATCTGAAATAGAATGACATTCTTGATTTATCATTTTTAATCTAATGTAATCCCCAGTGTACTGCTGTCTAGCCAGTTATTGTTCATCCTGTGTTGGCTTCTTGAACCATCCTGTTATTGACCTATCTTAAATCATAGATTAGCTGTGCAAAATGTAACATCCTATTAAATTCCATCTTGTATTTTTTTTAAAATCTATTGGAATCATTGTCAGGGTAAAAGAAGTGAAGAAATGTAGCAGATTGTCTTGGAAAGTGAGGAGTAATTTTGTTTAATCTTTCCTGGATGAATTCCATCAGGGAAGTGGATCCTGCGTTAGAACAGGGAGACAAGTAGTAGAGGATTGGTTTTGAATCTCTTCCAGTCCTGTGGTTTTGTAATCATTCAGTGATTTTTTCAGTAGTTTCCTTTGCAATGAGCAAAGTCAGCAGGAGACTGACTGAAGACAATCCTCAGTAGTGAGCTGTGCAAAATGCTGTATTTGGTTTGTTTAAGCCATGTTTATAAATCCACATTCCACCGAGGAAGACAGGTAATCTCCATCACTGAAAAGTACATCTGAATTGTGAATTCAGTGTCATAATATAATGGTATCTTCTGATTAATATATCGGGGAAAATGGAAATACAAACAGGGAACTGTAGGTTCTGTCATACTTTGAAAATGTGCTAGCTTGCATTTTCTTTTTGTGAAAGTCAGAAACTACGATTTATTTGTTAATCAGGAGCGGTATTTCTAGGAAGTGTATCTCAGAAGTGTATCTCTTGCTCTGCCTATGACTAATGCGAGTGCCTTAAAACTGGCTTTTAGCAATGGAGAGGAATAGATGGCACATGTTAAAAGCCAGATAACTATTACCTTGGTGGGATGTTGTAAGCAGTTGCTTAATTACATGGGAACCTAAGATAATGGATAGTAGGAATACAAAGACAGAAGAGAAGACTGCCTGTGCACCTCAACCCTTCACCATTTGTCCTAAAGTCCTTTTTAATTTCTTTATATACAAAGGTATATCAGTATCAAATTGGTAGAGGCTTATATGAAGCAATTCTGATTTTACCTTCTAATCTAGCAAATCCAACAGTAAGACACTTCAGTACAAGGAACTGAGAGATGTGCTCACTGAAGAGACTAGAATTGTGGCCGCTCAGGCTTTGACGGCGTTCCCCACCTAATCTTGTGGCATTTCTGAGTTCTGCGCATCTCACAGAGATGTAGGTATGTCTGCTTCTTACAATAAATGTATCAAATCTCAGACCTGGTGCAGAGAAAGACGTATGAAACGGATTAAACCACGGGCACCAACAGTATGCAGTCTTCTAAACGCCATGTGTAATGGAACAGGCATTTCAACTCGAGCACTTGGAAAGCATCACCAAGAAATCCTCTGCCTGAGATACTTAAATGTCCCAAATCCCTGATCTGGGAAAGACAAAAACTGCTAAAGAAGACTTTGAAGAAACAGACGGGTTCTTGAACTTTTAATTTCTGAATTGCACTGGCAACGGGCGATGAAGATAACTTTACATGACTTTATTGAACAAAGCCATTTATGTACAGTTGGAAAAGGTTCCAGTTTGATACACACACCTAGACAAAACCAACTTAGTACCTACATAAAACCAATATAAACAGGATGCAGAGGGGATGGATCAACGGCTTCCTGGGTGTCATTCTAGTATTTAAAACATTCAAAAATCAGCTCTTACAGGGTGCCTTTTTTTGTCCTTGGCAATTGAAATCCTTTACTAAAGGAAGTAACATAAATGACGATGAGTTTTAAACTTTGGACAGAGCACATTCTTTCTGTTTAAGGAAAGAGAAACCCCCAGAACACCAGTGTGTGAAGCGGGGGTGCTTTTTGCTGCTTTAGGTCGAGCCCGAGCGTGTCCTGAGGAGAGGGCGGGCAGGGAGCTCGCAGCCCCGACCCCCTGCGGGCGTGAGCCGAACGCGAAGGAGCAGGGGAACGAAGTGCAAGCTGCAAGGCAGCCGCGATCCCGGCCCGGAGCCGCGGCTCTCTCCGCAGCGCCGCGTGAATCGAAGCGAAGGGACGGGCGGGATTGGCCGAGCGGGATCCGGCTGCGTCGCACTCGGCCAATGGGAGCGGCGGTTCCGCGCGCCCTCGCCGTTGAGTGGCCGTTGGAGGCGAGGGCGCGGTGACGAGTCCCGTTGCCGGGCAACGGGGGAAGCCGGAGGTGCTCGGGCGCGGAGGACGCGGCGAGGGAGAGGGCACGGAGAGGAGCCCAGGCTCTGAGTTGTAGAAGAGCCCATGATGGAGGAGATGATGGAGGTGGAGATGGAGGTGGAGGAGCCATGGCTCGAGGAGATGGAGGTGGAGATGGAGGTGGAGGAGCCATGGCTCGAGGAGATGGAGGTGGAGATGGAGGAGCCATGGCTCGAGGAGATGGAGATCGAGGAGCCATGGCTGGAGGAGATGGAGGAGCTGGAGCCGGAGGAGCCATGGCTGGAGGAGATGGAGGAGCTGGAGCCGGAGGAGCCATGGCTGGAGGAGATGGAGGAACTGGAGATGGAGGAGCCATGGCTGGAGGAGATGGAGGAGCTGGAGTTGGAGGAGCCATGGCTGGAGGAGATGGAAGAGCTGTAGCCGGAGGAGACATAGCTGGAATTATTTTCGTAGTATAAATATAGATGTAAAGTTTATCACCCAAAACTAGAGTTCTGGATTCCTTTGGTCTTTCAGCTTTTACCATTTTATGGGGTACTCAGCCTGGTCCTCCTTATTTGTGGCCAGTGAAGATGTGCGGGGCAGTGTTAGCCCCTGGCTGTTTCAGTGCCCTCTGCACTGCTCAGCTACAGCCTATCAGAATCCCAGAAAAATACACATCTGCACAGCTCACACAGCTTTAGTTAAAGGAAGCAGGTTCCCCTTTCAGAACCATATGTTCTTCAAACTCTGATTGCCCCTCCACAGTGACCACGAGACACATTTCTGTCCCCCAGCTCATGCTGCTAGCGTAGCATTATTTTTTATTTAAGGCAAGGGATGGATGTGAAGAAGATAGAAACATTTTAGTCCAGTAACATGTTGGGAGCTCTTGAGATCCTATGTTCTCATTCCTGAAGGAACTGCAGCCTTCGGAGGCTCCCTACAGGCCATCACTACTTAATTGTCCTCCCTACTTAATTGTTAATTTCTAAGGGTGATACCACTACTTTGCGTAGAGAAATAAGCCACTTTCAGTCCCATTTTTCATAGAGTTGGATATTAAAGGCCTGCATTGATGTGGTCCACAGATGTGAATTTTGCAGGAAGGAAGCCACCTCTCAGTGGCAAAGAGTAGCCATGGAGTCTCTTGGTTTTCCACCACAGGTTGCAATTACATCCTGTGGGACTGGTATTGCTGAGCAGTATTTGAACTGCTGGTTCCAGTTCCAAAATAAATTGCACATGCATTTAAACAAAGTACACAAGTCACTGAATAGTGTCAGAATCACCTAATCACAGAACGACCTGAGTTGGAAGGGACACACAAGGATCATCGAGTCCAACTCATATCCCTGCATAGGACAACTCCAACTTTAACACCGTGTGTCTGAGGGCACTGTCCAAACGCTTCTTGAATATTGTCAGGATTGGCACTCTGACTGCTTCTTTAGGGAGCTGTTCCAGTGCTCCACCAGCCTCTGAGTGAAGAACCTGTTCCTAGTAACCAAACTAAACCTTCCCTGGCAGATTTTCTGCCATTCCCTCCAGTCCTATCATTGGTCACCAGAGAGAAGAGATCAGTGCCTGCTCCTCCTCCTTCCCTTGTGAGGAAGCAGTGAATGGCTGTGAGGTCCCTCCTCAGCCTCCTCCAGGCTGAACAGATCAAGTGACTTCAGCTGTTCCTCATATGCCTTCCCCTCTAGAGTCTTAACCATCTTTGTGGCTTCCTCTGGACACTCTCCAGTAGTTCCATGTCCTTTTCTACTCCGGCAGCCAAAACTACCCCCAGTACTCAAGGTGGGGCTGCACTGGTGTGGAGAAGAGCGGGACAATCACCTCCCTCAACCAGCTGCCAATGCTGCGTTTCATGTCCCCCAGGAGAAGGTTGGCCCTCCTGGCTGCCGGGGCGCACTGTTGGCTCATGTTCTACTTGCTGTCAACTTGCATACACCATTCCCTATTCCAATCACGTTTCAGACTGGCTTGGGTTTCTTAAAGTGAACTGAAAACAGGAAAACCTAACTCACATTCTTTCCCAAAAGTAGATTCTGCAGCCTTTTTGTCTTAGCTATTAGTGTTCAAAGGATTTTCATCCAATAACCTATTAGAAATACATGAAAACTTAAACTGGTATTAAATCGTGTATTAAATATAGTTTCTCAGGCTCATGGGTGCTTCATAATATACTCAGATAAAACCAGCAGCTATCTTTCATAAGCTATTACATCAAAGGCAGTATCTTGTGTGATCCCCTTACATTTTCCTTAACCTGAAGCAAAAGCCGTATCCTATTTCAACCAATGTTATAAATCACTTTTCTTTGCAGTTTGAAATTCTGTATAACTACAGTTGAAAAAAAAATGCGTGTTGATACTATCTTTTCATACAGCGGTTTTTTTCTTTATGCCACGTGTAAGCATTTTGGAAAAAAACCTTAAAATTAAAATGGGCAGTTTATGTGATGACACAAGTTGCAATAGGTTAAAAATTCAGAGGGTACGAGAAAGAATTCTGACCAGTTCTGTTCCTGAGGTTACAGTGACATGGTTTGGAAATACTTATGAAATTTTGTGCATGTACATTTCTGTGTGAGGGAGCAGGAAAAATGATATTACTTGTGTAGGGTTTGTGGAAATTATTAAATGGCCAGTATGTTGCTGGAACATAGACTTCTGCTGACTTAAAATGTACAAAAGAACAGCATGTGAAGTATACAAGATTACCTCAGTTCTTAAAAACTACCATAGGTTGTACTCTGTGAGCAGAAACAGGCATTTATTCTAAATTGTTACCTCTGCATGAGAAAGTTTGTAGTGTTTGTCTCCACCTCCTCCCTTAAGACTTTCTACTTGACTGATTAGATGATGCCCTTTCCATTCTCTGTGAAGACCGTTTTAGGCATTTATGTCTTGTCACATATTATCACAGGGAACACAAGAAAATAACTGAGCACATGGTATGCCTGTGTGTGACGAAACCATGAACAGCCAGGCAGCTATTGTGCATCTAGTCTTGAGATACTACAATGGCTGGATCTTTTAGTTTCCTCAGACATGTTCTTTTTTTTCTTCCTGGAAACCCTTCTAGGAGAAATTTGAGAATTTTTCTCACCGGTCGAGGAGTTTTGCATGCTGTCATAAGAGTCACTCTAACTGGGCAGCAATAAGTCTGGAAACCCTGAGCATGGGGAGTTCATACTGCTGGTCTAAGCAGGTGCACAGCTCTGCAGGTGAAGTGTGCTTGTAAGGAGTTGTACAAAGATTGCTGACCGTGTGCAGAGCATCTGAAAAGTGAGCACACAGCAAGAACACCACTTCTGGCAAATAGAAGGCTTACAGTGTATGTCTGCAGGTATTTTCTCCAAAAATACAGGATAGGAATAGAGCGGTTGTACACCACTTGTGGAAATACATCTAGATGAAAAGTCTAAAAAAGTGAATTTAATTTGTAGCTGAAGGTGTGAATTTGATCAGTCTAAATTTGATCTAAAATTGAGAGAACTCCATGAGGTTTAAGCTCCCACTAGTAAATTAGTGTTTCACAGTGTCTGCTCTCTGCAATTTCATCAAAAGCCAAATTTAAACAATTTCATTTTCTCAGGAATCAAGTGGAATACTTGTATTCGTATTGAAGTAGATGTTAAGAACCTAACAATGAATATTGCCTAGCACCCTGCTGTCTGTTCCCACTTACAAATGGCTTTTCGTAAATGCTTGTACCTTGAGAGGTCAAGGAAATGTCATTTTCTATCACCTTCACTTTATTATCAATCCCAATCTTTCCTCCCTCTAATTGATACCTAACATACCTTTCTACCACCTAAAATAGAGCAAACTGTAAAGACTGAAGAGTGTTATTGCCACCTGGTGGGAGCCTTGTGCCTATGACTTAGACAGAAAGGATTGTGATCAACATCTCAAGATGACCAACACCATCCTGCAAGAATACAGACTAACTACATTTGGCGCCATGAGTATAATTAGATGATTGCATTTGCAGAACAGCAAACCAGCATTATTAAAGAGTTGCAGTCTGTCTCTATGCTCCTTTTACTGTCAGGTAAAGTCACTGTTAAAGTTAGTAGATTAAGCTGCTTTTGATGTTAATCAACAGGATGGGAGAACTGACACGCACACATAAAATCTGAACAAGCATAGTGAAATATGTAATAGAAAAATTGGATGTAAAACGTTTGGGGAAGATAAGAAGCCAAAAGACAAAACCCCAGAGGTTTCAATCCATACTTCAAATTCATTGAACACTTTCTGTTGATTATTTTATGTCATTGACAATAATGTGAACTTTTCAAATAACAGTTCTGAAATTCTATATTTAATAATGCCTTAACATCTCACTTTCTTTTCATATTCTCTCAGTGTGCTTGTATTAAAACCTTTAAAATAAGTGGCCAGTTTTTTAGGCAGGAACCAGTGAGATTTGGAGACTTGTTGACATGAACATTTGAAAGTTTAATGATTAAGATGACTCTGTGAAGGCTTCCTGACTAAAACACTGAAAGCCACAATATGATAGAATTTCATCTGACTGTATAGGACTAACAGCATGTGTTTCCTGTCAGAAATTTAATTTTCAATGTGACAGTTTTGCACTTTTTAAATTTCTTAATTCAACACAATCTCTATTACAGAATCCTTTACATTAAGTGTCCCTGAAATTGAGATATAGCAACTCAGTTTTTCAGACAGCAATTTATACATAATATTTTGTGGATTGAGAACAACATGTCTCTGTTTGCTGCTGTGTAGCAGATGGAATCCTGGAAAGGACTGAAGGTAGTTCGTAGGAAAATTTTTGTAGTATCCTTTGCAGATTATTAATGCTTTGTATTTCAAGCCATGTGAACGTGTTCATTTGACAAAGAAATTTCTGTTTGTCCAGAGATTATTTCCTCTTCAAATGTAGGAAGGTTCCTTCCTTTCTTAAGTCTAGGACTGAATTAGCTAATTCTGAAGCCGAATTCCCTTTAACGGTCAAATTCC
Organism: Dromococcyx pavoninus; assembly: GCA_033558185.1. Classification (NCBI taxonomy): domain Eukaryota; kingdom Metazoa; phylum Chordata; class Aves; order Cuculiformes; family Neomorphidae; genus Dromococcyx; species Dromococcyx pavoninus. The sequence goes on along the minus strand of JAUMJL010000020.1, from coordinate 726,766 downwards.
AGATCTTTAACACTGCCAACCATCAGGAATATTCCTTGCTAACATGCTTTCTATGATCATCTCCTCCACTTTCCCCTGCAATTTGGGAGAAACTGAACAGAAAACTCTTTGATTTAGAGCTTTTTTTCTTAATCCGTTCAAATTGTTCTGCAAAATGGGGGGGGGGGTGTTTACACGATATACTTGTGTGGAGAAATATATATAATATATGGACATGAATTTATAACTGTATTGAGGTCAGTATTTGGAGAATCTGTACATGTTGCAACAGTCCTTGCAGAAATTCTTGCATCACTGCCGTCTGGTTTGTATCTCCCATGCAAAGTTCATTCCTTCACACTAGAGGTCACTGTGAGCATAAGATTACATTGGATTTGTAAAGGAAAGAACATTAATGGATCAATTTACAGGATGAAATTCGTGGCTTACTTTCCTATTTGAAAGACTCATGGAAATTCATCTGCATTAAAGATGCAGTTTGAGGAGGAACACGGTACTTATTAATTCAACCTCATTTATTTACAAACTATTTGGAAACTGCGGAGTAAGAAGTTACTTCTGTCAAGAAATCCTCAATGCTTAAAAATGTCCAGTTTAATTTTAGACCAAATCTAATATATGGCAACACCAAACTGTCAAGGTAAAAGTTCCAGACTTTGTTGATACCTGTTGCTGGGGTGGCGGTGGGGGGGTGTATAAACATTTGAGGTAATATTCCTTCCCTCTAGGAAAACCGTCTGTTTTCTCTACACTGTAGCAGAACAGAACAAGTACAACTTTAATTCAGGTGCAGCTTCAGGCGTTAAAGAGCCAAGTCCCACTTATACTGTTGATTAGCAATGAAATCAGTAGCTGTCTCAGACTGAAGTTGTGCAAAGAACAAGCAAGAACAGTCAAGGAGGTGAAAGAGGAGCACACTCCCCTGTACCTGCTCTGGTGAATGCGTCCAGCCCAGGATTTACCTCCGTATAGCTGCTGGGTCAGATCTTTGCAGCCTTACTTAATTATCATCTGGGTAATCTGATTGTATCTGTACCTGTTTTTAAAATCTTTTCTTCTTTCACAGGGTATGTCCATGATTAGAAAAGATAGATGAGAAGTAAGTGCAAACCTAAACATCTAATGCCCTGTAAGTCACCTATGGTGTAGGAGAGTGACCCTTCCCTCACAGGTGAGTGAGCTAATGGGAGAATGACAGTGTTGCTTTTTTTATCTAAAACTACGATGATGAATACAACTTGCACACACCCATCCAAATAGTATTTGTGATAGGGATAGTGGAATAAGGAGAGGTTAAAAGAGCAGCAGACAGGGGAAGATGCTCACATCATCTTACATACTTTAGCACATGAGAACAGGTAGTTATGCAAAAGCTATTAATCCTCCAACCCTGAGGTGACAGCGGTGTATTTTATATGCAGATAAGGGAAGAGGAGTCTTCATCACCAATCTTCACAAAATTCCTCAGTTCCTATTTTTACCTGCTTTTTGTGCCCATTTGCCTGTGTTTCCCTGTTTCCTCCCACCTTTGCCTTTTATTAATTCTTCCTCCCTTGTGTCCATCCCAAATGGCACTAACAGTTGCTGACATCATATTGTTGATTCTCCAGATTCTGCGGCTATTGTTTCAGTGTGCCTAATGTATTAAGCTCTTTCTGACAGAAAACACCTGCTGCTTTAGATTTCCACACTGCCTTTTTAACAAATGGTCTGTTTTCGTCTTGGTTCTCAGCCTATTGAAACAATAGTAGCCAGCTACTCACCAGGTATGCTGGAGCTTTTTTTGCACCAGTTTTATGCTGATGCGATGCTTCCATTAATTAAATTATACTGCTAAAATGGGCGTAACAGAGTAAACAACAAAGCCTATTATTTTGAAATAACAGCTGTTCTCTTAATTGGTAAGGTGGGGCAACAAAAGAGGTGATCTTTGAGACAGCTTTTAGTACAGGTTATTTAGCATCACTCACATATTTTCATTTCCATAACGTACTTCCTCTCATAACTACTGAAGATGCACATGGCATTTCTCTATGAAATTGTCAGCTGTTCTTACTCTTACAGGAGCACTGCTGACAATAATTTTTGCTAGGATTAACACATTTCAGAAACATCCAGAGTAATTACATCGTATCTGTTTCTGAGTGTACCATGGACTAAAGAAATGGACTCTTATTCAGAGGTGTTGTGACATACATAGAAGAGTTGAAGGCTGTTCATTGAAACGATTTGTGTTTCATGCAGGTCTATTTCCTTGGATGATCACTGCTTTATTTCCTCATTTTAGGAACAGTTTGATTAAACAGTTTTCCTCTGGACTGCTGAGAAATTATTTGCAATGCTGCAAATGTAAAATGATAGGTAAACCAGTTTGAATTGTTAGATTGAATAACAAAAGGTTTTATTTAAATTTTGCTTAGCGTGATCTTGTCTCTTGCTGTTAGAAATTACATTTTCTAAGAGACAAACTTTTCTTAAACTTTTCAACACTACACACATGTCAAGATACTGAAACACAGATTTCACAGCCGAATGTTTGCATCACGTGCAGTTTAACAGAGGCAACATAAGACTTGCTTAGATCCTTAGATGCCCCGGTTTAAGTATATTTCTAGAACTCATTGATGATTATATGGAAAAGCAGTTAATTTCAGCCTCTATCTCAGTACTGCACCTAAGATGTTCTGGCAATCATTCCTACTACATTTTATCATATCATAACATTTACAGAAATCAGCTAAAGTCAACAAACCACTCTAGAAACTTACAAAATATTTGTAAAAGGATTACTGATTCTGTAATACAGAAAGAAACTGGTTGAACTGCAATCTTTTTTATTTTTTCTCATTGCAATAGGATCTTTTTTAATCTGAGCTGAGAGGAACCTTATGCAGTTCAATGAGGGGAAATGCAAAGTCCTGCACCTGGGGAGGAACAACCGCAGGCACAGATACAGGCTGGGGTCCACCCAGCTGGAAAGCAGCTTGGCAGAAAAGGGCCTGGGGGTCCTGGTGGGCACCAAGTTGAACATGAGTCAGCAATGTACTCTTCCCGTAAAGAAGGATAATGGTAACCTGGGAAGCATTAGGAGTGCTGCCAGCAGGGAGGTGATCTTTCCACTCTACTCCACACAGTTGAGATCACACCTGTAGTGCTGGGTCCAGTTCCGGGATCCCCAGAAGAGACATGGGAAGACTGGAGGGGGAGTCCAACAAAGGGCCACAAAGATGATGAAGGGACTGGAGCATCTCTCCTATGAGGAAAGGCTGAGAGCTGCACCTGTGCAGCCTGGAGAAGAGAATGCTCAGGAGAATCTTATTCCTCTTTAGAAATACTTGAAGGGAGGGTGCAAAGAGGATGGAGCCAGGCTCTTTTCTGTGATGCCCAGTGACATTCCTAGAGGTAATGAGCACAAACTGAAACAGGGGAGGCTCTGTCTGAGCACCAAGAAACACTTTTTTACTGTGAGAGTGACAGAGCACTGGTACAGGTTTCCCGGAGAGGTTGTGGAGTCTCCATCCTTGGAGATACTCAAAAGCTGTCTGGATGTGGTCCTGTGGAACCCGCTGGAAGTGGGCCTGCATGAGCAAGGGGGTTGGACCAGATGACCTCCAGAGGTCTCTTCCAAACTTAACCGTTCTATTGATTTTATGAGGCACAGTACATAATTGAAATTATAAAGGTGCTGTGATGAGTTATTACAGTACTTCCATGTTTTTCTTTGTAGCTGTAACAATTGGCAACTGTGATAATGCCAAATAGGACCTAATCATTTGTGATTGTTATGGTTTCAGTTAATTTGGGTCAGTTTACTGACTCTGGCTGAGCTTAGTCTAAAGTAACTTCACCTTCTGAAAGCTAGCTGCGTGGTTTTTTCAGACAGATTCTCTCTAGAAGTGATAACATAGAACACGGCATGCAGAAAGGCCGATGTATATACTTATTCCTCTAGTAACTAAGGCCATCCTTGAGCTAGCGAAAAAGGCCACACCTGCAGGGAGGGGCGGACAGGGCAGGTGACCCCAAACAGAACAACAGAGTATTCCATCCCATATATCTCATACTCGGTGTAAAATTGAGAGATCACGAGGGTCTCGCTCTCTTCTGCAATGGCCAATGGCCAGTGAGGACCTCGTTTGTCCGATTGCTTCTGATTCTGGATCCGTGCATTCCTGAATCCAGTTCCTGAGTTCAGCTCCCTCCTAGCCATGGACCCATTCCCTCATGTCTGCTCTACAGCATTTGTGGTAACATATGGTCATCGAGGGGTGGGGTGGGGGTGCAATCTCAGATATTTGTATATATTTCATTAATTTGTAATAAATTTCATTATTATCATCATTATCATTTCATTAAACTGTAGTTTTACTTTCCAATCCGCAAGCTTTTTCCTCTCATTTTCCTTTCCTGCTTCCCCTGGGGGTGAGGGGAAGGGAATTTGGGAGCCCAACTGCATGGTTTTAGCTGCTGAAATTAGCCACGTTGGGGCTAAACCATGAGGGGTTGAGGGGAAGGGAATTTGGGAGCCCAACTGCACGGTTTTAGCTGCTGAAATTAGCCACGTTGGGCCTAAACCGTGACAGTGATAAAAGCGTAAGCCAAAGTGAAATTAGCAGAGATGATAATTGAAGCTCTCATCCTGCCTGAATTTGGTTTACTCTTAATAAGTTATATGTATTTATATAACACGTGCGTGAATATATATGGTGTGAATTACAGTTCCTTGACTCCAAAGATTTAGTTGGCTTTTTCTTAAATAAGGACCTCATCGAGTTCAGCAATGACAACTAATATGCATCTTCAATGAAAGATTGGCCATAAGCAACCACAGAACATCATTTACATCAAGTCTCACTGTCAAGCAGGACAGTAGTCAGTGTGGCAGTTTTAACCTTGAACTGAACTCCTCTGGAATGGCTTATGCCATGTGGGACTGTGCCTTGCGTTGGAAAGGAGCAGGCACAAGCAGCAGGGGAGGCTTTATTTTACATTTCCTTGTTAGTTACTTTTCCAGCTACCACCCTCATTTCCACCTCTTCCCTAAGCAAGTTACATCCATTAAGCACAGCCACTAAATATCAAATCAATCGTATAGAGTAATATCTTGAAGGAAATGTGAATAAGAGGGGGAGCATATTGCAGCAGAAGTTTGTCATATCTGAGTTGTCATATTGTCAGTCTAAAGAAACAACGGAATGGATAACACAAGATAGGCATCGTATGTTCCTGATAAAACCATATTAGACTCAGACTGCAAATGATCTTCTTAAAAATAACGTATTTTCCAAATTTTATTTTACTTTGAAGTAAACAGAAGCTTAGCATCATGTTTGTTGAAACTTATTTTAGGTAAAAGGAAGAATTTTGTTATGACTTCCAAGGCAAGGAAATAGTAATGATGCCGGGGACCACATTTTTGTTTGGGGATTAAAAAAACAACATGCAATGACATCAACACGTAGGATCTAAATGACATTTTAGAAATGAAACATATTGTAGCTCCCCACGATCTACTGCAAACTTGGAACTTGTGAAAATCAACCTAAGTAACTAAATTATTCACGTGAATGGCTGAAGTTTAAATTTATTCCTTTTGAGTTTTTAAGGTTGGGGTTTCTTTTTGCTTTATTTACTTATTTAAAAGTAGCTCAAAAATGATTTCTAAAAGGAAATGTTTATTACTAATACAACAGCAACACTTGCAGGTAAGTTTACACCTCACTGCCAGCCCAGGAGCTTTCCATGTACAGGGCAGAAGTACTGGTGTATGTAGTGGTAACTTTGAGGACATTTAGGAATAACTATTTACTCGATTAGCACCGTTTTTCCCCTTCTCTTCAACTCCTTCTGCTCTCCATGGATGGTTCCCCTGAGAGGAACCCTATGTAGGGAAGGGGGAAAGGATGACATTTCCCCCTCTCAGGCTCAGGGGATGCGGGTTTGGAGCTGTACCAGGGCCCTTCCTGCTGGTCCGTAAAAGGACGAGTCATAGAATCATAGAATGGTTTGAGTTAGAGGGACCTTAAAGATCAACCAGTTCCAATCCCCCTGCCATGGGCAGGGACGCCTCTCACTACACCAGGCTGCTCAAGGTCTCATCCAACCTGGTCCTGAACACTCCCAGGGAGGGGGTGTCCACAACTTCCCTGGGCAGCCTGTGCCAGTGTCTCACGACCCTCACTGTGAAGAATTTCTTCATAATGTCTAGTCTAAATCTTTCCCTTTCCAATTTAAAGCCATTCCCCCTCGTCCTACTACTGCTTGCCCATGTAAAAAGCCCTCCCTAGCTTTCTTGTAGTCCTTCAGGTACTGGAAGACCACTATAAGTTCTATCCAGAGACTTCTCCTCTCCAGGCTGAACAAGCCGAACTCTCTCAGCCTGTCCTCGTATCACAGGTGCTCCAGCCCTCTGAACATCTTCATGGCCCTCCAACAGGTCCATATCCTTCTTATGTTGGGGATTGCAGAGCTGGACACAGCACTCCAGGTGGGGTCTCACAAGAGTAGAGGGGGAGAATCCCCTCCCTTGATCCGCTGGCCACGTTTCTTCTGATGCAGCCCAAGACACCGTTGGCCTTTTGGGCTGCGAGAGCTCACGTCGAATTCTTCGTCTCTTACGAGAACCGCGCATCCCCCTGCTGGAGAGCTGGAAGCGGCAGCACCCGCATCGCAGCCTCCGCGTCCCCGTCCACGCCCGCTTCCCGTGCCTCTCCCCGCCGGAGCGCCCCGCCTCCGCCTCCATCTCCATCTCCGCCTCCTCCACCCTGCCCGGCAGTGGCGGAGGCCGCCCAGGCGGTGAGTGGCAGCGAGGAGGGGCGGGGCGACGGCGGGAGGGGGCTGTCCCGTAGCGCCGTGGGTTGGCGGCGGAGCTCCACTTGCCGCCTATCGCCGCCGACGGAGCTGCGAGGGAACTCGCTGCGCGGAGCCCGCACCGGTGCCTTCGCCCCGCCGGGCTCGGTGAGCGCCTGGCGCGGGAGCCCTGGGCGGGATAGCCCGGGCTGCCGGGCTCCCTCCCGCCCCCTCATTGTGCTGCGGCTGCCTGGCCTTCCGGGGTGGCAGCTGCGCCCTCACCCTCCGCCCGCTCAGGCAGCGGCGCCGGGCGAGCGCCGGCTCTCCCGTCCCGTCCCGTCCCGTCCCGCCCGCTGGGAGCGGCAGCGGAATCACGGCTGGGAGCGGGGCTCGGCCGGGCGGCCCGGGCTCCTCCCGCACCGCCCTTAGGCCCCGAAACGAGCCCGGGACCCGCGAGCCGTGCCCTGCCTCCCCCTTCCAGTTTTTTTAGAACAGATCCTGAATCTCAGGGCTCTCTTCTGCTCCAGGCTTGCAGTAGGAAAACTTGGTGGCGTCACTTGTAGGACACACGTAGAGTGACTTTGGGGAGGGGGTGATTTTTTTTGTTAGCTGACCGACACCGAGGTAAGTGTTTTCCTGTTCATCCAGGCGGGATGGAGAGATGCCTCCCTCGCCCGGTTCCTCCGGCCGGAGCCTCCCTGTGCGAGGCATCCTCAGCCTCGGCGCCTCCTCCCTGACTCCTCTCTCTCTGCCCAAGCGCTAAGGTCAAGTTTAAAACCGGATACAAAGTAACTTTTGTGATTGTATAATGGTTAAAAATACTCATGCTGGTTTACTGGGAAAGTATTTTAATCTGTGTGTTTTCCTAGGACCCTGTGAAGGTTGAACTGAACTGTCTTTGGTTTATTTATAACTTAATGTAGAAACATAATACAGAAATGCATTTACTTGTATCAGTAAAACACTGTGCCTTAGGGAAGCTTAATTTTGGCAATAGGGCTTTCTGAGTTGCAAATAATATATTTAATGATGGTAATATTGCTGATACTTTAAGCATCCTGTTGTGATTTTAGCGTTCTCTAAAGAGAAGTCGTTGTCAGCAATTAGGTATTGTATCTTTCATTTTGGCTGTACTACTTTCATCTTTAGGTCAGTATTCCAAACATACAGAATTTAAAAATGTGGTTTGTAGCCGGATGACTTCTATAGTGTTCCTTGGGAATTGCTTAACTTTAGGGAAGCTGCTCTTAAGCAGCAAGAGTTACTACTATGAGTTACTACTGTGGCAGTATTTGCATACCTTGCTATTTTCTGTCTTGTGAAAGCTAAGCAGTGCAAGCTAAAAGATCTTCCCTTGTAAAGAACTGTAAGGCCTTTCCCTCCCTGGTTAGTGTTTGGGTTGTTTTTTTGTTCTTGTATAAACAATATTTTGTATAAAATTGGATAGCAGTTGAATGGTAAATAAAGTCAACTTATTTTGGATCATGTGAATTTCAAGTGGAAATATTTATAAAGAGTATCTTTGGTTGTGCCCCTCTCTTCACTCCCAGTGTCAGAGTTCTACACCTTCTCCTCTGTTGTCTTATTATCTTTCTCGTCTTTCTCTGTTGCCTTACTGGGTGGTGGCTGTGAAATAGGCACATGATACGAAATGAATTTTTCTATCATTATAGACGTGTCAATCCTGTTCTGAAAAAAGTTAAGGGCTGGTCTTTGCATGTGTTAGTAGAACATTAGATTCAAGTAATTTAGTTATATGCGCTCTTTACAAGGTTGAGTCATTAATTTTAGCATTTATCTACCCTTGACAGTCAATTCTTATTTAGTTAGGGACAAAGGCAGTGCTGTATATGGTCAGTCTTATTCAACAATAGCTGCTCATGCTTGGAATTGTTGTAGAATTTATCAATACATCTTGAAGTTGCATCAGCATTCTTCCCTTTTGCTAGGCTTTTTGTTCAATTTTATACAAATATACTAAATTTAACTTTTTTTCTGGTTTTATATTGTAATTCGACTATCTGATAATTATTATTCTCTTCTGCAGCTAAAATGAATTCAGATCCTGATCCTCCTTCAAGTTCTTCTCACCCCCAGCTGCATCCTGGAAGGTCCCAACTAAATGCCGCTGCAGTGGACCATGGTGAGAGCAAACAGAAATCTGGACCATTCAGAGATACTGCAACATTTTCTTCAGCTCCTGGCTACTCCCATGGGAGGGAGAAAGCTGAAAAAAATGGTAAGTATGAAAGCAAGTTTTATGAAACCTTGGTTTATATTAAACATTGGGAGATTATTGTGTGTATGTGTATTCTAAACTCTGTTTAAAGAGACACTGTAAAGTAGAAAAATTTCTCCATTTTTTTTAACCTGTTACTGTGGAAGAGACTTTTCTTCTGCAGCTTACTTTGTGCATACTTTCAAGTTTTTCATCCAATTTTTCTTGTGGATACAGAACAACAGGCAAGAAGCTTGTTTGTAAAATTGGCAGGTTGTGATTTAATTTCTTTAGTTGGCTAGATCACATGCTAACTATAGCTTTAATATGAATTCTAACCTGGATGAATAGATACCACTGTAATGTAGACTGAGGAAATTATAAACTGATATATGAAACCAGAAATTAAGTTAAGATTAGCAGTGGATAAGAAGTTGGATTAAGAATCATGACACACTTTGAAAGGCAGAATGATACTTTTTCTCCCCTCAATGCGAACCCATTGAATTTCAAAGACAGTGAAAACTGATAGGAAGAGAGAAATGTCTCGTGCAAATGTAGAAAGGCAAATATCCGGCTCCTGTACTCAAGTGTTGAGTTCCAGTTTTAAATTCAGTTTGTAACCTAACTAGTGCAAGAAGTTCTTGTGTTTGAAGTGTAGTAAAATTACTGCTTTTAAATTGGACTTCTGATTAGGAAACTGCTTGTGTGTCCTTGCATTCATAAATATCAGTCAATATTGAAGGTAATAAGGCTATCCAAGAGTCTAATTATTAAATGGGTGAATATCTACATGGTACGTATCAGATGCAGCTGACTTCTGCACATAGTTCAGACCAGTGTTGTGGCTGTGTTAGCACATCTACTGTTTGCATCTAATTCAGACTTGATTGCTGGAACCTTCTGGTTTCATTGTTACTAAAAGGCACGTTCCAGACGGAGAGTTTTTTTGGATACCTGAATTTCTAACATGCCTCAGTGTATTACTGCTGGCTTTGTCATCTCAGCCACTTGTAAAAGAATTCAGAGACGATAGAGAATTTAAACTTCTACCTTTAATTACATGGTTATTAATTTAGGATCAGTGCTAACAGATATGTTTTGTTCTGTTCTTCATTCTGCAGTTTCTTAGTATGTTTCAACAGGGAAAGAATATCAACAATATTAGGAGGGATGTGCTATGGAGTGATCTTGGGCTTTGTTATAATCTGATTTGAAAGGGGAAGACATAGGTTTCTGTTGTTGGCACCCACATTCATGCAAGATTCTGAAAATATGAGCTTTCGATCTCGTGTTTTACATGGAGACTATGTTGAGTATTCTGTATCTAATTTGGAGATTTTCTTACTCTATATAAATTCTACTTTAATATTGAGTTTTGTATTAGTTCTCTTTACAGACCTATATATTTACTAATGACCTCTATTCATTTTGACATTAGAAACACCTCTGTTGGCACCCCTATAAAAGAGGATTTCCGAGCACTGATGTATTTTTCGGTTTCATTTGTGACTCATTCTTGATGACTTTAAATCTCTTCCCGTCAAACTGTCCTCAGTACCTGGTGTCACTGTCATTGCCCTTTCCACACACAGGTATTTAATGCTGTAGAATAAGCTACTATTACTATTGTGCCGTGCTGGAGTCTCCAAGATTTTAGTGGATTTAGATAGCAAATGTGTTCAACAAGATCGTGTTTCTTCATACAGTATTTTATTCTATGGTTGTTTCAGATTTATGTCATTTGATATAACACTGTCTCTTTCTAGTGCTGATAACTTATTTAAAAGAAAGTAAGCAGAGAATTTTTTCATCCACAGCAACACTGGTCATCAAAACTTAAAAAATGGGGACTTTGGTAGGACTTCAGAGAGAAGTACAAATCCAGTCATGTATGTACATATGGAAATGAATATGAAAAAGAAGTGATGTCTTATTCAGAAAATTGGCTTTTCAGTGATTTTCAAAATATTTGAAGTGACAGAGGAGGTATTCCTTGGCATCACTAGAGTCTTCACCAATAAACGGTATTCAAGTTGCTGATAGATTGAACAAGAGTGAAAGATCTAGTCTCTTAGCTTTGGTGTGTTGTGTTCTGGTTGTATGAAAGGAACTATGCACTAAAACAGATGTTGTGGAAAGGGCTATTTCAACTTCTTTCTCAGAAGATTAAGAAGTCAGTTGCTTTTAATAGTCACTATGATGATGATGGTAACGCTGAATGATGTAAAAGAGTACAGAAAAGACCAGCACACTGCTGTACAGAAACCTATCTCAATAAATATTATTAAATATGTAGAACACTCCTCTTTATTGATTTCTTAAATATCTTGCACAGAATTCTACAAACTTTAATTTTGTAACAGATTTAATTTTTAATAAATCAGCTATGATTGATGTTGGAGAAGGGGAGGTGCACAACATGCATCTGAAATACTATCTTGAAAAGCAGTTTTACCTCAAGCCTATTTACCACATGTCCATGTGTCCTTCCCATAAATACATTTATCCCAGGGTACATTAGAAAAAGCATTGCCGTCAAGCAGATGGAGGTGATCCTTCCCCTCAATTCAACACTGGTAAGGTCATACCTGCAGTGCTGGGTCCATTTCTGAGCTCCCCAGTACAAGAGAGACACAGACAGGCTGAGGAGAGTCCCAACAGAGGACCACAAAGATGATGGACTGGAATGTCTCTCCTGTGAGGAAAGGCTGAGAGAGCTGGCACTGTTCAGCCTGGAGAAGAGAAGGTCCAGGGGGGATCTTATCAATGTTTATAAACACCTGAAGGGAGGGTACAAAGAGGATGAGCCAGGCTCCTGCCAGTTGTGCCCAGTGGCAGGACTAGAGGCAGTGAGTACCAGCTGGAACACAGGAGGTTCCTGCTGAACATCAGGAAATACTTTTTTCTATTTTTTGTGTGTGTTTTTTTAAAATTATTTTTTTACTGTGAGGGTGACCAAGCACTTCCATAGGTTGCCTGGAGAGACTGTGGCATCTCCATCCATGGACATACTCAAAAGCCATCAGCCACCTGGGAATGGTCCTGGGCAACTGGCTCTATAGGCGGCCCTGCCTGAGCAGGGGGTTTGGACCGGGTGACCTCCAGAGGTCCCTTCCACCCCCAACCATTCTATTGATCCTTGAAATATTCTTTCCAGTGACTCTGCATTTCTGATCTGTGCTTTTTCTTCCAGTCTCTGCTTGTATATGCTGTGTTTAAGGCTGTAGCATCAATGTGAATTTATTTCCTGGAAGCACTCATCTCCTACTCCTGCAGCATTATCCATATCTTGCAGCATCATCTAGCAAATTAAAGAATGCCTTGGCTCTGACTCAGTAAAGCACTTATGCAGCTAAGGATGTGTGTATGCTTAGGTACTTCATTTGGATCAAACTCCTATAGAATATAGGGTTTTTTCTTAGCAATTTTTTAATCTGTCTTCTGCTGATGTGTCATTAGGTAGTGTTTTTGTTATTCCTTGTATAATTCATTTCACGATGGGAGGTAACAGTGCTTTAAGAATTTATTGTGCAAATCGAATCTGGATTTAATAAAAAATATTCAGTTGTTAAACTTGATGATTTGTAGACATTTTTAATTGCTTTAAAGAAAGAATAGGTGGATATTCCTATTTCTACCCAAATCTATCGCATTCTCTAGAAAACTTCTATCTATATGTGTTATTGGCTGTTGTGTATGTGATAGAAATGGAATAGATATCAACATTTCAACTCTCATACTTAAAAGTTTTTTTTTTAAAAATTGTTACCCTTTCATGGATGTTCATGGAGAGGAAGTTTATCAGTGAGCAAAGCATATACACTACTAATTAGGGCTTCTGAAATTTTACAGCCATTGAGTCATCAGTATTCATGTAAGCAAAGTGCAAGGTCTGCCAGTTGCTTAAACAAAAATGGTCTGCCATTATTTTAATACTCTGTGCCAAGAGAAACATGGTGTATAGCAACGACCAGTGGTTGCTTACTAATGGAACCTGGTGAAATTTGTTCAAACAGATCAAGACCTAAATCTCATAAGATGCTTTTATGCCTCTCAGGTGCACAGGCCCTTCAGTTTCTGTCCAGCTGTTACATACCCCTTTTGGGTATCTATATTTCATCCACTCTATGCATCTTCCTTCCTTCCTTCAGATGCAGCCCTAAAGCAAATGTGAAAAGAGATATCTTAGATGAGAGCTCTGGAGCTCCCGACACTAGATTCTCCAAATAGGCTTAAACCCAACATTCTTGCTAGTGGAGCCATTTCCTTTATGTGGTGCACAGAGCAGAGCTAGGAAAAAAGCATCTTCAGCATGTTCACTCAGTTAGCACGTGAATATCTGACTACTGTTGCTATTAACAATGTTTTTGGAAGATACACGTGAACCCACACTCCAGGTAAGTGGTCTGCATTGCTTAGCTAGAAAATAGCTTTCTGTGGCCGTGTTTGGCTTTTGATTCAGATGAAAGGAAAGCAGAGTTGAGAGACACTTCTCACATTACAATAGTGATCAGATTCTTGGCTGAGATGTCTGAATTCAAGCAACTGCTTCAGGTCAGCTGTAATGGTGGCTTCCGCTGGACTGACTTACACCAAGTGAATATTTATTGTGTTGCAGGTTATCTGGAGGCGTTACCATTTCTTGTAATGCTTAAGCATGTAAAATATCTTTCTTAAAGATATTTACCTGCCAGTCAGCAGGTAAAAAGAGAACATCCTGAGATAATAGAGAAATTTGGGAGGCAGTGTGAAGGTGATAATTTTTTTTATATGTGGATGAAACACATTTTCTTTAGTTCCTTACATCTTTCATGTACATTTGCTAGCCAGTAAGGCTGGCGAGGAGGAATTGGGTAGGAATTCAAAGCTCTGTGAAGTTTTGAGAGCATTCCAAAGCTAAATTGCAGTGCTTGAAGAAGCATCTCTTTGGTTAAGGAACTAATTTTTGTTTAGTCCATGTTTTTGCTGTTAAGGAAATATGCCCAAATCTATTTTTCTGGAATTGAGAACGTACGGGGAAGGGATATGTACCGACAGCTTTGCAGGCAGAAATCAATTTCGTATGTTTTCTTTGTAGAGTGCAGAGTTCTGCTTGTACTTAAGAAGGTTATGAGGTTTTTTTGTATCTTTTGGAAGAGAGTTATTTTATAAATTGTGTGACAGAATTTATAAATAGTACAAAAAAATTCTTCTAAACAGTTTACAATGCATTGCAGCAATGTACAACAGTGCGTCTCCGACGCATTGCTAAATGATAGCTAAGGAATAGGGAGCCTCTCTAATTTACAAATATTTGCCACATGCTAGCCTCTTCCACTTAAGGTTACATAGAGCCTTTACTTCAAAGCTCTATTTTAGCACTTCTTTGTCTTCATTTTCTGGCAGTTTGCTTGTACAGACTAACTCTTGAGGCAAAGTGAAATGTTTGTTTAAAACTTGAAGAAATCTCAGAAAAATCTTTGATTGTTAGAAGAGGAGGATTATGCCTCAAAGAATTAATTACTTAACAATTTATCTGTCAGTTTATTAGTGTCCCTTCACGCTTTACCTGTAATTACTCAGGCTCCTGGAAAGCTCATTTGCCAGGCCTTACTGTGGGGGAGAAAGTATTCTATCCGAAAGTTAATTACTGTGTTTTCAGATAAAATTTTGGGACATAGTCATAGTACAGAACAATGGGAATTGACTTTTTCAGGTCTGCTGCAATTGTTGTCAATAACATGCTGGTGTGTTTACCATAGGTGGAACTAGGATTGGATGCCCATTTAATTGAGGGAAGATTGTCCATCTTTGCCTCTTTTGCCATTTGAAATACATAAATATCATCTTCACCCAATAACAAAGGTACTGTTCCGAGCACAATGAACTAGATTAAGCAAAGTACCCTAGCTCAATCTTCTTCCATTATTTTTCAGATGGATTGATTTCCTAATCCGTGTTTGCTTATGGTAACAAAATATTGGTTCTCGCATAGTCGCAGGGTGTCAGAGGAATAGAAATGAGCAGCTGTAGAATAGAAGAGAAAGAGCTATTTCATTACATGATTTACTGATACGAATATAGGAAGTAGCTCTGTAAATTAGGGACAATTTACACACTTAAAAATTTAATCTATCATTTTGAATATAATCTTCCAATTCAGTTTCCTACTAAAGGAATTTAGGAAGCATGTTGTACTTTGCAAACAAAATGCATTGAATAGGAACAGTTGGAAAGTTAAAAGTACGTTCCTCATCTGAACCGACTGTCTAATACAATGCATGTGCACTCAGCAGCGGCAAGAACTGCTTCTCTCTGCAGGTACAGATAGAGGAAAACATTTGGAGATACCTAATATCTGTACATTTGTCTTCAAAGAAAACTGCAACAGATCCCTGTTAAACCACAGTAATCAAGGAGATACTGGAAACTGTTGGGCTGCTGGAGGGCCCCCTGCAGCAGCCGAAGGCCCACTTTATTGTGAAAGTTAGAAGGTGACACTGGAAATAGTAAACTGGGAAATAAAACTAATCCTTTGCAAAGTCATTTTATTATCAGAGGTGCTTGCTAAGGCACTGTGGGCTTGCAGCACAGGTGAGGTGGGTCTTCTTTAAAGTCCATTCTGTTTTGACCATGAGCTAACGAACTTCTAGAGTTTGTGGTGAAGAGCCTAAAGCACAGAACTGCAGAAATTCCATTGAGTATTGTGCATGTTGTTATGATAACATAAGGTCTTCACCTACAAAAGATATGTGGACTTGGTGAGGTTGTAAACCTAACTGTTTCTCACATGGCTTTTCTGCAGGTTGTGGGTTTTTTTCTGTGTCTGTTTTTTTGAGGGGGTTAATAATGATGATTTTCAACTGAGAAATGACCGACAGCTTATTTTATTTTAACTGTCCAGTTTTGGAACATGTTAGATTTATCCCAGCTCATCAATAAAGGATTTAATCAGAAATGTCTGCATAGAAAAAGCAGCAAGACTGTCTCATTATTTGTGTGTAGAATTATTTTAATGACTTTAAATGATCATTGTACAATAATAGCTCTGCTAGAAAGAAATACCTTATAAGAATAGTTTTCTCTCTACTTTTGAAAATTATAGTCTCTATAATATTATCACTCTTCGTCTTCCACCTACATGTGGTTTTTTTTATTGCTCTCCTGACAATTTGCCTTCATTTTGTGGGGGTGAAGAGATTGTTCCCTTTTCAATATAATGCTGTTCGATGACTTGCAGTTGTGGTGTGACTACGACTGTTATCATTCCTACGAACACATTGCTGCTCCCAGAGAAAGCAGAGTCAAGTCCTACACTTCAAGGTCTCTGTAAACAACTGTTATTACTTTATTTGCCATCCCTGTTATCACCTTTAAAAATGCCTGTCGATGTATGCTAATATAAATATTTTTAATTGTTCTTGGGGCAAGTAGGACCATCTTAAGATCTCACCACGGAAGCTGAAGTGCCTAGAAGAAAAATATGCAGTGTACTCTTAATTGTACCAAACCATTACTTTACAGTTAAAGTAAGAATCCAGGAGGCTTCTGAATGGATGAAAGAATTTGACACTCATGGATGAGCAGATAAGCATCTGAAGCTAATAAAACCATTTAGATAAACAATGACATTTGTACAAAATATTTCTCTCTCTCCAGTCAGTTCCTGTGTTTGTGTCCTTGTATTCTATATGTACAAATCATGTTTATGATGTGATGTTAATGCTTGCTTTTAATTGGAATGTCAGTCTTTCCAGAAACATTACTCCTACATATGTACTACACACAATACCTCTGAACTTTTGGAGCTTGTGTAAAGCGAGTAGGAGGATTTCTCTAGAGACTCAAACCAGCTCCACTGAACACTGAAATCTCAATAATACAATGTTAGGACCTTAATTTTTGTTACAAAAGGTACACTTTTTTTAAAGCCCATCGGTAATAGACAAGTCCACCTGTGGATGAACAGTTTAAATCTCTCTCTCCCTGAAAGAAACCAGACACCTTTCAGTCTAGCAAATAAAAGGCTTCTTATTTTGTCATTAATATTTGTCTGCCTTTGCTCCTAAGTGTATCTGAGACTCTAGGAAGCTTGTTTAATAGTGAAAACAAAATCTGTATAAAAAGCTGTGATCTTTTCCCTGCAAATTTTGAATTTGTTAAATTTTTATAAACTCTGAGATATTTGCTTACAGAAGGAACTTTTCCTGCAGAAAATCCCACGTAACACTGTATCAGAATTACCACCATACAATTCCAAAAGGGCCTTCAGGTATTATATGTGACTCTGAAGAAAATAATACCTTCTAGGGAGATTTTGAACAAAAGGTATTCTAGTGCTGTATGCGTTTTGGTCGATATCCCTGTATAGGCGTGACCTTAAGCTTTTATTCCCCTGCTTGTTCCTTGACTGTTTAGTGCTTCAAGAAATCTGCCTGCATTATTGACTTTGTACGTGCCTGTGTTGTTGCTGCTTGTTTCCTACCTAATGTTATAAAATCTTCAGATTTCAATATTGTAGAATTTTCTTAATACTGGTAAATGGGCTATTGCTGAGAAACTACAAGGAAATTGCATTCTACAGCTAGTGTATTTAATCTGTGAACTTCTTATGGCAAATTAATTTGATCTTCTAATATAAATTACCTGCTTTGCTTTGATGACAGGCTGTTATTTCTGATTGTTTCAATCATGCTTTATTTCTTAGGGGTTTTAGTAGCCCAAAAAGACCAGATGATTACATTGCAGTCCTGTTGTACTCTTGGAACTCTGTAGCAGGACCTCTACTGACTTTAACATAACAGCATCTCTTTCTGACTGAAACTCTAGCAAAGGTAAATCTTGGAGGAATAGAGAACAAGACTGATGAAAGCAGAGGAATAGGAGACAGAACTTACTTACCGTTCTGCTGGTTAGAGCCAGAAGACACCAGTGCTTCAAAGCAGTCTGCAAATACAGACTTTTTGTGGTTAGGTTGTCCTTAGCGGCTGGATACTTGGCTTTTAGGAAGCCAAACAAAATTTTTTCTCTTTTAGTTAGTTTTAGCTTCATTCTGCAGAAGGCATTGAAATCCAGGGATGCATTTTGGGACCCTTAAATCCAAACTGATGATAAAAAATGTTAAAAAATTACTGTCTTCTAGCAAATCGATTTTCTTTGTGGATGTTTGTGTTAATAATGAAGGTGATATGCACACTTTCTGTGCACCACTCAAACTTCCTTTGGAACAGGATTTTATAGCATGTTTTTGAGCTGTTCCTGGCTGTTTCTTTTTCAAGCTAACGCAGTGCCAGATTAAATAAAATTCCAGCTTCAGGTTCATCATAATGAAAGTCATGGAAGAGACTTTTTCAAATACAGTAACTAATCCTGTATCTGTCTTCTCTGTACCGTGTCTGTGTCCACCTACAGTGTTCAGTTTCCTTTGTGGGGCACAGTGGGAGGAGTGCATTGAGCAGCAAGCATAGGTTATTATACTAGTATCCTCTCAAATTTAAAGCAAGTAATTTCCTTTGTGATTCAGATGATACTTCCTTTCAGATTAAATTACAGAAAAGTCTTTTTGCTAAAGTAATAAAGTGATGTATGCCTGAAGCTTCAAGGAAGTGCAATATGACAAAGATCAGTTCAGACATCAATCTGCTTAATGGTATATGGAGAATTTTTTCATGTGTGGGAGAAGATATTAAGTCAAAGAAGACATTCTTCTCTCCCCACTCCCACCCCAGTGATTTAGCTACTGGTAAGACCTGTGAATGAAAGCTTGTTCCATACTATTCTTCATCAAACACGCAAATTACTCTTGTCAGTTAATAACGTGGAGCTGAGGGAAATGGTTGACATCCTGTGCCTTCTTCTAACCCACTTACGCTAAGTAGAGAGCTTACAGGTTAAAGCTAAGAAAAATACAAAATGCAGGTTTTTCTTCCTCTGGGTGCCATCCAGCTTTTCTTCTCTGCTACCTGAACTAACACTGGAGTGTTGCTGTTTGTGAACTCTGTATGAAGGATCACAGAAGCTGCTATCAATGCTCAGTATTAATACTGGAGAACCTGAATGATGACAGTTTATCAGGTTCAGGATTCTTGTTAGCTTTTTCATATTTATAATAATAGCCTGTTGGAGAAAAGGATTTTTTTTATAAATGCAATGCTAGTGCTGTCCTTACTTGATTTTGTTCATGTTTTACTGAGCTGTTAAAGGTGTTCAATGGCAGCATTTCCTTTTCCAGATATTCTTTAGCACTTTGTAGCCTAGAGACTTCCTTGCTCAGTGGCGAGATATTTGTGTTTGATAGTGGTTTCTGGGTTTGGTAACACTTTGCTGGGCCACCTTGTAGCAGTTTCCATCTGTGGCAACTCATGAGTCTTCTTTTGAAACGGTAAAAATGTTTATGTACTTTTCCAAGTGTTATTTGGTGATCTTAGTGTGTTGCCACTGGCTCGGGCTGAACGTAGCAGTTACGTTGTGCATATGCCTAACTCTTCCCCATTATTTTCTGTCACTTCAGGAACACTTTGTGTACTCATCCAGAAAACTTGTTTCGTATCTTGTCATCTCAGATACTTTATTCTCTCCAACATATGGGGTTTTCCTCCCCCTCCTGCACAGCCTTCAATTTTTTCCTCCTGAGCCCAAATGAATGCTTGTGGTTGTGATCATATCAAGTGTGTATGCCATGCAGGTTCCTTTACACAATCAGTGTGGGTGTTGCTTAATGCATTAATATTTCCTTTGGTAAAGATCCAGGCATCTTTAATATTCACATGTAAAACCTGTAATTTCTTTCAAACTTATACATTTCAAAGGAATACTTTGTCTTCATTATTGCTTCCTCTCTGAGAAACTGCTTTCAATTTCTTTTTTATCTTGTTCTCGTTAGGTTTCCACTGTTCAAAGCACTTAGTAGCGCTTGGCTTGTGTTTCTGTGGAAATTGATCTATCGTGCACAATAACCTGTCTTGTTGCTGGATCCCAGTAAGCGCACAAACAAATAAGATCTTAAGCTCCAGATCCCTGTGATCCTTTAAAATAACAGTTTGGGGGTTTTGTATTCCTTGTTTGTGGGCTTTCTCCTCTTGTTTTACCTGGACAATTCAGGTGCTGTAGCAGTGACCTAGGGAGAAAGAGCTGTGTTCCCCTGCCTGGAGGATGATAATAGCAGGCAAAGTGCTAAAACTTGTTCTTGCTGAGAGCTTTTATGTTTCTGTTGGGAGGAAAGTAAATCAGCAAACATTTTTATTATTCAGTATGCACTCTGTTGATTTATTCTGCGTGGTAATAACTTGAATGGATTTTTTTTTTTTAAGAAAGGTAATTCCTAGCAGTTAAAAGAATATTTACAAAATTGAAGTGCTTTTATTTGGTGGTTGCCTGTGTATGATCCACTGTGCGTACACATATAACTAAACATCTTTCTTTACATGTAAGGATTCTTATTTATTTGCCTTTAAGTACTTCACAATTCCTGATTGGAAGTCACATTGTATCTTAATTATTTTTTTTAAACAAAGTCTGCCTAAAATGTGTGCAAAATGTTTTGCTAAATAAGTCATCAGACACTTTGTGCCGAGTCAACCTAACTACTGTGATGCAGACCTGATGTTTCAGTTGTACATTTGAGGGATATTAGAAACAAAATCGGATAATCTATTGTGCCCCTCATTGATTTGTGCTAGAATACTGGGAAGGAAATTTAATGACAACCACAGTGTGCTCTGCTTGTCTATTTTGCATTGAAAAGATTTCTTATCTAGATTGTGTAAGTCCATTCTTCAAAACCTTATATGAATATTGAAGAATTTTGGGGGTTTTTAATCGTAGCTGTAGTCCAAAGAAGAGGCTTAAACTTGTTAATTAATCTGTGATGGTATCTTCCTTTTGTCACTTAAAAATTTTAAGCACTGATATCTTGCAGTCTTACTTGGAGTAAACCCTACTACGAATTTACTGCCTTTTTTGTCAATTTAATTGCTATATTTCAGAAATAAGAGACAATAATTGCATCCTAAAATAGTATTGCATATAATGCTTTTAAGAACTAAAATGTTTCCCCTTGCAACATTTCCTGTGGGTCAGAACCTAACAGAAACAGTAAAAAATGCTTTCCTGTGCTGAAATGAATGCTAAATTTCCACTTAGGCTTTAGCAGCAAAGCAAATTTGGAATCTTTCTTTATATGGGCAGTGCACAAAGCAATGTGTAAAGTTTGAGAAAGTAAATAGTAGTCTTCAGTTTTCATCATCCCATCTACAATGTACCTATATAAACAGCTGGGTTTAGACGTGTATATGCTGAGTCTTTTTCTGGAGTTTCTCTTTCAATGAATGCTTTAACAATAAGTACTATAATAAAATAGGTTTTAAGTGACAGCTTTAACCTGTTAAATGAAAAGCCTGAATTTCAAAAATGGATATTTCTGTAGCCATTCAGAGGTTTAAATCCTTTCTGTAATATGAGGAAATAAATACAGCTGACTTAGAAATACATCTGCTTCATCCTTTGCAGATCACAAATATTTTGTTTGTTTTCTCCCTTTTTTTGAGTGGAATTGACAAAATTAAAGGATACAATAATATTTCATATCTTAATCTTAAGACTTGAGCATGAACAATAATAAAAATAAAACCTTAAAATTTTATTAAAAATGTCATTGTTTCAATATCAACTGAATAATGTGTTGAATGACCTGGCTCTGCAAAGGCCAAATTAACTTCTTTTGTGAATTAGGAACTGAACCACAGAGTAGCCTGGTGATGAATCAAGATTTACACAGGGTCCTGATAGCAGGGTAGGAGCTGCAGCCAAATATGTAGCACTAAGGAACCTTCCGTGTCTTTGTCCTGTCTTAATTTTTTTCTTATCCATTTGCTATGTGCCATCTAAAACTTATGTGCTTTCCTTGAACTCACCTGCTTTCATTTGAATGACTGCAGAGCTTGTGAACCTTGAATAACTGATAGACTTCACTGGCTTATATAAATGCACCTGACACGTAACAGCTAGTGAAGTCTCTTTTAATTGTCAGAAAAGAGACGTGAAGTATCGCAAGATGAATGTTTCTCTCTTCTGGAAATTTTTATATTCAAGACAGTAAAATTTGACATTAAATAGACATGAGTTTTTAGCAAAGCTGGAAAATAAAAGCTTCTACTGACAGCATTTCAATTGCAGTACTCTTATGTGGGAGGAACACACATCAAGACATTTTCTGACTAAAAACACACTTAAGAACGAGAGTGATAAGTTATAGATCACCACTTTTTATGGATTTTTTTTTTAATGGTGGTTGCATTTACTCTTGTATAGTATTTGTTCTAGTGTTGATCTGAATTGAGAGACAATGTTGTGTTGTCTGTCGTTGTTCCAAAACACCCTCTGACTGTGTTTTGGACGCTTTGGCTTCAAAGAATGTCCTAGATTCTTTCTCATAAAGTAAATTGATAGGGCAGTAAAACAATTTGAGTTGTTCATGCTTTATCTTTCTACTTGTCTTCTTGCTTATCCTTTAAGGAAGGGAAAAAATTTGCTAGGTATGGGACCACTAAGATAAACTTGATCTTGAAAACACACCAAAATGTGCTCTTCCACTCTTGCCCTACAACTGCAGAGCCAACCCACAGATATAATTTTAATTAACTGTCTTTTATTTATATTTATAGGGCACATGAGAGTACATAGAAGTGATAACTGGGTGGGAGGGACTGGGCAGGAGGTTGAGAATAACAACAGAAAGCGTTTCTTTTGCCTGACAGTCAACTCTGTTGGAACAAACATTTCCACAAGTTTGCTACAGTACCAGCACATTCTGTTTTCTTTTCTCTGTGAAGGTGGCTGCACATTTTTTATTTGGCTTTTTTTCTTTTTTTGTTTACCATCTTCACAAAGAACATTATTCACGTGGTAATCCGCAATGTGATTGCAATGAAGTAACTACATCCTGGTGCTGAAGAAGCTCGGTGGGAATGTTTTACAGCTTTACATTGCAATAAGCATTTTTATCTAACAGGCAGTCATCTGAGCAAGAGATGGAAGAGGTCAGAGCCGTGCCATGTGTATGTCAGCTCCTGTGTGTGGTAAGTGGAGAAGGAGAAAAAGGAAGCAGCTTTGCCTCTGTAAGCTGCCAGAGAACCACTCTTCTTATTAGGGCTTCTGTTAGTTTAGAAAACTGCTTTCTAGAGTTTTCTTGTGTGTAAATTCTATGTAGTTATCAAACACTGACTTCTGAATGATGCCTCCAGTACTGGTTTATCCAGAGTGTCACAAAATATTTGTGTTGGTCTCTTCTCAACATGCAGAAAACCCTGAACTGAAAAAAAAAAGAAATCCATAACCAAGCCTGTTTCTGCTGAAATTTTGATGTGAAATAAGTTAATGAGTGTGAAGCACAGAAAGAAACAGAAAAGTATTGTCTTGCCTGTTTTCATTTCAGTGGGGTAGATGGATGAACATTATGTTTCTTTCAAGCAACATACTCTTTTCTGTAACTTCTTATTTATTGTGAGCAGAAAGCCTTTGAGTGATGTTTCTTGGTACGAGTGGTGCCATCTGGAAAACAGGCTTCTGACTTGTTTAAAGTTCAATCCTGTTGGCTATACATCAGGGCAAAGAGATAAAGTGGTTAATTTTGCTGGGATGGTGTTTGCCTGTTTTACAGTAATATTTTTACAGCTTTCTGAAAAGACTGAGTAGTAAATGAAAATTATTTTTCATTACATGCCTTGTCTAGGCAGACAACGTGTTCTAATGTGTCATTAGTATTTTTCCAAGTAGAGCTTGGCAGACAAAACTGTGGCATGGTGAAGGAGAAAACTTACTTCATGGTTTGCTTTTGTTAAAATACATCCATTTTAATGAAAGTGTTGGCTTGTAGCCTGTTCTTTTCTGGAAATATTCCTAGTACCAGGGATGTTAAAGAATGCAAGTAGCCCTGTTCTTCAGGAGATTATTTGGAATTGAGTTTATTTCTTCCTGTCTCTCACCTTTTGCAAAAGAACTGATACTGAATGGCACCGCAGCTGGTGGAGCTGCATACCGGCTTCTCTTCTTATTGCTTAGGTAGAAGCTGAAATCTATTACTTTAAGTGAATACCAGAAAGCGTCTTTCAGTTGGTTCCCTATATTTGGAAACTTTGCTTCCTAACCATGCTGTCTGGTGCTGTCTGTGCCCTCAGTACGTAGCTACCAAGCATCATGGTGCGTTTGGTGAGCTTGTGGGGTTAATGTGGTACCTAATGGTGAAGCTTTGGTGTTTACTTTTGAGTTTGGATCTTCCTTTCTAAATACAGTTTTAGAAAAAATTGCTTCAGTCTACATGTACAGTAGATATGAAAGGAGGAAAAAATTAGGTGTGAGTGTAAAGCTGGACACAAAATAGGTTTGTAATGGTGTAATCAGTGTCTGCTTCTGTGTACTCCAGCAGTTGAGGAGCTGAGCTTTCGTGGTTTAAAGGCTGGTTAAGTTTTCAAAACTCTTGAAAAGGCTTCACTACTAAATAAAGAGGCTGCCAGGTAATAGACTCAAGTGCTCTCAAAAACAAGAATAGTAATATTACAAAAGGTGATCCATGCTGCCTGTGCTCATATTTGTCGTAATGAATATTCTTCTATTGAGAATTGAATTCTTTGGAAGCAAACAAGAAACTGTAAACCGTATGTGTCATCCTGTGGCAGGTACCAAATGATGCATAATGGTAAATATACTGAAGGACAACACTGAGATGGGAGTGTCAATATTGTAATGAGTTGATTTCCACTGTTCTTGCAAAACACTTGTGTCAGATTTTTTTAGATATAATCCTTTAATTCTCCACATAGAGCAATGATTTATAAAATATTTTCAAATATTGCTAGTAAACAAGTTTCTTTATCGAATTTATTTGTAGAGGGGATAAAAGAGGAGCCTGAAGTGTGCTTTGAGGAACTGCTGGAGAGGGCCAAAGCTGGAGAACCAAAGGCACAAACAGAGGTAATTTTAAATGCTCATTGTCTGGTCTTGTTTGCTCTTAATTCCAAAACCAGCACTGTCTGCTGTAGAACTATTGTCTCTTCTTTAGGTGAAGTGTATCTGTTTTGATCTTAAACTATTAAAAGAAAGGTGATGCGAGATGGTTTTCTGCCTTGAGAATTGCTGCTTGCTTGGGAGTGTTACTGGTTTCAGATCCAACTCCTGAACAAGCCTTTAGGACGCGTATGAGAACAGGGAGGGCTGATGTCTGTGCTGTCGTTGCAAATCAATTCA
This sequence comes from Dromococcyx pavoninus, assembly GCA_033558185.1. Taxonomy (NCBI): domain Eukaryota; kingdom Metazoa; phylum Chordata; class Aves; order Cuculiformes; family Neomorphidae; genus Dromococcyx; species Dromococcyx pavoninus. The sequence goes on along the minus strand of JAUMJL010000020.1, from coordinate 701,538 downwards.
GCTGGCTGCAGAGAGAAATTGCAATATTCCCTACAAGGCTATAGGTAGGACCTAAAATAGTCATAAAATTCCTAAGTAGCAAGGCAAGGCAATAATCTCTTCTATTTTCAAAGGAGTTTTAGGCAGAGAAATCTTCCCCTAAATGCAGGGAATATATACACTGCCTCATTTGCAAGAGTTCAAATGACTACTTCCAGTTACTGTGCAGGTGTTTGCTTGTGTAGGATGTTCTATTTAGAGAAATAGAAATGCATAACTGAAGGATAATGCAGGTCACAAGAACTCTAGAGAACAATGGAACTGATACTTTGATCACTTTGCACATCACACAGTGCAGATACAAATCATAATCCTAGCCTGTCTCTCTAAATAAGTTACTGGGTTTCTAACCACTTTTGACAACTTAATTTTGCTTCATTCAGTATAGCATTTTCTTACTTGTTATTTTCCATCCTTATAAAGATATTGTGTGAAATTATATTAGGTCTTCCTGAGGAAACTACAGAAAATATATCTAAACGTTAACGAGTACAAAGGCTTTTCAAAATCTTTCTTAAAATCTGTGAAGATCTGGACAGAATTCTCAGCTCTGGAAAAACTCTCTCCTGGTACTTACACTAACTAGCCAGAGGCTGGAAAAACAAACAGTATCTAAGGAAAAATAAGTTTTTCAAGGTGTGTAGATTAATGGGCTTTCCTAACAACAGCAAGAAAATTCACACTACTGTTAAGATGAACTTTCACATTATTGATGGAGATTTATGGGAGAGTTAATCATTTTCAGTAGTGTTCCAGCTTTGATCTTGCCAAGTTTTCTTTCAATTTGATTGCAAAATCAAACAGTTCATAGATTCACAGAATTGTTTAGGTTGGAAAGGACCTTTAAGATCATTGAGTCGAGCTGTAAACCTAACACTGTCAAGTCCATCATTAAACTACATCCTCAAGCACCACATCTACATGTTTCTTAAATATGTCCAGGGATGATGACTCAACCACTTCTCTGGGAAGCCTGTTCCAATGCTTGACAACCCTGATATCTAGTTTAAATCTCCCACGTACAACGGGATAAATGGGAAGGCTTTTTAAGCTCCCTTTAACCATGAATTAATCTGATGAAATCCTCAGAAGCATCCTGGGTTATCACCACACATCCTCTGTCAAAACAGGTTAAGACTATTATGTGGGAACAGCAGTTCTCTCAGGCCAGGAGAGCCATGAGCAGTTCTGTAGTCTGATATTTCTAACGTGTCAAAATACAAGGTGCACTTCACTGACCTTAGCGTTAACCAACACCACGCCCATCCAGCCTTTCTTAACCCTCTCAAAAATCAACTGAGACCACAGTGTAAAATTCTATCAATGCCTTAGTATTACAAAAACACCACACAATTTTATAGTGACTCTCTTGAAGAGCAGCATGCAAGAAGAGACACAGAGTGGGCTACTCCCACACCCTACATGTTCCTCTCCCAAAAAGCCATCAACAGTATTCCAATAGGACATAATTCATACTAATGCTTTTGAAGTGCAGGAAGAGTGAAAAATAAGTACTCCTGAGAAATACCTTAACTGTAAAAAATAAGACACTTAAATGGTAACAGGTTGTAAAAGCAGAATTACAATAGAGCATTTCTGTAAAGTGATTTTATTCTTATCGAATGCACCCTTTAAAAAGAAAAATAAATTCTTTCTAACTAGAAAGTTTCAGAGCGAAGTAAAACCCAATCATTTGCCACATAAAATCACATTTGTAATTACATAATAAGAAAACTTGACAACATGTCACAGCATCAAGTCCTGTCTTAATGACTGTCAGCGTTACACTGTTTTATTTACTTGCTGGGGTTCTGAGATACACAACTCCAGAGGCTGTGATCCTTTACCAAGACACTGGAATCAGCAGACTACATGGAAGAAACAGTCATGGTGGGTTCACTGCCATTCGAGTGATCTGTCCAGCATTTGGGATAAATGTAAGGATGTAAGGACGCTACAGTTCTTTATGTGTTCATTTTGATGGGCTTGGTTTAGCCTAAGGCAAGCCAATACCAAGTCATTTTTTGCTGCAGTCGAGCACCCTCACCCACCGCTGCCACCTAGCAGACCATCTTTTTAAATCGGGTTAATACAAAACACTTCACTGGGAACAGTTAATGAATTAATGACTTAATTGATCAAGAAGCTGCCATTAAAATTTTCACTGTTCTTTGACATTATTCACGATGTTGTCTAATAATTGTGGCTCTGCTATTCCAGTTGCCCACTGCATTAAAACCAGCCAGAAGTGAACCTTAGGTCATTGGTATCTCCAGTATTCAAGGAACTGTCATTTAAGCTACTCTCAGACATAATGTTTTCAACTCTGGCCATTTAGAAGGAAGGAAACAGATATGGCTCCTATAGTAAGTTTCAAGTTTATTCTGAACATTTGAGAAGGCAGCATGCTGAACTGCTTGGAGCCGTACCATGTGTTAATGGTGAGTGTGTTACAGCACTTTAGTGATTTTGGGGTGGATTTTCAGCAGGATTTGCAGCATCACAAAATGCACAAATCAGATGACGATTGCCTAAGAGAAGTGAAATATTCAGGCTTTAGTGTGGCCCTTCCTCTGCATCTACAATAAATTCACTTTTCCTTCTCTATACAATCCTCAGCAGAAAACAGGCAATAAGCTGAATTTCTGACACTAAGTTTTCTTAAGACAGGAGTCCCCACTTATTACAGCTCAAACCCCTCTCTTGTAGTTCAATTGCCCATGCCTTTTCTTCTAAAATGAAGCAGGTGTCGGTTTTATCTTTAGGATGCAATCAGAGAGTGTGTTGTAAGAGACCTTCGCACAATTGTAATGATTGCAATGCTTGCCCAGCAAATCAGCAATTCATTCACTCCACTGAGTGCCCCAAACATTAGTCTAGAGACCGAGGTCCTTCCCTGAGGACCAATAAATCCTTAATTATTTTATACAAAGTGACCTAGTTTCAATAGGGAACTGGCATCCTACAATATTTTGTATAACGATTGCTTCTAATTTGAACCAAAGATTTCTACAGCCACAGAAAAGGACTCTACTACTTCCTCTGCATTTATTTCTGAGCAAAACAGCATGTGTTAGCATAACATACCTACTGACCTGGGTCTCCTTTGGTTAAACATAGCTCAACAGTGACTGGTTTAGCAAAGAGAAATGTGTATTACCTTGGAAAAACGTAAAACCCGATCCATGGACACAAACTCAGACACTTGCAGAGTGGAAATTATTAACTATGCAGACATTTTAAGAATTGCTTAATGTCTTCAGTGACACCACCTGAGAGCACAGGGCAGGGAACAGAAGCCAGCAGTTGAACCCTTGAGATACTGAATGTAGCTTATGAGCAAAGTTTTAACACTCCATAGGAAAAAGAAATTGTTTTACTTACAAAGAGTAAAATAACTGTCTTGTAATAGTGTGTATGAGTTCAGATACTAAGTAAAATTTCTTGTGAATCAGCTTTTTGTAGACCCCTCTCTTGCTAGAAATTATCAGGAAAAACTGTGAAGCAAAGGGGTACTGTAAAAATAAGGCAGAAGTTATTCCTAAAAAGTGAATGTTTATCTTGGCATTCTTATTAGGAATTCAATATATTTTTCAATCAATGCAATTTGGCATTTATACAATAATCTCTATTAACTTTATTTCCTGAAAATAGAAGCATTCAAAGGTAAAGGACTATCAGCAATGTCTCTCCATTTTCACTTATTCAACCTTAAGCAGTTTGCAAAGTTTTATTCTTAGGCAAGCAACATTTATAGTGAGAAAGCTGAGAGCATTAGAAATCAAATACAAGCTCCATAAGGAAGGAAAACCACCTTGGTCCTCTAATGAAGCTAATAGTTCACAGTAAAAGGACATCTTAGTAAACAAAAAGCAAAATCGTATTATATAACAGTACCTGGGCTCTGCATATTAACACGTGGCTGCCTGTTCTGTCAGGAGAAGGTAAAAGAAATTAAAAAGTGAAAATGACAACTCCTTATTTAAAATCCCCAAGTGTTAACCTTCAAGATCAGCTATTTGGAAGTTACTGCACTGCCATTCCTATCATCTGTCTTGGTTAATTAAAAAAAAAAAAAAGCAATCATCTGCTTAGCCCAGCCCAGATCAGATCAGTATTTCCAAGCGACTGTGTCAAACACAGACTATATTGTGATGTTCATTAAAGTTGATCTACTTCACTGTCATCTTTATGTGTATACAAAGAAAAACTCTTTCACCTCATTGGATATGACTATTTCCTTATGAAAAAAGATAAAAATCAGTCTTTCCTTTGCTCTCTTCCTATCTGTAGGTCTCCCCCCCCAACTTTTTTTTAAAGTTTATTATTATTGTTATTATTAGAGCATGGTCTGTTCTCTCCCTTTCCACCTTATAATTGGATTTTAATTTATCTCATTTATTCCTAGAGTTATATAACTCCACTAAAATCAACTCTCAATTTGGGTGACAACCACATCTGAGATCGTGTGCCACACCACATCAGATGGGTGCAGCCTCATCCAGCAGTGTCCTGCTTCCAGCAGCAGCTATAGGTGCTAACTCAAAGACAGCTGAGAACAGAGGATGCATATATAATGGCATTTCTCCTGACTTCTTACTCAGAGGACTTCATGAGGCCTACGTGGAAATTTAAAAAGTAAAAGTAACACAGAAAAAAAGGGATGTAATTTTTTACAAAGTGTCATAAAAAAAGGAACCGTAGCAGAGGGAAGAAGGAATTTTGAATGATGATGGAGAAACACACTGCACTGGTGCAAATCTGTTAGTCAGTAGTTCAGCAAAAATGTGTTGGAAATTACAAAACAACGCCAGCGGGCTTGAAAGGCAACACACACAATGTTAAGCCCATTACACATTTCAGTTGCTGGTCTTTTTGTCACTCATACTTTTAGATAAACAAAAAAGTCTATGTACATGCTTTAATGTTGCTGTTCTTTTCTTACTGTCTGGCCTGATAAAGTCACTGTGATCTGGGAATATTAACAAAAAGAGTATCCTGCTTGGTTTCAGATGAGGAGAAAACAAATTGCTATTTAGGCCACGATGCAGTCATGCCCAGTTTATTATATAAACTGACTTCTGAAAATATAACGGAGCAATACCTTGAGATATTTTGAGCAGCTTTCTTAGCAAAAACTTAGATGAACAGATGTACATCTGTGCTATTTAAACTGAGATGATCTTGAGAGAGGGAAAAATACATAAATAAAATTTATTTCACACTAATTGTTGTCAATAAGCGCTCCAATTCAGTAGAATTATAATTGTGGAATTACCACCAAAAGCAAGACACCCATATGAACAGTCTGCAAAAGGCATTAGAGAAGGGCTGTCTCACAGCAAGGACCATTCAGAGCACAATAAGAGGTGCCAATGAACTGGATTTTACCTGAACATTTTCATTTTTCCTGCCTAGAAAGAATCTGTATACCTGCCAATACTAGTAAAAAAAAATCTGGACTCCATCCCTGTACATGTGTGATGCACAGTGAGCAAGCCAAGACTTCCAAGAAGATAAAAGTTACTGCCCATGAACAGCAAATCTGATGCATTTATTAACCACCTAGGGCATGCAATAGTAATTCAGTGCAATACACCTGCACATTCTTCTGCCTGGGTAATTCCAGACAGGAATACAGCTGCTTTTTTGCTGCCGGCCTTACAACTCCTCTCCACATTTTCTAATTTAAATACAAAGTTCCTGAATTTGTATCCCTTTTCCTAAGCCATGCATTGCATTTCTTGTACTGCAAATAATTTAAAACATAAATTAGATGAAGTGACTTATGATAGATGTTATTTTCATAGTAACACCTGAGAAATACCTTGTTAGTAAAAGAGATGCTGAATTCCTTACAGACTATAGAGGGCAATCTGAGTTCATTCACATACATCAAAATAAAAATTTGTGTGAAAATAATTTTATTATTATGGTACTTATTTCCACTGCACCTATCAAAGTATTAAACATATACCCAAATAGACTAAGGAGAGCAGCAGTTACTGTATGAGTTGAGAAGCCATCAATTTCAAAGTTAATCTGGACAAAGTAGTTTATTAATAGCATTAACAATTATTACCGCTTGGAATTTCAGAAATGCTCAGAGAACCTAGATGAAAATGGGACTACTTATCACATAAGCATGCTATCTTTATCTAGGGATGAAAAATACAGCTGGTAGAATACTGTCCAGATGAAAAAAAAAAAACCAACTCATCATTTATAAAATCACCTAAGCTGGTGCAAATAAAAAGCTCAAGGAGAGACAGAATCAAACTAGCAAAGCCACATCTTGTCAAAGCATATGTCACCTGTCTACAATACTTTTAACACATGCTAGAACATACTGGCTGCATTATCACATTTATTGCCTTGGCAACAAAGCTAGAATTAATAGTACAGAGTGGTCCTTGTTCCAAAGAACTAAACTTCAAGAGGAAGCAAAGGAAGCATAAACTGTATTTTCGGATGCTCTCTGAGAAGATGTTTTTCTGAGAAGCCAAGATTGTTTAAAATTTTCTAGTTAACTAGGAGAATATGTAATTTTTCACAAGTTCATCTCAAATGCTGCTCTGTGCCTGGCAAAATAGAAAAAAATAAGAATAATATATAAATATAAGTATATATATTTAAATTGTTTGTAAAAAATAAAGACTTGAAAATAAAACCTTTCTGTCGTTCAGGATTCTTTTGTCTGCCTTACAGCTAAAGTTTAAAATATGTTTAAAGTCAATGGAAATAGAATGTGTTGCAATAATGAAGTCTATTTGTCCCCTACAAGTTTTAAAAGAGACATTTTTTCCAGCTCTGATCTTGGATATTCTATTTAGGAAAGTAATGCTGAAAATACCTTATGTAAAGGTGCACTTGGTCTCCAGTACAAAATTATCCTTGTTTTTTAGCAAAAAAAAAAAAAGCATATTTTCTTATTAGTGTTCTAAGAGGTCTCAGTTTCCTTCCACCAGAAAAACCTTTAAGTGCCCTGAAAACATTTATCAGTCATAAATTCGTCCTACGTGATGTGGGGAAGGGAGTGAAAAACTGCAACACTGACCAACTTACAAGCGATGTTTAAGGTAACAAGGAACAATCTTACTACTGTTTTTTAATCTCAGTACTCACATTTTCGAAACTGAGCCCTTGCTTTTTACATTCCTAATGCATGACATAAAAACAACTTTATTTCTGTCTTCAGAAGATTGTCATAAAACCAGTGAGCTATTTCTAATGGAAGTACTCCAACAAGACTTTGGTTTGTTCTACCAATACCAAATATAACTCGCACAGCTCCTACTCTTTAAAATTAAGACTTAATGTCAATAAATAATTTCCTTTTCATTAGTAAAGTGACGAGCATGAAATTAATTATTTTTATGTCCTCACTAACTTGCTATTGCAAACCCTCTGTTTAGAATGTATGAACATATTAAAACCAGCAAATTTACTGAATGCAATGAAATAATAGGATTGAGATTCCCAGCTACTAACAGAGATTTTTTTTAAAAAAAAAAAAAAGTTTATTGCTATAAGTTGAATTTATAACTGGACTGCACTTGGTGGACATGGCATGACCTTATCAGGCTTGTACAATCTTATCTGAGAAAAAAAATTACCAGGCATTATGAATACGAATTATGTTCTTCAAGTCTTCAGCTAAGGCTTTCAGTCATGGCACACCGTGCTCACTTCTAGACCTGCACATCCACCCCCAGCAGTCGTGGCACTGACTTCATATTTGGAACTGGACACAACTCAACCTCTGGAGCGTCCCCACACGTAAAAGCAGAGAGAGATATATATATATATATATACTGAGATATATATATACTGAGAAATGCAACTCAGTATAACAGACAGAAGTTGAACTTCAGCATGGCCAAACGCTGTGCTGTTTACCCAATAGTTAAAATTAACACTGATGTCGTCAGAATGAACCTCACAATGCCAACACCAGGCTTTTTAAGACCAGAAAGTTAAATTGAGTCATTGGAAACAAGCTTTTCAGTTTGACTCCTGTGTATAAGCAGTAATATATACAGGTCCATATAAACACACACTGATGCATCCTTCCAAATATATGAAATATTATGTCATTTTTTACCACAGATCTAGGTGAGGCCCTACAGAGAAACTGATGAAGCTGTTCAAAGCCTATATTCAATATCTTTCTAAGGAACACTCTTTCCAGAAGTCCATGACTCAGCTCCTAATTTTAATGGAGCTTTAGCAGTTCTAAAAAAAGAGGCCAAGGTAATCTAGTATTCAAGACAGGCATTAAATTTCTTTTACTCTCACTGTGATTGTGATATATTGCAAAATTATATATTTTAATTGGTAATTTTTATAGCTAGCTATAGCTAGCGAGGAATTTTGAAATTTTGCTGAAGCTTCCTTCAAGATTATAGCCTAAACCAGAAAGGTAAGAAATTCTTTTTATAACTTGATTAAATAAAAGTATGCTGTATTTTTTCTTTTTTTTTTCCAATTTGATTAATTTTTTTCATTCAAAAAAAACCACTCTACCCTAAATAACCACAATAAACTCACAATGAATCCCGTGAAAGATTCACATGTGAAATTAATTTACTTTTTCATTGTTTTGTTTTTAAGCATGGCACTGAAAAGGTGAACAAATCAGACTGCTACTGTCAGTCAATATAGGGTGACTTTACGGTAGCCACATATTAGATTAAACTACAGAACTATATTTAACCTGAGAAGATAGGGTCCCATTTATGTAATCCTGCTTTAAGAGCTTCTAATGAGGTATTGTAACCTAACCTAGATACGCCTGCCAGCAAGTTCCCTGCTCTTTCACATGTGATAACTGAAAGATGCTTTAGGTCTTAAATTATGTGTTAAGTGAGTTATTATCACAGTGGCTTCTTTTTGCTTTAAAAAATCTACCAACGAGAATGCTCATCCATCTAAGAAATGTCTTTATCTTTTAGAGCATCCACTGAGCGCCAGCCTTCCCCAGCTGAGAGTCCTGCGTTCAGCCACCTGTCTCGCAGACACATATGGCACTTGGGGATCAGCGGGGGCCAGGGCGAGTGTCGGTCACTTGGCAACATCTGTCAACTGACCAAAAGTGGCATTAATGAAATTCTAAAAGGAGTTTAGTTCACTCCTTCATGCTGCAAGACAGCTGTAGTGACAAAAGATGCACATAAAAAGCAGCACATTAAGACCATAGATGGTAAAATGAAGCAGGGAAAAAGATGAAGCATTTCAGAGCACACTTTTTGACCCAAGTCATCTACAGTGATCACCTTGCCAAATACAGTCATAGTACCGTTTGAAAGCAAGCACAACATGAAATGTAAAACAGTGGTATAAGAGACAAGGACAGAATATATAAAAGGCCCAACTACAAACAAGAAAAAAACCTCATCATTATGATTTGTCATTCCATCCCATACTTCAGTACCTGTTGTTTCTATATTTGGCTATATTTCAAGCATTGTTAGCTTGAAGACCACCTCAAGAAATGATCATACTGTAAAAATGATACATGCATAAAAATAGTTTGAATTTCAGTGTCACAAGCTGCTTTCCTTACACTGTGCCTACTGATACCGTATACACAGGAAAAGCACTAAATATGCAGTACAATGAGCTGTAGTTTCAGATCATCACATTTTGTCCAGGGAACTAGGATGCCTTTCTCTGTTGCTATATCTGATCCACAGATTTGAAGAATCAGAGAACAACAGCTATACTAGGAACGGAGACATGGCATTCCCAAAGCCAAACGAGGCCAACAGACCATAAACATAGTATCTTGGCTTCAAGTGGTAATTATTTCCCTGCAAAGCTAAGGCTATAGTCTGGTGGAAAGTGTTTCCACTAATTTAGCTCCTCACAAAGGAAACAATGAGGTGCCTCAAAGAAAAACAGTTTACATTTATTTTACACAAGTATTCCATCAAAAATTATGACAGAAAAAAACCCCCACAAATAATGCCCCCTTTTTAGCCAAACAAGAAAAGAACACAAAGCTTATGGGAAGTGGAGAGACCAGCAGATTTGACGACTGGCAATCTGAGCCCTTAGCTTCTTTAACTATTACATACAAACGGATCAGAGCTTTTATTCGTGATGGAAATCAGACATAATGTGAATCCACCATGTGGTGCACCTATCAATTCAGGCACTGTTTCTGCACCATAAGAATGCAATTTAAACACTTCATATAATACAACCTGCATGGCATCCAAATTTTCTGTGAAGACTTTTGTTGCCAAGATTTCCTTGCCTTAAGCTACCATCTGAAATACAGAAAGCTGCTTTTTGAAGAAGTGGAAATTCAACATCAAAAAGAAGCAGTAGATAATTTCTTTCTGTTTTCCTGCATATTCAGCAATTAAGCTATTCCTTCCAATTATTCGAATTTAAAACAGAAAAACAGTTGTTAAAAATGACAGCATTTGAATGTACCTCAAACATTGCAATATCATGCATTGTCTCCGATCTATCGGTAAGTTTGGTATTGGCTTTGTGGCTGACATGAAACACATTATTTTGATGCACCTCCACCTGAGAAAGAGGGAGACACAAATCTTGTTGCGTACTTGGTCATTAGGATCAATTGCGCAGTAATGGCCAGAGCTGAACCATTTCATAAGCACCATTCACCTAGGGCTTTGTGTATATCATATATGGCACAATGAGGTCAAACACAGAAGAAAAGATAAAGGTTGCTTGATAAACTCAAACTTATTTTTAGCATTCTTCCCAAGCTCAAGAAATCTAACGTATACGCTAATCTATCTATGTCAATCCCACTGTCCATGTTGCCAAAGATGTCAAACGGCATCAATCCCAATGCTGACCCCCGAGGAATGCCATTTATCACTGGTCTCCACTTGGACTTTGAGCCATTGACCGCAACTTTTTGAGTGCAGCCATCCAGCCAATTCTTCATCCACAAGTGGTCCATCTGTCACATCCATGTTTCTCCAATTTAGGGACAAGGATATCATGTGGGACAGCATCAAATGCTTTGCACAAGTCCAGGTAGGTGACATCAGTTCCTCTGCCCTTATCCACCAACACTGTAACCCCATTACAGAAAGCCACAAGATTTTCCAGGCACAATTTGCCCTTAGTGAAGCCTTGTCATCTGTCACCAATCATCTCCTTATTTTCCAGGTGCTTTAGCACAGTTTCCAGGAGAATCCAGTCCATGATTTTGCTAGGCACAGAGGTGAGAGTGACTGGCCTGTAGTATCCCAGGTCTTTGTTTTTTTCCCATTTTAAAAAGTGGGGGTTGCTTCCTCTTTTCCAGCCAGTGGGAATGTCACTGGACTGCCACAACTTCTCAAATATGATGGATAGTGGCTTAACAACTTCACATGCCAGTTCCTCCAGGACCTGTGGATGCATTTCATCAGGTCCCATGAACTTGTGCACCTTCAGGCTCCTTAGATGGTCTCAAACTTGATTTTCTCCTACAGTGGGCAGTTCATTCTCGCCACTGGGGTACGTGGTGCAGACCTCGCAGCCAGAGCTGCAGCCTTTGCTCTCAAATGAGTACCCACCATTCTGCCACGAGGGTCAGGCAGGATGAGTGTCCGTGACCTGTGCAGACGGTCACAAAACAATGCCCAGTTGCTGGGTTACATGTACTTCCAAGTCTCCGATTTGGCCAGTGGACTGCCCCCTCTTCCAAGTGTCACCTTCCCTGTGTGCTCTCCTGTCAAAACTGCCACACCATGCCATGCCCTGGGTGCTAGTGCTCCATAGGGCCACCTTCTGTGGGAGTGGGAGATGGCCCCATCCAGGCCTTGTCAGCCACTCTCATGAGAGCCGTCAGCTCCTGGTGGGTCTCAGTGCTCCCCTGGGCTTTCCCTGGCTCAGAAAACCCCTTTGGATGCCACGATGCCCCACTCCACTGAGGAGCGTGCCTGCACTGGAAGCCTTGTCTCCTTGACATACTTCCACAGCGAGTATTCCAAACACAGAATCAGCAGATCAGACTCCTCTGACATTAGAGGATGATATAAATCTCTGTACAGAGACTATTACTCCTCACACATACACTCAGGAACACAAGCAGAGACAAACTCCAATCCAGCTTGGAGATTATCCCTTCAGTAGTTGCAGTGATGCACGCATCAATTCTGGAGTGTATTGCACAGCTTCTCCACAGACATACCCAAGGCAAAAATCATACAAGTTTGGCCACATCTGGCCCCTCGGAACTCAATGTTACGTGCTGTAGAACTCTTCTTGTCTTGCAATAAAAGGCATTAATTGTTTACATTTATTGGAACACAAACAGCACAGCATTTTCCAGTCTACTTCAAGATTAAAAAAACAAAAAAGTCCAATATTAATTGAACTACTTAAGTAATAAAGTTTTAATAGATTTGCTTGAAACTCTAAATTGCTAAAAAAAACCCAGTATTTTAAGCTGACAGCCCCATTGAGACCAATATTTCTCACCACACTGCAAGCTTAGAATAAGCTGTTTATTAGCAAACACTACGAACAGTTGGCAAAAAAAAAAGAAAGCTCAGATCTAGAGCAAGCTTTGAATTTCAGGTTGACATGGTCATAGGTTAAAACTTAATTTTCACAGCTGCATAGATAGGTACTACCCAATCCAGTTTGAAGTCCGGATGACAGCACCAAGGGCTGACAGTTTTCAGTGTCACTTTACAGCTCTATAAGCCTGTATTTCCTGTAATTCGTTTTGCACATTCAGTTTGGGCTCAGCTATTTATTAGTTTCATGGATTTACAGCATGTAAGTCTTCAGCCACTTGGTCAGCACCATTTCTGCAACAACCTGCTCAACTGAGTCAAACAACCCTAGACACTGCAGTGCAGAATGGTACTGCACAGAAGATGATGCTAGGACACAATGGCCTCAACTTGCACCAGGGGAGGCTTCGATTGCATATGAGGAAAAATTTTTTCACCAAAAGGGTTGTCAAGCATTGGAACAGGCTGCCCAAGGTAGCCATTGAGTCACCATCCCTGGAAGTATTTAAAAGCCTTGTTGACATGGTGCTTAGGCACACGGTTTAGAGGTGGACTAGGAAGTGTCAGGTTTATCTTAAAGGTCTTTTCCAACCTGAATGATTCTATGATTCTGTAATTTAAAAATCTCCGAGGAGATTAAAACTCCATAATGGATGGCATGAAGTGTCTGTAAAGGGATGTCACAACTTGGTCTTCTACAACTGGCTCTAATTCAAAGGCTACAGAAGTAGCATTAGAAGAGACCTTGCTGGCAAGGAGACACAACCAGGAACAAACCACAAGATCTACACAGAGAAGTGTGAGTAGGTGTGCAGGGTCATATTCCACAGAGAACCAGTTCTGCTGTCAATGAGCCGCAGCATCTCAGTTGGGCATACTGAAAATATTTACCTGACAAAGTAGGAGGGAAAAAATCAGGAACTACTTGACAGTTTTCCATAGAAGGGAAACTACTAACAGTCACTGAAGGCTTATCCAGGAATTTCAGCGTGTGGATTACAAGTCACTTCTCTGCTCTGGACATTTTGTTTAACCAGCCTATAACACAATTTTATGTGCTGTCCCAGAAAAGTCACAAGACAGCAGACCCCAGCATTACTAAGTTGATATCAAGTTAAAACCCATTCAGAAAAGAGGCCTGCAGTTTGCTTCAGTAGATTCAGAACACAATCAGGTGGACTCTACCATCTCCAAAAATTATTTTAACATTAAATGGTTATCATCTCTGCAACACTGACCCGTACAAAGAAAAAAAGTGAGATTTTTTTTTCCTGCATGGCATATGTGCTATTTGCACAGCCAATAAGGACAACAACGATCATGGTCACTCAAGAACTCTCAAAATATGAGTTTCCCATTGTACAGCTTCGCTACTAAAGAAGAGATCTAAACCTGAAATTAATGGTTCTTTCCCCACATTAAAAAAAATGTTACAGCAGAAAACAGCACGACATGGCTTAAACTGTGCAGAACATCATTCCTCCATCATGAAAAAGCACCCAGCAAAATAAGAACATGTAGCATTTCGCCATCAACAAAGCTGCCTACATAGACACCCACTCTTTCTTATTTTCTCTGTAGCATATTCTTTTAACTCGCTCATCTCCTTCTACATCTTTCTCACAAATATTGGCTTACTTGCTTTGCATACAGCTTCTTCAGATTTGCTTTCACTAGAAAACTAACCATGCAAACAGTTATGCTCCTGCAATCAGTCCAGAATACATAATCTATATTAATTTTTCCCTCTCCCAATATATTTATATACCAATAAAAATAATCTTCTTGAGAATCAGAGAGGTTTTCTGGGTATCTGAAATCTGAAATAACTAGAGCAGGATAGTTATTCTGCAGATCTAAGCTTCATGCTGTGATAGATTCATGCATTTGGTCCCACCTCCCAGTAAGGAGCTGGCAATTACAGCATTCCAGCGCAGGACCGTGGATTTTTTTCCAGCTCCCTTACTCTGCATGCCAGTTACAGCTGATTGCGGCAGCTGAACCAATACTGTATTTTTGCATCAGATGCACAAGAGCTAGAAGCACTAGATATGAAAAGCAAACCTGCAATCTATTTTGCTTTTTTTCTGCAGAAGAGAATTATTGGGCTTGACAATCATGATATTTAAGGCTCTGCTTTACCAACATCTGACAGGATTTTAGATTTACAGATCTTTAAGATAAATTAACAGTGTTTATTACCTATAGTGATATGTGGACACCTCTCTCTCAAATTCTTAGATATTCCTCTGCTTTGTGTGAGGAAATAGAAAATAATTAGAATCCTATGTCGCTTTTGCTGTCTTTGAAGGATTAGTCTCTCTCAATTCCTGGACCATAGATACATTAAGTACACTAAGTACTCTGATTAGATATTAAACATTGTTTAAATAAGACACATCTCCAATCCATCCCCTCTTAAAGCATAATATGGCATTACTATGAAATTATTTTATAGTGCTAGTATGGAGGAAACTTCTATTTCATTCACTTCATCATACTAGAGCGTCTCCATAAACATTCATCTGTATGTTAATCCTTGAAGTGTTTTCTGAGTGTACAGATGACAATTTATTGAAAACAAAAAAATAAAAAACAACAAACTAGAAAACATTAATAAAAAGGTATAATAAGATGTAGGGAATAAAAGAAATAGCCTGAAAATATTCACTTTACATGGTAACTCATTGCAGAGCCTACAAGTTAACACCATTCAACAACAAAACTGGTTTAAAAACAAAAAAGGCTCATCTATGGTTCCCAGTCAAGCATACACATCATGAGTTCTGCTCACCAAAATCGCTGCTTGGGAAGGGCTAATAATTATGCGGTGAGTGCTTGTATTTTAATATATTCTGTTTTATCTGTTGTTGTTCTTATTCTTTTATTGTTCTATTAAAACTATCTTTATCTCAACCTATGACTTTTCCTTTACTTCCTAATTCTCCTCCCCATCCCCCTGGGCAGGGGGCAGTGGGGAGGTGAGCAAGCGAGTGGCTGCATGATACCTGCCTGCTGGCTGGAGCTAAATCATGTCAAGTAGGAGCATTATCTTTGACAGTTCAAACCTTTTTCCAAATGCAGTTTCATATCGGCCAACAAATGCAAAAATTAATCATAGGGGACTAAGAGACAGCAGAAGCATTTAAGTCTCCTTTCCGTAGGAAGCCAGGCTATACCAAATGTAATTAAAGTTTTTAGTAAGAGTTTGCCATTTTACTAAAAGACCCAGCATTACCAGAACAGACACTAAGTGTGGGGCACAGCATCCCATCCTCCCTCCCCATCCTATGTGGTGGTGGCCAAAACTTGATGCAAAAGCTAATAGGATGATTATCTTCTAGAAGGATTAAGCTGCACAGAGAAGCTGAAAGCTGCCTTTGTGAGAATTAAGGCCATCATCCTTATTGGCCAGCTGAATTATATTCTTTTGCCATAGTGCAGATAGGTTTTCACTCTTACCTTTCTTAAAATGAGTAAGTCTCAAAGAATATCTATATGAGAAGCGGGGATAAAATGCACTTTCGGATCATTCTTTTTGATTTAAGAAACAGGAAGCCCAGGAAAGGAAATCAGTGGAAAAATGACTGGATTCTTCTTTAAGAAATAAAGGTCTGCTACACTACATTAACAAGAGTACCTATCAAATTTAGCAATGAACGATTAAGACATGATCTGTTCTATGCGTAATGCCAAGACGTAACTCAAAGTACATCAACATAAGGTGAAAACATTGTGAAAGCGGTGCCTTACACCTTGATTAGGAAAAAGCTGTGTTCTTGAGGCTTCCTCTCTCATTTCTAAGCACCTTAAAGAAGCTACACATCACAATGGGCTCTCTTCATCCTGACAGGAACAACAGTGTGTTAACCTCTTATAGCGCAGGAAGAACTCCATGGAGGAATTACTCCACAATAATAGAAGGACTTGCCGCTTAGAGTCTCAAACAGAATGGGAATCACTCTCACAAAGTAAAACCTCCACCCCAGAAACGTGTCCTGATTAGATTCAGTGTACAAGTGCATCACACTGTCACAAGTATTTATAAAGGTTCAGAAAACTAGCAGTTCACAAGAAAACAAGGTTTGTATCTCTTTTTGGCAGTTCAAATGCAAGCAAGCGAAAAGAACAGCAAAATATTTGACAACAGTGTCTTAGCACAAATAGAAGCATTATGGTGCAGTAAATAAACAGTTGCCAGATGCTGGATACTGCTCAGATAAAGAAAAAGAAGATGAAATCTCAACCTCATAATCACTGACATTTTGGAAAGTCTATAGGTTTACTTCAGATAGATAAGATGTTCCTTGTTCTGATCATTATAGAAAAGAAATAAGGTAATTTTGGAAGAACTCAAAGAAAATTGCTTGGTAGTGGTTCACTCTTATTCTCAGCATACAAATAATAAAAGCCACAACAATAATAATACTTGAGTTCCAATTATACCAACATGCCACATAGCTCACTTCATCTTAAAATAAATAGATAGTGTTAGGATTAAACATGAGTGCATTACATTCACAAGGGGGGTGGAGGGGAATCACTTCCTCACCTGCATAGCAGAGTCAAAGCCATCAGATAGGCAGACAATGCCCATGATGAAGGGACTGAGGTTACAGCCAAGAAGCCATGCCTTTCACCTGCAGCACATGCTTAACATCAGTGCAAAATCAAAAGTGAAACTGCAAAATACAGCCGGGTGACTGTAATGACACTTCCTTACTAAACAGAAAGGTGACAGCTATCGTAACAGCAACTAAAAACGTTCAATACTAATGCCTTGTCAAAGACCACTGTAATGGAGGACAACTGCCAGTTATCCAAGACAAGGACAGTTAAGTCAAAATGGCACTGAGAAATATGAAAAATGTACTTTCTGAAATAGCTTCCATTTTCCTTACCCTTACGATAGGTGGTAGAGAACGGGCAAAATACTGTTAAGGTGGACTGAGAACAAGGGAAAAAAACAGAGCGGAGAACATCAAAGAGTTGTAAGAGACGTCTTGATCCTCCTACAGTTACGTCCAGTATTCCGTAAGGAACAAGTAACATATGAACAAACACACATTGAGCTGATAATATAAATAGCTCTCCTCTTAATTTTACACTGATTAAAGAATGCCAGCTCACAGATTAAATATACAACTTTTTTAAAAACAACTTCAAGAAACAAAACGAGTAATATTTACACAAAGCTCTCTTGGCATCATCAAAACAAAATAAAGATGCTCTTCAACCATCTTCCATTAAAAACCAAGCAAACCAAACCAATGTAGACTGTACGTTTTGAGGAGGACATAACCGATATAATAATGACTGTTTGCTATTTCCAAACATCTCATTACTGAAGTGATTTTGCTCGACTTTCAGACTTCCTAAAAACTGGTTTCAGTTAATCAGGTTATTCATCAGGCTATTGGGACTAAAACAACTTCATGTGTGTATGCTTATATGTTTTTCTATAATGTGTATTAGGCAACACCCTCAAAACCAGGGGGGTGCCTTAGAAAGATAAAATAGAAATTGCCACTCTATATCTTTCTCTTTATTGACATATCATTTCCCACTGTGAACTGTTAACAAGACACACAGTGATTACAAGTGTTTGTGCCTAAAAAAGCAACAAAACCAACTTTTCACACTGTATTCCATCAAGCATGTTTTCCACTCCTAGCCTAACTTAAATTAACAGCTGCAGGTGGGAGCTTTCCAAATACATTTGGCTTTCCATTTGCTTGTGTATGGATACATCTGTTTGAGAGCCTATACGGTGAAGAAGGGAGTCCAGTTTAAGGGAAGCTGTGGACAGAAATGCCAGGTCTGAGCCTGGTGCTGGGTTGAAGGGTAAGGGTACAATATCATCTATCACAGGACATAGAAGAAGCTTCTCTTAAACCACTGCTCTTATTACACGGATGGAGAGAATAGATGGAATACTGCAAGGAACTAACTAACTCAAAACTTAGCTGATCTCAAGGAAAGGCCTACAGAAGCATTCCGTATGCTAAAAAAAAAAAGCTCCATGATTTGCAATAATGTGCAAAGAGTGGAAGTATCACTAAAAAAGAATGAGTTAAAAATTAGTTTAAATAGTACTACTGTTACATTTTGCCCCATTGAGAATTGATCTATACTCTTTTCATTGAACCACTATGGATATTTTTTCCTTGTTACTCAAGTTGGAGCTGATAAAGTTTTATCATTTAAAAAATCTTAGCAAAAGTTAAAAAGAAATTAGTTACAAAATTTGCATACAAAGGGAAGCCTTCCCAAGACAGAAAAAAAAGTACTGCTTCAGATCATGAGTTATACAAAATGTTTTACTGCAAGACGCGAATAACTATGAAACAATGACTATGAAACTGATTTTCCTGAGTAACATTGGAATAAGTGCCATAAACCAGCAACTGTTCTAAATATGGAATTTTTATTAAAAACAAAAGGGACGGAATGTGTTTGCACAGATCAGTACACAAAGCTGCAATTAAGGCTCTCTTCAAAGTGAAGCAGAACAGAGTTAATGAAAGTTGAGAGAGAAAAAAAAATCAAGATTACAGGGAAGAACAGAAGGGAGGATTAATAGTTTGTTTCCTTGATGGCAGAGCAACCTCAGTTCAAAATTAATAAGTTACTATATAAATTGAAACACAATAATCAGTGGTACATGTTATACATCCTCTTAGAGGGTGGCAGCATGCAATTAACCATTCTTCTATACAGAGAGGCAATCCAACCCCACATACTTCATTATTTTCTGTTCCCTGACATGTATTTATGCCAGCTCCAGTGCCTGGCCTTACATGGTCCAGAAATGTGGCCCAGGCCCATTTATTTCCTCAAAATACTTGCTACTCCTACATCTCCTACTTTCTATCATGATCTAATCAAAATGTTCAACAGAAAAAAAAATCCATGCATGAAAACAACTATAAACATTTAAATGCCGATAAATAATATCTCCCAGCTGGAATAAACTGTAACAAAGAGTGCTGGAGACACAAATATACTAACCATGGAAAACAAAAAGTGGGCTTCAATGAGATGGATCTCTAAGAGGAAAATCATAATGAGGAACCTCTATTTTATCACTGTGTGTGGAGATTAACATTTAAATGGAGCATATTTCTTCTAATTCAAGCCTTGTTTTTACCTCAGGTTCAACCTATGGCCTCTTCTGAGGATATTGCCAACTCTTACATTCCAATAACAACAATCTAAGACAATAAAGACACATACATTTAAGCAGAGAGTGAGCATTGCTCCTAGCATTTCCAAAAAGAAAAGAAAAAAACCCCACCTTTATCTGAATGCTGGAGAACTTAAACATGTGGGGCAAATCTCTATAGTACCGGCCTCCTACAGTACTAATATCTCATCACAGAGCAGACTCGAGCCCCAGTGACAGGGTCCTAAGAGGTGGCCTCCTTAAGCTTGCAGAATACCTCTCCAAACAGCTGGTCTCCCCACCCATAAAGGGAATCACCTGTTCTGTAAAGAACCAAGATGCATGGCTTTTCTGTTTAAAGCTCCAATGCACCTATTCACATTAACATCCTTACTACCTGCACCCACCCAAAACCAAGAACCTCAACCCAAAAAGACCCCACACTACCTCAGGCGCAAGAAACAAAGTCATCTCAATAGACCTAGAAATGTAAGCAAAGCAGAGACTGAAAGCAATTGTTCTAAGCCCTACAGACTACCACAGCTCCTATATTACAATAACTCATTTTAGCATTATTAATAGCAAGGCATGCATATTTTCAATGCAGAACAAAAGCATCATCTTAAAAAATAATTAGAGCAGAATTTAAAAGTATAATAAAAACCTTGCTGCCTAAATGCACCATGAATTAGTGTGTCTTACAATCAGAAAACATTTATTGTCAGCAGGCTTTGGAAAACCAACACAAAGCATGTTCACCTCTAGCCATATAAAACCAGAAACAGGCCTCTCACAGGGATGAAACACAGAAGACCCTAATAAGCATCCTGGAATCCTACTCCTGCATAAATACATGCGCACATTATGCTTACTGCCAGTGAGACCAATCATGTAAGAAAAGACATTATTGTGTATACATGATGGGTCCTAAGCAAATGGCAGGGATCTCAAGGAGCAAAAGGAATCTTGAAATGAAGCGGGACTCATTTTCTTCTCCCTTATGAAATTTGCTAGGATTTCCTTCTATTAATTCTATGAATGTTATCTATACATAAAAAAAAATAATCAATACCATCTGTTTAAGTTAACATCATTTCTTAGGATTATTTGTAGACAAAACCGGGCAGGTGGGGCGCGGCCGGGGCGGGGAGCCCGCTGGAGATGCCCCTCTCGGCGGGCAGGAGCCGCTTCGCCGCGCCCGGGAGAGAACCGGCCGCCCTTCCCAGAGCTTCCTCTCCCGTCGGGTGACCGGCACGGAGGGGCGAGCACGGGCACGGCCTCGCCCCACCCCGGGCTGCACTTCTACCTCTCAGGCACCTCGCATGATCAAAGTATCCGAGCGCGGCAGCATCATCCATCCATCCATCCATCCATCCATCCATCCATCCATCCATCCATCCTCCCATCCATCCTCCCTCCCCCACGCCGTGCTCTGCGCCGCCCCCGCATCCCCCACCCACGCCGCGGCCCCGCCAAGCCCTTGCTCCGCTCCTTGCCCGCGGGAGGGACCCGCTGCCGCGATGCGACCGGAGCGGCGAAGCAGCACGCACCGCACCGCCCGGCAGCCGCACCTCGCTACCGGCTGCGCGGCCTCCCCAGCTGTCACCGGCGTCCCGCCCTCGGGAGGCGGTGGCTGCCGCGCCCCGCAGCCCCGCCCCGAGCGGGCAGGGAGACTCCGCTGCTGTCGCTGCTCCGCTCCTGCTCCGGGAAGGTTCCCGCAGCCGCGTATGCGGGAGGTGTGCGCAGAGGAAGCGCACAGCGTAAGAACATCCCCGTCACAAGAAGTGTGTGGAACCGTTGGAGCGGGTCCAGAGGAGGGCTATGAAGATGATCCGAGGGCTGGAGCACCTCTACTGCGAGGACAGGCTGAGAGACTTGGGAGTGTTCAGCCTGAAGAAGAGAAAACTCCGGAGAGACCTTAGAGCGACCTTCCAGTACCTGAAGGGGCCCCAGGAAAGGTGAGGAGAGACTTTTTACAAGGGCAAGTAGTGATAGGATGAGGGAGAACGGCTTTAAATGGGAAGGGGGAAGATTTAGATTAGACATTAGGACGAAATTGTTCACAATGAGGGTGGTGAGACACTGGAACAGGTTTCTCAGGGAAGTTGTGGCTGCCCCTTCCGTGGAAGTGCTCAAGGCCAGGTTGAATGGGGCCTTGAGCAACCTGACCCAGTGGGAGGTGTCCCTACCCATGGCAAGGGGACTGGAACTAGAAGATTTTTAAGGTCCCTTCCAACCCAAACCATTCTGTGATTCTAAGGCACATGGGATGACTGTAGCATTCCCCCCTTCTTGGCTTGCCACCTCAAGGGCTGTGGGACCCGTGCACATCAAAAACAGAGTGCTGAGAAAGGGTTTATCAATTTAATTTTTATGTCACACCCTACCATAGCATGCCAGAATCAGATATGGAGTTGTCAGATTAACTCAGCTGCTAGCACTCGCTATCCGTGCCAGACAGCTGTAAACCCCAATACCATTTAAAACCTCATTATTTTGTTAGAATGGAACAGAATAGTTGCTTGAGGCTCCCAGGACCTGGCTTTGCTTGCACGTTTCAAACTGTGTCTTCAGCACTGCTGTACATTGGCCTAGAACCTTTACTGAAATGCTGTTTGCAAGTATTATTTCTGTTGATCCAGATGCAGTGATTGACACAGTGAATGCAGCAGCAATGTATTTCTGTTAGGTAAATACGAAGACCTAATGGAGTTGGATTGTGGGCACAATAATTAGCTCAATATTATGTTGATAGGCCCAGTATCAAGGAGAAAGTGACTCTTAACAAATTAAATATGGGGGGGAGGGAGTATCTAAGTTAATGAGCGTATTGTTTTGAATACACAACTACTGTTCTGAGTATTACAGCAAGTTAACTTTGTCATTCAAATTGCCTGTAAAATTTTGCATCCATTTTATGGTCCTTCCTAAAAATTTAGCCCAGTATTCACTAGATGTACTTTTTCAATCAAGGAGAAAAATAAGCAGTGTTACCATTTTATTTGGGGGTTTTATGTTGTTGCTTCTGGGGTGCTAGGTCTGTACTTAGTTTAATAAGACAAGATGGATATTGAAAACCAGCTACATAGATTTGAAAGAAGAACTGCAAACACAAGAAAAGTGTCAGCCTTGAAACCTGCTCAACAAAGTGGGTTGGTGGGGTTCATCAGAAAGACAGTTCTTGACTGCAAATCAGTGACAGAAATTTGAAAAGGGACACTATAGTGGATAAAGCCATAACACTCCTGATGGCCAAACTGAATGCTTCAAATCCAAATTTGAAGTGGAATGCACACTTCAACAGTAAGAGCAATTCAACAGTCCGAACCACCTTTTGAGGGGAGCATGCATTGCTGGACAGGGTGAAGCAGCATTTAAACAAATCTCTTTCCAAAGGGGGGCATTTTGAACAGCTAAAGGAATTCTTGTAGCCAGAATAACCCTGAAGGTTTCTCCTTTATAGATAAAATGCTGCTTTTGATTTTAAAATCAATAAGAATTGAATGTCTCAGCTGGCGTTAGTTACTCCATAGAGTTTATTTGTTCCATTTTCCAAGACAATTTCAGGTATAAATAGTTGATATATATGGTCTTTAAAAAATGTCAACACATTCATTAGTGGCTATGTTCCAAGTCTGGGATTAACGAAATGCTAATAAACAGCTTGTTATGCTTAAGTTACAGTCTAACTCTTCTTTATAGAAAAAGGAATTTGAGGCCTTAGTTTTGGTCCTGGTGAAGGAGAGAGGAAACTGGAGCTCTTAAATAATATTTGCATGGCCTTATATCAGTGTTTTGTCTTGTGCAAGGAAGAAATATTGTGTTCAGAAGAAAGGCAGGACGTTGTGCGTAAGATTTGCTTATAATGGGCTGATGCATTGGCTTGTTACGTGTAAATTTTGGTTTTACCATATTAAATAATTTTTGCTTGAAAGTACTTTAAAATAGATAAGAAAGTGAAATCTATAAATTATTTAGCACTGTGTTTCTCGGTATTTTTCATGAATAAAAGTTTTTGAGCTTTGTTAAATTTACATAAATTTGGCTTCACTTAGAGGTAAGGTTAGATTAGCTTCCTGTCAGAGATGGCTCTCTTTATCTGCTGTTCCCTTCAGCTGGAGAGCAACCTGCACTTCGTGAACCCTAGAGCACCCTTTGAAAGCATGTGGTTTGATACCCACTAATGTATAGAAGCTGAGGGACCCACTGTCTGCACTGCACAGATGCACTGTAAAGATGTTCCCACCTGCAAAGAACTAATGCTATTAGTGGGCGTGGAATAGCTGAGAGACTGCAATATTGAGTGAAAGTGAAGATTTAAAATCTGACCTGTTTGTTTGTTTTTTTCTTGTCCGTTTACATCACTGCTGTATCTCTCTGCAGGGCTGAGCCATGTTTACACAGGAATTCTGTGGGTCAGCCAGAAATTAGTCCAGATATATCCTGCTCACTGTGGTGCACCTGATAATATGGGAGGCTTCTGAAAACCGTGTGGAGTGAGCTATTGCAAAATACAGAAGATGTGTACAAAGGAAAACAACCATTTTGCCCAGATATTGACTGAGACTTTAATGCTGTTTGTTTGGCTATTGCCTTACCAGCTTTCTAAATCTGCTCTTAGTGATCGGTAAAGGACATTGAAGCATACAATCTGAAAAGTGCTATGTGACATTAGCAAGAAATATTAGGCTCTGTTCTGAATCCCTTAAAATTGATGCAAATTTTTCATTTAGTTCAAGGAGAATAGAACTAAGGCTTAGAAGTAACACTTTCAAAATGCATTAAAAACCTTTTGGTAACTTTACGGCTATGCAGTTTAGAATAAGAGGCACTTTGACTTTATTGCACTCAAGCTGAAGTAACTATATTAAGTAAAAAGCAAAATAGAATTTCAAGGGCAGGCCATAATTGAAAAGTTAATCCATTTTTAATATTACTCATTGTAAAGAGCTTGAAGCCTGCAGACTAGCAGAAGAATATCAGAATCCTTGGTCTAAATTTGCCCTAGCTTTTTAGTCATAATAAAAATCCCTTGTAAACAGTGGTGGTCCTCCTGCTTAGTTAAAACTCAAAGTGTGAGACGTTTTAAAACTTCAGCTCTGAATGACTGTAGAGCTTTAAGGTCTTGCATTTTTATGAAAAAAAAATCCTAGAGCACTTTTGAAACTGATTTACACACGTGGGATCAGACTATCTGCGGCTGTATGTAAAATGTAAAACGTAAAATAATTGAACTGATTACTTTTTATTATTGCTTTTGTTATTATTATTGTTGTTAATATTAGTAATACTATCAGAAATACACATCTAAGGGCAGATTTTTTTTCCTGCAGTCTGTTCTTTTTGCCATTGGAATGCAGCCATCTGCAGGCAACTGTATAATAGTGCATAGCAACACTACAAAAATTCTGTATAACGTATGGCCATATTTGAAACTTCTCACTGCTCAGCACTGATTATTATTAATGTTAATACTGCTCAGGTCAGGAAAGGAAAAATGAACTACTCTTAGTGGGATCTTTAAGTAGACTGATTGTAATTATCCACGTTAAGGCATTTGGGGATGATCTTTGATGTTTTTTTTCTAGAACAGTTGCATTCAAGACATCCATTTCAGAAGGCTTGGAGGATTCAGAGTCATTGAAATGGAGTGAGGTTTATTATTCTAAGATATTGCAGCATTGTGATCATCTCTGGATCATCTCTGGATCCTGGGTGCATCTCAGTCAAGGCTACCTTGGCCCCGGAGTGGAGGTGCTGTTTACATACCCCTAGAGAATCTGTCCTGTTGTGCAGTCATGTATAAAATTGATAGTGGCATTAACACGCACCAAAAAAAGAATCACCTACCATGCTGTTGAATTTCAAAACAGAGAATTTGTATCTGCTAAAGCAAAAGGGAAAGTGATGCTGATGGCTGCAAAACTGATGGAGGACACTGTTCCATTTAGCTGAGGGCAAAAACTGCCTGTACCTGCCTACAGCCTCGTGTGCATCAAACAGATCCTTTCTGTAATATATTTTTTGGGAATCAAATCTTTTTTTTTTTTTACAAATGGTAGGAACACTGACGTGACAAGTTGCAATGTATCTTCTTGGAGATGTTCTTCCCTCTCTCTCTCACCCTACTGACGTCTTCTGTCATAGGTGGGTATTGGTGGAATATCCAGAAATAGCATGCGTTACGAACATGTGCTTCTAATAAGGGAGTACTTACCATGGACGGTTATCAATTGCAGCAAAGGAATCAGACTGCAATTAAGACGTGAAATCCATTCTCTTCCAAAAGTAGGTTTAAAAATCATAAGTTACATTTCTGTATTACACTGAGCAGATTGTGCAATATTCCTTTCTTTTGTGCGTGGGCATGTGTCTGAGAGGATATGTATGCACTGCCAACATTTTCTTGCACCTGTTTTTGAGAAGTCACTTTTTTCTTAATAAAGGGGGAAGAGTCTTCTGGGAATATAGACCCTAAAATTAGGATTTATTATAGCCTTTATGTACAGCTGACTTGGTTAAAAGCTGCCTTGCTGTGCAGTCACACATCAAATTAAAAATGACAATATAAATAGATGCAGTTAATGACGACGCTGTGAAATATGGGAATAGAGCATTTGACTTATTAAAAACAAAGGGGAAAACTGAAGATTTGCAATATATTAACTCATGTTTGGTCAAAAGTACTGCTATAGAAATAAGCAGTAGGACTTTGACTAGCAATTGATTTCTAGTGCTACCTTCATAGCTCTCTTTAATGCTTATGTTGTGGTGATTAGCTGTAATAAGGAGAGGGTGGGGATTAAAAGGCTAAAAATAACAGCCACTGTCCTCTTAGAAGGAATTCTCTGAAGACGTGTGCCTGTGGTTCACTCATGCTTCCTTTAGTACATAATGCACTGTCAGCTTTTCAGAGCTTTTTTGGAAAATGCTGCTGTGCTAAACATGTCTGTTAAAAAATACAAAATTTTTGTGGATCTTTTTTTCTCTTCATGAATCTTATTCATTCTTTCTAAGGATGAGTTGCTTAATGGACAGTTTAACTTTCTAAAGACAAGATCGTATTACAATATTGTATATTGTACATATTGATAAAGTTATATGTGTTTGGCAACCCTGAGTTGTAGCATTCCTCTAATAGAACATTTAGGTGTAAAGGAAAAAAATGCTTTATTAATAATCCAATTAATATAATAATTTAATCGTATTGAAGATTTTAATACTTCTACAAAATTTGTGTTGTTAGAAACGAGAAATGCTTTTCTTTTATCTGTGTATTCAAAACTGCAGGCTTGGGATGTAATATTATCCAAGGTTGTGCATCATTTCAGAGGATAGCAGCCAGCTGGAAAAGTTTATTAAGAAATACCACAACTTCTGTTGTGCACACTGACATAAGTCTTCAATCAGTACACAAAATTGAGAAATATTTTACTGCTGTTGAGCA
The DNA here is from genome assembly GCA_033558185.1 of Dromococcyx pavoninus. Classification (NCBI taxonomy): domain Eukaryota; kingdom Metazoa; phylum Chordata; class Aves; order Cuculiformes; family Neomorphidae; genus Dromococcyx; species Dromococcyx pavoninus. Next base: position 674,393 of record JAUMJL010000020.1, on the reverse strand, counting down.
GAGAACTGCAAGGTCTTTGTTTTGGGCAACTCTGAGGAATTCCTCTGGATCTGTCGTTCTTATAGATTAAAAAGACTTTGCTGTCATAAAGCTCATCTTTGTGAGGAAAGAAAAGGTGATAGGGAAATCAATAGACAGCCTGATAAATTCCTTTCCTTTTCCAAGTGTTTGTGTATCTTTGGGAACTACTTGTAATTGAGCTTAGGAGATCTGCAAGGTCTGCTGTTCGTCACTAGAAAGCAGCTCTCTTTAAAGACAGAGCAGGACTTTGAATCTTGAATGTGGTCTTCTCATTAGAAGTAGAAATTAGATAGAATCAGCTGCTGTCCAAAGGAGGGGATACTGGAATCAGTGAGTTATACCCTTTGGAAGACGAAATAGGCAACTTTATTACTCATGTGGGTGGTGCACTAGTAGGATATGTGTCAATGAAGGTTCTGAAATTGCTCTTGTATTATCATATTCTATTAAATGCTGAAAAGCAAAATAACTGAAGTTTTTTCTATCTGTCTCTAGATTTCTTGGTGGTGCAGAATTTGGATGCTTTTGTACCTAATAAAAACATATTTAATCTCTGTTAAGTGACAGTTAATTTGCAATAGAGGAAATAATGTTTCCCAAATTTAGAAATTTATGTATCAGGTATAATTAATCTTATATTAAGAACAAAAATTATCCATATAGTTCTACTTTCCTTATATATACACCACTTCAAAGGCAATTTCACTTGCATTCACTAAAAGAGACTACAATAAGCAGAAAGTTTAGACAAGGTTAATGACATTAGCTTTGTCTTTTCAGTGTTATTAAGAAAAGGTACAAAATCAATTAATGTCTTAAAGCACACTGCCCAGAGTTCAGTAAGAACTTCAGTAATTCAAGTTGTGTCAACATAGACTTCTGTCCAAATACCACGGGGTGCTTTTTTGTTTTCTTATGGCCTTGAATAAGTTTTAGCGAGCTTTATCTGTAAAAGTCTTTTTTCCATCCTCTTTTCTATAGATGGATTCAGATGAATGCCTTTCATCGCTTGGATATTTGATATCTATCCCAGTGGTTCGCTGACCTGGGCACTTCAGGATATTGTATTAGCAGCATAGCCAACATTGATAAAAAGAAGACTAATCAAAAGGTATGTATTTGATATGAAAAAAGCAGAATGGCTATAATGTGTGCAAATGAGTAATTACAATGGAATGGAACAGAACAGAATAAGTTTAGTTGGAAGGGATGTTCAGTGATCATCTGGGCCACCTGCAATACAAGGTCCGACAAAAAAACTGAGACTGTACCTGTAACTTTTTCTTTAGCAAATTAAGGAATCCCCTACAATCACCTTCACAATAGTTCCTTAGTCAGCTGACACACAGCTGCATACAGTGCTGCCAATGTTCAAATCAGTTCCACAGATCACTTTCTGAAAAGCTGTTAAGGATCTCCATCATTTTTGCTTTCACATCTTCTACCAACAAAAATGTGTTCCTTTGAGCACTGACTTGACCTTTTGGAAGAGCTATTAGCTAAAAACTGTTTCACAAAGTGTTGTGGGCTGGCACATTGTCTTCACTCTTGCACATCCACATTTTCCAACCGAGAATAAGAAAACATCCATACTTGAACACGTGTGCACTCCTACTGAGTGAAGTGATTAAGCTGAGACTTGTCTCACTGTGAGAGGTTGACAGAGATTAAAGCATGTTCTATAATCATCTTTTTGTCTCTCCTCTCCCACTCTTGGTTCCCAGGCTATAAGTTTAGTCTTGGTTTTTTTGTGTCAGATCTCATAGATGCTGGTGCAGGTTGTCACTATCGTTTTATACTGCAAAGGGTAATCACATTGCAAATAAAGAATAAGAAAGAACATGAATGCATGTCAAACAAAATCTAATTAAACTGTGTAATGTAGGCCCAGTTAAAGAACAATAGTCTTAAAATTTTGTGGCGAGGACTCCCATGAGATGATATTATCCATAACAGTTTGAATAAGGCCTGGTCTGCTGTTGCCTCGCCATGGTAATGTACTGGTGGGGTCAAACAGATCAAGCAGAACATCGTAAGAGAAAATGTATGTAAATTAGGCTATTGGAAGATAGAAAGGACATACATTGAGGAAAGGATGATCAGTGATAGAGGTGACCAAACTGCTGAGAACCCTAAGCTAGCACTGTTTGTGAGCTGGTTAATTCACAGCCTGCTGGTCTAATGGCTATGCTGCTTCTGAAGGTGGCTTGGTTAGTCTCCATCCAGGCACCCAAGGACAGTCTCTACCCAGCTATAACATGGGGTTTGTCCTCTGTGTCTCTTCCCTTAGTTGAGTTTCATGGTTTACTTCAAGAAGAAAATGACAAATTTATGCAGCAGGTATTGTATTCAAATTGATCCACTCTTTGTGCAGTCTTTTCAGTTTCCCAAAGCCCATTTAAGGAGGTTTCAGGGAAAAAAAACAAGCAGAGCACTGTTTGTCAGTACCCTAGAGCTAAGTGTACAAAATTGGTTTAATCTAGTAAAGCCAGGTAAACTGGCAAAACACCCAGAAGGTGCTTTGAATTTCTGCATCATTTCCCTAGCTTATTTTTTTGATCTAAATTGTTTGTGCCACTGCATTTGGAATTTAGCCTGCCTATCCCCTACAGAAGCCACTTTTGCTCAAATGGAATGAGTCAGGCACAGTGTATGTAAAACGCTTTGTGGTGCCAGATGTGAGGCAGGGTAACGAAAACTATTTCCTCGCTTCAGAAAAGAAATGATCTGTTTCAGTGCTCTTGTAAAGTTTTAATGTCTGATCTGAATCTCTTGCTGCAAGGTATTATTACCTGTTCTATCCCACTTGAGCACTGGAAGTGTTCTCTTTGTGGAAGATTTTGCATATCTAGAAATATCTTCTTTGATAAGGCCGAAAGACAATTTTTTCCACCTTTTTACTAAATTCTGTCTAGGTTTTCAATCACTCACTGCTCTTCTCTAGAGTTTGTCCACTTGATTTGCCTCTTTCAAAAGTATGGACCCGAGTTTTGAAGTGTGACAGCTGTGCCCTTACAATCCTGAGTAGTGAAAGGATTACCTCCTGTATGCCTTACATGCCATGATGGCACTTGCCTTTATCTGAAATAGAATGACATTCTTGATTTATCATTTTTAATCTAATGTAATCCCCAGTGTACTGCTGTCTAGCCAGTTATTGTTCATCCTGTATTGGCTTCTTGAACCATCCTGTTATTGACCTATCTTAAATCATAGATTAGCTGTGCAAAATGTAACATCCTATTAAATTCAATCTTGTATTTTTTTTAAAATCTATTGGAATCATTGTCAGGGTAAAAGAAGTGAAGAAATGTAGCAGATTGTCTTGGAAAGTGAGGAGTAATTTTGTTTAATCTTTCCTGGATGAATTCCATCAGGGAAGTGGATCCTGCGTTAGAACAGGGAGACAAGTAGTAGAGGATTGGTTTTGAATCTCTTCCAGTCCTGTGGTTTTGTAATCATTCAGTGATTTTTTCAGTAGTTTCCTTTGCAATGAGCAAAGTCAGCAGGAGACTGACTGAAGACAATCCTCAGTAGTGAGCTGTGCAAAATGCTGTATTTGGTTTGTTTAAGCCATGTTTATAAATCCACATTCCACCGAGGAAGACAGGTAATCTCCATCACTGAAAAGTACATCTGAATTGTGAATTCAGTGCCATAATATAATGGTATCTTCTGATTAATATATTGGGGAAAATGGAAATACAAACAGGGAACTGTAGGTTCTGTCATACTTTGAAAATGTGCTAGCTTGCATTTTCTTTTTGTGAAAGTCAGAAACTATGATTTATTTGTTAATCAGGAGCGGTATTTCTAGGAAGTGTAGCTCAGAAGTGTATCTCTTGCTCTGCCTATGACTAATGCGAGTGCCTTAAAACTGGCTTTTAGCAATGGAGAGGAATAGATGGCACATGTTAAAAGCCAGATAACTATTACCTTGGTGGGATTTTGTAAGCAGTTGCTTAATTACATGGGAACCTAAGATAATGGATAGTAGGAATACAAAGACAGAAGAGAAGACTGCCTGTGCACCTCAACCCTTCACCATTTGTCCTAAAGTCCTTTTTAATTTCTTTATATACAAAGGTATATCGGTATCAAATTGGTAGAGGCTTATATGAAGCAGTTCTGATTTTACCTTCTAATCCAGCAAATCCAACAGTAAGACACTTCAGTACAAGGAACTGAGAGATGTGCTCACTGAAGAGACTAGAATTGTGGCCGCTCAGGCTTTGACGGCGTTCCCCACCTAATCTTGTGGCATTTCTGAGTTCTGCGCATCTCACAGAGATGTAGGTATGTCTGCTTCTTACAATAAATGTATCAAATCTCAGACCTGGTGCAGAGAAAGACATATGAAACGGATTAAACCACGGGCACCAACAGTATGCAGTCTTCTAAACGCCATGTGTAATGGAACAGGCATTTCAACTCGAGCACTTGGAAAGCATCACCAAGAAATCCTCTGCCTGAGATACTTAAATGTCCCAAATCCCTGATCTGGGAAAGACAAAAACTGCTAAAGAAGACTTTGAAGAAACAGACGGGTTCTTGAACATTTAATTTCTGAATTGCACTGGCAACGGGCGATGAAGATAACTTTACATGACTTTATTGAACAAAGCCATTTATATACAGTTGGAAAAGGTTCCAGTTTGATACACACACCTAGACAAAACCAACTTAGTACCTACATAAAACCAATATAAACAGGATGCAGAGGGGATGGATCAACGGCTTCCTGGGTGTCATTCTAGTATTTAAAACATTCAAAAATCAGCTCTTACAGGGTGCCTTTTTTTGTCCTTGGCAATTGAAATCCTTTACTAAAGGAAGTAACATAAATGACGATGAGTTTTAAACTTTGGACAGAGCACATTCTTTCTGTTTAAGGAAAGAGAAACCCCCAGAACACCAGTGTGTGAAGCGGGGGTGCTTTTTGCTGCTTTAGGTCGAGCCCGAGCGTGTCCTGAGGAGAGGGCGGGCAGGGAGCTCGCAGCCCCGACCCCCTGCGGGCGGGAGCCGAACGCGAAGGAGCAGGGGAACGAAGTGCAAGCTGCAAGGCAGCCGCGATCCCGGCCCGGAGCCGCGGCTCTCTCCGCAGCGCCGCGTGAATCGAAGCGAAGGGACGGGCGGGATTGGCCGAGCGGGATCCGGCTGCGTCGCACTCGGCCAATGGGAGCGGCGGTTCCGCGCGCCCTCGCCGTTGAGTGGCCGTTGGAGGCGAGGGCGCGGTGACGAGTCCCGTTGCCGGGCAACGGGGGAAGCCGGAGGTGCTCGGGCGCGGAGGACGCGGCGAGGGAGAGGGCACGGAGAGGAGCCCAGGCTCTGAGTTCTAGAAAAGCCCGTGATGGAGGACATGATGGAGCTGTCAGGGCTGGAGGAGATGGAGGTGGAGCTGGAGCTGGAGGTGGAGGAGCCATGGCTCGAGGAGATGGAGGAGCTGGAGGTGGAGGAGCCATGGCTCGAGGAGATGGAGATGGAGATGGAGGAGCCATGGCTGGAGGAGATGGAGGAGCTGGAGCCGGAGGAGCCATGGCTGGAGGAGATGGAGGAGCTGGAGGAGCTGGAGGTGGAGGAGCCATGGCTCGAGGAGATGGAGGAGCTGGAGTTGGAGGAGCCATGGCTGGAGGAGATGAAAGAGCTGTAGCCGGAGGAGACATAGCTGGATTTATTTTCGTAGTATAAATATAGATGTAAAGTTTATCACCCAAAACTAGAGTTCTGGATTCCTTTGGTCTTTCAGCTTTTACCATTTTATGGGGTACTCAGCCTGGTCCTCCTTATTTGTGGCCAGTGAAGATGTGCGGGGCAGTGTTAGCCCCTGGCTGTTTCAGTGCCCTCTGCACTGCTCAGCTACAGCGTATCAGAATCCCAGAAAAATACACATCTGCACAGCTCACACAGCTTTAGTTAAAGGAAGCAGGTTCCCCTTTCAGAACCATATGTTCTTCAAACTCTGATTGCCCCTCCACAGTGACCACGAGACACATCTCTGTCCCACAGCTCATGCTGCTAGCGTAGCATTATTTTTTATTTAAGGCAAGGGATGGATGTGAAGAAGATAGAAACATTTTAGTCCAGTAACATGTTGGGAGCTCTTGATATCCTATGTTCTCATTCCTGAAGGAACTGCAGCCTTCGGGGGCTCCCTACAGGCCATCACTACTTAATTGTCCTCCCTACTTAATTGTTAATTTCTAAGGGTGATACCACTACTTTGCGTAGAGAGATAAGCCACCTTCAGTCCCATTTTTCATAGAGTTGGATATTAAAGGCCTGCATTGATGTGGTCCACAGATGTGAATTTTGCAGGAAGGAAGCCACCTCCCAGTGGCAAAGAGTAGCCATGGAGTCTCTTGGTTTTCCACCACAGGTTGCAATTACATCCTGTGGGACTGGTATTGCTGAGCAGTATTTGAACTGCTGGTTCCAGTTCCAAAATCAATTGCACATGCATTTAAACAAAGTACACAAGTCACTGAATAGTGTCAGAATCACCTAATCACAGAACGACCTGAGTTGGAAGGGACACACAAGGATCATCGAGTCCAACTCATATCCCTGCATAGGACAACTCCAACTTTAACACCGTGTGTCTGAGGGCACTGTCCAAACGCTTCTTGAATATTGTCAGGATTGGCGCTCTGACTGCTTCTTTAGGGAGCTGTTCCAGTGCTCCACCAGCCTCTGAGTGAAGAACCTGTTCCTAGTAACCAAACTAAACCTTCCCTGGCAGATTTTCTGCCATTCCCTCCAGTCCTATCATTGGTCACCAGAGAGAAGAGATCAGTGCCTGCTCCTCCTCCTTCCCTTGTGAGGAAGCAGTGAATGGCTGTGAGGTCCCTCCTCAGCCTCCTCCAGGCTGAACAGATCAAGTGACTTCAGCTGTTCCTCATATGCCTTCCCCTCTAGAGTCTTAACCATCTTTGTGGCTTCCTCTGGACACTCTGCAGTAGTTTCATGTCCTTTTCTACTCCGGCAGCCAAAACTACCCCCAGTACTCAAGGTGGGGCTGCACTGGTGTGGAGTAGAGCGGGACAATCACCTCCCTCAACCAGCTGCCAATGCTGCGTTTCATGTCCCCCAGGAGAAGGTTGGCCCTCCTGGCTGCCGGGGCGCACTGTTGGCTCATGTTCTACTTGCTGTCAACTTGCATACACCATTCCCTATTCCAATCACGTTTCAGACTGCCTTGGGTTTCTTAAAGTGAACTGAGAACAGGAAAACCTAACTCACATTCTTTCCCAAAAGTAGATTCTGCAGCCTTTTTGTCTTAGCTATTAGTGTTCAAAGGATTTTCATCCAATAACCTATTAGAAATACATGAAAACTTAAACTGGTATTAAATCGTGTATTAAATATAGTTTCTCAGGCTCACGGGTGCTTCATAATATACTCAGATAAAACCAGCAGCTATCTTTCATAAGCTATTACATCAAAGGCAGTATCTTGTGTGATCCCCTTACATTTTCCTTAACCTGAAGCAAAAGCCATATCCTATTTCAACCAATGTTATAAATCACTTTTCTTTGCAGTTTGAAATTCTGTATAACTACAGTTGGAAAAAAAATGCGTGTTGATACTATCTTTTCATACAGCAGTTTTTTTCTTTATGGCAAGTGTAAGCATTTTGGAAAAAAACCTTAAAATTATAATGGGCAGTTTATGTGATGACACAAGTTGCAATAGGTTAAAAATTCAGAGGGTACGAGAAAGAATTCTGACCAGTTCTGTTCCTGAGGTTACAGTGACATGGTTTGGAAATACTTATGAAATTTTGTGCATGTACATTTCTATGTGAGGGAGCAGGAAAAATGATATTACTTGTGTAGGGTTTGTGGAAATTATTAAATGGCCAGTATATTGCTGGAACATAGACTTCTGCTGACTTAAAATGTAGAAAAGAACAGCATGTGAAGTATACAAGATTACCTCAGTTCTTAAAAACTACCATAGGTTGTACTCTGTGAGCAGAAACAGGCATTTATTCTAAATTGTTACCTCTGCATGAGAAAGTTTGTAGTGTTTGTCTCCACCTCCTCCCTTAAGACTTTCTCCTTGACTGATTAGATGATGTCCTTTCCATTCTCTGTGAAGACCGTTTTAGGCATTTATGTCTTGTCACATATTATCACAGGGAACACAAGAAAATAACTGAGCACATGGTATGCCTGTGTGTGACGAAACCATGAACAGCCAGGCAGCTATTGTGCATCTAGTCTTGAGATACTACAATGGCTGGATCTTTTAGTTTCCTCAGACATGTTCTTTTTTTCTTCCTGGAGACCCTTCTAGGAGAAATTTGAGAATTTTTCTCACTGGTCGAGGAGTTTTGCATGCTGTCATAAGAGTCACTCTAACTGGGCAGCAATAAGTCTGGAAACCCTGAGCATGGGGAGTTCATACTGCTGGTCTAAGCAGGTGCACAGCTCTGCAGGTGAAGTGTGCTTGTAAGGAGGTGTACAAAGATTGCTGACCGTGTGCAGAGCATCTGAAAAGTGAGCACACAGCAAGAACACCACTTCTGGCAAATAGAAGGCTTACAGTGTATGTCTGCAGGTATTTTCTCCAAAAATACAGGATAGGAATAGAGCGGTTGTACACCACTTGTGGAAATACATCTAGATTAAAAGTCTAAAAAAGTGAATTTAATTTGTAGCTGAAGGTGTGAATTTGATCAGTCTAAATTTGATCTAAAATTGAGAGAACTCCATGAGGTTTAAGCTCCCACTAGTAAATTAGTGTTTCACAGTGTCTGCTCTCTGCAATTTCATCAAAAGCCAAATTTAAACAATTTCATTTTCTCAGGAATCAAGTGGAATACTTGTATTCGTATTGAAGTAGATGTTAAGAACCTAACAATGAATATTGCCTAGCACCCTGCTGTCTGTTCCCACTTACAAATGGCTTTTCGTAAATGCTTGTACCTTGAGAGGTCAAGGAAATGTCATTTTCTATCACCTTCACTTTATTATCAATCCCAATCTTTCCTCCCTCTAATTGATACCTAACATACCTTTCTACCACCTAAAATAGAGCAAACTGTAAAGACTGAAGAGTGTTATTGCCACCTGGTGGGAGCCTTGTGCCTATGACTTAGACAGAAAGGATTGTGATCAACATCTCAAGATGACCAACACCATCCTGCAAGAATACAGACTAACTACATTTGGCGCCATGAGTATAATTAGATGATTGCATTTGCAGAACAGCAAACCAGCATTATTAAAGAGTTGTAGTCTGTCTCCATGCTCCTTTTACTGTCAGGTAAAGTCACTGTTAAAGTTAGTAGATTAAGCTGCTTTTGATGTTAATCAACAGGATGGGAGAACTGACACGCACACATAAAATCTGAACAAGCATAGTGAAATATGTAATAGAAAAATTGGATGTAAAACGTTTGGGGAAGATAAGAAGCCAAAAGACAAAACCCCAGAGGTTTCAATCCATACTTCAAATTCATTGAACACTTTCTGTTGATTATTTTATGTCATTGACAATAATGTGAACTTTTCAAATAACAGTTCTGAAATTCTATATTTAATAATGCCTTAACATTTCACTTTCTTTTCATATTCTCTCAGTGTGCTTGTATTAAAAGCTTTACAATAAGTGGCCAGTTTTTTAGGCAGGAAGCAGTGAGATTTGGAGACTTGTTGACATGAACATTTGAAAGTTTAATGATTAAGATGACTCTGTGAAGGCTTCCTGACTAAAACACTGAAAGCCACAATATGATAGAATTTCATCTGACTGTATAGGACTAACAGCATGTGTTTCCTGTCAGAAATTTAATTTTCAATGTGACAGTTTTGCACTTTTTAAATTTCTTAATTCAACACAATCTCTATTACAGAATCCTTTACATTAAGTGTCCCTGAAATTGAGATATAGCAACTCAGTTTTTCAGACAGCAATTTATACATAATATTTTGTGGATGGAGAACAACATGTCTGTGTTTGCTGCTGTGTAGCAGATGGAATCCTGGAAAGGACTGAAGGTAGTTCGTAGGAAAATTTTTGTAGTATCCTTTGCAGATTATTAATGCTTTGTATTTCAAGCCATGTGAACGTGTTCATTTGACAAAGAAATTTCTGTTTGTCCAGAGATTATTTCCTCTTCAAATGTAGGAAGGTTCCTTCCTTTCTTAAGTCTAGGACTGAATTAGCTAATTCTGAAGCCGAATTCCCTTTAACGGTCAAATTCCAGATCTTTAACACTGCCAACCATCAGGAATATTCCTTGCTAACATGCTTTCTATGATCATCTCCTCCACTTTCCCCTGCAATTTGGGAGAAACTGAACAGAAAACTCTTTGATTTAGAGCTTTTTTTCTTAATCCGTTCAAATTGTTCTGCAAAATAGGGGGGGTGTTTACACGATATACTTGTGTGGAGAAATATATATAATATATGGACATGAATTTATAACTGTATTGAGGTCAGTATTTGGAGAATCTGTACATGTTGCAACAGTCCTTGCAGAAATTCTTGCATCACTGCCGTCTGGTTTGTATCTCCCATGCAAAGTTCATTCCTTCACACTAGAGGTCACTGTGAGCATAAGATTACATTGGATTTGCAAAGGAAAGAACATTAATGGATCAATTTACAGGATGAAATTCGTGGCATATTTTCCTATTTGAAAGACTCTGGGAAATTCATCTGCATTAAAGATGCAGTTTGAGGAGGAACACGGTACTTATTAATTCAACCTCATTTATTTACAAACTATTTGGAAACTGCGGAGTAAGAAGTTACTTCTGTCAAGAAATCCTCAATGCTTAAAAATGTCCAGTTTAATTTTAGACCAAATCTAATATATGGCAACACCAAACTGTCAAGATAAAAGTTCCAGACTTTGTTGATACCTGTTGCTGGGGTGGCGGTGGGGGGGTGTATAAACATTTGAGGTAATATTCCTTCCCTCTAGGAAAACCGTCTGTTTTCTCTACACTGTAGCAGAACAGAACAAGTACAACTTTAATTCAGGTGCAGCTTCAGGCGTTAAAGAGCCAAGTCCCACTTATACTGTTGATTAGCAATGAAATCAGTAGCTGTCTCAGACTGAAGTTGTGCAAAGAACAAGCAAGAACAGTCAAGGAGGTGAAAGAGGAGCACACTCCCCTGTACCTGCTCTGGTGAATGCGTCCAGCCCAGGATTTACCTCCGTATAGCTGCTGGGTCAGATCTTTGCAGCCTTACTTAATTATCATCTGGGTAATCTGATTGTATCTGTACCTGTTTTTAAAATCTTTTCCTCTTTCACAGGGTATGTCCATGATTAGAAAAGATAGATGAGAAGTAAGTGCAAACCTGAACATCTAATGCCGTGTAAGTCACCTATGGTGTAGGAGAGTGACCCTTCCCTCACAGGTGAGTGAGCTAATGGGAGAATGACAGTGTTGCTTTTTTTATCTAAAACTACGATGATGAATACAACTTGCACCCATCCAACACCCATCCAAATAGTATTTGTGATAGGGATAGTGGAATAAGGAGAGGTTAAAAGAGCAGCAGACGGGAAGATGCTCACATCATCTTACATACTTTAGCACATGAAAACAGGTAGTTATGCAAAAGCTATTAATCCTCCAACCCTGAGGTGACAGCGGTGTATTTTATATGCAGATAAGGGAAGAGGAGTCTTCATCACCAATCTTCACAAAATTCCTCACTTCCTATTTTTACCTGCTTTTTGTGCCCATTTGCCTGTGTTTCCCTGTTTCCTCCCACCTTTGCCTTTTATTAATTCTTCCTCCCTTGTGTCCATCCCAAATGGCACTAACAGTTGCTGACATCATATTGTTGATTCTCCAGATTCTGCGGCTATTGTTTCAGTGTGCCTAATGTATTAAGCTCTTTCTGACAGAAAACACCTGCTGCTTTAGATTTCCACACTGCCTTTTTAACAAATGGTCTGTTTTCGTCTCGGTTCTCAGCCTATTGAAACAATAGTAGCCAGCTACTCACCAGGTATGCTGGAGCTTTTTTTGCACCAGTTTTATGCTGATGCGATGCTTCCATTAATTAAATTATACTGCTAAAATGGGTGTAACAGAGTAAACAACAAAGCCTATTATTTTGAAATAACAGCTGTTCTCTTAATTGGTAAGGTGGGGCAACAAAAGAGGTGATCTTTGAGACAGCTTTTAGTACAGGTTATTTAGCATCACTCACATATTTTCATTTCCGTAACGTACTTCCTCTCATAACTACTGAAGATGCACATGGCATTTCTCTATGAAATTGTCAGCTGTTCTTACTCTTACAGGAGCACTGCTGACAATAATTTTTGCTAGGATTAACACATTTCAGAAACATCCAGAGTAATTACATCGTATCTGTTTCTTAGTGTACCATGGACTAAAGAAATGGACTCTTATTCAGAGGTGTTGTGACATACATAGAAGAGTTGAAGGCTGTTCATTGAAACGATTTGTGTTTCATGCAGGTCTATTTCCTTGGATGATCACTGCTTTATTTCCTCATTTTAGGAACAGTTTGATTAAACAGTTTTCCTCTGGACTGCTGAGAAACTATTTGCAATGCTGCAAATGTAATATGATAGGTAAACCAGTTTGAATTGTTAGATTGAATAACAAAAGGTTTTATTTAAATTTTGCTTAGCATGATCTTGTCTCTTGCTGTTAGAAATTACAATTTCTAAGAGACAAACTTTTCTTAAACTTTTCAACACTACACACATGTCGAGATACTGAAACACAGATTTCACAGCCGAATGTTTGCATCACGTGCAGTTTAACAGAGGCAACATAAGACTTGCTTAGATCCTTAGATGCCCCGGTTTAAGTATATTTCTAGAACTCATTGATGATTATATGGAAAAGCAGTTAATTTCAGCCTCTATCTCAGTACTGCACCTAAGATGTTCTGGCAATCATTCCTACTACATTTTATCATATCATAACATTTACAGAAATCAGCTAAAGTCAACAAACCACTCTAGAAACTTACAAAATATTTGTAAAAGGATTACTGATTCTGTAATACAGAAAGAAACTGGTTGAACTGCAATCTTTTTTATTTTTTCTCATTGCAATAGGATCTTTTTTAATCTGGGCTGAGAGGAACCTTATGCAGTTCAATGAGGGGAAATGCAAAGTCCTGCACCTGGGGAGGAACAACTGCAGGCACAGATACAGGCTGGGGTCCACCCAGCTGGAAAGCAGCTTGGCAGAAAAGGGCCTGGGGGTCCTGGTGGGCACCAAGTTGAACATGAGTCAGCAATGTACTCTTCCCGTAAAGAAGGATAATGGTAACCTGGGAAGCATTAGGAGTGCTGCCAGCAGGGAGGTGATCTTTCCACTCTACTCCACACAGTTGAGATCACACCTGTAGTGCTGGGTCCAGTTCTGGGATCCCCAGAAGAGACATGGGAAGACTGGAGGGGGAGTCCAACAAAGGGCCACAAAGATGATGAAGGGACTGGAGCATCTCTCCTATGAGGAAAGGCTGAGAGCTGCACCTGTGCAGCCTGGAGAAGAGAATGCTCAGGAGAATCTTATTCCTGTTTAGAAATACTTGAAGGGAGGGTGCAAAGAGGATGGAGCCAGGCTCTTTTCTGTGATGCCCAGTGACATTCCTAGAGGTAATGAGCACAAACTGAAACAGGGGAGGCTCTGTCTGAGCACCAAGAAACACTTTTTTACTGTGAGAGTGACAGAGCACTGGTACAGGTTTCCCGGAGAGGTTGTGGAGTCTCCATCCTTGGAGATACTCAAAAGCTGTCTGGATGTGGTCCTGTGGAACCCGCTGGAAGTGGGCCTGCATGAGCAAGGGGGTTGGACCAGATGACCTCCAGAGGTCTCTTCCAAACTTAACCGTTCTATTGATTTTATGAGGCACAGTACATAATTGAAATTATAAAGGTGCTGTGATGAGTTATTACAGTACTTCCATGTTTTTCTTTGTAGCTGTAACGATTGGCAACTGTGATAATGCCAAATAGGACCTAATCATTTGTGATTGTTATGGTTTCAGTTAATTTGGGTCAGTTTACTGACTCTGGCTGAGCTTAGTCTAAAGTAACTTCACCTTCTGAAAGCTAGCTGCGTGGTTTTTTCAGACAGATTCTCTCTAGAAGTGATAACATAGAACACGGCATGCAGAAAGGCCGATGTATATACTTATTCCTCTAGTAACTAAGGCCATCCTTGAGCTAGTGAAAAAGGCCACACCTGCAGGGAGGGGCGGACAGGGCAGGTGACCCCAAACAGAACAACAGAGTATTCCATCCCATATATCTCATACTCGGTGTAAAATTGAGAGATCACGAGGGTCTCGCTCTCTTCTGCAATGGCCAATGGCCAGTGAGGACCTCGTTTGTCCGATTGCTTCTGATTCTGGATCCGTGCATTCCTGAATCCAGTTCCTGAGTTCAGCTCCCTCCTAGCCATGGACCCATTCCCTCATGTCTGCTCTACAGCATTTGTGGTAACATATGGTCATCGAGGGGTGGGGTGGGGGTGCAATCTCAGATATTTGTATATATTTCATTAATTTGTAATAAATTTCATTATTATCATCATTATCATTTCATTAAACTGTAGTTTTACTTTCCAATCCGCAAGCTTTTTCCTCTCATTTTCCTTTCCTGCTTCCCCTGGGGGTGAGGGGAAGGGAATTTGGGAGCCCAACTGCATGGTTTTAGCTGCTGAAATTAGCCACGTTGGGGCTAAACCATGAGGGGTTGAGGGGAATGGAATTTGGGAGCCCAACTGCACGGTTTTAGCTGCTGAAATTAGCCACGTTGGGCCTAAACCGTGACAGTGATAAAAGTGTAAGCCAAAGTGAAATTAGCAGAGATGATAATTGAAGCTCTCATCATGCCTGAATTTGGTTTACTCTTAATAAGTTCTATGTATTTATATAACACGTGCGTGAATATATATGGTGTGAATTACAGTTCCTTGACTCCAAAGATTTAGTTGGCTTTTTCTTAAATAAGGACCTCATCGAGTTCAGCAATGACAACTAATATGCATCTTCAATGAAAGATTGGCCATAAGCAACCACAGAACATCATTTACATCAAGTCTCACTGTCAAGCAGGACAGTAGTCAGTGTGGCAGTTTTAACCTTGAACTGAACTCCTCTGGAATGGCTTATGCCATGTGGGACTGTGCCTTGCGTTGGAAAGGAGCAGGCACAAGCAGCAGGGGAGGCTTTATTTTACATTTCCTTGTTAGTTACTTTTCCAGCTACCACCCTCATTTCCACCTCTTCCCTAAGCAAGTTACATCCATTAAGCACAGCCACTAAATATCAAATCAATCGTATAGAGTAATATCTTGAAGGAAATGTGAATAACAGGGGGAGCATATTGCAGCAGAAGTTTGTCATATCTGAGTTGTCATATTGTCAGTCTAAAGAAACAACGGAATGGATAACACAAGATAGGCATCGTATGTTCCTGATAAAACCATATTAGACTCAGACTGCAAATGATCTTCTTAAAAATAACGTATTTTCCAAATTTTATTTTACTTTGAAGTAAACAGAAGCTTAGCATCATGTTTGTTGAAACTTATTTTAGGTAAAAGGAAGAATTTTGTTATGACTTCCAAGGCAAGGAAATAGTAATGATGCCGGGGAGCACATTTCTGTTTGGGGATTAAAAAACCAACATGCAATGACATCAACAAGTAGGATCTAAATGACATTTTAGAAATGAAACATATTGTAGCTCCCCACGATCTACTGCAAACTTGGAACTTGTGAAAATCAACCTAAGTGACTAAATTATTCACGTGAATGGCTGAAGTTTAAATTTATTCCTTTTGAGTTTTTAAGGTTGGGGTTTCTTTTTGCTTTATTTACTTATTTAAAAGTAGCTCAAAAATGATTTCTAAAAGGAAATGTTTATTACTAATACAACAGCAACACTTGCAGGTAAGTTTACACCTCACTGCCAGCCCAGGAGCTTTCCATGTACAGGGCAGAAGTACTGGTGTATGTAACTTTTTTTCTGGTTTTATATTGTAATTCGACTATCTGATAATTATTATTCTCTTCTGCAGCTAAAATGAATTCAGATCCTGATCCTCCTTCAAGTTCTTCTCACCCCCAGCTGCATCCTGGAAGGTCCCAACTAAATGCCGCTGCAGTGGACCATGGTGAGAGCAAACAGAAATCTGGACCATTCAGAGATACTGCAACATTTTCTTCAGCTCCTGGCTACTCCCATGGGAGGGAGAAGCTGAAAAAAATGGTAAGTATGAAAGCAAGTTTTATGAAACCTTGGTTTATATTAAACATTGGGAGATTATTGTGTGTATGTGTATTCTAAACTCTGTTTAAAGAGACACTGTAAAGTAGAAAAATTTCTCCATTTTTTTTAACCTGTTACTGTGGAAGAGACTTTTCTTCTGCAGCTTACTTTGTGCATACTTTCAAGTTTTTCATCCAATTTTTCTTGTGGATACAGAACAACAGGCAAGAAGCTTGTTTGTAAAATTGGCAGGTTGTGATTTAATTTCTTTAGTTGGCTAGATCACATGCTAACTATAGCTTTAATATGAATTCTAACCTGGATGAATAGATACCACTGTAATGTAGACTGAGGAAATTATAAACTGATACATGAGACCAGAAATTAAGTTAAGATTAGCAGTGGATAAGAAGTTGGATTAAGAATCATGACACACTTTGAAAGGCAGAATGATACTTTTTCTCCCCTCAATGCGAACCCATTGAATTTCAAAGACAGTGAAAACTGATAGGAAGAGAGAAATGTCTCGTGCAAATGTAGAAAGGCAAATATCCGGCTCCTGTACTCAAGTGTTGAGTTCCAGTTTTAAATTCAGTTTGTAACCTAACTAGTGCAAGAAGTTCTTGTGTTTGAAGTGTAGTAAAATTACTGCTTTTAAATTGGACTTCTGATTAGGAAACTGCTTGTGTGTCCTTGCATTCATAAATATCAGTCAATATTGAAGGTAATAAGGCTATCCAAGAGTCTAATTATTAAATGGGTGAATATCTACATGGTACGTATCAGATGCAGCTGACTTCTGCACATAGTTCAGACCAGTGTTGTGGCTGTGTTAGCACATCTACTGTTTGCATCTAATTCAGACTTGATTGCTGGAACCTTCTGGTTTCATTGTTACTAAAAGGCACGTTCCAGACGGAGAGTTTTTTTGGATACCTGAATTTCTAACATGCCTCAGTGTATTACTGCTGGCTTTGTCATCTCAGCCACTTGTAAAAGAATTCAGAGACGATAGAGAATTTAAACTTCTACCTTTAATTACATGGTTATTAATTTAGGATCAGTGCTAACAGATATGTTTTGTTCTGTTCTTCATTCTGCAGTTTCTTAGTATGTTTCAACAGGGAAAGAATATCAACAATATTAGGAGGGATGTGCTATGGAGTGATCTTGGGCTTTGTTATAATCTGATTTGAAAGGGGAAGACATAGGTTTCTGTTGTTGGCACCCACATTCATGCAAGATTCTGAAAATATGAGCTTTCGATCTCGTGTTTTACATGGAGACTATGTTGAGTATTCTGTATCTAATTTGGAGATTTTCTTACTCTATATAAATTCTACTTTAATATTGAGTTTTGTATTAGTTCTCTTTACAGACCTATATATTTACTAATGATCTCTATTCATTTTGACATTAGAAACACTTCTGCTTGCACCCCTATAAAAGAGGATTTCCGAGCACTGATGTATTTTTCGGTTTCATTTGTGACTCATTCTTGATGACTTTAAATCTCTTCCCGTCAAACTGTCCTCAGTACCTGGTGTCACTGTCATTGCCCTTTCCACACGCAGGTATTTAATGCTGTAGAATAAGCTACTATTACTATTGTGCCGTGCTGGAGTCTCCCAAGATTTTAGTGGATTTAGATAGCAAATGTGTTCAACAAGATCGTGTTTCTTCATACAGTATTTTATTCTATGGTTGTTTCAGATTTATGTCATTTGATATAACACTGTCTCTTTCTACTGCTGATAACTTATTTAAAAGAAAGTAAGCAGACAATTTTTTCATCCACAGCAACACTGGTCATCAAAACTTAAAAAATGGGGACTTTGGTAGGACTTCAGAGAGAAGTACAAATCCAGTCATGTATGTACATATGGAAATGAATATGAAAAAAAAGTGATGTCTTATTCAGAAAATTGGCTTTTCAGTGATTTTCAAAATATTTGAACTGACAGAGGAGGTATTCCTTGGCATCACTAGAGTCTTCACCAATAAACGGTATTCAAGTTGCTGATAGATTGAACAAGAGTGAAAGATCTAGTCTCTTAGCTTTGGTGTGTTGTGTTCTGGTTGTATGAAAGGAACTGTGCACTAAAACAGATGTTGTGGAAAGGGCTATTTCAACTTCTTTCTCAGAAGATTAAGAAGTCAGTTGCTTTTAATAGTCACTATGATGATGACGGTAACGCTGAATGATGTAAAAGAGTACAGAAAAGACCAGCACACTGCTGTACAGAAACCTATCTCAATAAATATTATTAAATATGTAGAACACTCCTCTTTATTGATTTCTTAAATATCTTGCACAGAATTCTACAAACTTTAATTTTGTAACAGATTTAATTTTTAATAAATCAGCTATGATTGATGTTGGAGAAGGGGAGGTGTACAACATCCATCTCAAATACTATCTTGAAAAGCAGTTTTACCTCAAGCCTATTTACCACATGTCCATGTGTCCTTCCCATAAATACATTTATCCCAGGGTACATTAGAAAAAGCATTGCCATCAAGTAGATGGAGGTGATCCTTCCCCTCAATTCAACACTGGTAAGGTCATACCTGCAGTGCTGGGTCCATTTCTGAGCTCCCCAGTACAAGAGAGACACAGACAGGCTGAGGAGAGTCCCAACAAAGGACCACAAAGATGATGGACTGGAATGTCTCTCCTGTGAGGAAAGGCTGAGAGAGCTGGCACTGTTCAGCCTGGAGAAGAGAAGGTCCAGGGGGGATCTTATCAATGTTTATAAACACCTGAAGGGAGGGTACAAAGAGGATGAGCCAGGCTCCTGCCAGTTGTGCCCAGTGGCAGGACTAGAGGCAGTGAGTACCAGCTGGAACACAGGAGGTTCCTGCTGAACATCAGGAAATACTTTTTTCTATTTTTTGAGTGTGTTTTTTTAAAATTATTTTTTTACTGTGAGGGTGACCAAGCACTACCAGAGGTTGCCTGGAGAGACTGTGGCATCTCCATCCTTGGACATGCTCAAGAGCCATCAGCCACCTGGGAATGGTCCTGGGCAACTGGCTCTGTAGGTGGCCCTGCCTGAGCAGGGGGTTTGGACTGGGTGACCTCCAGAGGTCCCTTCCACCCCCAACCATTCTATTGATCCTTGAAATATTCTTTCCAGCGACTCTGCATTTCTGATCTGTGCTTTTTCTTCCAGTCTCTGCTTGTATATGCTGTGTTTAAGGCTGTAGCATCAACGTGAATTTATTTCCTGGAAGCACTCATCTCCTACTCCTGCAGCATTATCCATATCTTGCAGCATCATCTAGCAAATTAAAGAATGCCTTGGCTCTGACTCAGGAAAGCACTTATGCAGCTAAGGATGTGTGTATGCTTAGGTACTTCATTTGGATCAAACTCCTATACAATATAGGGTTTTTTCTTAGCAATTTTTTAATCTGTCTTCTGCTGATGTGTCATTAGGTAGTGTTTTTGTTATTCCTTGTATAATTCATTTCACGATGGGAGGTAACAGTGCTTTAAGAATTTATTGTGCAAATCGAATCTGGATTTAATAAAAAATATTCAGTTGTTAAACTTGATGATTTGTAGACATTTTTAATTGCTTTAAAGAAAGAATAGGTGGATATTCCTATTTCTACCCAAATCTATCGCATTCTCTAGAAAACTTCTATCTATATATGTTATTGGCTGTTGTGTATGTGATAGAAATGGAATAGATATCAACATTTCAACTCTCATACTTAAAAGTTTTTTTTTTAAAAATTGTTACCCTTTCATGGATGTTCATGGAGAGGAAGTTTATCAGTGAGCAAAGCATATACACTACTAATTAGGGCTTCTGAAATTTTACAGCCATTGAGTCATCAGTATTCATGTAAGCAAAGTGCAAGGTCTGCCAGTTGCTTAAACAAAAATGGTCTGCCATTATTTTAATACTCTGTGCCAAGAGAAACATGGTGTATAGCAACGACCAGTGTTTGCTTACTAATGGAACCTGGTGAAATTTGTTCAAACAGATCAAGACCTAAATCTCATAAGATGCTTTTATGCCTCTCAGGTGCACAGGCCCTTCAGTTTCTGTCCAGCTGTTACATACCCCTTTTGGGTATCTGTATTGCATCCACTCTATGCATCTTCCTTCCTTCCTTCAGATACAGCCCCAAAGCAAATGTGAAAAGAGATATCTTAGATGAGAGCTCTGGAGCTCCCGACACTAGATTCTCCAAATAGGCTTAAACCCAACATTCTTGCTAGTGGAGCCATTTCCTTTATGTGGTGCACAGAGCAGAGCTAGGAAAAAAGCATCTTCAGCATGTTCACTCAGTTAGCACGTGAATATCTGACTACTGTTGCTATTAACAATGTTTTTGGAAGATACACGTGAACCCACACTCCAGGTAAGTGGTCTGCATTGCTTAGCTAGAAAATAGCTTTCTGTGGCCGTGTTTGGCTTTTGATTCAGATGAAAGGAAAGCAGAGTTGAGAGACACTTCTCACATTACAATAGTGATCAGATTCTTGGCTGGGATGTCTGAATTCAAACAACTGCTTCAGGTCAGCTGTAATGGTGGCTTCCGCTGGACTGACTTACACCAAGTGAATATTTATTGTGTTGCAGGTTATCTGGAGGCGTTACCATTTCTTGTAATGCTTAAGCATGTAAAATATCTTTCTTAAAGATATTTACCTGCCAGTCAGCAGGTAAAAAGAGAACATCCTGAGATAATAGAGAAATTTGGGAGGCAGCGTGAAGGTGATAATTTTTTTTATATGTGGATGAAACACATTTTCTTTAGTTCCTTACATCTTTCATGTACATTTGCTAGCCAGTAAAGCTGGCGAGGAGGAATTGGGTAGGAATTCAAAGGTCTGTGAAGTTTTGAGAGCATTCCAAAGCTAAATTGCAGTGCTTGAAGAAGCATCTCTTTGGTTAAGGAACTAATTTTTGTTTAGTCCATGTTTTTGCTGTTAAGGAAACATGCCCAAATCTATTTTTGTAGAATTGAGAACGTACGGGGAAGGGATATGTACCGACAGCTTTGCAGGCAGAAATCAATTTCGTATGTTTTCTTTGTAGAGTGCAGAGTTCTGCTTGTACTTAAGAAGGTTATGAGGGTTTTTTGTATCTTTTGGAAGAGAGTTATTTTATAAATTGTGTGACAGAATTTATAAATAGTACAAAAAAATTCTTCTAAACAGTTTACAATGCATTGCAGCAGTGTACAACAGTGCGTCTCCGACGCATTGCTAAATGATAGCTAAGGAATAGGGAGCCTCTCTAATTTACAAATATTTGCCACATGCTAGCCTCTTCCACTTAAGGTTACATAGAGCCTTTACTTCAAAGCTCTATTTTAGCACTTCTTTGTCTTCATTTTCTGACAGTTTGCTTGTACAGACTAACTCTTGAGGCAAAGTGAAATGTTTAAAACTTGAAGAAATCTCAGAAAAATCTTTGATTGTTAGAAGAGGAGGATTATGCCTCAAAGAATTAATTACTTAACAATTTATCTGTCAGTTTATTAATGTCCCTTCACGCTTTACCTGTAATTACTCAGGCTCCTGGAAAGCTCATTTGCCAGGCCTTACTGTGGGGGAGAAAGTATTCTATCCGAAAGTTAATTACTGTGTTTTCAGATAAAATTTTGGGAGATAGTCATAGTACAGAACAATGGGAATTGACTTTTTCAGGTCTGCTGCAATTGTTGTCAATAACATGCTGGTGTGTTTACCATAGGTGGAACTAGGATTGGACGCCCATTTAATTGAGGGAAGATTGTCCATCTTTGCCTCTTTTGCCATTTGAAATACATAAATATCATCTTCACCCAATAACAAAGGTACTGTTCCGAGCACAATGAACTAGATTAAGCAAAGTACCCTAGCTCAATCTTCTTCCATTATTTTTCAGATGGATTGATTTCCTAATCCGTGTTTGCTTATGGTAACAAAATATTGGTTCTCGCAGAGTCGCAGGGTGTCAGAGGAATAGAAATGAGCAGCTGTAGAATAGAAGAGAAAGAGCTATTTCATTACATGATTTACTGATACGAATATAGGAAGTAGCTCTGTAAATCAGGGACAATTTACACACTTAAAAATTTAATCTATCATTTTGAATATAATCTTCCAATTCAGTTTCCTACTAAAGGAATTTAGGAAGCATGTTGTACTTTGCAAACAAAATGCATTGAATAGGAACAGTTGGAAAGTTAAAAGTACGTTCCTCATCTGAACCAACTGTCTAATACAATGCATGTGCACTCAGCAGCGGCAAGAACTGCTTCTCTCTGCAGGTACAGATAGAGGAAAACATTTGGAGATACCTAATATCTGTACATTTGTCTTCAAATAAAACTGCAACAGATCCCTGTTAAACCACAGTAATCAAGGAGATACTGGAAACTGTTGGGCTGCTGGAGGGCCCCCTGCAGCAGCAGAAGGCCCACTTTATTGTGAAAGTTAGAAGGTGACACTGGAAATAGTAAACAGGGAAATAAAACTAATCCTTTGCAAAGTCATTTTATTATCAGAGGTGCTTGCTAAGGCACTGTGGGCTTGCAGCACAGGTGAGGTGGGTCTTCTTTAAAGTCCATTCTGTTTTGACCATGAGCTAACGAACTTCTAGAGTTTGTGGTGAAGAGCCTAAAGCACAGAACTGCAGAAATTCCATTGAGTATTGTGCATGTTGTTATGATAACATAAGGTCTTCACCCACAAAAGATATGTGGACTTGGTGAGGTTGTAAACCTAACTGTTTCTCACATGGCTTTTCTGCAGGTTATGGGTTTTTTTCTGTGTCTGTTTTTTTGAGGGGGTTAATAATGATGATTTTCAACTGAGAAATGACCGACAGCTTATTTTATTTTAACTGTCCAGTTTTGGAACATGTTAGATTTATCCCAGCTCATCAATAAAGGATTTAATCAGAAATGTCTGCATAGAAAAAGCAGCAAGACTGTCTCATTATTTGTGTGTAAAATTATTTTAATGACTTTAAATGATCATTGTACAATAATAGCTCTGCTAGAAAGAAATACCTTATAAGAATAGTTTTCTCTCTACTTTTGAAAATTATAGTCTCTATAATATTATCACTCTTAATCTTCCACCTACATGTGGTTTTTTTATTGCTCTCCTGACAATTTGCCTTCATTTTGTGGGGGTGAAGAGATTGTTCCCTTTTCAATATAATGCTGTTCGATGACTTGCAGTTGTGGTGTGACTACGACTGTTATCATTCCTACGAACACATTGCTGCTCCCAGAGAAAGCAGAGTCAAGTCCTACACTTCAAGGTCTCTGTAAACAACTGTTATTACTTTATTTGCCATCCCTGTTATCACCTTTGAAAATGCCTGTCGATGTATGCTAATATAAATATTTTTAATTGTTCTTGGGGCAAGTAGGACCATCTTAAGATGTCACCACGGAAGCTGAAGTGCATAGAAGAAAAATATGCAGTGTACTCTTAATTGTAACAAACCATTACTTTACAGTTAAAGTAAGAATCCAGGAGGCTTCTGAATGGATGAAAGAATTTGACACTCATGGATGAGCAGATAAGCATCTGAAGCTAATAAAATCATTTATCTAAACCATGACATTTGTACAAAATATTTCTCTCTCTCCAGTCAGTTCCTGTGTTTGTGTCCTTGTATTCTATATGTACAAATCATGTTTATGATGTGATGTTAATGCTTGCTTTTAATTGGAATGTCAGTCTTTCCAGAAACATTACTCCTACATATGTACTACACACAATACCTCTGAACTTTTGGAGCTTGTGTAAAGCGAGTAGGAGGATTTCTCTAGAGACTCAAACCAGCTCCACTGAACACTGAAATCTCAATAATACAATGTTAGGACCTTAATTTTTGTTACAAAAGGTACACTTTTTTTAAAGCCCATCGGTAATAGACAAGTCCACCTGTGGATGAACAGTTTAAATCTCTCTCTCCCTGAAAGAAACCAGACACCTTTCAGTCTAGCAAATAAAAGGCTTCTTATTTTGTCATTAATATTTGTCTGCCTTTGCTCCTAAGTGTATCTGAGACTCTAGGAAGCTTGTTTAATAGTGAAAACAAAATCTGTATAAAAAGCTGTGATCTTTTCCCTGCAAATTTTGAATTTGTTAAATTTTTATAAACTCTGAGATATTTGCTTACAGAAGGAACTTTTCCTGCAGAAAATCCCACGTAACACTGTATCAGAATTACCACCATACAATTCCAAAAGGGCCTTCAGGTATTATATGTGACTCTGAAGAAAATAATACCTTCTAGGGAGATTTTGAACAAAAGGTATTCTAGTGCTGTATGCGTTTTGGTCGATCATCCCTGTATAGGCGTGACCTTAAGCTTTTATTCCCCTGCTTGTTCCTTGACTGTTTAGTGCTTCAACAAATCTGCCTGCATTATTGACTTTGTACGTGCATGTGTTGTTGCTGCTTGTTTCCTACCTAATGTTATAAAATCTTCAGATTTCAATATTGTAAAATTTTCTTAATACTGGTAAATGGGCTATTGCTGAGAAACTACAAGGAAATTGCATTCTACAGCTAGTGTATTTAATCTGTGAACTTCTTATGGCAAATTAATTTGATCTTCTAATATAAATTACCTGCTTTGCTTTGATGACAGGCTGTTATTTCTGATTGTTTCAATCATGCTTTATTTCTTAGGGGTTTCAGTAGCCCAAAAAGACCAGATGATTACATTGCAGTCCTGTTGTACTCTTGGAACTGTGTAGCAGGACCTCTACTGACTTTAACATAACAGCATCTCTTTCTGACTGAAACTCTAGCAAAGGTAAATCTTGGAGGAATAGAGAACAAGACTGATGAAAGCAGAGGAATAGGAGACAGAACTTACTTACCGTTCTGCTGGTTAGAGCCAGAAGACACCAGTGCTTCAAAGCAGTCTGCAAATACAGACTTTTTGTGGTTAGGTTGTCCTTAGCGGCTGGATACTTGGCTTTTAGGAAGCTAAACAAAATTTTTTCTCTTTTAGTTAGTTTTAGCTTCATTCTGCAGAAGGCATTGAAATCCAGGGATGCATTTTGGGACCCTTAAATGCAAACTGATGATAAAAAATGTTAAAAAATTACTGTCTCCTAGCAAATCGATTTTCTTTGTGGATGTTTGTGTTAATAATGAAGGTGATATGCACACTTTTCTGTGCACCACTCAAACTTCCTTTGGAACAGGATTTTATGGCATGTTTTTGAGCTGTTCCTGGCTGTTTCTTTTTCAAGCTAACGCAGTGCCAGATTAAATAAAATTCCAGCTTCAGGTTCATCATAATGAAAGTCATGGAAGAGGCTTTTTCAAATACAGTAACTAATCCTGTATCTGTCTTCTCTGTACCGTGTCTGTGTCCACCTACAGTGTTCAGTTTCCTTTGTGGGGCACAGTGGGAGGAGTGCATTGAGCAGCAAGCATAGGTTATTATACTAGTATCCTCTCAAATTTAAAGCAAGTAATTTCCTTTGTGATTCAGATGATACTTCCTTTCAGATTAAATTACAGAAAAGTCTTTTTGCTAAAGTAATAAAGTGATGTATGCCTGAAGCTTCAAGGAAGTGCAATATGACAAAGATCAGTTCAGACATCAATCTGCTTAATGGTATATGGAGAATTTTTTCATGTGTGGGAGAAGATATTAAGTCAAAGAAGACATTCTTCTCTCCCCACTCCCACCCCAGTGATTTAGCTACTGGTAAGACCTGTGAATGAAAGCTTGTTCCATACTATTCTTCATCAAACACGCAAATTACTCTTGTCAGTTAATAACGTGGAGCTGAGGGAAATGGTTGACATCCTGTGCCTTCTTCTAACCCACTTACGCTAAGTAGAGAGCTTACAGGTTAAAGCTAAGGAAAATACAAAATGCAGGTTTTTCTTCCTCTGGATACCATCCAGCTTTTCTTCTCTGCTACCTGAACTGACACTGGAGTGTTGCTGTTTGTGAACTCTGTATGAAGGATCACAGAAGCTGCTATCAATGCTCAGTATTAATACTGGAGAACCTGAATGATGACAGTTTATCAGGTTCAGGATTCTTGTTAGCTTTTTCATATTTATAATAATAGCCTGTTGGAGAAAAGGATTTTTTTATAAATGCAATGCTAGTGCTGTCCTTGCTTGATTTTGTTCATGTTTTACTGAGCTGTTAAAGGTGTTCAATGGCAGCATTTTCTTTTCTAGATATTCTTTAGCACTTTGTAGCCTAGAGACTTCCTTGCTCAGTGGCGAGATATTTGTGTTTGATAGTGGTTTCTGGGTTTGGTAACACTTTGCTGGGCCACCTTGTAGCAGTTTCCATCTGTGGCAACTCATGAGTCTTCTTTTGAAACGGTAAAAATGTTTATGTACTTTTCCAAGTGTTATTTGGTGATCTTAGTGTGTTGCCACTGGCTCGGGCTGAATGTAGCAGTTACGTTGTGCATATGCCTAACTCTTCCCCATTATTTTCTGTCACTTCAGGAACACTTTGTGTACTCATCCAGAAAACTTGTTTCGTATCTTGTCATCTCAGATCCTTTATTCTCTCCAACATATGGGGTTTTCCTCCCCCTCCTGCACAGCCTTCAGTTTTTTCCTCCTGAGCCCAAATGAATGCTTGTGGTTGTGATCATATCAAGTGTGTATGCCATGCAGGTTTCTTTACACAATCAGTGTGGGTGTTGCTTAATGCATTAATATTTCCTTTGGTAAAGATCCAGGCATCTTTAATATTCACATGTAAAACCTGTAATTTCTTTCAAACTTATACATTTCAAATGAATACTTTGTCTTCGTTATTGCTTCCTCTCTGAGAAACTGCTTTCAATTTCTTTTTTATCTTGTTCTCGTTAGGTTTCCACTGTTCAAAGCACTTAGTAGCGCTTGGCTTGTGTTTCTGTGGAAATTGATCTATCGTGCACAATAACCTGTCTTGTTGCTGGATCCCAGTAAGCGCACAAACAAATAAGATCTTAAGCTCCAGATCCCTGTGATCCTTTAAAATAACAGTTTGGGGGTTTTGTATTCCTTGTTTGTGGGCTTTCTCCTCTTGTTTTACCTGGACAATTCAGGTGCTGTAGCAGTGACCTAGGGAGAAAGAGCTGTGTTCCCCTGCCTGGAGGATGATAATAGCAGGCAAAGTGCTAAAACTTGTTCTTGCTGAGAGCTTTTATGTTTCTGTTGGGAGGAAAGTAAATCAGCAAACATTTTTATTATTCAGTATGCACTCTGTTGATTTATTCTGCGTGGTAATAACTTGAATGGATTTTTTTTTTTAAGAAAGGTTTAATTCCTAGCAGTTAAAAGAATATTTACAAAATTGAAGTGCTTTTATTTGGTGGTTGCCTGTGTATGATCCACTGTGCGTACACATATAACTAAACATCTTTCTTTACATGTAAGGATTCTTATTTATTTGCCTTTAAGTACTTCACAATTCCTGATTGGAAGTCAGACTTTATCTTAATTAGTTTTTTTAAACAAAGTCTGCCTAAAACGTGTGCAAAATGTTTTGCTAAATAAGTCATCAGACACTTTGTGCCGAGTCAACCTAACTACTGTGATGCAGACCTGATGTTTCAGTTGTACATTTGAGGGATATTAGAAACAAAATCGGATAATCTATTGTGCCCCTCATTGATTTGTGCTAGAATACTGGGAAGGAAATTTAATGACAACCACAGTGTGCTCTGCTTGTCTATTTTGCATTGAAAAGATTTCTTATCTAGATTGTGTAAGTCCATTCTTCAAAACCTTATATGAATATTGAAGAATTTTGGGGTTTTTAATCGTAGCTGTAGTCCAAAGAAGAGGCTTAAACTTGTTAATTAATCTGTGATGGTATCTTCCTTTTGTCACTTAAAAATTTTAAGCACTGATATCTTGCAGTCTTACTTGGAGTAAACCCTACTACGAATTCACTGCCTTTTTTGTCAATTTAATTGCTATATTTCAGAAATAAGAGACAATAATTGCATCCTAAAATAGTATTGCATATAATGCTTTTAAGAACTAAAATGTTTCCCCTTGCAACATTTCCTGTGGGTCAGAACCTAACAGAAACAGTAAAAAATGCTTTCCTGTGCTGAAATGAATGCTAAATTTCCACTTAGGCTTTAGCAGCAAAGCAAATCTGGAATCTTTCTTTATATGGGCAGTGCACAAAGTAATGTGTAAAGTTTGAGAAAGTAAATAGTAGTCTTCAGTTTTCATCATCCCATCTACAATGTACCTATATAAACAGCTGGGTTTAGACGTGTATATGCTGAGTCTTTTTCTGGAGTTTCTCTTTCAATGAATGCTTTAACAATAAGTACTATAATAAAATAGGTTTTAAGTGACAGCTTTAACCTGTTAAATGAAAAGCCTGAATTTCAAAAATGGATATTTCTGTAGCCATTCAGAGGTTTAAATCCTTTCTGTAATGTGAGGAAATAAATACAGCTGACTTAGAAATACATCTGCTTCATCCTTTGCAGATCACAAATATTTTGTTTGTTTTCTCCCTTTTTTTGAGTGGAATTGACAAAATTAAAGGATACGATAATATTTCATATCTTAATCTTAAGACTTGAGCATGAACAATAATAAAAATAAAACCTTAAAATTTTATTAAAAATGTCATTGTTTCAATATCAACTGAATAATGTGTTGAATGACCTGGCTCTGCGAAGGCCAAATTAACTTCTTTTGTGAATTAGGAACTGAACCACAGAGTAGCCTGGTGATGAATCAAGATTTACACAGGGTCCTGATAGCAGGGTAGGAGCTGCAGCCAAATATGTAGCACTAAGGAACCTTCCGTGTCTTTGTCCTGTCTTAATTTTTTTCTTATCCATTTGCTATGTGCCATCTAAAACTTATGTGCTTTCCTTGAACTCACCTGCTTTCATTTGAATGACTGCAGAGCTTGTGAACCTTGAATAACTGATAGACTTCACTGGCTTATATAAATGCACCTGACACGTAACAGCTAGTGAAGTCTCTTTTAATTGTCAGAAAAGAGACGTGAAGTATCGCAAGATGAATGTTTCTCTCTTCTGGAAATTTTTATATTCAAGACAGTAAAATTTGACATTAAATAGACATGAGTTTTTAGCAAAGCTGGAAAATAAAAGCTTCTACTGACAGCATTTCAATTGCAGTACTCTTATGTGGGAGGAACACACATCAAGACATTTTCTGACTAAAAACACACTTAAGAACGAGAGTGATAAGTTATAGATCACCACTTTTTATGGATTTTTTTTTTAATGGTGGTTGCATTTACTCTTGTATAGTATTTGTTCTAGTGTTGATCTGAATTGAGAGACAATGTTGTGTTGTCTGTCGTTGTTCCAAAACACCCTCTGACTGTGTTTTGGACGCTTTGGCTTCAAAGAATGTCCTAGATTCTTTCTCATAAAGTAAATTGATAGGGCAGTAAAACAATTTGAGTTGTTCATGCTTTATCTTTCTACTTGTCTTCTTGCTTATCCTTTAAGGAAGGGAAAAAATTTGCTAGGTATGGGGCCACTAAGATACCGAGCTATTCTAAACTTGATCTTGAAAACACACCAAAATGTGCTCTTCCACTCTTGCCCTACAACTGCAGAGCCAACCCACAGATATAATTTTAATTAACTGTCTTTTATTTATATTTATAGGGCACATGAGAGTACATAGAAGTGATAACTGGGTGGGAGGGATTGGGCAGGAGGTTGAGAATAACAACAGAAAGTGTTTCTTTTGCCTGACAGTCAACTCTGTTGGAACAAACATTTCCACAAGTTTGCTACAGTACCAGCACATTCTGTTCTCTTTTCTCTGTGAAGGTGGCTGCACATTTTTGATTTTGCTTTTTTTCTTTTTTTGTTTACCACCTTCACAAAGAACATTATTCACGTGGTAATCCGCAATGTGATTGCAATGAAGTAACTACATCCTGGTGCTGAAGAAGCTCGGTGGGAATGTTTTACAGCTTTACATTGCAATAAGCATTTTTATCTAACAGGCAGTCATCTGAGCAAGAGATGGAAGAGGTCAGAGCCGTGCCATGTGTATGTCAGCTCCTGTGTGTGGCAAGTGGAGAAGGAGAAAAAGGAAGCAGCTTTGCCTCTGTGAGCTGCCAGAGAACCACTCTTCTTATTAGGGCTTCTGTTAGTTTAGAAAACTGCTTTCTAGAGTTTTCTTGTGTGTAAATTCTATGTAGTTATCAAACACTGACTTCTGAATGATGCCTCCAGTACTGGTTTATCCAGAGTGTCACAAAATATTTGTGTTGGTCTCTTCTCAACATGCAGAAAACCCTGAACTGAAAAAAAAAAGAAATCCATAACCAAGCCTGTTTCTGCTGAAATTTTGATGTGAAATAAGTTAATGAGTGTGAAGCACAGAAAGAAACAGAAAAGTATTGTCTTGCCTGTTTTCATTTCAGTGGGGTAGATGGATGAACATTATGTTTCTTTCAAGCAACATACTCTTTTCTGTAACTTCTTATTTATTGTGAGCAGAAAGCCTTTGAGTGATGTTTCTTGGTACGAGTGGTGCCATCTGGAAAAGAGGCTTCTGACTTGTTTAAAGTTCAATCCTGTTGGTTATACATCAGGGCAAAGAGATAAAGTGGTTAATTTTGCTGGGATGGTGTTTGCCTGTTTTACAGTAATATTTTTACAGCTTTCTGAAAAGACTGAGTAGTAAATGAAAATTATTTTTCATTACATGCCTTGTTTAGGCAGACAACGTGTTCTAATGTGTCATTAGTATTTTTCCAAGTAGAGCTTGGCAGACAAAACTGTGGCATGGTGAAGGAGAAAACTTACTTCATGGTTTGCTTTTGTTAAAATACATCCATTTTAATGAAAGTGTTGGCTTGTAGCCTGTTCTTTTCTGGAAATATTCCTAGTACCAGGGATGTTAACGAATGCAAGTAGCCCTGTTCTTCAGGAGATTATTTGGAATTGAGTTTATTTCTTCCTGTCTCTCACCTTTTGCAAAAGAACTGATACTGAATGGCACCTCAGCTGGTGGAGCTGCATACCGGCTTCTCTTCTTATTGCTTAGGTAGAAGCTGAAATCTATTACTTTAAGTGAATACCAGAAAGCGTCTTTCAGTTGGTTCCCTATATTTGGAAACTTTGCTTCCTAACCATGCTGTCTGGTGCTGTCTGTGCCCTCAGTACGTAGCTACCAAGCATCATGGTGCGTTTGGTGAGCTTGTGGGGTTAATGTGGTACCTAATGGTGAAGCTTTGGTGCTTACTTTTGAGTTTGGATCTTCCTTTCTAAATACAGTTTTAGAAAAAATTGCTTAAGTCTACATGTACAGTAGATGTGAAAGGAGGAAAAAATTAGGTGTGAGTGTAAAGCTGGACACAAAATAGGTTTGTAATGGTGTAATCAGTGTCTGCTTTTGTGTACTCCAGCAGTTGAGGAGCTGAGCTTTCGTGGTTTAAAGGCTGGTTAAGTTTTCAAAACTCTTGAAAAGGCTTCACTACTAAATAAAGAGGCTGCCAGGTAATAGACTCAAGTGCTCTCAAAAACAAGAATAGTAATATTACAAAAGGTGATCCATGCTGCCTGTGCTCATATTTGTCGTAATGAATATTCTTCTATTGAGAATTGAATTCTTTGGAAGCAAACAAGAAACTGTAAACCGTATGTGTCATCCTGTGGCAGGTACCAAATGATGCATAATGGTAAATATACTGAAGGACAACACTGAGATGGGAGTGTCAATATTGTAATGAGTTGATTTCCACTGTTCTTGCAAAACACTTGTGTCAGATTTTTTTAGATATAATCCTTTAATTCTCCACATAGAGCAATGATTTATAAAATATTTTCAAATATTGCTAGTAAACAAGTTTCTTTATCGAATTTATTTGTAGAGGGGATAAAAGAGGAGCCTGAAGTGTGCTTTGAGGAACTGCTGGAGACGGCCAAAGCTGGAGAACCAAAGGCACAAACAGAGGTAATTTTAAATGCTCATTGTCTGGTCTTGTTTGCTCTTAATTCCAAAACCAGCACTGTCTGCTGTAGAACTACTGTCTCTTCTTTAGGTGAAGTGTATCTGTTTTGATCTTAAACTATTAAAAGAAAGGTGATACGAGATGGTTTTCTGCCTTGAGAATTGCTGCTTGCTTGGGAGTGTTACTGGTTTCAGATCCAACTCCTGAACAAGCCTTTAGGACGCGTATGAGAACAGGGAGGGCTGATGTCTGTGTTGTCGTTGCAAATCAATTCAGCTGGCTGCAGAGAGAAATTGCAATATTCCCTACAAGGCTATAGGTAGGACCTAAAATAGTCATAAAATTCCTAAGTAGCAAGGCAAGGCAATAATCTCTTCTATTTTCAAAGGAGTTTTAGGCAGAGAAATCTTCCCCTAAACGCAGGGAATATATACACTGCCTCATTTGCAAGAGTTCAAATGACTACTTCCAGTTACTGTGCAGGTGTTTGCTTGTGTAGGATGTTCTATTTAGAGAAATAGAAATGCATAACTGAAGGATAATGCAGGTCACAAGAACTCTAGAGAACAATGGAACTGATACTTTGATCACTTTGCACATCACACAGTGCAGATACAAATCATAATCCTAGCCTGTCTCTCTAAATAAGTTACTGGGTTTCTAACCACTTTTGACAACTTAATTTTGCTTCATTCAGTATAGCATTTTCTTACTTGTTATTTTCCATCCTTATAAAGATATTGTGTGAAATTATATTAGGTCTTCCTGGGGAAACTACAGAAAATATATCTAAACGTTAACGAGTACAAAGGCTTTTCAAAATCTTTCTTAAAATCTGTGAAGATCTGGAGAGAATTCTCAGCTCTGGAGAAACTCTCTCCTGGTACTTACACTAACTAGCCAGAGGCTGGAAAAACAAACAGTATCTAAGGAAAAATAAGTTTTTCAAGGTGTGTAGATTAGTGGGCTTTCCTAACAACAGCAAGAAAATTCACACTACTGTTAAGATGAACTTTCACATTATTGATGGAGATTTATGGGAGAGTTAATCATTTTCAGTAGTGTTCCAGCTTTGATCTTGCCAAGTTTTCTTTCAATTTGATTGCAAAATCAAACAGTTCATAGATTCACAGAATTGTTTAGGTTGGAAAGGACCTTTAAGATCATTGAGTCGAGCTGTAAACCTAACACTGTCAAGTCCATCATTAAACTACATCCTCAAGCACCACATCTACATGTTTCTTAAATATGTCCAGGGATGATGACTCAACCACTTCTCTGGGAAGCCTGTTCCAATGCTTGACAACCCTGATATCTAGTTTAAATCTCCCACGTACAACGGAATAAATGGGAAGGCTTTTTAAGCTCCCTTTAACCATGAATTAATCTGATGAAATCCTCAGAAGCATCCTGGGTTATCACCACACATCCTCTGTCAAAACAGGTTAAGATTATTATGTGGGAACAGCAGTTCTCTCAGGCCAGGAGAGCCATGAGCAGTTCTGTAGTCTGATATTTCTAACGTGTCAAAATACAAGGTGCACTTCACTGACCTTAGCGTTAACCAACACCACGCCCATCCAGCCTTTCTTAACTCTCTCAAAAATCAACTGAGACCACACTGTAAAATTCTATCAATGCCTTAGTATTACAAAAACACCACACAATTTTATAGTGACTCTCTTGAAGAGCAGCATGCAAGAAGAGACACAGAGTGGGCTACTCCCACACCCTACATGTTCCTCTCCCAAAAAGCCATCAACAGTATTCCAATAGGACATAATTCATACTAATGCTTTTGAAGTGCAGGAAGAGTGAAAATACCTTAACTGTAAAAAATAAGACACTTAAATGGTAACAGGTTGTAAAAGCAGAATTACAATAGAGCATTTCTGTAAAGTGATTTTATTCTTATCAAATGCACCCTTTAAAGAGAAAAATAAATTCTTTCTAACTAGAAAGTTTCAGAGCGAAGTAAAACCCAATCATTTGCCACATAAAATCACATTTGTAATTACATAATAAGAAAACTTGACAACATGTCACAGCATCAAGTCCTGTCTTAATGACTGTCAGCGTTACACTGTTTTATTTACTTGCTGGGGTTCTGAGATACACAACTCCAGAGGCTGTGATCCTTTACCAAGACACTGGAATCAGCAGACTACATGGAAGAAACAGTCATGGTGGGTTCACTGCCATTCGAGTGATCTGTCCAGCATTTGGGATAAATGTAAGGATGTAAGGACGCTACAGTTCTTTATGTGTTCATTTTGATGGGCTTGGTTTAGCCTAAGGCAAGCCAATACCAAGTCATTTTTTGCTGCAGTCGAGCACCCTCACCCACCGCTGCCACCTAGCAGACCATCTTTTTAAATCTGGTTAATACAAAACACTTCACTGGGAACAGTTAATGAATTAATGACTTAATTGATCAAGAAGCTGCCATTAAAATTTTCACTGTTCTTTGATATTATTCACGATGTTGTCTAATAATTGTGGCTCTGCTATTCCAGTTGCCCACGGCATTAAAACCAGCCAGAAGTGAACCTTAGGTCATTGGTATCTCCAGTATTCAAGGAACTGTCATTTAAGCTACTCTCAGACATAATGTTTTCAACTCTGGCCATTTAGAAGGAAGGAAACAGATATGGCTCCTATAGTAAGTTTCAAGGTTATTCTGAACGTTTGAGAAGGCAGCATGCTGAACTGCTTCGAGCCGTACCATGTGTTAATGGTGAGTGTGTTACAGCACTTTAGTGATTTTGGGGTGGATTTTCAGCAGGATTTGCAGCATCACAAAATGCACAAATCAGATGACGATTGCCTAAGAGAAGTGAAATATTCAGGCTTTAGTGTGGCCCTTCCTCTGCATCTACAATAAATTCACTTTTCCTTCTCTATACAATCCTCAGCAGAAAACAGGCAATAAGCTGAATTTCTGACACTAAGTTTTCTTAAGACAGGAGTCCCCACTTATTACAGCTCAAACCCCTCTCTTGTAGTTCAATTGCCCATGCCTTTTCTTCTAAAATGAAGCAGGTGTCGGTTTTATCTTTAGGATGCAATCAGAGAGTGTGTTGTAAGAGACCTTCGCACAATTGTAATGATTGCAATGCTTGCCCAGCAAATCAGCGATTCATTCACTCCACTGAGTGCCCCAAACATTAGTCCAGAGACCGAGGTCCTTCCCTGAGGACCAATAAATCTTTAATTATTTTATACAAAGTGACCTAGTTTCAATAGGGAACCGGCATCCTACAATATTTTGTATAACGATTGCTTCTAATTTGAACCAAAGATTTCTACAGCCACAGAAAAGGACTCTACTACTTCCTCTGCATTTATTTCTGAGCAAAACAGCATGTGTTAGCATAACATACCTACTGACCTGGGTCTCCTTTGGAGACACAGATTAGGTTAAACATAGCTCAACAGTGACTGGTTTAGCAAAGAGAAATGTGTATTACCTTGGAAAAACGTAAAACCCGATCCATGGACACAAACTCAGACACTTGCAGAGTGGAAATTATTAACTATGCAGACATTTTAAGAATTGCTTAATGTCTTCAGTGACACCACCTGAGAGCACAGGGCAGGGAACAGAAGCCAGCAGTTGAACCCTTGAGATACTGAATGTAGCTTATGAGCAAAGTTTTAACACTCCATAGGAAAAAGAAATTGTTTTACTTACAAAGAGTAAAATAACTGTCTTGTAATAGTGTGTATGAGTTCAGATACTAAGTAAAATTTCTTGTGAATCAGCTTTTTGTAGACCCCTCTCTTGCTAGAAATTATCAGGAAAAACTGTGAAGCAAAGGGGTACTGTAAAAATAAGGCAGAAGTTATTCCTAAAAAGTGAATGTTTATCTTGGCATTCTTATTAGGAATTCAATATATTTTTCAATCAATGCAATTTGGCATTTATACAATAATCTCTATTAACTTTATTTCCTGAAAATAGAAGCATTCAAAGGTAAAGGACTATCAGCAATGTCTCTCCATTTTCACTTATTCAACCTTAAGCAGTTTGCAAAGTTTTATTCTTAGGCAAGCAACATTTATAGTGAGAAAGCTGAGAGCATTAGAAATCAAATACAAGCTCCATAAGGAAGGAAAACCACCTTGGTCCTCCAATGAAGCTAATAGTTCACAGTAAAAGGACATCTTAGTAAACAAAAAGCAAAATCGTATTATATAACAGTACCTGGGCTCTGCATATTAACACGTGGCTGCCTGTTCTGTCAGGAGAAGGTAAAAGAAATTAAAAAGTGAAAATGACAACTCCTTATTTAAAATCCCCAAGTGTTAACCTTCAAGATCAGCTATTTGGAAGTTACTGCACTGCCATTCCAATCATCTGTCTTGGTTAATTAAAAAAAAAAAAAGCAATCATCTGCTTAGCCCAGCCCAGATCAGATCAGTATTTCCAAGCGACTGTGTCAAACACAGACTATATTGTGATGTTCATTAAAGTTGATCTACTTCACTGTCATCTTTATGTGTATACAAAGAAAAACTCTTTCACCTCATTGCATATGACTATTTCCTTATGAAAAAAGATAAAAATCAGTCTTTCCTTTGCTCTCTTCCTATCTGTAGGTCTCCCCCCCCAACTTTTTTTTAAAGTTTATTATTATTGTTATTATTAGAGCATGGTCTGTTCTCTCCCTTTCCACCTTATAATTGGATTTTAATTTATCTCATTTATTCCTAGAGTTATATAACTCCACTAAAATCAACTCTCAATTTGGGTGACAACCACATCTGAGATCGTGTGCCACACCACATCAGATGGGTGCAGCCTCATCCAGCAGTGTCCTGCTTCCAGCAGCAGCTATAGGTGCTAACTCAAAGACAGCTGAGAACAGAGGATGCATATATAATGGCATTTCTCCTCACTTCTTACTCAGAGGACTTCATGAGGCCTACGTGGAAATTTAAAAAGTAAAAGTAACACAGAAAAAAAGGGATGTAATTTTTTACAAAGTGTCATAAAAAAAGGAACCGTAGCAGAGGGAAGAAGGAATTTTGAATGATGATGGAGAAACACACTGCACTGGTGCAAATCTGTTAGTCAGTAGTTCAGCAAAAATGTGTTGGAAATTACAAAACAACGCCAGCGGGCTAGAAAGGCAACACACACAATGTTAAGCCCATTACACATTTCAGTTGCTGGTCTTTTTGTCACTCATACTTTTAGATAAACAAAAAAGTCTATGTACATGCTTCAATGTTGCTGTTCTTTTCTTACTGTCTGGCCTGATAAAGTCACTGTGATCTGGGAATATTAACAAAAAGAGTATCCTGCTTGGTTTCAGATGAGGAGAAAACAAATTGCTATTTAGGCCACGATGCAGTCATGCCCAGTGACCCAGTACATTTACAAATATTATATAAACTGACTTCTGAAAATATAACGGAGCAATACCTTGAGATATTTTGAGCAGCTTTCTTAGCAAAAACTTAGATGAACAGATGTACATCTGTGCTATTTAAACTGAGATGATCTTGAGAGAGGGAAAAATACATAAATAAAATTTATTTCACACTAATTGTTGTCAATAAGCGCTCCAATTCAGTAGAATTATAATTGTGGAATTACCACCAAAAGCAAGACACCCATATGAACAGTCTGCAAAAGGCATTAGAGAAGGGCTGTCTCACAGCAAGGACCATTCAGAGCACAATAAGAGGTGCCAATGAACTGGATTTTACCTGAGCATTTTCATTTTTCCTGCCTAGAAAGAATCTGTATACCTGCCAATACTAGTAAAAAACAATCTGGACTCCATCCCTGTACATGTGTGATGCACAGTGAGCAAGCCAAGACTTCCAAGAAGATAAAAGTTACTGCCCATGAACAGCAAATCTGATGCATTTATTAACCACCTAGGGCATGCAATAGTAATTCAGTGCAATACACCTGCACATTCTTCTGCCTGGGTAATTCCAGACAGGAATACAGCTGCTTTTTTGCTGCCGGCCTTACAACTCCTCTCCACATTTTCTAATTTAAATACAAAGTTCCTGAATTTGTATCCCTTTTCCTAAGCCATGCATTGCATTTCTTGTACTGCAAATAATTTAAAACATAAATTAGATGAAGTGACTTCTGATAGATGTTATTTTCATAGTAACACCTGAAAAATACCTTGTTAGTAAAAGAGATGCTGAATTCCTTACAGACTATAGAGGGCAATCTCAGTTCATTCACATACATCAAAATAAAAATTTGTGTGAAAATAATTTTATTATTATGGTACTTATTTCCACTGCACCTATCAAAGTATTAAACATATACCCAAATAGACTAAGGAGAGCATCAGTTACTGTATGAGTTGAGAAGCCATCAATTTCAAAGTTAATCTGGACAAAGTAGTTTATTAATAGCATTAACAATTATTACCACTTGGAATTTCAGAAATGCTCAGAGAACCTAGATGAAAATGGGACTACTTATCACATAAGCATGCTATCTTTA
The DNA here is from genome assembly GCA_033558185.1 of Dromococcyx pavoninus. Lineage (NCBI taxonomy): Eukaryota > Metazoa > Chordata > Aves > Cuculiformes > Neomorphidae > Dromococcyx > Dromococcyx pavoninus. The sequence continues at coordinate 635,716 of JAUMJL010000020.1, read as the reverse complement.
TCTAGGGATGAAAAATACAGCTGGTAGAATACTGTCCAGATGAAAAAAAAAAAACCAACTCATCATTTATAAAATCACCTAAGCTGGTGCAAATAAAAAGCTCAAGGAGAGACAGACTCAAACTAGCAAAGCCACATCTTGTCAAAGCATATGTCACCTGTCTACAATACTTTTAACACATGCTAGAACATACTGGCTGCATTATCACATTTATTGCCTTGGCAACAAAGCTAGAATTAATAGTACAGGGTAGTCCTTGTTCCAAAGAACTAAACTTCAAGAGGAAGCAAAGGAAGCATAAACTGTATTTTCGGATGCTCTCTGAGAAGATGTTTTTCTGAGAAGGCAAGATTGTTTAAAATTTTCTAGTTAACTAGGAGAATATGTAATTTTTCACAAGTTCATCTCAAATGCTGCTCTGTGCCTGGCAAAATAGAAAAAAATAAGAATAATATATAAATATAAGTATATATATTTAAATTGTTTGTAAAAAATAAAGACTTGAAAATAAAACCTTTCTGTCGTTCAGGATTCTTTTGTCTGCCTTACAGCTAAAGTTTAAAATATGTTTAAAGTCAATGGAAATAGAATGTGTTGCAATAATGAAGTCTATTTGTCCCCTACAAGTTTTAAAAGAGACATTTTTTCCAGCTCTGATCTTGGATATTCTATTTAGGAAAGTAATGCTGAAAATACCTTATGTAAAGGTGCACTTGGTCTCCAGTACAAAATTATCCTTGTGTTTTAGCAAAAAAAAAAAAAAAAAAAAAAAGCATATTTTCTTATTAGTGTTCTAAGAGGTCTCAGTTTCCTTCCACCAGAAAAACCTTTAAGTGCCCTGAAAACATTTATCAGTCATAAATTCGTCCTACGTGATGTGGGGAAGGGAGTGAAAAACTGCAACACTGACCAACTTACAAGCGATGTTTAAGGTAAGAAGGAACAATCTTACTACTGTTTTTTAATCTCAGTACTCACATTTTCGAAACTGAGCCCTTGCTTTTTACATTCCTAATGCATGACATAAAAACAACTTTATTTCTGTCTTCAGAAGATTGTCATAAAACCAGTGAGCTATTTCTAATGGAAGTACTCCAACAAGACTTTGGTTTGTTCTACCAATACCAAATATAACTCGCACAGCTCCTACTCTTTAAAATTAAGACTTAATGTCATAAATAATTTCCTTTTCATTAGTAAAGTGACGAGCATGAAATTAATTATTTTTATGTCCTCACTAACTTGCTATTGCAAACCCTCTGTTTAGAATGTATGAACATATTAAAACCAGCAAATTTACTGAATGCAATGAAATAATAGGATTGAGATTCCCAGCTACTAACAGAGATTTTTTTTTTAAAAAAAAAAAAGTTTATTGCTATAAGTTGAATTTATAACTGGACTGCACTTGGTGGACATGGCATGACCTTATCAGGCTTGTACAATCTTATCTGAGAAAAAAAATTAACAGGCATTATGAATACGAATTATGTTCTTCAAGTCTTCAGCTAAGGCTTTCAGTCATGGCACACCGTGCTCACTTCTAGACCTGCACATCCACCCCCAGCAGTCGTGGCACTGACTTCATATTTGGAACTGGACACAACTCAACCTCTGGAGCGTCCCCACACGTAAAAGCAGAGATATATATATATATATATACTGAGATATATATATACTGAGAAATGCAACTCAGTATAACAGACAGAAGTTGGACTTCAGCATGGCCAAACGCTGTGCTGTTTACCCAATAGTTAAAATTAACACTGATGTCGTCAGAATGAACCTCACAATGCCAACACCAGGCTTTTTAAGACCAGAAAGTTAAATTGAGTCATTGGAAACAAGCTTTTCAGTTTGACTCCTGTGTATAAGCAGTAATATATACAGGTCCATATAAACACACACTGATGCATCCTTCCAAATATATGAAATATTATGTCATTTTTTACCACAGATCTAGGTGAGGCCCTACAGAGAAACTGATGAAGCTGTTCAAAGCCTATATTCAATATCTTTCTAAGGAACACTCTTTCCAGAAGTCCATGACTCAGCTCCTAATTTTAATGGAACTTTAGCAGTACTAAAAAAAGAAGCCAAGGTAATCTAGTATTCAAGACCGGCATTAAATTTCTTTTACTCTCACTGTGATTGTGATATATTGCAAAATTATATATTTTAATTGGTAATTTTTATAGCTAGCTATAGCTAGCGAGGAATTTTGAAATTTTGCTGAAGCTTCCTTCAAGATTATAGCCTAAACCAGAAAGGTAAGAAATTCTTTTTATAACTTGATTAAATAAAAGTATGCTGTATTTTTTCTTTTTTTTTTCCAATTTGATTAATTTTTTTCATTCAAAAAAACCCACTCTACCCTAAATAACCACAATAAACTCACAATGAATCCCGTGAAAGATTCACATGTGAAATTAATTTACTTTTTCATTGTTTTGTTTTTAAGCATGGCACTGAAAAGGTGAACAAATCAGACTGCTACTGTCAGTCAATATAGGGTGACTTTACGGTAGCCACATATTAGATTAAACTACAGAACTATATTTAACCTGAGAAGATAGGGTCCCATTTATGTAATCCTGCTTTAAGAGCTTCTAATGAGGTATTGTAACCTAACCTAGATACGCCTGCCAGCAAGTTCCCTGCTCTTTCACATGTGATAACTGAAAGATGCTTTAGGTCTTAAATTATATGTTAAGTGAGTTATTATCACAGTGGCTTCTTTTTGCTTTAAAAAATCTACCAACGAGAATGCTCATCCATCTAAGAAATGTCTTTATCTTTTAGAGCATCCACTGAGCGCCAGCCTTCCCCAGCTGAGAGTCCTGCGTTCAGCCACCTGTCTCGCAGACACATATGGCACTTGGGGATCAGCGGGGGCCAGGGCGAGTGTCGGTCACTTGGCAACATCTGTCAACTGACCAAAAGTGGCATTAATGAAATTCTAAAAGGAGTTTAGTTCACTCCTTCATGCTGCAAGACAGCTGTAGTGACAAAAGATGCACATAAAAAGCAGCACATTAAGACCATAGATGGTAAAATGAAGCAGGGAAAAAGATGAAGCATTTCAGAGCACACTTTTTGACCCAAGTCATCTACAGTAATCACCTTGCCAAATACAGTCATAGTACCGTTTGAAAGCAAGCACAACATGAAATGTAAAACAGTGGTATAAGAGACAAGGACAGAATATATAAAAGGCCCAACTACAAACAAGAAAAAAAGAACTCATCATTATGATTTGTCATTCCATCCCATACTTCAGTACCTGTTGTTTCTATATTTGGCTATATTTCAAGCATTGTTAGCTTGAAGACCACCTCAAGAAATGATCATACTGTAAAAGTGATACATGCATAAAAATAGTTTGAATTTCAGTGTCACAAGTTGCTTTCCTTACACTGTGCCTACTGATACCGTATACACAGGAAAAGCACTAAATATGCAGTACAATGAGCTGTAGTTTCAGATCATCACATTTTGTCCAGGGAACTAGGATGCCTTTCTCTGCTGCTATATCTGATCCACAGATTTGAAGAATCAGAGAACAACAGCTATACTAGGAACGGAGACATGGCATTCCCAAAGCCAAACGAGGCCAACAGACCATAAACATAGTATCTTGGCTTCAAGTGGTAATTATTTCCCTGCAAAGCTAAGGCTATAGTCTGGTGCAAAGTGTTTCCACTAATTTAGCTCCTCACAAAGGAAACAATGAGGTGCCTCAAAGAAAAACAGTTTACATTTATTTTACACAAGTATTCCATCAAAAATTATGACAGAAAAAAAACCCCACAAATAATGCCCCCTTTTTAGCCAAACAAGAAAAGAACACAAAGCTTATGGGAAGTGGAGAGACCAGCAGATTTGACGACTGGCAATCTGAGCCCTTAGCTTCTTTAACTATTACATACAAACGGATCAGAGCTTTTATTCGTGATGGAAATCAGACATAATGTGAATCCACCATGTGGTGCACCTATCAATTCAGGCACTGTTTCTGCACCATAAGAATGCAATTTAAACACTTCACATAATACAACCTGCATGGCATCCAAATTTTCTGTGAAGACTTTTGTTGCCAAGATTTCCTTGCCTTAAGCTACCATCTGAAATACAGAAAGCTGCTTTTTGAAGAAGTGGAAATTCAACATCAAAAAGAAGCAGTAGATAATTTCTTTCTGTTTTCCTCCATATTCAGCAATTAAGCTATTCCTTCCAATTATTCGAATTTAAAACAGAAAAACAGTTGTTAAAAATGACAGCATTTGAATGTACCTCAAACATTGCAATATCATGCATTGTCTCCGATCTATCAGTAAGTTTGGTATTGGCTTTGTGGCTGACATGAAACACATTATTTTGATGCACCTCCACCTGAGAAAGAGGGAGACACAAATCTTGTTGCGTACTTGGTCATTAGGATCAATTGCGCAGTAATGGCCAGAGCTGAACCATTTCATAAGCACCATTCACCTAGGGCTTTGTGTATATCATATATGGCACAATGAGGTCAAACACAGAAGAAAAGATAAAGGTTGCTTGATAAACTCAAACTTATTTTTAGCATTCTTCCCAAGCTCAAGAAATCTAACGTATACGCTAATCTATCTATGTCAATCCCACTGTCCATGTTGCCAAAGATGTCAAACGGCATCAATCCCAATGCTGACCCCCGAGGAATGCCATTTATCACTGGTCTCCACTTGGACTTTGAGCCATTGACCGCAACTTTTTGAGTGCAGCCATCCAGCCAATTCTTCATCCACAAGTGGTCCATCTGTCACATCCATGTTTCTCCAATTTAGGGACAAGGATATCATGTGGGACAGCATCAAATGCTTTGCACAAGTCCAGGTAGGTGACATCAGTTCCTCTGCCCTTATCCACCAACACTCTAACCCCATTACAGAAAGCCACAAGATTTTCCAGGCACAATTTGCCCTTAGTGAAGCCTTGTCATCTGTCACCAATCATCTCCTTATTTTCCAGGTGCTTTAGCACAGTTTCCAGGAGAATCCAGTCCATGATTTTGCTAGGCACAGAGGTGAGAGTGACTGGCATGTAGTATCCCAGGTCTTTGTTTTCTTCCCATTTTAAAAAATGGGGGTTGCTTCCTCTTTTCCAGCCAGTGGGAATGTCACTGGACTGCCACAACTTCTCAAATATGATGGATAGTGGCTTAACAACTTCACATGCCAGTTCCTCCAGGACCTGTGGATGCATTTCATCAGGTCCCATGAACTTGTGCACCTTCAGGCTCCTTAGATGGTCTCAAACTTGATTTTCTCCTACAGTGGGCAGTTCATTCTCGCCACTGGGGTACGTGGTGCAGACCTCGCAGCCAGAGCTGCAGCCTTTGCTCTCAAATGAGTACCCACCATTCTGCCACGAGGGTCAGGCAGGATGAGTGTCCGTGACCTGTGCAGAGGGTCACAAAACAATGCCCAGTTGCTGGGTTACATGTACTTCCAAGTCTCCGATTTGGCCAGTGGACTGCCCCCTCTTCCAAGTGTCACCTTCCCTGTGTGCTCTCCTGCCAAAACTGCCACACCATGCCATGCCCTGGGTGCTAGTGCTCCATAGGGCCACCTTCTGTGGGAGTGGGAGATGGCCCCATCCAGGCCTTGTCAGCCACTCTCATGAGAGCCGTCAGCTCCTGGTGGGTCTCAGTGCTCCCCTGGGCTTTCCCTGGCTCAGAAAACCCCTTTGGATGCCACGATGCCCCACTCCACTGAGGAGCGTGCCTGCACTGGAAGCCTTGTCTCCTTGACATACTTCCACAGCGAGTATTCCAAACACAGAATCAGCAGATCAGACTCCTCTGACATTAGAGGATGATATAAATCTCTGTACAGAGTCTATTACTCCTCACACATACACTCAGGAACACAAGCAGAGACAAACTCCAATCCAGCTTGGAGATTATCCCTTCAATAGTTGCAGTGATGCACGCATCAATTCTGGAGTGTATTGCACAGCTTCTCCACAGGCATACCCAAGGCAAAAATCATACAAGTTTGGCCACATCTGGCCCCTCGGAACTCAATGTTACGTGCTGTAGAACTCTTCTTGTCTTGCAATAAAAGGCATTAATTGTTTACATTTATTGGAACACAAACAGCACAGCATTTTCCAGTCTACTTCAAGATTAAAAAAACAAAAAGTCCAATATTAATTGAACTACTTAAGTAATAAAGTTTTAATAGATTTGCTTGAAACTCTAAATTGCTAAAAAAACCCCAGTATTTTAAGCTGACAGCCCCATTGAGACCAATATTTCTCACCACACTGCAAGCTTAGAATAAGCTGTTTATTAGCAAACACTACGAACAGTTGGCAAAAAAAAAAGAAAGCTCAGATCTAGAGCAAGCTTTGAATTTCAGGTTGACATGGTCATAGGTTAAAACTTAATTTTCACAGCTGCATAGATAGGTACTACCCAATCCAGTTTGAAGTCCGGATGACAGCACCAAGGGCTGACAGTTTTCAGTGTCACTTTACAGCTCTATAAGCTTGTATTTCCTGTAACTCATTTTGCACATTCAGTTTGGGCTCAGCTATTTATTAGTTTCATGGATTTACAGCATGTAAGTCTTCAGCCACTTGGTCAGCACCATTTCTGCAACAACCTGCTCAACTGAGTCAAACAACCCTAGACACTGCAGTGCAGAATGGTACTGCACAGAAGATGATGCTAGGACACAATGGCCTCAACTTGCACCAGGGGAGGCTTCGATTGCATATGAGGAAAAATTTTTTCACCAAAAGGGTTGTCAAGCATTGGAACAGGCTGCCCAAGGTAGCCATTGAGTCACCATCCCTGGAAGTATTTAAAAGCCTTGTTGACATGGTGCTTAGGCACACGGTTTAGAGGTGGACTAGGAAGTGTCAGGTTTATCTTAAAGGTCTTTTCCAACCTGAATGATTCTATGATTCTGTAATTTAAAAATCTCCGAGGAGATTAAAACTCCATAATGGATGGCATGAAGTGTCTGTAAAGGGATGTCACAACTTGGTCTTCTACAACTGGCTCTAATTCAAAGGCTACAGAAGTAGCATTAGAAGAGACCTTGCTGGCAAGGAGACACAACCAGGAACAAACCACAAGATCTACACAGAGAAGTGTGAGTAGGTGTGCAGGGTCATATTCCACAGAGAACCAGTTCTGCTGTCAATGAGCCGCAGCATCTCAGTTGGGCATACTGAAAATATTTACCTGACAAAGTAGGAGGGAAAAAATCAGGAACTACTTGACAGTTTTCCATAGAAGGGAAACTACTAACAGTCACTGAAGGCTTATCCAGGAATTTCAGCGTGTGGATTACAAGTCACTTCTCTGCTCTGGACATTTTGTTTAACCAGCCTATAACACAATTTTATGTGCTATCCCAGAAAAGTCACAAGACAGCAGACCCCAGCATTACTAAGTTGATATCAAGTTAAAACCCATTCAGAAAAGAGGCCTGCAGTTTGCTTCAGTAGATTCAGAACACAATTAGGTGGACTCTACCATCTCCAAAAATTATTTTAACATTAAATGGTTATCATCTCTGCAACACTGACCCGTACAAAGAAAAAAAGTGAGATTTTTTTTCCTGCATGGCATATGTGCTATTTGCACAGCCAATAAGGACAACAACGATCATGGTCACTCAAGAACTCTCAAAATATGAGTTTCCCATTGTACAGCTTCGCTACTAAAGAAGAGATCTAAACCTGAAATTAATGGTTCTTTCCCCACATTAAAAAAAATGTTACAGCAGAAAACAGCATGACATGGCTTAAACTGTGCAGAACATCATTCCTCCATCATGAAAAAGCACACAGCAAAATAAGAACATGTAGCATTTCGCCATCAACAAAGCTGCCTACATAGACACCCACTCTTTCTTATTTTCTCTGTAGCATATTCTTTTAACTCGCTCATCTCCTTCTACATCTTTCTCACAAATATTGGCTTACTTGCTTTGCATACAGCTTCTTCAGATTTGCTTTCACTAGAAAACTAACCATGCAAACAGTTATGCTCCTGCAATCAGTCCAGAATACATAATCTATATTAATTTTTCCCTCTCCCAATATATTTATATACCAATAAAAATAATCTTCTTGAGAATCAGAGAGGTTTTCTGGGTATCTGAAATCTGAAATAACTAGAGCAGGATAGTTATTCTGCAGATCTAAGCTTCATGCTGTGATAGATTCATGCATTTGGTCCCACCTCCCAGTAAGGAGCTGGCAATTACAGCATTCCAGCGCAGGACCGTGGATTTTTTTCCAGCTCCCTTACTCTGCATGCCAGTTACAGCTGATTGCGGCAGCTGAACCAATACTGTATTTTTGCATCAGATGCACAAGAGCTAGAAGCACTAGATATGAAAAGCAAACCTGCAATCTATTTTGCTTTTTTTCTGCAGAAGAGAATTATTGGGCTTGACAATCATGATATTTAAGGCTCTGCTTTACCAACATCTGACAGGATTTTAGATTTACAGATCTTTAAGATAAATTAACAGTGTTTATTACCTATAGTGATATGTGGACACCTCTCTCTCAAATTCTTAGATATTCCTCTGCTTTGTGTGAGGAAATAGAAAATAATTAGAATCCTATGTCGCTTTTGCTGTCTTTGAAGGATTAGTCTCTCTCAATTCCTGGACCATAGATACATTAAGTACACTAAGTACTCTGATTAGATATTAAACATTGTTTAAATAAGACACATCTCCAATCCATCCCCTCTTAAAGCATAATATGGCATTACTATGAAATTATTTTATAGTGCTAGTATGGAGGAAACTTCTATTTCATTCACTTCATCATACTAGAGCGTCTCCATAAACATTCATCTGTATGTTAATCCTTGAAGTGTTTTCTGAGTGTACAGATGACAATTTATTGAAAACAAAAAAATAAAAAACAACAAACTAGAAAACATTGATAAAAAGGTATAATAAGATGTAGGGAATAAAAGAAATAGCCTGAAAATATTCACTTTACATGGTAACTCTTTGCAGAGCCTACAAGTTAACACCATTCAACAACAAAACTGGTTTAAAAACAAAAAAGGCTCATCTATGGTTCCCAGTCAAGCATACACATCATGAGTTCTGCTCACCAAAATCGCTGCTTGGGAAGGGCTAATAATTATGCGGTGAGTGCTTGTATTTTAATATATTCTGTTTTATCTGTTGTTGTTCTTATTCTTTTATTGTTCTATTAAAACTATCTTTATCTCAACCTATGACTTTTCCTTTACTTCCTAATTCTCCTCCCCATCCCCCTGGGCAGGGGGCAGTGGGGAGGTGAGCAAGCGAGTGGCTGCATGATACCTGCCTGCTGGCTGGAGCTAAATCATGTCAAGTAGGAGCATTATCTTTGACAGTTCAAACCTTTTTCCAAATGCAGTTTCATATCGGCCAACAAATGCAAAAATTAATCATAGGGGACTAAGAGACAGCAGAAGCATTTAAGTCTCCTTTCCGTAGGAAGCCAGGCTATACCAAATGTAATTAAAGTTTTTAGTAAGAGTTTGCCATTTTACTAAAAGACCCAGCATTACCAGAACAGACACTAAGTGTGGGGCACAGCATCCCATCCTCCCTCCCCATCCTATGTGGTGGTGGCCAAAACTTGATGCAAAAGCTAATAGGATGATTATCTTCTAGAAGGATTAAGCTGCACAGAGAAGCTGAAAGCTGCCTTTGTGAGAATTAAGGCCATCATCCTTATTGGCCAGCTGAATTATATTCTTTTGCCATAGTGCAGATAGGTTTTCACTCTTACCTTTCTTAAAATGAGTAAGTCTCAAAGAATATCTATATGAGAAGCGGGGATAAAATGCACTTTCGGATCATTCTTTTTGATTTAAGAAACAGGAAGCCCAGGAAAGGAAATCAGTGGAAAAATGACTGGATTCTTCTTTAAGAAATAAAGGTCTGCTACACTAACAAGAGTACCTATCAAATTTAGCAATGAACGATTAAGACATGATCTGTTCTATGCGTAATGCCAAGACGTAACTCAAAGTACATCAACATAAGGTGAAAACATTGTGAAAGCGGTGCCTTACACCTTGATTAGGAAAAAGCTGTGTTCTTGAGGCTTCCTCTCTCATTTCTAAGCACCTTAAAGAAGCTACACATCACAATGGGCTCTCTTCATCCTGACAGGAACAACAGTGTGTTAACCTCTTATAGCACAAGAAGAACTCCATGGAGGAATTACTCCACAATAATAGAAGGACTTGCCGCTTAGAGTCTCAAACAGAATGGGAATCACTCTCACAAAGTAAAACCTCCACCCCAGAAACGTGTCCTGATTAGATTCAGTGTACAAGTGCATCACACTGCCACAAGTATTTATAAAGGTTCAGAAAACTAGCAGTTCACAAGAAAACAAGGTTTGTATCTCTTTTTGGCAGTTCAAATGCAAGCAAGCGAGAAGAACAGCAAAATATTTGACAACAGTGTCTTAGCACAAATAGAAGCATTATGGTGCAGTAAATAAACAGTTGCCAGATGCTGGATACTGCTCCAGATAAAGAAAAAGAAGATGAAATCTCAACCTCATAATCACTGACATTTTGGAAAGTCTATAGGCTTACTTCAGATAGATAAGATGTTCCTTGTTCTGATCATTATAGAAAAGAAATAAGGTAATTTTGGAAGAACTCAAAGAAAATTGCTTGGTAGTGGTTCACTCATTCTCAGCATACAAATAATAAAAGCCACAACAATAATAATACTTGAGTTCCAATTATACCAACATGCCACATAGCTCACTTCATCTTAAAATAAATAGATAGTGTTAGGATTAAACATGAGTGCATTACATTCACAAGGGGGGTGGAGGGGAATCACTTCCTCACCTGCATAGCAGAGTCAAAGCCATCAGATAGGCAGACAATGCCCATGATGAAGGGACTGAGGTTACAGCCAAGAAGCCATGCCTTTCACCTGCAGCACATGCTTAACATCAGTGCAAAATCAAAAGTGAAACTGCAAAATACAGCCGGGTGACTGTAATGACACTTCCTTACTAAACAGAAAGGTGACAGCTATCGTAACAGCAACTAAAAACGTTCAATACTAATGCCTTGTCAAAGACCACTGTAATGAAGGACAACTGCCAGTTATCCAAGACAAGGACAGTTAAGTCAAAATGGCACTGAGAAATATGAAAAATGTACTTTCTGAAATAGCTTCCATTTTCCTTACCCTTAAGATAGGTGGTAGAGAACGGGCAAAATACTGTTAAGGTGGACTGAGAACAAGGGAAAAAAACAGAGCAGAGAACATCAAAGAGTTGTAAGAGACGTCTTGATCCTCCTACAGTTACGTCCAGTATTCCGTAAGGAACAAGTAACATATGAACAAACACACATTGAGCTGATAATATAAATAGCTCTCCTCTTAATTTTACACTCATTAAAGAATGCCAGCTCACAGATTAAATATACAACTTTTTTAAAAACAACTTCAAGAAACAAAACGAGTAATATTTACACAAAGCTCTCTTGGCATCATCAAAACAAAATAAAGATGCTCTTCAACCATCTTCCATTAAAAACCAAGCAAACCAAACCAATGTAGACTGTACGTTTTGAGGAGGACATAACCGATATAATAATGACTGTTTGCTATTTCCAAACATCTCATTACTGAAGTGATTTTGCTCGACTTTCAGACTTCCTAAAAACTGGTTTCAGTTAATCAGGTTATTCGTCAGGCTATTGGGACTAAAACAACTTCATGTGTGTATGCTTATATGTTTTTCTATAATGTGTATTAGGCAACCCCCTCAAAACCAGGGGGGTGCCTTAGAAAGATAAAATAGAAATTGCCACTCTATATCTTTCTCTTTATTGACATATCATTTCCCACTGTGAACTGTTAACAAGACACACAGTGATTACAAGTGTTTGTGCCTAAAAAAGCAACAAAACCAACTTTTCACACTGTATTCCATCAAGCATGTTTTCCACTCCTAGCCTAACTTAAATTAACAGCTGCAGGTGGGAGCTTTCCAAATACATTTGGCTTTCCATTTGCTTGTGTATGGATACATCTGTTTGAGAGCCTATACGGTGAAGAAGGGAGTCCAGTTTAAGGGAAGCTGTGGACAGAAATGCCAGGTCTGAGCCTGGTGCTGGGTTGAAGGGTAAGGGTACAATATCATCTATCACAGGACATAGAAGAAGCTTCTCTTAAACCACTGCTCTTATTACACGGATGGAGAGAATAGATGGAATACTGCAAGGAACTAACTAACTCAAAACTTAGCTGATCTCAAGGAAAGGCCTACAGAAGCATTCCGTATGCTAAAAAAAAAAAGCTCCATGATTTGCAATAATGTGCAAAGAGTGGAAGTATCACTAAAAAAGAATGAGTTAAAAATTAGTTTAAATAGTACTACTGTTACATTTTGCCCCATTGAGAATTGATCTATACTCTTTTCATTGAACTACTATGGATATTTTTTCCTTGTTACTCAAGTTGGAGCTGATAAAGTTTTATCATTTAAAAAATCTTAGCAAAAGTTAAAAAGAAATTAGTTACAAAATTTGCATACAAAGGGAAGCCTTCCCAAGACAGAAAAAAAAGTACTGCTTCAGATCATGAGTTATACAAAATGTTTTACTGCAAGACGCGAATAACTATGAAACAATGACTATGAAACTGATTTTCCTGAGTAACATTGGAATAAGTGCCATAAACCAGCAACTGTTCTAAATATGGAATTTTTATTAAAAACAAAAGGGATGGAATGTGTTTGCACAGATCAGTACACAAAGCTGCAATTAAGGCTCTCTTCAAAGTGAAGCAGAACAGAGTTAATGAAAGTTGAGAGAGAAAAAAAAAATCAAGATTACAGGGAAGAACAGAAGGGAGGATTAATAGTTTGTTTCCTTGATGGCAGAGCAACCTCAGTTCAAAATTAATAAGTTACTATATAAATTGAAACACAATAATCAGTGGTACATGTTATACATCCTCTTAGAGGGTGGCAGCATGCAATTAACCATTCTTCTATACAGAGAGGCAATCCAACCCCACATACTTCATTATTTTCTGTTCCCTGACATGTATTTATGCCAGTTCCAGTGCCTGGCCTTACATGGTCCAGAAATGTGGCCCAGGCCCATTTATTTCCTCAAAATACTTGCTACTCCTACATCTCCTACTTTCTATCATGATCTAATCAAAATGTTCAACAGAAAAAAAATCCATGCATGAAAACAACTATAAACATTTAAATGCCGATAAATAATATCTCCCAGCTGGAATAAACTGTAACAAAGAGTGCTGGAGACACAAATATACTAACCATGGAAAACAAAAAGTGGGCTTCAATGAGATGGATCTCTAAGAGGAAAATCATAATGAGGAACCTCTATTTTATCACTGTGTATGGAGATTAACATTTAAATGGAGCCTATTTCTTCTAATTCAAGCCTTGTTTTTACCTCAGGTTCAACCTATGGCCTCTTCTGAGGATATTGCCAACTCTTACATTCCAATAACAACAATCTAAGACAATAAAGACACATACATTTAAGCAGAGAGTGAGCATTGCTCCTAGCATTTCCAAAAAGAAAAGAAAAAAAACCACCTTTATCTGAATGCTGGAGAACTTAAACATGTGGGGCAAATCTCTATAGCACCGGCCTCCTACAGTACTAATATCTCATCACAGAGCAGACTCGAGCCCCAGTGACGGGGTCCTAAGAGGTGGCCTCCTTAAGCTTGCAGAATACCTCTCCAAACAGCTGGTCTTCCCACCCATAAAGGGAATCACCTGTTCTGTAAAGAACCAAGATGCATGGCTTTTCTGTTTAAAGCTCCAATGCACCTATTCACATTAACATCCTTACTACCTGCACCCACCCAAAACCAAGAACCTCAACCCAAAAAGACCCCACACTACCTCAGGCGCAAGAAACAAAGTCATCTCAATAGACCTAGAAATGTAAGCAAAGCAGAGACTGAAAGCAATTGTTCTAAGCCCTACAGACTACCACAGCTCCTATATTACAATAACTCATTTTAGCATTATTAATAGCAAGGCATGCATATTTTCAATGCAGAACAAAAGCATCATCTTAAAAAATAATTAGAGCAGAATTTAAAAGTATAATAAAAACCTTGCTGCCTAAATGCACCATGAATTAGTGTGTCTTACAATCAGAAAACATTTATTGTCAGCAGGCTTTGGAAAACCAACACAAAGCATGTTCACCTCTAGCCATATAAAACCAGAAACAGGCCTCTCACAGGGATGAAACACAGAAGACCCTAATAAGCATCCTGGAATCCTACTCCTGCATAAATACATGCGCACATTATGCTTACTGCCAGTGAGACCAATCATGTAAGAAAAGACATTATTGTGTATACATGATGGGTCCTAAGCAAATGGCAGGGATCTCAAGGAGCAAAAGGAATCTTGAAATGAAGCGGGACTCATTTTCTTCTCCCTTATGAAATTTGCTAGGATTTCCTTCTATTAATTCTATGAATGTTATCTATACATAAAAAAAATAATCAATACCATCTGTTTAAGTTAACATCATTTCTTAGGATTATTTGTTTAGACAATGTGGTGTATGTAAGTTGTCAGTCAGACTAGTAACATATGACGGATAATCTGTAAATACCTAGCAAAAATAGTTCTTGCTTGTTTGTGAAGCCTGTGTGTGCTCTATCCTCCTTCTAAACAGAGATACTGCAAATCTGCAGTGACTTACAGGCCTAACGGCTGCTTTAAGGGCTGAGGTAAAGAACTTTTCTCAAAATCTGACCCATTCACTAGGACAAACCAGTCTTAATCGGCAACCAATAAACAAAAAATCCACTATGCAGGTACTGCCTCTCATCCAACTCCCCCCCGCCCCGGAGTGATTTGCTCCATGGTGTTGCCATAGGAAATGGAAAGGAAGCCTCCAATTAGGGAAGAGGTCACTCTTAAGCAGAGCTATTGTGTAAATAACAGTCAGTCAAAGAACCCCACCAAGGCCTCATCCCGCAAGCCCTCCAAGGGCAGGCCTCGGATCTGCTGTTGGAAAACCAGGGCTCGGCTTGCAAGAGCCGGTCCAGAGCCCAGGTAAAGCCCAGGAGGCGGGAGTGCGGCAGAGCCCCGGCCTGGGGAGCGGGATGCGCCGCGCCGTTATCCCGTCCTCCCGTAGGCACCAGCGGCTGCAGGAGCGGGGACCGGGGAGCACGGGCAGCCCCTCGGGGCTCGCAGCGCTCCCTCTGCCCTCGCAGCCAAGGGGTTCGGGGCTCACCCGTCCCGTCCTGCTGCAGCTCCACCGCAGCCACCGGGCAGGTGGGGCGCGGCCGGGGCGGGGAGCCCGCTGGAGCTGCCCCTCTCGGCGGGCAGAAGCCGCTTCGCCGCGCCCGGGAGAAAACCGGCCGCCCTTCCCAGAGCTTCCTCTCCCGTCGGGTGACCGGCACGGAGGGGCGAGCACGGGCATGGCCTCGCCCCACCCCGGGCTGCACTTCTACCTCTCAGGCACCTCGCATGATCAAAGTATCCGAGCGCGGCAGCATCATCCATCCATCCATCCATCCATCCATCCATCCATCCATCCATCCATCCTCCCTCCCTCCCCCACGCCGTGCTCTGCGCCGCCCCCGCATCCCCCACCCACGCCGCGGCCCCGCCAAGCCCTTGCTCCGCTCCTTGCCCGCGGGAGGGACCCGCTGCCGCGATGCGACCGGAGCGGCGAAGCAGCACGCACCGCCCCGCCCGGCAGCCGCACCTCGCTGCCGGCTGCGCGGCCTCCCCAGCTGTCACCGGCGTCCCGCCCTCGGGAGGCGGTGGCTGCCGCGCCCCGCAGCCCCGCCCCGAGCGGGCAGGGAGACTCCGCTGCTGTCGCTGCTCCGCTCCTGCTCCGGGAAGGTTCCCGCAGCCGCGTATGCGGGAGGTGTGCGCAGAGGAAGCGCACAGCGTAAGAACATTCCCGTCACAAGAAGTGTATGGAACTGTTGGAGCGGGTCCAGAGGAGGGCTATGAAGATGATCCGAGGGCTGGAGCACCTCTACTGTGAGGACAGGCTGAGAGACTTGGGAGTGTTCAGCCTGAAGAAGAGAAAACTCCGGAGAGACCTTAGAGCGACCTTCCAGTACCTGAAGGGGCCCCAGGAAAGGTGAGGAGAGACTTTTTACAAGGGCAAGTAGTGATAGGATGAGGGAGAACGGCTTTAAATGGGAAGGGGGAAGATTTAGATTAGACATTAGGACAAAATTGTTCACAATGAGGGTGGTGAGACACTGGAACAGGTTTCTCAGGGAAGTTGTGGCTGCCCCTTCCGTGGAAGTGCTCAAGGCCAGGTTGAATGGGGCCTTGAGCAACCTGACCCAGTGGGAGGTGTCCCTACCCATGGCAAGGGGACTGGAACTAGAAGATTTTTAAGGTCCCTTCCAACCCAAACCATTCTGTGATTCTAAGGCACATGGGATGAGTGTAGCATTCCCCCCTTCTTGGCTTGCCAACTCAAGGGCTGTGGGACCCGTGCACATCAAGAACAGAGTGCTGAGAAAGGGTTTATCAATTTAATTTTTATGTCACACCCTACCATAGCATGCCAGAATCAGATATGGAGTTGTCAGATTAACTCAGCTGCTAGCACTCGCTATCCGTGCCAGACAGCTGTAAACCCTAATACCATTTAAACCCTCATTATTTTGTTAGAATGGAACAGAATAGTTGCTTGAGGCTCCCAGGACCAGGCTTTGCTTGCACGTTTCAAACTGTCTCCTCAGCACTGCCCTACATTGGCCTAGAACCTTTACTGAAATGCTGTTTGCAAGTATTATTTCTGTTGATCCAGATGCAGTGATTGACACAGTGAATGCAGCAGCAATGTATTTCTGTTAGGTAAATACGAAGACCTAATGGAGTTGGATTGTGGGCACAATAATTAGCTCAATATTATGTTGATAGGCCCAGTATCAAGGAGAAAGTGACTCTTAACAAATTAAATATGGGGGGGAGGGAGTATCTAAGTTAATGAGCGTATTGTTTTGAATACACAACTACTGTTCTGAGTACTACAGCAAGTTAACTTTGTCATTCAAATTGCCTGTAAAATTTTGCATCCATTTTATGGTCCTTCCTAAAAATTTAGCCCGGTATTCACTAGATGTACTTTTTCAATCAAGGAGAAAAATAAGCAGTGTTACCATTTTATTTGGGGGTTTTATGTTGTTGCTTCTGGGGTGCTAGGTCTGTACTTAGTTTAATAAGACAAGATGGATATAGAAAACCAGCTACATAGATTTGAAAGAAGAGCTGCAAACACAAGAAAAGTGTCAGCCTTGAAACCTGCTCAACAAAGTGGGTTGGTGGGGTTCATCAGAAAGACAGTTCTTGGCTGCAACTCAGCGACAGAAATTTGATAAGGGACACTATAGTGGATAAAGCCATAACACTCCTGATGGCCAAACTGAATGCTTCAAATCCAAATTTGAAGTGGAATGCACACTTCAACAGTAAGAGCAATTCAACAGTCCGAACCACCTTTTGAGGGGAGCATGCATTGCTGGACAGGGTGAAGCAGCATTTAAACAAATCTCTTTCCAAAGGGGGGCATTTTGAACAGCTAAAGGAATTCTTGTAGCCAGAATAACCCTGAAGGTTTCTCCTTTATAGAGAAAATGCTGCTTTTGATTTTAAAATCAATAAGAATTGAATGTCTCAGCTGGCGTTAGTTACTCCATAGAGTTTATTTGTTCCATTTTCCAAGACAATTTCAGGTATAAATAGTTGATATATATGGTCTTTAAAAAATGTCAACACATTCATTAGTGGCTATGTTCCAAGTCTGGGATTAACGAAATGCTAATAAACAGCTTGTTATGCTTAAGTTACAGTCTAACTCTTCTTTATAGAAAAAGGAATTTGAGGCCTTAGTTTTGGTCCTGGTGAAGGAGAGAGGAAACTGGAGCTCTTAAATAATATTTGCATGGCCTTATATCAGTGTTTTGTCTTGTGCAAGGAAGAAATATTGTGTTCAGAAGAAAGGCAGGACGTTGTGCATAAGATTTGCTTATAATGGGCTGATGCATTGGCTTGTTACGTGTAAATTTTGGTTTTACCATATTAAATAATTTTTGCTTGAAAGTACTTTAAAATAGATAAGAAAGTGAAATCTATAAATTATTTAGCACTGTGTTTCTCAGTATTTTTCATGAATAAAAGTTTTTGAGCTTTGTTAAATTTACATAAATTTGGCTTCACTTAGAGGTAAGGTTAGATTAGCTTCCTGTCAGAGATGGCTCTCTTTATCTGCTGTTCCCTTCAGCTGGAGAGCAACCTGCACTTCGTGAACCCTAGAGCACCCTTTGAAAGCATGTGGTTTGATACCCACTAATGTATAGAAGCTGAGGGACCCACTGTCTGCACTGCACAGATGCACTGTAAAGATGTTCCCACCTGCAAAGAACTAATGCTATTAGTGGGCGTGGAATAGCTGAGAGACTGCAATATTGAGTGAAAGTGAAGATTTAAAATCTGACCTGTTTGTTTGTTTTTTTCTTGTCCGTTTACATCACTGCTGTATCTCTCTGCAGGGCTGACCCATGTTTACACAGGAATTCTGTGGGTCAGCCAGAAATTAGTCCAGATATATCCTGCTCACTGTGGTGCACCTGATAATATGGGAGGCTTCTGAAAAACGTGTGGAGTGAGCTATTGCAAAATACAGAAGATGTGTACAAAGGAAAACAACCATTTTGCCCAGATATTGACTGAGACTTTAATGCTGTTTGTTTGGCTATTGCCTTACCAGCTTTCTAAATCTGCTCTTAGTGATCGGTAAAGGACATTGAAGCGTACAATCTGAAAAGTGCTATGTGACATTAGCAAGAAATATTAGGCTCTGTTCTGAATCCCTTAAAATTGATGCAAATTTTTCATTTAGTTCAAGGAGAATAGAACTAAGGCTTAGAAGTAACACTTTAAAAATGCATTAAAAACCTTTTGGTAACTTTACGGCTATGCAGTTTAGAATAAGAGGCACTTTGACTTTATTGCACTCAAGCTGAAGTAACTATATTAAGTAAAAAGCAAAATAGAATTTCAAGGGCAGGCCATAATTGAAAAGTTAATCCATTTTTAATATTACTCATTGTAAAGAGCTTGAAGCCTGCAGACTAGCAGAAGAATATCAGAATCCTTGGTCTAAATTTGCCCTAGCTTTTTAGTCATAATAAAAATCCCTTGTAAACAGTGGTGGTCCTCCTGCTTAGTTAAAACTCAAAGTGTGAGACGTTTTAAAACTTCAGCTCTGAATGACTGTAGAGCTTTAAGGTCTTGCATTTTTATGAAAAAAAAATCCTAGAGCACTTTCGAAACTGATTTACACACGTGGGATCAGACTATCTGCGGCTCTATGTAAAATGTAAAACGTAAAATAATTGAACTGATTACTTTTTATTATTGCTTTTGTTATTATTATTGTTGTTACTATTAGTAATACTATCAGAAATACACATCTAAGGGCAGATTTTTTTTCCTGCAGTCTGTTCTTTTTGCCATTGGAATGCAGCCATCTGCAGGCAACTGTATAATAGTGCATAGCAACACTACAAAAATTCTGTATAACGTATGGCCATATTTGAAACTTCTCACTGCTCAGCACTGATTATTATTAATGTTAATACTGCTCAGGTCAGGAAAGGAAAAATGAACTACTCTTAGTGGGATCTTTAAGTAGACTGATTGTAATTATCCACGTTAAGGCATTTGGGGATGATCTTTGATGTTTTTTTTCTAGAACAGTTGCATTCAAGACATCCATTTCAGAAGGCTTGGAGGATTCAGAGTCATTGAAATGGAGTGAGGTTTATTATTCTAAGATATTGCAGCATTGTGATCATCTCTGGATCATCTCTGGATCCTGGGTGCATCTCAGTCAAGGCTACCTTGGCCCCGGAGTGGAGGTGCTGTTTACATACCCCTAGAGAATCTGTCCTGTTGTGCAGTCATGTATAAAATTGATAGTGGCATTAACACGCACCAAAAAAAGAATCACCTACCATGCTGTTGAATTTCAAAACAGAGAATTTGTATCTGCTAAAGCAAAAGGGAAAGTGATGCTGTTGGCTGCAAAACTGATGGAGGACACTGTTCCATTTAGCTGAGGGCAAAAACTGCCTGTACCTGCCTACAGCCTCGTGTGCATCAAACAGATCCTTTCTGTAATATATTTTTGGGGAATCAAATCTTTTTTTTTTTTTACAAATGGTAGGAACACTGACGTGACAAGTTGCAATGTATCTTCTTGGAGATGTTCTTCCCTCTCTCTCTCACCCTACTGACGTGTTCTGTCATAGGTGGGTATTGGTGGAATATCCAGAAATAGCATGCGTTACGAACATGTGCTTCTAATAAGGGAGTACTTACCATGGACGGTTATCAATTGCAGCAAAGGAATCAGACTGCAATTAAGACGTGAAATCCATTCTCTTCCAAAAGTAGGTTTAAAAATCATAAGTTACATTTCTGTATTACACTGAGCAGATTGTGCAATATTCCTTTCTTTTGTGTGTGGGCATGTGTCTGAGAGGATATGTATGCACTGCCAACATTTTCTTGCACCTGTTTTTGAGAAGTCGCTTTTTTCTTAATAAAGGGGGAAGAGTCTTCTGGGAATATAGACCCTAAAATTAGGATTTATTATAGCCTTTATGTACAGCTGACTTGGTTAAAAGCTGCCTTGCTGTGCAGTCACACATCAAATTAAAAATGACAATATAAATAGATGCAGTTAATGACGATGCTGTGAAATATGGGAATAGAGCATTTGACTTAATAAAAAGAAAGGGGAAAACTGAAGATTTGCAATATATTAACTCATGTTTGGTCAAAAGTACTGCTATAGAAATAAGCAGTAGGACTTTGACTAGCAATTGATTTCTAGTGCTACCTGCATAGCTCTCTTTAATGCTTATGTTGAGGTGATTAGCTGTAATAAGGAGAGGGTGGGGATTAAAAGGCTAAAAATAACAGCCACTGTCCTCTTAGAAGGAATTCTCTGAAGACGTGTGCCTGTGGTTCACTCATGCTTCCTTTAGTACATAATGCACTGTCAGCTTTTCAGAGCTTTTTTGGAAAAAAGCTGCTGTGCTAAACATGTCTGTTAAAAAATACAAAATTTTTGTGGATCTTTTTTTCTCTTCATGAATCTTATTCATTCTTTCTAAGGATGAATGGACAGTTTAACTTTCTAAAGACAAGATCGTATTACAATATTGTATATTGTACATATTGATAAAGTTATATGTGTTTGGCAACCCTGAGTTGTAGCATTCCTCTAATAGAACATTTAGGTGTAAAGGAAAAAAATGCTTTATTAATAATCCAATTAATATAATAATTTAATCGTATTGAAGATTTTAATACTTCTACAAAATTTGTGTTGTTAGAAACGAGAAATGCTTTTCTTTTATCTGTGTATTCAAAACTGCAGGCTTGGGATGTAATATTATCCAAGGTTGTGCATCATTTCAGAGGATAGCAGCCAGCTGGAAAAGTTTATTAAGAAATACCACAACTTCTGTTGTGCACACTGACATAAGTCTTCAATCAGTACACAAAATTGAGAAATATTTTACTGCTGTTGAGCAGAGAACTGCAAGGTCTTTGTTTTGGGCAACTCTGAGGAATTCCTCTGGATCTGTCGTTCTTATAGATTAAAAAGACTTTGCTGTCATAAAGCTCATCTTTGTGAGGAAAGAAAAGGTGATAGGGAAATCAATAGACAGCCTGATAAATTCCTTTCCTTTTCCAAGTGTTTGTGTATCTTTGGGAACTACTTGTAATTGAGCTTAGGAGATCTGCAAGGTCTGCTGTTCGTCACTAGAAAGCAGCTCTCTTTAAAGACAGAGCAGGACTTTGAATCTTGAATGTGGTCTTCTCATTAGAAGTAGAAATTAGATAGAATCAGCTGCTGTCCAAAGGAGGGGATACTGGAATCAGTGAGTTATACCCTTTGGAAGACGAAATAGGCAACTTTATTACTCATGTGGGTGGTGCACTAGTAGGATATGTGTCAATGAAGGTTCTGAAATTGCTCTTGTATTATCATATTCTTTTAAATGCTCAAAAGCAAAATAACTGAAGTTTTTTCTATCTGTCTCTAGATTTCTTGGTGGTGCAGAATTTGGATGCTTTTGTACCTAATAAAAACGTATTTAATCTCTGTTAAGTGACAGGTTAATTTGCAATAGAGGAAATAATGTTTCCCAAATTTAGAAATTTATGTATCAGATATAATTAATCTTATATTAAGAACAAAAATTGTCCATATAGTTCTACTTTCCTTATATATACACCACTTCAAAGGCAATTTCACTTGCATTCACTAAAAGAGACTACAATAAGCAGAAAGTTTAGACAAGGTTAATGACATTAGCTTTGTCTTTTCAGTGTTATTAAGAAAAGGTACAAAATCAATTAATGTCTTAAAGCACACTGCCCAGAGTTCAGTAAGAACTTCAGTAATTCAAGTTGTGTCAACGTAGACTTCTGTCCAAATAACACGGGGTGCTTTTTTGTTTTCTTATGGCCTTGAATAAGTTTTAGCGAGCTTTATCTGTAAAAGTCTTTTTTCCATCCTCTTTTCTATAGATGGATTCAGATGAATGCCTTTCATCGCTTGGATATTTGATATCTATCCCAGTGGTTCGCTGACCTGGGCACTTCAGGATATTGTATTAGCAGCATAGCCAACATTGATAAAAAGAAGACTAATCAAAAGGTATGTATTTGATATGAAAAAAGCAGAATGGCTATAATGTGTGCAAATGAGTAATTACAATGGAATGGAACAGAACAGAATAGGTTTAGTTGGAAGGGATGTTCAGTGATCATCTGGGCCACCTGCAATACAAGGTCCGACAAAAAAACTGAGACTGTACCTGTAACTGTTTCTTTAGCAAATTAAGGAATCCCCTACAATCACCTTCACAATAGTTCCTTAGTCAGCTGACACACAGCTGCATACAGTGCTGCCAATGTTCAAATCAGTTCCGCAGATCACTTTCTGAAAAGCTGTTAAGGATCTCCATCATTTTTGCTTTCACATCTTCTACCAACAAAAATGTGTTCCTTTGAGCACTGACTTGACCTTTTGGAAGAGCTATTAGCTAAAAACTGTTTCACAAAGTGTTGTGGGCTGGCACATTGTCTTCACTCTTGCACATCCACATTTTCCAACCGAGAATACTTGAACACGTGTGCACTTCTACTGAGTGAAGTGATTAAGCTGAGACTTGTCTCACTGTGAGAGGTTGACAGAGATTAAAGCATGTTCTATAATCATCTTTTTGTCTCTCCTCTCCCACTCTTGGTTCCCAGGCTATAAGGTTAGTCTTGTTTTTTTTGTGTCAGATCTCATAGATGCTGGTGCAGGTTGTCACTATCGTTTTATACTGCAAAGGGTAATCACATTGCAAATAAAGAATAAGAAAGAACATGAATGCATGTCAAACAAAATCTAATTAAACTGTGTAATGTAGGCCCAGTTAAAGAACAATAGTCTTAAAATTTTGTGGCGAGGACTCCCATGAGATGATATTATCCATAACAGTTTGAATAAGGCCTGGTCTGCTGTTGCCTCGCCATGGTAATGTACTGGTGGGGTCAAACAGATCAAGCAGAACATCGTAAGAGAAAATGTATGTAAATTAGGCTATTGGAAGATAGAAAGGACATACATTGAGGAAGGGATGATCAGTGATAGAGGTGACCAAACTGCTGAGAACCCTAAGCTAGCACTGTTTGTGAGCTGGTTAATTCACAGCCTGCTGGTCTAATGGCTCTGCTGCTTCTGAAGGCGGCTTGGTTAGTCTCCATCCAGGCACCCAAGGACAGTCTCTACCCAGCTATAACATGGGGTTTGTCCTCTGTGTCTCTTCCCTTAGTTGAGTTTCATGGTTTACTTCAAGAAGAAAATGACAAATTTATGCAGCAGGTATTGTATTCAAATTGATCCACTCTTAGTGCAGTCTTTTCAGTTTCCCAAAGCCCATTTAAGGAGGTTGCAGGGAAAAAAAACAAGCAGAGCACTGTTTGTCAGTACCCTAGAGCTAAGTGTACAAAATTGGTTTAATCTAGTAAAGCCAGGTAAACTGGCAAAACACCCAGAAGGTGCTTGGAATTTCTGCATCATTTCCCTAGCTTATTTTTTTGATCTAAATTGTTTGTGCAACTGCATTTGGAATTTAGCCTGCCTATCCCCTACAGAAGCCACTTTTGCTCAAATGGAATGAGTCAGGCACAGTGTATGTAAAACGCTTTGTGGTGCCAGATGTGAGGCAGGGTAACGAAAACTATTTCCTCGCTTCAGAAAAGAAATGATCTGTTTCAGTGCTCTTGTCAAGTTTTAATGTCTGATCTGAATCTCTTGCTGCAAGGTATTATTACCTGTTCTATCCCACTTGAGCACTGGAAGTGTTCTCTTTGCGGAAGATTTTGCATATCTTCTTTGATAAGGCCGAAAGACAATTTTTTCCACCTTTTTACTAAATTCTGTCTAGGTTTTCAATCACTCACTGCTCTTCTCTAGAGTTTGTCCACTTGATTTGCCTCTTTCTAAAGTATGGACCCGAGTTTTGAAGTGTGACAGCTGTGCCCTTACAATCCTGAGTAGTGAAAGGATTACCTCCTGTATGCCTTACATGCCATGATGGCACTTGCCTTTATCTGAAATAGAATGACATTCTTGATTTACCATTTTTAATCTAATGTAATCCCCAGTGTACTGCTGTCTAGCCAGTTATTGTTCATCCTGTGTTGGCTTCTTGAACCATCCTGTTATTGACCTATCTTAAATCATAGATTAGCTGTGCAAAATGTAACATCCTATTAAATTCCATCTTGTATTTTTTTTAAAATGTATTGGAATCATTGTCAGGGTGAAAGAAGTGAAGAAATGTAGCAGATTGTCTTGGAAAGTGAGGAGTAATTTTGTTTAATCTTTCCTGGATGAATTCCATCAGGGAAGTGGATCCTGCGTTAGAACAGGGAGACAAGTAGTAGAGGATTGGTTTTGAATCTCTTCCAGTCCTGTGGTTTTGTAATCATTCAGTGATTTTTTCAGTAGTTTCCTTTGCAATGAGCAAAGTCAGCAGGAGACTGATTGAAGACAATCCTCAGTAGTGAGCTGTGCAAAATGCTGTATTTGGTTTGTTTAAGCCATGTTTATAAATCCACATTCCACCGAGGAAGACAGGTAATCTCCATCACTGAAAAGTACATCTGAATTGTGAATTCAGTGTCATAATATAATGGTATCTTCTGATTAATATATTGGGGAAAATGGAAATACAAACAGGGAACTGTAGGTTCTGTCATACTTTGAAAATGTGCTAGCTTGCATTTTCTTTTTGTGAAAGTCAGAAACTACGATTTATTTGTTAATCAGGAGCGGTATTTCTAGGAAGTGTATCTCAGAAGTGTATCTCTTGCTCTGCCTATGACTAATGCGAGTGCCTTAAAACTGGCTTTTAGCAATGGAGAGGAATAGATGGCACATGTTAAAAGCCAGATAACTATTACCTTGGTGGGATGTTGTAAGCAGTTGCTTAATTACATGGGAACCTAAGATAATGGATAGTAGGAATACAAAGACAGAAGAGAAGACTGCCTGTGCACCTCAACCCTTCACCATTTGTCCTAAAGTCCTTTTTAATTTCTTTATATACAAAGGTATATCAGTATCAAATTGGTAGAGGCTTATATGAAGCAATTCTGATTTTACCTTCTAATCCAGCAAATCCAACAGTAAGACACTTCAGTACAAGGAACTGAGAGATGTGCTCACTGAAGAGACTAGAATTGTGGCCGCTCAGGCTTTGACGGCGTTCCCCACCTAATCTTGTGGCATTTCTGAGTTCTGCGCATCTCACAGAGATGTAGGTATGTCTGCTTCTTACAATAAATGTATCAAATCTCAGACCTGGTGCAGAGAAAGACGTATGAAACGGATTAAACCACGGGCACCAACAGTATGCAGTCTTCTAAACGCCATGTGTAATGGAACAGGCATTTCAACTCGAGCACTTGGAAAGCATCACCAAGAAATCCTCTGCCTGAGATACTTAAATGTCCCAAATCCCTGATCTGGGAAAGACAAAAACTGCTAAAGAAGACTTTGAAGAAACAGACGGGTTCTTGAACTTTTAATTTCTGAATGGCACTGGCAACGGGCGATGAAGATAACTTTACATGACTTTATTGAACAAAGCCATTTATATACAGTTGGAAAAGGTTCCAGTTTGATACACACACCTAGACAAAACCAACTTAGTACCTACATAAAACCAATATAAACAGGATGCAGAGGGGATGGATCAACGGCTTCCTGGGTGTCATTCTAGTATTTAAAACATTCAAAAATCAGCTCTTACAGGGTGCCTTTTTTTGTCCTTGGCAATTGAAATCCTTTACTAAAGGAAGTAACATAAATGACGATGAGTTTTAAACTTTGGACAGAGCATATTCTTTCTGTTTAAGGAAAGAGAAACCCCCAGAACACCAGTGTGTGAAGCGGGGGTGCTTTTTGCTGCTTTAGGTCGAGCCCGAGCGTGTCCTGAGGAGAGGGCGGGCAGGGAGCTCGCAGCCCCGACCCCCTGCGGGCGGGAGCCGAACGCGAAGGAGCAGGGGAACGAAGTGCAAGCTGCAAGGCAGCCGCGATCCCGGCCCGGAGCCGCGGCTCTCTCCGCAGCGCCGCGTGAATCGAAGCGAAGGGACGGGCGGGATTGGCCGAGCGGGATCCGGCTGCGTCGCACTCGGCCAATGGGAGCGGCGGTTCCGCGCGCCCTCGCCGTTGAGTGGCCGTTGGAGGCGAGGGCGCGGTGACGAGTCCCGTTGCCGGGCAACGGGGGAAGCCGGAGGTGCTCGGGCGCGGAGGACGCGGCGAGGGAGAGGGCACGGAGAGGAGCCCAGGCTCTGAGTTCCAGAAGAGCCCATGATGGAGGAGATGATGGAGGTGGAGATGGAGGTGGAGGAGCCATGGCTCGAGGAGATGGAGGTGGAGGAGCCATGGCTCGAGGAGATGGAGGTGGAGGTGGAGGAGCCATGGCTCGAGGAGATGGAGGTGGAGGTGGAGGAGCCATGGCTCGAGGAGATGGAGATCGAGGAGCCATGGCTGGAGGAGATGGAGGAGCTGGAGCTGGAGGAGCCATGGCTGGAGGAGATGGAGGAGCTGGAGCCGGAGGAGCCATGGCTGGAGGAGATGGAGGAACTGGAGATGGAGGAGCCATGGCTGGAGGAGATGGAGGAGCTGGAGTTGGAGGAGCCATGGCTGGAGGAGATGGAAGAGCTGTAGCCGGAGGAGACATAGCTGGAATTATTTTCGTAGTATAAATATAGATGTAAAGTTTATCACCCAAAACTAGAGTTCTGGATTCCTTTGGTCTTTCAGCTTTTACCATTTTATGGGGTACTCAGCCTGGTCCTCCTTATTTGTGGCCAGTGAAGATGTGCGGGGCAGTGTTAGCCCCTGGCTGTTTCAGTGCCCTCTGCACTGCTCAGCTACAGCCTATCAGAATCCCAGAAAAATACACATCTGCACAGCTCACACAGCTTTAGTTAAAGGAAGCAGGTTCCCCTTTCAGAACCATATGTTCTTCAAACTCTGATTGCCCCTCCACAGTGACCACGAGACACATTTCTGTCCCCCAGCTCATGCTGCTAGCGTAGCATTATTTTTTATTTAAGGCAAGGGATGGATGTGAAGAAGATAGAAACATTTTAGTCCAGTAACATGTTGGGAGCTCTTGAGATCCTATGTTCTCATTCCTGAAGGAACTGCAGCCTTCGGAGGCTCCCTACAGGCCATCACTACTTAATTGTCCTCCCTACTTAATTGTTAATTTCTAAGGGTGATACCACTACTTTGCGTAGAGAAATAAGCCACTTTCAGTCCCATTTTTCATAGAGTTGGATATTAAAGGCCTGCATTGATGTGGTCCACAGATGTGAATTTTGCAGGAAGGAAGCCACCTCTCAGTGGCAAAGAGTAGCCATGGAGTCTCTTGGTTTTCCACCACAGGTTGCAATTACATCCTGTGGGACTGGTATTGCTGAGCAGTATTTGAACTGCTGGTTCCAGTTCCAAAATCAATTGCACATGCATTTAAACAAAGTACACAAGTCACTGAATAGTGTCAGAATCACCTAATCACAGAACGACCTGAGTTGGAAGGGCACACAAGGATCATCGAGTCCAACTCATATCCCTGCATAGGACAACTCCAACTTTAACACCGTGTGTCTGAGGGCACTGTCCAAACGCTTCTTGAATATTGTCAGGATTGGCGCTCTGACTGCTTCTTTAGGGAGCTGTTCCAGTGCTCCACCAGCCTCTGAGTGAAGAACCTGTTCCTAGTAACCAAACTAAACCTTCCCTGGCAGATTTTCTGCCATTCCCTCCAGTCCTATCATTGGTCACCAGAGAGAAGAGATCAGTGCCTGCTCCTCCTCCTTCCCTTGTGAGGAAGCAGTGAATGGCTGTGAGGTCCCTCCTCAGCCTCCTCCAGGCTGAACAGATCAAGTGACTTCAGCTGTTCCTCATATGCCTTCCCCTCTAGAGTCTTAACCATCTTTGTGGCTTCCTCTGGACACTCTCCAGTAGTTCCATGTCCTTTTCTACTCCGGCAGCCAAAACTACCCCCAGTACTCAAGGTGGGGCTGCACTGGTGTGGAGTAGAGCGGGACAATCACCTCCCTCGACCAGCTGCCAGTGCTGCGTTTCATGTCCCCCAGGAGAAGGTTGGCCCTCCTGGCTGCCGGGGCGCACTGTTGGCTCATGTTCTACTTGCTGTCAACTTGCATACACCATTCCCTATTCCAATCACGTTTCAGACTGGCTTGGGTTTCTTAAAGTGAACTGAAAACAGGAAAACCTAACTCACATTCTTTCCCAAAAGTAGATTCTGCAGCCTTTTTGTCTTAGCTATTAGTGTTCAAAGGATTTTCATCCAATAACCTATTAGAAATACATGGAAACTTAAACTGGTATTAAATCGTGTATTAAATATAGTTTCTCAGGCTCATGGGTGCTTCATAATATACTCAGATAAAACCAGCAGCTATCTTTCATAAGCTATTACATCAAAGGCAGTATCTTGTGTGATCCCCTTACATTTTCCTTAACCTGAAGCAAAAGCCATATCCTATTTCAACCAATGTTATAAATCACTTTTCTTTGCAGTTTGAAATTCTGTATAACTACACTTGAAAAAAAAATGCGTGTTGATACTATCTTTTCATACAGCGGTTTTTTTCTTTATGCCACGTGTAAGCATTTTGGAAAAAAACCTTAAAATTAAAATGGGCAGTTTATGTGATGACACAAGTTGCAATAGGTTAAAAATTCAGAGGGTACGAGAAAGAATTCTGACCAGTTCTGTTCCTGAGGTTACAGTGACATGGTTTGGAAATACTTATGAAATTTTGTGCATGTACATTTCTGTGTGAGGGAGTAGGAAAAATGATATTACTTGTGTAGGGTTTGTGGAAATTATTAAATGGCCAGTATGTTGCTGGAACATAGACTTCTGCTGACTTGAAATGTACAAAAGAACAGCATGTGAAGTATACAAGATTACCTCAGTTCTTAAAAACTACCATAGGTTGTACTCTGTGAGCAGAAACAGGCATTTATTCTAAATTGTTACCTCTGCATGAGAAAGTTTGTAGTGTTTGTCTCCACCTCCTCCCTTAAGACTTTCTACTTGACTGATTAGATGATGTCCTTTCCATTCTCTGTGAAGACCGTTTTAGGCATTTATGTCTTGTCACATATTATCACAGAGAACGCAAGAAAATAACTGAGCACATGGTATGCCTGTGTGTGACGAAACCATGAACAGCCAGGCAGCTATTGTGCATCTAGTCTTGAGATACTACAATGGCTGGATCTTTTAGTTTCCTCAGACATGTTCTTTTTTTCTTCCTGGAAACCCTTCTAGGAGAAATTTGAGAATTTTTCTCACTGCTCGAGGAGTTTTGCATGCTGTCATAAGAGTCACTCTAACTGGGCAGCAATAAGTCTGGAAACCCTGAGCATGGGGAGTTCATACTTCTGGTCTAAGCAGGTGCACAGCTCTGCAGGTGAAGTGTGCTTGTAAGGAGTTGTACAAAGATTGCTGACCGTGTGCAGAGCATCTGAAAAGTGAGCACACAGCAAGAACACCACTTCTGGCAAATAGAAGGCTTACAGTGTATGTCTGCAGGTATTTTCTCCAAAAATACAGGATAGGAATAGAGCGGTTGTACACCACTTGTGGAAATACATCTAGATGAAAAGTCTAAAAAAGTGAATTTAATTTGTAGCTGAAGGTGTGAATTTGATCAGTCTAAATTTGATCTAAAATTGAGAGAACTCCATGAGGTTTAAGCTCCCACTAGTAAATTAGTGTTTCACAGTGTCTGCTCTCTGCAATTTCATCAAAAGCCAAATTTAAACAATTTCATTTTCTCAGGAATCAAGTGGAATACTTGTATTCGTATTGAAGTAGATGTTAAGAACCTAACAATGCATATTGCCTAGCACCCTGCTGTCTGTTCCCACTTACAAATGGCTTTTCGTAAATGCTTGTACCTTGAGAGGTCAAGGAAATGTCATTTTCTATCACCTTCACTTTATTATCAATCCCAATCTTTCCTCCCTCTAATTGATACCTAACATACCTTCCTACCACCTAAAAGAGAGCAAACTGTAAAGACTGAAGAGTGTTATTGCCACCTGGTGGGAGCCTTGTGCCTATGACTTAGACAGAAAGGATTGTGATCAACATCTCAAGATGACCAACCCAAACCATTCTGTGATTCTAAGTCACATGGGATGATTGTAGCATTCCCCCCTTCTTGGCTTGCCACCTCAAGGGCTGTGGGACCCGTGCACATCAAGAACAGAGTGCTGAGAAAGGGTTTATCAATTTAATTTTTATGTCACACCCTACCATAGCATGCCAGAATCAGATATGGAGTTGTCAGATTAACTCAGCTGCTAGCACTCGCTATCCGTGCCAGACAGCTGTAAACCCTAATACCATTTAAACCCTCATTATTTTGTTAGAATGGAACAGAATAGTTGCTTGAGGCTCCCAGGACCAGGCTTTGCTTGCACGTTTCAGACTGTGTCTTCAGCACTGCCCTACATTGGCCTAGAACCTTTACTGAAATGCTGTTTGCAAGTATTATTTCTGTTGATCCAGATGCAGTGATTGACACAGTGAATGCAGCAGCAATGTATTTCTGTTAGGTAAATACGAAGACCTAATGGAGTTGGATTGTGGGCACAATAATTAGCTCAATATTATGTTGATAGGCCCAGTATCAAGGAGAAAGTGACTCTTAACAAATTAAATATGGGGGGGAGGGAGTATCTAAGTTAATGAGCGTATTGTTTTGAATACACAACTACTGTTCTGAGTACTACAGCAAGTTAACTTTGTCATTCAAATTGCCTGTAAAATTTTGCATCCATTTTATGGTCCTTCCTAAAAATTTAGCCCGGTATTCACTAGATGTACTTTTTCAATCAAGGAGAAAAATAAGCAGTGTTACCATTTTATTTGGGGGTTTTATGTTGTTGCTTCTGGGGTGCTAGGTCTGTACTTAGTTTAATAAGACAAGATGGATATAGAAAACCAGCTACATAGATTTGAAAGAAGAACTGCAAACACAAGAAAAGTGTCAGCCTTGAAACCTGCTCAACAAAGTGGGTTGGTGGGGTTCATCAGAAAGACAGTTCTTGGCTGCAACTCAGCGACAGAAATTTGATAAGGGACACTATAGTGGATAAAGCCATAACACTCCTGATGGCCAAACTGAATGCTTCAAATCCAAATTTGAAGTGGAATGCACACTTCAACAGTAAGAGCAATTCAACAGTCCGAACCACCTTTTGAGGGGAGCATGCATTGCTGGACAGGGTGAAGCAGCATTTAAACAAATCTCTTTCCAAAGGGGGGCATTTTGAACAGCTAAAGGAATTCTTGTAGCCAGAATAACCCTGAAGGTTTCTCCTTTATAGAGAAAATGCTGCTTTTGATTTTAAAATCAATAAGAATTGAATGTCTCAGCTGGCGTTAGTTACTCCATAGAGTTTATTTGTTCCATTTTCCAAGACAATTTCAGGTATAAATAGTTGATATATATGGTCTTTAAAAAATGTCAACACATTCATTAGTGGCTATGTTCCAAGTCTGGGATTAACGAAATGCTAATAAACAGCTTGTTATGCTTAAGTTACAGTCTAACTCTTCTTTATAGAAAAAGGAATTTGAGGCCTTAGTTTTGGTCCTGGTGAAGGAGAGAGGAAACTGGAGCTCTTAAATAATATTTGCATGGCCTTATATCAGTGTTTTGTCTTGTGCAAGGAAGAAATATTGTGTTCAGAAGAAAGGCAGGACGTTGTGCATAAGATTTGCTTATAATGGGCTGATGCATTGGCTTGTTACATGTAAATTTTGGTTTTACCATATTAAATAATTTTTGCTTGAAAGTACTTTAAAATAGATAAGAAAGTGAAATCTATAAATTATTTAGCACTGTGTTTCTCAGTATTTTTCATGAATAAAAGTTTTTGAGCTTTGTTAAATTTACATAAATTTGGCTTCACTTAGAGGTAAGGTTAGATTAGCTTCCTGTCAGAGATGGCTCTCTTTATCTGCTGTTCCCTTCAGCTGGAGAGCAACCTGCACTTCGTGAACCCTAGAGCACCCTTTGAAAGCATGTGGCTTGATACCCACTAATGTATAGAAGCTGAGGGACCCACTGTCTGCACTGCACAGATACACTGTAAAGATGTTCCCACCTGCAAAGAACTAATGCTATTAGTGGGCGTGGAATAGCTGAGAGACTGCAATATTGAGTGAAAGTGAAGATTTAAAATCTGACCTGTTTGTTTGTTTTTTTCTTGTCCGTTTACATGACTGCTGTATCTCTCTGCAGGGCTGAGCCATGTTTACACAGGAATTCTGTGGGTCAGCCAGAAATTAGTCCAGATATATCCTGCTCACTGTGGTGCACCTGATAATATGGGAGGCTTCTGAAAAACGTGTGGAGTGAGCTATTGCAAAATACAGAAGATGTGTACAAAGGAAAACAACCATTTTGCCCAGATATTGACTGAGACTTTAATGCTGTTTGTTTGGCTATTGCCTTACCAGCTTTCTAAATCTGCTCTTAGTGATCGGTAAAGGACATTGAAGCATACAATCTGAAAAGTGCTATGTGACATTAGCAAGAAATATTAGGCTCTGTTCTGAATCCCTTAAAATTGATGCAAATTTTTCATTTAGTTCAAGGAGAATAGAACTAAGGCTTAGAAGTAACACTTTAAAAATGCATTAAAAACCTTTTGGTAACTTTACGGCTATGCAGTTTAGAATAAGAGGCACTTTGACTTTATTGCACTCAAGCTGAAGTAACTATATTAAGTAAAAAGCAAAATAGAATTTCAAGGGCAGGCCATAATTGAAAAGTTAATCCATTTTTAATATTACTCATTGTAAAGAGCTTGAAGCCTGCAGACTAGCAGAAGAATATCAGAATCCTTGGTCTAAATTTGCCCTAGCTTTTTAGTCATAATAAAAATCCCTTGTAAACAGTGGTGGTCCTCCTGCTTAGTTAAAACTCAAAGTGTGAGACGTTTTAAAACTTCAGCTCTGAATGACTGTAGAGCTTTAAGGTCTTGCATTTTTATGAAAAAAAAATCCTAGAGCACTTTCGAAACTGATTTACACACGTGGGATCAGACTATCTGCGGCTCTATGTAAAATGTAAAACGTAAAATAATTGAACTGATTACTTTTTATTATTGCTTTTGTTATTATTATTGTTGTTACTATTAGTAATACTATCAGAAATACACATCTAAGGGCAGATTTTTTTTCCTGCAGTCTGCTCTTTTTGCCATTGGAATGCAGCCATCTGCAGGCAACTGTATAATAGTGCATAGCAACACTACAAAAATTCTGTATAACGTATGGCCATATTTGAAACTTCTCACTGCTCAGCACTGATTATTATTAATGTTAATACTGCTCAGGTCAGGAAAGGAAAAATGAACTACTCTTAGTGGGATCTTTAAGTAGACTGATTGTAATTATCCACGTTAAGGCATTTGGGGATGATCTTTGATGTTTTTTTTCTAGAACAGTTGCATTCAAGACATCCATTTCAGAAGGCTTGGAGGATTCAGAGTCATTGAAATGGAGTGAGGTTTATTATTCTAAGATATTGCAGCATTGTGATCATCTCTGGATCATCTCTGGATCCTGGGTGCATCTCAGTCAAGGCTACCTTGGCCCCGGAGTGGAGGTGCTGTTTACATACCCCTAGAGAATCTGTCCTGTTGTGCAGTCATGTATAAAATTGATAGTGGCATTAACACGCACCAAAAAAAGAATCACCTACCATGCTGTTGAATTTCAAAACAGAGAATTTGTATCTGCTAAAGCAAAAGGGAAAGTGATGCTGATGGCTGCAAAACTGATGGAGGACACTGTTCCATTTAGCTGAGGGCAAAAACTGCCTGTACCTGCCTACAGCCTCGTGTGCATCAAACAGATCCTTTCTGTAATATATTTTTGGGGAATCAAATCTTTTTTTTTTTTTACAAATGGTAGGAACACTGACGTGACAAGTTGCAATGTATCTTCTTGGAGATGTTCTTCCCTCTCTCTCTCACCCTGCTGACGTGTTCTGTCATAGGTGGGTATTGGTGGAATATCCAGAAATAGCATGCGTTACGAACATGTGCTTCTAAAATGGGAGTACTTACCATGGACGGTTATCAATTGCAGCAAAGGAATCAGACTGCAATTAAGACGTGAAATCCATTCTCTTCCAAAAGTAGGTTTAAAAATCATAAGTTACATTTCTGTATTACACTGAGCAGATTGTGCAATATTCCTTTCTTTTGTGTGTGGGCATGTGTCTGAGAGGATATGTATGCACTGCCAACATTTTCTTGCACCTGTTTTTGAGAAGTCGCTTTTTTCTTAATAAAGGGGGAAGAGTCTTCTGGGAATATAGACCCTAAAATTAGGATTTATTATAGCCTTTATGTACAGCTGACTTGGTTAAAAGCTGCCTTGCTGTGCAGTCACACATCAAATTAAAAATGACAATATAAATAGATGCAGTTAATGACGATGCTGTGAAATATGGGAATAGAGCATTTGACTTAATAAAAAGAAAGGGGAAAACTGAAGATTTGCAATATATTAACTCATGTTTGGTCAAAAGTACTGCTATAGAAATAA
This sequence comes from Dromococcyx pavoninus, assembly GCA_033558185.1. Classification (NCBI taxonomy): domain Eukaryota; kingdom Metazoa; phylum Chordata; class Aves; order Cuculiformes; family Neomorphidae; genus Dromococcyx; species Dromococcyx pavoninus. The sequence goes on along the minus strand of JAUMJL010000020.1, from coordinate 600,407 downwards.
GCAGTAGGACTTTGACTAGCAATTGATTTCTAGTGCTACCTGCATAGCTCTCTTTAATGCTTATGTTGAGGTGATTAGCTGTAATAAGGAGAGGGTGGGGATTAAAAGGCTAAAAATAACAGCCACTGTCCTCTTAGAAGGAATTCTCTGAAGACGTGTGCCTGTGGTTCACTCATGCTTCCTTTAGTACATAATGCACTGTCAGCTTTTCAGAGCTTTTTTGGAAAAAAGCTGCTGTGCTAAACATGTCTGTTAAAAAATACAAAATTTTTGTGGATCTTTTTTTCTCTTCATGAATCTTATTCATTCTTTCTAAGGATGAATGGACAGTTTAACTTTCTAAAGACAAGATCGTATTACAATATTGTATATTGTACATATTGATAAAGTTATATGTGTTTGGCAACCCTGAGTTGTAGCATTCCTCTAATAGAACATTTAGGTGTAAAGGAAAAAAATGCTTTATTAATAATCCAATTAATATAATAATTTAATCGTATTGAAGATTTTAATACTTCTACAAAATTTGTGTTGTTAGAAACGAGAAATGCTTTTCTTTTATCTGTGTATTCAAAACTGCAGGCTTGGGATGTAATATTATCCAAGGTTGTGCATCATTTCAGAGGATAGCAGCCAGCTGGAAAAGTTTATTAAGAAATACCACAACTTCTGTTGTGCACACTGACATAAGTCTTCAATCAGTACACAAAATTGAGAAATATTTTACTGCTGTTGAGCAGAGAACTGCAAGGTCTTTGTTTTGGGCAACTCTGAGGAATTCCTCTGGATCTGTCGTTCTTATAGATTAAAAAGACTTTGCTGTCATAAAGCTCATCTTTGTGAGGAAAGAAAAGGTGATAGGGAAATCAATAGACAGCCTGATAAATTCCTTTCCTTTTCCAAGTGTTTGTGTATCTTTGGGAACTACTTGTAATTGAGCTTAGGAGATCTGCAAGGTCTGCTGTTCGTCACTAGAAAGCAGCTCTCTTTAAAGACAGAGCAGGACTTTGAATCTTGAATGTGGTCTTCTCATTAGAAGTAGAAATTAGATAGAATCAGCTGCTGTCCAAAGGAGGGGATACTGGAATCAGTGAGTTATACCCTTTGGAAGACGAAATAGGCAACTTTATTACTCATGTGGGTGGTGCACTAGTAGGATATGTGTCAATGAAGGTTCTGAAATTGCTCTTGTATTATCATATTCTTTTAAATGCTCAAAAGCAAAATAACTGAAGTTTTTTCTATCTGTCTCTAGATTTCTTGGTGGTGCAGAATTTGGATGCTTTTGTACCTAATAAAAACGTATTTAATCTCTGTTAAGTGACAGGTTAATTTGCAATAGAGGAAATAATGTTTCCCAAATTTAGAAATTTATGTATCAGATATAATTAATCTTATATTAAGAACAAAAATTGTCCATATAGTTCTACTTTCCTTATATATACACCACTTCAAAGGCAATTTCACTTGCATTCACTAAAAGAGACTACAATAAGCAGAAAGTTTAGACAAGGTTAATGACATTAGCTTTGTCTTTTCAGTGTTATTAAGAAAAGGTACAAAATCAATTAATGTCTTAAAGCACACTGCCCAGAGTTCAGTAAGAACTTCAGTAATTCAAGTTGTGTCAACGTAGACTTCTGTCCAAATACCACGGGGTGCTTTTTTGTTTTCTTATGGCCTTGAATAAGTTTTAGCGAGCTTTATCTGTAAAAGTCTTTTTTCCATCCTCTTTTCTATAGATGGATTCAGATGAATGCCTTTCATCGCTTGGATATTTGATATCTATCCCAGTGGTTCGCTGACCTCGGCACTTCAGGATATTGTATTAGCAGCATAGCCAACATTGATAAAAAGAAGACTAATCAAAAGGTATGTATTTGATATGAAAAAAGAAGAATGGCTATAATGTGTGCAAATGAGTAATTACAATGGAATGGAACAGAACAGAATAGGTTTAGTTGGAAGGGATGTTCAGTGATCATCTGGGCCACCTGCAATACAAGGTCCGACAAAAAAACTGAGACTGTACCTGTAACTTTTTCTTTAGCAAATTAAGGAATCCCCTACAATCACCTTCACAATAGTTCCTTAGTGAGCTGACACACAGCTGCATACAGTGCTGCCAATGTTCAAATCAGTTCCGCAGATCACTTTCTGAAAAGCTGTTAAGGATCTCCATCATTTCTGCTTTCACATCTTCTACCAACAAAAATGTGTTCCTTTGAGCACTGACTTGACCTTTTGGAAGAGCTATTAGCTAAAAACTGTTTCACAAAGTGTTGTGGGCTGGCACATTGTCTTCACTCTTGCACATCCACATTTTCCAACCGAGAATACTTGAACACGTGTGCACTTCTACTGAGTGAAGTGATTAAGCTGAGACTTGTCTCACTGTGAGAGGTTGACAGAGATTAAAGCATGTTCTATAATCATCTTTTTGTCTCTCCTCTCCCACTCTTGGTTCCCAGGCTATAAGGTTAGTCTTGTTTTTTTTGTGTCAGATCTCATAGATGCTGGTGCAGGTTGTCACTATCGTTTTATACTGCAAAGGGTAATCACATTGCAAATAAAGAATAAGAAAGAACATGAATGCATGTCAAACAAAATCTAATTAAACTGTGTAATGTAGGCCCAGTTAAAGAACAATAGTCTTAAAATTTTGTGGCGAGGACTCCCATGAGATGATATTATCCATAACAGTTTGAATAAGGCCTGGTCTGCTGTTGCCTCGCCATGGTAATGTACTGGTGGGGTCAAACAGATCAAGCAGAACATCGTAAGAGAAAATGTATGTAAATTAGGCTATTGGAAGATAGAAAGGACATACATTGAGGAAGGGATGATCAGTGATAGAGGTGACCAAACTGCTGAGAACCCTAAGCTAGCACTGTTTGTGAGCTGGTTAATTCACAGCCTGCTGGTCTAATGGCTCTGCTGCTTCTGAAGGCGGCTTGGTTAGTCTCCATCCAGGCACCCAAGGACAGTCTCTACCCAGCTATAACATGGGGTTTGTCCTCTGTGTCTCTTCCCTTAGTTGAGTTTCATGGTTTACTTCAAGAAGAAAATGACAAATTTATGCAGCAGGTATTGTATTCAAATTGATCCACTCTTTGTGCAGTCTTTTCAGTTTCCCAAAGCCCATTTAAGGAGGTTTCAGGAAAAAAAAACAAGCAGAGCACTGTTTGTCAGTACCCTAGAGCTAAGTGTACAAAATTGGTTTACTCTAGTAAAGCCAGGTAAACTGGCAAAGCACCCAGAAGGTGCTTGGAATTTCTGCATCATTTCCCTAGCTTATTTTTTTGATCTAAATTGTTTGTGCAACTGCATTTGGAATTTAGCCTGCCTATCCCCTACAGAAGCCACTTTTGCTCAAATGGAATGAGTCAGGCACAGTGTATGTAAAACGCTTTGTGGTGCCAGATGTGAGGCAGGGTAACGAAAACTATTTCCTCGCTTCAGAAAAGAAATGATCTGTTTCAGTGCTCTTGTCAAGTTTTAATGTCTGATCTGAATCTCTTGCTGCAAGGTATTATTACCTGTTCTATCCCACTTGAGCACTGGAAGTGTTCTCTTTGCGGAAGATTTTGCATATCTAGAAATATCTTCTTTGATAAGGCCGAAAGACAATTTTTTCCACCTTTTTACTAAATTCTGTCTAGGTTTTCAATCACTCACTGCTCTTCTCTAGAGTTTGTCCACTTGATTTGCCTCTTTCTAAAGTATGGACCCGAGTTTTGAAGTGTGACAGCTGTGCCCTTACAATCCTGAGTAGTGAAAGGATTACCTCCTGTATGCCTTACATGCCATGATGGCACTTGCCTTTATCTGAAATAGAATGACATTCTTGATTTACCATTTTTAATCTAATGTAATCCCCAGTGTACTTCTGTCTAGCCAGTTATTGTTCATCCCGTGTTGGCTTCTTGAACCATCCTGTTATTGACCTATCTTAAATCATAGATTAGCTGTGCAAAATGTAACATCCTATTAAATTCCATCTTGTATTTTTTTTAAAATCTATTGGAATCATTGTCAGGGTAAAAGAAGTGAAGAAATGTAGCAGATTGTCTTGGAAAGTGAGGAGTAATTTTGTTTAATCTTTCCTGGATGAATTCCATCAGGGAAGTGGATCCTGCGTTAGAACAGGGAGACAAGTAGTAGAGGATTGGTTTTGAATCTCTTCCAGTCCTGTGGTTTTGTAATCATTCAGTGATTTTTTCAGTAGTTTCCTTTGCAATGAGCAAAGTCAGCAGGAGACTGACTGAAGACAATCCTCAGTAGTGAGCTGTGCAAAATGCTGTATTTGGTTTGTTTAAGCCATGTTTATAAATCCACATTCCACCGAGGAAGACAGGTAATCTCCATCACTGAAAAGTACATCTGAATTGTGAATTCAGTGTCATAATATAATGGTATCTTCTGATTAATATATTGGGGAAAATGGAAATACAAACAGGGAACTGTAGGTTCTGTCATACTTTGAAAATGTGCTAGCTTGCATTTTCTTTTTGTGAAAGTCAGAAACTATGATTTATTTGTTAATCAGGAGCGGTATTTCTAGGAAGTGTATCTCAGAAATGTATCTCTTGCTCTGCCTATGACTAATGCGAGTGCCTTAAAACTGGCTTTTAGCAATGGAGAGGAATAGATGGCACATATTAAAAGCCAGATAACTATTACCTTGGTGGGATGTTGTAAGCAGTTGCTTAATTACATGGGAACCTAAGATAATGGATAGTAGGAATACAAAGACAGAAGAGAAGACTGCCTGTGCACCTCAACCCTTCACCATTTGTCCTAAAGTCCTTTTTAATTTCTTTATATACAAAGGTATATCAGTATCAAATTGGTAGAGGCTTATATGAAGCAATTCTGATTTTACCTTCTAATCCAGCAAATCCAACAGTAAGACACTTCAGTACAAGGAACTGAGAGATGTGCTCACTGAAGAGACTAGAATTGTGGCCGCTCAGGCTTTGACGGCGTTCCCCACCTAATCTTGTGGCATTTCTGAGTTCTGCGCATCTCACAGAGATGTAGGTATGTCTGCTTCTTACAATAAATGTATCAAATCTCAGACCTGGTGCAGAGAAAGACGTATGAAACGGATTAAACCACGGGCACCAACAGTATGCAGTCTTCTAAACGCCATGTGTAATGGAACAGGCATTTCAACTCGAGCACTTGGAAAGCATCACCAAGAAATCCTCTGCCTGAGATACTTAAATGTCCCAAATCCCTGATCTGGGAAAGACAAAAACTGCTAAAGAAGACTTTGAAGAAACAGACGGGTTCTTGAACTTTTAATTTCTGAATTGCACTGGCAACGGGCGATGAAGATAACTTTACATGACTTTATTGAACAAAGCCATTTATATACAGTTGGAAAAGGTTCCAGTTTGATACACACACCTAGACAAAACCAACTTAGTACCTACATAAAACCAATATAAACAGGATGCAGAGGGGATGGATCAACGGCTTCCTGGGTGTCATTCTAGTATTTAAAACATTCAAAAATCAGCTCTTACAGGGTGCCTTTTTTTGTCCTTGGCAATTGAAATCCTTTACTAAAGGAAGTAACATAAATGACGATGAGTTTTAAACTTTGGACAGAGCACATTCTTTCTGTTTAAGGAAAGAGAAACCCCCAGAACACCAGTGTGTGAAGCGGGGGTGCTTTTTGCTGCTTTAGGTCGAGCCCGAGCGTGTCCTGAGGAGAGGGCGGGCAGGGAGCTCGCAGCCCCGACCCCCTGCGGGCGGGAGCCGAACGCGAAGGAGCAGGGGAACGAAGTGCAAGCTGCAAGGCAGCCGCGATCCCGGCCCGGAGCCACGGCTCTCTCCGCAGCGCCGCGTGAATCGAAGCGAAGGGACGGGCGGGATTGGCCGAGCGGGATCCGGCTGCGTCGCACTCGGCCAATGGGAGCGGCGGTTCCGCGCGCCCTCGCCGTTGAGTGGCCGTTGGAGGCGAGGGCGCGGTGACGAGTCCCGTTGCCGGGCAACGGGGGAAGCCGGAGGTGCTCGGGCGCGGAGGACGCGGCGAGGGAGAGGGCACGGAGAGGAGCCCAGGCTCTGAGTTCGAGAAGAGCCCATGATGGAGGAGATGATGGAGGTGGAGATGGAGGTGGAGGAGCCATGGCTCGAGGAGATGGAGGTGGAGGAGCCAAGGCTCGAGGAGATGGAGGTGGAGGTGGAGGAGCCATGGCTCGAGGAGATGGAGGTGGAGATGGAGGAGCCATGGCTCGAGGAGATGGAGATCGAGGAGCCATGGCTGGAGGAGATGGAGGAGCTGGAGCTGGAGGAGCCATGGCTGGAGGAGATGGAGGAGCTGGAGCCGGAGGAGCCATGGCTGGAGGAGATGGAGGAACTGGAGATGGAGGAGCCATGGCTGGAGGAGATGGAGGAGCTGGAGTTGGAGGAGCCATGGCTGGAGGAGATGGAAGAGCTGTAGCCGGAGGAGACATAGCTGGAATTATTTTCGTAGTATAAATATAGATGTAAAGTTTATCACCCAAAACTAGAGTTCTGGATTCCTTTGGTCTTTCAGCTTTTACCATTTTATGGGGTACTCAGCCTGGTCCTCCTTATTTGTGGCCAGTGAAGATGTGCGGGGCAGTGTTAGCCCCTGGCTGTTTCAGTGCCCTCTGCACTGCTCAGCTACAGCCTATCAGAATCCCAGAAAAATACACATCTGCACAGCTCACACAGCTTTAGTTAAAGGAAGCAGGTTCCCCTTTCAGAACCATATGTTCTTCAAACTCTGATTGCCCCTCCACAGTGACCACGAGACACATCTCTGTCCCACAGCTCATGCTGCTAGCGTAGCATTATTTTTCATTTAAGGCAAGGGATGGATGTGAAGAAGATAGAAACATTTTAGTCCAGTAACATGTTGGGAGCTCTTGAGATCCTATGTTCTCATTCCTGAAGGAACTGCAGCCTTCGGAGGCTCCCTACAGGCCATCACTACTTAATTGTCCTCCCTACTTAATTGTTAATTTCTAAGGGTGATACCACTACTTTGCGTAGAGAAATAAGCCACTTTCAGTCCCATTTTTCATAGAGTTGGATATTAAAGGCCTGCATTGATGTGGTCCACAGATGTGAATTTTGCAGGAAGGAAGCCACCTCCCAGTGGCAAAGAGTAGCCATGGAGTCTCTTGGTTTTCCACCACAGGTTGCAATTACATCCTGTGGGACTGGTATTGCTGAGCAGTATTTGAACTGCTGGTTCCAGTTCCAAAATCAATTGCACATGCATTTAAACAAAGTACACAAGTCACTGAATAGTGTCAGAATCACCTAATCACAGAACGACCTGAGTTGGAAGGGACACACAAGGATCATCGAGTCCAACTCATATCCCTGCATAGGACAACTCCAACTTTAACACCGTGTGTCTGAGGGCACTGTCCAAACGCTTCTTGAATATTGTCAGGATTGGCGCTCTGACTGCTTCTTTAGGGAGCTGTTCCAGTGCTCCACCAGCCTCTGAGTGAAGAACCTGTTCCTAGTAACCAAACTAAACCTTCCCTGGCAGATTTTCTGCCATTCCCTCCAGTCCTATCATTGGTCACCAGAGAGAAGAGATCAGTGCCTGCTCCTCCTCCTTCCCTTGTGAGGAAGCAGTGAATGGCTGTGAGGTCCCTCCTCAGCCTCCTCCAGGCTGAACAGATCAAGTGACTTCAGCTGTTCCTCATATGCCTTCCCCTCTAGAGTCTTAACCATCTTTGTGGCTTCCTCTGGACACTCTCCAGTAGTTCCATGTCCTTTTCTACTCCGGCAGCCAAAACTACCCCCAGTACTCAAGGTGGGGCTGCACTGGTGTGGAGTAGAGCGGGACAATCACCTCCCTCGACCAGCTGCCAGTGCTGCGTTTCATGTCCCCCAGGAGAAGGTTGGCCCTCCTGGCTGCCGGGGCGCACTGTTGGCTCATGTTCTACTTGCTGTCAACTTGCATACACCATTCCCTATTCCAATCACGTTTCAGACTGGCTTGGGTTTCTTAAAGTGAACTGAAAACAGGAAAACCTAACTCACATTCTTTCCCAAAAGTAGATTCTGCAGCCTTTTTGTCTTAGCTATTAGTGTTCAAAGGATTTTCATCCAATAACCTATTAGAAATACATGGAAACTTAAACTGGTATTAAATCGTGTATTAAATATAGTTTCTCAGGCTCATGGGTGCTTCATAATATACTCAGATAAAACCAGCAGCTATCTTTCATAAGCTATTACATCAAAGGCAGTATCTTGTGTGATCCCCTTACATTTTCCTTAACCTGAAGCAAAAGCCATATCCTATTTCAACCAATGTTATAAATCACTTTTCTTTGCAGTTTGAAATTCTGTATAACTACACTTGAAAAAAAAATGCGTGTTGATACTATCTTTTCATACAGCGGTTTTTTTCTTTATGCCACGTGTAAGCATTTTGGAAAAAAACCTTAAAATTAAAATGGGCAGTTTATGTGATGACACAAGTTGCAATAGGTTAAAAATTCAGAGGGTACGAGAAAGAATTCTGACCAGTTCTGTTCCTGAGGTTACAGTGACATGGTTTGGAAATACTTATGAAATTTTGTGCATGTACATTTCTGTGTGAGGGAGTAGGAAAAATGATATTACTTGTGTAGGGTTTGTGGAAATTATTAAATGGCCAGTATGTTGCTGGAACATAGACTTCTGCTGACTTGAAATGTACAAAAGAACAGCATGTGAAGTATACAAGATTACCTCAGTTCTTAAAAACTACCATAGGTTGTACTCTGTGAGCAGAAACAGGCATTTATTCTAAATTGTTACCTCTGCATGAGAAAGTTTGTAGTGTTTGTCTCCACCTCCTCCCTTAAGACTTTCTACTTGACTGATTAGATGATGTCCTTTCCATTCTCTGTGAAGACCGTTTTAGGCATTTATGTCTTGTCACATATTATCACAGAGAACGCAAGAAAATAACTGAGCACATGGTATGCCTGTGTGTGACGAAACCATGAACAGCCAGGCAGCTATTGTGCATCTAGTCTTGAGATACTACAATGGCTGGATCTTTTAGTTTCCTCAGACATGTTCTTTTTTTCTTCCTGGAAACCCTTCTAGGAGAAATTTGAGAATTTTTCTCACTGGTCGAGGAGTTTTGCATGCTGTCATAAGAGTCACTCTAACTGGGCAGCAATAAGTCTGGAAACCCTGAGCATGGGGAGTTCATACTTCTGGTCTAAGCAGGTGCACAGCTCTGCAGGTGAAGTGTGCTTGTAAGGAGTTGTACAAAGATTGCTGACCGTGTGCAGAGCATCTGAAAAGTGAGCACACAGCAAGAACACCACTTCTGGCAAATAGAAGGCTTACAGTGTATGTCTGCAGGTATTTTCTCCAAAAATACAGGATAGGAATAGAGCGGTTGTACACCACTTGTGGAAATACATCTAGATGAAAAGTCTAAAAAAGTGAATTTAATTTGTAGCTGAAGGTGTGAATTTGATCAGTCTAAATTTGATCTAAAATTGAGAGAACTCCATGAGGTTTAAGCTCCCACTAGTAAATTAGTGTTTCACAGTGTCTGCTCTCTGCAATTTCATCAAAAGCCAAATTTAAACAATTTCATTTTCTCAGGAATCAAGTGGAATACTTGTATTCGTATTGAAGTAGATGTTAAGAACCTAACAATGCATATTGCCTAGCACCCTGCTGTCTGTTCCCACTTACAAATGGCTTTTCGTAAATGCTTGTACCTTGAGAGGTCAAGGAAATGTCATTTTCTATCACCTTCACTTTATTATCAATCCCAATCTTTCCTCCCTCTAATTGATACCTAACATACCTTCCTACCACCTAAAAGAGAGCAAACTGTAAAGACTGAAGAGTGTTATTGCCACCTGGTGGGAGCCTTGTGCCTATGACTTAGACAGAAAGGATTGTGATCAACATCTCAAGATGACCAACCCAAACCATTCTGTGATTCTAAGTCACATGGGATGATTGTAGCATTCCCCCCTTCTTGGCTTGCCACCTCAAGGGCTGTGGGACCCGTGCACATCAAGAACAGAGTGCTGAGAAAGGGTTTATCAATTTAATTTTTATGTCACACCCTACCATAGCATGCCAGAATCAGATATGGAGTTGTCAGATTAACTCAGCTGCTAGCACTCGCTATCCGTGCCAGACAGCTGTAAACCCTAATACCATTTAAACCCTCATTATTTTGTTAGAATGGAACAGAATAGTTGCTTGAGGCTCCCAGGACCAGGCTTTGCTTGCACGTTTCAAACTGTCTCCTCAGCACTGCCCTACATTGGCCTAGAACCTTTACTGAAATGCTGTTTGCAAGTATTATTTCTGTTGATCCAGATGCAGTGATTGACACAGTGAATGCAGCAGCAATGTATTTCTGTTAGGTAAATACGAAGACCTAATGGAGTTGGATTGTGGGCACAATAATTAGCTCAATATTATGTTGATAGGCCCAGTATCAAGGAGAAAGTGACTCTTAACAAATTAAATATGGGGGGGAGGGAGTATCTAAGTTAATGAGCGTATTGTTTTGAATACACAACTACTGTTCTGAGTACTACAGCAAGTTAACTTTGTCATTCAAATTGCCTGTAAAATTTTGCATCCATTTTATGGTCCTTCCTAAAAATTTAGCCCGGTATTCACTAGATGTACTTTTTCAATCAAGGAGAAAAATAAGCAGTGTTACCATTTTATTTGGGGGTTTTATGTTGTTGCTTCTGGGGTGCTAGGTCTGTACTTAGTTTAATAAGACAAGATGGATATAGAAAACCAGCTACATAGATTTGAAAGAAGAACTGCAAACACAAGAAAAGTGTCAGCCTTGAAACCTGCTCAACAAAGTGGGTTGGTGGGGTTCATCAGAAAGACAGTTCTTGGCTGCAACTCAGCGACAGAAATTTGATAAGGGACACTATAGTGGATAAAGCCATAACACTCCTGATGGCCAAACTGAATGCTTCAAATCCAAATTTGAAGTGGAATGCACACTTCAACAGTAAGAGCAATTCAACAGTCCGAACCACCTTTTGAGGGGAGCATGCATTGCTGGACAGGGTGAAGCAGCATTTAAACAAATCTCTTTCCAAAGGGGGGCATTTTGAACAGCTAAAGGAATTCTTGTAGCCAGAATAACCCTGAAGGTTTCTCCTTTATAGAGAAAATGCTGCTTTTGATTTTAAAATCAATAAGAATTGAATGTCTCAGCTGGCGTTAGTTACTCCATAGAGTTTATTTGTTCCATTTTCCAAGACAATTTCAGGTATAAATAGTTGATATATATGGTCTTTAAAAAATGTCAACACATTCATTAGTGGCTATGTTCCAAGTCTGGGATTAACGAAATGCTAATAAACAGCTTGTTATGCTTAAGTTACAGTCTAACTCTTCTTTATAGAAAAAGGAATTTGAGGCCTTAGTTTTGGTCCTGGTGAAGGAGAGAGGAAACTGGAGCTCTTAAATAATATTTGCATGGCCTTATATCAGTGTTTTGTCTTGTGCAAGGAAGAAATATTGTGTTCAGAAGAAAGGCAGGACGTTGTGCATAAGATTTGCTTATAATGGGCTGATGCATTGGCTTGTTACATGTAAATTTTGGTTTTACCATATTAAATAATTTTTGCTTGAAAGTACTTTAAAATAGATAAGAAAGTCAAATCTATAAATTATTTAGCACTGTGTTTCTCAGTATTTTTCATGAATAAAAGTTTTTGAGCTTTGTTAAATTTACATAAATTTGGCTTCACTTAGAGGTAAGGTTAGATTAGCTTCCTGTCAGAGATGGCTCTCTTTATCTGCTGTTCCCTTCAGCTGGAGAGCAACCTGCACTTCGTGAACCCTAGAGCACCCTTTGAAAGCATGTGGCTTGATACCCACTAATGTATAGAAGCTGAGGGACCCACTGTCTGCACTGCACAGATACACTGTAAAGATGTTCCCACCTGCAAAGAACTAATGCTATTAGTGGGCGTGGAATAGCTGAGAGACTGCAATATTGAGTGAAAGTGAAGATTTAAAATCTGACCTGTTTGTTTGTTTTTTTCTTGTCCGTTTACATGACTGCTGTATCTCTCTGCAGGGCTGAGCCATGTTTACACAGGAATTCTGTGGGTCAGCCAGAAATTAGTCCAGATATATCCTGCTCACTGTGGTGCACCTGATAATATGGGAGGCTTCTGAAAAACGTGTGGAGTGAGCTATTGCAAAATACAGAAGATGTGTACAAAGGAAAACAACCATTTTGCCCAGATATTGACTGAGACTTTAATGCTGTTTGTTTGGCTATTGCCTTACCAGCTTTCTAAATCTGCTCTTAGTGATCGGTAAAGGACATTGAAGCATACAATCTGAAAAGTGCTATGTGACATTAGCAAGAAATATTAGGCTCTGTTCTGAATCCCTTAAAATTGATGCAAATTTTTCATTTAGTTCAAGGAGAATAGAACTAAGGCTTAGAAGTAACACTTTCAAAATGCATTAAAAACCTTTTGGTAACTTTACGGCTATGCAGTTTAGAATAAGAGGCACTTTGACTTTATTGCACTCAAGCTGAAGTAACTATATTAAGTAAAAAGCAAAATAGAATTTCAAGGGCAGGCCATAATTGAAAAGTTAATCCATTTTTAATATTACTCATTGTAAAGAGCTTGAAGCCTGCAGACTAGCAGAAGAATATCAGAATCCTTGGTCTAAATTTGCCCTAGCTTTTTAGTCATAATAAAAATCCCTTGTAAACAGTGGTGGTCCTCCTGCTTAGTTAAAACTCAAAGTGTGAGACGTTTTAAAACTTCAGCTCTGAATGACTGTAGAGCTTTAAGGTCTTGCATTTTTATGAAAAAAAAATCCTAGAGCACTTTCGAAACTGATTTACACACGTGGGATCAGACTATCTGCGGCTGTATGTAAAATGTAAAACGTAAAATAATTGAACTGATTACTTTTTATTATTGCTTTTGTTATTATTATTGTTGTTAATATTAGTAATACTATCAGAAATACACATCTAAGGGCAGATTTTTTTTCCTGCAGTCTGCTCTTTTTGCCATTGGAATGCAGCCATCTGCAGGCAACTGTATAATAGTGCATAGCAACACTACAAAAATTCTGTATAACGTATGGCCATATTTGAAACTTCTCACTGCTCAGCACTGATTATTATTAATGTTAATACTGCTCAGGTCAGGAAAGGAAAAATGAACTACTCTTAGTGGGATCTTTAAGTAGACTGATTGTAATTATCCACGTTAAGGCATTTGGGGATGATCTTTGATGTTTTTTTTCTAGAACAGTTGCATTCAAGACATCCATTTCAGAAGGCTTGGAGGATTCAGAGTCATTGAAATGGAGTGAGGTTTATTATTCTAAGATATTGCAGCATTGTGATCATCTCTGGATCATCTCTGGATCCTGGGTGCATCTCAGTCAAGGCTACCTTGGCCCCGGAGTGGAGGTGCTGTTTACATACCCCTAGAGAATCTGTCCTGTTGTGCAGTCATGTATAAAATTGATAGTGGCATTAACACGCACCAAAAAAAGAATCACCTACCATGCTGTTGAATTTCAAAACAGAGAATTTGTATCTGCTAAAGCAAAAGGGAAAGTGATGCTGATGGCTGCAAAACTGATGGAGGACACTGTTCCATTTAGCTGAGGGCAAAAACTGCCTGTACCTGCCTACAGCCTCGTGTGCATCAAACAGATCCTTTCTGTAATATATTTTTGGGGAATCAAATCTTTTTTTTTTTTTACAAATGGTAGGAACACTGACGTGACAAGTTGCAATGTATCTTCTTGGAGATGTTCTTCCCTCTCTCTCTCACCCTGCTGACGTGTTCTGTCATAGGTGGGTATTGGTGGAATATCCAGAAATAGCATGCGTTACGAACATGTGCTTCTAAAATGGGAGTACTTACCATGGACGGTTATCAATTGCAGCAAAGGAATCAGACTGCAATTAAGACGTGAAATCCATTCTCTTCCAAAAGTAGGTTTAAAAATCATAAGTTACATTTCTGTATTACACTGAGCAGATTGTGCAATATTCCTTTCTTTTGTGTGTGGGCATGTGTCTGAGAGGATATGTATGCACTGCCAACATTTTCTTGCACCTGTTTTTGAGAAGTCGCTTTTTTCTTAATAAAGGGGGAAGAGTCTTCTGGGAATATAGACCCTAAAATTAGGATTTATTATAGCCTTTATGTACAGCTGACTTGGTTAAAAGCTGCCTTGCTGTGCAGTCACACATCAAATTAAAAATGACAATATAAATAGATGCAGTTAATGACGATGCTGTGAAATATGGGAATAGAGCATTTGACTTAATAAAAAGAAAGGGGAAAACTGAAGATTTGCAATATATTAACTCATGTTTGGTCAAAAGTACTGCTATAGAAATAAGCAGTAGGACTTTGACTAGCAATTGATTTCTAGTGCTACCTGCATAGCTCTCTTTAATGCTTATGTTGAGGTGATTAGCTGTAATAAGGAGAGGGTGGGGATTAAAAGGCTAAAAATAACAGCCACTGTCCTCTTAGAAGGAATTCTCTGAAGACGTGTGCCTGGGGTTCACTCATGCTTCCTTTAGTACATAATGCACTGTCAGCTTTTCAGAGCTTTTTTGGAAAAAAGCTGCTGTGCTAAACATGTCTGTTAAAAAATACAAAATTTTTGTGGATCTTTTTTTCTCTTCATGAATCTTATTCATTCTTTCTAAGGATGAATGGACAGTTTAACTTTCTAAAGACAAGATCGTATTACAATATTGTATATTGTACATATTGATAAAGTTATATGTGTTTGGCAACCCTGAGTTGTAGCATTCCTCTAATAGAACATTTAGGTGTAAAGGAAAAAAATGCTTTATTAATAATCCAATTAATATAATAATTTAATCGTATTGAAGATTTTAATACTTCTACAAAATTTGTGTTGTTAGAAACGAGAAATGCTTTTCTTTTATCTGTGTATTCAAAACTGCAGGCTTGGGATGTAATATTATCCAAGGTTGTGCATCATTTCAGAGGATAGCAGCCAGCTGGAAAAGTTTATTAAGAAATACCACAACTTCTGTTGTGCACACTGACATAAGTCTTCAATCAGTACACAAAATTGAGAAATATTTTACTGCTGTTGAGCAGAGAACTGCAAGGTCTTTGTTTTGGGCAACTCTGAGGAATTCCTCTGGATCTGTCGTTCTTATAGATTAAAAAGACTTTGCTGTCATAAAGCTCATCTTTGTGAGGAAAGAAAAGGTGATAGGGAAATCAATAGACAGCCTGATAAATTCCTTTCCTTTTCCAAGTGTTTGTGTATCTTTGGGAACTACTTGTAATTGAGCTTAGGAGATCTGCAAGGTCTGCTGTTCGTCACTAGAAAGCAGCTCTCTTTAAAGACAGAGCAGGACTTTGAATCTTGAATGTGGTCTTCTCATTAGAAGTAGAAATTAGATAGAATCAGCTGCTGTCCAAAGGAGGGGATACTGGAATCAGTGAGTTATACCCTTTGGAAGACGAAATAGGCAACTTTATTACTCATGTGGGTGGTGCACTAGTAGGATATGTGTCAATGAAGGTTCTGAAATTGCTCTTGTATTATCATATTCTTTTAAATGCTCAAAAGCAAAATAACTGAAGTTTTTTCTATCTGTCTCTAGATTTCTTGGTGGTGCAGAATTTGGATGCTTTTGTACCTAATAAAAACGTATTTAATCTCTGTTAAGTGACAGGTTAATTTGCAATAGAGGAAATAATGTTTCCCAAATTTAGAAATTTATGTATCAGATATAATTAATCTTATATTAAGAACAAAAATTGTCCATATAGTTCTACTTTCCTTATATATACACCACTTCAAAGGCAATTTCACTTGCATTCACTAAAAGAGACTACAATAAGCAGAAAGTTTAGACAAGGTTAATGACATTAGCTTTGTCTTTTCAGTGTTATTAAGAAAAGGTACAAAATCAATTAATGTCTTAAAGCACACTGCCCAGAGTTCAGTAAGAACTTCAGTAATTCAAGTTGTGTCAACGTAGACTTCTGTCCAAATACCACGGGGTGCTTTTTTGTTTTCTTATGGCCTTGAATAAGTTTTAGCGAGCTTTATCTGTAAAAGTCTTTTTTCCATCCTCTTTTCTATAGATGGATTCAGATGAATGCCTTTCATCGCTTGGATATTTGATATCTATCCCAGTGGTTCGCTGACCTCGGCACTTCAGGATATTGTATTAGCAGCATAGCCAACATTGATAAAAAGAAGACTAATCAAAAGGTATGTATTTGATATGAAAAAAGAAGAATGGCTATAATGTGTGCAAATGAGTAATTACAATGGAATGGAACAGAACAGAATAGGTTTAGTTGGAAGGGATGTTCAGTGATCATCTGGGCCACCTGCAATACAAGGTCCGACAAAAAAACTGAGACTGTACCTGTAACTGTTTCTTTAGCAAATTAAGGAATCCCCTACAATCACCTTCACAATAGTTCCTTAGTGAGCTGACACACAGCTGCATACAGTGCTGCCAATGTTCAAATCAGTTCCGCAGATCACTTTCTGAAAAGCTGTTAAGGATCTCCATCATTTCTGCTTTCACATCTTCTACCAACAAAAATGTGTTCCTTTGAGCACTGACTTGACCTTTTGGAAGAGCTATTAGCTAAAAACTGTTTCACAAAGTGTTGTGGGCTGGCACATTGTCTTCACTCTTGCACATCCACATTTTCCAACCGAGAATACTTGAACACGTGTGCACTTCTACTGAGTGAAGTGATTAAGCTGAGACTTGTCTCACTGTGAGAGGTTGACAGAGATTAAAGCATGTTCTATAATCATCTTTTTGTCTCTCCTCTCCCACTCTTGGTTCCCAGGCTATAAGGTTAGTCTTGTTTTTTTTGTGTCAGATCTCATAGATGCTGGTGCAGGTTGTCACTATCGTTTTATACTGCAAAGGGTAATCACATTGCAAATAAAGAATAAGAAAGAACATGAATGCATGTCAAACAAAATCTAATTAAACTGTGTAATGTAGGCCCAGTTAAAGAACAATAGTCTTAAAATTTTGTGGCGAGGACTCCCATGAGATGATATTATCCATAACAGTTTGAATAAGGCCTGGTCTGCTGTTGCCTCGCCATGGTAATGTACTGGTGGGGTCAAACAGATCAAGCAGAACATCGTAAGAGAAAATGTATGTAAATTAGGCTATTGGAAGATAGAAAGGACATACATTGAGGAAGGGATGATCAGTGATAGAGGTGACCAAACTGCTGAGAACCCTAAGCTAGCACTGTTTGTGAGCTGGTTAATTCACAGCCTGCTGGTCTAATGGCTCTGCTGCTTCTGAAGGCGGCTTGGTTAGTCTCCATCCAGGCACCCAAGGACAGTCTCTACCCAGCTATAACATGGGGTTTGTCCTCTGTGTCTCTTCCCTTAGTTGAGTTTCATGGTTTACTTCAAGAAGAAAATGACAAATTTATGCAGCAGGTATTGTATTCAAATTGATCCACTCTTTGTGCAGTCTTTTCAGTTTCCCAAAGCCCATTTAAGGAGGTTTCAGGGAAAAAAAACAAGCAGAGCACTGTTTATCAGTACCCTAGAGCTAAGTGTACAAAATTGGTTTACTCTAGTAAAGCCAGGTAAACTGGCAAAGCACCCAGAAGGTGCTTGGAATTTCTGCATCATTTCCCTAGCTTATTTTTTTGATCTAAATTGTTTGTGCAACTGCATTTGGAATTTAGCCTGCCTATCCCCTACAGAAGCCACTTTTGCTCAAATGGAATGAGTCAGGCACAGTGTATGTAAAACGCTTTGTGGTGCCAGATGTGAGGCAGGGTAACGAAAACTATTTCCTCGCTTCAGAAAAGAAATGATCTGTTTCAGTGCTCTTGTCAAGTTTTAATGTCTGATCTGAATCTCTTGCTGCAAGGTATTATTACCTGTTCTATCCCACTTGAGCACTGGAAGTGTTCTCTTTGCGGAAGATTTTGCATATCTAGAAATATCTTCTTTGATAAGGCCGAAAGACAATTTTTTCCACCTTTTTACTAAATTCTGTCTAGGTTTTCAATCACTCACTGCTCTTCTCTAGAGTTTGTCCACTTGATTTGCCTCTTTCTAAAGTATGGACCCGAGTTTTGAAGTGTGACAGCTGTGCCCTTACAATCCTGAGTAGTGAAAGGATTACCTCCTGTATGCCTTACATGCCATGATGGCACTTGCCTTTATCTGAAATAGAATGACATTCTTGATTTACCATTTTTAATCTAATGTAATCCCCAGTGTACTTCTGTCTAGCCAGTTATTGTTCATCCCGTGTTGGCTTCTTGAACCATCCTGTTATTGACCTATCTTAAATCATAGATTAGCTGTGCAAAATGTAACATCCTATTAAATTCCATCTTGTATTTTTTTTAAAATCTATTGGAATCATTGTCAGGGTAAAAGAAGTGAAGAAATGTAGCAGATTGTCTTGGAAAGTGAGGAGTAATTTTGTTTAATCTTTCCTGGATGAATTCCATCAGGGAAGTGGATCCTGCGTTAGAACAGGGAGACAAGTAGTAGAGGATTGGTTTTGAATCTCTTCCAGTCCTGTGGTTTTGTAATCATTCAGTGATTTTTTCAGTAGTTTCCTTTGCAATGAGCAAAGTCAGCAGGAGACTGACTGAAGACAATCCTCAGTAGTGAGCTGTGCAAAATGCTGTATTTGGTTTGTTTAAGCCATGTTTATAAATCCACATTCCACCGAGGAAGACAGGTAATCTCCATCACTGAAAAGTACATCTGAATTGTGAATTCAGTGTCATAATATAATGGTATCTTCTGATTAATATATTGGGGAAAATGGAAATACAAACAGGGAACTGTAGGTTCTGTCATACTTTGAAAATGTGCTAGCTTGCATTTTCTTTTTGTGAAAGTCAGAAACTATGATTTATTTGTTAATCAGGAGCGGTATTTCTAGGAAGTGTATCTCAGAAATGTATCTCTTGCTCTGCCTATGACTAATGCGAGTGCCTTAAAACTGGCTTTTAGCAATGGAGAGGAATAGATGGCACATATTAAAAGCCAGATAACTATTACCTTGGTGGGATGTTGTAAGCAGTTGCTTAATTACATGGGAACCTAAGATAATGGATAGTAGGAATACAAAGACAGAAGAGAAGACTGCCTGTGCACCTCAACCCTTCACCATTTGTCCTAAAGTCCTTTTTAATTTCTTTATATACAAAGGTATATCAGTATCAAATTGGTAGAGGCTTATATGAAGCAATTCTGATTTTACCTTCTAATCCAGCAAATCCAACAGTAAGACACTTCAGTACAAGGAACTGAGAGATGTGCTCACTGAAGAGACTAGAATTGTGGCCGCTCAGGCTTTGACGGCGTTCCCCACCTAATCTTGTGGCATTTCTGAGTTCTGCGCATCTCACAGAGATGTAGGTATGTCTGCTTCTTACAATAAATGTATCAAATCTCAGACCTGGTGCAGAGAAAGACGTATGAAACGGATTAAACCACGGGCACCAACAGTATGCAGTCTTCTAAACGCCATGTGTAATGGAACAGGCATTTCAACTCGAGCACTTGGAAAGCATCACCAAGAAATCCTCTGCCTGAGATACTTAAATGTCCCAAATCCCTGATCTGGGAAAGACAAAAACTGCTAAAGAAGACTTTGAAGAAACAGACGGGTTCTTGAACTTTTAATTTCTGAATTGCACTGGCAACGGGCGATGAAGATAACTTTACATGACTTTATTGAACAAAGCCATTTATATACAGTTGGAAAAGGTTCCAGTTTGATACACACACCTAGACAAAACCAACTTAGTACCTACATAAAACCAATATAAACAGGATGCAGAGGGGATGGATCAACGGCTTCCTGGGTGTCATTCTAGTATTTAAAACATTCAAAAATCAGCTCTTACAGGGTGCCTTTTTTTGTCCTTGGCAATTGAAATCCTTTACTAAAGGAAGTAACATAAATGACGATGAGTTTTAAACTTTGGACAGAGCACATTCTTTCTGTTTAAGGAAAGAGAAACCCCCAGAACACCAGTGTGTGAAGCGGGGGTGCTTTTTGCTGCTTTAGGTCGAGCCCGAGCGTGTCCTGAGGAGAGGGCGGGCAGGGAGCTCGCAGCCCCGACCCCCTGCGGGCGGGAGCCGAACGCGAAGGAGCAGGGGAACGAAGTGCAAGCTGCAAGGCAGCCGCGATCCCGGCCCGGAGCCACGGCTCTCTCCGCAGCGCCGCGTGAATCGAAGCGAAGGGACGGGCGGGATTGGCCGAGCGGGATCCGGCTGCGTCGCACTCGGCCAATGGGAGCGGCGGTTCCGCGCGCCCTCGCCGTTGAGTGGCCGTTGGAGGCGAGGGCGCGGTGACGAGTCCCGTTGCCGGGCAACGGGGGAAGCCGGAGGTGCTCGGGCGCGGAGGACGCGGCGAGGGAGAGGGCACGGAGAGGAGCCCAGGCTCTGAGTTCGAGAAGAGCCCATGATGGAGGAGATGATGGAGGTGGAGATGGAGGTGGAGGAGCCATGGCTCGAGGAGATGGAGGTGGAGGAGCCAAGGCTCGAGGAGATGGAGGTGGAGGTGGAGGAGCCATGGCTCGAGGAGATGGAGGTGGAGATGGAGGAGCCATGGCTCGAGGAGATGGAGATCGAGGAGCCATGGCTGGAGGAGATGGAGGAGCTGGAGCTGGAGGAGCCATGGCTGGAGGAGATGGAGGAGCTGGAGCCGGAGGAGCCATGGCTGGAGGAGATGGAGGAACTGGAGATGGAGGAGCCATGGCTGGAGGAGATGGAGGAGCTGGAGTTGGAGGAGCCATGGCTGGAGGAGATGGAAGAGCTGTAGCCGGAGGAGACATAGCTGGAATTATTTTCGTAGTATAAATATAGATGTAAAGTTTATCACCCAAAACTAGAGTTCTGGATTCCTTTGGTCTTTCAGCTTTTACCATTTTATGGGGTACTCAGCCTGGTCCTCCTTATTTGTGGCCAGTGAAGATGTGCGGGGCAGTGTTAGCCCCTGGCTGTTTCAGTGCCCTCTGCACTGCTCAGCTACAGCCTATCAGAATCCCAGAAAAATACACATCTGCACAGCTCACACAGCTTTAGTTAAAGGAAGCAGGTTCCCCTTTCAGAACCATATGTTCTTCAAACTCTGATTGCCCCTCCACAGTGACCACGAGACACATCTCTGTCCCACAGCTCATGCTGCTAGCGTAGCATTATTTTTCATTTAAGGCAAGGGATGGATGTGAAGAAGATAGAAACATTTTAGTCCAGTAACATGTTGGGAGCTCTTGAGATCCTATGTTCTCATTCCTGAAGGAACTGCAGCCTTCGGAGGCTCCCTACAGGCCATCACTACTTAATTGTCCTCCCTACTTAATTGTTAATTTCTAAGGGTGATACCACTACTTTGCGTAGAGAAATAAGCCACTTTCAGTCCCATTTTTCATAGAGTTGGATATTAAAGGCCTGCATTGATGTGGTCCACAGATGTGAATTTTGCAGGAAGGAAGCCACCTCCCAGTGGCAAAGAGTAGCCATGGAGTCTCTTGGTTTTCCACCACAGGTTGCAATTACATCCTGTGGGACTGGTATTGCTGAGCAGTATTTGAACTGCTGGTTCCAGTTCCAAAATCAATTGCACATGCATTTAAACAAAGTACACAAGTCACTGAATAGTGTCAGAATCACCTAATCACAGAACGACCTGAGTTGGAAGGGACACACAAGGATCATCGAGTCCAACTCATATCCCTGCATAGGACAACTCCAACTTTAACACCGTGTGTCTGAGGGCACTGTCCAAACGCTTCTTGAATATTGTCAGGATTGGCGCTCTGACTGCTTCTTTAGGGAGCTGTTCCAGTGCTCCACCAGCCTCTGAGTGAAGAACCTGTTCCTAGTAACCAAACTAAACCTTCCCTGGCAGATTTTCTGCCATTCCCTCCAGTCCTATCATTGGTCACCAGAGAGAAGAGATCAGTGCCTGCTCCTCCTCCTTCCCTTGTGAGGAAGCAGTGAATGGCTGTGAGGTCCCTCCTCAGCCTCCTCCAGGCTGAACAGATCAAGTGACTTCAGCTGTTCCTCATATGCCTTCCCCTCTAGAGTCTTAACCATCTTTGTGGCTTCCTCTGGACACTCTCCAGTAGTTCCATGTCCTTTTCTACTCCGGCAGCCAAAACTACCCCCAGTACTCAAGGTGGGGCTGCACTGGTGTGGAGTAGAGCGGGACAATCACCTCCCTCGACCAGCTGCCAGTGCTGCGTTTCATGTCCCCCAGGAGAAGGTTGGCCCTCCTGGCTGCCGGGGCGCACTGTTGGCTCATGTTCTACTTGCTGTCAACTTGCATACACCATTCCCTATTCCAATCACGTTTCAGACTGGCTTGGGTTTCTTAAAGTGAACTGAAAACAGGAAAACCTAACTCACATTCTTTCCCAAAAGTAGATTCTGCAGCCTTTTTGTCTTAGCTATTAGTGTTCAAAGGATTTTCATCCAATAACCTATTAGAAATACATGGAAACTTAAACTGGTATTAAATCGTGTATTAAATATAGTTTCTCAGGCTCATGGGTGCTTCATAATATACTCAGATAAAACCAGCAGCTATCTTTCATAAGCTATTACATCAAAGGCAGTATCTTGTGTGATCCCCTTACATTTTCCTTAACCTGAAGCAAAAGCCATATCCTATTTCAACCAATGTTATAAATCACTTTTCTTTGCAGTTTGAAATTCTGTATAACTACACTTGAAAAAAAAATGCGTGTTGATACTATCTTTTCATACAGCGGTTTTTTTCTTTATGCCACGTGTAAGCATTTTGGAAAAAAACCTTAAAATTAAAATGGGCAGTTTATGTGATGACACAAGTTGCAATAGGTTAAAAATTCAGAGGGTACGAGAAAGAATTCTGACCAGTTCTGTTCCTGAGGTTACAGTGACATGGTTTGGAAATACTTATGAAATTTTGTGCATGTACATTTCTGTGTGAGGGAGTAGGAAAAATGATATTACTTGTGTAGGGTTTGTGGAAATTATTAAATGGCCAGTATGTTGCTGGAACATAGACTTCTGCTGACTTGAAATGTACAAAAGAACAGCATGTGAAGTATACAAGATTACCTCAGTTCTTAAAAACTACCATAGGTTGTACTCTGTGAGCAGAAACAGGCATTTATTCTAAATTGTTACCTCTGCATGAGAAAGTTTGTAGTGTTTGTCTCCACCTCCTCCCTTAAGACTTTCTACTTGACTGATTAGATGATGTCCTTTCCATTCTCTGTGAAGACCGTTTTAGGCATTTATGTCTTGTCACATATTATCACAGAGAACGCAAGAAAATAACTGAGCACATGGTATGCCTGTGTGTGACGAAACCATGAACAGCCAGGCAGCTATTGTGCATCTAGTCTTGAGATACTACAATGGCTGGATCTTTTAGTTTCCTCAGACATGTTCTTTTTTTCTTCCTGGAAACCCTTCTAGGAGAAATTTGAGAATTTTTCTCACTGCTCGAGGAGTTTTGCATGCTGTCATAAGAGTCACTCTAACTGGGCAGCAATAAGTCTGGAAACCCTGAGCATGGGGAGTTCATACTTCTGGTCTAAGCAGGTGCACAGCTCTGCAGGTGAAGTGTGCTTGTAAGGAGTTGTACAAAGATTGCTGACCGTGTGCAGAGCATCTGAAAAGTGAGCACACAGCAAGAACACCACTTCTGGCAAATAGAAGGCTTACAGTGTATGTCTGCAGGTATTTTCTCCAAAAATACAGGATAGGAATAGAGCGGTTGTACACCACTTGTGGAAATACATCTAGATGAAAAGTCTAAAAAAGTGAATTTAATTTGTAGCTGAAGGTGTGAATTTGATCAGTCTAAATTTGATCTAAAATTGAGAGAACTCCATGAGGTTTAAGCTCCCACTAGTAAATTAGTGTTTCACAGTGTCTGCTCTCTGCAATTTCATCAAAAGCCAAATTTAAACAATTTCATTTTCTCAGGAATCAAGTGGAATACTTGTATTCGTATTGAAGTAGATGTTAAGAACCTAACAATGCATATTGCCTAGCACCCTGCTGTCTGTTCCCACTTACAAATGGCTTTTCGTAAATGCTTGTACCTTGAGAGGTCAAGGAAATGTCATTTTCTATCACCTTCACTTTATTATCAATCCCAATCTTTCCTCCCTCTAATTGATACCTAACATACCTTCCTACCACCTAAAAGAGAGCAAACTGTAAAGACTGAAGAGTGTTATTGCCACCTGGTGGGAGCCTTGTGCCTATGACTTAGACAGAAAGGATTGTGATCAACATCTCAAGATGACCAACCCAAACCATTCTGTGATTCTAAGTCACATGGGATGATTGTAGCATTCCCCCCTTCTTGGCTTGCCACCTCAAGGGCTGTGGGACCCGTGCACATCAAGAACAGAGTGCTGAGAAAGGGTTTATCAATTTAATTTTTATGTCACACCCTACCATAGCATGCCAGAATCAGATATGGAGTTGTCAGATTAACTCAGCTGCTAGCACTCGCTATCCGTGCCAGACAGCTGTAAACCCTAATACCATTTAAACCCTCATTATTTTGTTAGAATGGAACAGAATAGTTGCTTGAGGCTCCCAGGACCAGGCTTTGCTTGCACGTTTCAAACTGTCTCCTCAGCACTGCCCTACATTGGCCTAGAACCTTTACTGAAATGCTGTTTGCAAGTATTATTTCTGTTGATCCAGATGCAGTGATTGACACAGTGAATGCAGCAGCAATGTATTTCTGTTAGGTAAATACGAAGACCTAATGGAGTTGGATTGTGGGCACAATAATTAGCTCAATATTATGTTGATAGGCCCAGTATCAAGGAGAAAGTGACTCTTAACAAATTAAATATGGGGGGGAGGGAGTATCTAAGTTAATGAGCGTATTGTTTTGAATACACAACTACTGTTCTGAGTACTACAGCAAGTTAACTTTGTCATTCAAATTGCCTGTAAAATTTTGCATCCATTTTATGGTCCTTCCTAAAAATTTAGCCCGGTATTCACTAGATGTACTTTTTCAATCAAGGAGAAAAATAAGCAGTGTTACCATTTTATTTGGGGGTTTTATGTTGTTGCTTCTGGGGTGCTAGGTCTGTACTTAGTTTAATAAGACAAGATGGATATAGAAAACCAGCTACATAGATTTGAAAGAAGAACTGCAAACACAAGAAAAGTGTCAGCCTTGAAACCTGCTCAACAAAGTGGGTTGGTGGGGTTCATCAGAAAGACAGTTCTTGGCTGCAACTCAGCGACAGAAATTTGATAAGGGACACTATAGTGGATAAAGCCATAACACTCCTGATGGCCAAACTGAATGCTTCAAATCCAAATTTGAAGTGGAATGCACACTTCAACAGTAAGAGCAATTCAACAGTCCGAACCACCTTTTGAGGGGAGCATGCATTGCTGGACAGGGTGAAGCAGCATTTAAACAAATCTCTTTCCAAAGGGGGGCATTTTGAACAGCTAAAGGAATTCTTGTAGCCAGAATAACCCTGAAGGTTTCTCCTTTATAGAGAAAATGCTGCTTTTGATTTTAAAATCAATAAGAATTGAATGTCTCAGCTGGCGTTAGTTACTCCATAGAGTTTATTTGTTCCATTTTCCAAGACAATTTCAGGTATAAATAGTTGATATATATGGTCTTTAAAAAATGTCAACACATTCATTAGTGGCTATGTTCCAAGTCTGGGATTAACGAAATGCTAATAAACAGCTTGTTATGCTTAAGTTACAGTCTAACTCTTCTTTATAGAAAAAGGAATTTGAGGCCTTAGTTTTGGTCCTGGTGAAGGAGAGAGGAAACTGGAGCTCTTAAATAATATTTGCATGGCCTTATATCAGTGTTTTGTCTTGTGCAAGGAAGAAATATTGTGTTCAGAAGAAAGGCAGGACGTTGTGCATAAGATTTGCTTATAATGGGCTGATGCATTGGCTTGTTACATGTAAATTTTGGTTTTACCATATTAAATAATTTTTGCTTGAAAGTACTTTAAAATAGATAAGAAAGTGAAATCTATAAATTATTTAGCACTGTGTTTCTCAGTATTTTTCATGAATAAAAGTTTTTGAGCTTTGTTAAATTTACATAAATTTGGCTTCACTTAGAGGTAAGGTTAGATTAGCTTCCTGTCAGAGATGGCTCTCTTTATCTGCTGTTCCCTTCAGCTGGAGAGCAACCTGCACTTCGTGAACCCTAGAGCACCCTTTGAAAGCATGTGGCTTGATACCCACTAATGTATAGAAGCTGAGGGACCCACTGTCTGCACTGCACAGATACACTGTAAAGATGTTCCCACCTGCAAAGAACTAATGCTATTAGTGGGCGTGGAATAGCTGAGAGACTGCAATATTGAGTGAAAGTGAAGATTTAAAATCTGACCTGTTTGTTTGTTTTTTTCTTGTCCGTTTACATGACTGCTGTATCTCTCTGCAGGGCTGAGCCATGTTTACACAGGAATTCTGTGGGTCAGCCAGAAATTAGTCCAGATATATCCTGCTCACTGTGGTGCACCTGATAATATGGGAGGCTTCTGAAAAACGTGTGGAGTGAGCTATTGCAAAATACAGAAGATGTGTACAAAGGAAAACAACCATTTTGCCCAGATATTGACTGAGACTTTAATGCTGTTTGTTTGGCTATTGCCTTACCAGCTTTCTAAATCTGCTCTTAGTGATCGGTAAAGGACATTGAAGCATACAATCTGAAAAGTGCTATGTGACATTAGCAAGAAATATTAGGCTCTGTTCTGAATCCCTTAAAATTGATGCAAATTTTTCATTTAGTTCAAGGAGAATAGAACTAAGGCTTAGAAGTAACACTTTCAAAATGCATTAAAAACCTTTTGGTAACTTTACGGCTATGCAGTTTAGAATAAGAGGCACTTTGACTTTATTGCACTCAAGCTGAAGTAACTATATTAAGTAAAAAGCAAAATAGAATTTCAAGGGCAGGCCATAATTGAAAAGTTAATCCATTTTTAATATTACTCATTGTAAAGAGCTTGAAGCCTGCAGACTAGCAGAAGAATATCAGAATCCTTGGTCTAAATTTGCCCTAGCTTTTTAGTCATAATAAAAATCCCTTGTAAACAGTGGTGGTCCTCCTGCTTAGTTAAAACTCAAAGTGTGAGACGTTTTAAAACTTCAGCTCTGAATGACTGTAGAGCTTTAAGGTCTTGCATTTTTATGAAAAAAAAATCCTAGAGCACTTTCGAAACTGATTTACACACGTGGGATCAGACTATCTGCGGCTGTATGTAAAATGTAAAACGTAAAATAATTGAACTGATTACTTTTTATTATTGCTTTTGTTATTATTATTGTTGTTAATATTAGTAATACTATCAGAAATACACATCTAAGGGCAGATTTTTTTTCCTGCAGTCTGCTCTTTTTGCCATTGGAATGCAGCCATCTGCAGGCAACTGTATAATAGTGCATAGCAACACTACAAAAATTCTGTATAACGTATGGCCATATTTGAAACTTCTCACTGCTCAGCACTGATTATTATTAATGTTAATACTGCTCAGGTCAGGAAAGGAAAAATGAACTACTCTTAGTGGGATCTTTAAGTAGACTGATTGTAATTATCCACGTTAAGGCATTTGGGGATGATCTTTGATGTTTTTTTTCTAGAACAGTTGCATTCAAGACATCCATTTCAGAAGGCTTGGAGGATTCAGAGTCATTGAAATGGAGTGAGGTTTATTATTCTAAGATATTGCAGCATTGTGATCATCTCTGGATCATCTCTGGATCCTGGGTGCATCTCAGTCAAGGCTACCTTGGCCCCGGAGTGGAGGTGCTGTTTACATACCCCTAGAGAATCTGTCCTCTTGTGCAGTCATGTATAAAATTGATAGTGGCATTAACACGCACCAAAAAAAGAATCACCTACCATGCTGTTGAATTTCAAAACAGAGAATTTGTATCTGCTAAAGCAAAAGGGAAAGTGATGCTGATGGCTGCAAAACTGATGGAGGACACTGTTCCATTTAGCTGAGGGCAAAAACTGCCTGTACCTGCCTACAGCCTCGTGTGCATCAAACAGATCCTTTCTGTAATATATTTTTGGGGAATCAAATCTTTTTTTTTTTTTACAAATGGTAGGAACACTGACGTGACAAGTTGCAATGTATCTTCTTGGAGATGTTCTTCCCTCTCTCTCTCACCCTACTGACGTCTTCTGTCATAGGTGGGTATTGGTGGAATATCCAGAAATAGCATGCGTTACGAACATGTGCTTCTAATAAGGGAGTACTTACCATGGACGGTTATCAATTGCAGCAAAGGAATCAGACTGCAATTAAGACGTGAAATCCATTCTCTTCCAAAAGTAGGTTTAAAAATCATAAGTTACATTTCTGTATTACACTGAGCAGATTGTGCAATATTCCTTTCTTTTGTGTGTGGGCATGTGTCTGAGAGGATATGTATGCACTGCCAACATTTTCTTGCACCTGTTTTTGAGAAGTCGCTTTTTTCTTAATAAAGGGGGAAGAGTCTTCTGGGAATATAGACCCTAAAATTAGGATTTATTATAGCCTTTATGTACAGCTGACTTGGTTAAAAGCTGCCTTGCTGTGCAGTCACACATCAAATTAAAAATGACAATATAAATAGATGCAGTTAATGACGATGCTGTGAAATATGGGAATAGAGCATTTGACTTAATAAAAAGAAAGGGGAAAACTGAAGATTTGCAATATATTAACTCATGTTTGGTCAAAAGTACTGCTATAGAAATAAGCAGTAGGACTTTGACTAGCAATTGATTTCTAGTGCTACCTGCATAGCTCTCTTTAATGCTTATGTTGAGGTGATTAGCTGTAATAAGGAGAGGGTGGGGATTAAAAGGCTAAAAATAACAGCCACTGTCCTCTTAGAAGGAATTCTCTGAAGACGTGTGCCTGGGGTTCACTCATGCTTCCTTTAGTACATAATGCACTGTCAGCTTTTCAGAGCTTTTTTGGAAAAAAGCTGCTGTGCTAAACATGTCTGTTAAAAAATACAAAATTTTTGTGGATCTTTTTTTCTCTTCATGAATCTTATTCATTCTTTCTAAGGATGAGTTGCTTAATGGACAGTTTAACTTTCTAAAGACAAGATCGTATTACAATATTGTATATTGTACATATTGATAAAGTTATATGTGTTTGGCAACCCTGAGTTGTAGCATTCCTCTAACAGAACATTTAGGTGTAAAGGAAAAAAATGCTTTATTAATAATCCAATTAATATAATAATTTAATCGTATTGAAGATTTTAATACTTCTACAAAATTTGTGTTGTTAGAAACGAGAAATGCTTTTCTTTTATCTGTGTATTCAAAACTGCAGGCTTGGGATGTAATATTATCCAAGGTTGTGCATCATTTCAGAGGATAGCAGCCAGCTGGAAAAGTTTATTAAGAAATACCACAACTTCTGTTGTGCACACTGACATAAGTCTTCAATCAGTACACAAAATTGAGAAATATTTTACTGCTGTTGAGCAGAGAACTGCAAGGTCTTTGTTTTGGGCAACTCTGAGGAATTCCTCTGGATCTGTCGTTCTTATAGATTAAAAAGACTTTGCTGTCATAAAGCTCATCTTTGTGAGGAAAGAAAAGGTGATAGGGAAATCAATAGACAGCCTGATAAATTCCTTTCCTTTTCCAAGTGTTTGTGTATCTTTGGGAACTACTTGTAATTGAGCTTAGGAGATCTGCAAGGTCTGCTGTTCGTCACTAGAAAGCAGCTCTCTTTAAAGACAGAGCAGGACTTTGAATCTTGAATGTGGTCTTCTCATTAGAAGTAGAAATTAGATAGAATCAGCTGCTGTCCAAAGGAGGGGATACTGGAATCAGTGAGTTATACCCTTTGGAAGACGAAATAGGCAACTTTATTACTCATGTGGGTGGTGCACTAGTAGGATATGTGTCAATGAAGGTTCTGAAATTGCTC
Source organism: Dromococcyx pavoninus (assembly GCA_033558185.1). Lineage (NCBI taxonomy): Eukaryota > Metazoa > Chordata > Aves > Cuculiformes > Neomorphidae > Dromococcyx > Dromococcyx pavoninus. The sequence goes on along the minus strand of JAUMJL010000020.1, from coordinate 570,393 downwards.
TTGTATTATCATATTCTTTTAAATGCTCAAAAGCAAAATAACTGAAGTTTTTTCTATCTGTCTCTAGATTTCTTGGTGGTGCAGAATTTGGATGCTTTTGTACCTAATAAAAACGTATTTAATCTCTGTTAAGTGACAGGTTAATTTGCAATAGAGGAAATAATGTTTCCCAAATTTAGAAATTTATGTATCAGATATAATTAATCTTATATTAAGAACAAAAATTGTCCATATAGTTCTACTTTCCTTATATATACACCACTTCAAAGGCAATTTCACTTGCATTCACTAAAAGAGACTACAATAAGCAGAAAGTTTAGACAAGGTTAATGACATTAGCTTTGTCTTTTCAGTGTTATTAAGAAAAGGTACAAAATCAATTAATGTCTTAAAGCACACTGCCCAGAGTTCAGTAAGAACTTCAGTAATTCAAGTTGTGTCAACGTAGACTTCTGTCCAAATACCACGGGGTGCTTTTTTGTTTTCTTATGGCCTTGAATAAGTTTTAGCGAGCTTTATCTGTAAAAGTCTTTTTTCCATCCTCTTTTCTATAGATGGATTCAGATGAATGCCTTTCATCGCTTGGATATTTGATATCTATCCCAGTGGTTCGCTGACCTCGGCACTTCAGGATATTGTATTAGCAGCATAGCCAACATTGATAAAAAGAAGACTAATCAAAAGGTATGTATTTGATATGAAAAAAGAAGAATGGCTATAATGTGTGCAAATGAGTAATTACAATGGAATGGAACAGAACAGAATAGGTTTAGTTGGAAGGGATGTTCAGTGATCATCTGGGCCACCTGCAATACAAGGTCCGACAAAAAAACTGAGACTGTACCTGTAACTGTTTCTTTGGCAAATTAAGGAATCCCCTACAATCACCTTCACGATAGTTCCTTAGTGAGCTGACACACAGCTGCATACAGTGCTGCCAATGTTCAAATCAGTTCCGCAGATCACTTTCTGAAAAGCTGTTAAGGATCTCCATCATTTTTGCTTTCACATCTTCTACCAACAAAAATGTGTTCCTTTGAGCACTGACTTGACCTTTTGGAAGAGCTATTAGCTAAAAACTGTTTCACAAAGTGTTGTGGGCTGGCACATTGTCTTCACTCTTGCACATCCACATTTTCCAACCGAGAATACTTGAACACGTGTGCACTTCTACTGAGTGAAGTGATTAAGCTGAGACTTGTCTCACTGTGAGAGGTTGACAGAGATTAAAGCATGTTCTATAATCATCTTTTTGTCTCTCCTCTCCCACTCTTGGTTCCCAGGCTATAAGGTTAGTCTGGGTTTTTTTGTGTCAGATCTCATAGATGCTGGTGCAGGTTGTCACTATCGTTTTATACTGCAAAGGGTAATCACATTGCAAATAAAGAATAAGAAAGAACATGAATGCATGTCAAACAAAATCTAATTAAACTGTGTAATGTAGGCCCAGTTAAAGAACAATAGTCTTAAAATTTTGTGGCGAGGACTCCCATGAGATGATATTATCCATAACAGTTTGAATAAGGCCTGGTCTGCTGTTGCCTCGCCATGGTAATGTACTGGTGGGGTCAAACAGATCAAGCAGAACATCGTAAGAGAAAATGTATGTAAATTAGGCTATTGGAAGATAGAAAGGACATACATTGAGGAAGGGATGATCAGTGATAGAGGTGACCAAACTGCTGAGAACCCTAAGCTAGCACTGTTTGTGAGCTGGTTAATTCACAGCCTGCTGGTCTAATGGCTATGCTGCTTCTGAAGGCGGCTTGGTTAGTCTCCATCCAGGCACCCAAGGACAGTCTCTACCCAGCTATAACATGGGGTTTGTCCTCTGTGTCTCTTCCCTTAGTTGAGTTTCATGGTTTACTTCAAGAAGAAAATGACAAATTTATGCAGCAGGTATTGTATTCAAATTGATCCACTCTTTGTGCAGTCTTTTCAGTTTCCCAAAGCCCATTTAAGGAGGTTTCAGGAAAAAAAAACAAGCAGAGCACTGTTTGTCAGTACCCTAGAGCTAAGTGTACAAAATTGGTTTACTCTAGTAAAGCCAGGTAAACTGGCAAAGCACCCAGAAGGTGCTTGGAATTTCTGCATCATTTCCCTAGCTTATTTTTTTGATCTAAATTGTTTGTGCAACTGCATTTGGAATTTAGCCTGCCTATCCCCTACAGAAGCCACTTTTGCTCAAATGGAATGAGTCAGGCACAGTGTATGTAAAACGCTTTGTGGTGCCAGATGTGAGGCAGGGTAACGAAAACTATTTCCTCGCTTCAGAAAAGAAATGATCTGTTTCAGTGCTCTTGTCAAGTTTTAATGTCTGATCTGAATCTCTTGCTGCAAGGTATTATTACCTGTTCTATCCCACTTGAGCACTGGAAGTGTTCTCTTTGCGGAAGATTTTGCATATCTAGAAATATCTTCTTTGATAAGGCCGAAAGACAATTTTTTCCACCTTTTTACTAAATTCTGTCTAGGTTTTCAATCACTCACTGCTCTTCTCTAGAGTTTGTCCACTTGATTTGCCTCTTTCAAAAGTATGGACCCGAGTTTTGAAGTGTGACAGCTGTGCCCTTACAATCCTGAGTAGTGAAAGGATTACCTCCTGTATGCCTTACATGCCATGATGGCACTTGCCTTTATCTGAAATAGAATGACATTCTTGATTTATCATTTTTAATCTAATGTAATCCCCAGTGTACTGCTGTCTAGCCAGTTACTGTTCATCCCGTGTTGGCTTCTTGAACCATCCTGTTATTGACCTATCTTAAATCATAGATTAGCTGTGCAAAATGTAACATCCTATTAAATTCCATCTTGTATTTTTTTTAAAATCTATTGGAATCATTGTCAGGGTAAAAGAAGTGAAGAAATGTAGCAGATTGTCTTGGAAAGTGAGGAGTAATTTTGTTTAATCTTTCCTGGATGAATTCCATCAGGGAAGTGGATCCTGCGTTAGAACAGGGAGACAAGTAGTAGAGGATTGGTTTTGAATCTCTTCCAGTCCTGTGGTTTTGTAATCATTCAGTGATTTTTTCAGTAGTTTCCTTTGCAATGAGCAAAGTCAGCAGGAGACTGACTGAAGACAATCCTCAGTAGTGAGCTGTGCAAAATGCTGTATTTGGTTTGTTTAAGCCATGTTTATAAATCCACATTCCACCGAGGAAGACAGGTAATCTCCATCACTGAAAAGTACATCTGAATTGTGAATTCAGTGTCATAATATAATGGTATCTTCTGATTAATATATTGGGGAAAATGGAAATACAAACAGGGAACTGTAGGTTCTGTCATACTTTGAAAATGTGCTAGCTTGCATTTTCTTTTTGTGAAAGTCAGAAACTACGATTTATTTGTTAATCAGGAGCGGTATTTCTAGGAAGTGTAGCTCAGAAGTGTATCTCTTGCTCTGCCTATGACTAATGCGAGTGCCTTAAAACTGGCTTTTAGCAATGGAGAGGAATAGATGGCACATGTTAAAAGCCAGATAACTATTACCTTGGTGGGATGTTGTAAGCAGTTGCTTAATTACATGGGAACCTAAGATAATGGATAGTAGGAATACAAAGACAGAAGAGAAGACTGCCTGTGCACCTCAACCCTTCACCATTTGTCCTAAAGTCCTTTTTAATTTCTTTATATACAAAGGTATATCAGTATCAAATTGGTAGAGGCTTATATGAAGCAATTCTGATTTTACCTTCTAATCCAGCAAATCCAACAGTAAGACACTTCAGTACAAGGAACTGAGAGATGTGCTCACTGAAGAGACTAGAATTGTGGCCGCTCAGGCTTTGACGGCGTTCCCCACCTAATCTTGTGGCATTTCTGAGTTCTGCGCATCTCACAGAGATGTAGGTATGTCTGCTTCTTACAATAAATGTATCAAATCTCAGACCGTTGGAGGCGAGGGCGCGGTGACGAGTCCCGTTGCCGGGCAACGGGGGAAGCCGGAGGTGCTCGGGCGCGGAGGACGCGGCGAGGGAGAGGGCACGGAGAGGAGCCCAGGCTCTGAGTTCGAGAAGAGCCCATGATGGAGGAGATGATGGAGGTGGAGATGGAGGTGGAGGAGCCATGGCTCGAGGAGATGGAGGTGGAGGAGCCAAGGCTCGAGGAGATGGAGGTGGAGGTGGAGGAGCCATGGCTCGAGGAGATGGAGGTGGAGATGGAGGAGCCATGGCTGGAGGAGATGGAGATCGAGGAGCCATGGCTGGAGGAGATGGAGGAGCTGGAGCCGGAGGAGCCATGGCTGGAGGAGATGGAGGAACTGGAGATGGAGGAGCCATGGCTGGAGGAGATGGAGGAGCTGGAGTTGGAGGAGCCATGGCTGGAGGAGATGGAAGAGCTGTAGCCGGAGGAGACATAGCTGGAATTATTTTCGTAGTATAAATATAGATGTAAAGTTTATCACCCAAAACTAGAGTTCTGGATTCCTTTGGTCTTTCAGCTTTTACCATTTTATGGGGTACTCAGCCTGGTCCTCCTTATTTGTGGCCAGTGAAGATGTGCGGGGCAGTGTTAGCCCCTGGCTGTTTCAGTGCCCTCTGCACTGCTCAGCTACAGCCTATCAGAATCCCAGAAAAATACACATCTGCACAGCTCACACAGCTTTAGTTAAAGGAAGCAGGTTCCCCTTTCAGAACCATATGTTCTTCAAACTCTGATTGCCCCTCCACAGTGACCACGAGACACATTTCTGTCCCCCAGCTCATGCTGCTAGCGTAGCATTATTTTTTATTTAAGGCAAGGGATGGATGTGAAGAAGATAGAAACATTTTAGTCCAGTAACATGTTGGGAGCTCTTGAGATCCTATGTTCTCATTCCTGAAGGAACTGCAGCCTTCGGAGGCTCCCTACAGGCCATCACTACTTAATTGTCCTCCCTACTTAATTGTTAATTTCTAAGGGTGATACCACTACTTTGCGTAGAGAAATAAGCCACTTTCAGTCCCATTTTTCATAGAGTTGGATATTAAAGGCCTGCATTGATGTGGTCCACAGATGTGAATTTTGCAGGAAGGAAGCCACCTCCCAGTGGCAAAGAGTAGCCATGGAGTCTCTTGGTTTTCCACCACAGGTTGCAATTACATCCTGTGGGACTGGTATTGCTGAGCAGTATTTGAACTGCTGGTTCCAGTTCCAAAATCAATTGCACATGCATTTAAACAAAGTACACAAGTCACTGAATAGTGTCAGAATCACCTAATCACAGAACGACCTGAGTTGGAAGGGACACACAAGGATCATCGAGTCCAACTCATATCCCTGCATAGGACAACTCCAACTTTAACACCGTGTGTCTGAGGGCACTGTCCAAACGCTTCTTGAATATTGTCAGGATTGGCGCTCTGACTGCTTCTTTAGGGAGCTGTTCCAGTGCTCCACCAGCCTCTGAGTGAAGAACCTGTTCCTAGTAACCAAACTAAACCTTCCCTGGCAGATTTTCTGCCATTCCCTCCAGTCCTATCATTGGTCACCAGAGAGAAGAGATCAGTGCCTGCTCCTCCTCCTTCCCTTGTGAGGAAGCAGTGAATGGCTGTGAGGTCCCTCCTCAGCCTCCTCCAGGCTGAACAGATCAAGTGACTTCAGCTGTTCCTCATATGCCTTCCCCTCTAGAGTCTTAACCATCTTTGTGGCTTCCTCTGGACACTCTCCAGTAGTTCCATGTCCTTTTCTACTCCGGCAGCCAAAACTACCCCCAGTACTCAAGGTGGGGCTGCACTGGTGTGGAGTAGAGCGGGACAATCACCTCCCTCAACCAGCTGCCAGTGCTGCGTTTCATGTCCCCCAGGAGAAGGTTGGCCCTCCTGGCTGCCGGGGCGCACTGTTGGCTCATGTTCTACTTGCTGTCAACTTGCATACACCATTCCCTATTCCAATCACGTTTCAGACTGGCTTGGGTTTCTTAAAGTGAACTGAAAACAGGAAAACCTAACTCACATTCTTTCCCAAAAGTAGATTCTGCAGCCTTTTTGTCTTAGCTATTAGTGTTCAAAGGATTTTCATCCAATAACCTATTAGAAATACATGGAAACTTAAACTGGTATTAAATCGTGTATTAAATATAGTTTCTCAGGCTCATGGGTGCTTCATAATATACTCAGATAAAACCAGCAGCTATCTTTCATAAGCTATTACATCAAAGGCAGTATCTTGTGTGATCCCCTTACATTTTCCTTAACCTGAAGCAAAAGCCGTATCCTATTTCAACCAATGTTATAAATCACTTTTCTTTGCAGTTTGAAATTCTGTATAACTACACTTGAAAAAAAAATGCGTGTTGATACTATCTTTTCATACAGCGTTTTTTTTCTTTATGCCACGTGTAAGCATTTTGGAAAAAAACCTTAAAATTAAAATGGGCAGTTTATGTGATGACACAAGTTGCAATAGGTTAAAAATTCAGAGGGTACGAGAAAGAATTCTGACCAGTTCTGTTCCTGAGGTTACAGTGACATGGTTTGGAAATACTTATGAAATTTTGTGCATGTACATTTCTATGTGAGGGAGCAGGAAAAATGATATTACTTGTGTAGGGTTTGTGGAAATTATTAAATGGCCAGTATGTTGCTGGAACATAGACTTCTGCTGACTTAAAATGTACAAAAGAACAGCATGTGAAGTATACAAGATTACCTCAGTTCTTAAAAACTACCATAGGTTGTACTCTGTGAGCAGAAACAGGCATTTATTCTACATTGTTACCTCTGCATGAGAAAGTTTGTAGTGTTTGTCTCCACCTCCTCCCTTAAGACTTTCTACTTGACTGATTAGATGATGTCCTTTCCATTCTCTGTGAAGACCGTTTTAGGCATTTATGTCTTGTCACATATTATCACAGGGAACACAAGAAAATAACTGAGCACATGGTATGCCTGTGTGTGACGAAACCATGAACAGCCAGGCAGCTATTGTGCATCTAGTCTTGAGATACTACAATGGCTGGATCTTTTAGTTTCCTCAGACATGTTCTTTTTTTCTTCCTGGAAACCCTTCTAGGAGAAATTTGAGAATTTTTCTCACTGCTCGAGGAGTTTTGCATGCTGTCATAAGAGTCACTCTAACTGGGCAGCAATAAGTCTGGAAACCCTGAGCATGGGGAGTTCATACTTCTGGTCTAAGCAGGTGCACAGCTCTGCAGGTGAAGTGTGCTTGTAAGGAGTTGTACAAAGATTGCTGACCGTGTGCAGAGCATCTGAAAAGTGAGCACACAGCAAGAACACCACTTCTGGCAAATAGAAGGCTTACAGTGTATGTCTGCAGGTATTTTCTCCAAAAATACAGGATAGGAATAGAGCGGTTGTACACCACTTGTGGAAATACATCTAGATGAAAAGTCTAAAAAAGTGAATTTAATTTGTAGCTGAAGGTGTGAATTTGATCAGTCTAAATTTGATCTAAAATTGAGAGAACTCCATGAGGTTTAAGCTCCCACTAGTAAATTAGTGTTTCACAGTGTCTGCTCTCTGCAATTTCATCAAAAGCCAAATTTAAACAATTTCATTTTCTCAGGAATCAAGTGGAATACTTGTATTCGTATTGAAGTAGATGTTAAGAACCTAACAATGCATATTGCCTAGCACCCTGCTGTCTGTTCCCACTTACAAATGGCTTTTCGTAAATGCTTGTACCTTGAGAGGTCAAGGAAATGTCATTTTCTATCACCTTCACTTTATTATCAATCCCAATCTTTCCTCCCTCTAATTGATACCTAACATACCTTTCTACCACCTAAAATAGAGCAAACTGTAAAGACTGAAGAGTGTTATTGCCACCTGGTGGGAGCCTTGTGCCTATGACTTAGACAGAAAGGATTGTGATCAACATCTCAAGATGACCAACACCATCCTGCAAGAATACAGACTAACTACATTTGGCGCCATGAGTATAATTAGATGATTGCATTTGCAGAACAGCAAACCAGCATTATTAAAGAGTTGCAGTCTGTCTCTATGGTCCTTTTACTGTCAGGTAAAGTCACTGTTAAAGTTAGTAGATTAAGCTGCTTTTGATGTTAATCAACAGGATGGGAGAACTGACACGCACAGATAAAATCTGAACAAGCATAGTGAAATATGTAATAGAAAAATTGGATGTAAAACGTTTGGGGAAGATAAGAAGCCAAAAGACAAAACCCCAGAGGTTTCAATCCATACTTCAAATTCATTGAACACTTTCTGTTGATTATTTTATGTCATTGACAATAATGTGAACTTTTCAAATAACAGTTCTGAAATTCTATATTTAATAATGCCTTAACATTTCACTTTCTTTTCATATTCTCTCAGTGTGCTTGTATTAAAAGCTTTACAATAAGTGGCCAGTTTTTTAGGCAGGAAGCAGTGAGATTTGGACACTTGTTGACATGAACATTTGAAAGTTTAATGATTAAGATGACTCTGTAAAGGCTTCCTGACTAAAACACTGAAAGCCACAATATGATAGAATTTCATCTGACTGTATAGGACTAACAGCATGTGTTTCCTGTCAGAAATTTAATTTTCAATGTGACAGTTTTGCACTTTTTAAATTTCTTAATTCAACACAATCTCTATTACAGAATCCTTTACATTAAGTGTCCCTGAAATTGAGATATAGCAACTCAGTTTTTCAGACAGCAATTTATACATAATATTTTGTGGATGGAGAACAACATGTCTGTGTTTGCTGCTGTGTAGCAGATGGAATCCTGGAAAGGACTGAAGGAAGTTCGTAGGAAAATTTTTGTAGTATCCTTTGCAGATTATTAATGCTTTGTATTTCAAGCCATGTGAACGTGTTCATTTGACAAAGAAATTTCTGTTTGTCCAGAGATTATTTCCTCTTCAAATGTAGGAAGGTTCCTTCCTTTCTTAAGTCTAGGACTGAATTAGCTAATTCTGAAGCCGAATTCCCTTTAACGGTCAAATTCCAGATCTTTAACACTGCCAACCATCAGGAATATTCCTTGCTAACATGCTTTCTATGATCATCTCCTCCACTTTCCCCTGCAATTTGGGAGAAACTGAACAGAAAACTCTTTGATTTAGAGCTTTTTTTCTTAATCCGTTCAAATTGTTCTGCAAAATAGGGGGGGTGTTTACACGATATACTTGTGTGGAGAAATATATATAATATATGGACATGAATTTATAACTGTATTGAGGTCAGTATTTGGAGAATCTGTACATGTTGGAACAGTCCTTGCAGAAATTCTTGCATCACTGCCGTCTGGTTTGTATCTCCCATGCAAAGTTCGTTCCTTCACACTAGAGGTCACTGTGAGCATAAGATTACATTGGATTTGCAAAGGAAAGAACATTAATGGATCAATTTACAGGATGAAATTCCTGGCATATTTTCCTATTTGAAAGACTCATGGAAATTCATCTGCATTAAAGATGCAGTTTGAGGAGGAACACGGTACTTATTAATTCAACCTCATTTATTTACAAACTATTTGGAAACTGCGGAGTAAGAAGTTACTTCTGTCAAGAAATCCTCAAGGCTTAAAAATGTCCAGTTTAATTTTAGACCAAATCTAATATATGGCAACACCAAACTGTCAAGATAAAAGTTCCAGACTTTGTTGATACCTGTTGCTGGGGTGGCGGTGGGGGGGTGTATAAACATTTGAGGTAATATTCCTTCCCTCTAGGAAAACCGTCTGTTTTCTCTACACTGTAGCAGAACAGAACAAGTACAACTTTAATTCAGGTGCAGCTTCAGGCATTAAAGAGCCAAGTCCCACTTATACTGTTGATTAGCAATGAAATCAGTAGCTGTCTCAGACTGAAGTTGTGCAAAGAACAAGCAAGAACAATCAAGGAGGTGAAAGAGGAGCACACTCCCCTGTACCTGCTCTGGTGAATGCGTCCAGCCCAGGATTTACCTCCGTATAGCTGCTGGGTCAGATCTTTGCAGCCTTACTTAATTATCATCTGGGTAATCTGATTGTATCTGTACCTGTTTTTAAAATCTTGTCCTCTTTCACAGGGTATGTCCATGATTAGAAAAGTTAGATGAGAAGTAAGTGCAAACCTGAACATCTAATGCCCTGTAAGTCACCTATGGTGTAGGAGAGTGACCCTTCCCTCACAGGTGAGTGAGCTAACGGGAGAATGACAGTGTTGCTTTTTTTATCTAAAACTACGATGATGAATACAACTTGCACACACCCATCCAAATAGTATTTGTGATAGGGATAGTGGAATAAGGAGAGGTTAAAAGAGCAGCAGACAGGGGAAGATGCTCACATCATCTTACATACTTTAGCACATGAAAACAGGTAGTTACGCAAAAGCTATTAATCCTCCAACCCTGAGGTGACAGCGGTGTATTTTATATGCAGATAAGGGAAGAGGAGTCTTCATCACCAATCTTCACAAAATTCCTCAGTTCCTATTTTTACCTGCTTTTTGTGCCCATTTGCCTGTGTTTCCCTGTTTCCTCCCACCTTTGCCTTTTATTAATTCTTCCTCCCTTGTGTCCATCCCAAATGGCACTAACAGTTGCTGACATCATATTGTTGATTCTCCAGATTCTGCGGCTATTGTTTCAGTGTGCCTAATGTATTAAGCTCTTTCTGACAGAAAACACCTGCTGCTTTAGATTTCCACACTGCCTTTTTAACAAATGGTCTGTTTTCGTCTCGGTTCTCAGCCTATTGAAACAATAGTAGCCAGCTACTCACCAGGTATGCTGGAGCTTTTTTTGCACCAGTTTTATGCTGATGCGATGCTTCCATTAATTAAATTATACTGCTAAAATGGGCGTAACAGAGTAAACAACAAAGCCTATTATTTTGAAATAACAGCTGTTCTCTTAATTGGTAAGGTGGGGCAACAAAAGAGGTGATCTTTGAGACAGCTTTTAGTACAGGTTATTTAGCATCACTCACATATTTTCATTTCCATAACGTACTTCCTCTCATAACTACTGAAGATGCACATGGCATTTCTCTATGAAATTGTCAGCTGTTCTTACTCTTACAGGAGCACTGCTGACAATAATTTTTGCTAGGATTAACACATTTCAGAAACATCCAGAGTAATTACATCGTATCTGTTTCTGAGTGTACCATGGACTAAAGAAATGGACTCTTATTCAGAGGTGTTGTGACATACATAGAAGAGTTGAAGGCTGTTCATTGAAACGATTTGTGTTTCATGCAGGTCTATTTCCTTGGATGATCACTGCTTTATTTCCTCATTTTAGGAACAGTTTGATTAAACAGTTTTCCTCTGGACTGCTGAGAAACTATTTGCAATGCTGCAAATGTAATATGATAGGTAAACCAGTTTGAATTGTTAGATTGAATAACAAAAGGTTTTATTTAAATTTTGCTTAGCGTGATCTTGTCTCTTGCTGTTAGAAATTACATTTTCTAAGAGACAAACTTTTCTTAAACTTTTCAACAATACACACATGTCGAGATACTGAAACACAGATTTCACAGCCGAATGTTTGCATCACGTGCAGTTTAACAGAGGCAACATAAGACTTGCTTAGATCCTTAGATGCCCCGGTTTAAGTATATTTCTAGAACTCATTGATGATTATATGGAAAAGCAGTTAATTTCAGCCTCTATCTCAGTACTGCACCTAAGATGTTCTGGCAATCATTCCTACTAGATTTTATCATATCATAACATTTACAGAAATCAGCTAAAGTCAACAAACCACTCCAGAAACTTACAAAATATTTGTAAAAGGATTATTGATTCTGTAATACAGAAAGAAACTGGTTGAACTGCAATCTTTTTTATTTTTTCTCATTGCAATAGGATCTTTTTTAATCTGGGCTGAGAGGAACCTTATGCAGTTCAATGAGGGGAAATGCAAAGTCCTGCACCTGGGGAGGAACAACCGCAGGCACAGATACAGGCTGGGGTCCACCCAGCTGGAAAGCAGCTTGGCAGAAAAGGGCCTGGGGGTCCTGGTGGGCACCAAGTTGAACATGAGTCAGCAATGTACTCTTCCCGTAAAGAAGGATAATGGTAACCTGGGAAGCATTAGGAGTGCTGCCAGCAGGGAGGTGATCTTTCCACTCTACTCCACACAGTTGAGATCACACCTGTAGTGCTGGGTCCAGTTCCGGGATCCCCAGAAGAGACATGGGAAGACTGGAGGGGGAGTCCAACAAAGGGCCACAAAGATGATGAAGGGACTGGAGCATCTCTCCTATGAGGAAAGGCTGAGAGCTGCACCTGTGCAGCCTGGAGAAGAGAATGCTCAGGAGAATCTTATTCCTGTTTAGAAATACTTGAAGGGAGGGTGCAAAGAGGATGGAGCCAGGCTCTTTTCTGTGATGCCCAGTGACATTCCTAGAGGTAATGAGCACAAACTGAAACAGGGGAGGCTCTGTCTGAGCACCAAGAAACACTTTTTTACTGTGAGAGTGACAGAGCACTGGTACAGGTTTCCCGGAGAGGTTGTGGAGTCTCCATCCTTGGAGATACTCAAAAGCTGTCTGGATGTGGTCCTGTGGAACCCGCTGGAAGTGGGCCTGCATGAGCAAGGGGGTTGGACCAGATGACCTCCAGAGGTCTCTTCCAAACTTAACCGTTCTATTGATTTTATGAGGCACAGTACATAATTGAAATTATAAAGGTGCTGTGATGAGTTATTACAGTACTTCCATGTTTTTCTTTGTAGCTGTAACGATTGGCAACTGTGATAATGCCAAATAGGACCTAATCATTTGTGATTGTTATGGTTTCAGTTAATTTGGGTCAGTTTACTGACTCTGGCTGAGCTTAGTCTAAAGTAACTTCACCTTCTGAAAGCTAGCTGCGTGGTTTTTTCAGACAGATTCTCTCTAGAAGTGATAACATAGAACACGGCATGCAGAAAGGCCGATGTATATACTTATTCCTCTAGTAACTAAGGCCATCCTTGAGCTAGTGAAAAAGGCCACACCTGCAGGGAGGGGCGGACAGGGCAGGTGACCCCAAACAGAACAACAGAGTATTCCATCCCATATATCTCATACTCGGTGTAAAATTGAGAGATCACGAGGGTCTCGCTCTCTTCTGCAATGGCCAATGGCCAGTGAGGACCTCGTTTGTCTGATTGCTTCTGATTCTGGATCCGTGCATTCCTGAATCCAGTTCCTGAGTTCAGCTCCCTCCTAGCCATGGACCCATTCCCTCATGTCTGCTCTACAGCATTTGTGGTAACATATGGTCATCGAGGGGTGGGGTGGGGGTGCAATCTCAGATATTTGTATATATTTCATTAATTTGTAATAAATTTCATTATTATCATCATTATCATTTCATTAAACTGTAGTTTTACTTTCCAATCCGCAAGCTTTTTCCTCTCATTTTCCTTTCCTGCTTCCCCTGGGGGTGAGGGGAAGGGAATTTGGGAGCCCAACTGCATGGTTTTAGCTGCTGAAATTAGCCACGTTGGGGCTAAACCATGAGGGGTTGAGGGGAAGGGAATTTGGGAGCCCAACTGCACGGTTTTAGCTGCTGAAATTAGCCACGTTGGGCCTAAACCGTGACAGTGATAAAAGTGTAAGCCAAAGTGAAATTAGCAGAGATGATAATTGAAGCTCTCATCATGCCTGAATTTGGTTTACTCTTAATAAGTTCTATGTATTTATATAACACGTGCGTGAATATATATGGTGTGAATTACAGTTCCTTGACTCCAAAGATTTAGTTGGCTTTTTCTTAAATAAGGACCTCATCGAGTTCAGCAGTGACAACTAATATGCATCTTCAATGAAAGATTGGCCATAAGCAACCACAGAACATCATTTACATCAAGTCTCACTGTCAAGCAGGACAGTAGTCAGTGTGGCAGTTTTAACCTTGAACTGAACTCCTCTGGAATGGCTTATGCCATGTGGGACTGTGCCTTGCGTTGGAAAGGAGCAGGCACAAGCAGCAGGGGAGGCTTTATTTTACATTTCCTTGTTAGTTACTTTTCCAGCTACCACCCTCATTTCCACCTCTTCCCTAAGCAAGTTACATCCATTAAGCACAGCCACTAAATATCAAATCAATCGTATAGAGTAATATCTTGAAGGAAATGTGAATAACAGGGGGAGCATATTGCAGCAGAAGTTTGTCATATCTGAGTTGTCATATTGTCAGTCTAAAGAAACAACTGAATGGATAACACAAGATAGGCATCGTATGTTCCTGATAAAACCATATTAGACTCAGACTGCAAATGATCTTCTTAAAAATAACGTATTTTCCAAATTTGATTTTACTTTGAAGTAAACAGAAGCTTAGCATCATGTTTGTTGAAACTTATTTTAGGTAAAAGGAAGAATTTTGTTATGACTTCCAAGGCAAGGAAATAGTAATGATGCCGGGGAGCACATTTTTGTTTGGGGATTAAAAAACCAACATGCAATGACATCAACAAGTAGGATCTAAATGACATTTTAGAAATGAAACATATTGTAGCTCCCCACGATCTACTGCAAACTTGGAACTTGTGAAAATCAACCTAAGTGACTAAATTATTCACATGAATGGCTGAAGTTTAAATGTATTCCTTTTGAGTTTTTAAGGTTGGGGTTTCTTTTTGATTTATTTACTTATTTAAAAGTAGCTCAAAAATGATTTCTAAAAGGAAATGTTTATTACTAATACAACAGCAACACTTGCAGGTAAGTTTACACCTCACTGCCAGCCCAGGAGCTTTCCATGTACAGGGCAGAAGTACTGGTGTATGTAACTTTTTTTCTGGTTTTATATTGTAATTCGACTATCTGATAATTATTATTCTCTTCTGCAGCTAAAATGAATTCAGATCCTGATCCTCCTTCAAGTTCTTCTCACCCCCAGCTGCATCCTGGAAGGTCCCAACTAAATGCCGCTGCAGTGGACCATGGTGAGAGCAAACAGAAATCTGGACCATTCAGAGATACTGCAACATTTTCTTCAGCTCCTGGCTACTCCCATGGGAGGGAGAAAGCTGAAAAAAATGGTAAGTATGAAAGCAAGTTTTATGAAACCTTGGTTTATATTAAACATTGGGAGATTATTGTGTGTATGTGTATTCTAAACTCTGTTTAAAGAGACACTGTAAAGTAGAGAAATTTCTCCATTTTTTTTAACCTGTTACTGTGGAAGAGACTTTTCTTCTGCAGCTTACTTTGTGCATACTTTCAAGTTTTTCATCCAATTTTTCTTGTGGATACAGAACAACAGGCAAGAAGCTTGTTTGTAAAATTGGCAGGTTGTGATTTAATTTCTTTAGTTGGCTAGATCACATGCTAACTATAGCTTTAATATGAATTCTAACCTGGATGAATAGCTACCACTGTAATGTAGACTGAGGAAATTATAAACTGATATATGAGACCAGAAATTAAGTTAAGATTAGCAGTGGATAAGAAGTTGGATTAAGAATCATGACACACTTTGAAAGGCAGAATGATACTTTTTCTCCCCTCAATGCGAACCCATTGAATTTCAAAGACAGTGAAAACTGATAGGAAGAGAGAAATGTCTCGTGCAAATGTAGAAAGGCAAATATCCGGCTCCTGTACTCAAGTGTTGAGTTCCAGTTTTAAATTCAGTTTGTAACCTAACTAGTGCAAGAAGTTCTTGTGTTTGAAGTGTAGTAAAATTACTGCTTTTAAATTGGACTTCTGATTAGGAAACTGCTTGTGTGTCCTTGCATTCATAAATATCAGTCAATATTGAAGGTAATAAGGCTATCCAAGAGTCTAATTATTAAATGGGTGAATATCTACATGGTACGTATCAGATGCAGCTGACTTCTGCACATAGTTCAGACCAGTGTTGTGGCTGTGTTAGCACATCTACTGTTTGCATCTAATTCAGACTTGATTGCTGGAACCTTCTGGTTTCATTGTTACTAAAAGGCACGTTCCAGACGGAGAGTTTTTTTGGATACCTGAATTTCTAACATGCCTCAGTGTATTACTGCTGGCTTTGTCATCTCAGCCACTTGTAAAAGAATTCAGAGACGATAGAGAATTTAAACTTCTACCTTTAATTACATGGTTATTAATTTAGGATCAGTGCTACCAGATATGTTTTGTTCTGTTCTTCATTCTGCAGTTTCTTAGTATGTTTCAACAGGGAAAGAATATCAACAATATTAGGAGGGATGTGCTATGGAGTGATCTTGGGCTTTGTTATAATCTGATTTGAAAGGGGAAGACAGGTTTCTGTTGTTGGCACCCACATTCATGCAAGATTCTGAAAATATGAGCTTTCGATCTCGTGTTTTACATGGAGACTATGTTGAGTATTCTGTATCTAATTTGGAGATTTTCTTACTCTATATAAATTCTACTTTAATATTGACTTTTGTATTAGTTCTCTTTACAGACCTATGTATTTAGTAATGATCTCTATTCATTTTGACATTAGAAACACTTCTGCTTGCACCCCTATAAAAGAGGATTTCCGAGCACTGATGTATTTTTCGGTTTCATTTGTGACTCATTCTTGATGACTTTAAATCTCTTCCCGTCAAACTGTCCTCAGTACCTGGTGTCACTGTCATTGCCCTTTCCACACACAGGTATTTAATGCTGTAGAATAAGCTACTATTACTATTGTGCCGTGCTGGAGTCTCCAAGATTTTAGTGGATTTAGATAGCAAATGTGTTCAACAAGATCGTGTTTCTTCATACAGTATTTTATTCTATGGTTGTTTCAGATTTATGTCATTTGATATAACACTGTCTCTTTCTAGTGCTGATAACTTATTTAAAAGAAAGTAAGCAGAGAATTTTTTCATCCACAGCAACACTGGTCATCAAAACTTAAAAAATGGGGACTTTGGTAGGACTTCAGAGAGAAATACAAATCCAGTCATGTATGTACATATGGAAATGAATATGAAAAAAAAGTGATGTCTTATTCAGAAAATTGGCTTTTCAGTGATTTTCAAAATATTTGAAGTGACAGAGGAGGTATTCCTTGGCATCACTAGAGTCTTCACCAATAAACGGTATTCAAGTTGCTGATAGATTGAACAAGAGTGAAAGATCTAGTCTCTTAGCTTTGGTGTGTTGTGTTCTGGTTGTATGAAAGGAACTGTGCACTAAAACAGATGTTGTGGAAAGGGCTATTTCAACTTCTTTCTCAGAAGATTAAGAAGTCAGTTGCTTTTAATAGTCACTATGATGATGACGGTAACGCTGAATGATGTAAAAGAGTACAGAAAAGACCAGCACACTGCTGTACAGAAACCTATCTCAATAAATATTATTAAATATGTAGAACACTCCTCTTTATTGATTTCTTAAATATCTTGCACAGAATTCTACAAACTTTAATTTTGTAACAGATTTAATTTTTAATAAATCAGCTATGATTGATGTTGGAGAAGGGGAGGTGTACAACATCCATCTCAAATACTATCTTGAAAAGCAGTTTTACCTCAAGCCTATTTACCACATGTCCATGTGTCCTTCCCATAAATACATTTATCCCAGGGTACATTAGAAAAAGCATTGCCATCAAGTAGATGGAGGTGATCCTTCCCCTCAATTCAACACTGGTAAGGTCATACCTGCAGTGCTGGGTCCATTTCTGAGCTCCCCAGTACAAGAGAGACACAGACAGGCTGAGGAGAGTCCCAACAAAGGACCACAAAGATGATGGACTGGAATGTCTCTCCTGTGAGGAAAGGCTGAGAGAGCTGGCACTGTTCAGCCTGGAGAAGAGAAGGTCCAGGGGGGATCTTATCAATGTTTATAAACACCTGAAGGGAGGGTACAAAGAGGATGAGCCAGGCTCCTGCCAGTTGTGCCCAGTGGCAGGACTAGAGGCAGTGAGTACCAGCTGGAACACAGGAGGTTCCTGCTGAACATCAGGAAATACTTTTTTCTATTTTTTGAGTGTGTTTTTTTAAAATTATTTTTTTACTGTGAGGGTGACCAAGCACTACCAGAGGTTGCCTGGAGAGACTGTGGCATCTCCATCCTTGGACATGCTCAAGAGCCATCAGCCACCTGGGAATGGTCCTGGGCAACTGGCTCTGTAGGTGGCCCTGCCTGAGCAGGGGGTTTGGACTGGGTGACCTCCAGAGGTCCCTTCCACCCCCAACCATTCTATTGATCCTTGAAATATTCTTTCCAGCGACTCTGCATTTCTGATCTGTGCTTTTTCTTCCAGTCTCTGCTTGTATATGCTGTGTTTAAGGCTGTAGCATCAACGTGAATTTATTTCCTGGAAGCACTCATCTCCTACTCCTGCAGCATTATCCATATCTTGCAGCATCATCTAGCAAATTAAAGAATGCCTTGGCTCTGACTCAGGAAAGCACTTATGCAGCTAAGGATGTGTGTATGCTTAGGTACTTCATTTGGATCAAACTCCTATACAATATAGGGTTTTTTCTTAGCAATTTTTTAATCTGTCTTCTGCTGATGTGTCATTAGGTAGTGTTTTTGTTATTCCTTGTATAATTCATTTCACGATGGGAGGTAACAGTGCTTTAAGAATTTATTGTGCAAATCGAATCTGGATTTAATAAAAAATATTCAGTTGTTAAACTTGATGATTTGTAGACATTTTTAATTGCTTTAAAGAAAGAATAGGTGGATATTCCTATTTCTACCCAAATCTATCGCATTCTCTAGAAAACTTCTATCTATATATGTTATTGGCTGTTGTGTATGTGATAGAAATGGAATAGATATCAACATTTCAACTCTCATACTTAAAAGTTTTTTTTTTAAAAATTGTTACCCTTTCATGGATGTTCATGGAGAGGAAGTTTATCAGTGAGCAAAGCATATACACTACTAATTAGGGCTTCTGAAATTTTACAGCCATTGAGTCATCAGTATTCATGTAAGCAAAGTGCAAGGTCTGCCAGTTGCTTAAACAAAAATGGTCTGCCATTATTTTAATACTCTGTGCCAAGAGAAACATGGTGTATAGCAACGACCAGTGTTTGCTTACTAATGGAACCTGGTGAAATTTGTTCAAACAGATCAAGACCTAAATCTCATAAGATGCTTTTATGCCTCTCAGGTGCACAGGCCCTTCAGTTTCTGTCCAGCTGTTACATACCCCTTTTGGGTATCTGTATTGCATCCACTCTATGCATCTTCCTTCCTTCCTTCAGATACAGCCCCAAAGCAAATGTGAAAAGAGATATCTTAGATGAGAGCTCTGGAGCTCCCGACACTAGATTCTCCAAATAGGCTTAAACCCAACATTCTTGCTAGTGGAGCCATTTCCTTTATGTGGTGCACAGAGCAGAGCTAGGAAAAAAGCATCTTCAGCATGTTCACTCAGTTAGCACGTGAATATCTGACTACTGTTGCTATTAACAATGTTTTTGGAAGATACACGTGAACCCACACTCCAGGTAAGTGGTCTGCATTGCTTAGCTAGAAAATAGCTTTCTGTGGCCGTGTTTGGCTTTTGATTCAGATGAAAGGAAAGCAGAGTTGAGAGACACTTCTCACATTACAATAGTGATCAGATTCTTGGCTGGGATGTCTGAATTCAAACAACTGCTTCAGGTCAGCTGTAATGGTGGCTTCCGCTGGACTGACTTACACCAAGTGAATATTTATTGTGTTGCAGGTTATCTGGAGGCGTTACCATTTCTTGTAATGCTTAAGCATGTAAAATATCTTTCTTAAAGATATTTACCTGCCAGTCAGCAGGTAAAAAGAGAACATCCTGAGATAATAGAGAAATTTGGGAGGCAGCGTGAAGGTGATAATTTTTTTTATATGTGGATGAAACACATTTTCTTTAGTTCCTTACATCTTTCATGTACATTTGCTAGCCAGTAAGGCTGGCGAGGAGGAATTGGGTAGGAATTCAAAGATCTGTGAAGTTTTGAGAGCATTCCAAAGCTAAATTGCAGTGCTTGAAGAAGCGTCTCTTTGGTTAAGGAACTAATTTTTGTTTAGTCCATGTTTTTGCTGTTAAGGAAATATGCCAAATCTATTTTTGTGGAATTGAGAACGTACGGGGAAGGGATATGTACCGACAGCTTTGCAGGCAGAAATCAATTTCGTATGTTTTCTTTGTAGAGTGCAGAGTTCTGCTTGTACTTAAGAAGGTTATGAGGGTTTTTTGTATCTTTTGGAAGAGAGTTATTTTATAAATTGTGTGACAGAATTTATAAATAGTACAAAAAATTCTTCTAAAACAGTTTAGAATGCATTGCAGCAATGTACAACAGTGCGTCTCCGACGCATTGCTAAATGATAGCTAAGGAATAGGGAGCCTCTCTAATTTACAAATATTTGCCACATGCTAGCCTCTTCCACTTAAGGTTACATAGAGCCTTTACTTCAAAGCTCTATTTTAGCACTTCTTTGTCTTCATTTTCTGGCAGTTTGCTTGTACAGACTAACTCTTGAGGCAAAGTGAAATGTTTGTTTAAAACTTGAAGAAATCTCAGAAAAATCTTTGATTGTTAGAAGAGGAGGATTATGCCTCAAAGAATTAATTACTTAACAATTTATCTGTCAGTTTATTAGTGTCCCTTCACGCTTTACCTGTAATTACTCAGGCTCCTGGAAAGCTCATTTGCCAGGCGTTACTGTGGGGGAGAAAGTATTCTATCCGAAAGTTAATTACTGTGTTTTCAGATAAAATTTTGGGACATAGTCATAGTACAGAACAATGGGAATTGACTTTTTCAGGTCTGCTGCAATTGTTGTCAATAGCATGCTGGTGTGTTTACCATAGGTGGAACTAGGATTGGATGCCCATTTAATTGAGGGAAGATTGTCCATCTTTGCCTCTTTTGGCATTTGAAATACATAAATATCATCTTCACCCAATAACAAAGGTACTGTTCCGAGCACAATGAACTAGATTAAGCAAAGTACCCCAGCTCAATCTTCTTCCGTTATTTTTCAGATGGATTGATTTCCTAATCCGTGTTTGCTTATGGTAACAAAATATTGGTTCTCGCATAGTCGCAGGGTGTCAGAGGAATAGAAATGAGCAGCTGTAGAATAGAAGAGAAAGAGCTATTTCATTACATGATTTACTGATACGAATATAGGAAGTAGCTCTGTAAATTAGGGACAATTTACACACTTAAAAATTTAATCTATCATTTTGAATATAATCTTCCAATTCAGTTTCCTACTAAAGGAATTTAGGAAGCATGTTGTACTTTGCAAACAAAATGCATTGAATAGGAACAGTTGGAAAGTTAAAAGTACGTTCCTCATCTGAACCAACTGTCTAATACAATGCATGTGCACTCAGCAGCGGCAAGAACTGCTTCTCTCTGCAGGTACAGATAGAGGAAAACATTTGGAGATACCTAATATCTGTACATTTGTCTTCAAATAAAACTGCAACAGATCCCTGTTAAACCACAGTAATCAAGGAGATACTGGAAACTGTTGGGCTGCTGGAGGGCCCCCTGCAGCAGCAGAAGGCCCACTTTATTGTGAAAGTTAGAAGGTGACACTGGAAATAGTAAACTGGGAAATAAAACTAATCCTTTGCAAAGTCATTTTATTATCAGAGGTGCTTGCTAAGGCACTGTGGGCTTGCAGCACAGGTGAGGTGGGTCTTCTTTAAAGTCCATTCTGTTTTGACCATGAGCTAATGAACTTCTAGAGTTTGTGGTGAAGAGCCTAAAGCACAGAACTGCAGAAATTCCATTGAGTATTGTGCATGTTGTTATGATAACATAAGGTCTTCACCTACAAAAGATATGTGGACTTGGTGAGGTTGTAAACCTAACTGTTTCTCACATGGCTTTTCTGCAGGTTGTGGGGTTTTTTCTGTGTCTGTTTTTTGAGGGGGTTAATAATGATGATTTTCAACTGAGAAATGACCGACAGCTTATTTTATTTTAACTGTCCAGTTTTGGAACATGTTAGATTTATCCCAGCTCATCAATAAAGGATTTAATCAGAAATGTCTGCATAGAAAAAGCAGCAAGACTGTCTCATTATTTGTGTGTAGAATTATTTTAATGACTTTAAATGATCATTGTACTATAATAGCTCTGCTAGAAAGAAATACCTTATAAGAATAGTTTTCTCTCTAGTTTTGAAAATTATAGTCTCTATAATATTATCACTCTTAATCTTCCACCTACATGTGGTTTTTTTATTGCTCTCCTGACAATTTGCCTTCATTTTGTGGGGGTGAAGAGATTGTTCCCTTTTCAATATAATGCTGTTCGATGACTTGCAGTTGTGGTGTGACTACGACTGTTATCATTCCTACGAACACATTGCTGCTCCCAGAGAAAGCAGAGTCAAGTCCTACACTTCAAGGTCTCTGTAAACAACTGTTATTACTTTATTTGCCATCCCTGTTATCACCTTTAAAAATGCCTGTCGATGTATGCTAATATAAATATTTTTAATTGTTCTTGGGGCAAGTAGGACCATCTTAAGGTGTCACCACGGAAGCTGAAGTGCATAGAAGAAAAATATGCAGTGTACTCTTAATTGTACCAAACCATTACTTTACAGTTAAAGTAAGAATCCAGGAGGCTTCTGAATGGATGAAAGAATTTGACACTCATGGATGAGCAGATAAGCATCTGAAGCTAATAAAACCATTTAGATAAACAATGACATTTGTACAAAATATTTCTCTCTCTCCAGTCAGTTCCTGTGTTTGTGTCCTTGTATTCTATATGTACAAATCATGTTTATGATGTGATGTTAATGCTTGCTTTTAATTGGAATGTCAGTCTTTCCAGAAACATTACTCCTACATATGTACTGCACACAGTACCTCTGAACTTTTGGAGCTTGTGTAAAGCGAGTAGGAGGATTTCTCTAGAGACTCAAACCAGCTCCACTGAACACTGAAATCTCAATAATACAATGTTAGGACCTTAATTTTTGTTACAAAAGGTACACTTTTTTTAAAGCCCATTGGTAATAGACAAGTCCACCTGTGGATGAACAGTTTAAATCTCTCTCTCCCTGAAAGAAACCAGACACCTTTCAGTCTAGCAAATAAAAGGCTTCTTATTTTGTCATTAATATTTGTATGCCTTTGCTCCTAAGTGTATCTGAGACTCTAGGAAGCTTGTTTAATAGTGAAAACAAAATCTGTATAAAAAGCTGTGATCTTTTCCCTGCAAATTTTGAATTTGTTAAATTTTTATAAACTCTGAGATATTTGCTTACAGAAGGAACTTTTCCTGCAGAAAATCCCACGTAACACTGTATCAGAATTACCACCATACAATTCCAAAAGGGCCTTCAGGTATTATATGTGACTCTGAAGAAAATAATACCTTCTAGGGAGATTTTGAACAAAAGGTATTCTAGTGCTGTATGCGTTTTGGTCGATATCCCTGTATAGGCGTGACCTTAAGCTTTTATTCCCCTGCTTGTTCCTTGACTGTTTAGTGCTTCAACAAATCTGCCTGCATTATTGACTTTGCACGTGCATGTGTTGTTGCTGCTTGTTTCCTACCTAATGTTATAAAATCTTCAGATTTCAATATTGTAAAATTTTCTTAATACTGGTAAATGGGCTATTGCTGAGAAACTACAAGGAAATTGCATTCTACAGCTAGTGTATTTAATCTGTGAACTTCTTATGGCAAATTAATTTGATCTTCTAATATAAATTACCTGCTTTGCTTTGATGACAGGCTGTTATTTCTGATTGTTTCAATCATGCTTTATTTCTTAGGGGTTTTAGTAGCCCAAAAAGACCAGATGATTACATTGCAGTCCTGTTGTACTCTTGGAACTGTGTAGCAGGACCTCTACTGACTTTAACATAACAGCATCTCTTTCTGACTGAAACTCTAGCAAAGGTAAATCTTGGAGGAATAGAGAACAAGACTGATGAAAGCAGAGGAATAGGAGACAGAACTTACTTACCGTTCTGCTGGTTAGAGCCAGAAGACACCAGTGCTTCAAAGCAGTCTGCAAATACAGACTTTTTGTGGTTAGGTTGTCCTTAGCGGCTGGATACTTGGCTTTTAGGAAGCCAAACAAAATTTTTCTCTTTTAGTTAGTTTTAGCTTCATTCTGCAGAAGGCATTGAAATCCAGGGATGCATTTTGGGACCCTTAAATGCAAACTGATGATAAAAAATGTTAAAAAATTACTGTCTTCTAGCAAATGGATTTTCTTTGTGGATGTTTGTGTTAATAATGAAGGTGATATGCACACTTTCTGTGCACCACTCAAACTTCCTTTGGAACAGGATTTTATGGCATGTTTTTGAGCTGTTCCTGGCTGTTTCTTTTTCAAGCTAACGCAGTGCCAGATTAAATAAAATTCCAGCTTCAGGTTCATCATAATGAAAGTCATGGAAGAGGCTTTTTCAAATACAGTAACTAATCCTGTATCTGTCTTCTCTGTACCGTGTCTGTGTCCACCTACAGTGTTCACTTTCCTTTGTGGGGCACAGTGGGAGGAGTGCATTGAGCACAAGCATAGGTTATTATACTAGTATCCTCTCAAATTTAAAGCAAGTAATTTCCTTTGTGATTCAGATGATACTTCCTTTCAGATTAAATTACAGAAAAGTCTTTTTGCTAAAGTAATAAAGTGATGTATGCCTGAAGCTTCAAGGAAGTGCAATATGACAAAGATCAGTTCAGACATCAATATGCTTAATGGT
This sequence comes from Dromococcyx pavoninus, assembly GCA_033558185.1. Classification (NCBI taxonomy): domain Eukaryota; kingdom Metazoa; phylum Chordata; class Aves; order Cuculiformes; family Neomorphidae; genus Dromococcyx; species Dromococcyx pavoninus. The sequence continues at coordinate 545,857 of JAUMJL010000020.1, read as the reverse complement.
ATATGGAGAATTTTTTCATGTGTGGGAGAAGATATTAAGTCAAAGAAGACATTCTTCTCTCCCCACTGCCACCCCAGTGATTTAGCTACTGGTAAGACCTGTGAATGAAAGCTTGTTCCATACTATTCTTCATCAAACACGCAAATTACTCTTGTCAGTTAATAACGTGGAGCTGAGGGAAATGGTTGACATCCTGTGCCTTCTTCTAACCCACTTACGCTAAGTAGAGAGCTTACAGGTTAAAGCTAAGGAAAATACAAAATGCAGGTTTTTCTTCCTCTGGGTGCCATCCAGCTTTTCTTCTCTGCTACCTGAACTGACACTGGAGTGTTGCTGTTTGTGAACTCTGTATGAAGGATCACAGAAGCTGCTATCAATGCTCAGTATTAATACTGGAGAACCTGAATGATGACAGTTTATCAGGTTCAGGATTCTTGTTAGCTTTTTCATAAGACTTTTAGGCTATTATTTATAATAATAGCCTGTTGGAGAAAAGGATTTTTTTATAAATGCAATGCTAGTGCTGTCCTTACTTGATTTTGTTCATGTTTTACTGAGCTGTTAAAGGTGTTCAATGGCAGCATTTCCTTTTCCAGATATTCTTTAGCACTTTGTAGCCTAGAGACTTCCTTGCTCAGTGGTGAGATATTTGTGTTTGATAGTGGTTTCTGGGTTTGGTAACACTTTGCTGGGCCACCTTGTAGCAGTTTCCATCTGTGGCAACTCATGAGTCTTCTTTTGAAACGGTAAAAATGTTTATGTACTTTTCCAAGTGTTATTTGGTGATCTTAGTGTGTTGCCACTGGCTCGGGCTGAACGTAGCAGTAACGTTGTGCATATGCCTAACTCTTCCCCATTATTTTCTGTCACTTCAGGAACACTTTGTGTACTCATCCAGAAAACTTGTTTCGTATCTTGTCATCTCAGATCCTTTCTTCTCTCCAACATACGGGGTTTTCCTCCCCCTCCTGCGCAGCCTTCAATTTTTTCCTCCTGAGCCCAAATGAATGCTTGTGGTTGTGATCATATCAAGTGTGTATGCCATGCAGGTTCCTTTACACAATCAGTGTGGGTGTTGCTTAATGCATTAATATTTCCTTTGGTAAAGATCCAGGCATCTTTAATATTCACATGTAAAACCTGTAATTTCTTTCAAACTTATACATTTCAAATGAATACTTTGTCTTCATTATTGCTTCCTCTCTGAGAAACTGCTTTCAATTTCTTTTTTATCTTGTTCTCGTTAGGTTTCCACTGTTCAAAGCACTTAGTAGCGCTTGGCTTGTGTTTCTGTGGAAATTGATCTATCGTGCACAATAACCTGTCTTGTTGCTGGATCCCAGTAAGCGCACAAACAAATAAGATCTTAAGCTCCAGATCCCTGTGATCCTTTAAAATAACAGTTTGGGGGTTTTGTGTTCCTTGTTTGTGGGCTTTCTCCTCTTGTTTTACCTGGACAATTCAGGTGCTGTAGCAGTGACCTAGGGAGAAAGAGCTGTGTTCCCCTGCCTGGGGGATGATAATAGCAGGCAAAGTGCTAAAACTTGTTCTTGCTGAGAACTTTTATGTTTCTGTTGGGAGGAAAGTAAATCAGCAAACATTTTTATTATTCAGTATGCACTCTGTTGATTTATTCTGCGTGGTAATAACTTGAATGGATTTTTTTTTTTTAAGAAAGGTAATTCCTAGCAGTTAAAAGAATATTTACAAAATTGAAGTGCTTTTATTTGGTGGTTGCCTGTGTATGGTCCACTGTGCGTACACATATAACTAAACATCTTTCTTTACATGTAAGGATTCTTATTTATTTGCCTTTAAGTACTTCACAATTCCTGATTGGAAGTCACACTGTATCTTAATTATTTTTTTTAAACAAAGTCTGCCTAAAATGTGTGCAAACTGTTTTGCTAAATAAGTCATCAGACACTTTGTGCCGAGTCAACCTAACTACTGTGATGCAGACCTGATGTTTCAGTTGTACATTTGAGGGATATTAGAAACAAAATCGGATAATCTATTGTGCCCCTCATTGATTTGTGCTAGAATACTGGGAAGGAAATTTAATGACAACCACAGTGTGCTCTGCTTGTCTATTTTGCATTGAAAAGATTTCTTATCTAGATTGTGTAAGTCCATTCTTCAAAACCTTATATGAATATTGAAGAATTTTGGGGTTTTTAATCGTAGCTGTAGTCCAAAGAAGAGGCTTAAACTTGTTAATTAATCTGTGATGGTATCTTCCTTTTGTCACTTAAAAATTTTAAGCACTGATATCTTGCAGTCTTACTTGGAGTAAACCCTACTACGAATTTACTGCCTTTTTTGTCAATTTAATTGCTATATTTCAGAAATAAGAGACAATAATTGCATCCTAAAATAGTATTGCATATAATGCTTTTAAGAACTAAAATGTTTCCCCTTGCAACATTTCCTGTGGGTCAGAACCTAACAGAAACAGTAAAAAATGCTTTCCTGTGCTGAAATGAATGCTAAATTTCCACTTAGGCTTTAGCAGCAAAGCAAATTTGGAATCTTTCTTTATATGGGCAGTGCACAAAGCAATGTGTAAAGTTTGAGAAAGTAAATAGTAGTCTTCAGTTTTCATCATCCCATCTACAATGTACCTATATAAACAGCTGGGTTTAGACGTGTATATGCTGAGTCTTTTTCTGGAGTTTCTCTTTCAATGAATGCTTTAACAATAAGTACTATAATAAAATAGGTTTTAAGTGACAGCTTTAACCTGTTAAATGAAAAGCCTGAATTTCAAAAATGGATATTTCTGTAGCCATTCAGAGGTTTAAATCCTTTCTGTAATATGAGGAAATAAATACAGCTGACTTAGAAATACATCTGCTTCATCCTTTGCAGATCACAAATATTTTGTTTGTTTTCTCCCTTTTTTTGAGTGGAATTGACAAAATTAAAGGATACAATAATATTTCATATCTTAATCTTAAGACTTGAGCATGAACAATAATAAAAATAAAACCTTAAAATCTTATTAAAAATGTCATTGTTTCAATATCAACTGAATAATGTGTTGAATGACCTGGCTCTGCAAAGGCCAAATTAACTTCTTTTGTGAATTAGGAACTGAACCACAGAGTAGCCTGGTGATGAATCAAGATTTACACAGGGTCCTGATAGCAGGGTAGGAGCTGCAGCCAAATATGTAGCACTAAGGAACCTTCCGTGTCTTTGTCCTGTCTTAATTTTTTTCTTATCCATTTGCTATGTGCCATCTAAAACTTATGTGCTTTCCTTGAACTCACCTGCTTTCATTTGAATGACTGCAGAGCTTGTGAACCTTGAATAACTGATAGACTTCACTGGCTTATATAAATGCACCTGACACGTAACAGCTAGTGAAGTCTCTTTTAATTGTCAGAAAAGAGACGTGAAGTATCGCAAGATGAATGTTTCTCTCTTCTGGAAATTTTTATATTCAAGACAGTAAAATTTGACATTAAATAGACATGAGTTTTTAGCAAAGCTGGAAAATAAAAGCTTCTACTGACAGCATTTCAATTGCAGTACTCTTATGTGGGAGGAACACACATCAAGACATTTTCTGACTAAAAACACACTTAAGAACGAGAGTGATAAGTTATAGATCACCACTTTTTATGGATTTTTTTTTTAATGGTGGTTGCATTTACTCTTGTATAGTATTTGTTCTAGTGTTGATCTGAATTGAGAGACAATGTTGTGTTGTCTGTCGTTGTTCCAAAACACCCTCTGACTGTGTTTTGGACGCTTTGGCTTCAAAGAATGTCCTAGATTCTTTCTCATAAAGTAAATTGATAGGGCAGTAAAACAATTTGAGTTGTTCATGCTTTATCTTTCTACTTGTCTTCTTGCTTATCCTTTAAGGAAGGGAAAAAATTTGCTAGGTATGGGGCCACTAAGATACCGAGCTATTCTAAACTTGATCTTGAAAACACACCAAAATGTGCTCTTCCACTCTTGCCCTACAACTGCAGAGCCAACCCACAGATATAATTTTAATTAACTGTCTTTTATTTATATTTATAGGGCACATGAGAGTACATAGAAGTGATAACTGGGTGGGAGGGATTGGGCAGGAGGTTGAGAATAACAACAGAAAGTGTTTCTTTTGCCTGACAGTCAACTCTGTTGGAACAAACATTTCCACAAGTTTGCTACAGTACCAGCACATTCTGTTTTCTTTTCTCTGTGAAGGTGGCTGCACATTTTTGATTTTGCTTTTTTTCTTTTTTTGTTTACCACCTTCACAAAGAACATTATTCACGTGGTAATCCGCAATGTGATTGCAATGAAGTAACTACATCCTGGTGCTGAAGAAGCTCGGTGGGAATGTTTTACAGCTTTACATTGCAATAAGCATTTTTATCTAACAGGCAGTCATCTGAGCAAGAGATGGAAGAGGTCAGAGCCGTGCCATGTGTATGTCAGCTCCTGTGTGTGGCAAGTGGAGAAGGAGAAAAAGGAAGCAGCTTTGCCTCTGTAAGCTGCCAGAGAACCACTCTTCTTATTAGGGCTTCTGTTAGTTTAGAAAACTGCTTTCTAGAGTTTTCTTGTGTGTAAATTCTATGTAGTTATCAAACACTGACTTCTGAATGATGCCTCCAGTACTGGTTTATCCAGAGTGTCACAAAATATTTGTGTTGGTCTCTTCTCAACATGCAGAAAACCCTGAACTGAAAAAAAAAAGAAATCCATAACCAATAAGTTAATGAGTGTGAAGCACAGAAAGAAACAGAAAAGTATTGTCTTGCCTGTTTTCATTTCAGTGGGGTAGATGGATGAACATTATGTTTCTTTCAAGCAACATACTCTTTTCTGTAACTTCTTATTTATTGTGAGCAGAAAGCCTTTGAGTGATGTTTCTTGGTACGAGTGGTGCCATCTGGAAAAGAGGCTTCTGACTTGTTTAAAGTTCAATCCTGTTGGCTATACATCAGGGCAAAGAGATAAAGTGGTTAATTTTGCTGGGATGGTGTTTGCCTGTTTTACAGTAATATTTTTACAGCTTTCTGAAAAGACTGAGTAGTAAATGAAAATTATTTTTCATTACATGCCTTGTCTAGGCAGACAACGTGTTCTAATGTGTCATTAGTATTTTTCCAAGTAGAGCTTGGCAGACAAAACTGTGGCATGGTGAAGGAGAAAACTTACTTCATGGTTTGCTTTTGTTAAAATACATCCATTTTAATGAAAGTGTTGGCTTGTAGCCTGTTCTTTTCTGGAAATATTCCTAGTACCAGGGATGTTAAAGAATGCAAGTAGCCCTGTTCTTCAGGAGATTATTTGGAATTGAGTTTATTTCTTCCTGTCTCTCACCTTTTGCAAAAGAACTGATACTGAATGGCACCTCAGCTGGTGGAGCTGCATACCGGCTTCTCTTCTTATTGCTTAGGTAGAAGCTGAAATCTATTACTTTAAGTGAATACCAGAAAGCGTCTTTCAGTTGGTTCCCTATATTTGGAAACTTTGCTTCCTAACCATGCTGTCTGGTGCTGTCTGTGCCCTCAGTACGTAGCTACCAAGCATCATGGTGCGTTTGGTGAGCTTGTGGGGTTAATGTGGTACCTAATGGTGAAGCTTTGGTGTTTACTTTTGAGTTTGGATCTTCCTTTCTAAATACAGTTTTAGAAAAAATTGCTTCAGTCTACATGTACAGTAGATATGAAAGGAGGAAAAAATTAGGTGTGAGTGTAAAGCTGGACACAAAATAGGTTTGTAATGGTGTAATCAGTGTCTGCTTCTGTGTACTCCAGCAGTTGAGGAGCTGAGCTTTCGTGGTTTAAAGGCTGGTTAAGTTTTCAAAACTCTTGAAAAGGCTTCACTACTAAATAAAGAGGCTGCCAGGTAATAGACTCAAGTGCTCTCAAAAACAAGAATAGTAATATTACAAAAGGTGATCCATGCTGCCTGTGCTCATATTTGTCGTAATGAATATTCTTCTATTGAGAATTGAATTCTTTGGAAGCAAACAAGAAACTGTAAACCGTATGTGTCATCCTGTGGCAGGTACCAAATGATGCATAATGGTAAATATACTGAAGGACAACACTGAGATGGGAGTGTCAATATTGTAATGAGTTGATTTCCACTGTTCTTGCAAAACACTTGTGTCAGATTTTTTTAGATATAATCCTTTAATTCTCCACATAGAGCAATGATTTATAAAATATTTTCAAATATTGCTAGTAAACAAGTTTCTTTATCGAATTTATTTGTAGAGGGGATAAAAGAGGAGCCTGAAGTGTGCTTTGAGGAACTGCTGGAGAGGGCCAAAGCTGGAGAACCAAAGGCACAAACAGAGGTAATTTTAAATGCTCATTGTCTGGTCTTGTTTGCTCTTAATTCCAAAACCAGCACTGTCTGCTGTAGAACTATTGTCTCTTCTTTAGGTGAAGTGTATCTGTTTTGATCTTAAACTATTAAAAGAAAGGTGATGCGAGATGGTTTTCTGCCTTGAGAATTGCTGCTTGCTTGGGAGTGTTACTGGTTTCAGATCCAACTCCTGAACAAGCCTTTAGGACGCGTATGAGAACAGGGAGGGCTGATGTCTGTGTTGTCGTTGCAAATCAATTCAGCTGGCTGCAGAGAGAAATTGCAATATTCCCTACAAGGCTATAGGTAGGACCTAAAATAGTCATAAAATTCCTAAGTAGCAAGGCAAGGCAATAATCTCTTCTATTTTCAAAGGAGTTTTAGGCAGAGAAATCTTCCCCTAAACGCAGGGAATATATACACTGCCTCATTTGCAAGAGTTCAAATGACTACTTCCAGTTACTGTGCAGGTGTTTGCTTGTGTAGGATGTTCTATTTAGAGAAATAGAAATGCATAACTGAAGGATAATGCAGGTCACAAGAACTCTAGAGAACAATGGAACTGATACTTTGATCACTTTGCACATCACACAGTGCAGATACAAATCATAATCCTAGCCTGTCTCTCTAAATAAGTTACTGGGTTTCTAACCACTTTTGACAACTTAATTTTGCTTCATTCAGTATAGCATTTTCTTACTTGTTATTTTCCATCCTTATAAAGATATTGTGTGAAATTATATTAGGTCTTCCTGGGGAAACTACAGAAAATATATCTAAACGTTAACGAGTACAAAGGCTTTTCAAAATCTTTCTTAAAATCTGTGAAGATCTGGAGAGAATTCTCAGCTCTGGAGAAACTCTCTCCTGGTACTTACACTAACTAGCCAGAGGCTGGAAAAACAAACAGTATCTAAGGAAAAATAAGTTTTTCAAGGTGTGTAGATTAGTGGGCTTTCCTAACAACAGCAAGAAAATTCACACTACTGTTAAGATGAACTTTCACATTATTGATGGAGATTTATGGGAGAGTTAATCATTTTCAGTAGTGTTCCAGCTTTGATCTTGCCAAGTTTTCTTTCAATTTGATTGCAAAATCAAACAGTTCATATTCACAGAATTGTTTAGGTTGGAAAGGACCTTTAAGATCATTGAGTCGAGCTGTAAACCTAACACTGTCAAGTCCATCATTAAACTACATCCTCAAGCACCACATCTACATGTTTCTTAAATATGTCCAGGGATGATGACTCAACCACTTCTCTGGGAAGCCTGTTCCAATGCTTGACAACCCTGATATCTAGTTTAAATCTCCCACGTACAACGGGATAAATGGGAAGGCTTTTTAAGCTCCCTTTAACCATGAATTAATCTGATGAAATCCTCAGAAGCATCCTGGGTTATCACCACACATCCTCTGTCAAAACAGGTTAAGACTATTATGTGGGAACAGCAGTTCTCTCAGGCCAGGAGAGCCATGAGCAGTTCTGTAGTCTGATATTTCTAACGTGTCAAAATACAAGGTGCACTTCACTGACCTTAGCGTTAACCAACACCACGCCCATCCAGCCTTTCTTAACCCTCTCAAAAATCAACTGAGACCACACTGTAAAATTCTATCAATGCCTTAGTATTACAAAAACACCACACAATTTTATAGTGACTCTCTTGAAGAGCAGCATGCAAGAAGAGACACAGAGTGGGCTACTCCCACACCCTACATGTTCCTCTCCCAAAAAGCCATCAACAGTATTCCAATAGGACATAATTCATACTAATGCTTTTGAAGTGCAGGAAGAGTGAAAAATAAGTACTCCTGAGAAATACCTTAACTGTAAAAAATAAGACACTTAAATGGTAACAGGGTGTAAAAGCAGAATTACAATAGAGCATTTCTGTAAAGTGATTTTATTCTTATCAAATGCACCCTTTAAAGAGAAAAATAAATTCTTTCTAACTAGAAAGTTTCAGAGCGAAGTAAAACCCAATCATTTGCCACATAAAATCACATTTGTAATTACATAATAAGAAAACTTGACAACATGTCACAGCATCAAGTCCTGTCTTAATGACTGTCAGCGTTACACTGTTTTATTTACTTGCTGGGGTTCTGAGATACACAACTCCAGAGGCTGTGATCCTTTACCAAGACACTGGAATCAGCAGACTACATGGAAGAAACAGTCATGGTGGGTTCACTGCCATTCGAGTGATCTGTCCAGCATTTGGGATAAATGTAAGGATGTAAGGACGCTACAGTTCTTTATGTGTTCATTTTGATGGGCTTGGTTTAGCCTAAGGCAAGCCAATACCAAGTCATTTTTTGCTGCAGTCGAGCACCCTCACCCACCGCTGCCACCTAGCAGACCATCTTTTTAAATCTGGTTAATACAAAACACTTCACTGGGAACAGTTAATGAATTAATGACTTAATTGATCAAGAAGCTGCCATTAAAATTTTCACTGTTCTTTGATATTATTCACGATGTTGTCTAATAATTGTGGCTCTGCTATTCCAGTTGCCCACGGCATTAAAACCAGCCAGAAGTGAACCTTAGGTCATTGGTATCTCCAGTATTCAAGGAACTGTCATTTAAGCTACTCTCAGACATAATGTTTTCAACTCTGGCCATTTAGAAGGAAGGAAACAGATATGGCTCCTATAGTAAGTTTCAAGGTTATTCTGAACGTTTGAGAAGGCAGCATGCTGAACTGCTTGGAGCCGTACCATGTGTTAATGGTGAGTGTGTTACAGCACTTTAGTGATTTTGGGGTGGATTTTCAGCAGGATTTGCAGCATCACAAAATGCACAAATCAGATGACGATTGCCTAAGAGAAGTGAAATATTCAGGCTTTAGTGTGGCCCTTCCTCTGCATCTACAATAAATTCACTTTTCCTTCTCTATACAATCCTCAGCAGAAAACAGGCAATAAGCTGAATTTCTGACACTAAGTTTTCTTAAGACAGGAGTCCCCACTTATTACAGCTCAAACCCCTCTCTTGTAGTTCAATTGCCCATGCCTTTTCTTCTAAAATGAAGCAGGTGTCGGTTTTATCTTTAGGATGCAATCAGAGAGTGTGTTGTAAGAGACCTTCGCACAATTGTAATGATTGCAATGCTTGCCCAGCAAATCAGCGATTCATTCACTCCACTGAGTGCCCCAAACATTAGTCCAGAGACCGAGGTCCTTCCCTGAGGACCAATAAATCTTTAATTATTTTATACAAAGTGACCTAGTTTCAATAGGGAACCGGCATCCTACAATATTTTGTATAACGATTGCTTCTAATTTGAACCAAAGATTTCTACAGCCACAGAAAAGGACTCTACTACTTCCTCTGAATTTATTTCTGAGCAAAACAGCATGTGTTAGCATAACATACCTACTGACCTGGGTCTCCTTTGGAGACACAGATTAGGTTAAACATAGCTCAACAGTGACTGGTTTAGCAAAGAGAAATGTGTATTACCTTGGAAAAACGTAAAACGCGATCCATGGACACAAACTCAGACACTTGCAGAGCGGAAATTATTAACTATGCAGACATTTTAAGAATTGCTTAATGTCTTCAGTGACACCACCTGAGAGCACAGGGCAGGGAACAGAAGCCAGCAGTTGAACCCTTGAGATACTGAATGTAGCTTATGAGCAAAGTTTTAACACTCCATAGGAAAAAGAAATTGTTTTACTTACAAAGAGTAAAATAACTGTCTTGTAATAGTGTGTATGAGTTCAGATACTAAGTAAAATTTCTTGTGAATCAGCTTTTTGTAGACCCCTCTCTTGCTAGAAATTATCAGGAAAAACTGTGAAGCAAAGGGGTGCTGTAAAAATAAGGCAGAAGTTATTCCTAAAAAGTGAATGTTTATCTTGGCATTCTTATTAGGAATTCAATATATTTTTCAATCAATGCAATTTGGCATTTATACAATAATCTCTATTAACTTTATTTCCTGAAAATAGAAGCATTCAAAGGTAAAGGACTATCAGCAATGTCTCTCCATTTTCACTTATTCAACCTTAAGCAGTTTGCAAAGTTTTATTCTTAGGCAAGCAACATTTATAGTGAGAAAGCTGAGAGCATTAGAAATCAAATACAAGCTCCATAAGGAAGGAAAACCACCTTGGTCCTCCAATGAAGCTAATAGTTCACAGTAAAAGGACATCTTAGTAAACAAAAAGCAAAATCGTATTATATAACAGTACCTGGACTCTGCATATTAACACGTGGCTGCCTGTTCTGTCAGGAGAAGGTAAAAGAAATTAAAAAGTGAAAATGACAACTCCTTATTTAAAATCCCCAAGTGTTAACCTTCAAGATCAGCTATTTGGAAGTTACTGCACTGCCATTCCTATCATCTGTCTTGGTTAATTAAAAAAAAAAAAGCAATCATCTGCTTAGCCCAGCCCAGATCAGATCAGTATTTCCAAGCGACTGTGTCAAACACAGACTATATTGTGATGTTCATTAAAGTTGATCTACTTCACTGTCATCTTTATGTGTATACAAAGAAAAACTCTTTCACCTCATTGCATATGACTATTTCCTTATGAAAAAAGATAAAAATCAGTCTTTCCTTTGCTCTCTTCCTATCTGTAGGTCTCCCCCCCCAACTTTTTTTTAAAGTTTATTATTATTGTTATTATTAGAGCATGGTCTGTTCTCTCCCTTTCCACCTTATAATTGGATTTTAATTTATCTCATTTATTCCTAGAGTTATATAACTCCACTAAAATCAACTCTCAATTTGGGTGACAACCACATCTGAGATCGTGTGCCACACCACATCAGATGGGTGCAGCCTCATCCAGCAGTGTCCTGCTTCCAGCAGCAGCTATAGGTGCTAACTCAAAGACAGCTGAGAACAGAGGATGCATATATAATGGCATTTCTCCTGACTTCTTACTCAGAGGACTTCATGAGGCCTACATGGAAATTTAAAAAGTAAAAGTAACACAGAAAAAAAGGGATGTAATTTTTTACAAAGTGTCATAAAAAAAGGAACCGTAGCAGAGGGAAGAAGGAATTTTGAATGATGATGGAGAAACACACTGCACTGGTGCAAATCTGTTAGTCAGTAGTTCAGCAAAAATGTGTTGGAAATTACAAAACAACGCCAGCGGGCTTGAAAGGCAACACACACAATGTTAAGCCCATTACACATTTCAGTTGCTGGTCTTTTTGTCACTCATACTTTTAGATAAACAAAAAAGTCTATGTACATGCTTTAACGTTGCTGTTCTTTTCTTACTGTCTGGCCTGATAAAGTCACTGTGATCTGGGAATATTAACAAAAAGAGTATCCTGCTTGGTTTCAGATGAGGAGAAAACAAATTGCTATTTAGGCCACGATGCAGTCATGGCCAGTGACCCAGTACATTTACAAATATTATATAAACTGACTTCTGAAAATATAACGGAGCAATACCTTGAGATATTTTGAGCAGCTTTCTTAGCAAAAACTTAGATGAACAGATGTACATCTGTGCTATTTAAACTGAGATGATCTTGAGAGAGGGAAAAATACATAAATAAAATTTATTTCACACTAATTGTTGTCAATAAGCGCTCCAATTCAGTAGAAATATAATTGTGGAATTACCACCAAAAGCAAGACACCCATATGAACAGTCTGCAAAAGGCATTAGAGAAGGGCTGTCTCACAGCAAGGACCATTCAGAGCACAATAAGAGGTGCCAATGAACTGGATTTTACCTGAGCATTTTCATTTTTCCTGCCTAGAAAGAATCTGTATACCTGCCAATACTAGTAAAAAACAATCTGGACTCCATCCCTGTACACGTGTGATGCACAGTGAGCAAGCCAAGACTTCCAAGAAGATAAAAGTTACTGCCCATGAACAGCAAATCTGATGCATTTATTAACCACCTAGGGCATGCAATAGTAATTCAGTGCAATACACCTGCACATTCTTCTGCCTGGGTAATTCCAGACAGGAATACAGCTGCTTTTTTGCTGCCGGCCTTACAACTCCTCTCCACATTTTCTAATTTAAATACAAAGTTCCTGAATTTGCATCCCTTTTCCTAAGCCATGCATTGCATTTCTTGTACTGCAAATAATTTAAAACATAAATTAGATGAAGTGACTTCTGATAGATGTTATTTTCATAGTAACACCTGAGAAATACCTTGTTAGTAAAAGAGATGCTGAATTCCTTACAGACTATAGAGGGCAATCTGAGTTCATTCACATACATCAAAATAAAAATTTGTGTGAAAATAATTTTATTATTATGGTACTTATTTCCACTGCACCTATCAAAGTATTAAACATATACCCAAATAGACTAAGGAGAGCATCAGTTACTGTATGAGTTGAGAAGCCATCAATTTCAAAGTTAATCTGGACAAAGTAGTTTATTAATAGCATTAACAATTATTACCACTTGGAATTTCAGAAATGCTCAGAGAACCTAGATGAAAATGGGACTACTTATCACATAAGCATGCTATCTTTATCTAGGGATGAAAAATACAGCTGGTAGAATACTGTCCAGATGAAAAAAAAAAACCAACTCATCATTTATAAAATCACCTAAGCTGGTGCAAATAAAAAGCTCAAGGAGAGACAGAATCAAACTAGCAAAGCCACATCTTGTCAAAGCATATGTCACCTGTCTACAATACTTTTAACACATGCTGGAACATACTGGCTGCATTATCACATTTATTGCCTTGGCAACAAAGCTAGAATTAATAGTACAGGGTGGTCCTTGTTCCAAAGAACTAAACTTCAAGAGGAAGCAAAGGAAGCATAAACTGTATTTTCGGATGCTCTCTGAGAAGATGTTTTTCTGAGAAGCCAAGATTGTTTAAAATTTTCTAGTTAACTAGGAGAATATGTAATTTTTCACAAGTTCATCTCAAATGCTGCTCTGTGCCTGGCAAAATAGAAAAAAATAAGAATAATATATAAATATAAGTATATATATTTAAATTGTTTGTAAAAAATAAAGACTTGAAAATAAAACCTTTCTGTCGTTCAGGATTCTTTTGTCTGCCTTACAGCTAAAGTTTAAAATATGTTTAAAGTCAATGGAAATAGAATGTGTTGCAATAATGAAGTCTATTTGTCCCCTACAAGTTTTAAAAGAGACATTTTTTCCAGCTCTGATCTTGGATATTCTATTTAGGAAAGTAATGCTGAAAATACCTTATGTAAAGGTGCACTTGGTCTCCAGTACAAAATTATCCTTGTTTTTTAGCAAAAAAAAAAAAAGCATATTTTCTTATCATATTTTCTTATTAGTGTTCTAAGAGGTCTCAGTTTCCTTCCACCAGAAAAACCTTTAAGTGCCCTGAAAACATTTATCAGTCATAAATTCGTCCTACGTGATGTGGGGAAGGGAGTGAAAAACTGCAACACTGACCAACTTACAAGCGATGTTTAAGGTAACAAGGAACAATCTTACTACTGTTTTTTAATCTCAGTACTCACATTTTCGAAACTGAGCCCTTGCTTTTTACATTCCTAATGCATGACATAAAAACAACTTTATTTCTGTCTTCAGAAGATTGTCATAAAACCAGTGAGCTATTTCTAATGGAAGTACTCCAACAAGACTTTGGTTTGTTCTACCAATACCAAATATAACTCGCACAGCTCCTACTCTTTAAAATTAAGACTTAATGTCAATAAATAATTTCCTTTTCATTAGTAAAGTGACGAGCATGAAATTAATTATTTTTATGTCCTCACTAACTTGCTATTGCAAACCCTCTGTTTAGAATGTATGAACATATTAAAACCAGCAAATTTACTGAATGCAATGAAATAATAGGATTGAGATTCCCAGTTACTAACAGAGATTTTTTTAAAAAAAGAAAAGTTTATTGCTATAAGTTGAATTTATAACTGGACTGCACTTGGTGGACATGGCATGACCTTATCTTTTCAGTTTGACTCCTGTGTATAAGCAGTAATATATACAGGTCCATATAAACACACACTGATGCATCCTTCCAAATATATGAAATATTATGTCATTTTTTACCACAGATCTAGGTGAGGCCCTACAGAGAAACTGATGAAGCTGTTCAAAGCCTATATTCAATATCTTTCTAAGGAACACTCTTTCCAGAAGTCCATGACTCAGCTCCTAATTTTAATGGAACTTTAGCAGTTCTAAAAAAAGAGGCCAAGGTAATCTAGTATTCAAGACAGGCATTAAATTTCTTTTACTCTCACTGTGATTGTGATATATTGCAAAATTATATATTTTAATTGGTAATTTTTATAGCTAGCTATAGCTAGCGAGGAATTCTGAAATTTTGCTGAAGCTTCCTTCAAGATTATAGCCTAAACCAGAAAGGTAAGAAATTCTTTTTATAACTTGATTAAATAAAAGTATGCTGTATTTTTTCTTTTTTTCCAATTTGATTAATTTTTTTCATTCAAAAAAACCCACTCTACCCTAAATAACCACAATAAACTCACAATGAATCCCGTGAAAGATTCACATGTGAAATTAATTTACTTTTTCATTGTTTTGTTTTTAAGCATGGCACTGAAAAGGTGAACAAATCAGACTGCTACTGTCAGTCAATATAGGGTGACTTTACGGTAGCCACATATTAGATTAAACTACAGAACTATATTTAACCTGAGAAGATACGGTCCCATTTATGTAATCCTGCTTTAAGAGCTTCTAATGAGGTATTGTAACCTAACCTAGATACGCCTGCCGGCAAGTTCCCTGCTCTTTCACATGTGATAACTGAAAGATGCTTTAGGTCTTAAATTATATGTTAAGTGAGTTATTATCACAGTGGCTTCTTTTTGCTTTAAAAAATCTACCAACGAGAATGCTCATCCATCTAAGAAATGTCTTTATCTTTTAGAGCATCCACTGAGCGCCAGCCTTCCCCAGCTGAGAGTCCTGCGTTCAGCCACCTGTCTCGCAGACACATATGGCACTTGGGGATCAGCGGGGGCCAGGGCGAGTGTCGGTCACTTGGCAACATCTGTCAACTGACCAAAAGTGGCATTAATGAAATTCTAAAAGGAGTTTAGTTCACTCCTTCATGCTGCAAGACAGCTGTAGTGACAAAAGATGCACATAAAAAGCAGCACATTAAGACCATAGATGGTAAAATGAAGCAGGGAAAAAGATGAAGCATTTCAGAGCACACTTTTTGACCCAAGTCATCTACAATAATCACCTTGCCAAATACAGTCATAGTACCGTTTGAAAGCAAGCACAACATGAAATGTAAAACAGTGGTATAAGAGACAAGGCCAGAATATATAAAAGGCCCAACTACAAACAAGAAAAAAAGAACTCATCATTATGATTTGTCATTCCATCCCATACTTCAGTACCTGTTGTTTCTATATTGGGCTATATTTCAAGCATTGTTAGCTTGAAGACCACCTCAAGAAATGATCATACTGTAAAAATGATACATGCATAAAAATAGTTTGAATTTCAGTGTCACAAGTTGCTTTCCTTACACTGTGCCTACTGATACCGTATACACAGGAAAAGCACTAAATATGCAGTACAATGAGCTGTAGTTTCAGATCATCACATTTTGTCCAGGGAACTAGGATGCCTTTCTCTGTTGCTATATCTGATCCACAGATTTGAAGAATCAGAGAACAACAGCTATACTAGGAACGGAGACATGGCATTCCCAAAGCCAAACGAGGCCAACAGACCATAAACATAGTATCTTGGCTTCAAGTGGTAATTATTTCCCTGCAAAGCTAAGGCTATAGTCTGGTGGAAAGTGTTTCCACTAATTTAGCTCCTCACAAAGGAAACAATGAGGTGCCTCAAAGAAAAACAGTTTACATTTATTTTACACAAGTATTCCATCAAAAATTATGACAGAAAAAAACCCCCACAAATAATGCCCCCTTTTTAGCCAAACAAGAAAAGAACACAAAGCTTATGGGAAGTGGAGAGACCAGCAGATTTGACGACTGGCAATCTGAGCCCTTAGCTTCTTTAACTATTACATACAAACGGATCAGAGCTTTTATTCGTGATGGAAATCAGACATAATGTGAATCCACCATGTGGTGCACCTATCAATTCAGGCACTGTTTCTGCACCATAAGAATGCAATTTAAACACTTCACATAATACAACCTGCATGGCATCCAAATTTTCTGTGAAGACTTTTGTTGCCAAGATTTCCTTGCCTTAAGCTACCATCTGAAATACAGAAAGCTGCTTTTTGAAGAAGTGGAAATTCAACATGAAAAAGAAGCAGTAGATAATTTCTTTCTGTTTTCCTGCATATTCAGCAATTAAGCTATTCCTTCCAATTATTCGAATTTAAAACAGAAAAACAGTTGTTAAAAATGACAGCATTTGAATGTACCTCAAACATTGCAATATCATGCATTGTCTCCAATCTATCAGTATTGGCTTTGTGGCTGACATGAAACACATTATTTTGATGCACCTCCACCTGAGAAAGAGGGAGACACAAATCTTGTTGCGTACTTGGTCATTAGGATCAATTGCGCAGTAATGGCCAGAGCTGAACCATTTCATAAGCACCATTCACCTAGGGCTTTGTGTATATCATATATGGCACAATGAGGTCAAACACAGAAGAAAAGATAAAGGTTGCTTGATAAACTCAAACTTATTTTTAGCATTCTTCCCAAGCTCAAGAAATCTAACGTATACGCTAATCTATCTATGTCAATCCCACTGTCCATGTTGCCAAAGATGTCAAACGGCATCAATCCCAATGCTGACCCCCGAGGAATGCCATTTATCACTGGTCTCCACTTGGACTTTGAGCCATTGACCGCAACTTTTTGAGTGCAGCCATCCAGCCAATTCTTCATCCACAAGTGGTCCATCTGTCACATCCATGTTTCTCCAATTTAGGGACAAGGATATCATGTGGGACAGCATCAAATGCTTTGCACAAGTCCAGGTAGGTGACATCAGTTCCTCTGCCCTTATCCACCAACACTGTAACCCCATTACAGAAAGCCACAAGATTTTCCAGGCACAATTTGCCCTTAGTGAAGCCTTGTCATCTGTCACCAATCATCTCCTTATTTTCCAGGTGCTTTAGCACAGTTTCCAGGAGAATCCAGTCCATGATTTTGCTAGGCACAGAGGTGAGAGTGACTGGCCTGTAGTATCCCAGGTCTTTGTTTTCTTCCCATTTTAAAAAATGGGGGTTGCTTCCTCTTTTCCAGCCAGTGGGAATGTCACTGGACTGCCACAACTTCTCAAATATGATGGATAGTGGCTTAACAACTTCACATGCCAGTTCCTCCAGGACCTGTGGATGCATTTCATCAGGTCCCATGAACTTGTGCACCTTCAGGCTCCTTAGATGGTCTCAAACTTGATTTTCTTCTACAGTGGGCAGTTCATTCTCGCCACTGGGGTACGTGGTGCAGACCTCGCAGCCAGAGCTGCAGCCTTTGCTCTCAAATGAGTACCCACCATTCTGCCACGAGGGTCAGGCAGGATGAGTGTCCGTGACCTGTGCAGACGGTCACAAAACAATGCCCAGTTGCTGGGTTACATGTACTTCCAAGTCTCCGATTTGGCCAGTGGACTGCCCCCTCTTCCAAGTGTCACCTTCCCTGTGTGCTCTCCTGCCAAAACTGCCACACCATGCCATGCCCTGGGTGCTAGTGCTCCATAGGGCCACCTTCTGTGGGAGTGGGAGATGGCCCCATCCAGGCCTTGTCAGCCACTCTCATGAGAGCCGTCAGCTCCTGGTGGGTCTCAGTGCTCCCCTGGGCTTTCCCTGGCTCAGAAAACCCCTTTGGATGCTACGATGCCCCACTCCACTGAGGAGCGTGCCTGCACTGGAAGCCTTGTCTCCTTGACATACTTCCACAGCGAGTATTCCAAACACAGAATCAGCAGATCAGACTCCTCTGACATTAGAGGATGATATAAATCTCTGTACAGAGTCTATTACTCCTCACACATACACTCAGGAACACAAGCAGAGACAAACTCCAATCCAGCTTGGAGATTATCCCTTCAGTAGTTGCAGTGATGCACGCATCAATTCTGTAGTGTATTGCACAGCTTCTCCACAGACATACCCAAGGCAAAAATCATACAAGTTTGGCCACATCTGGCCCCTCGGAACTCAATGTTACGTGCTGTAGAACTCTTCTTGTCTTGCAATAAAAGGCATTAATTGTTTACATTTATTGGAACGCAAACAGCACAGCATTTTCCAGTCTACTTCAAGATTAAAAAAACAAAAAAGTCCAATATTAATTGAACTACTTAAGTAATAAAGTTTTAATAGATTTGCTTGAAACTCTAAATTGCTAAAAAAACCCCAGTATTTTAAGCTGACAGCCCCATTGAGACCAATATTTCTCACCACACTGCAAGCTTAGAATAAGCTGTTTATTAGCAAACACTACGAACAGTTGGCAAAATAAAAAGAAAGCTCAGATCTAGAGCAAGCTTTGAATTTCAGGTTGACATGGTCATAGGTTAAAACTTAATTTTCACAGCTGCATAGATAGGTACTACCCAATCCAGTTTGAAGTCCGGATGACAGCACCAAGGGCTGACAGTTTTCAGTGTCACTTTACAGCTCTATAAGCCTGTATTACCTGTAACTCGTTTTGCACATTCAGTTTGGGCTCAGCTATTTATTAGTTTCATGGATTTACAGCATGTAAGTCTTCAGCCACTTGGTCAGCACCATTTCTGCAACAACCTGCTCAACTGAGTCAAACAACCCTAGACACTGCAGTGCAGAATGGTACTGCACAGAAGATGATGCCAGGACACAATGGCCTCAACTTGCACCAGGGGAGGCTTCGATTGCATATGAGGAAAAATTTTTTCACCAAAAGGGTTGTCAAGCATTGGAACAGGCTGCCCAAGGTAGCCATTGAGTCACCATCCCTGGAAGTATTTAAAAGCCTTGTTGACATGGTGCTTAGGCACACGGTTTAGAGGTGGACTAGGAAGTGTCAGGTTTATCTTAAAGGTCTTTTCCAACCTGAATGATTCTATGATTCTGTAATTTAAAAATCTCCGAGGAGATTAAAACTCCATAATGGATGGCATGAAGTGTCTGTAAAGGGATGTCACAACTTGGTCTTCTACAACTGGCTCTAATTCAAAGGCTACAGAAGTAGCATTAGAAGAGACCTTGCTGGCAAGGAGACACAACCAGGAACAAACCACAAGATCTACACAGAGAAGTGTGAGTAGGTGTGCAGGGTCATATTCCACAGAGAACCAGTTCTGCTGTCAATGAGCCGCAGCATCTCAGTTGGGCATACTGAAAATGTTTACCTGACAAAGTAGGAGGGAAAAAATCAGGAACTACTTGACAGTTTTCCATAGAAGGGAAACTACTAACAGTCACTGAAGGCTTATCCAGGAATTTCAGCGTGTGGATTACAAGTCACTTCTCTGCTCTGGACATTTTGTTTAACCAGCCTATAACAATTTTATGTGCTGTCCCAGAAAAGTCACAAGACAGCAGACCCCAGCATTACTAAGTTGATATCAAGTTAAAACCCATTCAGAAAAGAGGCCTGCAGTTTGCTTCAGTAGATTCAGAACACAATCAGGTGGACTCTACCATCTCCAAAAATTATTTTAACATTAAATGGTTATCATCTCTGCAACACTGACCCGTACAAAGAAAAAAAGTGAGATTTTTTTTTCCTGCATGGCATATGTGCTATTTGCACAGCCAATAAGGACAACAACGATCATGGTCATTCAAGAACTCTCAAAATATGAGTTTCCCATTGTACAGCTTCGCTACTAAAGAAGAGATCTAAACCTGAAATTAATGGTTCTTTCCCCACATTAAAAAAAATGTTACAGCAGAAAACAGCATGACATGGCTTAAACTGTGCAGAACATCATTCCTCCATCATGAAAAAGCACACAGCAAAATAAGAACATGTAGCATTTCGCCATCAACAAAGCTGCCTACATAGACACCCACTCTTTCTTATTTTCTCTGTAGCATATTCTTTTAACTCGCTCATCTCCTTCTACATCTTTCTCACAAATATTGGCTTACTTGCTTTGCATACAGCTTCTTCAGATTTGCTTTCACTAGAAAACTAACCATGCAAACAGTTATGCTCCTGCAATCAGTCCAGAATACATAATCTATTTTAATTTTTCCCTCTCCCAATATATTTATATACCAATAAAAATAATCTTCTTGAGAATCAGAGAGGTTTTCTGGGTATCTGAAATCTGAAATAACTAGAGCAGGATAGTTATTCTGCAGATCTAAGCTTCATGCTGTGATAGATTCATGCATTTGGTCCCACCTCCCAGTAAGGAGCTGGCAATTACAGCATTCCAGCGCAGGACCGTGGATTTTTTTCCAGCTCCCTTACTCTGCATGCCAGTTACAGCTGATTGCGGCAGCTGAACCAATACTGTATTTTTGCATCAGATGCACAAGAGCTAGAAGCACTAGATATGAAAAGCAAACCTGCAATCTATTTTGCTTTTTTTCTGCAGAAGAGAATTATTGGGCTTGACAATCATGATATTTAAGGCTCTGCTTTACCAACATCTGACAGGATTTTAGATTTACAGATCTTTAAGATAAATTAACAGTGTTTATTACCTATAGTGATATGTGGACACCTCTCTCTCAAATTCTTAGATATTCCTCTGCTTTGTGTGAGGAAACAGAAAATAATTAGAAGCCTATGTCGCTTTTGCTGTCTTTGAAGGATTAGTCTCTCTCAATTCCTGGACCATAGATACATTAAGTACACTAAGTACTCTGATTAGATATTAAACATTGTTTAAATAAGACACATCTCCAATCCATCCCCTCTTAAAGCATAATATGGCATTACTATGAAATTATTTTATAGTGCTAGTATGGAGGAAACTTCTATTTCATTCACTTCATCATACTAGAGCGTCTCCATAAACATTCATCTGTATGTTAATCCTTGAAGTGTTTTCTGAGTGTACAGATGACAATTTATTGAAAACAAAAAAATAAAAAACAACAAACTAGAAAACATTGATAAAAAGGTATAATAAGATGTAGGGAATAAAAGAAATAGCCTGAAAATATTCACTTTACATGGTAACTCATTGCAGAGCCTACAAGTTAACACCATTCAACAACAAAACTGGTTTAAAAACAAAAAAGGCTCATCTATGGTTCCCAGTCAAGCATACACATCATGAGTTCTGCTCACCAAAATCGCTGCTTGGGAAGGGCTAATAATTATGCGGTGAGTGCTTGTATTTTAATATATTCTGTTTTATCTGTTGTTGTTCTTATTCTTTTATTGTTCTATTAAAACTATCTTTATCTCAACCTATGACTTTTCCTTTACTTCCTAATTCTCCTCCCCATCCCCCTGGGCAGGGGGCAGTGGGGAGGTGAGCAAGCGAGTGGCTGCATGATACCTGCCTGCTGGCTGGAGCTAAATCATGTCAAGTAGGAGCATTATCTTTGACAGTTCAAACCTTTTTCCAAATGCAGTTTCATATCGGCCAACAAATGCAAAAATTAATCATAGGGGACTAAGAGACAGCAGAAGCATTTAAGTCTCATTTCCGTAGGAAGCCAGGCTATACCAAATGTAATTAAAGTTTTTAGTAAGAGTTTGCCATTTTACTAAAAGACCCAGCATTACCAGAACAGACACTAAGTGTGGGGCACAGCATCCCATCCTCCCTCCCCATCCTATGTGGTGGTGGCCAAAACTTGATGCAAAAGCTAATAGGATGATTATCTTCTAGAAGGATTAAGCTGCACAGAGAAGCTGAAAGCTGCCTTTGTGAGAATTAAGGCCATCATCCTTATTGGCCAGCTGAATTATATTCTTTTGCCATAGTGCAGATAGGTTTTCACTCTTACCTTTCTTAAAATGAGTAAGTCTCAAAGAATATCTATATGAGAAGCGGGGATAAAATGCACTTTCGGATCATTCTTTTTGATTTAAGAAACAGGAAGCCCAGGAAAGGAAATCAGTGGAAAAATGACTGGATTCTTCTTTAAGAAATAAAGGTCTGCTACACTAAATTAACAAGAGTACCTAACAAATTTAGCAATGAACGATTAAGACATGATCTGTTCTATGCGTAATGCCAAGACGTAACTCAAAGTACATCAACATAAGGTGAAAACATTGTGAAAGCGGTGCCTTACACCTTGATTAGGAAAAAGCTGTGTTCTTGAGGCTTCCTCTCTCATTTCTAAGCACCTTAAAGAAGCTACACATCACAATGGGCTCTCTTCATCCTGACAGGAACAACAGTGTGCTAACCTCTAATAGCGCAGGAAGAACTCCATGGAGGAATTACTCCACAATAATAGAAGGACTTGCCGCTTAGAGTCTCAAACAGAATGGGAATCACTCTCACAAAGTAAAACCTCCACCCCAGAAACGTGTCCTGATTAGATTCAGTGTACAAGTGCATCACACTGCCACAAGTATTTATAAAGGTTCAGAAAACTAGCAGTTCACAAGAAAACAAGGTTTGTATCTCTTTTTGGCAGTTCAAATGCAAGCAAGCGAGAAGAACAGCAGTATATTTGACAACAGTGTCTTAGCACAAATAGAAGCATTATGGTGCAGTAAATAAACAGTTGCCAGATGCTGGATACTGCTCCAGATAAAGAAAAAGAAGATGAAATCTCAACCTCATAATCACTGACATTTTGGAAAGTCTATAGGCTTACTTCAGATAGATAAGATGTTCCTTGTTCTGATCATTATAGAAAAGAAATAAGGTAATTTTGGAAGAACTCAAAGAAAATTGCTTGGTAGTGGTTCACTCATTCTCAGCATACAAATAATAAAAGCAACAACAATAATAATACTTGAGTTCCAATTATACCAACATGCCACATAGCTCACTTCATCTTAAAATAAATAGATAGTGTTAGGATTAAACATGAGTGCATTACATTCACAAGGGGGGTGGAGGGGAATCACTTCCTCACCTGCATAGCAGAGTCAAAGCCATCAGATAGGCAGACAATGCCCATGATGAAGGGACTGAGGTTACAGCCAAGAAGCCATGCCTTTCACCTGCAGCACATGCTTAACATCAGTGCAAAATCAAAAGTGAAACTGCAAAATACAGCCGGGTGACTGTAATGACACTTCCTTACTAAACAGAAAGGTGACAGCTATCGTAACAGCAACTAAAAACGTTCAATACTAATGCCTTGTCAAAGACCACTGTAATGGAGGACAACTGCCAGTTATCCAAGACAAGGAAAGTTAAGTCAAAATGGCACTGAGAAATATGAAAAATGTACTTTCTGAAATAGCTTCCATTTTCCTTACCCTTAAGATAGGTGGTAGAGAACGGGCAAAATACTGTTAAGGTGGACTGAGAACAAGGGAAAAAAACAGAGCAGAGAACATCAAAGAGTTGTAAGAGACGTCTTGATCCTCCTACAGTTACGTCCAGTATTCCGTAAGGAACAAGTAACATATGAACAAACACACATTGAGCTGATAATATAAATAGCTCTCCTCTTAATTTTACACTCATTAAAGAATGCCAGCTCACAGATTAAATATACAACTTTTTTAAAAACAACTTCAAGAAACAAAACGAGTAATATTTACACAAAGCTCTCTTGGCATCATCAAAACAAAATAAAGATGCTCTTCAACCATCTTCCATTAAAAACCAAGCAAACCAAACCAATGTAGACTGTACGTTTTGAGGAGGACATAACCGATATAATAATGACTGTTTGCTATTTCCAAACATCTCATTACTGAAGTGATTTTGCTCGACTTTCAGACTTCCTAAAAACTGGTTTCAGTTAATCAGGTTATTCGTCAGGCTATTGGGACTAAAACAACTTCATGTGTGTATGCTTATATGTTTTTCTATAATGTGTATTAGGCAACCCCCTCAAAACCAGGGGGGTGCCTTAGAAAGATAAAATAGAAATTGCCACTCTATATCTTTCTCTTTATTGACATATCATTTCCCACTGTGAACTGTTAACAAGACACACAGTGATTACAAGTGTTTGTGCCTAAAAAAGCAACAAAACCAACTTTTCACACTGTATTCCATCAAGCATGTTTTCCACTCCTAGCCTAACTTAAATTAACAGCTGCAGGTGGGAGCTTTCCAAATACATTTGGCTTTCCATTTGCTTGTGTATGGATACATCTGTTTGAGAGCCTATACGGTGAAGAAGGGAGTCCAGTTTAAGGGAAGCTGTGGACAGAAATGCCAGGTCTGAGCCTGGTGCTGGGTTGAAGGGTAAGGGTACAATATCATCTATCACAGGACATAGAAGAAGCTTCTCTTAAACCACTGCTCTTATTACACGGATGGAGAGAATAGATGGAATACTGCAAGGAACTAACTAACTCAGAACTTAGCTGATCTCAAGGAAAGGCCTACAGAAGCATTCCGTATGCTAAAAAAAAAAAGCTCCATGATTTGCAATAATATGCAAAGAGTGGAAGTATCACTAAAAAAGAATGAGTTAAAAATTAGTTTAAATAGTACTACTGTTACATTTTGCCCCATTGAGAATTGATCTATACTCTTTTCATTGAACTACTATGGATATTTTTTCCTTGTTACTCAAGTTGGAGCTGATAAAGTTTTATCATTTAAAAAATCTTAGCAAAAGTTAAAAAGAAATTAGTTACAAAATTTGCATACAAAGGGAAGCCTTCCCAAGACAGAAAAAAAAGTACTGCTTCAGATCATGAGTTATACAAAATGTTTTACTGCAAGACGCGAATAACTATGAAACAATGACTATGAAACTGATTTTCCTGAGTAACATTGGAATAAGTGCCATAAACCAGCAACTGTTCTAAATATGGAATTTTTATTAAAAACAAAAGGGATGGAATGTGTTTGCACAGATCAGTACACAAAGCTGCAATTAAGGCTCTCTTCAAAGTGAAGCAGAACAGAGTTAATGAAAGTTGAGAGAGAAAAAAAAAATCAAGATTACAGGGAAGAACAGAAGGGAGGATTAATAGTTTGTTTCCTTGATGGCAGAGCAACCTCAGTTCAAAATTAATAAGTTACTATATAAATTGAAACACAATAATCAGTGGTACATGTTATACATCCTCTTAGAGGGTGGCAGCATGCAATTAACCATTCTTCTATACAGAGAGGCAATCCAACCCCACATACTTCATTATTTTCTGTTCCCTGACATGTATTTATGCCAGCTCCAGTGCCTGGCCTTACATGGTCCAGAAATGTGGCCCAGGCCCATTTATTTCCTCAAAATACTTGCTACTCCTACATCTCCTACTTTCTATCATGATCTAATCAAAATGTTCAACAGAAAAAAAATCCATGCATGAAAACAACTATAAACATTTAAATGCCGATAAATAATATCTCCCAGCTGGAATAAACTGTAACAAAGAGTGCTGGAGACACAAATATACTAACCATGGAAAACAAAAAGTGGGCTTCAATGAGATGGATCTCTAAGAGGAAAATCATAATGAGGAACTGCTATTTTATCACTGTGTATGGAGATTAACATTTAAATGGAGCATATTTCTTCTAATTCAAGCCTTGTTTTTACCTCAGGTTCAACCTATGGCCTCTTCTGAGGATATTGCCAACTCTTACATTCCAATAACAACAATCTAAGACAATAAAGACACATACATTTAAGCAGAGAGTGAGCATTGCTCCTAGCATTTCCAAAAAGAAAATAAAAAACCCCACCTTTATCTGAATGCTGGAGAACTTAAACATGTGGGGCAAATCTCTATAGCACCGGCCTCCTACAGTACTAATATCTCATCACAGAGCAGACTCGAGCCCCAGTGACAGGATCCTAAGAGGTGGCCTCCTTAAGCTTGCAGAATACCTCTCCAAACAGCTGGTCTTCCCACCCATAAAGGGAATCACCTGTTCTGTAAAGAACCAAGATGCATGGCTTTTCTGTTTAAAGCTCCAATGCACCTATTCACATTAACATCCTTACTACCTGCACCCACCCAAAACCAAGAACCTCAACCCAAAAAGACTCCACACTACCTCAGGCGCAAGAAACAAAGTCATCTCAATAGACCTAGAAATGTAAGCAAAGCAGAGACTGAAAGCAATTGTTCTAAGCCCTACAGACTACCACAGCTCCTATATTACAATAACTCCTTTTAGCATTATTAATAGCAAGGCATGCATATTTTCAATGCAGAACAAAAGCATCATCTTAAAAAATAATTAGAGCAGAATTTAAAAGTATAATAAAAACCTTGCTGCCTAAATGCACCATGAATTAGTGTGTCTTACAATCAGAAAACATTTATTGTCAGCAGGCTTTGGAAAACCAACACAAAGCATGTTCACCTCTAGCCATATAAAACCAGAAACAGGCCTCTCACAGGGATGAAACACAGAAGACCCTAATAAGCATCCTGGAATCCTACTCCTGCATAAATACATGCGCACATTATGCTTACTGCCAGTGAGACCAATCATGTAAGAAAAGACATTATTGTGTATACATGATGGGTCCTAAGCAAATGGCAGGGATCTCAAGGAGCAAAAGGAATCTTGAAATGAAGCGGGACTCATTTTCTTCTCCCTTATGAAATTTGCTAGGATTTCCTTCTATTAATTCTATGAATGTTATCTATACATAAAAAAAATAATCAATACCATCTGTTTAAGTTAACATCATTTCTTAGGATTATTTGTTTAGACAATGTGGTGTATGTAAGTTGTCAGTCAGACTAGTAACATATGACGGATAATCTGTAAATAACTATACCTTGCTTGTTTGTGAAGCCTGTGTGTGCTCTATCCTCCTTCTAAACAGAGATACTGCAAATCTGCAGTGACTTACAGGCCTAACGGCTGCTTTAAGGGCTGAGGTAAAGAACTTTTCTCAAAATCTGACCCATTCACTAGGACAAACCAGTCTTAATCGGCAACCAATAAACAAAAAATCCACTATGCAGGTACTGCCTCTCATCCAACTCCCCCCCGCCCCGGAGTGATTTGCTCCATGGTGTTGCCATAGGAAATGGAAAGGAAGCCTCCAATTAGGGAAGAGGTCACTCTTAAGCAGAGCTATTATGTAAGTAACAGTCAGTCAAAGAACCCCACCAAGGCCTCATCCCGCAAGCCCTCCAAGGGCAGGCCTCGGATCTGCTGTTGGAAAACCAGGGCTCGGCTTGCAAGAGCCGGTCCAGAGCCCAGGTAAAGCCCAGGAGGCGGGAGTGCGGCAGAGCCCCGGCCTGGGGAGCGGGATGCGCCGCGCCGTTATCCCGTCCTCCCGTAGGCACCAGCGGCTGCAGGAGCGGGGACCGGGGAGCACGGGCAGCCCCTCGGGGCTCGCAGCGCTCCCTCTGCCCTCGCAGCCAAGGGGTTCGGGGCTCACCCGTCCCGTCCTGCTGCAGCTCCCCCGCAGCCACCGGGCAGGTGGGGCGCGGCCGGGGCGGGGAGCCCGCTGGAGCTGCCCCTCTCGGCGGGCAGAAGCCGCTTCGCCGCGCCCGGGAGAGAACCGGCCGCCCTTCCCAGAGCTTCCTCTCCCGTCGGGTGACCGGCACGGAGGGGCGAGCACGGGCATGGCCTCGCCCCACCCCGGGCTGCACTTCTACCTCTCAGGCACCTCGCATGATCAAAGTATCCGAGCGCGGCAGCATCATCCATCCATCCATCCATCCATCCATCCATCCATCCATCCATCCATCCATCCATCCATCCATCCTCCCTCCCCCACGCCGTGCTCTGCGCCGCCCCCGCATCCCCCACCCACGCCGCGGCCCCGCCAAGCCCTTGCTCCGCTCCTTGCCCGCGGGAGGGACCCGCTGCCGCGATGCGACCGGAGCGGCGAAGCAGCACGCACCGCCCCGCCCGGCAGCCGCACCTCGCTGCCGGCTGCGCGGCCTCCCCAGCTGTCACCGGCGTCCCGCCCTCGGGAGGCGGTGGCTGCCGCGCCCCGCAGCCCCGCCCCGAGCGGGCAGGGAGACTCCGCTGCTGTCGCTGCTCCGCTCCTGCTCCGGGAAGGTTCCCGCAGCCGCGTATGCGGGAGGTGTGCGCAGAGGAAGCGCACAGCGTAAGAACATTCCCGTCACAAGAAGTGTATGGAACTGTTGGAGCGGGTCCAGAGGAGGGCTATGAAGATGATCCGAGGGCTGGAGCACCTCTACTGTGAGGACAGGCTGAGAGACTTGGGAGTGTTCAGCCTGAAGAAGAGAAAACTCCGGAGAGACCTTAGAGCGACCTTCCAGTACCTGAAGGGGCCCCAGGAAAGGTGAGGAGAGACTTTTTACAAGGGCAAGTAGTGATAGGATGAGGGAGAACGGCTTTAAATGGGAAGGGGGAAGATTTAGATTAGACATTAGGACGAAATTGTTCACAATGAGGGTGGTGAGACACTGGAACAGGTTTCTCAGGGAAGTTGTGGCTGCCCCTTCCGTGGAAGTGCTCAAGGCCAGGTTGAATGGGGCCTTGAGCAACCTGACCCAGTGGGAGGTGTCTCTACCCATGGCAAGGGGACTGGAACTAGAAGATTTTTAAGGTCCCTTCCAACCCAAACCATTCTGTGATTCTAAGGCACATGGGATGAGTGTAGCATTCCCCCCTTCTTGGCTTGCCACCTCAAGGGCTGTGGGACCCGTGCACATCAAGAACAGAGTGCTGAGAAAGGGTTTATCAATTTAATTTTTATGTCACACCCTACCATAGCATGCCAGAATCAGATATGGAGTTGTCAGATTAACTCAGCTGCTAGCACTCGCTATCCGTGCCAGACAGCTGTAAACCCTAATACCATTTAAAGCCTCATTATTTTGTTAGAATGGAACAGAATAGTTGCTTGAGGCTCCCAGGACCAGGCTTTGCTTGCACGTTTCAAACTGTCTCCTCAGCACTGCCATACATTGGCCTAGAACCTTTACTGAAATGCTGTTTGCAAGTATTATTTCTGTTGATCCAGATGCAGTGATTGACACAGTGAATGCAGCAGCAATGTATTTCTGTTAGGTAAATACGAAGACCTAATGGAGTTGGATTGTGGGCACAATAATTAGCTCAATATTATGTTGATAGGCCCAGTATCAAGGAGAAAGTGACTCTTAACAAATTAAATATGGGGGGGAGGGAGTATCTAAGTTAATGAGCGTATTGTTTTGAATACACAACTACTGTTCTGAGTACTACAGCAAGTTAACTTTGTCATTCAAATTGCCTGTAAAATTTTGCATCCATTTTATGGTCCTTCCTAAAAATTTAGCCCGGTATTCACTAGATGTACTTTTTCAATCAAGGAGAAAAATAAGCAGTGTTACCATTTTATTTGGGGGTTTTATGTTGTTGCTTCTGGGGTGCTAGGTCTGTACTTAGTTTAATAAGACAAGATGGATATAGAAAACCAGCTACATAGATTTGAAAGAAGAGCTGCAAACACAAGAAAAGTGTCAGCCTTGAAACCTGCTCAACAAAGTGGGTTGGTGGGGTTCATCAGAAAGACAGTTCTTGGCTGCAACTCAGCGACAGAAATTTGATAAGGGACACTATAGTGGATAAAGCCATAACACTCCTGATGGCCAAACTGAATGCTTCAAATCCAAATTTGAAGTGGAATGCACACTTCAACAGTAAGAGCAATTCAACAGTCCGAACCACCTTTTGAGGGGAGCATGCATTGCTGGACAGGGTGAAGCAGCATTTAAACAAATCTCTTTCCAAAGGGGGGCATTTTGAACAGCTAAAGGAATTCTTGTAGCCAGAATAACCCTGAAGGTTTCTCCTTTATAGAGAAAATGCTGCTTTTGATTTTAAAATCAATAAGAATTGAATGTCTCAGCTGGCGTTAGTTACTCCATAGAGTTTATTTGTTCCATTTTCCAAGACAATTTCAGGTATAAATAGTTGATATATATGGTCTTTAAAAAATGTCAACACATTCATTAGTGGCTATGTTCCAAGTCTGGGATTAACGAAATGCTAATAAACAGCTTGTTATGCTTAAGTTACAGTCTAACTCTTCTTTATAGAAAAAGGAATTTGAGGCCTTAGTTTTGGTCCTGGTGAAGGAGAGAGGAAACTGGAGCTCTTAAATAATATTTGCATGGCCTTATATCAGTGTTTTGTCTTGTGCAAGGAAGAAATATTGTGTTCAGAAGAAAGGCAGGACGTTGTGCATAAGATTTGCTTATAATGGGCTGATGCATTGGCTTGTTACGTGTAAATTTTGGTTTTACCATATTAAATAATTTTTGCTTGAAAGTACTTTAAAATAGATAAGAAAGTGAAATCTATAAATTATTTAGCACTGTGTTTCTCAGTATTTTTCATGAATAAAAGTTTTTGAGCTTTGTTAAATTTACATAAATTTGGCTTCACTTAGAGGTAAGGTTAGATTAGCTTCCTGTCAGAGATGGCTCTCTTTATCTGCTGTTCCCTTCAGCTGGAGAGCAACCTGCACTTCGTGAACCCTAGAGCACCCTTTGAAAGCATGTGGTTTGATACCCACTAATGTATAGAAGCTGAGGGACCCACTGTCTGCACTGCACAGATGCACTGTAAAGATGTTCCCACCTGCAAAGAACTAATGCTATTAGTGGGCGTGGAATAGCTGAGAGACTGCAATATTGAGTGAAAGTGAAGATTTAAAATCTGACCTGTTTGTTTGTTTTTTTCTTGTCCGTTTACATCACTGCTGTATCTCTCTGCAGGGCTGAGCCATGTTTACACAGGAATTCTGTGGGTCAGCCAGAAATTAGTCCAGATATATCCTGCTCACTGTGGTGCACCTGATAATATGGGAGGCTTCTGAAAAACGTGTGGAGTGAGCTATTGCAAAATACAGAAGATGTGTACAAAGGAAAACAACCATTTTGCCCAGATATTGACTGAGACTTTAATGCTGTTTGTTTGGCTATTGCCTTACCAGCTTTCTAAATCTGCTCTTAGTGATCGGTAAAGGACATTGAAGCGTACAATCTGAAAAGTGCTATGTGACATTAGCAAGAAATATTAGGCTCTGTTCTGAATCCCTTAAAATTGATGCAAATTTTTCATTTAGTTCAAGGAGAATAGAACTAAGGCTTAGAAGTAACACTTTAAAAATGCATTAAAAACCTTTTGGTAACTTTACGGCTATGCAGTTTAGAATAAGAGGCACTTTGACTTTATTGCACTCAAGCTGAAGTAACTATATTAAGTAAAAAGCAAAATAGAATTTCAAGGGCAGGCCATAATTGAAAAGTTAATCCATTTTTAATATTACTCATTGTAAAGAGCTTGAAGCCTGCAGACTAGCAGAAGAATATCAGAATCCTTGGTCTAAATTTGCCCTAGCTTTTTAGTCATAATAAAAATCCCTTGTAAACAGTGGTGGTCCTCCTGCTTAGTTAAAACTCAAAGTGTGAGACGTTTTAAAACTTCAGCTCTGAATGACTGTAGAGCTTTAAGGTCTTGCATTTTTATGAAAAAAAAATCCTAGAGCACTTTCGAAACTGATTTACACACGTGGGATCAGACTATCTGCGGCTGTATGTAAAATGTAAAACGTAAAATAATTGAACTGATTACTTTTTATTATTGCTTTTGTTATTATTATTGTTGTTACTATTAGTAATACTATCAGAAATACACATCTAAGGGCAGATTTTTTTTCCTGCAGTCTGTTCTTTTTGCCATTGGAATGCAGCCATCTGCAGGCAACTGTATAATAGTGCATAGCAACACTACAAAAATTCTGTATAACGTATGGCCATATTTGAAACTTCTCACTGCTCAGCACTGATTATTATTAATGTTAATACTGCTCAGGTCAGGAAAGGAAAAATGAACTACTCTTAGTGGGATCTTTAAGTAGACTGATTGTAATTATCCACGTTAAGGCATTTGGGGATGATCTTTGATGTTTTTTTTCTAGAACAGTTGCATTCAAGACATCCATTTCAGAAGGCTTGGAGGATTCAGAGTCATTGAAATGGAGTGAGGTTTATTATTCTAAGATATTGCAGCATTGTGATCATCTCTGGATCATCTCTGGATCCTGGGTGCATCTCAGTCAAGGCTACCTTGGCCCCGGAGTGGAGGTGCTGTTTACATACCCCTAGAGAATCTGTCCTGTTGTGCAGTCATGTATAAAATTGATAGTGGCATTAACACGCACCAAAAAAAGAATCACCTACCATGCTGTTGAATTTCAAAACAGAGAATTTGTATCTGCTAAAGCAAAAGGGAAAGTGATGCTGATGGCTGCAAAACTGATGGAGGACACTGTTCCATTTAGCTGAGGGCAAAAACTGCCTGTACCTGCCTACAGCCTCGTGTGCATCAAACAGATCCTTTCTGTAATATATTTTTGGGGAATCAAATCTTTTTTTTTTTTTTACAAATGGTAGGAACACTGACGTGACAAGTTGCAATGTATCTTCTTGGAGATGTTCTTCCCTCTCTCTCTCACCCTACTGACGTGTTCTGTCATAGGTGGGTATTGGTGGAATATCCAGAAATAGCATGCGTTACGAACATGTGCTTCTAATAAGGGAGTACTTACCATGGACGGTTATCAATTGCAGCAAAGGAATCAGACTGCAATTAAGACGTGAAATCCATTCTCTTCCAAAAGTAGGTTTAAAAATCATAAGTTACATTTCTGTATTACACTGAGCAGATTGTGCAATATTCCTTTCTTTTGTGTGTGGGCATGTGTCTGAGAGGATATGTATGCACTGCCAACATTTTCTTGCACCTGTTTTTGAGAAGTCGCTTTTTTCTTAATAAAGGGGGAAGAGTCTTCTGGGAATATAGACCCTAAAATTAGGATTTATTATAGCCTTTATGTACAGCTGACTTGGTTAAAAGCTGCCTTGCTGTGCAGTCACACATCAAATTAAAAATGACAATATAAATAGATGCAGTTAATGACGATGCTGTGAAATATGGGAATAGAGCATTTGACTTAATAAAAATAAAGGGGAAAACTGAAGATTTGCAATATATTAACTCATGTTTGGTCAAAAGTACTGCTATAGAAATAAGCAGTAGGACTTTGACTAGCAATTGATTTCTAGTGCTACCTGCATAGCTCTCTTTAATGCTTATGTTGAGGTGATTAGCTGTAATAAGGAGAGGGTGGGGATTAAAAGGCTAAAAATAACAGCCACTGTCCTCTTAGAAGGAATTCTCTGAAGACGTGTGCCTGTGGTTCACTCATGCTTCCTTTAGTACATAATGCACTGTCAGCTTTTCAGATCTTTTTTGGAAAAAAGCTGCTGTGCTAAACATGTCTGTTAAAAAATACAAAATTTTTGTGGATCTTTTTTTCTCTTCATGAATCTTATTCATTCTTTCTAAGGATGAGTTGCTTAATGGACAGTTTAACTTTCTAAAGACAAGATCGTATTACAATATTGTATATTGTACATATTGATAAAGTTATATGTGTTTGGCAACCCTGAGTTGTAGCATTCCTCTAACAGAACATTTAGGTGTAAAGGAAAAAAATGCTTTATTAATAATCCAATTAATATAATAATTTAATCGTATTGAAGATTTTAATACTTCTACAAAATTTGTGTTGTTAGAAACGAGAAATGCTTTTCTTTTATCTGTGTATTCAAAACTGCAGGCTTGGGATGTAATATTATCCAAGGTTGTGCATCATTTCAGAGGATAGCAGCCAGCTGGAAAAGTTTATTAAGAAATACCACAACTTCTGTTGTGCACACTGACATAAGTCTTCAATCAGTACACAAAATTGAGAAATATTTTACTGCTGTTGAGCAGAGAACTGCAAGGTCTTTGTTTTGGGCAACTCTGAGGAATTCCTCTGGATCTGTCGTTCTTATAGATTAAAAAGACTTTGCTGTCATAAAGCTCATCTTTGTGAGGAAAGAAAAGGTGATAGGGAAATCAATAGACAGCCTGATAAATTCCTTTCCTTTTCCAAGTGTTTGTGTATCTTTGGGAACTACTTGTAATTGAGCTTAGGAGATCTGCAAGGTCTGCTGTTCGTCACTAGAAAGCAGCTCTCTTTAAAGACAGAGCAGGACTTTGAATCTTGAATGTGGTCTTCTCATTAGAAGTAGAAATTAGATAGAATCAGCTGCTGTCCAAAGGAGGGGATACTGGAATCAGTGAGTTATACCCTTTGGAAGACGAAATAGGCAACTTTATTACTCATGTGGGTGGTGCACTAGTAGGATATGTGTCAATGAAGGTTCTGAAATTGCTCTTGTATTATCATATTCTTTTAAATGCTCAAAAGCAAAATAACTGAAGTTTTTTCTATCTGTCTCTAGATTTCTTGGTGGTGCAGAATTTGGATGCTTTTGTACCTAATAAAAACGTATTTAATCTCTGTTAAGTGACAGGTTAATTTGCAATAGAGGAAATAATGTTTCCCAAATTTAGAAATTTATGTATCAGATATAATTAATCTTATATTAAGAACAAAAATTGTCCATATAGTTCTACTTTCCTTATATATACACCACTTCAAAGGCAATTTCACTTGCATTCACTAAAAGAGACTACAATAAGCAGAAAGTTTAGACAAGGTTAATGACATTAGCTTTGTCTTTTCAGTGTTATTAAGAAAAGGTACAAAATCAATTAATGTCTTAAAGCACACTGCCCAGAGTTCAGTAAGAACTTCAGTAATTCAAGTTGTGTCAACGTAGACTTCTGTCCAAATAACACGGGGTGCTTTTTTGTTTTCTTATGGCCTTGAATAAGTTTTAGCGAGCTTTATCTGTAAAAGTCTTTTTTCCATCCTCTTTTCTATAGATGGATTCAGATGAATGCCTTTCATCGCTTGGATATTTGATATCTATCCCAGTGGTTCGCTGACCTGGGCACTTCAGGATATTGTATTAGCAGCATAGCCAACATTGATAAAAAGAAGACTAATCAAAAGGTATGTATTTGATATGAAAAAAGAAGAATGGCTATAATGTGTGCAAGTGAGTAATTACAATGGAATGGAACAGAACAGAATAGGTTTAGTTGGAAGGGATGTTCAGTGATCATCTGGGCCACCTGCAATACAAGGTCCGACAAAAAAACTGAGACTGTACCTGTAACTGTTTCTTTAGCAAATTAAGGAATCCCCTACAATCACCTTCACAATAGTTCCTTAGTGAGCTGACACACAGCTGCATACAGTGCTGCCAATGTTCAAATCAGTTCCGCAGATCACTTTCTGAAAAGCTGTTAAGGATCTCCATCATTTCTGCTTTCACATCTTCTACCAACAAAAATGTGTTCCTTTGAGCACTGACTTGACCTTTTGGAAGAGCTATTAGCTAAAAACTGTTTCACAAAGTGTTGTGGGCTGGCACATTGTCTTCACTCTTGCACATCCACATTTTCCAACCGAGAATACTTGAACACGTGTGCACTTCTACTGAGTGAAGTGATTAAGCTGAGACTTGTCTCACTGTGAGAGGTTGACAGAGATTAAAGCATGTTCTATAATCATCTTTTTGTCTCTCCTCTCCCACTCTTGGTTCCCAGGCTATAAGGTTAGTCTTGTTTTTTTTGTGTCAGATCTCATAGATGCTGGTGCAGGTTGTCACTATCGTTTTATACTGCAAAGGGTAATCACATTGCAAATAAAGAATAAGAAAGAACATGAATGCATGTCAAACAAAATCTAATTAAACTGTGTAATGTAGGCCCAGTTAAAGAACAATAGTCTTAAAATTTTGTGGCGAGGACTCCCATGAGATGATATTATCCATAACAGTTTGAATAAGGCCTGGTCTGCTGTTGCCTCGCCATGGTAATGTACTGGTGGGGTCAAACAGATCAAGCAGAACATCGTAAGAGAAAATGTATGTAAATTAGGCTATTGGAAGATAGAAAGGACATACATTGAGGAAGGGATGATCAGTGATAGAGGTGACCAAACTGCTGAGAACCCTAAGCTAGCACTGTTTGTGAGCTGGTTAATTCACAGCCTGCTGGTCTAATGGCTATGCTGCTTCTGAAGGCGGCTTGGTTAGTCTCCATCCAGGCACCCAAGGACAGTCTCTACCCAGCTATAACATGGGGTTTGTCCTCTGTGTCTCTTCCCTTAGTTGAGTTTCATGGTTTACTTCAAGAAGAAAATGACAAATTTATGCAGCAGGTATTGTATTCAAATTGATCCACTCTTTGTGCAGTCTTTTCAGTTTCCCAAAGCCCATTTAAGGAGGTTTCAGGGGAAAAAAACAAGCAGAGCACTGTTTATCAGTACCCTAGAGCTAAGTGTACAAAATTGGTTTACTCTAGTAAAGCCAGGTAAACTGGCAAAGCACCCAGAAGGTGCTTGGAATTTCTGCATCATTTCCCTAGCTTATTTTTTTGATCTAAATTGTTTGTGCAACTGCATTTGGAATTTAGCCTGCCTATCCCCTACAGAAGCCACTTTTGCTCAAATGGAATGAGTCAGGCACAGTGTATGTAAAACGCTTTGTGGTGCCAGATGTGAGGCAGGGTAACGAAAACTATTTCCTCGCTTCAGAAAAGAAATGATCTGTTTCAGTGCTCTTGTCAAGTTTTAATGTCTGATCTGAATCTCTTGCTGCAAGGTATTATTACCTGTTCTATCCCACTTGAGCACTGGAAGTGTTCTCTTTGCGAAAGATTTTGCATATCTAGAAATATCTTCTTTGATAAGGCCGAAAGACAATTTTTTCCACCTTTTTACTAAATTCTGTCTAGGTTTTCAATCACTCACTGCTCTTCTCTAGAGTTTGTCCACTTGATTTGCCTCTTTCTAAAGTATGGACCCGAGTTTTGAAGTGTGACAGCTGTGCCCTTACAATCCTGAGTAGTGAAAGGATTACCTCCTGTATGCCTTACATGCCATGATGGCACTTGCCTTTATCTGAAATAGAATGACATTCTTGATTTATCATTTTTAATCTAATGTAATCCCCAGTGTACTGCTGTCTAGCCAGTTACTGTTCATCCTGTGTTGGCTTCTTGAACCATCCTGTTATTGACCTATCTTAAATCATAGATTAGCTGTGCAAAATGTAACATCCTATTAAATTCCATCTTGTATTTTTTTTAAAATCTATTGGAATCATTGTCAGGGTAAAAGAAGTGAAGAAATGTAGCAGATTGTCTTGGAAAGTGAGGAGTAATTTTGTTTAATCTTTCCTGGATGAATTCCATCAGGGAAGTGGATCCTGCGTTAGAACAGGGAGACAAGTAGTAGAGGATTGGTTTTGAATCTCTTCCAGTCCTGTGGTTTTGTAATCATTCAGTGATTTTTTCAGTACTTTCCTTTGCAATGAGCAAAGTCAGCAGGAGACTGACTGAAGACAATCCTCAGTAGTGAGCTGTGCAAAATGCTGTATTTGGTTTGTTTAAGCCATGTTTATAAATCCACATTCCACCGAGGAAGACAGGTAATCTCCATCACTGAAAAGTACATCTGAATTGTGAATTCAGTGTCATAATATAATGGTATCTTCTGATTAATATATTGGGGAAAATGGAAATACAAACAGGGAACTGTAGGTTCTGTCATACTTTGAAAATGTGCTAGCTTGCATTTTCTTTTTGTGAAAGTCAGAAACTACGATTTATTTGTTAATCAGGAGCGGTATTTCTAGGAAGTGTATCTCAGAAGTGTATCTCTTGCTCTGCCTATGACTAATGCGAGTGCCTTAAAACTGGCTTTTAGCAATGGAGAGGAATAGATGGCACATGTTAAAAGTCAGATAACTATTACCTTGGTGGGATGTTGTAAGCAGTTGCTTAATTACATGGGAACCTAAGATAATGGATAGTAGGAATACAAAGACAGAAGAGAAGACTGCCTGTGCACCTCAACCCTTCACCATTTGTCCTAAAGTCCTTTTTAATTTCTTTATATACAAAGGTATATCAGTATCAAATTGGTAGAGGCTTATATGAAGCAATTCTGATTTTACCTTCTAATCCAGCAAATCCAACAGTAAGACACTTCAGTACAAGGAACTGAGAGATGTGCTCACTGAAGAGACTAGAATTGTGGCCGCTCAGGCTTTGACGGCGTTCCCCACCTAATCTTGTGGCATTTCTGAGTTCTGCGCATCTCACAGAGATGTAGGTATGTCTGCTTCTTACAATAAATGTATCAAATCTCAGACCTGGTGCAGAGAAAGACGTATGAAACGGATTAAACCACGGGCACCAACAGTATGCAGTCTTCTAAACGCCATGTGTAATGGAACAGGCATTTCAACTCGAGCACTTGGAAAGCATCACCAAGAAATCCTCTGCCTGAGATACTTAAATGTCCCAAATCCCTGATCTGGGAAAGACAAAAACTGCTAAAGAAGACTTTGAAGAAACAGACGGGTTCTTGAACTTTTAATTTCTGAATTGCACTGGCAACGGGCGATGAAGATAACTTTACATGACTTTATTGAACAAAGCCATTTATATACAGTTGGAAAAGGTTCCAGTTTGATACACACACCTAGACAAAACCAACTTAGTACCTACATAAAACCAATATAAACAGGATGCAGAGGGGATGGATCAACGGCTTCCTGGGTGTCATTCTAGTATTTAAAACATTCAAAAATCAGCTCTTACAGGGTGCCTTTTTTTGTCCTTGGCAATTGAAATCCTTTACTAAAGGAAGTAACATAAATGACGATGAGTTTTAAACTTTGGACAGAGCACATTCGTTCTGTTTAAGGAAAGAGAAACCCCCAGAACACCAGTGTGTGAAGCGGGGGTGCTTTTTGCTGCTTTAGGTCGAGCCCGAGCGTGTCCTGAGGAGAGGGCGGGCAGGGAGCTCGCAGCCCCGACCCCCTGCGGGCGGGAGCCGAACGCGAAGGAGCAGGGGAACGAAGTGCAAGCTGCAAGGCAGCCGCGATCCCGGCCCGGAGCCGTGGCTCTCTCCGCAGCGCCGCGTGAATCGAAGCGAAGGGACGGACGGGATTGGCCGAGCGGGATCCGGCTGCGTCGCACTCGGCCAATGGGAGCGGCGGTTCCGCGCGCCCTCGCCGTTGAGTGGCCGTTGGAGGCGAGGGCACGGTGACGAGTCCCGTTGCCGGGCAACGGGGGAAGCCGGAGGTGCTCGGGCGCGGAGGACGCGGCACGGAGAGGAGCCCAGGCTCTGAGTTGTAGAAGAGCCCATGATGGAGGAGATGATGGAGGTGGAGATGGAGGTGGAGGAGCCATGGCTCGAGGAGATGGAGGTGGAGGAGCCAAGGCTCGAGGAGATGGAGGTGGAGGTGGAGGAGCCATGGCTCGAGGAGATGGAGGTGGAGATGGAGGAGCCATGGCTCGAGGAGATGGAGATCGAGGAGCCATGGCTGGAGGAGATGGAGGAGCTGGAGCTGGAGGAGCCATCGCTGGAGGAGATGGAGGAGCTGGAGCCGGAGGAGCCATGGCTGGAGGAGATGGAGGAACTGGAGATGGAGGAGCCATGGCTGGAGGAGATGGAGGAGCTGGAGTTGGAGGAGCCATGGCTGGAGGAGATGGAAGAGCTGTAGCCGGAGGAGACATAGCTGGAATTATTTTCGTAGTATAAATATAGATGTAAAGTTTATCACCCAAAACTAGAGTTCTGGATTCCTTTGGTCTTTCAGCTTTTACCATTTTATGGGGTACTCAGCCTGGTCCTCCTTATTTGTGGCCAGTGAAGATGTGCGGGGCAGTGTTAGCCCCTGGCTGTTTCAGTGCCCTCTGCACTGCTCAGCTACAGCCTATCAGAATCCCAGAAAAATACACATCTGCACAGCTCACACAGCTTTAGTTAAAGGAAGCAGGTTCCCCTTTCAGAACCATATGTTCTTCAAACTCTGATTGCCCCTCCACAGTGACCACGAGACACATTTCTGTCCCCCAGCTCATGCTGCTAGCGTAGCATTATTTTTTATTTAAGGCAAGGGATGGATGTGAAGAAGATAGAAACATTTTAGTCCAGTAACATGTTGGGAGCTCTTGAGATCCTATGTTCTCATTCCTGAAGGAACTGCAGCCTTCGGAGGCTCCCTACAGGCCATCACTACTTAATTGTCCTCCCTACTTAATTGTTAATTTCTAAGGGTGATAACACTACTTTGTGTAGAGAAATAAGCCACTTTCAGTCCCATTTTTCATAGAGTTGGATATTAAAGGCCTGCATTGATGTGGTCC
The DNA here is from genome assembly GCA_033558185.1 of Dromococcyx pavoninus. Lineage (NCBI taxonomy): Eukaryota > Metazoa > Chordata > Aves > Cuculiformes > Neomorphidae > Dromococcyx > Dromococcyx pavoninus. The sequence goes on along the minus strand of JAUMJL010000020.1, from coordinate 505,459 downwards.
ACAGATGTGAATTTTGCAGGAAGGAAGCCACCTCCCAGTGGCAAAGAGTAGCCATGGAGTCTCTTGGTTTTCCACCACAGGTTGCAATTACATCCTGTGGGACTGGTATTGCTGAGCAGTATTTGAACTGCTGGTTCCAGTTCCAAAATCAATTGCACATGCATTTAAACAAAGTACACAAGTCACTGAATAGTGTCAGAATCACCTAATCACAGAACGACCTGAGTTGGAAGGGACACACAAGGATCATCGAGTCCAACTCATATCCCTGCATAGGACAACTCCAACTTTAACACCGTGTGTCTGAGGGCACTGTCCAAACGCTTCTTGAATATTGTCAGGATTGGCGCTCTGACTGCTTCTTTAGGGAGCTGTTCCAGTGCTCCACCAGCCTCTGAGTGAAGAACCTGTTCCTAGTAACCAAACTAAACCTTCCCTGGCAGATTTTCTGCCATTCCCTCCAGTCCTATCATTGGTCACCAGAGAGAAGAGATCAGTGCCTGCTCCTCCTCCTTCCCTTGTGAGGAAGCAGTGAATGGCTGTGAGGTCCCTCCTCAGCCTCCTCCAGGCTGAACAGATCAAGTGACTTCAGCTGTTCCTCATATGCCTTCCCCTCTAGAGTCTTAACCATCTTTGTGGCTTCCTCTGGACACTCTCCAGTAGTTTCATGTCCTTTTCTACTCCGGCAGCCAAAACTACCCCCAGTACTCAAGGTGGGGCTGCACTGGTGTGCAGTAGAGCGGGACAATCACCTCCCTCAACCAGCTGCCAATGCTGCGTTTCATGTCCCCCAGGAGAAGGTTGGCCCTCCTGGCTGCCGGGGCGCACTGTTGGCTCATGTTCTACTTGCTGTCAACTTGCATACACCATTCCCTATTCCAATCACGTTTCAGACTGGCTTGGGTTTCTTAAAGTGAACTGAAAACAGGAAAACCTAACTCACATTCTTTCCAAAAAGTAGATTCTGCAGCCTTTTTGTCTTAGCTATTAGTGTTCAAAGGATTTTCATCCAATAACCTATTAGAAATACATGGAAACTTAAACTGGTATTAAATCGTGTATTAAATATAGTTTCTCAGGCTCATGGGTGCTTCATAATATACTCAGATAAAACCAGCAGCTATCTTTCATAAGCTATTACATCAAAGGCAGTATCTTGTGTGATCCCCTTACATTTTCCTTAACCTGAAGCAAAAGCCATATCCTATTTCAACCAATGTTATAAATCACTTTTCTTTGCAGTTTGAAATTCTGTATAACTACACTTGAAAAAAAAATGCGTGTTGATACTATCTTTTCATACAGCGGTTTTTTTCTTTATGCCACGTGTAAGCATTTTGGAAAAAAACCTTAAAATTAAAATGGGCAGTTTATGTGATGACACAAGTTGCAATAGGTTAAAAATTCAGAGGGTACGAGAAAGAATTCTGACCAGTTCTGTTCCTGAGGTTACAGTGACATGGTTTGGAAATACTTATGAAATTTTGTGCATGTACATTTCTATGTGAGGGAGCAGGAAAAATGATATTACTTGTGTAGGGTTTGTGGAAATTATTAAGTGGCCAGTATGTTGCTGGAACATAGACTTCTGCTGACTTAAAATGTACAAAAGAACAGCATGTGAAGTATACAAGATTACCTCAGTTCTTAAAAACTACCATAGGTTGTACTCTGTGAGCAGAAACAGGCATTTATTCTAAATTGTTACCTCTGCATGAGAAAGTTTGTAGTGTTTGTCTCCACCTCCTCCCTTAAGACTTTCTACTTGACTGATTAGATGATGTCCTTTCCATTCTCTGTGAAGACCGTTTTAGACATTTATGTCTTGTCACATATTATCACAGAGAACGCAAGAAAATAACTGAGCACATGGTATGCCTGTGTGTGACGAAACCATGAACAGCCAGGCAGCTATTGTGCATCTAGTCTTGAGATACTACAATGGCTGGATCTTTTAGTTTCCTCAGACATGTTCTTTTTTTCTTCCTGGAAACCCTTCTAGGAGAAATTTGAGAATTTTTCTCACTGCTCGAGGAGTTTTGCATGCTGTCATAAGAGTCACTCTAACTGGGCAGCAATAAGTCTGGAAACCCTGAGCATGGGGAGTTCATACTGCTGGTCTAAGCAGGTGCACAGCTCTGCAGGTGAAGTGTGCTTGTAAGGAGGTGTACAAAGATTGCTGACCGTTTGCAGAGCATCTGAAAAGTGAGCACACTGCAAGAACACCACTTCTGGCAAATAGAAGGCTTACAGTGTATGTCTGCAGGTATTTTCTCCAAAAATACAGGATAGGAATAGAGCGGTTGTACACCACTTGTGGAAATACATCTAGATGAAAAGTCTAAAAAAGTGAATTTAATTTGTAGCTGAAGGTGTGAATTTGATCAGTCTAAATTTGATCTAAAATTGAGAGAACTCCATGAGGTTTAAGCTCCCACTAGTAAATTAGTGTTTCACAGTGTCTGCTCTCTGCAATTTCATCAAAAGCCAAATTTAAACAATTTCATTTTCTCAGGAATCAAGTGGAATACTTGTATTCGTATTGAAGTAGATGTTAAGAACCTAACAATGAATATTGCCTAGCACCCTGCTGTCTGTTCCCACTTACAAATGGCTTTTCGTAAATGCTTGTACCTTGAGAGGTCAAGGAAATGTCATTTTCTATCACCTTCACTTTATTATCAATCCCAATCTTTCCTCCCTCTAATTGATACCTAACATACCTTTCTACCACCTAAAATAGAGCAAACTGTAAAGACTGAAGAGTGTTATTGCCACCTGGTGGGAGCCTTGTGCCTATGACTTAGACAGAAAGGATTGTGATCAACATCTCAAGATGACCAACCCAAACCATTCTGTGATTCTAAGTCACATGGGATGAGTGTAGCATTCCCCCCTTCTTGGCTTGCCACCTCAAGGGCTGTGGGACCCGTGCACATCAAGAACAGAGTGCTGAGAAAGGGTTTATCAATTTAATTTTTATGTCACACCCTACCATAGCATGCCAGAATCAGATATGGAGTTGTCAGATTAACTCAGCTGCTAGCACTCGCTATCCGTGCCAGACAGCTGTAAACCCTAATACCATTTAAACCCTCATTATTTTGTTAGAATGGAACAGAATAGTTGCTTGAGGCTCCCAGGACCAGGCTTTGCTTGCACGTTTCAAACTGTGTCTTCAGCACTGCCGTACATTGGCCTAGAACCTTTACTGAAATGCTGTTTGCAAGTATTATTTCTGTTGATCCAGATGCAGTGATTGACACAGTGAATGCAGCAGCAATGTATTTCTGTTAGGTAAATACGAAGACCTAATGGAGTTGGATTGTGGGCACAATAATTAGCTCAATATTATGTTGATAGGCCCAGTATCAAGGAGAAAGTGACTCTTAACAAATTAAATATGGGGGGGAGGGAGTATCTAAGTTAATGAGCGTATTGTTTTGAATACACAACTACTGTTCTGAGTACTACAGCAAGTTAACTTTGTCATTCAAATTGCCTGTAAAATTTTGCATCCATTTTATGGTCCTTCCTAAAAATTTAGCCCGGTATTCACTAGATGTACTTTTTCAATCAAGGAGAAAAATAAGCAGTGTTACCATTTTATTTGGGGGTTTTATGTTGTTGCTTCTGGGGTGCTAGGTCTGTACTTAGTTTAATAAGACAAGATGGATATAGAAAACCAGCTACATAGATTTGAAAGAAGAACTGCAAACACAAGAAAAGTGTCAGCCTTGAAACCTGCTCAACAAAGTGGGTTGGTGGGGTTCATCAGAAAGACAGTTCTTGGCTGCAACTCAGCGACAGAAATTTGATAAGGGACACTATAGTGGATAAAGCCATAACACTCCTGATGGCCAAACTGAATGCTTCAAATCCAAATTTGAAGTGGAATGCACACTTTAACAGTAAGAGCAATTCAACAGTCCGAACCACCTTTTGAGGGGAGCATGCATTGCTGGACAGGGTGAAGCAGCATTTAAACAAATCTCTTTCCAAAGGGGGGCATTTTGAACAGCTAAAGGAATTCTTGTAGCCAGAATAACCCTGAAGGTTTCTCCTTTATAGAGAAAATGCTGCTTTTGATTTTAAAATCAATAAGAATTGAATGTCTCAGCTGGCGTTAGTTACTCCATAGAGTTTATTTGTTCCATTTTCCAAGACAATTTCAGGTATAAATAGTTGATATATATGGTCTTTAAAAAATGTCAACACATTCATTAGTGGCTATGTTCCAAGTCTGGGATTAACGAAATGCTAATAAACAGCTTGTTATGCTTAAGTTACAGTCTAACTCTTCTTTATAGAAAAAGGAATTTGAGGCCTTAGTTTTGGTCCTGGTGAAGGAGAGAGGAAACTGGAGCTCTTAAATAATATTTGCATGGCCTTATATCAGTGTTTTGTCTTGTGCAAGGAAGAAATATTGTGTTCAGAAGAAAGGCAGGATGTTGTGCATAAGATTTGCTTATAATGGGCTGATGCATTGGCTTGTTACATGTAAATTTTGGTTTTACCATATTAAATAATTTTTGCTTGAAAGTACTTTAAAATAGATAAGAAAGTGAAATCTATAAATTATTTAGCACTGTGTTTCTCAGTATTTTTCATGAATAAAAGTTTTTGAGCTTTGTTAAATTTACATAAATTTGGCTTCACTTAGAGGTAAGGTTAGATTAGCTTCCTGTCAGAGATGGCTCTCTTTATCTGCTGTTCCCTTCAGCTGGAGAGCAACCTGCACTTCGTGAACCCTAGAGCACCCTTTGAAAGCATGTGGCTTGATACCCACTAATGTATAGAAGCTGAGGGACCCACTGTCTGCACTGCACAGATGCACTGTAAAGATGTTCCCACCTGCAAAGAACTAATGCTATTAGTGGGCGTGGAATAGCTGAGAGACTGCAATATTGAGTGAAAGTGAAGATTTAAAATCTGACCTGTTTGTTTGTTTTTTTCTTGTCCGTTTACATCACTGCTGTATCTCTCTGCAGGGCTGACCCATGTTTACACAGGAATTCTGTGGGTCAGCCAGAAATTAGTCCAGATATATCCTGCTCACTGTGGTGCACCTGATAATATGGGAGGCTTCTGAAAAACGTGTGGAGTGAGCTATTGCAAAATACAGAAGATGTGTACAAAGGAAAACAACCATTTTGCCCAGATATTGACTGAGACTTTAATGCTGTTTGTTTGGCTATTGCCTTACCAGCTTTCTAAATCTGCTCTTAGTGATCGGTAAAGGACATTGAAGCATACAATCTGAAAAGTGCTATGTGACATTAGCAAGAAATATTAGGCTCTGTTCTGAATCCCTTAAAATTGATGCAAATTTTTCATTTAGTTCAAGGAGAATAGAACTAAGGCTTAGAAGTAACACTTTCAAAATGCATTAAAAACCTTTTGGTAACTTTACGGCTATGCAGTTTAGAATAAGAGGCACTTTGACTTTATTGCACTCAAGCTGAAGTAACTATATTAAGTAAAAAGCAAAATAGAATTTCAAGGGCAGGCCATAATTGAAAAGTTAATCCATTTTTAATATTACTCATTGTAAAGAGCTTGAAGCCTGCAGACTAGCAGAAGAATATCAGAATCCTTGGTCTAAATTTGCCCTAGCTTTTTAGTCATAATAAAAATCCCTTGTAAACAGTGGTGGTCCTCCTGCTTAGTTAAAACTCAAAGTGTGAGACGTTTTAAAACTTCAGCTCTGAATGACTGTAGAGCTTTAAGGTCTTGCATTTTTATGAAAAAAAAATCCTAGAGCACTTTCGAAACTGATTTACACACGTGGGATCAGACTATCTGCGGCTCTATGTAAAATGTAAAACGTAAAATAATTGAACTGATTACTTTTTATTATTGCTTTTGTTATTATTATTGTTGTTACTATTAGTAATACTATCAGAAATACACATCTAAGGGCAGATTTTTTTTCCTGCAGTCTGTTCTTTTTGCCATTGGAATGCAGCCATCTGCAGGCAACTGTATAATAGTGCATAGCAACACTACAAAAATTCTGTATAACGTATGGCCATATTTGAAACTTCTCACTGCTCAGCACTGATTATTATTAATGTTAATACTGCTCAGGTCAGGAAAGGAAAAATGAACTACTCTTAGTGGGATCTTTAAGTAGACTGATTGTAATTATCCACGTTAAGGCATTTGGGGATGATCTTTGATGTTTTTTTTCTAGAACAGTTGCATTCAAGACATCCATTTCAGAAGGCTTGGAGGATTCAGAGTCATTGAAATGGAGTGAGGTTTATTATTCTAAGATATTGCAGCATTGTGATCATCTCTGGATCATCTCTGGATCCTGGGTGCATCTCAGTCAAGGCTACCTTGGCCCCGGAGTGGAGGTGCTGTTTACATACCCCTAGAGAATCTGTCCTGTTGTGCAGTCATGTATAAAATTGATAGTGGCATTAACACGCACCAAAAAAAGAATCACCTACCATGCTGTTGAATTTCAAAACAGAGAATTTGTATCTGCTAAAGCAAAAGGGAAAGTGATGCTGATGGCTGCAAAACTGATGGAGGACACTGTTCCATTTAGCTGAGGGCAAAAACTGCCTGTACCTGCCTACAGCCTCGTGTGCATCAAACAGATCCTTTCTGTAATATATTTTTGGGGAATCAAATCTTTTTTTTTTTTTACAAATGGTAGGAACACTGACGTGACAAGTTGCAATGTATCTTCTTGGAGATGTTCTTCCCTCTCTCTCTCACCCTACTGACGTCTTCTGTCATAGGTGGGTATTGGTGGAATATCCAGAAATAGCATGCGTTACGAACATGTGCTTCTAATAAGGGAGTACTTACCATGGACGGTTATCAATTGCAGCAAAGGAATCAGACTGCAATTAAGACGTGAAATCCATTCTCTTCCAAAAGTAGGTTTAAAAATCATAAGTTACATTTCTGTATTACACTGAGCAGATTGTGCAATATTCCTTTCTTTTGTGTGTGGGCATGTGTCTGAGAGGATATGTATGCACTGCCAACATTTTCTTGCACCTGTTTTTGAGAAGTCGCTTTTTTCTTAATAAAGGGGGAAGAGTCTTCTGGGAATATAGACCCTAAAATTAGGATTTATTATAGCCTTTATGTACAGCTGACTTGGTTAAAAGCTGCCTTGCTGTGCAGTCACACATCAAATTAAAAATGACAATATAAATAGATGCAGTTAATGACGATGCTGTGAAATATGGGAATAGAGCATTTGACTTAATAAAAAGAAAGGGGAAAACTGAAGATTTGCAATATATTAACTCATGTTTGGTCAAAAGTACTGCTATAGAAATAAGCAGTAGGACTTTGACTAGCAATTGATTTCTAGTGCTACCTGCATAGCTCTCTTTAATGCTTATGTTGAGGTGATTAGCTGTAATAAGGAGAGGGTGGGGATTAAAAGGCTAAAAATAACAGCCACTGTCCTCTTAGAAGGAATTCTCTGAAGACGTGTGCCTGTGGTTCACTCATGCTTCCTTTAGTACATAATGCACTGTCAGCTTTTCAGAGCTTTTTTGGAAAAAAGCTGCTGTGCTAAACATGTCTGTTAAAAAATACAAAATTTTTGTGGATCTTTTTTTCTCTTCATGAATCTTATTCATTCTTTCTAAGGATGAGTTGCTTAATGGACAGTTTAACTTTCTAAAGACAAGATCGTATTACAATATTGTATATTGTACATATTGATAAAGTTATATGTGTTTGGCAACCCTGAGTTGTAGCATTCCTCTAACAGAACATTTAGGTGTAAAGGAAAAAAATGCTTTATTAATAATCCAATTAATATAATAATTTAATCGTATTGAAGATTTTAATACTTCTACAAAATTTGTGTTGTTAGAAACGAGAAATGCTTTTCTTTTATCTGTGTATTCAAAACTGCAGGCTTGGGATGTAATATTATCCAAGGTTGTGCATCATTTCAGAGGATAGCAGCCAGCTGGAAAAGTTTATTAAGAAATACCACAACTTCTGTTGTGCACACTGACATAAGTCTTCAATCAGTACACAAAATTGAGAAATATTTTACTGCTGTTGAGCAGAGAACTGCAAGGTCTTTGTTTTGGGCAACTCTGAGGAATTCCTCTGGATCTGTCGTTCTTATAGATTAAAAAGACTTTGCTGTCATAAAGCTCATCTTTGTGAGGAAAGAAAAGGTGATAGGGAAATCAATAGACAGCCTGATAAATTCCTTTCCTTTTCCAAGTGTTTGTGTATCTTTGGGAACTACTTGTAATTGAGCTTAGGAGATCTGCAAGGTCTGCTGTTCGTCACTAGAAAGCAGCTCTCTTTAAAGACAGAGCAGGACTTTGAATCTTGAATGTGGTCTTCTCATTAGAAGTAGAAATTAGATAGAATCAGCTGCTGTCCAAAGGAGGGGATACTGGAATCAGTGAGTTATACCCTTTGGAAGACGAAATAGGCAACTTTATTACTCATGTGGGTGGTGCACTAGTAGGATATGTGTCAATGAAGGTTCTGAAATTGCTCTTGTATTATCATATTCTTTTAAATGTTCAAAAGCAAAATAACTGAAGTTTTTTCTATCTGTCTCTAGATTTCTTGGTGGTGCAGAATTTGGATGCTTTTGTACCTAATAAAAACGTATTTAATCTCTGTTAAGTGACAGGTTAATTTGCAATAGAGGAAATAATGTTTCCCAAATTTAGAAATTTATGTATCAGATATAATTAATCTTATATTAAGAACAAAAATTGTCCATATAGTTCTACTTTCCTTATATATACACCACTTCAAAGGCAATTTCACTTGCATTCACTAAAAGAGACTACAATAAGCAGAAAGTTTAGACAAGGTTAATGACATTAGCTTTGTCTTTTCAGTGTTATTAAGAAAAGGTACAAAATCAATTAATGTCTTAAAGCACACTGCCCAGAGTTCAGTAAGAACTTCAGTAATTCAAGTTGTGTCAACATAGACTTCTGTCCAAATACCACGGGGTGCTTTTTTGTTTTCTTATGGCCTTGAATAAGTTTTAGCGAGCTATATCTGTAAAAGTCTTTTTTCCATCCTCTTTTCTATAGATGGATTCAGATGAATGCCTTTCATCGCTTGGATATTTGATATCTATCCCAGTGGTTCGCTGACCTGGGCACTTCAGGATATTGTATTAGCAGCATAGCCAACATTGATAAAAAGAAGACTAATCAAAAGGTATGTATTTGATATGAAAAAAGCAGAATGGCTATAATGTGTGCAAATGAGTAATTACAATGGAATGGAACAGAACAGAATAGGTTTAGTTGGAAGGGATGTTCAGTGATCATCTGGGCCACCTGCAATACAAGGTCCGACAAAAAAACTGAGACTGTACCTGTAACTGTTTCTTTAGCAAATTAAGGAATCCCCTACAATCACCTTCACAATAGTTCCTTAGTGAGCTGACACACAGCTGCATACAGTGCTGCCAATGTTCAAATCAGTTCCGCAGATCACTTTCTGAAAAGCTGTTAAGGATCTCCATCATTTCTGCTTTCACATCTTCTACCAACAAAAATGTGTTCCTTTGAGCACTGACTTGACCTTTTGGAAGAGCTATTAGCTAAAAACTGTTTCACAAAGTGTTGTGGGCTGGCACATTGTCTTCACTCTTGCACATCCACATTTTCCAACCGAGAATACTTGAACACGTGTGCACTTCTACTGAGTGAAGTGATTAAGCTGAGACTTGTCTCACTGTGAGAGGTTGACAGAGATTAAAGCATGTTCTATAATCATCTTTTTGTCTCTCCTCTCCCACTCTTGGTTCCCAGGCTATAAGGTTAGTCTTGTTTTTTTTGTGTCAGATCTCATAGATGCTGGTGCAGGTTGTCACTATCGTTTTATACTGCAAAGGGTAATCACATTGCAAATAAAGAATAAGAAAGAACATGAATGCATGTCAAACAAAATCTAATTAAACTGTGTAATGTAGGCCCAGTTAAAGAACAATAGTCTTAAAATTTTGTGGCGAGGACTCCCATGAGATGATATTATCCATAACAGTTTGAATAAGGCCTGGTCTGCTGTTGCCTCGCCATGGTAATGTACTGGTGGGGTCAAACAGATCAAGCAGAACATCGTAAGAGAAAATGTATGTAAATTAGGCTATTGGAAGATAGAAAGGACATACATTGAGGAAGGGATGATCAGTGATAGAGGTGACCAAACTGCTGAGAACCCTAAGCTAGCACTGTTTGTGAGCTGGTTAATTCACAGCCTGCTGGTCTAATGGCTGTGCTGCTTCTGAAGGCGGCTTGGTTAGTCTCCATCCAGGCACCCAAGGACAGTCTCTACCCAGCTATAACATGGGGTTTGTCCTCTGTGTCTCTTCCCTTAGTTGAGTTTCATGGTTTACTTCAAGAAGAAAATGACAAATTTATGCAGCAGGTATTGTATTCAAATTGATCCACTCTTTGTGCAGTCTTTTCAGTTTCCCAAAGCCCATTTAAGGAGGTTGCAGGGAAAAAAACCAAGCAGAGCACTGTTTGTCAGTACCCTAGAGCTAAGTGTACAAAATTGGTTTAATCTAGTAAAGCCAGGTAAACTGGCAAAACACCCAGAAGGTGCTTTGAATTTCTGCATCATTTCCCTAGCTTATTTTTTTGATCTAAATTGTTTGTGCAACTGCATTTGGAATTTAGCCTGCCTATCCCCTACAGAAGCCACTTTTGCTCAAATGGAATGAGTCAGGCACAGTGTATGTAAAACGCTTTGTGGTGCCAGATGTGAGGCAGGGTAACGAAAACTATTTCCTCGCTTCAGAAAAGAAATGATCTGTTTCAGTGCTCTTGTCAAGTTTTAATGTCTGATCTGAATCTCTTGCTGCAAGGTATTATTACCTGTTCTATCCCACTTGAGCACTGGAAGTGTTCTCTTTGCGGAAGATTTTGCATATCTAGAAATATCTTCTTTGATAAGGCCGAAAGACAATTTTTTCCACCTTTTTACTAAATTCTGTCTAGGTTTTCAATCACTCACTGCTCTTCTCTAGAGTTTGTCCACTTGATTTGCCTCTTTCTAAAGTATGGACCCGAGTTTTGAAGTGTGACAGCTGTGCCCTTACAATCCTGAGTAGTGAAAGGATTACCTCCTGTATGCCTTACATGCCATGATGGCACTTGCCTTTATCTGAAATAGAATGACATTCTTGATTTATCATTTTTAATCTAATGTAATCCCCAGTGTACTGCTGTCTAGCCAGTTACTGTTCATCCTGTGTTGGCTTCTTGAACCATCCTGTTATTGACCTATCTTAAATCATAGATTAGCTGTGCAAAATGTAACATCCTATTAAATTCCATCTTGTATTTTTTTTAAAATCTATTGGAATCATTGTCAGGGTAAAAGAAGTGAAGAAATGTAGCAGATTGTCTTGGAAAGTGAGGAGTAATTTTGTTTAATCTTTCCTGGATGAATTCCATCAGGGAAGTGGATCCTGCGTTAGAACAGGGAGACAAGTAGTAGAGGATTGGTTTTGAATCTCTTCCAGTCCTGTGGTTTTGTAATCATTCAGTGATTTTTTCAGTAGTTTCCTTTGCAATGAGCAAAGTCAGCAGGAGACTGACTGAAGACAATCCTCAGTAGTGAGCTGTGCAAAATGCTGTATTTGGTTTGTTTAAGCCATGTTTATAAATCCACATTCCACCGAGGAAGACAGGTAATCTCCATCACTGAAAAGTACATCTGAATTGTGAATTCAGTGTCATAATATAATGGTATCTTCTGATTAATATATTGGGGAAAATGGAAATACAAACAGGGAACTGTAGGTTCTGTCATACTTTGAAAATGTGCTAGCTTGCATTTTCTTTTTGTGAAAGTCAGAAACTACGATTTATTTGTTAATCAGGAGCGGTATTTCTAGGAAGTGTATCTCAGAAGTGTATCTCTTGCTCTGCCTATGACTAATGCGAGTGCCTTAAAACTGGCTTTTAGCAATGGAGAGGAATAGATGGCACATGTTAAAAGCCAGATAACTATTACCTTGGTGGGATGTTGTAAGCAGTTGCTTAATTACATGGGAACCTAAGATAATGGATAGTAGGAATACAAAGACAGAAGAGAAGACTGCCTGTGCACCTCAACCCTTCACCATTTGTCCTAAAGTCCTTTTTAATTTCTTTATATACAAAGGTATATCAGTATCAAATTGGTAGAGGCTTATATGAAGCAATTCTGATTTTACCTTCTAATCCAGCAAATCCAACAGTGAGACACTTCAGTACAAGGAACTGAGAGATGTGCTCACTGAAGAGACTAGAATTGTGGCCGCTCAGGCTTTGACGGCGTTCCCCACCTAATCTTGTGGCATTTCTGAGTTCTGCGCATCTCACAGAGATGTAGGTATGTCTGCTTCTTACAATAAATGTATCAAATCTCAGACCTGGTGCAGAGAAAGACGTATGAAACGGATTAAACCACGGGCACCAACAGTATGCAGTCTTCTAAACGCCATGTGTAATGGAACAGGCATTTCAACTCGAGCACTTGGAAAGCATCACCAAGAAATCCTCTGCCTGAGATACTTAAATGTCCCAAATCCCTGATCTGGGAAAGACCAAAACTGCTAAAGAAGACTTTGAAGAAACAGACGGGTTCTTGAACTTTTAATTTCTGAATTGCACTGGCAACGGGCGATGAAGATAACTTTACATGACTTTATTGAACAAAGCCATTTATATACAGTTGGAAAAGGTTCCAGTTTGATACACACACCTAGACAAAACCAACTTAGTACCTACATAAAACCAATATAAACAGGATGCAGAGGGGATGGATCAACGGCTTCCTGGGTGTCATTCTAGTATTTAAAACATTCAAAAATCAGCTCTTACAGGGTGCCTTTTTTTGTCCTTGGCAATTGAAATCCTTTACTAAAGGAAGTAACATAAATGACGATGAGTTTTAAACTTTGGACAGAGCACATTCGTTCTGTTTAAGGAAAGAGAAACCCCCAGAACACCAGTGTGTGAAGCGGGGGTGCTTTTTGCTGCTTTAGGTCGAGCCCGAGCGTGTCCTGAGGAGAGGGCGGGCAGGGAGCTCGCAGCCCCGACCCCCTGCGGGCGGGAGCCGAACGCGAAGGAGCAGGGGAACGAAGTGCAAGCTGCAAGGCAGCCGCGATCCCGGCCCGGAGCTGTGGCTCTCTCCGCAGCGCCGCGTGAATCGAAGCGAAGGGACGGGCGGGATTGGCCGAGCGGGATCCGGCTGCGTCGCACTCGGCCAATGGGAGCGGCGGTTCCGCGCGCCCTCGCCGTTGAGTGGCCGTTGGAGGCGAGGGCGCGGTGACGAGTCCCGTTGCCGGGCAACGGGGGAAGCCGGAGGTGCTCGGGCGCGGAGGACGCGGCGAGGGAGAGGGCACGGAGAGGAGCCCAGGCTCTGAGTTGTAGAAGAGCCCATGATGGAGGAGATGATGGAGGTGGAGATGGAGGTGGAGGAGCCATGGCTCGAGGAGATGGAGGTGGAGGAGCCAAGGCTAGAGGAGATGGAGGTGGAGGTGGAGGAGCCATGGCTCGAGGAGATGGAGGTGGAGATGGAGGAGCCATGGCTCGAGGAGATGGAGATCGAGGAGCCATGGCTGGAGGAGATGGAGGAGCTGGAGCTGGAGGAGCCATGGCTGGAGGAGATGGAGGAGCTGGAGCCGGAGGAGCCATGGCTGGAGGAGATGGAGGAACTGGAGATGGAGGAGCCATGGCTGGAGGAGATGGAGGAGCTGGAGTTGGAGGAGCCATGGCTGGAGGAGATGGAAGAGCTGTAGCCGGAGGAGACATAGCTGGAATTATTTTCGTAGTATAAATATAGATGTAAAGTTTATCACCCAAAACTAGAGTTCTGGATTCCTTTGGTCTTTCAGCTTTTACCATTTTATGGGGTACTCAGCCTGGTCCTCCTTATTTGTGGCCAGTGAAGATGTGCGGGGCAGTGTTAGCCCCTGGCTGTTTCAGTGCCCTCTGCACTGCTCAGCTACAGCCTATCAGAATCCCAGAAAAATACACATCTGCACAGCTCACACAGCTTTAGTTAAAGGAAGCAGGTTCCCCTTTCAGAACCATATGTTCTTCAAACTCTGATTGCCCCTCCACAGTGACCACGAGACACATTTCTGTCCCCCAGCTCATGCTGCTAGCGTAGCATTATTTTTTATTTAAGGCAAGGGATGGATGTGAAGAAGATAGAAACATTTTAGTCCAGTAACATGTTGGGAGCTCTTGAGATCCTATGTTCTCATTCCTGAAGGAACTGCAGCCTTCGGAGGCTCCCTACAGGCCATCACTACTTAATTGTCCTCCCTACTTAATTGTTAATTTCTAAGGGTGATAACACTACTTTGTGTAGAGAAATAAGCCACTTTCAGTCCCATTTTTCATAGAGTTGGATATTAAAGGCCTGCATTGATGTGGTCCACAGATGTGAATTTTGCAGGAAGGAAGCCACCTCCCAGTGGCAAAGAGTAGCCATGGAGTCTCTTGGTTTTCCACCACAGGTTGCAATTACATCCTGTGGGACTGGTATTGCTGAGCAGTATTTGAACTGCTGGTTCCAGTTCCAAAATCAATTGCACATGCATTTAAACAAAGTACACAAGTCACTGAATAGTGTCAGAATCACCTAATCACAGAACGACCTGAGTTGGAAGGGACACACAAGGATCATCGAGTCCAACTCATATCCCTGCATAGGACAACTCCAACTTTAACACCGTGTGTCTGAGGGCACTGTCCAAACGCTTCTTGAATATTGTCAGGATTGGCGCTCTGACTGCTTCTTTAGGGAGCTGTTCCAGTGCTCCACCAGCCTCTGAGTGAAGAACCTGTTCCTAGTAACCAAACTAAACCTTCCCTGGCAGATTTTCTGCCATTCCCTCCAGTCCTATCATTGGTCACCAGAGAGAAGAGATCAGTGCCTGCTCCTCCTCCTTCCCTTGTGAGGAAGCAGTGAATGGCTGTGAGGTCCCTCCTCAGCCTCCTCCAGGCTGGACAGATCAAGTGACTTCAGCTGTTCCTCATATGCCTTCCCCTCTAGAGTCTTAACCATCTTTGTGGCTTCCTCTGGACACTCTCCAGTAGTTCCATGTCCTTTTCTACTCCGGCAGCCAAAACTACCCCCAGTACTCAAGGTGGGGCTGCACTGGTGTGGAGTAGAGCGGGACAATCACCTCCCTCAACCAGCTGCCAGTGCTGCGTTTCATGTCCCCCAGGAGAAGGTTGGCCCTCCTGGCTGCCGGGGCGCACTGTTGGCTCATGTTCTACATGCTGTCAACTTGCATACACCATTCCCTATTCCAATCACGTTTCAGACTGGCTTGGGTTTCTTAAAGTGAACTGAAAACAGGAAAACCTAACTCACATTCTTTCCAAAAAGTAGATTCTGCAGCCTTTTTGTCTTAGCTATTAGTGTTCAAAGGATTTTCATCCAATAACCTATTAAAAATACATGGAAACTTAAACTGGTATTAAATCGTGTATTAAATATAGTTTCTCAGGCTCATGGGTGCTTCATAATATACTCAGATAAAACCAGCAGCTATCTTTCATAAGCTATTACATCAAAGGCAGTATCTTGTGTGATCCCCTTACATTTTCCTTAACCTGAAGCAAAAGCCATATCCTATTTCAACCAATGTTATAAATCACTTTTCTTTGCAGTTTGAAATTCTGTATAACTACACTTGAAAAAAAAATGCGTGTTGATACTATCTTTTCATACAGCGGTTTTTTTCTTTATGCCACGTGTAAGCATTTTGGAAAAAAACCTTAAAATTAAAATGGGCAGTTTATGTGATGACACAAGTTGCAATAGGTTAAAAATTCAGAGGGTACGAGAAAGAATTCTGACCAGTTCTGTTCCTGAGGTTACAGTGACATGGTTTGGAAATACTTATGAAATTTTGTGCATGTACATTTCTATGTGAGGGAGCAGGAAAAATGATATTACTTGTGTAGGGTTTGTGGAAATTATTAAGTGGCCAGTATGTTGCTGGAACATAGACTTCTGCTGACTTAAAATGTACAAAAGAACAGCATGTGAAGTATACAAGATTACCTCAGTTCTTAAAAACTACCATAGGTTGTACTCTGTGAGCAGAAACAGGCATTTATTCTAAATTGTTACCTCTGCATGAGAAAGTTTGTAGTGTTTGTCTCCACCTCCTCCCTTAAGACTTTCTACTTGACTGATTAGATGATGTCCTTTCCATTCTCTGTGAAGACCGTTTTAGGCATTTATGTCTTGTCACATATTATCACAGAGAACGCAAGAAAATAACTGAGCACATGGTATGCCTGTGTGTGACGAAACCATGAACAGCCAGGCAGCTATTGTGCATCTAGTCTTGAGATACTACAATGGCTGGATCTTTTAGTTTCCTCAGACATGTTCTTTTTTTCTTCCTGGAAACCCTTCTAGGAGAAATTTGAGAATTTTTCTCACTGCTCGAGGAGTTTTGCATGCTGTCATAAGAGTCACTCTAACTGGGCAGCAATAAGTCTGGAAACCCTGAGCATGGGGAGTTCATACTTCTGGTCTAAGCAGGTGCACAGCTCTGCAGGTGAAGTGTGCTTGTAAGGAGGTGTACAAAGATTGCTGACCGTGTGCAGAGCATCTGAAAAGTGAGCACACAGCAAGAACACCACTTCTGGCAAATAGAAGGCTTACAGTGTATGTCTGCAGGTATTTTCTCCAACATACTTGTGGAAATACATCTAGATGAAAAGTCTAAAAAAGTGAATTTAATTTGTAGCTGAAGGTGTGAATTTGATCAGTCTAAATTTGATCTAAAATTGAGAGAACTCCATGAGGTTTAAGCTCCCACTAGTAAATTAGTGTTTCACAGTGTCTGCTCTCTGCAATTTCATCAAAAGCCAAATTTAAACAATTTCATTTTCTCAGGAATCAAGTGGAATACTTGTATTCGTATTGAAGTAGATGTTAAGAACCTAACAATGAATATTGCCTAGCACCCTGCTGTCTGTTCCCACTTACAAATGGCTTTTCGTAAATGCTTGTACCTTGAGAGGTCAAGGAAATGTCATTTTCTATCACCTTCACTTTATTATCAATCCCAATCTTTCCTCCCTCTAATTGATACCTAACATACCTTTCTACCACCTAAAATAGAGCAAACTGTAAAGACTGAAGAGTGTTATTGCCACCTGGTGGGAGCCTTGTGCCTATGACTTAGACAGAAAGGATTGTGATCAACATCTCAAGATGACCAACCCAAACCATTCTGTGATTCTAAGTCACATGGGATGAGTGTAGCATTCCCCCCTTCTTGGCTTGCCACCTCAAGGGCTGTGGGACCCGTGCACATCAAGAACAGAGTGCTGAGAAAGGGTTTATCAATTTAATTTTTATGTCACACCCTACCATAGCATGCCAGAATCAGATATGGAGTTGTCAGATTAACTCAGCTGCTAGCACTCGCTATCCGTGCCAGACAGCTGTAAACCCTAATACCATTTAAACCCTCATTATTTTGTTAGAATGGAACAGAATAGTTGCTTGAGGCTCCCAGGACCAGGCTTTGCTTGCACGTTTCAAACTGTCTCCTCAGCACTGCCCTACATTGGCCTAGAACCTTTACTGAAATGCTGTTTGCAAGTATTATTTCTGTTGATCCAGATGCAGTGATTGACACAGTGAATGCAGCAGCAATGTATTTCTGTTAGGTAAATACGAAGACCTAATGGAGTTGGATTGTGGGCACAATAATTAGCTCAATATTATGTTGATAGGCCCAGTATCAAGGAGAAAGTGACTCTTAACAAATTAAATATGGGGGGGGAGGGAGTATCTAAGTTAATGAGCGTATTGTTTTGAATACACAACTACTGTTCTGAGTACTACAGCAAGTTAACTTTGTCATTCAAATTGCCTGTAAAATTTTGCATCCATTTTATGGTCCTTCCTAAAAATTTAGCCCGGTATTCACTAGATGTACTTTTTCAATCAAGGAGAAAAATAAGCAGTGTTACCATTTTATTTGGGGGTTTTATGTTGTTGCTTCTGGGGTGCTAGGTCTGTACTTAGTTTAATAAGACAAGATGGATATAGAAAACCAGCTACATAGATTTGAAAGAAGAGCTGCAAACACAAGAAAAGTGTCAGCCTTGAAACCTGCTCAACAAAGTGGGTTGGTGGGGTTCATCAGAAAGACAGTTCTTGGCTGCAACTCAGCGACAGAAATTTGATAAGGGACACTATAGTGGATAAAGCCATAACACTCCTGATGGCCAAACTGAATGCTTCAAATCCAAATTTGAAGTGGAATGCACACTTAAACAGTAAGAGCAATTCAACAGTCCGAACCACCTTTTGAGGGGAGCATGCATTGCTGGACAGGGTGAAGCAGCATTTAAACAAATCTCTTTCCAAAGGGGGGCATTTTGAACAGCTAAAGGAATTCTTGTAGCCAGAATAACCCTGAAGGTTTCTCCTTTATAGAGAAAATGCTGCTTTTGATTTTAAAATCAATAAGAATTGAATGTCTCAGCTGGCGTTAGTTACTCCATAGAGTTTATTTGTTCCATTTTCCAAGACAATTTCAGGTATAAATAGTTGATATATATGGTCTTTAAAAAATGTCAACACATTCATTAGTGGCTATGTTCCAAGTCTGGGATTAACGAAATGCTAATAAACAGCTTGTTATGCTTAAGTTACAGTCTAACTCTTCTTTATAGAAAAAGGAATTTGAGGCCTTAGTTTTGGTCCTGGTGAAGGAGAGAGGAAACTGGAGCTCTTAAATAATATTTGCATGGCCTTATATCAGTGTTTTGTCTTGTGCAAGGA
This sequence comes from Dromococcyx pavoninus, assembly GCA_033558185.1. Classification (NCBI taxonomy): domain Eukaryota; kingdom Metazoa; phylum Chordata; class Aves; order Cuculiformes; family Neomorphidae; genus Dromococcyx; species Dromococcyx pavoninus. Next base: position 486,652 of record JAUMJL010000020.1, on the reverse strand, counting down.
AGAAATATTGTGTTCAGAAGAAAGGCAGGACGTTGTGCATAAGATTTGCTTATAATGGGCTGATGCATTGGCTTGTTACATGTAAATTTTGGTTTTACCATATTAAATAATTTTTGCTTGAAACTACTTTAAAATAGATAAGAAAGTCAAATCTATAAATTATTTAGCACTGTGTTTCTCAGTATTTTTCATGAATAAAAGTTTTTGAGCTTTGTTAAATTTACATAAATTTGGCTTCACTTAGAGGTAAGGTTAGATTAGCTTCCTGTCAGAGATGGCTCTCTTTATCTGCTGTTCCCTTCAGCTGGAGAGCAACCTGCACTTCGTGAACCCTAGAGCACCCTTTGAAAGCATGTGGCTTGATACCCACTAATGTATAGAAGCTGAGGGACCCACTGTCTGCACTGCACAGATGCACTGTAAAGATGTTCCCACCTGCAAAGAACTAATGCTATTAGTGGGCGTGGAATAGCTGAGAGACTGCAATATTGAGTGAAAGTGAAGATTTAAAATCTGGCCTGTTTGTTTGTTTTTTTCTTCTTCGTTTACATCACTGCTGTATCTCTCTGCAGGGCTGACCCATGTTTACACAGGAATTCTGTGGGTCAGCCAGAAATTAGTCCAGATATATCCTGCTCACTGTGGTGCACCTGATAATATGGGAGGCTTCTGAAAAACGTGTGGAGTGAGCTATTGCAAAATACAGAAGATGTGTACAAAGGAAAACAACCATTTTGCCCAGATATTGACTGAGACTTTAATGCTGTTTGTTTGGCTATTGCCTTACCAGCTTTCTAAATCTGCTCTTAGTGATCGGTAAAGGACATTGAAGCATACAATCTGAAAAGTGCTATGTGACATTAGCAAGAAATATTAGGCTCTGTTCTGAATCCCTTAAAATTGATGCAAATTTTTCATTTAGTTCAAGGAGAATAGAACTAAGGCTTAGAAGTAACACTTTCAAAATGCATTAAAAACCTTTTGGTAACTTTACGGCTATGCAGTTTAGAATAAGAGGCACTTTGACTTTATTGCACTCAAGCTGAAGTAACTATATTAAGTAAAAAGCAAAATAGAATTTCAAGGGCAGGCCATAATTGAAAAGTTAATCCATTTTTAATATTACTCATTGTAAAGAGCTTGAAGCCTGCAGACTAGCAGAAGAATATCAGAATCCTTGGTCTAAATTTGCCCTAGCTTTTTAGTCATAATAAAAATCCCTTGTAAACAGTGGTGGTCCTCCTGCTTAGTTAAAACTCAAAGTGTGAGACGTTTTAAAACTTCAGCTCTGAATGACTGTAGAGCTTTAAGGTCTTGCATTTTTATGAAAACAAAATCCAAGAGCACTTTCGAAACTGATTTACACACGTGGGATCAGACTATCTGCGGCTGTATGTAAAATGTAAAACGTAAAATAATTGAACTGATTACTTTTTATTATTGCTTTTGTTATTATTATTGTTGTTACTATTAGTAATACTATCAGAAATACACATCTAAGGGCAGATTTTTTTTCCTGCAGTCTGTTTTCTTTGCCATTGGAATGCAGCCATCTGCAGGCAACTGTATAATAGTGCATAGCAACACTACAAAAATTCTGTATAACGTATGGCCATATTTGAAACTTCTCACTGCTCAGCACTGATTATTATTAATGTTAATACTGCTCAGGTCAGGAAAGGAAAAATGAACTACTCTTAGTGGGATCTTTAAGTAGACTGATTGTAATTATCCACGTTAAGGCATTTGGGGATGATCTTTGATGTTTTTTTTCTAGAACAGTTGCATTCAAGACATCCATTTCAGAAGGCTTGGAGGATTCAGAGTCATTGAAATGGAGTGAGGTTTATTATTCTAAGATATTGCAGCATTGTGATCATCTCTGGCTCATCTCTGGATCCTGGGTGCATCTCAGTCAAGGCTACCTTGGCCCCGGAGTGGAGGTGCTGTTTACATACCCCTAGAGAATCTGTCCTGTTGTGCAGTCATGTATAAAATTGATAGTGGCATTAACACGCACCAAAAAAAGAATCACCTACCATGCTGTTGAATTTCAAAACAGAGAATTTGTATCTGCTAAAGCAAAAGGGAAAGTGATGCTGATGGCTGCAAAACTGATGGAGGACACTGTTCCATTTAGCTGAGGGCAAAAACTGCCTGTACCTGCCTACAGCCTCGTGTGCATCAAACAGATCCTTTCCGTAATATATTTTTTGGGAATCAAATCTTTTTTTTTTTTTACAAATGGTAGGAACACCGACGTGACAAGTTGCAATGTATCTTCTTGGAGATGTTCTTCCCTCTCTCTCTCACCCTACTGACGTGTTCTGTCATAGGTGGGTATTGGTGGAATATCCAGAAATAGCATGCGTTACGAACATGTGCTTCTAATAAGGGAGTACTTACCATGGACGGTTATCAATTGCAGCAAAGGAATCAGACTGCAATTAAGACGTGAAATCCATTCTCTTCCAAAAGTAGGTTTAAAAATCATAAGTTACATTTCTGTATTACACTGAGCAGATTGTGCAATATTCCTTTCTTTTGTGTGTGGGCATGTGTCTGAGAGGATATGTATGCACTGCCAACATTTTCTTGCACCTGTTTTTGAGAAGTCGCTTTTTTCTTAATAAAGGGGGAAGAGTCTTCTGGGAATATAGACCCTAAAATTAGGATTTATTATAGCCTTTATGTACAGCTGACTTGGTTAAAAGCTGCCTTGCTGTGCAGTCACACATCAAATTAAAAATGACAATATAAATAGATGCAGTTAATGACGACGCTGTGAAATATGGGAATAGAGCATTTGACTTATTAAAAACAAAGGGGAAAACTGAAGATTTGCAATATATTAACTCATGTTTGGTCAAAAGTACTGCTATAGAAATAAGCAGTAGGACTTTGACTAGCAATTGATTTCTAGTGCTACCTGCATAGCTCTCTTTAATGCTTATGTTGAGGTGATTAGCTGTAATAAGGAGAGGGTGGGGATTAAAAGGCTAAAAATAACAGCCACTGTCCTCTGAGAAGGAATTCTCTGAAGACGTGTGCCTATGGTTCACTCATGCTCACTGTCAGCTTTTCAGAGCTTTTTTGGAAAAAAGCTGCTGTGCTAAACATGTCTGTTAAAAAATACAAAATTTTTGTGGATCTTTTTTTCTCTTCATGAATCTTATTCATTCTTTCTAAGGATGAGTTGCTTAATGGACAGTTTAACTTTCTAAAGACAAGATCGTATTACAATATTGTATATTGTACATATTGATAAAGTTATATGTGTTTGGCAACCCTGAGTTGTAGCATTCCTCTAATAGAACATTTAGGTGTAAAGGAAAAAAATGCTTTATTAATAATCCAATTAATATAATAATTTAATCGTATTGAAGATTTTAACACTTCTACAAAATTTGTGTTGTTAGAAACGAGAAATGCTTTTCTTTTATCTGTGTATTCAAAACTGCAGGCTTGGGATGTAATATTATCCAAGGTTGTGCATCATTTCAGAGGATAGCAGCCAGCTGGAAAAGTTTATTAAGAAATACCACAACTTCTGTTGTGCACACTGACATAAGTCTTCAATCAGTACACAAAATTGAGAAATATTTTACTGCTGTTGAGCAGAGAACTGCAAGGTCTTTGTTTTGGGCAACTCTGAGGAATTCCTCTGGATCTGTCGTTCTTATAGATTAAAAAGACTTTGCTGTCATAAAGCTCATCTTTGTGAGGAAAGAAAAGGTGATAGGGAAATCAATAGACAGCCTGATAAATTCCTTTCCTTTTCCAAGTGTTTGTGTATCTTTGGGAACTACTTGTAATTGAGCTTAGGAGATCTGCAAGGTCTGCTGTTCGTCACTAGAAAGCAGCTCTCTTTAAAGACAGAGCAGGACTTTGAATCTTGAATGTGGTCTTCTCATTAGAAGTAGAAATTAGATAGAATCAGCTGCTGTCCAAAGGAGGGGATACTGGAATCAGTGAGTTATACCCTTTGGAAGACGAAATAGGCAACTTTATTACTCATGTGGGTGGTGCACTAGTAGGATATGTGTCAATGAAGGTTCTGAAATTGCTCTTGTATTATCATATTCTTTTACATGCTCAAAAGCAAAATAACTGAAGTTTTTTCTATCTGTCTCTAGATTTCTTGGTGGTGCAGAATTTGGATGCTTTTGTACCTAATAAAAACATATTTAATCTCTGTTAAGTGACAGGTTAATTTGCAATAGAGGAAATAATGTTTCCCAAATTTAGAAATTTATGTATCAGGTATAATTAATCTTATATTAAGAACAAAAATTATCCATATAGTTCTACTTTCCTTATATATACACCACTTCAAAGGCAATTTCACTTGCATTCACTAAAAGAGACTACAATAAGCAGAAAGTTTAGACAAGGTTAATGACATTAGCTTTGTCTTTTCAGTGTTATTAAGAAAAGGTACAAAATCAATTAATGTCTTAAAGCACACTGCCCAGAGTTCAGTAAGAACTTCAGTAATTCAAGTTGTGCCGACATAGACTTCTGTCCAAATACCACGGGGTGCTTTTTTGTTTTCTTATGGCCTTGAATAAGTTTTAGCGAGCTTTATCTGTAAAAGTCTTTTTTCCATCCTCTTTTCTATAGATGGATTCAGATGAATGCCTTTCATCGCTTGGATATTTGATATCTATCCCAGTGGTTCGCTGACCTGGGCACTTCAGGATATTGTATTAGCAGCATAGCCAACATTGATAAAAAGAAGACTAATCAAAAGGTATGTATTTGATATGAAAAAAGCAGAATGGCTATAATGTGTGCAAATGAGTAATTACAATGGAATGGAACAGAACAGAATAGGTTTAGTTGGAAGGGATGTTCAGTGATCATCTGGGCCACCTGCAATACAAGGTCCGACAAAAAAACTGAGACTGTACCTGTAACTTTTTCTTTAGCAAATTAAGGAATCCCCTACAATCACCTTCACAATAGTTCCTTAGTGAGCTGACACACAGCTGCATACAGTGCTGCCAATGTTCAAATCAGTTCCGCAGATCACTTTCTGAAAAGCTGTTAAGGATCTCCATCATTTTTGCTTTCACATCTTCTACCAACAAAAATGTGTTCCTTTGAGCACTGACTTGACCTTTTGGAAGAGCTATTAGCTAAAAACTGTTTCACAAAGAGTTGTGGGCTGGCACATTGTCTTCACTCTTGCACATCCACATTTTCCAACCGAGAATACTTGAACACGTGTGCACTTCTACTGAGCGAAGTGATTAAGCTGAGAATTGTCTCACTGTGAGAGGTTGACAGAGATTAAAGCATGTTCTATAATCATCTTTTTGTCTCTCCTCTCCCACTCTTGGTTCCCAGGCTATAAGGTTAGTCTTGATTTTTTTGTGTCAGATCTCATAGATGCTGGTGCAGGTTGTCACTATCGTTTTATACTGCAAAGGGTAATCACATTGCAAATAAAGAATAAGAAAGAACATGAATGCATGTCAAACAAAATCTAATTAAACTGTGTAATGTAGGCCCAGTTAAAGAACAATAGTCTTAAAATTTTGTGGCGAGGACTCCCATGAGATGATATTATCCATAACAGTTTGAATAAGGCCTGGTCTGCTGTTGCCTCGCCATGGTAATGTACTGGTGGGGTCAAACAGATCAAGCAGAACATCGTAAGAGAAAATGTATGTAAATTAGGCTATTGGAAGATAGAAAGGACATACATTGAGGAAAGGATGATCAGTGATAGAGGTGACCAAACTGCCGAGAACCCTAAGATAGCACTGTTTGTGAGCTGGTTAATTCACAGCCTGCTGGTCTAATGGCTATGCTGCTTCTGAAGGCGGCTTGGTTAGTCTCCATCCAGGCACCCAAGGACAGTCTCTACCCAGCTATAACATGGGGTTTGTCCTCTGTGTCTCTTCCCTTAGTTGAGTTTCATGGTTTACTTCAAGAAGAAAATGACAAATTTATGCAGCAGGTATTGTATTCAAATTGATCCACTCTTTGTGCAGTCTTTTCAGTTTCCCAAAGCCCATTTAAGGAGGTTTCAGGGAAAAAAAACAAGCAGAGCACTGTTTATCAGTACCCTAGAGCTAAGTGTACAAAATTGGTTTACTCTAGTAAAGCCAGGTAAACTGGCAAAGCACCCAGAAGGTGCTTGGAATTTCTGCATCATTTCCCTAGCTTATTTTTTCGATCTAAATTGTTTGTGCAACTGCATTTGGAATTTAGCCTGCCTATCCCCTACAGAAGCCACTTTTGCACAAATGGAATGAGTCAGGCACAGTGTATGTAAAACGCTTTGTGGTGCCAGATGTGAGGCAGGGTAACGAAAACTATTTCCTCGCTTCAGAAAAGAAATGATCTGTTTCAGTGCTCTTGTCAAGTTTTAATGTCTGATCTGAATCTCTTGCTGCAAGGTATTATTACCTGTTCTATCCCACTTGAGCACTGGAAGTGTTCTCTTTGCGGAAGATTTTGCATATCTAGAAATATCTTCTTTGATAAGGCCGAAAGACAATTTTTTCCACCTTTTTACTAAATTCTGTCTAGGTTTTCAATCACTCACTGCTCTTCTCTAGAGTTTGTCCACTTGATTTGCCTCTTTCAAAAGTATGGACCCGAGTTTTGAAGTGTGACAGCTGTGCCCTTACAATCCTGAGTAGTGAAAGGATTACCTCCTGTATGCCTTACATGCCATGATGGCACTTGCCTTTATCTGAAATAGAATGACATTCTTGATTTATCATTTTTAATCTAATGTAATCCCCAGTGTACTGCTGTCTAGCCAGTTATTGTTCATCCTGTGTTGGCTTCTTGAACCATCCTGTTATTGACCTATCTTAAATCATAGATTAGCTGTGCAAAATGTAACATCTTATTAAATTCCATCTTGTATTTTTTTTAAAATCTATTGGAATCATTGTCAGGGTAAAAGAAGTGAAGAAATGTAGCAGATTGTCTTGGAAAGTGAGGAGTAATTTTGTTTAATCTTTCCTGGATGAATTCCATCAGGGAAGTGGATCCTGCGTTAGAACAGGGAGACAAGTAGTAGAGGATTGGTTTTGAATCTCTTCCAGTCCTGTGGTTTTGTAATCATTCAGTGATTTTTTCAGTAGTTTCCTTTGCAATGAGCAAAGTCAGCAGGAGACTGACTGAAGACAATCCTCAGTAGTGAGCTGTGCAAAATGCTGTATTTGGTTTGTTTAAGCCATGTTTATAAATCCACATTCCACCGAGGAAGACAGGTAATCTCCATCACTGAAAAGTACATCTGAATTGTGAATTCAGTGTCATAATATAATGGTATCTTCTGATTAATATATTGGGGAAAATGGAAATACAAACAGGGAACTGTAGGTTCTGTCATACTTTGAAAATGTGCTAGCTTGCATTTTCTTTTTGTGAAAGTCAGAAACTACGATTTATTTGTTAATCAGGAGCGGTATTTCTAGGAAGTGTATCTCAGAAGTGTATCTCTTGCTCTGCCTATGACTAATGCGAGTGCCTTAAAACTGGCTTTTAGCAATGGAGAGGAATAGATGGCACATGTTAAAAGCCAGATAACTATTACCTTGGTGGGATTTTGTAAGCAGTTGCTTAATTACATGGGAACCTAAGATAATGGATAGTAGGAATACAAAGACAGAAGAGAAGACTGCCTGTGCACCTCAACCCTTCACCATTTGTCCTGAAGTCCTTTTTAATTTCTTTATATACAAAGGTATATCAGTATCAAATTGGTAGAGGCTTATATGAAGCAATTCTGATTTTACCTTCTAATCCAGCAAATCCAACAGTAAGACACTTCAGTACAAGGAACTGAGAGATGTGCTCACTGAAGAGACTAGAATTGTGGCCGCTCAGGCTTTGACGGCGTTCCCCACCTAATCTTGTGGCATTTCTGAGTTCTGCGCATCTCACAGAGATGTAGGTATGTCTGCTTCTTACAATAAATGTATCAAATCTCAGACCTGGTGCAGAGAAAGACGTATGAAATGGATTAAACCACGGGCACCAACAGCATGCAGTCTTCTAAACGCCATGTGTAATGGAACAGGCATTTCAACTCGAGCACTTGGAAAGCATCACCAAGAAATCCTCTGCCTGAGATACTTAAATGTCCCAAATCCCTGATCTGGGAAAGACAAAAACTGCTAAAGAAGACTTTGAAGAAACAGACGGGTTCTTGAACTTTTAATTTCTGAATTGCACTGGCAACGGGTGATGAAGATAACTTTACATGACTTTATTGAACAAAGCCATTTATGTACAGTTGGAAAAGGTTCCAGTTTGATACACACACCTAGACAAAACCAACTTAGTACCTACATAAAACCAATATAAACAGGATGCAGAGGGGATGGATCAACGGCTTCCTGGGTGTCATTCTAGTATTTAAAACATTCAAAAATCAGCTCTTACAGGGTGCCTTTTTTTGTCCTTGGCAATTGAAATCCTTTACTAAAGGAAGTAACATAAATGACGATGAGTTTTAAACTTTGGACAGAGCATATTCTTTCTGTTTAAGGAAAGAGAAACCCCCAGAACACCAGTGTGTGAAGCGGGGGTGCTTTTTGCTGCTTTAGGTCGAGCCCGAGCGTGTCCTGAGGAGAGGGCGGGCAGGGAGCTCGCAGCCCCGACCCCCTGCGGGCGGGAGCCGAACGCGAAGGAGCAGGGGAACGAAGTGCAAGCTGCAAGGCAGCCGCGATCCCGGCCCGGAGCCGCGGCTCTGTCCGCAGCGCCGCGTGAATCGAAGCGAAGGGACGGGCGGGATTGGCCGAGCGGGATCCGGCTGCGTCGCACTCGGCCAATGGGAGCGGCGGTTCCGCGCGCCCTCGCCGTTGAGTGGCCGTTGGAGGCGAGGGCGCGGTGACGAGTCCCGTTGCCGGGCAACGGGGGAAGCCGGAGGTGCTCGGGCGCGGAGGACGCGGCGAGGGAGAGGGCACGGAGAGGAGCCCAGGCTCTGAGTTGTAGAAGAGCCCATGATGGAGGAGATGATGGAGGTGGAGATGGAGGTGGAGGAGCCATGGCTCGAGGAGATGGAGGTGGAGGTGGAGGAGCCATGGCTCGAGGAGATGGAGGTGGAGGTGGAGGAGCCATGGCTCGAGGAGATGGAGATCGAGGAGCCATGGCTGGAGGAGATGGAGGAGCTGGAGCCGGAGGAGCCATGGCTGGAGGAGATGGAGGAGCTGGAGCCGGAGGAGCCATGGCTGGAGGAGATGGAGGAACTGGAGATGGAGGAGCCATGGCTGGAGGAGATGGAGGAGCTGGAGTTGGAGGAGCCATGGCTGGAGGAGATGGAAGAGCTGTAGCCGGAGGAGCCATACCTGGAGTTATTTTCGTAGTATAAATATAGATGTAAAGTTTATCACCCAAAACTAGAGTTCTGGATTCCTTTGGTCTTTCAGCTTTTACCATTTTATGGGGTACTCAGCCTGGTCCTCCTTATTTGTGGCCAGTGAAGATGTGCGGGGCAGTGTTAGCCCCTGGCTGTTTCAGTGCCCTCTGCACTGCTCAGCTACAGCGTATCAGAATCCCAGAAAAATACACATCTGAACAGCTCACACAGCTTTAGTTAAAGGAAGCAGGTTCCCCTTTCAGAACCATATGTTCTTCAAACTCTGATTGCCCCTCCACAGTGACCACGAGACACATCTCTGTCCCACAGCTCATGCTGCTAGCGTAGCATTATTTTTTATTTAAGGCAAGGGATGGATGTGAAGAAGATAGAAACATTTTAGTCCAGTAACATGTTGGGAGCTCTTGAGATCCTATGTTCTCATTCCTGAAGGAACTGCAGCCTTCGGAGGCTCCCTACAGGGCATCACTACTTAATTGTCCTCCCTACTTAATTGTTAATTTCTAAGGGTGATACCACTACTTTGCATAGAGAGATAAGCCACCTTCAGTCCCATTTTTCATAGAGTTGGATATTAAAGGCCTGCATTGATGTGGTCCACAGATGTGAATTTTGCAGGAAGGAAGCCACCTCCCAGTGGCAAAGAGTAGCCATGGAGTCTCTTGGTTTTCCACCACAGGTTGCAATTACATCCTGTGGGACTGGTATTGCTGAGCAGTATTTGAACTGCTGGTTCCAGTTCCAAAATCAATTGCACATGCATTTAAACAAAGTACACAAGTCACTGAATAGTGTCAGAATCACCTAATCACAGAACGACCTGAGTTGGAAGGGACACACAAGGATCATCGAGTCCAACTCATATCCCTGCATAGGACAACTCCAACTTTAACACCGTGTGTCTGAGGGCACTGTCCAAACGCTTCTTGAATATTGTCAGGATTGGCGCTGTGACTGCTTCTTTAGGGAGCTGTTCCAGTGCTCCACCAGCCTCTGAGTGAAGAACCTGTTCCTAGTAACCAAACTAAACATTCCCTGGCAGATTTTCTGCCATTCCCTCCAGTCGTATCATTGGTCACCAGAGAGAAGAGATCAGTGCCTGCTCCTCCTCCTTCCCTTGTGAGGAAGCAGTGAATGGCTGTGAGGTCCCTCCTCAGCCTCCTCCAGGCTGAACAGATCAAGTGACTTCAGCTGTTCCTCATATGCCTTCCCCTCTAGAGTCTTAACCATCTTTGTGGCTTCCTCTGGACACTCTCCAGTAGTTTCATGTCCTTTTCTACTCCGGCAGCCAAAACTACCCCCAGTACTCAAGGTGGGGCTGCACTGGTGTGGAGTAGAGCGGGACAATCACCTCCCTCAACCAGCTGCCAATGCTGCGTTTCATGTCCCCCAGGAGAAGGTTGGCCCTCCTGGCTGCCGGGGCGCACTGTTGGCTCATGTTCTACTTGCTGTCAACTTGCATACACCATTCCCTATTCCAATCACGTTTCAGACTGGCTTGGGTTTCTTAAAGTGAACTGAAAACAGGAAAACTTAACTCACATTCTTTCCCAAAAGTAGATTCTGCAGCCTTTTTGTCTTAGCTATTAGTGTTCAAAGGATTTTCATCCAATAACCTATTAGAAATACATGGAAACTTAAACTGGTATTAAATCGTGTATTTAATATAGTTTCTCAGGCTCATGGGTGCTTCATAATATACTCAGATAAAACCAGCAGCTATCTTTCATAAGCTATTACAGCAAAGGCAGTATCTTGTGTGATCCCCTTACATTTTCCTTAACCTGAAGCAAAAGCAATATCCTATTTCAACCAATGTTATAAATCACTTTTCTTTGCAGTTTGAAATTCTGTATAACTACAGTTGGAAAAAAAATGCGTGTTGATACTATCTTTTCATACAGCAGTTTTTTTCTTTATGCCAACTGTAAGCATTTTGGAAAAAACCCTTAAAATTAAAATGGGCAGTTTATGTGATGACACAAGTTGCAATAGGTTAAAAATTCAGAGGGTACGAGAAAGAATTCTGACCAGTTCTTTTCCTGAGGTTACAGTGACATGGTTTGGAAATACTTATGAAATTTTGTGCATGTACATTTCTATGTGAGGGAGCAGGAAAAATGATATTACTTGTGTAGGGTTTGTGGAAATTATTAAGTGGCCAGTATGTTGCTGGAACATAGACTTCTGCTGACTTAAAATGTACAAAAGAACAGCATGTGAAGTATACAAGATTACCTCAGTTCTTAAAAACTACCATAGGTTGTACTCTGTGAGCAGAAACAGGCATTTATTCTAAGTTGTTACCTCTGCATGAGAAAGTTTGTAGTGTTTGTCTCTACCTCCTCCCTTAAGACTTTCTACTTGACTGATTAGATGATGTCCTTTCCATTCTCTGTGAAGACCGTTTTAGGCATTTATGTCTTGTCACATATTATCACAGGGAACACAAGAAAAGAACTGAGCACATGGTATGCCTGTGTGTGACGAAACCATGAACAGCCAGGCAGCTATTGTGCATCTAGTCTTGAGATACTACAATGGCTGGATCTTTTAGTTTCCTCAGACATGTTCTTTTTTTCTTCCTGGAAACCCTTCTAGGAGAAATTTGAGAATTTTTCTCACTGGTCGAGGAGTTTTGCATGCTGTCATAAGAGTCACTCTAACTGGGCAGCAATAAGTCTGGAAACCCTGAGCATGGGGAGTTCATACTGCTGGTCTAAGCAGGTGCACAGCTCTGCAGGTGAAGTGTGCTTGTAAGGAGTTGTACAAAGATTGCTGACCGTGTGCAGAGCATCTGAAAAGTGAGCACACAGCAAGAACACCACTTCTGGCAAATAGAAGGCTTACAGTGTATGTCTGCAGGTATTTTCTCCAAAAATACAGGATAGGAATAGAGCGGTTGTACACCACTTGTGGAAATACATCTAGATGAAAAGTCTAAAAAAGTGAATTTAATTTGTAGCTGAAGGTGTGAATTTGATCAGTCTAAATTTGATCTAAAATTGAGAGAACTCCATGAGGTTTAAGCTCCCACTAGTAAATTAGTGTTTCACAGTGTCTGCTCTCTGCAATTTCATCAAAAGCCAAATTTAAACAATTTCATTTTCTCAGGAATCAAGTGGAATACTTGTATTCGTATTGAAGTAGATGTTAAGAACCTAACAATGAATATTGCCTAGCACCCTGCTGTCTGTTCCCACTTACAAATGGCTTTTCGTAAATGCTTGTACCTTGAGAGGTCAAGGAAATGTCATTTTCTATCACCTTCACTTTATTATCAATCCCAATCTTTCCTCCCTCTAATTGATACCTAACATACCTTTCTACCACTTAAAATAGAGCAAACTGTAAAGACTGAAGAGTGTTATTGCCACCTGGTGGGAGCCTTGTGCCTATGACTTAGACAGAAAGGATTGTGATCAACATCTCAAGATGACCAACACCATCCTGCAAGAATACAGACTAACTACATTTGGCGCCATGAGTATAATTAGATGATTGCATTTGCAGAACAGCAAACCAGCATTATTAAAGAGTTGTAGTCTGTCTCTATGCTCCTTTTACTGTCAGGTAAAGTCACTGTTAAAGTTAGTAGATTAAGCTGCTTTTGATGTTAATCAACAGGATGGGAGAACTGACACGCACACATAAAATCTGAACAAGCATAGTGAAATATGTAATAGAAAAATTGGATGTAAAACGTTTGGGGAAGATAAGAAGCCAAAAGACAAAACCCCAGAGGTTTCAATCCATACTTCAAATTCATTGAACACTTTCTGTTGATTATTTTATGTCATTGACAATAATGTGAACTTTTCAAATAACAGTTCTGAAATTCTATATTTAATAATGCCTTAACATTTCACTTTCTTTTCATATTCTCTCAGTGTGCTTGTATTAAAAGCTTTAAAATAAGTGGCCAGTTTTTTAGGCAGGAAGCAGTGAGATTTGGAGACTTGTTGACATGAACATTTGAAAGTTTAATGATTAAGATGACTCTGTGAAGGCTTCCTGACTAAAACACTGAAAGCCACAATATGATAGAATTTCATCTGACTGTATAGGACTAACAGCATGTGTTTCCTGTCAGAAATTTAATTTTCAATGTGACAGTTTTGCACTTTTTAAATTTCTTAATTCAACACAATCTCTATTACAGAATCCTTTACATTAAGTGTCCCTGAAATTGAGATATAGCAACTCAGTTTTTCAGACAGCAATTTATACATAATATTTTGTGGATGGAGAACAACATGTCTGTGTTTGCTGCTGTGTAGCAGATGGAATCCTGGAAAGGACTGAAGGTAGTTCGTAGGAAAATTTTTGTAGTATCCTTTGCAGATTATTAATGCTTTGTATTTCAAGCCATGTGAACGTGTTCATTTGACAAAGAAATTTCTGTTTGTCCAGAGATTATTTCCTCTTCAAATGTAGGAAGGTTCCTTCCTTTCTTAAGTCTAGGACTGAATTAGCTAATTCTGAAGCCGAATTCCCTTTAACGGTCAAATTCCAGATCTTTAACACTGCCAACCATCAGGAATATCCCTTGCTAACATGCTTTCTATGATCATCTCCTCCACTTTCCCCTGCAATTTGGGAGAAACTGAACAGAAAACTCTTTGATTTAGAGCTTTTTTTCTTAATCCGTTCAAATTGTTCTGCAAAATAGGGGGGGTGTTTACACGATATACTTGTGTGAAGAAATATATATAATATATGGACATGAATTTATAACTGTATTGAGGTCAGTATTTGGAGAATCTGTACATGTTGGAACAGTCCTTGCAGAAATACTTGCATCACTGCCGTCTGGTTTGTATCTCCCATGCAAAGTTCGTTCCTTCACACTAGAGGTCACTGTGAGCATAAGATTACATTGGATTTGCAAAGGAAAGAACATTAATGGATCAATTTACAGGATGAAATTCCTGGCATATTTTCCTATTTGAAAGACTCATGGAAATTCATCTGCATTAAAGATGCAGTTTGAGGAGGAACACGGTACTTATTAATTCAACCTCATTTATTTACAAACTATTTGGAAACTGCGGAGTAAGAAGTTACTTCTGTCAAGAAATCCTCAATGCTTAAAAATGTCCAGTTTAATTTTAGACCAAATCTAATATATGGCAACACCAAACTGTCAAGATAAAAGTTCCAGACTTTGTTGATACCTGTTGCTGGGGTGGCGGTGGGGGGGTGTATAAACATTTGAGGTAATATTCCTTCCCTCTAGGAAAACCGTCTGTTTTCTCTACACTGTAGCAGAACAGAACAAGTACAACTTTAATTCAGGTGCAGCTTCAGGCGTTAAAGAGCCAAGTCCCACTTATACTGTTGATTAGCAATGAAATCAGTAGCTGTCTCAGACTGAAGTTGTGCAAAGAACAAGCAAGAACAGTCAAGGAGGTGAAAGAGGAGCACACTCCCCTGTACCTGCTCTGGTGAATGCGTCCAGCCCAGGATTTACCTCCGTATAGCTGCTGGGTCAGATCTTTGCAGCCTTACTTAATTATCATCTGGGTAATCTGATTGTATCTGTACCTGTTTTTAAAATCTTTTCCTCTTTCACAGGGTATGTCCATGATTAGAAAAGTTAGATGAGAAGTAAGTGCAAACCTGAACATCTAATGCCGTGTAAGTCACCTATGGTGTAGGAGAGTGACCCTTCCCTCACAGGTGAGTGAGCTAATGGGAGAATGACAGTGTTGCTTTTTTTATCTAAAACTACGATGATGAATACAACTTGCACCCATCCAACACCCATCCAAATAGTATTTGTGATAGGGATAGTGGAATAAGGAGAGGTTAAAAGAGCAGCAGACGGGAAGATGCTCACATCATCTTACATACTTTAGCACATGAAAACAGGTAGTTATGCAAAAGCTATTAATCCTCCAACCCTGAGGTGACAGCGGTGTATTTTATATGCAGATAAGGGAAGAGGAGTCTTCATCACCAATCTTCACAAAATTCCTCAGTTCCTATTTTTACCTGCTTTTTGTGCCCATTTGCCTGTGTTTCCCTGTTTCCTCCCACCTTTGCCTTTTATTAATTCTTCCTCCCTTGTGTCCATCCCAAATGGCACTAACAGTTGCTGACATCATATTGTTGATTCTCCAGATTCTGCGGCTATTGTTTCAGTGTGCCTAATGTATTAAGCTCTTTCTGACAGAAAACACCTGCTGCTTTAGATTTCCACACTGCCTTTTTAACAAATGGTCTGTTTTCGTCTCGGTTCTCAGCCTATTGAAACAATAGTAGCCAGCTACTCACCAGGTATGCTGGAGCTTTTTTTGCACCAGTTTTATGCTGATGCGATGCTTCCATTAATTAAATTATACTGCTAAAATGGGTGTAACAGAGTAAACAACAAAGCCTATTATTTTGAAATAACAGCTGTTCTCTTAATTGGTAAGGTGGGGCAACAAAAGAGGTGATCTTTGAGACAGCTTTTAGTACAGGTTATTTAGCATCACTCACATATTTTCATTTCCGTAACGTACTTCCTCTCATAACTACTGAAGATGCACATGGCATTTCTCTATGAAATTGTCAGCTGTTCTTACTCTTACAGGAGCACTGCTGACAATAATTTTTGCTAGGATTAACACATTTCAGAAACATCCAGAGTAATTACATCGTATCTGTTTCTTAGTGTACCATGGACTAAAGAAATGGACTCTTATTCAGAGGTGTTGTGACATACATAGAAGAGTTGAAGGCTGTTCATTGAAACGATTTGTGTTTCATGCAGGTCTATTTCCTTGGATGATCACTGCTTTATTTCCTCATTTTAGGAACAGTTTGATTAAACAGTTTTCCTCTGGACTGCTGAGAAACTATTTGCAATGCTGCAAATGTAATATGATAGGTAAACCAGTTTGAATTGTTAGATTGAATAACAAAAGGTTTTATTTAAATTTTGCTTAGCGTGATCTTGTCTCTTGCTGTTAGAAATTACATTTTCTAAGAGACAAACTTTTCTTAAACTTTTCAACACTACACACATGTCAAGATACTGAAACACAGATTTCACAGCCGAATGTTTGCATCACGTGCAGTTTAACAGAGGCAACATAAGACTTGCTTAGATCCTTAGATGCCCCGGTTTAAGTATATTTCTAGAACTCATTGATGATTATATGGAAAAGCAGTTAATTTCAGCCTCTATCTCAGTACTGCACCTAAGATGTTCTGGCAATCATTCCTACTACATTTTATCATATCATAACATTTACAGAAATCAGCTAAAGTCAACAAACCACTCTAGAAACTTACAAAATATTTGTAAAAGGATTATTGATTCTGTAATACAGAAAGAAACTGGTTGAACTGCAATCTTTTTTATTTTTTCTCATTGCAATAGGATCTTTTTTAATCTGGGCTGAGAGGAACCTTATGCAGTTCAATGAGGGGAAATGCAAAGTCCTGCACCTGGGGAGGAACAACCGCAGGCACAGATACAGGCTGGGGTCCACCCAGCTGGAAAGCAGCTTGGCAGAAAAGGGCCTGGGGGTCCTGGTGGGCACCAAGTTGAACATGAGTCAGCAATGTACTCTTCCCGTAAAGAAGGATAATGGTAACCTGGGAAGCATTAGGAGTGCTGCCAGCAGGGAGGTGATCTTTCCACTCTACTCCACACAGTTGAGATCACACCTGTAGTGCTGGGTCCAGTTCCGGGATCCCCAGAAGAGACATGGGAAGACTGGAGGGGGAGTCCAACAAAGGGCCACAAAGATGATGAAGGGACTGGAGCATCTCTCCTATGAGGAAAGGCTGAGAGCTGCACCTGTGCAGCCTGGAGAAGAGAATGCTCAGGAGAATCTTATTCCTGTTTAGAAATACTTGAAGGGAGGGTGCAAAGAGGATGGAGCCAGGCTCTTTTCTGTGATGCCCAGTGACATTCCTAGAGGTAATGAGCACAAACTGAAACAGGGGAGGCTCTGTCTGAGCACCAAGAAACACTTTTTTACTGTGAGAGTGACAGAGCACTGGTACAGGTTTCCCGGAGAGGTTGTGGAGTCTCCATCCTTGGAGATACTCAAAAGCTGTCTGGATGTGGTCCTGTGGAACCCGCTGGAAGTGGGCCTGCATGAGCAAGGGGGTTGGACCAGATGACCTCCAGAGGTCTCTTCCAAACTTAACCGTTCTATTGATTTTATGAGGCACAGTACATAATTGAAATTATAAAGGTGCTGTGATGAGTTATTACAGTACTTCCATGTTTTTCTTTGTAGCTGTAACGATTGGCAACTGTGATAATGCCAAATAGGACCTAATCATTTGTGATTGTTATGGTTTCAGTTAATTTGGGTCAGTTTACTGACTCTGGCTGAGCTTAGTCTAAAGTAACTTCACCTTCTGAAAGCTAGCTGCGTGGTTTTTTCAGACAGATTCTCTCTAGAAGTGATAACATAGAACACGGCATGCAGAAAGGCCGATGTATATACTTATTCCTCTAGTAACTAAGGCCATCCTTGAGCTAGTGAAAAAGGCCACACCTGCAGGGAGGGGCGGACAGGGCAGGTGACCCCAAACAGAACAACAGAGTATTCCATCCCATATATCTCATACTCGGTGTAAAATTGAGAGATCACGAGGGTCTCGCTCTCTTCTGCAATGGCCAATGGCCAGTGAGGACCTCGTTTGTCCGATTGCTTCTGATTCTGGATCCGTGCATTCCTGAATCCAGTTCCTGAGTTCAGCTCCCTCCTAGCCATGGACCCATTCCCTCATGTCTGCTCTACAGCATTTGTGGTAACATATGGTCATCGAGGGGTGGGGTGGGGGTGCAATCTCAGATATTTGTATATATTTCATTAATTTGTAATAAATTTCATTATTATCATCATTATCATTTCATTAAACTGTAGTTTTACTTTCCAATCCGCAAGCTTTTTCCTCTCATTTTCCTTTCCTGCTTCCCCTGGGGGTGAGGGGAAGGGAATTTGGGAGCCCAACTGCATGGTTTTAGCTGCTGAAATTAGCCACGTTGGGGCTAAACCATGAGGGGTTGAGGGGAATGGAATTTGGGAGCCCAACTGCACGGTTTTAGCTGCTGAAATTAGCCACGTTGGGCCTAAACCGTGACAGTGATAAAAGTGTAAGCCAAAGTGAAATTAGCAGAGATGATAATTGAAGCTCTCATCATGCCTGAATTTGGTTTACTCTTAATAAGTTCTATGTATTTATATAACACGTGCGTGAATATATATGGTGTGAATTACAGTTCCTTGACTCCAAAGATTTAGTTGGCTTTTTCTTAAATAAGGACCTCATCGAGTTCAGCAATGACAACTAATATGCATCTTCAATGAAAGATTGGCCATAAGCAACCACAGAACATCATTTACATCAAGTCTCACTGTCAAGCAGGACAGTAGTCAGTGTGGCAGTTTTAACCTTGAACTGAACTCCTCTGGAATGGCTTATGCCATGTGTGACTGTGCCTTGCGTTGGAAAGGAGCAGGCACAAGCAGCAGGGGAGGCTTTATTTTACATTTCCTTGTTAGTTACTTTTCCAGCTACCACCCTCATTTCCACCTCTTCCCTAAGCAAGTTACATCCATTAAGCACAGCCACTAAATATCAAATCAATCGTATAGAGTAATATCTTGAAGGAAATGTGAATAACAGGGGGAGCATATTGCAGCAGAAGTTTGTCATATCTGAGTTGTCATATTGTCAGTCTAAAGAAACAACTGAATGGATAACACAAGATAGGCATCGTATGTTCCTGATAAAACCATATTAGACTCAGACTGCAAATGATCTTCTTAAAAATAACGTATTTTCCAAATTTGATTTTACTTTGAAGTAAACAGAAGCTTAGCATCATGTTTGTTGAAACTTATTTTAGGTAAAAGGAAGAATTTTGTTATGACTTCCAAGGCAAGGAAATAGTAATGATGCCGGGGAGCACATTTCTGTTTGGGGATTAAAAAACCAACATGCAATGACATCAACAAGTAGGATCTAAATGACATTTTAGAAATGAAACATATTGTAGCTCCCCACGATCTACTGCAAACTTGGAACTTGTGAAAATCAACCTAAGTGACTAAATTATTCACGTGAATGGCTGAAGTTTAAATTTATTCCTTTTGAGTTTTTAAGGTTGGGGTTTCTTTTTGCTTTATTTACTTATTTAAAAGTAGCTCAAAAATGATTTCTAAAAGGAAATGTTTATTACTAATACAACAGCAACACTTGCAGGTAAGTTTACACCTCACTGCCAGCCCAGGAGCTTTCCATGTACAGGGCAGAAGTACTGGTGTATGTAACTTTTTTTCTGGTTTTATATTGTAATTCGACTATCTGATAATTATTATTCTCTTCTGCAGCTAAAATGAATTCAGATCCTGATCCTCCTTCAAGTTCTTCTCACCCCCAGCTGCATCCTGGAAGGTCCCAACTAAATGCCGCTGCAGTGGACCATGGTGAGAGCAAACAGAAATCTGGACCATTCAGAGATACTGCAACATTTTCTTCAGCTCCTGGCTACTCCCATGGGAGGGAGAAAGCTGAAAAAAATGGTAAGTATGAAAGCAAGTTTTATGAAACCTTGGTTTATATTAAACATTGGGAGATTATTGTGTGTATGTGTATTCTAAACTCTGTTTAAAGAGACACTGTAAAGTAGAAAAATTTCTCCATTTTTTTTAACCTGTTACTGTGGAAGAGACTTTTCTTCTGCAGCTTACTTTGTGCATACTTTCAAGTTTTTCATCCAATTTTTCTTGTGGATACAGAACAACAGGCAAGAAGCTTGTTTGTAAAATTGGCAGGTTGTGATTTAATTTCTTTAGTTGGCTAGATCACATGCTAACTATAGCTTTAATATGAATTCTAACCTGGATGAATAGATACCACTGTAATGTAGACTGAGGAAATTATAAACTGATATATGAGACCAGAAATTAAGTTAAGATTAGCAGTGGATAAGAAGTTGGATTAAGAATCATGACACACTTTGAAAGGCAGAATGATACTTTTTCTCCCCTCAATGCGAACCCATTGAATTTCAAAGACAGTGAAAACTGATAGGAAGAGAGAAATGTCTCGTGCAAATGTAGAAAGGCAAATATCCGGCTCCTGTACTCAAGTGTTGAGTTCCAGTTTTAAATTCAGTTTGTAACCTAACTAGTGCAAGAAGTTCTTGTGTTTGAAGTGTAGTAAAATTACTGCTTTTAAATTGGACTTCTGATTAGGAAACTGCTTGTGTGTCCTTGCATTCATAAATATCAGTCAATATTGAAGGTAATAAGCCTATCCAAGAGTCTAATTATTAAATGGGTGAATATCTACATGGTACGTATCAGATGCAGCTGACTTCTGCACATAGTTCAGACCAGTATTGTGGCTGTGTTAGCACATCTACTGTTTGCATCTAATTCAGACTTGATTGCTGGAACCTTCTGGTTTCATTGTTACTAAAAGGCACGTTCCAGACGGAGAGTTTTTTTGGATACCTGAATTTCTAACATGCCTCAGTGTATTACTGCTGGCTTTGTCATCTCAGCCACTTGTAAAAGAATTCAGAGACGATAGAGAATTTAAACTTCTACCTTTAATTACATGGTTATTAATTTAGGATCAGTGCTAACAGATATGTTTTGTTCTGTTCTTCATTCTGCAGTTTCTTAGTATGTTTCAACAGGGAAAGAATATCAACAATATTAGGAGGGATGTGCTATGGAGTGATCTTGGGCTTTGTTATAATCTGATTTGAAAGGGGAAGACATAGGTTTCTGTTGTTGGCACCCACATTCATGCAAGATTCTGAAAATATGAGCTTTCGATCTTGTGTTTTACATGGAGACTATGTTGAGTATTCTGTATCTAATTTGGAGATTTTCTTACTCTATATAAATTCTACTTTAATATTGAGTTTTGTATTAGTTCTCTTTACAGACCTATATATTTACTAATGATCTCTATTCATTTTGACATTAGAAACACTTCTGTTTGCACCCCTATAAAAGAGGATTTCCGAGCACTGATGTATTTTTCGGTTTCATTTGTGACTCATTCTTGATGACTTTAAATCTCTTCCCGTCAAACTGTCCTCAGTACCTGGTGTCACTGTTATTGCCCTTTCCACACGCAGGTATTTAATGCTGTAGAATAAGCTACTATTACTATTGTGCCGTGCTGGAGTCTCCAAGATTTTAGTGGATTTAGATAGCAAATGTGTTCAACAAGATCGTGTTTCTTCATACAGTATTTTATTCTATGGTTGTTTCAGATTTATGTCATTTGATATAACACTGTCTCTTTCTAGTGCTGATAACTTATTTAAAAGAAAGTAAGCAGAGAATTTTTTCATCCACAGCAACACTGGTCATCAAAACTTAAAAAATGGGGACTTTGGTAGGACTTCAGAGAGAAGTACAAATCCAGTCATGTATGTACATATGGAAATGAATATGAAAAAAAAGTGATGTCTGATTCAGAAAATTGGCTTTTCAGTGATTTTCAAAATATTTGAAGTGACAGAGGAGGTATTCCTTGGCATCACTAGAGTCTTCACCAATAAACGGTATTCAAGTTGCTGATAGATTGAACAAGAGTGAAAGATCTAGTCTCTTAGCTTTGGTGTGTTGTGTTCTGGTTGTATGAAAGGAACTGTGCACTAAAACAGATGTTGTGGAAAGGGCTATTTCAACTTCTTTCTCAGAAGATTAAGAAGTCAGTTGCTTTTAATAGTCACTATGATGATGACGGTAATGCTGAATGATGTAAAAGAGTACAGAAAAGACCAGCACACTGCTGTACAGAAACCTATCTCAATAAATATTATTAAATATGTAGAACACTCCTCTTTATTGATTGCTTAAATATCTTGCACAGAATTCTACAAACTTTAATTTTGTAACAGAATTAATTTAATTTTTAATAAATCAGCTATGACTGATGTTAGAGAAGGGGAGGTGCACAACATCCATCTCAAATATTATCTTGAAAAGCAGTTTTACCTCAAGCCTGTTTACCACATGTCCATGTGTCCTTCCCATAAATACATTTATCCCAGGGTACATTAGAAAAAGCATTGCCATCAAGCAGATGGAGGTGATCCTTCCCCTCAATTCAACACTGGTAAGGTCATACCTGCAGTGCTGGGTCCATTTCTGAGCTCCCCAGTACAAGAGAGACACAGACAGGCTGAGGAGAGTCCCAACAGAGGACCACAAAGATGATGGACTGGAATGCCTCTCCTGTGAGGAAAGGCTGAGAGAGCTGGCACTGTTCAGCCTGGAGAAGAGAAGGTCCAGGGGGGATCTTATCAATGTTTATAAACACCTGAAGGGAGGGTACAAAGAGGATGAGCCAGGCTCCTGCCAGTTGTGCCCAGTGGCAGGACTAGAGGCAGTGAGTACCAGCTGGAACACAGGAGGTTCCTGCTGAACATCAGGAAATACTTTTTTCTATTTTTTGAGTGTGTTTTTTTAAAATTATTTTTTTACTGTGAGGGTGACCAAGCACTACCACAGGTTGCCTGGAGAGACTGTGGCATCTCCATCCTTGGACATGCTCAAAAGCCATCAGCCACCTGGGAATGGTCCTGGGCAACTGGCTCTGTAGGTGGCCCTGCCTGAGCAGGGGGTTTGGACCGGGTGACTTCCAGAGGTCCCTTCCACCCCCAACCATTCTATTGATCCTTGAAATATTCTTTCCAGCGACTCTGCATTTCTGATCTGTGCTTTTTCTTCCAGTCTCTGCTTGTATATGCTGTGTTTAAGGCTGTAGCATCAATGTGAATTTATTTCCTGGAAGCACTCATCTCCTACTCCTGCAGCATTATCCATATCTTGCAGCATCATGTAGCAAATTAAAGAATGCCTTGGCTCTGACTCAGTAAAGCACTTATGCAGCTAAGGATGTGTGTATGCTTAGGTACTTCATTTGGATCAAACTCCTATACAATATAGGGTTTTTTCTTAGCAATTTTTTAATCTGTCTTCTGCTGATGTGTCATTAGGTAGTGTTTTTGTTATTCCTTGTATAATTCATTTCACGATGGGAGGTAACAGTGCTTTAAGAATTTATTGTGCAAATTGAATCTGGATTTAATAAAAAATATTCAGTTGTTAAACTTGATGATTTGTAGACATTTTTAATTGCTTTAAAGAAAGAATAGGTGGATATTCCTATTTCTACCCAAATCTATCGCATTCTCTAGAAAACTTCTATCTATATATGTTATTGGCTGTTGTGTATGTGATAGAAATGGAATAGATATCAACATTTCAACTCTCATACTTAAAAGTTTTTTTTTTAAAAATTGTTACCCTTTCATGGATGTTCATGGAGAGGAAGTTTATCAGTGAGCAAAGCATATACACTACTAATTAGGGCTTCTGAAATTTTACAGCCATTGAGTCATCAGTATTCATGTAAGCAAAGTGCAAGGTCTGCCAGTTGCTTAAACAAAAATGGTCTGCCATTATTTTAATACTCTGTGCCAAGAGAAACATGGTGTATAGCAACGACCAGTGGTTGCTTACTAATGGAACCTGGTGAAATTTGTTCAAACAGATCAAGACCTAAATCTCATAAGATGCTTTTATGCCTCTCAGGTGCACAGGCCCTTCAGTTTCTGTCCAGCTGTTACATACCCCTTTTGGGTATCTGTATTTCATCCACTCTATGCATCTTCCTTCCTTCCTTCAGATACAGCCCCAAAGCAAATGTGAAAAGAGATATCTTAGATGAGAGCTCTGGAGCTCCCGACACTAGATTCTCCAAATAGGCTTAAACCCAACATTCTTGCTAGTGGAGCCATTTCCTTTATGTGGTGCACAGAGCAGAGCTAGGAAAAAAGCATCTTCAGCATGTTCACTCAGTTAGCACGTGAATATCTGACTACTGTTGCTATTAACAATGTTTTTGGAAGATACACGTGAACCCACACTCCAGGTAAGTGGTCTGCATTGCTTAGCTAGAAAATAGCTTTCTGTGGCCGTGTTTGGCTTTTGATTCAGATGAAAGGAAAGCAGAGTTGAGAGACACTTCTCACATTACAATAGTGATCAGATTCTTGGCTGGGATGTCTGAATTCAAGCAACTGCTTCAGGTCAGCTGTAATGGTGGCTTCCGCTGGACTGACTTACACCAAGTGAATATTTATTGTGTTGCAGGTTATCTGGAGGCGTTACCATTTCTTGTAATGCTTAAGCATGTAAAATATCTTTCTTAAAGATGTTTACCTGCCAGTCAGCAGGCAAAAAGAGAACATCCTGAGATAATAGAGAAATTTGGGAGGCAGCGTGAAGGTGATAATTTTTTTTATATGTGGATGAAACACATTTTCTTTAGTTCCTTACATCTTTCATGTACATTTGCTAGCCAGTAAGGCTGGCGAGGAGGAATTGGGTAGGAATTCAAAGGTCTGTGAAGTTTTGAGAGCATTCCAAAGCTAAATTGCAGTGCTTGAAGAAGCATCTCTTTGGTTAAGGAACTAATTTTTGTTTAGTCCATGTTTTTGCTGTTAAGGAAACATGCCCAAATCTATTTTTCTGGAATTGAGAACGTACGGGGAAGGGATATGTACCGACAGCTTTGCAGGCAGAAATCAATTTCGTATGTTTTCTTTGTAGAGTGCAGAGTTCTGCTTGTACTTAAGAAGGTTATGAGGGTTTTTTGTATCTTTTGGAAGAGAGTTATTTTATAAATTGTGTGACAGAATTTATAAATAGTACAAAAAAATTCTTCTAAACAGTTTACAATGCATTGCAGCAATGTACAACAGTGCGTCTCCGACGCATTGCTAAATGATAGCTAAGGAATAGGGAGTCTCTCTAATTTACAAATATTTGCCACATGCTAGCCTCTTCCACTTAAGGTTACATAGAGCCTTTACTTCAAAGCTCTATTTTAGCACTTCTTTGTCTTCATTTTCTGGCAGTTTGCTTGTACAGACTAACTCTTGAGGCAAGGTGAAATGTTTGTTTAAAACTTGAAGAAATCTCAGAAAAATCTTTGATTGTTAGAAGAGGAGGATTATGCCTCAAAGAATTAATTACTTAACAATTTATCTGTCAGTTTATTAGTGTCCCTTCACGCTTTACCTGTAATTACTCAGGCTCCTGGAAAGCTCATTTGCCAGGCCTTACTGTGGGGGAGAAAGTATTCTATCCGAAAGTTAATTACTGTGTTTTCAGATAAAATTTTGGGACATAGTCATAGTACAGAACAATGGGAATTGACTTTTTCAGGTCTGCTGCAATTGTTGTCAATAACATGCTGGTGTGTTTACCATAGGTGGAACTAGGATTGGACGCCCATTTAATTGAGGGAAGATTGTCCATCTTTGCCTCTTTTGCCATTTGAAATACATAAATATCATCTTCACCCAATAACAAAGGTACTGTTCCAAGCACAATGAACTAGATTAAGCAAAGTACCCTAGCTCAATCTTCTTCCATTATTTTTCAGATGGATTGATTTCCTAATCCGTGTTTGCTTATGGTAACAAAATATTGGTTCTCGCAGAGTCGCAGGGTGTCAGAGGAATAGAAATGAGCAGCTGTAGAATAGAAGAGAAAGAGCTATTTCATTACATGATTTACTGATACGAATATAGGAAGTAGCTCTGTAAATCAGGGACAATTTACACACTTAAAAATTTAATCTATCATTTTGAATATA
The DNA here is from genome assembly GCA_033558185.1 of Dromococcyx pavoninus. Taxonomy (NCBI): domain Eukaryota; kingdom Metazoa; phylum Chordata; class Aves; order Cuculiformes; family Neomorphidae; genus Dromococcyx; species Dromococcyx pavoninus. The sequence goes on along the minus strand of JAUMJL010000020.1, from coordinate 460,644 downwards.
ATCTTCCAATTCAGTTTCCTACTAAAGGAATTTAGGAAGCATGTTGTACTTTGCAAACAAAATGCATTGAATAGGAACAGTTGGAAAGTTAAAAGTACGTTCCTCATCTGAACCAACTGTCTAATACAATGCATGTGCACTCAGCAGCGGCAAGAACTGCTTCTCTCTGCAGGTACAGATAGAGGAAAACATTTGGAGATACCTAATATCTGTACATTTGTCTTCAAATAAAACTGCAACAGATCCCTGTTAAACCACAGTAATCAAGGAGATACTGGAAACTGTTGGGCTGCTGGAGGGCCCCCTGCAGCAGCAGAAGGCCCACTTTATTGTGAAAGTTAGAAGGTGACACTGGAAATAGTAAACTGGGAAATAAAACTAATCCTTTGCAAAGTCATTTTATTATCAGAGGTGCTTGCTAAGGCACTGTGGGCTTGCAGCACAGGTGAGGTGGGTCTTCTTTAAAGTCCATTCTGTTTTGACCATGAGCTAACGAACTTCTAGAGTTTGTGGTGAAGAGCCTAAAGCACAGAACTGCAGAAATTCCATTGAGTATTGTGCATGTTGTTATGATAACATAAGGTCTTCACCCACAAAAGATATGTGGACTTGGTGAGGTTGTAAACCTAACTGTTTCTCACATGGCTTTTCTGCAGGTTGTGGGGTTTTTTCTGTGTCTGTTTTTTTGAGGGGGTTAATAATGATGATTTTCAACTGAGAAATGACCGACAGCTTATTTTATTTTAACTGTCCAGTTTTGGAACATGTTAGATTTATCCCAGCTCATCAATAAAGGATTTAATCAGAAATGTCTGCATAGAAAAAGCAGCAAGACTGTCTCATTATTTGTGTGTAAAATTATTTTAATGACTTTAAATGATCATTGTACTATAATAGCTCTGCTAGAAAGAAATACCTTATAAGAATAGTTTTCTCTCTACTTTTGAAAATTATAGTCTCTATAATATTATCACTCTTAATCTTCCACCTACATGTGGTTTTCTTATTGCTCTCCTGACAATTTGCCTTCATTTTGTGGGGGTGAAGAAATTGTTCCCTTTTCAATATAATGCTGTTCGATGACTTGCAGTTGTGGTGTGACTACGACTGTTATCATTCCTACGAACACATTGCTGCTCCCAGAGAAAGCAGAGTCAAGTCCTACACTTCAAGGTCTCTGTAAACAACTGTTATTACTTTATTTGCCATCCCTGTTATCACCTTTAAAAATGCCTGTCGATGTATGCTAATATAAATATTTTTAATTGTTCTTGGGGCAAGTAGGACCATCTTAAGGTGTCACCACGGAAGCTGAAGTGCATAGAAGAAAAATATGCAGTGTACTCTTAATTGTACCAAACCATTACTTTACAGTTAAAGTAAGAATCCAGGAGGCTTCTGAATGGATGAAAGAATTTGACACTCATGGATGAGCAGATAAGCATCTGAAGCTAATAAAATCATTTATCTAAACCATGACATTTGTACAAAATATTTCTCTCTCTCCAGTCAGTTCCTGTGTTTGTGTCCTTGTATTCTATATGTAAAATCATGTTTATGATGTGATGTTAATGCTTGCTTTTAATTGGAATGTCAGTCTTTCCAGAAACATTACTCCTACATATGTACTACACACAATACCTCTGAACTTTTGGAGCTTGTGTAAAGCGAGTAGGAGGATTTCTCTAGAGACTCAAACCAGCTCCACTGAACACTGAAATCTCAATAATACAATGTTAGGACCTTAATTTTTGTTACAAAAGGTACACTTTTTTTAAAGCCCATCGGTAATAGACAAGTCCACCTGTGGATGAACAGTTTAAATCTCTCTCTCCCTGAAAGAAACCAGACACCTTTCAGTCTAGCAAATAAAAGGCTTCTTATTTTGTCATTAATATTTGTCTGCCTTTGCTCCTAAGTGTATCTGAGACTCTAGGAAGCTTGTTTAATAGTGAAAACAAAATCTGTATAAAAAGCTGTGATCTTTTCCCTGCAAATTTTGAATTTGTTAAATTTTTATAAACTCTGAGATATTTGCTTACAGAAGGAACTTTTCCTGCAGAAAATCCCACGTAACACTGTATCAGAATTACCACCATACAATTCCAAAAGGGCCTTCAGGTATTATATGTGACTCTGAAGAAAATAATACCTTCTAGGGAGATTTTGAACAAAAGGTATTCTAGTGCTGTATGCGTTTTGGTCGATATCCCTGTATAGGCGTGACCTTAAGCTTTTATTCCCCTGCTTGTTCCTTGACTGTTTAGTGCTTCAACAAATCTGCCTGCATTATTGACTTTGCACGTGCATGTGTTGTTGCTGCTTGTTTCCTACCTAATGTTATAAAATCTTCAGATTTCAATATTGTAAAATTTTCTTAATACTGGTAAATGGGCTATTGCTGAGAAACTACAAGGAAATTGCATTCTACAGCTAGTGTATTTAATCTGTGAACTTCTTATGGCAAATTAATTTGATCTTCTAATATAAATTACCTGCTTTGCTTTGATGACAGGCTGTTATTTCTGATTGTTTCAATCATGCTTTATTTCTTAGGGGTTTTAGTAGCCCAAAAAGACCAGATGATTACATTGCAGTCCTGTTGTACTCTTGGAACTGTGTAGCAGGACCTCTACTGACTTTAACATAACAGCATCTCTTTCTGACTGAAACTCTAGCAAAGGTAAATCTTGGAGGAATAGAGAACAAGACTGATGAAAGCAGAGGAAAAGGAGACAGAACTTACTTACCGTTCTGCTGGTTAGAGCCAGAAGACACCAGTGCTTCAAAGCAGTCTGCAAATACAGACTTTTTGTGGTTAGGTTGTCCTTAGCGGCTGGATACTTGGCTTTTAGGAAGCCAAACAAAAGTTTTTCTCTTTTAGTTAGTTTTAGCTTCATTCTGCAGAAGGCATTGAAATCCAGGGATGCATTTTGGGACCCTTAAATGCAAACTGATGATAAAAAATGTTAAAAAATTCCTGTCTTCTAGCAAATCGATTTTCTTTGTGGATGTTTGTGTTAATAATGAAGGTGATATGCACACTTTCTGTGCACCACTCAAACTTCCTTTGGAACAGGATTTTATGGCATGTTTTTGAGCTGTTCCTGGTTGTTTCTTTTTCAAGCTAACGCAGTGCCAGATTAAATAAAATTCCAGCTTCAGGTTCATCATAATGAAAGTCATGGAAGAGGCTTTTTCAAATACAGTAACTAATCCTGTATCTGTCTTCTCTGTACCGTGTCTGTGTCCACCTACAGTGTTCACTTTCCTTTGTGGGGCACAGTGGAAGGAGTGCATTGAGCAGCAAGCATAGGTTATTATACTAGTATCCTCTCAAATTTAAAGCAAGTAATTTCCTTTGTGATTCAGATGATACTTCCTTTCAGATTAAATTACAGAAAAGTCTTTTTGCTAAAGTAATAAAGTGATGTATGCCTGAAGCTTCAAGGAAGTGCAATATGACAAAGATCAGTTCAGACATCAATCTGCTTAATGGTATATGGAGAATTTTTTCATGTGTGGGAGAAGATATTAAGTCAAAGAAGACATTCTTCTCTCCCCACTCCCACCCCAGTGATTTAGCTACTGGTAAGACCTGTGAATGAAAGCTTGTTCCATACTATTCTTCATCAAACACGCAAATTACTCTTGTCAGTTAATAACGTGGAGCTGAGGGAAATGGTTGACATCCTGTGCCTTCTTCTAACCCACTTACGCTAAGTAGAGAGCTTACAGGTTAAAGCTAAGGAAAATACAAAATGCAGGTTTTTCTTCCTCTGGGTGCCATCCAGCTTTTCTTCTCTGCTACCTGAACTGACACTGGAGTGTTGCTGTTTGTGAACTCTGTATGAAGGATCACAGAAGCTGCTATCAATGCTCAGTATTAATACTGGAGAACCTGAATGATGACAGTTTATCAGGTTCAGGATTCTTGTTAGCTTTTTCATAAGACTTTTAGGCTATTATTTATAATAATAGCCTGTTGGAGAAAAGGATTTTTTTATAAATATAATGCTAGTGCTGTCCTTACTTGATTTTGTTCATGTTTTACTGAGCTGTTAAAGGTGTTCAATGGCAGCATTTCCTTTTCTAGATATTCTTTAGCACTTTGTAGCCTAGAGACTTCCTTGCTCAGTGGCGAGATATTTGTGTTTGATAGTGGTTTCTGGGTTTGGTAACACTTTGCTGGGCCACCTTGTAGCAGTTTCCATCTGTGGCAACTCATGAGTCTTCTTTTGAAACGGTAAAAATGTTTATGTACTTTTCCAAGTGTTATTTGGTGATCTTAGTGTGTTGCCACTGGCTCGGGCTGAACGTAGCAGTTACGTTGTGCATATGCCTAACTCTTCCCCATTATTTTCTGTCACTTCAGGAACACTTTGTGTACTCATCCAGAAAACTTGTTTCGTATCTTGTCATCTCAGATCCTTTCTTCTCTCCAACATACGGGGTTTTCCTCCCCCTCCTGCACAGCCTTCAATTTTTTCCTCCTGAGCCCAAATGAATGCTTGTGGTTGTGATCGTATCAAGTGTGTATGCCATGCAGGTTCCTTTACACAATCAGTGTGGGTGTTGCTTAATGCATTAATATTTCCTTTGGTAAAGATCCAGGCATCTTTGATATTCACATGTAAAACCTGTAATTTCTTTCAAACTTATACATTTCAAATGAATACTTTGTCTTCATTATTGCTTCCTCTCTGAGAAACTGCTTTCAATTTCTTTTTTATCTTGTTCTCGTTAGGTTTCCACTGTTCAAAGCACTTAGTAGCGCTTGGCTTGTGTTTCTGTGAAAATTGATCTATCGTGCACAATAACCTGTCTTGTTGGTGGATCCCAGTAAGCGCACAAACAAATAAGATCTTAAGCTCCAGATCCCTGTGATCCTTTAAAATAACAGTTTGGAGGTTTTGTATTCCTTGTTTGTGGGCTTTCTCCTCTTGTTTTACCTGGACAATTCAGGTGCTGTAGCAGTGACCTAGGGAGAAAGAGCTGTGTTCCCCTGCCTGGAGTATGATAATAGCAGGCAAAGTGCTAAAACTTGTTCTTGCTGAGAGCTTTTATTTTTCTGTTGGGAGGAAAGTAAATCAGCAAACATTTTTATTATTCAGTATGCACTCTGTTGATTTATTCTGCGTGGTAATAACTTGAATGGATTTTTTTTTTAAGAAAGGTAATTCCTAGCAGTTAAAAGAATATTTACAAAATTGCTTTTATTTAGTGGTTGCCTGTGTATGGTCCACTGTGCGTACACATATAACTAAACATCTTTCTTTACATGTAAGGATTCTTATTTATTTGCCTTTAAGTACTTCACAATTCCTGATTGGAAGTCACACTGTATCTTAATTATTTTTTTTAAACAAAGTCTGCCTAAAATGTGTGCAAAATGTTTTGCTAAATAAGTCATCAGACACTTTGTGCCGAGTCAACCTAACTACTGTGATGCAGACCTGATGTTTCAGTTGTATATTTGAGGGATATTAGAAACAAAATCGGATAATCTATTGTGCCCCTCATTGATTTGTGCTAGAATACTGGGAAGGAAATTTAATGACAACCACAGTGTGCTCTGCTTGTCTATTTTGCATTGAAAAGATTTCTTATCTAGATTGTGTAAGTCCATTCTTCAAAACCTTATATGAATATTGAAGAATTTTGGGGGTTTTTAATCGTAGCTGTAGTCCAAAGAAGAGGCTTAAACTTGTTAATTAATCTGTGATGGTATCTTCCTTTTGTCACTTAAAAATTTTAAGCACTGATATCTTGCAGTCTTACTTGGAGTAAACCCTACTACGAATTTACTGCCTTTTTTGTCAATTTAATTGCTATATTTCAGAAATAAGAGACAATAATTGCATCCTAAAATAGTATTGCATATAATGCTTTTAAGAACTAAAATGTTTCCCCTTGCAACATTTCCTGTGGGTCAGAACCTAACAGAAACAGTAAAAAATGCTTTCCTGTGCTGAAATAAATGCTAAATTTCCACTTAGGCTTTAGCAGCAAAGCAAATTTGGAATCTTTCTTTATATGGGCAGTGCACAAAGCAATGTGTAAAGTTTGAGAAAGTAAATAGTAGTCTTCAGTTTTCATCATCCCATCTACAATGTACCTATATAAACAGCTGGGTTTAGACGTGTATATGCTGAGTCTTTTTCTGGAGTTTCTCTTTCAATGAATGCTTTAACAATAAGTACTATAATAAAATAGGTTTTAAGTGACAGCTTTAACCTGTTAAATGAAAAGCCTGAATTTCAAAAATGGATATTTCTGTAGCCATTCAGAGGTTTAAATCCTTTCTGTAATATGAGGAAATAAATACAGCTGACTTAGAAATACATCTGCTTCATCCTTTGCAGATCACAAATATTTTGTTTGTTTTCTCCCTTTTTTTTGAGTGGAATTGACAAAATTAAAGGATACAATAATATTTCATATCTTAATCTTAAGACTTGAGCATGAACAATAATAAAAATAAAACCTTAAAATCTTATTAAAAATGTCATTGTTTCAATATCAACTGAATAATGTGTTGAATGACCTGGCTCTGCGAAGGCCAAATTAACTTCTTTTGTGAATTAGGAACTGAACCACAGAGTAGCCTGGTGATGAATCAAGATTTACACAGGGTCCTGATAGCAGGGTAGGAGCTGCAGCCAAATATGTAGCACTAAGGAACCTTCCGTGTCTTTGTCCTGTCTTAATTTTTTTCTTATCCATTTGCTATGTGCCATCTAAAACTTATGTGCTTTCCTTGAACTCACCTGCTTTCATTTGAATGACTGCAGAGCTTGTGAACCTTGAATAACTGATAGACTTCACTGGCTTATATAAATGCACCTGACACGTAACAGCTAGTGAAGTCTCTTTTAATTGTCAGAAAAGAGACGTGAAGTATCGCAAGATGAATGTTTCTCTCTTCTGGAAATTTTTATATTCAAGACAGTAAAATTTGACATTAAATAGACATGAGTTTTTAGCAAAGCTGGAAAATAAAAGCTTCTACTGACAGCATTTCAATTGCAGTACTCTTATGTGGGAGGAACACACATCAAGACATTTTCTGACTAAAAACACACTTAAGAACGAGAGTGATAAGTTATAGATCACCACTTTTTATGGATTTTTTTTTTAATGGTGGTTGCATTTACTCTTGTATAGTATTTGTTCTAGTGTTGATCTGAATTGAGAGACAATGTTGTGTTGTCTGTCGTTGTTCCAAAACACCCTCTGACTGTGTTTTGGACGCTTTGGTTTCAAAGAATGTCCTAGATTCTTTCTCATAAAGTAAATTGATAGGGCAGTAAAACAATTTGAGTTGTTCATGCTTTATCTTTCTACTTGTCTTCTTGCTTATCCTTTAAGGAAGGGAAAAAATTTGCTAGGTATGGGGCCACTAAGATACCGAGCTATTCTAAACTTGATCTTGAAAACACACCAAAATGTGCTCTTCCACTCTTGCCCTACAACTGCAGAGCCAACCCACAGATATAATTTTAATTAACTGTCTTTTATTTATATTTATAGGGCACATGAGAGTACATAGAAGTGATAACTGGGTGGGAGGGATTGGGCAGGAGGTTGAGAATAACAACAGAAAGTGTTTCTTTTGCCTGACAGTCAACTCTGTTGGAACAAACATTTCCACAAGTTTGCTACAGTACCAGCACATTCTGTTTTCTTTTCTCTGTGAAGGTGGCTGCACATTTTTGATTTTGCTTTTTTTCTTTTTTTGTTTACCACCTTCACAAAGAACATTATTCACGTGGTAATCCGCAATGTGATTGCAATGAAGTAACTACATCCTGGTGCTGAAGAAGCTCGGTGGGAATGTTTTACAGCTTTACATTGCAATAAGCATTTTTATCTAACAGGCAGTCATCTGAGCAAGAGATGGAAGAGGTCAGAGCCGTGCCATGTGTATGTCAGCTCCTGTGTGTGGCAAGTGGAGAAGGAGAAAAAGGAAGCAGCTTTGCCTCTGTAAGCTGCCAGAGAACCACTCTTCTTATTAGGGCTTCTGTTAGTTTAGAAAACTGCTTTCTAGAGTTTTCTTGTGTGTAAATTCTATGTAGTTATCAAACACTGACTTCTGAATGATGCCTCCAGTACTGGTTTATCCAGAGTGTCACAAAATATTTGTGTTGGTCTCTTCTCAACATGCAGAAAACCCTGAACTGAAAAAAAAAAGAAATCCATAACCAAGCCTGTTTCTGCTGAAATTTTGATGTGAAATAAGTTAATGAGTGTGAAGCACAGAAAGAAACAGAAAAGTATTGTCTTGCCTGTTTTCATTTCAGTGGGGTAGATGGATGAACATTATGTTTCTTTCAAGCAACATACTCTTTTCTGTAACTTCTTATTTATTGTGAGCAGAAAGCCTTTGAGTGATGTTTCTTGGTACGAGTGGTGCCATCTGGAAAACAGGCTTCTGACTTGTTTAAAGTTCAATCCTGTTGGTTATACATCAGGGCAAAGAGATAAAGTGGTTAATTTTGCTGGGATGGTGTTTGCCTGTTTTACAGTAATATTTTTACAGCTTTCTGAAAAGACTGAGTAGTAAATGAAAATTATTTTTCATTACATGCCTTGTTTAGGCAGACAACGTGTTCTAATGTGTCATTAGTATTTTTCCAAGTAGAGCTTGGCAGACAAAACTGTGGCATGGTGAAGGAGAAAACTTACTTCATGGTTTGCTTTTGTTAAAATACATCCATTTTAATGAAAGTGTTGGCTTGTAGCCTGTTCTTTTCTGGAAATATTCCTAGTACCAGGGATGTTAAAGAATGCAAGTAGCCCTGTTCTTCAGGAGATTATTTGGAATTGAGTTTATTTCTTCCTGTCTCTCACCTTTTGCAAAAGAACTGATACTGAATGGCACCTCAGCTGGTGGAGCTGCATACCGGCTTCTCTTCTTATTGCTTAGGTAGAAGCTGAAATCTATTACTTTAAGTGAATACCAGAAAGCGTCTTTCAGTTGGTTCCCTATATTTGGAAACTTTGCTTCCTAACCATGCTGTCTGGTGCTGTCTGTGCCCTCAGTACGTAGCTACCAAGCATCATGGTGCGTTTGGTGAGCTTGTGGGGTTAATGTGGTACCTAATGGTGAAGCTTTGGTGTTTACTTTTGAGTTTGGATCTTCCTTTCTAAATACAGTTTTAGAAAAAATTGCTTAAGTCTACATGTACAGTAGATATGAAAGGAGGAAAAAATTAGGTGTGAGTGTAAAGCTGGACACAAAATAGGTTTGTAATGGTGTAATCAGTGTCTGCTTCTGTGTACTCCAGCAGTTGAGGAGCTGAGCTTTCGTGGTTTAAAGGCTGGTTAAGTTTTCAAAGCTCTTGAAAAGGCTTCACTACTAAATAAAGAGGCTGCCAGGTAATAGACTCAAGTGCTCTCAAAAACAAGAATAGTAATATTACAAAAGGTGATCCATGCTGCCTGTGCTCATATTTGTCGTAATGAATATTCTTCTATTGAGAATTGAATTCTTTGGAAGCAAACAAGAAACTGTAAACCGTATGTGTCATCCTGTGGCAGGTACCAAATGATGCATAATGGTAAATATACTGAAGGACAACACTGAGATGGGAGTGTCAATATTGTAATGAGTTGATTTCCACTGTTCTTGCAAAACACTTGTGTCAGATTTTTTTAGATATAATCCTTTAATTCTCCACATAGAGCAATGATTTATAAAATATTTTCAAATATTGCTAGTAAACAAGTTTCTTTATCGAATTTATTTGTAGAGGGGATAAAAGAGGAGCCTGAAGTGTGCTTTGAGGAACTGCTGGAGAGGGCCAAAGCTGGAGAACCAAAGGCACAAACAGAGGTAATTTTAAATGCTCATTGTCTGGTCTTGTTTGCTCTTAATTCCAAAACCAGCACTGTCTGCTGTAGAACTATTGTCTCTTCTTTAGGTGAACTGTATCTGTTTTGATCTTAAACTATTAAAAGAAAGGTGATGCGAGATGGTTTTCTGCCTTGAGAATTGCTACTTGCTTGGGAGTGTTACTGGTTTCAGATCCAACTCCTGAACAAGCCTTTAGGACGCGTATGAGAACAGGGAGGGCTGATGTCTGTGTTGTCGTTGCAAATCAATTCAGCTGGCTGCAGAGAGAAATTGCAATATTCCCTACAAGGCTATAGGTAGGACCTAAAATAGTCATAAAATTCCTAAGTAGCAAGGCAAGGCAATAATCTCTTCTATTTTCAAAGGAGTTTTAGGCAGAGAAATCTTCCCCTAAACGCAGGGAATATATACACTGCCTCATTTGCAAGAGTTCAAATGACTACTTCCAGTTACTGTGCAGGTGTTTGCTTGTGTAGGATGTTCTATTTAGAGAAATAGAAATGCATAACTGAAGGATAATGCAGATCACAAGAACTCTAGAGAACAATGGAACTGATACTTTGATCACTTTGCACATCACACAGTGCAGATACAAATCATAATTCTAGCCTGTCTCTCTAAATAAGTTACTGGGTTTCTAACCACTTTTGACAACTTAATTTTGCTTCATTCAGTATAGCATTTTCTTACTTGTTATTTTCCATCCTTATAAAGATATTGTGTGAAATTATATTAGGTCTTCCTGGGGAAACTACAGAAAATATATCTAAATGTTAACGAGTACAAAGGCTTTTCAAAATCTTTCTTAAAATCTGTGAAGATCTGGAGAGAATTATCAGCTCTGGAAAAACTCTTTCCTGGTACTTACACTAACTAGCCAGAGGCTGGAAAAACAAAAAGTATCTAAGGAAAAATAAGTTTTTCAAGGTGTGTAGATTAGTGGGCTTTCCTAACAACAGCAAGAAAATTCACACTACTGTTAAGATGAACTTTCACATTATTGATGAAGATTTATGGGAGAGTTAATCATTTTCAGTAGTGTTCCAGCTTTGATCTTGCCAAGTTTTTTTTCCAATTTGATTGCAAAATCCAACAGTTCATAGATTCACAGAATTGTTTAGGTTGGAAAGGACCTTTAAGATCATTGAGTCGAGCTGTAAACCTAACACTGTCAAGTCCATCATTAAACTACATCCTCAAGCACCACATCTACATGTTTCTTAAATATGTCCAGGGATGATGACTCAACCACTTCTCTGGGAAGCCTGTTCCAATGCTTGACAACCCTGATATCTAGTTTAAATCTCCCACGTACAACGGGATAAATGGGAAGGCTTTTTAAGCTCCCTTTAACCATGAATTAATCTGATGAAATCCTCAGAAGCATCCTGGGTTATCACCACACATCCTCTGTCAAAACAGGTTAAGACTATTATGTGGGAACAGCAGTTCTCTCAGGCCAGGAGAGCCATGAGCAGTTCTGTAGTCTGATATTTCTAACGTGTCAAAATACAAGGTGCACTTCACTGACCTTAGCGTTAACCAACACCACGCCCATCCAGCCTTTCTTAACTCTCTCAAAAATCAACTGAGACCACACTGTAAAATTCTATCAATGCCTTAGTATTACAAAAACACCACACAATTTTATAGTGACTCTCTTGAAGAGCAGCATGCAAGAAGAGACACAGAGTGGGCTACTCCCACACCCTACATGTTCCTCTCCCAAAAAGCCATCAACAGTATTCCAATAGGACATAATTCATACTAATGCTTTTGAAGTGCAGGAAGAGTGAAAATACCTTAACTGTAAAAAATAAGACACTTAAATGGTAACAGGTTGTAAAAGCAGAATTACAATAGAGCATTTCTGTAAAGTGATTTTATTCTTATCAAATGCACCCTTTAAAGAGAAAAATAAATTCTTTCTAACTAGAAAGTTTCAGAGCGAAGTAAAACCCAATCATTTGCCACATAAAATCACATTTGTAATTACATAATAAGAAAACTTGACAACATGTCACAGCATCAAGTCCTGTCTTAATGACTGTCAGCGTTACACTGTTTTATTTACTTGCTGGGGTTCTGAGATACACAACTCCAGAGGCTGTGATCCTTTACCAAGACACTGGAATCAGCAGACTACATGGAAGAAACAGTCATGGTGGGTTCACTGCCATTCGAGTGATCTGTCCAGCATTTGGGATAAATGTAAGGATGTAAGGACGCTACAGTTCTTTATGTGTTCATTTTGATGGGCTTGGTTTAGCCTAAGGCAAGCCAATACCAAGTCATTTTTTGCTGCAGTCGAGCACCCTCACCCACCGCTGCCACCTAGCAGACCATCTTTTTAAATCTGGTTAATACAAAACACTTCACTGGGAACAGTTAATGAATTAATGACTTAATTGATCAAGAAGCTGCCATTAAAATTTTCACTGTTCTTTGATATTATTCACGATGTTGTCTAATAATTGTGGCTCTGCTATTCCAGTTGCCCACGGCATTAAAACCAGCCAGAAGTGAACCTTAGGTCATTGGTATCTCCAGTATTCAAGGAACTGTCATTTAAGCTACTCTCAGACATAATGTTTTCAACTCTGGCCATTTAGAAGGAAGGAAACAGATATGGCTCCTATAGTAAGTTTCAAGGTTATTCTGAACGTTTGAGAAGGCAGCATGCTGAACTGCTTGGAGCCGTACCATGTGTTAATGGTGAGTGTGTTACAGCACTTTAGTGATTTTGGGGTGGATTTTCAGCAGGATTTGCAGCATCACAAAATGCACAAATCAGATGACGATTGCCTAAGAGAAGTGAAATATTCAGGCTTTAGTGTGGCCCTTCCTCTGCATCTACAATAAATTCACTTTTCCTTCTCTATACAATCCTCAGCAGAAAACAGGCAATAAGCTGAATTTCTGACACTAAGTTTTCTTAAGACAGGAGTCCCCACTTATTACAGCTCAAACCCCTCTCTTGTAGTTCAATTGCCCATGCCTTTTCTTCTAAAATGAAGCAGGTGTCGGTTTTATCTTTAGGATGCAATCAGAGAGTGTGTTGTAAGAGACCTTCGCACAATTGTAATGATTGCAATGCTTGCCCAGCAAATCAGCGATTCATTCACTCCACTGAGTGCCCCAAACATTAGTCCAGAGACCGAGGTCCTTCCCTGAGGACCAATAAATCTTTAATTATTTTATACAAAGTGACCTAGTTTCAATAGGGAACCGGCATCCTACAATATTTTGTATAACGATTGCTTCTAATTTGAACCAAAGATTTCTACAGCCACAGAAAAGGACTCTACTACTTCCTCTGAATTTATTTCTGAGCAAAACAGCATGTGTTAGCATAACATACCTACTGACCTGGGTCTCCTTTGGAGACACAGATTAGGTTAAACATAGCTCAACAGTGACTGGTTTAGCAAAGAGAAATGTGTATTACCTTGGAAAAACGTAAAACCCGATCCATGGACACAAACTCAGACACTTGCAGAGTGGAAATTATTAACTATGCAGACATTTTAAGAATTGCTTAATGTCTTCAGTGACACCACCTGAGAGCACAGGGCAGGGAACAGAAGCCAGCAGTTGAACCCTTGAGATACTGAATGTAGCTTATGAGCAAAGTTTTAACACTCCATAGGAAAAAGAAATTGTTTTACTTACAAAGAGTAAAATAACTGTCTTGTAATAGTGTGTATGAGTTCAGATACTAAGTAAAATTTCTTGTGAATCAGCTTTTTGTAGACCCCTCTCTTGCTAGAAATTATCAGGAAAAACTGTGAAGCAAAGGGGTACTGTAAAAATAAGGCAGAAGTTATTCCTAAAAAGTGAATGTTTATCTTGGCATTCTTATTAGGAATTCAATATATTTTTCAATCAATGCAATTTGGCATTTATACAATAATCTCTATTAACTTTATTTCCTGAAAATAGAAGCATTCAAAGGTAAAGGACTATCAGCAATGTCTCTCCATTTTCACTTATTCAACCTTAAGCAGTTTGCAAAGTTTTATTCTTAGGCAAGCAACATTTATAGTGAGAAAGCTGAGAGCATTAGAAATCAAATACAAGCTCAATAAGGAAGGAAAACCACCTTGGTCCTCCAATGGAGCTAATAGTTCACAGTAAAAGGACATCTTAGTAAACAAAAAGCAAAATCGTATTATATAACAGTACCTGGGCTCTGCATATTAACACGTGGCTGCCTGTTCTGTCAGGAGAAGGTAAAAGAAATTAAAAAGTGAAAATGACAACTCCTTATTTAAAATCCCCAAGTGTTAACCTTCAAGATCAGCTATTTGGAAGTTACTGCACTGCCATTCCAATCATCTGTCTTGGTTAATTAAAAAAAAAAAAGCAATCATCTGCTTAGCCCAGCCCAGATCAGATCAGTATTTCCAAGCGACTGTGTCAAACACAGACTATATTGTGATGTTCATTAAAGTTGATCTACTTCACTGTCATCTTTATGTGTATACAAAGAAAAACTCTTTCACCTCATTGCATATGACTATTTCCTTATGAAAAAAGATAAAAATCAGTCTTTCCTTTGCTCTCTTCCTATCTGTAGGTCTCCCCCCCCAACTTTTTTTTAAAGTTTATTATTATTGTTATTATTAGAGCATGGTCTGTTCTCTCCCTTTCCACCTTATAATTGGATTTTAATTTATCTCATTTATTCCTAGAGGTATATAACTCCACTAAAATCAACTCTCAATTTGGGTGACAACCACATCTGAGATCGTGTGCCACACCACATCAGATGGGTGCAGCCTCATCCAGCAGTGTCCTGCTTCCAGCAGCAGCTATAGGTGCTAACTCAAAGACAGCTGAGAACAGAGGATGCATATATAATGGCATTTCTCCTCACTTCTTACTCAGAGGACTTCATGAGGCCTACGTGGAAATTTAAAAAGTAAAAGTAACACAGAAAAAAAGGGATGTAATTTTTTACAAAGTGTCATAAAAAAAGGAACCGTAGCAGAGGGAAGAAGGAATTTTGAATGATGATGGAGAAACACACTGCACTGGTGCAAATCTGTTAGTCAGTAGTTCAGCAAAAATGTGTTGGAAATTACAAAACAACGCCAGCGGGCTAGAAAGGCAACACACACAATGTTAAGCCCATTACACATTTCAGTTGCTGGTCTTTTTGTCACTCATACTTTTAGATAAACAAAAAAGTCTATGTACATGCTTCAATGTTGCTGTTCTTTTCTTACTGTCTGGCCTGATAAAGTCACTGTGATCTGGGAATATTAACAAAAAGAGTATCCTGCTTGGTTTCAGATGAGGAGAAAACAAATTGCTATTTAGGCCACGATGCAGTCATGCCCAGTGACCCAGTACATTTACAAATATTATATAAACTGACTTCTGAAAATATAACGGAGCAATACCTTGAGATATTTTGAGCAGCTTTCTTAGCAAAAACTTAGATGAACAGATGTACATCTGTGCTATTTAAACTGAGATGATCTTGAGAGAGGGAAAAATACATAAATAAAATTTATTTCACACTAATTGTTGTCAATAAGCGCTCCAATTCAGTAGAATTATAATTGTGGAATTACCACCAAAAGCAAGACACCCATATGAACAGTCTGCAAAAGGCATTAGAGAAGGGCTGTCTCACAGCAAGGACCATTCAGAGCACAATAAGAGGTGCCAATGAACTGGATTTTACCTGAACATTTTCATTTTTCCTGCCTAGAAAGAATCTGTATACCTGCCAATACTAGTAAAAAAAAATCTGGACTCCATCCCTGTACACGTGTGATGCACAGTGAGCAAGCCAAGACTTCCGAGAAGATAAAAGTTACTGCCCATGAACAGCAAATCTGATGCATTTATTAACCACCTAGGGCATGCAATAGTAATTCAGTGCAATACACCTGCACATTCTTCTGCCTGGGTAATTCCAGACAGAAATACAGCTGCTTTTTTGCTGCCGGCCTTACAACTCCTCTCCACATTTTCTAATTTAAATACAAAGTTCCTGAATTTGTATCCCTTTTCCTAAGCCATGCATTGCATTTCTTGTACTGCAAATAATTTAAAACATAAATTAGATGAAGTGACTTCTGATAGATGTTATTTTCATAGTAACACCTGAGAAATACCTTGTTAGTAAAAGAGATGCTGAATTCCTTACAGACTATAGAGGGCAATCTCAGTTCATTCACATACATCAAAATAAAAATTTTTGTGAAAATAATTTTATTATTATGGTACTTATTTCCACTGCACCTATCAAAGTATTAAACATATACCCAAATAGACTAAGGAGAGCAGCAGTTACTGTATGAGTTGAGAAGCCATCAATTTCAAAGTTAATCTGGACAAAGTAGTTTATTAATAGCATTAACAATTATTACCACTTGGAATTTCAGAAATGCTCAGAGAACCTAGATGAAAATGGGACTACTTATCACATAAGCATGCTATCTTTATCTAGGGATGAAAAATACAGCTGGTAGAATACTGTCCAGATGAAAAAAAAAAAACCAACTCATCATTTATAAAATCACCTAAGCTGGTGCAAATAAAAAGCTCAAGGAGAGACAGAATCAAACTAGCAAAGCCACATCTTGTCAAAGCATATGTCACCTGTCTACAATACTTTTAACACATGCTAGAACATACTGGCTGCATTATCACATTTATTGCCTTGGCAACAAAGCTAGAATTAATAGTACAGGGTGGTCCTTGTTCCAAAGAACTAAACTTCAAGAGGAAGCAAAGGAAGCATAAACTGTATTTTCGGATGCTCTCTGAGAAGATGTTTTTCTGAGAAGCCAAGATTGTTTAAAATTTTCTAGTTAACTAGGAGAATATGTAATTTTTCACAAGTTCATCTCAAATGCTGCTCTGTGCCTGGCAAAATAGAAAAAAATAAGAATAATATATAAATATAAGTATATATATTTAAATTGTTTGTAAAAAATAAAGACTTGAAAATAAAACCTTTCTGTCGTTCAGGATTCTTTTGTCTGCCTTACAGCTAAAGTTTAAAATATGTTTAAAGTCAATGGAAATAGAATGTGTTGCAATAATGAAGTCTATTTGTCCCCTACAAGTTTTAAAAGAGACATTTTTTCCAGCTCTGATCTTGGATATTCTATTTAGGAAAGTAATGCTGAAAATACCTTATGTAAAGGTGCACTTGGTCTCCAGTACAAAATTATCCTTGTTTTTTAGCAAAAAAAAAAAAGCATATTTTCTTATTAGTGTTCTAAGAGGTCTCAGTTTCCTTCCACCAGAAAAACCTTTAAGTGCCCTGAAAACATTTATCAGTCATATATTCGTCCTACGTGATGTGGGGAAGGGAGTGAAAAACTGCAACACTGACCAACTTACAAGCGATGTTTAAGGTAACAAGGAACAATCTTACTACTGTTTTTTAATCTCAGTACTCACATTTTCGAAACTGAGCCCTTGCTTTTTACATTCCTAATGCATGACATAAAAACAACTTTATTTCTGTCTTCAGAAGATTGTCATAAAACCAGTGAGCTATTTCTAATGGAAGTACTCCAACAAGACTTTGGTTTGTTCTACCAATACCAAATATAACTCGCACAGCTCCTACTCTTTAAAATTAAGACTTAATGTCAATAAATAATTTCCTTTTCATTAGTAAAGTGACGAGCATGAAATTAATTATTTTTATGTCCTCACTAACTTGCTATTGCAAACCCTCTGTTTAGAATGTATGGACATATTAAAACCAGCAAATTTACTGAATGCAATGAAATAATAGGATTGAGATTCCCAGCTACTAACAGAGATTTTTTTTTTAAAAAAAAAAAAGTTTATTGCTATAAGTTGAATTTATAACTGGACTGCACTTGGTGGACATGGCATGACCTTATCAGGCTTGTACAATCTTATCTGAGAAAAAAAATTAACAGGCATTATGAATACGAATTATGTTCTTCAAGTCTTCAGCTAAGGCTTTCAGTCATGGCACACCGTGCTCACTTCTAGACCTGCACATCCACCCCCAGCAGTCGTGGCACTGACTTCATATTTGGAACTGGACACAACTCAACCTCTGGAGCGTCCCCACACGTAAAAGCAGAGATATATATATATATATATACTGAGATATATATATACTGAGAAATGCAACTCAGTATAACAGACAGAAGTTGGACTTCAGCATGGCCAAACGCTGTGCTGTTTACCCAATAGTTAAAATTAACACTGATGTCGTCAGAATGAACCTCACAATGCCAACACCAGGCTTTTTAAGACCAGAAAGTTAAATTGAGTCATTGGAAACAATCTTTTCAGTTTGACTCCTGTGTATAAGCAGTAATATATACAGGTCCATATAAACACACACTGATGCATCCTTCCAAATATATGAAATATTATGTCATTTTTTACCACAGATCTAGGTGAGGCCCTACAGAGAAACTGATGAAGCTGTTCAAAGCCTATATTCAACATCTTTCTAAGGAACACTCTTTCCAGAAGTCCATGACTCAGCTCCTAATTTTAATGGAACTTCAGCAGTTCTAAAAAAAGAGGCCAAGGTAATCTAGTATTCAAGACAGGCATTAAATTTCTTTTACTCTCACTGTGATTGTGATATATTGCAAAATTATATATTTTAATTGGTAATTTTTATAGCTAGCTATAGCTAGCGAGGAATTTTGAAATTTTGCTGAAGCTTCCTTCAAGATTATAGCCTAAACCAGAAAGGTAAGAAATTCTTTTTATAACTTGATTAAATAAAAGTATGCTGTATTTTTTCTTTTTTTTTTCCAATTTGATTAATTTTTTTCATTCAAAAAAACCCACTCTACCCTAAATAACCACAATAAACTCACAATGAATCCCGTGAAAGATTCACATGTGAAATTAATTTACTTTTTCATTGTTTTGTTTTTAAGCATGGCACTGAAAAGGTGAACAAATCAGACTGCTACTGTCAGTCAATATAGGGTGACTTTACGGTAGCCACATATTAGATTAAACTACAGAACTATATTTAACCTGAGAAGATAGGGTCCCGTTTATGTAATCCTGCTTTAAGAGCTTCTAATGAGGTATTGTAACCTAACCTAGATACGCCTGCCAGCAAGTTCCCTGCTCTTTCACATGTGATAACTGAAAGATGCTTTAGGTCTTAAATTATGTGTTAAGTGAGTTATTATCACAGTGGCTTCTTTTTGCTTTAAAAAATCTACCAACGAGAATGCTCATCCATCTAAGAAATGTCTTTATCTTTTAGAGCATCCACTGAGCGCCAGCCTTCCCCAGCTGAGAGTCCTGCGTTCAGCCACCTGTCTCGCAGACACATATGGCACTTGGGGATCAGCGGGGGCCAGGGCGAGTGTCGGTCACTTGGCAACATCTGTCAACTGACCAAAAGTGGCATTAATGAAATTCTAAAAGGAGTTTAGTTCACTCCTTCATGCTGCAAGACAGCTGTAGTGACAAAAGATGCACATAAAAAGCAGCACATTAAGACCATAGATGGTAAAATGAAGCAGGGAAAAAGATGAAGCATTTCAGAGCACACTTTTTGACCCAAGTCATCTACAATAATCACCTTGCCAAATACAGTCATAGTACCGTTTGAAAGCAAGCACAACATGAAATGTAAAACAGTGGTATAAGAGACAAGGCCAGAATATATAAAAGGCCCAACTACAAACAAGAAAAAAAGAACTCATCATTATGATTTGTCATTCCATCCCATACTTCAGTACCTGTTGTTTCTATATTTGGCTATATTTCAAGCATTGTTAGCTTGAAGACCACCTCAAGAAATGATCATACTGTAAAAATGATACATGCATAAAAATAGTTTGAATTTCAGTGTCACAAGTTGCTTTCCTTACACTGTGCCTACTGATACCGTATACACAGGAAAAGCACTAAATATGCAGTACAATGAGCTGTAGTTTCAGATCATCACATTTTGTCCAGGGAACTAGGATGCCTTTCTCTGTTGCTATATCTGATCCACAGATTTGAAGAATCAGAGAACAACAGCTATACTAGGAACGGAGACATGGCATTCCCAAAGCCAAACGAGGCCAACAGACCATAAACATAGTATCTTGGCTTCAAGTGGTAATTATTTCCCTGCAAAGCTAAGGCTATAGTCTGGTGGAAAGTGTTTCCACTAATTTAGCTCCTCACAAAGGAAACAATGAGGTGCCTCAAAGAAAAACAGTTTACATTTATTTTACACAAGTATTCCATCAAAAATTATGACAGAAAAAAACCCCCACAAATAATGCCCCCTTTTTAGCCAAACAAGAAAAGAACACAAAGCTTATGGGAAGTGGAGAGACCAGCAGATTTGACGACTGGCAATCTGAGCCCTTAGCTTCTTTAACTATTACATACAAACGGATCAGAGCTTTTATTCGTGATGGAAATCAGACATAATGTGAATCCACCATGTGGTGCACCTATCAATTCAGGCACTGTTTCTGCACCATAAGAATGCAATTTAAACACTTCACATAATACAACCTGCATGGCATCCAAATTTTCTGTGAAGACTTTTGTTGCCAAGATTTCCTTGCCTTAAGCTACCATCTGAAATACAGAAAGCTGCTTTTTGAAGAAGTGGAAATTCAACATCAAAAAGAAGCAGTAGATA
This sequence comes from Dromococcyx pavoninus, assembly GCA_033558185.1. Classification (NCBI taxonomy): domain Eukaryota; kingdom Metazoa; phylum Chordata; class Aves; order Cuculiformes; family Neomorphidae; genus Dromococcyx; species Dromococcyx pavoninus. The sequence continues at coordinate 440,146 of JAUMJL010000020.1, read as the reverse complement.
ATTTCTTTCTGTTTTCCTCCATATTCAGCAATTAAGCTATTCCTTCCAATTATTCGAATTTAAAACAGAAAAACAGTTGTTAAAAATGACAGCATTTGAATGTACCTCAAACATTGCAATATCATGCATTGTCTCCGATCTATCAGTAAGTTTGGTATTGGCTTTGTGGCTGACATGAAACACATTATTTTGATGCACCTCCACCTGAGAAAGAGGGAGACACAAATCTTGTTGCGTACTTGGTCATTAGGATCAATTGCGCAGTAATGGCCAGAGCTGAACCATTTCATAAGCACCATTCACCTAGGGCTTTGTGTATATCATATATGGCACAATGAGGTCAAACACAGAAGAAAAGATAAAGGTTGCTTGATAAACTCAAACTTATTTTTAGCATTCTTCCCAAGCTCAAGAAATCTAACGTATACGCTAATCTATCTATGTCAATCCCACTGTCCATGTTGCCAAAGATGTCAAACGGCATCAATCCCAATGCTGACCCCCGAGGAATGCCATTTATCACTGGTCTCCACTTGGACTTTGAGCCATTGACCGCAACTTTTTGAGTGCAGCCATCCAGCCAATTCTTCATCCACAAGTGGTCCATCTGTCACATCCATGTTTCTCCAATTTAGGGACAAGGATATCATGTGGGACAGCATCAAATGCTTTGCACAAGTCCAGGTAGGTGACATCAGTTCCTCTGCCCTTATCCACCAACACTCTAACCCCATTACAGAAAGCCACAAGATTTTCCAGGCACAATTTGCCCTTAGTGAAGCCTTGTCATCTGTCACCAATCATCTCCTTATTTTCCAGGTGCTTTAGCACAGTTTCCAGGAGAATCCAGTCCATGATTTTGCTAGGCACAGAGGTGAGAGTGACTGGCCTGTAGTATCCCAGGTCTTTGTTTTCTTCCCATTTTAAAAAATGGGGGTTGCTTCCTCTTTTCCAGCCAGTGGGAATGTCACTGGACTGCCACAACTTCTCAAATATGATGGATAGTGGCTTAACAACTTCACATGCCAGTTCCTCCAGGACCTGTGGATGCATTTCATCAGGTCCCATGAACTTGTGCACCTTCAGGCTCCTTAGATGGTCTCAAACTTGATTTTCTTCTACAGTGGGCAGTTCATTCTCGCCACTGGGGTACGTGGTGCAGACCTCGCAGCCAGAGCTGCAGCCTTTGCTCTCAAATGAGTACCCACCATTCTGCCACGAGGGTCAGGCAGGATGAGTGTCCGTGACCTGTGCAGAGGGTCACAAAACAATGCCCAGTTGCTGGGTTACATGTACTTCCAAGCCTCCGATTTGGCCAGTGGACTGCCCCCTCTTCCAAGTGTCACCTTCCCTGTGTGCTCTCCTGCCAAAACTGCCACACCATGCCATGCCCTGGGTGCTAGTGCTCCATAGGGCCACCTTCTGTGGGAGTGGGAGATGGCCCCATCCAGGCCTTGTCAGCCACTCTCATGAGAGCCGTCAGCTCCTGGTGGGTCTCAGTGCTCCCCTGGGCTTTCCCTGGCTCAGAAAACCCCTTTGGATGCCACGATGCCCCACTCCACTGAGGAGCGTGCCTGCACTGGAAGCCTTGTCTCCTTGACATACTTCCACAGCGAGTATTCCAAACACAGAATCAGCAGATCAGACTCCTCTGACATTAGAGGATGATATAAATCTCTGTACAGAGACTATTACTCCTCACACATACACTCAGGAACACAAGCAGAGACAAACTCCAATCCAGCTTGGAGATTATCCCTTCAGTAGTTGCAGTGATGCACGCATCAATTCTGGAGTGTATTGCACAGCTTCTCCACAGGCATACCCAAGGCAAAAATCATACAAGTTTGGCCACATCTGGCCCCTCGGAACTCAATGTTACGTGCTGTAGAACTCTTCTTGTCTTGCAATAAAAGGCATTAATTGTTTACATTTATTGGAACACAAACAGCACAGCATTTTCCAGTCTACTTCAAGATTAAAAAAACAAAAAAGTCCAATATTAATTGAACTACTTAAGTAATAAAGTTTTAATAGATTTGCTTGAAACTCTAAATTGCTAAAAAACCCCAGTATTTTAAGCTGACAGCCCCATTGAGACCAATATTTCTCACCACACTGCAAGCTTAGAATAAGCTGTTTATTAGCAAACACTACGAACAGTTGGCAAAAAAAAAAGAAAGCTCAGATCTAGAGCAAGCTTTGAATTTCAGGTTGACATGGTCATAGGTTAAAACTTAATTTTCACAGCTGCATAGATAGGTACTACCCAATCCAGTTTGAAGTCCGGATGACAGCACCAAGGGCTGACAGTTTTCAGTGTCACTTTACAGCTCTATAAGCCTGTATTTCCTGTAACTCGTTTTGCACATTCAGTTTGGGCTCAGCTATTTATTAGTTTCATGGATTTACAGCATGTAAGTCTTCAGCCACTTGGTCAGCACCATTTCTGCAACAACCTGCTCAACTGAGTCAAACAACCCTAGACACTGCAGTGCAGAATGGTACTGCACAGAAGATGATGCTAGGACACAATGGCCTCAACTTGCACCAGGGGAGGCTTCGATTGCATATGAGGAAAAATTTTTTCACCAAAAGGGTTGTCAAGCATTGGAACAGGCTGCCCAAGGTAGCCATTGAGTCACCATCCCTGGAAGTATTTAAAAGCCTTGTTGACATGGCGCTTAGGCACACGGTTTAGTGGTGGACTAGGAAGTGTCAGGTTTATCTTAAAGGTCTTTTCCAACCTGAATGATTCTATGATTCTGTAATTTAAAAATCTCCGAGGAGATTAAAACTCCATAATGGATGGCATGAAGTGTCTGTAAAGGGATGTCACAACTTGGTCTTCTACAACTGGCTCTAATTCAAAGGCTACAGAAGTAGCATTAGAAGAGACCTTGCTGGCAAGGAGACACAACCAGGAACAAACCACAAGATCTACACAGAGAAGTGTGAGTAGGTGTGCAGGGTCATATTCCACAGAGAACCAGTTCTGCTGTCAATGAGCCGCAGCATCTCAGTTGGGCATACTGAAAATATTTACCTGACAAAGTAGGAGGGAAAAAATCAGGAACTACTTGACAGTTTTCCATAGAAGGGAAACTACTAACAGTCACTGAAGGCTTGTCCAGGAATTTCAGCGTGTGGATTACAAGTCATTTCTCTGCTCTGGACATTTTGTTTAACCAGCCTATAACACAATTTTATGTGCTATCCCAGAAAAGTCACAAGACAGCAGACCCCAGCATTACTAAGTTGATATCAAGTTAAAACCCATTCAGAAAAGAGGCCTGCAGTTTGCTTCAGTAGATTCAGAACACAATTAGGTGGACTCTACCATCTCCAAAAATTATTTTAACATTAAATGGTTATCATCTCTGCAACACTGACCCGTACAAAGAAAAAAAGTGAGATTTTTTTTTCCTGCATGGCATATGTGCTATTTGCACAGCCAATAAGGACAACAACGATCATGGTCATTCAAGAACTCTCAAAATATGAGTTTCCCATTGTACAGCTTCGCTACTAAAGAAGAGATCTAAACCTGAAATTAATGGTTCTTTCCCCACATTAAAAAAAATGTTACAGCAGAAAACAGCATGACATGGCTTAAACTGTGCAGAACATCATTCCTCCATCATGAAAAAGCACACAGCAAAATAAGAACATGTAGCATTTCGCCATCAACAAAGCTGCCTACATAGACACCCACTCTTTCTTATTTTCTCTGTAGCATATTCTTTTAACTCGCTCATCTCCTTCTACATCTTTCTCACAAATATTGGCTTACTTGCTTTGCATACAGCTTCTTCAGATTTGCTTTCACTAGAAAACTAACCATGCAAACAGTTATGCTCCTGCAATCGGTCCAGAATACATAATCTATATTAATTTTTCCCTCTCCCAATATATTTATATACCAATAAAAATAATCTTCTTGAGAATCAGAGAGGTTTTCTGGGTATCTGAAATCTGAAATAACTAGAGCAGGATAGTTATTCTGCAGATCTAAGCTTCATGCTGTGATAGATTCATGCATTTGGTCCCACCTCCCAGTAAGGAGCTGGCAATTACAGCATTCCAGCGCAGGACCGTGGATTTTTTTCCAGCTCCCTTACTCTGCATGCCAGTTACAGCTGATTGCGGCAGCTGAACCAATACTGTATTTTTGCATCAGATGCACAAGAGCTAGAAGCACTAGATATGAAAAGCAAACCTGCAATCTATTTTGCTTTTTTTCTGCAGAAGAGAATTATTGGGTTTGACAATCATGATATTTAAGGCTCTGCTTTACCAACATCTGACAGGATTTTAGATTTACAGATCTTTAAGATAAATTAACAGTGTTTATTACCTATAGTGATATGTGGACACCTCTCTCTCAAATTCTTAGATATTCCTCTGCTTTGTGTGAGGAAATAGAAAATAATTAGAATCCTATGTCGCTTTTGCTGTCTTTGAAGGATTAGTCTCTCTCAATTCCTGGACCATAGATACATTAAGTACACTAAGTACTCTGATTAGATATTAAACATTGTTTAAATAAGACACATCTCCAATCCATCCCCTCTTAAAGCATAATATGGCATTACTATGAAATTATTTTATAGTGCTAGTATGGAGGAAACTTCTATTTCATTCACTTCATCATACTAGAGCGTCTCCATAAACATTCATCTGTATGTTAATCCTTGAAGTGTTTTCTGAGTGTACAGATGACAATTTATTGAAAACAAAAAAATAAAAAACAACAAACTAGAAAACATTGATAAAAAGGTATAATAAGATGTAGGGAATAAAAGAAATAGCCTGAAAATATTCACTTTACATGGTAACTCTTTGCAGAGCCTACAAGTTAACACCATTCAACAACAAAACTGGTTTAAAAACAAAAAAGGCTCATCTATGGTTCCCAGTCAAGCATACACATCATGAGTTCTGCTCACCAAAATCGCTGCTTGGGAAGGGCTAATAATTATGCGGTGAGTGCTTGTATTTTAATATATTCTGTTTTATCTGTTGTTGTTCTTATTCTTTTATTGTTCTATTAAAACTATCTTTATCTCAACCTATGACTTTTCCTTTACTTCCTAATTCTCCTCCCCATCCCCCTGGGCAGGGGGCAGTGGGGAGGTGAGCAAGCGAGTGGCTGCATGATACCTGCCTGCTGGCTGGAGCTAAATCATGTCAAGTAGGAGCATTATCTTTGACAGTTCAAACCTTTTTCCAAATGCAGTTTCATATCGGCCAACAAATGCAAAAATTAATCATAGGGGACTAAGAGACAGCAGAAGCATTTAAGTCTCCTTTCCGTAGGAAGCCAGGCTATACCAAATGTAATTAAAGTTTTTAGTAAGAGTTTGCCATTTTACTAAAAGACCCAGCATTACCAGAACAGACACTAAGTGTGGGGCACAGCATCCCATCCTCCCTCCCCATCCTATGTGGTGGTGGCCAAAACTTGATGCAAAAGCTAATAGGATGATTATCTTCTAGAAGGATTAAGCTGCACAGAGAAGCTGAAAGCTGCCTTTGTGAGAATTAAGGCCATCATCCTTATTGGCCAGCTGAATTATATTCTTTTGCCATAGTGCAGATAGGTTTTCACTCTTACCTTTCTTAAAATGAGTAAGTCTCAAAGAATATCTATATGAGAAGCGGGGATAAAATGCACTTTCGGATCATTCTTTTTGATTTAAGAAACAGGAAGCCCAGGAAAGGAAATCAGTGGAAAAATGACTGGATTCTTCTTTAAGAAATAAAGGTCTGCTACACTAAATTAACAAGAGTACCTAACAAATTTAGCAATGAACGATTAAGACATGATCTGTTCTATGCGCAATGCCAAGACGTAACTCAAAGTACATCCACATAAGGTGAAAACATTGTGAAAGCGGTGCCTTACACCTTGATTAGGAAAAAGCTGTGTTCTTGAGGCTTCCTCTCTCATTTCTAAGCACCTTAAAGAAGCTACACATCACAATGGGCTCTCTTCATCCTGACAGGAACAACAGTGTGTTAACCTCTAATAGCGCAGGAAGAACTCCATGGAGGAATTACTCCACAATAATAGAAGGACTTGCCGCTTAGAGTCTCAAACAGAATGGGAATCACTCTCACAAAGTAAAACCTCCACCCCAGAAACGTGTCCTGATTAGATTCAGTGTACAAGTGCATCACACTGCCACAAGTATTTATAAAGGTTCAGAAAACTAGCAGTTCACAAGAAAACAAGGTTTGTATCTCTTTTTGGCAGTTCAAATGCAAGCAAGCGAGAAGAACAGCAAAATATTTGACAACAGTGTCTTAGCACAAATAGAAGCATTATGGTGCAGTAAATAAACAGTTGCCAGATGCTGGATACTGCTCCAGATAAAGAAAAAGAAGATGAAATCTCAACCTCATAATCACTGACATTTTGGAAAGTCTATAGGCTTACTTCAGATAGATAAGATGTTCCTTGTTCTGATCATTATAGAAAAGAAATAAGGTAATTTTGGAAGAACTCAAAGAAAATTGCTTGGTAGTGGTTCACTCATTCTCAGCATACAAATAATAAAAGCCACAACAATAATAATACTTGAGTTCCAATTATACCAACATGCCACATAGCTCACTTCATCTTAAAATAAATAGATAGTGTTAGGATTAAACATGAGTGCATTACATTCACAAGGGGGGTGGAGGGGAATCACTTCCTCACCTGCATAGCAGAGTCAAAGCCATCAGATAGGCAGACAATGCCCATGATGAAGGGACTGAGGTTACAGCCAAGAAGCCATGCCTTTCACCTGCAGCACATGCTTAACATCAGTGCAAAATCAAAAGTGAAACTGCAAAATACAGCCGGGTGACTGTAATGACACTTCCTTACTAAACAGAAAGGTGACAGCTATCGTAACAGCAACTAAAAACGTTCAATACTAATGCCTTGTCAAAGACCACTGTAATGGAGGACAACTGCCAGTTATCCAAGACAAGGAAAGTTAAGTCAAAATGGCACTGAGAAATATGAAAAATGTACTTTCTGAAATAGCTTCCATTTTCCTTACCCTTAAGATAGGTGGTAGAGAACGGGCAAAATACTGTTAAGGTGGACTGAGAACAAGGGAAAAAAACAGAGCAGAGAACATCAAAGAGTTGTAAGAGACGTCTTGATCCTCCTACAGTTACGTCCAGTATTCCGTAAGGAACAAGTAACATATGAACAAACACACATTGAGCTGATAATATAAATAGCTCTCCTCTTAATTTTACACTGATTAAAGAATGCCAGCTCACAGATTAAATATACAACTTTTTTAAAAACAACTTCAAGAAACAAAACGAGTAATATTTACACAAAGCTCTCTTGGCATCATCAAAACAAAATAAAGATGCTCTTCAACCATCTTCCATTAAAAACCAAGCAAACCAAACCAATGTAGACTGTACGTTTTGAGGAGGACATAACCGATATAATAATGACTGTTTGCTATTTCCAAACATCTCATTACTGAAGTGATTTTGCTCGACTTTCAGACTTCCTAAAAACTGGTTTCAGTTAATCAGGTTATTCGTCAGGCTATTGGGACTAAAACAACTTCATGTGTGTATGCTTATATGTTTTTCTATAATGTGTATTAGGCAACCCCCTCAAAACCAGGGGGGTGCCTTAGAAAGATAAAATAGAAATTGCCACTCTATATCTTTCTCTTTATTGACATATCATTTCCCACTGTGAACTGTTAACAAGACACACAGTGATTACAAGTGTTTGTGCCTAAAAAAGCAACAAAACCAACTTTTCACACTGTATTCCATCAAGCATGTTTTCCACTCCTAGCCTAACTTAAATTAACAGCTGCAGGTGGGAGCTTTCCAAATACATTTGGCTTTCCATTTGCTTGTGTATGGATACATCTGTTTGAGAGCCTATACGGTGAAGAAGGGAGTCCAGTTTAAGGGAAGCTGTGGACAGAAATGCCAGGTCTGAGCCTGGTGCTGGGTTGAAGGGTAAGGGTACAATATCATCTATCACAGGACATAGAAGAAGCTTCTCTTAAACCACTGCTCTTATTACACGGATGGAGAGAATAGATGGAATACTGCAAGGAACTAACTAACTCAAAACTTAGCTGATCTCAAGGAAAGGCCTACAGAAGCATTCCGTATGCTAAAAAAAAAAAGCTCCATGATTTGCAATAATGTGCAAAGAGTGGAAGTATCACTAAAAAAGAATGAGTTAAAAATTAGTTTAAATAGTACTACTGTTACATTTTGCCCCATTGAGAATTGATCTATACTCTTTTCATTGAACTACTATGGATATTTTTTCCTTGTTACTCAAGTTGGAGCTGATAAAGTTTTATCATTTAAAAAATCTTAGCAAAAGTTAAAAAGAAATTAGTTACAAAATTTGCATACAAAGGGAAGCCTTCCCAAGACAGAAAAAAAAGTACTGCTTCAGATCATGAGTTATACAAAATGTTTTACTGCAAGACGCGAATAACTATGAAACAATGACTATGAAACTGATTTTCCTGAGTAACATTGGAATAAGTGCCATAAACCAGCAACTGTTCTAAATATGGAATTTTTATTAAAAACAAAAGGGATGGAATGTGTTTGCACAGATCAGTACACAAAGCTGCAATTAAGGCTCTCTTCAAAGTGAAGCAGAACAGAGTTAATGAAAGTTGAGAGAGAAAAAAAATCAAGATTACAGGGAAGAACAGAAGGGAGGATTAATAGTTTGTTTCCTTGATGGCAGAGCAACCTCAGTTCAAAATTAATAAGTTACTATATAAATTGAAACACAATAATCAGTGGTACATGTTATACATCCTCTTAGAGGGTGGCAGCATGCAATTAACCATTCTTCTATACAGAGAGGCAATCCAACCCCACATACTTCATTATTTTCTGTTCCCTGACATGTATTTATGCCAGCTCCAGTGCCTGGCCTTACATGGTCCAGAAATGTGGCCCAGGCCCATTTATTTCCTCAAAATACTTGCTACTCCTACATCTCCTACTTTCTATCATGATCTAATCAAAATGTTCAACAGAAAAAAAAACCATGCATGAAAACAACTATAAACATTTAAATGCCGATAAATAATATCTCCCAGCTGGAATAAACTGTAACAAAGAGTGCTGGAGACACAAATATACTAACCATGGAAAACAAAAAGTGGGCTTCAATGAGATGGATCTCTAAGAGGAAAATCATAATGAGGAACCTCTATTTTATCACTGTGTATGGAGATTAACATTTAAATGGAGCATATTTCTTCTAATTCAAGCCTTGTTTTTACCTCAGGTTCAACCTATGGCCTCTTCTGAGGATATTGCCAACTCTTACATTCCAATAACAACAATCTAAGACAATAAAGACACATACATTTAAGCAGAGAGTGAGCATTGCTCCTAGCATTTCCAAAAAGAAAAGAAAAAACCCCACCTTTATCTGAATGCTGGAGAACTTAAACATGTGGGGCAAATCTCTATAGCACCGGCCTCCTACAGTACTAATATCTCATCACAGAGCAGACTCGAGCCCCAGTGACGGGGTCCTAAGAGGTGGCCTCCTTAAGCTTGCAGAATACCTCTCCAAACAGCTGGTCTCCCCACCCATAAAGGGAATCACCTGTTCTGTAAAGAACCAAGATGCATGGCTTTTCTGTTTAAAGCTCCAATGCACCTATTCACATTAACATCCTTACTACCTGCACCCACCCAAAACCAAGAACCTCAACCCAAAAAGACCCCACACTACCTCAGGCGCAAGAAACAAAGTCATCTCAATAGACCTAGAAATGTAAGCAAAGCAGAGACTGAAAGCAATTGTTCTAAGCCCTACAGACTACCACAGCTCCTATATTACAATAACTCATTTTAGCATTATTAATAGCAAGGCATGCATATTTTCAATGCAGAACAAAAGCATCATCTTAAAAAATAATTAGAGCAGAATTTAAAAGTATAATAAAAACCTTGCTGCCTAAATGCACCATGAATTAGTGTGTCTTACAATCAGAAAACATTTATTGTCAGCAGGCTTTGGAAAACCAACACAAAGCATGTTCACCTCTAGCCATATAAAACCAGAAACAGGCCTCTCACAGGGATGAAACACAGAAGACCTTAATAAGCATCCTGGAATCCTACTCCTGCATAAATACATGCGCACATTATGCTTACTGCCAGTGAGACCAATCATGTAAGAAAAGACATTATTGTGTATACATGATGGGTCCTAAGCAAATGGCAGGGATCTCAAGGAGCAAAAGGAATCTTGAAATGAAGCGGGACTCATTTTCTTCTCCCTTATGAAATTTGCTAGGATTTCCTTCTATTAATTCTATGAATGTTATCTATACATAAAAAAAAAATCAATACCATCTGTTTAAGTTAACATCATTTCTTAGGATTATTTGTTTAGACAATGTGGTGTATGTAAGTTGTCAGTCAGACTAGTAACATATGACGGATAATCTGTAAATACCTAGCAAAAATAGTTCTTGCTTGTTTGTGAAGCCTGTGTGTGCTCTATCCTCCTTCTAAACAGAGATACTGCAAATCTGCAGTGACTTACAGGCCTAACGGCTGCTTTAAGGGCTGAGGTAAAGAACTTTTCTCAAAATCTGACCCATTCACTAGGACAAACCAGTCTTAATCGGCAACCAATAAACAAAAAATCCACTATGCAGGTACTGCCTCTCATCCAACTCCCCCCCGCCCCGGAGTGATTTGCTCCATGGTGTTGCCATAGGAAATGGAAAGGAAGCCTCCAATTAGGGAAGAGGTCACTCTTAAGCAGAGCTACTATGTAAGTAACAGTCAGTCAAAGAACCCCACCAAGGCCTCATCCCGCAAGCCCTCCAAGGGCAGGCCTCGGATCTGCTGTTGGAAAACCAGGGCTCGGCTTGCAAGAGCCGGTCCAGAGCCCAGGTAAAGCCCAGGAGGCGGGAGTGCGGCAGAGCCCCGGCCTGGGGAGCGGGATGCGCCGCGCCGTTATCCCGTCCTCCCGTAGGCACCAGCGGCTGCAGGAACGGGGACCGGGGAGCACGGGCAGCCCCTCGGGGCTCGCAGCGCTCCCTCTGCCCTCGCAGCCAAGGGGTTCGGGGCTCACCCGTCCCGTCCTGCTGCAGCTCCACCGCAGCCACCGGGCAGGTGGGGCGCGGCCGGGGCGGGGAGCCCGCTGGAGCTGCCCCTCTCGGCGGGCAGAAGCCGCTTCGCCGCGCCCGGGAGAAAACCGGCCGCCCTTCCCAGAGCTTCCTCTCCCGTCGGGTGACCGGCACGGAGGGGCGAGCACGGGCATGGCCTCGCCCCACCCCGGGCTGCACTTCTACCTCTCAGGAACCTCGCATGATCAAAGTATCCGAGCGCGGCGGCAGCATCATCCATCCATCCATCCATCCATCCATCCATCCATCCATCCATCCATCCTCCCTCCCTCCCCCACGCCGTGCTCTGCGCCGCCCCCGCATCCCCCACCCACGCCGCGGCCCCGCCAAGCCCTTGCTCCGCTCCTTGCCCGCGGGAGGGACCCGCTGCCGCGATGCGACCGGAGCGGCGAAGCAGCACGCACCGCACCGCCCGGCAGCCGCACCTCGCTGCCGGCTGCGCGGCCTCCCCAGCTGTCACCGGCGTCCCGCCCTCGGGAGGCGGTGGCTGCCGCGCCCCGCAGCCCCGCCCCGAGCGGGCAGGGAGACTCCGCTGCTGTCGCTGCTCCGCTCCTGCTCCGGGAAGGTTCCCGCAGCCGCGTATGCGGGAGGTGTGCGCAGAGGAAGCGCACAGCGTAAGAACATTCCCGTCACAAGAAGTGTATGGAACTGTTGGAGCGGGTCCAGAGGAGGGCTATGAAGATGATCCGAGGGCTGGAGCACCTCTACTGTGAGGACAGGCTGAGAGACTTGGGAGTGTTCAGCCTGAAGAAGAGAAAACTCCGGAGAGACCTTAGAGCGACCTTCCAGTACCTGAAGGGGCCCCAGGAAAGGTGAGGAGAGACTTTTTACAAGGGCAAGTAGTGATAGGATGAGGGAGAACGGCTTTAAATGGGAAGGGGGAAGATTTAGATTAGACATTAGGACGAAATTGTTCACAATGAGGGTGGTGAGACACTGGAACAGGTTTCTCAGGGAAGTTGTGGCTGCCCCTTCCGTGGAAGTGCTCAAGGCCAGGTTGAATGGGGCCTTGAGCAACCTGACCCAGTGGGAGGTGTCTCTACCCATGGCAAGGGGACTGGAACTAGAAGATTTTTAAGGTCCCTTCCAACCCAAACCATTCTGTGATTCTAAGGCACATGGGATGAGTGTAGCATTCCCCCCTTCTTGGCTTGCCACCTCAAGGGCTGTGGGACCCGTGCACATCAAGAACAGAGTGCTGAGAAAGGGTTTATCAATTTAATTTTTATGTCACACCCTACCATAGCATGCCAGAATCAGATATGGAGTTGTCAGATTAACTCAGCTGCTAGCACTCGCTATCCGTGCCAGACAGCTGTAAACCCTAATACCATTTAAAGCCTCATTATTTTGTTAGAATGGAACAGAATAGTTGCTTGAGGCTCCCAGGACCAGGCTTTGCTTGCACGTTTCAAACTGTCTCCTCAGCACTGCCGTACATTGGCCTAGAACCTTTACTGAAATGCTGTTTGCAAGTATTATTTCTGTTGATCCAGATGCAGTGATTGACACAGTGAATGCAGCAGAAATGTATTTCTGTTAGGTAAATACGAAGACCTAATGGAGTTGGATTGTGGGCACAATAATTAGCTCAATATTATGTTGATAGGCCCAGTATCAAGGAGAAAGTGACTCTTAACAAATTAAATATGGGGGGGAGGGAGTATCTAAGTTAATGAGCGTATTGTTTTGAATACACAACTACTGTTCTGAGTACTACAGCAAGTTAACTTTGTCATTCAAATTGCCTGTAAAATTTTGCATCCATTTTATGGTCCTTCCTAAAAATTTAGCCCGGTATTCACTAGATGTACTTTTTCAATCAAGGAGAAAAATAAGCAGTGTTACCATTTTATTTGGGGGTTTCATGTTGTTGCTTCTGGGGTGCTAGGTCTGTACTTAGTTTAATAAGACAAGATGGATATAGAAAACCAGCTACATAGATTTGAAAGAAGAGCTGCAAACACAAGAAAAGTGTCAGCCTTGAAACCTGCTCAACAAAGTGGGTTGGTGGGGTTCATCAGAAAGACAGTTCTTGGCTGCAACTCAGCGACAGAAATTTGATAAGGGACACTATAGTGGATAAAGCCATAACACTCCTGATGGCCAAACTGAATGCTTCAAATCCAAATTTGAAGTGGAATGCACACTTCAACAGTAAGAGCAATTCAACAGTCCGAACCACCTTTTGAGAGGAGCATGCATTGCTGGACAGGGTGAAGCAGCATTTAAACAAATCTCTTTCCAAAGGGGGGCATTTTGAACAGCTAAAGGAATTCTTGTAGCCAGAATAACCCTGAAGGTTTCTCCTTTATAGAGAAAATGCTGCTTTTGATTTTAAAATCAATAAGAATTGAATGTCTCAGCTGGCGTTAGTTACTCCATAGAGTTTATTTGTTCCATTCTCCAAGACAATTTCAGGTATAAATAGTTGATATATATGGTCTTTAAAAAATGTCAACACATTCATTAGTGGCTATGTTCCAAGTCTGGGATTAACGAAATGCTAATAAACAGCTTGTTATGCTTAAGTTACAGTCTAACTCTTCTTTATAGAAAAAGGAATTTGAGGCCTTAGTTTTGGTCCTGGTGAAGGAGAGAGGAAACTGGAGCTCTTAAATAATATTTGCATGGCCTTATATCAGTGTTTTGTCTTGTGCAAGGAAGAAATATTGTGTTCAGAAGAAAGGCAGGACGTTGTGCGTAAGATTTGCTTATAATGGGCTGATGCATTGGCTTGTTACATGTAAATTTTGGTTTTACCATATTAAATAATTTTTGCTTGAAAGTACTTTAAAATAGATAAGAAAGTGAAATCTATAAATTATTTAGCACTGTGTTTCTCAGTATTTTTCATGAATAAAAGTTTTTGAGCTTTGTTAAATTTACATAAATTTGGCTTCACTTAGAGGTAAGGTTAGATTAGCTTCCTGTCAGAGATGGCTCTCTTTATCTGCTGTTCCCTTCAGCTGGAGAGCAACCTGCACTTCGTGAACCCTAGAGCACCCTTTGAAAGCATGTGGCTTGATACCCACTAATGTATAGAAGCTGAGGGACCCACTGTCTGCACTGCACAGATGCACTGTAAAGATGTTCCCACCTGCAAAGAACTAATGCTATTAGTGGGCGTGGAATAGCTGAGAGACTGCAATATTGAGTGAAAGTGAAGATTTAAAATCTGACCTGTTTGTTTGTTTTTTTCTTCTTCGTTTACATCACTGCTGTATCTCTCTGCAGGGCTGACCCATGTTTACACAGGAATTCTGTGGGTCAGCCAGAAATTAGTCCAGATATATCCTGCTCACTGTGGTGCACCTGATAATATGGGAGGCTTCTGAAAAACGTGTGGAGTGAGCTATTGCAAAATACAGAAGATGTGTACAAAGGAAAACAACCATTTTGCCCAGATATTGACTGAGACTTTAATGCTGTTTGTTTGGCTATTGCCTTACCAGCTTTCTAAATCTGCTCTTAGTGATCGGTAAAGGACATTGAAGCGTACAATCTGAAAAGTGCTATGTGACATTAGCAAGAAATATTAGGCTCTGTTCTGAATCCCTTAAAATTGATGCAAATTTTTCATTTAGTTCAAGGAGAATAGAACTAAGGCTTAGAAGTAACACTTTAAAAATGCATTAAAAACCTTTTGGTAACTTTACGGCTATGCAGTTTAGAATAAGAGGCACTTTGACTTTATTGCACTCAAGCTGAAGTAACTATATTAAGTAAAAAGCAAAATAGAATTTCAAGGGCAGGCCATAATTGAGAAGTTAATCCATTTTTAATATTACTCATTGTAAAGAGCTTGAAGCCTGCAGACTAGCAGAAGAATATCAGAATCCTTGGTCTAAATTTGCCCTAGCTTTTTAGTCATAATAAAAATCCCTTGTAAACAGTGGTGGTCCTCCTGCTTAGTTAAAACTCAAAGTGTGAGACGTTTTAAAACTTCAGCTCTGAATGACTGTAGAGCTTTAAGGTCTTGCATTTTTATGAAAAAAAAATCCTAGAGCACTTTCGAAACTGATTTACACACGTGGGATCAGACTATCTGCGGCTGTATGTAAAATGTAAAACGTAAAATAATTGAACTGATTACTTTTTATTATTGCTTTTGTTATTATTATTGTTGTTAATATTAGTAATACTATCAGAAATACACATCTAAGGGCAGATTTTTTTTCCTGCAGTCTGTTCTTTTTGCCATTGGAATGCAGCCATCTGCAGGCAACTGTATAATAGTGCATAGCAACACTACAAAAATTCTGTATAACGTATGGCCATATTTGAAACTTCTCACTGCTCAGCACTGATTATTATTAATGTTAATACTGCTCAGGTCAGGAAAGGAAAAATGAACTACTCTTAGTGGGATCTTTAAGTAGACTGATTGTAATTATCCACGTTAAGGCATTTGGGGATGATCTTTGATGTTTTTTTTCTAGAACAGTTGCATTCAAGACATCCATTTCAGAAGGCTTGGAGGATTCAGAGTCATTGAAATGGAGTGAGGTTTATTATTCTAAGATATTGCAGCATTGTGATCATCTCTGGATCATCTCTGGATCCTGGGTGCATCTCAGTCAAGGCTACCTTGGCCCCGGAGTGGAGGTGCTGTTTACATACCCCTAGAGAATCTGTCCTGTTGTGCAGTCATGTATAAAATTGATAGTGGCATTAACACGCACCAAAAAAAGAATCACCTACCATGCCGTTGAATTTCAAAACAGAGAATTTGTATCTGCTAAAGCAAAAGGGAAAGTGATGCTGATGGCTGCAAAACTGATGGAGGACACTGTTCCATTTAGCTGAGGGCAAAAACTGCCTGTACCTGCCTACAGCCTCGTGTGCATCAAACAGATCCTTTCTGTAATATATTTTGGGGGAATCAAATCTTTTTTTTTTTTTTACAAATGGTAGGAACACTGACGTGACAAGTTGCAATGTATCTTCTTGGAGATGTTCTTCCCTCTCTCTCTCACCCTACTGACGTGTTCTGTCATAGGTGGGTATTGGTGGAATATCCAGAAATAGCATGCGTTACGAACATGTGCTTCTAATAAGGGAGTACTTACCATGGACGGTTATCAATTGCAGCAAAGGAATCAGACTGCAATTAAGACGTGAAATCCATTCTCTTCCAAAAGTAGGTTTAAAAATCATAAGTTACATTTCTGTATTACACTGAGCAGATTGTGCAATATTCCTTTCTTTTTTGTGTGGGCATGTGTCTGAGAGGATATGTATGCACTGCCAACATTTTCTTGCACCTGTTTTTGAGAAGTCGCTTTTTTCTTAATAAAGGGGGAAGAGTCTTCTGGGAATATAGACCCTAAAATTAGGATTTATTATAGCCTTTATGTACAGCTGACTTGGTTAAAAGCTGCCTTGCTGTGCAGTCACACATCAAATTAAAAATGACAATATAAATAGATGCAGTTAATGACGACGCTGTGAAATATGGGAATAGAGCATTTGACTTATTAAAAACAAAGGGGAAAACTGAAGATTTGCAATATATTAACTCATGTTTGGTCGAAAGTACTGCTATAGAAATAAGCAGTAGGACTTTGACTAGCAATTGATTTCTAGTGCTACCTGCATAGCTCTCTTTAATGCTTATGTTGAGGTGATTAGCTGTAATAAGGAGAGGGTGGGGATTAAAAGGCTAAAAATAACAGCCACTGTCCTCTTAGAAGGAATTCTCTGAAGACGTGTGCCTGTGGTTCACTCATGCTTCCTTTAGTACATAATGCACTGTCAGCTTTTCAGAGCTTTTTTGGAAAAAAGCTGCTGTGCTAAACATGTCTGTTAAAAAATACAAAATTTTTGTGGATCTTTTTTTCTCTTCATGAATCTTATTCATTCTTTCTAAGGATGAGTTGCTTAATGGACAGTTTAACTTTCTAAAGACAAGATCGTATTACAATATTGTATATTGTACATATTGATAAAGTTATATGTGTTTGGCAACCCTGAGTTGTAGCATTCCTCTAATAGAACATTTAGGTGTAAAGGAAAAAAATGCTTTATTAATAATCCAATTAATATAATAATTTAATCGTATTGAAGATTTTAATACTTCTACAAAATTTGTGTTGTTAGAAACGAGAAATGCTTTTCTTTTATCTGTGTATTCAAAACTGCAGGCTTGGGATGTAATATTATCCAAGGTTGTGCATCATTTCAGAGGATAGCAGCCAGCTGGAAAAGTTTATTAAGAAATACCACAACTTCTGTTGTGCACACTGACATAAGTCTTCAATCAGTACACAAAATTGAGAAATATTTTACTGCTGTTGAGCAGAGAACTGCAAGGTCTTTGTTTTGGGCAACTCTGAGGAATTCCTCTGGATCTGTCGTTCTTATAGCTTAAAAAGACTTTGCTGTCATAAAGCTCATCTTTGTGAGGAAAGAAAAGGTGATAGGGAAATCAATAGACAGCCTGATAAATTCCTTTCCTTTTCCAAGTGTTTGTGTATCTTTGGGAACTACTTGTAATTGAGCTTAGGAGATCTGCAAGGTCTGCTGTTCGTCACTAGAAAGCAGCTCTCTTTAAAGACAGAGCAGGACTTTGAATCTTGAATGTGGTCTTCTCATTAGAAGTAGAAATTAGATAGAATCAGCTGCTGTCCAAAGGAGGGGATACTGGAATCAGTGAGTTATACCCTTTGGAAGACGAAATAGGCAACTTTATTACTCATGTGGGTGGTGCACTAGTAGGATATGTGTCAATGAAGGTTCTGAAATTGCTCTTGTATTATCATATTCTTTTAAATGCTCAAAAGCAAAATAACTGAAGTTTTTTCTATCTGTCTCTAGATTTCTTGGTGGTGCAGAATTTGGATGCTTTTGTACCTAATAAAAACATATTTAATCTCTGTTAAGTGACAGGTTAATTTGCAATAGAGGAAATAATGTTTCCCAAAATTAGAAATTTATGTATCAGATATAATTAATCTTACATTAAGAACAAAAATTGTCCATATAGTTCTACTTTCCTTATATATACACCACTTCAAAGGCAATTTCACTTGCATTCACTAAAAGAGACTACAATAAGCAGAAAGTTTAGACAAGGTTAATGACATTAGCTTTGTCTTTTCAGTGTTATTAAGAAAAGGTACAAAATCAATTAATGTCTTAAAGCACACTGCCCAGAGTTCAGTAAGAACTTCAGTAATTCAAGTTGTGTCAACATAGACTTCTGTCCAAATAACACGGGGTGCTTTTTTGTTTTCTTATGGCCTTGGATAAGTTTTAGCGAGCTTTATCTGTAAAAGTCTTTTTTCCATCCTCTTTTCTATAGATGGATTCAGATGAATGCCTTTCATCGCTTGGATATTTGATATCTATCCCAGTGGTTCGCTTGACCTGGGCACTTCAGGATATTGTATTAGCAGCATAGCCAACATTGATAAAAAGAAGACTAATCAAAAGGTATGTATTTGATATGAAAAAAGCAGAATGGCTATAATGTGTGCAAATGAGTAATTACAATGGAATGGAACAGAACAGAATAGGTTTAGTCGGAAGGGATGTTCAGTGATCATCTGGGCCACCTGCAATACAAGGTCCGACAAAACAACTGAGACTGTACCTGTAACTTTTTCTTTAGCAAATTAAGGAATCCCCTACAATCACCTTCACAATAGTTCCTTAGTCAGCTGACACACAGCTGCATACAGTGCTTTAGCAAGGCCTTTGACACTGTCCCCCACAGTAGACTCCTAGGGAAGCTGTCAGCCCGTGGCTTAGATGCGAGCACTCTGTGCTGGGTTAGGAATTGGCTGGATGGCCGAGCCCAGAGAGTGGTGGTGAACGGTGTCTCATCCAGTTGGCGGCCAGTCACCAGTGGTGTCCCCCAGGGATCGGTGTTGGGTCCGGTCCTGTTTAATATCTTTATAGATGATCTGGATGAGGGGATTGAGCCCATCATCAGCAAGTTTGCTGATGATACCAAACTGGGAAGAAGGGTTGATCTGTTAGAGGGTAGGATGGCCCTGCAGAGGGACCTGGACAGATTGGAGAGATGGGCCGATTCCAATGGGATGATGTTTAATAAGTCCAAATGTCGGGTACTTCATTTTGGACACAACAATCCCATGCAGAGCTACAGACTGGGGACAGAGTGGCTGGAGAGTAGTGAGGCAGAAAGGGACCTGGGAGTGCTGGTTGACAGGAAGCTCAACATGAGCCAGCAGTGTGCCCAGGTGGCCAAGAAGGCCAATGGCATTCTGGCCTGCATCAGGAATAGTGTGGTGAGCAGAACCAGAGAAGTTATCGTCCCCCTGTACTCGGCACTAGTCAGACCTCATCTGGAATACTGTGTACAGTTCTGGGCCCCCCAGTTTGGGAAAGATGTCAGGATACTGGAATGTGTTCAGAGGAGGGCAACGAAGATGGTAAAGGGGCTGGAGCATAAGCCCTATGAGGAGCGACTGAGGGAGTTGGGGCTGTTTAGTCTAAAGAAGAGGAGGCTCAGGGGAGACCTCATTGCTCTCTACAGCTACCTGAAAGGAGGTTGTAGTCGGGCAGGGGTTGGTCTCTTCTCTCAGGTGACCAGTGACAGAACTAGAGGGCATGGACTCAAGCTACGTCAGGGAAAGTTTAGGCTTGATGTGAGGAAGAAGTTCTTTACTGAAAGGGTGATTGGCCATTGGAATGCGTTGCCCAGGGAGGTGGTGGAGTCGCCGACCCTGGAGGTGTTTAAGGGGAGATTGGATGTGGCACTGAGTGCCATGGTTTAGATGATGGTTGGTGTTAGTGTTGGGTTATAGGTTGGACTTGAAGATCTCAGAGGTCCTTTCCAACCTTGTCATACTGTGTGTGTGTGTGTGTCTGTGTGTGCTGCCAATGTTCAAATCAGTTCCGCAGATCACTTTCTGAAAAGCTGTTAAGGATCTCCATCATTTTTGCTTTCACATCTTCTACCAACAAAAATGTGTTCCTTTGAGCACTGACTTGACCTTTTGGAAGAGCTATTAGCTAAAAACTGTTTCACAAAGTGTTGTGGGCTGGCACATTGTCTTCACTCTTGCACATCCACATTTTCCAACCGAGAATACTTGAACACGTGTGCACTTCTACTGAGTGAAGTGATTAAGCTGAGACTTGTCTCACTGTGAGAGGTTGACAGAGATTAAAGCATGTTCTATAATCATCTTTTTGTCTCTCCTCTCCCACTCTTGGTTCCCAGGCTATAAGGTTAGTCTTGTTTTTTTTGTGTCAGATCTCATAGATGCTGGTGCAGGTTGTCACTATCGTTTTATACTGCAAAGGGTAATCACATTGCAAATAAAGAATAAGAAAGAACATGAATGCATGTCAAACAAAATCTAATTAAACTGTGTAATGTAGGCCCAGTTAAAGAACAATAGTCTTAAAATTTTGTGGCGAGGACTCCCATGAGATGATATTATCCATAACAGTTTGAATAAGGCCTGGTCTGCTGTTGCCTCGCCATGGTAATGTACTGGTGGGGTCAAACAGATCAAGCAGAACATCGTAAGAGAAAATGTATGTAAATTAGGCTATTGGAAGATAGAAAGGACATACATTGAGGAAAGGATGATCAGTGATAGAGGTGACCAAACTGCTGAGAACCCTAAGCTAGCACTGTTTGTGGGCTGGTTAATTCACAGCCTGCTGGTCTAATGGCTCTGCTGCTTCTGAAGGCGGCTTGGTTAGTCTCCATCCAGGCACCCAAGGACAGTCTCTACCCAGCTATAACATGGGGTTTGTCCTCTGTGTCTCTTCCCTTAGTTGAGTTTCATGGTTTACTTCAAGAAGAAAATGACAAATTTATGCAGCAGGTATTGTATTCAAATTGATCCACTCTTTGTGCAGTCTTTTCAGTTTCCCAAAGCCCATTTAAGGAGGATGCAGGGAAAAAAAACAAGCAGAGCACTGTTTGTCAGTACCCTAGAGCTAAGTGTACAAAATTGGTTTAATCTAGTAAAGCCGGGTAAACTGGCAAAACACCCAGAAGGTGCTTTGAATTTCTGCATCATTTCCCTAGATTATTTTTTTGATCTAAATTGTTTGTGCCACTGCATTTGGAATTTAGCCTGCCTATCCCCTACAGAAGCCACTTTTGCACAAATGGAATGAGTCAGGCACAGTGTATGTAAAACGCTTTGTGGTGCCAGATGTGAGGCAGGGTAACGAAAACTATTTCCTCGCTTCAGAAAAGAAATGATCTGTTTCAGTGCTCTTGTCAAGTTTTAATGTCTGATCTGAATCTCTTGCTGCAAGGTATTATTACCTGTTCTATCCCACTTGAGCACTGGAAGTGTTCTCTTTGCGGAAGATTTTGCATATCTAGAAATATCTTCTTTGATAAGGCCGAAAGACAATTTTTTCCACCTTTTTACTAAATTCTGTCTAGGTTTTCAATCACTCACTGCTCTTCTCTAGAGTTTGTCCACTTGATTTGCCTCTTTCAAAAGTATGGACCCGAGTTTTGAAGTGTGACAGCTGTGCCCTTACAATCCTGAGTAGTGAAAGGATTACCTCCTGTATGCCTTACATGCCATGATGGCACTTGCCTTTATCTGAAATAGAATGACATTCTTGATTTACCATTTTTAATCTAATGTAATCCCCAGTGTACTGCTGTCTAGCCAGTTATTGTTCATCCTGTGTTGGCTTCTTGAACCATCCTGTTATTGACCTATCTTAAATCATAGATTAGCTGTGCAAAATGTAACATCCTATTAAATTCCATCTTGTATTTTTTTTAAAATCTATTGGAATCATTGTCAGGGTAAAAGAAGTGAAGAAATGTAGCAGATTGTCTTGGAAAGTGAGGAGTAATTTTGTTTAATCTTTCCTGGATGAATTCCATCAGGGAAGTGGATCCTGCGTTAGAACAGGGAGACAAGTAGTAGAGGATTGGTTTTGAATCTCTTCCAGTCCTGTGGTTTTGTAATCATTCAGTGATTTTTTCAGTAGTTTCCTTTGCAATGAGCAAAGTCAGCAGGAGACTGACTGAAGACAATCCTCAGTAGTGAGCTGTGCAAAATGCTGTATTTGGTTTGTTTAAGCCATGTTTATAAATCCACATTCCACCGAGGAAGACAGGTAATCTCCATCACTGAAAAGTACATCTGAATTGTGAATTCAGTGTCATAATATAATGGTATCTTCTGATTAATATATTGGGGAAAATGGAAATACAAACAGGGAACTGTAGGTTCTGTCATACTTTGAAAATGTGCTAGCTTGCATTTTCTTTTTGTGAAAGTCAGAAACTACGATTTATTTGTTAATCAGGAGCGGTATTTCTAGGAAGTGTAGCTCAGAAGTGTATCTCTTGCTCTGCCTATGACTAATGCGAGTGCCTTAAAACTGGCTTTTAGCAATGGAGAGGAATAGATGGCACATGTTAAAAGCCAGATAACTATTACCTTGGTGGGATGTTGTAAGCAGTTGCTTAATTACATGGGAACCTAAGATAATGGATAGTAGGAATACAAAGACAGAAGAGAAGACTGCCTGTGCACCTCAACCCTTCACCATTTGTCCTAAAGTCCTTTTTAATTTCTTTATATACAAAGGTATATCAGTATCAAATTGGTAGAGGCTTATATGAAGCAATTCTGATTTTACCTTCTAATCCAGCAAATCCAACAGTAAGACACTTCAGTACAAGGAACTGAGAGATGTGCTCACTGAAGAGACTAGAATTGTGGCCGCTCAGGCTTTGACGGCGTTCCCCACCTAATCTTGTGGCATTTCTGAGTTCTGCGCATCTCACAGAGATGTAGGTATGTCTGCTTCTTACAATAAATGTATCAAATCTCAGACCTGGTGCAGAGAAAGACGTATGAAACGGATTAAACCACGGGCACCAACAGTATGCAGTCTTCTAAACGCCATGTGTAATGGAACAGGCATTTCAACTCGAGCACTTGGAAAGCATCACCAAGAAATCCTCTGCCTGAGATACTTAAATGTCCCAAATCCCTGATCTGGGAAAGACAAAAACTGCTAAAGAAGACTTTGAAGAAACAGACGGGTTCTTGAACTTTTAATTTCTGAATTGCACTGGCAACGGGCGATGAAGATAACTTTACATGACTTTATTGAACAAAGCCATTTATATACAGTTGGAAAAGGTTCCAGTTTGATACACACACCTAGACAAAACCAACTTAGTACCTACATAAAACCAATATAAACAGGATGCAGAGGGGATGGATCAACGGCTTCCTGGGTGTCATTCTAGTATTTAAAACATTCAAAAATCAGCTCTTACAGGGTGCCTTTTTTTGTCCTTGGCAATTGAAATCCTTTACTAAAGGAAGTAACATAAATGACGATGAGTTTTAAACTTTGGACAGAGCACATTCTTTCTGTTTAAGGAAAGAGAAACCCCTAGAACACCAGTGTGTGAAGCGGGGGTGCTTTTTGCTGCTTTAGGTCGAGCCCGAGCGTGTCCTGAGGAGAGGGCGGGCAGGGAGCTCGCAGCCCCGACCCCCTGCGGGCGGGAGCCGAACGCGAAGGAGCAGGGGAACGAAGTGCAAGCTGCAAGGCAGCCGCGATCCCGGCCCGGAGCCGCGGCTCTCTCCGAAGCGCCGCGTGAATCGAAGCGAAGGGACGGGCGGGATTGGCCGAGCGGGATCCGGCTGCGTCGCACTCGGCCAATGGGAGCGGCGGTTCCGCGCGCCCTCGCCGTTGAGTGGCCGTTGGAGGCGAGGGCGCGGTGACGAGTCCCGTTGCCGGGCAACGGGGGAAGCCGGAGGTGCTCGGGCGCGGAGGACGCGGCGAGGGAGAGGGCACGGAGAGGAGCCCAGGCTCTGAGTTCGAGAAGAGCCCATGATGGAGGAGATGATGGAGGTGGAGATGGAGGTGGAGGAGCCATGGCTCGAGGAGATGGAGGTGGAGGAGCCATGGCTCGAGGAGATGGAGGTGGAGGTGGAGGAGCCATGGCTCGAGGAGATGGAGGTGGAGGTGGAGGAGCCATGGCTCGAGGAGATGGAGGTGGAGGTGGAGGAGCCATGGCTCGAGGAGATGGAGGTGGAGGTGGAGGAGCCATGGCTCGAGGAGATGGAGATCGAGGAGCCATGGCTGGAGGAGATGGAGGAGCTGGAGCCGGAGGAGCCATGGCTGGAGGAGATGGAGGAGCTGGAGCCGGAGGAGCCATGGCTGGAGGAGATGGAGGAACTGGAGATGGAGGAGCCATGGCTGGAGGAGATGGAGGAGCTGGAGTTGGAGGAGCCATGGCTGGAGGAGATGGAAGAGCTGTAGCCGGAGGAGACATAGCTGGAGTTATTTTCGTAGTATAAATATAGATGTAAAGTTTATCACCCAAAACTAGAGTTCTGGATTCCTTTGGTCTTTCAGCTTTTACCATTTTATGGGGTACTCAGCCTGGTCCTCCTTATTTGTGGCCAGTGAAGATGTGCGGGGCAGTGTTAGCCCCTGGCTGTTTCAGTGCCCTCTGCACTGCTCAGCTACAGCCTATCAGAATCCCAGAAAAATACACATCTGCACAGCTCACACAGCTTTAGTTAAAGGAAGCAGGTTCCCCTTTCAGAACCATATGTTCTTCAAACTCTGATTGCCCCTCCACAGTGACCACGAGACACATCTCTGTCCCCCAGCTCATGCTGCTAGCGTAGCATTATTTTTTATTTAAGGCAAGGGATGGATGTGAAGAAGATAGAAACATTTTAGTCCAGTAACATGTTGGGAGCTCTTGAGATCCTATGTTCTCATTCCTGAAGGAACTGCAGCCTTCGGAGGCTCCCTACAGGCCATCACTACTTAATTGTCCTCCCTACTTAATTGTTAATTTCTAAGGGTGATACCACTACCTTGCGTAGAGAAATAAGCCACTTTCAGTCCCATTTTTCATAGAGTTGGATATTAAAGGCCTGCATTGATGTGGTCCACAGATGTGAATTTTGCAGGAAGGAAGCCACCTCCCAGTGGCAAAGAGTAGCCATGGAGTCTCTTGGTTTTCCACCACAGGTTGCAATTACATCCTGTGGGACTGGTATTGCTGAGCAGTATTTGAACTGCTGGTTCCAGTTCCAAAATCAATTGCACATGCATTTAAACAAAGTACACAAGTCACTGAATAGTGTCAGAATCACCTAATCACAGAACGACCTGAGTTGGAAGGGACACACAAGGATCATCGAGTCCAACTCATATCCCTGCATAGGACAACTCCAACTTTAACACCGTGTGTCTGAGGGCACTGTCCAAACGCTTCTTGAATATTGTCAGGATTGGCGCTGTGACTGCTTCTTTAGGGAGCTGTTCCAGTGCTCCACCAGCCTCTGAGTGAAGAACCTGTTCCTAGTAACCAAACTAAACCTTCCCTGGCAGATTTTCTGCCATTCCCTCCAGTCCTATCATTGGTCACCAGAGAGAAGAGATCAGTGCCTGCTCCTCCTCCTTCCCTTGTGAGGAAGCAGTGAATGGCTGTGAGGTCCCTCCTCAGCCTCCTCCAGGCTGAACAGATCAAGTGACTTCAGCTGTTCCTCATATGCCTTCCCCTCTAGAGTCTTAACCATCTTTGTGGCTTCCTCTGGACACTCTCCAGTAGTTCCATGTCCTTTTCTACTCCGGCAGCCAAAACTACCCCCAGTACTCAAGGTGGGGCTGCACTGGTGTGGAGTAGAGCGGGACAATCACCTCCCTCAACCAGCTGCCAGTGCTGCGTTTCATGTCCCCCAGGAGAAGGTTGGCCCTCCTGGCTGCCGGGGCGCACTGTTGGCTCATGTTCTACTTGCTGTCAACTTGCATACACCATTCCCTATTCCAATCACGTTTCAGACTGGCTTGGGTTTCTTAAAGTGAACTGAAAACAGGAAAACCTAACTCACATTCTTTCCCAAAAGTAGATTCTGTAGCCTTTTTGTCTAGGTATTAGTGTTCAAAGGATTTTCATCCAATAACCTATTAGAAATACATGGAAACTTAAACTGGTATTAAATCGTGTATTAAATATAGTTTCTCAGGCTCATGGGTGCTTCATAATATACTCAGATAAAACCAGCAGCTATCTTTCATAAGCTATTACATCAAAGGCAGTATCTTGTGTGATCCCCTTACATTTTCCTTAACCTGAAGCAAAAGCCATATCCTATTTCAACCAATGTTATAAATCACTTTTCTTTGCAGTTTGAAATTCTGTATAACTACACTTGAAAAAAAAATGCGTGTTGATACTATCTTTTCATACAGCGGTTTTTTTCTTTATGCCACGTGTAAGCATTTTGGAAAAAAACCTTAAAATTAAAATGGGCAGTTTATGTGATGACACAAGTTGCAATAGGTTAAAAATTCAGAGGGTACGAGAAAGAATTCTGACCAGTTCTGTTCCTGAGGTTACAGTGACATGGTTTGGAAATACTTATGAAATTTTGTGCATGTACATTTCTATGTGAGGGAGCAGGAAAAATGATATTACTTGTGTAGGGTTTGTGGAAATGATTAAATGGCCAGTATATTGCTGGAACATAGACTTCTGCTGACTTAAAATGTAGAAAAGAACAGCATGTGAAGTATACAAGATTACCTCAGTTCTTAAAAACTACCATAGGTTGTACTCTGTGAGCAGAAACAGGCATTTATTCTAAATTGTTACCTCTGCATGAGAAAGTTTGTAGTGTTTGTCTCCACCTCCTCCCTTAAGACTTTCTACTTGACTGATTAGATGATGTCCTTTCCATTCTCTGTGAAGACCGTTTTAGGCATTTATGTCTTGTCACATATTATCACAGGGAACACAAGAAAATAACTGAGCACATGGTATGCCTGTGTGTGACGAAACCATGAACAGCCAGGCAGCTATTGTGCATCTAGTCTTGAGATACTACAATGGCTGGATCTTTTAGTTTCCTCAGACATGTTCTTTTTTTCTTCCTGGAAACCCTTCTAGGAGAAATTTGAGAATTTTTCTCACTGGTCGAGGAGTTTTGCATGCTGTCATAAGAGTCACTCTAACTGGGCAGCAATAAGTCTGGAAACCCTGAGCATGGGGAGTTCATACTGCTGGTCTAAGCAGGTGCACAGCTCTGCAGGTGAAGTGTGCTTGTAAGGAGTAGTACAAAGATTGCTGACCATGTGCAGAGCATCTGAAAAGTGAGCACACAGCAAGAACACCACTTCTGGCAAATAGAAGGCTTACAGTGTATGTCTGCAGGTATTTTCTCCAAAAATACAGGATAGGAATAGAGCGGTTGTACACCACTTGTGGAAATACATCTAGATTAAAAGTCTAAAAAAGTGAATTTAATTTGTAGCTGAAGGTGTGAATTTGATCAGTGTGAATTTGATCAATCTAAATTTGATCTAAAATTGAGAGAACTCCATGAGGTTTAAGCTCCCACTAGTAAATTAGTGTTTCACAGTGTCTGCTCTCTGCAATTTCATCAAAAGCCAAATTTAAACAATTTCATTTTCTCAGGAATCAAGTGGAATACTTGTATTCATATTGAAGTAGATGTTAAGAACCTAACAATGAATATTGCCTAGCACCCTGCTGTCCGTTCCCACTTACAAATGGCTTTTCGTAAATGCATGTACCTTGAGAGGTCAAGGAAATGTCATTTTCTATCACCTTCACTTTATTATCAATCCCAATCTTTCCTCCCTCTAATTGATACCTAACATACCTTTCTACCACCTAAAATAGAGCAAACTGTAAAGACTGAAGAGTGTTATTGCCACCTGGTGGGAGCCTTGTGCCTATGACTTAGACAGAAAGGATTGTGATCAACATCTCAAGATGACCAACCCAAACCATTCTGTGATTCTAAGGCACATGGGATGAGTGTAGCATTGCCCCCTTCTTGGCTTGCCACCTCAAGGGCTGTGGGACCCGTGCACATCAAGAACAGAGTGCTGAGAAAGGGTTTATCAATTTAATTTTTATGTCACACCCTACCATAGCATGCCAGAATCAGATATGGAGTTGTCAGATTAACTCAGCTGCTAGCACTCGCTATCCGTGCCAGACAGCTGTAAACCCTAATACCATTTAAAACCTCATTATTTTGTTAGAATGGAACAGAATAGTTGCTTGAGGCTCCCAGGACCAGGCTTTGCTTGCACGTTTCAAACTGTGTCTTCAGCACTGCCCTACATTGGCCTAGAACCTTTACTGAAATGCTGTTTGCAAGTATTATTTCTGTTGATCCAGATGCAGTGATTGACACAGTGAATGCAGCAGCAATGTATTTCTGTTAGGTAAATACGAAGACCTAATGGAGTTGGATTGTGGGCACAATAATTAGCTCAATATTATGTTGATAGGCCCAGTATCAAGGAGAAAGTGACTCTTAACAGATTAAATATGGGGGGGAGGGAGTATCTAAGTTAATGAGCGTATTGTTTTGAATACACAACTACTGTTCTGAGTACTACAGCAAGTTAACTTTGTCATTCAAATTGCCTGTAAAATTTTGCATCCATTTTATGGTCCTTCCTAAAAATTTAGCCCAGTATTCACTAGATGTACTTTTTCAATCAAGGAGAAAAATAAGCAGTGTTACCATTTTATTTGGAGGTTTTATGTTGTTGCTTCTGGGGTGCTAGGTCTGTACTTAGTTTAATAAGACAAGATGGATATAGAAAACCAGCTACATAGATTTGAAAGAAGAGCTGCAAACACAAGAAAAGTGTCAGCCTTGAAACCTGCTCAACAAAGTGGGTTGGTGGGGTTCATCAGAAAGACAGTTCTTGGCTGCAACTCAGCGACAGAAATTTGATAAGGGACACTATAGTGGATAAAGCCATAACACTCCTGATGGCCAAACTGAATGCTTCAAATCCAAATTTGAAGTGGAATGCACACTTCAACAGTAAGAGCAATTTAACGGTCCGAACCACCTTTTGAGAGGAGCATGCATTGCTGGACAGGGTGAAGCAGCATTTAAACAAATCTCTTTCCAAAGGGGGGCATTTTGAACAGCTAAAGGAATTCTTGTAGCCAGAATAACCCTGAAGGTTTCTCCTTTATAGATAAAATGCTGCTTTTGATTTTAAAATCAATAAGAATTGAATGTCTCAGCTGGCGTTAGTTACTCCATAGAGTTTATTTGTTCCATTCTCCAAGACAATTTCAGGTATAAATAGTTGATATATATGGTCTTTAAAAAATGTCAACACATTCATTAGTGGCTATGTTCCAAGTCTGGGATTAATGAAATGCTAATAAACAGCTTGTTATGCTTAAGTTACAGTCTAACTCTTCTTTATAGAAAAAGGAATTTGAGGCCTTAGTTTTGGTCCTGGTGAAGGAGAGAGGAAACTGGAGCTCTTAAATAATATTTGCATGGCCTTATATCAGTGTTTTGTCTTGTGCAAGGAAGAAATATTGTGTTCAGAAGAAAGGCAGGACGTTGTGCGTAAGATTTGCTTATAATGGGCTGATGCATTGGCTTGTTACATGTAAATTTTGGTTTTACCATATTAAATAATTTTTGCTTGAAAGTACTTTAAAATAGATAAGAAAGTGAAATCTATAAATTATTTAGCACTGTGTTTCTCAGTATTTTTCATGAATAAAAGTTTTTGAGCTTTGTTAAATTTACATAAATTTGGCTTCACTTAGAGGTAAGGTTAGATTAGCTTCCTGTCAGAGATGGCTCTCTTTATCTGCTGTTCCCTTCAGCTGGAGAGCAACCTGCACTTCGTGAACCCTAGAGCACCCTTTGAAAGCATGTGGCTTGATACCCACTAATGTATAGAAGCTGAGGGACCCACTGTCTGCACTGCACAGATGCACTGTAAAGATGTTCCCACCTGCAAAGAACTAATGCTATTAGTGGGCGTGGAATAGCTGAGAGACTGCAATATTGAGTGAAAGTGAAGATTTAAAATCTGACCTGTTTGTTTGTTTTTTTCTTCTTCGTTTACATCACTGCTGTATCTCTCTGCAGGGCTGACCCATGTTTACACAGGAATTCTGTGGGTCAGCCAGAAATTAGTCCAGATATATCCTGCTCACTGTGGTGCACCTGATAATATGGGAGGCTTCTGAAAAACGTGTGGAGTGAGCTATTGCAAAATACAGAAGATGTGTACAAAGGAAAACAACCATTTTGCCCAGATATTGACTGAGACTTTAATGCTGTTTGTTTGGCTATTGCCTTACCA
The DNA here is from genome assembly GCA_033558185.1 of Dromococcyx pavoninus. Lineage (NCBI taxonomy): Eukaryota > Metazoa > Chordata > Aves > Cuculiformes > Neomorphidae > Dromococcyx > Dromococcyx pavoninus. The sequence goes on along the minus strand of JAUMJL010000020.1, from coordinate 409,853 downwards.
GCTTTCTAAATCTGCTCTTAGTGATCGGTAAAGGACATTGAAGCGTACAATCTGAAAAGTGCTATGTGACATTAGCAAGAAATATTAGGCTCTGTTCTGAATCCCTTAAAATTGATGCAAATTTTTCATTTAGTTCAAGGAGAATAGAACTAAGGCTTAGAAGTAACACTTTAAAAATGCATTAAAAACCTTTTGGTAACTTTACGGCTATGCAGTTTAGAATAAGAGGCACTTTGACTTTATTGCACTCAAGCTGAAGTAACTATATTAAGTAAAAAGCAAAATAGAATTTCAAGGGCAGGCCATAATTGAGAAGTTAATCCATTTTTAATATTACTCATTGTAAAGAGCTTGAAGCCTGCAGACTAGCAGAAGAATATCAGAATCCTTGGTCTAAATTTGCCCTAGCTTTTTAGTCATAATAAAAATCCCTTGTAAACAGTGGTGGTCCTCCTGCTTAGTTAAAACTCAAAGTGTGAGACGTTTTAAAACTTCAGCTCTGAATGACTGTAGAGCTTTAAGGTCTTGCATTTTTATGAAAAAAAAATCCTAGAGCACTTTCGAAACTGATTTACACACGTGGGATCAGACTATCTGCGGCTGTATGTAAAATGTAAAACGTAAAATAATTGAACTGATTACTTTTTATTATTGCTTTTGTTATTATTATTGTTGTTAATATTAGTAATACTATCAGAAATACACATCTAAGGGCAGATTTTTTTTCCTGCAGTCTGTTTTTTTTGCCATTGGAATGCAGCCATCTGCAGGCAACTGTATAATAGTGCATAGCAACACTACAAAAATTCTGTATAACGTATGGCCATATTTGAAACTTCTCACTGCTCAGCACTGATTATTATTAGTGTTAATACTGCTCAGGTCAGGAAAGGAAAAATGAACTACTCTTAGTGGGATCTTTAAGTAGACTGATTGTAATTATCCACGTTAAGGCATTTGGGGATGATCTTTGATGTTTTTTTTCTAGAACAGTTGCATTCAAGACATCCATTTCAGAAGGCTTGGAGGATTCAGAGTCATTGAAATGGAGTGAGGTTTATTATTCTAAGATATTGCAGCATTGTGATCATCTCTGGATCATCTCTGGATCCTGGGTGCATCTCAGTCAAGGCTACCTTGGCCCCGGAGTGGAGGTGCTGTTTACATACCCCTAGAGAATCTGTCCTGTTGTGCAGTCATGTATAAAATTGATAGTGGCATTAACACGCACCAAAAAAAGAATCACCTACCATGCTGTTGAATTTCAAAACAGAGAGTTTGTATCTGCTAAAGCAAAAGGGAAAGTGATGCTGATGGCTGCAAAACTGATGGAGGACACTGTTCCATTTAGCTGAGGGCAAAAACTGCCTGTACCTGCCTACAGCCTCGTGTGCATCAAACAGATCCTTTCTGTAATATATTTTGGGGGAATCAAATCTTTTTTTTTTTTTTACAAATGGTAGGAACACTGACGTGACAAGTTGCAATGTATCTTCTTGGAGATGTTCTTCCCTCTCTCTCTCACCCTACTGACGTGTTCTGTCATAGGTGGGTATTGGTGGAATATCCAGAAATAGCATGCGTTACGAACATGTGCTTCTAATAAGGGAGTACTTACCATGGACGGTTATCAATTGCAGCAAAGGAATCAGACTGCAATTAAGACGTGAAATCCATTCTCTTCCAAAAGTAGGTTTAAAAATCATAAGTTACATTTCTGTATTACACTGAGCATATTGTGCAATATTCCTTTCTTTTGTGTGTGGGCATGTGTCTGAGAGGATATGTATGCACTGCCAACATTTTCTTGCACCTGTTTTTGAGAAGTCGCTTTTTTCTTAATAAAGGGGGAAGAGTCTTCTGGGAATATAGACCCTAAACTTAGGATTTATTATAGCCTTTATGTACAGCTGACTTGGTTAAAAGCTGCCTTGCTGTGCAGTCACACATCAAATTAAAAATGACAATATAAATAGATGCAGTTAATGACGACGCTGTGAAATATGGGAATAGAGCATTTGACTTATTAAAAACAAAGGGGAAAACTGAAGATTTGCACTATATTAACTCATGTTTGGTCAAAAGTACTGCTATAGAAATAAGCAGTAGGACTTTGACTAGCAATTGATTTCTAGTGCTACCTGCATAGCTCTCTTTAATGCTTATGTTGAGGTGATTAGCTGTAATAAGGAGAGGGTGGGGATTAAAAGGCTAAAAATAACAGCCACTGTCCTCTTAGAAGGAATTCTCTGAAGACGTGTGCCTGTGGTTCACTCATGCTTCCTTTAGTACATAATGCACTGTCAGCTTTTCAGAGCTTTTTTGGAAAAAAGCTGCTGTGCTAAACATGTCTGTTAAAAAATACAAAATTTTTGTGGATCTTTTTTTCTCTTCATGAATCTTATTCATTCTTTCTAAGGATGAGTTGCTTAATGGACAGTTTAACTTTCTAAAGACAAGATCGTATTACAATATTGTATATTGTACATATTGATAAAGTTATATGTGTTTGGCAACCCTGAGTTGTAGCATTCCTCTAATAGAACATTTAGGTGTAAAGGAAAAAAATGCTTTATTAATAATCCAATTAATATAATAATTTAATCGTATTGAAGATTTTAATACTTCTACAAAATTTGTGTTGTTAGAAACGAGAAATGCTTTTCTTTTATCTGTGTATTCAAAACTGCAGGCTTGGGATGTAATATTATCCAAGGTTGTGCATCATTTCAGAGGATAGCAGCCAGCTGGAAAAGTTTATTAAGAAATACCACAACTTCTGTTGTGCACACTGACATAAGTCTTCAATCAGTACACAAAATTGAGAAATATTTTACTGCTGTTGAGCAGAGAACTGCAAGGTCTTTGTTTTGGGCAACTCTGAGGAATTCCTCTGGATCTGTCGTTCTTATAGATTAAAAAGACTTTGCTGTCATAAAGTTCATCTTTGTGAGGAAAGAAAAGGTGATAGGGAAATCAATAGACAGCCTGATAAATTCCTTTCCTTTTCCAAGTGTTTGTGTATCTTTGGGAACTACTTGTAATTGAGCTTAGGAGATCTGCAAGGTCTGCTGTTCGTCACTAGAAAGCAGCTCTCTTTAAAGACAGAGCAGGACTTTGAATCTTGAATGTGGTCTTCTCATTAGAAGTAGAAATTAGATAGAATCAGCTGCTGTCCAAAGGAGGGGATACTGGAATCAGTGAGTTATACCCTTTGGAAGACGAAATAGGCAACTTTATTACTCATGTGGGTGGTGCACTAGTAGGATATGTGTCAATGAAGGTTCTGAAATTGCTCTTGTATTATCATATTCTTTTACATGCTCAAAAGCAAAATAACTGAAGTTTTTTCTATCTGTCTCTAGATTTCTTGGTGGTGCAGAATTTGGATGCTTTTGTACCTAATAAAAACATATTTAATCTCTGTTAAGTGACAGGTTAATTTGCAATAGAGGAAATAATGTTTCCCAAATTTAGAAATTTATGTATCAGATATAATTAATCTTATATTAAGAACAAAAAGTATCCATATAGTTCTACTTTCCTTATATATACACCACTTCAAAGGCAATTTCACTTGCATTCACTAAAAGAGACTACAATAAGCAGAAAGTTTAGACAAGGTTAATGACATTAACTTTGTCTTTTCAGTGTTATTAAGAAAAGGTACAAAATCAATTAATGTCTTAAAGCACACTGCCCAGAGTTCAGTAAGAACTTCAGTAATTCAAGTTGTGTCAACATAGACTTCTGTCCAAATAACACGGGGTGCTTTTTTGTTTTCTTATGGCCTTGAATAAGTTTTAGCGAGCTTTATCTGTAAAAGTCTTTTTTCCATCCTCTTTTCTATAGATGGATTCAGATGAATGCCTTTCATCGCTTGGATATTTGATATCTATCCCAGTGGTTCGCTGACCTGGGCACTTCAGGATATTGTATTAGCAGCATAGCCAACATTGATAAAAAGAAGACTAATCAAAAGGTATGTATTTGATATGAAAAAAGCAGAATGGCTATAATGTGTGCAAATGAGTAATTACAATGGAATGGAACAGAACAGAATAAGTTTAGTCGGAAGGGATGTTCAGTGATCATCTGGGCCACCTGCAATACAAGGTCCGACAAAAAAACTGAGACTGTACCTGTAACTGTTTCTTTAGCAAATTAAGGAATCCCCTACAATCACCTTCACAATAGTTCCTTAGTGAGCTGACACACAGCTGCATACAGTGCTGCCAATGTTCAAATCAGTTCCGCAGATCACTTTCTGAAAAGCTGTTAAGGATCTCCATCATTTTTGCTTTCACATCTTCTACCAACAAAAATGTGTTCCTTTGAGCACTGACTTGACCTTTTGGAAGAGCTATTAGCTAAAAACTGTTTCACAAAGTGTTGTGGGCTGGCACATTGTCTTCACTCTTGCACATCCACATTTTCCAACCGAGAATACTTGAACACGTGTGCACTTCTACTGAGTGAAGTGATTAAGCTGAGACTTGTCTCACTGTGAGAGGTTGACAGAGATTAAAGCATGTTCTATAATCATCTTTTTGTCTCTCCTCTCCCACTCTTGGTTCCCAGGCTATAAGGTTAGTCTTGGTTTGTTTGTGTCAGATCTCATAGATGCTGGTGCAGGTTGTCACTATCGTTTTATACTGCAAAGGGTAATCACATTGCAAATAAAGAATAAGAAAGAACATGAATGCATGTCAAACAAAATCTAATTAAACTGTGTAATGTAGGCCCAGTTAAAGAACAATAGTCTTAAAATTTTGTGGCGAGGACTCCCATGAGATGATATTATCCATAACAGTTTGAATAAGGCCTGGTCTGCTGTTGCCTCGCCATGGTAATGTACTGGTAGGGTCAAACAGATCAAGCAGAACATCGTAAGAGAAAATGTATGTAAATTAGGCTATTGGAAGATAGAAAGGACATACATTGAGGAAAGGATGATCAGTGATAGAGGTGACCAAACTGCCGAGAACCCTAAGCTAGCACTGTTTGTGAGCTGGTTAATTCACAGCCTGCTGGTCTAATGGCTATGCTGCTTCTGAAGGCGGCTTGGTTAGTCTCTATCCAGGCACCCAAGGGCAGTCTCTACCCAGCTATAACATGGGGTTTGTCCTCTGTGTCTCTTCCCTTAGTTGAGTTTCATGGTTTACTTCAAGAAGAAAATGATAAATTTATGCAGCAGGTATTGTACTCAAATTGATCCACTCTTTGTGCAGTCTTTTCAGTTTCCCAAAGCCCATTTAAGGAGGTTGCAGGGAAAAAAACCAAACAGAGCACTGTTTGTCAGTACCCTAGAGCTAAGTGTACAAAATTGGTTTAATCTAGTAAAGCCAGGTAAACTGGCAAAGCACCCAGAAGGTGCTTTGAATTTCTGCATCATTTCCCTAGCTTATTTTTTTGATCTAAATTGTTTGTGCCACTGCATTTGGAATTTAGCCTGCCTATCCCCTACAGAAGCCACTTTTGCTCAAATGGAATGAGTCAGGCACAGTGTATGTAAAACGCTTTGTGGTGCCAGATGTGAGGCAGGGTAACGAAAACTATTTCCTTGCTTCAGAAAAGAAATGATCTGTTTCAGTGCTCTTGTCAAGTTTTAATGTCTGATCTGAATCTCTTGCTGCAAGGTATTATTACCTGTTCTATCCCACTTGAGCACTGGAAGTGTTCTCTTTGCGGAAGATTTTGCATATCTAGAAATATCTTCTTTGATAAGGCCGAAAGACAATTTTTTCCACCTTTTTACTAAATTCTGTCTAGGTTTTCAATCACTCACTGCTCTTCTCTAGAGTTTGTCCACTTGATTTGCCTCTTTCAAAAGTATGGACCCGAGTTTTGAAGTGTGACAGCTGTGCCCTTACAATCCTGAGTAGTGAAAGGATTACCTCCTGTATGCCTTATATGCCATGATGGCACTTGCCTTTATCTGAAATAGAATGACATTCTTGATTTATCATTTTTAATCTAATGTAATCCCCAGTGTACTGCTGTCTAGCCAGTTATTGTTCATCCTGTGTTGGCTTCTTGAACCATCCTGTTATTGACCTATCTTAAATCATAGATTAGCTGTGCAAAATGTAACATCCTATTAAATTCCATCTTGTATTTTTTTTAAAATCTATTGGAATCATTGTCAGGGTAAAAGAAGTGAAGAAATGCAGCAGATTGTCTTGGAAAGTGAGGAGTAATTTTGTTTAATCTTTCCTGGATGAATTCCATCAGGGAAGTGGATCCTGCGTTAGAACAGGGAGACAAGTAGTAGAGGATTGGTTTTGAATCTCTTCCAGTCCTGTGGTTTTGTAATCATTCAGTGATTTTTTCAGTAGTTTCCTTTGCAATGAGCAAAGTCAGCAGGAGACTGACTGAAGACAATCCTCAGTAGTGAGCTGTGCAAAATGCTGTATTTGGTTTGTTTAAGCCATGTTTATAAATCCACATTCCACCGAGGAAGACAGGTAATCTCCATCACTGAAAAGTACATCTGAATTGTGAATTCAGTGTCATAATATAATGGTATCTTCTGATTAATATATTGGGGAAAATGGAAATACAAACAGGGAACTGTAGGTTCTGTCATACTTTGAAAATGTGCTAGCTTGCATTTTCTTTTTGTGAAAGTCAGAAACTACGATTTATTTGTTAATCAGGAGCGGTATTTCTAGGAAGTGTAGCTCAGAAGTGTATCTCTTGCTCTGCCTATGACTAATGCGAGTGCCTTAAAACTGGCTTTTAGCAATGGAGAGGAATAGATGGCACATGTTAAAAGCCAGATAACTATTACCTTGGTGGGATTTTGTAAGCAGTTGCTTAATTACATGGGAACCTAAGATAATGGATAGTAGGAATACAAAGACAGAAGAGAAGACTGCCTGTGCACCTCAACCCTTCACCATTTGTCCTAAAGTCCTTTTTAATTTCTTTATATACAAAGGTATATCAGTATCAAATTGGTAGAGGCTTATATGAAGCAATTCTGATTTTACCTTCTAATCCAGCAAATCCAACAGTAAGACACTTCAGTACAAGGAACTGAGAGATGTGCTCACTGAAGAGACTAGAATTGTGGCCGCTCAGGCTTTGACGGCGTTCCCCACCTAATCTTGTGGCATTTCTGAGTTCTGCGCATCTCACAGAGATGTAGGTATGTCTGCTTCTTACAATAAATGTATCAAATCTCAGACCTGGTGCAGAGAAAGACGTATGAAACGGATTAAACCACGGGCACCAACAGTATGCAGTCTTCTAAACGCCATGTGTAATGGAACAGGCATTTCAACTCGAGCACTTGGAAAGCATCACCAAGAAATCCTCTGCCTGAGATACTTAAATGTCCCAAATCCCTGATCTGGGAAAGACAAAAACTGCTAAAGAAGACTTTGAAGAAACAGACGGGTTCTTGAACTTTTAATTTCTGAGTTGCACTGGCAACGGGCGATGAAGATAACTTTACATGACTTTATTGAACAAAACCATTTATATACAGTTGGAAAAGGTTCCAGTTTGATACACACACCTAGACAAAACCAACTTAGTACCTACATAAAACCAATATAAACAGGATGCAGAGGGGATGGATCAACGGCTTCCTGGGTGTCATTCTAGTATTTAAAACATTCAAAAATCAGCTCTTACAGGGTGCCTTTTTTTGTCCTTGGCAATTGAAATCCTTTACTAAAGGAAGTAACATAAATGACGATGAGTTTTAAACTTTGGACAGAGCACATTCTTTCTGTTTAAGGAAAGAGAAACCCCCAGTACACCAGTGTGTGAAGCGGGGGTGCTTTTTGCTGCTTTAGGTCGAGCCCGAGCGTGTCCTGAGGAGAGGGCGGGCAGGGAGCTCGCAGCCCCGACCCCCTGCGGGCGGGAGCCGAACGCGAAGGAGCAGGGGAACGAAGTGCAAGCTGCAAGGCAGCCGCGATCCCGGCCCGGAGCCGCGGCTCTCTCCGCAGCGCCGCGTGAATCGAAGCGAAGGGACGGGCGGGATTGGCCGAGCGGGATCCGGCTGCGTCGCACTCGGCCAATGGGAGCGGCGGTTCCGCGCGCCCTCGCCGTTGAGTGGCCGTTGGAGGCGAGGGCGCGGTGACGAGTCCCGTTGCCGGGCGACGGAGGAAGCCGGAGGTGCTCGGGCGCGGAGGACGCGGCGAGGGAGAGGGCACGGAGAGGAGCCCAGGCTCTGAGTTGTAGACGAGCCCGTTATGGAGGAGATGATGGAGCTGTCAGGGCTGGAGGAGATGGAGTTGGAGGTGGAGCTGGAGGAGTCATGGCTCGAGGAGATGGAGGTGGAGGAGCCATGGCTGGAGGAGATGGAGGAGATGGAGATGGAGGAGCCATGGCTGGAGGAGATGGAGGAGCTGGAGCCGGAGGAGCCATGGCTGGAGGAGATGGAGGAGCTGGAGATGGAGGAGCCATGGCTCGAGGAGATGGAGGAGCTGGAGATGGAGGAGCCATGGCTGGACGAGATGGAAGAGCTGGAGCCAGAGGAGCCATAGAGAGAAACAAAAATAAACACTTAGGACTTCCAGAGTTATTTTCGTAGTATAAATATAGATGTAAAGTTTATCACCCAAAACTAGAGTTCTGGATTCCTTTGGTCTTTCAGCTTTTACCATTTTATGGGGTACTCAGCCTGGTCCTCCTTATTTGTGGCCAGTGAAGATGTGCGGGGCAGTGTTAGCCCCTGGCTGTTTCAGTGCCCTCTGCACTGCTCAGCTACAGCGTATCAGAATCCCAGAAAAATACACATCTGCACAGCTCACACAGCTTTAGTTAAAGGAAGCAGGTTCCCCTTTCAGAACCATATGTTCTTCAAACTCTGATTGCCCCTCCACAGTGACCACGAGACACATCTCTGTCCCACAGCTCATGCTGCTAGCGTAGCATTATTTTTTATTTAAGGCAAGGGATGGATGTGAAGAAGATAGAAACATTTTAGTCCAGTAACATGTTGGGAGCTCTTGAGATCCTATGTTCTCATTCCTGAAGGAACTGCAGCCTTCGGAGGCTCCCTACAGGCCATCACTACTTAATTGTCCTCCCTACTCAATTGTTAATTTCTAAGGGTGATACCACTACTTTGCGTAGAGAGATAAGCCACCTTCAGTCCCATTTTTCATAGAGTTGGATATTAAAGGCCTGCATTGATGTGGTCCACAGATGTGAATTTTGCAGGAAGGAAGCCACCTCCCAGTGGCAAAGAGTAGCCATGGAGTCTCTTGGTTTTCCACCACAGGTTGCAATTACATCCTGTGGGACTGGTATTGCTGAGCAGTATTTGAACTGCTGGTTCCAGTTCCAAAATCAATTGCACATGCATTTAAACAAAGTACACAAGTCACTGAATAGTGTCAGAATCACCTAATCACAGAACGACCTGAGTTGGAAGGGACACACAAGGATCATCGAGTCCAACTCATATCCCTGCATAGGACAACTCCAACTTTAACACCGTGTGTCTGAGGGCACTGTCCAAACGCTTCTTGAATATTGTCAGGATTGGCGCTCTGACTGCTTCTTTTGGGAGCTGTTCCAGTGCTCCACCAGCCTCTGAGTGAAGAACCTGTTCCTAGTAACCAAACTAAACCTTCCCTGGCAGATTTTCTGCCATTCCCTCCAGTCCTATCATTGGTCACCAGAGAGAAGAGATCAGTGCCTGCTCCTCCTCCTTCCCTTGTGAGGAAGCAGTGAATGGCTGTGAGGTCCCTCCTCAGCCTCCTCCAGGCTGAACAGATCAAGTGACTTCAGCTGTTCCTCATATGCCTTCCCCTCTAGAGTCTTAACCATCTTTGTGGCTTCCTCTGGACACTCTCCAGTAGTTTCATGTCCTTTTCTACTCCGGCAGCCAAAACTACCCCCAGTACTCAAGGTGGGGCTGCACTGGTGTGGAGTAGAGCGGGACAATCACCTCCCTCAACCAGCTGCCAATGCTGCGTTTCATGTCCCCCAGGAGAAGGTTGGCCCTCCTGGCTGCCGGGGCGCACTGTTGGCTCATGTTCTACTTGCTGTCAACTTGCATACACCATTCCCTATTCCAATCACGTTTCAGACTGGCTTGGGTTTCTTAAAGTGAACTGAAAACAGGAAAACTTAACTCACATTCTTTCCCAAAAGTAGATTCTGCAGCCTTTTTGTCTTAGCTATTAGTGTTCAAAGGATTTTCATCCAATAACCTATTAGAAATACATGGAAACTTAAACTGGTATTAAATCGTGTATTTAATATAGTTTCTCAGGCTCATGGGTGCTTCATAATATACTCAGATAAAACCAGCAGCTATCTTTCATAAGCTATTACAGCAAAGGCAGTATCTTGTGTGATCCCCTTACATTTTCCTTAACCTGAAGCAAAAGCAATATCCTATTTCAACCAATGTTATAAATCACTTTTCTTTGCAGTTTGAAATTCTGTATAACTACAGTTGGAAAAAAAATGCGTGTTGATACTATCTTTTCATACAGCAGTTTTTTTCTTTATGCCACGTGTAAGCATTTTGGAAAAAAACCTTAAAATTAAAATGGGCAGTTTATGTGATGACACAAGTTGCAATAGGTTAAAAATTCAGAGGGTACGAGAAAGAATTCTGACCAGTTCTGTTCCTGAGGTTACAGTGACATGGTTTGGAAATACTTATGAAATTTTGTGCATGTACATTTCTATGTGAGGGAGCAGGAAAAATGATATTACTTGTGTAGGGTTTGTGGAAATTATTAAATGGCCAGTATGTTGCTGGAACATAGACTTCTGCTGACTTAAAATGTACAAAAGAACAGCATGTGAAGTATACAAGATTACCTCAGTTCTTAAAAACTACCATAGGTTGTACTCTGTGAGCAGAAACAGGCATTTATTCTAAATTGTTACCTCTGCATGAGAAAGTTTGTAGTGTTTGTCTCCACCTCCTCCCTTAAGACTTTCTACTTGACTGATTAGATGATGTCCTTTCCATTCTCTGTGAAGACCGTTTTAGGCATTTATGTCTTGTCACATATTATCACAGGGAACACAAGAAAATAACTGAGCACATGGTATGCCTGTGTGTGACGAAACCATGAACAGCCAGGCAGCTATTGTGCATCTAGTCTTGAGATACTACAATGGCTGGATCTTTTAGTTTCCTCAGACATGTTCTTTTTTTCTTCCTGGAAACCCTTCTAGGAGAAATTTGAGAATTTTTCTCACTGGTCGAGGAGTTTTGCATGCTGTCATAAGAGTCACTCTAACTGGGCAGCAATAAGTCTGGAAACCCTGAGCATGGGGAGTTCATACTGCTGGTCTAAGCAGGTGCACAGCTCTGCAGGTGAAGTGTGCTTGTAAGGAGTTGTACAAAGATTGCTGACCGTGTGCAGAGCATCTGAAAAGTGAGCACACAGCAAGAACACCACTTCTGGCAAATAGAAGGCTTACAGTGTATGTCTGCAGGTATTTTCTCCAAAAATACAGGATAGGAATAGAGCGGTTGTACACCACTTGTGGAAATACATCTAGATTAAAAGTCTAAAAAAGTGAATTTAATTTGTAGCTGAAGGTGTGAATTTTATCAGTGTGAATTTGATCAGTCTAAATTTGATCTAAAATTGAGAGAACTCCATGAGGTTTAAGCTCCCACTAGTAAATTAGTGTTTCACAGTGTCTGCTCTCTGCAATTTCATCAAAAGCCAAATTTAAACAATTTCATTTTCTCAGGAATCAAGTGGAATACTTGTATTCATATTGAAGTAGATGTTAAGAACCTAACAATGAATATTGCCTAGCACCCTGCTGTCTGTTCCCACTTACAAATGGCTTTTCGTAAATGCTTGTACCTTGAGAGGTCAAGGAAATGTCATTTTCTATCACCTTCACTTTATTATCAATCCCAATCTTTCCTCCCTCTAATTGATACCTAACATACCTTTCTACCACTTAAAATAGAGCAAACTGTAAAGACTGAAGAGTGTTATTGCCACCTGGTGGGAGCCTTGTGCCTATGACTTAGACAGAAAGGATTGTGATCAACATCTCAAGATGACCAACACCATCCTGCAAGAATACAGACTAACTACATTTGGCGCCATGAGTATAATTAGATGATTGCATTTGCAGAACAGCAAACCAGCATTATTAAAGAGTTGTAGTCTGTCTCTATGCTCCTTTTACTGTCAGGTAAAGTCACTGTTAAAGTTAGTAGATTAAGCTGCTTTTGATGTTAATCAACAGGATGGGAGAACTGACACGCACACATAAAATCTGAACAAGCATAGTGAAATATGTAATAGAAAAATTGGATGTAAAACGTTTGGGGAAGATAAGAAGCCAAAAGACAAAACCCCAGAGGTTTCAATCCATACTTCAAATTCATTGAACACTTTCTGTTGATTATTTTATGTCATTGACAATAATGTGAACTTTTCAAATAACAGTTCTGAAATTCTATATTTAATAATGCCTTAACATTTCACTTTCTTTTCATATTCTCTCAGTGTGCTTGTATTAAAAGCTTTAAAATAAGTGGCCAGTTTTTTAGGCAGGAAGCAGTGAGATTTGGAGACTTGTTGACATGAACATTTGAAAGTTTAATGATTAAGATGACTCTGTGAAGGCTTCCTGACTAAAACACTGAAAGCCACAATATGATAGAATTTCATCTGACTGTATAGGACTAACAGCATGTGTTTCCTGTCAGAAATTTAATTTTCAATGTGACAGTTTTGCACTTTTTAAATTTCTTAATTCAACACAATCTCTATTACAGAATCCTTTACATTAAGTGTCCCTGAAATTGAGATATAGCAACTCAGTTTTTCAGACAGCAATTTATACATAATATTTTGTGGATGGAGAACAACATGTCTGTGTTTGCTGCTGTGTAGCAGATGGAATCCTGGAAAGGACTGAAGGTAGTTCGTAGGAAAATTTTTGTAGTATCCTTTGCAGATTATTAATGCTTTGTATTTCAAGCCATGTGAACGTGTTCATTTGACAAAGAAATTTCTGTTTGTCCAGAGATTATTTCCTCTTCAAATGTAGGAAGGTTCCTTCCTTTCTTAAGTCTAGGACTGAATTAGCTAATTCTGAAGCCGAATTCCCTTTAACGGTCAAATTCCAGATCTTTAACACTGCCAACCATCAGGAATATCCCTTGCTAACATGCTTTCTATGATCATCTCCTCCACTTTCCCCTGCAATTTGGGAGAAACTGAACAGAAAACTCTTTGATTTAGAGCTTTTTTTCTTAATCCGTTCAAATTGTTCTGCAAAATAGGGGGGGTGTTTACACGATATACTTGTGTGAAGAAATATATATAATATATGGACATGAATTTATAACTGTATTGAGGTCAGTATTTGGAGAATCTGTACATGTTGGAACAGTCCTTGCAGAAATACTTGCATCACTGCCGTCTGGTTTGTATCTCCCATGCAAAGTTCGTTCCTTCACACTAGAGGTCACTGTGAGCATAAGATTACATTGGATTTGCAAAGGAAAGAACATTAATGGATCAATTTACAGGATGAAATTCCTGGCATATTTTCCTATTTGAAAGACTCATGGAAATTCATCTGCATTAAAGATGCAGTTTGAGGAGGAACACGGTACTTATTAATTCAACCTCATTTATTTACAAACTATTTGGAAACTGCGGAGTAAGAAGTTACTTCTGTCAAGAAATCCTCAATGCTTAAAAATGTCCAGTTTAATTTTAGACCAAATCTAATATATGGCAACACCAAACTGTCAAGATAAAAGTTCCAGACTTTGTTGATACCTGTTGCTGGGGTGGCGGTGGGGGGGTGTATAAACATTTGAGGTAATATTCCTTCCCTCTAGGAAAACCGTCTGTTTTCTCTACACTGTAGCAGAACAGAACAAGTACAACTTTAATTCAGGTGCAGCTTCAGGCGTTAAAGAGCCAAGTCCCACTTATACTGTTGATTAGCAATGAAATCAGTAGCTGTCTCAGACTGAAGTTGTGCAAAGAACAAGCAAGAACAGTCAAGGAGGTGAAAGAGGAGCACACTCCCCTGTACCTGCTCTGGTGAATGCGTCCAGCCCAGGATTTACCTCCGTATAGCTGCTGGGTCAGATCTTTGCAGCCTTACTTAATTATCATCTGGGTAATCTGATTGTATCTGTACCTGTTTTTAAAATCTTTTCCTCTTTCACAGGGTATGTCCATGATTAGAAAAGTTAGATGAGAAGTAAGTGCAAACCTGAACATCTAATGCCGTGTAAGTCACCTATGGTGTAGGAGAGTGACCCTTCCCTCACAGGTGAGTGAGCTAATGGGAGAATGACAGTGTTGCTTTTTTTATCTAAAACTACGATGATGAATACAACTTGCACACACCCATCCAAATAGTATTTGTGATAGGGATAGTGGAATAAGGAGAGGTTAAAAGAGCAGCAGACGGGAAGATGCTCACATCATCTTACATACTTTAGCACATGAAAACAGGTAGTTATGCAAAAGCTATTAATCCTCCAACCCTGAGGTGACAGCGGTGTATTTTATATGCAGATAAGGGAAGAGGAGTCTTCATCACCAATCTTCACAAAATTCCTCAGTTCCTATTTTTACCTGCTTTTTGTGCCCATTTGCCTGTGTTTCCCTGTTTCCTCCCACCTTTGCCTTTTATTAATTCTTCCTCCCTTGTGTCCATCCCAAATGGCACTAACAGTTGCTGACATCATATTGTTGATTCTCCAGATTCTGCGGCTATTGTTTCAGTGTGCCTAATGTATTAAGCTCTTTCTGACAGAAAACACCTGCTGCTTTAGATTTCCACACTGCCTTTTTAACAAATGGTCTGTTTTCGTCTCGGTTCTCAGCCTATTGAAACAATAGTAGCCAGCTACTCACCAGGTATGCTGGAGCTTTTTTTGCACCAGTTTTATGCTGATGCGATGCTTCCATTAATTAAATTATACTGCTAAAATGGGTGTAACAGAGTAAACAACAAAGCCTATTATTTTGAAATAACAGCTGTTCTCTTAATTGGTAAGGTGGGGCAACAAAAGAGGTGATCTTTGAGACAGCTTTTAGTACAGGTTATTTAGCATCACTCACATATTTTCATTTCCGTAACGTACTTCCTCTCATAACTACTGAAGATGCACATGGCATTTCTCTATGAAATTGTCAGCTGTTCTTACTCTTACAGGAGCACTGCTGACAATAATTTTTGCTAGGATTAACACATTTCAGAAACATCCAG
Organism: Dromococcyx pavoninus; assembly: GCA_033558185.1. Taxonomy (NCBI): domain Eukaryota; kingdom Metazoa; phylum Chordata; class Aves; order Cuculiformes; family Neomorphidae; genus Dromococcyx; species Dromococcyx pavoninus. Next base: position 394,649 of record JAUMJL010000020.1, on the reverse strand, counting down.
AGTAATTACATCGTATCTGTTTCTTAGTGTACCATGGACTAAAGAAATGGACTCTTATTCAGAGGTGTTGTGACATACATAGAAGAGTTGAAGGCTGTTCATTGAAACGATTTGTGTTTCATGCAGGTCTATTTCCTTGGATGATCACTGCTTTATTTCCTCATTTTAGGAACAGTTTGATTAAACAGTTTTCCTCTGGACTGCTGAGAAACTATTTGCAATGCTGCAAATGTAATATGATAGGTAAACCAGTTTGAATTGTTAGATTGAATAACAAAAGGTTTTATTTAAATTTTGCTTAGCGTGATCTTGTCTCTTGCTGTTAGAAATTACATTTTCTAAGAGACAAACTTTTCTTAAACTTTTCAACACTACACACATGTCAAGATACTGAAACACAGATTTCACAGCCGAATGTTTGCATCACGTGCAGTTTAACAGAGGCAACATAAGACTTGCTTAGATCCTTAGATGCCCCGGTTTAAGTATATTTCTAGAACTCATTGATGATTATATGGAAAAGCAGTTAATTTCAGCCTCTATCTCAGTACTGCACCTAAGATGTTCTGGCAATCATTCCTACTACATTTTATCATATCATAACATTTACAGAAATCAGCTAAAGTCAACAAACCACTCTAGAAACTTACAAAATATTTGTAAAAGGATTATTGATTCTGTAATACAGAAAGAAACTGGTTGAACTGCAATCTTTTTTATTTTTTCTCATTGCAATAGGATCTTTTTTAATCTGGGCTGAGAGGAACCTTATGCAGTTCAATGAGGGGAAATGCAAAGTCCTGCACCTGGGGAGGAACAACCGCAGGCACAGATACAGGCTGGGGTCCACCCAGCTGGAAAGCAGCTTGGCAGAAAAGGGCCTGGGGGTCCTGGTGGGCACCAAGTTGAACATGAGTCAGCAATGTACTCTTCCCGTAAAGAAGGATAATGGTAACCTGGGAAGCATTAGGAGTGCTGCCAGCAGGGAGGTGATCTTTCCACTCTACTCCACACAGTTGAGATCACACCTGTAGTGCTGGGTCCAGTTCCGGGATCCCCAGAAGAGACATGGGAAGACTGGAGGGGGAGTCCAACAAAGGGCCACAAAGATGATGAAGGGACTGGAGCATCTCTCCTATGAGGAAAGGCTGAGAGCTGCACCTGTGCAGCCTGGAGAAGAGAATGCTCAGGAGAATCTTATTCCTGTTTAGAAATACTTGAAGGGAGGGTGCAAAGAGGATGGAGCCAGGCTCTTTTCTGTGATGCCCAGTGACATTCCTAGAGGTAATGAGCACAAACTGAAACAGGGGAGGCTCTGTCTGAGCACCAAGAAACACTTTTTTACTGTGAGAGTGACAGAGCACTGGTACAGGTTTCCCGGAGAGGTTGTGGAGTCTCCATCCTTGGAGATACTCAAAAGCTGTCTGGATGTGGTCCTGTGGAACCCGCTGGAAGTGGGCCTGCATGAGCAAGGGGGTTGGACCAGATGACCTCCAGAGGTCTCTTCCAAACTTAACCGTTCTATTGATTTTATGAGGCACAGTACATAATTGAAATTATAAAGGTGCTGTGATGAGTTATTACAGTACTTCCATGTTTTTCTTTGTAGCTGTAACGATTGGCAACTGTGATAATGCCAAATAGGACCTAATCATTTGTGATTGTTATGGTTTCAGTTAATTTGGGTCAGTTTACTGACTCTGGCTGAGCTTAGTCTAAAGTAACTTCACCTTCTGAAAGCTAGCTGCGTGGTTTTTTCAGACAGATTCTCTCTAGAAGTGATAACATAGAACACGGCATGCAGAAAGGCCGATGTATATACTTATTCCTCTAGTAACTAAGGCCATCCTTGAGCTAGTGAAAAAGGCCACACCTGCAGGGAGGGGCGGACAGGGCAGGTGACCCCAAACAGAACAACAGAGTATTCCATCCCATATATCTCATACTCGGTGTAAAATTGAGAGATCACGAGGGTCTCGCTCTCTTCTGCAATGGCCAATGGCCAGTGAGGACCTCGTTTGTCCGATTGCTTCTGATTCTGGATCCGTGCATTCCTGAATCCAGTTCCTGAGTTCAGCTCCCTCCTAGCCATGGACCCATTCCCTCATGTCTGCTCTACAGCATTTGTGGTAACATATGGTCATCGAGGGGTGGGGTGGGGGTGCAATCTCAGATATTTGTATATATTTCATTAATTTGTAATAAATTTCATTATTATCATCATTATCATTTCATTAAACTGTAGTTTTACTTTCCAATCCGCAAGCTTTTTCCTCTCATTTTCCTTTCCTGCTTCCCCTGGGGGTGAGGGGAAGGGAATTTGGGAGCCCAACTGCATGGTTTTAGCTGCTGAAATTAGCCACGTTGGGGCTAAACCATGAGGGGTTGAGGGGAAGGGAATTTGGGAGCCCAACTGCACGGTTTTAGCTGCTGAAATTAGCCACGTTGGGCCTAAACCGTGACAGTGATAAAAGCGTAAGCCAAAGTGAAATTAGCAGAGATGATAATTGAAGCTCTCATCATGCCTGAATTTGGTTTACTCTTAATAAGTTATATGTATTTATATAACACGTGCGTGAATATATATGGTGTGAATTACAGTTCCTTGACTCCAAAGATTTAGTTGGCTTTTTCTTAAATAAGGACCTCATCGAGTTCAGCAATGACAACTAATATGCATCTTCAATGAAAGATTGGCCATAAGCAACCACAGAACATCATTTACATCAAGTCTCACTGTCAAGCAGGACAGTAGTCAGTGTGGCAGTTTTAACCTTGAACTGAACTCCTCTGGAATGGCTTATGCCATGTGTGACTGTGCCTTGCGTTGGAAAGGAGCAGGCACAAGCAGCAGGGGAGGCTTTATTTTACATTTCCTTGTTAGTTACTTTTCCAGCTACCACCCTCATTTCCACCTCTTCCCTAAGCAAGTTACATCCATTAAGCACAGCCACTAAATATCAAATCAATCGTATAGAGTAATATCTTGAAGGAAATGTGAATAACAGGGGGAGCATATTGCAGCAGAAGTTTGTCATATCTGAGTTGTCATATTGTCAGTCTAAAGAAACAACTGAATGGATAACACAAGATAGGCATCGTATGTTCCTGATAAAACCATAATAGACTCAGACTGCAAATGATCTTCTTAAAAATAACGTATTTTCCAAATTTGATTTTACTTTGAAGTAAACAGAAGCTTAGCATCATGTTTGTTGAAACTTATTTTAGGTAAAAGGAAGAATTTTGTTATGACTTCCAAGGCAAGGAAATAGTAATGATGCCGGGGAGCACATTTTTGTTTGGGGATTAAAAAACCAACATGCAATGACATCAACAAGTAGGATCTAAATGACATTTTAGAAATGAAACATATTGTAGCTCCCCACGATCTACTGCAAACTTGGAACTTGTGAAAATCAACCTAAGTGACTAAATTATTCACGTGAATGGCTGAAGTTTAAATTTATTCCTTTTGAGTTTTTAAGGTTGGGGTTTCTTTTTGATTTATTTATTTAAAAGTAGCTCAAAAATGATTTCTAAAAGGAAATGTTTATTACTAATACAACAGCAACACTTGCAGGTAAGTTTACACCTCACTGCCAGCCCAGGAGCTTTCCATGTACAGGGCAGAAGTACTGGTGTATGTAGTGGTAACTTTGAGGACATTTGGGAATAACTATTTACTCGATTAGCACCGTTTTTCCCCTTCTCTTCAACTCCTTCTGCTCTCCATGGATGGTTCCCCTGAGAGGAACCCTATGTAGGGAAGGGGGAAAGGATGACATTTCCCCCTCTCAGGCTCAGGGGATGCGGGTTTGGAGCTGTACCAGGGCCCTTCCTGCTGGTCCGTAAAAGGACGAGTCATAGAATCATAGAATGGTTTGAGTTAGAGGGACCTTAAAGATCAACCAGTTCCAATCCCCCTGCCATGGGCAGAGACGCCTCTCACTACACCAGGCTGCTCAAGGTCCCATCCAACCTGGTCCTGAACACTCCCAGGGAGGGGGTGTCCACAACTTCCCTGGGCAGCCTGTGCCAGTGTCTCACGACCCTCACTGTGAAGAATTTCTTCATAATGTCTAGTCTAAATCTTTCCCTTTCCAATTTAAAGCCATTCCCCCTCGTCCTACTACTGCTTGCCCATGTAAAAAGCCCTCCCTAGCTTTCTTGTAGTCCTTCAGGTACTGGAAGACCACTATAAGTTCTATCCAGAGACTTCTCCTCTCCAGGCTGAACAAGCCGAACTCTCTCAGCCTGTCCTCGTATCACAGGTGCTCCAGCCCTCTGAACATCTTCATGGCCCTCCAACAGGTCCATATCCTTCTTATGTTGGGGATTGCAGAGCTGGACACAGCACTCCAGGTGGGGTCTCACAAGAGTAGAGGGGGAGAATCCCCTCCCTTGATCCGCTGGCCACGTTTCTTCTGATGCAGCCCAAGACACCGTTGGCCTTTTGGGCTGCGAGAGCTCACGTCGAATTCTTCGTCTCTTACGAGAACCGCGCATCCCCCTGCTGGAGAGCTGGAAGCGGCAGCACCCGCATCGCAGCCTCCGCGTCCCCGTCCACGCCCGCTTCCCGTGCCTCTCCCCGCCGGAGCGCCCCGCCTCCGCCTCCATCTCCATCTCCGCCTCCTCCACCCTGCCCGGCAGTGGCGGAGGCCGCCCAGGCGGGCGGTGAGTGGCAGCGAGGAGGGGCGGGGCGACGGCGGGAGGGGGCTGTCCCGTAGCGCCGTGGGTTGGCGGCGGAGCTCCACTTGCCGCCTATCGCCGCCGACGGAGCTGCGGAGGAACTCGCTGCGCGGAGCCCGCACCGGTGCCTTCGCCCCGCCGGGCTCGGTGAGCGCCTGGCGCGGGAGCCCTGGGCGGGATAGCCCGGGCTGCCGGGCTCCCTCCCGCCCCCTCATTGTGCTGCGGCTGCCTGGCCTTCCGGGGTGGCAGCTGCGCCCTCACCCTCCGCCCGCTCAGGCAGCGGCGCCGGACGAGCGCCGGCTCTGCCGTCCCGTCCCGTCCCGTCCCGCCCGCTGGGAGCGGCAGCGGAATCACGGCTGGGAGCGGGGCTCGGCCGGGCGGCCCGGGCTCCTCCCGCACCGCCCTTAGGCCCCGAAACGAGCCCGGGACCCGCGAGCCGTGCCCTGCCTCCCACTTCCAGTTTTTTTAGAACAGATCCTGAATCTCAGGGCTCTCTTCTGCTCCAGGCTTGCAGTAGGAAAACTTGGTGGCGTCACTTGTAGGACACACGTAGAGTGACTTTGGGGAAGGGGGTGATTTTTTTTGTTAGCTGACCGACACCGAGGTAAGTGTTTTCCTGTTCATCCAGGCGGGATGGAGAGATGCCTCCCTCGCCCGGTTCCTCCGGCCGGAGCCTCCCTGTGCGAGGCATCCTCAGCCTCGGCGCCTCCTCCCTGACTCCTCTCTCTCTGCCCAAGCGCTAAGGTCAAGTTTAAAACCGGATACAAAGTAACTTTTGTGATTGTATAATGGTTAAAAATACTCATGCTGGTTTACTGGGAAAGTATTTTAATCTGTGTGTTTCCTAGGACCCTGTGTGTTTGGGTTGTTTTTTTGTTCTTGTATAAACAATATTTTGTATAAAATTGGATAGCAGTTGAATGGTAAATAAAGTCAACTTATTTTGGATCATGTGAATTTCAAGTGGAAATATTTATAAAGAGTATCTTTGGTTGTGCCCCTCTCTTCACTCCCAGTGTCAGAGTTCTACACCTTCTCCTCTGTTGTCTTATTATCTTTCTCGTCTTTCTCTGTTGCCTTACTGGGTGGTGGCTGTGAAATAGGCACGTGATACGAAATGAATTTTTCTATCATTATAGACGTGTCTATCCTGTTCTGAAAAAAGTTAAGGGCTGGTCTTTGCATGTGTTAGTAGAACATTAGATTCAAGTAATTTAGTTATATGCGCTCTTTACAAGGTTGAGTCATTAATTTTAGCATTTATCTACCCTTGACAGTCAATTCTTATTTAGTTAGGGACAAAGGCAGTGCTGTATATGGTCAGTCTTATTCAACAATAGCTGCTCATGCTTGGAATTGTTGTAGAATTTATCAATACATCTTGAAGTTGCATCAGCATTCTTGCCTTTTGCTAGGCTTTTTGTTCAATTTTATACAAATATACTAAATTTCACTTTTTTTCTGGTTTTATATTGTAATTCGACTATCTGATAATTATTATTCTCTTCTGCAGCTAAAATGAATTCAGATCCTGATCCTCCTTCAAGTTCTTCTCACCCCCAGCTGCATCCTGGAAGGTCCCAACTAAATGCCGCTGCAGTGGACCATGGTGAGAGCAAACAGAAATCTGGACCATTCAGAGATACTGCAACATTTTCTTCAGCTCCTGGCTACTCCCATGGGAGGGAGAAAGCTGAAAAAAATGGTAAGTATGAAAGCAAGTTTTATGAAACTTTGGTTTATATTAAACATTGGGAGATTATTGTGTGTATGTGTATTCTAAACTCTGTTTAAAGAGACACTGTAAAGTAGAAAAATTTCTCCATTTTTTTTAACCTGTTACTGTGGAAGAGACTTTTCTTCTGCAGCTTACTTTGTGCATACTTTCAAGTTTTTCATCCAATTTTTCTTGTGGATACAGAACAACAGGCAAGAAGCTTGTTTGTAAAATTGGCAGGTTGTGATTTAATTTCTTTAGTTGGCTAGATCACATGCTAACTATAGCTTTAATATGAATTCTAACCTGGATGAATAGATACCACTGTAATGTAGACTGAGGAAATTATAAACTGATATATGAGACCAGAAATTAAGTTAAGATTAGCAGTGGATAAGAAGTTGGATTAAGAATCATGACACACTTTGAAAGGCAGAATGATACTTTTTCTCCCCTCAATGCGAACCCATTGAATTTCAAAGACAGTGAAAACTGATAGGAAGAGAGAAATGTCTCGTGCAAATGTAGAAAGGCAAATATCCGGCTCCTGTACTCAAGTGTTGAGTTCCAGTTTTAAATTCAGTTTGTAACCTAACTAGTGCAAGAAGTTCTTGTGTTTGAAGTGTAGTAAAATTACTGCTTTTAAATTGGACTTCTGATTAGGAAACTGCTTGTGTGTCCTTGCATTCATAAATATCAGTCAATATTGAAGGTAATAAGGCTATCCAAGAGTCTAATTATTAAATGGGTGAATATCTACATGGTATGTATCAGATGCAGCTGACTTCTGCACATAGTTCAGACCAGTGTTGTGGCTGTGTTAGCACATCTACTGTTTGCATCTAATTCAGACTTGATTGCTGGAACCTTCTGGTTTCATTGTTACTAAAAGGCACGTTCCAGACGGAGAGTTTTTTTGGATACCTGAATTTCTAACATGCCTCAGTGTATTACTGCTGGCTTTGTCATCTCAGCCACTTGTAAAAGAATTCAGAGACGATAGAGAATTTAAACTTCTACCTTTAATTACATGGTTATTAATTTAGGATCAGTGCTAACAGATATGTTTTGTTCTGTTCTTCATTCTGCAGTTTCTTAGTATGTTTCAACAGGGAAAGAATATCAACAATATTAGGAGGGATATGCTATGGAGTTATCTTGGGCTTTGTTATAATCTGATTTGAAAGGGGAAGACAGGTTTCTGTTGTTGGCACCCACATTCATGCAAGATTCTGAAAATATGAGCTTTCGATCTCGTATTTTACATGGAGACTATGTTGAGTATTTTGTATCTAATTTGGAGATTTTCTTACTCTATATAAATTCTACTTTAGTATTGAGTTTTGTATTAGTTCTCTTTACAGACCTATATATTTACTAATGATCTCTATTCATTTTGACATTAGAAACACTTCTGCTTGCACCCCTATAAAAGAGGATTTCCGAGCACTGATGTATTTTTCGGTTTCATTTGTGACTCATTCTTGATGACTTTAAATCTCTTCCCGTCAAACTGTCCTCAGTACCTGGTGTCACTGTCATTGCCCTTTCCATACACAGGTTTTTAATGCTGTAGAATAAGCTACTATTACTATTGTGCCGTGCTGGAGTCTCCAAGATTTTAGTGGATTTAGATAGCAAATGTGTTCAACAAGATCGTGTTTCTTCATACAGTATTTTATTCTATGGTTGTTTCAGATTTATGTCATTTGATATAACACTGTCTCTTTCTAGTGCTGATAACTTATTTAAAAGAAAGTAAGCAGAGAATTTTTTCATCCACAGCAACACTGGTCATCAAAACTTAAAAAATGGGGACTTTGGTAGGACTTCAGAGAGAAGTACAAATCCAGTCATGTATGTACATATGGAAATGAATATGAAAAAAAAGTGATGTCTTATTCAGAAAATTGGCTTTTCAGTGATTTTCAAAATATTTGAACTGACAGAGGAGGTATTCCTTGGCATCACTAGAGTCTTCACCAATAAACGGTATTCAAGTTGCTGATAGATTGAACAAGAGTGAAAGATCTAGTCTCTTAGCTTTGGTGTGTTGTGTTCTGGTTGTATGAAAGGAACTATGCACTAAAACAGATGTTGTGGAAAGGGCTATTTCAACTTCTTTCTCAGAAGATTAAGAAGTCAGTTGCTTTTAATAGTCACTATGATGATGACGGTAACGCTGAATGATGTAAAAGAGTACAGAAAAGACCAGCACACTGCTGTACAGAAACCTATCTCAATAAATATTATTAAATATGTAGAACAGTCCTCTTTATTGATTTCTTAAATATCTTGCACAGAATTCTACAAACTTTAATTTTGTAACAGAATTCATTTAATTTTTAATAAATCAGCTATGATTGATGTTGGAGAAGGGGAGGTGTACAACATCCATCTCAAATACTATCTTGAAAAGCAGTTTTACCTCAAGCCTATTTACCACATGTCCATGTGTCCTTCCCATAAATACATTTATCCCAGGGTACATTAGAAAAAGCATTGCCGTCAAGCAGATGGAGGTGATCCTTCCCCTCAATTCAACACTGGTAAGGTCATACCTGCAGTGCTGGGTCCATTTCTGAGCTCCCCAGTACAAGAGAGACACAGACAGGCTGAGGAGAGTCCCAACAGAGGACCACAAAGATGATGGACTGGAATGTCTCTCCTGTGAGGAAAGGCTGAGAGAGCTGGCACTGTTCAGCCTGGAGAAGAGAAGGTCCAGGGGGGATCTTATCAATGTTTATAAACACCTGAAGGGAGGGTACAAAGAGGATGAGCCAGGCTCCTGCCAGTTGTGCCCAGTGGCAGGACTAGAGGCAGTGAGTACCAGCTGGAACACAGGAGGTTCCTGCTGAACATCAGGAAATACTTTTTTCTATTTTTTGAGTGTGTTTTTTTAAAATAATTTTTTTACTGTGAGGGTGACCAAGCACTACCACAGGTTGCCTGGAGAGACTGTGGCATCTCCATCCTTGGACATGCTCAAAAGCCATCAGCCACCGGGGAATGGTCCTGGGCAACTGGCTCTGTAGGCGGCCCTGCCTGAGCAGGGGGTTTGGACCGGGTGACCTCCAGAGGTCCCTTCCACCCCCAACCATTCTATTGATCCTTGAAATATTCTTTCCAGCGACTCTGCATTTCTGATCTGTGCTTTTTCTTCCAGTCTCTGCTTGTATATGCTGTGTTTAAGGCTGTAGCATCAACGTGAATTTATTTCCTGGAAGCACTCATCTCCTACTCCTGCAGCATTATCCATATCTTGCAGCATCATCTAGCAAATTAAAGAATGCCTTGGCTCTGACTCAGTAAAGCACTTATGCAGCTAAGGATGTGTGTATGCTTAGGTACTTCATTTGGATCAAACTCCTATACAATATAGGGTTTTTTCTTAGCAATTTTTTAATCTGTCTTCTGCTGATGTGTCATTAGGTAGTGTTTTTGTTATTCCTTGTATAATTCATTTCACGATGGGAGGTAACAGTGCTTTAAGAATTTATTGTGCAAATCGAATCTGGATTTAATAAAAAATATTCAGTTGTTAAACTTGATGATTTGTAGACATTTTTAATTGCTTTAAAGAAAGAATAGGTGGATATTCCTATTTCTACCCAAATCTATCGCATTCTCTAGAAAACTTCTATCTATATATGTTATTGGCTGTTGTGTATGTGATAGAAATGGAATAGATATCAACATTTCAACTCTCATACTTAAAAGTTTTTTTTTTAAAAATTGTTACCCTTTCATGGATGTTCATGGAGAGGAAGTTTATCAGTGAGCAAAGCATATACACTACTAATTAGAGCTTCTGAAATTTTACAGCCATTGAGTCATCAGTATTCATGTAAGCAAAGTGCAAGGTCTGCCAGTTGCTTAAACAAAAATGGTCTGCCATTATTTTAATACTCTGTGCCAAGAGAAACATGGTGTATAGCAACGACCAGTGGTTGCTTACTAATGGAACCTGGTGAAATTTGTTCAAACAGATCAAGACCTAAATCTCATAAGATGCTTTTATGCCTCTCAGGTGCACAGGCCCTTCAGTTTCTGTCCAGCTGTTACATACCCCTTTTGGGTATCTGTATTGCATCCACTCTATGCATCTTCCTTCCTTCCTTCAGATGCAGCCCTAAAGCAAATGTGAAAAGAGATATCTTAGATGAGAGCTCTGGAGCTCCCGACACTAGATTCTCCAAATAGGCTTAAACCCAACATTCTTGCTAGTGGAGCCATTTCCTTTATGTGGTGCACAGAGCAGAGCTAGGAAAAAAGCATCTTCAGCATGTTCACTCAGTTAGCACGTGAATATCTGACTACTGTTGCTATTAACAATGTTTTTGGAAGATACACGTGAACCCACACTCCAGGTAAGTGGTCTGCATTGCTTAGCTAGAAAATAGCTTTCTGTGGCCGTGTTTGGCTTTTGATTCAGATGAAAGGAAAGCAGAGTTGAGAGACACTTCTCACATTACAATAGTGATCAGATTCTTGGCTGGGATGTCTGAATTCAAGCAACTGCTTCAGGTCAGCTGTAATGGTGGCTTCCGCTGGACTGACTTACACCAAGTGAATATTTATTGTGTTGCAGGTTATCTGGAGGCGTTACCATTTCTTGTAATGCTTAAGCATGTAAAATATCTTTCTTAAAGATATTTACCTGCCAGTCAGCAGGTAAAAAGAGAACATCCTGAGATAATAGAGAAATTTGGGAGGCAGCGTGAAGGTGATAATTTTTTTTATATGTGGATGAAACACATTTTCTTTAGTTCCTTACATCTTTCATGTACATTTGCTAGCCAGTAAGGCTGGCGAGGAGGAATTGGGTAGGAATTCAAAGGTCTGTGAAGTTTTGAGAGCATTCCAAAGCTAAATTGCAGTGCTTGAAGAAGCATCTCTTTGGTTAAGGAACTAATTTTTGTTTAGTCCATGTTTTTGCTGTTAAGGAAATATGCCCAAATCTATTTTTCTGGAATTGAGAACGTACGGGGAAGGGATATGTACCGACAGCTTTGCAGGCAGAAATCAATTTCGTATGTTTTCTTTGTAGAGTGCAGAGTTCTGCTTGTACTTAAGAAGGTTATGAGTTTTTTTTGTATCTTTTGGAAGAGAGTTATTTTATAAATTGTGTGACAGAATTTATAAATAGTACAAAAAAATTCTTCTAAACAGTTTACAATGCATTGCAGCAATGTACAACAGTGTGTCTCCGACGCATTGCTAAATGATAGCTAAGGAATAGGGAGCCTCTCTAATTTACAAATATTTGCCACATGCTAGCCTCTTCCACTTAAGGTTACATAGAGCCTTTACTTCAAAGCTCTATTTTAGCACTTCTTTGTCTTCATTTTCTGGCAGTTTGCTTGTACAGACTAACTCTTGAGGCAAGGTGAAATGTTTGTTTAAAACTTGAAGAAATCTCAGAAAAATCTTTGATTGTTAGAAGAGGAGGATTATGCCTCAAAGAATTAATTACTTAACAATTTATCTGTCAGTTTATTAATGTCCCTTCACGCTTTACCTGTAATTACTCAGGCTCCTGGAAAGCTCATTTGCCAGGCCTTACTGTGGGGGAGAAAGTATTCTATCCGAAAGTTAATTACTGTGTTTTCAGATAAAATTTTGGGACATAGTCATAGTACAGAACAATGGGAATTGACTTTTTCAGGTCTGCTACAATTGTTGTCAATAACATGCTGGTGTGTTTACCATAGGTGGAACTAGGATTGGACGCCCATTTAATTGAGGGAAGATTGTCCATCTTTGCCTCTTTTGCCATTTGAAATACATAAATATCATCTTCACCCAATAACAAAGGTACTGTTCCGAGCACAATGAACTAGATTAAGCAAAGTACCCCAGCTCAATCTTCTTCCATTATTTTTCAGATGGATTGATTTCCTAATCCGTGTTTGCTTATGGTAACAAAATATTGGTTCTCGCAGAGTCGCAGGGTGTCAGAGGAATAGAAATGAGCAGCTGTAGAATAGAAGAGAAAGAGCTATTTCATTACATGATTTACTGATACGAATATAGGAAGTAGCTCTGTAAATCAGGGACAATTTACACACTTAAAAATTTAATCTATCATTTTGAATATAATCTTCCAATTCAGTTTCCTACTAAAGGAATTTAGGAAGCATGTTGTACTTTGCAAACAAAATGCATTGAATAGGAACAGTTGGAAAGTTAAAAGTACGTTCCTCATCTGAACCAACTGTCTAATACAATGCATGTGCACTCAGCAGCGGCAAGAACTGCTTCTCTCTGCAGGTACAGATAGAGGAAAACATTTGGAGATACCTAATATCTGTACATTTGTCTTCAAAGAAAACTGCAACAGATCCCTGTTAAACCACAGTAATCAAGGAGATACTGGAAACTGTTGGGCTGCTGGAGGGCCCCCTGCAGCAGCCGAAGGCCCACTTTATTGTGAAAGTTAGAAGGTGACACTGGAAATAGTAAACTGGGAAATAAAACTAATCCTTTGCAAAGTCATTTTATTATCAGAGGTGCTTGCTAAGGCACTGTGGGCTTGCAGCACAGGTGAGGTGGGTCTTCTTTAAAGTCCATTCTGTTTTGACCATGAGCTAACGAACTTCTAGAGTTTGTGGTGAAGAGCCTAAAGCACAGAACTGCAGAAATTCCATTGAGTATTGTGCATGTTGTTATGATAACATAAGGTCTTCACCTACAAAAGATATGTGGACTTGGTGAGGTTGTAAACCTAACTGTTTCTCACATGGCTTTTCTGCAGGTTGTGGGTTTTTTTCTGTGTCTGGTTTTTTGAGGGGGTTAATAATGATGATTTTCAACTGAGAAATGACCGACAGCTTATTTTATTTTAACTGTCCAGTTTTGGAACATGTTAGATTTATCCCAGCTCATCAATAAAGGATTTAATCAGAAATGTCTGCATAGAAAAAGCAGCAAGACTGTAAAATTATTTTAATGACTTTAAATGATCATTGTACTATAATAGCTCTGCTAGAAAGAAATACCTTATAAGAATAGTTTTCTCTCTACTTTTGAAAATTATAGTCTCTATAATATTATCACTCTTAATCTTCCACCTACATGTGGTTTTTTTATTGCTCTCCTGACAATTTACCTTCATTTTGTGGGGGTGAAGAAATTGTTCCCTTTTCAATATAATGCTGTTCGATGACTTGCAGTTGTGGTGTGACTACGACTGTTATCATTCCTACGAACACATTGCTGCTCCCAGAGAAAGCAGAGTCAAGTCCTACACTTCAAGGTCTCTGTAAACAACTGTTATTACTTTATTTGCCATCCCTGTTATCACCTTTAAAAATGCCTGTCGATGTATGCTAATATAAATATTTTTAATTGTTCTTGGGGCAAGTAGGACCATCTTAAGGTGTCACCACGGAAGCTGAAGTGCATAGAAGAAAAATATGCAGTGTACTCTTAATTGTACCAAACCATTACTTTACAGTTAAAGTAAGAATCCAGGAGGCTTCTGAATGGATGAAAGAATTTGACACTCATGGATGAGCAGATAAGCATCTGAAGCTAATAAAATCATTTATCTAAACCATGACATTTGTACAAAATATTTCTCTCTCTCCAGTCAGTTCCTGTGTTTGTGTCCTTGTATTCTATATGTACAAATCATGTTTATGATGTGATGTTAATGCTTGCTTTTAATTGGAATGTCAGTCTTTGCAGAAACATTACTCCTACATATGTACTACACACAATACCTCTGAACTTTTGGAGCTTGTGTAAAGCGAGTAGGAGGATTTCTCTAGAGACTCAAACCAGCTCCACTGAACACTGAAATCTCAATAATACAATGTTAGGACCTTAATTTTTGTTATAAAAGGGACACTTTTTTTAAAGCCCATTGGTAATAGACAAGTCCACCTGTGGATGAACAGTTTAAATCTCTCTCTCCCTGAAAGAAACCAGACACCTTTCAGTCTAGCAAATAAAAGGCTTCTTATTTTGTCATTAATATTTGTATGCCTTTGCTCCTAAGTGTATCTGAGACTCTAGGAAGCTTGTTTAATAGTGAAAACAAAATCTGTATAAAAAGCTGTGATCTTTTCCCTGCAAATTTTGAATTTGTTAAATTTTTATAAACTCTGAGATATTTGCTTACAGAAGGAACTTTTCCTGCAGAAAATCCCACGTAACACTGTATCAGAATTACCACCATACAATTCCAAAAGGGCCTTCAGGTATTATATGTGACTCTGAAGAAAATAATACCTTCTAGGGAGATTTTGAACAAAAGGTATTCTAGTGCTGTATGCGTTTTGGTCGATATCCCTGTATAGGCGTGACCTTAAGCTTTTATTCCCCTGCTTGTTCCTTGACTGTTTAGTGCTTCAACAAATCTGCCTGCATTATTGACTTTGCACGTGCATGTGTTGTTGCTGCTTGTTTCCTACCTAATGTTATAAAATCTTCAGATTTCAATATTGTAAAATTTTCTTAATACTGGTAAATGGGCTATTGCTGAGAAACTACAAGGAAATTGCATTCTACAGCTAGTGTATTTAATCTGTGAACTTCTTATGGCAAATTAATTTGATCTTCTAATATAAATTACCTGCTTTGCTTTGATGACAGGCTGTTATTTCTGATTGTTTCAATCATGCTTTATTTCTTAGGGGTTTTAGTAGCCCAAAAAGACCAGATGATTACATTGCAGTCCTGTTGTACTCTTGGAACTGTGTAGCAGGACCTCTACTGACTTTAACATAACAGCATCTCTTTCTGACTGAAACTCTAGCAAAGGTAAATCTTGGAGGAATAGAGAACAAGACTGATGAAAGCAGAGGAAAAGGAGACAGAACTTACTTACCGTTCTGCTGGTTAGAGCCAGAAGACACCAGTGCTTCAAAGCAGTCTGCAAATACAGACTTTTTGTGGTTAGGTTGTCCTTAGCGGCTGGATACTTGGCTTTTAGGAAGCCAAACAAAAGTTTTTCTCTTTTAGTTAGTTTTAGCTTCATTCTGCAGAAGGCATTGAAATCCAGGGATGCATTTTGGGACCCTTAAATGCATACTGATGATAAAAAATGTTAAAAAATTCCTGTCTTCTAGCAAATCGATTTTCTTTGTGGATGTTTGTGTTAATAATGAAGGTGATATGCACACTTTCTGTGCACGACTCAAACTTCCTTTGGAACAGGATTTTATGGCATGTTTTTGAGCTGTTCCTGGCTGTTTCTTTTTCAAGCTAACGCAGTGCCAGATTAAATAAAATTCCAGCTTCAGGTTCATCATAATGAAAGTCATGGAAGAGGCTTTTTCAAATACAGTAACTAATCCTGTATCTGTCTTCTCTGTACCGTGTCTGTGTCCACCTACAGTGTTCACTTTCCTTTGTGGGGCACAGTGGAAGGAGTGCATTGAGCAGCAAGCATAGGTTATTATACTAGTATCCTCTCAAATTTAAAGCAAGTAATTTCCTTTGTGATTCAGATGATACTTCCTTTCAGATTAAATTACAGAAAAGTCTTTTTGCTAAAGTAATAAAGTGATGTATGCCTGAAGCTTCAAGGAAGTGCAATATGACAAAGATCAGTTCAGACATCAATCTGCTTAATGGTATATGGAGAATTTTTTCATGTGTGGGAGAAGATATTAAGTCAAAGAAGACATTCTTCTCTCCCCACTCCCACCCCAGTGATTTAGCTACTGGTAAGACCTGTGAATGAAAGCTTGTTCCATACTATT
The DNA here is from genome assembly GCA_033558185.1 of Dromococcyx pavoninus. Classification (NCBI taxonomy): domain Eukaryota; kingdom Metazoa; phylum Chordata; class Aves; order Cuculiformes; family Neomorphidae; genus Dromococcyx; species Dromococcyx pavoninus. The sequence goes on along the minus strand of JAUMJL010000020.1, from coordinate 378,527 downwards.
CTTCATCAAACACGCAAATTACTCTTGTCAGTTAATAACGTGGAGCTGAGGGAAATGGTTGACATCCTGTGCCTTCTTCTAACCCACTTACGCTAAGTAGAGAGCTTACAGGTTAAAGCTAAGGAAAATACAAAATGCAGGTTTTTCTTCCTCTGGGTGCCATCCAGCTTTTCTTCTCTGCTACCTGAACTGACACTGGAGTGTTGCTGTTTGTGAACTCTGTATGAAGGATCACAGAAGCTGCTATCAATGCTCAGTATTAATACTGGAGAACCTGAATGATGACAGTTTATCAGGTTCAGGATTCTTGTTAGCTTTTTCATAAGACTTTTAGGCTATTATTTATAATAATAGCCTGTTGGAGAAAAGGATTTTTTTATAAATATAATGCTAGTGCTGTCCTTACTTGATTTTGTTCATGTTTTACTGAGCTGTTAAAGGTGTTCAATGGCAGCATTTCCTTTTCTAGATATTCTTTAGCACTTTGTAGCCTAGAGACTTCCTTGCTCAGTGGCGAGATATTTGTGTTTGATAGTGGTTTCTGGGTTTGGTAACACTTTGCTGGGCCACCTTGTAGCAGTTTCCATCTGTGGCAACTCATGAGTCTTCTTTTGAAACGGTAAAAATGTTTATGTACTTTTCCAAGTGTTATTTGGTGATCTTAGTGTGTTGCCACTGGCTCGGGCTGAACGTAGCAGTTACGTTGTGCATATGCCTAACTCTTCCCCATTATTTTCTGTCACTTCAGGAACACTTTGTGTACTCATCCAGAAAACTTGTTTCGTATCTTGTCATCTCAGATCCTTTCTTCTCTCCAACATACGGGGTTTTCCTCCCCCTCCTGCACAGCCTTCAATTTTTTCCTCCTGAGCCCAAATGAATGCTTGTGGTTGTGATCATATCAAGTGTGTATGCCATGCAGGTTCCTTTACACAATCAGTGTGGGTGTTGCTTAATGCATTAATATTTCCTTTGGTAAAGATCCAGGCATCTTTGATATTCACATGTAAAACCTGTAATTTCTTTCAAACTTATACATTTCAAATGAATACTTTGTCTTCATTATTGCTTCCTCTCTGAGTAACTGCTTTCAATTTCTTTTTTATCTTGTTCTCGTTAGGTTTCCACTGTTCAAAGCACTTAGTAGCGCTTGGCTTGTGTTTCTGTGAAAATTGATCTATCGTGCACAATAACCTGTCTTGTTGCTGGATCCCAGTAAGCGCACAAACAAATAAGATCTTAAGCTCCAGATCCCTGTGATCCTTTAAAATAACAGTTTGGGGGTTTTGTATTCCTTGTTTGTGGGCTTTCTCCTCTTGTTTTACCTGGACAATTCAGGTGCTGTAGCAGTGACCTAGGGAGAAAGAGCTGTGTTCCCCTGCCTGGAGTATGATAATAGCAGGCAAAGTGCTAAAACTTGTTCTTGCTGAGAGCTTTTATTTTTCTGTTGGGAGGAAAGTAAATCAGCAAACATTTTTATTATTCAGTATGCACTCTGTTGATTTATTCTGCGTGGTAATAACTTGAATGGATTTTTTTTTTAAGAAAGGTAATTCCTAGCAGTTAAAAGAATATTTACAAAATTGCTTTTATTTGGTGGTTGCCTGTGTATGGTCCACTGTGCGTACACATATAACTAAACATCTTTCTTTACATGTAAGGATTCTTATTTATTTGCCTTTAAGTACTTCACAATTCCTGATTGGAAGTCACACTGTATCTTAATTATTTTTTTTAAACAAAGTCTGCCTAAAATGTGTGCAAAATGTTTTGCTAAATAAGTCATCAGACACTTTGTGCCGAGTCAACCTAACTACTGTGATGCAGACCTGATGTTTCAGTTGTATATTTGAGGGATATTAGAAACAAAATCGGATAATCTATTGTGCCCCTCATTGATTTGTGCTAGAATACTGGGAAGGAAATTTAATGACAACCACAGTGTGCTCTGCTTGTCTATTTTGCATTGAAAAGATTTCTTATCTAGATTGTGTAAGTCCATTCTTCAAAACCTTATATGAATATTGAAGAATTTTGGGGGTTTTTAATCGTAGCTGTAGTCCAAAGAAGAGGCTTAAACTTGTTAATTAATCTGTGATGGTATCTTCCTTTTGTCACTTAAAAATTTTAAGCACTGATATCTTGCAGTCTTACTTGGAGTAAACCCTACTACGAATTTACTGCCTTTTTTGTCAATTTAATTGCTATATTTCAGAAATAAGAGACAATAATTGCATCCTAAAATAGTATTGCATATAATGCTTTTAAGAACTAAAATGTTTCCCCTTGCAACATTTCCTGTGGGTCAGAACCTAACAGAAACAGTAAAAAATGCTTTCCTGTGCTGAAATGAATGCTAAATTTCCACTTAGGCTTTAGCAGCAAAGCAAATTTGGAATCTTTCTTTATATGGGCAGTGCACAAAGCAATGTGTAAAGTTTGAGAAAGTAAATAGTAGTCTTCAGTTTTCATCATCCCATCTACAATGTACCTATATAAACAGCTGGGTTTAGACGTGTATATGCTGAGTCTTTTTCTGGAGTTTCTCTTTCAATGAATGCTTTAACAATAAGTACTATAATAAAATAGGTTTTAAGTGACAGCTTTAACCTGTTAAATGAAAAGCCTGAATTTCAAAAATGGATATTTCTGTAGCCATTCAGAGGTTTAAATCCTTTCTGTAATATGAGGAAATAAATACAGCTGACTTAGAAATACCTCTGCTTCATCCTTTGCAGATCACAAATATTTTGTTTGTTTTCTCCCTTTTTTTGAGTGGAATTGACAAAATTAAAGGATACAATAATATTTCATATCTTAATCTTAAGACTTGAGCATGAACAATAATAAAAATAAAACCTTAAAATCTTATTAAAAATGTCATTGTTTCAATATCAACTGAATAATGTGTTGAATGACCTGGCTCTGCGAAGGCCAAATTAACTTCTTTTGTGAATTAGGAACTGAACCACAGAGTAGCCTGGTGATGAATCAAGATTTACACAGGGTCCTGATAGCAGGGTAGGAGCTGCAGCCAAATATGTAGCACTAAGGAACCTTCCGTGTCTTTGTCCTGTCTTAATTTTTTTCTTATCCATTTGCTATGTGCCATCTAAAACTTATGTGCTTTCCTTGAACTCACCTGCTTTCATTTGAATGACTGCAGAGCTTGTGAACCTTGAATAACTGATAGACTTCACTGGCTTATATAAATGCACCTGACACGTAACAGCTAGTGAAGTCTCTTTTAATTGTCAGAAAAGAGACGTGAAGTATCGCAAGATGAATGTTTCTCTCTTCTGGAAATTTTTATATTCAAGACAGTAAAATTTGACATTAAATAGACATGAGTTTTTAGCAAAGCTGGAAAATAAAAGCTTCTACTGACAGCATTTCAATTGCAGTACTCTTATGTGGGAGGAACACACATCAAGACATTTTCTGACTAAAAACACACTTAAGAACGAGAGTGATAAGTTATAGATCACCACTTTGTATGGATTTTTTTTTTAATGGTGGTTGCATTTACTCTTGTATAGTATTTGTTCTAGTGTTGATCTGAATTGAGAGACAATGTTGTGTTGTCTGTCGTTGTTCCAAAACACCCTCTGACTGTGTTTTGGACGCTTTGGTTTCAAAGAATGTCCTAGATTCTTTCTCATAAAGTAAATTGATAGGGCAGTAAAACAATTTGAGTTGTTCATGCTTTATCTTTCTACTTGTCTTCTTGCTTATCCTTTAAGGAAGGGAAAAAATTTGCTAGGTATGGGGCCACTAAGATACCGAGCTATTCTAAACTTGATCTTGAAAACACACCAAAATGTGCTCTTCCACTCTTGCCCTACAACTGCAGAGCCAACCCACAGATATAATTTTAATTAACTGTCTTTTATTTATATTTATAGGGCACATGAGAGTACATAGAAGTGATAACTGGGTGGGAGGGATTGGGCAGGAGGTTGAGAATAACAACAGAAAGTGTTTCTTTTGCCTGACAGTCAACTCTGTTGGAACAAACATTTCCACAAGTTTGCTACAGTACCAGCACATTCTGTTTTCTTTTCTCTGTGAAGGTGGCTGCACATTTTTGATTTTGCTTTTTTTCTTTTTTTGTTTACCACCTTCACAAAGAACATTATTCACGTGGTAATCCGCAATGTGATTGCAATGAAGTAACTACATCCTGGTGCTGAAGAAGCTCGGTGGGAATGTTTTACAGCTTTACATTGCAATAAGCATTTTTATCTAACAGGCAGTCATCTGAGCAAGAGATGGAAGAGGTCAGAGCCGTGCCATGTGTATGTCAGCTCCTGTGTGTGGCAAGTGGAGAAGGAGAAAAAGGAAGCAGCTTTGCCTCTGTAAGCTGCCAGAGAACCACTCTTCTTATTAGGGCTTCTGTTAGTTTAGAAAACTGCTTTCTAGAGTTTTCTTGTGTGTAAATTCTATGTAGTTATCAAACACTGACTTCTGAATGATGCCTCCAGTACTGGTTTATCCAGAGTGTCACAAAATATTTGTGTTGGTCTCTTCTCAACATGCAGAAAACCCTGAACTGAAAAAAAAAAGAAATCCATAACCAAGCCTGTTTCTGCTGAAATTTTGATGTGAAATAAGTTAATGAGTGTGAAGCACAGAAAGAAACAGAAAAGTATTGTCTTGCCTGTTTTCATTTCAGTGGGGTAGATGGATGAACATTATGTTTCTTTCAAGCAACATACTCTTTTCTGTAACTTCTTATTTATTGTGAGCAGAAAGCCTTTGAGTGATGTTTCTTGGTACGAGTGGTGCCATCTGGAAAACAGGCTTCTGACTTGTTTAAAGTTCAATCCTGTTGGCTATACATCAGGGCAAAGAGATAAAGTGGTTAATTTTGCTGGGATGGTGTTTGCCTGTTTTACAGTAATATTTTTACAGCTTTCTGAAAAGACTGAGTAGTAAATGAAAATTATTTTTCATTACATGCCTTGTTTAGGCAGACAACGTGTTCTAATGTGTCATTAGTATTTTTCCAAGTAGAGCTTGGCAGACAAAACTGTGGCATGGTGAAGGAGAAAACTTACTTCATGGTTTGCTTTTGTTAAAATACATCCATTTTAATGAAAGTGTTGGCTTGTAGCCTGTTCTTTTCTGGAAATATTCCTAGTACCAGGGATGTTAAAGAATGCAAGTAGCCCTGTTCTTCAGGAGATTATTTGGAATTGAGTTTATTTCTTCCTGTCTCTCACCTTTTGCAAAAGAACTGATACTGAATGGCACCTCAGCTGGTGGAGCTGCATACCGGCTTCTCTTCTTATTGCTTAGGTAGAAGCTGAAATCTATTACTTTAAGTGAATACCAGAAAGCGTCTTTCAGTTGGTTCCCTATATTTGGAAACTTTGCTTCCTAACCATGCTGTCTGGTGCTGTCTGTGCCCTCAGTACGTAGCTACCAAGCATCATGGTGCGTTTGGTGAGCTTGTGGGGTTAATGTGGTACCTAATGGTGAAGCTTTGGTGTTTACTTTTGAGTTTGGATCTTCCTTTCTAAATACAGTTTTAGAAAAAATTGCTTAAGTCTACATGTACAGTAGATATGAAAGGAGGAAAAAATTAGGTGTGAGTGTAAAGCTGGACACAAAATAGGTTTGTAATGGTGTAATCAGTGTCTGCTTCTGTGTACTCCAGCAGTTGAGGAGCTGAGCTTTCGTGGTTTAAAGGCTGGTTAAGGTTTCAAAGCTCTTGAAAAGGCTTCACTACTAAATAAAGAGGCTGCCAGGTAATAGACTCAAGTGCTCTCAAAAACAAGAATAGTAATATTACAAAAGGTGATCCATGCTGCCTGTGCTCATATTTGTCGTAATGAATATTCTTCTATTGAGAATTGAATTCTTTGGAAGCAAACAAGAAACTGTAAACCGTATGTGTCATCCTGTGGCAGGTACCAAATGATGCATAATGGTAAATATACTGAAGGACAACACTGAGATGGGAGTGTCAATATTGTAATGAGTTGATTTCCACTGTTCTTGCAAAACACTTGTGTCAGATTTTTTTAGATATAATCCTTTAATTCTCCACATAGAGCAATGATTTATAAAATATTTTCAAATATTGCTAGTAAACAAGTTTCTTTATCGAATTTATTTGTAGAGGGGATAAAAGAGGAGCCTGAAGTGTGCTTTGAGGAACTGCTGGAGAGGGCCAAAGCTGGAGAACCAAAGGCACAAACAGAGGTAATTTTAAATGCTCATTGTCTGGTCTTGTTTGCTCTTAATTCCAAAACCAGCACTGTCTGCTGTAGAACTATTGTCTCTTCTTTAGGTGAACTGTATCTGTTTTGATCTTAAACTATTAAAAGAAAGGTGATGCGAGATGGTTTTCTGCCTTGAGAATTGCTACTTGCTTGGGAGTGTTACTGGTTTCAGATCCAACTCCTGAACAAGCCTTTAGGACGCGTATAAGAACAGGGAGGGCTGATGTCTGTGTTGTCGTTGCAAATCAATTCAGCTGGCTGCAGAGAGAAATTGCAATATTCCCTACAAGGCTATAGGTAGGACCTAAAATAGTCATAAAATTCCTAAGTAGCAAGGCAATAATCTCTTCTATTTTCAAAGGAGTTTTAGGCAGAGAAATCTTCCCCTAAACGCAGGGAATATATACACTGCCTCATTTGCAAGAGTTCAAATGACTACTTCCAGTTACTGTGCAGGTGTTTGCTTGTGTAGGATGTTCTATTTAGAGAAATAGAAATGCATAACTGAAGGATAATGCAGATCACAAGAACTCTAGAGAACAATGGAACTGATACTTTGATCACTTTGCACATCACACAGTGCAGATACAAATCATAATCCTAGCCTGTCTCTCTAAATAAGTTACTGGGTTTCTAACCACTTTTGACAACTTAATTTTGCTTCATTCAGTATAGCATTTTCTTACTTGTTATTTTCCATCCTTATAAAGATATTGTGTGAAATTATATTAGGTCTTCCTGGGGAAACTACAGAAAATATATCTAAATGTTAACGAGTACAAAGGCTTTTCAAAATCTTTCTTAAAATCTGTGAAGATCTGGAGAGAATTCTCAGCTCTGGAAAAACTCTTTCCTGGTACTTACACTAACTAGCCAGAGGCTGGAAAAACAAAAAGTATCTAAGGAAAAATAAGTTTTTCAAGGTGTGTAGATTAGTGGGCTTTCCTAACAACAGCAAGAAAATTCACACTACTGTTAAGATGAACTTTCACATTATTGATGGAGATTTATGGGAGAGTTAATCATTTTCAGTAGTGTTCCAGCTTTGATCTTGCCAAGTTTTCTTTCAATTTGATTGCAAAATCAAACAGTTCATAGATTCACAGAATTGTTTAGGTTGGAAAGGACCTTTAAGATCATTGAGTCGAGCTGTAAACCTAACACTGTCAAGTCCATCATTAAACTACATCCTCAAGCACCACATCTACATGTTTCTTAAATATGTCCAGGGATGATGACTCAACCACTTCTCTGGGAAGCCTGTTCCAATGCTTGACAACCCTGATATCTAGTTTAAATCTCCCACGTACAACGGGATAAATGGGAAGGCTTTTTAAGCTCCCTTTAACCATGAATTAATCTGATGAAATCCTCAGAAGCATCCTGGGTTATCACCACACATCCTCTGTCAAAACAGGTTAAGACTATTATGTGGGAACAGCAGTTCTCTCAGGCCAGGAGAGCCATGAGCAGTTCTGTAGTCTGATATTTCTAACGTGTCAAAATACAAGGTGCACTTCACTGACCTTAGCGTTAACCAACACCACGCCCATCCAGCCTTTCTTAACTCTCTCAAAAATCAACTGAGACCACACTGTAAAATTCTATCAATGCCTTAGTATTACAAAAACACCACACAATTTTATAGTGACTCTCTTGAAGAGCAGCATGCAAGAAGAGACACAGAGTGGGCTACTCCCACACCCTACATGTTCCTCTCCCAAAAAGCCATCAACAGTATTCCAATAGGACATAATTCATACTAATGCTTTTGAAGTGCAGGAAGAGTGAAAATACCTTAACTGTAAAAAATAAGACACTTAAATGGTAACAGGTTGTAAAAGCAGAATTACAATAGAGCATTTCTGTAAAGTGATTTTATTCTTATCAAATGCACCCTTTAAAGAGAAAAATAAATTCTTTCTAACTAGAAAGTTTCAGAGCGAAGTAAAACCCAATCATTTGCCACATAAAATCACATTTGTAATTACATAATAAGAAAACTTGACAACATGTCACAGCATCAAGTCCTGTCTTAATGACTGTCAGCGTTACACTGTTTTATTTACTTGCTGGGGTTCTGAGATACACAACTCCAGAGGCTGTGATCCTTTACCAAGACACTGGAATCAGCAGACTACATGGAAGAAACAGTCATGGTGGGTTCACTGCCATTCGAGTGATCTGTCCAGCATTTGGGATAAATGTAAGGATGTAAGGACGCTACAGTTCTTTATGTGTTCATTTTGATGGGCTTGGTTTAGCCTAAGGCAAGCCAATACCAAGTCATTTTTTGCTGCAGTCGAGCACCCTCACCCACCGCTGCCACCTAGCAGACCATCTTTTTAAATCTGGTTAATACAAAACACTTCACTGGGAACAGTTAATGAATTAATGACTTAATTGATCAAGAAGCTGCCATTAAAATTTTCACTGTTCTTTGATATTATTCACGATGTTGTCTAATAATTGTGGCTCTGCTATTCCAGTTGCCCACGGCATTAAAACCAGCCAGAAGTGAACCTTAGGTCATTGGTATCTCCAGTATTCAAGGAACTGTCACTTAAGCTACTCTCAGACATAATGTTTTCAACTCTGGCCATTTAGAAGGAAGGAAACAGATATGGCTCCTATAGTAAGTTTCAAGGTTATTCTGAACGTTTGAGAAGGCAGCATGCTGAACTGCTTGGAGCCGTACCATGTGTTAATGGTGAGTGTGTTACAGCACTTTAGTGATTTTGGGGTGGATTTTCAGCAGGATTTGCAGCATCACAAAATGCACAAATCAGATGACGATTGCCTAAGAGAAGTGAAATATTCAGGCGTTAGTTTGGCCCTTCCTCTGCATCTACAATAAATTCACTTTTCCTTCTCTATACAATCCTCAGCAGAAAACAGGCAATAAGCTGAATTTCTGACACTAAGTTTTCTTAAGACAGGAGTCCCCACTTATTACAGCTCAAACCCCTCTCTTGTAGTTCAATTGCCCATGCCTTTTCTTCTAAAATGAAGCAGGTGTCGGTTTTATCTTTAGGATGCAATCAGAGAGTGTGTTGTAAGAGACCTTCGCACAATTGTAATGATTGCAATGCTTGCCCAGCAAATCAGCGATTCATTCACTCCACTGAGTGCCCCAAACATTAGTCCAGAGACCGAGGTCCTTCCCTGAGGACCAATAAATCTTTAATTATTTTATACAAAGTGACCTAGTTTCAATAGGGAACCGGCATCCTACAATATTTTGTATAACGATTGCTTCTAATTTGAACCAAAGATTTCTACAGCCACAGAAAAGGACTCTACTACTTCCTCTGAATTTATTTCTGAGCAAAACAGCATGTGTTAGCATAACATACCTACTGACCTGGGTCTCCTTTGGAGACACAGATTAGGTTAAACATAGCTCAACAGTGACTGGTTTAGCAAAGAGAAATGTGTATTACCTTGGAAAAACGTAAAACCCGATCCATGGACACAAACTCAGACACTTGCAGAGTGGAAATTATTAACTATGCAGACATTTTAAGAATTGCTTAATGTCTTCAGTGACACCACCTGAGAGCACAGGGCAGGGAACAGAAGCCAGCAGTTGAACCCTTGAGATACTGAATGTAGCTTATGAGCAAAGTTTTAACACTCCATAGGAAAAAGAAATTGTTTTACTTACAAAGAGTAAAATAACTGTCTTGTAATAGTGTGTATGAGTTCAGATACTAAGTAAAATTTCTTGTGAATCAGCTTTTTGTAGACCCCTCTCTTGCTAGAAATTATCAGGAAAAACTGTGAAGCAAAGGGGTACTGTAAAAATAAGGCAGAAGTTATTCCTAAAAAGTGAATGTTTATCTTGGCATTCTTATTAGGAATTCAATATATTTTTCAATCAATGCAATTTGGCATTTATACAATAATCTCTATTAACTTTATTTCCTGAAAATAGAAGCATTCAAAGGTAAAGGACTATCAGCAATGTCTCTCCATTTTCACTTATTCAACCTTAAGCAGTTTGCAAAGTTTTATTCTTAGGCAAGCAACATTTATAGTGAGAAAGCTGAGAGCATTAGAAATCAAATACAAGCTCCATAAGGAAGGAAAACCACCTTGGTCCTCCAATGAAACTAATAGTTCACAGTAAAAGGACATCTTAGTAAACAAAAAGCAAAATCGTATTATATAACAGTACCTGGGCTCTGCATATTAACACGTGGCTGCCTGTTCTGTCAGGAGAAGGTAAAAGAAATTAAAAAGTGAAAATGACAACTCCTTATTTAAAATCCCCAAGTGTTAACCTTCAAGATCAGCTATTTGGAAGTTACTGCACTGCCATTCCAATCATCTGTCTTGGTTAATTAAAAAAAAAAAAGCAATCATCTGCTTAGCCCAGCCCAGATCAGATCAGTATTTCCAAGCGACTGTGTCAAACACAGACTATATTGTGATGTTCATTAAAGTTGATCTACTTCACTGTCATCTTTATGTGTATACAAAGAAAAACTCTTTCACCTCATTGCATATGACTATTTCCTTATGAAAAAAGATAAAAATCAGTCTTTCCTTTGCTCTCTTCCTATCTGTAGGTCTCCCCCCCCAACTTTTTTTTAAAGTTTATTATTATTGTTATTATTAGAGCATGGTCTGTTCTCTCCCTTTCCACCTTATAATTGGATTTTAATTTATCTCATTTATTCCTAGAGGTATATAACTCCACTAAAATCAACTCTCAATTTGGGTGACAACCACATCTGAGATCGTGTGCCACACCACATCAGATGGGTGCAGCCTCATCCAGCAGTGTCCTGCTTCCAGCAGCAGCTATAGGTGCTAACTCAAAGACAGCTGAGAACAGAGGATGCATATATAATGGCATTTCTCCTCACTTCTTACTCAGAGGACTTCATGAGGCCTACGTGGAAATTTAAAAAGTAAAAGTAACACAGAAAAAAAGGGATGTAATTTTTTACAAAGTGTCATAAAAAAAGGAACCGTAGCAGAGGGAAGAAGGAATTTTGAATGATGATGGAGAAACACACTGCACTGGTGCAAATCTGTTAGTCAGTAGTACAGCAAAAATGTGTTGGAAATTACAAAACAACGCCAGCGGGCTAGAAAGGCAACACACACAATGTTAAGCCCATTACACATTTCAGTTGCTGGTCTTTTTGTCACTCATACTTTTAGATAAACAAAAAAGTCTATGTACATGCTTCAATGTTGCTGTTCTTTTCTTACTGTCTGGCCTGATAAAGTCACTGTGATCTGGGAATATTAACAAAAAGAGTATCCTGCTTGGTTTCAGATGAGGAGAAAACAAATTGCTATTTAGGCCACGATGCAGTCATGCCCAGTGACCCAGTACATTTACAAATATTATATTTTCAGAAGTCAGTTTATATAACGGAGCAATACCTTGAGATATTTTGAGCAGCTTTCTTAGCAAAAACTTAGATGAACAGATGTACATCTGTGCTATTTAAACTGAGATGATCTTGAGAGAGGGAAAAATACATAAATAAAATTTATTTCACACTAATTGTTGTCAATAAGCGCTCCAATTCAGTAGAATTATAATTGTGGAATTACCACCAAAAGCAAGACACCCATATGAACAGTCTGCAAAAGGCATTAGAGAAGGGCTGTCTCACAGCAAGGACCATTCAGAGCACAATAAGAGGTGCCAATGAACTGGATTTTACCTGAACATTTTCATTTTTCCTGCCTAGAAAGAATCTGTATACCTGCCAATACTAGTAAAAAAAAATCTGGACTCCATCCCTGTACACGTGTGATGCACAGTGAGCAAGCCAAGACTTCCGAGAAGATAAAAGTTACTGCCCATGAACAGCAAATCTGATGCATTTATTAACCACCTAGGGCATGCAATAGTAATTCAGTGCAATACACCTGCACATTCTTCTGCCTGGGTAATTCCAGACAGGAATACAGCTGCTTTTTTGCTGCCGGCCTTACAACTCCTCTCCACATTTTCTAATTTAAATACAAAGTTCCTGAATTTGTATCCCTTTTCCTAAGCCATGCATTGCATTTCTTGTACTGCAAATAATTTAAAACATAAATTAGATGAAGTGACTTCTGATAGATGTTATTTTCATAGTAACACCTGAGAAATACCTTGTTAGTAAAAGAGATGCTGAATTCCTTACAGACTATAGAGGGCAATCTCAGTTCATTCACATACATCAAAATAAAAATTTTTGTGAAAATAATTTTATTATTATGGTACTTATTTCCACTGCACCTATCAAAGTATTAAACATATACCCAAATAGACTAAGGAGAGCAGCAGTTACTGTATGAGTTGAGAAGCCATCAATTTCAAAGTTAATCTGGACAAAGTAGTTTATTAATAGCATTAACAATTATTACCACTTGGAATTTCAGAAATGCTCAGAGAACCTAGATGAAAATGGGACTACTTATCACATAAGCATGCTATCTTTATCTAGGGATGAAAAATACAGCTGGTAGAATACTGTCCAGATGAAAAAAAAAAAACCAACTCATCATTTATAAAATCACCTAAGCTGGTGCAAATAAAAAGCTCAAGGAGAGACAGAATCAAACTAGCAAAGCCACATCTTGTCAAAGCATATGTCACCTGTCTACAATACTTTTAACACATGCTAGAACATACTGGCTGCATTATCACATTTATTGCCTTGGCAACAAAGCTAGAATTAATAGTACAGGGTGGTCCTTGTTCCAAAGAACTAAACTTCAAGAGGAAGCAAAGGAAGCATAAACTGTATTTTCGGATGCTCTCTGAGAAGATGTTTTTCTGAGAAGCCAAGATTGTTTAAAATTTTCTAGTTAACTAGGAGAATATGTAATTTTTCACAAGTTCATCTCAAATGCTGCTCTGTGCCTGGCAAAATAGAAAAAAATAAGAATAATATATAAATATAAGTATATATATTTAAATTGTTTGTAAAAAATAAAGACTTGAAAATAAAACCTTTCTGTCGTTCAGGATTCTTTTGTCTGCCTTACAGCTAAAGTTTAAAATATGTTTAAAGTCAATGGAAATAGAATGTGTTGCAATAATGAAGTCTATTTGTCCCCTACAAGTTTTAAAAGAGACATTTTTTCCAGCTCTGATCTTGGATATTCTATTTAGGAAAGTAATGCTGAAAATACCTTATGTAAAGGTGCACTTGGTCTCCAGTACAAAATTATCCTTGTTTTTTAGCAAAAAAAAAAAAGCATATTTTCTTATTAGTGTTCTAAGAGGTCTCAGTTTCCTTCCACCAGAAAAACCTTTAAGTGCCCTGAAAACATTTATCAGTCATATATTCGTCCTACGTGATGTGGGGAAGGGAGTGAAAAACTGCAACACTGACCAACTTACAAGCGATGTTTAAGGTAACAAGGAACAATCTTACTACTGTTTTTTAATCTCAGTACTCACATTTTCGAAACTGAGCCCTTGCTTTTTACATTCCTAATGCATGACATAAAAACAACTTTATTTCTGTCTTCAGAAGATTGTCATAAAACCAGTGAGCTATTTCTAATGGAAGTACTCCAACAAGACTTTGGTTTGTTCTACCAATACCAAATATAACTCGCACAGCTCCTACTCTTTAAAATTAAGACTTAATGTCAATAAATAATTTCCTTTTCATTAGTAAAGTGACGAGCATGAAATTAATTATTTTTATGTCCTCACTAACTTGCTATTGCAAACCCTCTGTTTAGAATGTATGGACATATTAAAACCAGCAAATTTACTGAATGCAATGAAATAATAGGATTGAGATTCCCAGCTACTAACAGAGATTTTTTTTTTAAAAAAAAAAAAGTTTATTGCTATAAGTTGAATTTATAACTGGACTGCACTTGGTGGACATGGCATGACCTTATCAGGCTTGTACAATCTTATCTGAGAAAAAAAATTAACAGGCATTATGAATACGAATTATGTTCTTCAAGTCTTCAGCTAAGGCTTTCAGTCATGGCACACCGTGCTCACTTCTAGACCTGCACATCCACCCCCAGCAGTCGTGGCACTGACTTCATATTTGGAACTGGACACAACTCAACCTCTGGAGCGTCCCCACACGTAAAAGCAGAGATATATATATATATATATACTGAGATATATATATACTGAGAAATGCAACTCAGTATAACAGACAGAAGTTGGACTTCAGCATGGCCAAACGCTGTGCTGTTTACCCAATAGTTAAAATTAACACTGATGTCGTCAGAATGAACCTCACAATGCCAACACCAGGCTTTTTAAGACCAGAAAGTTAAATTGAGTCATTGGAAACAATCTTTTCAGTTTGACTCCTGTGTATAAGCAGTAATATATACAGGTCCATATAAACACACACTGATGCATCCTTCCAAATATATGAAATATTATGTCATTTTTTACCACAGATCTAGGTGAGGCCCTACAGAGAAACTGATGAAGCTGTTCAAAGCCTATATTCAATATCTTTCTAAGGAACACTCTTTCCAGAAGTCCATGACTCAGCTCCTAATTTTAATGGAACTTCAGCAGTTCTAAAAAAAGAGGCCAAGGTAATCTAGTATTCAAGACAGGCATTAAATTTCTTTTACTCTCACTGTGATTGTGATATATTGCAAAATTATATATTTTAATTGGTAATTTTTATAGCTAGCTATAGCTAGCGAGGAATTTTGAAATTTTGCTGAAGCTTCCTTCAAGATTATAGCCTAAACCAGAAAGGTAAGAAATTCTTTTTATAACTTGATTAAATAAAAGTATGCTGTATTTTTTCTTTTTTTTTTTCCAATTTGATTAATTTTTTTCATTCAAAAAAACCCACTCTACCCTAAATAACCACAATAAACTCACAATGAATCCCGTGAAAGATTCACATGTGAAATTAATTTACTTTTTCATTGTTTTGTTTTTAAGCATGGCACTGAAAAGGTGAACAAATCAGACTGCTACTGTCAGTCAATATAGGGTGACTTTACGGTAGCCACATATTAGATTAAACTACAGAACTATATTTAACCTGAGAAGATAGGGTCCCGTTTATGTAATCCTGCTTTAAGAGCTTCTAATGAGGTATTGTAACCTAACCTAGATACGCCTGCCAGCAAGTTCCCTGCTCTTTCACATGTGATAACTGAAAGATGCTTTAGGTCTTAAATTATGTGTTAAGTGAGTTATTATCACAGTGGCTTCTTTTTGCTTTAAAAAATCTACCAACGAGAATGCTCATCCATCTAAGAAATGTCTTTATCTTTTAGAGCATCCACTGAGCGCCAGCCTTCCCCAGCTGAGAGTCCTGCGTTCAGCCACCTGTCTCGCAGACACATATGGCACTTGGGGATCAGCGGGGGCCAGGGCGAGTGTCGGTCACTTGGCAACATCTGTCAACTGACCAAAAGTGGCATTAATGAAATTCTAAAAGGAGTTTAGTTCACTCCTTCATGCTGCAAGACAGCTGTAGTGACAAAAGATGCACATAAAAAGCAGCACATTAAGACCATAGATGGTAAAATGAAGCAGGGAAAAAGATGAAGCATTTCAGAGCACACTTTTTGACCCAAGTCATCTACAATAATCACCTTGCCAAATACAGTCATAGTACCGTTTGAAAGCAAGCACAACATGAAATGTAAAACAGTGGTATAAGAGACAAGGCCAGAATATATAAAAGGCCCAACTACAAACAAGAAAAAAAGAACTCATCATTATGATTTGTCATTCCATCCCATACTTCAGTACCTGTTGTTTCTATATTTGGCTATATTTCAAGCATTGTTAGCTTGAAGACCACCTCAAGAAATGATCATACTGTAAAAATGATACATGCATAAAAATAGTTTGAATTTCAGTGTCACAAGTTGCTTTCCTTACACTGTGCCTACTGATACCGTATACACAGGAAAAGCACTAAATATGCAGTACAATGAGCTGTAGTTTCAGATCATCACATTTTGTCCAGGGAACTAGGATGCCTTTCTCTGTTGCTATATCTGATCCACAGATTTGAAGAATCAGAGAACAACAGCTATACTAGGAACGGAGACATGGCATTCCCAAAGCCAAACGAGGCCAACAGACCATAAACATAGTATCTTGGCTTCAAGTGGTAATTATTTCCCTGCAAAGCTAAGGCTATAGTCTGGTGGAAAGTGTTTCCACTAATTTAGCTCCTCACAAAGGAAACAATGAGGTGCCTCAAAGAAAAACAGTTTACATTTATTTTACACAAGTATTCCATCAAAAATTATGACAGAAAAAAACCCCCACAAATAATGCCCCCTTTTTAGCCAAACAAGAAAAGAACACAAAGCTTATGGGAAGTGGAGAGACCAGCAGATTTGACGACTGGCAATCTGAGCCCTTAGCTTCTTTAACTATTACATACAAACGGATCAGAGCTTTTATTCGTGATGGAAATCAGACATAATGTGAATCCACCATGTGGTGCACCTATCAATTCAGGCACTGTTTCTGCACCATAAGAATGCAATTTAAACACTTCACATAATACAACCTGCATGGCATCCAAATTTTCTGTGAAGACTTTTGTTGCCAAGATTTCCTTGCCTTAAGCTACCATCTGAAATACAGAAAGCTGCTTTTTGAAGAAGTGGAAATTCAACATCAAAAAGAAGCAGTAGATAATTTCTTTCTGTTTTCCTCCATATTCAGCAATTAAGCTATTCCTTCCAATTATTCAAATTTAAAACAGAAAAACAGTTGTTAAAAATGACAGCATTTGAATGTACCTCAAACATTGCAATATCATGCATTGTCTCCGATCTATCAGTAAGTTTGGTATTGGCTTTGTGGCTGACATGAAACACATTATTTTGATGCACCTCCACCTGAGAAAGAGGGAGACACAAATCTTGTTGCGTACTTGGTCATTAGGATCAATTGCGCAGTAATGGCCAGAGCTGAACCATTTCATAAGCACCATTCACCTAGGGCTTTGTGTATATCATATATGGCACAATGAGGTCAAACACAGAAGAAAAGATAAAGGTTGCTTGATAAACTCAAACTTATTTTTAGCATTCTTCCCAAGCTCAAGAAATCTAACGTATACGCTAATCTATCTATGTCAATCCCACTGTCCATGTTGCCAAAGATGTCAAACGGCATCAATCCCAATGCTGACCCCCGAGGAATGCCATTTATCACTGGTCTCCACTTGGACTTTGAGCCATTGACCGCAACTTTTTGAGTGCAGCCATCCAGCCAATTCTTCATCCACAAGTGGTCCATCTGTCACATCCATGTTTCTCCAATTTAGGGACAAGGATATCATGTGGGACAGCATCAAATGCTTTGCACAAGTCCAGGTAGGTGACATCAGTTCCTCTGCCCTTATCCACCAACACTGTAACCCCATTACAGAAAGCCACAAGATTTTCCAGGCACAATTTGCCCTTAGTGAAGCCTTGTCATCTGTCACCAATCATCTCCTTATTTTCCAGGTGCTTTAGCACAGTTTCCAGGAGAATCCAGTCCATGATTTTGCTAGGCACAGAGGTGAGAGTGACTGGCCTGTAGTATCCCAGGTCTTTGTTTTCTTCCCATTTTAAAAAATGGGGGTTGCTTCCTCTTTTCCAGCCAGTGGGAATGTCACTGGACTGCCACAACTTCTCAAATATGATGGATAGTGGCTTAACAACTTCACATGCCAGTTCCTCCAGGACCTGTGGATGCATTTCATCAGGTCCCATGAACTTGTGCACCTTCAGGCTCCTTAGATGGTCTCAAACTTGATTTTCTTCTACAGTGGGCAGTTCATTCTCGCCACTGGGGTACGTGGTGCAGACCTCGCAGCCAGAGCTGCAGCCTTTGCTCTCAAATGAGTACCCACCATTCTGCCACGAGGGTCAGGCAGGATGAGTGTCCGTGACCTGTGCAGAGGGTCACAAAACAATGCCCAGTTGCTGGGTTACATGTACTTCCAAGTCTCCGATTTGGCCAGTGGACTGCCCCCTCTTCCAAGTGTCACCTTCCCTGTGTGCTCTCCTGCCAAAACTGCCACACCATGCCATGCCCTGGGTGCTAGTGCTCCATAGGGCCACCTTCTGTGGGAGTGGGAGATGGCCCCATCCAGGCCTTGTCAGCCACTCTCATGAGAGCCGTCAGCTCCTGGTGGGTCTCAGTGCTCCCCTGGGCTTTCCCTGGCTCAGAAAACCCCTTTGGATGCCACGATGCCCCACTCCACTGAGGAGCGTGCCTGCACTGGAAGCCTTGTCTCCTTGACATACTTCCACAGCGAGTATTCCAAACACAGAATCAGCAGATCAGACTCCTCTGACATTAGAGGATGATATAAATCTCTGTACAGAGACTATTACTCCTCACACATACACTCAGGAACACAAGCAGAGACAAACTCCAATCCAGCTTGGAGATTATCCCTTCAGTAGTTGCAGTGATGCACGCATCAATTCTGGAGTGTATTGCACAGCTTCTCCACAGGCATACCCAAGGCAAAAATCATACAAGTTTGGCCACATCTGGCCCCTCGGAACTCAATGTTACGTGCTGTAGAACTCTTCTTGTCTTGCAATAAAAGGCATTAATTGTTTACATTTATTGGAACACAAACAGCACAGCATTTTCCAGTCTACTTCAAGATTAAAAAAACAAAAAAGTCCAATATTAATTGAACTACTTAAGTAATAAAGTTTTAATAGATTTGCTTGAAACTCTAAATTGCTAAAAAACCCCAGTATTTTAAGCTGACAGCCCCATTGAGACCAATATTTCTCACCACACTGCAAGCTTAGAATAAGCTGTTTATTAGCAAACACTACGAACAGTTGGCAAAAAAAAAAGAAAGCTCAGATCTAGAGCAAGCTTTGAATTTCAGGTTGACATGGTCATAGGTTAAAACTTAATTTTCACAGCTGCATAGATAGGTACTACCCAATCCAGTTTGAAGTCCGGATGACAGCACCAAGGGCTGACAGTTTTCAGTGTCACTTTACAGCTCTATAAGCCTGTATTTCCTGTAATTCGTTTTGCACATTCAGTTTGGGCTCAGCTATTTATTAGTTTCATGGATTTACAGCATGTAAGTCTTCAGCCACTTGGTCAGCACCATTTCTGCAACAACCTGCTCAACTGAGTCAAACAACCCTAGACACTGCAGTGCAGAATGGTACTGCACAGAAGATGATGCTAGGACACAATGGCCTCAACTTGCACCAGGGGAGGCTTCGATTGCATATGAGGAAAAATTTTTTCACCAAAAGGGTTGTCAAGCATTGGAACAGGCTGCCCAAGGTAGCCATTGAGTCACCATCCCTGGAAGTATTTAAAAGCCTTGTTGACATGGTGCTTAGGCACACGGTTTAGAGGTGGACTAGGAAGTGTCAGGTTTATCTTAAAGGTCTTTTCCAACCTGAATGATTCTATGATTCTGTAATTTAAAAATCTCCGAGGAGATTAAAACTCCATAATGGATGGCATGAAGTGTCTGTAAAGGGATGTCACAACTTGGTCTTCTACAACTGGCTCTAATTCAAAGGCTACAGAAGTAGCATTAGAAGAGACCTTGCTGGCAAGGAGACACAACCAGGAACAAACCACAAGATCTACACAGAGAAGTGTGAGTAGGTGTGCAGGGTCATATTCCACAGAGAACCAGTTCTGCTGTCAATGAGCCGCAGCATCTCAGTTGGGCATACTGAAAATATTTACCTGACAAAGTAGGAGGGAAAAAATCAGGAACTACTTGACAGTTTTCCATAGAAGGGAAACTACTAACAGTCACTGAAGGCTTGTCCAGGAATTTCAGCGTGTGGATTACAAGTCATTTCTCTGCTCTGGACATTTTGTTTAACCAGCCTATAACACAATTTTATGTGCTATCCCAGAAAAGTCACAAGACAGCAGACCCCAGCATTACTAAGTTGATATCAAGTTAAAACCCATTCAGAAAAGAGGCCTGCAGTTTGCTTCAGTAGATTCAGAACACAATTAGGTGGACTCTACCATCTCCAAAAATTATTTTAACATTAAATGGTTATCATCTCTGCAACACTGACCCGTACAAAGAAAAAAAGTGAGATTTTTTTTTCCTGCATGGCATATGTGCTATTTGCACAGCCAATAAGGACAACAACGATCATGGTCACTCAAGAACTCTCAAAATATGAGTTTCCCATTGTACAGCTTCGCTACTAAAGAAGAGATCTAAACCTGAAATTAATGGTTCTTTCCCCACATTAAAAAAAATGTTACAGCAGAAAACAGCATGACATGGCTTAAACTGTGCAGAACATCATTCCTCCATCATGAAAAAGCACACAGCAAAATAAGAACATGTAGCATTTCGCCATCAACAAAGCTGCCTACATAGACACCCACTCTTTCTTATTTTCTCTGTAGCATATTCTTTTAACTCGCTCATCTCCTTCTACATCTTTCTCACAAATATTGGCTTACTTGCTTTGCATACAGCTTCTTCAGATTTGCTTTCACTAGAAAACTAACCATGCAAACAGTTATGCTCCTGCAATCGGTCCAGAATACATAATCTATATTAATTTTTCCCTCTCCCAATATATTTATATACCAATAAAAATAATCTTCTTGAGAATCAGAGAGGTTTTCTGGGTATCTGAAATCTGAAATAACTAGAGCAGGATAGTTATTCTGCAGATCTAAGCTTCATGCTGTGATAGATTCATGCATTTGGTCCCACCTCCCAGTAAGGAGCTGGCAATTACAGCATTCCAGCGCAGGACCGTGGATTTTTTTCCAGCTCCCTTACTCTGCATGCCAGTTACAGCTGATTGCGGCAGCTGAACCAATACTGTATTTTTGCATCAGATGCACAAGAGCTAGAAGCACTAGATATGAAAAGCAAACCTGCAATCTATTTTGCTTTTTTTCTGCAGAAGAGAATTATTGGGCTTGACAATCATGATATTTAAGGCTCTGCTTTACCAACATCTGACAGGATTTTAGATTTACAGATCATTAAGATAAATTAACAGTGTTTATTACCTATAGTGATATGTGGACACCTCTCTCTCAAATTCTTAGATATTCCTCTGCTTTGTGTGAGGAAATAGAAAATAATTAGAATCCTATGTCGCTTTTGCTGTCTTTGAAGGATTAGTCTCTCTCAATTCCTGGACCATAGATACATTAAGTACACTAAGTACTCTGATTAGATATTAAACATTGTTTAAATAAGACACATCTCCAATCCATCCCCTCTTAAAGCATAATATGGCATTACTATGAAATTATTTTATAGTGCTAGTATGGAGGAAACTTCTATTTCATTCACTTCATCATACTAGAGCGTCTCCATAAACATTCATCTGTATGTTAATCCTTGAAGTGTTTTCTGAGTGTACAGATGACAATTTATTGAAAACAAAAAAATAAAAAACAACAAACTAGAAAACATTGATAAAAAGGTATAATAAGATGTAGGGAATAAAAGAAATAGCCTGAAAATATTCACTTTACATGGTAACTCATTGCAGAGCCTACAAGTTAACACCATTCAACAACAAAACTGGTTTAAAAACAAAAAAGGCTCATCTATGGTTCCCAGTCAAGCATACACATCATGAGTTCTGCTCACCAAAATCGCTGCTTG
The DNA here is from genome assembly GCA_033558185.1 of Dromococcyx pavoninus. Lineage (NCBI taxonomy): Eukaryota > Metazoa > Chordata > Aves > Cuculiformes > Neomorphidae > Dromococcyx > Dromococcyx pavoninus. Next base: position 356,698 of record JAUMJL010000020.1, on the reverse strand, counting down.
GGAAGGGCTAATAATTATGCGGTGAGTGCTTGTATTTTAATATATTCTGTTTTATCTGTTGTTGTTCTTATTCTTTTATTGTTCTATTAAAACTATCTTTATCTCAACCTATGACTTTTCCTTTACTTCCTAATTCTCCTCCCCATCCCCCTGGGCAGGGGGCAGTGGGGAGGTGAGCAAGCGAGTGGCTGCATGATACCTGCCTGCTGGCTGGAGCTAAATCATGTCAAGTAGGAGCATTATCTTTGACAGTTCAAACCTTTTTCCAAATGCAGTTTCATATCGGCCAACAAATGCAAAAATTAATCATAGGGGACTAAGAGACAGCAGAAGCATTTAAGTCTCCTTTCCGTAGGAAGCCAGGCTATACCAAATGTAATTAAAGTTTTTAGTAAGAGTTTGCCATTTTACTAAAAGACCCAGCATTACCAGAACAGACACTAAGTGTGGGGCACAGCATCCCATCCTCCCTCCCCAGCCTATGTGGTGGTGGCCAAAACTTGATGCAAAAGCTAATAGGATGATTATCTTCTAGAAGGATTAAGCTGCACAGAGAAGCTGAAAGCTGCCTTTGTGAGAATTAAGGCCATCATCCTTATTGGCCAGCTGAATTATATTCTTTTGCCATAGTGCAGATAGGTTTTCACTCTTACCTTTCTTAAAATGAGTAAGTCTCAAAGAATATCTATATGAGAAGCGGGGATAAAATGCACTTTCGGATCATTCTTTTTGATTTAAGAAACAGGAAGCCCAGGAAAGGAAATCAGTGGAAAAATGACTGGATTCTTCTTTAAGAAATAAAGGTCTGCTACACTAAATTAACAAGAGTACCTAACAAATTTAGCAATGAACGATTAAGACATGATCTGTTCTATGCGTAATGCCAAGACGTAACTCAAAGTACATCAACATAAGGTGAAAACATTGTGAAAGCGGTGCCTTACACCTTGATTAGGAAAAAGCTGTGTTCTTGAGGCTTCCTCTCTCATTTCTAAGCACCTTAAAGAAGCTACACATCACAATGGGCTCTCTTCATCCTGACAGGAACAACAGTGTGTTAACCTCTAATAGCGCAGGAAGAACTCCATGGAGGAATTACTCCACAATAATAGAAGGACTTGCCGCTTAGAGTCTCAAACAGAATGGGAATCACTCTCACAAAGTAAAACCTCCACCCCAGAAACGTGTCCTGATTAGATTCAGTGTACAAGTGCATCACACTGCCACAAGTATTTATAAAGGTTCAGAAAACTAGCAGTTCACAAGAAAACAAGGTTTGTATCTCTTTTTGGCAGTTCAAATGCAAGCAAGCGAGAAGAACAGCAGTATATTTGACAACAGTGTCTTAGCACAAATAGAAGCATTATGGTGCAGTAAATAAACAGTTGCCAGATGCTGGATACTGCTCCAGATAAAGAAAAAGAAGATGAAATCTCAACCTCATAATCACTGACATTTTGGAAAGTCTATAGGCTTACTTCAGATAGATAAGATGTTCCTTGTTCTGATCATTATAGAAAAGAAATAAGGTAATTTTGGAAGAACTCAAAGAAAATTGCTTGGTAGTGGTTCACTCATTCTCAGCATACAAATAATAAAAGCCACAACAATAATAATACTTGAGTTCCAATTATACCAACATGCCACATAGCTCACTTCATCTTAAAATAAATAGATAGTGTTAGGATTAAACATGAGTGCATTACATTCACAAGGGGGGTGGAGGGGAATCACTTCCTCACCTGCATAGCAGAGTCAAAGCCATCAGATAGGCAGACAATGCCCATGATGAAGGGACTGAGGTTACAGCCAAGAAGCCATGCCTTTTACCTGCAGCACATGCTTAACATCAGTGCAAAATCAAAAGTGAAACTGCAAAATACAGCCGGGTGACTGTAATGACACTTCCTTACTAAACAGAAAGGTGACAGCTATCGTAACAGCAACTAAAAACGTTCAATACTAATGCCTTGTCAAAGACCACTGTAATGGAGGACAACTGCCAGTTATCCAAGACAAGGAAAGTTAAGTCAAAATGGCACTGAGAAATATGAAAAATGTACTTTCTGAAATAGCTTCCATTTTCCTTACCCTTAAGATAGGTGGTAGAGAACGGGCAAAATACTGTTAAGGTGGACTGAGAACAAGGGAAAAAAACAGAGCAGAGAACATCAAAGAGTTGTAAGAGACGTCTTGATCCTCCTACAGTTACGTCCAGTATTCCGTAAGGAACAAGTAACATATGAACAAACACACATTGAGCTGATAATATAAATAGCTCTCCTCTTAATTTTACACTGATTAAAGAATGCCAGCTCACAGATTAAATATACAACTTTTTTAAAAACAACTTCAAGAAACAAAACGAGTAATATTTACACAAAGCTCTCTTGGCATCATCAAAACAAAATAAAGATGCTCTTCAACCATCTTCCATTAAAAACCAAGCAAACCAAACCAATGTAGACTGTACGTTTTGAGGAGGACATAACCGATATAATAATGACTGTTTGCTATTTCCAAACATCTCATTACTGAAGTGATTTTGCTCGACTTTCAGACTTCCTAAAAACTGGTTTCAGTTAATCAGGTTATTCGTCAGGCTATTGGGACTAAAACAACTTCATGTGTGTATGCTTATATGTTTTTCTATAATGTGTATTAGGCAACCCCCTCAAAACCAGGGGGGTGCCTTAGAAAGATAAAATAGAAATTGCCACTCTATATCTTTCTCTTTATTGACATATCATTTCCCACTGTGAACTGTTAACAAGACACACAGTGATTACAAGTGTTTGTGCCTAAAAAAGCAACAAAACCAACTTTTCACACTGTATTCCATCAAGCATGTTTTCCACTCCTAGCCTAACTTAAATTAACAGCTGCAGGTGGGAGCTTTCCAAATACATTTGGCTTTCCATTTGCTTGTGTATGGATACATCTGTTTGAGAGCCTATACGGTGAAGAAGGGAGTCCAGTTTAAGGGAAGCTGTGGACAGAAATGCCAGGTCTGAGCCTGGTGCTGGGTTGAAGGGTAAGGGTACAATATCATCTATCACAGGACATAGAAGAAGCTTCTCTTAAACCACTGCTCTTATTACACGGATGGAGAGAATAGATGGAATACTGCAAGGAACTAACTAACTCAAAACTTAGCTGATCTCAAGGAAAGGCCTACAGAAGCATTCCGTATGCTAAAAAAAAAAAGCTCCATGATTTGCAATAATGTGCAAAGAGTGGAAGTATCACTAAAAAAGAATGAGTTAAAAATTAGTTTAAATAGTACTACTGTTACATTTTGCCCCATTGAGAATTGATCTATACTCTTTTCATTGAACTACTATGGATATTTTTTCCTTGTTACTCAAGTTGGAGCTGATAAAGTTTTATCATTTAAAAAATCTTAGCAAAAGTTAAAAAGAAATTAGTTACAAAATTTGCATACAAAGGGAAGCCTTCCCAAGACAGAAAAAAAAGTACTGCTTCAGATCATGAGTTATACAAAATGTTTTACTGCAAGACGCGAATAACTATGAAACAATGACTATGAAACTGATTTTCCTGAGTAACATTGGAATAAGTGCCATAAACCAGCAACTGTTCTAAATATGGAATTTTTATTAAAAACAAAAGGGATGGAATGTGTTTGCACAGATCAGTACACAAAGCTGCAATTAAGGCTCTCTTCAAAGTGAAGCAGAACAGAGTTAATGAAAGTTGAGAGAGAAAAAAAAAATCAAGATTACAGGGAAGAACAGAAGGGAGGATTAATAGTTTGTTTCCTTGATGGCAGAGCAACCTCAGTTCAAAATTAATAAGTTACTATATAAATTGAAACACAATAATCAGTGGTACATGTTATACATCCTCTTAGAGGGTGGCAGCATGCAATTAACCATTCTTCTATACAGAGAGGCAATCCAACCCCACATACTTCATTATTTTCTGTTCCCTGACATGTATTTATGCCAGCTCCAGTGCCTGGCCTTACATGGTCCAGAAATGTGGCCCAGGCCCATTTATTTCCTCAAAATACTTGCTACTCCTACATCTCCTACTTTCTATCATGATCTAATCAAAATGTTCAACAGAAAAAAAATCCATGCATGAAAACAACTATAAACATTTAAATGCCGATAAATAATATCTCCCAGCTGGAATAAACTGTAACAAAGAGTGCTGGAGACACAAATATACTAACCATGGAAAACAAAAAGTGGGCTTCAATGAGATGGATCTCTAAGAGGAAAATCATAATGAGGAACTGCTATTTTATCACTGTGTATGGAGATTAACATTTAAATGGAGCATATTTCTTCTAATTCAAGCCTTGTTTTTACCTCAGGTTCAACCTATGGCCTCTTCTGAGGATATTGCCAACTCTTACATTCCAATAACAACAATCTAAGACAATAAAGACACATACATTTAAGCAGAGAGTGAGCATTGCTCCTAGCATTTCCAAAAAGAAAATAAAAAACCCCACCTTTATCTGAATGCTGGAGAACTTAAACATGTGGGGCAAATCTCTATAGCACCGGCCTCCTACAGTACTAATATCTCATCACAGAGCAGACTCGAGCCCCAGTGACAGGATCCTAAGAGGTGGCCTCCTTAAGCTTGCAGAATACCTCTCCAAACAGCTGGTCTTCCCACCCATAAAGGGAATCACCTGTTCTGTAAAGAACCAAGATGCATGGCTTTTCTGTTTAAAGCTCCAATGCACCTATTCACATTAACATCCTTACTACCTGCACCCATCCAAAACCAAGAACCTCAACCCAAAAAGACTCCACACTACCTCAGGCGCAAGAAACAAAGTCATCTCAATAGACCTAGAAATGTAAGCAAAGCAGAGACTGAAAGCAATTGTTCTAAGCCCTACAGACTACCACAGCTCCTATATTACAATAACTCCTTTTAGCATTATTAATAGCAAGGCATGCATATTTTCAATGCAGAACAAAAGCATCATCTTAAAAATAATTAGAGCAGAATTTAAAAGTATAATAAAAACCTTGCTGCCTAAATGCACCATGAATTAGTGTGTCTTACAATCAGAAAACATTTATTGTCAGCAGGCTTTGGAAAACCAACACAAAGCATGTTCACCTCTAGCCATATAAAACCAGAAACAGGCCTCTCACAGGGATGAAACACAGAAGACCCTAATAAGCATCCTGGAATCCTACTCCTGCATAAATACATGCGCACATTATGCTTACTGCCAGTGAGACCAATCATGTAAGAAAAGACATTATTGTGTATACATGATGGGTCCTAAGCAAATGGCAGGGATCTCAAGGAGCAAAAGGAATCTTGAAATGAAGCGGGACTCATTTTCTTCTCCCTTATGAAATTTGCTAGGATTTCCTTCTATTAATTCTATGAATGTTATCTATACATAAAAAAAATAATCAATACCATCTGTTTAAGTTAACATCATTTCTTAGGATTATTTGTTTAGACAATGTGGTGTATGTAAGTTGTCAGTCAGACTAGTAACATATGACGGATAATCTGTAAATAACTATAACTTGCTTGTTTGTGAAGCCTGTGTGTGCTCTATCCTCCTTCTAAACAGAGATACTGCAAATCTGCAGTGACTTACAGGCCTAACGGCTGCTTTAAGGGCTGAGGTAAAGAACTTTTCTCAAAATCTGACCCATTCACTAGGACAAACCAGTCTTAATCGGCAACCAATAAACAAAAAATCCACTATGCAGGTACTGCCTCTCATCCAACTCCCCCCCGCCCCGGAGTGATTTGCTCCATGGTGTTGCCATAGGAAATGGAAAGGAAGCCTCCAATTAGGGAAGAGGTCACTCTTAAGCAGAGCTATTATGTAAGTAACAGTCAGTCAAAGAACCCCACCAAGGCCTCATCCCGCAAGCCCTCCAAGGGCAGGCCTCGGATCTGCTGTTGGAAAACCAGGGCTCGGCTTGCAAGAGCCGGTCCAGAGCCCAGGTAAAGCCCAGGAGGCGGGAGTGCGGCAGAGCCCCGGCCTGGGGAGCGGGATGCGCCGCGCCGTTATCCCGTCCTCCCGTAGGCACCAGCGGCTGCAGGAGCGGGGACCGGGGAGCACGGGCAGCCCCTCGGGGCTCGCAGCGCTCCCTCTGCCCTCGCAGCCAAGGGGTTCGGGGCTCACCCGTCCCGTCCTGCTGCAGCTCCCCCGCAGCCACCGGGCAGGTGGGGCGCGGCCGGGGCGGGGAGCCCGCTGGAGCTGCCCCTCTCGGCGGGCAGAAGCCGCTTCGCCGCGCCCGGGAGAGAACCGGCCGCCCTTCCCAGAGCTTCCTCTCCCGTCGGGTGACCGGCACGGAGGGGCGAGCACGGGCATGGCCTCGCCCCACCCCGGGCTGCACTTCTACCTCTCAGGCACCTCGCATGATCAAAGTATCCGAGCGCGGCAGCATCATCCATCCATCCATCCATCCATCCATCCATCCATCCATCCATCCTCCCTCCCCCACGCCGTGCTCTGCGCCGCCCCCGCATCCCCCACCCACGCCGCGGCCCCGCCAAGCCCTTGCTCCGCTCCTTGCCCGCGGGAGGGACCCGCTGCCGCGATGCGACCGGAGCGGCGAAGCAGCACGCACCGCACCGCCCGGCAGCCGCACCTCGCTGCCGGCTGCGCGGCCTCCCCAGCTGTCACCGGCGTCCCGCCCTCGGGAGGCGGTGGCTGCCGCGCCCCGCAGCCCCGCCCCGAGCGGGCAGGGAGACTCCGCTGCTGTCGCTGCTCCGCTCCTGCTCCGGGAAGGTTCCCGCAGCCGCGTATGCGGGAGGTGTGCGCAGAGGAAGCGCACAGCGTAAGAACATTCCCGTCACAAGAAGTGTATGGAACTGTTGGAGCGGGTCCAGAGGAGGGCTATGAAGATGATCCGAGGGCTGGAGCACCTCTACTGTGAGGACAGGCTGAGAGACTTGGGAGTGTTCAGCCTGAAGAAGAGAAAACTCCGGAGAGACCTTAGAGCGACCTTCCAGTACCTGAAGGGGCCCCAGGAAAGGTGAGGAGAGACTTTTTACAAGGGCAAGTAGTGATAGGATGAGGGAGAACGGCTTTAAATGGGAAGGGGGAAGATTTAGATTAGACATTAGGACGAAATTGTTCACAATGAGGGTGGTGAGACACTGGAACAGGTTTCTCAGGGAAGTTGTGGCTGCCCCTTCCGTGGAAGTGCTCAAGGCCAGGTTGAATGGGGCCTTGAGCAACCTGACCCAGTGGGAGGTGTCCCTACCCATGGCAAGGGGACTGGAACTAGAAGATTTTTAAGGTCCCTTCCAACCCAAACCATTCTGTGATTCTAAGGCACATGGGATGAGTGTAGCATTCCCCCCTTCTTGGCTTGCCACCTCAAGGGCTGTGGGACCCGTGCACATCAAGAACAGAGTGCTGAGAAAGGGTTTATCAATTTAATTTTTATGTCACACCCTACCATAGCATGCCAGAATCAGATATGGAGTTGTCAGATTAACTCAGCTGCTAGCACTCGCTATCCGTGCCAGACAGCTGTAAACCCTAATACCATTTAAAACCTCATTATTTTGTTAGAATGGAACAGAATAGTTGCTTGAGGCTCCCAGGACCAGGCTTTGCTTGCACGTTTCAAACTGTCTCCTCAGCACTGCCATACATTGGCCTAGAACCTTTACTGAAATGCTGTTTGCAAGTATTATTTCTGTTGATCCAGATGCAGTGATTGACACAGTGAATGCAGCAGCAATGTATTTCTGTTAGGTAAATACGAAGACCTAATGGAGTTGGATTGTGGGCACAATAATTAGCTCAATATTATGTTGATAGGCCCAGTATCAAGGAGAAAGTGACTCTTAACAAATTAAATATGGGGGGGAGGGAGTATCTAAGTTAATGAGCGTATTGTTTTGAATACACAACTACTGTTCTGAGTACTACAGCAAGTTAACTTTGTCATTCAAATTGCCTGTAAAATTTTGCATCCATTTTATGGTCCTTCCTAAAAATTTAGCCCAGTATTCACTAGATGTACTTTTTCAATCAAGGAGAAAAATAAGCAGTGTTACCATTTTATTTGGGGGTTTCATGTTGTTGCTTCTGGGGTGCTAGGTCTGTACTTAGTTTAATAAGACAAGATGGATATAGAAAACCAGCTACATAGATTTGAAAGAAGAGCTGCAAACACAAGAAAAGTGTCAGCCTTGAAACCTGCTCGACAAAGTGGGTTGGTGGGGTTCATCAGAAAGACAGTTCTTGGCTGCAACTCAGCGACAGAAATTTGATAAGGGACACTATAGTGGATAAAGCCATAACACTCCTGATGGCCAAACTGAATGCTTCAAATCCAAATTTGAAGTGGAATGCACACTTTAACAGTAAGAGCAATTCAACAGTCCGAACCACCTTTTGAGGGGAGCATGCATTGCTGGACAGGGTGAAGCAGCATTTAAACAAATCTCTTTCCAAAGGGGGGCATTTTGAACAGCTAAAGGAATTCTTGTAGCCAGAATAACCCTGAAGGTTTCTCCTTTATAGATAAAATGCTGCTTTTGATTTTAAAATCAATAAGAATTGAATGTCTCAGCTGGCGTTAGTTACTCCATAGAGTTTATTTGTTCCATTTTCCAAGACAATTTCAGGTATAAATAGTTGATATATACGGTCTTTAAAAAATGTCAACACATTCATTAGTGGCTATGTTCCAAGTCTGGGATTAACGAAATGCTAATAAACAGCTTGTTATGCTTAAGTTACAGTCTAACTCTTCTTTATAGAAAAAGGAATTTGAGGCCTTAGTTTTGGTCCTGGTGAAGGAGAGAGGAAACTGGAGCTCTTAAATAATATTTGCATGGCCTTATATCAGTGTTTTGTCTTGTGCAAGGAAGAAATATTGTGTTCAGAAGAAAGGCAGGACGTTGTGCGTAAGATTTGCTTATAATGGGCTGATGCATTGGCTTGTTTCATGTAAATTTTGGTTTTACCATATTAAATAATTTTTGCTTGAAAGTACTTTAAAATAGATAAGAAAGTGAAATCTATAAATTATTTAGCACTGTGTTTCTCAGTATTTTTCATGAATAAAAGTTTTTGAGCTTTGTTAAATTTACATAAATTTGGCTTCACTTAGAGGTAAGGTTAGATTAGCTTCCTGTCAGAGATGGCTCTCTTTATCTGCTGTTCCCTTCAGCTGGAGAGCAACCTGCACTTCGTGAACCCTAGAGCACCCTTTGAAAGCATGTGGCTTGATACCCACTGATGTATAGAAGCTGAGGGACCCACTGTCTGCACTGCACAGATGCACTGTAAAGATGTTCCCACCTGCAAAGAACTAATGCTATGAGTGGGCGTGGAATAGCTGAGAGACTGCAATATTGAGTGAAAGTGAAGATTTAAAATCTGACCTGTTTGTTTGTTTTTTTCTTGTCCATTTACATCACTGCTGTATCTCTCTGCAGGGCTGACCCATGTTTACACAGGAATTCTGTGGGTCAGCCAGAAATTAGTCCAGATATATCCTGCTCACTGTGGTGCACCTGATAATATGGGAGGCTTCTGAAAAACGTGTGGAGTGAGCTATTGCAAAATACAGAAGGTGTGTACAAAGGAAAACAACCATTTTGCCCAGATATTGACTGAGACTTTAATGCTGTTTGTTTGGCTATTGCCTTACCAGCTTTCTAAATCTGCTCTTAGTGATCGGTAAAGGACATTGAAGCGTACAATCTGAAAAGTGCTATGTGACATTAGCAAGAAATATTAGGCTCTGTTCTGAATCCCTTAAAATTGATGCAAATTTTTCATTTAGTTCAAGGAGAATAGAACTAAGGCTTAGAAGTAACACTTTAAAAATGCATTAAAAACCTTTTGGTAACTTTACGGCTATGCAGTTTAGAATAAGAGGCACTTTGACTTTATTGCACTCAAGCTGAAGTAACTATATTAAGTAAAAAGCAAAATAGAATTTCAAGGGCAGGCCATAATTGAAAAGTTAATCCATTTTTAATATTACTCATTGTAAAGAGCTTGAAGCCTGCAGACTAGCAGAAGAATATCAGAATCCTTGGTCTAAATTTGCCCTAGCTTTTTAGTCATAATAAAAATCCCTTGTAAACAGTGGTGGTCCTCCTGCTTAGTTAAAACTCAAAGTGTGAGACGTTTTAAAACTTCAGCTCTGAATGACTGTAGAGCTTTAAGGTCTTGCATTTTTATGAAAAAAAAATCCTAGAGCACTTTCGAAACTGATTTACACACGTGGGATCAGACTATCTGCGGCTCTATGTAAAATGTAAAACGTAAAATAATTGAACTGATTACTTTTTATTATTGCTTTTGTTATTATTATTGTTGTTAATATTAGTAATACTATCAGAAATACACATCTAAGGGCAGATTTTTTTTCCTGCAGTCTGTTTTTTTTGCCATTGGAATGCAGCCATCTGCAGGCAACTGTATAATAGTGCATAGCAACACTACAAAAATTCTGTATAACGTATGGCCATATTTGAAACTTCTCACTGCTCAGCACTGATTATTATTAATGTTAATACTGCTCAGGTCAGGAAAGGAAAAATGAACTACTCTTAGTGGGATCTTTAAGTAGACTGATTGTAATTATCCACGTTAAGGCATTTGGGGATGATCTTTGATGTTTTTTTTCTAGAACAGTTGCATTCAAGACATCCATTTCAGAAGGCTTGGAGGATTCAGAGTCATTGAAATGGAGTGAGGTTTATTATTCTAAGATATTGCAGCATTGTGATCATCTCTGGATCATCTCTGGATCCTGGGTGCATCTCAGTCAAGGCTACCTTGGCCCCGGAGTGGAGGTGCTGTTTACATACCCCTAGAGAATCTGTCCTGTTGTGCAGTCATGTATAAAATTGATAGTGGCATTAACACGCACCAAAAAAAGAATCACCTACCATGCTGTTGAATTTCAAAACAGAGAATTTGTATCTGCTAAAGCAAAAGGGAAAGTGATGCTGATGGCTGCAAAACTGATGGAGGACACTGTTCCATTTAGCTGAGGGCAAAAACTGCCTGTACCTGCCTACAGCCTCGTGTGCATCAAACAGATCCTTTCTGTAATATATTTTTGGGGAATCAAATCTTTTTTTTTTTTTTACAAATGGTAGGAACACTGACGTGACAAGTTGCAATGTATCTTCTTGGAGATGTTCTTCCCTCTCTCTCTCACCCTACTGACGTCTTCTGTCATAGGTGGGTATTGGTGGAATATCCAGAAATAGCATGCGTTACGAACATGTGCTTCTAATAAGGGAGTATTTACCATGGACGGTTATCAATTGCAGCAAAGGAATCAGACTGCAATTAAGACGTGAAATCCATTCTCTTCCAAAAGTAGGTTTAAAAATCATAAGTTACATTTCTGTATTACACTGAGCAGATTGTGCAATATTCCTTTCTTTTGTGTGTGGGCATGTGTCTGAGAGGATATGTATGCACTGCCAACATTTTCTTGCACCTGTTTTTGAGAAGTCACTTTTTTCTTAGTAAAGGGGGAAGAGTCTTCTGGGAATATAGACCCTAAAATTAGGATTTATTATAGCCTTTATGTACAGCTGACTTGGTTAAAAGCTGCCTTGCTGTGCAGTCACACATCAAATTAAAAATGACAATATAAATAGATGCAGTTAATGATGACGCTGTGAAATATGGGAATAGAGCATTTGACTTATTAAAAACAAAGGGGAAAACTGAAGATTTGCAATATATTAACTCATGTTTGGTCAAAAGTACTGCTATAGAAATAAGCAGTAGGACTTTGACTAGCAATTGATTTCTAGTGCTACCTTCATAGCTCTCTTTAATGCTTATGTTGTGGTGATTAGCTGTAATAAGGAGAGGGTGGGGATTAAAAGGCTAAAAATAACAGCCACTGTCCTCTTAGAAGGAATTCTCTGAAGACGTGTGCCTGTGGTTCACTCATGCTTCCTTTAGTACATAATGCACTGTCAGCTTTTCAGAGCTTTTTTGGAAAAAAGCTGCTGTGCTAAACATGTCTGTTAAAAAATACAAAATTTTTGTGGATCTTTTTTTCTCTTCATGAATCTTATTCATTCTTTCTAAGGATGAGTTGCTTAATGGACAGTTTAACTTTCTAAAGACAAGATCGTATTACAATATTGTATATTGTACATATTGATAAAGTTATATGTGTTTGGCAACCCTGAGTTGTAGCATTCCTCTAATAGAACATTTAGGTGTAAAGGAAAAAAATGCTTTATTAATAATCCAATTAATATAATAATTTAATCGTATTGAAGATTTTAATACTTCTACAAAATTTGTGTTGTTAGAAACGAGAAATGCTTTTCTTTTATCTGTGTATTCAAAACTGCAGGCTTGGGATGTAATATTATCCAAGGTTGTGCATCATTTCAGAGGATAGCAGCCAGCTGGAAAAGTTTATTAAGAAATACCACAACTTCTGTTGTGCACACTGACATAAGTCTTCAATCAGTACACAAAATTGAGAAATATTTTACTGCTGTTGAGCAGAGAACTGCAAGGTCTTTGTTTTGGGCAACTCTGAGGAATTCCCCTGGATCTGTCGTTCTTATAGATTAAAAAGACTTTGCTGTCATAAAGCTCATCTTTGTGAGGAAAGAAAAGGTGATAGGGAAATCAATAGACAGCCTGATAAATTCCTTTCCTTTTCCAAGTGTTTGTGTATCTTTGGGAACTACTTGTAATTGAGCTTAGGAGATCTGCAAGGTCTGCTGTTCGTCACTAGAAAGCAGCTCTCTTTAAAGACAGAGCAGGACTTTGAATCTTGAATGTGGTCTTCTCATTAGAAGTAGAAATTAGATAGAATCAGCTGCTGTCCAAAGGAGGGGATACTGGAATCAGTGAGTTATACCCTTTGGAAGACGAAATAGGCAACTTTATTACTCATGTGGGTGGTGCACTAGTAGGATATGTGTCAATGAAGGTTCTGAAATTGCTCTTGTATTATCATATTCTTTTAAATGCTCAAAAGCAAAATAACTGAAGTTTTTTCTATCTGTCTCTAGATTTCTTGGTGGTGCAGAATTTGGATGCTTTTGTACCTAATAAAAACATATTTAATCTCTGTTAAGTGACAGGTTAATTTGCAATAGAGGAAATAATGTTTCCCAAATTTAGAAATTTATGTATCAGATATAATTAATCTTATATTAAGAACAAAAATTGTCCATATAGTTCTACTTTCCTTATATATACACCACTTCAAAGGCAATTTCACTTGCATTCACTAAAAGAGACTACAATAAGCAGAAAGTTTAGACAAGGTTAATGACATTAGCTTTGTCTTTTCAGTGTTATTAAGAAAAGGTACAAAATCAATTAATGTCTTAAAGCACACTGCCCAGAGTTCAGTAAGAACTTCAGTAATTCAAGTTGTGTCAACATAGACTTCTGTCCAAATAACACGGGGTGCTTTTTTGTTTTCTTATGGCCTTGAATAAGTTTTAGCGAGCTTTATCTGTAAAAGTCTTTTTTCCATCCTCTTTTCTATAGATGGATTCAGATGAATGCCTTTCATCGCTTGGATATTTGATATCTATCCCAGTGGTTCGCTGACCTGGGCACTTCAGGATATTGTATTAGCAGCATAGCCAACATTGATAAAAAGAAGACTAATCAAAAGGTATGTATTTGATATGAAAAAAGCAGAATGGCTATAATGTGTGCAAACGAGTAATTACAATGGAATGGAACAGAACAGAATAAGTTTAGTTGGAAGGGATGTTCAGTGATCATCTGGGCCACCTGCAATACAAGGTCCGACAAAACAACTGAGACTGTACCTGTAACTTTTTCTTTAGCAAATTAAGGAATCCCCTACAATCACCTTCACAATAGTTCCTTAGTGAGCTGACACACAGCTGCATACAGTGCTGCCAATGTTCAAATCATTTCCGCAGATCACTTTCTGAAAAGCTGTTAAGGATCTCCATCATTTTTGCTTTCACATCTTCTACCAACAAAAATGTGTTCCTTTGAGCACTGACTTGACCTTTTGGAAGAGCTATTAGCTAAAAACTGTTTCACAAAGTGTTGTGGGCTGGCACATTGTCTTCACTCTTGCACATCCACATTTTCCAACCGAGAATACTTGAACACGTGTGCACTTCTGCTGAGTGAAGTGATTAAGCTGAGACTTGTCTCACTGTGAGAGGTTGACAGAGATTAAAGCATGTTCTGTAATCATCTTTTTGTCTCTCCTCTCCCACTCTTGGTTCCCAGGCTATAAGGTTAGTCTTGTTTTTTTTTGTGTCAGATCTCATAGATGCTGGTGCAGGTTGTCACTATCGTTTTATACTGCAAAGGGTAATCACATTGCAAATAAAGAATAAGAAAGAACATGAATGCATGTCAAACAAAATCTAATTAAACTGTGTAATGTAGGCCCAGTTAAAGAACAATAGTCTTAAAATTTTGTGGCGAGGACTCCCATGAGATGATATTATCCATAACAGTTTGAATAAGGCCTGGTCTGCTGTTGCCTCGCCATGGTAATGTACTGGTGGGGTCAAACAGATCGAGCAGAACATCGTAAGAGAAAATGTATGTAAATTAGGCTATTGGAAGATAGAAAGGACATACATTGAGGAAAGGATGATCAGTGATAGAGGTGACCAAACTGCTGAGAACCCTAAGCTAGCACTGTTTGTGAGCTGGTTAATTCACAGCCTGCTGGTCTAATGGCTATGCTGCTTCTGAAGGCGGCTTGGTTAGTCTCCATCCAGGCACCCAAGGACAGTCTCTACCCAGCTATAACATGGGGTTTGTCCTCTGTGTCTCTTCCCTTAGTTGAGTTTCATGGTTTACTTCAAGAAGAAAATGACAAATTTATGCAGCAGGTATTGTATTCAAATTGATCCACTCTTTGTGCAGTCTTTTCAGTTTCCCAAAGCCCATTTAAGGAGGTTTCAGGGAAAAAAAACAAGCAGAGCACTGTTTATCAGTACCCTAGAGCTAAGTGTACAAAATTGGTTTACTTTAGTAAAGCCAGATAAACTGGCAAAGCACCCAGAAGGTGCTTGGAATTTCTGCATCATTTCCCTAGCTTATTTTTTCGATCTAAATTGTTTGTGCAACTGCATTTGGAATTTAGCCTGCCTATCCCCTACAGAAGCCACTTTTGCTCAAATGGAATGAGTCAGGCACAGTGTATGTAAAACGCTTTGTGGTGCCAGATGTGAGGCAGGGTAACGAAAACTATTTCCTCGCTTCAGAAAAGAAATGATCTGTTTCAGTGCTCTTGTCAAGTTTTAATGTCTGATCTGAATCTCTTGCTGCAAGGTATGTTTACCTGTTCTATCCCACTTGAGCACTGGAAGTGTTCTCTTTGCGGAAGATTTTGCATATCTAGAAATATCTTCTTTGATAAGGCCGAAAGACAATTTTTTCCACCTTTTTACTAAATTCTGTCTAGGTTTTCAATCACTCACTGCTCTTCTCTAGAGTTTGTCCACTTGATTTGCCTCTTTCAAAAGTATGGACCCGAGTTTTGAAGTGTGACAGCTGTGCCCTTACAATCCTGAGTAGTGAAAGGATTACCTCCTGTATGCCTTACATGCCATGATGGCACTTGCCTTTATCTGAAATAGAATGACATTCTTGATTTATCATTTTTAATCTAATGTAATCCCCAGTGTACTGCTGTCTAGCCAGTTATTGTTCATCCTGTGTTGGCTTCTTGAACCATCCTGTTATTGACCTATCTTAAATCATAGATTAGCTGTGCAAAATGTAACATCCTATTAAATTCCATCTTGTATTTTTTTTAAAATCTATTGGAATCATTGTCAGGGTAAAAGAAGTGAAGAAATGTAGCAGATTGTCTTGGAAAGTGAGGAGTAATTTTGTTTAATCTTTCCTGGATGAATTCCATCAGGGAAGTGGATCCTGCGTTAGAACAGGGAGACAAGTAGTAGAGGATTGGTTTTGAATCTCTTCCAGTCCTGTGGTTTTGTAATCATTCAGTGATTTTTTCAGTAGTTTCCTTTGCAATGAGCAAAGTCAGCAGGAGACTGACTGAAGACAATCCTCAGTAGTGAGCTGTGCAAAATGCTGTATTTGGTTTGTTTAAGCCATGTTTATAAATCCACATTCCACCGAGGAAGACAGGTCATCTCCATCCCTGAAAAGTACATCTGAATTGTGAATTCAGTGTCATAATATAATGGTATCTTCTGATTAATATACTGGGGAAAATGGAAATACAAACAGGGAACTGTAGGTTCTGTCATACTTTGAAAATGTGCTAGCTTGCATTTTCTTTTTGTGAAAGTCAGAAACTATGATTTATTTGTTAATCAGGAGCGGTATTTCTAGGAAGTGTATCTCAGAAGTGTATCTCTTGCTCTGCCTATGACTAATGCGAGTGCCTTAAAACTGGCTTTTAGCAATGGAGAGGAATAGATGGCACATGTTAAAAGCCAGATAACTATTACCTTGGTGGGATGTTGTAAGCAGTTGCTTAATTACATGGGAACCTAAGATAATGGATAGTAGGAATACAAAGACAGAAGAGAAGACTGCCTGTGCACCTCAACCCTTCACCATTTGTCCTAAAGTCCTTTTTAATTTCTTTATATACATAGGTATATCAGTATCAAATTGGTAGAGGCTTATATGAAGCAATTCTGATTTTACCTTCTAATCCAGCAAATCCAACAGTAAGACACTTCAGTACAAGGAACTGAGAGATGTGCTCACTGAAGAGACTAGAATTGTGGCCGCTCAGGCTTTGACGGCGTTCCCCACCTAATCTTGTGGCATTTCTGAGTTCTGCGCATCTCACAGAGATGTAGGTATGTCTGCTTCTTACAATAAATGTATCAAATCTCAGACCTGGTGCAGAGAAAGACGTATGAAATGGATTAAACCACGGGCACCAACAGCATGCAGTCTTCTAAACGCCATGTGTAATGGAACAGGCATTTCAACTCGAGCACTTGGAAAGCATCACCAAGAAATCCTCTGCCTGAGATACTTAAATGTCCCAAATCCCTGATCTGGGAAAGACAAAAACTGCTAAAGAAGACTTTGAAGAAACAGACGGGTTCTTGAACATTTAATTTCTGAATTGCACTGGCAACGGGCGATGAAGATAACTTTACATGACTTTATTGAACAAAGCCATTTATATACAGTTGGAAAAGGTTCCAGTTTGATACACACACCTAGACAAAACCAACTTAGTACCTACATAAAACCAATATAAACAGGATGCAGAGGGGATGGATCAACGGCTTCCTGGGTGTCATTCTAGTATTTAAAACATTCAAAAATCAGCTCTTACAGGGTGCCTTTTTTTGTCCTTGGCAATTGAAATCCTTTACTAAAGGAAGTAACATAAATGACGATGAGTTTTAAACTTTGGACAGAGCACATTCTTTCTGTTTAAGGAAAGAGAAAGCCCCAGAACACCAGTGTGTGAAGCGGGGGTGCTTTTTGCTGCTTTAGGTCGAGCCCGAGCGTGTCCTGAGGAGAGGGCGGGCAGGGAGCTCGCAGCCCCGACCCCCTGCGGGCGGGAGCCGAACGCGAAGGAGCAGGGGAACGAAGTGCAAGCTGCAAGGCAGCCGCGATCCCGGCCCGGAGCCGCGGCTCTCTCCGCAGCGCCGCGTGAATCGAAGCGAAGGGACGGGCGGGATTGGCCGAGCGGGATCCGGCTGCGTCGCACTCGGCCAATGGGAGCGGCGGTTCCGCGCGCCCTCGCCGTTGAGTGGCCGTTGGAGGCGAGGGCGCGGTGACGAGTCCCGTTGCCGGGCAACGGGGGAAGCCGGAGGTGCTCGGGCGCGGAGGACGCGGCGAGGGAGAGGGCACGGAGAGGAGCCCAGGCTCTGAGTTGTAGAAGAGCCCATGATGGAGGAGATGATGGAGGTGGAGATGGAGGTGGAGGAGCCATGGCTCGAGGAGATGGAGGTGGAGGTGGAGGAGCCATGGCTCGAGGAGATGGAGGTGGAGATGGAGGAGCCATGGCTCGAGGAGATGGAGATCGAGGAGCCATGGCTGGAGGAGATGGAGGAGCTGGAGCCGGAGGAGCCATGGCTGGAGGAGATGGAGGAGCTGGAGCCGGAGGAGCCATGGCTGGAGGAGATGGAGGAACTGGAGATGGAGGAGCCATGGCTGGAGGAGATGGAGGAGCTGGAGTTGGAGGAGCCATGGCTGGAGGAGATGGAAGAGCTGTAGCCGGAGGAGCCATACCTGGAGTTATTTTCGTAGTATAAATATAGATGTAAAGTTTATCACCCAAAACTAGAGTTCTGGATTCCTTTGGTCTTTCAGCTTTTACCATTTTATGGGGTACTCAGCCTGGTCCTCCTTATTTGTGGCCAGTGAAGATGTGCGGGGCAGTGTTAGCCCCTGGCTGTTTCAGTGCCCTCTGCACTGCTCAGCTACAGCGTATCAGAATCCCAGAAAAATACACATCTGCACAGCTCACACAGCTTTAGTTAAAGGAAGCAGGTTCCCCTTTCAGAACCATATGTTCTTCAAACTCTGATTGCCCCTCCACAGTGACCACGAGACACATCTCTGTCCCCCAGCTCATGCTGCTAGCGTAGCATTATTTTTTATTTAAGGCAAGGGATGGATGTGAAGAAGATAGAAACATTTTAGTCCAGTAACATGTTGGGAGCTCTTGAGATCCTATGTTCTCATTCCTGAAGGAACTGCAGCCTTCGGAGGCTCCCTACAGGCCATCACTACTTAATTGTCCTCCCTACTTAATTGTTAATTTCTAAGGGTGATACCACTACTTTGCGTAGAGAAATAAGCCACTTTCAGTCCCATTTTTCATAGAGTTGGATATTAAAGGCCTGCATTGATGTGGTCCACAGATGTGAATTTTGCAGGAAGGAAGCCACCTCCCAGTGGCAAAGAGTAGCCATGGAGTCTCTTGGTTTTCCACCACAGGTTGCAATTACATCCTGTGGGACTGGTATTGCTGAGCAGTATTTGAACTGCTGGTTCCAGTTCCAAAATCAATTGCACATGCATTTAAACAAAGTACACAAGTCACTGAATAGTGTCAGAATCACCTAATCACAGAACGACCTGAGTTGGAAGGGACACACAAGGATCATCGAGTCCAACTCATATCCCTGCATAGGACAACTCCAACTTTAACACCGTGTGTCTGAGGGCACTGTCCAAACGCTTCTTGAATATTGTCAGGATTGGCGCTCTGACTGCTTCTTTAGGGAGCTGTTCCAGTGCTCCACCAGCCTCTGAGTGAAGAACCTGTTCCTAGTAACCAAACTAAACCTTCCCTGGCAGATTTTCTGCCATTCCCTCCAGTCCTATCATTGGTCACCAGAGAGAAGAGATCAGTGCCTGCTCCTCCTCCTTCCCTTGTGAGGAAGCAGTGAATGGCTGTGAGGTCCCTCCTCAGCCTCCTCCAGGCTGAACAGATCAAGTGACTTCAGCTGTTCCTCATATGCCTTCCCCTCTAGAGTCTTAACCATCTTTGTGGCTTCCTCTGGACACTCTGCAGTAGTTTCATGTCCTTTTCTACTCCGGCAGCCAAAACTACCCCCAGTACTCAAGGTGGGGCTGCACTGGTGTGCAGTAGAGCGGGACAATCACCTCCCTCAACCAGCTGCCAATGCTGCGTTTCATGTCCCCCAGGAGAAGGTTGGCCCTCCTGGCTGCCGGGGCGCACTGTTGGCTCATGTTCTACTTGCTGTCAACTTGCATACACCATTCCCTATTCCAATCACGTTTCAGACTTGCTTGGGTTTCTTAAAGTGAACTGAAAACAGGAAAACTTAACTCACATTCTTTCCCAAAAGTAGATTCTGCAGCCTTTTTGTCTTAGCTATTAGTGTTCAAAGGATTTTCATCCAATAACCTATTAGAAATACATGGAAACTTAAACTGGTATTAAATCGTGTATTTAATATAGTTTCTCAGGCTCATGGGTGCTTCATAATATACTCAGATAAAACCAGCAGCTATCTTTCATAAGCTATTACAGCAAAGGCAGTATCTTGTGTGATCCCCTTACATTTTCCTTAACCAGAAGCAAAAGCAATATCCTATTTCAACCAATGTTATAAATCACTTTTCTTTGCAGTTTGAAATTCTGTATAACTACAGTTGGAAAAAAAATGCGTGTTGATACTATCTTTTCATACAGCAGTTTTTTTCTTTATGCCAAGTGTAAGCATTTTGGAAAAAACCCTTAAAATTAAAATGGGCAGTTTATGTGATGACACAAGTTGCAATAGGTTAAAAATTCAGAGGGTACGAGAAAGAATTCTGACCAGTTCTTTTCCTGAGGTTACAGTGACATGGTTTGGAAATACTTATGAAATTTTGTGCATGTACATTTCTATGTGAGGGAGCAGGAAAAATGATATTACTTGTGTAGGGTTTGTGGAAATTATTAAGTGGCCAGTATGTTGCTGGAACATAGACTTCTGCTGACTTAAAATGTACAAAAGAACAGCATGTGAAGTATACAAGATTACCTCAGTTCTTAAAAACTACCATAGGTTGTACTCTGTGAGCAGAAACAGGCATTTATTCTAAGTTGTTACCTCTGCATGAGAAAGTTTGTAGTGTTTGTCTCTACCTCCTCCCTTAAGACTTTCTACTTGACTGATTAGATGATGTCCTTTCCATTCTCTGTGAAGACCGTTTTAGGCATTTATGTCTTGTCACATATTATCACAGGGAACACAAGAAAATAACTGAGCACATGGTATGCCTGTGTGTGACGAAACCATGAACAGCCAGGCAGCTATTGTGCATCTAGTCTTGAGATACTACAATGGCTGGATCTTTTAGTTTCCTCAGACATGTTCTTTTTTTCTTCCTGGAAACCCTTCTAGGAGAAATTTGAGAATTTTTCTCACTGCTCGAGGAGTTTTGCATGCTGTCATAAGAGTCACTCTAACTGGGCAGCAATAAGTCTGGAAACCCTGAGCATGGGGAGTTCATACTGCTGGTCTAAGCAGGTGCACAGCTCTGCAGGTGAAGTGTGCTTGTAAGGAGTTGTACAAAGATTGCTGACCGTGTGCAGAGCATCTGAAAAGTGAGCACACAGCAAGAACACCACTTCTGGCAAATAGAAGGCTTACAGTGTATGTCTGCAGGTATTTTCTCCAAAAATACAGGATAGGAATAGAGCGGTTGTACACCACTTGTGGAAATACATCTAGATGAAAAGTCTAAAAAAGTGAATTTAATTTGTAGCTGAAGGTGTGAATTTGATCAGTCTAAATTTGATCTAAAATTGAGAGAACTCCATGAGGTTTAAGCTCCCACTAGTAAATTAGTGTTTCACAGTGTCTGCTCTCTGCAATTTCATCAAAAGCCAAATTTAAACAATTTCATTTTCTCAGGAATCAAGTGGAATACTTGTATTCGTATTGAAGTAGATGTTAAGAACCTAACAATGAATATTGCCTAGCACCCTGCTGTCTGTTCCCACTTACAAATGGCTTTTCGTAAATGCTTGTACCTTGAGAGGTCAAGGAAATGTCATTTTCTAACACCTTCACTTTATTATCAATCCCAATCTTTCCTCCCTCTAATTGATACCTAACATACCTTTCTACCACCTAAAATAGAGCAAACTGTAAAGACTGAAGAGTGTTATTGCCACCTGGTGAGAGCCTTGTGCCTATGACTTAGACAGAAAGGATTGTGATCAACATCTCAAGATGACCAACACCATCCTGCAAGAATACAGACTAACTACATTTGGCGCCATGAGTATAATTAGATGATTGCATTTGCAGAACAGCAAACCAGCATTATTAAAGAGTTGCAGTCTGTCTCTATGCTCCTTTTACTGTCAGGTAAAGTCACTGTTAAAGTTAGTAGATTAAGCTGCTTTTGATGTTAATCAACAGGATGGGAGAACTGACACGCACACATAAAATCTGAACAAGCATAGTGAAATATGTAATAGAAAAATTGGATGTAAAACGTTTGGGGAAGATAAGAAGCCAAAAGACAAAACCCCAGAGGTTTCAATCCATACTTCAAATTCATTGAACACTTTCTGTTGATTATTTTATGTCATTGACAATAATGTGAACTTTTCAAATAACAGTTCTGAAATTCTATATTTAATAATGCCTTAACATTTCACTTTCTTTTCATATTCTCTCAGTGTGCTTGTATTAAAAGCTTTAAAATAAGTGGCCAGTTTTTTAGGCAGGAAGCAGTGAGATTTGGAGACTTGTTGACATGAACATTTGAAAGTTTAATGATTAAGATGACTCTGTGAAGGCTTCCTGACTAAAACACTGAAAGCCACAATATGATAGAATTTCATCTGACTGTATAGGACTAACAGCATGTGTTTCCTGTCAGAAATTTAATTTTCAATGTGACAGTTTTGCACTTTTTAAATTTCTTAATTCAACACAATCTCTATTACAGAATCCTTTACATTAAGTGTCCCTGAAATTGAGATATAGCAACTCAGTTTTTCAGACAGCAATTTATACATAATATTTTGTGGATGGAGAACAACATGTCTGTGTTTGCTGCTGTGTAGCAGATGGAATCCTGGAAAGGACTGAAGGTAGTTCGTAGGAAAATTTTTGTAGTATCCTTTGCATATTATTAATGCTTTGTATTTCAAGCCATGTGAACGTGTTCATTTGACAAAGAAATTTCTGTTTGTCCAGAGATTATTTCCTCTTCAAATGTAGGAAGGTTCCTTCCTTTCTTAAGTCTAGGACTGAATTAGCTAATTCTGAAGCCGAATTCCCTTTAACGGTCAAATTCCAGATCTTTAACACTGCCAACCATCAGGAATATTCCTTGCTAACATGCTTTCTATGATCATCTCCTCCACTTTCCCCTGCAATTTGGGAGAAACTGAACAGAAAACTCTTTGATTTAGAGCTTTTTTTCTTAATCCGTTCAAATTGTTCTGCAAAATAGGGGGGGTGTTTACACGATATACTTGTGTGGAGAAATATATATAATATATGGACATGAATTTATAACTGTATTGAGGTCAGTATTTGGAGAATCTGTACATGTTGCAACAGTCCTTGCAGAAATTCTTGCATCACTGCCGTCTGGTTTGTATCTCCCATGCAAAGTTCATTCCTTCACACTAGAGGTCACTGTGAGCATAAGATTACATTGGATTTGCAAAGGAAAGAACATTAATGGATCAATTTACAGGATGAAATTCGTGGCATATTTTCCTATTTGAAAGACTCATGGAAATTCATCTGCATTAAAGATGCAGTTTGAGGAGGAACACGGTACTTATTAATTCAACCTCATTTATTTACAAACTATTTGGAAACTGCGGAGTAAGAAGTTACTTCTGTCAAGAAATCCTCAATGCTTAAAAATGTCCAGTTTAATTTTAGACCAAATCTAATATATGGCAACACCAAACTGTCAAGATAAAAGTTCCAGACTTTGTTGATACCTGTTGCTGGGGTGGCGGTGGGGGGGTGTATAAACATTTGAGGTAATATTCCTTCCCTCTAGGAAAACCGTCTGTTTTCTCTACACTGTAGCAGAACAGAACAAGTACAACTTTAATTCAGGTGCAGCTTCAGGCGTTAAAGAGCCAAGTCCCACTTATACTGTTGATTAGCAATGAAATCAGTAGCTGTCTCAGACTGAAGTTGTGCAAAGAACAAGCAAGAACAGTCAAGGAGGTGAAAGAGGAGCACACTCCCCTGTACCTGCTCTGGTGAATGCGTCCAGCCCAGGATTTACCTCCGTATAGCTGCTGGGTCAGATCTTTGCAGCCTTACTTAATTATCATCTGGGTAATCTGATTGTATCTGTACCTGTTTTTAAAATCTTTTCCTCTTTCACAGGGTATGTCCATGATTAGAAAAGTTAGATGAGAAGTAAGTGCAAACCTGAACATCTAATGCCGTGTAAGTCACCTATGGTGTAGGAGAGTGACCCTTCCCTCACAGGTGAGTGAGCTAATGGGAGAATGACAGTGTTGCTTTTTTTATCTAAAACTACGATGATGAATACAACTTGCACACACCCATCCAAATAGTATTTGTGATAGGGATAGTGGAATAAGGAGAGGTTAAAAGAGCAGCAGACGGGAAGATGCTCACATCATCTTACATACTTTAGCACATGAAAACAGGTAGTTATGCAAAAGCTATTAATCCTCCAACCCTGAGGTGACAGCGGTGTATTTTATATGCAGATAAGGGAAGAGGAGTCTTCATCACCAATCTTCACAAAATTCCTCAGTTCCTATTTTTACCTGCTTTTTGTGCCCATTTGCCTGTGTTTCCCTGTTTCCTCCCACCTTTGCCTTTTATTAATTCTTCCTCCCTTGTGTCCATCCCAAATGGCACTAACAGTTGCTGACATCATATTGTTGATTCTCCAGATTCTGCGGCTATTGTTTCAGTGTGCCTAATGTATTAAGCTCTTTCTGACAGAAAACACCTGCTGCTTTAGATTTCCACACTGCCTTTTTAACAAATGGTCTGTTTTCGTCTCGGTTCTCAGCCTATTGAAACAATAGTAGCCAGCTACTCACCAGGTATGCTGGAGCTTTTTTTGCACCAGTTTTATGCTGATGCGATGCTTCCATTAATTAAATTATACTGCTAAAATGGGTGTAACAGAGTAAACAACAAAGCCTATTATTTTGAAATAACAGCTGTTCTCTTAATTGGTAAGGTGGGGCAACAAAAGAGGTGATCTTTGAGACAGCTTTTAGTACAGGTTATTTAGCATCACTCACATATTTTCATTTCCGTAACGTACTTCCTCTCATAACTACTGAAGATGCACATGGCATTTCTCTATGAAATTGTCAGCTGTTCTTACTCTTACAGGAGCACTGCTGACAATAATTTTTGCTAGGATTAACACATTTCAGAAACATCCAGAGTAATTACATCGTATCTGTTTCTTAGTGTACCATGGACTAAAGAAATGGACTCTTATTCAGAGGTGTTGTGACATACATAGAAGAGTTGAAGGCTGTTCATTGAAACGATTTGTGTTTCATGCAGGTCTATTTCCTTGGATGATCACTGCTTTATTTCCTCATTTTAGGAACAGTTTGATTAAACAGTTTTCCTCTGGACTGCTGAGAAACTATTTGCAATGCTGCAAATGTAATATGATAGGTAAACCAGTTTGAATTGTTAGATTGAATAACAAAAGGTTTTATTTAAATTTTGCTTAGCGTGATCTTGTCTCTTGCTGTTAGAAATTACATTTTCTAAGAGACAAACTTTTCTTAAACTTTTCAACACTACACACATGTCGAGATACTGAAACACAGATTTCACAGCCGAATGTTTGCATCACGTGCAGTTTAACAGAGGCAACATAAGACTTGCTTAGATCCTTAGATGCCCCGGTTTAAGTATATTTCTAGAACTCATTGATGATTATATGGAAAAGCAGTTAATTTCAGCCTCTATCTCAGTACTGCACCTAAGATGTTCTGGCAATCATTCCTACTACATTTTATCATATCATAACATTTACAGAAATCAGCTAAAGTCAACAAACCACTCTAGAAACTTACAAAATATTTGTAAAAGGATTATTGATTCTGTAATACAGAAAGAAACTGGTTGAACTGCAATCTTTTTTATTTTTTCTCATTGCAATAGGATCTTTTTTAATCTGGGCTGAGAGGAACCTTATGCAGTTCAATGAGGGGAAATGCAAAGTCCTGCACCTGGGGAGGAACAACCGCAGGCACAGATACAGGCTGGGGTCCACCCAGCTGGAAAGCAGCTTGGCAGAAAAGGGCCTGGGGGTCCTGGTGGGCACCAAGTTGAACATGAGTCAGCAATGTACTCTTCCCGTAAAGAAGGATAATGGTAACCTGGGAAGCATTAGGAGTGCTGCCAGCAGGGAGGTGATCTTTCCACTCTACTCCACACAGTTGAGATCACACCTGTAGTGCTGGGTCCAGTTCCGGGATCCCCAGAAGAGACATGGGAAGACTGGAGGGGGAGTCCAACAAAGGGCCACAAAGATGATGAAGGGACTGGAGCATCTCTCCTATGAGGAAAGGCTGAGAGCTGCACCTGTGCAGCCTGGAGAAGAGAATGCTCAGGAGAATCTTATTCCTCTTTAGAAATACTTGAAGGGAGGGTGCAAAGAGGATGGAGCCAGGCTCTTTTCTGTGATGCCCAGTGACATTCCTAGAGGTAATGAGCACAAACTGAAACAGGGGAGGCTCTGTCTGAGCACCAAGAAACACTTTTTTACTGTGAGAGTGACAGAGCACTGGTACAGGTTTCCCGGAGAGGTTGTGGAGTCTCCATCCTTGGAGATACTCAAAAGCTGTCTGGATGTGGTCCTGTGGAACCCGCTGGAAGTGGGCCTGCATGAGCAAGGGGGTTGGACCAGATGACCTCCAGAGGTCTCTTCCAAACTTAACCGTTCTATTGATTTTATGAGGCACAGTACATAATTGAAATTATAAAGGTGCTGTGATGAGTTATTACAGTACTTCCATGTTTTTCTTTGTAGCTGTAACGATTGGCAACTGTGATAATGCCAAATAGGACCTAATCATTTGTGATTGTTATGGTTTCAGTTAATTTGGGTCAGTTTACTGACTCTGGCTGAGCTTAGTCTAAAGTAACTTCACCTTCTGAAAGCTAGCTGCGTGGTTTTTTCAGACAGATTCTCTCTAGAAGTGATAACATAGAACACGGCATGCAGAAAGGCCGATGTATATACTTATTCCTCTAGTAACTAAGGCCATCCTTGAGCTAGTGAAAAAGGCCACACCTGCAGGGAGGGGCGGACAGGGCAGGTGACCCCAAACAGAACAACAGAGTATTCCATCCCATATATCTCATACTCGGTGTAAAATTGAGAGATCACGAGGGTCTCGCTCTCTTCTGCAATGGCCAATGGCCAGTGAGGACCTCGTTTGTCTGATTGCTTCTGATTCTGGATCCGTGCATTCCTGAATCCAGTTCCTGAGTTCAGCTCCCTCCTAGCCATGGACCCATTCCCTCATGTCTGCTCTACAGCATTTGTGGTAACATATGGTCATCGAGGGGTGGGGTGGGGGTGCAATCTCAGATATTTGTATATATTTCATTAATTTGTAATAAATTTCATTATTATCATCATTATCATTTCATTAAACTGTAGTTTTACTTTCCAATCCGCAAGCTTTTTCCTCTCATTTTCCTTTCCTGCTTCCCCTGGGGGTGAGGGGAAGGGAATTTGGGAGCCCAACTGCATGGTTTTAGCTGCTGAAATTAGCCACGTTGGGGCTAAACCATGAGGGGTTGAGGGGAAGGGAATTTGGGAGCCCAACTGCACGGTTTTAGCTGCTGAAATTAGCCACGTTGGGCCTAAACCGTGACAGTGATAAAAGCGTAAGCCAAAGTGAAATTAGCAGAGATGATAATTGAAGCTCTCATCATGCCTGAATTTGGTTTACTCTTAATAAGTTATATGTATTTATATAACACGTGCGTGAATATATATGGTGTGAATTACAGTTCCTTGACTCCAAAGATTTAGTTGGCTTTTTCTTAAATAAGGACCTCATCGAGTTCAGCAATGACAACTAATATGCATCTTCAATGAAAGATTGGCCATAAGCAACCACAGAACATCATTTACATCAAGTCTCACTGTCAAGCAGGACAGTAGTCAGTGTGGCAGTTTTAACCTTGAACTGAACTCCTCTGGAATGGCTTATGCCATGTGTGACTGTGCCTTGCGTTGGAAAGGAGCAGGCACAAGCAGCAGGGGAGGCTTTATTTTACATTTCCTTGTTAGTTACTTTTCCAGCTACCACCCTCATTTCCACCTCTTCCCTAAGCAAGTTACATCCATTAAGCACAGCCACTAAATATCAAATCAATCGTATAGAGTAATATCTTGAAGGAAATGTGAATAACAGGGGGAGCATATTGCAGCAGAAGTTTGTCATATCTGAGTTGTCATATTGTCAGTCTAAAGAAACAACTGAATGGATAACACAAGATAGGCATCGTATGTTCCTGATAAAACCATATTAGACTCAGACTGCAAATGATCTTCTTAAAAATAACGTATTTTCCAAATTTGATTTTACTTTGAAGTAAACAGAAGCTTAGCATCATGTTTGTTGAAACTTATTTTAGGTAAAAGGAAGAATTTTGTTATGACTTCCAAGGCAAGGAAATAGTAATGATGCCGGGGAGCACATTTCTGTTTGGGGATTAAAAAACCAACATGCAATGACATCAACAAGTAGGATCTAAATGACATTTTAGAAATGAAACATATTGTAGCTCCCCACGATCTACTGCAAACTTGGAACTTGTGAAAATCAACCTAAGTGACTAAATTATTCACGTGAATGGCTGAAGTTTAAATTTATTCCTTTTGAGTTTTTAAGGTTGGGGTTTCTTTTTGCTTTATTTACTTATTTAAAAGTAGCTCAAAAATGATTTCTAAAAGGAAATGTTTATTACTAATACAACAGCAACACTTGCAGGTAAGTTTACACCTCACTGCCAGCCCAGGAGCTTTCCATGTACAGGGCAGAAGTACTGGTGTATGTAACTTTTTTTCTGGTTTTATATTGTAATTCGACTATCTGATAATTATTATTCTCTTCTGCAGCTAAAATGAATTCAGATCCTGATCCTCCTTCAAGTTCTTCTCACCCCCAGCTGCATCCTGGAAGGTCCCAACTAAATGCCGCTGCAGTGGACCATGGTGAGAGCAAACAGAAATCTGGACCATTCAGAGATACTGCAACATTTTCTTCAGCTCCTGGCTACTCCCATGGGAGGGAGAAGCTGAAAAAAATGGTAAGTATGAAAGCAAGTTTTATGAAACCTTGGTTTATATTAAACATTGGGAGATTATTGTGTGTATGTGTATTCTAAACTCTGTTTAAAGAGACACTGTAAAGTAGAAAAATTTCTCCATTTTTTTTAACCTGTTACTGTGGAAGAGACTTTTCTTCTGCAGCTTACTTTGTGCATACTTTCAAGTTTTTCATCCCATTTTTCTTGTGGATACAGAACAACAGGCAAGAAGCTTGTTTGTAAAATTGGCAGGTTGTGATTTAATTTCTTTAGTTGGCTAGATCACATGCTAACTATAGCTTTAATATGAATTCTAACCTGGATGAATAGATACCACTGTAATGTAGACTGAGGAAATTATAAACTGATATATGAGACCAGAAATTAAGTTAAGATTAGCAGTGGATAAGAAGTTGGATTAAGAATCATGACACACTTTGAAAGGCAGAATGATACTTTTTCTCCCCTCAATGCGAACCCATTGAATTTCAAAGACAGTGAAAACTGATAGGAAGAGAGAAATGTCTCGTGCAAATGTAGAAAGGCAAATATCCGGCTCCTGTACTCAAGTGTTGAGTTCCAGTTTTAAATTCAGTTTGTAACCTAACTAGTGCAAGAAGTTCTTGTGTTTGAAGTGTAGTAAAATTACTGCTTTTAAATTGGACTTCTGATTAGGAAACTGCTTGTGTGTCCTTGCATTCATAAATATCAGTCAATATTGAAGGTAATAAGGCTATCCAAGAGTCTAATTATTAAATGGGTGAATATCTACATGGTACGTATCAGATGCAGCTGACTTCTGCACATAGTTCAGACCAGTATTGTGGCTGTGTTAGCACATCTACTGTTTGCATCTAATTCAGACTTGATTGCTGGAACCTTCTGGTTTCATTGTTACTAAAAGGCACGTTCCAGACGGAGAGTTTTTTTGGATACCTGAATTTCTAACATGCCTCAGTGTATTACTGCTGGCTTTGTCATCTCAGCCACTTGTAAAAGAATTCAGAGACGATAGAGAATTTAAACTTCTACCTTTAATTACATGGTTATTAATTTAGGATCAGTGCTAACAGATATGTTTTGTTCTGTTCTTCATTCTGCAGTTTCTTAGTATGTTTCAACAGGGAAAGAATATCAACAATATTAGGAGGGATGTGCTATGGAGTGATCTTGGGCTTTGTTATAATCTGATTTGAAAGGGGAAGACATAGGTTTCTGTTGTTGGCACCCACATTCATGCAAGATTCTGAAAATATGAGCTTTCGATCTCGTGTTTTACATGGAGACTATGTTGAGTATTCTGTATCTAATTTGGAGATTTTCTTACTCTATATAAATTCTACTTTAATATTGACTTTTGTATTAGTTCTCTTTACAGACCTATATATTTACTAATGATCTCTATTCATTTTGACATTAGAAACACTTCTGTTTGCACCCCTATAAAAGAGGATTTCCGAGCACTGATGTATTTTTCGGTTTCATTTGTGACTCATTCTTGATGACTTTAAATCTCTTCCCGTCAAACTGTCCTCAGTACCTGGTGTCACTGTTATTGCCCTTTCCACACGCAGGTATTTAATGCTGTAGAATAAGCTACTATTACTATTGTGCCGTGCTGGAGTCTCCAAGATTTTAGTGGATTTAGATAGCAAATGTGTTCAACAAGATCGTGTTTCTTCATACAGTATTTTATTCTATGGTTGTTTCAGATTTATGTCATTTGATATAACACTGTCTCTTTCTAGTGCTGATAACTTATTTAAAAGAAAGTAAGCAGAGAATTTTTTCATCCACAGCAACACTGGTCATCAAAACTTAAAAAATGGGGACTTTGGTAGGACTTCAGAGAGAAGTACAAATCCAGTCATGTATGTACATATGGAAATGAATATGAAAAAAAAGTGATGTCTGATTCAGAAAATTGGCTTTTCAGTGATTTTCAAAATATTTGAAGTGACAGAGGAGGTATTCCTTGGCATCACTAGAGTCTTCACCAATAAACGGTATTCAAGTTGCTGATAGATTGAAGAAGAGTGAAAGATCTAGTCTCTTAGCTTTGGTGTGTTGTGTTCTGGTTGTATGAAAGGAACTGTGCACTAAAACAGATGTTGTGGAAAGGGCTATTTCAACTTCTTTCTCAGAAGATTAAGAAGTCAGTTGCTTTTAATAGTCACTATGATGATGACGGTAATGCTGAATGATGTAAAAGAGTACAGAAAAGACCAGCACACTGCTGTACAGAAACCTATCTCAATAAATATTATTAAATATGTAGAACACTCCTCTTTATTGATTTCTTAAATATCTTGCACAGAATTCTACAAACTTTAATTTTGTAACAGAATTAATTTAATTTTTAATAAATCAGCTATGATTGATGTTAGAGAAGGGGAGGTGCACAACATCCATCTCAAATATTATCTTGAAAAGCAGTTTTACCTCAAGCCTGTTTACCACATGTCCATGTGTCCTTCCCATAAATACATTTATCCCAGGGTACATTAGAAAAAGCATTGCCATCAAGCAGATGGAGGTGATCCTTCCCCTCAATTCAACACTGGTAAGGTCATACCTGCAGTGCTGGGTCCATTTCTGAGCTCCCCAGTACAAGAGAGACACAGACAGGCTGAGGAGAGTCCCAACAAAGGACCACAAAGATGATGGACTGGAATGCCTCTCCTGTGAGGAAAGGCTGAGAGAGCTGGCACTGTTCAGCCTGGAGAAGAGAAGGTCCAGGGGGGATCTTATCAATGTTTATAAACACCTGAAGGGAGGGTACAAAGAGGATGAGCCAGGCTCCTGCCAGTTGTGCCCAGTGGCAGGACTAGAGGCAGTGAGTACCAGCTGGAACACAGGAGGTTCCTGCTGAACATCAGGAAATACTTTTTTCTATTTTTTGTGTGTGTTTTTTTAAAATTATTTTTTTACTGTGAGGGTGACCAAGCACTACCACAGGTTGCCTGGAGAGACTGTGGCATCTCCATCCTTGGACATGCTCAAAAGCCATCAGCCACCTGGGAATGGTCCTGGGCAACTGGCTCTGTAGGTGGCCCTGCCTGAGCAGGGGGTTTGGACCGGGTGACTTCCAGAGGTCCCTTCCACCCCCAACCATTCTATTGATCCTTGAAATATTCTTTCCAGCGACTCTGCATTTCTGATCTGTGCTTTTTCTTCCAGTCTCTGCTTGTATATGCTGTGTTTAAGGCTGTAGCATCAACGTGAATTTATTTCCTGGAAGCACTCATCTCCTACTCCTGCAGCATTATCCATATCTTGCAGCATCATCTAGCAAATTAAAGAATGCCTTGGCTCTGACTCAGTAAAGCACTTATGCAGCTAAGGATGTGTGTATGCTTAGGTACTTCATTTGGATCAAACTCCTATACAATATAGGGTTTTTTCTTAGCAATTTTTTAATCTGTCTTCTGCTGATGTGTCATTAGGTAGTGTTTTTGTTATTCCTTGTATAATTCATTTCACGATGGGAGGTAACAGTGCTTTAAGAATTTATTGTGCAAATGGAATCTGGATTTAATAAAAAATATTCAGTTGTTAAACTTGATGATTTGTAGACATTTTTAATTGCTTTAAAGAAAGAATAGGTGGATATTCCTATTTCTACCCAAATCTATCGCATTCTCTAGAAAACTTCTATCTATATATGTTATTGGCTGTTGTGTATGTGATAGAAATGGAATAGATATCAACATTTCAACTCTCATACTTAAAAGTTTTTTTTTTAAAAATTGTTACCCTTTCATGGATGTTCATGGAGAGGAAGTTTATCAGTGAGCAAAGCATATACACTACTAATTAGGGCTTCTGAAATTTTACAGCCATTGAGTCATCAGTATTCATGTAAGCAAAGTGCAAGGTCTGCCAGTTGCTTAAACAAAAATGGTCTGCCATTATTTTAATACTCTGTGCCAAGAGAAACATGGTGTATAGCAACGACCAGTGGTTGCTTACTAATGGAACCTGGTGAAATTTGTTCAAACAGATCAAGACCTAAATCTCATAAGATGCTTTTATGCCTCTCAGGTGCACAGGCCCTTCAGTTTCTGTCCAGCTGTTACATACCCCTTTTGGGTATCTGTATTTCATCCACTCTATGCATCTTCCTTCCTTCCTTCAGATACAGCCCCAAAGCAAATGTGAAAAGAGATATCTTAGATGAGAGCTCTGGAGCTCCCGACACTAGATTCTCCAAATAGGCTTAAACCCAACATTCTTGCTAGTGGAGCCATTTCCTTTATGTGGTGCACAGAGCAGAGCTAGGAAAAAAGCATCTTCAGCATGTTCACTCAGTTAGCACGTGAATATCTGACTACTGTTGCTATTAACAATGTTTTTGGAAGATACACGTGAACCGACACTCCAGGTAAGTGGTCTGCATTGCTTAGCTAGAAAATAGCTTTCTGTGGCCGTGTTTGGCTTTTGATTCAGATGAAAGGAAAGCAGAGTTGAGAGACACTTCTCACATTACAATAGTGATCAGATTCTTGGCTGGGATGTCTGAATTCAAGCAACTGCTTCAGGTCAGCTGTAATGGTGGCTTCCGCTGGACTGACTTACACCAAGTGAATATTTATTGTGTTGCAGGTTATCTGGAGGCGTTACCATTTCTTGTAATGCTTAAGCATGTAAAATATCTTTCTTAAAGATGTTTACCTGCCAGTCAGCAGGCAAAAAGAGAACATCCTGAGATAATAGAGAAATTTGGGAGGCAGCGTGAAGGTGATAATTTTTTTTATATGTGGATGAAACACATTTTCTTTAGTTCCTTACATCTTTCATGTACATTTGCTAGCCAGTAAGGCTGGCGAGGAGGAATTGGGTAGGAATTCAAAGGTCTGTGAAGTTTTGAGAGCATTCCAAAGCTAAATTGCAGTGCTTGAAGAAGCATCTCTTTGGTTAAGGAACTAATTTTTGTTTAGTCCATGTTTTTGCTGTTAAGGAAACATGCCCAAATCTATTTTTCTGGAATTGAGAACGTACGGGGAAGGGATATGTACCGACAGCTTTGCAGGCAGAAATCAATTTCGTATGTTTTCTTTGTAGAGTGCAGAGTTCTGCTTGTACTTAAGAAGGTTATGAGGGTTTTTTGTATCTTTTGGAAGAGAGTTATTTTATAAATTGTGTGACAGAATTTATAAATAGTACAAAAAAATTCTTCTAAACAGTTTACAATGCATTGCAGCAATGTACAACAGTGCGTCTCCGACGCATTGCTAAATGATAGCTAAGGAATAGGGAGCCTCTCTAATTTACAAATATTTTCCACATGCTAGCCTCTTCCACTTAAGGTTACATAGAGCCTTAACTTCAAAGCTCTATTTTAGCACTTCTTTGTCTTCATTTTCTGGCAGTTTGCTTGTACAGACTAACTCTTGAGGCAAAGTGAAATGTTTGTTTAAAACTTGAAGAAATCTCAGAAAAATCTTTGATTGTTAGAAGAGGAGGATTATGCCTCAAAGAATTAATTACTTAACAATTTATCTGTCAGTTTATTAGTGTCCCTTCACGCTTTACCTGTAATTACTCAGGCTCCTGGAAAGCTCATTTGCCAGGCGTTACTGTGGGGGAGAAAGTATTCTATCCGAAAGTTAATTACTGTGTTTTCAGATAAAATTTTGGGACATAGTCATAGTACAGAACAATGGGAATTGACTTTTTCAGGTCTGCTGCAATTGTTGTCAATAACATGCTGGTGTGTTTACCATAGGTGGAACTAGGATTGGACGCCCATTTAATTGAGGGAAGATTGTCCATCTTTGCCTCTTTTGCCATTTGAAATACATAAATATCATCTTCACCCAATAACAAAGGTACTGTTCCGAGCACAATGAACTAGATTAAGCAAAGTACCCCAGCTCAATCTCCTTCCATTATTTTTCAGATGGATTGATTTCCTAATCCGTGTTTGCTTATGGTAACAAAATATTGGTTCTCGCAGAGTCGCAGGGTGTCAGAGGAATAGAAATGAGCAGCTGTAGAATAGAAGAGAAAGAGCTATTTCATTACATGATTTACTGATACGAATATAGGAAGTAGCTCTGTAAATCAGGGACAATTTACACACTTAAAAATTTAATCTATCATTTTGAATATAATCTTCCAATTCAGTTTCCTACTAAAGGAATTTAGGAAGCATGTTGTACTTTGCAAACAAAATGCATTGAATAGGAACAGTTGGAAAGTTAAAAGTACGTTCCTCATCTGAACCAACTGTCTAATACAATGCATGTGCACTCAGCAGCGGCAAGAACTGCTTCTCTCTGCAGGTACAGATAGAGGAAAACATTTGGAGATACCTAATATCTGTACATTTGTCTTCAAATAAAACTGCAACAGATCCCTGTTAAACCACAGTAATCAAGGAGATACTGGAAACTGTTGGGCTGCTGGAGGGCCCCCTGCAGCAGCAGAAGGCTCACTTTATTGTGAAAGTTAGAAGGTGACACTGGAAATAGTAAACTGGGAAATAAAACTAATCCTTTGCAAAGTCATTTTATTATCAGAGGTGCTTGCTAAGGCACTGTGGGCTTGCAGCACAGGTGAGGTGGGTCTTCTTTAAAGTCCATTCTGTTTTGACCATGAGCTAACGAACTTCTAGAGTTTGTGGTGAAGAGCCTAAAGCACAGAACTGCAGAAATTCCATTGAGTATTGTGCATGTTGTTATGATAACATAAGGTCTTCACCCACAAAAGATATGTGGACTTGGTGAGGTTGTAAACCTAACTGTTTCTCACATGGCTTTTCTGCAGGTTGTGGGGTTTTTTCTGTGTCTGTTTTTTTGAGGGGGTTAATAATGATGATTTTCAACTGAGAAATGACCGACAGCTTATTTTATTTTAACTGTCCAGTTTTGGAACATGTTAGATTTATCCCAGCTCATCAATAAAGGATTTAATCAGAAATGTCTGCATAGAAAAAGCAGCAAGACTGTCTCATTATTTGTGTGTAAAATTATTTTAATGACTTTAAATGATCATTGTACAATAATAGCTCTGCTAGAAAGAAATACCTTATAAGAATAGTTTTCTCTCTACTTTTGAAAATTATAGTCTCTATAATATTATCACTCTTAATCTTCCACCTACATGTGGTTTTTTTATTGCTCTCCTGACAATTTGCCTTCATTTTGTGGGGGTGAAGAGATTGTTCCCTTTTCAATATAATGCTGTTCGATGACTTGCAGTTGTGGTGTGACTACGACTGTTATCATTCCTACGAACACATTGCTGCTCCCAGAGAAAGCAGAGTCAAGTCCTACACTTCAAGGTCTCTGTAAACAACTGTTATTACTTTATTTGCCATCCCTGTTATCACCTTTAAAAATGCCTGTCGATGTATGCTAATATAAATATTTTTAATTGTTCTTGGGGCAAGTAGGACCATCTTAAGATGTCACCACGGAAGCTGAAGTGCATAGAAGAAAAATATGCAGTGTACTCTTAATTGTAACAAACCATTACTTTACAGTTAAAGTAAGAATCCAGGAGGCTTCTGAATGGATGAAAGAATTTGACACTCATGGATGAGCAGATAAGCATCTGAAGCTAATAAAATCATTTATCTAAACCATGACATTTGTACAAAATATTTCTCTCTCTCCAGTCAGTTCCTGTGTTTGTGTCCTTGTATTCTATATGTACAAATCATGTTTATGATGTGATGTTAATGCTTGCTTTTAATTGGAATGTCAGTCTTTCCAGAAACATTACTCCTACATATGTACTACACACAATACCTCTGAACTTTTGGAGCTTGTGTAAAGCGAGTAGGAGGATTTCTCTAGAGACTCAAACCAGCTCCACTGAACACTGAAATCTCAATAATACAATGTTAGGACCTTAATTTTTGTTACAAAAGGTACACTTTTTTTAAAGCCCATCGGTAATAGACAAGTCCACCTGTGGATGAACAGTTTAAATCTCTCTCTCCCTGAAAGAAACCAGACACCTTTCAGTCTAGCAAATAAAAGGCTTCTTATTTTGTCATTAATATTTGTCTGCCTTTGCTCCTAAGTGTATCTGAGACTCTAGGAAGCTTGTTTAATAGTGAAAACAAAATCTGTATAAAAAGCTGTGATCTTTTCCCTGCAAATTTTGAATTTGTTAAATTTTTATAAACTCTGAGATATTTGCTTACAGAAGGAACTTTTCCTGCAGAAAATCCCACGTAACACTGTATCAGAATTACCACCATACAATTCCAAAAGGGCCTTCAGGTATTATATGTGACTCTGAAGAAAATAATACCTTCTAGGGAGATTTTGAACAAAAGGTATTCTAGTGCTGTATGCGTTTTGGTCGATATCCCTGTATAGGCGTGACCTTAAGCTTTTATTCCCCTGCTTGTTCCTTGACTGTTTAGTGCTTCAACAAATCTGCCTGCATTATTGACTTTGTACGTGCATGTGTTGTTTCTGCTTGTTTCCTACCTAATGTTATAAAATCTTCAGATTTCAATATTGTAAAATTTTCTTAATACTGGTAAATGGGCTATTGCTGAGAAACTACAAGGAAATTGCATTCTACAGCTAGTGTATTTAATCTGTGAACTTCTTATGGCAAATTAATTTGATCTTCTAATATAAATTACCTGCTTTGCTTTGATGACAGGCTGTTATTTCTGATTGTTTCAATCATGCTTTATTTCTTAGGGGTTTCAGTAGCCCAAAAAGACCAGATGATTACATTGCAGTCCTGTTGTACTCTTGGAACTGTGTAGCAGGACCTCTACTGACTTTAACATAACAGCATCTCTTTCTGACTGAAACTCTAGCAAAGGTAAATCTTGGAGGAATAGAGAACAAGACTGATGAAAGCAGAGGAATAGGAGACAGAACTTACTTACCGTTCTGCTGGTTAGAGCCAGAAGACACCAGTGCTTCAAAGCAGTCTGCAAATACAGACTTTTTGTGGTTAGGTTGTCCTTAGCGGCTGGATACTTGGCTTTTAGGAAGCCAAACAAAAGTTTTTCTCTTTTAGTTAGTTTTAGCTTCATTCTGCAGAAGGCATTGAAATCCAGGGATGCATTTTGGGACCCTTAAATGCAAACTGATGATAAAAAATGTTAAAAAATTACTGTCTTCTAGCAAATCGATTTTCTTTGTGGATGTTTGTGTTAATAATGAAGGTGATATGCACACTTTCTGTGCACCACTCAAACTTCCTTTGGAACAGGATTTTATGGCATGTTTTTGAGCTGTTCCTGGCTGTTTCTTTTTCAAGCTAACGCAGTGCCAGATTAAATAAAATTCCAGCTTCAGGTTCATCATAATGAAAGTCATGGAAGAGGCTTTTTCAAATACAGTAACTAATCCTGTATCTGTCTTCTCTGTACTGTGTCTGTGTCCACCTACAGTGTTCAGTTTCCTTTGTGGGGCACAGTGGGAGGAGTGCATTGAGCAGCAAGCATAGGTTATTATACTAGTATCCTCTCAAATTTAAAGCAAGTAATTTCCTTTGTGATTCAGATGATACTTCCTTTCAGATTAAATTACAGAAAAGTCTTTTTGCTAAAGTAATAAAGTGATGTATGCCTGAAGCTTCAAGGAAGTGCAATATGACAAAGATCAGTTCAGACATCAATCTGCTTAATGGTATATGGAGAATTTTTTCATGTGTGGGAGAAGATATTAAGTCAAAGAAGACATTCTTCTCTCCCCACTGCCACCCCAGTGATTTAGCTACTGGTAAGACCTGTGAATGAAAGCTTGTTCCATACTATTCTTCATCAAACACGCAAATTACTCTTGTCAGTTAATAACGTGGAGCTGAGGGAAATGGTTGACATCCTGTGCCTTCTTCTAACCCACTTACGCTAAGTAGAGAGCTTACAGGTTAAAGCTAAGGAAAATACAAAATGCAGGTTTTTCTTCCTCTGGGTGCCATCCAGCTTTTCTTCTCTGCTACCTGAACTGACACTGGAGTGTTGCTGTTTGTGAACTCTGTATGAAGGATCACAGAAGCTGCTATCAATGCTCAGTATTAATACTGGAGAACCTGAATGATGACAGTTTATCAGGTTCAGGATTCTTGTTAGCTTTTTCATAAGACTTTTAGGCTATTATTTATAATAATAGCCTGTTGGAGAAAAGGATTTTTTTATAAATATAATGCTAGTGCTGTCCTTACTTGATTTTGTTCATGTTTTACTGAGCTGTTAAATGTGTTCAATGGCAGCATTTCCTTTTCCAGATATTCTTCAGCACTTTGTAGCCTAGAGACTTCCTTGCTCAGTGGCGAGATATTTGTGTTTGATAGTGGTTTCTGGGTTTGGTAACACTTTGCTGGGCCACCTTGTAGCAGTTTCCATCTGTGGCAACTCATGAGTCTTCTTTTGAAACGGTAAAAATGTTTATGTACTTTTCCAAGTGTTATTTGGTGATCTTAGTGTGTTGCCACTGGCTCGGGCTGAACGTAGCAGTTACGTTGTGCATATGCCTAACTCTTCCCCATTATTTTCTGTCACTTCAGGAACACTTTGTGTACTCATCCAGAAAACTTGTTTCGTATCTTGTCATCTCAGATCCTTTCTTCTCTCCAACATACGGGGTTTTCCTCCCCCTCCTGCACAGCCTTCAATTTTTTCCTCCTGAGCCCAAATGAATGCTTGTGGTTGTGATCATATCAAGTGTGTATGCCATGCAGGTTCCTTTACACAATCAGTGTGGGTGTTGCTTAATGCATTAATATTTCCTTTGGTAAAGATCCAGGCATCTTTGATATTCACATGTAAAACCTGTAATTTCTTTCAAACTTATACATTTCAAATGAATACTTTGTCTTCATTATTGCTTCCTCTCTGAGAAACTGCTTTCAATTTCTTTTTTATCTTGTTCTCGTTAGGTTTCCACTGTTCAAAGCACTTAGTAGCGCTTGGCTTGTGTTTCTGTGGAAATTGATCTATCGTGCACAATAACCTGTCTTGTTGCTGGATCCCAGTAAGCGCACAAACAAATAAGATCTTAAGCTCCAGATCCCTGTGATCCTTTAAAATAACAGTTTGGGGGTTTTGTATTCCTTGTTTGTGGGCTTTCTCCTCTTGTTTTACCTGGACAATTCAGGTGCTGTAGCAGTGACCTAGGGAGAAAGAGCTGTGTTCCCCTGCCTGGAGGATGATAATAGCAGGCAAAGTGCTAAAACTTGTTCTTGCTGAGAACTTTTATGTTTCTGTTGGGGCGAAAGTAAATCAGCAAACATTTTTATTATTCAGTATGCACTCTGTTGATTTATTCTGCGTGGTAATAACTTGAATGGATTTTTTTTTTTTTAAGAAAGGTAATTCCTAGCAGTTAAAAGAATATTTACAAAATTGAAGTGCTTTTATTTGGTGGTTGCCTGTGTATGGTCCACTGTGCGTACACATATAACTAAACATCTTTCTTTACATGTAAGGATTCTTATTTATTTGCCTTTAAGTACTTCACAATTCCTGATTGGAAGTCACACTGTATCTTAATTATTTTTTTTAAACAAAGTCTGCCTAAAATGTGTGCAAACTGTTTTGCTAAATAAGTCATCAGACACTTTGTGCCGAGTCAACCTAACTACTGTGATGCAGACCTGATGTTTCAGTTGTACATTTGAGGGATATTAGAAACAAAATCGGATAATCTATTGTGCCCCTCATTGATTTGTGCTAGAATACTGGGAAGGAAATTTAATGACAACCACAGTGTGCTCTGCTTGTCTATTTTGCATTGAAAAGATTTCTTATCTAGATTGTGTAAGTCCATTCTTCAAAACCTTATATGAATATTGAAGAATTTGGGGGGTTTTTAATCGTAGCTGTAGTCCAAAGAAGAGGCTTAAACTTGTTAATTAATCTGTGATGGTATCTTCCTTTTGTCACTTAAAAATTTTAAGCACTGATATCTTGCAGTCTTACTTGGAGTAAACCCTACTACGAATTTACTGCCTTTTTTGTCAATTTAATTGCTATATTTCAGAAATAAGAGACAATAATTGCATCCTAAAATAGTATTGCATATAATGCTTTTAAGAACTAAAATGTTTCCCCTTGCAACATTTCCTGTGGGTCAGAACCTAACAGAAACAGTAAAAAATGCTTTCCTGTGCTGAAATGAATGCTAAATTTCCACTTAGGCTTTAGCAGCAAAGCAATATGGGCAGTGCACAAAGTAATGTGTAAAGTTTGAGAAAGTAAATAGTAGTCTTCAGTTTTCATCATCCCATCTACAATGTACCTATATAAACAGCTGGGTTTAGACGTGTATATGCTGAGTCTTTTTCTGGAGTTTCTCTTTCAATGAATGCTTTAACAATAAGTACTATAATAAAATAGGTTTTAAGTGACAGCTTTAACCTGTTAAATGAAAAGCCTGAATTTCAAAAATGGATATTTCTGTAGCCATTCAGAGGTTTAAATCCTTTCTGTAATGTGAGGAAATAAATACAGCTGACTTAGAAATACATCTGCTTCATCCTTTGCAGATCACAAATATTTTGTTTGTTTTCTCCCTTTTTTTGAGTGGAATTGACAAAATTAAAGGATACAATAATATTTCATATCTTAATCTTAAGACTTGAGCATGAACAATAATAAAAATAAAACCTTAAAATTTTATTAAAAATGTCATTGTTTCAATATCAACTGAATAATGTGTTGAATGACCTGGCTCTGCGAAGGCCAAATTAACTTCTTTTGTGAATTAGGAACTGAACCACAGAGTAGCCTGGTGATGAATCAAGATTTACACAGGGTCCTGATAGCAGGGTAGGAGCTGCAGCCAAATATGTAGCACTAAGGAACCTTCCGTGTCTTTGTCCTGTCTTAATTTTTTTCTTATCCATTTGCTATGTGCCATCTAAAACTTATGTGCTTTCCTTGAACTCACCTGCTTTCATTTGAATGACTGCAGAGCTTGTGAACCTTGAATAACTGATAGACTTCACTGGCTTATATAAATGCACCTGACACGTAACAGCTAGTGAAGTCTCTTTTAATTGTCAGAAAAGAGACGTGAAGTATCACAAGATGAATGTTTCTCTCTTCTGGAAATTTTTATATTCAAGACAGTAAAATTTGACATTAAATAGACATGAGTTTTTAGCAAAGCTGGAAAATAAAAGCTTCTACTGACAGCATTTCAATTGCAGTACTCTTATGTGGGAGGAACACACATCAAGACATTTTCTGACTAAAAACACACTTAAGAACGAGAGTGATAAGTTATAGATCACCACTTTTTATGGATTTTTTTTTTAATGGTGGTTGCATTTACTCTTGTATAGTATTTGTTCTAGTGTTGATCTGAATTGAGAGACAATGTTGTGTTGTCTGTCGTTGTTCCAAAACACCCTCTGACTGTGTTTTGGACGCTTTGGCTTCAAAGAATGTCCTAGATTCTTTCTCATAAAGTAAATTGATAGGGCAGTAAACCAATTTGAGTTGTTCATGCTTTATCTTTCTACTTGTCTTCTTGCTTATCCTTTAAGGAAGGGAAAAAATTTGCTAGGTATGGGACCACTAAGATACCGAGCTATTCTAAACTTGATCTTGAAAACACACCAAAATGTGCTCTTCCACTCTTGCCCTACAACTGCAGAGCCAACCCACAGATATAATTTTAATTAACTGTCTTTTATTTATATTTATAGGGCACATGAGAGTACATAGAAGTGATAACTGGGTGGGAGGGATTGGGCAGGAGGTTGAGAATAACAACAGAAAGTGTTTCTTTTGCCTGACAGTCAACTCTGTTGGAACAAACATTTCCACAAGTTTGCTACAGTACCAGCACATTCTGTTTTCTTTTCTCTGTGAAGGTGGCTGCACATTTTTGATTTTGCTTTTTTTCTTTTTTTGTTTACCATCTTCACAAAGAACATTATTCACGTGGTAATCCGCAATGTGATTGCAATGAAGTAACTACATCCTGGTGCTGAAGAAGCTCGGTGGGAATGTTTTACAGCTTTACATTGCAATAAGCATTTTTATCTAACAGGCAGTCATCTGAGCAAGAGATGGAAGAGGTCAGAGCCGTGCCATGTGTATG
Organism: Dromococcyx pavoninus; assembly: GCA_033558185.1. Lineage (NCBI taxonomy): Eukaryota > Metazoa > Chordata > Aves > Cuculiformes > Neomorphidae > Dromococcyx > Dromococcyx pavoninus. The sequence continues at coordinate 313,901 of JAUMJL010000020.1, read as the reverse complement.
TCAGCTCCTGTGTGTGGCAAGTGGAGAAGGAGAAAAAGGAAGCAGCTTTGCCTCTAAGCTGCCAGAGAACCACTCTTCTTATTAGGGCTTCTGTTAGTTTATAAAACTGCTTTCTAGAGTTTTCTTGTGTGTAAATTCTATGTAGTTATCAAACACTGACTTCTGAATGATGCCTCCAGTACTGGCTTATCCAGAGTGTCACAAAATATTTGTGTTGGTCTCTTCTCAACATGCAGAAAACCCTGAACTGAAAAAAAAAAGAAATCCATAACCAAGCCTGTTTCTGCTGAAATTTTGATGTGAAATAAGTTAATGAGTGTGAAGCACAGAAAGAAACAGAAAAGTATTGTCTTGCCTGTTTTCATTTCAGTGGGGTAGATGGATGAACATTATGTTTCTTTCAAGCAACATACTCTTTTCTGTAACTTCTTATTTATTGTGAGCAGAAAGCCTTTGAGTGATGTTTCTTGGTACGAGTGGTGCCATCTGGAAAACAGGCTTCTGACTTGTTTAAAGTTCAATCCTGTTGGTTATACATCAGGGCAAAGAGATAAAGTGGTTAATTTTGCTGGGATGGTGTTTGCCTGTTTTACAATAATATTTTTACAGCTTTCTGAAAAGACTGAGTAGTAAATGAAAATTATTTTTCATTACATGCCTTGTTTAGGCAGACAACGTGTTCTAATGTGTCATTAGTATTTTTCCAAGTAGAGCTTGGCAGACAAAACTGTGGCATGGTGAAGGAGAAAACTTACTTCATGGTTTGCTTTTATTAAAATACATCCATTTTAATGAAAGTGTTGGCTTGTAGCCTGTTCTTTTCTGGAAATATTCCTAGTACCAGGGATGTTAAAGAATGCAAGTAGCCCTGTTCTTCAGGAGATTATTTGGAATTGAGTTTATTTCTTCCTGTCTCTCACCTTTTGCAAAAGAACTGATACTGAATGGCACCTCAGCTGGTGGAGCTGCATACCGGCTTCTCTTCTTATTGCTTAGGTAGAAGCTGAAATCTATTACTTTAAGTGAATACCAGAAAGCGTCTTTCAGTTGGTTCCCTATATTTGGAAACTTTGCTTCCTAACCATGCTGTCTGGTGCTGTCTGTGCCCTCAGTACGTAGCTACCAAGCATCATGGTGCGTTTGGTGAGCTTGTGGGGTTAATGTGGTACCTAATGGTGAAGTTTTGGTGCTTACTTTTGAGTTTGAATCTTCCTTTCTAAATACAGTTTTAGAAAAAATTGCTTAAGTCTACATGTACAGTAGATATGAAAGGAGGAAAAAATTAGGTATGAGTGTAAAGCTGGACACAAAATAGGTTTGTAATGGTGTAATCAGTGTCTGTTTCTGTGTACTCCAGCAGTTGAGGAGCTGAGCTTTCGTGGTTTAAAGGCTGGTTAAGTTTCCAAAACTCTTGAAAAGGCTTCACTACTAAATAAAGAGGCTGCCAGGTAATAGACTTAAGTGCTCTCAAAAACAAGAATAGTAATATTACAAAAGGTGATCCATGCTGCCTGTGCTCATATTTGTCGTAATGAATATTCTTCTATTGAGAATTGAATTCTTTGGAAGCAAACAAGAAACTGTAAACCGTATGTGTCATCCTGTGGCAGGTACCAAATGATGCATAATGGTAAATATACTGAAGGACAACACTGAGATGGGAGTGTCAATATTGTAATGAGTTGATTTCCACTGTTCTTGCAAAACACTTGTGTCAGATTTTTTTAGATATAATCCTTTAATTCTCCACATAGAGCAATGATTTATAAAATATTTTCAAATATTGCTAGTAAACAAGTTTCTTTATCGAATTTATTTGTAGAGGGCATAAAGGAGGAGCCTGAAGTGTGCTTTGAGGAACTGCTGGAGAGGGCCAAAGCTGGAGAACCAAAGGCACAAACAGAGGTAATTTGAAATGCTCATTGTCTGGTCTTGTTTGCTCTTAATTCCAAAACCAGCACTGTCTGCTGCAGAACTACTGTCTCTTCTTTAGGTGAAGTGTATCTGTTTTTATCTTAAACTATTAAAAGAAAGGTGATGCGAGATGGTTTTCTGCCTTGAGAATTGCTGCTTGCTTGGGAGTGTTACTGGTTTCAGATCCAACTCCTGAACAAGCCTTTAGGACGCGTATGAGAACAGGGAGGGTAGGCTGAGAGCGTGCAGAAGGTACAGAACTGCTTTTATTTTTTTTGTAAAAGCAGATGTCAAGGAGTTACTTGTGGAGGTGTGCAGACAGAGGCGATTAAATGCTGTTGGTTCAGCACTGCACTCTGTACAAAGGCACCAGGACCCTTAGGCTAGGGGAAGAACTACCATTGAGGTACTTTAGCAGGAACGGAGGTGATTTTTTTGCTCTTATATGATTTGTCTGTTGAATTAGTACATTTCAGAAAAGAAGTCCCTCCTTGTTTATTGAAATTATTTATGTTTAGTTTTGCAATGGCAGATATAATTGACTTAATGGCAGTTCTGTCCCTGTATGTGTTACCGTTTTAGGTGTCCCTAGGTTTTAGAATAATTGTACCAGTTTTCCACAGCATTCCATTGTCTGATGTATTGGTCTAGTAGAAAATGCTTTAAATTGTTTAGAAGGGTTTTAATTTGTGTTTAACTTCGTTAGTGTTTCACTTGAGCATTCTTTCCCAGCCTCAGTTTGATGACAAAAGGGAGTAGTTTTGGTCTCCTGCATGCTTGTTGGTGACTTATGTTTTTCCCCAAGGACTGCCACTCTTATTGCAAATAAAAAAAAAGGTTGGGATGCCAAAGAAATCCCTTTAAAACTAGTAAAAAATATGGCAATGCCAGACTCACTCCCCTCTCCATCTCAGCTAATTTGAGGGACAGACTGACCTTGAAGTTGTAAGCCGAGACAGTAACAAATTCCTCACCTTGTGAACAGCCAGTGGCTTTGCAGAAGATGAAGTTTTAGCCTTGAAGAGAAAGCTGCTGTAAAATCCACATTTTGGCTCTATTTCTCCACACAAAAGAAAGCAATCCCCATGAATATTCTTTCAGGTTATAACTTTCAGTCAAATAAGAAAAACCTGATGTAATCTAAGCCTCTGATATGTGCGTATGTATATAATTTTTTTTTATCCTTCTCAATTCATTACACCTTCACTTTCCTGCTTTAGTTCTTTAACTGTGTACACTACTATTCCCACACAATAAAAAGATTTTTGTTGTAAAGAGATCCAGCATTTAATATTACCTCAGTGTGCTCTCAGGGTGAATTGACTGCCTGAAAAGGAGCCACAAATGCAGTTGTTTCTTCTCTAGGCAATCAAATATTTGTGAAGAGAGAATTAACTTCTAGTTTTTAAAAACCCTAAAAAAATTTCTTCTCTATTGTTGAGTATGTCCTTTAGAATGTTAGAAAAAATCTATTTTTATTTCCTACTTTCGTAGGAGTGTGCATGAAAAACTGAGATGGCACTGTTGTGCTGTTTGCTAATAATTATGAAGTCAAACACAAGAAATCACTCAGTTCACTGGCTTGTAGTTTTTACTATGCCTTTATTCACAAATAACCCTGAAATGACTATGGAAATAAATGCATTCTGAATGGCTGTCAACCTGTGTTACTGTAGTGTTATGTAGTTTCCTTATTGAGAAATAACTGTACAACAATTATGTAAATGAGACACCCACAGCTGGAAGTCTGCAGTGGAGGGAAGGCAGCTCTGTGTCTTTAAGTGAAGGATCTCTTCAAGAGGACTGTTTGAGATGACTGCCTAGGTTAGCAAAAACCCTCAGGTGAGAGCAACATTTGGAGAAATGCAGTATGAAGGTCTGTGTTGAGCTGTTACCAGCTATGACTTCATTTCACAGTTTTAGCTCATGGGACAGAGCAAATCCTTGACTGATTAGATGATAAATCTGAAGTTAACACTTTTTCCCGTCTGCTCTTCCTATTTGGATTGCTGCAGGCCAGAGCTTTGCAGTCATCTTTAGGTGGGTCCATGTAGGAGCTTTGCAATGACAGTGAAAAGTGGCTGTTGCACGCGGTTTGTGCAGAGAGAGCTTGTGGTCGTGTTTAGTGGAAAGCTTTGGTGTTTGTTATGGGACTTGAAGCAGGTTTTTTTCCTACTAAAACCTTTAACATATGCAAAAGCTTGTAATTTTATAATTAAAGGGAAAATAGTTTCCTTCCTAACCCCCTCCCCACAAAAAAAAAATAAATCCAAAACACATCCCCCCCACAAAAACCCAAAAGACATAACAAAGAAACCCCAAACAATACAACCTCACATGCACAGGCAAGCCAAAAACTACTTTATCATGAAACAGGTGTATATGATTGTTTTGCTTTTACAGTAGCCTTGTGCAATGACTAATTCCAAAATCTGTTGGGGTTTGTTGCAATATGAGTCTCTGTCAAAGAGATCCTTGTAAACTTAGAAGAGCTGCATTATTAAGTGCTACTACTGTTGAAGCTTTGCTCAAAGTCTCAATGGCTCTAAATATAAACATGCTCAAGAAACAGCTCTTCTTGTCAGAGGATGTTATTTACCATGTTACTCGTTCAAGCAATCCCTTTCTGAAATAAATAGCTGAAGGTACATCTGCAGTTGGCTGAGAGATTTCAGCAATTGCCTGGTACTTTTTCAGGTTTTTTCCATCTCATGTACTCTCTTCTTGGTCTGTCACTATTTCCGTGCCCTGCATGCTGCACCCTGGCATGAGCCTGTAATCAATGTTTCTGACTTTTGGATTACTTAGTCCAATATTTTTTCCTGTTTCTGTGTGGTTTTGGATGTACCAGAGTTCAATCACTATGCTGTCCACCCAATAACGATCTGTGTAAAACTGTCAAACAGGTTGGGTTTTTTCAGTGGATAATCATGTGGACTTATGGAGCTATACTTAAGGTTTTTTTTCCTAAAATGTAAATGAAGTAACAGCAGGGAGAGAGGGAGTGAAATGAGCCAAGCAAAAGCATTCCCCAGATTCTCCAGGCATACAGGTAAAATGTCAAGTAGTTTTGGTTACTTTCTGCTATTTAATGTTTTGTTACCTTGTGGTATGATAAGCAGAAGTGTTTCATGCTACTGCATATTTTCTAGCTTATTGCCATATATTTCAATTTCATAGAAGGAAGAAAAAAAGGTGTTGTTTTCTTATCTGCAAAACGATAGTTCAGGCAACTGCTCTATAATTTCCATAATCTGAAGGATGTTGTTTTACAGGTTATGTCACTGAAATCGTTTGATGCTTTAGCAGTATTATGTTTATTCCATTCACTAATTAGTCATGAGTTTGCTTTGACCTTCCCTGGCTAAACTGCTGTGAGTCAGGCATTTCACCGCTAAAGCCTCCCTCTATGTCAAGTCCCTTTGTTAATAACTTCATCTGAATTTCTGAATGCCCCTGGCACTGGGTTATTATCATTAATTTTTGTATTTTAAAAATAAGTCTGGCAGTGCTGTCTGACCATTGTTACAGGAGGAAAAGAATGCAGGAAAAGGTGACTTTATTACTACTTTTAATGCCAGGAGCTTTACCTGATCCTATTAGATGCCTAAAGACCAGTAGCAATTAATTCATTGACCTGACAGAATGTGTTGCGATTCCATTTTGCTTCCAGTTCTGGAAACTGCTCCTTCCCTGCAGAAGATCGACTTACAGCTATGTTCTTCAGTGCCAGGAGCACATGCTTTGACCTTTTGTTCAGAGCGAGTTTATTCTAGCCAAGATCCAGAGGAGAGAGAGGAAGCAAGAAAGACTGGAGTATTAAGTTATTGAAAGAATTCTTTTCCCCACTTTTTCTAGGTAGGGAAACACTTCTTAAGGTTAGCAGAAGAGGAGGATGAAGAGCTTAACAATTGTAGTGCGGTTGACTGGTTCATCCTTGCTGCTAAGCAAGGCCGAAGAGAAGCTGTCAAGCTGTTGCGTAGGTGCCTGGCAGACAGAAGAGGTATGGGTTCTGAGACCTTTTGCTTGCATTTCCTACTTTGCCTAAAATAATGCTGTATTCACTTTAACCCTGAAAAAAGAGATTAAAATACTATGGGAATATTCATTGCAAAAATTATGTGATTACTTACTGACAGGTAATTTATGAAGTATTAATTACCGATTCTGCTCATAAAAGCATTTATATTAATTATTTGCTTGAATTCCTTCATGGAATTCATGCTCTTTTTTCCTCTCTCCACGTTTCATTGAAGCTACTTTTCTTTGACCATAAAAATGACATATAACCACACACCACCTACGTATCTCCTGTTCTTTCATTCTTTCACCCCTCTCCAACCTCTTTTCATAACTGGTCTCTCTCACTGTCTTCTCCCACTTTGATTCACATCTTCCTTCACGCTACTTCCCATACTTGGAACGGTTTCTTCTTGTCTGCCAACTATCCGAACTCTGAATTAAAATAAAAAAAAATTAAAAAAAAACAAATAAAAAACTTTAAAATCTTGCTGCCTTTTACATGTCCCACATAAATAGTTGCACCACCTTTTGCCTTTAAAGGTTGAAGAAAACAATAATGCATGACTTGCACATGAAGTACCATTTAAGTGATGCAATTGGATTTTGGTAATCAATAGGCAGAGAAAGGCATTTGAGCAATTTTGTTAAGGTGGTCAAGATGTGAAAGAAACTTGGAAGTTTCAGACTAAACTGAGAAAAATAAATTGTGGGGAAATCTGTCATTTCTTCATGGATGTGGGATGTTAGATACTAATGTATTTTCCTTTTCTTGAGGCATCACTTCTGAGAATGAACAAGAAGTGAAAAAATTATCATCTGAGACTGACTTGGAGAGAGCTGTGAGGAAAGCTGCCTTAGTCATGTATTGGAAATTAAATCCAAAAAAGAAGAAGCAATTAGCAGTTTCTGAACTACTGGAAAATGTTGGGCAAGTTGACAACGAAGGTTTGTTTTTTAACCAATTTATGGCATTGTTAAAATACATACAGGCAGAATACTGCTAGAAACCTAAAGGGCTTTATAAACCATCAGGTATAAGATAAAAGTGTGTGACATACTTAAGAAAAAGTAACAGTGTTAACTCTGTCTCTCCTTTAATAACTGTGCTCTCTGGATCAATAAAGTTTAATTAATAAAAGCCTGCCAGCTCTTGCTGTAGCTTGTGATTGAGTTAAGCACTCATACAAGTCACCAAATATTAAAAAATATCTTCATTTGATACTTGTTGTCCTTGGAACATAAATATTTTATCGCTTTGCTGTGTTTGATTCTGTCCCCAACTCCTGTCTCCAGCTGTCATCCTGACGATATCTTATTAGATATTTCAATTATAGACTCTATCTTCAAGAGATCTGGCTTACTCTCCTGTTAAGGCACGGTTTGTTAGCTATTCCAACGCTGTTCCCTTTGCTAGTGTAGTAACAGGAATATGGAAAACTTTATAGCTGATTGTTACCTGTTTATTTGTACGTCTTTTCCTGACTTTGAGGAAATACCGTTCTCCAGATGTTTAAAGAACATTCCAGTTGTTGATCATTTTAATTGACTGCTTTGACTTTCTATTAACTTTGTCATTGAACCAGATGGTGAGAAGCAACCTGGCCCAGTCCCAAAGTCGGTGCAGAAGCAGAGAAGGATGCTGGAACGATTAGTAAGCAGTGAATGTAAGTGCATGCTACTTCTTTCAATCTGTGACTGTGGTTTTTGTTTCTCTTTTGTTTTGTGAAGTAATTTGGTGCTGTCAGAGCAAGAATGTGTAGCAAGTTTAGATTGCTATAAGCTGATAGTATCAATGTATTGTATGTGCAATGTAAATAATCAATCTGCATCTGAACTCATAGAAGACATCAATCACCATTACAGTCAACTTGTCAGTGATGTCACTTGTTATTTTTATATTCTTGCCCTTTCAGCACTTAGTCTATTCAGCAAAAAATATTTTGCACTTTGAATAATTTCTTTGGTTCTAAACTGTAGTAAGCTTTCTGATTACAATAAGGTGATTAATGATGCAACCATTTAGTGCAGACAGATCCCTCATTCTATTTGCCTTGCTTCTGTTTGCCATTCCCTTCAAATTAACATTTGTCTTTTCCTATTTGTTCAAGAATTAATACAGAAAAGGTGCACCAAGATATTGCTTTCATAACTTAGAGGCAGCTTAGTTCATGTAGTGGGGAGAAATAAACCACTTGCCACACACAGGATTGGACTTGTAGACCCAAATCTGTGACTTTTGTAAGGTATGATGGGGGCTGGATTTCAAGTAACGTTCTGCCTAGCTCTGCATACCTAAGGAATGGTGCTGTGCTGCTGGGCCTTCAGGAGGAAAGTCTAATTGTTAAATTAAGAAAATTAAGTTATAAGCAATCTATCATGTGTTGTTTTTCAAGAACATTATCTAACCTAAGGTTTGATTAATCATTGTCAGGAAAAATCTCATTTTCCTGAAATGCAGTAGGACATATGAAATACTTCATGTGCAACCTAGATCAGTACTTGAAGAGCACTTTTAAATTTCACACAGCATATTACTTACTAATATATCTATAGTTGAGAATGTGTAACAAAAGCATAATATGGGAATTATTGATCCAAATATGGGGGTATTCAGGTTTAAACTGCTTGAAGATTAGATTTACATTTCATTAAGTCTCTTTGGCCTTTACCTTCAAAGACTGTGTTCATTACGCAGGTGACTTCTGAAAGTAAAATTCCTAAGAAGGGCAGAGTATTTCAGTTTTACGTTAACTTTTACAGAAGTAAAAGAGGACGAGGGATGTGCACTTATGTGTATGAGTGAGGGAATAGGTGGTGGGAAAAGCAGTATTTTGGAGACCAAGCTTCTGGTCCTATCAAAACTTCTGTGAGAATAAAAGCCAGCTATTCTTGCGACTAGTTTACCACTTCTGGAAAGCTAGAAATAATCCTTTAAGGATAAGACTATTATGTGACGTGGTCTGTTCGTCATATAGGAACACAGATGTCTCTGGGTTCATTGGCACTGTGTTGCATCTGTGCTTAGTGAATGACACCGGTGTTCTTTCCATCCCTTAGCTAAACTGGCACATGCTGATAGAGCATGCAGCAAGTCATTTTGTTCTGGAATCTTCAGTAATTCCAAGAGTGTCAGAAAAGGAGCTGGCAAATTTTTTTTTTTTGAAAGCTTAAATGACAGATGAAATAACAGGAGAGTAAATGAACCTACATGTAAGTGTAGGCAGCAATTGATGTGCATATTTTCTTTTTCTATAGTGGATGGGGGAGGCAGGGGAATTTGTCATAACCAAATTGAAGACAAAAAATCTCTGAATAATAAAGTAGAATCTACAACATACGCTTTTTGTATCAATTTAGGAGACACATGGGTGACAAAATACTAATAACATTTAAAAACGAAAAGTTTTCATCAAACACTTAAAGCAGGAGTTAAGCTGTTACCTCTTCTCTAGAGAGCTTTTAGCTCTTCATGGGTGAATAAGACAGGTCTTACTCTCCAGCATTTACATCTCTGATCCTCTGAGTTTCTCCATTTATCTTGCCAGCAGGAGATTCTTCCTTCAGTTTTAATACATTAACAATACTTGGAAGATAATTTTTAAGCCAGATATGTGTTTGCAGATATGTGATCTAGGGTAGCCTTAGTGGAGTTATAAACAGGCTATTAGCGCTGGCGTTGTCAATGGACAGTTGTTGCGTGCCTGAGAGTCTACCTGTCATTAATTTTGTTGAACCATCTATAGATAGTAGGTTAATACCTCCTTCCTCCTCAGAATGTCCTGTGGTCCTATAAAAGTGCTGTTAAGTAATTTTTGTGAGGTTCTAACTATCTCTGCTTGCTGATTCCACACCGAAAAAGACTGTTACCACTGTATATTTGGTCCCAAGAGGACAATAAATTTAGATGCCACTTTTGGTGTTACACTTGATCTGAACTCCACCAGAGACAGCTAAGGAGTCTCACTGACTTTTTTGTGCAAGCAATGTTGCCTTACAGTCTGTGAATGATAAGAATAGTTAACAAAAATAAATCCTTTCTTGTTTCTTGGGAGGCATGCCAGATGGTATTTTGTGGGGCACATGGATACAGGCAATGAGAGGAAAAAAAAATAACGTGTCCAAGCAAAAGACAATATCCATGTTGTGAGATTAAAGTGGAAGATGGATTGTAAGGTGTTGTTTTTCTATTTAACACCCGTCTTCCTGTAGCAGGTGTCTTGACACAAGTACTATATTTTGTTCAGTCTCTACAGTGTTTTCAATATACTGATATATTTATATATATTTTTTTAAAATGTAGCATTTTTTTAAATTAATAAATTAATAAGCTCAAACCCACTAGTCCTCTGATTTTAAATTTAGTGAAAATTCTCAATTTCCTGTCTCTTTAAAATCTCAAACTGGTATTAAACAAGCCAGCTTTTGTATCTTTGTATCAGCTGACTAACTAAACTTATTGTGTAGGAGGCATATTAGGGATTTTTGTCATTCACAAGTCTTTTATATCTACAGCAATGTGATTCGCTTTAGTGTATGGAAAACAATTGCTGTTAATTATCCTCTTTTACAAACAACATCAAGCTTGTCTACCATAGAAACTAGCTAATCCATGCTAATGTAAAGAACTGGCTGTGAAAGGAGTTTGAAGCAGCATATAAATCATCTTCTATCTTGCAGCAGCGTGAGAGTTTTTGGAAGTAACCTCTTGCCTTTCTTCTACTCACGGGAGTGGTTAAGGCTCTTCTAAGGCAGAGCCATAAATTTCATCTCTGTGTACAACTAAGCAAAGCGTATTTTCTTGATATAGTTTGGGGGAGGCCCCTTTGTTTAGCCATGTAGCATATTAAGTTAATACACTGCAAGTAATTATATTTAGTCTTGTATCTATTAATAATTGGATATTTCTTATATGTCTGTAACTCCTGAACTCAGAAAAATGACTGTTAAATGCCAAATCAGAAGTCAGTTTTCCAGCTAATAATGTACATATTCATTATTGTTACTGTACAAGTCTTTCTTTTCAGTGTGGCTGCTAGTTAAGTTTTCTCTCAATAAGTTATCAAAGATATATTAGCTTATGATTTAAAACTCTGTGGCCCAATCCAGTAGTCTTTTTTTCCTTGGAATACTTGCAGATAAACTACATTCACTCACTCTGTTCTACTTACTGATATAATAAACTTACCTGGTGGTCTGACAGGATTTAGAGTAGTCATATAGTCCTGGCACATGCTATTTGTTGGTTTCAGCACAGATCTCAGAACAAATTATTATTGATAGTTAAGTTTTTGAAGCTCAAATGAGATCATCTTTAATACTAGGAACTCATAATCAGTACAGTGTTGTAGTGATACTCTTTACTTGGTCTTCATTTTATCTTTTAGCTAAAAAATTTATTGCTTTGGAGGACTTTGTTGAAATTACCAAGAAGTATGCGAAGGGAATCATCCCATCTAACCTGATTATGCAGGAAGAGGAAGATGATGAACTGGCAGGGAAGACTCCTGAAGAGTTACCCCTGCGACTAAAGGTAAAAAGACAGTATCGAACAGATTATGTTGAAGTGCTTCTAACTTAGGTGTTTCACACAAAAAGAGTTACTATTGTGGAGTTAAGAAGCCCTAAACTTGTGGTAATTATAGTTAAAGATATTACTGCTGCTTACAAACCAGATGTTGACAGCTGCATCCCTAGATGCTTGGGAAGAATTGTTTTAAAGATAAGAAACAGCTGTGGAGACTTCCTGTAAGTGCATTGGAATCACCTGCACTGCTTCCTGTAGTGTTTATGTGTATCAGAATGTGTAGCATAATCCTTGCAGAACAGTGTCAGAGTTAACTACTTTAAAGCTACTGTACTCACAGCTCAAGAAAAGACTTAAGATAGCACAGGACTGCAGCAGTATAGTTTATGTTCAGTACAAAGTCAGCACAGCAGAATATTTGACTAGGAAGCCATTTAATTATATGTGTCAAAGGTAATGAAATACATCTTTCCTGAAATCAAAATCACCTCTCAGCTTCCTCTGACTGAATTAATCAAAAGACAGCTAATAATTTCAGACAAAGAAATCTCATTTTATTGGCAACATTCATCTGAAATATAAATCTTTTCATGTCAGCTGAGGTTAGACAACTGACTGCTACTGCTTCAGCTAAGATTTTCTAATGTAAAGACACAAAACTGCTCCTGAATAAAATACTTTTCTCTCTTTCCAGGTTGTAAAATATCCGCTTCATGCCATTATGGAAATTAAAGAATACCTTATAGATATGGCATCAAAGGCAGGAATGCATTGGCTGTCTACCATTATTCCTACACACCATATCAATGCTCTCATCTTTTTCTTCATCATCAGTAACCTAACCATTGATTTTTTTGCATTCATTATTCCATTAGTCATATTCTATCTGTCCTTCATTTCTATGGTGATTTGCACACTGAAAGTTTTTCAGGACAGTAAGGCTTGGGAAAACTTCCGCACTTTGACTGACTTACTGCTTCGTTTTGAACCAAATTTAGATGTTGAGCAAGCTGAGGTGAACTTTGGATGGAATCACTTAGAGCCCTACATTTATTTTTTACTCTCAGTATTCTTTGTCATTTTTTCCTTCCCTATAGCAAGCAAAGACTGTATCCCGTGCTCAGAGTTAGCTACCATCTCAGTTTTCTTCACAGTGACAAGTTACATGAGTTTAAGCACGTGTGCAGAACCTTACACACGAAGAGCATTGATGACTGAGATGGCAGCAGGTTGTTTATCTCTATTGCAGGTATTACCTGGGAATTTCGGCTACTTGAAATTCTTAGGTAAAACCTTCTTTACTGTTCCTGTAGGTCATTTGTTGGTGATAAATGTAAGCATCCCGTGCCTTCTGTTTTTGTACTTGTTCTATCTTTTCTTTAGAATGGCACAACTACGGAATTTTAAAGGCACCTACTGCTACCTGGTCCCATACCTGGTCTGCTTTATGTGGTGCGAACTCGCTGTGGTCATTCTGCGGGAGTCCTCTGGCATCGGGCTTGTTCGTGCATCAATTGGTTATTTTCTGTTTCTCTTTGCACTCCCCGTGCTAGGTGTAGGCATTGCACTGATGTGTCTTATCCATTTCATTAAGTGGTTTGTGTCCCTCGAGCTCATGAAAATTGTAGTGACTCTGGTCTTGTGTACCGTTCCTTTGCTCTTCCGATGGTGGACGAAGGTTAACTTCTCTGTAGTTGAAATGGTCAAATCCCTCACTCGAAGCTCAATTGTGAAACTCATTCTGGTGTGGATTACAGCTGTAGTGTTGTTCTGTTGGTTCTATGTATATCGGTCAGAGGGAATGAAAGTTTACAACTCTACCTTGACGTGGAATCAATACGCTTTCCTTTGCGGACCCCGCTCGTGGAAGGAGACTAACATGGCACGTACTCAGATTTTATGTAGTCACCTGGAAGGACACAGAGTGACATGGACTGGGCGGTTCAAATACGTGCGCGTGACAGAAATCGACAATAGCGCCGAATCTGCAATAAATATGCTTCCGTTTTTTATTGGCGATTGGATGAGATGCTTGTATGGTGAAACTTACCCTCTTTGTGACCCCAAAAACGTTACAGTGGAGGAGGAGGAATTGTGTCGTCTCAAGTATTTGACAAAGCATAACTGCCACATGAAAATGTTTGATCGATACAAATTTGAAATAACTGTGGGCATGCCTTTCAGTAGCAAAAATGGAACCAGGTCAATGGAGGAGGATGATATAACCAAAGATATTGTGCTGAAGGCAAGCAATGAGTTTAAAAAAGTGTTGTTGAACCTGAGGCAAGGAAGTATAATTGAATTCAGCACAATTCTGGAGGGTCGTCTAGGCAGTAAATGGCCTGTCTTTGAACTGAAAGCAATCACTTGCTTGAATTGCATGTCTAAACTCTTACCTGCAGGGAGACATGTGAAAATAGAGCAGGACTGGAGGAGCACAGTGCATAAAGCCATTAAATTTGCTTTTGATTTTTTCTTCTTCCCGTTCCTGTCAGCTGCATAATGAGCTCTCGTATTGGTTCGGTGGTATCTTCAGTGTACACTGCATTTACACTACCAAAGGTTTGGCTTTTAAAAAGGATAGAAAAGAAAAAAAACAAACCACCTTGTTGTAGCAATGCTCAAAACGTATGATAATGTAGAGCATTTGTGGAGTTCTATAAGTGTACACGCTGTATCCTGACTTTCAACCCTGTATGAGTGAAGTAGTGTAAACTAGTTTAATACTGAAATGAATGCAGGGGATTGCTGCTGACTAATTGCATGGAGACTGTTTTGTCCAAAATGGGTATACATTTGCCTGTGGTACAACACTAGATGCATCCACTTGCTTGATGTTAAAAGCACTTTAAATATTCACAACGTGCCCATTTGTATTTTCACAGGTATTATTTAGAATAGGTAGCTGACAACAGCTTATGTTGCATATATTGCTTGTATTTATTTGGTGTTCATAGTAAAAAGTGATCTTATAGTCAGTACCTGGTGTTTCACTACTTGTTCCAGTTTCACTATTTGTTCCAGAAGATGGTGACCTTAATGTTTTTTGAAAGCACACACTGTTTCACACCCCAGCAAGGTTATAAAAAGTCCTCACTCAAGCTTCCATTTTGCATTAAGTATTCTATACAAAATACTCTGTTTGTTCTGTTTGGTTATGATACTTACATATATGACACTAAGGTATAATCCATGCTGGTGTGTGAAGGACAAACACCAGAAAGTAAGGCTGGTATTTAGATGATACCAGTAACGGACAAGCCAAAGCAATTGAAAATAATACCTAAAAGTCTACAGTGGAAACTGAAATAGAATGTTGGATTAATTATTTGTATTGTGCAAATAAACGTGAAACTTGAATTAAATGTGTACAACATTTGTTCATTATGCTTTGACACTGTGAGCACTTGTTTATGGTGCTCTGATAACAGCTTTCCCTGAAAAATACAATTTAGATTGTTTAAGTGTTCCAATGTGATATACTTGAAGTTGTACTTAATTTTATTTAAAGTTATCAGTAAAATCTGAGCACAGCAGTTGCAGTTCTTGTAGCTGTGAAGTCTAGATGAATTGCTTAACCTTGCTTTCGTTGTGACTTATTACCTTTTTTGACCACTGGATGACTGAATTTCCCTGACTACTCCACACTATTTCCCTGACTACTCCACTGCTCCTACATTAAATTCTTCTTTGCCTTTGCATATCAGTCATTACTGAGAGTGGGGAGAAGTATTATTACTGAAAACTAGTGATGGAGAAGGGGAAATCTCTCGGAGAAATGAGCTCCAAGTAGGAGCACCCTTTTGAACATCACCTGGGCTTCAGTTGGGAAGAAACCAAAGGTGCCTGCAGGTATGCTGCCCAGTTCCCAGGCAGTGAGCCAGGCTTCTCTTTGCAGAGCAGAAGCCTAAAGGACTTAAACCCATGTAGTTGTTTTTGAGCCCATCAGAAAACCTATGAAGGAGAATCATATCTTCCAGGTGCTTCTAGTTTTTCTTTCTAGAAAACTGTCAACCAACTCTCTGTTTCCACCTGGGGAAAAGAAATGGTGTAAGGTGGCAGGGTAAAGGCAAAATGTGACATAATTTTGCTTGCCTGGTAACATTTCAGCTGGAAATAAGCCACACTTAGCCATTTCTACTCCTTCCATTAGAACATCCATAGGATCTTTCTAGCAGTTCTTAGCTAATAACAACCTCACTGTGCTTGATTTCAGAGTCAGGAAGAATACTTAGATTTCTAGAAAGATCCTATGGATTTTTTTTCTTTTTTTCTCTCATATACACGTAATTATGAAATTTCTTTTTGGATGTTTGTCAGGAGGAAAAATGCAACAGTCTTTGTATTCAGAACTAATGTTAAAATTTCTTCTGTTTTTAGCTCTTGCTCTTTATAAGGATGTCAACTCACTGGCTTACTGGAGTGCCTTTTGAAGAAGTTGTTACATATCATGGAAAGGACAAATTGACTGAAGTCAGATGTGGGAAGGTTTGCAAGAGAGGAAGAGTGTTTTATTGATTTATTTGGAAAGAGTCGCTTTTTAAGATGAGAAAAAAGGGTTAATCCAGCTACCTCAGTTCCCATTTGTGTAATAATATTGTTATGAGGCTTAACACCAACAACTCTGACAGACTTCTAGTTCAGCCTTTTATTAGAGTATTTTGGCATATAATTGTTATTAGATTGTTATTATTATGTTGTTGTTGTTATTAGATTGTTATTAGATTTGCAGACTTAGAAATATTAGCAAAAACTCTATTTCCTTGGAGTAGTGGAATTCCTTCAAGGATATTGTTACTGATGTTGATCAGACTCCAAGTTACGCAATTCCCCTTTATGCACTTGTGAGAAAAATAAAAACAGCCCTGATCCTGGCAAAAAAAGAAATTCACATACCCTGCAGTGACAGGTTGATGGAGACTGCTGAATTTGTCAGATGCTTCTTTCCAACAGAGGTGGAAGCTCTAGTGCACAGGACGTCATTTTCCATATGTTTTCAGCTAAATTTGACTTCAAGACCTTTAAATAATGCTCTTTAATGCTAGTTCTCAAAGTGTTCCTTCATGATGCTTTTATGTTTTTATGGAAAAAGAGGATGCATTAACAGTAACATGATGGATAGGTATTCCATTTTCTTGTCGGTCTAGTTCGATGTTCTGAAACCTTTAGCAAATAAATCTTTTCTTTCTAAATTGTGTCTTAGCTGACAAGCACAAAATTGCTAATACTTAATAAGCAATTGCGATTCCAGGCAAGATGTTTTTGCGAAGGGTGCTTCTGTCTGCTTCACATCTTGCAAACAGACAGAGCACAAAATAACTTTGTTCCACCTGTGTGTGCTCCAGATCTTTATTCCAAACCAGTCCACTTTCTAGATTGGGAAGGAGAGACAGGATGTGGCAGCTGCTGTTAATTATTCAATTAATCCTATGTTTATTATTTTCTTACTTTGTTTTGAAGACATGATGAGTTATAAACAGTTCCAAACAGTGCCCTTTCTTGGGGTGGATAATTCAATCTTTTCAATTAGTATTAATTAACTGAAGAGGAGGAAGAGGATATTACATGGTTATTGACAAATCTAAATTAGGTTCGGCTGTTCTTCTATGAACTCAGCTTTAGCATTTAGAATATACAGAATTTAAGAGTAAATATTCATTATTTGAATTTTATCCTCAAAGTAACAGGGAAAAGTACTGCTTCTTCTCCAAACGGGTACATTCTTCTATAAGCACAGAAAAACAACAAAACACATGTAGGAATTCTGAATAATTTAAGAGCCCACTCTGTAATGACTAACAGCCTCTTGCAGTAGGCAAAAACATAAAGAGTTTGTACTTTGCATTTTGCCCAGTTCTTCCATAGAAGGAAATCAGTAGATCTGTAGGAATTACATGTAGTTTTATTTCCTGGCATGAACTGGTCTTCTTTTAACTGGCGTAAAATAGCTGTTATTAATTGTAAATTTTCTTGCAATTTTTTTGAAATTGCTGTTGAGTTAGTGCAATTCTTGCTTGCATTCCTACACAGCTGATGAACTTGAGGCTTTGATGTAAAATAATGTGCTGTCTTCCAGAGCACACCTGCATCTCTCTGATGGCGTCTCTGTTTCCACCGAAAAAGGCAAAAGAAGTTTCGAGATTGTGGATTTCAAATCCCTTGCAGCCTTTCAGGGTAAGGGTCATATTCAGTACGAGATGAAGGAGACTAAAAGAGGCTGTGCTCTGATCTCAGCTTCACAGTTGCAATTGTTTGATCAGCAGATAGATTTGATGGAAAACTAGTTACTCAGTTATTGTTAGAAAAATATAATCCATGCAGCAAAAACTAGGTGGAACTTGCCAGCTTGTAAAGAGCTACACACCTGTTCTAGCAACGTGTGTACAAATGTTATTTAAATGCAAATAGGGTTCCTAGAAACCAAACAAGCAGATCATGTTACTGTTTATATGCATTAATTAAGACGGTTCATTTGTTTTCATATTATTACTTGAAAGATTTAATTAGCTTTTATTCTGGCGAAAAAAAAGTCATTATCATCCTTCAATATCCTCTTATAAATTATAGCCTGGTGTGGAAAACATGAGAGTAACCCTCCCATTATGAGGGATATTCAGCACTGAGAAAACTTGCATTTTCATCCCCTCTCCAAAACCTGAACTTCAGATTTTGAAGTAGAACAAGTTCACAGAAATACTGCCTTGCAACCTTCCTTTACAAAATATTTTACATGAGTATGAAAGGAAATACATAGGCTATATATCTTCCCTCTGACAGCTTCCATAAGGTTACAGCTCCACAACAGTCATTTCAGCATTTTCATCTAGCAAAAATTTTATTTAAATTTGTGCAATAAGTGATGTGTTTTACTGCATGTTCTGATTTGATTACTGAGTTACCTGGGATTTCCCCTCACAGAGTCTGCAACTGATGATGATGAAACCAAGGATATTTGTATTCCTACTGAAAAAGTGTGTGTGTACAATTACACTTCCCAAAATACAATAGAAACAAAGCAGAGCAGGATATTGTTGTCATTTTTTGACCAAGAAGCAGTTGCATGTCCAGCACTTGTGTGATGTGAGAGATATCTCTGTATAACATATGAGGTCTGACACACACAAAAAATGAGACTAGCCCTGTAGCTCAGTGACCAAGAGTGGGAGGGGACAGACAGTTATAGAACATGTTCTGACAGTGAGACAAAGCCCAGCTCAACCACTTCACTCTGTACGAGTGCACTCGTGTTCAAATAGAGATGTTTTCTTACCCTCAGTAAGAAAATGTCAGTGTGTGTCAGCCCACAACATTTTGTGAAGCAGTTCTTAGCTAATAACAACCTCACTGTGCTTGAGCTTCCACCCCATTCACCAGACTTAGCTCCCTGTGATTTTTAACCTCTTCCCAAAAATCAGGTTGGTGCTGAAACCAGCTTTTGTCGGTAGAAGATGTGAAAGCAAAAGCTATGGAGATCTTCAACAGCCTTTCAGAAAATGATCTGCAGAATTGCTTTGAACATTGGCAGCATCGTATGGGAATGAATTTGAAGGTGATTATAGTTGACTTTCTTAAATTTTTTAAATAAAAGCAGTTACAGGCACAGTCTTTGGGGACTTGGGAGAGGTCATACCTTGTATACAGTGAGTACATAACGGTGAGTTTTTTGCTCACTTGACACTTTAGTTTGCCCACATCCAGGTAAACTTCTTCCTAGTGCTCTCCTGTCAAAGCAGGACTAGATGTTGGCTGTTCCTCCCTGACCTTTGCGATCTGGTGGACTCTTTTAGCCCAAACTCCACTCTCCCTGTTTCCTAGATGATCTGTGGGTTGGAACGTGAATTCTTCCTTAAATGTCTCACCTTACAACAAGGAAAATAGAGCAGTGATATTCTGGTGTCTTCAGATGCATTCCCACTATTCCTCCTGAGGAACATGCAAGTTTTCCTACAGTTGGCTCCATACAGTAGGCTACTATCTTCAAACTCACAAAAAAAACGAAGGTGTGCTCCCAGGGCAGTGACAATACTAATGATTCGAGTGTGACTTGGCATTCACAGCTTAACCTACGTTGATAGGTGTAGTCCTGGAGACTGCTGGCACTACCTGCTTGATGATGGTTCACCTGGCTTCATGCCAGCTGCAGCAGAAATGTTCCCTGTAGTGGGTTTGGCTGGAGAGCCTGCCCCAACACATTTTCAGCCCTGACAGGAGCTCTCTGCTGGGATTTACTGTGTCTTTAGATGGCACCTTGTGGATGGGATTGTGGCTGTGAATGTCAAGTCTCAGTGCTGAAAAGGCACCTTGTACAGCCACAGAGAGGTGACAGCAGCTTCTGCCCAGGGCTGCAAAGTGCTTAAATCATGCTGGGTTGTCCAGGGGAATCCCTAACTCCCTGAGAAGCTGTTGGGCTGTACTGCACCTCGTGGAGGTCTTTGCTCCTGGCCAGGAGCCCTGTTGCTCCTGTGTGCAGAAGGAAGGAGTTAGCATGGGCCATTCCTGCTCCCAGGCAACAGCAGGAGTCTTGCTTCTGGCAAGATTTACCTGTTGCAACTTTTATTCTATCTTTTTTTAAAGTGCTGGTATCTACCTGTTACTCTCTAGATAATCAAGTTCGGTTTTTTTATTCAGGGGCTATTTGGAGAGGAAACTCTCAGATAGCAGGAGTTTCCCCAAAAAAGCCTGTCCTGTTCTACAGAGTTGTGTAGGAGTCTTAATTTAGGATGTTCTGCAGCGGCTGGAATTAGTTGGCGAGAACACTCTTCTCAGTACTTGCCTTTATTGCTTGAGTGGTATGAATGTTGTAGATTGGTGAAATAGAAGCATCACACCTCCAAAGCCATTTTAATCCAGGCACAACACAAGTTTGGGAGCTAGGAAGAGCGTGGCTGAAAAACAGATAAACAAACAGGTACTTGACAACAAGAGGAATATAGCATAGAAGCAGGGGGAATGGTGTGATGGGTTGTTTTTGGGAAGCTCCTGTTAGACAGCAGGACACATGACACTGATGGCATGCAAGGGGTTTTTTGCAGGTTTTGGTGCTTTTTGAGGTCAGACTGCAAAGTCTACCTTGGACAAGAAAAGGATTTTAGATGATTACACTCTATGAAGAATAACTTGAAGTAGATTTGCACATAACTAGTTGTGTGGATATGTTGTGCTTGGATGCTGTCATCTTTAAATCTAGTATCCGATGTCTTAATAGAAGTGGGAAGCGGAGTTTCTAATCTTTGTTTCTAGGATTTATGTTTTGGTGTTAGATGGCACATCTCTTGCTGTTCCATGGATAAATATAAAGCAGCCTCTACTTCTAGACCAGTGCCATCTCAGACCCTGTGAGGGTCACAGCACCAAAGCCAGGGAGAAAAATCTTTGTGTGAGGACTCATTGTTTGACCCAGGTGGAGACTTAGATCACAGTGTGAGCTCTTGCTGTACAGAGAATGGAGTCCTGGGGTGTTCCCTCTTTTCTGCCACAGAACACTTCCCTTGCATCTATCTGAGGCACAGGGCAGCCACTTCACAGCTGCTGCATTTCCAGTTGAGTTCCTGCACTGTTTCAAATGAATCTGATTTTATTCCCACTCTTATGATTGGTGATATTTCTCTTAACTCCGGTCCTGCATCTTATATTTACACAGCAGTGTACATTTTAGAAAAATACATTAGTTGCAAGAGAAAGTTCATTTTATGGGATAAAATCAACTGAAAATCCCTTCATTTTATAGGCAAAAGTTTGTAGCTTCGTTTTGGTTGGCATTTCGTTAGTTGTGAGGCTGCATTAGTCAGTGTTAGTGACATCTGCATTGGCTTTGTGGAGATGTCAATAAATGACATAAAAAGGTAATTAACAATTCACCTTTCCAGTCTTAATTATTGGCAGAAATTTAATTCTCATCTGCATTTTGATGTATAATGCCAAAACCAATGCAGTACAAATCACCCAACTGATGGTGAGTTGTACTTCTTCAGTATGTGTTTACTTTTGAAATCAGAATATGTGGTCCTGGGGAGTCTACTTAATGCTGTGCTCATTTGGGGGTCCTGCCTAGCAATTATAGATGGTTGATTACCCTCCGTGGAGAGAACATTTGCGTCTGGAGCCTCTGTGTGCTTGTTTGCTTTATCCGTTGAGTACTTCCAGCAAGAAAATGGTACTTTCCAGTTTTGCACAGAGAGCATGTCCTTTCCCCGGTTAACACATCGCCTGTGTGGTTTGCCTTTTGTGCCATCAGATGGCACTCCAGGTTCACCCTGCGTTTTCTCTCTGCTGCTGTCTCCAGAGGGCACCGCCAAGGAACAAAAGAATCAGGTTCTGGTTTTACTCCATTCCGGAGTAAAATGCCATTTGAAAAATCTTTTTATGAAAAATAGATAACCATTTCCCAATTCTCCAGTTACAAACAACGTTGCACGAATGACTGGCAAAGTCATCGGTGCAGAACGTATCTGTAATGCAAGACTATGGGAAAAAGAACATGGATTTCTCCTTGTGATAAAACACTGTGTGTCTGTAAAGCAACAATATATGAACAGTGTATGGTAAACTTGTGATCTGTGGAGTTTGACTGCTTTGCAGCTCAGCTGCATTTTGAGAAGGTTCCTGTCTCTAAGATCTTTTAGCACGAATCTGACAGTGTTGATCTGCATAGTTTGCTTCTGTTATAATGTAAGGGGTGACAACATGCAGTGCTGATGTCACTTTGGTGGATATCATAGCTTAAACCTTTTTTATTAACTTTGTTTCCTGAACAATAAGAAAGAGAGAAAAATCTGTGACAGAATTTAATCAAAACTTAGGAAGAAGACATGCTGTTTTAAGTGAAATTGTAGCTGCAGCTCTTGCTTGAGATCTCTGGGCACTATAAATTAACACATAGACTTTAAGAAAGCTGAGTGATTGGGTCAAGATCACACACTTGGTAAAGGCCGATAGGAGAAACCCTGAAAAAATGAATTCTCATCTTTTACGAGTCAGAGACCTGACAAAAGGGGGTTTTTGATGTATTTTTGAAGATGGCAGGATTTTTTCTGCAATAATAGCAAGTTTCGCATCAGAAAGGGCCTTGCAAGTATTGCTGTTAACTACTGGAGACAACTGAGCTTGACAACAGGAGCTGTGTCACATTAAATTAGAAAGGGCTTGAATGATGCCCACAGACCCCCTAATATCTCAGAAATTGGTCTGTGTTGATCTCAGTGTGGCCTGCCTTTATCTGAAATCATGTCTTCACTTTAAGGAGTGAGGCAATTCAACAAAGCATCTCTTCTGTAGTTCCCTCTCCTGTTCCTCCCTCCCTGTTCAGTGCTGGTGACAGCAGAGATGTTTCCACGACAACAAGCCATGCTGTTGCCTCAGGTGAAAAGCTGTAACTTCAATAAATAATCACTGAAAATAGCTTCAAACAATTAATTAGGTATTGGAAATGTTATTTTAATAGGGCTTAGATGCTTTGGAAATAGTCTACAGACCAAATTCTGATCAAGAATCTGTCTACAATCAAAGCTGATGGCACCATCTGAAGTTCAGGATGGGTTTTTTTGCCGGAATACTGTTAGGAGACCTCTACATAAAAAAACCCCAAACCTTCAAGTTGAAAAGCTATTCAATCAAAAGGATGCAATGCAAAGCAAGTTTGTTTTCCTTTGGTATTAAATTTTTTCAAAGCACACAGTGGCAGGAAATATGTTCCAGGAATTTAATGACTTCACGACTAAACGTAGTCCGTGGCTAAACGCAATGTTTGTGCTGGTGCCCCTGCACGAGTGTGAGAGACAGATGATGAGCCCAGCAAATGGTTTTGCAATAAATGGATTTTTCAGTTTTCTTTTTAGAGGGGATACTTTCCTAGAGTTATAAATGGACGATTCATAAATCTCTCCTAATGTTGCTCTAGTAACAGTTCAATTGATCTTTAATCGTTGTTTAAAAAGCAAATCTCCATGGGACTGTTTGAGTCCTATAGCCTGAAATTTCTCTAGCCCACGGCAGCTCTTATCTTGCAGCTTAGAGATAACACTGGAGGTCTTTAAACACAGATGGACATGTTGAATACATGCACATACCTTATATTACAGTTCTCATATAGCATCGGTACTCTTTGGGACCGTTATTTGTCCTGGTAGAATTTCTTTTGTACTTTAATTTTGCTTTAATTATTATATTAACTTTCTCCAAAATAGTGCATCTATGAGCAAGAGCACGAAGGGCAGTGGCTGCCACCTTTCTCTGTCCCTGTAAGTATGTGGGTTACACAAACACTTGTCTTTGCAATGCCAAACCTGCTCTTACTTGCTTCAGAGGCTGGTTAGGGACTGTGGCTACGAGCTAAGCCCATTTCTGTGCAAAATATATTTCCATCTGTGAATGAGGGACCCTGCACCACTCCTACTGAGTTTTCTTGTCAAGCAGCTCCCTTTGACTCTGGCCTTCCTTTCCAAAAATAAAGACATGCCTTTACAGTATGCTGGGGTTCATCTTGCTGCTGCAGTATGTGACTGCATGATGTGGATAAAGTAGCTGAGAGTAATCGAAAATACAATATAATAACGCATTAAAACTGGGGAGACTTCTTTTACAGGAAGTTTTTGAGCTAGAAAATGGTGACTTAACTAAGTTTAGTAGAAATCCTGTTGGTTTTCCTATAACTTTGTCAGGTCAAGGATGAAATTCAGATTTGTTGCAGACATCATAGTGAGAAAACCTCACAGGAGCTGTTGTTTAGGGTGTTCACGTAATCCAGAGAGAGTCCTGGCTCTGGTCTGTTGTCTGGCCCGAGTCTGTGTAAGAAGAGAACTAAAGGAATGGTGTATCTGAAGAACTGATAATGAAGATGTTACTCTGGAAGGGAAAAGTTTCCATTTTTAAGTAAATTGTGCAAATTGGGGAATAGATGCTGCATCATAGCATCTCATGTAGGGCTATCACAGCCCTGTGCCTATTTCATTCTCAGTTTTCAGCGTGGAACTTGCATATTTCCCCTTGGAAACTCTTGTTTCCCTGCAAAAAAGATAACTTTTCTACACTTCACTTCCTGCAAGAGGGCAAACAATGTAGGTACAGGGCCATAACAGCACCCACCTCGTGTGTGTTGGGAAGGGAAATGATTCACACAGGGTCACCTTGGCAGGTGGATGTGCGTAAGGCAGCAGTGTCCATCCTGGTGAAGGACTGCAAGGGCTTTGTGTCTTGTACATGACAGTTGCCTCTTCGTGACAGATTTTTTAATTGCAGGTTTAAACGGTTGAACTGCTTTCTTAATGCATCGGTGGTTGCTAAGCTACAATTTCTCCGATTCTGTAAATCTTCCAGTTGAAATATAGTATATTGGCAAATGGGTCTTTCCTCTCTGACAGCTTGGGAGACAGGGAGATTATGAGGCATGCATTTACTATTTTGCCTATAAGGAACTGCTCCTGAAGCCTTTAAGAAGTTGCCACTGGATGTGTTCCAAGGAGGACGCTAAAGGGAGAATGTGGAGAGTGAATAGGATGAGGTGAAAAAAAAAAAGCCAATGCAGGGAGAACAGGCAGGCAGCATGGGGGGACACGACTGGGGATGGATTGTGCAGAGGAACCCGGGGAAATCTTTCTGTTCCCCCACTTCAAATAGCTTCAGGATGCAGTTTTCCTTCTTGAGCAAAACCCACCTCCTCTGCTCTTTTATTATTGAAGGGTGGATCACGAAAGAGTCTGGATTTGGGACTGGTTTGAAAGGACAGACTTTCCTTGGGGATAAGCTGTGCAAGGAGAGATTTCTGGCAGCTCCACAAAAGCATTAGGAGATCTCAGATATAAAAGTAGCACTGGATTCCTTAGATGTTCATAGGCAATATTAAAATAGCCACACTTTTAAAAGAAGCCTTGCTGAGTCCTACTTTTTCACAAAATATGTGGAGGAAGGTGGTATAAAATAGTACGAAATAAGAGATAAGCTGAACTAAAGTAAGTCTTCAACTGCTAAGGTCACAGAGAATATTTTTAACATGTTGACAAAGTACAATTGATGCAGCAACATCTATTTGGGTTTACAGATCAATAGCTGTGAGAAGCGGAGAGTGCAGTTATTCATCTCAGAGAGGTGTTAGCAGAGATGTCAGAGGATGATGATTGAACTGGCAATGCTCTCCTCCCCGTCTCTTCCACGAGACAGTCCGAGATGTGCATAAATTTACTGTGAGCATCGGCTCCTTTATTACAAACAGATCACAATGACAGTATCTTTCCTACCTGAGGGAAACCTCTGCTTCGTTCTGCATCTTCCCACTAAAGTGAGAAGCAGGCTGGCCCAGGGCACCTAACAGAGCTGCTGGGCAAACCTCACCAAAGAGAAACAAAAGCAAGAGGCTGTTGGGGCTGGGACACTGGCACAAGCTATTGTTATAAAAAGAATATATAGCTTCACCATGATAATTAAAATAATTGTTTAATGGAATTGTTTGTTTAAAGATCTTGTCCTACTTATTGACTGTCTCCACTTGGTAAATGACAAGACAAGCAATTAGCAATATCTAATTACTGATCCGTATTCATGGGAGCTTTTATAGTTGAGGGAACTGAGGAGTGTGCTTAGTCAGGTGCTTTACCTGAAATGCTTTGCATAACGGGCCAGATCGAGGATGTCTACATGCCTAAAGAGTTGTGCTCACTTTCATGTGAACAAAAGTTTGATCCTTCTCCAACTTCAGAGTGAGGAAAGCACAAAAATCACTTCTAAGAAAAGCTTTCTCATGGTGCACTCTGAAAGCAAAAATTTCCCATGTGCTTGTCAAACTGTCCTGTAGAGAATAACCAGACTGTTTCATGGCTTTACAAACCACAGAAACATCCCTGTCTCAAGCACCTTGCAAAATTAGGCCCAAAATTTTGAATGTCACCCAGTCCAGCAACTGTTTCCTTCTGAGGTTCCACCACATGAGCAGGTGAAGTCAAGTTCTAATACTAGACTTAAGGTAATTTACTGGGAAGACTGCAAATGGAAAAGGAGTGGGAACAAACTGATGATATTCATGTTACTGAAAATTTGTCATAGCAAGTAAACAATCCTTATACTTTCCCTCTCATCAGGGATTAATAACCACAACCTTGAAAGACTCAAAAGGGCTTAACGCTACCTGAAAACAAGATGACTTGCTGACTGCAAACAGAAGCAGCAGGTGGCCTATGCCAATATCCACACCCCTCCCCCCGAACTATAAAGAGTTAAATTGCTGCATGCAGCTACTAAGTATGTGTGTGAAAAGTTCAAAAAAAATGAGAGTTCACCATCTGGCTCCTGTTCCTACTGAGTATTTAGGGATGAAAAGGGAAACTGGAAAGGTAAATAGTGTATTGCTTGGTGTGTTGATTTTCAACTGAGATTCCTCTCTTTAGTGCCTAGTCATATTTGTCCATCTAAATGAGTGGGATTGACTGTGTCTTCCCAAAAAGATGGGAAAAAAAAAATTAGCATGTAATCTCCAGGAGAGCTGTGCAAAGCAACACACTGCCTAACCTAACAGCTGAGGCAAATTTATTCTGATCTGCATCCAGAAAAGGCACTTAAACACTGACAGGCTGATTCGTGTGCTGATGGCCAGGCAGCTTCTCACCCCCTGGGACTCCACGTAGAACATGCAGCCAGGGTCAGCTGCCTTAGACTGAGACTCTGCACAAGATTTGGAGCAGATATGTTGACTAGAGAGGGTAAGGCTTCAGTTTGCACTGGGAAGTAAATGCTTTCCTAGCTGTGTCTATGCCAAGCCAGCTTTTTTATTCCTCCTTCCTTCTTCTTCTTATTTTTTTTAAATTTTCCCCTGAGCAGAGGTAGACAGAGAGCAGTGGAGGGGAAAGAAGGATTCTGCTCTGCTGGTAGTCCCCTGGTTTGTCACGTGGGCCAATGTTTTGTCTCATTTGGGAAGCCAGGCCTGGACACATCCCAGACATGCCCTCACGGTCTGCTGCGCTGGAAGGTCTCAAGCCTGGGCAGTGCTGACAGCAATGCCATTTTTTACCCTGTGATGATGTGTGTTTCTTCACATTGCACTTGTCTCTTACTCCATCTGTAGGAGACTGAGACTCAAATCTCCTGAAGTCCATCTTGGTTTATGAGCAGAGGAAAAACCTGGTGCAAGGTGTGAACCAAAAGCGTATCTCCAGCTCTGCTGTAACTGTCTGCACGCACTCTTCATCACCCCAAACCCCAAGTCAGGCTCATTCATGCCACTTTTTATTTCTTTACCTGCCACAACACTTTTGGTTCACAGAGTAGCTTGCCCTGTGAGTCCCAGTCCCTCTGACTCTACCTTTGTAAAAGGAGTTAACAACTCTCCCATGTCTAGCTTAAAAATAAGCTGTGCCTCGAAGTCATCTATTTATGCCTTTTTTGGTTGTAGTTTTATTGAAAAAGCTGGTATTAACATATTTATATTTTTATTCAACAACAGTTAGCTAATTTGTGCAACACAAAGAATGCAGCCATGAACAACAGCTTTCAAAACAATCAGATTTACCAACTTTACCATCACTTACTCTACACCACTGAAAGCTCAAACTAAAAGAGAAAGAAAGTTGGAAACGTTCACAATGACGATGTTAACTTTCCATACATTCAAGAAACCAGTCTGTAGTAGTGATGTCAAAGACAGGAATGGAATACTGGTCTTTGAAAGGTTTCTATTTATTTCCTCTATAATCACTTTTGGTTGGGTATTTCATTAGTTTTATAAAGCTCCAAAGATATATTTCTTTATTTAATTTTAACATGTTCTTTTTGGTACCCAAAGCTGTAACAGAGTAAGGTACTTCAAATTAAAAACAAAAAAATTGTTGTACTAAGATCTGTTTTATAATAAGTTATCTATAGAATCTTACTTGAGAATGTTAAAAGCTAAATATATGTTTTACAGTATTTCTAGCTGTAAATGCCAATGGGAGCTGATAGCAATTTTTTTTTTTTTGAGCTGCAAAGGTTAATGGAGGAGGCCAAAAGTCAAAGAAATTGTATGACACCCTTGAAGCAGTAGGTTGGCATTAACAAGTTCTCTATACAATTTACCACATTCTTAAACCTTTTTACAAGGAAAAAAAGAAAAGCAAGTTTGTTAAATTTCCTTAGAGTAAATATGTACATAATACTGTCCATGCCTGCTACAGCATACAGTATTTTATAAACAAACATTCCTCATTCCCTTTAAAATTAACCTACACGTTTCACACCGTATGTGTTCAGTGTGGCTGGAAACTGATGCACATGCGTTTGTGCTTCTGCACACAAAATACACAGCATTTATCCAGAAAACTTGAGAAATACAGATGTCATGTGTTGTGTTAAGATGTCATATAAAAGCTGTAGCCTTTTTTTTTTTAGTTCTTGTAAGCAGATTTTCACTCGCCCTTTCTCCCAAACCGAAATATAAAAGCGTGCAGATCCCTTCATCAGTACATTCTCCACTTACCAGGAAATCAGTGCATAATGGCTTAAAGACCTTTATTTTTCTGAGGAGTTTTAATATGGGCAGATTAACAGGTCATCTGA
Organism: Dromococcyx pavoninus; assembly: GCA_033558185.1. NCBI lineage: Eukaryota > Metazoa > Chordata > Aves > Cuculiformes > Neomorphidae > Dromococcyx > Dromococcyx pavoninus. The sequence goes on along the minus strand of JAUMJL010000020.1, from coordinate 284,926 downwards.
GTTGTGCTCTTCTATTCATGGTTTGAGGAGAAATCCCTTGGGATATTAATTTTTCTGCCAGAGCTATTAGGAATGCAGCAGAACTTTCCTTTCCTAGATTAAGAGGATTCCCTGCCTACTGCACCATTCCTGAATAATTCCTACATGAGGAGCACCGATTGCGTGTACCTCCATTTTCCACATACATCACTATTCATTTGGAAACAGATACAGCTATAAAGGCATTTATGTGGAAAATGCTTTTGTTTGGTTTGGAGTTTTTGGTTTCTCATATTTCTCCAGGAATAATTTTGTTGCCCAGCTGTGGACTTGATTTAAAATTCATTTAAGAGTGCTACATCTCCCAGTACCATTCTTTTACGCTTACTGACACCATGGCATTGTCTGTATTCCCCCAATACCAGCATTAAAATAACCACGCTGCAGTAAACAAACAAGGGACTTTCTGAACTGTCTACCAGCTACATAACTGTGTTCCCACTGAAGTCAATCATTAGCTTCAAGGAGAGCACTTCTAGCCATGCCTTCCAGAACTCCAACCCCCAAATAGTAGGACGGGTTTGTGTGTTAACTGCCAGGATGTGTCTGAACAGCCAGTCCCTCCGGAGTGGCAATACCAAGTTTTTTAACAGTCCTCCATGTGATGAAGGTATTGTTATTGTTTTAAAGAGAGCAGAGAGATTTATGGAGAATGAATTTCTTAAGCTGGCTGCGTAACTACACCAGTTTGTCACTTACTGACTCAGGAAGTTGAAGCACAAAGTTAGTGACGTGAATAAACAAATAAATGAGGGTGTTGTGAGGAGATGTGTGATACAGGGCAGCTTTTCACCAGCAGGGACCCTGCATCCAGCTCTAACTGCCACAAGGCCCTTCCGATGCACCACGTGCTCTAAAGGGCTGTGACTACTCATTCACTCAAACAGGCTCGGCTTATTTGAAAGACAGGAAAATATTACTGAAAAAAGAAAATAGTCAAGAGATTGAGGCAAAAAAGCTCTAACAATGTGGTAAATACTGTGGACTGCAAAAGCAGGCAGTGCACCAGAACAGCACGGTTCTGTGAACCACTGAGACCCTCAAAAGGACTGCTGGGAGTTGAGGAGTCTCAGCCCTCCTCAGGAACACTCCCAAGGTCAATAAATTACCCCTGTTTCTTTAAAGGAACCAATACAGACCACAGTACTGGATTTGCAGTCGTGCCTTTTACTCATGTAGTTGCAGTGATGGAAAATAGTTGGCTTGCCACCAATAATGATACAGGCTGAGGGATGATAGGATGCAACCTACAAATCCCACCACAGAAGCCACAATTTTTGTGAAGATCACACTCTTCTACAACTCTCAAGAGGCTGGTTTGTAAATATAGAGGGATACTGATAAATCTAGTGCATTTCTGAGTTCACTTTATCCTGAAATATGTAGAGATTGTTTGTCGCTGCTATAGCAATGATGTTCTCAGTTGGGTGCCACGCTGTGTGCAAGATCTTCTTAGTAAAGTCCAAACTGTCAACACTGATGTCATCTTTCCTCCGTTTGCCTCCAACACAGACTCTCCGGGGCTTAAGAATAGCTCGTGGTTTACTGCTCTCTCGGGAAGCCTCCAGGGTAACATCCCGCTTGGTATTTCGGTCAAACATGCGAAAAAAGTTGTTATATGCACCTGTCATTATCACACTGCAGAGAGAAAGAGAGAGAGGGAAAACAAAGACTATTAACGAGCAGCTTGTGGGAACTCTAACATGACCGTATCAGGACAGCTGAGCTTTAACCTCAGGTAGGATAAGATGTCTTCTGGTTTTAGCTGAGAAAGAATTTAAACCAGGACTTTTTCCCGGTATTCCCCAGAGCAAATAGTTCTCTGGTACCAATGTCTTCCACTTCCCTAAGTTACCCCAAACCTCTCATCCTGAAGATGCAAAAACGTCAGCACCCTGACATCATGAGACTGCTCTCACAAGACAATAAAAGTAGTATCTTTTAATAATTTATTTTTAATTACCCTCCAGCTTTTTATGAGCTTTTAAGGATCATATTTTAGGCTTTTTAATGTCTCCAGAGTCTTACCTTTTCTGACATCTGAGATTTACCATGATTCCAGAAACAGTCTTTGAAAAAAATTTCTAAGTATTTCCAACATTTTGATACAATAGCAAGACTGAGAACGTAATTACGTATTTTAGTAAGTATTTTGAAGAAAGGTGTTCTGAAAGGTTCTGAAAAATCACATTGAGTTTGCACAAATTCTTTCCAGAATAAACTCTTTTCCCTCCTGTAGCCATTGACTTCGCAAGTCCAGACACCATTAAAATTTGTATCTACAATGTTTCTTAAAAATAAAGCCATTAATAAACAGGTTTCAGTCATTCTCTCTTGTATGAAGTTTGAATGAAGCTTCAAGTCAGGATATATTTCTAGGTCTGGGAGAAAGGGACAGAAAACGTACCTCAATCTGTATAAAAATTACTCCATTAATCAGCTTGTAGTTTGAAATAATGGATTGCCACTTGCTTCATTCCCCCAGTCCCTAGGGGAGGATATTTTGTCACTAACTTTAATGAATTCAGGATTTCATCCATGGCCCTCAGGTTATTGGATTAGCATAATCATGGATTTCAGAGCCTTGTTCGAAAGCCCATCCCCTGTGAACTTTTTCCATATCTGAAGCCAGGGCCACATTCTACTCCCCTGTCTCAGTCCCAAATAGTGTGTTTTTCTGAATTTCCATTCTGGAATGGGAATCCACCCCAAACATTCAAGTCTCCATAGGACAAGCTGTGCAATTATAAGACTCAGGTAATCAGGAACTATTTGCCTTTCTAGTACAACGTGACAGAGCATATTTCCTGTGCTTGGCACATTATAAACTAACCTCTATTTCCAGTGACAGTGACATTGCTTTAAGCCTTTGTTGTTGTTTCCCTCTTAGGGGAATCTGTGCCAAGCAGTGTCCGGGCCAAGAGACCACGGCATATGCAGCCATGGGAGAATAAGGCATAAACTATACTCTCTCATACAGACACTCCCTAGTTGATTAGATTAGAAGCTCCTGGATTCAGGAGCTGGCTTACACTGTATGCACAGCCTCCAGCTAGTGTTGCCTTGATCTCATTTGGGGCCATTTGGAGCTACTGTAGTACAAATGAATAATATACTGAAAAAAGCACAAATGGGAGCTGTGTAGCTAACTGCTTCTGCACCACAGCTGCTGACTGACAGCAGCTCTGCTCACTTCAGAGCCACTGCAGGGTAACCAGAGCAGAGGAGCTGCATTTGTATGCTGTGATTCACTAGCAGGATTGCCAGCTCTATCCTGCTTCCCTGTTAGCTGATGGCAAACTGGAGTCTGACGACAGCTGATTCCACACTGAGGTTTTTGCAACTCCTGAAGTGCTAAAGGAAACTGCTACAAGTGAGACAGTTGCAGCACAGACACCCAGCACACACTGCCTTCAGCAACAGCTCACCTACAGCCTTCACCTGTCAAAGGGCTGCTTTCCTGAGGTCTGCAGGCAGCACAGTACTGGCTGCACCACTGCTCTGCTGCCGAGTTTGGGGATGGGCAACAGAGGCACTTGTCCACACACAGCTGCAGGCAGGCTGGCACAGAGCTGCCTCGCTGCTCTCCAGAAGCAGTACCTGCCCTCGGGTTGTCTGCAGTGAGGTTTCCCTCACCTTCCCAATCCACAACTATCTGGCACAATCCTGCTTAGTAAGGTTCAAGTTAATAATCTCACAAGCTAAAAAAACCGAAAGAGTCAGTGTGACGGTTTGATAAAACATATCCCAGAAGCTTCAGAAAGCCTACTGATGAAGATTAGTGCCCATTTCAGAAATTGAATCAACAGCAATAAATCTAATGTTTCACTCCTTCCAAATCACCATGTCTTGTCATTACGGCTCCTGCTGCAATGGTTATTCACAACATGGAAAAGCTGAGGTTATTTCATATCTCAGTGCTAATGTACACACAATTTGTGATGCAAAGAGCTCAGTTCAGTACTGTGGTTTCCACAACCCTCCCAGGCAAAATTTTGAAACAGGTTCACAATGCTCAGGCACCCTGTGCCATGGGCTGCAGAGCTGTGGTTCCCAGGGGAACGAGGAGCATCCCTGCTGATGAAAACCAGGAACTGTCAGGGGAACAGTTTTCATGCAGGCACAGTACGAGTGTATCAAATATACAGAGAGGTGTATGTCAAGAATCTCACTTTAAGAGGATTTTGCTTGCAGTAAAACTGCCTTGACAGTCCATTTATTTTTAATTTCTTGAACTCACATATTTTTAAAAGTCTGCTTTTTTTCCATTGGATTTACTGCAGTTATTTTTTTTAACATATGTAGATGACTACTTTTCATGCTGGCCCTGTTTTTCTGCAGTTTAATGGCTCAGTAAAAAATAGCATTATCTAAATGAGAAAGTGCCCAATCCTGTTCAAGGTCACAAACACAGACGGATTATAACCTTACCTGCTGCTTAAAATAACAATAAAAGAGAGCAAGAACTAGACGTAAGCCTGTGATTTATTCCCGTTTAGGAAAATCTAATTTACAATAATGGAATGTATGTGATAAGGAGAATTTTTTAAATATATATCTATATGAATTAAAATTGTTGCTGAGTATAGGAAGAGTCTGTTCTGTATTTCCAGACTCTCTGCTCTGCGCAGCAGTGTTATGATGAGTACTTGCACAACACCCTTCCAAATGAAGCTGGTTCAAGAAACCAAAGAAAGTGCCCCCCAAACATTCCGCACACTAATTCATAGGTGTGTAAGGGAGCAGCCCTGAAAAGCTCTGTCTAACCACCTTTAATTTTATTCACAAAACAGGTTTACAAGTTGTGCTACCCACAGTCCCAGTTACCACCACCTCATCCACACAGGGGTGTTCAGGATGCAGAACGCACTCCAGCACACCCTGGGGAGCCGCGTACTGATAGCTCAGGCTGCAGCAAAGCTGCTGATGGACTGTGCCCAGCTCAACCACTACAGCTACAGCAGCATGATTTAAACAAGTGATTTTAAAAATGGGAAAAAAAGCAGGAAAATCGCCCCAATGGCAGTGACACAGCTACTGCTGCCTACACTTCATGCCTTGGCAGCCTGGCCAGTGCTCTGGAAGGAGAGGCAACACCTCGCATCTGCAGGGCCCCAAATGCACTCGCACAGCTCCTCACTGACCTTCCTGCGACGCCCCAGAAGGGAAAGACATTTTCCTCTTTGCACAGCTCCCTCCTTTACAGCTGGTCCAAGCAAGGTCTGAGGGTCTCTGACAATTCTTCAAATGTGCATGTTTTGAGAGGCAACACAAAACGCTACCAATTTGTCCAGCCTGCACAGACACTGCAGCATTCTTGCTTATTAATGAGATAAAGGGAGGCATCTCTTTGCCAAACTTCATTCCTCATGCAGAGTTTGCTATTGCCCCAATGTCAAATCCATTTTTTTTCTTTACAACCAGGGCAAAATTATTCTTGTAGAAGCTAAAAGGGGAAGGAGAAACCCCAGTCCTACTTTCATTATACTGACTTTTCTTCTCCCTCCCTATTTGCCATTCTGTTCTTTTTCTCTTTCTTCCTCTACAACCTTGACTTTGGTCTTCACCACACTTTACAGTTACATTCCCCACCACCATCTTTTCCATTTCCTCCCCTACAATTTTTAAAAAACACCTGCCAGTGAAGTGTCCTCCCTAGCTTCATCCTCTGCTCCCTGCTCTGTCTTGTCTCTTTTGCTTCAGAGTCTCATTTCCCTTTCTTGCTCAGCCCTCAAGGGCTTTGGGCTTCCATCCTTGCCTTCTCCTTTGGGCTGAATATGACAAGCAGTAGTTGTACCCCGACATATAATTTAGGGCCAGAGTTTTAGGGTTTACAATACTACTCTAACAACTTCAGAATCTTCAAGCATCTCAATATCGTAAAATATTTGGCTCTCCATATTTAGGTTTTGGTAACAACTCCTTGTTAAATGGAATGCTTCAAAACATGGTTTTCTTCCCTAAAGGTCTCTTTCTGTTCGAAGGTCAATGAATTCCCTACTTCACCAACCTCAAGGGCATCTGAATAGGACTTCATAATCTGTACTAAACTGCAATGAGATCTTCCACAATATTTTTTAAGCACTGAGATTTCATGAAATATGTCAGTCACAAAGAACTGGCGTAGCTTAGTCCTTCTCACATCTGTTATTTCCATACTTCATTTAGTTTTCTTTATTGCAAGCTGAGCTCTTAAATGTCATCCATGTTGAGGCCATCCTTGCATACAACAGTTTTTATCAAAATTATTCTATTCAGCTGCCTTCCTGGATATCTGGGTTTGCCCTGAAACTTGCGGGACATTAGCTGGAATTAAGGCTTGCTTAATAATCAAACCATACTTGATTTGCATTGTTTTGTGTTGGGTTTTTTTGTTGGTTTTTTTTTAAGACTATTATAATAATTTTGGGGTTAACTCTGGCTCAGATTAGTCTTCCTAATTTTTATTCACCTGCAGATTTCCACTGTCCAGAGAAATTCAGCTCTGATCATAGTTTCCCTCCTTCACTGTTGCTCAAAAGAACATGAAAGCCTTTGGATGGTGTGACAGGGTTAAGGCTGGGCAGGGCTTCAAGGACTGGCATACAACAGGCTTAAGGATGACAGAGAAACTAAAACAGCCCAGCTAACCTGCCCCTCACTGTGAATGTGGCAGCAAAACATCCTTCCCCGAGGCAAGAGAGCCAGGACATCAAATTCAATTGAGCAGGTGAGAGGGGAGGAGGTCTGAGAGCAGCTTCCACCACAGCTTTCCTCCAGACTTGTAAATCTCTGCAAAGGAATCCCTCAAGGCACCCAGCATGAAAAGGGGCCATTTCTTTGATCTGAAACTGTCTCCTCAATTACATTTTCAGCCCCTAAATTTGCAAGATTACACTACTAAATGTACCAGTGCACAACAGCACATCTGCAGTGTCCTGGGATTGGCATGCAGGATTTACCAGATCTGGTTTCCTGACAAAGTGACCTTATGAGAAGAAATAATTGGTTCCAGAAAAACTCTTCAAAAACTTCTTTCATAGGAATGAAAAATGAGATTTTTCACAATAACAAGAAAGGAGGAAGCACTGTTGCAAGCACTGGGGGCCTACTGGCATACTGGGAAATTTTCTTTTACACCGCACTGTGTGAAGCAACAGACTCTCCATAACAAAGAAGGAATATCTTTAAAACTCCTTAGGAATATGCTGATGGAAGAGTTTGTGACACTGAATTCAAGGTTGTGGCACTCTCATACAGCTGTCTCGGATAAAACTGGAAATAAGAACAGGGGGCCCCCACGTCCTTCCAAGTTAATATTTGACATGCGGAGCCTTGAGAACAAAATGATGTCTTAAAGCTCTCGAGCATGCTGCCAGACAGGAATAGACTGTTACCATCTCATCTACTGGGATCTGCCAATTCTGCCTGATTAGAGTGAAGGCTGACGGATATTCAGTGGGATAAATGACAGTTCAGTAGGAAAGGACTGACTGAACAGTTGTATCTGACTTCACTCATCTGCTTACAGCATATCACTTATCACGATGGTATTCGGAAGTCAAACTGGAAGGGTTCCCGTACACCCATTCATTTGAAATCTAAAAAAAAAGCACAGTAATTAAGGTATTCACTTCCTACCATGTAGAATTACTACACTATTTGTCTTTTAATGTTTTTTCCTGTAACTCACAAACAGCTCCATAAGTGCTAACTCTTAAGGTAACTGAAATAACAAAATCGGTACGCTCGACAGTGAGAAGAAAACAGGTCACTATTAAAAGACTTGACTTTGGAAGCGAATGGAAGAACTTAATTAAATCAGTGTATAAATAGCAATCCCATATTCTCATAGCCATATAATGATGTATATACAATAAAGATGCCATGATTTTAGTGTAATATACTCAACTACAGATATTATGTGCTCATCTGGTTGAATTACTATAAGACCCCTGCTTGACTCCCTCCCCTGACCACTGTTCTTGCCAAAGTACATAGTGATTAATGTGCCCTTCAGCAAATGAGATCGGGTCTGCCTGATCGTATTAGTTCCTCTTCATTGGAGTAACTGAGCATCAATCACGTTCTAATCAGAGCTCACGTACATTGATTTTTTTTTGTACACAGCCTCACCATCAGGTTCTATTATCGCCCAGATTAACTCCATAGTAATGACAAAAATTAATGAGAAGTACTTTCACCTAAATAATAAACATGCTTTTATTTTTAACCTAACAATCCTGTCACTTTAAACTGTCACTATTGCTTTAAAGCCTGCAAAAGATAAAAATAACACATTTAGAACTGCATTTATTACTGTTATACATATCTACTAATAACATAAATACTGTTCTGCAGAATTAAAGTACCATTGTTAACAGGCATTGCTTACCTTTAGCAGCAGACCTTTTTAAAAAACACATACCAAATGATCAAATTAAGTGACCTTACTATTCAAATGAACTGTTATTTTAGATTTACTGGTACCCAAATATAATTGAAATTATGATACACTTACAAAAGTAATCCTTGTAGGGTGAAGCAAAACAATACAATACTTGTCGTACACAGAAGCAAGAAGCTCAGAAGAGTGAACCTTCATCGAAAGTTGAACATCAGTGCTGATGCATTTGGCTTTTAAAAAGAAGTAACTAAAGTAAAGGAAACCCTTATCTTTTGTCAAATGTTGTCAGCTACAGTACTCAACAGTTTCTTTCAATCAAGAGGAGTGCATTGTGTTCAGTGACACATTTGGTAATTGCACACGACTAACAACGCCCCAGTGTCTGGGCATTACAATACATGAAGCCCTCACAGTCTAGTGTTTCCACTTAGTAATTACTCTCTGCATTGATCTTTCTAATCTGTCAAATAGCAACGAAAATATTACACTCCCTTTAAATCCTGATATTGAATAATATTTCTATTATTACCAGGCAACTATCCAGAGAGCGGTCTTACCACATTAATGAGGGATGGCAGCACTTTATTTGGATACAAGAGAAAGACACTGGGCCTAGGAAAATGTTGCTGTCCATCCTGCACAACACTCTGGGAATTCCCACTAAGGATAAGTAAAGCAGTTTGAAAGGATCTAAAAAGCTCTGAATCTTTGTCAAAGTTTCAAATCGCTGAATGATTTGATTGTGTGGTTCTTCTGTGCCAGATTTAGGCACAGTTCAGCCCTATCCATATTTCCAAGAAAGGCTTTTATTTTACTATTTCCAATAGGATCAAACTCAAGCAATAACCAGTCTACTGAGACAATCCTCTGCTAAAACATGCACTCAAGCATGCGTTTGGGAGCTTCAGAGAAAAGTCCCAAAACCTGGATCTTCCCCTAGAACTTCTGGGGGTCATTCCCACTTTCTGACCATATCAAAGCCACTTCCACAACAACTGGTGCCTAAGTTGCAGTCACAGCAATCTGGGAAGGATTTTGCCCAGTGTGGTAATTGTAAATGGTCAGCAGTTTGTATCACGGGGAATATTTAACGCTGAGTTAATTTTTGTCAGAAAATACATTACCCTGGCATGCAGACATGCAGAGATAATGGAAGTATATGCATAATAAACAATATAAGGTAAAAGTTTTACTTCTTAGTAAAGACAGAATCTCTCCACTGGGCGAAATGAAGTAGCCCAAAGAGAAGATGTCCCTTGCACAGTGTAGAGCATCACACTTTATCTGCATTTGTGGAACACAGGACTGGAAGTGACCTTGTGCTGCACTTCCAAGTTCAGACACTTGTCCTTTTAACCAATGTTTCATATAACTGCTCTCACAAATTTCCTGAGCACCATAATCAAAATAGTTGGGTTTCTTACATCTCCACTACTCAGGACGGGAAGACTGCTCCATGCTGTCACTGTCTGAACAGGTATGAACTACCTCAAATTTCCAGGCTATAATTACCTGTTTAATTACTCAGTACCTATTTGCTGTTGTGTCATTATCATCCACATTTAGCTTAGCCAGATTCTCTTCCTCCCTATGCATGCCTCCTTGATATACCTACTAGAAGCAAGTATAATCTTGGCTCCTTTTTTTCCTAAGCTGATCAAACCCAGACTCCTGTCCTCTCTTCTCTTTAGAGCAGCTGTCCATTTGCCCAATTAGTTCATCTACCTCAGAGGTGAGGGACAAGAAATGTGTAATTGCAGTAAAAAGGTCTTTGAATAAGACCCTAACATAATGTCACCACTGCTTATCTCTCTGCTAGATACCCTAGTCCTGCCCCCTGAAGGATCATGTTTGCCTTTTTCACAGCTGCCCCACACTCTGTTCCATAGTCTCTGCCCAGTCAGGGAGGGCAGGTCTGCTTCAAATACAATGAGACCAACCATTCTTCTCTTTCCCAAATGAGAGGCTAAGTGAGTTGAAGGCACAGTTCCAGATTCTCAGCAAGTGCCAAGCTTTTGCCTCTTAGCTCCTAGCTCTACTGAGCCAGGAGTCATCGTGTGCCATTCAAAATTGGCTCCTGTGCTCTCTTTCACATGCATTTTGCAGATTGCTAATCCCTTCCATAGTCACTCAGCGTATGAACGTCTGTATCAGTTGTTTCCGATCGATACGATGAAGGTTTATGTTCTCTTTTAAATAAAATCTTCACCTTGCATTACTCTCGCATTTTATCCATTTTTATTATCCCAGTCTTCTCAGTGCTCAATTCTTTTTGTACAGCATTTCTACTCCCCAAAGCACTGCCACCTTTTGCTAACATCACGGCATTAGTACATGGCACCTTCGCTCACACTCCCTGACTTATTGTGCCAATATTACTCATGAAAATATTCAACATGATATTATGTCGAAAATAAAACCCAGGACCTCCCCTTCAATGCACAAGTAAAGGGACTGCTCTGATGGGGGCACATATAAGAAGAAATTGTCATTTATGTCAGTGGGAAGGTGGCAGCAGTTTGCAGACAATCAGTGGGTGCCTGTGACTCCCGTTCCTTGCTCCCTGTTTCCAATAAATGAACTGGATTTCTGAGGCAGCTCATGTGTAAATACAGGAACACACAAAATTCCTCAGTGTGTTGGAGAGGCTGTGCAAGTTGGCAGCACAACTTCTTTCTAACTTTCGCATTTTGATGAAAACAGATAGAATTTGAAGGGGTTTTTCCCCTGAGGCATAAGCAAAGACTAACAAGGTATGCATCATGTCTAAGGAGATCAGAGACACAACTGCACCGATATCCAAACGGCTTTTATCAACCTGTACACTGGTATATGAAGATGCAAACTGATGTGGAAAATAACCATGTGTAACATTTTACTTTCTGATTGTTCCCCATCATGTGGGAGCTCTTTTGGTAAATGATGGACATAAGGGCAGATTACCTGTCTGATCCATTCCATGCACACTCAAACTTGTCAAAGATGCAGTCATTTTCATAGAGGGAACACAACTTGCTCCTAAGGTAATCATGGACCTGTTTCAAAGAAAATAACTGTTGTTATTCTTGAAACAAAAGAAAATGTAAAACTCTATAAACAGCCCACCACTCTCTGCTTTATCTCCCCCATCTTTCAGAATATGCTGCACAGATTGGTAGCTTTGCAAAAGATACTGTGTTTAAGCTCTCAAGAAGCTATCTGTATTTTCCACAGCCTAATTAACCAGGTGCTACAGATTTATTATTGCAGGAAGGTATGAAGCATACCTCCCTCAACAGGCTGCAGACCACCCCTCTTCAACACATTTGTTTCCTGCTTGGGTGATTTTCTCAGTGCTAGCCTAATTCCCAAAGACATTTCACCAGCTGATGCCCTAGATGTGCTAATTAATGTGCAAGAAATCTAGTTTAAACAGCAACCAAAATATCATAGTCCAAGATAAGTGGACCCTGACTTGTTGCTGCTCTACTAAAAGAACTTGTATCGTATGATATTACATACATTTGGGTAGAGTATTTCAGAAGCCAAATACAGTGCAAGGTTGCAGTTGCACAGGCTGCAACTTAGCATACTAATTTAGCCCAAGGATAGCTCCTATTCGATTGAGACTTAAAAACAGCATTGTAAATTCAATTACATACTTGAAAAGTGGGGTTAAACAGCAGAAGATCTCTCCTCTGGGCCACACACCTCCACTGAGCAAGGGTTATCATAAAGAGACAGTTCTCATGCAACCTGTTCCAATCCTTTGCTGAATTTTATTAGCTTTCTTTCTAGATGATTGGTTTAATTCCACAAGGAAATAATGAGCTAGAAAATCCCCGCCTAGATGAATTTACTAATGCACTTTCAGCCCTGATGTTTTCTTCTAGTTGTTGTACAAACTGTAAAACAAAGACATGTGGATGGCCTCGTGGAGCACATGTACAGCCCGAGGGGCATAATTTAGCTCTGGCACACAGGGGTTCTGGTTCCTGCAAGTCCAGGGAGACTGTTCCTGTTCATGGGTCCTCTGGTCTGAGAGCACAAATGTTTCTTCTAGAAAGATAACTTCTATCAAGACCACATGAGGGTCAATGACTTTTCACTTACGTTATCTTTAAACAAACCCACTTGCAATAGCCAAATTGTACAGCATCCTAAGAACAGGTGTAACATTAGGTTATTCAGGATTATACATTTCAATCACGGATCGATTTTCATTAATAGATGAGTAAACACTGAGCTGTATATCAACAGATAATGTCTTACAGAGGAAATAATAGGCAATCAGTAGATACAGATAAAACATTTCACAATTAAATGTATTTACTCTCATGGTGAGTAATAGGTTAGAACACTTTGACTATCATTTTCACATCTTCCTCTTGTTACCGTTTCCTGCAGCCATCTGTCACGGTCACTGTCCTGCATAAGCCATTTGTGAAGTGTGTCCAACTCCACAGCTTGGAGATGTGCCTTTCTATCATATCTGTCAAAAAGCATTTTGCAGTTCCCTTCAGATTCCTTACTGATCTCTTCCAGGTCTAAACTCCTTTTTCTTGGCTGACTCTGTCTGCAGACTTGTATTACTGCCTTGGAAAACCAGCTTGCTTTTCATGTGGACCCTTTGATCACCACATTCGACCACATTCAGACCTTGAGAATTACCATGACAAACTAACTGGGAGAAACAATTTTCACCTTGTTTGCCTGTTCATCCACCACTACTGATTGAGGGTAAAATCAGATTTGCTTTGTCTGTACATACTGTTCTTACCACATATGAATTATACTTGAATCCCAACCAAATTAATTCCTAACTAATTACAAAAAGAATTCTCATTTTTGTCATTGCATTGTTTTAGGTCAGACCCTCATGGAATTCCCTAGTAATTTTGTGCTCCAGACTAACACAGAAACATGACTACCTAGGGAGTTATTTCACTAGGACTGGTAAGCGACACGTTGCTCTGAATCCCTATGCAATAAATCTTGCCAAAAGTGGACCAAGCTATTATCAGCTAGAAACACGTTCACCCCTGGTTGCCAGCTGGTATGGCTCTGGCAGCATTAGGCATGATCTCCTTGTAGTTTCTAGCACTGGCCATTCCACTGTATTGCTCTTTTAGTGCTGCCCAGTGCACCACACTCTGCCCTTTTTTCTTTTATGTGAAGCACAAACAGGAGAAAACCACATAGAATCAGTCAGCAGACAGACAACGTGTTTCAGCAAGGCTGTGCTATGCATTTGCATCCTTTTAGTCACAGCACTGATAAGGAAAAAAACTTGCATGAGGAATTTCATTATTTACATGATACTAAAATTATAAGCTCATAATGAAGCAGTACAAGTTATGGACTTCGCTCTTTCTTACAGTCCTGTGGGGAAATCTCCTGCTATGACCCTCTTCACAAGCCTCTCACCTAGACAAATATCTAGGTGGCTATCATGCAGTGGATGAAATGAAAAATTCAATCTTTTAATAATATACATGTCATCATAATTACGTAGCTACGTAACTGAAGATGTTAACTTTATCCATTGCCTTTGGGTAAGCCACCACAGAAAACTTCTGGAGAGATTTCCAAGTTTATATATGAAATTTATATATGTGAGACACAGATACCTCTAAGACAAATTATTTAAAAGAGCATTTTAAACCACTTTTTCTAAGGAACAGAATTCTTTACACTCAGAAGTTGAAAAACATGAAAGGGTGCCCAGAGCAGTTGCCATGTGAATCCTATGCAGTCCTGTGCTATCGGCTTCCTAAAGCCCCTGAGCTCCAGATTCTCCTTTAGTCTGCTGCACTGCTCAGCAATGCATCTGTATACTCTCTAAAAGTTACTGGATAAGTATTTAACAACCAAAGGCAATCCAAAGGTTGAAGTAAGGAAGGAAGAACACTGTTACATTTGGAGGGGCTTTGTTATTGTAAGTCTTTTTTTTTTTAAGCTTCTGATTGCAATAATCAGGTACATTATACTCATTTTTCCTATCTCAGCATGGAAAAATATAATGTTTTAATTGGCCCCACTGCTGGATGCCAGACTGATTTAAAGGTGGCCAGCTTGTTTCACAGCTACCTACATGAGGAAATAAAAGTAGATGTCAAAGTCAAGACTAACAGGTTGGCCTGACCAGCTATCCCTCTTCAAGATCAAGATTGCCTATGCCATTAGCAAAAGCACAAAATAATACATTTCCTAAGTTCCTAAAAACTGAGATGTGATTCTGTTATATAAAACACAGTCTCGACCTTAACCTCCCACTCCATTTTCACAGCATATCAACATTTCAAACATATTTAGCATTACAAGCATTACCATTTTCAGAGCAAAACCGATTCTATAGTTTTAAAGCTATACAGGCTCAGACTTTCCAATATTAACAGGAGACACATTGAAGAGTATCCACCAAAATAAAATGGGTGCATTGGAAAACACTGGAGCCCACTTTTTCTACTAAACACTAGCTAAAAAATACCTCCAACAGTATTGATGTAAAAATTCAGTTGTTCTGACAAGTCACGCTACCAAATTCTCATTACATGCAATTTTATAACCAATCTTAATTATAGTTTCTGTGGACTACTGTACCCCAGCTGCCATTGTACAGATACAGAAAACAAGGGATTGTTCAGCACTGTCACAGGACTGTCTCTACGTAAGCAGTACGAGCCAGATGAATGACATTTTTCCTACTTTGCATACTCTTCTGTCAGTAACCTAACAGTTTTTCCTCAGTGCATTTTCATACCAAGCAGTTTCTGCATCAGATATATTTTCCTTCTTCAAGGCAGAGTGAAAAAACGTAAGCTCAGTCCTCTATTGCCAAACAGAACAGATGTCAGAGAACAAACTCAGTGCTGGCTGGAGCCACTGGCATTTTGTCTGGATAATATCACAATGAATTCAGGCAACCAGATGCGTCGGTCTGGCATTCACAAACTGCTGTGTCAGTGGTGATGTTAGGGTTTAACACTGATTGCTAGAATGAGGCACAAGGGAGAAATGCAGAGATGAAGTTTTAGAAAAAGTTGCAGATGACAAAGGTGTAAACTTGCAGCAGTCCCAGTGGGAGCAGAGCGCTAAGCAACTTACAAAATCATTTCCTCGGTTTATTTTAAATGTTAATAGTGAAATACATCATTTGAAAATAGATGCCAACGTGAAGATGTGATTTCCCTTGTTAGAAACATCATTTCTTTCAAGAGCCCAGTCTGCAGTAAGTAGTATCCTGACTCCCCAGGCATTACACTTCCTTACTGATGCTGAAATTGCCCTCTTCCAACCACAAGGATGCCACTACAAGGATTTTAACCACTTTTGTTTGCAGCTCTCTTAGCCTCTCAGACCGAGCAACGAGAAGTTTAGGAAAACATTCAGATTTTGATCAGTTTTTGTATTGTTGCATTTCAAGATGTAGGAGATACATACCTGGTATGTTTCTACAGGCTTTGTTTCCATGTTCAAATCCCAAACTTTGACAGTGAGGTAATCTCTTGTTAGCATGTATCTACCGCTGTGACTAAATTTGACATCTGACACTGAAGAGATAATTTCTGAAAAAAATGATCTGTTACTGGGGTCTTCCGGTTCTTCATAAACTGTTCAAAGAAAAAGAAGAAAGAGAGAAATTAGAATGCCATAAAAACATGTTCTCTTGCCCAATTTGTACAATGTAATTCAATGTACCAATGAACATGATGGAGAATTAATTATATGCCCTGCACTTAATTCATTCTTTTAGCCTTACATAAAAATACAAACTGTCAGCTTTAAATACTACCCTAATTAACTTTATAGCTTTGGACCCAAAGCATCACTTTGAGAAAATAAATAAATGCACCAGTTAGTTGGCTACAGCTACCTATAGCAGGGCAGTTTGCTCATGGTCATCCTTTGACAAGCAATTGCAATTACCTCTTCCTGAGAAGTGAGCAGAAATAGACAGTGATTTACCATGTGGATACATGAACTACTTAGTTCATGCACAATTGCTGACAGTTCTGGGAAGCATTAAACTCACTGTACACGTTGGTTAGCTCTTCTGTGAGCTGCACAATCCAACAAGGCTGGGAATGATACAATATTGCTTATGGTACCTCCATAGAGGGAATTTATAGACTCATAGGATACCGGGCTGGACGGGATCTCAGGGATCATCTGGTCCAACCTTTCTTGGCAAAAGCACGGTCTAGACAAGATGGCCCAGCACCCTATCCAGCTGAATCTTAGAACAGTCCAGTGTTGGAAAGAGTCCACCACTTCTCTGGGGAGATTATTCCAATGGTTGATTGTTCCCATTGTTAACAATATTCCTTATGTCCAATTGGAATCTCCCCAGGAGTGACTCGTACCCGTTACTCCTCATCTGAAAAGATGGAAACATATGACTCCTTGTAAAAAGGGAGTCTCCATCTTCTTTATAGGCACCCTTTAAATAATGGAACATGGTGACAGGGTCTCCCCTAAGCATTTTTTTTTCTCAAGGCTGAACAAACCCAGTTCTCTCAGCCTTTCCCCATGTGGCAGGCTTCCCAGTCCTATGGTGATAGGGGTTATATAAGGGTTAACTCCTGTAATAGTTTGCATACCAACTCCTCCTTCACTGACAGTGGATCTGTGTTTGCATTAACCTGGGGTTTTGCTCCCAAGACCTGGGGCCCAACAGTGCTAGTAAAGACAGAGACAAAGAAAGTGTTGAGAATTTTGCTCTTATACATCGAGATTCGTCATCCCTGTTCAACTGTACGTAATGATGACATTGAATGACTCACATTGAATTGCAGGAACATGAAACAACTGATATTAGTGGACTCTACATCTGTTACAAGTCGTCTGCTCACCAAGGTCTCTTCATCCTTCCCCCAAAACCCTGCCCTAACTCTAGCCCTACCTACCAGGTGTCTAGACTAACTCTGTAGCCTTTCTGCAGGTATCTGTGGCCCTGTGATCCAAATGACCTCACACAGTGAACTTTAGTAGAAAATCAGAATTTCAGGGTCTTCCAGTTCTCGGAAAAATCAGAAGGGTTTTGGCATTTATGTCTTGAATATTCTTTGAAAATTGGCAATTCGGTGAGTGTCATTTTCAACTTTCAAAAGCAGGTGAAGAAATGCCATATGATGAAATCTGAAAACACGCTGAAGCTAGAACAACTTTTTACAGTCAGTCAAAACAGAGTTTTTTGTGTAGACCACTGGATCATTTCTCTCGCAATTAATTTATCTATGACTATGATTCAGACTGTTAAAAGTAACAAGGTTACAGTTTCCATCAGGTGAAATAATGTTCTGCTGAAAGTTAAGGGTGAGTACGTGGGCGAAGTATGTGGGGTAATGTAAAAAAATTATGGGTAATTTTCTTTGGGGGTGGGCAGGGGACTGCAGCCAGGCGTGCACAGGAGAACAAGGTCTATATTTGAACATGTACCATACACCTAAATGGTAATGAACAACTTCAGAAAGGGGAAAAAAACTTTTCAGACAGACTGTAAATGAACAACTTTAAATAGCTCTTTAAAAATTTGCCTAGACATTCTGCAAAGCAGGTATTTTGTAATTATCTTGTCAGATTTTCAATAGAAGTCTGATGAGCACAAAGCAATTATCATTTCTCATACCTCTTCTCTCTAATCTGTCCAAACTATGTACTTGGCTGGCAGGAATTTCATCCTCCTAATTAAGACACGAAGTTGCTACTAAAACCAGGAAACAAAAACCCCAAACTCAGAGTAACTGAACTACACCATTTATAGCTGAGATATATTATCTTGGCTCTATGTTTCTCGTACAACACCCAGTGACTACAAGAGGAGTAATATTTGTACCTTTATACTCTGTATTCTGTTAATTAATGAGATTAAACCATTTCATCCCTTATCTAAACTGTTTGTTGCTTTTCTATCCTTACCACAGTAAGTATTAGAAAGACTTAGATTAATTAACTGCAAAAACTAACGCAGGCATGAAAGCCTCGTATCACTACAGAAAGAAATATAGTGGTAGAAATTTTTGTAGCAGCAATTCTTTGCCTGTAGGTCCTATGGTCAGCATAACCAAGCCAGGAAAACTGTTACAGGAAATTAAGCAGCAATTCCCAGTATTAGAGAGAGAGCTTAGCAACGAACAACATATACTTAAGCAACCAGAACAAGGCATTGACCTCAAGAAATGAAGGTGAGATATGTCCTTGGGTTTCAGCTATTTCTGGTTTAGCATCAAAATAAGGTTATGCATACGCTGCAAAAAAAAAGCATGCTCTTTGTTCAGTTCGGCCAATACAAGTTGAGTAATTGGAAACGGGACAGCAGTGACAGCCAAGTGACTTGGGACTTTGGTGCAGGCAAGCAATTCAAATTCAACCCTGGCCTTTTCAAGTTCATGGGCTAACACCATATTTTCTCCTCTCATTTGCAAAATCAGGTTTGCCAGTCTACACTGGAAGCATATTTTCTGATCACTACAGTTTAGACTTACCTTTTGGAGGCCACTCTTGTGCCAGAGGGCAATCAGTATCCAAAGCAAATCTAGCTTACTTTTCTATATCTAAGTAAATCTTTTTAGATCAGGACTTGGAACCAGAACTTTAATGAGAGTCAATTACAAATTCCATCACACTTCTCAATTAATTTCTTGATTACCTTCTTAGCAACTAACTTTTGCCATGAAAAAGGGTACTTAACTTTCATTAACATTATTTGTGATAACCTTCACAGTGCTAACTATATAAAAGACACGAAGCTACCTGTCTAGTTGTAAACTACTGAATCACAAATGGTGTGGCGTGCTGAGCTTTCACATGACACTGCTCAGACTTAAATACAATTTATGACTGTGAAAGAGTGAAATATCATGGAATTACAAAGGGAAACTGAGCATATCTTGGAGTACAGTCAGCATTGGAGAGGAGCCTCCAAGGAAGATGCCATTCCTGTCTCTTATTCCACTGGCAGATATATAGGTAAACTGGGAAGTCTGCTTAGGGAAATAAAAATGTTCAATCCCTTTCTGCACGACTTCCTGCTCACAAGATAAATACCAGGGTAGGTTTCCACAGAAATAAGTCCAGACTTTGGAGAGAAGGATGGGTTGGGTGAAGGACACTTGCCAGAGCACTGTTTTCCCAAATCGTGAAGAAAATCTTCAGCATAAAAATATGCTGCTTCTTTGTCAAAAGGAACTGCAATCTGCTGAAAACTCTCATGTCTTGTGAAAGGAAATTCTTAGCGTTCCTTGAACTTCTCTGCTCTAACATAGACACGGAGACTCTCTTTAGAATCAGTGAATAGAAAAGGTACCTCTAAGGTCTGCACTTATTATGCAGAAATATACGCAGATGTCTAAAGTGAAAAAAAAACAAACCCAACCACAAATAGCAGAGTGGGTGGGAAGGTCCATCTCACTCATCTTCCCTTCCAGACACCGGTCAAAAGAAAGCAGATGCCTCAGGCAGTGTCTACAAAGAGTGTGAAGCTCCAGCACAACCCACTAACACCCTGTGGCTCTCATCAATCCAGTGAGTGGCACTCTGGATGTTGCAGGTGCTGCCGCTGCAACTCCTTCCAAAACTGTCATTTTAATATGGACCCAATTCCACAATCTCAAAATCTATGCATTTTGGACAAGACATATTCAATAAAGAAAAAAAACCCCAAAACCTAAAAATCCTCATGTTTAATTCTAAACAAGAACTAATGGCTGACAAAAACCAGGGCTATGCATGTGAATGTAAACTTCCTCACAATTCTTGTTTCTTAGTTTTACATTAGTTGCTAAAAATGTCTGACAATGTGTAGACTGGAATGTCTCTCTCCACTCAACACACACCATACAAACTGCAAGGGCCACGGGATGTGAGTGCATGCTTTGAAATCCCACTGTCAGGCTCTGGAGAGAGACTTGGTAGTCACCGATACCACCTTCCTCTTCAGCTTTGCCAGCTTTCGCTGCTGTACCATATTCCAGTTTCCCAAGTACATCATTGCGGGAGAGGGATATCAAACAGCCAGGAATACAGGAAAGTGATAAATCAAATAGCACTAGAAAGCATGCTCACTGAAAACTAGTCAGTAAACTGTAACTGAACTATATTTTAGAACTCAACCACCTGTTACCCCAACAACAGTCAAAAATAATTCAGCCTCAGGAAACATGACACTCCATCTTCTCATAAAAGGTTTTTCTCTTTGTTTGTCCCATTTCCAAAGTCACACATTCTTGTTGGAGTCACTGATATTCTCCAGATTCCAGCACTACTGAAAATTTATGTTTTGTTTGCTGTGCAGAGCTCTGATCATTGCAGGGTGTAAACTGTAGCATACGTGAACTTTAAAAGATAATAATAATGCCAAAAATGGCTCATACGGTGGGTGTGGTGTCAAAATCCAATATAACATACAAAATTCTGTATTCCTCCTCAAAATCATTGTAACAAGGAGTATTCATGATCCTCTACATTATACTATAGGACTTTGGGTAATGCTCCAGCTGAATTTTCAAGATTTCTTCCACTTCTTTTCCTCTTACCATCATTCTTTTGTCTGGAGGAAAAAAACCCACAAGCGCTCACAGCACTGCTGTAAGGCAAATGGTTCCAAAATCAAATATAAATAATGTTTTTAAAAACACAAAGAAGAATGATCTGTTTAAAGAGAAAGCAATAACACTATCTGAGATAACATGGGGCAGGGGTTAGAACAGCTATCTATCTAATATAATGAAAGTTTATCTGGAGCTACTTTTTATTTTTGACCTGAATTTATAATTGCATAATGGATTGATGGGCTAAAAGAAATGTCAACTGTATTCAGTTAAATAAATCTTTCATTGCATTTAAAAAGAGAAAAACATGGAGTATAAGCGTTGATAAAATTTTGTTACCATGGCCTGAGCACTTGATGGTAACTGTAAGAGTTTACTGTGAAATACCAGTAAACAAAGCAATCAAAGAGAAACAGAGAACTAGAAAAGGAGATGATGCTTGATGATGATTAACACTGTGTATTCCTTAAGGCATAAAGCCATAGAAAATTTCTGTTACTGCCAATCAAAAGCAGAACTACAGATAAAACTAATTTTGTGCTAGTACAAACCCAAATATATTTAAAAAGAAAAGTAAAGATGAATCATGCTCACATATACTGCAGAACATGTGATTATCTGTGGGGGGAAACCAAAACAAAACCAGGGAAAACTTGGAGATGAAAGCTTATCAGTTCTACAGATTTTGTAAGAAAATCACCATTTATAGGATAAAATTATAAGCAACCTTAAAAAGTCATTCCCTACAGGAGAAAACCAAAACTTCTTGAAAGTATTTTCTTTCTACTTATGAACAAGTAGCCTATTAAATGTTTTTTTGTATAGGATACTGTTAATAGTTTGCATCCTGTCCTGAGACCTTCTGGTTTTAGAGCATTTATGTACTGTCACTTAGATTTAAAGCCTTGAAAATCCTGCACAATGAAATAACTCTCTCTCTCCCTCCAATGACAGCCAATGGACGTAGAAAACTGTCCAGTTCCTGCTCAAGGGTCACAGTGACAAATGGGTAAAGGCAGATTTAGGAACACTGGAAAAAGAGGCAATGGGTTCACTGAGGAGGGAGGGGACCACAGAGGCCAGAGCCAGCAAAGATGCTGGAACAAGACAGGAAGAATTATTTTCTTTCTTATTATCTAAGCATGCAAACAGTTGGGTTGAATTCAGGCCTTATTATAGATAACCTCTGGATTACACATGCACATGTACAACAAGTGTGTTTCAACTGGCCTTGCAAATACTGGTGGTGGATTGGGTAATCTCTCATAAACACAGAAAACAGATGTAGTCCCAGACCAACGAACTGATCATCTAAATTAAGTCTCTCTTTCATTTCAGATCCCAAATGAAAATGGCTGCAATACCCATTTAAAACGTACTGGAAAATAGTAATTGGAAATACATAGCATTTCACCCATCTTGACAGACCAGCCACAGCAACTTGCAAAAGGAAGAAGAACCAACACGATCTCCTTACAGCTGATAATAAACACTTTTAAACATTTTTTTTTTTCCAGGACTACGTGGTTATACTAATTAAATACATCTCACAAAACATGATCCTAAGCTAAAAATCTTACAAATTATTCAACTACAATATCTTTAGATGGCAAATTACTACCAGTCCCCAGGACAGCTGTAATTTGCCCTACAACATATTCATCCTAACACTTATTATAAAAAACCTATGCTAAATTTCACTGTATTTACATAAAAATACCAACCACACTGATGTTTTAAAGTCCATGACACTTGTTACTATCCTTCAACAAAGAAAGCTTTTTTTTTTTTGCCATTTAATTCAGGATGTGCTCACATCTTGAGCTATGTGTAGTTCTGGTCTTATCTCTAATGTGATAGAGGTTCAAAAAGACTCAAAAATGGGCAATAATAAAGACCAGAAGTGTCAAATTACTTCCATACAGGGAACGACTAAATAGACTGGGGCTCTTCAGCCTAGGAAAGACTGAGGGGTTTATAATTAGAAATGGCATAGAAAGGATGAATAGCAAACGACAGTCCACTTTGTACACTGTCTCTTCTGATCAACAAGGAGAGGTCACCAAGTGAAAATAGGAAAGGTAAGTAAGGAGCAGATGGTTCTTCATACTATACCTAATTAAGCTATAAAAGATTTTACTGAAAGATATTTTGAAAGGTAAAAATTATACACAGGTTCAAAAGTAACTGCACAAATTCACGGAAAAGGAAAAAACAAACATCCATTGTTAAATAGTGAGAGTGAGCTTACTGTAAAGTCCCTGAACCCAAAGTTACCAACTGCAAGTTGCAGAGGTAAAAGATTATACACTTACTCTCTTCCTACATTTTCTGTTGATGTTGCTACTCCCACTATCAGAGCCAGAATACTGGGCTGGATGGACCTTTGGCCTGCCCAGGTATAGTCATTATTATGCACTGTTTAAAACCTACTTTAGAATTTAATACTAAAAGGTTCCTTAGTCCATTCTAAGCAAATCAAACCCAACTGAAAAGCTCCCTTTGAAACTCACTGTCTCTCTATGCCTTTAGCTTCAGTAATTTTCTTTCAAGATCAGGATACTATTCTAATGCAACAATCTTGCCTTCTACACTGACTAATATGGTTATACCTGTGGGAATTTTTGAGTCCCTCTCCATCAGCAATCTAAAATACAATTATTTTATGATATATTAAGTATAAAAAACTAACCACAATTATTTAACTTTTTGTATTCCTGTAGCCTGTATTTATTTATCTTGTTTTAAAAAGTAGTATCTTTCTATATTTCAATTTTCTGTTTATTTTTATAGAATTCAGAGGGCACCTCTTCATGCCCTGGTCACTTAAACATCATTTTCCTTCTCTGAGTAAAAGTAAGTTTCTGAAGCTACCTCCACACCACGAGACTGAAATTACACTTCCGTAAAGCATTCCTTTATCCGATGACCCAATATTAAAACTAGGCTTCTCATCAATCCATCTAGAAAGGATGGCTTTTAAAAATGGAGCCCCAAATCAATATTTAAGAATCTGTTTTACCATCTGTAGTGAGTTGTTACAAACCACAAGGGACGGTGCATTAGCGCTGAAAGGCAAAGCCAGATCAATAGCTAAAGATCAGTGGGTGGGAGCTTCACTACAGCATTGCTTATATTAATGTAACTTTGCCAGTGAGTTTGTTAATAAAGAGAAATGGTGCTAAAGAGAGCAAGGAAGTGCAAAACCACAAAGTTAATCTGGAAGATCAAGCCTCTTTAAACCTCACTCTCACAAAGACCTGTGTGTGTGTGTTTAATGCCACATATTGTGAGCAATCCCACGGAGTTAATGTGACATAAAACTACTACAGCCAAATTCACGCATGAGTCTTTCAGGTCCTGATATACAAGGTCAGTGATTCGCGGGCTTTTTTCCTCTCACTGACACAGGATCTTGGAAGAATAATGTTGTTTTCATGAGACATTGAAAAGTAGTTATTTGTTGCTATTAAAAATTAAGCAAAGATGACAGGAATTTTTATAGACTGAATAATTAAAGCAATCTTGCAGCAATTATTTGCTTTATCTGTGTGTGGCTGGGGGAGAGGGGTTAATGAAACACCTCTTCAATCATAAATCATTTACCATTGCTTCAGGCTTCTCTCTTTCCTCTTACTATTTGATTGCTAGAAGTACATAAATCAGTTTTTTTCCTCCTCTGATTTAATTTTGACATATCTTGCACAACTAGAAGGAACACTATATAGAAATAAATGCATTTCTGTAGAAACAGGTTCAGGTTTTCACTAGCCATGTTTTAAATGTCTTTATTATACACTCATCCAAACCAAACAGAATGGTAGCTTTGGCAATCTTCTACCAAATTTCAATGGGATTCCTGCACAAGTAGAGATCTCTTTCAGGATCTAGTTCAGTATGCATGAAATTACAGTAACAGATCTTTAGTGACAGTCATAATTACAGTAATTATCAGGACACAGGCACAGTTTTTTCACTGGGGATCTAAACCCAGCCATGAATATATGCCTTTGTAGTGCATGTCTATAAAATAAATGCAGAATTAGGATAAGGAGAACAAATCTTTAATAAAGTACAGGGTCAAATCATTATGGAAGCCCAGATAAGTTTCACTCCCGTCACATGAAACCTTGTGTATTTTGCCTGAAGTGGACATTAATTTGACAGTGGCTTCTCAATGCACAAAGGAAGAATGGCTGTCTCTCTCTCAGATGATAACCTGACATGAGACCAGATGCGGAAATAAAAAGCGTATTTTAAATGTAAAGCTCACATAAAAGAAAAACAAGTTGTCTCTTTTCCAGTCATACAATAAGTATCATTCATTTGGAAAGGTCAATATTAATTAGCAAATCCAGCAGGGATATTCTGTCACAGGCTCTTTTGTGCATCTGGTTGTTCTCTGTTGCAAATGAAAGATAATCCATATTTAGTTAGAGGTTTGAAAGCTATCTTGTCTCTGAAATCTGAACCTCCTTTAACTGACTGGTAAATATAATTCATTTAATTTTAAAAATTCAACAGGTCCAAGTAGATTTTCCTCGATTTCTGTTCTGGCTGCTTCCCCAGTTCTGAATTCTTGAGTTTAAAATCAAAGGAATTCTAAAAAAACCCCCAAAACCAGCAGATAACCAAACTGAGTTAAATGCCAGACTGAGAGGATAGTGACATTTATCCTTGGGGAAGGGCTGGCATTTCTTTCATGCCTGGATTTCAAGTAAAAACACGGTAAAGGGCTCTAAAGGAAAAATGACAATACAACCACATCTTTGGGTCACAAACCAAACTCCAAGTTCACTCTGAGCTGCTCCAAAGATATTTTAAGATCTTGGTTATCCATGCCATGGAACTGGGAAGGCACCAGCTGCAATGCTTTGCCCCTTTCAGGGGGAGTGCAGAGCAGATGGCTCTAAGGATCATTTCTCACCTACCAATGCTTCTTTGGTCAAATGGAGGGGGTCTCTAAATGGCTCCTGTTACACATCCACATGTCACAAGCTTTAGATGTCTGTATGAAGGATGGAAAACATGAACTATTGGTGACAGAGGCTAACTGCACTATGCAACCCCAAAGTCTGGATTTTGGAAACCACTAAGGCACATGGAGCAATAAACTTGAAACTGCAGCTCCTCCTTTTTTGAAGTATTTTGTTAGAATTTTTGCACATGGGTAATGGATAATTAGAAATACTTTTTTAGTCTACAAATATCTTTTAAGAGATGAAAACTACAAAAACCCCTTAAAGCAACATACGGCATTTAAACAGATTACTATTTCTGAGGTATGCAATGACTTTAAGATATTAAGGCTATTACACAGAATATCAATAAGTTATACTCGAGTGACTTGAATTTCCATATTGCGTAACTGTACGGGTTCTATTTATCACTTAATTCTGAATTTAATAATTCTAATGAACTACTGAAAAAGCTTTTAATTTTTTCCAGGTTCACACGCTCAGGCTCAGTTTTCTTCAGCTGACTGCTTTATTGGATGATTTGTTGAAACAGCCATATGTACCTATCTAGTCTACAAGCTGTTTGGAAGAATAATATTATTTCCAAGTACATTTATAATAAGCTCTGGACATAATATTAGGAAGAAAAGATCAAAACCAAATTAGAAACTATTTGTTAATTGAAAAGTTGCATATTATACTGCTATAAATATTCTTTAGTCTGCATGATCTTACTTCAACAGTTCCCTTACGCTTTTCCTCCTTGCTACCTGAAACCCTTGCATGAGAGTTTATGAAATTTGGGAAGGGGGGAGGTTTTCTTTCTTGGATGTTCCAAGCTAACTGCTCTAACAATGATATTTTTGCAGCTGTTAGCTTCCCTTGTTTCACCGCTGTCACAGATTTCCCACATACTGCCTTCTTTTTACACTGCATTGCCATGCACATTGCCTGAATAACACCCCAAACACAAAGTGGTTTGCCACATAGGTTATTTAGATTAAAATTCCCATATTATTTAAAATAATCCTTATTTCTTGCTGCTTGAGTGTGACTTTCTTATTTGTTTTAAATCTTTACTTGTAGCCTCGTGGAGTGCAAGAACCTCATCCTTATTCCCAGTCCTTTAATGTTCTAAATAAGCAGTGATGTGCATCTCTTTTTTCACCTCCTCTCCAGAGTATTTTGATGGAGTTATCTCCCACTACTTGCTAAGTCTGTTGATAACACAGAACAGTATTATGTATGTATCCTTCCTATGGTTATAGATTGGGCTTTCCTGGATATCCATTTGTAATGCCCACATATGTTTTGTTTCTGATTGCTCGCCCAGCATCGCATCATCTATTAAAGAGTTGTTATAAGAAGCAGTTCAGGTAGTCTATTACAAACCAAGACATTTTATTACACCTTATCAGTATCTCAATGACCACTTAAAACCCAGCTACTGACCCGATATTCTTTCAATGACTTATGGATGGATTTGGTGGTCTGAGACCATTTTTCTAAGGGACAGAGATCCCCATTACAGTTCATCACACAAATTGGCATCTTGCTAATAAATCTCCTCATGGGCACCAAGGATGAGTAGATGAGGAAGAAGTCTCTTGCCGCGTCCATGTCAAAACCATGGAAAATTTATAAGGGAAACCTTGTAGTGTTGCTGTCACTAATGTTGAACAGAGAGATTTTGCCCCTGAGTTTAGCAAACCAGGAATCTTCAATAACACTATAATTTATTAACACCCTATGTCAGTGGCTTAAACTGCATATATTAGCATATAATTTATTTATACAGTATGGCACAGTAATTATTCATGGCACTCTCTAGATTTGTGCAAATGGAAGGGTCCTTTCCCCAAAATGTGCAACTGACTTTGGCCCAGCTATAGAAATTTGGATTGAAAAGGGTCTGAAAAAGCAGTAAAAACGAATGTTCACAACATATGCTCAGCACCCAGGTATTTTTTATAAATACAGAGACACAAGCATGCAAATACTTTATTTCCTGAGCTTTTTTTTAATGATATATCCTTTTAGGTTGCTATGGACTTCATTTAATTAGTTTTGCTTGCTTCTGAGAGCTATACTCAAACAACTTCAATCAGCAGTATGTGGGCCTATTCATTTTACTGCTTTGGAAGTTCTACCATTGCTGTATCAATTTTAGATTATACTTGTGTGTAGAGACACACTCAGCTTCTCAGTGAACTTGACTTGAGTTCAGTGCAGCAATGCTGCATTAAATGTCTATTTTCTAACTCACAGATCTGGAAAATGGGGTTTAATCAATGACCATTACACCCTGAGCTCCCTTCTGGCATAAAATGCCTTCTTTCATCCAGGGTTACTGTACAGTTGTTTTAATAAGTTATGATTGGCATTTGGCACTGAGTTACAGGTGCATGGAGGCCTTATTAGCAGGAAGAAATGAAAGTATCATGGAAGAAAACAATTAATCGTGGCAAGATAACTGACAAAAATGTGCCAGATTATATCATGTTCACATTCCACTTCCTGGTATTGAATTCCCCTTACAAGTAAAAGGGGATATAGCTAACAAAGGTAAAACTCTTCTCTGCTTAGGAAACTGTCCCGAAAGGTTATTTTCTGTAACTGAAGACCAACTCCTAAGAGGTTATAAACACTGCACTTCTCCTTGCAGCCGAAAGGCCTAGTCATAGGCTCTTTACTACATCTACTTCAGTTAAAAAAATAGTTTGTGTGCTAAATCCATGCACCACTTATGTCACACTTAAATTTTCAAATGCTTTCTTCCTTCCCTCCCACCCTTACTAATAAGAACTGCTTACCTCAAAAGAAAATGAATGACATAAAACCTCTGATGTGCCCCTGGCACTAAGAGAATTTCTCCTGAATCTCCTTCCCAATGTTTCAACATTAGAAAAGAAACTGAAGACCCAATTCTGTGAGAAGAAAGCACCCTGGAAGCCCCAGCCCTGAAGGTGGCTAAAGTAGAGGCATCACTGTTCATTCATTAGCTTCTCAAATCCCCATAGGAGCCAGCCACATGACCCATTGCCTTTGTCTGGTGGTCTTCAGTCTCAGAAGATCAGGAATTAACAGACTGTTTGCACAAGGCAAAGTGCCCAGGCTTGCCAGATTACTGGTGGGAAGAACCATATTCTATTTTATCTAGACTAGAGGGAACTAATAGCAAGACATTATGAACATGTATTTCCCTTCATCCTTTACTTCAAGAACAAAAACAGCCCCACATTTTGCTTCCTTGTTCTTATGGAGGTTTAAGATATGAACTGTCACAAATTGGTGGCTCCATCTCAAAATAACACAAGCTACACAAAATCACTTTAGGACAGACAACACCTTCTGTACCAACACAATACCTTTGTCTTCTCTCCCCTCTTCCACCCTCCCCCATTACTTACTGCATTGTTTGTTCTGTACCTGCACAGACACACTATTGAAAAAGCACACCTAGTGAACACTGGGCTAAATTTTTAGGAAGGACCATAAAATGGATTCAAAATTCTGAAGGCAGTTTGAATGACAAAGTTTACTTGCTTTAGTACTCAGAACAGTAGTTATGTATTCAAAACAGAATGCTCATTAATTTAAATACTCCACCTCCAATGTGTAATTTCGTTAAGAATCACCTCACCTGCTAGAGTTATGGGTTCTTCACTGATCCCTGCAATGAGGACCACAAGGGTGGTCAGTTACAGACTCGACCGTTATCTAGTTCATAGGTAATACTTGTATAGATGAGAAAATCATCTTCCTTTCACTGTTTTCCTTTCAACTGTGCTTGCAATGGAAACATTAACACACTGGGGTATGCACATGTCTGCACGCTGCCCATGAACAGTAACACTCCAATGACATCTGGGGCTCAATGAAGCAAGAACTTACGCTTGGAATGTTTGTCACAGAGAGCCGACGCCCTCATGTCGCAAAGTCTCAGGGATCCTTTGCTGCTGCTGTAGACAAAGAGATTGCAGTGGTGGGGATGAAACTCGGAGGCTGTAATCACTTCTGTCAGGTCCTCCATATTGGCTGGCTTTATATCTACAATGTCTGAATGGACGTTTCATTAAGGAAAATGCAGTTGTTTGCAGGCAAACCATGACTCACTGCCTTCTTGAAGGAAACATGACAATCTAAATGTCCATACTTTTAATGCTTTTAGGTAAAAATATACTCATTTGTTTGTCAGTAGGGTGTTTTTCCATCTCCATACCTGCCTCATCTACCCAAAACCAAAGAGCCACAAGTGAACAATGGGTTTACAGCAGATGCCATTAGTAGGTCAACATTCATCCATGCTGTGCAAAGAAAGATATCAAAGAAAAAGTATTCTAGGGGATTTGGAATTCTCACCTTCATTAAAACTAACAAGGAGCAGGTAGCTGTATCTCCTGTAGCTGCTATTGAAATCACTGCTCTATCCCAGACAATAGTGATTGACAGTGAACACTGTACAGCTCAGATCTGCTCTCTCCAGTAAAGGCTCACTGGCTGCTATGATCACAAAACTTAAAGCTAAAATATATATGTGTAGTTTAAGTTAAAAGCCTCAAACAATAAAGGTACTTTCTTCGCAAAGGCAAATGTGGTGCAAATAGAAGCCTTTATTCAAATAGTTTTCTGTGAATACATATGAATATAATATGCTTTCTTAAAAAATGTTCACAGTATTGTTTTTGCTATTTGAATACTTGCAAAAGAAGTATCTGAAATGGCATTCTTGGCTGTTTATGTAATCAATGTTCACTACTGAAATCAATATGAATTTCTGTGACTGAGAACTATACATTTGAATCATTTAAGCGAACATATCTGGAACAAAAATAAGTCAAAGATCTAGTTTTCTGAGCACAAACCTGTCGGCTGACTCACCAAAGATTATCCCCATGAAGAACAGCTCATATAGTGCCTCTCTAAAGCTCACCTGTCCACTCACAGACATCACCTGTCTTGGTGAAAAAACAGGACCTGGTTAGCATGTGTGCAGAGGAGAAGGGAAGCCTCTGGAATACTGCTTATAAAGATGAGAATGAAAGAAAGAGCCCCATGAGGGGGATGTAAGAAAGCAGTAGATGCCGAAGCATACAATGAAAGAGGATAGATATGTAAAGCAGTATATTTAAATAAGATTGTACATTTTCATATGGCCCTCAGCAATCCGCTGTAGATAAGCCAGCCAAATGTTAACAAATTCTTTGAACAAGAAGAGTAACGTTACCCTATTTTACTGATGAGGCAGTGCGAGAGGCAATAAAGGATTTGTGTAAGATCACATGGGAAATGCATGACAGAATAAACCCAGATCTACTGAGTCCCAGCTCAGTGCCCAAAACACAAATCATCTCGGTGCCTGGATTCCCTGAACATAAAATTTGAATCAGCTTATGTTCAAAATTTAAACATCTCAGAGGATAAGATAAATGAGAAAATCTGTTTTACTGATGGCAAGAGAAATCATATATCATGATACTAAGCCTGTTTCTGTTCCCACTGTGCCCACTTCCCAAATGGAAGACCTTTAATTGATTTCTGTGGGAATGGGGTGCAGCCTACTACCACCTTGACATGTTATACTTTGATCTTTCCCAAAAATGCAAATCTGGGACACTACATTGATATTAAACATAATATAAAAGAATCAGAGATAATTATAATGATGATTTCCATAGACAAATACATTACATGTGTTTTTTCTTTTACACCAAGCAGTTTGAAAAGGAAAACATCAGCAAAACTATGAATATCTTGTGACATTTAATAACAACATGCAATGAATCAATGTTGCATTTTGACTGCATTCTCACTTACTTGCTCTATCACATTTGCATCCATCTCCAATAATCCATCATGATTAATATTTGTGCAATGAATGTTAAGACATAGCAACATTAATTTACCCCTTTTATAGAGCAAAACTAAATATTCTTGAAAAACAACAGAAAATAAAAGCTTTATTCAGTTATTTGGTGAATCTGCCTCAAGAAATATTTTTAAGTAAAACCAATTCCTTTCAGTGACTGAACTGCTTTCAGGTATTCAGAGAAATTATAGCAACTCAATACAAGAATTTCACCTCTGAGAAGAGAGGTGAATAATTGCTAAATGATGAGAGAGATATAAAATATAAATAGAGTATGTGAAAGTCATGGTAAGTATCATTTTTCTGGATGCTGAAGACAATATCGATTAATTTCCCTTCATTGCATGAAATGAATAACCCTATACTGAATAATGAAATTAAATATTCCATTCTCCTGCCAGAAAAGCAGAAAATACTTGAAATGAACTGCATTTCCAGATGGGATCTAAATATCCACTGAGAAAAAAACATTGCCTATTGAGAATCATACAGAATATGAACCACTGAAAAGTCATTGTTTTGTTAGACTTAGAAAAAAATAAAATAATAACACTTGTATTGAAGTAAACAATCAAGGGAATAGAGTTGCAAAAGAGATTTATTCCAAATGCATTTGAAATAATAGATGAAAAATCAGCCTTCGCTTTTTTTTGACAGCTATAGAACCCAATGTATCAAAAGAAGAACATGTCACACAAAAGAACGTTTTCTTCATCACATGATTTTTGCCATCTATTTGAAAACTATCAAGTACAGCTTGACATGTGATGTGTTGGAACTGTATTTAAACTAGCATGACATGGTAAGGGCAAGCACCTCCCATGAGACATTTCACATTTCTATTTTTCCATTTTCCTTTGTGCCTTTTTCTTCCTTTTAAGTAGAACATCGCATGGCAGGAAAATATTAAAAAAATTGGACCAGACAGTGTGCTTCAGAAACAGACCCTTTGGTGAACTTGAAGAGGGACTGTAGTAGAAACTGATTAAAGGAAAATTCCACTGCTAAAGGGAAAAGTAATCTAATGGCACAAATATGTAGAGTCGTCTCCTGCGCTGTTGTCTTCCCTTGCGATCATATGTCACGGAGGGATGTCTTGAGTGGGGCAGAGTCCCTCTTATCGAGTTCACTAACATCTGGAATACAAGTCACATCTGACTCCTGTTTTACCATATGTAATGTGATTAATTTTCAAAGTGTGGACAAAACAACCAGGACCAAAGCGATCAAAGACAGAAAGACCAAAGACCTCACTAGGATATAATTCTGTTGTCCTAAAAAAAGGTGGTGTTCCTGTGCCTGAACAGGGTGGAAGTTTCCCCTAAGAAAATGAATTAAATCTTCACACTGCTTTGACTACTTCACATGCTTGCCAGGAACGCAGCATTTTGACCCCCTTTGCACTAAGGGAAAGCTGAACTGGCACCTTGGCAGCGAAGGGCTGGAATGCATTGACTGTCTTAATTCATCAACATTAAAATGAGGAGCAGAAAATATCTTCTTAAGCACAAAAACCAGAGCAGGTCTGTCCCTCCCAACCCATCCTGCACACCAGGTCTCCCCCCCATTTCTTGACTTAGTGAAACGGGACAAAGCTATGAAGAAGCAAACATTTTTTAGCTCTTCTCCACAGCGAAATAGAAATGAAAGGCCTCGTGTGAGATGATGTTCTTACAGCTGGGTTAGTAAAGCTGCAACACCAGGAGTTAATTTTGGGAAAGGTAACAAAGATACTCTAAGGTAACGTAAGATTTAACTTTGGCTATGCTGCTTTCCCCCAGTTATTCAGGAACAGAGGTGTGACATAGCAGAGTGAACAGGCAGGACAGGACCTGACTGAGAGAAGAAAGGAAGCTTTAGGGAAAGATCTGAGGAATGGAAGGGAAGGAAGAAAAACAGTGGGAGAGGAAGAAGGAAAGAGCATAAGGAAAGGCATGATTAAGAACTTGCAGTGATACATGGTGTGAGGGAAGCTATCTGAGTACACAAGTCAGTTGCATGGTATTTTTATTTCTAATCCAGTATTTTGTGCTGTTTGCTGTTGTGCAGCTGATAGTAAAATGACGATGACAAGAGGAAGAAAATTTGTTCCACTGCCTCTGGCCCTCTGATCTAACAGAAATATCCCCCTCTGGGAGAAGTGACTCCATAAAGTTACTTTAGTGCAGGTTACAAAGATGATCCTCACCTTGATCCAAAATTCACATTAATCAGACTTCTTTTCTTGACCAGCTAGAATGTAAATTAGCACGACTGCTTTATGCTCATGCCAAAACACGGGTAACAAGAATGTGGAAAATACACAGGGTTCCTGCTGAGCAAAGAAGTTCACGAATAAGTTTCCTTGTATGATAATGGAAACATAGCAGTCTCCTCAAAACAAATTAAATTCCCTTTGAAGTGAACTGCATGCATAAAGAAATAGCTGCTTTGTCTTCCTGAAACCATCAAGGAATTCTACAACAAACCAAATTTTATAGAAAACAAACTTGCAACTCACAAGCTATAGCACAGAAACGACTGAATCCTATATTATTTTGGAATAATTTTTATATGACATGGGTTTACTGCAAGAAGGAAATTATTTGTATAGTCAGATGAAGGCTACAGAAAAAAATTTAATTGTCCTCCTTTTATTCAACTGCAATGGAGGAGAGAAGCTTTCTTTAGAAAGCCAGACAGAATTTTCCATAATAACTTCACAAGAAAATAAAATTTCTCATCTTCCTTTTTTCTATATATGCTGATGCGACACTTCATTTTTATCCCTGCGTGGGACTTGGGGTTTTGCAATTTTTAAGCACTTTTAAAAATAAACTCAAGCACAACTTATCTTCCCAAACCCGGCTGTTCCCTGTGCTTTCTACTGAGGTTTGTTTCAGCTCCTAATTTTGTCTGCATCTCACACATACATTCCAGCCTAGTCCTAGAAAGATTCACTGACTAGTAGTTGAAATCAATAGCAATTCATAGAAGTTGCCAGGGCTTCAGTTTAGGGTAATTGATTACTGTGGTCCTGCTGAGGCTCTGCACTTTTAACACAAGCATTTCTCCCAGTGGTTTCCTCTGTTAGTCAGTTATTTAGTGCACGCTATTTTCTTTACAAGGAGGGAATGGTGATGCTTACAAATCAAGCTCTACCAGCTTTAAGCTTCCTACATGTTGGTTATATCATTCGCATACCGTGCAGCAGCTGAGGGAATTAATTCCAAATGGCTACAATTTTCTTCCAGGTTGTGTACATCAGGGGAGCAGGGACAGAAACAGGCCTCGGTATGCTTCAGAATATCATGATGTGATTACATCCATCTTATTATGAAACAAAGAAGCTAACCCTAGCTTTTAAATAACCACCCACTTGCTCCTTTCTACTCATTTCTTAAAGGTACCCCTTATGTTTTCATTGTTGAATGACAATTCTACAAAAGGCATGGCATGACAGAAAGGACACCATTGGATAGGGTCCAGCTTCAGACCTGTTGTCTAAGTGTCATAGGGTTTCTGAATGGACTGTCAATAGGTTAATGGATTTGGCCTTTTCTTCAAATAACAGTGTTTTACCTTAGGCATTGAGACGACCCAGTATTTATATTCTAAGTACTCCTAAAAGCCACAGTGTCAATGCTTTTTTATCACAGTATTCACCAGCTGCTCCGGTAAAAGCATGTCCTGTATGGCTTTTGTTTTATTAAAAGCCCAGAGAGTTGCAATTATATTTTCTGTACTATTTGGCTCTTCCAAACCACAAAAGCAGAAACTGCTGCATAAAAGTGTGCTCCTTCAAGCTGTCTTGGGCCTAATAACTGCTAATGCAAGGTATTGATCCATAACTGAAAATTACTCAGTAATAAAATGTCAGTCTGATTCCATTTTTAATTCCATGGTCTTTAGAACAGTGATTCATTCAGACATCATGGGAACTCTGGCAACAGTCTCACACCAGTGGTGATCTGATGAAAATACCAATTTAAATGGCTTGATTTTGACTGGCAATAAAACATGTCCATCAAATGTGTTTAGACGGTGCCATTATAATGGTACAAAGGCATCTGACAGCTTTTTTTCTGTATTTTTCCTCATATCAGGATTAGGAGAGACAAAAAGAGCAAAAACTGCTGAGGCCTGTTAGCTCTACATGGAAGGCCAAGTCATAGAAGATTCTGTTACGTGTTGTACAAACACAAAGTAAAGGGATTGCTCATAATATAAAGAACAAGTATAAAGTGCATACAAAGAAGAGATTAAGTAACATAATATGAACTTCTAACATTTCTTAACTCAAAAATTACAGCCTAAGTTAGATGAAAAAGAGATGTTAGCAGAGCAAAAAAACATGGTCATAGCTAAAAGGCTGCAGTAGCAATAACTTTCCAGTGACTCAGCTAGAACTACCACGAAAGAGAATTTGGTCATATTAGGTAAATATGAGGTATAAAAATTAAGCTCCTGTTGCGATCTAGCTCACCCAGAGATAAGATGATATATTCAGTACATCCTCCTGTCTTATAGGTAATAACACCTTTATATAGTGTGGATAAATACAATGGACTAAGAAGATTTGTTTAAAGCCCAACAGGAAGCCAGGGATGGAACTTAAATACCAAACTTCCAAACCAAAACTGCAGCTCCTGGGCTTTCACTTTCAAGTTTCAAGCAGAATCAGAGATACTTGGTAAGAAATTAAAAGTAGTATTAGGAAATATTTTCCATTCATTAAGCTCAAAGCAAAGGAGAGTCAGTATCAGTGCCAATGTGTTACAGATAATGAGGCATGAAGTTGCAAAGATCTGGCAAAAGTCAGCTTAAGAGTGAGCAAGAGCAACAGTTTTGGATTCTGACCTAGCGGTCCCTTACCTCCCTATCCACAGTACTCCAGACATGAGTATTCACTCAGTTCTTTTCTTGGTTAGTTGCTTTTGAGAAGTTCTTTTTTTATTTTTACATTTGTCTTTCAGAACTTTTTCCCCATAATGCAGACCAGTCTAAGGGCTTATTATGAATTTGAGAAATATCACTCTGATTTATGTAACAGCAAAATTACTTTGCATTCCTCTTATCTCAGTAGAATAAAATCAGAAAACAGCAAGAAAGCCCCAAGTCTCTATTATGCAAATATTACTTTAAGAAGAATCAACATGTTTTAAATGTAGGTTATAACTTTCAGGAAATTGCTTTTGCTGCCATACATTCGGTAAACGTCATATGAGCTGACAAAACCCTAATCTAATATATAAGAGAAATTGCCTATGGAGTAACTGCAACATCTGAATATGCATTGAAAGCAGAGAATTGTAGAATAGCACTTCTAGGAAAGAGAGTACTTCAAATGGTGGAAGTCACAGAGATAGGTCTGGTCATATACACCACAACCATTAATTTAGTTACAGAATAATGAATTTAGAAGTAGATACTGGAAAATTTTTATTTATTTAAGAACTGAATTTTTTGGCTTGTCTTTTTTTTTTAGAACAGAACACTCACATTTTTATCTGTAGACACAGTCACATCCCTGCTTTAGCCAGAAACATATGCACATTCAGATTTTCAATAGCAAAGAAATCATTATCTGCATATACACATCTGAGAGTAAAACTAAGTGGATGAGCCAACAGGGGACGACCTGTCTTTGCAGTTGCACATCTGAATTTTTCCATGTGCAGTACTCAATCGCTGCAAGGATGCAAAATCATATTTAGTTGATATATTTGCATATTAATTATTATTTGTCTGAAACTATTGTGGAATGCTTAACATTGCATTTGGAACACAACAAATACCAGAAGACCCTCAGGCACACATAAATTGTTAAAAGAAGAGATCTATTAAGTCACTTATCTCACCTTCTCTTAGGCAATACATTTCTATGGAGTATGGTAAGTGGCACCACGTATCACACATTAGCAAGGGTTCCAAAAAGAGAGTGCAAGTTCAAGATAGAAAGGCAAGGACAAATTATTAACTAAAGCAATATCATCTCATCATCCACAAGCCTCCTGTCCTGAAATCAATGAGATAATTAAAAGAGACCTGAAAAGGATCTACTTGGTTTGTTGAATCCAGTTCCTGGTAGTATGGAAAAATACAACATTTATAACTTCCTAAACTCCACGCCACACAACCCACAGGAAAGAAGAGATAAAATGTCTTTTTTCTTTTAATAAATAACCTATGCACTAAGCAGTACCATAAAGAAAATTCTTCTCGATAATTATTAAAATCCCATGCAGCTGAGGAAGATCTGCCTGTTAAAAGGCAGACACATAACTTCCAGCTGGAGGGCATAGACTCCTTAGGGCATTTTTATAGGGATTTTTCTTCCCTATATGCAATTTATTCTTCATATACCTTGCAGAAACCCCCAATACAGTAGTATTTGGACCCCAGTAGAGTAGAATGATTCCATATTTTAACTGCAGTTACAATTCAAGTCACAAAGGGCAATTTTTTTTTGCAAAATTTAGCCAGCTATAATGTCTTCCAGAGCGTAACATTCTCGCCTTCCCTGGATGTTTGTTATGGAAGCAGTCAAATAAAACTATCTTCAAAAATACTCAGATGTTTCTGAAAAATAAGTATTCTAAAAATACTAATAAAGGCCTCCATTCAGAATTTATACTAATACTTCTGACTGCAACTAACTTTGCACTGCAAAGAAATCCATGACTGAAAATGAGGAACAGATTCAGTTCTCATGACAAACACCACAGTGAAAGTTTTCTAAATCTGATATTACATTATGTAAGACACCTGATTAAAACACTTCAGGACCTATTATCTAGTTGCCTAATTTATGTGAAAGGATTTAGAAGAATGCCCACCAGCTTGGTCTGTAGGCAATGCAGAGAAATATGGATTCGAGGAGTGTGAAACTCCGGGATAATTCTCCAAGGCAAAGGCGTTCAATATTCATAGCCTGTTTGGCTGCTTGATGTGCTTTCAGAATACTGCTTCCAGACAAGTCATGTAGCTTGTATGAGAACAGTCAAAATAGACTTAGTCTTAACTCTGATGTTGTAACTTTGTTAAAGTTAATATTGCCCTTATTTACAGAGCATTTTTATTCCAAAGACCTAAAAGTGACCTCCCTTAACCACTGTAATTTCACACGCAGTGGCAAGTACTAAAGTGCAGTCCTTCCCAGTGTACAACAACAGAAAAGTAAGGAATGTCTACATTAACTAGAAATACCCTGGCTACTTCAACAGTGAGAAAATATTCCATGGTCTCAGGTTTTAAAGACTCAAAGAGAACACAGATGTACAGAATGCAAGCTTTAAAATACTTGAGATGATTGTGTGAGCATTTTTATGACATCTCCATTCTTGTAGGAAACACTCTTCAAGCTAAAAGATCCTAGCCAATAAGCAAAGCAAGTTATACTTCTTACTTCTTTATGTTAATACTCTGCAAAAGATTGTGCTTTGCAAGGTTAATTTCAAGTCCAAACTCACATGGGAACACGAATAATTAGACTCATTTAAGAGAATTCTCCCCTCTGGCAGAGTTGATTAAATTATTTATACATTATCTTTTCGTATAATTCTACCTAGAACTGTGTAAATGTTTTTTTTTCCTAACTTCCAATAAATTCATAATACATGTTTTTCAAGTTGGATACACCACCTGCACCTGTGACAATACAGAATGGCTCATTTCTTAAATGCTTCAGTGAGATACTACTTTAGAGGGAAAAGGAAGCATGCAATTTAAAATCTTCCACAATGACACCATACCAATTAAAATTTATCAACTGAAGAAATAAAATTGGTAAGACAATAAATCTTGGACTGAATCCTGCTACCTGTTTCTGCAGGAATAACTTCATCAACTGCATCCACATTACACTAAAATATCAGTGCTACTTAGCTGAGTATCAGCTCCATGATGTAATGTCTGTATTTTAATATTCCTTGCTATAGTTCCCAAGTCCCTCTTTGCTAAGGATATCAGATTCTGGATAAAACCTAAAAATTCTAATGAAATAAAACACTAGGGTGAAAAAGGAAAGCTGTTTGGTTCATTTCAGCTCTACTAAGTACTCTTTCTCAATTTGAAAGCAATAAGCTTGAGAAAGCTTAAGGTAATGATATTTTAAAGGACATTCCTGGTACTAAATAGTAACGTGGTTGCTACAATCAGAAAAATAATAGCCTCAATTAAATTGGAAAGACAGTGGCTCTACAGAGAACCCAGAAAAGACATCTTTGCACCTACTGCAAAATTTTAAGTATCTTCTGTAGTTGTGCTGCCTAGATTACAAACACATGACTCTCAGTGCTGGTTTTATATGTACTATTAAAGAGTTCTGAAATGGCTTTTATGGGCTTGGGATTTCACACCACATTTTATCCTCTGCTTCAGCTCCAGTCAATTTTCTTTCTCCTTTTTGCAATTCACTATACTGTTTTAAAAAACAAGAGTATTTTAATGCCTCTGGCTATGTTTTTCCTTACCCCAGCAGCCACTGAATGGGTCTCTACTTGGGGACAACTGCATTAGAGAAGACACAGCGTTAGATAAAGAAATCCATTAAAAGGATAACGTAATCACATACTTATTCATTCAAGTTGTGTATGGACAGGAGTGATAAGTAAGAAAATTATGTATTCTGATTAACAAATTAATATTTTTATTAAACAATAAATCTGCAGCACAGTAATTATCCCAAGGCTATAGCTATGGTCAGATCACCTTAAATTAACTTCTTTAAAAGCAACCCCAGAAAGAGCAAGAGACTGGTCTTTGACAAGAATGCAAAGGCCCCAGCTATAATTAGCTTTTCACAGCCAGGCTCAACTCTTCCAATTTATTTATTTTTGGAGGATTGACAGGATAGGGAATATTTTTATAGCACTATCCCATGCCCTGAAGACACTGATATCGGACACTTCAGCCATGTATTGTTTGCTTTTGCAGCAATGTACATTTCAGCTGTCTGGCAGGAGTCTCTCAGACAGTGATTCAATTCTAAAACACTGTTTAACCAGCTCTGATGTCGCTCCTTTGGCTATCAGATGTGCTCTGTCATTCTGCTCCCTCTGACTGGCTGATAGATTCTGAAATAGGAGTCAATTAAAGGTGATGAGACTAGTTAACAGCTATTGTTTCTGACAAGGATTATACACTATCCTCTGGCAAGAAACAAAACCAAATAAAAGTCTTGTAAGACCACTTTTACAAATTTATTCATGTTTTTTCAGAGCTCCTAAATCTGGACTTAAAGTTTCCTAAAAGATACTGAGACTTCTTTGTATGTCTTGAAAATAAAATCTTACTTACATTCCTTACAGTCCCAGTCACACAGCCTTATTGGCTATAAATATTATTTATTATTTGAATGACAACAATTAGTTATAAACACTGCAATTTGCACAAAATAACATATAAACATGACTGTTCCTGCTCTGAAAAGCTGCACTCCATTAAGATATTCTACGATAGATGATGACCTCATTAGAAATAATGTTGTGTCCAAATGTAGTTCTACCTCAAGAGGAGCAGAACCACCAGTTTGATGCCTGTTGTAGAAGCTGTATCTGTGCTACTGTCTACAAGACAAAGTCATTTAGGTGATCCTAGAAATGCAGTTCCCTCTTGGCACTTTGCACTAGGGACACACAGAATTTTTCTTACAAATGAGTCTGTTGAGAGTTCATGAAAGGCTCCATTTACTCTCTGGATTCCATACAGTTCAGAGCTGACAATTTACAGTAACACATACCTATTTACCAGATTCTTACTCTGTTGGTCACTTAAGGTATTTTGTTTAAAGCTTGAAATTTATTTTATGCCACATTTGTCTATAGTAGTAACAAAGAACAGGTACCCGATGCATTGTTCAATTACACACCCACAGAGCCAGTGTGGTCTAACAGGCAGAGAACTCTTTCCTCCTTTTACATTCTTCTAAATTATTATTTATCTAGTATTACATATCCAATTTGTGTGGACCTTAAAACAGTTTAAGGAAAAAACAGGCTTTATTTGATCATTGATATCTTGTTGCTTAACAGCCCCATTAAATTGATGATTGGGTTTTATTCTGTTAAAAGCTGTCTTTTCCCAGTTTAATGTATATTTAAAAATTCTTTTTACAATGCATTTATAGTTTTGATAGTGGAACTCTGCCCAACTATACCTGTACACATAGATAAGGTGTGGTGTGCAGTTAATCTTTTAACATAAACAAAGTTGCTACTGTACTTTGTTCAAGCCATCAAAGTTTGAAGCTTAGCACTACAAACATCATGTAAAATAAAAACAAATAGATTCATGAAAAAAAGAGGCCAAAATGCATATCCTGATACCTTTTCTGTCTTCAAAAATACTGATTAAATTTACTTTAACTCTTATGTTGACTAACAAAGATTCAATCACCTTCCCAGCTCTTTGACCTCCTAGGATGATGCACAAAATTTTGTTATTTGGAAATTCAAGCTATTCTAACCCCACCTGACTACAAATATGCAACTTAATTTCTAGTGGGGTTATTTCAGATACCATGATTTATGAACTGCTCAGCACAGTGAGGAAGCCCTCCCAACAACTAAAGAAAACACGAAGTTATTTTTACTTTCATGCAATCAAGGATATACTTCTGAATAAGCCCTCTGAGAGGAAACTAAAAGGACAGTATCAGAATTTGGATGGGTCACCACTTTAGACAAGAAATAATGTATACGTATAACACCTTGACAGCAGTAAAACCTCCTTGTTCCTCCTCAGTAACTACTGTAGTATAGTCATACTTGCTTTTCCAGGTCCACAATACTAACTGAAAAAGCCCAAAAATACTGTATGGAGGAGACCAACTCAGGCAATAATTTATGTATTTGTTTAGCTTTAAGACACGATGGAAAAGGCATGAAAATACTAGTAAGTTATGAAAGACATCTTGGGTCGCAGTACAAAACAGACCTTTATCCTCTAGTTTTCTGGAGTATCTGCAAAAGATTATATGAATTGCTTATAATACTTAATGCAAAGAACCTTTCCAGAAATGAGGGATTATTTTTCAAGATTTAAATAATTCTCTTAAGTACCCTTAAGCACCATCATACGTACGTAGGAGGACAGCACTTGCTTGTGGTTGCATCAGCAGCACTTTACAAGCTTTATGCTGGAGCTTCTTCCCATTTCTAAGCCACTCATATGCACTGTACTTTGCTGACAAAGCATTAGGAATAGGAACTATATAAGAGCTACAGTGCCTGTTGCCAATCTATTAATAACATCTTAGCAAAACTAAATACTGAACCACACCAGCATAAATGATCTTCAAGTTACCGGGTGATCTGGTATCTACAGTTCGATAGGTAATTTCAAAAAGTTTATTTTAAATGCACAAATACTCTAAGCTGAAAGATCTCCAACTGAAGAGTTAACACAACTGCCATTGTGCAGAGCTTTGAAAATTGGACAATGTAATTATCGGCAGATGAGAAATGGCAATGCAGCAGAGAACTTAATAGTTAAGCATTGATACTTGGAGTGAACTTTGAATTCACAAGTTCCATGCAATAGATTTTTTTTTCTGTTCTTTTCTTATCCTTTTCCTCTATCCACTGTTCTTCCCTTTAGCTTTGCAAGATAGGGCACTGGAGCCCTTAGTCACCACTTCTGGTAGTCTTCCTCAAGTAATGCATAATTCAACATTTATCATAAGGCACAGAAATCCTCCAGTCGACAGTACTCAGATGTGAGTTAGGTGTCAAAATCTTTATTTTTACTACTGTCAACTCTTATTTTTACTGGAAGGCCACTATTCCCCTGCTGAAAAAACAAGTGGAGGCTAATGAGTGCATTGCATTAATCCAGAATCTAATCAGCTTGTTGAATAGCTTTTTTCCCCCTCCCCAGTTCATGTAGGGGTGTTTTATTTAGAAAAGCAAAGCAAACCATTTCTCAATAGTTACACTTCAAAAGAACTCACCAAACCATAAAAATAGGGTATATAGTACCTCTGCAACCCTCTTCCACATTTGAATTTAGCTTTGCAGACATCTTAATTCTCCTTTGAAGGCGAGAGAGACAGTGACAGTGCAGAAGGAGCGAGTTTGGGAAATAATAAAAAAAGAACAGAAATTTGAGTAAAAGCTGCTAAAAGGTTGCTTGTTGTAACTTAGCTAGAATATGACTCCATGGTACAATATATACTTTTTAAATACATGATATAGATTCTCAGAATCTTCCTTAATAGAATAGGAAGTGCTAAAATGTATTACACAGAGCTCTCAAAAGAAGAGCTGTGTCTGCCCTGTCCCCAAACAGAAACTCCATGCTCGAGGGAAACAGTGCTGCCTGTGGGGGTGGCAATGGGTTCTCACCTAATAAATGCATTTTTTTTGAGAGGACAGACAATGCATCCTCATGTGCACAGCTTGTGCACAGTCACCCTGGCTCAGGAATTTTTATAGAAACAACCTTATCTTACTCAAGGGCATAAACTTGCCAGCTCACAGCTTCACAAATGCCAAGAGAATGTTGCAGATTAGCTTTCAGTTCAGTACTCAAGTGCACAACACTGAGGCACGTAACAGGTATTTTGTAAGGCTACTTCTCTTGCCCAGCCTGGGGACTGCTCCCAGACCACTCCATATGGCCTGTATATGCACTATATTCAAATGCACAATGGGCTGCCACAGACTTGGTCTCCATCTATGTACCATTTTATTTTGGGTTTTCTATTTCTCTCTATTTTTTTTGTTGTTGTTTACTTCCTAAGTAAATTGTTTTCCCCAAGACACAGTGCCTAACGATCCGACTCTTCAAGATATTCTTCAAATGCTGGAATACATTAGACAGTAAGAAGGCCCTATGGTGACTTGCTAATTAGCTTAACCCTTCTGGGACATGGAAGAAAGAATTTTTTATTAAAACAGGAT
Source organism: Dromococcyx pavoninus (assembly GCA_033558185.1). Lineage (NCBI taxonomy): Eukaryota > Metazoa > Chordata > Aves > Cuculiformes > Neomorphidae > Dromococcyx > Dromococcyx pavoninus. Next base: position 240,260 of record JAUMJL010000020.1, on the reverse strand, counting down.
AACCCTGGACTATATTGATCTGACTGAGAAACGAGTATTTTAGTCAAGATGAGTCTCGAGATCAGTAATGTTGGAAACAGTGATGTTGTTTCCATAGCAATGCCATGACAGCCTCTAGAGTGAAATAGTATGCTACCAGGAAATGAAGGGAGTTCAAGTGCTATGTGCTACATAGTTCTGTGAGCAATCCAAATACATTCTCATAAAGAATATTTAGTACAGCTAGATAGTCCAAAGATTGCTGCTGATGTGAAGGAAGCCTTATCAGTATACTTCCAGCAGTCCTATTTGCTCGTTCACTACATCCAAGATGACTTATCTAAAGGCTTAAGCTACTGGCTAAGCCATTTCAGACCAAACATTAACAAATACAGCAATGTTTAACTCACTTCTTTTCCAGAGAAGAATACAATCTATAATTAAGGATGCTGACACTCATTCTCCCTAACATAACCAAACATATTAAACCTTTCAGTGAAGAAAAGCCTCCTATGTGCAATTATTTACCAGGTGACCTTCCCCCTTCCTTTTCTCTCACCTCCTCCTCTCCCTTGCCTCCTCCTGCCCAAATGACACCAAGCAAATCTGCTTGCAAGTAGGAAGCAATGTATAGAAGTCTTGCCTATTCCACATGAAAATTTACAGAGTCATAGCATAAAACTCACTTTTCTGCTTTTTACCCTAGTTAATGTTTATGCTAATAGAAAGGCAAACGAGAAAAGCACTGATTGCATTCTATTTGCCTAAGGCTTTACCTTAGGCAAATATTCTGGTCAAGTTCTGCAAAGCTGATTTAAAATATTTTCCAAAGGAGACTGAAAGAGAATTAACTTCAGATCTGCATTGCTTTGTGTTTTCATTTTCAAAGAAATGAACAATTCTCAGTTATTTGTAAAACTGCTAAAATAATGGTTGTAACACAACTATTCTCAAACAAAATTCTACAAGACAAAGCACTTCATTTGAAAAACACCCTAAAATATCACCACCACTAATCCATTATTTCTCCAGTTTTTCCCATGCAATTTGTAAAGATGTTCAAACATCAGCTGAATGTTCAGAAACTCTACCACTGCATTTATTGTTTGTGTCATTGTCACAATCAGCCTCTTGGGCAAACAGACTGTAGTTCATTATATACAGCAGTGCTGCCTCTGAGGGAAAGCAGAAAGACAAATACACATCACTGCCAGATTCCTTATTAACAAATGCCACTTCAACCCAAAATGTTTTCTATTTATTGTTTTAAACACGTATTTCAAGGAATCAGGTCTTGCAGGTAAAACAGTAAGATGCTTCATTTCCATTTTTTTTCCATCTAGTAAAAAGATGTGAAGTAAGCATTTTTAAAACTGCCTGAGCCTCCTCGCACCCGTCCCCCTAACTGTGTTGCATAAGGCACCAAACCCAACAACATTCATTTATAATTTAAATTGTTTGCTAGGCAGAATGTTTTCATTCTAATACAGCCACTTCTAATGGCAATCAGCTCACTCAACGTTTTTACCAGAAGCTTCTCTACTTCCAGGAGAGTTTTATGTAACTGGGTTTTCTGTAGGACAGAAATGCAGTTTCTTTATGGGACAGACAGCAGCAATATCTGCATCTCAGTGCAGGACAGAAACCGAGTTATCCCAAAGCCATCCACATAAGTATCCCAAAGCCACTGTCTCAAATACAGGAAAAGTTCCCCAAAACTCAGAAACATATTGCTAATTTCCCCCCTCATCATCACTCTTAGAACATACTCAGAAATTGAGCGTGCTACTATAAATTGTATCATGTTTTAGGAATTAAATCAATGATTCAGTCACAAACTCTAAAACACATTTTATCAGCAAATACTGAATGACACGAGTGTGTTAATGCCTGGAACAGAGTCCATGCAGCTGTCACGGAATGCAGTAGCTGAACACGCAGGACTAGGAGCAGTAACATCCTAAGCTGTTATTCAATCTCAAATAATTTTGCTATCCATGCTCTTCCATAAAGACATATGGTAGCAGTTACAATCATAAGACAAGGTCTGCTTTTCAGCTCTGCTAGTACATTGTTAGAATCTGAGCCATCACTGGAGACCAAGTGCTTCTGAAGGCTGCATACAAGTGTTTTCATGCAAAGGGCAAATGAAATGTTGCTCAGGGCTGTGAAATTTATAGTTTTCGTAAGTAATTTCTTTAAATTGTCTGCCTCAATTTCCCCACCCACAAAGTAGTAGACAAACTCATCTATCTACCATCCTCTTAGTCTTTTGCAAGGATAAATTGATCAAAATATACAAAGGATGTGAAGATAAAAAGCTCTGCAGAAATGCTAGAAGTTATTTTATACTACCATATTCACAATACTTCTGTTCTGACTGTATCAAAATTCCCATAGTAAGCACTTTCTTTTCAAGGACTTAAACATTTGGGGTTTACAGATTCATTTGGGGCTGATAATTCTATCAGTAAGTTCTTCGCATGGCAAATGATTTAATAGAAACTCATACTGTTCTCATGAACTATAATAACTATTTATTTGGTTTTTCAAAAGTTGTCAGAAACACTTCTCTTGACAATCCATAGTTTATAAAACAGCTGTTAAAATAATAAAAGAGATTGCCAAAAGCAAAGGCTTATCTTGCACAAGTTTTCTGGAATGTAGCCTGGTTATCACACACAGACATACAGAGACTGCTGTGCTTGGACTGACTCACTGCTCTGCTTCTGATGAGGAGGATGCACAGTAGAGGAGAACACACAGCAGCCACGTATAAAAGTGTCCAGAATAGAGACAAGACTGGAAGATGAAGCTACAGTGAGAGGGCTACTGAGAGGAGCCACCCTGCTAATCCATACAGATATGCTGGCAAACCATTTTCCTACTATGTTCTCTCCTATAAAGGACATCAAAGGCAGACAAAGCTGTGCTTTGAAAAGCCACGTATAGATTGATCCTATACACACAGTCTTATTCAAGAGGGCACCACTTAGCTTGCTTAACCTAGACAGGTAAAAGACAGAATAACAAAGGGAGCTTGGAAACAAATTGAGGAGTTATTCCCTACAGTCCCCAGGGTAAAGGCATCTGTAATTTGACCTTGCAAAGGCAGCTTTTTAAATACATTAAGAGTTGCTTGATTTAAACAAAATCGTTCCTGTGACATTAAAAAAGCATAGGTTAAGCTCCACAGATGATCTGGCCTATGAAGGAAGAAATATAAACAATCACTAGAGACAGGAAAGAACGCCCTGTCAACATTGGTGCTTTCTTTTAGGGATTTGCCCCCAGCAGGACAAATTCACTTTGACATCTAACAGTCCCTCATACAAATCCACAGACAAATATTCTTCTAAATTCTTTTGAAATACTTAAAAAGAATTACCAAAGGAACATAACATTCTGAGCTGCCCCCATAACCTATTTCTCTTCTTCCTGGTCCTTTTATGTTCTGCAAAACACAAAGAATCACCTTTCTTTGCCACATTTTCTTTTATGCCTCCTCCAAGCCATCCTGTTGCTGTGCAAGGGGCAGCCTCACAGAAGACTGGAATGATCCCACAACACCGCTTTCAGGATGATGCCACCACCCGATACAGCACAGGCTGCAACAGTCAGCAGGGTGATGGAGAACAGGGGCACAATTAGACAAGGATAGGTAAGTGTAAGGACTGACATTTCAGCAAAATGACGTTGAGCAGTTCAGCATGAAATGTCTTCAGGAAATAACAGTATAGAGTATTCTAGTCAGGTGAGTAGATACAACTCAGTTGGCATGTTTCCTATTTATTTGTCAATAACCAGCTCCGACTATTATTTTTCACAAAAAAATCCCTAATTTTTGCAACCTTTTAGATGTCTCTTATGATATCTGAGCATTTTCTGTTACAAATACTGCAAGGATTCTGATAAGTAAAGGTATATTTTAAAAAGTATTTAAAAGCAGCTCTCTTAAGCCCCACTAATACTATCAACACTGAGCAAGGAATGAACCACAATAAAGGATACTGAAGCTCCTATCCGTGATTGCTAAATGCCAGAGGTTAATCCTGAGATCATCCGCTGACATGTACGTCTCACAGTCACTGTTGACAGATATTGAGTTGACATGATAGGTGTGACCATTAGCAAAGATTCTCCGGGGAGTGACTTCTACCATCAAATCCATAGGTTTCAATACAGGCACCTGCAAAAAAAAAAAATCAACACACAAACCAGAATGGGAGTAAGACTTTAAATAATTTTTTGCTAGGATGATGAGAGTTTCAACAGACAGCATGCATTCAAACACTGTGATATTATAAAACTTCTTGTCAGTGTATGCAAGATTAATTTCCCCATGAATGAATGGCTTGGCAAGGCCATCCCTGCCAAGGAGGAAGGAAGAGAAACAAGAGCCATGGAGATTCAGCTAGAGCAATGTAAAGCCTGGACTGTGGGAAGGGAAGCACTGGTAGCTGCCACAAAACAGGCCACTCCCACAGCAGGAGTTACTGTCCCACATACGCAGGAAGTGCTGGCTCTGACAAGTACAGAAGTCCTAGCATTATGTTTTGCTTTTGCTAGAGTTTACTGTCAGTTGTAAATCACTTACAGTACTTCTTTTGCTACTTGATGTTTGTCTTTCCAAAAAGTCAAGTGACGAAAAGTTTACAATCTCAGCAAAACACAAACAATGAAGTCTTGGAAAACAAAGCCAATGTGTATTCACATACTGTACATACACCCACACTCCTGAAAAGGCAAGACCACAGACTCATCATTGTGACCTCATTATTTCCCTGTGTGTCACTTCAATGTCATGCTTCAATAACTAGACACTGACAATTTATTCCCTATTGGTAGTGTATTAAACACTATAAGGCTGTTGTCCATGATTGGGACTACTCGATGGTGTTAAACATGCATCACAAACAATATGTGCACAAGGCAGTTGAAAGAGGAACACAGAGAAGTTAAAGCTTTGAGTTTAGCTTGCCACTAAAGGAACAAAACAACAGTTGACTCAGCCTTTTAATTCTCATACTATAAGCGATCTGGAATGGGTTTGTTTGCCTAATCATATAGCGCAGATAAATATTCCATTAATGTAATCATCTTTATACTTTGCCTTTTATCACATTGATTTGGAGGTGGGGGTTCGTTGGTTGTCAGTAATAATGAAATACTATCCCTTATACAATACAGTCCTTCAGTTCTAACCTTTACCCACTTCCTTTGCCAAAACACCTGGAGTGAATTCAGCTATTAAAGTCCTAAAGCAAAAATCTATTACGTTATCACATATGCTTATAGAAGTTCCATGACTGCATCTGTTCAGCAAGGTAGAGCCTCTCATTCACTGCAGCACAGACTATTGCAAATCCCACTCTTTAGATAGGAGATAATTCTTTTATACTATTGAAATAAAGATGAGACTGAAATTCGTTGTACCGTCTTTAACTCAGTTGCTCTGAATGAGGCAAGAACACCATTTAACATTAATTATAGTAGAACGCTTCCAGCACACCAGGCTAAAGAATCCTGTGTGAAAGCACGTGAAGTCATGCTGAGAGAATTTTATCAGGAACAGTAAAACTGACATAAACTGTCTAAACATATTTGTGTTGGTCACTCTATCACAAGGCATGTGTGACAGATTCAAGACCGTTATCATTCAGCTAAAGCTTCAATGAGAAAAATTATATACATGCTTAGCATTAGGTACATATTTAAATCTTTGACAGAGTTAGCACTCTTCTGCATACAGAACAACTGGACTTTGGACAAACACAGCAGTTTACCTGCAGTGATGTTACTGTAGAAAGATCTTTAAGTTTTCCTTCTTCATCTTTTAAGTTGTACCCCTCTGGTCTCTTATCCCTTTCAGTAATTTTCCATAACTTGATTGTTTTATCTGTAAAAGAAAAGACAAAAAACTATCAGTATAGGAATGCTCAGTGTGCTTAATCACCTTTCACAATACATTCCTTAAAGAATTTTCTACACCTTAGTTTAGACAAGTCCTGTGCTGAAACAGTCTGGATCACTTCATTTTCCACATACAGAAAATGTTGCCAACAGAAAAAGTACTCATAAAGCACATCTCACACCTTCAAACTGAGTGAGAGGTTCCTGGCAGCTGCTAGACCACGTACAGCATGTAGAGCACATGCTATTCTCATATCCAACCTGGCAGTTTGCAGGTGGAACAGACCAAAACCACCCAACGCTCACTGCTGAAGCTCAGTTTCACAATTTGACTTTGCAATGAAATAATCTTGTTATTAAAGCCAGTTTGCTACATTACTTATAAACAGCATAAGAAGAGCTTGGAGTAGACAGACAGACCAATGATTCCTGGCCCATTGTGGGAAAAGGCAGCAGTGTACAGGCATAAAATCAGGAGCTTCAGCAAATGAAAGACTGTGTGAAAATTGAGACATTTTTCCCTCTTAAGGGAAAGTAGCTGAGAAATAAGAGAGAAGAAAACTGAGCTAATTGTGTTGTAAGGATAAGAGACAGAAGTGGAGAGAAAAATATATTAATCTTATACGGAATGGAATTAAACTCTAACTCTCCCTTTTTCATGATGGGTGAAGCATATGATGATAAAATAAGGATGCTGCTTGTTTAGCAAAGAGCCTCTGGAGCCAATAAATATATGTTTTAAACATTTCAGATGGAGTTTGTCCTTGGGTTCATAGCTGAAGCTACAGATTTCCCTAACACTGAGCATCTACACCCAACCTGCCAACCCTAACACTTCCCAGGCTGAAAAATCAATCTGTGATGGAGCAGCAAATCTGTGCATGGAGCAGCAAAAGCCTTTCTAAAGTTTCTGCACTTCAGCTGCCACCACAGCTTTCATTAACCTCAATTCCTGCATCATTTCTCAATTCATCCCACTTTCTTTCCCCAGTGTGGCTGATCCAAACACTTCTTTCGAATGCCAGTACAAATAATTTTAAAGGCAGAATATATGATACATGAATTGCTTTGCATTTCTATAGGAACTTTAACTTTGACCATTTTATTTCAAAATCAATGTTTCCACTACTGTGTTTTTACTATTGTGCATGTCCTTATGATATCGATATGCTAATTTTCAGGCAACAAGAATATTACATTTGATCAATCTGCCACTAAAAAGCTCCATTTAAATATTCAATACATTTCTTTTATATTGGTCACATTAATTACCAAAAATACATATAGGCCATGCATTTGTAATTTTTCATAAGTTAATAGTGCATTCCTACTTATCTATTCTAAAATGTATAAATACAGCAACTGTAACATGAATTATAAGAAAAAAGACAAACAATTTTTAACTGTTGCGCTTGATGGCTGTTGATAAACCTATCCCTTTCCTGAATGAAAACTGTTTTATTAGCAGTTAAGGGGATCACTTGTGTTGGTTTTCTTCTCCTTTATCTGCCTCTGGACTTTAAAAACTCCCTAGAAATTCTCAGCACACTCATATTTCACAAAACATAGAAACATCTCCGTGAGGTTCAGTATGCATTCAGTCTCAAGGGTGCCATGAAGTTTAAATTAACTTATGTCTGGCAAGCAGTTTGAAATCCTCAGATGAAAGGATCTGTATGGGTCAAATTCTGATCTACCCAATATAACTCACATCAAACGTGGCCCAAATGTATTCTGGTACAAAAGATACCAATGAATCCTAATAATTCATTATTATACTACAAAATCAGTTCAGTTTACAACGCAAACCAGAAATTTGCTAACTGCAAGAACTGCAAATTCACAGTGGGATTTGAAAGCCCTGGCGGTTTCCTTCTGTCTCCATTAATTAAGATGCTGCAATCAAAGTTTAGCTGATGACTTATTGGTAATGTGTGAACTGGAAAGGAACCAAGATTCCCTCGGAGAGAGCTGACCTGTGCAGAACAGCCTCAGACAAAAGTTCTCCTTAGAATGATGGAAACAGATTTGGGCAGGTGCAGACCTGTCAAGTCTCATGTACTGAAGGTGAGATTTAGACAGACTCTCCCCTCATGCTCCCTTACACAGGGATGCTCTTTCCAGCAAAGTCAATGGGCACTCTCCACCTGTGCATGTGGAGAGAAAGGATGCTGCTTCACAGTTCTCATTTTTCTGACCAAAATTGTGCTTTAGATCCTAAACTTCCAGAGAGCAAATTATCAAAAATTGTATTAAAATAACAGGCTCAGAAATGCGTAAATATAAACCAGTACTCAAGATGTTTCTACAATCTGCCCAATACGAGTATGTGACAGGTAATTCTCTGCAAGGCAAGGAAAATACTATTATTCCCTTTACAGGCATGGAATTGATACATATTGTCAGTGCCTTCTCACAGGTAATCTGTGAGACAGCAAGGAATTCAACATGGGCCTTCTCTATCCTAAAGTTAAAGCTATATTTGAGAGTATGTCAAGAGGTGAATATTTAGACTTTAACCCTACTGTGCCAGGATGCTAGGAATCCTCCTTGGCACACAAAACCAGTTTGTAATTCAAAGCCAAAATCCAAAGTTTGTGCCAGTGGCACCACTTCTGTTCTCCTCACCACAAAGGGGGGTCTGCCAGGATGCTCCAGAATTGACGAAGTGGGAAAAACAGAGGCCAAAGTATTTTGCCAGGTGCTAGGCTGGCTCACTGTTGGCTGCAACGGGATTAACCCATAGCAACACTGAGACTGATTATTTCTTCCTTTCTCCCCTGCCAGGGAGAAAAACAGGTCTACTAGTCCAACTGTACACGCAGCACATCCGAGGTCTGGGTTGTATTCCTCAGTGTTTCCAAAAACAAACTTTAAAACAAAAAAAGGAGCAGTTTACTTTTAATTATCTGCTTTTATATCATGTCCTTGGAAGAAGCCATTCTTCGTTAAAGCAACCTGATCTAAATGGGAGAAGTGCAGAACTAAACTCCCAAACTTCATAATTAGCTGACTAATCATTAAATTAGCCCAAAGCATCTCGTTATAACAGATGTTTCATTTCAAATATTGCAAGAGTGCTCCCAAAAGTTAAAAGGCAACTTTAAGAAAAATACACTACAAAACATAAAATAATTTGCTACCTACCCCGAGTTAAGGTAAATACTATTTATCGCTATAGATTTTAACTAGAAGTAATCCCTTGGCCCTAAAGCATCTATTCCCAAAGGTAAGATTTCATTATTTTTGTACCAGCAATTCCCAATTACACTCAAACTTCTACAAGAAAAAATATTTTCTGATTACAATGAGACCTAAGATAAAAAAATAATATTTTTGTCTCATGAACCACCATCAGTAGTAAAGATTGTGGCTGTTCAAATATTTCCTCAATGACCTGTGTGTGTGTTGGGCTCCATTCAGGTTCTTCCTCCTGCGTCACACCTGCATATCCCCTCTTAGCAATAAAATGGCATTTTTTAATCAACAGACTCTAAGCATGTTAGAAAGATGAATCAGTAACAATATCCTTTTATTACTCCTACTGCCTTCCAAAAAATTGTGTAACTCTAGAGCTTAAGTAAACCATTCTGATAATGAATGAAAAGGAAATTCATATCTCACACCTACATTCATTTACGTATCTACAAAGAATATAAGTTATGACAAATACAGAAGACAAAATTCTAAATCCCCAGTGAAAAACAGCTGCTAAGTAAGGCGATGCCTTTGTCACAAAATTTATTTCAGGGTAGCACTGCACATTAATAGCAAAATGGATAGTCCTCTAAATAGTCAATAGGAAAACTCCTATAACTACGAATAAAATACAGAAATAATATATCAGAGTCAGTATGACAGTCTTGGTAAACACTGAAAGAGGAAATTAATGAAACAGATTAAAATGAATATACACAGTCAGCACTAAAAGGCACAAGAGCAGAATGCTGATATGTCCTATATACTACTATCTATCTTACCATTTGTTGATAAAAGTGAGTGAGCTGCATTTTGCTGCGGTAACCACTTGATCTTGTTTATTTTTTCTTCTATCTCCAAGCTCTTCAAATAATCAAATTCGGGTTCATGGCTCTGGAAAGTGCTGTAAACATTGTACTCCCCCTGATTGTAAGGCTCATTTTTACTCTATAGAGAATAGGAACAACAAAAACATCATGGTTTATAATGGCAATATATCTCCCATCTTTTAGGAGAGGTGTATAGGCAGCCTTACAAATATATAAATATTGAATATGTAATTTAATTTCTCATTTAAAACATGATAGTGACAGATTTGTTACTACAGAAATTAAATTTCCTGTAAGTATTGAAGCAACATTTAATAAAAGGCAGAATTTTTGAAGAAATGTCAATTATTCAGGAAAGCTTTCTACAGAAGACATTGTAGATGGTCTGAATTTAAATTGAAACAAATGTATCACAGTAAAGATACTCTTTTAAATACAATGATTCCATAAACAGAAGCTATTAAAAATGCAGAAGCAAAACAAGAACAAACTTTATTTTTCTTGGCTTAAAATTTTGGAGCTTTGAAGCAGGTTTTTTGGGGACAGTAAACTTCCAAGCAAGAGATCCTTACCTTTTTTCACTTCCTCTCCAAAGGATTTTTACTAAATCTTGAGATTATAAACAAGTTTGTTAGTTAGATCCAATTAAAATATTAAAAATAAAGCCAGATTTTAGCAAGCTATTAAGGATTACACTGGTAACTCACATACCTCAGGTTCCCTTTGGAATATAACAACCCGACCCCCCTTGTCACCAGTAGCCAGCAGTTCTCCAGTGTGGTTGAACTCAACTGTTGAAATAATATCAGCTGTTGGGAAAAAGAGAAAAAAGGCAAATTTCAGACTGCTAGAACAACACAAAGCCATTAGAAATATCAAGCACTCCACAAAAAAATGCAACAAATGAAGCATTTAAGAAATACAGATGAATCCAACAGCAAGTCACTAATGCAAACAGGCTGCATGCCATTACAACCCGAGGTTGCTACACAATGAAACAGCGCAAACATAACAAGGCAAACTTGTGTTTCCATCACATCTGCAGTTTGGGAGTGGAGGACATCTCTGGAGAGGTTATGCTTCAAGAAGGGCAACCTCAGGCTGCTACAAAGCTTTTTTTCAGTACTGGAGACAGCAAGAGCATTGGCCTCCTTCTATTTCCTCTAGCAAAACCAACATAACATTTCGGTTCTGCTGCATGTATTATTTATTTGTCACCCTTCACTTAGTTTGCTCAAATACGTGTTTGAGCCAAGACTGCAAAAGCGCAATAGAAAGACGTGGACTGTCCTACCACAGAGCAACAAAGGCAAACCCAGAACTGCTTCGTGTACAATCCTGGCAAGAGCCCACTCGTATCATTTTTGGTAAATCTTTTCAGGACCATAAAAGTGTGTCATCAGAAGATAAAGAGATCCCAATCCCTTCTTTCTCTAATTTTCAACAATTTCCTTTCCCTAAGCAATTGCATCAGCTTAAACAAGAAACCTCATCAAAACCCGAGGCCAGCCTTGAGAACAAATTACTACAGATCAGGATGGGAACAGAGAAAGAGACTGTAGGAGCAAAAGAACTGGTTCCTCTGCTTGTATGACAGTAAATGCTAGAATCGTAATCCACAGTTAATCCTACCGTATTAGCATAATTTAAATTAAAATGCCCAGTGCAAGAGTAAATTAAGAACCCATCATATACACAATCACAGACAAATGCAGGGTATTACTCAGAGACTGCACATATGAATTCTCTCTAATGATCAGTATTCACTCATCAGAAACATGGGCCAGATTTTTAGAAATGTCAGTAGTTAGCAGCTCCCCTTTAGGCATAAAAAGCTGTGGTTTTCAAACACGTTCATCATCCATCAGTTTATACTGAGAACAATGAGGCGACAGAGGGTTAAGCTCTTCTGAAAACCCAGCCCCAAATGAGTTCACTAAAATTCAAAGGAATTGAAATAACAAGTGGACGTACCATTTACTTGATATATTTTATGAACTGAAAACATCTGTTTCTATTATTCTTTTAATAAACTAGCAGCTGAGTGTTAGGAAGCTTCTATTCCAATAGCTCTCATCAGCAACAGTCATCCAAAAGCCAGATCCTTACTGGGAGGTGATAAACAATTCACCAGCTAAAAAACGAAAACTTTACCCTCATCATGATAAAGAAAAAGATCTTCTATTTTTTTTAATAAATCTTTATCATAAAATTGTTCTCCTGTCTCCTCCTTTCTTCCTCCACACACTACACATATAAAGGAGAAAGGGGGAATAATAAAGCTGATTCTTTTTGTTGAATAAAGTGTATGGATGTGTAGACTTTGAAAAAATGGAATATGACAACTTACAATATTTGGAGCCTGAAACCAAAGCTTCTCAAAGTTAATGGTGTTTGATTTTTATGTGGACTTCCACAGACTGTGCATTTGTAGGTAATTATCCCCACAGCCCTGTAATTAGAGTACACAAAAAGCAGAGAGACTCTGCTTTTGGTTGGTGATCCTTTGGGGCTTGGGATGCGTTGAGTTTGATCTAAAAAATGCATTTCTTTTTTTTTAGAATCTAAAGTTCTAATCAAATTTTATGGCATGTAAAGTTCATTTCTAGTGTTTCCAGTGGAAGATTATTTTTTAGCTATTTTTTCTTATCCCGCAAAATTCATACTGATACTTGCTGTGGGCTCTCGCTTTATAAAATGACACTTGCTTGAATCTACTCCTTTAAAGCTGTATCTTATTCCAACCAAACAGGCAGAACTGCATGTGTCTCACACTGACAATACTTTTAGAATGGAGACTTTTATAGTAAGCATGTAATGGGGGTAGAAGGGTAAATGTAGAGGGGAGGAAAGTAATATCTGTCAGAATACATGTGTATTTGTGTGTGTACATGTTTGCAAGTGTAATGATTTTTCCCAACAGGTCGCAAAAGGATCAGATAACATAATTTTGTCAAAGGGAATGAATGGCATTTGAACCTCTATTTGTGAATACACTTGCTATTGGCCTGGAATACTTCTACAATGGCATGAAATACTCTTCACTATGGTCACAATGGTCATAAAATATTTATATTGCACTTTACACAGGGTCTCAGCCAAGTAAAGTCCACAGGAGTATTTGCACAGACTTTAGAACTAAATGAACCAGGGTTATAATAAAACAGCTCTGCATTTTGTTATTATATTGCATTTTTCATTAAAATATTGGGTGCAGTTATGTGATTATTGTTTAAATAAAAGCAGCAAAAGCATCAGGTATCTGTGGGCAGCAAGTCATCATTCTCTCCTGCTCCTCAGTGGTGCTTCTTCCAGATGCATCCATCCTTCTTATTAGAAAAACTAATTCTGAACTGGAAACTACCTATCATCTTTAAATTAACTTGTTCAGAGAAAGAGCAGATCCAATATTCCAACCTTAGAGGCTATGCAACTTGTTGGTAAAAAATTATCCTTGAATTGGAAAATCACTTTTATTGATCCTATAAATAACAGCTGAGAACAACAGCCAAGAAAAAAAAAATCTTATCCAGCATATCTGTTCAGCAGGTGAATATTAGTCATGCTGTTTTCAGACAAAAAAAATGTTAGCCGTGTTAGCTCTTCCTAAGACAAAGGAGGTAGGAACAGAATCAATCAACAAAGCTCTTCATACGCATCTGTAAACATTCTCCTACGTATTTATCAATGCTGTAGCAACATCAGCCACTACGTCCCATCCTGCAGATTCTTCCATTGGAGAACAGTCCCCTGAGCACACAGAGCAGGTAACGACCAGATTTTACCCTCTCCAAAATGTATAAATGCTCCACAACTGAAAAGCTGATGAATTTGCATGTACAGTAAGTCCTTGGCAAGGGATGGCAGAGATGAAAGACTCCTTCCAGCCGCCTTCTGCACTACACCTTCCACATATCTGCTGGCAGTGCCAGGCTTCACACTAAGCATTAGGATTACCAGAGACAGAGATAATTTACCTATTAAGAACAATCATGAATAATCTCAATGCCAATGGGCAAATGTTTCCAATCAGATTGCAAATTCCAACTTTTATCCAATATTAATCTTCCTATTGCATTTTTAAATTCTCCACTTTGTCTCTGCAGACATATACATTAACTTGTGTTTAAAAGTCACGATACTCAACATCTTCACTCATTCAAAAAGGACAACTTGTGCACTCAAAATGCAGATGCTGACTAAGAAAGGCAAACTGAAAACCTTAAAAAATTAAAATACTCCAGGGAGTACACGCGTGGTCATCTGCTCCACATCCTGCCACAGCAAATTGTTCCAGCAGGAACAACACATTACAGACTTCATTCCCATGACTCATTTCACATGTTCGCAGAAAGACATCGTATTACTCTACAGTTTAAATGAACAGGAAGTTTCTCCTGATCCCATCTGAAGTATTTCATTCCCTGACTCCTAGTCACCTCTGCCCTTTTGTAGCATTAATTATTACTCTGCAGCTTCACAATCTACACTGTTTAAAAATGCTTAATGACTATCTTGTACCCAACAGCTGCCACTTTGCAAGATAAATTCAGCTTTTCTAACAGATTTAAATCTACCAATGTACATCTGTGCCCATCAAGATATCTCTAATCAATTGTACTGCTTGTTCCTCAACTTCAGTGGTATTGTTCCATCATGAATGCAAGCAAACAAAACCTCCAGCAGCCCTCCCTCAGGCCCAGTGCGCAGTGGGATGAAACAAAGTTTGGTCCACATAGGCCAAATTAATTCTGGACTTTATTTCACACCATCATGTGGGTTTTGATGTTCACTTTCTAGCCTCTTACAAGTTAATTTTAAGGGGTTTTAATAGCTTATTCCTATAGAACACAGACAGGTCTAAATACCTTTACAATAATTAGAGAAGTCCTATCTATATAATAAATCTTTGCATCATTTTGAGGCACTCTAGTACCATTGCATGCCATTTTCCACCTAGCACGCACTCAGTGAAGAAAAGTCTGAACATACTTACTTGTCTTCATATAGTCTTTTGGTCAGAAACCTCAAGTAACTCTAAGAGAGGCTCAAGTCTAATTTTGTACATATGTTACTTTTAATAATAATTCCTGCCTTTCTGAGACCTTTTATTTGAAGGCCCTGCTATACTTTATTTTTCTTCAAAATATCAGGGAAACAAAGAAAATATCAGAATGATTTCACTCAGCACAGAAAAGTAGCTTTTTGCACAGCAGTAGCACGTTTTGAGGGCAAATGACATCACAAAATAGAACAGGGAAAAGAAGGTCAGAAAATACAATACGCTGCTGAATTGCAGTGTAATCCTGACAGAGAATTAAAGGATTTGGGATGGGCCAGAACACTGGAATCAACATCAGTACTTTTCTCAAAAAAAAAACCCCAGCTGTGAAATCCTTCCAGCAGAACAGGTCAGAACTTCTCCTTTATATCACATCCACCACAATCAGCATGGCAACACTGTCAGCCTGAGCTGACCAAATCAGCATCTAGGTCAGGTTTTTGCTGTGCCTGTTCCCAGTGGCTAGCAGGCAATCTTGTAGTGTACGCTATTTCAACCAAGTTCTGACCTGGCCTAACCCTGGCTTGTGAAATCCAATAAGATCACAGCACAATCTGGCATGGCTGCAAGCAATGTTCAGTCATACTGATACCAAAGTCCCCGAGGAGCATAATCTGGAAGAAACAACAAAGAAGCTTGCAACAAAGAGAGCTGTAAAACAAAAGGACAAATGGTAGATGAAAGAGGAGCAGTATTACAGTATCTCACGTGAAGGGAAGGTTATTACAGTCAGTTGTGTTGTCAGAATTTAGTCTGGACTTGGACAGAAAAAAAATGGAAAGGCAAAAAATAGAAAAAAATATCCTGCTACGTATTTTTTTAAACTGAAGTGTTAAATGTTTCCTCAAGCAGATAGAAAACAAGGTATGCAAAATCTTGACAGTATGAGGGTCACATGCATCCTTCTTTTCTGAAATAGTTGGCAGAGAGATGCTTGACAACAAAAAAATTTCCCACTTGAAGCAGCAGATGCCGTAACACACATTTATTCTGGTTCATAGCAGTGTTATTTACCGTCTTGGATCCAGGGATTGTTCACACTCTCAAACTTCAAGTAAACACAACGCAAAATCTCACAGATCACACTATCCACTTTGGCTGGGTCAGAAACTTAATGCTAAAAGCAAACGTGCCAGAAATGCACCTCCAGCCTACTGCCAGACAAGGCATTTCATTGACCTACAGACAAACTACCTGACCATCTCTCCAACTCACCAGAACAATATAAGATACAAGCCAGTACCCAACTGGGTGGCCATATGAGAAGGCCATATGAGAGAAAAAGAGATTGCAAGGATGCACAAGATGGAGAGAGAAAGAGAGAGAGCATGCAAACATCTTAAAAAGGGCAAAAGCTTGAGAAAGAGCACAAAAAAGCATATGGGAGACAGCATAAAAGAGCACGAGAAAATGCCACAGTAGAAGATAAGACAGTAGTTTGAAATTAAGGATCCATCTGCCCCTTTGCCCCTGGCATTACCTGTCCCCCTGGTAAATCTTTTTTTTTCTCATTTATTATGGGTTTAAAACCTGATGGAGTTTGTGCTGCGAAACAGTAAGTGTTTGATCCACGTTAGGTGTATGGGCAATGCAAAACACAACAGGCAGTTGATCTGGGGCAAGGCAAACACAGATGGTAATCGTGAAAGTGCTTCAGGGATCAGTGAAACAAGGTGATCAGTCAATAGCGGAATGAAATCCAGAGATGTGTGTCCACTGTGCTCAGTGTAGTTGTTTTCCTAACTGACACCTTGCCTGGCTTCACTGTTAGCAAGGACAAATATATTGAGGGCAAAATCCAAACAGCCCCATTTAATCCTGTCAAGCAAGAACAAGAAAGTTTATTGGGCTAAATATCACCTTTCTTCCTGAGCTTAACAATCTCCTTCTGATGTGAAATCCAAACCCACAGAGTTGAATGTTGAACAGCTCTTGAAAGGCTGCATGAAATATGAACACTTCAGCTGGGGTTGGGTGTAAATTATAGTTAAAAAAAAAAGAGAGAATTCACGTCAAATAAAACGTAAAAACCAAATACAAAATTTGCACCCTCTATGAGTTTCTATGACCGCTGGTATTTACTATCTCTACCTTTGAGCTTTAATACTGTTATTTTTTTCTCCCATATTTTTGTACATATTTATTTTAAGAGCTTAGAAAATGTTTTCAACAGCTTTTCAATCACATGCTAATTTCTGTATTTCTCAAATTAGAAAATCAGGAAATGACACCTAACTATTGGAGCACAGTCAATGTGAAAAGAATTCTTTTGCCTACAGCATAAATATGTAAAATAGATCATTTGTGTTCTGTGCTAAAAACACTTACACTGCATACAAGTCACTGAGACTCAGATTTTTGCAAAGTGACCTTCCACTTTTTTCCTAATTTAAAATCTTGAAGCCCTCATTTCAGAGGGTCTGGCACCCAGATCCCTCCTGCAGAGTACAAGGCCTCCAGGCCAAAGAGACTTCAGCTTCTGCCCACTAAGGTAAATTGGAAGTTTCCCACTACTTTGTTAGTAAATAAGGTCAAGGAACATTTGTCAGATGTGGTGCAGCTGAAAATTAGGACATGTTTCTCAAAACTTTGGCCACAGTTTAAATGCACTTCTGTTTCTTCATGTTCAAGGTGACCTGCTTGGATCAGCAAGACTTTGCAAAGCCTCAGTCATTAGTTCTGCAGAATGCCTAATTAACACTAATGTTATCCTTACTGAAGTCACCAAGTGCACTGCTTGTGCCTTCATAAACTGAAACGCTCAATGCACTGATAAAAAGCAGTGGAGATCAATCTCTTTTAGCATATTTGCATAAAGCTTCTAAACTTCACATCCCCAAAAGGCTTCTTCACAGCTTACCCCTGTGCAACACATCCTAGCAGTTTATTCTCTTAAGATTTCTCAAAAAAGCAATGAAGCTGGATGTTTCTTTCCTTCTTTCTGTGTTTGCTGTCAGATGAGGCAGTCATCTAAGCTAAGGATTCAGCAATAGGCTTAAACCACTCCACTTCTTAAACAGTAGTGCAAGATGCCAATCCATCCCTTACCAACCAACACTCAATGGCAAAAAGGAAAAAATTGCCATGGGCATCACATCATGTATTTACCATTTCCAGCACAGAGTTTAAACTGGTACTCACAGAAGAAAGCCTGCCTGAGCTGGGAGCTTCTACTCAGCTCCATGTTACATCCCTCCGAGGAGCTGCACAGCCTGGCTGCCAGCAAAAGACAGATTAGAAATGGTGCTGCCAAGTGTTAAAAATGCTAGGCAACCAGGTTTTATTGAGACCTTGAACTTAACTTCTCATTTTGAAGCAAACAAATGCCAAAAATGGAAAGTGAACAAATTATTAAAATACAGTAATTTTACTTTCACTTTCAGAAGTGATTGCGCTCGTGCATAATTATTGCAATGATCTACAATAAGCAAACTTCAAATTGTGCTAGAAGGCTATTATAAAAAAGGCCCCCCCATATTTAGAATTTTAAAGGGAAATCATTAATTTAAAATATATAAAAAATAATTAAAACTGATCCAAAATTTAAAATACAATCCTGAATAACCAGATTCAATATAAATTTTATTTCCCATGTATTACATACAAACTTCAATAGAATTTCACTGTCAGCTGGTTCCCCTCCTGCCCTTCCCCTTAACAGAGCAATTAAATTCCAGAAGCAAAGCTCTCAGTAATTCTGTCACTGCAGTTCTCATGCCCAAAGTGCTTTCCTGGCATTAAACCTCCCAGTTATCCAAAGATGTCAGTAAGGAAATGTTAGCATTCCCATTTTACACAAAGGAAAAAAATTAAACAGATCCTCCAGAGTTTTTATTCAAGATCAGGGCAGCAGTTTTGATTATACACATACTAAGGGACAGATAATTCAGACTGTGGCGGAGCAAAACATTTCTATTTAATAAAGCCCTTAATCACTTGTCTAGAGACTTAAATTTTCAAATGAGTGCGCATGTTGTTAAATGAAGGTTCTGACAGAGACCTAACAAACAAAGGCTCACAATAGCATGCACGAAGGAAGAAAAAGCCCCAGTGGGCAGTTTTTGGGTGAAGCAGGGGAGGATATAATCTTAAAAATCATGAAGAGCTGGAGCTAGGAGCTGGACTAGAGCCAGCGTCATTAAGTGCAGAGTGATGACAGGGAAAACAGAGACACAACAGCCATCGTGGTGCTGGTAAACGAAGGAGGGCTCCAGGGCTTTCCTGGGCTTTGCATTGCTACGATTCCTACTGTTAAACTGCTAAGAGTGGACCTTGACAGACTTTTGACTCTGATAAATCGCTCTCCTCAAACACCTCTTCATCTTGGCTCAGTGGTTTCCACCAGCCAGGGGCATTTCCCCACAGGCAGCACGTACACAGTCATTAGGGTTTGGGAACAGTAGGACATGACCCTCACAGGCACCAGCCCCTCCATGCCAGCTGGTCACAGTGCTCCCAAGGACTCAGTTTACTTGGGCAGATGGACTGAGTGACTGCAGCTCATAGGAATCAGTGTTGCACACACATAAGTAACACACTCTGCTCTGGCAAATTATATTAGGGTTTTCTGCTGCACCTGGCAGGGGCTGGGGATCCAAGATACAAGGGACTCTGGAACCTGTAGAATAACCCCAGGTGAAAAAAAAAAAAGCAGATTTTTTTTTCTCAATCTTAATGCACAAGGGTAGTGGCACCGTTTAAATCAACTGATCAGGCACTTTGACTACAGGATGGAAGCAAACTGTTTCCAAATACCATGAGCAACATACAGCTCTAACTTATACATCACTGGACATCTCCTCTGTGGCTCCCAGCAGTGGATCAGCAAGCTAAGGTCACACACAGAGCTTGTTGGCTGTCATGGGAGCTCGATGCCAAGCTGTGTCGATAGTCATCTAACATCAGCATCTGTTTGCTTGGCAGGCTCCGAAGGCAATTCAGCTGACAACTCTGAATTTGCCTCTGGGTCTGTCACAAGATCATATATCTGTGGGACTTCTGGGACTTCCCAATACTTCTTTGATGAAGATTACACACATCATATTAGACCCAATCTAAGCATCCTTTGAAATCAGTGTTTGTCGCCTCTCAGAATTATCCAGGCAGTTTGGCTTAACTATCATGCAACTAGTTGTTCTTCCTTGTATCAAGATCTCTTCAGCAAATTTGTAAATGATCCCAAGACTAGAGAAATAATTTTTTTTGGTGTTAACATGTTCTGATAGAACACCAAAGGTTGCTCTTAATCTGGTCTAAAAATGGACAGGACAACTCTTCTCTATCAGCTTCACTTTCAACTCTACTGCTTTAAGGTTTGGTGTGAGTGTGGAAATAATATAAAAATGTAGTAACGACTTATACCATTTTATGTTGGTCTAAAATCTCATAACATTCAGTTCATGAAAGGCCAAAGTCTTCTTTTTTGGTTTTTTTTAATATATATGTATCCAAACAAATAAATGTGAGGAAAGATGGGATTACTCATGTGCTCAAAATGAAGAGCATGCTAAATTACCCCATTATGTTAGGAACTAGAGGAACTCCTGGTCCTGAAAGACTGAATTCTAGATAGCTGGAGAGTGCAAAACCCAATGATAAATTTGCCTTTAAGTTTAAATGCATCATATTTCTATAATTACCCATTAAAAAAATACTTACGGAACAAAAGACATTAAAAATCAATGCAGCTTTCCCCAGTCTGTGTCTGATAAAGCAACTTCAAACACTGTTAACAGCCTCAGGAAATAAACATTTCTGGTTTGGGATATTCCCAAATGACATCAATTACATAACAGGACTAGATCAGCATATATTACAAATGCTACAGACAGTGTCTAAAAGAGCAACTGTTTGCTGGTCAGGCAATTTCAGATTTTTTTCTCTTATTCTGAGGAAAGCAGCAGCATGCAGGTAACCCAGTTAGTACATAAAACAAACCTGAAAGCTCTCTCCAGTCTAATAATATAATATTTCAAGTGGGAAAAGTGAAAACTCAAACCATTCCTGCTGCTTTCACAACTGCAGAACATGAACTTCAAAGCTTGAAGCCTATCATGTTTCAACACTAAACACAATCATTCCTTGTTCATCAAAAGGTTAAATTCAAAATATAGCTTCTGCCAGAACACTGCTGAAGCTGAAAATTTAAAACCAAAACAATATTGAAAAACAAACATCAGTAGGTCAGATTTCTGTCTCTTCTAGAAAGATAGACCTAGAGGAATTTTTATAGGTGCCTCCCCAGATCAGGGGGGGCTTCAAAGCACATGGTGATGGCTCATGAATCTGCAGGCACCTTCCCCAAGGCCATGCCTCCTGGAGGCATATAGTTTGAGAGATGCTAATTTGCAGCCCACACAGATAACATTTAGACATCTAAGCCCTTGAAAGAAGTGCAAGGCTTCCAACCCCCTCCCAATATCCTTGAAGCTGTGCCTTACAATCATCGCGGGTTGTTAAAGTAACAGTTCACAACAATTATTGCTGTGCTCTGGAAGCAGAGCGGCCTCTGCTGCAATGCAGCTGATCCGAGGCATGAGGCCAACTGAAACCTCAAGTCTATTTTAATCCCACTATAATTATAAATGATGGATGTGTAGTTGAGATGCTTCTGAATTTTTGTTTGCATGAAGGTGTATTTATGCATTGCAGAAAAGCACTGCAGAGGAATATCTGAGCTACTACTGACTGGATCGGCATCACAGCCAATATAACCACGTTAGTGCGATGCTGTGCCCAGGACATGGCTGCTGTCAGGACACACCACCACGTTCAGAGCTAACTACCAAACATCTTTTCACCATCCTCCATTAAGCGATGTTGACGTATCCATTAAATACAGAGTGAAGAGAAAAGGTGTTGACAGGTTTCTCTGAGGCAAAGCAGTAGAGAAACACAGTGGTTAGACGTTCAAAGAACCGCGACAAGGGGAAAGTTTTACCAAGTCACAACTACAGAGTGGATGCTGGAAAATTTATCAAAGGCTGGTTGAGTGGAGAGAGACATCGTGATCAGCTTGCTGTTGCCACAAGACCTCACACTGCAGCGAAGGGACAGACGCAGACCCAGATACCACTTCTTAACCCTGGCAGAAACTGGCTCACTATAACAATAATTTTATTTCACATTGTTAACCCTAAGTGACGCAATATTTATCAGAGAAGTAGCAAATAAACTATTCTTACTTCAGAAAGCAACACATCACTGCACTTTGCCAAGAACATCACCTCAGATAGAATACATGTGGGTTTTAGCTTAATAGCTTCATACAAGCTTGCACAATTAGCAGCTAATTCATGCAAGAAAGAGGTTCGCTTCTACACACGCTTTGCCTTAACCAGAGGGTCCAGTGTGAAGCAATCTCATATTCTTAGTGCTAAGTATACTTTCCACTGAACTCAGTAAGGACGAGTTCTGTAATTACTCTAAAGGCCTTCTCCAGATCACAGAAGTGCATATTGTTTTTCCAAAACACAGATATTTTGTAGAAACAAAATAATTTCCTCATGAAGATGTAACCTGGAAAGGATCAAACCAGGCTTCTAAATCTTAGATCAAACCAGGCTTCTAAATCTGATGCCTTAGAATACACCTCAGCTCAACAAATTATTTCCTGATAGCTGTTCACGTAGGTGTTCTTGAACCTCCCCAACTTCCAAGCAAAATGTGGACTTGTGTGTTATCGGAGTATCATTCAATTGAAATCAACAAAATAATTGTGTAAAGCAATACATCATGACAAATTTTGGACGTGCTACCTGAATATGCAGACAAGGCATTCACCAAATGTAAGGCAGAAATACAAATTTTACCTTAAAAAAAAAAAAATCAGGATTCTTGCCTCAGAGCCTTATCACAAAGCAAAGTTAGCTCTTATTAAAAATGGATGCTTAAAATGGATGCCTGAAAGAAAGCATCCACAGCCGGCAAAATCTTTGCCTCTGTCTCTTTTCTGAAGTCCTATAAAATCCCAGATTATTTAAGGCAAAAAGACATAGCAGCAAGACATGAGAAAATACAGGGACTCTACTTCAGGCTGAACTAACTTACCAGAGGGAGGTACAGTTTTGGAGGTACAGTTCTGGAGGCACTATCCAACCCTTAAGAAGGTCCTCAGGATCTGACCTGTACACTCACACAGGGAAGCTGAAGCAGGCAGGAAAGCTTCTTTTCCCAATCAGATTTTTAAAGCCCTTTCAACAGAAGACATTCTTATATCTACCCACTTCCATCCTATTGCTTATTGGTCCAAGCACACCCTAGGAAACCGTCTGCCATAAACCATGAAGCAGTTACTAAAAAAGCTTTTTTTTTTTTTTTCAGAAAACAGACAAATGAAAATCATTATCATAAAGGCCCTATTATGAGGCAAAAAATTTATTGTTGCACTGATGGTTCTCCTGGTGACATGAGATGAAGAGTCTTTCAAAAGATACCAGAGTAGCATCTGGCCAGTTGGAGCAAAAAGCATACTGATACCTTCAGAAAGCCAGCATCAACTCATATAAAAATTAAATTTTTGAGAAAGGAAGGCAAGACATTATGAAATACTCAGAAAAACCTCACGCTTTTCAACTGTTTTTTGAATAACTGACTAGATTTACCAGTCAGCTGGTAAAATAATGAAGGAAAGAGGCGAGTAAAACTATACAAAGCTAAGAGAAACTGTCTTGCACTAATTAGAAACAACGTGCAGTCTGATGACACTCTATAGACTTCAATTACCATCTCTGCAGGAAGGAGCTTTCAAACATCTGTATGATAATCATTCTCCACTGGGATGTCATTTACAGTGCAAAGTATTAAAAACAGGGCCAAAAAATCAATTACAGTCTTTGTAAATGAGCATATTCTTGATCTAAGGGATTTGAACTTGTGTGTGGAAATTGGCTTTAAAAGGAGAGACAGAAACTGATTTGAC
Organism: Dromococcyx pavoninus; assembly: GCA_033558185.1. Classification (NCBI taxonomy): domain Eukaryota; kingdom Metazoa; phylum Chordata; class Aves; order Cuculiformes; family Neomorphidae; genus Dromococcyx; species Dromococcyx pavoninus. Next base: position 216,358 of record JAUMJL010000020.1, on the reverse strand, counting down.
AACAGAAAAGGCAGTAAACCTCCCCATATCTGATTTGCACAAAATAAAACTTAAGGATCATTAAAATAATGATTTGTCTATGAAGTGCATAGCAGAAGAGTATTATTAGAAGTCAAGCCTAACAAAGCAATGACTAACCACATGCGAGGCTCAAGCAGAGGCTTGCTTTATTTAAATTTTTAGGTGAACAACCTTAAAAAATGTTTGTTGACCAGGATTACTTGAATGAATAAATAAATGCACACACTAGGCAAAATCAAATCATTTATTTTCCTAAATTGTTCTAAACAATTATCTTCATATTTACGCAGAAAAAAAGAAACATGCAGAAGTAAGAGAGAGAGTAGGAAGCAACCAATAGTCAATGGGACTGTTATTTCAACTGGTCACTATATAATATGTTAGTGCTGAGAACTAAGGATTTTACTCTGTAATCAAAGGAAACCAAAATAAGGTGAAAACCATAAATTACCAGAGAAAAATATAAATATAAAAATAAACATTTACTACTGGAAAATGAAAAATAAACCAACCAACCAAACCAAAAAGCTTGTTTGAACAGATTGAAGGTTTTCTTTTCTTTTTTAATGATTTTCAGACATGTTTGTTATCTCAGAGAATGTGCTTAGAAGCTACACGAAGGCAATGCTGAGTTTTACACAAAAGCAAATGGGAACAGCAGAAAATGGCTAGAAAATTTGTCAGTGATTGCAGCAGAATCCTTAATCATGGTAAAAAATCGGGCAGTGTTAACCTCACTTTGCAGATCACTGATATGACCAAGCACCACAAGTATTTCATACAGACAGTAAGATGAATATAACTTTTTCTCTTAGAGGCAAATCTTATTTGCCTTTGCAAGGGTAGATTAATGACCTACAATATACTGCTGTACTTCAAAAATATTTTGAAGCATGAACTAATGTAGAGTGCAGACACTTGCTGAGTAATGCTATTCCTGTGCTCTAAAGGTTGTCTCCCAGTAATTAAGGAGGTACTAACCTAAGGTGTTGAGTTTGACCTCTAAAGCCCTAAGCAATCTGGAAATCTCGGCAAGAGACCAGGCTTGCCATGCACTTTTCCCCTCTTTCTTCTCTCCTTTTGCTTTTATAGCAATGATTAGAGAGAAGCTGTCAGTCCCCATCTGACACTCTGTCATTTGGTCAGACAGGACCTGGACCTATTAAACTCTCATTCAAACTCCACAGCTCATTTCTCCTGGGGGGTACCTGGGGAGAAGCTAAGAGGATGTCCTGGAAGAGTTGTATTATGAAGCTACCACTCGGTTTTGTAGCAGGCTACTATGCAGATGAGCAATTTTAAAATGATAGTGGGATTTTTACAGTTAAGGCAGTCCAAAACACAGGATGAGATCCCAACCAGCTGCGTATAATCAAAGACGGAGGACACTTTCACAATCCCTTAGCCTCTTCATTGCCACGGAACATCATGGCTTTCACTGGTGTTCTGGAAAAAACAAACTGCACAACGTATTTAATACCATGTACTCCACAGCATTAAAACAAAGTCTGAATTTCACATGAAAATTCAAGATAAGTAGGTTAATGCAGGGTGTCTGCAGCAGAATTGCAGCAGCACAGCAGTCTCCAAAGCCATTTTGAGCAGTAGCAACTACTTAAGTAGAATCAGCAAGTGGCCACATTCTGTATTGTTGGGAATAACAAAGCTGGAACACCTCTAACAGGCTACCTAGGGATTACTTCAGCTAAATGCAGCTTTGTTATGAAAAAAGAAAAGGCTTTTTTTCCAGTCTGACAGCACCATAAAAAGCTCTTGTTCATAGTGAATGACACATGAACAGAGACTGGCATTTATAATTTTCTGCTGGTTAAAGACTCATTCTTGCTCCCATTGAACTAAATGAGGCAAAACTGCCATTGATTTCAATCAGATTGTCAGTAGACCTTAAAGATACTAACCATCAGCACTTATTAATATGGAATTATCAGCTGAAAACATATTGACTAGTTGATCTAAATACTTCAACTTCATTCAACAAAACACTTACTCCAAATGAACAAAGACAGAAAACTGAACCCAGACCAAAGGTCACGCTGAACTTACAAATTGCAGTCACTGCTGATACACATTACCAACAGCAGCAGCATAATGTGTACTGCACCCAATCAAACCAATGGATGTAATATTAAACGAGAAACACACAGCACACAAGCCCCCCTCCTCCCCATTTCCCAGCAATCCAATTTCTGACTCAGTAAGAAACATCCTCCACCTTTTCACATAAAACATGAAAAAATCCATAAAAATAATTTCATACAACTGGGTACTTATTTGCTGAAGACCTTTAAAAATAAAAGCCAAAATCAACTTTTGACTATAAATGCTACAACTCTCTTAAAAAGCTCTTAAACACCGTTAGTACTATTTTTACCTTCAGAGAAATAAATAATGTACTATACAGGAGAAAAATTTTGAATTTAATTATATGAATGGTATTCTGTATGCACTTAATTGCATAGCAGTAACACAACCACTTTCATTACTCTTTATAGCTTCAGATGCCCATTAGCACGATCCCCAAGGTTCCTTATGAATAATTAGATTAGGAAAGGGGGACTCTCTGATGAAACGCAATAGGATGTGATGCTTATGAAACAGCACATCTTGAATCCAGATGCTGACAACATCATGAAGAGCTAATTTGCACATCCAGATTAATACCATCATGATGATAATATAAAAGAAAGATATGCATATAAAATGTACTACAGAAAATAATGTCAAAAAGAATTGAGGTACTTATATTACAAAAATACATCTTTTTGACATTTTAACCCAGTTGGAAAGGTGTAAATAGACCAAATGTCATATTCATGAGCACAGAGCTACTTAAGCAGACTTACTGAAATTTAATCCACTATTTGGCAACACATGGGCAAGCTGTTTAATAAATAGTTATACCCATCAAACATGTCCGGCACCCACATAAACAGGTGAATGAATTTCATTACATTTTATTAAACATCTGTTTCCACTTGATGCAATGAACAGTTTCACATAGTTTGGTCATTCTTAAGTATACATCATCAACAAATCAAGCAATGATATATTTTTGAAGGGGCATAAAAGATACAAACAAATGGGGTTTAAAAAGTATTTTAAAGAGAGTCAGATATTTCTGTGGCTGTCATGAGTTATCTGTCTGCATAATTATATATCTGAATAGTTAAGTGGATTTGAGGGAGAAATTTCTTAACATAAAATAATGGAAGCTCCATAGAAAGAGAAGTGGTTTTCTTCCACTTTTGTGGTTCTCCTTCATGTAAAGTTTAAAACACAAATAAACATGTAACAAGGCAGACTCTACCGTTTGCTACTCAGACACAAATGTCAAAGAACTCTGATCCTCTCTCTACATTTTACAGCACAATATGTACACGTACCCTGTTTGCCCTGTGCATTTGAGAATATGTTCCGCCAAGGCAGAGCACATTAGTCTAAAGGATTTTCAACTTTTAAGAAATGTAAATTCACATCAAGCTGATGGCTTCCCTTTAGAATAAAAATAACACTCTAAATAAACTCAGAAGAAATGATAAAACTGCTGAAAAGGACATGCAGAAACAGAAGGATAGGAATGACACAAGCAAGAGGCATAATACCAGAGGCATAATATTAAAGACACAATAAAGCAACAATTTGTGCAAACATAATGTTTTGAAATTTTCTTATGACACAAGGCTAAGGAAAATGTTATAAGTTATAATGAAGCACGCATTATTTTTGTACATAATATTACACCTATAACACGAACAACAAGAATTAGAAGGTGCTTCATTATTCATTCTAATAAAACACTTCCTCTTAAGAAGTTTAAAGTGCCAGCTTCTTCATTGCAACATCCCAACAGTCTTTGCTTACTGAAACCGATCCAACTGTTTAAATCATCAGGAGTTCCTTCCAAGGACTTCAAGGGAAACAATATCAGGACCAAAGTCTACGAGTAGAATATGTTAACAAAATCAAAAATCAAATAACCAGCAAGACACGCAGGCAACATGCAGTGAGGAACCACATGTGAGGCGTAAGTGAAAGCATTTATTGGTATATGAAAGCATTTTCATGAGCTTTTGCCACTGTAAGTCTCATGCTTCCTGTATTTGTCTGCCAGGATTTTTTGTCATCTCTTGCTGTGCTCTGTTGAGGTTTTAAGATTCTGGTGGCATGTTCATTTTAATCGCCTATAAGGCCTCATACAGTCTTGTTGCACTGAAGTGAATAAATAACACACAGCTTTTTATTTTGATAAGACACAACTACCTGCTCTTAGTCATGATCTATGTTGCACCAACACAAACAAAAGACAGCCTCCTTCACTTCAAAGGCCAAATATTTTATATATATATATTTTAAAGCTCCTACGTGTCGTCCTGAAGCTAACAGTCAATAGTCTCCCAGTACATTAATTCACAAATCACCTGCCTAAAACCAGAGTCCTCACGCCAGTTTTTCCTCCCCACAGTCTGCCTGCAACACAGTCTGTGCTTTGCAGCAGCACTGAGACCCATTTATGGATTAACGTGATGCAAGAGGATAACATTTAGTTCCCTTATTCCCTCATCTGTTTTCCTATAATTCTTCATTATGTGCTGAAAAGTTGGAAGTTCTGCTGCCCCAAAACACGCTACTCCCAAAACACAGATAGGTGATTTAGGATGGTTTTTGCAGACAATGGTTTCTGAAGTTCTATCTGCCTAGGTCTGTGCAAGAATTTATATACTGGTGAGATCTAACAAGTCCACCTATAATTTCATACATGTTTTATTGTCAGCTTTTCCTGTAGAATGGTCTTACATGAAACGTATTATATACTGCTAGAAATCACTAAAATCAGGAGATACAGGCAATGTATTGAAAACCTAAAGACAGATACAAACTTTGGGCATAATCTCAAAACAAGACACTATTAACTCCTGGCATAAGAAAATTTAGGCAGGCAGTTTCTGTGAAATGGTTTAATATTACTTTATTAGATACCCAAAAATACAATTGGTAACAAAGGATAAAACAGTTCTGGAGCAGGCCCTAAGCTTTCTGGTATTTCCAAACTACAGCAGAGGACTGATAGCAGATCACTACTATTCTGGCATCTGTCATTTTTTGGGATACTGCCTGGCATGCATGTAACATGTATTCTCTTAATGTAGTAATTCTAAACATAAACCTTTTAAAGATATTTAAAGACCTTAATAGGACAACAAGAGGACAATGAAAGGTCAGGGTTTAGTACCACCTCTGTTACATCCCAGCTGTATTTCCTTCATACATCAGTCTACCAGCCTTGCACAAGAACATTTATGCAGGTTTTTTTAATGAAAGAAATAATGCACAGATAAGATTTGCACTAAAGCTCATCATTCATTTTTCTTCACTAGTCTCTTTATTACTCCCAGTAATATCGCTTTTCTGTCTACAGACCTGTGCCTTCAAGTGCTTCCTCATTTTTAATTTCTCTCACCTGAATAGGCCCATGGGACTTACCACAAGGATAATATTAAATATGTTCACATGACTTTCCAAGATTTTTATATATGCATCGAGTGTCTCTTTTGCAGAGATCATAGCTGGAACTTTAATGGTCCTTCTCTGGGAATCAACTAAAGGTATACCAAAAAAGACACAAATTTGCCTTACTGGTGATAACACTTCAATTTATTTAAGTGCATTCTGGGTTACTGGTAACAGTTGTTGTTATTAAAAAGAAACTCCTGGGAATCTATATAGTTAAATTTTCACTGAAGCACCCCGTATCTTCACAGCCACCTGGATTTTATAGTTGCCTAAACACCATGCACATTAAAGAAAGATATGTCTTAAAGACTGCATCTTTAGATTATCATCATAACATCCTGCCCTGAAATAAATATGAATGAACTTTAAATAAAAAACAACCCAAACAAAAAATTAACTACTAGCAGTGAGGAAAGATATAATTATTGTTTCCCATCTGTTAAAAGAAGAAAAAGTGTACAAGCAGAGCCATTTCACAAGTCTTCAGCTAGATCTCGAATTTGAGGGGGAAAAAAGTGTGTCAGTTGATGAATTACAAGCTTAATTACAACTGGGATAAGACATTTTAGAACCCAAAGGAACAATGATTTGCTGAATGTCAGTATGCTCAGATGCCCACCAGTGAGCAGTCCCTCCTCTATTTCAAGGTTTCAGTGAAGACAACATACATGTCAACCACAGCAGAAGAAACACAAACTAATGAAACTGTGTGTAAGCTGTAATTACACTGTCTCAGTGAATGGCACTTGGGGTATTGTGAACAGATTGTACATGTTAATTCACACAGGGCTTAATGAAGCATTCCCTGTTCTACAAACTTCACCTTTTGATTTAATTAACCTTCATACCTATACATGCAGTACCTAGCAATCATAAGTGCTGGAAAATCCTTAAATAAGCTACAATGTTTTCAAGTTATATTAGAAAAGTAACAGAGGTTCAGTTTATGCTCAGTTTGGCAGCTCAAAAGTGAACTGCAAGCAAATTATAAGCTTCTTAGGTAATTAAAACTCATATTGTGAATTTGGCCCTAAATCAGCTCTCCCAAACATACAACCTACTACCTTAAAAATAAATTTAAACAAAGCAGAATCCATTCATTCATTCGCAACAATAAAAAATGTCTAAACTTTACTAGAAGAGAAATAAACTTTAAATTAATCTAGGAGGGTCAACCTTATAGAAGACCTTTAGATGATCAAATATGTTCTGTTTTGCAGAACAGCCAAGATGGCTAAGTCACATATTAGGTTTGCAGGCACAGTTTTGCACAATGCAAATACATAAATACAAGAACTATATAATTTTCACAAACCCTTAAAAATGGAAAGGACGCTCAGTTATGATTTATTGACTCAAATGTAAAAATCATCACCTCGGAGTCCATAGCAGTTAATTTTTTATGACTTCAGGACCGAGCAGGCTGTTTACACATATCTTGCAAGTCTGCTGTAGCCTGCAACTTGAGGTTTTCCTGTGCCACAGGAGATGCAATTTTCAGTCTTGCAATTTTCATTAGCTTTAGACCCTGGATTATACGAATTCTCTGCTGTACTCATTTATGGCAAAACACTGGGGCACTGCAAATAAATGGCGTTTTCCTGCTGACTTCAAAGACTGAAACATACAGCAAAGACAACCACTCCCTTCATAATTTCCTCTTGTATAAATACCTCCTCAGACTCTAGCACTCAAGCACAGATAGCTAGAGATGCAAAAGGAGGTTCTGACTACTCTCCTCCTCAGGTGCAAACAAACAGCAAAGTCTCATTTCACAGCTTTCTACTAATGAAGGGCAGTAGAAACTGCTGTCCCTGTACTTTGAGCAAACAAAGAAAAATATCTGCACCTCAAGGGCACAGGAGCTACCAGGGCTGCTCCTGGCAGGCAGGGCTCAGCTGAGATTACTTCACAAATTTAGTAACTGTGGAAACAACAAAGCAAAATTGACACATTTTCTCTGCTTCCCTTCTCCTGTGATTGAAGTTTATAACATACTTCATATTTTACTTCATTAAAAAGTCAAGTTGAAATTAGTTAATGTAGAAATTAGAAAGAAGCGCAATGCTGATTTAAAGAACACAGGCTTCATTGGAGAAACAGAAGTAATTCTTCACAACAAGGAGCAAGTGAAAGCTGCAGTGATAATTTATGTGAATCTCCATAGTAATTTTAATAGTATTTCTCACAAAACAAATTAATCTGAAAAAGTTAGCAAGCATGACTCCGAGGAGGAGAACCAGTGGACTGGACAGAAGTTGGCTGAGGAATAAAAGGGAAAGTTTGCCAGCCACAGAAAATGAGGATTCTTCTTGCATTTTAAAATTGAATCATCTTTTTTTTCATCCAGTGCTAAAGACTTATATTACAAGCAAAAAGAAGTAGAAAGACTTCTCTACAAGCCCATGAAGGAACATGGATTGTTACTTTAAAAAGAACAAAATCCAAACTGCTCACAATAAAGCAGAAAAAAAAATCATTAAAAAGCACAAACGTTTATGGTTACATTCTGTCACTCCAGAGGAGAGATTTCAAGGAGGGGGCAGAAACCTGTGTAATAGAGGCCATAAAGCAGGATTTTAAATTAACTGAGAACTCAGCCAACCTTGACAACTTAAACAGAAGGTACCAAATCCATCCTTTCCCTTCACTGGAGCTATGCTATTCAGTTTGCACGAGTATCTCAACCACTGTCAATGTCATTTTGCCATAAAGGATAATAATAATTGTATTTATGATACATCCCTCCAAGGCAGCATGCAAGATCACTCATGCAAGTTAAAATACGCCATAATACATGAAAACACTTAATATATTTTAAACCTGCGCTTACTGCTTTTCATTATAGTAGAAAATTCGCAGCTACTGCAAAGCAATATAGCATTTTGTCTTATGTCATTTTATTGATGCAACAAATGAACAAGTGTGTTGCTCATCAATGCAACAAGAGGAGTAGCTCACCTCCCCTCACTACTACTTATTATTCAAGGACCAGGCTTTCCCTTTGTTATTTTCTCCCTGACTCTCAGCTCTTGCATCCCAGCTGCCGGTTACTAATGTGAAACTCAAGATACTGATAAAGAAATATTGTGATGCCATAAGATGCCACACACTGGCCATCACCACCCAGGATGGTCCTTCAGTTGACAGCAGAGAACACAAAGTCTCAAACCAGCTTTGACTCTCACCTGGTAGAAAGTGGAATCGGAATAAGTGCCCTCAAACCCATCTGGGCTGAGTCTGAAACCAAATTCTCTCAGTTCCCAAGTTGCCTCAGTACAGGTAATGTTACACACTGAGACTCTTCACCAGATGTTTACAACCCTTAAAGGGCAGTATGAACAGCCAGGCTGCCAGGGCAAGGACCTAGCTGGGTGGCAGAGTTTGCCACAATATCCTTCACTGCTGTAGTCTGTACACTATTTATCATAACTATGAACAGTCCTAGAATACCTAAACATTCAAGGAAATGGTCAAAATGTGGCAATAAGCATTCTTTTTCAAACTGTTATTTTCAACATTGAGAAAGTAGATATAGCTTTTATAAACATTAATATGATGAGGTAGATTCCTTAAGGGGATCACTTCCTCAAGAGTCTGAAGTTCATGATTGTTTGGAATGGTGAAAGAGTAATACCCAGGGTATAGTTTTGGATTTATAAGAACTGTGAACAGAACAGGTAGAGAATTAAACTCATGGCAATTTTAACCCCCTCATATGCTGGTAACTGCAAATAAAGGAAATCTCTCTGGAGCTATCCTGGGCAGTACACTGGATTTGTTAGTGTAAAGGCAGAGTAAGAGCTAAAGGTGAGGACAGCAGCCTCTCTTATTTCTTATATACCAAAACTCCAGATGGAAAAAATGCCAGAGTTCATGTACACAGAAAACCCCATAGTCTAAGTTTATAGTCAGACTCCTTTTCAAAGTCCAAAGGTATAAACTATTTATGGTCCCAGTTCATTTGTATTTGTTATTATGAAAAAACATAAAGCCAATACAGCTGATACCAGGGGCTTCACTGTAAGGGCTATATACAGCCCTAAAAAAAAAAGCCTTTTTCCACCCTTAGTAGTAGTATTATAGATCTTTTTCAATAATTAAGCCCAGAATCCCCCTTCTTGCTGTTGCTGACAACAATCACAGTTGATAAAACCAACAGGTGTTTTGTTTTTCCCAGGACTCTGAGAAATCAGGAGTCAGTGAACCAAGGAGTCTTCCATTTGCTTCTGCACAATAAAAACAGACCATGGTCTGCAAAAGCCAAATCTGTATCATATGCATGGCTTGAGTGTGCAACTGATATTTTTACTCAGGTCTTCAATTTGACAATGAAGTGCAGAGCAGAATAAAGCAATAACCTGGAAAAGCTATTTATAGTCCCTATGCCCAAAGGAGATATAGCTAATTACTAATTCATTTCACATCACACACACGAATGCAATATGAAAACTTCTCAGTTTCTTATCAGCACAGGAAAAAAGACCCCACTGTGGCTTTCTTTAAAATAATTAAGGATTCTTTACCAAAACATTTTAATCAAACTAAGTCTCCACAGCAGTCTTTTTTTTCCCTGCCTGTTTCATTAAGAGGTCCACGCTTATTAAAGTTTTGATAAAAGCATTTCACAACATAGCATTTTGCCAAGCTATTAAAAATTATGCTTATTTTCCTAGATAACACATTTGTTTATCAAATACTTCTCTACAAGCAGGATTAAAATCCAATGTATTATTGGTCATATCAATAGAAAAAAAAACCAGAGCAATCTGCTAAAAAATTCAGTGAACAATGCAACTGCCATATCTGCATATGAGGAGATTTGGGGTTGGTCTAGTTTTTTGTTAATGAGAAACCAGATCAGCTAAGTATTATTCCACGGACTAGACAACTGAACATTTTATTACAAATTATTAAGAACTAAACAACAGATAAGAAAGATAGGTTGGGATTTGTAGTACTCAAGAGACAGCAATAATCCCATTGAGCTTCCCTTCTGCTGCAGCTGTATCAGCAACAAAGCAGCAAGCAGACACAATGCTCACTGAGATGATGGCCTTCTAATTTCTCCACACCCACAATTTTTGTTTTCTCTTTCTCTTCTTCCACATGCTGACAGCAGGTGTTAGAACAGCTTGACTTCAATGAGAGTGTCCTAAGAACAGTGTGGTTCCAGCAAATACTGGTGCCAAAGCTGCATCATAAATAAACTGGACAGAGAAGCTGCAAGGAGCCCCAGCTGGTACTCCACAGGAGCTACTACTGTCATGGGACTGTGCTAACTCTTGACAGAAAAAAGAAGGGTCCTTATGGGAAAAAAAAATAAAACAACTCTCCAAAAAAATCTAAACCAAAAAGTACCACCAACACCATACACTATCCTATGGCTCAAACACTTAGCAAACAATCTTTATCATTAAAAGGCAAGTTTCTGTTAACAGGTTTTATGCTTAAATTATAATTTATATGAAACAATGTGAATTAACTCCACCAATTTGTAATTCAATGCCCCTCGGGCCCCTAGTTTTTACTGAGTAATATCCTAATTTTACTTTTACCACAGCAGAAGCAGCATGAAAATTATTTAAAACACATATTAAATATAAACCATAACTAGATATTGTGCACTTAAACTGTCATTTATTTATGTTGTAGGTTCAGTGGAAATGTTAGGAAAGAACAGGGAAGAGCACATACATAGACATCCTAATGACTTAAACATAACTGTCTTTCCATTGAGCTGTCTGGTATCAAAAGCAGTTACCCTGTAGACGGAATGCTTGTTTTCTAATCTATCAGTCAAAGTTTAATACGTGAAAACTGGATAAACATACTCTAAATCCCTAATCTAATTTAACAGAAAGGATGCCCTATCTCCTTCAATAACACTTAAGGTCTTTTAGAGTTTGCAGAGGCTTTCCCCCTTTAGCAGAATATTCTGATGGCATTAGGAAGCCCTGCTCAGTGACAGATGAACATTTCCAGAATCAGACCTTTTTTAGACTCTAAAAGGATGCGCGACATTGTGTGCCAGCAGCACATCAGGTTCTTGGAATCTTTGATTACACAGTATGAGACTGCTTGCATTAACACCATCTCCACAATACAGAGAAGTGAACATATCTTTTAAGAGAACAAGAAGAGGAGGCTAGGAAGAGATCTCCTCCTGAAGTGTATTTATAACCACTGCCCTGAGAGGGAACATGGCTACCGATCATCCTGTCTCCTTATGATGTACCAATAGAGGTTCCTGATGTGCCAGTACATCAGCTTGTCAGAAGCAGCTACAGCAGCACTAAATAGCAGTGTTCGATAACGTTACAATGCTGAGCATACATAAAAGTTCATATCAGTATGCTGCTGCTGAAGAACCATCACTTTAGCTGCTAATCACGTTTGATGTGGGTTTAGATGGGAATGCAGTGAGATAAAATGAACCACTACAAAAGCAAACACCATACAACTCTCCTCATATAGAGTTCTGTTGCCTGCCCATTGGTGTGAGGAACTGAAGCCTCATTTGGAAACCCTCTGCTCTGCCAAATTCATGGTCTTGACAAGAATTTTAATAAGATTTAAAGATCTGCTTTTTTCCTGATTTTCTGCATTATCCTCCACCACATTTTCCATTCTGCACCATTTCATCACTGCAGCAAACCCATTAGGCCCATTGGTTGCAAAGACCTCTGGCTATATGTACTGCTCTTTCTAAATGGATCAGATTTACCTTCTGTATTAAATCCATGACTATATTAATGACTGCTTTATCTTCACAGAATCCCTTTTAACTGCTGAAAATCCAAATTCATTTTTCTCTCCTTACATTGTGAAGTCTCTCTTAGTGTGTGCTTATTACACGAGCACAACCAGCCCTCTCCAGTACCTACTTAGAGACTTCTTCCACTGGACACTTCAAACCCGCATCGTCTCCTGCTTTCTCCAGATGATATTGGAGCTAATAATATGATCTGAATATCATCATGCTCTAACTCACCCTAGTATCTAGCTGGAACAGCTTGAGTTTTTTTAAAAATTATGAGTTATATATGAAGGCTTTTCAAATTAAGGGAAAACTTATAGGTCAAGCTCTCAAAAATAATGACAGAAGAAACTCTATTGTTAGAGGAACCTAATGAAGGAACCTCTTTCTCAAGTCGTTTCTGTTCAGAAACTATTTTGTTGGCAGTTAGAACTTTCCTAGATTGTAAATAAAGAGAGGAGCACGATACTTTATAACTTAAAACCACCATTAAATAACATCAGAATTTCCCAGAATAAAGAAAATGCATGTACCTCTCTCAAATGCTTTGACCTGCCAAATGCTTAAAAGATAGATATATAATAGATATAAAGACTTATCACAAAATACTGGTGGTGGACAAGGAAGGGAATCATTTGAAACAGACTGCACAGGCCAGCTGAATGTCATCACAGACAGTATCACAACCCAGCAAACAGAGACGCACTCATCTTCCTATTCCACTAATGATATGCACAGAAAATTACCAATTATCTGTGTTCCAAAGGTGTGACCTGTTGCTGTCAATTGAAAAGACAGATATATTCATCAATTATTTGCTGTATTGTACTAATTAAACAGAAGAATTATGGAAACCTTTCATTAACCTCTCAGCAAGTACACATATTTTTAAAGAATTATATTGAAAAGGAGAACCATCTGTAGACCAGCTTTGCAAGGCTAAATACCAGTGGCACTCATTCTTTAAATCTAATATTCTTTTGCCAGACAAGAGAAAACAGATGTTACATAACAGATTCAAAGCACATGCAAGTCATAAATAATGTGACCTACAGACTTCATCATTGTGGTCAGCTGCTGATTTAGACTATCATTGGTATAGGATCTCCCTTAGCAAGACCTTGACATTCACAAGGGACAAAATGTGACAGCCAATCTCAGCTTGTAACAATCCCTCCCAGACCCCAGAAGCCTTCCTGAGTACTTTGAGCACTAGGGAGAAGCCACTGGAAGGTTTTGTATCTGGGCACAACACGAAAAGATAAGGATAAAGCTCAGTGTTTGAAAGTGGAGGCAGCGAACAGCCACAGCCCAACAGGTAGCATAAAGGAACCAAGAAGGCACACACAGGAAGCATTCCCCTCCCCCACCTTTGGCCAAAAGAAAAGGCAGCTTGGAAGCCTTCCAACTCTATCTAAACCATTTTAAAAATAAAAATTTTAATAGCCTCTATGCAACTGGATTAATATTCAACAAATGTCATTTTGAAACTGGTAACATTCCGTGTTATTAAAGTTATCTCCCCTATAGTTCTGCAAAGACACAGGTGGGACACCAATGATTTTCCCATCTAAAACAAAAGCAAAGAGAAGTTCTGACCTCAGAAAGCAGGCCAATTGGCACTTAGATTGCTTGCTCATTCCAAAAGCTAGCAGAGATATCAAATCAGATATAAAGAAACTTAATTATTAATTATCATTTAGAATAGTACTTTATGGATCTAGTTTTTGTTTTGATGATACAACCGTTAATTGATAGACAAAATTTAAGTTTTTTAGAACATAATCTGTTTTCATTTTGTGATTGGTGAGCAGACAAGGTAAAATGAAAATATGTGTCAAAAAGGAAATGGAGTTTTGATTTAGGTTTGCACATTTTTCTTTTCCACAGGTAGTAAAACCAAATAAAGTCCTGCTGCCAACAAATCCCACTGTCTACCTGCCACTGAAGGCAGGTTTGTAAATCTCAGGAGAGGCTTTTTCCCACCAAGCTGCAGACTTGTAAGGAGCTGACAACATCAAATGCAAGAGCTAAGCCAGAAGTCTCTTTCAGTTCATTTTTTTGAGTACTGATGAACAACATGGGGACAAATTGTACTGTCACAACTACTCAAAAAGCAACAGAATTGAGTCAAATGAGATCAAAAATGGTTAGTATACATGACTGTACCTTGGTCTATCATTTGGAAGATACAATTTATCAGTGCAAGCAGTGCAGTGTGTCTACTATATTTAGGGCTAAACCCAGATGGATTCAGTCAAGGAAATCTGAGGATTCTAGATGCCACCAGAGTCGCCTTGTGCACAAGCTTCCTTATAGCTTTCCCTAAAAAACAAAGAAATTCAAGACAAAAAAATGGTGAAAACTTTCCTCATCTAAGGATCATTTTTCAAGCAGGAACAAAACTGTTGATCCTGTAAGCAAGCAAGTACCTTGTTCTCCCAATCACTTTCAGTAACAGGAAAACACTTACTCAGTGGGCATTCCCAGATTCACGAGTGGAAGCCACAAGCTGCAGCCCAGATCTTTGCAGCTCCATCAGTGCTGAGACCTGAGAGCTTCCTCTCTCATACTCCTAACCCCAAAGATGTAGGTGCTATTTTTAGAATCAACAGGGAGATGTTGATAGTTCAAGCCTGATCTAAGTCATTGAAATAATTAAGCACCTTGAAAATTCCTTAGTGAAACCCATTGTACAGCTGTTGTAGGGATTCAACTCAGATTAATCAGTGTACCCTCCATGAACAACAGTTCAACAGAATGCTTTTTGAAGCAGGGTATTAAGAAGCATTAAATGCTTCTGTCAATAAAATTTAAAATGGAGCCCAGAAAATCAGTCTATGGGATGTAGAGAACATGTGCTCTTTCCCTTTTAAAGGCAGAATCTTCCTAATGAAAAATAAGAAAGTGATAAGGAAAAAACAAATCACACGAGCATACAAATGAAATTATCTGTTTCAGTGAAACAAACTGCAATTCTGTCATCAGAATATATCTGATAAACAAATTGTCTTTCTGTTTCCAGAACATAAGGAGAGGAAGTTAAGGAACCGATTTTATATTAATATTGGTATTCAAAGCAGAGCAGCCAAAATTATCAGTGCCTCAGCCCAGATCTGTATAGCATCATAGAGAAAAACCTCATACATCTATGTAGAAATATATTCTCCATTTTAATTTATATCTTTTACTTTTCCTCAAATGCCTTTATTTTCTTGAAGATACATTGGAAAGCAAAGGCATGCAAATACTGAAAAGGAAAAAAAAATCTATTATATGTGACAGGATGATTTCAGTGCTTATTTACACATGTTTACATTTAAATTTGCAGACCTTTGAAACTCAGAAGATGAAGTGCTGTATGAAAACAGTCCTTTTTATGAAGGCATTTGTCATTATGTGAATCTAGACCAGACAGCAGCAATCCATTCAAGTTAGTTACTCAGGTGCATATCTGCATTCATTGTACCCAGGAGAGAGTTTTCTTTCTATATGCATTTGCACTATTAAAAGTAGTACTTCTAATAAGTGGTGAATCTGACTCAAGCCCAGAGTATTCTTTTGGTGGAAATGGAGCAAGTCTTCTGGGTATGTAGACCACCATATCTCTATTATAATTTCCAAAAGCAGTGGAGCTACAACACTTACACCAGCAGGACACTTGTGTATATCACTACTTGCAAAGGTTCAATATAAGCAGTGAAAAACTAACAGTATTTGTATACAACACGGGAAAGGTAAATAACGTGACATGTAGCAATCTCTGTCTTTGAACAACAGATCAGTGCACAGAGTATTCTTTATAAAACCAAACTCAAATACACTTCCCATCTCTTACATGGCACTTCCTTTAAAAAGCCAGAGCTCTACTATACGCAATGCTATTCCTTATGATGTGCCTTACAAGCTGGTTGGCAAGTAAATGTGAGCAATTATTAGCCAAGGACAATTTCTAAGAGAAGTTATATAAGAATACACATGTACTTTAGAGGTGAACCCCAAAGCTACCAAAATTAATATCTCCTATAGATGTTGCAAATATTCAAATACAAAGGCCACCACAGAAAATACTTTCAAGTATAATCATATTCTTGTCCACTTTCTGCCTTAAGAACTTTAGATGCTTAACACTTTTTAAACTATACGATCAATGACTGTGGTGCTTGAATAAAGAACACATTACTTTATCTCTAGATCATCTACGCTACCACTGGAAGACCTCATTTAAGCATTTATTTGCATATATCTCTCTATATGAGAACGTTGTATTTCTTCCATTTCACTGGCAGCCATTTGTTGAGGTTTTCCACTTCTACATTTCAAACCATCATCCCTTAATAAGCCCATGATATCCCCATCATCAAGTGAAAACCCAGACTAAAGACATCAATTGTGCCTTAAATACTGGCAACGTGCTTATGAGCATTTCAATTCCATAATCACCTCAGGATAATTTCTACAGTATTTTTATTATCGGCAAGGGTTACAAATTAGCATTACTTTTCATAAGTTCCATCTATACATTTTGAATGCAAGCCACCAAAATGCTATGTCCAAGAAGAACAACACTCATTCTTTGCTCTCCCTCCTGTACTTACAAATTTATTTCTAGATTAAGGTAAGAATCAATATAAAATATCCCACATTTATTACAGTGCAAAAGTATTTGCCATACCCTAATGACTGTAATGTCATAATGACTGCTAGCCATTCACACATATGTTCTAACTTCATATATAGTTCTTTAAAATAAGTTAAGAACACTAATAAACAATAAAAAGCTCATCTGAAAACATCAGAAGATAAAACATCAGTGAACTGTGCCATTAAAATTGCACTTGTAAAAAGAGAACATGCTAAAAACTATACCTCCTGGATTTATGTTTTTATATAATCAGTCATCCAGTGGCAACTAATAACTATGAAACACCACATATATTGGGCTACCCAAAACCATAAACTGTAAAATAAATTCATGATTCACCCAGATTTTTCTAGAGTTTTCACTTCACTGAAAAACATGGGAGATTGTCCTATGAATAGATGTTTAAAGCATAGATTTGACACAAATAAACATTAGTAATTGACCTAAAAAGACTTTAGCCTGTTTAGCTAAACAGTCAGTTGGGAACGCTCCACATTCCATCCATTAGGATGCAGGAATCCCAGTGCAATAAATTAAGACTTAGAATGCACTATAAACAAAGATGAATTTTAATCTTCCTTTCAGATTGCTGTGACAAGAGTTTTAGTTCTGTTTCTTTTTTTTTTTCTTAGAAGGTGGATTTTCCATTCTGTTTGATGAGTTGATGCACACCTTCCTCTTGATCTCTTGCAAAGTCATGTACCACATGCTTAGAAACCTGTATTTCCTGAACACGACAACTGACTGCTTTACTATTCCGGTGGCATGTACTGGATGTCCAGTGACAATGAGGAATTCAAAGACTAAAATGGAGCTATTTCAGGGGTGGAAAAGTTCAATCAGCATCATTTGAAGCCTCTCCAAGATTCAACTTGATCATTTAGTTACTATTCTTAGTCAAATCCTTGATAATTAGGAGGTGGGTTTGTTTATTCTCAGTGAGAGCAGAGATATCATTATTCACTGCCAGCATTTCAGTCCACAGTGGGACATTACCCCATACAGAAAAACAAGGGGCACCACATAAGGCTCTGGGTAAGAAAACAAAGACTCTCGTGACACTTCTGGGAACAATAAGCAAAAGTTTCTTCAGGAGATTCCACTATCCACTCAGAAAGGACTGTGCTACTGTATTGTACAGAGCACACAGAGGAAAAGCATTCCTAGAGGAAATCTTTACTTTTTTTTGTTTAGTTATTTTCAAATGAGATATTTGTATACATTTACTTATTACCATCAGGCATACTGTCTATATTTTGATGCCCTTTTACTATGTAGCAGTGCTTCGTACAAGTGTGGTTTCTAGTGATTTCTAAACTGAGATTTAAAAGTTTTATTTGTGGTATAGCTGTGACTTCAGAAAGAAGCTGTATTATATAAAAGAAGTAGTATCTTTTAGTTGTTCTGCTCATACAGTTGCAGACAGGAAGGGTAGGAGAACAACCTTGCCTTCAAGCAGATAAGAGCTTCTTAAAACCTGCAGAAGACTGACAAAAGGCTGTACTATTTTTGGATAGTTCACCTATCAGAACTATCCAAGGACAAAACAAAGACAAGGTAGTTAGAGAGAAAGACCTTGTCTTTCTTTTATCCTTGGATCACTGCAACTACAGATCAGCACCATTATGACTTTAAAATTCTTCTACATTACCCACCAGTCTTCCAGAATTTTCTGATTAGCCAAACAACAACGCTAAAATTGAGGAGACAAGCAGCAGAGTCTGGTCATCTTCCACTGGCAAATAATATCCCATCAAAAACACACTGTCCTTTAGTAACAGAATGAAAAACAATCAAAACTGGCCAGAGAATAACCTGATAATTTTTTTAGCTGGAAAATACTGAAGCCTTTGGGGTGATAAAACACAGAGAAATTAGTACAGTGATTACAGTTTTATCATCACCCTGAAAAAGCACTACTGCCACTACCACCATTACTGGCATTTTGTTACACATTAGAGTATATACCTTAAACACAGACTGTGAAAAATAATTTGACACTACAAATCTGCTGTTTTCAAGCCAACAATAGCTACTCTTTTGATTACAGCTCTAGCCTGTGTGACCGATTTCTTATTCTGGGCTGAATCATCACAAAAGCAAGCCGATTGGTTAAAAAAAAAAGCCCAATACCATAGCAACTGGCTCGCAGCATTGCTAACATGCAGAAAGGATTTTTTACTTGAACAAGAGCTACAAGTGAAAACACCAAGCCAAAAGCAGTCTTGGCATAGTATTGACAATGCAACGGAAATACAGAAGTTGCTTAAGCCCTCCCCAGCCTCTTCCCCATAATACCTTTGGGGCAAATCTTCAAGTTCTTATTAAAACACAGTACAGGGAATAAGGAAAAATGTGTGTTATGGTATTGATTCTGCATATATATGTAGGCACTGCAGACTCTTTGCCAGAACAAACAGTACTAAATTTTGAAAAATCAAGTCACAGAAGCAGAACAAGAATAAAGCTTGATCTTCAGTTTTAATTAATAATCATATCGCTCCATAATTAAAAGGATTAAAAGTTCCTAAAGAAACATCTCCAAATATATTTAACTCTACATTGTTCCATTTAATGGTGACTTTTAGAAAAACATCAAAGTAGCCAGGATACTGATAATGAAAACAACCACTTAATGACAATACCCACTAAGAACTGCATCAGGTTAATAAGGAATATATTTGAAGCAGTGTATTGCTCTGAACAGTACAAGTTTGTGTTGGGTTTATACGGCAAGGTTTTGGGGAAGTGCTCCAGGGGTGGCCTCTATGAGATCAGGAGCTGACCCCATGTGGAATAGAGTTGTTTCCAGCTAGCTCCAAGACAGACAACATCACTGGCCAAAGCTGAGCCCACGAGTGACACTGGTGGTGCCTCTGTGATTAAACACTTAAGAAAGGGTGAAAAAGCTGCACAACAGCAGCTGCGAGAGACAACTGAGAAAAATGTGAAGAAACAACCCTGCAGACACCAAAGTCAGTGAAGAAGGAGGGGGAAGAGGTGCTCCAGGCACTATAGCAGAGATTCCCTTAGAGCTCATGGAGAGGACCATGCAGAGGCAGGCTGTCCTTCTGCAGCTCATGTAATACCATAGCAGAGCAGACATCCACCTGAAGCCTGTGGAGGTCCCCAAGCCAAGAGCAGGTGGAAATGCCCTGAATGAAACTGCAGCCTACGGAGGGCCAACGCTAGAGCAGGCTCCTGGCAGGAGCTGTGGAGAGGAGCCCACGCAGGAGCAGGTTTTGTGGCCTGTGGGGGACCCACACTGGAGAACTATGTTTCTGATGATCTGTACCCTGTGGAAAGGATCCAAACTGGATCAGTTGTTGAAGAACTGCAGCCCATGAGAAGGACCTACACTGGAGAAGTTTGTGACAGATCACATCCCCTGAGTGGGACCCCACCTGGAGCAGACAAAGAGTGTGAAAAGAAGGAGCAGCAGAGACAAGATGCTGTGGACCAACTGTAACCCTTATTTCTTGTCCCTCTGCTCTGCTCGGGGTAGCAGGAGGTGGCAGAAAAGTTCATAAGGAAGGAGTGTAGGTGAGTCTCGGAGAAAAAGGGGATAAGGGGAAGGTGGGTTTAGTCTGGGATTTTTTTTGTACTAACCTACCGTATTTTTAATTCGCAATACCTTAATCTAAGTCAAGTCTTTTTTTCCTTTGACAATAATTGATGAGTTATGTCCCTCTCCTTATCCTTTCATCTTATTTTCTTCCCCTGTCCTGCTGAGGAGGGGGAGCAAGGGATCAGCTTGCTGGGTACCTGGCAGCCAGCCAAGGTCACCCCACAACAGAGCTGTTGCGTTTGAGGCAAGCATAAATCTCTCCTAGGCAACTGAAGCTATGAAGTCTGCTTTGAAGTAGATGTGCCCATCTGTTCTAGGTCAGTTATAATAGGTCTTCAGTGCGTTGCACAGTGAAGAATTATGGTCTGATCTCTTCTCGACACTGTTCGGGGTGGCTTGTACTCTGGAGACTCTATTTGACTGCATAATAAGGACCCTCGCTGAGTTTGGCTTTACACACCAAGAGAAAAGTCAGCTCTGTTCTTTGCACATCATTTAAGAGGCATTAGGAACCTGCTATGAAATAACATCAAGTCGAGGTGCCCGCAACACAGCTACCTAAACTGCTTTTAATATTAGGACTAATTTTTAAACCAAGGAAGTTTAATTTAAGTACATAACTCCACAGTATCGAGTTAATTTACTTGATTTCTATAGGCATAATTGCTGAGTTTTACTTACATTAAGGAGTGCTATAAGCCACCCACACCTACAAAAACCCAAGGACTTTTTTACAATTAAAATGAGGGGAAGAGCCTTACTTTGGGTT
This sequence comes from Dromococcyx pavoninus, assembly GCA_033558185.1. Lineage (NCBI taxonomy): Eukaryota > Metazoa > Chordata > Aves > Cuculiformes > Neomorphidae > Dromococcyx > Dromococcyx pavoninus. The sequence goes on along the minus strand of JAUMJL010000020.1, from coordinate 195,063 downwards.
CCTGAAAATAGTGGCCTGATTTTCTATTAATGAACTATGGGGGAATATTTTGGGTTGTTGTTTTTTTGGATCTGACAAGAAATGGCCACAAAATTCTTAAAGCCTTTTGACCCTCAAACTCATGCAGATTCACAAGGAGTTTATAGTCCCAGGAAACTCTTCCATCAGAGACTACAGACCTTGAATTAACAAAAGATTCTTTTGTACTGGTAAATTGTTTGACATATTCTACTCATGTTGCTGAAAATGGGAACGTTTCTGCTTTGCCTTAGATCTTTGATATCCTGTAATTCAGACATCAAATCAGCCTAATTGTAACCATACATTTGTGCTTGATATGTACATATTTCAAGGTATACCTATATTTGTAATATATAGGTTGTATACAATCTTATATACTACTGAGGACTTATATACTATAAGTCTTAATACTTATACCTCTGTCAGAAAGTACACATTTCCCTTACCTTCCAAAAGATATTTACTTTATTTTCAAGTCACATTTTTATTTAGCTCACATTCTATGAAACAGTGCAAAATTCCCCAGTTTGACTCTATAAACAGCACATACTTGTCATTTTGGTACCTCAAGTAGAAATAGGAAAAGAAGGACAAACTGAATCCAAGAAACTTAGCAAAGTTACATTCAAAGTTTTAGCTGCCTTTGGTTTTAAAACACAGGAGCTTCCAACACTTCCCTTACTCATCAGATAAGAATGCTCGATGGGCTGATCATAGAACCATAGAATCTTCTGGTTGGAAAAGACTTGAGATCATCGAGTCCAACCGCACCCATCCTCTGCTAAACCATGTCCTTCAAAAACTCATCTACCCGTTTTTTAAACACCTCCAGGGATGGTGATTCAACCACCTCCCTGGGCAGCTGTGCCAGTGCCTGAACACCCTTTTGGTAAAGAAATTCTTCCTTATATCAGGTCTGAAATGAATCATAATGGAATGCTGAATCATAATGGAGTGCTAGCTCTTGCCCACTCCTCATACTTTCAGAATGGGATTTATTTTTGTGAGTTTGTTTTGATATGCTTTTGTTTTATTTATAAAGGATGTTTGGTTGGGTTTTTTTAACTTGAGGTGATATCCAGCAATTCACAAAACATCATCTGTTTTCTAAAAAACATGAAAAGGTACTCTGTGGTTAGTATCGCTCAGGCAAGCACAACTTTGTCCAAACAAGCACCATACACATATCTATACTGGAGATACTGACATGCTCCTGTCTGGCCCCATCACATAGAAAATCAGATTTTGTTCTCATACCAGTAATCCTGTTCAATGCAAGACAATGACAATCTGTTCTGTTTCCCAAAATTAGTAAATTTGCTCTGAAGAGCTTATGATCTTAAGTCAGAATCCAAACAGAAGGAAGAGAGCAGGACAAGCCAGAAATATTGTTACCCATTCCATGAACACACACACTCACTGTTGCTTATATAAATCAGAAAAATGTAGATCAAGGACAGTAACTCATTACAACAAAGGTCAGATTCAAGGAGGACTGGGATACAAAATTGTCTTTGACCTCACCTCTGAGAGAATTTTTCCATGCTCTAAGTGGCATGAAAGAAATGACAAAGACGCAGCACTGCAGCAGAGATTCAGTGACTGCAGGACATAACAGTTAAGGCCAAAACTAGTGCTTGAGAAGGATATGAAATGAAAATGCAATCTAACCATTAACAGCCATAAAAACAGCTCAAGGTGCTTCAAAACCTTTGGGCAACAAAAATGTTCTGAATGTCTAAAAGAACACCTCTTCTCTATTACCCTTCATTTACCTACCAGCAAGGCATTATTTGAGCATAAATATTTATATTGTTCTTGTAAAAAAAACTTCATTATGACAAAATAATTATTTCATAGACAGTATTATCAGGAATTTTAAAAGTAATGTGAACCATCATTTATTTGGTCCTGAAAAAAAAAGTTACCTGTTTGAGGACACATATCTACATGTTAGCCCAGCTGATGAGTGTCTGGAAGCAACTCATGAATAAGAAGGAAACTCAGTAGTAAGACGGTAGAAACCATTCCCCCTAATATACAGTACTGCTCACGCAGTTAGGGCCCAGGAAAAGTTGCTGAAGTATTAAACACAAAAAGGGACATCTTGGCACAAGAACAGCACACTCAGACGAAAAGCAATCTGGCTGGTTACAATCCAGTCACAGGAAATATCTAGACCGTCAAACAGATGTGCAGCACAGCAAGTCTTCTGTTATCACAATATTCTAATGTAGACCCTCATTCTTTCCCGTAATATTTACACTTCTGAGTTCAAAAGTGAGCTGACCTAGGCAGTTCAAAGTGTTCTGCAATCTAGATAAAGGTGTTTGATTAGTTAATCTCAGAAGCCCTGATAAACCAGGAATTTAAAACATATGGATCTATTCCAAAACTCCGCCAAAGGCCCCCTGCATGATATGCAAAGAGCAGTAGCCCTGTAGGTGTAATATAAGTTCTCTGGGCAGCTGTTCACCCCGTCATGAAAATGATAAATCACCACAGTGACGTCCACTAATTTGCCAAGGGTCGCCTGTGGAATTAGTAGGTAAGTAAGAACAAGAACTTTTTATTTTAGGTCAATGAAAAGTCCCTGCCTTACATATGGGCCAATAGTATAGAAGACAGTCAGTAGCATTTCATGCTGGTTTCTGCAGTCCAGTTAAAAAATGCAAAGAAAACAGACAGTGTGTGCAATGCAGTTACTTGACACGCGACAGACAGAAAAAGAAGACACAAAGAAAGAGAGAAAAGGCTACAAGTCTTTACTTTTATTGTAAGTATTTAGTGTTTGCATCACCTTTGGGACATCTCAGAATCTCAACAGCAACATTTAGAACATGCAGTGTCCACGTGTGCCACTTCCTCTAGGACACAGTTGTTTTCAAAAATTTTTATTCACTGCTTGTGAAGCGACATAATACAATCAATGAACTGTAAACATCTTTATCACATTTTAATTTTGTGGCTTCCAAGGTAAATTGCCGTAAGGGCTCCTGTAACCATCAGGGATGAAAACAAAAATAAGTGATAGGCATTCTTACCTCCCAGTCCATCTCCAGAATCAAACTCACAGATACTCTCCCCTTCCATGTTGTCTTTAGCACGCAGCCGAAAGCAAGATCTTCCCCAAGTGATTTATTCAATCTCCAAAAGGAAGCTGAACCACCCACTCTGCAGCCTGCAGGTGATACCTTTCACAAAAAACATAAAACCAAAGCTATTTATCCACTTCTGCTATAAAAAATAGAAGCAATTTAATTTCTCCCTTAGGTCCCTAACTTTTCAAAACTGTGTGTCAGTTAGTTCTCCATCTAATAGCTCAGTTCCTTATATCAATAGTTGTTTCAGCTGGCACCTGAACTCCTTTTTTACTTGCAAAGTCAACTGCCATTCACAGTACAAACCATCCAGAGGCATCAGCTCTAATTCCAGGACTATATTGAGGGGCAAAGGCTTAGCACAGACCCATGCATTTTCATATGGCCTGACAGGACTAGGTATGGGCAATATGGAGCAGATACCACACACCTACAGGATGGGCTCTTCTCTGGCATGCTGTGGGTACTGTAAAACCAAATTACATTGCTGCAAACAACAATACAGACTGAAAGCACACACATCATGTGGGTTCGCTTTCTTAAGACTACTCTTAGGGTCACCACTTTTAAGCAGAGAGGGCCGAGATCTCAATCCAGCAATGGACGTAATTTTCAGATGAGTGTAAAAAAGAAAAGTGTAAAGATGGGTGCAGACAAAAGAACAAACCCACCTCTTGGCTTATTCAAAAGACAGAAAAAGAGCAAAATCTCTTTTCCCTAACCTGAGCTTGAAGAGCTAGTTGTTTTTCTATTACTCTGCTCCAGTATAGCTAGTTTTTACCATCTCCTGTTTTTGAATAAAATATCTCTCAATGGATTAAAAAAAACAAAGTACTAATGTGTCAGGAAACATCCATGCTTTAGTGCCTTTGAGAGGCAAAAAAAGTGACAAGCAATCTGAACAGCATGGAGTTACTGGAGTAGTTTTGCAGAACTGTCATGTATCAGATGCCCATGACCTAGACAGCAAAGCAAGGATGAGCTCCACCACTCACCCGCCACGTAAGATCTGTGATGTGATATTTTAAACAAAGGAAAACAGAAAGCAAAAGCTAAACAGAAAGAGCACAGAGGTTTCTCTCTGCCACAAATTAACTCAGACAGGCCAAGAACATAAAACATGATAAGAGAATGATGATCAAGTACATGAACGATGCGATATATAAAACACAGTACATTAGTAACTTAGAGACAGTCGTAGAGCAATGAATTGGCTGTCTCCTTGCCAACTTCAAATCAGCAAATAACAATCAATTTTTATTTGCAAGTCCGTGGCCGCCTCTCTTGCTTTTCAATGTCATTAGGACTGCATTCCAATTGTCCTACAACACTGTATTTTATTGAGAGGGTGGAAAAGGGAAAAAAGTTTTGTATTGACATGAACAGTACTGTACGTTTTGTTCAATTCCCTTCTTCACCTCCTTGTAAACAAGAAAACAATAAATACTATAAACAATTCTGTATTCAGACATCAAGTAAAAGAAAATCTCTAGTTCAAATACCACGTTATTTTGTTGATAAAAAGAAGGGCATACCTAGAAGCTTCACACCAGGTGACCTCTACTTCTTCAACTTCTTCAAGCAGCGCTCTCAGCATCTGCACGTTTTGGTTGATTTTCCTTTGGTTGAGGCAGTGCAGGCGCATGCCATGTCACAGAGTACACATGGCACTGGAAAATGCTGAGCAGACTTTCCAAGGAGTGAAAATTGCAGTACAGCCATCTTACACTGCTGATGCCTCTTCTTAAACTCGCATCAGTAATTCAAGGTGTTCTTTGAAATCCGCATCCATGTTTTTCAGAGAGTATGCTACTGCGATTTGCAAAACACTTAAGACTGAGAACGGATCCACGATAATGCTGATTTTTAGTGATGAAGTACACATTGCAAAAATTTTTGTTTGGTAAAATAAATCCATACATTTGCTTTTAAAACTGCAAAAATACTTACCAAATGAATAACTGGAACACAGCAGTTACAGTATCAAGCTCTGGCTGATACTCTCCTGAAATGTGTGTGTTCCAAATGCTGATTTAGGATACTCACAAGAACATAACAATTGTAGTTCTTGTTTATAAAAGCAATACCATCAAGCAATGAACATTGAATTCCCATGATCAAAAAAAGCTCTACGGTAGATGTCACAGAATTTAAAGTTGTTTTTACTGGAAAAATGAGTCAGATGAACAAATAACAATAATTTGAGAAAGTCAACTATAGCTTTTCAAATGAAAGAACTTTTCTTGCAAGTTTCCTTTTAGAAAGGTCTTCTTACTCTGCTCAAATCTTCGCATCACCAGCCCTGGGTTTTATGGTGAAGAATACAGTCCTCCCACACAGTAATACAGAAACCATGTTTGTATAATTGGTAATTGCTGACCAATGGACATCATGCAATGTCTAAAAACTAAATATTGCATTTTATCCAGGTTTTATGTCTATATAGCATGAATACCCATATGCTCAGCATAAATACTTATGTCTAAGTCTACTTAGACACAGGTATTATAGAATTTAATGTTCATCCATCTGTAAACAAAAATGTGTGTCCTTAAGAAAATTCCATGAAGTGTCTTGTTTGACCTTATAGTAATGAACTAAATGAAGTGCGCGTGCCTTTATCAAACCTGTAAGTGTAGAAAGCAAATTTCACAACATGCAATGCACAGGAGTTGATGACTAAAATTAGATATTAGTATTGTGAAATACTAGCATTTCGGTGCAAGGTTACTGAGACATTAACTAGAATCAAAGTCTTTGTCGCCTAGTTAGAAAATTACTATTATTATTCTTACGGAAAAGTGAGATTAAAAGAAGACAAACAAGAAAACCTGGTTTGATTTATTATTTTACATGTATTCCTTCTGAAAGAAATTAATTGTTCTTTATTATATGCTTGCTGCTTCTTCCCACTTGGCATCCATACAATTGTTGCTTTTAATAGCATTTCGTTCACAAGTGAACCTTTTTTTGGAGAGGGGCTGTTGGTGAATATGAAATCCCCTATTGTTCTGTTCCCTGGCTATGAAAACTTTTTAATTAACCACTGAAAGCAAAATGATGCAGCAGCGCTGAAACCTAGAGCTGCTCAAATGTAATCACAACAATAGGGTAACCACGGAGGTGGAATGCTTAGTGCTTCACACTTGGCTGTGTTGGCTGTGAGTTCATCCCTTCTACTACAGAGAGAAAAACCTGAAACATTTCAAGTTAGTTTTATTGCAAAGGAAAAAATCCACAGCAAACAAGCAGTGAAGAAAGAGTTCTTACTAAAGCTGTTTTAAAACAGATAGCATGCACTAAGGAGTTGGATATTTTAACATTATAGAGCATTTGAAACCTACAGTACCAGGACTCCTTCGGTCACATAATTTCATTTTTGGCAGCCTTTGCTTCTTGCTCATCCAGTCCTTTTCCCCAATAACACTACGCAGTAGGCCCCACTTTCCACCATCACACCAGAGAGTAATGTCCCTGGGGATCAAACCATCATTTGGTGCTGGCATGTGTTCCTTGATGAAAATGCTATCATGAGGAAAAAAACAGTAATGAACATGTTTGATTCACTTTTGTAATCTGAAGTCTTTGTCAGTTATCGGGGAAGTAGTTTCTGGTGTTGAGGGAACATGGAAGGAGGCCTGGAAAGAGCCTCAGCAAGACCGGCTCATGAGTTCTGCTTGAGTGTAGTTCACAGAACCATTCATGTCACAACAAGGCAACGGGTGGCAGGAGGATAAAGTCAGGAATGCATAACGAGGTAACTTGCATGATTTATTTTTCTTCCCCTCAGAGAGGTTAAAGAAGCCTCACTGCTACTTTAACACGTGCCAAGGAGTTACATTCCCAAGGAGATGCGCAGAGGGGAGAGCAACAGATGAATTCCTGTTATCAGTTGCCACCTTCAGACCAGTGCCTGATCCCAAGTGCTGTACAGTGGGGTGCACAGAAGCTGCACAGGCATCCCTGTGCTTGCTGTGCAATCCCACAGACTGGAAGAATCCCCAGCCACAGAGGCGATCTCTGATCTTTCTGACCTGCCTAAGCTCAAGAGAGCCCAATCAAATGTAAATTACTGTGGTCCCTTGAACTTTCTGAAATGATCTGGTTAGCCTCCAGCTGCAGATATTGGATTTTGGGGACTAAATCACCACTAAAGCAACACAATACTACCTCTGGAGCATACATACATTACGATAACAACATTTGAAAAAGCTCAAATTGTGTCCCAAAAATCAAAGCAAAATAAGAATATTTTTGCGCACATTAAACTTTAATTGCAGAATTAAACCTGTAAAGTTCCTTGAAAGTCGGAAAGGTCATAGAGCTTGCTAGATTTTGCAACAAGTAGTGAGTTAACAAACATGACAAAATTAAAACACAAAGGGAAGATCAAAGTCAATGCAGCAGCACTGGAACCAAAGTCCTCAAAGACCTCAGCAGTCTCAAACATATGTTTTGGGTGCACTTTTTCAAGCAGCATTTTTCACATCAGATTCCTACATAAGCTCAAACTTCTGCCTGCAGCTTGACAGACCTTCCCCAGATGTACACTGCTGATTCCTGTCCATAAATCTCTGAGGGTCTGTTCAGGTAGTTTATATAAGAAATCGTTTATCTCCCTTCACCTCCCTTCATTCTTTTCACTCTTCGGAGCACACTGCAGAGGGCACAACCATGAGACTGCTTCCCTCTCCCTGCTCACCAGCCTTTTCTATTCTGTTTGTTGGAACCATTTGTAATACTTTGCACTGGGTGTCACTGGAGAATGATTGTATGTGAGAACATACTGGGCATGAGAATTAGCTGACTGCAGAGACCAACCTTTCAGCTTTTAGGAACATATCTGATCTCAAGGAGGGTCCAAAAATAGAAGAACACCAGATTTCTTGCACTATTATGTTCTTACACTAATCTTATCACAGGACCAGAATAAAATTGATGGGGAATTCTTCCATCTAGTTCCCCTGTCTTGAGGCAGGGTGGGGAGAAAAGAAAAAATCCAAGAATCTGTACTACTACATCGATGCCAGATCTACTTCTGAAAAGGTTCTGTTCCTCAAACTTTGCTGTCAGGTGGATCTACAATAGATCATCAGTGATATAGATGTGATGTAGTCCTGTGCCTCTGCAGGCAGCCAACCTCACACAAAGAACCCTGGTCAAGTTATTTTTGCTTTCTCTTCATTTCCCTCATTTGTCCCAGGAATTTATTCAAAGTTAATGAATCAGTCCAGGATTCTTCATACATATTTAAGTGCTTTTCAAAAAAGAAATCTACATTTTGGAAAGGGGTGGAAATCTTGTATTCAGTCAGGCATAACCATGCTTGAGTTAGTCCTGCAGTAATACCCTAACAAGAAGCCTTCCTGACTACCAAACTTGATAATCATAATTCCTTCCTAACAAGGCTTTCAGTGAGACTATTTTATTATTCAGAGAAAATCTGAGTTGAATAGATTCACCTCATTTCACCACAAAGCTGCATTTTTTTGAGAGTTCTCCATATGGAAATTTCAAGGAAGTCAAAAGGAAGTTCATTATTGACATAGGCACTTTGAACACTGACAAAATCCTCAGTTTTCAATATCTCAAAATAAGCTCCAACTCAAGATTTTGCAAAATAAGACCAAGTGCTAACAAAATGACTTGCTGGAAACAGCCACGAAAGGAGATCTATGTATTTTAATGTCGAAAAATGCAGTTCAGGGAGGGGATAAGAATCAGTACCAACACATGAATGTCACAACTCCATTCCTCAAAAACATCCATCTGAATCGGAAAAAGGAATGATTTGTAAGTTTGAGTTACTTCATTTCTGCACATTTTTTTTCTTAACAAAGTTTAGATTTTCAAATAATTGCATACTTGTTTTACTTGCCAAAGTGTTTTACCTTTCTCAGTACACACAGCACTTCGCTTTCCAGTGACTTTTCTTTACATAAAGACTGCGACCTCCGTGAAAAAAGTTATTTCAAGCACCAGTGTGCAACAGAGTTGGCACTTCAGCCTCTATTTGAGTATAATATGGTACCACAGAACATCTGACACACCACACTCTTCCCTGTGGGCCAGTGCTGTAAGGTGTGGTGTGAATGATGCGCTGCAAAACCAAGAATTCCCATCAAGCAAACAGAGTGCTCTCTGTTATCCTAGAAAAATAATTTTGCAATTTGCTTCCTCTGCTAATGGTAGAAACAGTAACTCTGTTGCATGCAGGAACAACAGAGGCCAAGCTACTTTTCAGAAATCCACCTGATGATGTTGATTATGATCTGAAAACATACACTATGTATTGCGGTTTCTGTTCTAGGCACACAAATTCAAAATGTTGGGCAGGGTACCATATCAGAATTTTTTTCTTTAAAGATGTGTCCAAAAAGCCAATTTATAGAACCTAAAATTTATTATATAGTTACTAGGAATCTGTATTGCAGCAAAGATTCATCAGAGTTATACATCTCTGACATTTACACAAATTGATTGCTGCACACAGTGTAGCTCTACTGTCATTACCAACACAAAGCACACCTTAAATGAAAACAAAACCCTTCAGCCCACAAAGCTTAAAAACACCACCAGAACATACCCCCTAAATATTCCTTCAGTTTAACAAGATGTTTCACATTAGAGTCAAAGCTAACAACACAGCAGGATTTTTCTGTTTCTAATAGCACTGTCTATTTCCAAAGGAGAGAAACTATATTGCATTTTGAAACCCACATTAATACTGTAATTAGCAACAACTCCAGGAGTATACAGCAAAACAAAGAACTAATCAACATATCGATCAAAACAAAAAACTATACAGAAAATAAGGGAGACAAAGTAATAAAAAAACCAAACAAAACCAAAACATGTAAATAAAAAAACCCTGTAGTACTAGCAGGTTTTACTTACAAGCTTGTAGTGTAAAAACAATTTGCTTTCCTTTGGTTTTAGCTAAAGGTCTTAAGTAAGCATGCAATATATACTTAGCAAGTATTTTCTCGTTTGCTTTAACATTAATTTTCAAGACAATGTTGAAAAGCTGAATTTATGTGTAGCTGTAGTTTTTATAACCAACCAAGAGAAATTTAGTTTGTGTGCTAGAGCAACTGTGGAAATCAATTCTTAATCTATGACCTTGCTTACCACAGCTTGAAGCCTTGCAATAAATAAATGCCTTCAGCTACAAATAAGAAACATTTGGTGAATCAAAGAGACAAATAACACAAATCTATATGTGTGTATAAAGCATTAGAAAGGTCATATAAAATACAATATAGGCTCTTTTCTTGCTCTAACATAACAATGTTTGAAAGGCAGGACACAGTAATTGGCTGCATTAATACCCAGGTGGTGAACAGTTACAAGTACCTATTTTCTTTCAAAATGACAATGTTCATCCTTTTAGAGGACTTACTGTAGCCTGCCGCCTGTTTTTTCAGTATGGAAAATGCTGCACAGAATCTCTGAAAAATGCCTATTTTCTTTGTCCTAGTATATGCAAAGCCTCTCTCTAATGCACATTTAAGATTCCTTGTGAAATTGCTCAGTGTTTCATGACTAACAACAGGGAAAAAAAAATGCCAAAGCTCAGGTTTTAACCTGCACTTAGCTACAACTACTCTTCTATGCCAAGCCTCTCATATCTTTACCCTGTGTGTCTTTACTTATTTCTCATGAGTATAAGCTAAAATAAAAAAAGCTCCTATAATATCTCATTATTAATATTTTACAATTATAATTCACAAAACATCACTGTAAACAAGCCTCTTCAAAAACACACCTTTCATTCTTTATGTATTTGACTGACTGTAGACTTTAAAATTGATTAGTACAAAATAGCACCAGTTCAGTTAATTTCCCTCTCTTAATCGTCTCCTTCCTGTTACCTGGAATTCAAATGTGACTGTCACTGATGCTCCTTTTTAGATTAGCACAGCATTATTAGTTTGCACAGCAGGTGACCCAAAGTAACTGACAGAAAGTTTTCCCCTACTTTAACCTTCAATAAAGGATGTAGTCTAACATGAAATGAAAGAATTTGGAGATTTATAATGACCTTTGAATGGGAATTTTACAGAGAAAACAAATCAGAAAAATACTTGTTTCCTTTAAATATAATGGAAGTTTTAGTTGAAGTAGATCATTAGTTCCTTTCTAATGTTACATTTTCACAAGATCCTGTAACACATCATGATCAGGTCTCAGTTAGTGAAACCTTTGCCATTAATTTCAATAGAAAAGATCAACACCCAAATTTAAATGCCCTTTTCAGTTCTTAATAAAAATCAGACCTGCAGCATCCAAAGAAATGTATTTGTGCTCTTGTGGTTTTCAGGCATTAATGTCAGGTGCCAGCACTCCCTGAACAGGATGGAGAAGGCATCGTAGCTCCTTGGTATGGGACAGAACCTGGAGCAATTCTCAGAATATCTGACCCAGCAGCCAGTGTAACAGCTCACTGCATGCATGCATGCAATTTGAAAACACAACACACACTTCTCTTATTGTAACATCAACTTTTTTTTTCGTATCGGGAGATACTTTTCACTGAAAGGACATTGAACAGTAGAGCAGCTTCACCCATTTTCATTTTCTTCATAGTGTCCACAGTAACTGCAAAACAGCTACTGAAAAACAGGGGAAACATTTTTGGTTTATAGTCTATAGAGCAGGTGAAAGTATGATAAAAAATGAAGGTTGAAGGAGCTGGTATAGGTCACAATCCCTAAATTTCTTTTCAATTACTTTTAACTTCTTCCTTAGTGGAACCCTTCAAAGAAACAAGGCACTTATTTTGAAACCAGAATTGTCATCTCATTTAGTGAGGGAAGATTAACTAGCAATGAGTTACATTGCTCACAAGTGCGACGCTTCTTGGGAGCATCCATTTTGAGACAGCAGTACCAATAAAACCAAAAATGCCAGAAGGAAAAGCTAGATTTACGCTGAAATTACTGGGCTTATCCTACTCAGTTCTACATAGGAGCACAGACACACCCAACTAAGATCAGGAGACTCCTGAACAACTCTTCTCCAAGTAAGCATCACCTTTTGTCCACAATGCACGGATTTATCCCACAGTAAGGGCGACTTTTGTGGAAATGATGCCAACTGCTTATTGGTCAAAACTAAAGTCTAGAAATAGAGTAGAAACTATCACATTCCAGATACACACAATACTTTCACCCTGAAAAATAAGCTGTGCTTGAGCCTACCCGAGAACAGACTGATCTTAACCAACAGATAAAGCACAGCAGGAGGATGTCCAGTTGTGTGCATGCTTTTCCACAGCCCAAGAGCAGGAATTTTAACTTGGCAACTATCTGTGTTTTACGTGTCACCGGAGATAAGAGCTCACATACCAAAATGAAGCCCCCCCAAGTAATAACAGTATTTTACAGGTAGAAAAGCATTTGCAGTTCCCAAATTTCCAAAGATTTTGCAAAGGGCATTAACCAGACCTCTCTGCAGCTGTTTGTGGGAATGGGCAGGTATAGCATAGCCATTGGAGAAGCAGAGAAACCTGCCCAGCAAGCATTCCTGAGAGGTGGTCATCTGCAAACACTGGAGCAGCCCTTGCTAACTTTGAGATCCTCTCCTCAGAATCAAGTATCAGTTAATACTGACTCACCACCCAGCTCCAGCTCCTATGTCCCATCTGGCATCTTAAATTAGTTTTTATGTTATAGCCTTAAAGGCAGTTTATTCTAACTGCAGGAGAGCTGCTTAGTGTATTAATTTGGATTAGAGGAAACTACTTCCCCACCAACAGAACAACAAATTTACATTACAATGTGCAGCTGATTATAACCAATGACCCTTACAAAACAATTTAAGATTCCATATTTGTGAAACAAAGCAATGTATTCACTGATGGCTTTGTAGCAGCATAAATGACTAATTACTTTAATCAGGAAACTCAAAAGATAACAAACTTGATTTATTATAAATACAGGGGCTTGCCCTCCTATAAAAATGACTTGCTCTGCAGTTCAGGACACATATTGATTTATGGCATTACTTGTAATTCTTTTATTTTTTATTTTAACATTTAATAAAAGGTGAAAAATTAATTACAAGTAAACTAGAGCAAGACACATTCCCAATATTGTATTCTATTCCACAGCAATAGTCATACATTATCTATATCCTAATATTTCAATAATAGTAAAGATACAAAGCTATTTTTATAAACATGGAGAGTAAAAGACTCATTTGGCCAAGATTACAGGAAGAGTGAATATTCTTGCCTTTCTCATACGTGACTATTCATTATTTAGTGATACCCTGCATCTGTTGCCGAGAGCAGCTGCACACAATTCAAATCCCATTTAGCTAGGAATAACAGAGTCACAAAAAAAACTCTAGATATAGATTATGAATCAGTTATGGCATAGGATCCCATCAGAGAGAGTGAATCTTCCTGGAGTTTGGTAGTGCACAAGAAAATATCTCAACACTTCACTGCAAAGCCATTTTGAAAAGCACTTTGCTCCATCCTGACCCCTGCACACCAGTCCTTCACCTCATCTAAAGGCCACTTACGGATGGACAGAGCACTTACTAAGGCATGTCAGGTCCCTAGGACAAGGCTTACAGATTTATTGCACTACATTCAAACTACACAATATGGTTCCAAATTTTTACAGTACATATATTTTAAATAAACACATAAACCATCCATGTCTAATCTGGTTACACCAAGATTAAACTGCTTTGGAGTCTCTCATCCACCTGCAGTCCTCTAAATTTGGCCAAACAAGATGACAGCTACGGATTCCCTTGTTCTGCATGTTTATGTTGTAAATTTTTGAAGAATGCATTTCTACTTATTTTGCTGCATGGATGAAGGAAGAACCAGCATGGCAAAGATCAGAAGAAACATTTTTCATCATTCACTGGTAACCAGCAGAGATCTCTATCTTAAGTGTTTGGGGTAATGGCTGGAGCCCCAGGGTGTCCAAGGAAACTGTCACACAACTGTGTGAGTATGAGTACAACTGCTCAGTCAGTTATTATAGGGGTAATTATTTGAGTTGCATCAGTATGTGCAGAAAACAGTGATTAAGGGCAACGTGAGAATATTTTCAACACGAGAAATGTTTTCATAGACAGGAAGATCTGCTTGATCTAACTACAACTCTGAGCTCAACTAAACCAAAGTATTCCTCAGGGCACTACAACAAAGGCATTATTATCAAATAAAGACACTTGGTAACCAGGTTCATATTAGAGATGATTCTTGTGCTGACCAGCACAGTGACTGTGACCTCGCATACCCTCTGTTTTAATACATCCTCACTTTGTCTCTTGTCTTTACATTAACATTCCCCTCCAGGCAGAAACCACCTGCTTCTTCAATGTTTACAGAACCAGCTGCACCCAATGGTATAAATAACAAAACAGAAATAAATCTGATCATGACTTATGGCAGATATTTGAACAACATATTCAATGAAATTTCTGCATTATCAAAGTCAATGGACATGTTTCTTCTTGAGGCTTGGGTTGGTATATTCTTCGTAAATATCTTCTACATAAAACAAGGGGTTTTTTAAGCACCCATCAACTCTGATACCTTGCTCTTATTATTACAACCACATAAAACATCAGTAAGAGTAGTATTTTCACCAGCAATTTTGTCAAACGATGTCTTTCTATCAAACATTGTTCCAAGCCCAGTGGAACATAGACAAAGTCCCAGAATTCAGATTACTGCAGTTTGGAAGATATCCATCGAAAGATTCCTAAAAGACATGAGGGGCACACATGGGACCCACCTTTGCTATATTGTATTGGTTGCTCACTGATGACCAGACACTAAAACCAACTCTTGCATAGCTGCAGAAAATGAGCACGCTACTGCAGTGATTAAAAAGGGAGATCAGAAACTATGGGATATCTACTAATATAACACAGGCTTCCAGGACATTTAATCAGACTCAGATAGCTCAGACAGATCTCTGATAGCTGTGAGAATTTTGGGAGATCTTGGTACCACTAATGGATGTCTGAAATTGTATATAGAATTATTAGGAACTGCTGATTGTTTATTTTCTTTGTTGGATTTTTAACTCACATGACTGGTTGCATACTTAAATCCCTTTCAAATAAAGGTGCCCTCATTCTACAAAGAGAACCATCTGGAGTTCTGCTATTTTTTTAATCCTCGGTATTAGAGGTCAGGCAGAGGCAAATGTTCAGGGAAGGATTTGGAACAAAGTAAAAAAGAATGAGAAATATAAATTCAAACAGAATCTGACATAAAAAGACAGATTCTCATCCACAAAATAAAATTCCACTATTTTACACAAAAAGAACCTTTTAATTATTAAATAGGTATTTCTCAGTTAAATCTGGGTTATACATAGAACTACAATGGCAGCAAGAGTAGTGTTACAGAGCAGCATTTACTGGCACCATAAAAATTAATCAAACTTGTAAAACTCTTTTAATTGATTTTGTAACAGTCATTTAATTTTCTATTTTATTATGTTCGACAACTCACGGGAAGCCAAACACTCTCCTCTGCAGCTACTGTGATTACTGGGAGAAAAATATGAAATAACTTTGCAAATGCTAGGTCAGGCTCAGAGGTAGTCTGGTTCTGCTGAGCTCAGCAAGAAGGAAAGGCTGCCCAATATCTTTACCCGTGTAGTCACTCCTAGAGGCTATTCTGACTTGCACTTGCTGGCAAAAGTCCCTAAAGGACCATCTGCCAGCAAGAGCAGTGTGGGGGGGAAATCATTCATGTGCACACTTAGGTACTGCTAAGTCCTTCCCAATTCTCAAAAACTTCAAAGAGTAGAGGCTACAACAAGCAAGATTTAAGACCTTAGCATGCCAGCTTTGCCTGCTGTGGAGTCCTCAGTACGGAAGCACTTCACCAGAAGAGACAAAGAGAATATCCATAAAAAGAGGAGGAGGGGAAAACTGAACGGACAAAAGAATGTATGTTTTACAGTCATAATATTATGGTTACGGTCACAGAACCATGGTCAACGTTACCAAGCACTGCAGATTAATCATTCTGAAAAAATATGTCTACAAAAGGCTTATCAGGAAGGGAGAGGAGGCAGGGAAGTATCAAATAAACACAGTAGATGTGCGCACACTAAGCTCATCTCTTTAAAATTGCTGCTACAGGTCTATTTATTTAACTTATTACTACATAAACCCATAACAATCCTAAAGCATTCAAAACAGGAGACGCATGGCAGAGCAGCCTGTGTTTCAATATAGAACATGCTATTTCATTCAATCAGATTTGAAAGAGACAGATCAAAAAGAAAACATTCAGCAGACCTTATTCTGATTTGAGGAAAGAAAAAAAATTGCATATACTACAGATATATAGTTCTATACCTTTTGCATATACATCTACCTATTTCAAAGCTAGAGCTTCATTGGCTCAGCCTGTCCTGTTAGGTGCACCCATTGCCTCTGTTGTAATTTTGTTTTTCTGTAAAAAGAACCCTTGAAGATATCAGCTTGTACACAAGGGCAACAGCTGTTCCTTGGGTCACAGCAGATGTGGTCTGTACAGCCAGAGTCAGCTGTATGTGATGCTTTCTCAGCAATACTCAAGGCTTTTTCTTTTCCTACTTACTTTGCTACTTCTACTGAAAGCATGGTTGTCTCCTGGCATGTTTAGGGTTTTCTGCCTCTACGGTAATGGCCAAGGACTAAGGTGATTCTAAATGAGTACATCCTACAGTTTTACTACTACAGTTTCACCTTCATCCCACTATTCATCTCTGTCTCCATCCCACTATTCATCACACATTTTTAAGTGACACCTAACATTTTGTTTATAGTCAGTCTTAAACACAGCCCACGGAAATATTTATTTAGCTGTAACTAGCACTACTGACTTCAGTGAAATGTTTGGTTTCATACACATTGCTCTCTGTCTTCTAGCACAGCACTGGATCTTGAAAAGGAGTGAGAACGTTTTTTTTCCCTATAACCACTTGTTAGTTTAGATTTTAGGTTTACTTGGCTTATGGAAACAAAGAGAAATATATACTTTGCTGTCCAGATGAAACACAGTGTAACTGGTCACACATTCTGTGTAGACAATGGAAAACAAGATCTAACCTAAATTGTAAGCCCCAGTTAGGTGAGAAATAGATCTGCTCGCTGGTGCTGTTTATAAATCTTTCCAGGATGGGAGAGGTTTGGGGTTTGTTTTACGGTGGCTTGGTTTTAGTTGATACCAATCTCTTCTTCACTCCCACTCCAGGCGGTTGTTCAGCAGTTTCTGTTGCACACTGATACCTCAAAGCTGATCCTGTAAACAGAGAATACTTTTTCTGTATCTAACACTAAAACTGTAATGTTTTATTCATTCGTGTCCTGTTCCTGTGAAAAGAAGTCAACAGCGGGGGTCAATGTGGAACAGATCTTGACAACACATCCTCATCTATAAGCAGTTTCAGCACATGAACCCTATATAACCAAGCTAATAGCTAGCACAAGCAAAACAGTATAAATATTAAGGAAGAAAAATACCATCATGAGGGAAATACTAGAAAATAATGATGTCTATCAGTGTGAAACCAGCAGCACCATGGATTGAAAAATTTTATTACTTGCAAGCTAGGCACAACTCAATTTGTCTTCCAGCTTCTTTTACCACATGTTCCTCAAAACCGTTCAGCTCAAAGCCAGCATGAGATCTGCTATGAACTTGTGTCAGATTTCTCTGGGAGCTACAAGATAACACACATTTGCACCACTCACAGCAACTGAGATTATTCCAAATAAGAAGCCCCTATATATTTACCGTGAGGTTCAAGCGTAGAGGTACCAAGTTCACAATGCACTTGGCACAGTCACTACACTGTCTGCTAGGAGAGGTGAAGTACACAGGCTGTGACATCATTTTTCTTCTGCACAAGCATTTAGCCGAGAGGACATTTTATGGGGAGGAGGGCAGGGAAGAAAGAAGAGGGAAGAAGACACATCACCATTAATCTAGCAACAGCCTCCTCATAGGACCCCCAAAGGTCTGCCAGTGTCCTTGGCCCCATCAAGAACAGCACAAGCCAACAGCCACCAGGCACGACTGGGGCAAGAGATGACCTTGAATCCATTCCTCCAAACAGGCCTTCAAATTATTCCTAACTATTCAGAACCAGGCAGCCAGGCCTCCCTTTAAAATAAACAAACAAAAAATGACCCAAAAAGCCCCTCAGAAAACCAAAACACAACTAAAAAAAAAACTTCTTCATAATTAAACTTCCCTTTCCACTTACATGGAGTCTTTTGAATAGTTTTTAGTAGTTCTGGAGGTTAAAGAACACTGTGCCATCACACTGCCCCTGACATAAATAGGCAGCTTTCACTCCAGCACTCCTACAAAATTAAGCGAGCTAGCACGGAGACTCCTTCCTCACAAAATTACAACGTTGATGTAAATAGTGCTAATACAAATATCTTAAGAGTTTTCAAAAAAAACCCCAACTGTTGTTCAGACTAAATGTTTCCATTCTGAATTTCTCTCTATTGCTCCTATCCTAGAACCACAGAATGGTAGAACAAACAGGACATTGTTCTCCCAACCTGGACACAAACTGCCCGAATATATTGTGTCATTCTCTCCTACTCAATTAGCAAAATAAGTGTTTTTTTCTTTTGACAAACCACAGAGCAATATAAATGTCACTATGTCATTAGCACTCCACACACATCCACAGACAGGATCTGGTAGACAATGTTACAGCACAGTCTAAATTCCAGCCATCTTTGCCCTAAGATTCCAGCTAACATCTCAGGGTTTTTTGTCTGTCAGTTCAGATCAATTTCCTTGAAATTTAATCACTTCATTTTTCATTACAGATAAATTTTAACCAGTCCTTTTATTTTCACTAAAGTGCTTATTAAGATGCATCTGTCCTTTAAAAAAAAAGTTTTCCTTTCCTTGATGCACACTCTTAAGTACTGAAAAAAAAGAACACATTTCCTAATTTGCCTCATCTCTCTAGAAGAGACTGAAGTATTTGAAAATCTACAAAAAATCCACAGGTTCCTGGTGCAACAGCCATTAAAGTACAAGGAAAATTTACTATCAACTCCAAATGTAGTGTAGATCCTAAGAAATAAACTGCAAACAGTATTTAAGAGAAAACAAATCAGAAAATCTCATAATCCTAGGTTCATGGTATTTATTCTGTTAAAGTTTAGTTTGCTGTACCTGTATACTAAAGTAGAAAAAACTCCACTGAAAACTTAGATTGCATCAACCTCAATACTCTGAGCTGTTAGCTCTCTCTAGTCTTCCTAGGAATAGAGGAATAACAAAAACAAAAAACACTTTACCTGGGGTATTGTGGCTGATCTGATAGTTTGGCTTTTATGAAATCTTATTTCATTTTTAAGTTAGTTTTTTATGGAATGCAGAGAGTCTCCTTGCATAGAGACTGCTATAAATACCTGTTTCCTTATTATCTGCCTTATAGGAGTATCCAAAGTCTCAGTCAGGGTTGGGTTTCTGTGTGCAAACAGAAAAATGCGTTTCGTGCCTTGTACGAGTTCACAGCATCAGCAGTGAACCTGCAATGAGGTCCATGTGTGCCAACACTTCAACCTTTATAGATGCCATAGTAATGCTGTAGACGGTTCCTTACAGATCAACTTATGTGGCTTGACCTACTCCATCCTAGCTTCAAATCTGCTGGGGAAACTCTTTTCACAAGATACTTCCAGAAGACTGGGAATAAGCCAAGTCCCTTCTGGATCACCTACACGCAAATACAGATCTGTATTATCTTCACAGACAGAAAGACAAAAAGAAAAAAGTAACATTTTAGCATGGAGATTTTCCAACTGTGACCAGGGATGGTCCACACATTGTTTAATGTAAACCTCAGGAGTTGCTTATTCCTTGTTTGCAACCTCTGACACTTGACCCAAAGTTCTGGGCATGTCACTTAAACTCTGCTGTTATCTAGTAGTCGGTGAGAAAAATGAGTTTGTGAATGGAGCCTGAATCATAGAATGGTTTGTGTTGGAAGGGACCCCAAAGATCAGCCAGCAAACCCCTGCCATGGGCAGGGACACCTCCCACCTGACCAGGCTGCTCAAGGCCCCATCCAACCTGGCCATAAACACTTCAAGGGAGGGGACAGCCACAACTCTCCTGGGCAACCTGTGCCAGTGTCGCAGCACCCTCATCGTGAAGAATTTCTTCCTAATGTCTAATCTAGATCTTCCCCCTTCCAATTTAAAGATTCCCCCTCATCCTATCACTACTTGCTTTTGTAAATGGTCCCTCTCCAGCTTTCCCACAGCCCTCTTCAGGCACTGGAAGGTCGCTCTAAGGTTCCCCAGAGCCTTCTCTTCTCCAGCCTGAACACCCCCAACTCTCTCAGCCTGTCCTCGTAGCAGAGGTGCTCCAGGCCTCTGATCATCTTCTTTGCCCTCCTCTGGACCCGTTCCAACAGTTATATAGCCTTCCTATTTTGAGGATTCAAGAATTGGACACAGTACTCCAGGTGGAGTCTCAGGAGAGCCTCAAACTAACTCTCTGTAATTCAGGAAAGGCATTTACATACCCTCTCCAAGGACTGGTTTAGCTTTACACTTTTCTGAGACCTTGGACATAATGAGTGAGACTATACAATCACTAGAATATAACTGGGGGTAAAGAAAAGGTGAAAAAAATCAAGCTCTTAAGATAGGGATCTATAAATGTGAACCTCATGCTGAATCCTTTTCTCATGTGACCTGTCATAGCGGAATCAACAAAATTAGTTACACAAGTTAGGACTCCAGGATCAAGATTAAGATGATTATTCTGCTCTGGGATGCTCTGGGTAATACCTTCTTTCATGAGTATGCTTCACCATTTTTCAATGTAAATATGAGGAAAATCAGACTCTGTATTAATTAAAATTCACAGAAAGCATACACAGAGACAGAAAGTTGAATGCCGTATGAATAAAATACAGTGTGAAGAAAACTGACTCGTTGACCGTTCCTTTGTGTTTCTGCTGACAGTGATTTAACTGCATTTTTGTACTTGAATTTAAAATAAAGTCTATTATAAGAAAGGGTTTGTTGTGATAAGGCATATAATTATCCTCAAATGTTTAAGTGGCACAGAGGTAGGTTTGAGCTGAAATTCTGGACTCAGTTCACACAGGGGTGCGAGAAGCCTACTCAGGACCTTAAAAATCAAATCCAGGTGATTATTAGCACCATACATACATTAAGAAAGGTGACTTATTAGAAAATATGTCTAATATTACACTACCTAATGCCATATATTGCCATGACAAGGATCTTCAAATTGTTTTTTACTGAAAATGAATTTATGGATTGGTCCTAAATTATTTCTCAGCAGGACTCTATCAATTATTTCAATTATTAATCTCTTGCTACCCTGACAAAAAGAAGTCAGGAACTGTTTTAGCATTGCATGATGTTCTCTTGTTATCATACCTGTTTACAAACAGCCATACAAGCAAATTTACACAGTCCTATGGGCCTCAAATACAAATGACAATCAAGTCACTGCAAATCCTTCACACAGCAGCTGAAGCTACAAAGGTAATTCACCATGACCTAACAGCCTTGTTTAACCTTTGTTTCCACTTGCTCAACTGTATTTCTATAGTTAAAAAAATGTAAATTTGGCTGAAAAGAGAATACTCCTCACTGTATTTGAAGTATGTAGTACTTAAATAAATCCAGGAACGTATATGAGACTTTATTTGTCGAACTTGTGAGCAGTCATTACTTCTGTTCTGAAAACTCACATCAGTCATATTAATTTCTCTCACATAATTTATCACATATCTTCTGATTTGGATGACAACTATCTACTATAACTGCAATACATACCCTTTACATTCGTATAGTGTAGATGGTTGCATGTCTAACTTTAGATAGGCAGATTTCATTAATTGTAAAATAATCTAAAAAAGAACATTAGTTTACCAGCTTAATTGGCGTTAATATCTAAATTACATAGTAATTACGAAAAGAGAAAATGTTAAGATATGGCTTTACAAAGGAAACATAGTAGTTCATTTAGATACTGGAAACCAACATTCACTTTCTTATCAATTTTTGGTGTGTTTTGAAGCATGCCTCCTGGTCTAGTGCTCTAAAGCTCCTCTTGCACACGTGGCTGCCATCAGTAACTGCTTTTCTGTATCACACGTACAACCAGACTGCATTCAGTTATTCGCATGCTACTTTGTAGACGGGTACATAAAGCATTGACAAAGTCTCTGAAAATAAAAGAGTGCAAAAAGAAAGAAATGCAAAGGTGCCATACAACCACAAAAAAAATATCAAAATGTGACAGCAGTCAAGCAGAATGATGCAACCTCAACGAATCCAGCCCACGCCGCTTTACAACACAAAGTGATTATCTGTTAAGGACCGGTGGTTCATTCAAGACAAGGGGGCAGTCTCCATCCAACAGTCTGTCCTGCAAGAACCACTGCCTGGCATCAATAACTGCATGGACAGAGACTCTTCCACCCACTCACCTCCAGAAGTGACTTCTTCAGAACTGGGTTGAGGAACATTGGCAGGACAATGTGGGGAAGCTTGCATTGCTGCCGCCCTTGCTATACCTGTCCTGTGGAGAAATAGAGGACTTAATTTCCAGGGCTGTCAGTCAGCACCCTCCACATTACAAGCGAAGGAAAAAGAAATTAATTTGACAATGCCTGCTCCAAGCAAGTACATCTGGGGTGTGGTGAAGAGCCCCCATTTTCCACTGAGGTATGTGGGTTACTTTCACATCTTCTGTGGAGCTCCATTTGTCTGTCCGGCCAGCAAGCTGGATTCTTTGGTTCATGAGTTGATGAGGCTCTTGCCAGTTACATATATATCAAGCTAGATTATGGCCACTGAGAATCAACTGAACTAGACAGCCTAAATAAAACCAATAAGGAAATCATGTTTAAATTAATCTCTCAATGGTGATATGACCAAGTACTTGCCACTGGGTAACTCTTCCTTCTATCTCCCTTTCAAGATGGCAAGTTTCTTAGTCTGTTCTTACATATTTCCTTTACAGAAATAATTACCATGTAATTACCTAACAGAGAAGCAGTTCTTTTGTTTCTCCTGTGCTACACATTCCATAAAGGCATTTTATTTTACTTCCACATTAATCAAAATAGGGTTACCACAAGAATCAATCCTAACAATGACAACTTGTAAAGGAAAGAAGGAAACTTTTCACTATCCTCATGGTTTTCAGCAAGCACCATGGTCTTCAGCAACCAGTTTTTAGTGCAACACATACAAATGATTTGTATATACCAAAACGCAGTCCATTAGAGAGAGAAAGACAAAAACTACTTCTGTCTTTCTATCTGAAACATATGAATAAATCATTCTTTTGAGTGTGGTGATAAATACAAAGTTTTACAATTTCAAAACCAATTCTCTAAAGCCTTACTAGAACAAGTGTCTTTGCTTCCAAGAACAACCTATGTGTATCTTTCAGGAGTACCACAATGTTTTTTGTTGGAGGAAATGTCAAGTTTAGCTACAGAGAATTGGGAGCTAATGACTAACCATTTTATTCTGGTAGGAATGTGTACTGAATACTGATGTTCACAGGCAGGAACATTTTCTTATAATTAATTGGAAATATATCAGCCTTCATTGAATTTGCTTAACTTTAACCAACAGCAATGTTAATCTTGCAACTGAATTGTGAGACAAGACAAAGTGAAATTTATCTATAATTCAGAACTGCTGAAAAGCATGGAAAGCAAGCCAAGAAAATGATGATTATAAAAATATGGCAGAGGAATTCTATTGCAGGAAAATATAAACAAACAAACAAAGAAAAGCACCTAACTTTGACCATAACAATTACTTAAGCTCAATCATTCAGCTAGGTGTACGCTAAAGAGCAATTTTATGGAGTGAATACAAATGTGCACTTCTTATTTGGAAAAAACAGACTTATGCATCACACATTATGTATTCAGTCCCTGAATACAGATGCCAGACAGGACATTTTCTTCAGTTTTATTTTTATGCTTTTATTTGCCACTGTGTAGTCTTTTCTCTTCACAAAGTTCCCAGTTTCCAACATAGTAACAACTTCAAAGCAACACAAAAATTTGTCTCTGAATACCTACTACCTCGGGCTATGATTACAGCTGTTCACAGCCTAAGATTATAAACAGGTTTTGGCTAAAATAGTTGGATGAGGTATATTCAAGACAAATAAATCTGCAGTAAATCTGTTCCTTTTCTTTATGTGACAAATACTAGGAGTATCAGAAAGAACCAAAAGACATTACACAGATAATCTAGATACTACAATACTACAGTGACAACACACAGATATCACTGATACTTTTCTCTCCAGACAGAGAACAGAATTCAAACACTTCAATATGCCTGGGGATAACTTCTATTTACTTGGAAGGACTGCCATTAGCAGAAGCAGGTTTCACCCAAAACAACAATTGTTAACACATTTGCCCTCTTCAAATGCAAACTGTTAAAAGCTAAAACTGGTGGGGGGAAGCTACAATTGAAAGCAGGAGCTGAAACAGTTACAGCTTGAATTTTTGTTTGTTTGCTTTAGTAATCTACAGAAACATCAAATGCCAATCATTTCACACTTTGAGGGTAACCTACATTTGTTTTAAAAACAAGTCTTAAGTATTCAAAACTAAGCACATTATGCAGTAAATGCTTCAAAGAGCCTTTCCTTTGCTTACATCCTCCTGATTTTCTCTCCACAAGTTAAATATTGTTCTTAATCCTCTCCTACAGTCAATGTTGAGGCATGTAACCCAAGCACTTCAAAAGGCACTTTAACCATGCAGGAGATTTCTAAAAGGTAGGATCACTTTCACTTTCTGGGAGAATAGTTCACGGAATAAAAAAAAACCCAAACATTTTGACACAGGAGAAAGATATAAATTTCAGAGATTAGTCCAATTCAAACAGAAAACTCTTCCACAACAGAAAGCACATGCTGTTTTTAGGATGATCTCACATCCTGCCACCATATCTAAGCTAGAATATCCCCTTTTCTCCTTTGTTTTAAGTATTGAGTAGAATCTGTTGTGTACATAAGGAATGTAATATAGCTCCTGGACTCAGCTGTCAGATCCACCAGAAATTTTCGTTTGAGTCCTATGGAAATCAGTGTTTTTTCTGCTCTCATTCGGAAATTATGTTCCCAGTACCTGAACTTTAATGGATAGTCTCCACAGAAAAAGGAATAATGACAATTTCAACACACCATATGCTACGGCTTTGCTAAGAACCTATGATTTCTTTTTCCTTTTTACACAAGCTAAGAAGAATATTGATTTCTTTCAAGCCCACTGCACACTAAACACCATTCCCACTGTTGCTATTTGAGATATTAGATAAAAATGCCATCTTTCTCACTAAAAAAAGAATCAATGAGTCTTTCATGAAGCAGAAATGTCTAAGGCTCTTTGTTATATTTCAAACAATCTTGTCAACTGGAGGTAGCCAAAAATCTTACATTGAAAAAAACATACAGAAAAATCACTTCGCTGTCATCCAAGAGTAGTGTTTGTTCACTGTCCACTGTGGACTGTAAGACATTGCCAATCTAAAACCAACCATAGTGAGATACCAATGATACAAACTCAGCGCTTCACCTCTCAGTTACAAACTAACAGAACACGAGAAATGACTGTAAAGCAACAAACAAAATGCCATCTGTGAGAATCTAGATGGATCCTGAAAAACTTCAGGATGTTCAGCAAGGAGAAGTGCAAAATTCTGTACTTGGGACAGATGAGCTCCACACATCTGGCAAAAAAACAACTAGCAAAGCAACAGTCTGACTGGAAAGAATCTGGGCTCATTGTGGATCCAAACCAAAGTGGGTTCACATCAGCAAACCACATGCTGAGCTAACACTAGGAAGAATGTGGCCAGCTGAAAGAGGGAAATCACTCTCTGCTCATCATTAATGAATCTACACTTTGAACAGTGTCTGGCTTCCAATGCCCCCCAGCTGAAGTGGAGAAACTGGACAAAATCCAACAAAACCCTAAGCACCTACTAATTGGTCAGATGCTTAGGACATTTGCAGAGACTGAGGGAGCTGGGCTTGTTCAACCTGGTGAAGAGAAAGCTAAGGGCATTTTAACAACAGTTCACAACTATTTGACAGGGATTTACAGAGACAATGGAGCCAAAGACTTCTTGGTAGAGTTGCACGATGTTGTAAGGTCAAATCCAACTGAGTGGCAGCTTGGGAGGTTCAGACTGGCTACCCAGAAAGGCTTTTTCTCTAGGAGGGTAGTGCAGAACTGGAAAGATCATCCAAAGTGGTTGTGGCATCTCCATTGTTGGAGGTTTTCATGACTTACCTCTACAAACCCACAGCTACAATCTATAGTTATGGCAAGATTGTGGAACACTGGACTACAAACTTGCAGAGGCCCTGTCCCACATACACCATTTCTATACTTCCACAAAATGACAGTTTATAAGACCTGAAACTCTGGTGTTATCTAGAATAAAATCCCTTTGCTAAGCCTTGACTCTTTGGCTGTCTGCCACGGTATTTTCAGAGAGACAAACTAACAACCTTTGAGTGTCCAACGCTATGTGAGATTCCAAAATATGATTAAGCAAATGAACACCTCCTCCACAGAGCTGGTGCCCCAATTCTTTGCCACTAACTACCCCAACAAAACACAAAGACACAACATTTGAACCAAGAAATGTGCTTCAGAGACTCAGAGCTAGAAAAGGTGACTCATCTCTTCACTACAACTCACTGGATTTGACCATAAGAGGTTGACCACTCCATAAGCGACTGATCAAGGTTATGATGAAATTAACCACAATTTTTAGATTAATTGAAGAACTGCAATGATGGTGGTGAAGGTTCTAGACAGCAGCTGAGGAAACTGGGCTTGTTTAGTCTGGAGGAAAGAAGGCTAAAGGGAGACCTTATTGCTCTCTACAGCTATCTGAAAGGAGGTTAAACAGAGGTGAGTGTCAGTCCCCAAGTAACAAGTGATAAGAGGAGAGGAAACAGCCTCAAGTTGTGCCAGGTGAGGTTTAGATTGGATATTAGAAAAAAATCTCTTCACAGAGAGCATCGGAACAGGCTTCCCAGCAAAGTGACTGAGTCACCATCCCTGTGTGTAGACGTGGAACATAGGGATATGGTTTAGTGGTGGACTTGGCAAACTGTGTTTTGTACACAATTTTACATCCCAACAATGCAACTGTGCTAATTCTTCAGCTATAGACTCTTCCTTGATAATGGGTTAATCTTTGAGGTAATCACCAACTACAGTGAGACTCCTCATCGGCTGAAGATTAAGTATTTCCCTAAATGTTCTTCACGTAGCTCAAAAAACCCACTGTGTCATTATGGTACTACCAAAATATGAACTTTTTTGGAAGCTTTAAAAATATGGACAATATGAACCTAACAAATAAGCACAAACGCAAAAGTACCCAAATGGGCACATGAAGGGAAGGAGTTAATGTTTTGTTAAGACACGTAATTTTTTTTATAGTTCTAGTAGAGATAACCCTGAAAAATATGTGTAACAAAGAAATTTATTTAAGAGCTAAAACTATGCTACTGACAGTCATGAAATATCCTGTAGGTTTTTTCAGAGATTTAATTATACCTTTTGTGCTATTCACACGTTGGAAGATCTTCTGGTTAGCATTAATTTGAATTCTATTGCAGCATAAATTAATACAACTTAGACACATTTATCAGCCCTTTAAATAACAAATTGATAATGTGTCCAGGCAGTACATTATTGAAAAGAAAAAAAAGATATACAACCAAAACCTTAACTACATTTACTTTGCAAATGTAGGCTGAAGTAACATTAACTCAAAAAGAAAATCTGGGCAGTAGCTTTGCTTCAAGTGAAGACGTAAGAGCATTTAAAAGAAAACAATATATAGCAAGGGTAAGTCACATGGAGTAAGCAAAAAGGTCAAAGAAAAAGAAATGGGTTTGTACCCATCTGTTACTATAAATTTGAATGCATTAAGCTCCTAAAGAAACTTCCAAGACAGTATTACAGTCCAAGTATTCAAGAGGATAATTTTAATAGTACCCTAAATTTAACAAATTATATTATGCTTGAGAATTTCCAAGTTCATTTGCAAAGAATCAAAATTATAATTCTAAATGGTTATAGTAACTATGGAAAACTCATTCTTATAGGTAAAGAATAAATTCTTGATAGGCTCAACATACTGTTTGCTGGTGAATGGGAATGCAGTAAACTCTAAGAAAAATTAACTAACGTCTTTAATTAATCCACCTAATTTCAGTTCCTGGGATTTTTTTTCTTGTGAAACTGTAGAATGTACTTACATTTCCCAGCAGCATGTAGAAAAATCTCAAACTAAATCTTAGAATCTAATATTTCTGAGTATGGTGACAGATTTCCACCTTCACCTATTTGTGTCCTAAAGAACAAAACCAATAATGGTATTGAATGTCTGAAGGTTTGGCACACTGAGATTCCCAGAACAGTTTTAGGTAAGCTGTTACTTTATCCATTCTTGCACTGAGTCAGAAAAACTCTTCAAAAAAACTCTTGCAGTATCAGGGGCTACATACTACCTCTCCACAATGTATAGAATGTAGTGCTGAAGATAAAAGTAACTCAGGTTATTGCACAAAGTATTTAGAAAAAATAAAAAGGTGTAGAAATTAAAATCAGGACTCTCAAAGCATAAACAAAATACATGGTTTGCATATACAGACATATATTTTATGGACTTACAATATGTACATAGAATACAGCTATGCAAAACCATGCACCTCAGCCCAATCCCACTGGAGCCAGTGGCAGGTTCTTAACAGACTTCATGGGATACTAAATCACAATTGCATAATGTCTGTAACAACATGTTACAAGAACCTGAAGAAGAAATTGTTGCTGTTTGATGGAAACGTGGATCTCAGTGTCCTAGGAAACGTTAAGTAGTGCGTTTCAGTTTTTTAAGAACCCACCAGAGTAAAAAAAAAATAAAACTAAACTAAAAAAAAAATATTTCATACAACTTTCATTATTTCCAGTCACTTCCAGTTCAACAGTAGAGTGGTAAACTTAAAAATGGAAACACCACTAGCTTTTCCCTCATGATAATAAGGTAAAATCCTGACCCCATTCTTCAGACAAGTTTGTTGATACTGACCTATTTAACTAGAACCTTACCCAGGAAGCCTGCCAGGCCTCCTTCCAAAGTCAGAAATTTCTTTTCAGTGGAATGGTATTGAACTAGGGACTCTTGAAATTTCAAGAACGACCCTCCACTTAAACCTGAAGGTCATACACAGATTAATAAATCACTCCATGTCCAAGATTATTTTGAGAAACATCTATGTCCTTTAAGGATAATAAAAGAATGGTACTGAGTGGCAATCCCAAAGGATACAGAGAGCAGAAAGAATTTGGCAAAGAGTGTAAAGTGAGTTATGTTTCTCGCTGGATTTCTGTTTTTGTCAATGAAGATTTCTAGTGCTTGAAGAGTACCAAGTTCTACAGATGAAAGCCAAGTACCACTACAATCCAGTCAAGCAGCAAATGGAAAGAGAAAAAATTGTAGTTAAGGAAAGAATGATTATATTTTAATGTCCTTATTTCCTTTCCCAGCAGTGCTTGGATATACATATTCCTGACTTCTCCAAAGCTTGAGCTTCGAGCTCTGCTTTCAGAGAGGGAGACATATTGAGAATTTAAAGCCTTGGAGCCCTGCTTGAACAGAGATGGAATAGCTGCCTTCTGGCAGAAATTAAAGCTGGTACGGAAATTTCACAAAAGGAATTAAAAGATAGTCTGGAAAGTGGCCAAAGGAGATCAAAAGAACTTTAACAGCATGAAGGCACATACCAGAAGCACATGAAAGGCGAATTCAAGGCAGACCATTAGGTTGTTGGCTGGGTGTGTGAACCAGGGAAAATGTAAAATATTCTTGTGAAATATGTAGTCCTAAAATATCCATACTCTCTTGGTTAATTTCCTGTCTTGACCACAAGTCAGACATCTAGAAGAACAGATGTATTTTAGATTCAGCCCAATTTTGAACTATAAGCACAGATCAGCATATCCTTCTTCCTATTCTTCAAGTGTGGTTACTGGATCTGAGATTCAGATTCAAGAAAATGCCAGCTATCTGTGAGTTAAATAAAACACAGAGAAACCAAAGCTCAAGTGTTAAATCACATTTATTACGGTAAATATATGATACAATCATGATCATTTAAGATAGCAAACTGAGACTTTCCAGAAACAGTGGTGTGATGAAATTAACTTCAACTAGAAACAGTGACAGAAGAAAGAATTTGGGGAGATTATACAGGGTGCAAGCAGACATAGATAACTTTAAAGCACAATTACAGGCACGGAGGACAATGGACTGAGAGTGGCCCTGAAGAGAAGGACTTGGGGTTGCTGGAGAAGCTCACCACGACCCAGCAATGTGTTCTTGCAGCCCAGAAAGCCAACCTTATCCTGGGCTGTGTCAAAAGAAATGTGACTAGCAAGGTTGAAGGAGGTGATTCTGCCCCTCTGATCTGCTGTTGTGAGACCTCACCTGGCATACTGCTCTCAGTTCTGGAGTCCTCAGCACAGGAAAGACACAGATCCATTAGTGCAAGTCCAGAGGAGGCCATGAAGATGATGAGAGGGCTGGAGCACCTCCCATATGAGGACGGGCTGAGAGAGTTGGGCTTGTTTAGCCTAGAGAAGAGAAGGCTCTGGGGAGACTTTATAGCAGCCTTCCCGTACTTAGAGCAGGCCTACAGGAAAGCTGGGGAGGGGCTCTTTTTCAGGGATTGCAAGGATAGGATGATCGGTAATGGTTGAAAGAGGGAAGATTCAGATTAGATATTAGGAAGAAATTTTTTACTGCAAGGGTGGCGAGGCACTGGAACAGCTTGGACGACCCATCCCAGGAGGTGTTCAAGACCATGTTGAATGATGTTTGAACAAGCGGAAGGTGTCCCTGACCATGCCAGGGAGGTTGTTACTAAACGATATTTAAGGTCCCTTCTAACCCAAACTGTTCTGTGATTCCATGATTCTAAATTAGCCGAAGACCCCAGTAGGCTTGGTTGCTGCCCATGGCAGTCCAGAGCTCAATATTTAACCCTGCTTTTTATAACTTCATTAAAGACTTAGTCTTTAGAAGTAGTACTAAGGGTAAAAAATGTGATTGTTATGTTTCCAATGTTGTCACACAAAGGGCTACAAGTATCAGCAATTCAGGAGTGCATGGAGAGGCTGCTGTACTCACCACCACCACAATACCCTGCAAGAGGAAAGATATGCAACAAATGGAGCACACACAGGATCTGCATGCTCATCCACATAGTTACTGGACTTCAAATGGATTTCTGTTTTAATATTAACTTCTGCATTTAATTTGTCTACAACAGAGAAAGTCTCTCCTCTCTGAAACACAAGCTAAAGAAACTCTGAAATCATTTTCTTCTCCTCTTTTTATACACACAAAGAACACACAGAGTGGGATAATGGAACATATTTTCACTGAGACTCCCTCACAGAACTGCAGGAACAGGCTGGCCTCAGAACTATCATATTTTACAGAAACACAACATCAAAAATGGACAGTTTTTAAAGCAGCTAGCTTCAAAAGAACAAATGGAGCATCCATGAATATGACCTGGGTAGCCCCAGAGTTCAAAAGAGAAGCTCTGGGGATTCTGCATCGGATAAAATCTTCATGGAACTGGTTGGTTATTGCTATTAAGAGTTCTTAGGAAAAGCAGGTGCTTTGCCTCATCTGTTAAAAACATTTCGGTATCTCTTCTTGTTACATGTAGTCAAATCTCATCTACCTACCTTTTATTTATTTTGGATGCAGATATTAGCACTATTTAACTAATAGATGTTGCCTTATGCATGATCTATTAGTTTCACTTACGCAATAAATCCTCAAATTTTGGAGTCTGGACTGCACTGCAAAACTACAAAAGCCAAAGAATAGGATCACTTCCATTGTTCAGTTTGGAAAGCAGACTCTGATAAGCTCCTTTATTCCTTCTCAAGCTCAATTATTTGGATTCCATTATTGTGACAGAGCATGTATTTTAGGCATCTTCAGTTAACAACTTGCTAATTCAAATACTGATGTAATTAGCCTATGGTACAGATCTTTCAAAGAACACAGAACTGCAGAACTAGTACGTTCTCATAAGTTATTCTAAATCTGTCAAGTTGCAGAATGAAACAACATTTTAGAAACAGTAGCTGACAAATTAATACATTAGAAAAATCGGATTTAAAGCCAGTCAAAACGGTTAGTGGTAACTCTAAAATTAAAAGCGTTTTTAAAGTAGAAATTCACATTGTAAATCTTAGCAAAATTCAGATAAGGTTTTCTATTTAGCCTTAAAATTTCAGAAGTGTTTGGAGTTACTGAATGCATTACTGTCTTGGACAATGAAGATCCATGGATATATATGCTCATAAGCACAAACAAACTTACAAATGGACATTGCTGGATTAGATGTGACTCAGCAAGAGGGACATGAAGAGCTAAAAATACTTGCAGCATTTCAGGAAAGGGAACTCTGCTTGTTTAAATTCAATTGCTAACAACAATATGCCAGCCATAACGACTGAATTCAATCATTAAAACAAAGAAAAGCTTGTGCTCACCTTAATATAACTACATTTATCAAGCCTCATCTGTAATAACCAGGCTGATGTTTACTCTGTGGAGTCCGAATTGCTAATTCCTCCAATTTACACCAACTTCTTGGCTTTAAGAAACAAAAATCGTTTTCTGTCTAAATATACTTACACTTAGCAATCAGAAATTAATCCCTCTGCAAACAATTCTCGAGATTGGCAATCATCTTTCTTAGTAATTATTTAGAGTGCAGAAGCGTCAAAGCCTTCTGCCTTCAGATTTAACATTACTACTACCTGAAAGGCAGTTGTAGTGAGGCAGGTGTTGGTTTCTTCTCCCAGGTAACAAGTGATAGGATGAAAGGAAATGGCCTCAAGTAGCACCAGGGGAGGTTTAGATTGGATATTAGGAAAAACTCTTTACTGAAAGAGTCATAAAGCATTGGGACAAGCAGCCCAGGGAAGTGGTGGAGTCACCATCCCCAGAGAAGTTAAAAAAACGCTTTGGGCCATGGTTTAGTTGCCGCAGCGGCGTTGGATTGATGTCTGGACTTGATCTTAGAGGTTTTTTCCAACCTTAATGATTCTATGATTCTGCTATTACTACCATTTCCCAGGTACACCCAGAATAAACATCAAACATGTCTCCAATACAGCTTGTATTTCCCCCTTTCCTTCTACTGTACATAAATACTACAAAAGCCTTATAGAAAAAGTTGTTTTGAAGAAGTATTACACTAAGCATCACTTCTACGCAAGTCTTTACAACACTAATCGAACGTGTGCAAATATAACAGTTCGCATGGAGCCGCGATGGGACCCTCGTGGACAGACAACTACTTGGCATCTGCAGAAGTGAGCACTGCTCACAGCAACCTGTGCTCTCACGAGCTGGCAGGCGTGGTGTTTCCTGCTCTAATAGCAAGGGACAAATAAAAATAGGACCAGTTTGCTGACATTTTCTGAAGACGCTGAACTCTTAGGTTGGTGGCCTATTTGCTGCCAGTAACGGCACCATAAGCAGTTTCAAACCAAATTTAAAATACCTTGGAAAATACATTTGAAAGTATGAAGAAGTAAAAGAAACATTCTCAGTATTTTGACTTAAACACACAACTAGGAAAGAAAAACATAAGCAACTACTGTTTGTTTGCACTCTGTACGAACAGAGCAGTAATTTCTGCAGGACAGTTCAAAGCTTCAGCAACTAAAAACCTTCCCTTGGACATACTGTAAATTCTTGCAGCTAGTAAATCTTACTATTTTAATATAATTGGTTGATTTGAAATATCATTACTAACAGATGCAACTGTTTTCAATCTGGCATCTTTGTATCATTTACATAATGTCACAAAAGGTCTCTGCTCCGTATGACCCATTTTCCTGAAATGCAAGTGGAAGCACAGAAATGTTGAATCTAGCAATTAAGTACATACCTAACCCTGGAAAATAAAATCCATGTCCAAATAATCAATTTTTCAGGAAATTCTAGCTCATCACCACTACAGGGGGAAATCAGAAAGGCAAGGACACTGCTTCTCATGCCATTGGATGAAGAAAGTTTCTCTCCAATCACAGACCAAGTCTCACTTCTTTGATGAGCAAACACTGACATACATAGACCAAAATAGTCTGTGAATCACATGTGACTTGAAAGACATACAGTGCCCTACAAGTTCTAACTGTCCCACCTCCTAGTATTGAAACTTCTACATAGCCATTCTGAAATTTCTAAATCCACGTCTTAAGCACAGCAACTGGAAGGAATACAGACACACCAGAAAACGTGCTAACAGTCATACACAGACTTTTGTGAGTGTAACATAGACAAAAGCATGAGTGCACACAACATGCATAAAACCACATTCACATTGCACCTGAGCAATAAGAAGCACCACCATCCATATGACCATTGTTCGACTCTTAGCATCCGGTGTTCCAAGAATTTCTGTAAGGCATGTAATAATTCACAGCTACCTATTTTAAAGACACTGTGTAGGTGAATTCTGCTTTGAGCTTCACTGCTGATTAAAGAGAATATACTTGACCTAAATCTTCCATTCAAAAGACTACAGACTTCATCTGGTACTGGTTATTCCCATATCACAAATCTGCATGTAGAAATAAAAGACAGCAAATCAAGCAGGGTGTCAAAATTAACACGTGGCATGACAAGAGTCTTGTGTGCTACCTTGGGAGCCAATTTTGCCCTGCACTCACCAATCCACTGTGCTTATTTGTTGAATTTTACTAATTAGCTATTATTACTGAATTTATTATGTGAATTTTTCTTTTTATCATATGACAATATAGAAATAAAGACATTCTATCAGAAATTATGAAATAATGACAGACAGAACCTGATTTACAGCTATATACTTGAAAACCCTGGAAAGATTTACTAAAGACCTCGTGCCGAGCCCTAGCATAAATTGAAACCTCTGAAATTTAATAGGACATGAGTTTGCATTGACTGGATAAAAGTTTAGAAATAAATTATCGAAAATTGGTGACCAGCTCACTGTCTGAAAGCTATTTTTATTCCATTTAAAATACTAATTTAATGTCTTAGATTAAGAAGAAAAAATATGAACCCATTAAAAACAGAAAGAAGGAAATAAGGAATCATTTTTTTTTAACTGAACTCTAATTATCTTTATTTCTCACTAGAAACTGGTCCAACAGGCAAAGCATGCTATCTTTTGTCTTTAATGCAATCAATACTATCATAGGGCTGCACTAACCTCAGACTTTAGGCAAATGGTATTATTTTGCACAGTTGTCAACTATTTACAATGCCTGGGTCATGTGAACAACAAAAGCACTAAAAATGTTAAGGATTAAGATGATAATTAATTAAGTTCCATTGAGACTTGAGTTGAACTGGAACTAGAGGACAATAAACCAACTCTCAGTCCTTTACTTTCTTCTGTACTCTGGTCGTAAGTAAAACACACACAAATGTCATATTACACACAGATGCTTCCATCTTTTTCCTGTTTAAACAGATGAGTCAACAAATATGATAGAAAAAACACTGCCACATTTAACAATACAGACCCCAAATCCCTGTCATACTAATAGTTCACAAAAGTCACTGAACTGCATGATGTGTTATACTGAAAGATTTTATTAGGAATTAATTAGGAATCTCTTAATATACATTTTGATTACTTGCATTTGCACAGGTAAAATACAGTCTGCTCTCACAAGCATTTAAGCAATGGAAATAACAGGTACAATAGTTTTTCAGCAAGGAAACATTCCTGAGAACAGGAACTCTATTACCACATATAAGGCTACTTTGCAAGGTGGTTTTTTGTTCTTGGAAAAGAATTGGGGAACTTTCCCCAGGAACCAGTAATAGTGACCACATTCATTACTAAAGGCAATCTTAGTGTTAACCTAAGATCCACAAAAACACCTGATCAACAAATTGCCTCAATATGGCTAGAAGTGCACTTAAAACCCTTTCTTGTTGAAAAACCTAAAATCTCCATAATAGCTTCCTCTAATTTACTGAGGTAATTACCTTCTCTACCATCCTTTCCCCAGTCAAAACAACTACAGTGATATTAGCCAGCAAATACCTTGCCTTATCTTAGTCTGTATTCCTCTATTCAAAGCCTTACTATGGTGGATGAAATAAATTGCTGAAGGAAAGTCTCAAAGATCCAGAAACTAGTACAGTTGTAGTAATAACACAATGTAAGCAGTAATGATTGATCACCTTTTTATGGCTGTAGTAAAAGATGCTCAGTACTTGCTCTATTATAAAATATTCAGTGTTATTGTATCGTGTTTCACATTTTAAACTGATGTTAAAAACCACATCTATTATTCTCTAAACTCACCATTTAAATATATGATACATTGTTCTAATGTCTGAGGTCTACATAGAAATCAAAATACATTGCAAAGTACAGTTTTCTTTCCATAATTATGCATATTCTAAATAAACTGCTCCTGCAGTGAACAATGACACTGACTCTACCTGCACAGTATTGTTTAGTTTTACATTATTCAATGCTTTTGAATTGTCAGTTTCAATTAGAAAGAAATCTGGCACCAAGAGAGAGCTTGCATCGATCACATTTTATGCCTGCATTTTATCTTACACATCCATTGTACTGTTGACCTCCTGAACTTCCAATTTTAAGGTTTATATGTAGCTACACCTCTTACACATCATAGTTATGTAGTTAAACATACTATAAACATTTCTAGT
This sequence comes from Dromococcyx pavoninus, assembly GCA_033558185.1. NCBI lineage: Eukaryota > Metazoa > Chordata > Aves > Cuculiformes > Neomorphidae > Dromococcyx > Dromococcyx pavoninus. The sequence goes on along the minus strand of JAUMJL010000020.1, from coordinate 158,089 downwards.
TCTAACATTTCCCGGCCATATTTGTCTATATATCACTATACACATATGAATAAACTGCATTTAGTCTAAACTGCTGAATCTAATTGGTCTTTTTGTGCCACTCAAACACTGCTGGCACCTGAGAAAAGTCCCAGATTAGTACAACCAGGTTCTTTTGCAGCTCTGTGTATTCACTCTCATGGGAGCAGCTTGGCTGGTTTACCATGTAGTTAATATTTCAGACAGTTTCTTTCTTTTGTTAATACATTTTATTCACTTCTCCAGGACCTCTATCACTACCCAGCAACTATATATAGTTAGTATTTATTAACTGAGTGGGAGATCATCTATTGATTATATATGCATGCAGAGAGAGACCAGGTTGCCACTGGTCCCGGATGGCAACCTACCAAAACCAGTGCCCCAGCACTAGAGATTTATGCCTTTGCAAATGGGGAAGATTGCAATCCAGTGTAGTCACGCTTGGTAACATTTTACAGGGTACACTGGTGAATAATTGTCATATGGAGGTGTGACATTAAATGGAGATCCAGACCAAGTTAACTCTATGCCTTTTAGGTTCTGCACCTCAGAGTGGCTTGAAGTGCATTCTTAGGAGGATGCAATAGCTAGGCATTAAATTAATCCCTTCCTTGAACAGGCAGGTCCTATTAGGAGGTAGTAACAAGTTAACACTAACACGTCCCTGCTCTCTGGGAATGCTGGGAGCAGCAAATTAACAAACTCCAAAGTCCCAGTCTAGGGTTAACTAGTCCTAATATTAGGGAAAAAATCTTCACTGAAAGGGTGACTGGCCATCGGAATGCGCTGCCCAGAGAGGTGGTGGAGTTATCGTCCCTGGAGGTGTTTAAAAGCAGATTGGATGAGGCACTAGTGCCATGGTTTAGATGACAAGTAGGTTTTGGTGTTGAGTCATCGGTTGGACTTGATGATCCCAAAAGTCTTTTCCAACCTTGTGATACTGTGAATCCTATTCCTGACTTCTTCAAAAAGTAGATCTGACATGTAAAACAGAGATGATGACAGTATGAGTGCCTAAGAGATGAGTATGCAAATTACATCTGTTAAGTACTTGGAATGTGTAGATGGTACTGTATAGAGACAAGCATTGCTGACAGTGTAATTCACTTTGACTAAAGTTATATTGCTCCTTCCAGGCATGTCTGAACGAATTTTTGCCCTAGGTTGCCCATACTGGACATCCTCTTAAATGTCTGTGCTAAGTAGATCCAGGCTTTGGGTACTACCAATGTTTGATTTTCCTGCATGCTGAACCACGTATCCAGCTGCAGGTTTGAGCAAGTGAGCAAATGATTCAGACTTCAGTGCAAGCCAGTGTGACAGCTGAGTGTCAGCCCTGCCTTCGTGGCTTCTTCCAACTAAGCTGCACAAATAAAGATTACAAAGTCAGCAACATCACTTGGATGGAAAAAACCTTATTAATCCAAATCCTCAAGGCTACCCACAACATTGATCTGAATAGAATTGTGAACAAAAGAAAAACCAAATCCCTGCACAAAACCCCCATAACTATACCCTGTTTAACAAGAGGCAAAGTGATGCTGTAACAAGGTTTACCTCTGTTCATACTTGACTTGAGAAAAAAAAATAACACAAGTGACTAGAATAAGAATGAGCAATAATTTCTAGGGTCATTCTAAAACTTTCTAAATGAGTTTTGTAAAAAGATGAATATTCACAACTTAAATCTTGCATTAATGGAGGTCAAGGGAGGAGGAGTTACCTCTTGCACCTTTCTTTATAAGTTTCCTACCAGCCATTTTCAGAACTAAGTGAACAGACTAGACTGACAATGAGCCTCAGCCAGTAGGGCAGTACTTGTTCACTATATTCATTCAGTACTCTCGGGTAGTCAGCTCTTATTAAAATTACATTAGAGATGTTTATGAGAGACAAGTTCATAAATAAATTTCTTCTTGGCAGATGAAAATGGATAATTTTCATTTGATTAATGAAGAACAGAGATATTAATTTCTTTAGTTAAGGGGGAAAAAAAGCTCCAAAATCTGTTTCCATTATCTGAAGAGGGTTATTCCCTTTAAAATCATTAGGGGAAAAATGTTTTTTTTTTCATTCTCTATCATAAACGTTTCACATGGTTATGATTCAATATGTTTTACACTACACTGGTAATTCTCATTATTCTTCAAATATCACATTTGAGGAGGTTAATACACCATTAACATGATTAACTTTTGAATAGAAGTTAAGCCACATGGAACCAATCTGCACCAATCGGCCATATAAATGACTAGATAGTGAAGGTCAGCTTCTGCCCCACTGAAGTGGTTCAGCTTCACTGTCTTCACTCGAATTTGCAGGCCTAGGCCAAGGGAGGAACCTGGTTCTCTCTAGAAACTGAAGGTACAAGCAACTTTTTGTTTCTTCCCAAAACAGAGGCAGTCCACGAAAAGGCATGGATGAATCGATACACTAGATGTGTCTGCATACAATCACCAGAAAGCCTTTGTCACCAAAGAAGCATTTCTCCAGATAAAATTGGGTTCATGGATACGAAACACATCCTTTAACACAGTTTGGTAAGAATAGTGATTTTTGTTCATTATTTCTCTGTCAATCATTAAATCTGTAAAATACCGCATAGCTGAATTAACAGTGCAGTTGCTCAAAGAAGCAGCACTGTCATTTCCCACAACTTTTTGCCCCTGCCGGGAACACAGTGACCATACCACACAATTTACTGTTTTGAATCAGATCCTGTGTGGCTAATCCCAAGGTCCTGAGACAGCAAAGGACACCAGCAGTAAAGTCAGGGGAACTCGCAGACCGAAGTCATCCTCTGCCTCCCAAAAGCACACACTTCCCTCTTTCAACCCTTCCCCCAGCTGACTGTCCACAATCTTATTGCCCTCCCCCTTACTTGCTTGTAAGTAACCAAGGCTCGTGTTCCTCCCGTCCAGACTATCTTCTTTCTCGTGTTATACTGTGCCTCTCCCCTCTTCTCTAGACGCATTGTGGAAATAATACATTTTACTGACACACCACCTCCTGGGCAGTTGGTTCCCACAGCTGGGATGCAAAAGGCAATAAAGATAAAACGCAGCTCGGCAATGAATCACAAACCTGAACAGATCTCAGAGGTCATCTAGTGCATTCCTCTGCCCCAAGGGAGGCTCTGCTATCCCCATGTCATTTCTTACAGACATCTATGTCACCTGCTTCTAAGGATTTCAGTGACAGAAACTACACAAGCTCCCTAGGCAATATATCCCAGTGTTTCACACCTCCATATAAAAAAGTTCAGTCTTTCCTCACAGGTCACATTTTTTAGGCCTTGGGTCTTCCTCCTCTATTTTTTTACACGGCTCATCAGGCCTTTTCTGCTTTCCCCACATGAATGACTCCAGTTAAAGCAATTTGCTTCAAAAACTGCTTCTGAAAGTGATCACTGGAAAACTTATTGTATATTGCTGATGAAATTAAATTGTGGGTTTCCACTGTGCAACTGTAATATATTTTTAAGACTTAGAAGGACAAAATTATTCATGTCTTATTAACCTGCTTGGTTTAACTCTATTGGTTTTCTTGCAGATTTGCATATGCAACAGGAGAAACAAGGCCAGACAGTTACTTTTGTCATATGTGTGTCTGTAATGCCTATTACCAGGAACAGTAATCAACCACCAAATCAAGGCATTTTTGAGATCTTAAAAAACAATTCAAATTTCCATAGGCAAGGTAAAGTCATATTTGATACAGATGACACCAATGTTACAAAATAATGACCTATTGAAGAGACAAATCAACTTTGCTCAGGCAAGCAGTTTTGTTAGGAACAGGCTCAGTCCAGTAGGGTGAGCAGAGCAAACCAGATTCATCCCACAGTTTTCCTACACTCTGTGAATTCATATGTCATCTGATTTTTTTTTTTTTAAATCCCTGAAGAACAAAAAAAGGAAGAGAACTAAAGCAATACTATAGTTAACCTGCATCTTTTTTATTAGCATTGGCTTTACTTTCCTCAGGGAACAGAGAGGAAAAATGTACATATAAAGGTCAGCAATAGCTTCTTCTGTAAATGAATTTAGTCTGCTGCATGGAGCAGCAAGGACAAAAGACATCCCTCACCAAGATTTTAAAACTATGAAAACCAAAAAGAATATTGTAGTTATTCACAGCCAACAATGAGTCAGTAACTTCTCCAGTACACTGGATACAATAAAAAAGTACTTCTTTGTTTTGAATAGTGGATTACAAAAGCCAAAGACCACAAAAGACAGACTTGAGTATGGCTTCAATAAAATTATTTTTCCACTATAACAAAGTAATATATTACTGCTATATGTATGTTACTATCACATACACAGCACTAACATAACATAGGGCCAAGTGCAAGGACTGTGGAAGGACTTCAAGTCTTTACACACAAGAAGCATTAAAGGCATTATTCATTATGCATTTTAAACAAAGTGTATCAATGAGAAATTAAAATTTGTGATGGATTTGTGATGGTCATCTTTGAGCTGAAGGTGTCCCTGAAAAAATTTCAGACAGATCCATTCCCTCATGATTTTCATGATCTTTTAAAATGTGTGACAATGTCAGATATAACAAAAGTGACCAATTTGATAACAGCTGAGCAACTGAACATTCCCAAGAAACATTACACTAGTCAGAGCTGAAGCACTAACACTTTGCTGCTGAAGGTTTGCCATACTTCATCTACCTCTTAATCAGATGCCAACATATTTCATGATGAATTCTGATCACATGGAAAATATAATACAGGCCAACATTGATATTCAAGGTATAGTTTGACCCATTTCAGACAAAACACTCCAGGTGCAAGCACAGAAGAACATCCAGTCCTTCTGATCCAAATATCAAGTGAAGATAAAAAAAAAAAAACCACCAGAAAATCTAACACTGGTGTCAGCAGTGTCCCCAAAAATACTAAAAATTCTCCATCTAGTTTTTAAAACACCTATAACATACAGAAGAGAATACTGATGTGCAAAATACACAAGGGATTATTTTTCTCAGATTACAAAACTGACAGACTTGAAAGTCTAAATTTTAACGTAGCTGCACATACCCATTAAATATACATCTGAATCTCAACATGCAGCAAGTACACTGCAGTAATTATACTGCACATTTTGCAGAATCTAAGGCATAAATCCATACAGTTAAGACAAAGTTTCTTCATATGTTAGTACAGATGACTACATCTCAAGACATAAATCAACATTCAGACAAAAAGCATTAACCAAAAATTCAAAACAAATTAAAAAATGCATCGAATTACAAACCAGAATGCAAAGAACGTCCTAGAGGCAAGATTAGCAAACAATTACACCAGCCAGTGGTAATAGTTACAGTATATAGCATTTTTAATTTTTCTTCTGCAAAATCTGGTTTGTGTTTGTAGTAGGGTGAAATCAGCCTGCAATTTTCTACATTCTAAAAAAAAAAATGCAAATCATCAATAATCAAGGGAGCATCAGCTGATCACATTTCAGGATGCAGCATGGGAGTATTAAGTGACCAAGCATTGATCAAATGATGACAGAATCTGGAGAAAGAGTCTCAAGTAGTATTGGTTGACCCTGATGTTAAGTGTGTTCATATTATATAAGCCCACATTGAAGTACTGTTTCTGCTGCTGGGAAGTGCTGTTAAAACTCTGCACACACAAATATATTTGCAAAGTCAAGCACCTACAAATGCATTTCTCTTGTTTGATCAATCAATCTGAAAATGGCCTGCTCTTAAAGCAACTTTCTGGCAAGGAAATATGGATCAGTACCTGACCCAACCATTTCACTGGCCTCAAGGTAAATTCTCTCAGCATTTGACGTGTGTCACCTGCAGGAACGTTCCTTTTTATATAATAAGCTACCAGTCATTGAATCATTTAGAATGAAGGTACCTTTTCTTTTCTCATGCACCCTGCCCATACACCCAGGATGGAAAGCAGGCAGCAGTAGTTCAAAAGATTATGCTTACATATCCCTTCTCAAATGTAAACGGTTCTCTAGGGAACAATCAACTCAGCAATGTCTGTGATGCTTAGGCTATAATTACCAAAATGAGATGCATAACCTTTATTACACCAGTAAATAGTTAACTTTACAGATTATTTCTCTTACTTCAGTGCTTTCAAATCTTTCAGCTTTTTAAAGTAATCAACTGCTTCCAATCTTCCACATTGCAGCTACTGTGCATTCAATGCCAGGTGCTGCACACCTCACTAGCACAAACTCAGCACAATGCAAGACCTTCTTCAGCCCATATAGTTTCATGTATTGCCTTAGTATGCAGAGTGCCTTTGGGAATTAGCAAATTCAAACAGATTCTGTTGCTACATCACACAGAAAAACATCTTGAAAGTCCCCTTGTTTAAAATTAAAAAAAAAAAGAAGGAAAAACAGATCAGCCCACACCTCCAAACATGACAGTGCATTCCTGGCACAGAATACGCAACACAAGAAGAGAATAATGACAGCATTTGTGTTACCTTCAGTCACATAGTTGTGGTCTCGAAGAAAGCTGTGGTTAATTTTTCGTGTGTCCGTGTCCTCGCCCATTTACAGCAGGATTACTCAGCATGCCTATCCGCAGTGGACTGATAGCATCAGCAGAGGTCGTCACAAGAGCACCATCCATGCTGCCACTGCCTAGCAGAGGCGGAGAACACACTGGGCTACTGAGCACAGCATAATGAGAGCCAGTGATGCAGCACGGATTTGGGGGGTGAATAACGATCGGGGTGCGGAGGGGGGGAGAGAGAAAAAGAAAAAAAAAGAGAAGTAACGGGAGAAAGACGGAGGGAGAAACGGCTCCGATAAATTACGAACGCAGAAAGCCAGTAGGGAGCTTGCGTGAAGGGAATACAGGCACTTCTCCCGCAGTTAAAGAATAACCCAATTGTTTAGTCAGGTACTCCTTAAACAAGTGGCCACGCAGCGTCTCCTCCAAGTGCCTGCTGCTGGGGATCCTGCTGGATGCTGTAAAGTGGCAATCAGCGTACTGCAGCAAAACCCGCCCGGAGCAGGGCTCCGCTGGCCGCTGCTGCTGCTGCTGCTGCTGTCACCGGGCTGTGCTGCATCAGAGCACGCCCCGCCCCGGCAGCCGCTCGCTGCCCAAGAGCGCAGGAGCTGCGTGGAGCGAACTGAAAAATGAGACTGCAGGTAATTATTTTAGCTCTTCAGCTGGTAAGATGGGCAATGAAAAAAATTAAGGGAGGGGCTGTGGAAGAAAAAAAAAACAACTTGAAGCTGCTTAAATGGGTTTGCATTGAAACGTTCTGCACGCGGGCAGCCACAATTTTGTGCTAGTCAGTACTGTCATATGCAGCAAAAGCAACAGTCGTTCAATGTCAGCCTGGATAAATAAATATTACAGAAACTGCCAAAGACCTGTCTATACAAACACAATCATTACAGGCCAAAGTAAGATAAAATTATTGTTGTTTATCCTCTTTTCTGGGCCATTTTTGTAGATAAAAGACAAATTACAAAGTATGGAAAAAAAGGAGGGGCAGAAAACAACCTCTGTGGCTTCTCTATGCAGGAAAGGAAAGATGGACAAAGGGAATGTCTGCAGGTCACAGCATTTTCTTAGACCTGCTACTTTCATCCTATCACTTTGAAAAGTAGTGTTTAAATCTGTATTCTCAGAAAAAGCATAATCACACTGTTGCATTATAAAATAAAGCTTGTTCTTTAGTCCCAGTGTTTAATAGCTTTTACTACAGCAAAATGCTTTCAACTAAACAGACAAGCAGTTTCCTTAAACTTCAAATAAGTGTTCATGAAACCACAAACTGTTCACTAGAGAAGGCATATATTCTGAAAACACACAAGCACCACTGAAGTTTAGAACTGAACAGAAGACAAATGACTGTATACAAATGCCACCACCACAGCATGAAATGGGAGAATGCAATCACAAAAACAATTTAGAGGACAGAAGGATGGTCCTGGGATTTAGGCACTGGAATTGAACACAAAAATATAATCCAGTTGTCAACATCACTACAGCATTTTGTGTAATCCTGTATGAATCGTGCACAGGTTTTTAGTTTTGGTTTTGTTTCTTTTTAATGAAGCTAGGACATATCATTCTTGAAGTACCATGATATTACTATAAAATGGGCATGTGACTTTGGAAAAAGTAGAGAGCTATGTAAAAACCTGCCCAGGAATAAATATCTAATTTCAGCATGAAGTAAAATTAGGGGAGAAAGAAGAATAGAAATGGAATGACCTGCTTCCCTTTCCTCACTGATGAAGCAAAATAAAAAAATCATCTTCAACCTGACAAGTAAATATCAAATCTTCACATTGGCGAAGGTGGGAAAGTAAAAGAAGTTATCCAGTACTTGCACCTGCATAAATCACATTTTATTTGTATGCAGCTTTTGTAGGTGACAGTACCAGAAATGTTGTTTCTGCACTGGGAGCATTAGTCAATACTGTGGCAGTACCTGCAGCCCTCCAGTGCCTGCCCTATTGTTTTTAGTCAATTGCTGCCTTTGCCCAGGCTTGTTTATGTAACAAATCCTTTCATCTTCAGGATATCCCACCTGCTTACACACTGGTACAACCCACTTTTCAAGGCCCTGCACAAAACCAATTCTCTTTCTCAGTTTAGAGGGTGAGCGTGCCAGCAGCAGCACCAAACAACCAAGACCCACTGCCTCATGATTGGCAACATTTTCCTTATGGATACACATGGCGTGGTACACAGCCAAAGCCTTAGGTACAACATTGCATCCCAAAACGTGGACCCAATCCTGCCAATAGTTTTGGATGGACCATCCTGAATTTTTCTGTTGTTCTGAATTTTCTACAGAAAGAACAGCATAAATACTTGATGACAATTCTAGCTACAGTTCAGAAAGCAACTGTGAGAAATTGTAGATATGAATGGGAAAATTTAGCTAGAAATAACAAAGGAACCTTGCAAATGCTGATATTTATTTTGGGTAAGTGAAAACCCTAATTTATGTGATGGTTTATTTTATTCCTCACTGCCACATAATTTTATCATTGTGGATTTTTCTTGCAAAAGGGCTTGTGAGTGATACACACAGCACAAGAAATCCTGACTCTGCTGAAGTCAGTGGCAAAATGTTCAACAAAAGGCAAGTTTACACCCAACTATTGAAAACCGTGGTCCAAGTAATCTGAGTCAAGAAGGCACTTCCCTTCAGCATCTGTGCAGAAGGTAGGCAAACTATCTGGTTTTAGAAAAATAGCCTACATGCTTCTGTTATGAACCTAAGCTCCCTATATAGTCAGTGAAGCTTTTGGAGGGCGATTCAGAGCATGTGAATCAGAAACCTCTCTTTCCCCATTTTGTATATTGGATGCTTACATTTCTCAGTCAGGCACCCAAGTTTGATATGTAGCATTAGAGTGTGAGTTAACACTGAGCAGCTTCCATGCTTTGCTATGGCAACAGCTGAAACTGGAAAGTCACTATGCAGAGCATTTGATCCCCAAAATCAAGAAACATAGTTGAGTAAAAACGCATAGGAATAATTTATATCTATAAACATATGGAAAATGAGCATATGCTTCTCCTTTCCAAGGAAAAAAAAGACAAATTTATTATTAAAAATAAATTAATGATAAATTCAGTGGTATATAAAGCATCAAAAGCCACACTGATAGCCTCAGAAATTTGTAAATACCTCTAAATTTCTGTGACCAAGGCACCTGCAATTTCTACAGTGCCTGAGAGAAGGTTCCTGCCCTTCCATTATAAGCTCAGCAATCACTGCTGCGCCTCCTTTGTCCTCAGTCAGTTGAAACTTCATGATTTCTTACAGTCTATCAATTTTGAGCCTCCCTCCATTATTTGTAGAGTGGTTTCATTTTTTTTAGGAACCAACTGGACTTTTTTTGAGGTATAGTAACTCCTATCCAGAGATAATTTTCTCCTCTTGCCATTTGAATTAGAGAGGTTCACAGGCAACTTCCTTAGGTGCCACACCTGGTCAGATCACGCTGACCTTGATCCTTTCTCTTCTAAGACAAAAAAACCAAAACCAACTTCATATTGAGGAATGAAATGAGAAAAAAGCCTGTAACAAAAACACCAGCCAACACTCCCCATGTGCATGCAAATGTGTTTCCCCAAGGTTATGAGCCAAATCCTTACTGAGTGGTATGTATTAGTAGTCCACTGACTTAAGTAGGTCAGTTTACATGAGACAGATTAGCAAAATTCTGCTCTGAATTTGTAGCACAATGCAAATTTAGGAGACAGTGTTTTAGCTAGCTGTGCCATTTTAAAATGCTACTTATTATAAATCTCACTGATAACCTACATAATTTGATCTGGTCAAACATCCAGGGAGAGGGTAGAGGGAAAGAAATCTTTGATCAAAGACATATTGTTTATTTGTAGTGTCGTGGTAATTAACAGTCCTACTCATCAAACAACAAACTAATTGAGCTGAATACTATACAAACACGGAAATAAAAGTGTGTCCTATCATAAAGAATTTACAACCAAACTATAAAATGGAAGAGCTATGTACAGATCAGCAGACATTTACATAAACAGTAAGTCAGTAATGAGGATGGAATCCTGGTTTTGAGCTTTCTTCAAAAGAAGGTCATTAGAGACTTTGTGGAAAGCAGCAACAAACAAAAACTCGATTCAAGAGGTTGAAAAACAACTGCATAACAAGAAGAGAGCGAGGTTAGAGGTAAAATGAGGAAGACTGGCTCACAGGTCAAGAGGTTTTTTATTTTTTCCACTCCCCAAAGATGGAAGAGGTGAAGAATATTAAGAAGCATTCTAAAGAGTAGGATGTTCAGTGAAAGCATCAGAAGAAAATAAAAGACAAGGAAGGAAGTAAAAGACAGGGGCAGGCATGACACAGATGCCAGTACAGACTGAGAGTGTCACTAAGAAAACAGAAGAGTTAAAAGGAGATCAGCAAACAAAAATTGGGCTGTGCCAGGAGGAGAAAAACCTGGCAAGACAGGGAGAGAAAATAATTTGAGGGGAGCAAGAAACTTGTATTTAATTTAGTCAGTTTTGGGGAGAAGGACTGGAGAACAGGAAATGTGGAGAAGGAAAAAAAGGTAGGAGCCAGAAACTGAAGCAGGAGGCAGCCACTATCTGGAGGAAGGAATCAAAACTGACAAAAGATACAAACAGAATTAAGAACCTAAGATTTGGTAACAGTGCAGCCTAACAGTGGTAAAGAATTGAAGAAGATGAGAACAAATCTTTGGCTGAATGACTCGATCACGTTTGCTCACTGTGTTTCCATCAGGAAGCTCTACAGCGTGACAGAGGGAAGAACCGGGTGGTAGAAGGCAACTGGTCCTGAGGGTTCCTGCATGATCTTACTTACAAAACACCTGTTGAACTCATGGCTATCCTGTTTTGCTCCTGCAGAATGTTTTTGTTCTTCTCTTAAATACATTCTCACAAAAAGCTTCTATCTAGCTTTGTTAGACACATCAGCCTTTAATAATTTAAATTCTCAGTATCTGAAACAGAGCATCATCAGGTACTCCAGGTCTCCATTTCACTACTCCCAAATTCATCACTGAATCTGAAATAGAACTTGAACTGCAATTGAAAGAAACAGTGGTTGAATACTTAAATATTTTCTTTGTCTAACAAAACTTTCCACAACCAGATCATTCTGTACTTCATTTAGTAAAACACAATTGCTTTAAATGAAATGGAACTGATTTCTGAATTGGCACAGAACTTTGAATTAATTATTTTTGAAAAACAAGAGCTTCAAAGCAGTATGATGTTGGAAGTCCTTAGAAATTAAACAAATAGCACAAAAAGCAGACTATCTTAAAATATTACCTTACTTTAATGTTTGTGTAGTCATTGGAGGGTTTTTAGCACTTTGACAGAATTTGCTTCTAACCACATTGTAACAACTGCAAACTGTCTGAAACAGGGTGAACTTTCTCTTCTTATCTTCAAATGGAATAAGATAGCATATACAATTAGTCAGCTACAGAAAAAAATACAGCAAAATATTTAGTTCACCCTTTACATTTATGTTTCATTGCAATTGAATTTGCTCACCAAAACAGAATATTTATGAGCCAGATGCTCTCTCCCTTTATGCATGTCTAGTTTATGTACAGAGACTTACAGATCATGGTTTAGCTGCTGATTTCTCCAGTTAGGCCATCAGCAAATTAGCTTTGCTGTTTATTTATTTATTCATAATGTCCAGGAAAATAAGATTACATAGTGAAGTTGTACTCCTGACCTGAAATACTGGAGCTACTCCCCTCATTTTCCTCCAGCCCTGCTCAGCATGACAGAAAGGGTCTCAGAGCTCGGAGCCAGGGATGAGATAGCAAATCCACTCCCTTGGGTTTGCATAGTTTTCCTTTTATTTAAGAATGCTAACTTTCAAACAATGTTTTTCTCTGCTATCTAATCCTCTCTTAGTACTTCTGTACAGAACGAACATTGTCTGAATCCTCCCCTGTATTCGAGAGTAGATCTACATTGCCAGGAGAAATACCCAAGGTAACTTTGAACAAGTTACATCTTAGAAACACTCCAGCCCGGATGGCAAAGTCCTCAGCATGAGCTGAATGCCTTGGAGAGAAATTACCCCACCGATGATTAAAGTAGCAATGGCACAAACATCTTTCTGCCATTGCTTATTTTGAAGATGTTCAAGTACATCTCATTACACAATGCCTGCTTGCAAAGGAACTAATTCAACAGCTGTGTGACAGTAGTCAGTGTATCATAAATTACTCTGGTAAGAGTTTGTCTTAGAGGCAAAATACCGTATTCCTATACATTTCTGAATAGTTCCCTTCATATTTGTCTAATAGTCACTACCATGCAATTCCTTTTTATCATTCTTTGACAGCTAAACTAAAACAGATACTGCCAAAAGTTAACATAAAAAGTAAAAGAAAAATGATATCAGTTATAGCTCTCAAGTAAAAAATAAATATTTTTGTCTTATTCTAACACCACAACAGTAAGAATCTTTACATCCATGCATGTAATTTGTGTTTCAATACATACTCTTGAGTTACTGGATATTAAATCAAATGCTTAATATTAAAAGTTATGATGTAGCCCAACAATTCTGAAAAACCTAATGGCTGCTATCACAATTCAAAGATATTCTATTATTCACAAAGGGGAAGTTTCCTCAACACGTTACCTTTTGCTGTGTTAAACCTAAAAATAACACCTCTCCAGAAGAAATATTTATTTTTAGCCTACATTCTCTAGACACAGTATAAAACTAATGCCTCCCAGCACCTGGCAATTTTAGAAAGCAAGCAATTAAAAATTATCATCAAGTAATTTGAATTACAGAGGCTGACTTCCTTCAACATCTTTCATCCTCTCTGTTCAGCTGAACATTGCCTAAGGATCCTTAGCAGAGCCAGTGCCACTTCTAAGGTCAGCAGAAAGCCAGGGCACAGGGTGAACTGAATCCACAGCATGCTCATCGTTTTTTTAAACAAGAACCAGCAGTTTTGCTCTTCTTTTTTTTTGTGGCGTGCTGGTGATAGCAGTGGAGCTAACCCATATGGAGAGTTCTGGGCTTAATTTAATGATCTTTTCCACAACTGAAAGATTGCAGCCAGGATATCCAGACATAATGGTTCCTGCAAGAAGTCCCCCTGAGGCGCTCCTCTCTAGGGCCACTGTATCACTTTGGCTGGGAAGCAGTAGGTTTCCCCATCCTATCCCAGCAGCTGCTTATGCCATGGCCCTCTTCTAGCTCCTTCACAGCACATTAATCTGCAGTCTGGCAACCCTTCACTGGGCATTGCTTTCAGGTGTTCCCCTCAAGGAAAGTTAAAAACTGGAAAGATAAACAGTTTCCTATCTACTGGCTTGAGTCTGATCAGAGCCAGCCTGCAGCCAAAGAGCCAGAGCTACCACGCAGAAGTCATAGTAGCAGCTGGCAAAAGGGAAAAGTGCTGAAGTGCCCAAATGCCCTGAGCTCACACCTTTGGGTGGCACTGAATCCCTGTACTAGAGACAGCAACTACATCTTTGCCTTGGCCTTCAGTAGTTTAAAATCACATCCAAACCAAATCCTGCAATCTATCAGTTCATGAGTGCAAGAGCATGAATAAATTCTAGTGAACATGAATGGAGTGAGTTCTGCACACTCTAGGGGCAATTTCTAAATACAGTAACAGATTCCAGCAGCATCTAGGTTTAGCTAGCGAGATGGAAAGCAAGATTGCAAAATGATAGGAGAAGGAAAAGCAGAAAAACCAGGCAAAATGCCACAAGAAGAAGCTGGAAGTTTTCCCAGAACTGGAGATTAAGCCTATTCAGAGACTGCATCAGGAATGGGAAGAGCGTTCCAAGGGAAAGAGCAGATGATGAGGATTCAAAGACCAAGCATTAATTCTGGCTGAGAGGCTTTAGTGAAGTCATTTCTTTCCTTGTGCTTCTTTTCTACTCTTCCTTTGCCTTGGGTATTTAAACCAAAAGTTACACGGGCAGAAACACTATATTGCCTATTCAAGTCATTCAGTGGAGACTGATGCAGGAACCCTGAGCAATGCTGATACTTTCCCAAGCTACTAAAGCTGATTTATTCCTAAAACAAGCTCCATGTCCTTTAAAACACAAGGCAGATTATTTACTCCACAGCAAACAGCATCACAGAAAAAGATGATGTAGAAACTACCGCCTCCTAGAACAAGAGTTTGAGATGAGCCTTTAATAGAAAACCTACTACTGACAGGGCCTGTCACTGCCAAGCAAGGCAGGCACACTGATGGACAAAGAAAACTGAAGACTGAGGAGGAAGGCAGCGTTGGGGACAACTGTTGAAACAAATGCTTCCAGCTTAGCCTTCACTCACAACGGCTTCTCTGCTCCCAAATGAAATACAAATATATATATATAAATATATATATGCATATATATTCCCGTTGAGGTTGATTTCATTGCATTCCATGCTGGAGAAAACATACTATACATTTTGCAAACTGATTTTATAAATATTTTATGCAGATGATCATTAATTTATATACTTACAGCATCACTTGCATGCTGCATCATATCTAGTAAACAAGGCCTGATGTACCTTGTTAGCACTGTCTGTTGTGCATGGGACACATCTCTACAGTGACACCTGTGACAGCATCCTTTCTCTGAATTACCCTACAACATCAGCAACTCACTACCACGTTCTACTGTTGTGCAGAGGAGAAAAACTTTTTAAATGTATGCCTCTGCGTGCAAAATCACAATGCATGCGGTTTATTCAAATAAAAGTGTTACTATATCTTTTTATCCACACAAAAAAGCAGGAAATCTCTACTCTAGTGAAAAATTATGAACTTGCAAAGCAGCCATGTGTTATAAGAAGGATAGCTAAAATCCTGCTGGAAAGGGATGGAAATCAAGAAGGGAAGATATTTCAGTGGCTGTTCATGATGAATGGATCACAGGCACCAGAGCACACAGCGCCAGAGGTTGCTGATGGACACTGTCACAACAGCAGAGCCTCAGGAGATGAATTTGTGCTGCCTTCCCAGCACTTCTCCCAGTATGACAGAAGTAGTTTCCAGACAAGACCTATCACCCCATAGCTAGGTGAGACAGCAATTACTAAACTAACTTCATAACCTAAGACAAGATAACCCACATCCCAAATAACTTCGTAGGTGTCAGGCTCTGGAGTGAGATGTGAAGCCTGTTCAGACAGGAAAGCCTGAAAAAAGACTAACAGAGAACCTGCAAACATGCACATGGTGTGAAATAATTATGAAATTGTCACCTGAAGGCACTGGACAATCCAAAGAAATGAAACTATAAAACACAGATCAGAAAGCAGCCTGAAAAGGGAAATTAGAACAGGGATACAGGCACCAATAGAACTCCCTTAGACTTTGAAGATATGCTTGTACACATATTAGTGCAACAAAGGAAGTAGGAAGAGAGGGAAGGAATCGCTTGAGAACAGTATTCAGATTCATGCTAAGGGTCACAGACATACTTCCTGAATAGGTATGGACTCACACACACATTTAAGCAGTATCCTAATGTGGCACCTGTGTGGCAAGGCTACTACACAGCCAAAACACAGGGAATGGAAAGCAGTATCTAAAACAGCTTCCAGAAGTCAGAATTCTGAAAGCATTAAACTATTAAGATATAGAAATCCTTGAGAGATGGAGCTTGAACAATTGCACAGAAAAAAAATCAAGAGAAAGGACATCAAAACAGGTACAAAGAAACAAACTTTCTGCACAAGAGAGACGAAACAGAGGAAGTTCTGTTAAATATTGTGACCCGTCATAAAATATTAGAAGCTGCCTGAGAATTTCTAACACCTCTAAAATATTTTTGAGACTTAGGCAAATAATCAAAAATCCAATCAAATCAGCAGACTGTATTTACTTTCACATTAAAAAGCAAACCACAACCACTCTTCCTAGCATTTTGCTAATTCAGACCTCAATATATTACAGGAAATAATAATTCAGGACCAATTCCTGCACATGGCAAGTCTATTAAACAAAATCAACATACAGGATCATTTATTACTGTTTTCACATTCCACATGCAATCATACAAAGATGACAGCTGTGAAGGGAACACAGCCCAAAAGACTATGCTTTTAACATGACTGCAGAGAAATGACGTGACAGGACATTCATCCTAACTCTTTCTTTCCACCAGTGTGTTTCATTAATTCAGATAAGCATAGTACAAACAGCTCTTGATCCAGCATTACTTCTCACCACAGAGTACTAACCTGTTTCTCTGGTCTACAACAACTAAGGAGACAGGCAAATCCAGCAATTCTGGAGCACCTGCAGCCCCCAGTCATCCTGGGACAGTAAGAAGGAGCTGCTCAGAGCAAAAAAAACTGTTCTGGAAAATGATACAGCGCTAAATTTTTTCTTGTACATGAATTTTACTCCAATATTGTTGCTACAGCCTCAAGAGAGAGGAAATCTCTCAAGAAATTTCTCCAATATAAACAATGATTTTGCTGTTAGCCTTTCCTTCAGATCATCCAAATATTTAAATTACTGGAGCATCTAAAGTACAGTAAAAAACGCTGAACCTGCTGTAAGTGCTGCAGTTTCTCAAGATATACCCACTTGATAAGAGAAAAGCTAAAAATAAATTCAAGCTATTAAAAAAAGGTAAAAATCCATCTAGCAGAAAACAAACACATAAGCATTCAATGATGTGAGGAAAAAAGCAATTTGTAACAGAAATATAGAAAGCAAGCTAGCAATGAATGGAAATAAAAGTTTGCAAGTCATGTTAAAACCCAGGTTTTTAGGAGCATGAAATCCCATACTACACTTGAGTAAACAGCATGCACCCAAATGTTGTGTTCCAATTCTGGCCACTCTCAAACCAGCAGCAGGAATCAAAATTCAGAAATCACAGAAATTATTTGGCAGTGGAAACAGAGAATTACAAGTTAAAACATGACTGAGAAGATTCCTGTAGGAACAGGTTGAAAGGAATGGAAGCACAAACATCAAAAGGAATTATTTTTATTGTGGCTGAAGACACAGTAAGTGCAAATTAAATCAAAGGAAAAGTCGTTGCTTATTTTGAATACTTACAAGGGAGAACATAAGTGGAAAGCTATTAATTGATTTTGCAACCTAATGAAGGTCTAAATTAAGTGTTGGAATGAAAACAGCAGAGGCGCCTGGCCCCATGGAGAATCTGGAAACACAGAGTGAACTGCTCAGCCTCTCCAGAGTGGAAAGTGCCAGCGCTGCGGGGAGCTCCCTAGAATCAGCACCCAGAAACACTCAACACAAAGGCACATCCACTGCTTTCTAGAGTTCAAGGGTCTCAAGTAAGATCACAAAAGAGACACAGCTGCTGATGTAAGATGTAGTCTGAATATTAATATAGTCCTAATAGTTGTTGCCACTAAATATTCCTTGAAAAAATGGGAGACAGTCTAACATTATTATACAAAGCATGCTGATAACTTGTATTGGGATCTCCAATATAATTTCAGTTTAGTTCAAGAGAAAAAAATTCTGTGAATGGCCATTTCACATACTTCCTGCTGAAGTTGCAACAGATGTCAACAGAAAAAGGCAGTAATTGTGAAACCAGAAATGATCCCAACTAAAAAGAACACAAACCTGTGTCTGAGTGATTGATCTGTTCACCACAGCAAGGAAATCTGATGTTTTTTGAACTGAACTTGAGGTCCGTTCAGTTACTTTATGCATATAAGAGAAACAGTCATCCAAACAGCATCTGGAACCGCAGCTACACCCAACTGTGTGTAAAAGGAAATTCAAAATGGCAAAGGAGGGAACAGGAGTCCTCGCTCAACACAGATCAAAAGGCCCCAGCATGACTTACTGTTGGAAAAGAAAGGTCTGCTAAGCAAAATCAAGCCATAGCATGTCACTAACATTTTAACAAAAAAGAAGGGGAGGCGCGACCGCTTAATGCCACAGTTTTTGCTAAACTCTGCAGAACTATATTTAACCTTCCTTACAGCTAGACAGGGACTAACACAGCTGCTGAGCAAGCATAAATGCCAGGCCTTAAATAGTCTGTAACAGAACGAACTAATTCCAACTAATGAACTGCTGAGCCAGCACAATGACAGACCAGAGCATGGGAAAAGTAATGCAATAATGGTACACTAAAGACAATTATAAATCAAAGAAAGAGAATGATGTCTTTAAGCTTCAAGGAACACCTCCTCAGGGAGACATGAGGAAGATCATCTATGAGACACCATGCTAAAGGGTACAGTGACCAGGGGTCTGAGGACTGGAACGGGGCAGTGAAAAAAGAGGTGAGCAGTCTGGGAAATCAGGGAAGTAATCTGTGGCTCATGGCAGCTGAGAGGATAAAGAAAAATTCAAAAGTCAACAAGATGGGTGCAGCAGAAGAGGAACAACACTGCAGACCCTAGCAGCAGAAAATAATTACTTCTCTGAATATCATTAATGCCCCAGGAGGAATGTCCTTCGATCCCCACTGCCATGAGCATGGGCTGTAAGGATCTTGCATACCTCAGAGCTTGGGCGAGTTTAAGCATCTGGGAGTAAAAGTGTCTACATAAGCACCTGGTTACATATGCAAATGACAGTAGGCTGTTCCCCATATCCACTGTCATTTATGTAATCTCTTCAGTTATAGAATTCCTCTGCCAACACACCCACTGCCATTCTTATCATTACCTACCTCACAGGCTGATTGCTGAGATTGCCTGTGATCCTCAGTTGTTCTCATTATCCCATAGATAATGTACCACTGATTCTTACCTGCCACTGCTCTGCGTTGTACATAAATACTGCCAACCTGTATAAACTGTTAAAAATCCTATCTACCTCCTTGTATAACTTCCCTTCTTCCTTGCCAAATAATACTGTTGCACATGCCCTCCATAGAAGCCAACCCACCTTAACATAGTGTCAAAAACATAACAAAAATTAAACACAGTTACACGTCCTGTTGGGCTAAATGAAAGAAGTGCTTTAAGCCTGGCTTGAGCGTCCAGGACAATTCCCTACTTAGTTTCAGAAACTCAGTGGAGCAAGGTAGTAAGTTTAGCCATTTTCATGAATAGGCAGCTGATGAGCATGATTACATATATTTGTATTTATCACATTTGTGTTTAAGCATATACCTAAGCCCTGTTTAGGATCTAACCATAAATCTCATCATCATATCAGTTAAGCATTTTAAAAAGTATTAACCAGATGCAATTAGATTATAAAAGATTCTTTCACATAAGATGTGGCAGAAACCTCTGGCAGTACATATTTTGCATAGTTCTATTTGAAGATATTTAATCTAAAGACTTGCTTAGTAACACACTTAGAATAGTAACTTCTATCACTCCTTGGACAGTAATTAAGAGCAGGTTTTTAATTATTCAATTTATCTATAACAAACCAGGAAGATTTAGCTTTTATTTATGCCAATGTAACTGATAGATGTGAGCATTTAAAGTTCACCAGAAAACATATGAATAAACCAGTAATTTAATACAATATTGTTTCAGAGAAAGCACAATAATCTATCTACACGTGCTGCTAAGTAAAACAAAACATAAAAGCCATTTAACCTGAAGGCTTAATTGAAGTCCCTTTCTAAAGGCATGCCATTCAATAGCTCCTTGCTTACAGTGATGGAGGGGGTGAGAACACAGAGGGTTGATCTCTACTTCATAGTTATAAAATAACACTTAAGAACTGCATTCTCGCTAGACTCTTACTTAGGCTGAAGTGGGGTCTGAGCTTGAAGGCTATGGGGAGAAGGGCTCTTGCAATCCATAGGAGGCAGAGCCTCTCATTTCTTAGCAACAGCAATAGCACCCAGAACTGGGGTTCTGGAAGCCACCGCACCAGATTTTTGCCAACCCATCTGCATCATTTTGCACAGCTGCCTCCTTCAGCCTCTATATTTCATCAAAATAAGTACTTTTATCTCTAGAGTTTTTTCATTCTGTTCTAGCCAAGGCTTCCCCAGAAAGCATTTTTTTTCTTCTTGCAACATTACAGGAAAAAAAATTTGATAAAAGGTTTAATGATCCAAGAATCCTACATCTATCTATTTCTGTTTACTTCACCCTCACTTTGGCAGCATGACCCTTGACCACAGGGTGCTCACAGTAACAAGGATTTACTAAGATTTCACTTTACTGCAAGTGATTTCCTACAGCCAGGTCTCCTAAACCTCAAATGTTTCCAAGACTACCAATTTTTTTTCTAGGAATAGCCTTTTTGTGTGAAACAATATTCACTACAATAATTCCGTATTTTGAGCAACAAATATTTGCATTTCAGTGTTTTGCTGAAACACAGATCAGTTTCAGACTGAAGCACACAAGCAGTAATGTTAGATTTCCATATCTTGCCACATTATGCAAATTTTCCAAAGTGCAAATAATCCAGCATCAAATGGAAAGACATGTCTCATGGGGGTGAAAAAGTTAATGGTGCTTCAGAGAGTAAGAAAATTCATGTAAGATGGCCACTCAGTATCAATCCTTCCACCTTTGAGGTGACAGTCCTCAGAAAGAGAAAGAAGCCAGTAAAAAGTCCCATACCTGTTGATGGCAAACAAAGCTGTGGATAAGCCCATTCACAGCTTCCATTACCAGAAACAAGGGAGTACAACTCGAAAACACAGTTCAGGAGAAATGCAGCTGATTAAAGAGGCAAAATCACCCCAGCCCTTGGAAATAACTGCTGTTATATCAAAAAGAAACAACAGAGATATAGGACCATGGAAAAAACATGGCTAATGGAAATCTTTTTATTTGAGGCTAGAAAAAACTTCAATAGCATTCTTTAACAGCATGATATTTCTGTAGCACTGCCAGACTTGTAGCCAATTGTGAGGAAAAATGCAATCAGAACTAGTACATGTTATACCTTACATTTTGTGGATACCTCATTAAGATTTTATATGCACATTTGACAATCTTATTTTCAAGATCTGATAGCGCCAGCAATCACTACTGCTTGAATTACTGCAAGTCTATGAGACCTTACGATGACACCATTCAAATATCACCATGGGAATTCATGAAATAATAATGACATTCACTTGTAACCAAACTCAAATGAAGGAAAGACTATATAACACCCACCAGGAAAAAAGTTTAGACACATCAGTATTTGTCCTTGAAACCCAACAGACAGCACACTTGGCAAAATTTGATATTTTCAAGTTATGGGATGCCCTGTGATTCCTTCTCCTCCTAGAAACTCATCTTGCATTTCCACATCACCAGTCCTCAAAGCCAGCACTTTGCATGGTGGGGGAGGATACATGACCTGGCACTTTGGGTTTCTGCCAAATCAAAGAACATGAACTGGAAAGTTCCCAGTTATTCACTGGAACAGCTGGAATTTGCCCTACAACTCTAAGATCATGAACTTTCCCTTGTTGAAGTTCAAAGTCCTGCACCTGGGGAGGAACAACCGCAGGCACAGATACAGGCTGGGGTCCACCCAGCTGGAAAGCAGCTTGGCAGAAAAGGGCCTGGGGGTCCTGGTGGGCACCAAGTTGAACATGAGTCAGCAATGTACTCTTCCCGTAAAGAAGGATAATGGTAACCTGGGAAGCATTAGGAGTGCTGCCAGCAGGGAGGTGATCTTTCCCCTCTACTTGGCACCTGTGAGGCCACATCTGGAGTTCTGGGTCCAGTTCCAGGATCCACAGCACAAGAGAGACATGGACAGACTGGAAAGAGCTCACCAAAGGGCCACAAAGACAATGAAGGGACTGAAGCATCTCTCCCATGAGGAAAGGCTGGGAGCTGCACCTGTGCAGCCTGGAGAGAAAGCAGCTCAAGGGTATCTTATCAATGTCTATAAATACCTGAAGGGATGGTGTAAAGAAGATGGAGCCAGGCTCTTTTCCATGGTTCACAGTGACCTGAAACACAGGAGGTTCCCTCTGTATATCATCAAACATTTTTTTCTGGTGAGAGTGTGAATGCTGGCACCGTCTGTCCAGAGAGGTTGTGGACTCTCCATCTTTGGAGACACTCAAAAGTCATCCAGACGTGGTCCTTGGCAACCAGTTGTAGGTGGCCCTGCCTGAGCATGGAGGGGCTGGACCAGATGACCTCCAGAGGTTCCTTCCAAACTCAACCATTTTATTGATTCTATAACATCATGTTGTGACAGCATTGAGGACGTCCAGGGATGCCACATGAGCTAATGAAGGATGAACAGTCACTCTCCTCTTTTCCCCAGCTTTGTGTGTCCCTGAACTAGAACATTCTTTCAGATTGAAGACCATTTTGCTTGTTTCTCTCTCGTAATACAATTAAAACTCCTGAAAACACTTACAGTCATATATCCTGAGAAATACTATTTGTGACAGTGATTCTTCTAAATTCTGTTGCTGCCAGCAGCGGTAGAGTTTCTGTCATTAATGAGTCTAACTCACTCCTGCTCCATTTCATGGAAAAGAACTGGTACTATTGCATTGCCTACATCCCGTTTAGGAAAAAAAATCCAGTTAGAATGGATTCATGCTCGACCCTTAGTTTTGACTTTGGCTGCCTTTTGTTTGTTTGTGAGGCACTGTAATTGTTTACATTCAATTTATATTGCATCTGTGGCATGGGAAATCCAGACTCGGCAGACTCTGTAAGTAACCTGGGGTTATAGGTTAAAAAACATTGGCATCATGACAAATTGCTGTAATTTGAGGAATAATCTGAAATCCTGCTGGGACACAATTGAGTCTGCAAGCCTTGTTGTTAATGATAATAAAAGCTGACACAGTAAAAATGATAAAATTAAAGAGAACACCCAATAATATAAGTACCTCCAACATATGACATTGACAATCCAGTTAAGAGGGCTGGTAAAAATCTCATTGCTGAGTAACTTAATGCTCCGTTTCCACTTACAGAAAGATCCACTCATTTGAGGAAATGCAAACACTAACTGATTTGTCTTTTCTTGCTTACATGATGTCCCTGTTTGTCATAATTTTAAAAACCTGCAGTTTTTATAGTATCTTTAGTAATGCAAGGTCATAATTCCCATTTCTGATTAGTTTGTATCCATGTACCAATAGAGAAAAACTGTATTTTTAATGTAGCACACCCATGATACCTTTCGCTCTGTCTTTGACATATCATAAAACAGCTGGCAACATAAAATATAAATTGGCTAGCTATAAGAACAGATGAATCATTAATTACTTACTCTGTACCAAAAAAAAGAGACCAATTTTGCAGTATCAATTGCATGAGTAGCTGCTAATTAGAAATTATATTTTTTTAAAACCTCAAAACTCAAGGAGCATTATTTAAAACATGAACCATAGAACGGTTTGGGTTGGAAGGGACCTTTAAAGGTCATCTAGTCCGACCCCCATATGTATACTACTATTTTATAATACTAATATTTTTCAGAATTTAAAACCACAGTTATTGAATTTTGCTATGGTTTTGCTTCTTTATTTTTATTCTCCAACAATACCTGGATACTATGGATTAGTGAAATATCATTATAAGCTTCGTAAGATTTTCATTCACTCTTCATACTCAATTGTATCTTTCACATCCTCACACTTCAGATCATTATTCTCAGCTTTGCGGGATCAGGGGATAATGTTTTCTCACAAATACAGTTTACAAGACAAGGAAACCATACGCTGCTAATGTTAAAAATCACATAAATCCTGACTAAAACTAAGAGGATTCTGACATGTTCTTTCTGATAGTACAGTCAATGGAGTGGGGGGAGTTTTCCATCAAAAAATTGGCTTTATAATATAAAAAAATAATACAACAAGGGAATAGGTAGATTGGCAAAACCTAAGAAACCACTTGTATTTGCTTTAGAAGTCTAAGAAGACTCAGATCCATCCTTTGGACTGGATGCTGTGATAAAGTCTAAAACCACTGACACTTGGCTTGCTTCCAAACCTTTTCCAGCTTAATCCCTAAAATAAGTACTCAAAATTGAAGATTGCAAGGTTAAAAGAATGCTATGTCTTTATTCATAATTAGCAGCCAACTGCTACTGCTACCCTTTCTTATCATATAGAAAATGAATGTGATTGATCTGCCTTTGAATGGCAAATTGCACTTGCAATTACTTCCAGGGTTTTTTAATATCGCCGAAAGCTGTGCATGGGGATCCAAAGCTCTGATGGACCTGGCTGTGTTACTTCAACAGTTGGACTCAATGATCTTAAAGGTCTTGTCCAACCTAAATGATTCTATGATTCCATCAATACTAAATACTATATACCGAATTTTATTTTCAAGTCACATTTAAGCAAAGTTGTATGTATGACATAATTGGACATTAACTAATACTGTAGAAAACTCTGAGATCTTAACTATATGCACAGATTTGGAAGCTGGCTTTTATGTTTCATCAATTAAACAATACCTAGTAAAAATACTTGAAAGTTTTAGGGACAAATCAGGAAGTAGAGACCCTCAATTATCTGCCACGACTTCAAAAATATTGTGCAATCTGTGAACTGAGAATGCAGTTATAGGTGAATTTCTCACTTTCATATCACATCAGTGATAATGCTTTCATGTTTCATTTTTAAAAATATGGTGAACTTCAAGTAAACTTTAGTCAGGATTTCAGGACATGACCCATTTTGAAGATGCACACTGAAGATGTGTATTATCTAACACAATACAAATAGGTCAGGTGCTTCTGTTCTAGTTCTTTTTGTTATAGCTAAAATCAGTACAGACTAAAATTAATAAATGCAGTAGATAAAAGAAAACAGAAGTTATTACTAAAGCAATACCCAAGAGATACAATCAGGTCACAAAAACTGGAAAAAAAAACCAACCAGAAGTGTCACTTCAAAATCAATAGGCACTATGAAAGGATGAGTTTAGCAACTGCAAAAACACTTGTGCATTAAGCAAATAACTGCTATACAAGAATTGGAAAAGGCGTTCTGCAAATGTTCAAAAACGCAAAATCAGTAACCCACATGACTGTAGCATTACTAACGCATAAGGTGATATATCAGCAAGACTCTCACTTATAAGCAGGAAATCATTTAAGCAGAATGTCAATAAGTTATATTCATAAACTTCAATAACAGAAAGGTAAGGAGCTGCCAGGATCAATTTAAGCCTATAAGCCAAAGTAGTTTATACATAAGCCCACAACTGTAACTTAAATGCCAATTCCTTCTAGAGTTGACATATGATTAGCAACGCATGAAGAAGTGTTTTTCATCATATATATGATGCAGTACAAGTTAAAGAACAAAGCTTAGCCATGGTTTTCTTGTAATCACAACTGATAGTCAAATAAAACACAAAAATACTGTAAAACTGATTATCAATTGCAATTACAAGTTAATGTCCTTATTGGTATTTTGTTAAAGCTAGCTCTTGGATGGTGATAGCCGTGGGATGCCCTTTATGTCTTCAATGGAAACAAAGGATTTCTCTGTTTTCTTGTGCTGGCCCCTTCACCATTCTACCTACTTTCTTGCTTACTTAGCTCTGGCCACACTGTTTAATTCTGTTTCAATTGCAAATATACTGACATACAAATTAACATTATAAAAATTACTTTGTTTCAATTTAAAAAGATGCAAAAAGAGCAGACCTATAGCACAACTTGCATATAAACAAATTGTGCCAATTCTTTAATATGCTTTATTTCTTGTATGTTACATTCTCATTCCCCAGTCGTCTTCTGTTTGTGTCTTTCGGAAGATCAGCCCTAAGGGACAAGGATACAATATTTGTTTGCTTTACAGCAACATTCTCTTACATAATACTACTGTTGTATGACAAAGTTTCCAGCTCTGTGAAGGACAATGTCAACAAGATGCAATCAGAATTACTCTTAATTTGCAGCCATTTCTTTTTCAAACAGCTCTTATTTCCTTTACTAAAATAAGATTGAATATGTTTGACTGTGAAGAGAAGTGAACATCCAACAGTTGCAACAGCAGGTATTATTGAGATCTGCAAACAAAATCATAAAAGTCGCCAAACATGCTCAAAGACTCCTGGATCTCAGCATTCTGCCAGGAACAGCAACCTCAGGAGGAATATGAAGAACAGGGGCAGCATAAAGAGTCCTCTCCTGGTCTCCACCAATTTGTAGGTCAGGGACTACCTCGGAATACAATTTGTGGATTTCAATCAGTCTCTCCTGGATCTTTCTTCTACAAACGTATCCAATTGTTCTTGAGCATATGAAAGCTATTACTGTCCTGGCCTGTAGAAAGGAAGTCTATAAAGTGTTCT
Organism: Dromococcyx pavoninus; assembly: GCA_033558185.1. Classification (NCBI taxonomy): domain Eukaryota; kingdom Metazoa; phylum Chordata; class Aves; order Cuculiformes; family Neomorphidae; genus Dromococcyx; species Dromococcyx pavoninus. Next base: position 131,355 of record JAUMJL010000020.1, on the reverse strand, counting down.
CTGTCGGGGCATTGTTAATACTTTATAGAGATACTTACGCGTGAGCAATTTTAGCCCAACTTATAACTATATACATTTTAATCAGAAAATTACCTTTTTTTAATTAAATGCTTTTTAATTAATGTAGTGCTTTTTAAATGGAAAATCATTTACTGTTTTTGGATCTGAACACCAGCATATTGCAATTTTGGGTAAGGAATGGTAACATTTGAAATACTTGCTGGCTCTCAAACAAGAGCAGCTTGCCTTACACATAAACATGACATGACCAGCAGAACATCTTTATCATGTCTGGGGACCAGACAAGGACCACTTCGTGTCCAGTTAAAGCAGGCTGGTTCCCTTCCACATTGCTATGGACCTTTCAGATCAGCTGGGTTCACGTTCACATTGCACAGCACTTGGCTTGCAACTCCTCTGGGCTACATATGGTGCCCCTGAGATGCAACGACTGTTGTTTTGTTGGCGATATTTTTCAGTTCAAAGTGCTCGAAATGCTGTGGAAGCTGTGTTGCACCACACCAGAGTCAGAGAATGATGCCAAAAGCACGTGCAGGTCATGTTAGAGCACATGAAGATGTGAGTACCGCTGGGACAGCGCTGAAGCACAACCAGACTTGGCATGGTTGATGTCTGTACAGCCTCGAGCTGATCTCGAACGCACTGCACCACTTGCTGTGCCCCAGTCTTCTGCTGAAGGAAACTACTTCAAAAGGAAGTGCAGGAGCTGAATTATCACATCAAGTGACCAAAGTTGGGGGTCAAGCCAAACTGACACCATGGGGACGCTGTGGCTTTGTCTACTAAGCTAAAGAGTGAGAGTATGGGTCTGGGTGCTGCCATGCAACTCCTGTACAGTTAAGTTATTACTACAGTTGCCAGAATGGTTTTTGTCTATGCCAGCCAGTGCTCTCCTACACAGAGCCTGGAGATGGTTCAGCATGGGCCAGGGACCACACCAGTGGGTAGTTCAGATGCTCTGGAGAGTAAAAAGTTTGCATCCATGTGGCTACACTCTCTCTGTCTCTTGGCTTTAAAGACAAAGCAGAAATCTTGGTCCTTTTAATTTACTAGTGCAGTCTCTCAATCACAGCTCTACCTGCATTCTTAGCTCAGCATGAGCTAGGAGCCCAAGACAAGAACATACCCCTTCCTATACATTTCTTCCTTTCACAGAAGGAAAGTCAAAGCATACCCACACACTGATAATAATTTAATTAAAATTAAAGAAACACGAGAGCACTATTATCTACACCACATTAAGGACTTATATGAGGAAAAAAGTCACTATGCTCCAGCACCAAAAGCACTGTAAAATTCTGCTTTTCCTCACTCTAAACTCCTGATGCCCTAAGAGAACTCTCAAACTCAGAACACAATTTACTGAAGAGAAAATAGGCAATGAGCAAAAAGCAAGAACACAGTTAAAAGCTATATTTAATATGTTTCCTTGTACATAGATAGTAGCAAAAGTAAGTTGTCAATATTTGCAAGGAGTTACCAGCAGAGACCCATTATGGAAAATGCTGTACCTAATAGATTTATTTCCCCGGGGGACTACAAAACACTAGTAAAGGACTGATTTAAAACTCAAAGTTAATAAAAACCCATCTCATTTGCTTTAAAGAAGACCAAATCAGTTCTTAGAGGTCTGTAAGAGATGTGAATTTGTCTTTTTTCACTCAGGACTCAAAAACTAACCTCTCAATATTAAAGGAAGTTTATTTTCCAGGAAAATCCATTTGGAATTTCTTTTTCATTTAAAAAAAAAAAAAATTTCCTTACTGATTTTAAATTCATCCCTAACCTATGCCTGTTTTTTTGCTCATTTGATTGCTATTTTTTTTCTCACTTTGCCATGGCTCTACAAAAAGGCTTGCTCACACTGATGAGCATAAATAGCATCAGCATTAGCATTTACCAAAACCAACCCAATATAAAAGTCATAATAAAAGATATAGAAAAGTAATGATAAAAAACAGACAAACCAAAAAAGTGCACAGTATGGAAAATGCCACAGATAAGTCCTTCAGGAAGCCTAAACACATTCAAAATTTCAGGTTCAGTATCCTGAAACAAACTTCACACTAGATATGCCTGGATCTTAACTGAGTTGGTGCAATGTATCAAAATAATAGAGAAAATTTACTGGGTGATTCATCTTTGAAGGTATACCACATTATTAAGAAACATTCTTCTAATACAGTGGACAAATGTAAGAGCATTTACAATTATGGTGTTTTAACACATAGAATATAAAAAAGACCAACAAGAAGCCTCTTCTTCCAACACAAATTACCTGCTGTGACATTTTAAACCAAATTCTAAATAGTTTCAGAAAACAACCAGCAAATTCAAAGTCGAAAAGTGTAGACTTATAAAGGTCTAGATTAGAAAAACTCGTTAAGTATCTCTACCCTGATGTTACTGTTCTGGACTTTATTTTTTTTTTCTTTTTTTCTTCCTTGTGCAAGTTTTGTATTAAGTTAGATTGACCTCGTGATTAATGGCATCTGGTGTATGGTACAATGTCCATGGGTGCCACTGTTATCATGTAGACATTGCGTGAATACAGTAAGCATTTCCTGGAACACACTGGACCAGCATAGGTTGCATATAAACAGGCCCTGATGCTCTCTGCTGTTTTGTAGACAAAACTATATAAGGAGAAAGGCCTAAAAGATCAGAAGAAGGATGAGACAGAGAACACTCATTCAGAAGTACCACCAGAGACCACCAAAAAAAGGATAACATAAGAACTTTGGACATGCGCAGACAGACAATGATGATGTGGAACTGGAAGGGATCAATGTAAGGTATCTGATTCTGGCAACACTGCAAACCTACTGTCTTGCACTATATTTTATTTTTAATTAATTTTAAAAGGTGATTCTATATGAAAAAGTTATTCTGCAGAAAATCCTCCATTTCCTTTAATGCCTCCTGTCCACATCCTCTGCAAAGAACAAGAACATTTTAAACACACACACCTCCTGTTTCAGTTTGTCTGCAGTGGCTGGTAAAAGAAATGTAGACTAAGAAATTGTTTCTGGTCTCTTTACCCTTGACTCACCATTAGACACTGATGTTCCAGTGCCCAGGCTAGATAATCAACATTTATTTCCAATCAGGATTCTCAGCACTTCAGGTTCAGGCTTGTCTTTCACAATCTCACTATTTACCTCCTCTCCCACCAGCACTATTTGTCATTGCTAAGAGCACAATTTACCATGTTAATGCTTACTGTAAAAGCAGTAAACATGGCTTCTCTCCAAAGCAATAAGACAGAAAATTATAAAGTCATAATTCCTAATCTTCTAATAAAATAACTGTTCTGGCATTCTGTTCTCCATCTGCTTCATGGCTATCAATCTGTGATACATCACCTCGTAGCGAGGACTCAAGCTGTGAGAGAGATACTATGTCAGATGAAAACAAAAAGACAGGCTTTGTACCTGTGTAGGGCAATAAGACTGGAATAGCGTTGCTGGTTTTGTAAACTTCTTCAAATAGAGGCAACTACATTTTAAGTAACATGATGAAAATGAATATGCAATTTCAGTTACGTAAAATAACTTCAGAATATTTAAGTGGTAACTGTATTCCTTGTAAGCTTAACCTAAATTACATTAGACTATTCCATTTTTCTCATTAAAACTCCACTCATTGCTATAGCTGAAGCTAGATCCCATCATATTAGCTCTCACTGGTTTAAACTGCTTCCAGCTTCCAAACATCGTGAACACCAACATTTTTGGTTTAAAAAGAGTTTAGTGACTCAGTACATCTCATGTTGCCTTTGTTAAATTCTTCATTCCTACGTTTCCGCTGGCACAGTAAAAACAGCTGCTGTTGATGCCATTATACAGGCTGAAGCCTTGCAGTCTGGGCTTTTGTTCTGTAATCATCAAGACAGGAGAACGAGGGGACAGATTTCATTATAAATATCAGGAAAATACTTTAATTCATGCTTTAAAAGTTAAATAGGCCATAAAAATTAAAGACCCCAGTTAGTCCCCATTTCCTCTCCAGAACCTTCTAATTAATTTTCCATAATAAAAGGAAAGTTAAAGATAGAGTAATTGGCAAAAACTTTACTGCTGAAAGACAGAGTGGTCCATTATGCACCCAGAAAACACACCTTGCATGACCTCTTTTCAAGCACAAAAGAAGAGATCTATGAAAAACTCCCGGTGATTTAATATTAATAGAAGCTCTCTATGCAATACTCCTCAGCTCATCTGACTTTTGTGTCTGTTAGCTTCTGAAAACACCAAGCATTCTCATATGCAATACAGCAGCCTTTCAGCTACTGTCCTCTGAGCTCTGAATTCAGTGTTTTCAGCCAGTCATTGCAGCTCATACACAGCAATACTGAGGTCTTTTTTTCTTTTTGCCAGAGACTCAAAACCCATCTCTCAGACAAAAGAAAAGGTAATTACAGGTTTAAAACTCTTTGACGAAGGGATTCTGGAAATAGCTGGACTAGATTATCTAATATCTGTAACTGGTATACACACGTGGAAGGCATCCATCTCAGGAATCTCAAAAAACCCCATGAGGCCCTGGAAATTGCAGCTATTTCATATCCATTTAGTGCTGTTTCTACTTAGCACAGTTATTCTTTTGATTCTATAAAGATCAGGGGAAGAAAGATACAGACCAATGAGCTTCAGCGATGCTGAGATTCATAAGCAAGCCCCCAGGTGACTTAGCCTGACCCCCTGAACACACCACACAATTTCTAGCCAAGTACACCAGATTGGGCTGGGCAGCAGGCTAATGCTGCCTTCAGCTTCCAGTGCTCTACACTGCCCCGGGTATAGATACACCTCTTACCTTATTCTTACTAACAAGCTGATTTTCCATCAGCCAGTTACCTGAAGAGATGTCATCCACTTCCCAATTACAAAGGTTGCAGTGGCCTCAAAATGACTGGGTTGAGGACACGGAGAAAGGCTGGAAAGCTAAGCAGTAGAGTGAGGAAGGATTTTAGAATCGTAGAATGGTTTGGATTGGAAAGGACCGTGAAGGTCATCTAGTCCAACCCCTGGGCAGTGAGCAGGAACATCTTCAACCAGATCCGGTTGCTCAGAGCCCTGTCCAACCCGACCTTGAATGTTTCCAGGGATAGGGCATCTAACACCTCTGGGTAAACTGTTCCAGTGTTTCACCACCCTCAGCAAGAAAAGCTTTTTCCTAATACCCAGTCTAAACTTCTCTTTTAGTGTAAAACCATTTCCCCTTGTACTATTGCTACAAGACCTGCTTTCTTATAAGCCCATGTTTCTTATAAGCCCCCTTTAAGTATTGAAAGCCACGATAAAGTCTTCTCAGAGGCTTCTCTTCTCCAACTCTCTCAGCCTCTCTTCATAGGGTAGGTGTACCAGGCCTTTGGTCATTTTAGTGGCCCTCCTCTGGACCAGCTCCAACAGGTAGATGTCCCTCCTGTACTGAGGACTCCAGAGCTGGACTGAGTATTCCAGGTATGGTTTCACCAGAGCAGAGTAGAAGGGTAGAACCACCTGAAGCATGAATTTAGGCTTATTCAAAGGAACAGCAGGGTAAAATCCCAGGGGAATAGGCACAAAAGGGAGAAGTTCCCAGAAGAGCTTCCTTGGCTCTGGAGGAAGGTTTTTGATGAGACAAAATATATATTTTTTTTTTAATAAAGGGAGAGATGAAAGCTGGTACAGGCAAAAAAGTTTAAAGCATAGAAGCAGTGTTCAGAAACTCGGGGACAAAATCAGACAGGCCAGAGCTCACCTACAGACAGACTTAAGCAGGGGCATTTCAGGTACCATGTAGGGAAGCCATGGGCATGACAGCTGTAAAGGGAAGTTCAGAAAACATGTGGGTAACAGGCAGGGGAGAGAGAATCCACTGACATATGACAAGATAGAGACTCAATTCCTTTTTCATCCCGATCTTTACAGGAAAAAGCTCTGCACATACCAGCATACTTCATGTGGGAGGCTGGACTATTATGTGAATATCCCTTCAAACTACCATTCTTGTGACTAAGCCAGGAAGTCAAATAATCAAATATACTGCAAAACTCAAGCATAAGAAAGGATTTCTCTTATAATCACAGTGCACTCCCTGATCTTTCTTATAGTGACTCTCCATACTTGAAACTAGATACACCCTTTAAAAAGAAATATTCTTGGGGTATTTGAAACATGTAATTTACTTGCTCCCGTTATAGTTGTGTATCAGTATGAGCAAGCTGTTTTGAAACACAATTTTTAGTTTGTTATTCTCTGCAAATTACAATCAGAGATACACAGGCTGTCTCATCAATCAAGGCAAGACTAGAAAAATATGTTGCTAATAGATTTTTAACTGCTGATAAGCGCTGATAATTTTATCCTGTTGAATTGCTTAGTGCCCTATAGCCCTGCTGTAAAGGACAAGCAAGCAAGATAGAATTACAGTCAGGAAGAACTGGAGAAACGAGGGACAAAGCACTGTTCCTCTAACCCATAGAGATCATTTTCCATTCTCATCACAAAAGCATCTCAAACAGCTCCCTATAGTGTGTTTCTAGATCCTCTGTCACATCAGGTGATGTTTGCTCTCTTACTCTCTCCACTGGATATGCAATGTTTCAAGATAAATTGTTTTTAACACTTATGCAGTTGTCTATGGCTGGGAAAGACAAGGAAAAACATCTTAAGAGGAAAAGTTGCTTTTATTGTGTTTACAGGCAATAATTTTGCTTTGTTTTTTTTTTTACTGAGAAATCATGAAACATTCTCATGCTACAGAAAACACAAAAGATGCAAAAATTACCTAAAACTATCTTTTTAACTTCCCACAGTTGCCAATATCTAATCATGTTATTGAACTTGTTGCTTTTAAGATAATGTAATTCAAAAATAGTACATGTAAAAGAACTTATCTACAAAAACACTTACTTGCCTCTGTTCTCACCTAACCTGAACCCTGGAAGAGGCTTCATCCCTTCCCCCAAAATAGTCCTGCAACAGTTGTTTCACACCATCTTGAGCAGAATGGTGAGCACCACAGCTGACAACTGTTCCCTTAGCTTGACAGTTACTTTCTAAAATTAAGCTTTCATATTTAGTTACTTAATCTTCCCACAGTCCAATTATGAAGGCATTTCTTATTGAGCACAGTATTAACTTATAAATATTAATGAAATCATAAGCCTTGCTTATTGAGCATGGTATTGACGTGGTATCTTCCCAATTCTCCTTTAAATCTATATTAGAAAAAATTAAAATCTCAATTAAACAACAAAACACTGCAAAAAATTCTATACTTCTTTTATAAATTGGAGAATCTAGGAGCAAGAAAATAAGTAATACTGGGTTATATTAGGAACAATGTCGTCACTGAAAGGGCTGTCAACCGTAACAGGCTGCCCAGGGAAGTGGTGGAGTCACCATCCATGAAGGTGTTTAAAAGACATGTAAATATGGTGCTTAGGAATGTGGTTTAATGGTGGATGTGGCAGTTTTAGGTTTATGATCTTAAAGGTCCTGTCCAATCTAAATGATTGTATGATTCTATAATATTCTTTTTTTATCATCAAGGGAAGATATATATCTGCTATAGCTCAGAATCAAATTCTATAAAGAAGGAGCCATTCTGTAGATGAAACTTACTTTCCATTGGAGTTGATTTGATATCTCCCACTTAGCAACTACTTTTTTTTTGTCTAAGTTAGATTGGATAGAGTTTTTAACACTGTAATAGCTATTGCTACATCCTCAGTTTCTTAAAGGAACATTCATATTTAAAATGTCACATTGGATTAAATTAATAAAAACAATCAATCATTTCTGTGAGGAAATGAACAAACATGGACAACAGTGAAAACATCTGCTTCCAAATACTCAATACTCAGAATAAAGATGAGATTTCTACTTCTATCAATATTATACAAACTCTGAGGCAGCTGTCAACACTGACACAAAAACTTACATCCAAATCTGGTTAAAAATGGACCTTTCCTCCCTCAGAGCAACACAGAAAGGAACTGACCCGTGATCCTCTGTGATGCACAAACCAAGTCTTTGTTGCCAAACCTTATACAAGTGAACATCTGTGAACCTTAGCATTCATCAGACAGATAGACACTTAAAGTCCCAGGTTCCTCCGGACTTCACAACACTGTAAACTGCCAAAGCGTACTGTGGAATAATGCAAAACACATGCTACAGTCACATCAAAATAACAGGAACTTCTGATATTTTAGTATTAAGGGATTTGTAAGGTTTTTTGACTTTTTTTAATGCTGGTGCCAAAAAGACTGAGATAGGTCTTTTGGCTGCTTCAAAAAAAAAATTTAGAATATCATCATGCTTTAATTCCCAATGAAATTATAAAAGTGCAGAAATCACAAAAAATGTGGCTTTTAAGAACACCACCATGGCTGCAGCAAAATACAGTTCTGATCAAAGCACAGATATAAAACAGAGCCAAGATGAGAATACAGGGGTGTCTTCCTCTCAGACCCCACCAGTTTCCTACTGTGGTGACACAGCTTTAGAGTACCTGAGGAACGGCTACAAGGTCTGATTCGTACAACAGCAGCAAAAGTTGATGCAGAAACCTTCTAATGCAGTACCTCAGTTTAGAGTCTCTAGGTGGAAGAAGGCTTTATAACCCCAAAGATCTGATCAGGGACACAATTCAGACCCAGGAAGAAACAACTGTGGCATATTTTCAACAAGCTTCATTTTTCTCATCCATTGAATTATCCTTCACAAGTACCAATCTTTAAAGTGCAGTGAAACAGAGGAGTCAAAGTGGCCAGCCAAGAAGCAGTCAAGGGCTCCATGGTCACTGAAGGGCACAGAAACAGTCATCACTCCAAAGAACTGAGGCACAGCTACACAAAGCTATGCAAAATAGGATTTTTGTTTTTCTACAGCTAATTAGGAAACATCTAGCACTTCCAGCAATGTGCACGTCCTTAATAAAGACTCACAAAGAGCCAGGATATAAAAGGGACTTTATGTGCAAAAGACTGGAACAGAAAAGCACAGGGAAGATCACAGTTAGATTTGCCCCCTTATCAACAGGGTAGAGGATGATACCAGCTTCCCCCAGCCTGGTGAAACACGAAGAACATTGCATCTGCAGCCAGCAAAGCTGATTTTTACCTGTTATACCGTAAAGAAGGTCCCAGACAGAATTTTACCAGCAATTAAGTTCTTCTTGGGGCTACTGACTCAAAGGGCCAGCATAAAAATACCTTCTGAAGTTATTCAGACTGCAATGCCAACCCACCAAAATCAATGACAGCTCCTCCCTCCACTGATAGACTGATACACACTTGTTACCTAATTGGGCATAAAGTGTATTTATATAGGGCAACACTCATCAACAAATTGCTTGTGCCACCTGTTGGATTACTGGAAGCTATGGGAAACGTTAGGGTGTTCTCCCTCCTTCCCAGCTCGAAATTCCCATCTTTCAAAAGCAATCATGACAGTATTTCATTTTGATTACATAAAGAGTTCCTACAGACTGAAGAATTACTGATTATATTTACATAACATACTCAGTTGAACAGAGGAGTATGAAATAACCAAATTTAAGACAATATTGGTATTCAGCAGCATGTATGCTAGAAATTATATTTTATTTATAGCTCCCAGCCTTTCTTTGATTATTAATAGAATTATAACCCTAGTAACACCACCTATCAAACTAAAACAGAAACCTATTTAGCGTCTCAACATGCCAGGCCACAACATTGCATCTTTGGGATAATAAATTGTTTCTTTCCTTCAACTTCAGTAAAAAAAAATCAGTTTGCTGCCTGTTCTTTTTTGTTCAAGCACACACAGGCATTTTATCTCTACCATGAAGAGTTACGCATAGTTCTGCTGAAAGTTTGAATATACTACCAAAAAATGCAGTATCTAGGAGAGATGAGGACAAAGCTAGAAAATGAGTTTTCATACGGCATTTAGAGCAAATTTCACTTGAGACAAATTCAATACTAAAGAGAAAATTAAGAGTAATAAATCATCTGAATAAATCAGAAATTGCTTACCTTATGTGGTGCATTTAGATTATCTCATTTTCCTTCATAAATAGCTTTTAGGGAAATCAATTTGCAGCATACCATCTAAGCCCTGAAATAAAAAAGCTTAGCCAAAAAGCCAAAATCTTTGCTTTTTCTGTCAAAGATGTGACAAACGCAATCATTTTCTAATGCAAAATAGCAAGCACTCAACCTATCTCAACTTACCCACGACTTAGTGGACAATACCTTAATATCTACAATTCTTTAACATGTACAGATTCAACTCAGTAAACAAAGGTGTTCAGAATTCAGAAAAGCCAGGCCTTTGGACTGGAGATCTGCAAGCCAGAGTTTAACATTTTTATTTGTTACTTATTTTGAGAGTGTAACTCAGAGCTTCAACTTGACAATAGAACCAGGCATTGCAGAGATGTTTGAAGACATAAGTCTTCTCCAAAGGCGTTATGGTACAAGTTAATTTTAAAGTAGTTTAAAAGCTAGTTTCAGATATAAAATTAGAGCATCAGGAAAAAAGCACAGAGATTTGATGTATTGTATCAATACACTTAGCACAAGTCTAAATCTTGCACTATATTTAAATAGACAGCACTTGAATACTTAGCTAAATGGAAAGCACTCAAATTATGAGCTACAGCTGTAAAAATAACAGCTGCTGTGCTAATTCTTCCTTGAGGATCTGGTTAGATTAACACATACGTAACACTTATGATTTATTCATTGGTTTCTGGGTAGAAATATAAAGTAGCTAGACTGAACTATAAAAAACAGGTTAGTATAATTTCTCCTTTTAACATACTTGAGAAACAGCAATATGAACCCTCTTAGCTTATACAAGGCTTTTTTTCTCATTTTAGAACAGCTAATTTATGCACATGATTCAGTTATCACACTACTGATGACAGATTAGACCAGGAAAATACAGTCAACACCTTCAAGAACATCTTGTTTCTTGGTTTCTAAAATTCAAAGACAGAACTGCAAGCTGTACATACAAACCGATAAACAGTTATACAAACAGGACAGAAGCTTTGGGCTTCTGTAAGCACACATCCTTTTAGCTGCTAATTAAAAAAAAAATATATATATATAACATTTATGTTTCTGATGACCGATACGTAATGCACTGAAGTGGTTACGGTGAGGACGATAGCTCAATTCTTCCTTAACACCTTATTGGCCCAGAATGGGCAAGTGTGAAATCATCACGTGGCTTTAATATCAGCTAGACTAGCAAGACTTTGAAAAATGCTGACAGATGTTGCATTCATGTGGCATTTCTCAAATGTTTATACTAATGCACAGAAGTGGAACCAGAGGTGATAGGCTTCTGTAGCAGAGATGAGACTAGAAAGTCATTTTCCATTAAAAAAAGAACCCCTCTGTACCTCACTAAGTTGCTCTAAGTGTAAAGGGCTTCATGCACAGCAATTAAGTCTCATTTAATTTCTGAAGTTCATTTGGTACAGAAAATAAATAAATAAATCAGTATTCATTTGTGGGAGGAGCTCTGAAGCACTCTGCTGTCAGGCTGTGGGCAAAAGCCTGACAAAAAGGAGTTTTATGACCTTCCTGGCAAACACATGCCGATTTCAGCTGATAACCAGAGATACTCTGGCAGAGACACCAAGGTTTTCTTGGAAAATGATTTGCAGCTTCATGTTCTATTGCTTGCTTCCAAATAAACATACTATCTACAGACTAAGGTGGTCTACAAATTGGCCTCATACATATTCTAAAATCACAAGCAATTTTCCCACAGTCTTCAAAATGAAACTATATAATACATATGATCCAAATTTCAAAGGGACCTCCGTGGAAATAAAAGTTAAAAAAAAAAAAATAATTTTATTAGGTTTTATTAGAAAAGCATTTAAAATTAATCTCATGGTCACAACAGAATTGTTTGAGTTACACATGTAACTTTTTAAGCACATAACAAAAGAGCAATGGGACAAAGAATAGATAATCATAATGCAAGTTAGGCTACATCCACAAAATTGTGGTGTACAACATGTAGAAACAAGAGTCCATCACTCGTTACACTATCAGCACCACGGCAGAAGAAAGATTTAAGAATGTATTTTAAAATACTGGGTATCATTAATTGATGAGGAAGCACAGAAATGGATTTCTGCTCTTGAAAACTGCTTATTCAAGTGAAGGCCCACTTAATGTGAGCAACAGTTATTGAATCAGGATGTAAAATCATGGTGAACAGATGCACACAGAATAGAAAAAAAGGATAAAAGAGAAAAATAATAAAGTGTCTCAATACACTAAAAATGATGTCTATATACCCAGGTATTTGAAAGTAAATGAGCCAAATCCTGTCAATCTTCACTCAAACATATTCCCAGTAAAGCCAACAAGAGTTGGCTCATTAGGGGCCTTAGGTATAGAAAATACAAGTTACAGGAGGAATGCCGTTCCCCACACGGGCCTCCCCATAAAATTAAAATCCCTATTTCTTATTGAATGCAGTATAAGTAATGCAGTTTGGGGCCTAAAAGTTGTCTTTCTAGAAAGATAATTATTCTCTAACTCTATCGAACATTATTCATTGAACACTGCAACCACTTGGTAGAAATCCACACTCCGTGTTAGGAAACTGGCGAGACTCAATTGTTAAAACGACCTCGCTTTTCTGATCTTCAGTATCTCTCTGGAAGGTCAGTGCTATGCATCAAAGCAACAAGTGACAACTTCACCAAAAGAAGTTTTCACAAATCAAAACATGAAACAAAAAGCAAGATAAATATTTCAAATATTAATTATTTTCCAAATTATCTTAGTAGTACCTTAATATTAGAGATCAGATATATCAAATGCATATCAACTGTCATCAAAATAGTCCAACTGCAACTTCTAATTTATCAAAGGGCACCCACTGCATGTACCCTACCAGTGCCAGCAACACCTCATAGAGAACAACCAGAGTAACCAGTATTTGCCAAGTCTGAACTTACTCTAACACAGAATGGCAACAAAGTGTGGGTTTGTTTTCTTTTTAGTTTTCCTTAAAGCTTCTAAAAAACCTCCCTTCAACAGTAAGTTACCATCAATTTCATGCTGCTTTTCCAACTTGTCTAATAAAAACATTAACTTTCAAGTAGTGACAACTTGCAACTACACTGAGCACAATGATTCCAACACTTTAATTTTATACTTATCCCCCTTAGGTAATATAACAATGTTTTTCCAATTTGTATATATGAAATCTAGATTACATAAAAACAAAACAGCAAAAGCTTTTATCTATTCTGCTCATACTCTACAGCTGATCTACAACAACAGAGTACATTCTAAATTCTACCCATAAATATCCCTATAGAAAACCTGTAATCGATGCAGCAAAATACCATGTATCTAGTGAAAAAAATTAAAATACAGAGTACAATTACATATTTATTCTGCAGCATGTTTATCCACAGAAAATTACTACACCATATAAAAGGAGTGGAAAAAAGCAACAAAAAAACATTTTACAAATTAATGTAAGACTTCGATAATGCCTACACATAGAATTGAAAAATAGTGCTATAAACACTATTAGCCCAGAGTTGAACTACTTTGTTTTTTATATGAAAACAAATGTACAGATCTACAAAGGGCTGTTTTTCTTTGACATCTTCATCTGCCTGATCTCTGATGACTCTGTCAGAGATGTTAGTACTGAGGCAAAGCACGGTAAGTGCACCAAACAAGCAGGCCTAAACGACTCTAAGCTGGATGTAGCTAGAGTTTTCTCTAAAGAATAAAGACTACACATTCTTCATCTTACAAGAGTGAATGGAAAATACTTTAAAAAAAAAACAAACAAGAAAAGCTGAAGATGAACACCACTTCTTTAAACAAACAAAAAAGTAAGGTGGGGAGGTACACAGTACACAGAGAAAAAAGCTGTACTTAAAGGTTGTGTTATTTCTTTAGAAAATAACTGATTTTTAAAATCTATTAAAGTTTGTCCCCGATATTTAAAACACCAAGACAGTGAAAGCAGACAATTGCCCTTGAAATCCAGAGTACTCAGAAACGTTTGGAGACTTAAGCCCTGAATCTTTGTATAACGTCTCATATGTATATTTACACAGTATCATGCTGAGAGGAATGTTTTAAATAATGTCAGAGTAGTGCTCACTAAAATTACAATTAGACTAGATTTATCTACACGTGCTACCATTAGGAATTTGAATCATACTGAGCAGCTGGAGGTGATTGGAGTGGTGGGCTGGGACAGCTGCTTTTCACCTCCGAAGGTTTACGCGCACAAAGCCCACCTCAACTGGGCACAGCTACCATTGTCTGACAAGAACTAAACTACATCTCAGCTGGATCCAGAGACTGACAGGAATTCATAGAGCTGGACAATGTTTTGTATGGGTGCTAACTACATTCATTATCTATGGTTTTAATCTTTCAGTCTGCCTACAAAGAAATCAGGTCTTCAAGAAAAGTTTAGATATTTTTTACAGTCATTTAAAATGTAAAATAATTGCAACCCGAGGTCAGCAGTTTCCATCTTCTGCACACATCACAAGACCTACAATAATCCATACCATTGAAACTGTACTTCACAGGACTTTGAATAAAAAGAAACCATGTTGAAACTTGAGTAGAAGGACTTGACATGGACTGAAGAAAAGATCACATCCTCCACATGCCAATACGGATAAAAAGCGGCTACAGGCACAGTTCTAAGCACAGTAAACAAAGAATGAAAAAGATGGAAGAGTAAGAAAAAATAAAGCATAGTATTCTAAACAAATATTTATGTAATTCGGGAAAAGCATGCCTTGAGGAATACAAACATATAAGAACAGAAAACAATTGCAATATCAGAGGATATTTATAAAAGATCCAAGTCCCTGCTACTCAAGACAGTGTAAAACTGACATTTTAATTATCTGTGTATATTTATAGCATTAGAATAAAAACCAGTTTAAACCCTGGACATCTGTTACTGTATTTTCCCAGCATCTGAAGGACACAGAGCTTAAATCTTACTGCATACCCACCTCCTACCTATACATGATGTATTGTTACTTTGCTAAAAGTCAAATCACTGCACCTGATCTGGGAAAATCAACCCATTAGGTGGTCGGCTGAATTAGAGTGGGCTGGCAAAGGGACGACGGTGTTTGGTGAGAGCAGGCACGTCCTACACTGTAGAACCAGTTGTGCTATATTACACTTCCGTC
Source organism: Dromococcyx pavoninus (assembly GCA_033558185.1). Lineage (NCBI taxonomy): Eukaryota > Metazoa > Chordata > Aves > Cuculiformes > Neomorphidae > Dromococcyx > Dromococcyx pavoninus. Next base: position 116,127 of record JAUMJL010000020.1, on the reverse strand, counting down.
ACCCCAGCTCTTTCTATCAGCACCCCTAATAATTAAATATGTGTCATGCCTGTCACGTTACAAGTCATCTGATCTGCAGCAATCAGAATTTCCGTTTGGATAACGTAAATCATCATAATGCAACCTACATCCCCTCTCTACAATCAGCAGTACAAACAGCCATTCCACAGTGCTCAGATGTTGACCTCTGAGACTTCAGGCAGTGCTGACTGTTCACTGACAAGTCTGAAAATATGATATGACAGACTCAGCCATAAAATACAACAAATAATCCTTCTGATTTTATTACTTGTCATCTACTACACGTATTAAAAAAAAAACCCTAAGCAAATTTCCTCTGGGAGGGTTTGAAAAGCTGTGATTTATCATGCATTTCAGTATTTTCAGAAAGGAGAGGTATCTCTGTTCTATATCCCCAAATCCCACCCCAAAGAGAGGAACAAAGGCAGCAGCGACTGCTTCATGGTTTCAAGAAATACTTTACAACCATTCCCTACAGAAAACCAGCTATCACCTCACCAGCAATAATTGATATGAAAAGCCAGGTTTCTGCTCCTACTTAAGTTCATGAAAGTTTTACTGTAGTATTCAATAATTGACTCCCATCAGGATAGCAACCCTTTTTCAAAGATTTTCTCCTTATTTAAAAAAAGCAAATTAAATAGGCTTTTTTTAATATTATCACCCACAGATAATTACAATAAAACCTCGTGACTTTGTAATAATGATGGAGATACCATTGGAGGTTACTGAATTTTGGAAATTAGCAATCAAGTGAAAAAAAAAAGGTAGGGAAGCAACACTAATTGAATAAGTTTAGCTTAAAATTTTTATTCCACTTCATAATGTATTAGTCAATGTGCTGTGTTGCACCCTAGTTTTCAGACCCTTCACTCGCATTCCTATATGTATTAAGCATTCACCACTACAGAATGGAAAGACCCTGTCAAAAAAGAAGGTATGTCACCCTCCTGAACCCAGTAATAAGGTTTTTATTTCTCATCTAAATCCAAAGAGTCATTTCTCACTTCAGTTCCACTTTGCATTCAATTAGACATGAGTCCAAGGCCGCAAGACTGGAATAGAAGCTAAACTTCCATGAATGGAGATTGAGTTCAGATTTTCTAAATTTAAAATACTATTGGTCTATTGTGAAGCAAAATGCCTGAATTTGATTGTATTTTTTACAATTATTGCTATAAGTTTAGTATCACATAAAATATGACATAGTTTTATTTCTGAAATAGACCTTTGACTATTATATCCCTTTAATTGACTTTTGTCTTCTATAGCAATTTGTGAGGTTTTATTCACCTTTCATTTTTATTTTCTATGTTCACACAGTTGTTTTGCTGTATTTGTATGGATCTCTCAAATAGCTAAAGGCAAATCAAAAAAAGTTTTAACATAATAAATTAATATTTGTTTTAATTAGCAAGGGACTACGTGGAAAAACATTCTAACTACTTCAACTTATTACTTTAATATACTCTTTTTCTGGCTAAATGTTTCTGTAAAGCCAAAACATTTTCATCAATACAACCCGATTTTTGTTTCACTTAATTATGTGAAGTGTCTCTCTTTCTCCCTCATACACATAATTCTTAAGAAGAAGCCATTTGCCAGTAGTTTAAAGGCAAACAACCATAAACTAAGAAATGCCAGAATGCACATACATCCATGACTGGTACATGTTGGGATCATCTGAAACTTTTCACCTTAATTTATTCAACACACACAATGGATATAGCTCACTCGATGCCATACCTGTAGCTGTCTTATTTCATCACGCTACACACTATATGGCCCAATCCCTTACATGTTTTATATTGTTTATTACCCTTCTGTATGGGAAGCTTTCCAATTACTTCAGTTGTAAGAGTGTTAACTCAGCAATTCACTCAACCGAGATATCTAAAAAAGTAAAACCACAGGATTAGGGACAACACATTTAAAAGTCTGCTGATTAGCACCTTACACAGAAACCTCACTACAGGGACAGCAATAGATTCCAGCTCTCTAAAATACTGATCAACTACTTTGCTGACAACATGTCTTCCAATTTTTGCAAGGCTTCTACAGAACAGCCTTCTCCATTTCGCTACTCTGATTCGTCTGCTTAACAGGCTGAAAATTAAAACAGCACTCATCATAAAACTATTATACTACAATGCATACACATAGGGCATTTAAATTAGACTGCACAGGCAATTGCACGCTTGATAAGGCAAATTCTGAAGTGTTCTTTAAAAAGTATTCAAAGGTATAAAATTTCCAAGTTCTTAAAAAAGCAAACACATTCCATCAGATGACAGGAAACTTAACACCTTCAAAAATCACCTGTAACTTTGAAATCGTAACGTCTACTGGAAAATTCCCTGTGAACCAAGGAGGTCACTGTTAGCTACAGAATCACATAATCGTATAATGATTTGGGCTGAAAGAGAGCTTAAAGACCATCCAGTTCCAACCTCCCTGCCATGGGCAAAGACTCATTCCATTGGATCAGGTTGCTCAAGAGCCTCATCCAATCTGGCCTTGAACACTTCCAGGGATGGGGTTTCCACAACTGTGCTTTTAATGAAGAGCTGGTCCACAAGCACCTTATCAAAGTACACAGTCAAGTACTCGAGCACTGCTTCACTTCCCATGTAGAAGTCTGCATGACACCACTGCTAGCATCAGAAAGTGAAGCAGCACTCAAGTAAGCTTGCACTCCAGGCTCTGCAGGAGACCGATTTCCAAGTTTCTCTTCCCCTTCTTGTAACGCTTCTTCCTGTGCTTTCACCCTATTCCCAGTCTCTGTTCAGGCAGCTCCAGCACACAACCATGGCTACCATGTACCACAAGTCTCCTCCATACACTCAAGAATTTTGATCTCCTTTCCATCTGAGCTCCACAGTGCCAATCCATTCCTTCTCCCTCAGCATACTTTTCCAAGGCACTCCAGACAGCCAGCTCCTGCTCTGTGTCAAAACACAGAGGTTCTTCCTTTACTCTGCCTCCCTCCAGCAGACAGAAAGCTGCAACGCTATTCAAAAGAGAGAACAGAAAGGTATAGGACTTCAATACCAAAAAACATCTTTGATCCAAATCAGACCACAATTGCAATTAGAGGAAGGTCAATTCAGTTGTACACTGGGGAATACACAGTGTATACAGAACTGCCAGAAGGGGGGGGGGGGGAAGAAAAAGGAAAGGAAAAAAAAAAATCTATCTACTCACCTCTAGCAACACTTAAATGAGACTATTTGAATGGTGATTTTTCAGAGGTTTCTAAATCGGTCAAAGCAGAGTGATTATTCACAGAGGTAGTGACACTCCTGAATACAGTTAAATTGACTAAATTCACCTTGTCAAATTGATGATCCTGCGTCAAAGCATGCAAGTATGAGAGCTTTTTAAAGGAAAGGTTGATGGAATTCTTTCTTTTTTTTTAATGTGCAAAAGGGTATCAGGCATTTTATTGGAAGGCTTATGCTCAAAGCCAAGTAGATAGCTTTGACTTAAATTTTCTGTTAAAAATCAGCTTGAAGCAAACCCAGAAAAAGAATTATTATTAGTAGTATTAGTCTCAATGGTGAGGAGCTGGTCAAAGTTGACAAAGCGACATGATCCTGCAAAAGGGAAGTATCTTTCCAGCTTGAATAGCAGAGTACTACCAGCTCCTCTACAACACTTCCAGCAGAGTTAACAAGCGTAATTCAAACATCTTCATAGTAATTTTGACTGGATTACAATAAATGACTGCAGACAGATGAAAAAGACTCTAAATTCTGAAAAAATAATTGAAAAATTGCAAAAACTTTCCATTAATTCTTTCCAGCTAATTGTAATTGACAAAAATACATATTTTGAAAGGAAGAGAAATGACATAAATGCTAGCAGATGGGACATAGGATTCTCTATACCAATAACAATCAAAATCCACTCCATCTACTAATGGCAACTAACAACTGAAAGTCAAATTGTATCTCACACCTAACAGCCCATGACGCAAGCAGATGGTTTTAATCCCACCGAGAAAGATTTTCTTCTCCACTGAGAACTGCAAGGTGACATGGCCATCCACTTTCATCAAAGTCCCACGTTCCACTAGAAAATCCACATCTCCATATGTGGAAAAATATAAGCATTAATAGAGTTACAAAAACTTCCTCCTCTGATGGCGGTAACTGTTGAAACTATGACCCTGTTCACAGCACCAGGAACTGCCACTGCAAGGAAAGCTGTTCCCCACTCAGCTGTTCTCTCCCACAGGACCCCATCAGCTTGAAACAAAACGAGGCTGCCAAGATCACCAGCAATCCCTGGCAGTACCAACCGTGCATTTCACCTCCCTGGTCTAAAAGCAGAGCGACTGATTGTATAAAATAACAGCGTATTGCTGCACAAAGCCCTCCAGCAACATTGTGATTAGTCAACTTGTAATGAAATATGAATGTAAACTTAGTGTTTTCTAGACATTATGCCTATTCATATATTACTATTTACTAGCAACAGCTCAATTTCCAGCAGAATGTTTTGCTCTTTTCCAGTTACCTCTGATCATCCCAATGACGTTCTGAAGTTTCCACTGAAGTTTGCCCTTATTTATTTCAGTACAAATACTAATGCCATAACTACTAGGTGTAAGAAGATAAACAGAGGAAAATAGAAAAACCCTTGTAACTATTCACACTCTAGGAAAGCCCCAAAATATTAACTAGATAACCTGGAGCAAGAAATGTCATCAGGATGTCGATGCAAGCTTGACCACAACACAGTTCTTAGGCAAAATCTGTATCTTACATATTCACTTTATTGAAAGGGGTCTTGTTTCAGCAGTATATATAGATTTACACATCAAATTTTTACCCAGAATTCCACTCAAATTACAGCACTCTGTCTCTTGAAGAACTCCTGTGATTCACAGTTCCAGTCCCCTTCCTCATTCAGGATTCAGAAATAGTAAAGTCTCAGAAAGACTAGACCAACCCTTGATTGGATATTAGCCAGAACTTAAATAATCTCACTGTGTTTATCTATTAACAAATTATTGAGCCCCCAGGAATATTTTGCAAGAAACCTGTATTTCATATAAACTAACAACTTTATTTTAAACATATGTACAATAATACACATGCAGTGCACAAACGAAATGAAACAGAACTGTAAAAGCTGTGGGAAGGCAGTGGGCTGCAGTGAATTCCCCAGGCCCTGGCTGTGACAGTCCCTACAGGACTCTGCCTAGCAGAGATAACACGCACTGTCAAAAGAGGTTTCCTGGAGCAGATTGGCTAACTATCTGGGAAGGGCAGGATCCAAGGATTTCCCAAGGAGAACATTTTGCCATTCAATCAGTCTTTCAGCTCTGCCCAGGCTGTCCATAAAAGGGCTCGTAACACAGGCTATGAAAAAAAACACTCTGTAGAAACCAAATGAAGCCCAAATTAATTTTTTTGTAGTTTACTGAAGAAAAACTGTTACCATTGACTTTCCTTATCCTGTGCCACTTTTTTTAAATGACTAGTGAGATAGTTAAATTGTGACTTTTTTTCAAATAAATTATGACATATTAGCATATCCCTCAGTCAAAGGCAATTCTTTTTAAATAGTCATGAATGCTCAATCCAGCCTACAGATATAATAATCACCCACGTGAATGGGATTTAATATACTAGTCTTCAAACATCATAGTCTCTCTTTCTCCACTGTCCAGATCTAAAAGGTTAAGTAAAATATATCATATAGATAATTCAGTCAACCAACTCCCAGAAATCCTGTAAATATTATTTATAATACATTTCCTGTGCCAAGTTAGTACCGCAGTTGAAATGTTTATAAGGACACTTCCACCTCTTCACTAACTCTAACAATAATGAAACATGTCTAACATGACCAAATCAAGGAATTGGCAGACTTAGCTGGCAAACAAAGAAACCAAAAGAATCCTAATAGATATTCAAATTAAATACATTCCATATGCTTTGAGATATTTTGTAATGGAACTGTAAGCTATGGATGTCATTGAAAAACAAGATGACTGACTACATGCAGATAAATATCTGGTTTATTTATCCTTGCTAGGCAAACAAATAGACCTCATTAGCTGCAGTTCAGGAATAGGGCTAAAAAAAAAGAGAAAAAACAGAATCAGGTAAAGAAGTAGGCCAGATTATATTTCACATTCAATACTGCTCACTTAGAAATAAAGAAAAACCTGACAAAAAGGCAAAGATAGTAATATAAACTATAGTTGGTATATTACAAGAAAGCAAAAAGATAGACTAACCTGACTGGCCTCTTTTCCTCAGTTTACTGCACTCTTTCAATAAAATACAAATAATAAAAATAGATATAAAATGTCAATCTAAAAAACCACTGGAAATTAAAATTTATGGCTCTCCTAGCAACTGTATCTCACACGCTCACATTCTGCAGAGTATTTGGTGTGGGCTTTCATGCTTTCACAGCAATGAAGTTGAATTATGGTTGCTGTGGGAACTATATCTTCGAATTTCTTGACTTGTGCTATTATCTGAACTCAAATGTTACATTAACATAGGTAAGCATTTGCTGTTGTTTTCCAGAAAAAGGAAAAAAATAACCAACATGGATGGTTACATATTCAACTATTCTTACCAGAAAAACAACACACGGCTCCATGTCTGGAGAAGTAGAGAGTCCAATTCCTACACTGCATGTATAAGAAATAAAATAGAGGCACATAAAACCTGCAGGTCAAATGTAGCAGGGTACCTATAGAAATAGAAGTATGAGATGTCATTAAAAGTTTAGGGGTTGCAACCTTCCTTTACTTACTCAGCTTTTTAGCCTCAGGGTTTGAGGTCGTGCTTTCTTTCAGGTATGAGATGAGAGGATATAACACACACATTCGCCAGACTCTTTGCAGCTTCTTTGTCAGTGTGACGGGGCTGTCAAAGTGAGTACTGCCCGGCTCCAGTCAGCACAGGCACTGCTCCGAGTACTTTATGAACAGTAAAAGGAAGTGATTTCTGTCATAAAAGTATCGAGGACTGACATTTGACGTGTAATATAGGTCACAAGCTGCTACAGAGGCTCACCTCAGCATAGGAGAGAGACAGCTTCTTACTGCTACTAGAGATGTTCTTCAGCAGAGACGATTTGCCTCATGGTAGAATTAAGAAGCTCAAACACTGAGGTCAGTTTCCTCAACGCAAAATACTCTTTTTACTGTTTCCCCACTAGTAGATTTTATCTTTTGACATCATCAGGAAAAGGCAGTCAGTCCTATAACACAGCTCTGCGTATTTTTGGAATTATCAGTGAAAAATGGTACCACTAAAATAAGCAGATTCAAAGTTCCATATATCAAGTTGATATATCAATATCAACAATATTTTACAATATTGCAATATTTTACAATTGAAATAAATTGCATTGCACAGTTGCTACTTCCAGAAAAGTCAACACAGTTATTACATCTTAAGTAAGTTCTTTAATTACTGTGGAGGAGCATAGGGAGAGGGGGAAATCAAAAAGCATCACAAAGTCACAAAGTTCCTGAGGCATGGTGGCACAGCTACACTCTTAACGCTCTTGTGGACCCATCAGATCTCCTTAGCTTCCTCTTAGAGAAGGTGGACATTCCACTAGGGCAAGTATTCTGAGGGAGCAAAATCTCTGTGAAACCCAAGAAAAGCAGTCAAAGTGAAATACGTCTGTGCTTTCCTGTTTTAGAATGCAGAAGACGGCACACAATGACTGTAACGCCTCGCTCGCCAAGCTTAAGAAACAAAAAAATCTGTTCACATGAAAAACTTCAAGGGAAAAAACCATATTTTGAATTTTTCAAATAGTAGTGCATGAAAAATAAGAATTATTCTAAAAATGTGACCTCATTCTTATTTTAATTGATTATATCTACTTTGCATATCATTATGAAGGACTCCAAGTGAGGACTTCTTGCAAATAAACAAAATCTGAAGCATGGGGTATTTCTAGAATACGCATTTAACTTCAAAACAGAGCTGACAATGCTAACGCAAGAGTTTCAGAGAACCCTCAAAAATAAGAGTTATCTGATGGTCAAAAACAGAGATTGACAAAAAACAGTGTTTCTATTAAAAATTTCAAAGACAATGATGATTGCTCCATAAGATAGATCTAATAATAAACCATTAACTCCCTGCATCTTTGTGTTTAGTCCTAACACAGGAGTTTATTCTGGGTATAAAGAGAAGAAATATTATTTTTTAATTCTTATCTCCCAAAGGAACTGTGGGTTATTTTTGTTTCAGGTCTCCAAGAAGACTCTATTAAATACAGTTATTAGTTACAGCAGTTGTGTGAAATGGAAAAGCACATCTCTAACAATGAAACCACACTAAATAGTTTACAACTCCTTTTTGAATGACACTTCCTCTCTATGAATAGAACGTCAAATCAATGGCCCCTCTTAGTGTCTAGACATAATTGCCTCTGAATTGAATACATCTTTAACTCCAACACCAAAATGGTTCCAACTAAAATAATGAAACTGTCTCTTGCATCAGACATTTGTATGCATGTAAAAATACGTAAAGATTTTCAAAAATATTTTACAAAATAACTCAAAATAAGCCACAGAGTTCTTCATGTTGGTACATGTACATTTCAGAATTTTGTACATAACTTCTATATGTCTAAATGCTCCAACAGAGCAGTATGCATATGGCCACATGAAAATACCATATGTAGGTATGAATGGAATCCTGCAGTATTCTCCTGAAAGTAGTCATATTTAGAGATTTAGTAATAGGAAACGTGAAGTAAGTCAACAGCAAGATACTACCACATGCAGCAGAATTGAAGGCCAATAACAAATGAAATGCTTAATTCTCATCCTTCAGAGGCACTGCAAGGACTTCTACTGCACTTTATTTATCTTTAGAAAAAGAAAGCTTCATTGACACTTCAAAATTCACATGAAATACATAAAGGTGATCACCCACAAAGAAATAAGCAGCACAGTGCTGTATTCACTCTTTATGATGAAAAACAGACAAGTTGCATAATATGAAGAACATTCTCCTTAGCTCCTGCTGACAAAAAAATATAAACAGGGAATACATTATTCAGCTGGAAAAAGACTCATCTGATTCTCAGTACTCTAGTTACCTTAGGAAATGAAGTGGCATCACTGCATTCAGCTCTTGACACAAAACAACCAACGAGCCTGGAGACACCACAACTTTGATGAGATTTATCACTATAGCAGGCAGCAACCTAGAGTTCCACCAGAACCTAGCTAAATTATGAACTTTAAAACATGCCCAAAGAAGCCTAGTCTCCTTCATGACCATCACCACAAGTTTTAATATATACATGATAATGCCTGTACCTCATGGTATAGCAGAAGGGCCCAGAAGCCACCTCCGTTTCAGATCGAGCTGCACCAAGGAATGCCCGCAACCCCAAAGTTCTTCCTGCATGCTACAGAAAATGTCTATAAACATCTATGGCACGCCAGTCAGATGTTTAAAAATACCCAGGAGACTAAATAAAAGAGATTGCAATTATTATATCAACCAAAGGTTTTAGCGCATTATATAAATGCAATTTTTAATGACAAACACTAAACTGAAACTGAAAACTGAAGGAAAACAAAGAACTAAGTCTCTAAAGATGTCCTTAGAAATCAGCAAACCATGAGCTGAGTTACCAAAAAGGCATCACATGAAACCCAGATCCAGTCTTACAAAAAAAAAAAAACCCACTCCAAAAAATCCATAAGGTGTTTTAAAAGAGATTTTGTTAAATTCAAAATTGCTAAAATAGAAATTTATGAGGTAGCTCCCTCTTCTGGATCACCCAACAATGACAATTCAACTTAAACTAAGATACAGAATCTGGCTAGTAAATAACAGTCTTCGCAGTTCTGGGGTTTGTCATACCATTACACAATCACACAGAGATTTATAATGATGCAGGCTGCTGGCCATTATTTTGAATAAGGGGTTTATGTCCAAGTAGCATACTAGGAGAGAAAGGTGGTTGAAACATCTGAATAGTTTGATTGGATTTTGTGCTGTCTGGTGAAAAAATTCCAAATATTAATTTCAAAAATAAAAGATACTGATTTCTTCTTTAAATCTCTGCATTTTACTACATTTTACAGGAAAGAACTGATAAACAGGACTATTATAAACAGGTCACTTTCCCACCTGTATGGTCTGCAATACATCTTATGAATTCACGTTTGCAGAAGTTAAGCTTCTGGGTTGTAACTCTTGAAACAGAAGAACCTTATCTTCTTGAAATGTCATTCAGCTTTGACAGGTTCATACAGAAAAAAACCTGCACAGTTAGGAAAAGCTTCTCTGCACATCAGCTATTCAGATATTCTCCAAGACAGCTTGGGTGATTTCTACACACATTTATAAACTGGAATTGGAAAGATCGGGTAGGCTCTACCATTATATAAAACTCCACAAAGGAGTCCTGGCTTTCTTATTTGACCTATAATGGAAAAGGAGGCTTTATGTGATCGCCTAGTGATTTTTTCGCCTCTCAGCTGGAATTACAGGCAATTATATACTCTTTAAATCATCCATCACTATTCAAGCAGAAGATAATGTTTGACTTAAATACAAAAATTAGTCTAAATGGTAAAGTTATGGCCCAAATGAAATCACTGCTTACTTCATCAGTGATATTATTCATAAAGAAATCACAACATAAATTAAAACATTGCATATTTAATGAGAAAGAGGGAGCATAAAAGATGACCCCGCTACATTCTGAACTGGATAACCTGATATCATTTTTTATTTGCTAATATCCACATAATCAGGCACACAACAATGTGATTTCATCTTTCATGATATGTATAGCGAATGTATCTTAAAGGATACAGCCAACTGACACAGCCAAGCAAATTCTGACCATTCAAGCACAGATAAAGCCAAAATTGCCAGGAGTTATTTGGACAGAACTGAAAGGATCATATAAAATGTTAAGCCTTGTAGACCTGGAAATGGTGAGAGACAGGGAGAAAAGAGCTAAGATTTGCTGTGCAGGCACCTGCTGCAAATGGCAGACTTCCAACAACACAGAGGGGAGACCCCTTTGCCAGACTCTGCAACAGTCAATGGACAGAGACCTCCCACAATCCCTTCTGCAGAGAGAAGGGTTACAGAGGACAAAAATAAGTAAAACAAAACCAACAGAAACTAGAAAACCCAACTGAGTATGTAAGTAAAGATATTAAAAAGGGACAGACTGGCAGGAAACGAAAAGGATTAATGGGAGATCAGAGAGTAAAAAAGGCAATTGCATGAAAACTACGTCCTGGAAACTGACATGATGAAGACCACAGCCTCTGGTGTCAAAGAGTTAGAGAATTAGGTAAACAAGTAGAGCATGTTAGAGGGATTGGAGTCCTTGGAAAGGGTGGGAAAATCTGAAAACCTGTTTTTAAAAAAAAAAATTAGTCTGTTTTTCAAGCTTCATCTAAACAGCGACACAATTTTTCATGTTACTGAAAAGGAGTTAGCATCTTCAGTGAGATGTTTACAAAAGAAAACGATTAACAACATGCTAACAAAGTATTTGTTTCACAGTTAAATGACATCTAATGACTCTTGGTACCCATATTAAGTTCCAACAGAAACACTAAGAAAGCAAGGGTTTTATAAATCACTGCAATTAAATCATCTTACTGTACTTCATTCAATTAATTTACTCCATAAAAATCAAAGCAACTCTTAATCAAAATACAAAAGTAGGAAACAACAAATGAGAAATGTATATGTCACTCACCTTTTCCTTTCCATAACAAGTACATATAATCTCCAGTATTTTATTGTCATTCAAGAAGTCTGATTTTATATATATATATATATATAAATATTTGAATGAAAGCTTCTTACAAAATCCATGCCATGTAGAAACAAAGACTCCATAAACAATATGGACTGTTATTGTAGATAAGTACCACTAGAAGCAAAGCTATCATATGAATAAATTTAATGTCAGTATACCTTAATCCTTCCTCTCTGTCTATCATGCTGAACATTTCATATTGAAATTTAACATTAGATTGTTCAGCAAATAGAAGCTTAATCAAATACCCATATTTTCTCATAAAGAGTAATTTACTTTATCTGGTCTTACACTGCCACATACAATGTCATAATGGGAGCAAAATATGACAATAACACTTTTCAGACAGTAGCCCTCTCTCTGCGCTGCAGCAGCCCCCAGACATCACTGATAGGTAACCAACCAAACACTAACATAAGTGTCTCAAAAATAATGAGGGATGCAATACAGGGAGTTGATGAATGTATAAACAGGGATCTATGAAGTAGGATGGGAATCGTAATATCATCCACATACATGGGATCAGAAGGTACTTTAGGGTGCACGTGAACCCTGTGACACACCTTGCAGTGCTGAATGCAAGCCATGGTGTCCCAAATGTACACTAGGCTGAGACAAAGGGTGCATCAGTCCTTTCCAGAAACCGAGAAGGATACAGAAGAGGCACGGTTCACTTCGCTAAATCTCCAAATTGGTTAACTGGGAGCCCAGAACTGTAAAGAACAGCCATCCAATTAAGGCCTCATGGAAATACAACATCCATTCATAGTGATCATACTTCAAAAAAACATTGGCAAACCGTGAAGTGTTAAGAAAAGAGCTGTTACTATGCTTTTTTAAAAGAGAACAAGAAATAAATCAATTGTTCCATTCAGCCAAAAAAAAAGACTGAGATGCAAAAGCATCTACAGATGGAGACTTCCTATTTAATTAGACCTTACTAATGAAGGCATGACTCATAAGGACATTACTTCAGTTGTAAGCTTGTGCATTCACATAGCTTTCCATGGAATTCATGTAATAACAGAAAAGACAGTATTGAACCAAATCCAGACTTATTGTACCTGATTGAAAACTACAGTAAATAAAGAGCTACTGGAGTTAAACCTGCCAGTGACTAAATTCATTTTAATCAGTTTTCAAGTCTTCTAGTTCTTTCAAATGTTACATTATTCAAACATACCTTTACAACAGAATATTAGTAAATCTCTTCAAATTACTCAGAAATAAAAGCCAGTGTTACAGCAGCATAAGGTAAGTAACAGGAAAGTGCACATCACAATTCACAAGGTATTAATGTTTACAGGGCTTTCAGCAACATAAGAATATAAAGTTACAAAATGGATGAAAGGAAAACTTACACTGTAAACCAGTTTTAGGTCTCTGATGTGATAACTTGAAGAATGAAAACTAAAATTGTAATTTTTTACTCAATATTTTCATTAGCCATATAATCATTACTGAATGTAATACTATCTAGAACAACATAAAGACAGCTTAGAATTCATAGCACAGAATATTTCAAACGTGATTTAACTTATATAAATTTTGCAAGAAGTTCACGTGATTAGGAACTTAAAGCAAAGGGTCTGGAATAAGCAGTTCTGTTAACAGTCCACTAGATAGTCTGGGCAAACAGTACAAGATATGACCTTTCAGAAGCCCAAAGTACTACCTGCTTAATACCTAACATTAAACTTCTATAAAAATCACATCCTTAACTTCTCTATTTCACTTTGCTGGCCTGTAAGTGGATACTCTAATATACTGTTCCTCATACAGCTTTCGTGAGGCTGCACTTAATGTGAGCAAAGTGCTTTGAGATCTTTAGCATGAATAAAATATATTTTGCACTTAGACATTAATTATAAAAGTAGCAATATTTGAAAGAGAGTTTTGTTTCGAGGCAGCGAGACTAAATCAAACACAATTATCTTGGCTTTGATTGTGATGTTTTTCTCACTACGCTCTATTTTTCCTTGCATTTGAAATACGCAATTTCACTTTTCTGTTATGTAAATGAATGGGTTTTATCTAACATCTATTTTTGGAAAAAGAACCATTTTCTTTCCTAGTCTAAGACAGAAACGTTGCAGAACACAATTCTGAAGTCTGACTGACAGAGTACTGCAAAGCCATTGCATGCATTCAATAGCAAAAGCAGTAAAAGGTGCCCAGACTCACTGAACCTTAGAATATTAATACACAAATGTTTATCTATACAGATATGTATCCAGATACATAAGCACACAATAATACTTAAAATAGCTTAATTAGTCCTTCTGACTATTGGTTAGGTGGTCCTAAATAATGTAGCAGCAATCACAATTGTTGTAGCCTTTCTGAAGAGTAAAAAGAACTGAGATAAGGATAGGAAAAAAATTCTGCCTTTGAAGTCATTCGAACAATCCATTATAACCTAAGGATTCTGTTTGTCTCTCTCTAATTTAAGTTATTGTAGAGGCAAACTTCAGCAAAGGAAAAGTTTTCGACTTTATTCAAAACACCGAGGCCAAGCCACCTGCCACAGTGGTCCTTTCTTTTAAATGCTGTTTTTCACTCCTGCAAACTGTGCTGATTTTATTGCTGTACGTGTTCCTAGGTATCAGTGGCATTCAGTAGACAACATGTAGTCTGGAAAATGCATGTCTTATTCATATATGATCCTCTTAACATAAATGGGGTTTTAGTACTTGCAGATGACTTTGACTCTATAGCTTGTGTGACTAAATTGCACTGCTTCAGCCTGTTTCCTGTTCCCTGAATTTCACATATTGCCATGCTGAGTAAAGAAGAGAAAATACGTAAGATTTCCATTTAAGTCATGGACTAAAATTGAGCATCCACAAATTGACAGTGCCAGAGAGAACTGGTCAGGATTAGCAAGCTAATTTTTAAAATTACCTCATGAGACAAAAAGAATTATCCCAAAACTCAAAGAAATAATACATGTTTTGAAGAAAATATTGCCTCAAAGAAGTGCTGAAACACTGGTATTTACCCAGACAAATAAGGTTAAGAAGCATATTCTACTCATTCAAATCTTTAAATGAAAGGAACTGCCAACATAAAGCTTGTTTTCAACATTCTACGATGCTTAAGAAATGCTGTCACTCACTGATTACACTCCCTCACACGGATGTAATTTCCACCCCCACCTATCATCATCACATCTGGTTTGGTATTCAGTTTCACACACACACGAAAAAAAAATCTAGGCACAAAATCATAAGATATTTTGAGAAAAGCTTTAGAATGCAAGCGCGCATAATTACACACACTATTAAGTACACCTTGAAACATAAGCCACCATGGAATAATTGGGGGCGGGGGCGAATAAACTTACTCCAAAGCCTTAATGAAGTTTATTATTAGTACACTGGGTTTAAATCAGTTCTCCAAACAGCAAAATACAAGACATAATGCAAAACTTCACATCCCACAGAATCACAGATAAAAAGCTAAGTGACCCCAAAGAGGTAATCTACCTACCTGCCCTAAGGCAAGATCTGTAGCTTCATTACTTTATCACTTCCACCCACGTTTGTGAAACAAACCTGGAATATCTCAAGTGAGTGAGGTTTCATTGTCTATCACCCCCATGTATTCAAGTGCTTCACCGCTGGAAAGCTTTCTCTGCCTAACCTGCAGCCAGTCTATTGCAGTGTGTCACTTTTATCAGTATTGTAAAGTTTCCTGGTTCAGCTGAACTTGCGATGCCTTTTAAGCCCTTACAAACACTCCTGTTGCATAACACCAACAGGCCAAAAACATCGAGATGACATTCTAGCTCCACTTAACTCACTAAAAACAGACACTGAAACATGCTCACGGATGCTGCATGCTACACATCTGGCATGCTGGAAATACGGTCGACACCTAAGTTTAAATACTCTGCATGTTCAAACTCATACATGGTTCAGAGACAGACAGGAGACCTTCTTGCCCTGCCACCCAAAGGCTATTCCTTATCTGGTCACAGAATATTCAAACCCAAGACTTCCCAGGTTACCTCTCTCTTCAAAGTTAAGGGGAGAGAAAAAAAGGTCAGAAAACTTTCCGACAGTTGCTACACAGCCATCCTCATGCTGGTGGTCACCAATGCCAACACCAAGCGGACTGATGGCACCTAAGCCATTAGCTGCAAAACCTCCCCTCTCCCAACAAACCAAACCAAAACCAGACAAGACACTCACAGGAGGCCCGGTTTACGCAAACTGTGGATGGCCAGCCCTTGTCAGCTCACCTGCCCTCCTATGTTGCACCCACGTGCCATCTTCACCACCCCAGGTGGCTGCCACGTTCCCCCACAGCTGTTGTCCCACCAGTGAGCCACATCTCCCCACACGCCACCAGCCAGGGCAGTGGCCAAGGGGACACGCCCCGCCGCAGCACCCCTGTACTCACCTTCAGAGACTTCGAACTCGGCTGCTCCATTGAGCTGGTAGAGGCACCAGTCAACCGTGCTCTCACCTGTGGGGCTGCTACCTGGGCACGGAGGAAAGGCACAGTCAGCGGGGGCACCCAGGGCCAGCGGGGAGGGGGATGAGGAAGGGAGAAGGGAAAGAGGGCAGTGAGTGGAGAGGGGTGAGGAAGGGAGAAGGGAAAGAGGGTAGTGGATGGAGAAGGGATGAGGAAGGGAGAAGGGAAAGAGGGCAGTGGATGGAGAAGGGATGAGGAAGGGAGAAGGGAAAGAGGGCAGTGGATGGAGAGGGATGAGGAAGGGAGAAGGGAAAAAGGGCAACAGAGGGGAGAGGCAGAGCCACAGGAGCAAAGAGGAGGGATGAATGGGAACAGAGAAGAGAGTAAAAGGATGAGAGGGCACCAGGCAGCAGGGTTAGAAGGGGCAGAGGAGAGAACCAAGGGATGAGAGAGGACCAGGAAGGAGGGATGAAAGGGGCAGAGACCGAAGGGATGAGAGGGGACCAGGGAGGAGGGATGGAAGGGGCAGAGGAGAGACCAAAGGGATGAGAGGGGACCAGGGAGGGCCGGGGGTAGGGGGAGCGTTTCCAGATACCCTGCTTTTGGGACATGTGCGTTGCCCTCCGAAAGGCGCCCAGCGCTCTGCACTGTTATTTGCTTTGCTCCCAGCGCCGGTAGCTCGGGGCGCCTCCTCCTCCTCCCAGCGGAGCGGGCGGCGCAGGCAGCAGCGCTGCCTCGGGGCGCTCCAGGAGCCGGGGGAGGGAGGACGAGAAGGAGGGAAGGCTCCGCCCGGAGCTCCCGGCGGGGGCGGCGCAGTTTCGCCAGGACGCGCCGCGCCCCGCACAGCCGGCCCCAACAGGTGCGGGGCTGGGCGAGGCGAGCCCCGGCCACCGCCCGGCCTCCCTCCGTGGCCCCGAGCAGAGGCTCCTCGCTGCTCTTGGTTCCGCTGGAGCCATGAGCTCCCCAATCAGGTGCCCCCGGGTGTGCCGTGTCCCTGCACGGCGCCTCCTCCGCATGTGCCTTGCGGCACTGCCAGCCTGGCGCATCCCGGCTGCAGCAGGAGCCTGGGTACGCGGTCCCCGGGGAGCATCAGGGCCTCACCAGTGTCTCCCATGCTCCTGATGCCATACGGCCTCTCCCACAACAAGCTGCTTTTTCCTCGCAAAGTTCACCTCCATTCTCCCTTCTACTGGGCTGTGTAGGTTACCTTACGGTTAACGACTGCAAATTCCATGTAAATTGTCAGGTTTTATATACACTGAAAGACTGGAGAGTGTTTTTCACGTGGTCTGTGGACCCCTGTGGATCCACAAACTGTCCTCATAGCATCCATGAGAGGTAAGTAGGAGAGCAAACCTATTATCAGATAAGCTTGACTGCTCTGTGTAGTGGCCTTTGCCGCTGCCGGCAACCGTTTGTTGGAATGACAAACTTTAAAACACTGAAACAGTCAGCTAGAACGAACTTATGTTAATAAATGCCTTTATTCTTACAGACATCCACCCAAAAAACACGATAGGAGGGAAATACAAAGGTACACTAATTGTTCTGCTCACTAGGTGGCTTTCTTGGTATTTAATTTAACACAATTGTGACTGCTTAGCTTATAACTGGCAGCATCCTGCCTACGTCTTCTGTCTTTTGGAGGTGACAGTGTCAGAGGCCCACGTAAAGCATAGCTCATGTCGAAGCGAGCACACACTTTGTATGGGCAAATGAGAAAATCTTGAGAAATAATAGAGGAAGGCTATAATCAAGATATACTAAGAGATTAGGAGCCAGCAAGAGGATAAAAAGTCAATGTAGGCAGCTGTCAGGGCACAATTGCACTGGCTCTTCCATCTAGCTTTTTGCTGTTTGTGAAACAGAATGTAAATGGTGGGGAAATATCTTTTTTCAGCATAAAATCTACTTGCTATATCTACATTCATCCCCTTTTTAGAGCAAGTGAAGACCTCCTGATGCCTTTAGATATGTAATCTCTGAGCAATTTGATTCAATTTTTCCTAATAGAAGTATTCTGTTCAAATGTTTTCTTTTTATTATTTTCTACTGCATCCAAGGCAGTATCAGACTGTGGCATTTGTGTAAGAATAAGGAGGACAATTACACTTTCTGAGGGAAATAGGTTTAAAATGGGAGTAACATTCTGCAAACTTTCTCAACTACTTTTAGAAATAAAGCAAAATGCCAACACTTAAGCTTTCCTGGGAACTTCACCTAAATTACAAAGATCAAAATGCCTTCTGAGGTAAAAGAACACCAGTTCATTTAGGCAGTGTGTGTATATATATCCCCAAGCCATATGTCTACTGGATGTGCACCAGCTTTCTTGGAACTGAAAAGGTTTAAGCTGATGATTTGAGGGAAAAAAAGAGTATCACGGAGCTGTATTAAAGTAAAACTTCATCTAGCTGCTTACAGGGTTACTAACTCCCCCCTGCACATTACCTACAGACCTTGATTGCTCTTCGTGACTAGGTATTACCATAAACAAAATAAACCTAGGCATTCCAGTGTTAGTCTCTTCTTTTTGGAGAAACCTCTAGTCTACCGTATTAATTAGCAAACAAGGGCCCTGTTCTGGGAGAACCCATTCATATTAGATTTAATTTTTATAAAATGTAGCAATTTTATGCTGTTCAACTCAGTCTTACTGACTTACATAGCATTTTTCATTCTAGACTTCAAACATTTATAAACTTTGCATCATAAAAAATTCACCCACTTTGGTACGTAATGCAGCATGCATATGTTTTTTCTTTATAAAGTGAGTGGATTAATGCAAATCACATTTAGAGTGTGTGATCTGTTTCTATGGGTATCTTGAATATTGTGATGGGTTAATTTGCACCCAAGTGCCAGCTAACCCAGTATGAATTCATCTTTTACTTTTCTCATTGTAAGTTTGTAGATGGATACTACTAAGCCCATTGTGATTGTTTCCTTCAGAGAGATGACTTGGTTTAACTAGGCTTGGAAACTAGTAATGCTAAATCAACAGACAAACATGAGCAGGTGCCACCTTCATCCGATGTCTACACTGTTCAAAATGAGCCAAGTGTTTGTCATGGTATTTTTGTCATTTCAGGATTGTAACATTGTTTAAAAGCAGGTAGTTTACTCAAACTGGAGCTTAAGCAAGGGAGTCAAATTATACTACTGGGTATGGTAAAGAGTCAAAGTTACAAAAATGGTTTAAAGTATTTTGGGTTTTAATATCACAACGATGTAACGGGTGCAACTGCAGACAAAACTTCTCAGCAGATTGTTTGGGCTACCTTAACCTATAACATTTCTTAATTATGGGTTGTTGTTTTATTCCTTTTCACTAGGAGTGTATGCAGGCATGAGAGTCTACATTTTTCCTTCCTTAGCAGGTGGTCCACCTCTTGCTAGCAGCGATGAGTGATAAAACCAATTTAAATGGGATCAGAAGGTCAAATGCATAAAGTGAAATTTAATCTTGCTACAACTTCAAAACTTCAAACATGCAGACAATTATCCATAATGAACCCTGAAAAAAAGAACTCACATTCAGTTCAAAAGAATCTCATAAAAAAAAAACCCATAAGGATTTATATTTGTCCAAGATGAAGAACTCAGCCTCTCTTTGAGAGAGATGGGCTTGTTTAGCCTAGAGAAGAGAAAGATCTGGGGAGAGCTTATTGCAGCCTTCTAGTACTTAAAGGCAGCCTACAGGAAAGCTGGGGAAGATCTCTTTATCAGGAAGTGCAAGGACAGTACGAGGTATAAAGGTTTTAAGATGAAAGAGTGTAGATTAAGATTAGATATTAGGAAGAAATTTTTTGCTGTGAGGGTGGTGAGGTACTGGAACAGGTTGCCTGGAAAAGTTGTGGATGCGCCATCCCTGGAAGCTTTCAAGGTGAGGTTGCATGAGGCCTTGAGCAACCTGATCCAGTGGGAGGTGTCCCTGCCCATGGCAGCAGGGTTGGAACTAGAGGATACTTTCAGGTCCCTTCCAACCCAAAGCATTCTATGATCCTATGATAACCAGCCCCAGAGTTATCCACAAGAGCCACTAGGAAGTTCCAGGGACTTTGACTCCAACTGACTCTTTCACCCTGCTGTAGGGATCTTGAAGACCTGCAGAGCAGCTCGGGGCTAGGACGAAGTCCCTCACGGTCTTCTTATAGAATCATGAGATTCTCACCACCCTCACTGTTAAGAATTTCTTCCTAATGTCTCATCTAAATCTTCCCCCTTCCAGTTTAAAGCCATTCCCCTTCATCCTATCACTGAATGATGTAGAAAGTCCTTCCCCAGCTTTCCTGTAGCCCCATCTCTCTCAGCCTGTCCTCACAGCCTGACACCTTCACGCTGCGGAGATGCGGTGCCTTCCCCCGGCGCTTTCGCGTCCCGACGACCCGGCACCGCCTTCCGGCACGGCCCCGCCGGGAGGCGGTGCCGGGTCGTCGGGACGCGGAAGCGCCGGGAAGGAGGCGGTGGAGCCATGTACCCCCATCTCTTCCTCCTCTCCCTACTCCTCAGCCTCCTCCCGAAGGCCGAGGGCCGCGAGGAGCTGCGAACCTTCGTGGTCGCCCACAGCCACATGGATGTCGGCTGGATTTACACGGTGCAGGTGGGGGACCCTGTGGCCGGGGTGGGTGACGGTGAAGCGATGGTGGGTGACAATTTGGAGCTTTTGCAGGCTTGCGAAATGACCCAAATGAGTTGTTTAGTGCTTGCTGCGGGGGTGTGTGCGTGCGTGCGTGCTGATACACCCTATCCCACCACCTCCCAGCCTGCGGAGCATCGCATCAACCTTTCTAAGGTGCATCTCCTGCCCTGACCCTGCTGGGAGTGTGCTTCATCGCTTGATATTCCCGGATCCTGATGCTCTGTTGGAGGAGACATGGTTAGCTTAGGAGCTATGCCCATGATTTTTGGGTTTCGTATGCCTGTGTTCTGAAGAAGCTCCTGCTGGATTTGTTTTTAAAGGGAAACCTTTGATGTGTTTGATGGCGTGCTTTGATTATGTGTCAGATTTTCTTGGTTGTTTTGTTTATCTCGTTATTAAGCTAAAACCCCAGGAAAACTTTCTGACTTTTCTTAGAGAAGAGAGCAGGATGCCAAGTCCTAATGAGTGGGGTGGGGTTGGTGCCTACTGCCATGGAACTGCAGTAGCAAAGTAGTTTTTGCAAAATGTGTGACATGTAAAACAAAATAAATCAGGTGGGGCATTAGCACATTTTATATTTGTTAACCAAAATCCTGAATCCTCCTTCTCTAGTATGATTGTCTTTTGTTTATATGAAAGATACTGTGGATACTTCAGTCACTGGAGTGAAATGGGATCAGATGTTTAAGAGTAACTGTAATAAAAAAAGAGCTAATGGTTCACCAAGGAATCTCTGCTGTACATGTATTTCACCTTCCATTTTTAGGAAAGTTTAATGAGTTTCTCCTTTAATGCTTCAAACTCCTACTCAGAAATTGCATAAGAATGCAAACCTGATTTGGGGTCAGTCAGTGGTCAAAGTGCAATTGCTTGAAGCCTCAGCTCCTCTGCTTTTAAATTGCAAGCATCAGCAATTCCTGTAGTCAAAACCACAAAGGCTACCTGTGGATCATTTGAAATACTTCTATAGTGAAGCGAAACCTGAATGTAACTTTCTTTGGACTACTAATGTGACCCCAACCTATTTTACGTTTTGGGCTTGTTTGCTTATTAGGCTTTCCTCATGACTGACAACATACTATTATTTTAGTGTTCAATTTCTCCATTTATAAAGTGAAAAATAAATGTTTTATGATATCAAACAGCAATCTTCACTGTGTGCTGGAAATCATATTATTGATGGAGAATTGCAGAAGTCATTCTGACAAGGATAAATGTAAATAAAATATCTTGGTATGTGCAGCTTTATAATAAATGGGATATTGTTCATTTGATACCATATCATAGGATATAACAGTGTGACAAGTTATTTGATGGGTACAACTGTTGTGTTTGCATTCCAGTAAAATCCATAGGCCTTATTCTTTAATGCAAGTGGCTTTGGGAATAACACAGACAGGATAGATGCACTAATTCTCACTCTGGATGTTTCTATGTCAACAGTCATACTAATTCGAAGAGTCCTTTGACGTTTAGGTTTTACTCTATTCTACATCAAGCAAAATAGAGTTGGTTTCCTGACTGAAGCTTCTAGGGCACAGTAGTATGATTTACAGTAGATGTATCACTGTATCATACCGGCAGTGCACACCCACAGCACGGGGTCATTCTCACTCTGCAGAAACGATTATGTCAGGTCATCAAAAGAGGAACAGAAAGAGAAGAATGAAGTGTGCATGAGGTTTTTCTAGCTATGTGGGTGCAAAATCTCATCATCCATGGCATTGTTGGTTTATGGCAGGGGTGTCAAACTCACAGCTCTGGCCGTTCCCCTGCTCCTGTAGTGTAACGTGTGTCACGCTGCACACGGGCCCAGCGCTGGCAGGAACACAGGGCAAGGAGCTCGGTGCTGCTGCCAAGTAGAAACAAGGTGCTGGGCCGGATAAAACAAAGTGGAGGGGCAGATACGGCCCGTGGGCCATGAGTTTGACACCCCTGATTTAGGATAAGCAATTAGGAACAGGGTAACCTGTTCTCAGTACACCAAAAAGAAAGCTTATATTGGTGTCTGCTCATCTTAGAGGAAGCTTACACTATGCTCTAGTCAGGCTCCCAGTCAGAGGATGTATTTTGGAGCAGAAGGGCCTACAAGCTGCACATAACCAAAGAGAATTTGGTCTTTCTGAATGTACAAAGGAAGTAGGCAGCAAATTTGAGGGGTTTGATCTCTCTTTTCTGAAGCCTAGTGACTGAGTGTTCAAAACAGCCTATTTAATATGGGCAAAACAGAGTTTATTGTCTACATTTTTTTTTTTTTTCAGGAAAGTATGCATGCTTATGCAGCAAATGTCTACACATCTGTTGTAGAAGAGTTAATGAAAGGAAAGCAGCGCAAATTTATTGCTGTGGAGCAGGAATTCTTTCGACTCTGGTGGGCTGGGGTAGCCACAGATACGTACAAGCAGCAGGTAAGTTGTACCAGAGCCAAAGTTCCTGCTGACAAAGAATCCATGCTCTTTTTCAGGGGGCGAGGAGGGGCAAAGTACTTTACTGTTTGCTTTTTAGCTATGTCTTCTGTAAGCTGCCTCTGAATCTGGAAAGGACATTAGCTCTATAGGCAGTTGCAAGAGGTTGAAACCCCAACTATAGATCAGAGCAGTAGGAGGTAGTAACCTTTGCACTGAAGACTCTTCACAATTCTTATTTCATCAGTGACTCTCTTATTTGAGGGTAGGAGGGGCTGCACCAATTCTGTTAGACATCTGAAGGTTATAAACTGCTGCCTAGCGCTGCTCACAAGAAGGAGCATTGTTTCTTTCCAGTTAAGTACTGCTCAAAACCCTACCATTTATAAACAAGGAAAATGCAGCAAAGACGTGACTGTAGATTCGGTGGCAGTAACTGTTTCTTGGGTTTGTTTATTTATGAGCTGTGATTCATTTCAGTCTTTAGAGCTTTAAATTGAGGATTGATTTTTTCCTAGTAAAGACATTGTGAAATTTTGTCATTTCTTCTTTCCTCTGTCATGAAACAAACATACTGAAATGAAAGACTGGGCTGGTAGCCTTGCAGCTGGTCATGTGTTGCATTGCAGTGCAAGATGTTTAAGTTTTGGACCCTAAAACCAGAGGGTATACAGATGCAGCTTCCCATAGGCACTCATTAAACACTCCATGGTCTGGTTTGTTACCAGAGTCTAGGCAACAACAGCATATTATTTACAGTACTTTACATTTCATTTTGTTTAAAGCATCATGTAAGAAAGTAACTTTCTTTCTGTGTTTTTGTCCTGGTCCTTCACTAACTTCTGAATTTTCTGTAATGTTTAGTATTTAAATAACAGCTTTCAGCCTGTCTGTAGCTGATCGTTGTATGAGAGGCTTTGCTGTGTATAGGCAGTTCACTGGTTTTGTGTGGACACTTTGCCCATACTTGCCTGTTACAGGACAATTTTCATGTCTGTTTTTAATTACAAAACTGTACTGTAAATCTAGGGTGGGGATAAAAAAAGCGTAGGAACTACTTTGTGCAGAGGCAGAGGAGTACTCTAACTTTCTAAGCTAAATTGGCCTTATTTCACGTATGTTATACTGCTGTAACCCAAATATAAACTAAAGGCCTGTGTTTGTAGTATCTATTTTTGCTATGATGTGGCATCCTGAAGAGTAAATGTGTATTACATTTGACCTCAGTAGTGCAAAACTAGTATGTATGATTCAGCCTGTAATTTTGTAGCCTAATTACTGATAATTGTTGCTTTTATGCATTTTAGACAGTCCTCTAGTTACTTTGTATTTACTTCTCTGAAAATTAAAATTATTGAACACAAATTCCTCTTAAACCTGTGTCAGACAGTCTCTAATAGCATTTAAGAGCTATGATGCTTGCTGGTAAGTGACATGTTTTTAACGTTAGCAAGTTGCACACATTTGGCCTTGAAATTGGGTCACTGGTCACTGTCCTGGTTTTTCCACTTCAGCTGTAGCATTAATGATTTTCTCTAGTATGGGCTCTCTGGTTTTAATTTTGTTATTTTTTTCTTAATTTAGGATTTTACTAGGTATACAGGATTTATTTCATGTTTCTTTTGGAATATCTGGTTTGGTTAGGGCAGCAGCATTAAAAAGTAGTAGAAGGTAAGCCTAGGTGCTGAAGCTGGTCTTGCAGTTAAGACAAGAGAATTGTAGAAGCTTAGTGTATTGCAGCAATATTCAGCTAGATGTGAACCTCTTAGTTCTCAGTGAATGTTATTTCTGCAATATTTTCTTGCACGAATGATTTCTGTCATCATACCCTGACTTGATGTCTGGTTGCTTTAAGCAGGGGGAAAAAAGAAGTTTTTACAGGTGATTCCATGTAAGGATAGTAGTAGTTGTGCCGAGCACCACAGATAGGTTCTGCTACCATAGCAGCCTGTTGCTTGTAGTACTGCTCCGTTTATTTCCTTGATTCCTCCTTCCTTTTGCCCGTTTCTGGTCAGCAAAAGGGCTTGTCATTAGAGATATTGTTTTGGGATTTTTTTCTCAGTTCAGATATTATTTAAATAGAATTATTTTTCTTATGTTTTCAACCTCTCGGTGAAACTTAGATTAAAAAAGCATTTCCATGACCCAAAGTTTGGATCAGAGGTATCTTTTCTTGGACATCCATCTAAATGGGGAATAATAGCCACAGATGCTTTTCATGTAGGTCAGGACCAGTTCTGTGCTGACACCAGATATCAGTTATCTGGTCTCCCAGCATGCTAATCAGTCACCACAGTCGGCTGGAACTAATTTATGAATGCTGAGCCCTGAGGCGTTTTCACAACATTGTGAAAGAGAGAAATGATTATAATCAAAATTGACAATCTGGCATAATATCTGAGCAGACACAGGGGCATTCAGTGAAGGTTCCTGGGGAAATAAACATAATAGCGCTGGAATTGGCATCCTACATGACAGATTTTTAAAACACTGAAAAAAAAAGGGGGGTGTGGAGATTAAAAATACATGTTTATAGAAACTTTCTTAGTTGGAAGTTTGAGGTATCTTTGAAGTTCTAGGTCATGAACTAAATATAATAAAAACAGAAGTTCCCTAATGCTTCTAGAAAGGGACACATGCTGTTACTTCCTCCCTCCAGACACTGCCCAGCCCTTCATTCCAGCACACTTGCTGAAAGTTGTACTTGTCTACATACTTGTTTCAAGTGACTGAATTAAACAAACAAACAAAAAAAAAACAAGCAAGCAAAAAAGAAAAACACCCTCAGAAAATCCATGAGCAGCTGAACAGGTTGTAATATATTGGCAGTTTTGAAAATAGAAAAAAGAGCCCAGAAATGAAGGTTATCAGTGAACTTTTCAGACATGCAGACCTGCGACATGTGGGATAACTATTTCTTAATAAAGCATTCGGTCTCTCACAAGTTGAGCAACCTGTCTATCCTCTGGAGGCAAGGTAGATTAATATAGAGTAGAAGGGGGCTGTTTGTGGCCACGGTGTGAGGGCACACTGTCTCCCTCCTGGTTCCCACAGACTTTGGTCTTGTAACTATTACAGAGGTGGCAGACTGAAGGAAACCCCGGACACCTGGCCATTGCTGCTTCTGTGGGGTCGCATAGTGCTCTCTCATGGAGCCACCCAGAGCCTTTCCTGAGCCAAGACAAATGCGGCAGGAGAAAGACTTTGGGATAAACACTAATATCTTATGTTTTAATCCTTCACCTCTAGTTGCCTTGAGGCAGGATCATAGACTGCTGCCAGTGCAGTGTATAGAGACAGGTTTTGTGTTTAGATAGTGTGAAGGCACGGTAACAGCCCTACGGAGAAATGCCAGAAGGTCAGGATCTACCTGGCAGAGCATCCTTCATGTTTCAGTGTAAGCTGGGTAAATCAATGCATTGTGCAGCGCATTAGTATGCTTTTTCCTCCTTCTCCTCCTTTTGGTAGCACTTGGTACAGACAGCCTTTTATCCCACTTTTGTCCTGGATGTCTTCTTAACAAGCGTCATGTCTAGGTAACATGCTGTGATCTGAAATGAATTTGCAGCCTTTTTGAGTAATACTGAAATGATGTTTATGTTCTGTGTCTTAATTTCAATATCATAGGTCCATCAGTTGCTTCAGGAGGGACGACTGGAATTTGTCATTGGAGGGCAAGTGATGCATGATGAAGCTGTGACACTAATTGATGATCAAATTTTACAGTTGACAGGTATGCAATTTGCATTTAACTTTTATTTTTCATTGTTATGACCTTGAGGGTTTTGTTTTTTTTTCATTTCTGCACCTCAAGATTGCTATTATTTTCTTAGTCTCTAAGAACTGATTGAACTGATTTTTTACTTCTTGGTGGGTTGTTTGTATAAAAATCTTTACTTTAAAAAAAAACAAACAGAACGGCTCTGCAGTAAGCAGAAGGGTTACTGAAAGCTGGCTTGCAGTTTAATTAATGTCACTTATAAACTCCTTTGGAGCAGAGGCCTTTTTAAGTGTTTGAGAGCTTAAGCTCCTGGGAAGATAGCGATAGTGAAATAGAGGGTAGGAAATGCTCTGGAAGAAAATACCTGGCAGCAGTTCAGACCTTGGGAAGGTTGTATAGTTTACACAAAGTCTTCTGCAGAAAGTGGACATAGAATGTCACTAAGGTCGTCTGAACTTAGTTGAAAAACTTGCTTGGTGAAGAAACTGCCATTTATAATCATTATCAGTAGCATCCATTAAAAACTGGCACATATTTCCAAGAGATGCACTATTTCCTATTTTAATCTTCTAGCTTCTGTTTCCAGCTGTTTGTATATTACACCTGTCCATCTGATGGTTTAAAGAGTCTGTTAGTGTTTTGGTTTGTCTCCATCTGGTTAATGAAAAAAAAAGGTACAGGATAAATCACACTGCTACTATGATACAGATGCCTATAATATGCCATAAGGGAACGACGTGGCTTTTTGGAGTGGGAGGTGGGATATTAGCACCAGCTGTCTATCATGGCTCATACAAACCCTGCATTGTGGGCAGCTTTCTACATGGGAGAGTAAAGGGTCAGAAAACACTTATCGTTTGCTGAATCTGACTGTACAGCACCACTGGCCTTGTTCCTTGTTTCTGGGTGTTTATCAAGAGCACAGGGATAGCAGCTGCTTTTGTACCTCAGTGGGTCACATCACACTCTGGCCAAGAGGGGGTGAACATGATTTTTTTTCTCTCATCAGACTACTGTATTTAAAGGTTGTTATACAGGCTTAGTACACCGTCCCAGGACTTCTCCAAAGAAAATGCTAACATTGACTGAAGCGTTTTTCTGTTAAATGCAAAACCAGGAGTTATCTGCAAAAAACATTATTCCTAATTTAACTTTTCATTCTGTGTCTAAATGTAATTTTTTTAAAAATTAGATTCAAGTTTATTAAGCTATTCAGCAAGAACAAAAATGTTAATGTATTTTAAAATCCCCATTTATTTTTCTTGAAAGCAACCTTCTCAGTTTAGATATGTATACAACAAAGTAGGTAACTTTGCATTCTGTGTGGACTTCGTCTTGAGAAGACAAAGTCGGTGCAGACGTTTGGGGTCTACATTCCATGGCTTCTTCTTTTTGTCCAGGAGCCAGCTGAGTTTTGGAAGAGCCTGGCAAAATCTGCCTAAAATGTGCTTCACTCAGAAGAGTTAAAATAAACACATTGTTTGCATATATTTTCATTAGAGAAGTTACTGACCATGGGAAGGAAGAAGTGAAAAGGGAATGCCTTGAAACCTCAGTTATTAAAACGTGCTATTAAAATCTGGAATGGAGATAGTCTAAAAGGGGGAATATACGGTTATATTTTCAAATAGTTCTGAGCACAAATCTAGAATTATGAATTAAGATCTGCAATTTTTCTTTTTCTTGTTTTATTTTTTGAAATAATGAGAAACCTAGTGCAATATACCAGATGTGAATAAAATCTGCTGCTTAGCTGGTTGTTTTACTTACGTTTAAATAGTTTGTCTGAATTTATTCTGTTGTCTGGTCTTTCTGGTTTGGGAGTTTTTTGGGTTTTTTGGACGGTCTTTCCAATACAACATTAGTAACATTGGTTGTAAATAGCATCTTGCATCAAATTTGCTATTAATCGTCAGCTTTTTTCTATTTTTACAATTGAGGATCATATTCATATTAGTTTTGTTTCCTGGATGTCATCCCTGTCCCTTTATCATTGATATGAGACTGAAATTTTCTGAGAATGGGTGGGGTGATTTGATCAAACACAAACAAAAACCTCAGCTAGTTGTTTTCATAGAGACTCCACCCTGCCTATTAGCCTTAACCTAATCTGTATCTAAGTGCTTTTTCCCAGGCCTGTCTCTAATCATAATTCGGTTTTGTTATTCGTCTTTTATGATGTTAATGAGTTATATTTGGCATAGCAAAATAAATATTGTCAATGTGAAACTTTCTGCTGTGAATCCTTAAATTCCTGAAACTTTACATGCTTTGGAAAACAGTAACACAGAGCTATCCTTTAAGTGCTTATCTGTAATACTATATGCCTATTAAATTTATCAAATGAACATGTAAAAGTGTTCCTAACATAAACAAATTTTGCTTTGCAGAAGGTCATGGATTTTTGTATGAAACTTTTGCGATCAGACCTCAGTTTTCTTGGCACGTTGATCCTTTTGGAGCTTCAGCTGCAACACCAACCCTTTTTGCTTTGGCTGGTTTTAATGCTCATCTTATTTCTCGGATTGACTATGATCTGAAGGCTGACATGCAGAAAAACAAGGTAGAATACCCTAAGGAAAGGAACCTATTACCAGTCTCTACTTACAGTAAGCTAACCCATGACATTAAGATAAGTATCTCTCTGATCTGTACAAGAAAGTATAGGTATTTCTTCTCTAAAAGCAGCGTGCTGATTGCATCTGTAATGGTGAAATATATTGAATCTGTGTAATATGGTCAAGTACTGTCTTCATGACTTCTGGATAAAGTATAATCTAGCCTGAAGAAGGCACAAAATTTGGGCAGTTGGGCAAGGTGTAAGTTGACATTAAATTAGGAATGTTGGAACTGGAGGCATCTGGAATGAGTTTCAGCGTCTCCTGAGAAAATCTCAGATATGCTGGTTTTATATAAACTGTTTTAAAGTGTTATGTGTGTGTCTGAGCATGGCGGTGGTCATGCTTGGAATATTTATTTCTATCTATAAAAGTGATAATACTAGGTCAGTTAGGGTGGCAGCTGGTTATATTTTTGCTGAATTCAGGTTTTGTTTCATGTTCTGCTTTCTCTCGCACAGTGTCCATACGCAGTAAATGTTTTTCTTTCCGTATCACAATGTTGGATCCTGATCTGTCTTCAGTTTTACAGACTAAATTATGTGAAAATAAGGGGCTTTCACTAGTATAAGCTGGGCATTAGGCAGTTTTTATGAATCTTGGGTGAAACTCAACTGTCTCTGAAGATGACACCAGAATTCCAGTTGAATTTAGTGAAAACAGGACCTACCAATTACGTTTGCAGTGAACTGCAATACTTACTTTCTGCTAAAATCTTTTATGAGCTTTTGACAATCTTTTCCCATCTAATTTTTTTTCTGGCACTTGACAGTCTGGAGGCTTCCAAAACTGTAAAAATTCTGTTTCAGTTGATTAAACATTGATTCCCACTGACTACAGTGCAATCCAGGCTACATCTGGGTCTTTCCTAGCTTCAAAAATTTGTTCAACTTCCACTGAAACAACTGAGGTATAATGCCTGTGATAAGCAAAGCTTACATCTGCATTTTAGAGCTTGCTGGTGGTGTGCTGCCTCCTCTCCTCCTCCATCAATTTGAACAGAAAGAAGTAATGTATATCCTCCTATATATAGTATGTGACTGTATGAATGCCATTGGCTGGTCTTAAGTCAAGGCATCTACAGTATTACAGATGGTGGAAAGGAAGATGGGCACTCTGAAGTCTTAAGTTGTTAACAATGTTATTTCTACACTTGTCATCAAAGGTAACAGTTACTTAACTTTTCTTGTTTTCCAGAAACTTCAGTTTGTATGGCAAGGCTCTCCTTCCTTATCTGAAAGACAGGAGATCTTCACTCATGCTATGGATCAGTATAGCTACTGTACCCCATCACAATTACCTTTTTCAAACAGGTTTGAACATTTCCCATTCAAACAGGCAGCAATATTTATCACTTCTGAGAGTTTATATTGTTGGAGTTTTGAGCACTTTCTTTGAGTGTTTTCTTTTACAGTATTCCACTATTTTCTCCTGACCTGCAGTAGGTCAAGGAATTGTCGAGGCACTGTAGGTCTGAGGATTAGTAAGCACCCCCAGCTACACACCATAATACATGAAGTTTGCTCAGTACCTAACAACTGGATGCTCAGTAGTGACACTTACTACTGACAGGCATTAAAAATACTTCAAAATATTGTAAAATATTGTCAGACTTTAAAATTATTGTTTTCTGGGAGGCTTGAAACACAGGTTGGAACACAAATCAATTGCTGTAAACAAACTATTCAAAGTAAGACTGGGGTTTTGTTTCTCTGCTGGGGAAGTTAAGGTTTAAAACTCCAGGAAGCTCAGTGTGGACTTGACTATTGCTAATTGATTTTCTATGGGAGATTTTCAGCCTTATATTGGGCTGAGACTGTGTATATTCTCTGTGTACGAACTAAAGAGGCTAAAATTTTCTATTTACTTTATGAAAAAAAATCTGAGAGCTTTTGAAAACTTTATTTTTCTCACTGGCTTGTCCAGTAAAATGTTTTTTATAAATGAAGTCTACTTGGGGGAACATCCTCATTGTTACAAAGCTTGCTCTTTTGTCCTGTGATTTCTTTGTTCTGTGCCAGCAAGCAGCAGGAACTTGGAAAGTTGCACAGTGGAGAACAAAATCTGGAGAACCTTCTCCTTACCTCCACCCCCAAATAAACACTAAAACCTAAATACTAGCAATGAATATAAAGTGATTTTCTTTGCTAGTTATTATCTGTGTGCTGCATTTTAACCCAGCACCTTTTGAAGCGTTTTTCCCTAGTTGAATGAATTGTGTTTACAACCTATTCCTTTTTCTTTCTACTTAGATCAGGATTTTTTTGGAATGGATTTGCAGTTTTCCCAGATCCACCAAAAGATGGAGTTTACCCAAACATGAGTCTCCCTGTTACGGATGCTAACATCCATCTGTATGCACAAACTATGGTGGAAAACATTAAAGAGAGAGCAGCCTGGTTCCGAACAAGTGATGTTTTGTGGCCATGGGTAAGTTCATGATCAGCATTTTCTTTAGATGTGGCAACTATGCACGTGGACAGAAGGTAATTGCTACAGTATGTACTGCAAAAATACAGGTACAAACTACATATCAATAAAATGTTCTTCTAGTAAGTGGAGTCCAATGTCTGATGAGTATTAATTTTTAAGAACTAAGACTTCCTTGTACAGTCTGCCAGCTGTTTACCAAGTCTTCCACCCTACTTAAAGTAGAAAGAAATTGACAAAATTGTAAAGATAACCTCTTGTTAAACTATGTATTGCGATATTGCTTCGTTTTTTTCTCTGCTTGTTTTGCCTGTTTAAATGTTCTTTTCACATAACTACTTAGTGCAACGTAACTCTGTGTTAACAAAAATCATAGCATTACAAGAAAATGTGTTACTCATTAGGTAGACAAGGTCTTTTCTAGTTGATCTGTAATCATTTTCTCTGTATTTTTATTAGAAATGTAACCATATCCCACCTTGGTTATCCAGTTTTCAGCAATGTGCTATGTTAATTATGTCCTACACAAACACATGGCACTGTTATGCTGTTGCTATTTTTAGATCCTTAGTAAATAACTTTACCTAAACTAAATGTGCAGTCTAGTTTTTAATTTTGATGGATGTTGTAGGTCTTGTAATTACAATATTGAAGGATGATGTGTGTTCTTGAGGTGACTATTTCACCACAATATCTGTTGTTGTAGAGACAAACATTTTTTGACTGATGCAGCTTTGTGTCGCTAACTTGTTTTGCTCCTGTGTTTGCAACACTATTGCTTATGGTTTTATTTTTTTTTAAAGAGGCTGAGGGGAGAAGTGGGATATAATACGCTGTAGTAGTGCTATAGTGGAAGTTATGCTGGAGTAGGGTGGAGGGTTTTTTGAATAGTACGAGTAAATTCCAAACATCTAGATCCAAACCTGCGGTTTTGCAGTAATGTAAGAAAATTTCAGTCCTGACATGTTTGTATGCTTGTGATAATAAGCTTTAAAAAAGTAATGAAAGTTTGTTACTCATTCATAGTGCTACATAAAGAAATAGAAAGAAATAGATATATCTCTATAGCTAAGCTTAGCAATTTTTTTTGTAATTACAAATAGTTTGGAGCACTTGGATTTTTTTTATCCATCAGTTAAAAAATCAGGAAATACACACCTTGCCATTTAAGGTTAGACCTCACATCTATGCTGTTTGAACTTTGTGATGAGTTATGTGGACAAACAAGTGTTCGTTCATGACCTGAATCAGGTAGTTGTGCAGGAGGAGGCATTGGGCTGTGAGGCAATGTAAAAGTTCAAACATCTAGAGGCCGTAGTAGAGATGTGGGAGGGAGTATGGGGTTGCCTTAAGGACTGGAAATCATCCTTCAGGAATTTTTTGACCTGTGTGGTTGAAATAACTGTACAGCAATGTATAATGATCCTGTGCAAAGTTTGGTTCAGATAGTGAGTGGATGTGGTGACTGACTACAGCAAATTCTCCTGGATATCCTTGTTCTACAAAAATACAGTGCTCCTCTGCTGCCATGTTCTGTGTCAGAAACAAAGGTTGTCATTCCAGGCATGTATCCGTGTGATTTTCCAATCACTACCACAAAATTTCATGCTCACAACATGGTGTGTCAACATACTTCTCCCTGCCTGTAGTGGTGGTTGGTTGTCAGCTGATCTGTGTCAGTAACCCTACCCATTCTTAACATTTTGTAACAATTAACTTTTATACAGGCAGTCAAGATCAAAAGAAATACCACTTCGACACAGACTGCTGTTACAAACGATCCTTCTAAGTGACATGGTCTGAAGTCATTCAGTTGTTCTGGTTTTGGAATTTCAGGGCTGTGACAAGCAGTTCTTTAATGCCTCTGTTCAATACTCCAACATGGACCTGTTGTTGGATTATATTAACAAGCATTCTGATGAGTTTGGAGTGACTGTCCAGTATGCCACTGTTGGTGATTACTTCCAAGCTGTTTATAGCAGAAATCTTACATGGGAAATTCGGGACTCTCAAGACTTTCTTCCATATTCAACAGGTAATTAAGTTCACAACTTCATAATGTCTACCTCGAATGTATGTATTTAAAATTTTAATAAAGGGAAATTGAGAAAATGGGAAATAAAGTAAGAGAACAGACACCATCTGCTAGTTACTTTTATTTACACTACCAAGTGTCATCAAATAGACAAATTGATTCCAATTTAGTGATATAAGAATGATGGTAGAGCAGCGATTGGAATATTTCTTTGGAACCATTGGAAGCAATGGGTGGAGGAAGAGACCCTGAAAGAAAGAGTATAGAAATAGGCATACTTGGCAAGAAAACTAACTTGAGTTTTATGTTTTGCTGTTTTTGAATTGCAATAGAGTGTAAAGGAAGGCTAAGAACAAAGTAAGTTAATGTGTGTAATGTCATCCAAGTTTCTTTAATTACCTGAAGAGATAATGCACTAATCAGGTTCTGTTACAGCAAAAAGAATGGTCAGTAAGATAAACCTGTAGGCCTAGGGTGTCTGGCTGAAATTCAGTGAGATATTACA
Source organism: Dromococcyx pavoninus (assembly GCA_033558185.1). NCBI lineage: Eukaryota > Metazoa > Chordata > Aves > Cuculiformes > Neomorphidae > Dromococcyx > Dromococcyx pavoninus. Next base: position 81,520 of record JAUMJL010000020.1, on the reverse strand, counting down.
GTGGATGGATGAAGGAAAAAAAGGCTGCAAAGTACGTAACACACTGTGAAATGGTTAGCAGAGCACTGATAGCAAAAGCGCTTTGCAGAGGTTGACCAGCACAAGTAATACAAGGAGTCTTTCATGACATTGGAGGTATCCTGTCTGGACTCTGGAAAGCTGAGTTCATAGAACTCATTCTATTTCAAAAACAGATTTTTACTATTTATTTTGTGTTTAGACATTTAACGTGAAATTCCTTTTCTCTGCCTCCCATACGTGAGCATGCACAAATAACCTGTAGTCCTTAGGTATTCTGCAGTATCAGGTGTGCATGTTACACTTCTTCCCTAGAAATGAGCTGTGGTGAGGACACATTGCTCCTGGATTCAGGGAAATGAATGGAAACGGATAAACTGAAAGATACCCAGAAATAGGTGGATGCATGATCCATTATTACTGTTTAAACAAACTGAATTATGCCTAGATTAGTGCAGAGATGGGAAACTCGACATGGAGTAATCATTGACTGTCTGAAGGAGAAGCAAGGCAAATAACCAAGGGACCAAGGCAATCTTAAAGTTCTTAGGATACTTCTTTTTTGAAATAGGAGTGGCCAAAGTGAAACAGTTGGTGCTGAGGATTTGGTGTCCACATTCTCTGTAATTCCAGGAAAACTTGATCTACTCTGGTCATATTAACTAAATTCCCATTAATACTTATTACATACCGTCAGGAATCCAGTTCGTGAGCTCCAAAGCTAATCTTTATATAAAGCAAAGCATACTATATAAGAATGGTAGGTAGATTAACTTCAAAAGCTTGTTTCTGGTCCCAATAAAATGCTAGTGTTGAGGAACCCCTGAAGTCTCTTGTAGCTCTAGAACAAAGTCTTGTCTTTTTCATTAAAGAAAATGGATTTAAGTTTGGAGACAGGGGAAATTGTTTTATAATTGAAGTCTCAAGAAGTAAAAATACTGCCTGTATTTCTGAAAGTTCATAGTATGATTTGACACAAATTCATTGCAGGTGCTTGTTGCTTGCTTGTTTCTTACTTGCTGCGCTACCTTAGCTTTTCAAGCAGATCTGAAAAATGTTGGGAAGCTATGAAAGAAAGCATACCATAACCAACACCCCTTTAGTCCTTTTCTGGAGTAAGTTTACCTTTTTAGGCCTCATATCAAAGTATGCAGAGAGAAGACACAACTAATTTTTTAGTTTCTAAACTCATTAATTTGTTTCATTTCCTGGATTGTCACGGAAATATAATTGCTATGATTAAAATACCTTTATATATAATTGTAGCTACCACTATTTTGTTGCATTTTTGGCGCTGTGGATGTATATCTCAGACTATTACAACCCAAATTTAGCTTATGCATCCAGTATTCTGTAACACGTCTGTTAAGTTTTAAATTAATAAAAATAACTATTACTTCCTGTGAATCATTGCCTGGACTGATCCCTTCATCACCATCACTCAGCTCCCTGTAGGGATCATGTCATATCTAACAACTTGCTGATAAATGCACTGCCAGTTTTAAGTGCTAATATCCTTTTACATCTGGGCTCTTACCTGTACCTTTTGGCATAATTTACAGGCAGTAGTCAATTGCCGTTAGCTTGTGTAATAGCAGCACCTTCAGTGTTCCAAGTGGGTGCCCACACATGGGTGCAATTTCTTCCCCGAACAGCTTACTGTGCTTTGCAATTGCAGTATAGATTTGAGTACGCTTTCTCCCACATACTATTTTGCTTCTTGATGATTAATCCTCTCTCATTCTTTCTATGCCATTTTGTTATGAGTCACTTATTGGACTCAGTGTCACTTCTGACATACGCCTTGGAAATTCAAGTTTTAAGTACCAGATAAGCATTTCTCCTCTACGTTCATTGTACTGTGCTAGTATGAGTATGTGACTGTTTTGCTTGTAACCTTGAAAACTGAAATAGATTTAATTCCATTTGAACTTCTAGCATTTTTCAGACTAAGAATAATTTGTCCTGGAGTTTTTCATTAAAGGATCATACTTTATAATTGTTGCCTTTGACTCTAGGCTGATAGCAGATTGTCACTGTTGCATATATGTACTTTGTAAAGCACTTTCTGCAGCTTCTGTCTGGGAAAACTGTTTATTAGTGGTATATTTTAAAAAAAAAATTCCCCCCCAAAACAACAAAAAAGTGCTAAATACAGATGTGGAAAGCAAGTATTTGTTTTCCTAGATACTGGAACATACTCGCACGAATCAGTAGAAAGTATTTCAACAGTTAACCACTTGAGGGCATCTTTTGATGGAGTTTGAAGTATTGCAGTAGTTAGGAGTCGTTATCACATCACTGTTTCCACTCCATTTTGAGGAAATGAAATTTAAGATAAATTTCTTTGGCTAAAAGTGGGGACTGTAGAGCGTTTGCATCAAGCAGCAACCAAGCATTACAATCCACTCTCTTTGTTCATGGCTAATAAATTATGCTGCAGTGAGAATTCCAAAGTTGTTTCATGCAAATTGACAGAGAACTTGTTTCTGCAAACACCTTAACACAGCCGATAACAGCTTTGTATCAGTACTCATGTTGCTAGGCCTGTAGGAAAGATTGTAGTTTTCTGAAGTGCGTGTTTATGCCTGTGTTTCTTTGTGGGGCCTCTTCCATTTGGTGACTGAAGTGTCAACTTGCAGCAGGTTTCATGTTAGAAGCTGTACAGCTGTAGTCTAATGAATAACAAAGAAGCGATAAATGGTGTTTTGACATGCATTGCATTTGTTCAACTCCTAACAGAGCCATTTCAAGCATGGACTGGGTTTTATACTTCTCGGAGCACACTAAAAGGAATTGCAAGGAGAGCAAGTTCACTGCTTCATGCTGGAGAGTCCTTTTTCACACAGTATATCCTGAACCACCCAGCAAGTTCTATTTGGAAATGTGAAGCCTTAAAGCAACTTCAGAGCCTTAGATGGGCAGTTTCAGAGGTAAAGATTTATTTTTTAATTTGAATGAAATGTTTGTTGCCTAAAGGCAAAGCTTTGCTTAAGCATTTCAGCTGGAGTGTCTTGAGGTTTCTTTTATGTTTTTAGAAATAACTTTCCCCTTTAGGAAGTCATAAGTGAAAATAAAGCAATTTTTCAAAAAACTGTCTTGAAACATGACTTCATCCCCTCAGCCTTGCATTTAGGACGTGGTTACTGACTAAACGTTATCTCCATCTGGTAAAAGAGCATATGGTTTCAATGCACATGCAATTCCTTTTCTTAATGTTAGTTTTATAGCTCAGGAACCAAGAGTGGGAGGGGAGAAATAACAGCATTGTTATAGAACATGTTCTAACCTGTCACAGTGAGACAGGCTCAACTGATCACTCAGTAGTGGGTGCACATTCAAATACAGACATTTTCTTACCATGGTCGGAAAATGTCGGTGTGTGTCAGTCCACAATACTTTGTCTGTGAAGCAGCTTTTAGCTAATAGCAACATCACTGTGCTTGAGCACCCACTCTATTCACCAGACCTGGCTCCCTCTTCCCAAAAATCAAGTCAGTTCTCAAAGGAACCTATTTTTCGTCAGTAGAAGATGCGAAAGCAAAAACAACAAAGATCCTCAACAGCCTTTCAGGAAATGATCTACAGAATTGCTTTGAACATCAGCAGCATCTTGTGCAGCTGTGTGTCAACTCAGAAGGAACTGTTTGAAGGAGGTTATAGTCAATTTTCCTAATTTTTTAAATAAATAGAGTTGCAGGCACAGTCTCTGTTTTTTTGTGTTGGACCTTGTATGTGTAGAGGGAAGTCTGTGAGCACTTCTGTATATAGCAATTTGGAATAGGCAGAATGTGAATCTGTGAATATTGCTGTAATACCTTATTATTTTGAGTTATATATGTCTGATGGTTAGTGGGCCATGTTAATACAAGTGCAAACCTGAAATTGTCATCCTGCTGCATTATGATTTTTCAAACTACTCTTTAATTTTAGGTGCAGCACCATGATGGTATAACAGGCACAGAGTCTCCCAAGGTGAAGGACATGTACATGAATAACTTGATATATGGAATGTTCAATGTAAAGAAGCTAATGGCTTCCATAATCTTTGACATGAACAATGCAAAAAAGAACGGAGACGTCTATTCTTCTGTTTACAATAAAGGCTCAGGTATACCAGGTACTTCTTAACACAATTTTCAGACTGACTTATGAAAGCTATCATGTGTTCCTCCAAAACAACCGATATACTTTTTACCTTATGAGACCTGCTAGGCCTGAGGCAAACTCAAATGAATTTGAGGTCTCAGACCTCAGACCTTTAAATTGATATTAGGCAGAGCTTTTCCCCACTGCGTATGTTAGACCTGGCTCACACATTCAGATCTCAACCATATAATGGAGGGGAGAAAGAGGTGCTAACCAGGATAATTACTAAACTAACCTTACTATGCAACATAAGATAACACCACAAGAAGCACAGTCACATTTAAGAAATGGTCTTGCTGCAGTGTACTGTCAGCTTATGTAAAAAATGTTAAAATTTTTGAGTCTATTCTAAAGACTGTAACTTCCCTTTTTATCTTTACTTTGGAAACTTGTAGAACTGTCATACAGTGCCATGGGCTGTGCAACAGACTGATTTGGGTTTTTACAGGGTTTTTTGAGATTAGGCTTCCCATTTGATCTTCTGTATAACTCTGGTAAAGTTAGTACTGCATGACAGTGAGTTGTGGTAAGCTGCTTATTTTCACTAAATGCATTTACATTCAACTTAGGTGTCATTTTCCTAATACACAACCTCTTTTATTGGGTAAAGAATAGAAGAAAAATGTAGAAGAGGCTTTTATGAAGTTATAAAATGTTTTCCTTATTTCAATCATGAAGTATTTCTCTGGATTTTTATTTTAAAATTTTGTAAGATAGTTGTACCTATACAGAGCTCTCAAATACTTTTTTAACATCATTTTTTAAAAATACATAGTTTTAGTTACTGATAGCTTTGTTTGTTTACACAAAGGTGCTACAGGTGTTGACCAATATGTTGTTGTCTATAATCCACTGGCATGGAACATCACTACCTTTGTCACAGTTTCTGTCAGCCACTTGGCAATAAGTGTATATGATGAACTGGGACATTCTGTACCAGCACAGGTACTTCAACTTTGTTTCTTTCTGTTGCTTTTCTTTCACCTGTCAGTTTTTACTGACTTGATCGTACCTGCTGTCAAAGTGTGGTAATATTTAGTATTATAGTAAAAATAAGTATTAGTTCAAACTCAGAATTCTGAGATTTTTCCTAGTCCTCCTTCAACTGATTTTTTTTATTCTTACCTATTATCCGAACTAGATTTTTTTTATCTTAATGTCCAAAAGGGCTTTCTGCTTTTCTGGTGTATTTCTTTTGTCCTTGCCTGCTGTGTGTGACTTGGTGCTTATTAACTTGCTTTTCTTTCTAAAAAAACATTGTTTCCAGTAAAGCTTTTTTGGTTGAAGCCCCCTGCCCTACAATTGACAGTTCTATTTATACAATTGACAGATGCCTCAGGGAGGAGAAGATATTTAAGAAATGTAGGTCTTACTTGCAAGCCCAAAAGAAACTGGGGACAGTCAGCATCCAGATGACATATCACTCTGTCATAACTAAGCTCCAAGACAAGAACTGGTTAGTTCATTGGAAGAGGAGAAAGTGGCCTCAAGTGAAAGCTAGCACTAGCCTTTCTCAGGAGCATCTGCTGTACCAAGTATGTCACCATCAATGGCTTGATAAACCTGTAGGAATACTTCCCGCAAATAAAGCCTGAAGAGGTGTGACACAACACAATTCCAGGTGCTCCCCTCTGTTCCTGAGATGCCAGATCGCTCAGCAAATTCTGCCAGCTGGACAGAGTTCCTGTTATCTGTGGCTTATGATTATTGCCATACATCAAGGTGCATTGTAGTCAGTAGTGATAGACACAGCTGTCTCGTGTTCCTGCATATATACATGATGATGGTGTAAGACCCTGCTGCCTTTAGAAGCCATCAGTCTCTTGGATTAGCACGTGGTCGTGCTTACCTGTGAGCCACTTACCTCTCAAAAATCCTGCTCTCTGAGTTGCTTCAGCCATGTAAGATACAAGAAGATTGATATGTATTTAAAGCATTTATTATTTATTTAGGATGCCCTTTTAAAAAGGACAAACTTCTTTGTTCCAGAGTAGGTCTTTACTCTGTTCTGCTAGAAGTTACCTGTATACACTTGTAGGTAGTCACTTGAGGGTGATGGAAATCTCTTTACCAGTAATGAGAATGTACTGTTCAAGAGCACATTCATATCACACACTCATTCTTTTAAGAGAAAGATGTCTTTATCTCAGAATCCTGATGTATGTGGCTCAGAAGAATGGAGGCTTGGCAATTGGCTTCTTCTGCCTTCTTCTGCACTGTGTGTGTGACTTGTGTAGTGAAGGGAGGGAATGAGAGTAGGACACCACTCAGATTAGGAGGTCTGCAGTGTGAGTAACTGGACATATGCAAATCCACAGTATGAAGGTACAGACAACTTGCTTTAATTTCTGGTTATTCATAACTAACCATGTAATCCGTACAGCGTTTCTCTATCCCATTTTACTGCCCCAAACCAAAAGTAGTACTAAATTTTATAAAGTTAATGGGCAGGATAAGTGTAATTGAAAGATGATTAAAAATTGTTGTTCAAGATACTTTGATGTTAAACAACACTGGTGTTCTTTTTACTGCTCAAAATTGTGCCACTTTTCTACCTCACTCTCTGTGTGCCTTGCTTAAGGCGAGGGCACGTCTGGGTGCTTCCTCTTCTTGCCATGAGTTTTCTCATACTTGCATTAGTCACCTCTCTTATGTTTCAGTCTCTTTTCTGCCATTGACTGATTAGTTTAATTTTTGGTGATTTCTGCTGACGTAGTTCACAATGCGATCTTAAATCAAGATCTAAGATTCCATATTCACATTAAAATAAGATCTTTTTAATTTGCTTAGCAACCTTCTTTCTTTCACAGAAAATCTAAGCTTAAACTAAGCTCACCAAACTCCCAATTAAAAACAGCACAAATTTATGTTATAATTGAGAATTATAAGAATTACTTGTTTAGAAAATTATTTTTAAAGTAATAGTTAACTTTTGTAATTTAGAGCTTACAACACATGAAGATAGTTGCCTTGCTAATTAATTTTCTGTAATGGACCACTGTTGTGTATGTTAATATCCAGGTTCAAAGCTCGACGGAGTCCCATTCTACCTATGATCTCTATATTCTAGTTACAATAAGTGGTCTGAGCTACAGAAAATACAATGTCAAACTCTTGAATGGTCAACAGTCTGCATTTGTCGGAAGATCGATCAAGTACAAGCGAAAAGATATAACTCGTGCTGATCAGCAAAGTCAACAGTTGCTTCCTGTGGTTAACAACTGCTACCAGGTCTTGTTTGACCAAAACACAAATCTAATGCACAGCATTACAGAGAGGTGAGATTGCCTGCTTATTTTTAATAATATTTCTGATTGTGTAAAACCCCTTGCAATAATAAATCCAAGGACTGTATCACGTGCCTTAATTCTGAGACTGAACTAATGTTCTTTACAATTATTTTTTTTATCTCCAGTTCACATATCCTCCTTTCTACAAGGAATATCAACAGTTTCCTAGGTGTGATTCCATGCTATTTCTGTAATGGTTTTGCCTTGTTTAACCGCTCAGTCAGTCTGAGATGACATACCACAGTATTAACTAAGTAGATCAGCAGAATCTCATTGTACTTCAGTTCTAAAGAGGGTTATGAATGTGAGTTTGTATTACAAATAAAATGTAAGCCTATACACTATAGTTATTCAATGAGGCTTAAGTGATGAAGGAAGAGCTTTCTCTTGCTAATCAGTAGTGTTTTGCAAGTCCTATATCACTGCTTCTCTGGTAGGAAACTACAGAACTTTTGAAAGGAAATATTTATGTAAGGAGACTTTATTTAATCTGGCAAATAAAATGAAAGAACAATCAAGGTTGAGGTGAGATTTGGAGTCTGCACATTGTCTTTCTTAGCTGATGTGAATTGGCCCAGTTCCTTCCACCTCAGTGGAGCTGTGCTGCTTTCTGACTGCTCAGAATTCATATTGTCAGCTATGTATTGGTGGAAGATTTGACCCCTTTGGTGTCAGCCTAGAAATTATTAGAACTATTTCACCTTTCTGTTTTTGTTTGTCGTTCTGCCTAGCACAAAAACTTGTTGTCCAGTATAGTTAAAATCAGCTTTAATAATATGGATGTTCCTTAATTAAGAGCCGTGGCGTAAGTACTTTCCCAAAGTGCCTCCAGATCCTAACTATTTCCAGATTCCATGAGGAATATAAGAAGAAATCTAATGAGGAAGAACAAATATCGTAATTCAAATCTCATTTTTCTCCATCCTGTTCTGGCAGGCAGCAAGAGCTGGAATTAAGCATGTAGGAGAAATGAGATGATAGTCACTTTCTTTACAAGCCTTCAGTCAAGCCCAGAATGTTTGAGTTTCAGGAAGTTTGCTTTGGGGTAACAGGAAAGAGCAAGGTGCCATGTGAGAATGGGAGGAAAGATTAAAAAAAATGGAATCTTCAACTGTGAAGCTTTGTAAAATTTAGCTGCAACAGAACTTCTAGGTCCTGCCCCTGCACAGGAAATACCCAGTAAGAACAATAAGAGATAAAACAGTAAATAATATATATTTTGCTCAGCCATTACAGCTGTAGGTCATGTATTAAGAGTAGCTAAAATGGTTGGCAGTTTATGCACCAGACAAAGTGATTTTTCCTGTTTGGCCAGCAAGGCTCCAAAAGACCAGCAGAGCAGATAGCTGAGGGCAATAACTTCTTAAATTGCCTTCATATGGCTTTCTAAAGACTGTGATATGGAGCCATGAATAGCTAAACTGTAAGCTTCAGGGGAGAAAAGAGGAGATAAAGCAGGTACTGAGCAAGTGTAAATTTTGCTATCCTGTTGCCATTATATTTGTTACCAGTGTTGTTTATGGAAACTTTCATCATTCTGATTTACCTAGCTACAAAGTCAGTTAAATTAACCTGATAATTCCTTGATATGGTGCAGTGTACCTCATTTTTTTGTAATGGGTAGGTTTTGATTGTGTAGCCACTCAAAACAATGAGCTAATATAGATGTCATTTCTGTGCGAAGATGTTTCTGTATTAAGAAAGTATAAAATGATGTAGAAACTCCATTTATTTGCACACTGACAGATGTCTTGACAGGAAGCATTTTAGTTCTCTGCTGTCCTTATTTCCCAAATCTTATAACATCAGTTATTCACTTTGAGGAAACTGATTTTTTTCCTTACATTTTCAGACTCATTCCTATTGCAGTTCAGCTTTGCATGTTGTGTACAAAACATGTTTGTAAGTTATGTAATTTTTTCTCTTCTGTGGCTTCACAGGGAAACTAACCAGACTGTCCAGTTGACCCAGGAGTTCCTTGAGTACCATGTGAATGGAGATGTAAACAAAGGACCCATTTCAGATAACTACTTATTTGCCCCAAATGCTTCGGCTGTTCCAGTATCAAAAGCAGTGGAACTGGAAGTGGTTTTTGGAAGCTTGATGACAGAGATACGGCAGTATTTCTACAGGTACACCACCATTACAGCTTCACTTCACTGGAATGTTTAATTCTCTGTAGATATGTAAGAGATTAATTCTGTATAGTCACTTCTAAACACTGAGTTCTCTGTACTGTTTAGGATTTAGATGAAAGAATTATCATGCATCTGCTAAATGCAGTGCTGAGGAAGCACCTCCTTTAAATAGCACATTGCTGCAGGGAGGAATGTGAGGACCTTTCAGAGTTATTTTCTGTGGTTCTCTTAATGGTGCAGCTTCTGTTGGGATCCTGGTTCCATCTTCTTACATGGGTAGAATTTGGGCATAATGATTCATTTTTATAACTGTGAATATCTTCCTTACAAGTGAATTAGAGTACACACAGGGACACTCTGCCCCCGACAAACTAGCTGCTTCTCTGTGTTAAAATATTAGTCTGTAACCCCCTCACCCTCTTTTAAATCTGGTTATTTGATTGGAACCTTTTACTTTAAGTGGCATTGTACAAGGATTGTAGTTGGAAAGGACCTTTGCAAAACAGTAGAATCCTTGCATAAAATTAACGTTACCCAGATTAAAAAAATACATATATTCTGTAGAATGTAAATGTATTCCTTAGGGAGACATAATTATTTTAAAATTTTTTGTTTAAAGTTGAAAAAGACAGATCCTCTTTAATCGAATGAGGAGCCTCTTTACACTTGCAGCACTGAAGAAAATTGTGGGATATAATTTACTCCTGCTGAATATCTGTACATTTGAAATTAAATTGAAATTTAAAATAATTGAACGTGTGCATGAATCATAGAAAGTTGTCTATGTGTAGGATGACATCATGAATGATTTTGCAAGTCTTGACATAACCGACTGAGTGCTCCACTTCATAAACTCTTCATACCTTTCCTCTCATTTTTATAGTAATGTCAGTGCTCAGGATTATGTGTATGCAATATATACCAGGATGTATACAGCACCAGAAGGATACGATGGGAAGTTGCTTTGCCACAGGATAGAGCAGGAATACAGAGTTGGGCCCTTGGAGTTAAATCGTGAAGCAGTTCTAAGAACAAGCACAAATTTGAACACCAGGCAGCTGCTCTACACTGACAACAATGGATATCAGATTCAGAAAAGACCATTCAAGGCATATGTGAATAACACAGTGGCTCGGGTAGGCACAAAGGTGTAATCCAAAGTCAGTTGTGTCCTACCTTCCTTCTCCATTATTGTTAACTAAGTTAATATTCTCACTGTGTGGTTTACTGTGTGTTTTCAGAACTATTATCCTATGGTCCAGACTGCCTACATTGAAGATGACACCACAAGGCTGATGCTTCTTGCAGAAAGAGCTCATGGTGTCTCAAGTCAAGCAAATGGACAAGTGGAGGTAATATATATATTTTTTTTTCTGGGAGAGCATAATGTCATGGCTGCTGATAATGTAAGTAAAGCATGGTGGCTGATCACTGTGTGACATTTACCTTCCCGATACAGGTGATGCTTCACAGGAGACTATGGAACAACCTTCAGTGGGACCTGAATTACAATCTCACTCTGAATGACTCTTCAGTGGTTCGCCCTGTGATTTGGCTTTTTTTAGGACCCAAGGATGTCACCAATGTTTTGTATCAGACAAGTAGACTGACATTAGAGCATAGGCCAGTAGTAATATTTGGGGCATTAGCAGGTAACTCATTCCGTTTCCTGTACTATCTTTAGCATCTGAATGGCTTATTTATTTTGCTCTGATTTATACTGTTAAGTTTGTAAACGAAGACTTCAAGCCTTCTGTGTGGCAAAGTTAGTATACAGTGAGTTAGGAGGCAGATTTAGAGTCTGCTAATTACTTTGCATTAGTTTCAAACATGGATGTTGTCCAAGTGTATGAAATATTGCTCTTGTTATGTAATTATCTCTACTTTCAGAGGAGAATAAATTTTAAAGCATCTAATGAGAACAAAATGTCCACACAGAGAATTAGTGCAAAGTAGCTGGTGTATCATATTTCAGCTTCCTAGATGCTGAGACCTTAATGACCATTTTTGAGTCATTCTTTTAAAAATATTTTTTTGACTTATTAACTAAAGCTGAAGCCTGATAGTGGAACAGCAACTTCAAACTGCATTGAAATTTGCTTTATGGAAAGCTTTAATATACTTCTCCAGTGGTTAAAACCATGCTGCTTTCTGCTTTGTGTCTCAGAAAGCCTTGGAGGAGAAAGCACAGCATCTGCTTTGCATCTGCCTTGGCAGAAAAAGCAAAAGTTTCTTTACCCTTGCCAGACATGCATGTGTGATGGATGTTTGATGTTTACTTTCTTTCTACTTTGCATGGAGGAGATAAACCAAAGTTACCCGGACAACTTCAGCAGAATTCAGTCCATGGTTCACCTGTAACACTCCCACCTAATCTTCATCTCCAGACTCTGAGCATTCCAGGGTGGAAATACAGCTCAAATCACACAGAGCAGGTCCACAGTGTCCACACGGGTAGGTGCTTTCAAAAGAGTGGCTGGATGTTACACTTGAAGAAGCTGGCTTTCTTTTCTTTCTGTCCTCTAGGGCTAGTACTCTTATTTAGTCAAAGAGTTGAATTGCTCTGTCAAGAAAATGAATTGTACTGTGTGGTTGCCCTGCTCAAATAGTAAAATATTTCTGTGGCATGAGTTTGTCTGTGCTTGTTGGTGTCATTCCTATCAACAGTGAGAGCTGGGTATTTCCTGCTGCTAGTGCTCTTTCTAATTTTAAAAAATGGCAATTAATTTCAAATTATGAGAGTGTAAAGCTAAACAAAAAAAAGTTGAAATATTAAGTTTCTCTTTTAATTAAGAAAATGATTGCATTTTGTTTTCTCTTAAAGGTAAACAGAAGCACGGTGATGCAGACTTCAGTCGTGTTCTGCTAAGAATTAGGCACTTGTATGAAGTTGGAGAGGATCCTGTGCTGTCTCAACCCGTGATGGTAAATCTGAAGGTAAATTTAATCATTCGAGACTGAATGTCACTTGAGGGGGTTTTTCTCCACAGAGAACTGGTCTCTCTGTGAGACTCCACAAAAGATAGATACAAAAGCACTGGTATAACTGTAACCTCATTTAAACACAGAAGCCATTACTTCAGCTGAAGTTGCCATAGGCACAGCATGAAGATCTGCACAGATAGCTGTAGGACTGGTTCTGTTGAGCTCTTGGCTGTGTAACAGTCCCTGCAGTACCTTAGCCAGGGCTGAGAGAGGGAATCTGCTTTGCTGTTTCTTTAGTTATTGCGAGTTGTACTTATAATGAGATGTGGACAAGTTTAAAAGAAACACAAATTTTTTTCCTCTGTTCTTCTTATTCCTCTATTCCTTCCTATTTCTGCTAGATTGTTTTATAATACATGGCAAAGTTTTATTATTTTAAAATATGAAATTTTGATTGTGATGACAGGTTTTTTAAAGCGCAGCGTGAGTTTCAGCTCTTGAATGGAGCAGTTAGTAGGCTCTGAACTTTGCTGCAACACAGAGGAAGTTCTCAGCACCTCAGCTTCTTACTTTGAAGACTGGTGAATCTGTAGTTGCCGTTAGGATGATTTTTCAAGTCTCTGCTGCTCTGCTTTAACAGATCAATGCTAGAGATGAAACTTCTATTCTGGTCTAACTGTGTATTAGACCCAAGAGTGTGATGCTGTTTTCAATAAACCATGATTTGATTCCTTGTGTTTTCTTTACTCACAGTCTTTGCTAAAGGGATTAGGGTCAGTGATGCTAGTGGAAGAGCGATCACTCACAGGCATCTGGGATGTTAACACTTTGAAGAGGTGGAAATGGAAGACTGCACAATACCCAAGCAAAGGTAAGTGGAATAAGGAGAGTGGTGTCTGTGTTGCTGTTAACTGTTAAAGCTTAATGAATGGTCTAATTAAAAATAGAAAAATATTTTCAAGATTAAAAAGGTATTGTTCTTCTGTATGACAGACCTAGTATCTGGCAGAGCCTGCAAGCAGTAACATTTAGCAAAGATTCCTTGCAAGCACTAGACTGCTGTATTTCTTTGATGGCTTGTTTTACCTAAAAGTGTTAAAAAGCTTTAAATCTCTCCAAAGTTATCTTTTTCCAGATAGGAGTGGCTACTTTATGAATTCACACTTGTGACACAGATTCTGTTAGATGCTGATGAGTTGTGCTAATCTAAGCTTAAGCCTGTGCTGCAGAAAAACAGACAGCTGCACTTAAAAATCCCCACTGTAATCAGCTTAAATGACTATATGGATACGAGTCAAGTTAGGGCTGACATTCAAGTCGAATGCTGTGGGTGACCTCGTTTTATTTCTCATTCCAGTTCGCTGCTTGGCGATTGTCCTTACTGTCACTTATAGCCATTATGTGCCTTGTGAAAACCTTGCAGGGGTTTTGGGCTGGGCTAGGTGGGAGTTCAGAGCTCTGCCTGACCTGCAGCTGGAATCTCGCTTGCTGTTTACTTATGATAAAGGAAAGGCATATGACCAGCGAGTTGATCACATTTTCTGTGTGAGTCAGTGTGTGAAAAATAGATGGATTGTTGTATGTTTTAATGTTATGAACGGGTGCATCTTAAGCTCCATATTACAGCTTTAAGGAGGAGAATCAGCTCAAACACCAGCTTTTAAGGAAGGGATGAATTAAAACTGTTGAGATAGAATAATATGTACATTTGAGTAAAGCTTCTTCTGGAATAAACTACCAACCTTTTTGTGTTTTACAGGATTCTCCAACAGTACAGGGACCTCAGAAAACTGCATAGTAACCATTCACCCAAAGGAAATAAGGACTTTCTTTGTATACTTTCAAGGTCAATAAAGTTTGATATTGTATTCCAGGAGTGAATATGTAATACCTTCCAATTTTTGTTTCAAGAAATGAGTGATGACCTTGAAAAACATTTTACTGCTGTTAATGAAGGGAATGGCGATTTTGGAATAAACTCTAAATTTAATTAAGCTATTGGCCTGAGTTGTGGGTATTTTTGTTGGTTAATTATTTACAACTCATTTTTTTCTGAAACATAGTCTATTAAAAAATACAGAAATGACCTTGGTGTTGCACTGCAAGCATATTGAACGTTTTTGTGCTTGCTGTGGGTGGTTTTAAAGTGATTGCTTCTATGGTGTTTCACTGTGGAGTGCTGACAAAGTCATATTAGTCCTACAGTCTTGAATTGTCTTTCTGATTAATGGTGATCTCAAGAGTCTTTTCTTAGGATTTTTATTCTTAGAGGGGATGACTTCCAAATCACAGAGGAGTTGTTTGTGAGATACCATTCTGTTCCTATGTGCAAGGAGCTATGCCTGTCATGTGTTTCAATTACTGTGTCTTTTGGGCAACAACTGCAAAGTTTCTGCTTGCTGTAAACTGAAATTGAATGTACTGTTTATTTCCTTTCCACTAGGTGCATTTAAATTGTGTCTCTTAAGGTTAAGATCTGATTGGCTTTGCTTCGTGGTATCTCAGTCCTAAATGTTCTTGCATTATGGGTAAACTGGAGCTAGAACTGTCAACAGAAGGTGTGTTTTCACATGGCCAGTAACTAACTCATCACATATCCTGAAGCAGGAACAGTGTTTTTATGACACTGTGAACTTTCATACTTCTGAGACTCAAAGGAAATGTTTCAATAGCATCAAGTTGAAATTAATTATGGAGGACTGTGTTTAGGGTTATACTAGCAGTAAGTGCAAATTCTAAGCACACCTGACTGAGCAGCAGCAGAAGGAGACTTAGACAGCGAGAAGCTTTCCTAATAGCTGATAAGTATTTATGTCCAAAAGAAATTTTGCATTTTTCTGTTCTTCTCCTTAGCTCTAATCAATGTGGAGCTGTAGAATCTGATTCTGTTCACATGCCATTAGACATCTCTACTCATTATACTTATTTGCCATGAAAATGCAAATAGCTGAGATGAGAATCAAGTCAGCCACTTCATTGTAGTGTAATGATGAATTATGCTTGGTGCAACACTGTACAAAACTGTATTTCTGCCCAGAGAAAAACATAAAACTGATAGAGGAAATAGATGGATTTAAAAGAGGAACAATAGGTTCCTTTTCAATCAGCTAATAATTCCAGACCTAGATTCATGTAAAAATGACATTGTACTGTGGTAATTGTTCTGATTTACTGCAACTGTTCAGCAATAATTTCCTCCATATGGAGACACTGTTCAAGAACAAAGGAAACAGAGTGAAAAGGGCCCTCCCAGAACAGCTATTGTGAGGGGGTTATGCTGAAGAGCTGAGCTGGTGGTCAGGTTTTCTGTGTATACTGACTGGTTGCATCTCATTAAAATCACTGCAGAAATTGCCGCATTCAGTTACTGGCTGAAAAAAGGTTGTTTCATATTTTCTATTGGTTATTTTTCATACTTGGCTATAAATATTTAGTGCTATGCAAATCTAACCTGCCCTGCTGCAGGAAAGCCATTTTCCTGCAACATTAAGCCCAAAGGGGAAGTGAATAGCACTGTGACTAGGATGCAGTAAAGCATGATGGCAGATATTTTTCGTTTTGTTTTGTGTATGTAATTGGGAAATGAAATGTGTTTGACTAAGTCATTTTCCTTGCTTGCACATTTTTTCTCATTCCCTGCTTGGCTATGCTGTGTAGGATAATGGGTAGGCTCTGTAGGTTACACACTGGTATGCTCACAATTCCTGTTCTTGTGACTTAAGTGGTATTTACTAATACACATGCTTGTCACAGCAAACCATGCTGGTAGATTGTTAAGGTTGGGCAAGTGCATGGTCAATCACGCCAAGCAGTAAAGGATCCTACAGGCTAACTCTTGGCACTGCTTTCCCAGATGAAAAGTTGATACATTTCTAGTAGGCTGTGTTAGAACAAATCCTACAAAACCCTTCTGTATGCAGGACAATATAAACAGGAATACCTCATTATCAGCTGATCTGTCTATTTTTCTTTTTTGTACTTCATTTTTTGGAGATTTTCTGATTTAAAAGGAAAAAAAGCTCACTGAATATTTTATCTGCTGTTGTTTCAGTGCATTTGGCTACCAGGGAATAATTAGCCAGAGCCAAATCTTGTGTTGCACTGGAGGCATCCAAGACTGTTGTCTATAAAAACCATGGCATTCCTGCTAGAAGAACACGTCACTGCATATTTTATATTGGGTTTTTTCCTGAAAAATCTCAGCCCAAGTGAATGGAAGCCTGCAGGCACTGAAATCTTGGACCCGTTTAGTAATCATCCATTTTTTTCCCTCATATGTATCAAGGTGGTGAGGAGAAATATTGCAGTGCTACATCAAGACTTGATAGAAATTAGGCCACTCTATTTAAGTAGTACTTCAAACCATACATCAGATCGGACACACAAAAGAAAAGAGGGTGGATATAAGGTATTAAGCAGCAGAAAAAAAATTTCACATGCATTCAGTGTGTTTGTGCTATGGTAAATAAACCTTGGGTTTAGTTTTGGTTCAGGTTAAGGAAGCAGCAGTTAGAGTGGAAGAGCTAGGAGGAGACAGCAGATCACTTTGGTCTTGTGGAAGGTCAGGATAGGACAGGCATCAATAAACTGATAGGAGAAGTCTGAAATGCAGAATCTTATGATAACAACTTAGTTTGTCCACAGCTTCTGGCTGCAGACCTTCCAAAATACTGCTGATCTGGATCTTTTGCCTGGAAAGCCAAATTATATTTGTTCCATCATTCTGTGTAATTTTGTGGCCTAGAAGCTTGAATGTCCTCGAGAACTGGAGGATTCCTATTTGTGTCCAGAAACAAAGAGTGTTCTCAGTAAACTCTGTTTTACCATCTCCTTTTCCAGTGCCCAAGGCCACTTAAGTTACACTTAATTTAGGTACTGGATAAAACCCCCAGCAGCCCGATTTCCACCTTGTGTTTGAGTCAGAAGAGGGGAAGATTCATGAGTTGGGCACAAAAAATTTCCCTTTTCACCAGAACTTTCTTTTGGCACATCTGCAACTTTCTAAAGTGTTTGTGATGATTTCAAGAAGATCTTGAAAAGGCAAATGTGAATTAAAACTTTCTTTTTAAAATGAATCTAATAACGTCTTTGACTTAACTTCTTCAGAATTTTTTTCACGTATGAAAATTTCTCATAACAAATAAATGTAAATGGCTTTTGCTCCATCCTCTTATTCCAATGCAGCAGAATTACAAACTCATTTGACTACCTGAGTTTCACACAGACTCTGCTCAGTGCTGCTGTAGATTAATAAACTTTCCCAGCTGACAGTAACCTCAAAAATGCTGCTATGTCATTAATACCTGTGTCACAAGCCCTCGAGCAAGTCTGACATATGGGGAAGGAGTAAAGAAGGCATTTAGGTCCTCTTTGTTTGAAAGTTTGAAATGTATTTTTCAGTACACTTCCACTGGTCTCCCTCAATGCCATAGAGGAAATTTTTGGGAAGATGGATTTGTGCAGAGCATCCAGAAGAAACTATAACTATCTTTGCCTCTCCCAGGTGCAGAATGCCTCTGCACTGGGCAGCTGCTCTGCAGTCGTGTCCGGCACACAGGTGAGTGAAGTTACACATTTACAGAATTCAAATTTATCAATGCAGTTTGCAAGTTTATCTAAGATTGAGTTGCAGGGAAAAAAAGTAAACTTAAAAGGATCTTTCTGTTGTAACTGCTTTCCTGACCTACATAGTCGGGTTGTGTGATGCACTTATTCTGGCAGCAAAGCTGGCTTAAGAAATTTTGTCACCATATTTTCCTGCCCACTCAGTAGTACTGTGATGAGAGTTTGTGGGGTTGTGTTGTAAAATGGCACAATGAAGTAACCTAGGCTAAAAATAAACCTTTTTTCCCAACCCCTTTTTCTTTGTGCCATTTCATTTCATCTCTGACAGTAGATGCTTTGGATTAGAACCAAAGCATGTTTCAGAGTAAATAAAAGCTGGTATCAGCAGTATTGAAAAAGCTTCCCCTAGTCTCTAGAGGAAGTGTTCTGCATGCTGAAGCTGCCAGCTGCGTAACTCATAGAATCACAGAATGATCTGGTTGGAAAAGACCTCTGAGATCATCCAGTCCAACTGCACCTATCCCTAAGAAACTCATCCACCCACCTTTTAAGCACCTCCAGGGATGGTGACTCCCTGGGCAGCTGTGACTACCGTTTCAGTGAAGAAATTTTTCCTGATGTCTAATCTGAACCTACCCTGGCATAACTTACGGCCATTTTCTCTTGTCATCACCTGTCACTTTGGAGAAGAGACCAACACTCACCTCACTGCAACCTTCTTTCAGGGAGTTGTCAACAGTGATGAGGTCTCCCCTCAGCCTGCTCCAGGCTAAACAACCCCAGTTCCCTCAGCCATTCCTCATAGGACTTGTTCTCCAGCCCCTTCCCCAACCTTGTTGCCCTTCTCTGGACACACTCCAAAACCTCAATGTCCTTCTTGTAGTGAGGGGCCCAGAACTGAACACAGGCCTCGAGGTGTGGCCTCACCAGTGCTGAGTCCAGGGGCACTCAGCAATAAGTGCATAAATGTAGGCATTTAAATACAAAAGAAAGCAGTTTTTCTCTTTTACACATGCATACTTCATCTATTCTTCATCTTTGGTCAATAATAGCAAAGCTAACATGAACATCAATGCTAACAGAATTATTTACTATAATTAAAGAGTACCCTTACATATAAATTATTTGCTTTAATAAATCTTTTCATTCACTTCAATTTCAGGCTATTTGTTATGTCCTGACTAGCTCTGAAAGGTGATAACTAACTCATCTGGGTTCCATCAGAAATGGGGATAGCCTAAAGCACTTTGTGACATTTATCTTTGCTATTGTCTCATTTTTACTTTTATTTGCAGTCTAAACAACCCTGCAAGCTATTTCTGTAAGGTAAATACTAAGGAGCAGGCTGGCTGTGGCAGCTTTTGTTGCTGACAAATGGAAAGGAAGAGAGCTTTAGGCTTTAAATGTGTCTGTGTCTTTATTACAAATAGCAGTTCGGCTGTTCTAGACACATACCCAGTGCTGCTAAAACCTGATGTTAGTTTTAGGAAAATTTGTGGTTGATATGTTCTTATCAAGTTCTTAATTTAACTGGTTCGTGTTCTCAATATGTTCAATCTGATTTTTTTTTAGCTTCTTGCAATTTTGATGTTGTTCAACTGGACAGGTTTGTGTGACAATTTTGTCTGGCCTGGTACCTTTGCTTTTGAAACATCTTTCAAGAGAATAAGACTGGGTAAGTTGAGAAAATGGCAACAACGTTTTGTCTTCTACTTCTCTGGCCAGGCAATGTAAGTGATGCTGGGTTGGAGCCATAAATCAGTACTGGAGAACACTAAGCACTATAAAAGTTACCAGTATTTGTAGATTTTTTTTTAATAGTTGAAGGCAAGTAAGTTTCAGCATGGCCCTTAACTTGATGACAGAACTGTACATCATTTTATTTAACCCATGCATATAATCTTGCTAAACAAGTCTTAGTTAATATACATGACAGTGGTATTGCATTAATGTAACTGCACCTGTAGAGGTAATAGTGAGACACTTTGCACAGTGTAGTGCCCTCGATTATTTCCCCCTGATGTTGTGGGATGTTGGAGCCGCTGCGACTCCAGTCTTTGAACTGAGCCTTCATCCATTTCTCCTGCCAATGGAGCTGTGGTGCTGTTAAGTAGGAAATACTTTTCTCACAGCAGGGAGGAATTTAAGCAAGATTTCAGCAAGGTGACAGTGAAATGTGTGATAAGGAAAGACAGGATATTACTCAATGATGTAACCTGTGTACGATGGTCTTTTCTTTGGCATTGGTTAAGGTTCATCAGGCTGGCTGGAGGAGGCTGCTGACAAGCACATACACAGTAGCTAAAGAAGTCTCATCTTCATAAAATGCCTTTAAATAGAAGATTGAAGAAATGCGATGACCAACTTCCACATAAGACCACTGTAAGTATGGAAAAGCAGTTTTTTATGTTCTGTCAGAAAAGAGGCTAACCTAGGGTTGGAAGGTGACCAGTTAGGACAGAATTTAAAATTTAAAGAAGAATTGTTCTGATTTCAGGAGGGATGTCTGGGCTCTAAAACAGACACATCCATGACAGCAGTTTTACAGAGTATAGGGAAAAATTCAGTGGTATTTCAGTTTCTGTCGCACTCACCATAAGAGGGAAGAGGAAGTTAACCTTTCAATCTGACATGCTTTCATTTGTTGTTCTGCTGATCTTCAACAAAGACAACCTGATGCAAGTACTAATAATCCTGCATGATGATTGTAATTTCACTGAAGCTTCTTTTAACAATGTTTTTTGGCTCCTTAGGTAAGTACTGTTTATTTTCTTTGTTTTGTTTATAGTTACCTATAATTCTAGAGTTGGTTTTGAAAAAAAACTTCTTGTAATATCTGCACCTCAAATAAACACAATGTTAACTGTATTTTCATAATGCTGAAATCAAAATGTATGGGGAACCAAAAAGCATTTTCACAGAGATTGTTGTAGAAAAAGTGTAGAGGAGCAAATCACACACTTTGACACAGAAACTTACGTGAGGTTAATGCAGGCATTGTTTTTATACCTTCAGACTTGAATATTTATTATGACATCACTGAATGTAGAATTCCAAAATGTTAAGGAGATTTTGTTCTAGATCATGTAGGTACTGAAATACAAATAAGGACTTTCAAGACAAGGTTTCATATTTCTTATTCAATACAAATTGCACTGGATAATACTGAAGGTGTTCGGTTTAAATTTTAAAAAGTAACAAAAGAGAGGGAGAGACTGAGAGATTAAGTAAGGGGAAAAGGATTTTTTTCAGGGATATTTTCAGAAAGATGGTAAAGTCACAAGACAGAAATGCAGCATAGCCTGTAGCAAACTGTATTTTAAATGACAAACCAAATGAACAGAAAAAAATGAAATTAGTGATTATTTGATGCTTGAACATCTTCTAAATTGTCATTTGCACACTACATCAATTCTTTCCCTTGTTTTTTCCTGCTATTTCATTACCACTATGCTGTTCATATTGTTCTCTGCAAGTTGTTGAGCACTGTGTTGTTGAAAAAATAGAGATGCCTAACTCCTTTAGGGATGGTGAATATGTGTCTTTTCTAAGGGCAAGGGGAAGAAGGTTTATTTGCATGATTCTGATAAAACTTATCAGATGCCGTTTTTTGACCAAATAGAGGCAAAATCATCCCATTACTTAGATGTCGATGTAAATTGTGCCTGTTACAAACAGGATAAAATCTGGAAGAAAATCATGCATTTTACTCCCACTATTTCTTCACTTTAGTAGTATAAATGCTAGAAAAAAAAAAGGAAATAATAATTCTTCACACAGCATATGAAACTAATGGGCTCAGCAGTCATGGGGACAGATTTTACAGGATTAGAATTTTTGTGATAAACATCAATGTCATTAGAATAAAAAAACCCAGTTATCTGTATCCACATAGTGGTTTCACTCCAGAAGCAAATATGTATGGTATTGCACAATAGCTCACGGAGATCGCTTTGCTTGTGGACAGTGAATGATAAAGACTCAAAGCAGGGAAAAGTGCAAAGTTTAATTTCCTCTGATACTGTCCAGGTCAGCCTTAGCTAAAAGCCAGGCAACAGACCTGACGAGGCAACTGTGGTCTGCGTGGTATATTGTGTACTTATTAAACTAAGGAGGTGAATTTTAATCTATAAACTGATTGTCAGCAAAAGCATAATGAAAGAAGTTTAAAAAAAATTAAAAACAAAGTTAAAAACCCACCTCAGAAATGCTGCCCATTTGTCACTAATTAGAAGCAGTGCAGGACAAGAACTAACCCACCTCAGAAATACTGCCCATTTGTCACTAATTAGAAGCAGTGCAGGACAAGAACTAACCCACCTCAGAAATACTGCCCATTTGTCACTAATTAGAAGCAGTGCAGGACAAGAACTCCTACGTGGTGACAAAAATTGTAGTGAATTTTTCTTTCATCTTGATGAGCCTTTCAGTATTCACTGATGAATCATTCTGAAAGACTCCTCTTGGTCATTCTTTATCTGACAGATAAAGTGTTTAATATGCTTCAGACTCAACATCTATTACTCAACCTATATTATAACTTCTTTTTTTTGGAAATAAAAAGTATATCAGGAAATAGAAAGAAAATTGTCATTTTTTTTGCTCACAAAGAATGATGGAGGGCTTGAACACACCCGATTAAAAGTTACCATTGTTGAAGGGAGAAGTGGGTAGTAACTTATCTTAAAAATTAATCTCATAATGATTTTACAATATTAACATTATTTTAAATACTGTGATTGTAGACATTACAGGTGTAATGTCATTTCTTTGCTGCTTTAACCTTTAAATCTGTATGTATTTCTCCACCAGCTACAGGTTTTAATAATTTAACAGTCACCCAAATACCAACAAAAATACATCTATCAACTGGAGACTACACTGAAATCACCTGCATTTGGATAAAGTCTGTTGAGAGGTATAGAGTAAGCTGGTATCTTGTTAACAAAGAGAACATCACCAAAACTGTATCATCAAAACTCTTCTATATGTCTGGCGTGACCCATGAAAGCAAGGATGTGCTTGTGATAAAATCTGCCAATGTAAATGACACTGGATTTTACTACTGTGAGATAATTATTGAAATACCTTTCTGTAAGAAAGTATGTGGAAATGGGACAACAGTGATTGTTGAAGAGAAAGGTAAGCTTGAAAGAGTATCTGTGTGCCATTTAACTTGTCATCATCAAGATTGTTCAGTTTGAACTATTTTATACATTTCCTCCCTCTCCCACATCTTTCTCTCAGTGATGTGGATCTCGGGATGAATGAGAGAAACACAGAGAGGACCAGAACAGCTCTCAGTGACAACTGACTTAAGCTCTCTGCCTTAATACCCCCAGTGTAGTGTTTGTTTTATTCTGTAAGGGTTTGCTAATGGGAATTATTAACTAAGGTTTACAAAGAAAGTTGTGCATCAGCTGCGTATTTCACAAAAGACCGAAACACAATTCCTTCTCAGAAGAGATTTGGTAGGCTGGATGTGAGACACTGAATCTATCTGCCTTGTGGTTAGGAGTAGCTGAAACAATCACATGGTTACTCTGTTCATTAATATGTACCCTTTATTAACCATTTTAACATTTTATTACAAGTTTTGATACAAAGTGGGAAATAATAACGTGGGAAGATAGAGCGGCGTGGGCTCTACATTTATAAGGATTTGTGTCCATAAAGTTGTTGTGAGAAAATATTTTATATAGTCTGTCTCCTATTTTATTATAGTCATGTGCTAACCTTTACAGAGGAGCAATTTTAAGGTCCCAATTCTGAATTAAGCATTGAAAAGTATTAATACAATGGGTATTCAAATGTTATTGCGTTTTTCAGCAATAGGAGTGAGGAATGTTTCACCTTAAATTATAGAAAGAATGTCACATAGAAAACATTTTACCTCACTTCTGTTACAAAACTGTCTCAAGACACTAAGCATCATTTCTTGAAGATGCTCATCTCTGCCTCTCTTTCTCTACGTCTCAATGGTAGAGAAAGACTAGAGAACTAGCTCTGAATAGACCTTTAGTATTAGGAAATATCACTCATACATTGACTGATTGAGCCACAGAAAGTAACCTTTCCATTCATCCAGCACAGTCCAGTTTTGAAATCTATTTTATGCTTTTAGCCAATGGGTCGTCCAAATGGAGGCACAAAAACCAAGACCTAGAAAACATCAGTGGCACAGAATAAACACAGTATGGTATAGAGTTCAAAATGGTAGGAAATGAATGAGCCTTGAAGTACAAGCAGAAATCACTCACATTAGACAGGGGAAGGGGAAAATTTTCAAACTGCAGAAGCTATAGGAAGGATTGATGTTAGTGTTCATCAGGAAAGAATCCCTCAGGAATTGTATAGATGACCTTGCACTTGTGTGAGGGAATGGACTCATTCACTCCTGAAGTCATCTTTAATTTTTAGTATTTTTTTTGCTATAGTGTTGTTCTTCTATCGCGTCTTTGAATAGTGTATAATTTTATTTAAAATATATAATTGCAGAAGCTCACACATTAAAAAAGACTGATTTGGCAATATGGGCCACCATTCCTTTCTTAGTGGCAGTGGGAAGCCTGTATCTTTGCTGCAAAAAGAAACAGCAGTCAAAACTTTCTGGTGAGTGACAATATTTCTGTTAACACATGCTCTCTAAGATAGATGTTTGCTGTGAGATGGCTGGACAGGGGCACTTAGGAGGCATCACTCAGGGGGGTTGCAGTGTATAACTTTTGCTCACCTGGTCCTAATCTGCTCAGGACACGTCAAGCTGAGAGGAGGGCTCAGAGACACAGCTTGAAGTTCAAGTGAGTGCTCTTGCAGTCTCTTGCCTCCATTATTCATCTTTCTAGGAAGAGTGAACACTTAGACTGAAGATCTTCACCTCGCTAGGGTACTGAAGGCTATCAATTCTGATAATTTCTCAGTAGACTGTAAAAGTGAGGAGCCAGAATTTATCTCTGTCTTACTCCTTGTAGTGACATCTGACAGAGCCAGCCTTGGGAACTTTGTTCTGAGCTATGTTTTTTACACAGTGAATTTTCTTAACTAATTATTATTTTGGGGTTTTTTTTGCAAAAATCCTGAAATGAGGGTTGGATGAACTCAGAAGAAAAAACAGTGCATGGCAAGGGTACAGAACAAGTGTAAATGTAGGGCATCTGTGGCAGTGGATACAGATCAGTGACACGTAACCTAAGGCAGCCTCTTAAGTAACTGTGGCATAAGTGTTATGGTTGCAATGTGAGGCTTACTCAGCTTGTAGGCTGTCAGGAACATAGGTGGAATATCTATGTCTTGAGATGCAAAGCAACTTGCAGATTACAAAAGCAGAAGGAGATCATTTAGACAAGTGAAGTCCCTAAGCTCCTATTTCAGTGGGGTTGACACAGGCAACTGTATGGCCTGACCCCTTGTAGGTGTCCCCTTAAGCGTGAGGTGATCAGTCCCCCTGATTGGTTTTCATGGCATGAACTCTACTGACCAACTCATTGTTGCATAAGGGTTATTCTGAAACCTGAAGGTTTGATTTCATCTGCAAGATGAATATCACTTTAGGTGCTGTTATTGAGCAGAGCCATACAAGGGCTCTGCACTTTTCACTTCACAGCTTTAAACAGCTCTGGTAGAGCACCAGTGTGACACTGGGAAGGGACTGTAAGCAAGCTGTGACTCTAACTGGGGTTTTGCTAACATTCTGCAGAACTTCCTGTGCCAGCAGGAAGGCAGCAGGAGGAACAGATGCTGGAAGTTGCAGAATTTGATAGGAGAAATGAATCCACCAATGAAGCAACTGAGGAAAACTCATCATGTAATTCTGTTGAATGGGTAAGTAGCTCAGATAAAGACTCTTGCTATGAGAGAAAGCCTTTCAAAATAAGGCACTGGGCAGTGCACTGAATGAAAGCACATAACAAGCTGCTGTCCCTAGGATGCCATATTACTACTCAGGAAAAAGGTCTAAAGCAAAGAAAAAAAGCTTTTTTTCTTGCAGAAGAACACACTTAGAAATAAGGTATTTATGTAGTAGGAAATTATTGGATTCTGTTGTGGTATTTAAAGACACTCTAAAATTGCCTTGAGAAAAGGGCAGCAAAGCATGGAGGATATTAATGGAGAGACTGAGTAAAAGAAGTTAAAAATGACAATAATTTCCCTTTGCATATAATTGTATACCAAACTCAAGGGGCTTGGACCAGCATCAGCACATAGAGCCATTAGAGGAGACAATGCTTGCTGAGAGCAGGTAGCAGATTTCAGGAAAGCTCCTTTTTCCAGGCAGTTAATCATCTTTTAGTTACATTAAAACATAAAGTGGGCAAGGGAAAGAAGCCCTAAATTAACTCTTGCATAGGCAGGCACAACTTCCAATACAATCAGCTGGACAGGCTTGGACAAGCCACACAGGGATGATGTAAAATTCTAAAGCCCATGGTCACAACTGCAGTTATTGAGTTTACACATTCCTGAATTCTCCTCTTAGAGAACCTGGCTTCAGTTGTTATTTGGTCATCTTGGTACTGAAATCATGGTGAGAGAGAATTTCAGGATGCAGGCAGTAAAACAGTAATAGCTATATTTTATTGTTCAATAGTCATCACACCAAAAAAAGAAAGAGTATGGCTGGGAAAATTCATTCCCCATAATATGTAGATTCCTGTTGAAGCTGAGAGTCTTGTTTTACAAGAGATATCATAGCAGAAAATCTTAAAAATACAAGGTGTGAAAGGGCATGATCATAGTAATAAAATTTTCTAATTACTAGCTGTAAATGAATAACTCTGCTACTTGTTAATATTTAATGAAGATGCAAGAAAATGAGGTTGAGAATGAGAAAGCAAGCAGAGGTGATGCAGAGTAAAGAGTTCATTAGTAGCTGTTAACAGCCCAGGGTTTGTATGGACAATAAGACTAATCCAGAGGATGCGTGAATGAAATTATAAAAAGTCTTTTGTTGTCATTTTATAATTTGGCCACAATGATGTAGGTTCATGATATCGGTTCAATGTTTCCTTTCATGTAACAGATCTTTTTGCTGTTTTAATGAAAGCAGAAAGAGTGATTTCATAGTGGTACCATTTTAAACTTTAAAGCATAATTGGATCTTATAAATCATTCAGGAGTTCCAGTAGATTAGTAAAGCCACTACATATGATCTGCATGGACACTGTATTTCAAACAAATTAAGCCAGTAGGGATGAGCAAATATTATGGTGTCTCTGGAGCTGCACCCATTGCCTTTCAACTGCCTTGCAGAATGTGATCAGCTTGGTTTTTTTTTCCATTTGTGCAAAAGTGAGTCTCTAAAATGTGCACACTAGTTTTTTACATAGCACTTTTTTTTTAAGCTTGGAAATTTGCTGCACATTCTGGGTAGGTTTGAGTACCATTTCTAGAACAGCGAACGTGAAAGTTCTGCACGCCTCTGCAAGGCTATTTACAGTCTCCAATTTATGTCATGTTTTTTTCCAATTCTTAGAATTGCAAAAGCAATCTTTTATCCTAGGACTTGAATCAAGGCATGGATTTTATTCTCACCTGTATTTTATGTCATCACAACACTGAGCGACTAGGCCAGGTGACAACACAGAGCTCCAAGTATCTAAGTTAACTTAACCTGAGAGTGAACATCCCCCATGGCAAAGCAGCCTGCTGTAGTCGTGCTTTTACTATATAATACTTGTCTCTATCTTTCTGGAGATTCATCCCATATTTCCTGGGTTGGGATGTTCATGGACTCTTTCCCAAACAGTTCTGCCAGCTGCAGGGAAATTTGACCCTTGAGAGAGTTCTTGGAGCAGTTGTTGATTTTTTCATTGCAAGCTCCTGCCCAAATCTAAGCACTGCTGTAGCATTAATGCAAACTTCCAGCTCATGGAGCCACACAAAAACCACACTCCTGAGGGGCCTGGGTTGTGCAAAAAATGCACAGAAACATGATCCTAATTAGCTGGCCATACCTACCATGCTTCCTGTTTGACATACAACCGGCAGATTCTTCTCTCCAATCTGAGCATTGTTGATTAAAACAGAAATATTAAACCCCTACAGTAAAGTAGACGTGTGAAGACAAATATCCACCACATCCGAATACTGCAACAGTTTGCTAGTTTGCTGCATCAAATGATCATCCAGAAAGAACAGAGTGGTAAAGATTTTTGAAATATTGAAGTTAAATGGTTAAGGGAGTAAAAAAGTTTTGCCATTCAGATTTCATAGAACCTGGTTTGCACAGGAACTTGACATCTCTGCTATTCTAAGAATGTACTTTGTGCCTGGTATCTAATTAACTAAGAGAACTGAATCCAAACATAGGAAAACCTTGCTTTTCCATGTTAGTACTGAGACACACTTTCCCTCTGAAATAACAACTCCATGGCCCATGTTTCTGTTCCCTCAGACTGTGCTAGGTGCTGTGCCTTGGGTAAAAGTTCATTTTAAATAGACTTTATGGGTAAAAGTTATTTTGACTGGAATTTTCTTTGCTTTTTAAGGCTGTGTCTACACTTTATGAATCACTTGATTCTTTTTTGCGATGAATCAAGAGGAAAAGATGACAAATCCACTGCAACCCTTGTATTCGATGCAGCAGATGAACAAATCCCACAAAATAGGGCAGCTGTGAAGTCTAGAATGAAACAAGGATCTGCCATCTACTTAGACATTCAGAACCAAAAGGACGTCATAGACACAATGTGGCTCAATAGCTATGAACTGAAAACAATATGATAATTTGCTGCTGAAGGATGGATTACGTGAGTTTCCTGTCAGAAGCATGTCAGTAGGACAATATACAAGAGAAGGCTGGTTCCAAGCAGTCTCTGAATGTTTTGTCACTAACAAAGCATTGTAAGGAGCCTGAATTTGAAGGGTACGTCATTTTAGAAGACGGTCTTCAACTCTTCCCCTGAGTCCAGAAATAATAAAGGATTATCATACTTTGAAAAATCTTCTGGACTGAACAACATTCTCCAACCAAAACATTTCTTCAGGCAGTCCATGTATAAATAGCAGAAGGTGGAGAAAAACATGCACATGGTAGTGGTCAACACATAGGATGGGATCTGATCTCTGAAACCACCATTAGTGCTGACTGCACCATAGACAGAGTGGTACGTCAGAAAGGATTATATTACTGTGGAAAGGGACTGTTAGAGTTAATTCATTCACACACTAGGAGAAGCCTTTCAGAGAAGGTAGTCTCCTACACATGAAGAAATACTAGGTTTAAATGAAGCTAAATATATTATCGTTATGTATAATAATTGTCTAACTGGTGGAGGAGGTGTACTTGGAGGAGATGGGAGTGTTAACACTTGTTCTACTTTTGCCAGCTCTAAAACTTTTCAAAAAAATCACTGAAGAGAAATCAAAGCTGAAAACGTAAGTAAAATCTGACATCCAAGGTCTGAAGAGGGGTGAAGAGTATTGACAGCAAAGCTAATGGCAGTTGTCCAAGGACTGCTGAATACTAAGGGCAGATATCTGAAATGTGAATGTATCTGTACCAAGGTTATTTCATGTTCTCTCAAAGCTTTTTCAGAGCTTAGCTGGAGGTTAGATCATCTTGACAGCAAAGCAAGGAGAAATAACTCTACTCAAGAGGTCTGTAACAGCTTGTACCTGGGCAGTGCAGTAGATGCAGATTAGCTTGCCCAGAGCCCTTAAAAGCAGTTTGTGTAGTTCATACGGGTGACTGCCTTGCTACTCAATATTCTGTAATGAAATCTTTGAGCCCATATACCATGGCTCATGCTCTGACTCTGTCTGTGCTATAATGACTACAGTTCACAAAGCTACCTTTTAAATTGCTGAGGCTCATCCATGTCTCACTCTTTGGTGTGGATCCTCTTTCCTGGAGTGTTCTGTAACCTGCCCTGAATGCCCTTTTGTAGTGAATACACTGCTGTCTGAAATATGCTGCAATCACTGCACTGTGAACATCCCATGAATGAGAAAAAATATTTGTTATAGTTCATCTCATTATATTTATGTGTATTAATAAATTGAATAAAGCAAGAGGATTTTCTTTTATTCCTTTTGAGGTTCGGTCACTTTAAAATCTTAATGTTTTTTGTCCTGAAACTCATTGTTACAGATATCTTTCTTTTACTGCATAGTGAAACACCGTCACATGCCATATTCCTTTGAGGATCACAAATGGGGCTCTAGATTTCCACAGACCCTGTAACTTTGTCCCCTGCACAAGAAAGTCATAATCAGTAAAAGAAGTGATGACCTTCAGTCCCAGTCCCTAATGAAGGAAGCTCTGAGTTATGCACCAGTGCTGTGAGTGAGTACAGTAAATTTTGGTCTTTCCATGTGTTGTTTCTCTAAGTACAATGAGGCAATGTAGAGTATTCAGGGAACAGTTAAAGGTAAACCAGTAAATGAAGAGCTTAGTAGTCTCCAAATCATATTTTCATTACAGCACTATTAGTAAATTGTGGATTAAAAGTGGTTCCTACCAGCAAAGAATGCTGCCATATTACCATCTGCTCATATTTCCTATGCTAACACGGTAATTTCCAACATCTGGCAGCTGAAGACCACACTCAATTTATCATGACCTATTTTTATCTATGTCTGACAGTGCCTATGAGACAGCAGAATATTTTCAGAGCTCCTGTTGGCTGTTCTCAGTTAACAAGAGTTTGACACCTATGCATCATGTATATTATCTCTGCTTCTGTACCACTTGGAAGGAACAAACCCTGATGCAGATTTTTCCAGAGCAGGCATACTTCTGTTTTTTCCTCTTCATTGTTATTTTTATAGTTTAAAACCGAAAAAAAGAACACTGTAATCAACCTCAGGACATATTCTAGCATCCAATATGATCTCAATATTAACTATATGTTTAACTGTTCAATGTTTAATGAAGCCCATCAGCCTAATAACAGAACTTGGATAGAATCCTGAGCCTTAGTTTTCACTACTTTCAGTGGTTATTCCCTGTTAAACAAATTGCTGCAAAGGGATGGTTCCATTTTGTTTTAATTTGAGGTTCAAAGTCCTGTGTTAAGCACAGGCTAAAACTTGTTAATTTAAGAGCGAGACTCTCACGATGTATTCTGAAGCCTTGTATATGTTCTGCTCTGCTTTTAATGTCTCATCAAATGTACTTGGCTTAGTCATAGCCCTATAAATGAGGCTCCCCCTCTGTTTCTGTCACGCTCGTGACCCTATACAGCTTGTATAGTCAGCTTGAGACTGCAGCCCTGAACACTCTCTTCCTGCTCCACTGTACAATCATCCAAGGAGCTGCAGCTTAATCAACCTACCTAGCACTTAGACAGCTAATCTTAGCAACTGTGTATGGATTATTTCACTCTGACTTGAAACACACTTTTTCTCAAGCCCTGGACTAGGGTTCTTTCCTCTCGTACTACCCACAGAAGAAGACTACGGAGCAGGTATTTCTGACTCCATCACACAAAGCATCCTCTGTAGCAGGCAGGATGATGAGGCACCCCAACCAACATACTGGCAAAAGAGTCATGTTTGTGTGTGATGCTATGATTAATGTTCTTGTGCCTGATAACAGTGCTGTCAGAACAGCAATTATGTCAGCTTGGTTAATTAAAATTTGTTTGAAAATTGATTTTATCTATCTAAAGTGGTCTCTCTCTACTGCTGACATCAAGAACCACTGCTAAACTGCCACTGTTCTCAACAACTCAACAGCTACAGCCTAGACTTAAATTGCCTTAGGGATGTCTTCATTCAACTGGTTAAGAACACCTCAGTTTAAAAACACTCCTTCCTCTGTTAGGCAGGAGCAATTCTGGATATAGGCTAAATCAATGTCCATGTTTCCACTAACCTAAAAAGGTTGCTATGTTAGTTTTAATAATCTGAGCTTTCAAGCCCAAACGCAATTTTGCGTGTTACATCTGCGTCACCATCAGACTCCGAATCAAGATACATCACCACATCCTCTGTAAGTAACAGCAAGAGGGTAAATCTGTAAGATAATCAGAATTTGTTTTTGCAGTCGTGATTCTCTTCAGTAGTTACAATGAGGGCAGCTGTAAATAGCAGGATTTATTACTGTTATAAGTGGTCGAGTCTCAGTATTTTGTAAATAGGAAGGAAGGATTTGGATGAACTACAATGTTCTAGAAACAATGCTTCAGCTAAGTTGCTGTGGTCTGGTGCTGGGCACTGGTGGATTTTGGTTTTGATAGGTTGTGACAACAATTAATTCCTTGTCCTTTTTCCAGAGCAGAGGCAGTAAACAGAACTCAGAAACATCTCATAGGATCAGAGCTGCTCTTTTCAATTTACTTCATAACTTTGTCTGAGGGAGTGTTCAACTCCACAGAAGTACAGGAATACAAAAAGAATAAGGCAGAGAGGGAGCAAGCAAAGCACCTTTGTTAAAGTATTATCAGTAGACTAAAGGCAGACAGAGGTTAGAGGTATAACTAAACAACATAAGGGTTCAAAATAATAGCAAGGATTTGGGTCTGTCAGGTACATCTGCTCTGAAATGCTCTATGTTCTGTTATCTGCTGATGCACTTTTCCTGTCCTAAACTTGAATGACTGGCTCTGCGAGCCAGGAATGCTGTATGTTACCTGGCCTAACGCCATTGCAGTCCACAGTTAGGGTTTCTGATATTGCTGTGAAAATAAACCATGAAAGCAAGCTCACTTTTTTACTTTAGAGCTTTTAATCTTGAAGAGAGGGAAAATAACATAAGCATCTTTAAAGAAGACAGCAGAAAAAGGTACTATAGTGACTGACTCCAAAAATACTACTGGGCTGATAGGGTTTCTTCAGGTAGAATAACTCTTCTTTCTGAGTTTAGCAGCTGTACAACATTACAATTTGTCATTTAAAATTTCTTTTTAAATACAGACTAACCTTAGCCCTCAAGACTCTAATCTAATCAGGGACTACTATTGGTCAAGCAAGGAAATGGAAAGTATAGCTACCATGTCATTCAAGCTCTAAGGGGAGAAAAATGAGCCATTAGCCTCTGGATAGAAGGAAAAAAAATTGGTGTGTTATCTCGTCTTCAAATCTGCAGTGTGGTAGCAAAGTTGTGTAACCGATGAGCCTGGGTGCTGAGCGTGAGGACATCAGGCAGACACAAACTGTTTCTGAGACACCATAACCAATAATTGTCACACCAATGGCTACTTTATCAGATACACCCTGTAGGCCATCCATCTAGGTAGACTGAAACAAATTGAAAAGAAAATTTTTGCCAAAATAATGCAACTCCTGTGTTTATATCCATGATCACATCTCCTCAACACACTCAGGCATCCTCTGGCTTTAGGTAAGAGTCTGTTCATGGTTGGGATCCCTCCTCCAGATAAAGACTCTCCCAGTTATGTACAGGTCCATTTTTTATTTCCCTATTTGTTGAAGGTTGTCTTTTTTTCTGCTAAGCAAAACCTGAAGTTTAATTGTCTTTTACAAAAGCATGCTCTGGTTCCCATTTTCCACCCCACCTTTTGGTATTTCTCAGCCTGCCAGGCTCATTTGCTGCCCCATTAACGACAGAATGATGTCAGTGTTTGTCTACTGAAAAAGCCCTATGTCTTCTTATCAGTTGTGCTACACCCCTTGCATACTTCCTGGAAACCAAAAACAGCCAGCTCGGTGAAATATGTGTGCCTGGGGAACTTCCACTTGATCAAATTTTAAATCTTCCTGCCAGGGTATATGGATATCACCTCACTTTACACTCAGTTCTGTGATAGCAAGTCAGCCTTTCTCATTTCTTCAATATATGCATAAATTAATATTTTAACATGCAAAAAAATATCTTTATGGCAGTTGCAAAGGGTTTTTTTCTCTCATTGTGTTGCCTGCACGAACACTCAACATAAAGCAGATTTCTCTTAGGGATTCCTTCCCTCTGAGAAAATGTTTTTGTACCATAAAGAAACAAGAGTATTGCTTAGTTTATGAGAGCTTAACATGGACAAAATATTCCTCTTTGCATACAAATGTGCTTTAAAAACTTTATTGGAATTGGCTTAGTCGTTCTTGCGTGTCTTTACCTCTCTCTAATGAATATGAACTTCTTTTAAAGGGTTCACTCAGCCTGCTTTAAAGTTTATAAAAAAAATCCTGTCTTGCAGCCCATTTCCTTTTCTTTTCTTTTCCCTTTGTATTTTTCTCCTTCTTTCTCCGCTTTTGCTTTGTCTTTTTTTCCTGTTCTTTCTTACCATGCTGCTGAACAACTTTTTACTCTGCTCACCACATCTCAACATGACAGGCTTATATATGAGTAGGATTTCATAAGTGTTAAGGTAGAGCAAATGACAGTTGGACTTCTTATGAGACTGGCTAAGGAATCATGGTACGTAGAAATCATGACTACAGCACTTGAGTGGGCAATATCCAGCTACCATAGGGTGTGAGCTCTCTTTCTGTCATTGCAATAAAGGAAAAGTAGTATTGGAAGCCTTAATGCCATGAACCTTAAAACTGAGGAATAAAAAACCCGGTAAAGAATAGCATCCAGGAAATTATTCAATCAGGGATTGAAAACTAGACAGAAGTATTTACACTGCAAATATTAATTTATTGGTTGTAATATATTCATTGATTTTGCACTCTAATATGGCTATGTCTAGTGCCCTAATAAATGTGTTTGACTAGAGTCAATATAGAGAGATGAAAGTATGTTTCCCATGGTACAGCTTTGCCAAACGACAGTGTTATTACCCCAACTCTCAGCTCAGAAAGTCACACAGCCAGTTAGCTGACCTTGCTCTAACCCATTTTACCTGTCTTTAAACTTCACTTAAACAGCATTTGAGCTCATTAATGACATTTGTGAAATATGTTTTAAGGCTATTTTGAGAAGTGAGTGATAATAAAGTAATGAAAACCCATACAGTGTGTGAACAGCACTGAACATCAGACAGAGCTTGTACAAACTCCTCTTCTGCCTATGCTCCATCACTACCTGTTTAGTTTAATCTTTGTGTTTTGCAAAACAATATATTAACTGCATCATTGAATTACTAGATGTAAATAAATTTACCATGCACTGCAGAAATGAAATGACCTTTCAAAACTGTTAACCAGACTTAACACAAGTTTTCAAAAGCAGTGCAAAGGAAAACCTTGCTCTTTAGTAAATAAAGCGTGTTGATACTCTAAGTAAACAAACAGTTGCAGGACACTGGAAAAATTGAGGGGTTTGATAATTTTATCTCAATGTGGAACATGAAATTCTTGTTCATGGATCAGATGCTATCCTCTCGCTGAGTGAAAAATTAAGTGCTTTTCATACTGCTGCCAAGATACAACTTAATAAAAACAGCGGATTCATCATTTCAGGTTGTGTTTTCTTCCTCCTGTGCTTCTTCCATTCAGATACATAACAGATCCATGGAAATTGTCAAAAAAAGTCCTTCTCATGTAACTTCCTGCACCTTTTGGAATAAGCTTTAAGGGGTGATAAACACTAACAGAAATTTAACATTTCAGCTAACCCTTTTCAGATATTCAGCTGCCTGTGACTGTGACACAAATGACCCGTTAGAGTAGAGCTGATAAATGTATTTATTCAGTTTTCCAAAACAGGTGCTGCTGTAAAGAGTGTATTTCTCTAAGAGAAAATCAGAGCAAGGTAACACAATCTCATGTAAACCTGAACGTCTGACAAAACGCCATAAAACTTGAGTATTTCTGAATAGGTTTTGAAAATTATGTGTGTGACAATTCACATTTGTATCACAGAAATAATTTAAACTTTTGGCCCAAGTTAGCAACAGTAAGATTAATCCTGTAAAAAACCCCAATCAGAGCATATCCAAGCTGTTGTCCATACAATAAAAAAGAAGCCAATCAGGCAGTGCTACCATGGTGATCTTTCAGTTTGTAAAAACTCAGGCCCTGTGGTTTATTTTGTCTTTTAGCACTTTTGGAGCCGTCTTCTCAGAACTTGTGCATCAACTTCGTTTGCAGAGGAAAATGGGTCAAGAACAAGGACACCTTTTCTACCATGTCACATGGCAAAAGTGTGAACATACTGACACATCCTGTTGACTCAAGCTCCTCCTCTGCCTTTCTGGGGCACTTTATTACCTTCATCTGTATAACTAACACCGATGCTCATGATTCAAAGTCTTGAGAATGTGTGAAGTAGATGTTTTATTTTGGTAAGTTTTCTTTTAGAGAGAAAAATTGACTTTTATTTCATGGCCATGTTTAATATTCATCTTACAGATATATATCAGAAAAGGACAAACAGAAGTTTCTGGCACTTGACACACCAGCGACTGCCATTGTGTGTGTGTGCAAACACCAGGGGCTGTTCACAGCTAACAGGGGCCAGCTGTTTGCTCTTTTCTTGTTCCTTCTGAGGGAAGCCCACAAGTTTCAATGTGCACTCTAATGTAAAAGCCTCAAACCTTACTTAAAACCTTTACCTACTTAATGCAAATCAGTTGCAACTTTGTCATGAGGTTCAAGTCACAGGAACAAATAGTTCTTATGAGCTGTTTGAATAAAATATCCAGGCTGACGTGGTGTCATGATTTTCTGGGAAATGCAAAAATCCCTTGTTGGAGAATGTAAAATGGAAAATCATGGGGGTTTTTGTTTCAGAAAGGTACTAGATTTACATGTACTTGTGATGTGTAGGCTTGTTCTGAGATGTTGTAGATGTTACACGACAGATTTTGCCTGGGGAACAGGAGGCTATAGACGTCTGGGAGAAAGGAGATCAATTTTTTTAAATTTTTCTCAATTAAAAAACAGTTTTTGCTAACTCCTCCATAGCATAACATGAGCGGAAACACATCTTCAAGCCTGCATAGGTAAATTCAAAGACATCTAAATACACAGTCAATTTTAGGAATCCATAGGCAGGGTCTTCTACAGAGAACACTGCACCCTGGGGTCTCTCAGCATTATTCCTGCATGATGTCCTGGTTTTGATAGGTTCCCCAAAAACTTTGCTCAACGTGCCCGCTCCGCAGCTTCTAGTGTAGATGTAACTCATCTTAAATGAGCTCCTCCAGGTCAAGTGTAGCCACCTGGAGTTTGACAGAAGCCAAGTTACCCTGCTGCTTGGCCAGAAATTTTAAGTTGTTCAAAACTCAGTGTAGCTGTAGCTGATCAGCTTCCATCACCTGAGTGAACACTGTCCATGTACTGCTCAGCTCTCAGCACAAACCTGCAGACAGCTCTGTTGGGTGAAGATGTGGGTACAGTGTATTTGGCATTTTGATGATGGGGGTACCACAGTTTTTAAGCAAATTGCAAAGTCAATCAGAAGCCACAGAGGTACACAGGACTTTGAAGTGACCTTTTGTCTTCAGTAGAGTCCACTTTATTGCAAAGTTTAATGCTGCATAGAGTCAATAACAAGTTATTTCACTGTGGATCAAGATGGATCTCGATACTGGCTGTTTGCTCAAGTATCAGATTTATTGCTTCAGATATCACCATCTGAGCAAGCTCTTTGTGGAGCAGCTCTGCAAGGCTCCCTTTACTGGCCATGGAGAAATGTTAGTTCATAAAACGTGTTTCAGATATCCTTAGTGCAAGCCCAAGGGGATCTGCATCGCAGACCTCTACCTTTGATCCAGTGAATCCCAGCTGTGGTGTGTGCTAGTGAGCCACTTGGTCTGCAATAAGGTCAGAGAGGACAGTCTATGTCTGCACAGGCCCCTAACAAGGGTAAAGGAGAAGTGAGATGCTCCTCTTCCTCCTGAGCAGTCCAGCACACACTCTGCTGTTCAGATGGGTATACCCAAAGGAACAAATCTGATTCTTGAGCAAACAGCCCGTACCACAATCTGATTTTTGTTAGTTAGTCACACTGTGTATCTTGAAGGAGAGGCTGGTTTCTGCTGGTGAGCAACTGTTTGTACCAGCCACACCATGGTGAGAAAGCTCGAGTTTTGAATAGGTGTGTGCTCCAAGCAGCGCTCAGACACGGATGTTTGCTAAAGGATAACTGTCCCTCTGGTGTGCCACCATTGATTGGATGGGAAAGTTGCATAAAACACCTCGGAACAGACCAGTCTCCATCCTCTGAGAGAGCCCTGAGGCTGTTCCTGTTCAGAAGAAAGGTGGACAACCAGCAGCAACATGTCTCAGCTGGAAACTGCGATGGGAATGACCATTGCTGTCTTTGACAAGTATGCAAAGAGTGATGGCAACAGGCAAACCCTCACCAAAGCAGAACTGAAGACCCTCCTGGAAAAAGAGCTCCCAAACTTCCTCGCGGTAAGAGAACAGCACAGCATCATTTCTGTGTAGCGAATGCAAGAGCTGCCTGTAGAGTTCAGTACATTATAGAGGAAATTACATTCCAAAATATGCAATGGTTTGTAGAAAAATTTTAAATAAAAAAAAGTCTTTGCACATACTGTGTAAAACTGATTTGAATAATCAGGGCCATTCCCGGTTTACTAATTTCATCACCAGAATTTTCAGGACGATGGATTTGAAATAGATCATGTTTCATCTTCAGAATCCACCTACTTCTCCTGTTTATCCCTGGATTTATAAGCTCTTGTCATGCTGTAACTGCTGTGAAGGTGCTTATGTTGTCAGCAGCTGAAGATCTTGATTGCAGATGGAGAATCTCTCTAAATATTTATGCACTTCCTTCGTTCAGGTATTTATACTACATACTCAGTATGCACATCAAAATGATGCATAAACAAGAACAACAGATGAACTCAGAGCAAACTGTTTTGCATCTGTCTTTAATAGAAAATAAGACCTGAAAAAGTATTTTACAGCATAGGTTTGCATGTAATCATCATGTGCATTTAAGTAGGATTTATATATATACACATATAAAAATTCTTTTAGTAGGTATTCAAAATGCTTAAGATGTTATAGTAAAAGGCTTAGCTGCCTGGGAGACAAAATTATTTTCATTTTCAATTGTTTTTTATTTCCTTCCCTTCACTAAAAAATCCAGAAAACACTTTTAAATGTCTTGTTCTTTCCACACAGGAGTAAATGTTATCTCTCCATACAGTTATTATTCTTAATTGCAAAAGCCTAGAACCAAATGCTCTAAATGTGGATCCCACTTTTTGTGGGATAATTCAATTTTTAACAACTATTTCGGGGCACTGCAGCCAGGGTACTTGAGACAATTTAGTGTCTTTCCATGCAAGCTATATCAAATGACTATATGAAATCCATGCCAGCTGCATTTATGACCCACAAATGAAAGGGAGATAGATGGAAATGTCTCTGAAAAAACTCTGGAAAACAAATCAGTGGTGGTAACCCAACCATGTCAAAGAAAACATCCTGTTCCAGGTCATGGAATTATTGTCTAATAGCACTTCCATGTAAAGAAAAACAAAACTAACATGGGCATGGAAATCCCCCAGAAAATTGACATTTGGTCTGATAA
Organism: Dromococcyx pavoninus; assembly: GCA_033558185.1. NCBI lineage: Eukaryota > Metazoa > Chordata > Aves > Cuculiformes > Neomorphidae > Dromococcyx > Dromococcyx pavoninus. The sequence goes on along the minus strand of JAUMJL010000020.1, from coordinate 42,074 downwards.
AAAGGTGGGAAGTTGCTGCACTAAACATCCCGTTACTGAACGGGATGATGTTCAAAGGTCATTCCTGGCTGCAGTCACAGGCCAGGCACCACCTTTTCCAGTCCCCCACTAGTTCTGCTTATTTCCTGAAACTTATGGAAAAAATGGAATTTTCCAGGGAGGTAATTAGCTGATTGTCCTCTTACAATCTAGTCTCCTTTTCTCTTCCCATTTTACTCTTCTGAGAATAAAATACTCAACAAAAACACAACAAAATAGCATTCTATGCCAGTACTTACAATACAAGCAAACCAACAATGCCTTGCCCTGCAGACCTACAGGAAAACAAACAAACAAACAAACAGAGAAATAAGTCTGACTTTAGCAAAAATTGTTTTACTTGCATTTTACTTACATTTATAATCAATATTTTTTTATTTGCAATAATGTCCTGGGAAATAGAGTCTTTTAAATACTTTTATATATTTCTGGTCTTAGAATTAGTTATGCTTGACACAGCTCACAACAACATGGAAAGGTCTTCAATCAAGCAATCAGAGGCAGAACTAAATCAATACCACAGACTAAAGGATTGGACTCAATTAGAAAGAGTTCACAAAAAAACATTCCTGTATGTGCATTTCAGAAGTAATTCAGAGGCTAAGACTAGTTCACAGATTTTGCTAAATATTTCAAAATATTTCCTTATGAAATTAAAATTGATTGTAATTTGCAAAGTGAAGCAGAATTAAACTTTCCAGACACATTCATCAGTCAAATCTAGGGAACTGGTTCAATTTTCTCTGATTTTAAAAGTGCATATATTTAGAGTGAAACATAAAATTACAGAATGAGAAATAAAGATAATTAGGCTATGATCAAGATGTGCCATCAGATTTCAACTGAGGTAGTCATTATTTTAACTTCCTGGAGGTTTTCCAAAAGTTTATAGCATTTCTTCCTAGTATAATATAAGATTTCTTTTATTGTTTGGTTCAACAAAATCTACAGGGTTGTGCCCTACATTAGATAGGTCTCTACTGCCATCCCTTGTTTATTTTTAAAACTGCGTTTTCTAAAATGGTGAGATAATCAGTGCCGGGATTTGAAGCAAAAGACCTCCTGGAAGCTACTTTAGGGAAAAAAAAAAAAAAAAGTCTTTTAAAAGTCTTTTACTTGGATGGTGCCTCACCTCGAGATGCCACCACTCCACAGAACTACAGCAATTCAGAAAGAAAAAGATTTCTCTGGTATATTTCCCTGCCATAACTCTCACTCAGCATCTCGCTCGCTTCAGGAGGCGCCTTTCCAGACACCAGTTCCTGTGAGCAGCTCGTGCCAGGCACCAAGGCCAGAGGGAGCACTCAGAGCTCTGCATCTTTGCTGGAGTGGCAGAGCTTAACAAAACTTAAATCTGACATTTGCCCCAGGAACACAGCATTTTGCAGAACTTCAAAATGCCTCAGCTCCAGCAGGGCCTTTCTGCAGGAGCGGATAGGGAATGCAAAGCATTTAGTTCAGCTGGGTAATGGCCTTGCAGCTTAGCTGTGATAAATGTTATTTTAGTGTAGAGAAGAGGATGCTGAGGGGAGACCTCAACCCTGCCTATAACTGCTTGAGAGGAGGTTGTGGCGAGGTGGGTGTTGGTCTCTTCTCCCAAGTGACAGGTGACAGGATGAGAGGAGAAGGCCGTAAGTTGTGCCAGGGGAGGTTCAGATTGGACATCAGGAAAAATTTCTTCACCGAAAGGGTGGTCTTTTCCAACCAGATTATTCTATGAATTTTAAATGCAGAAAATATGCTTCTCCATGCCAGTGCATGACCACAGTCTCGGGTGTAGTAAACCTGGGAGTGATGTACTTACTGCCACTGTGCAAAGGGTGGGAAGATGCAGGTTTGTACCTGTGCTAAGAGATTGCCAGGGCTCATGTTTCCCCCACCATCGACCAGAGCCCCACCACCTCGGCCTATTCCGCCACACTCTTGAGCCCGATCTCAGCCACAGCACAAGTCTCCATGGGAAGGATGTGCTTTTCAGGTAGCTGGAGGTAGTGCTCCCTGGGGGTGTGGCCCACATGCCCTGTGGGGTGGTGAGCAGCTGACTCAGCCAAACACAGTGCAAAGGAATTTAGGCCTTTACACCCAGACATACAATGCACGAAACAGGACAAGATAATTTAAAAAAAAACAGGACTCACTAGCAGTAAATGTGATAATCTGCATGAAGGAGCTGTTACCCCTCCATCACATCCCCACAAAAAAGTACAACACACCTGAGCTGGAGGCAGCTTCTCACTCCCCAGGTTCCCCACAGCACGTCTCAGCAACAGCCCAAGCCCCACTACACCCCTGTTTAGGGTACAGGTAGTTAATATGCTGTGTTACTGTTTCTGCCACCTCTCACCTCAACCTGCTCTTTTTCTTTTGCAGTCAGGGAAGGACAAGGATGCCATTGATAAAGTCTTCAAGAATCTGGATGAAAATGGTGATTCCCAAGTGGATTTCAAAGAATTTGTCATCTTTGTGGCAGCTCTGACTTGCTGCTGTCACAAATATTTTGAACAGAAAGCCAAATAATTGTCAAACTGCTCACAAAAAGCTGTCTTTGCCTGTGTTCCATATGCTGGTGGTATGGATCCCTTCACTACTTCCATGTACCATCAGTTTACAAGCGTGCTGGACTGTAAAAATAAATCCTACTGTGCTTACTTCTATGTCTTGAATGTTAATTTCAACTGTTTTGTGGAGAAGCTTGGGTATAATGGCTCTCACAAACTCCCAGTGAGAGTCAGGTCAGCATCCCAGTGCAAACTGAGGAAAAAAAAAATTACTTTTAGTTCCCTTATGTTCAGAATGGTCCTGTTTCTTTGGTGCTGTTCCCCATCTTATGCCAAGATCAAGTCATTCCCTGCCCTGCACGTGCAAACATGCTGTGGAGGTAGAGGTGCTGTGACTCCCTCCACAGGTGCACAATGTTCGTGCACAGCATTCCAGCTCTGACTGGAAAGCCTGCTGCACAGCAAACACAGGAACAGGAGCTCTATAGCTGCAGAGTGCAAAAGCATTTTTAACTGCAAAAGCATTTTCCTCCTCCTGCTCAAGCCTGGTACAACGAGCTAACCAGCAAAGCTGCGTATCTGGAGCTGAACCAAGAACTCCGTTTCGCTGCATTTCCTGAATCAGAAGTTAAGCCACAGGTGTGACCCATTTACAAATTGTATATGTTTAAGTGAATATGTTTTTCTAGATTTATTTCCATCTTTTGGGGCCTATTTGATTATTTCAGCCTAAGTCTTACAATTGTCCTTTTATCTATCTGCGTTTTGTTCTCCAGTTTGGCTGCAGTGTCTAAATGGAATAAACAGCCCAGAAGCATTAGAGCCACAACTGCTACAAGTGGAAGAGCTTGCTGTCAGCTCCAAACAGCACTGCAATGGGTACTGGTAATCTGGGACCAGGGTTATATCAGACAGAGACCATATGCAACCAAAAATTAGTGAGTTTTGCCCACATTCATGCCTTCTCTCTGGAACTTTGCTGAGAACAGATTCCCAGCCTAGCATACAACAAAAAAACTAATGATCAGTTATTCCTCATTCTCTAATAGATTGCATAAACTAGTATCTGCATGCAAGAGACTGCTTGAGAAAGTGAAAGTGTGTGGATGTGTGTGTTAGCATGACTGTCCCACACCAAGAGGGGCAGCAACCGTGTGGCACTGATCTGGCACTGCTACAGACTGAGCTCATACAATAGAACACGCTGAGCAAGGGCCTGCCTTCTGTCCCCAGATTCTCGTGGCACAACAGTGTGGCACAGAATCATGCTGAACAACACTCAGAGGGTTGCTGGGTTCCTGAGTGGCTACAAATAAATCACATTGCATGTATTACACATGCAGAAATAACATTACTTGGTTTATTGGCAACAGTAATATTTCTCTGCACTACCTGGGAAAGAAAACTACTAATTATGAAAATGTGCAAAAGTCTTCCCAGTCCAAGGATATAAAACTAGCTTTTTTTTTTTCCAGAAAAGACTCCATATGGTTTCTGTTGTTTGAGATACCCTGGCAGTTCTGATCTCATACGTCCCTGCCCAATGGCTGCTGTGCAGCTCATCACCAGCCAGGGCTGGCAGATTGCAAAATCACATCCCTCACTATTTGTCAAGGCTATATATAAGCAAAACACTCTCCTTATTACAAAGGAAGCCACTTATGAATTACAGAGGTAAATTCCATATATTGTATATCTACCTGTCTACTGGTATAAACCATCATAAGGTGAGGAAATATAGGCAATACCTGTCACCAATTGGTTGGTGAATCCTAATTTTTGAGAGGTATTTGCCCTTTTTCAAGTTTAGCATTAGCATCTAAAAGGTTTCCTTGGCATTGCTTCGCTGAAATTATGTTTTTTTACCACTGTGTGGCACTAAATGCAGCCTTTTTATTACTCCTTGAGACCAAAAATCTATCATTATCGAGACAGCATATAAAGAGTATGTGCTAAGATCAAAAAAATCAGAAATATTCTTCACATCATGGCACTTTTATTTCTAAATAAACCCTGTATGTCTCATCAAGAGCATTTCACTGACTGCAGTGGAAGCAGCAGGAGTCAAGAGCCACACAGAGGGTCCATCCCTGGTGTTTTGTGTTGGGTTTAGCTGCAGCGTCCCAGTTTCACCCTTGTGAAAGTTGTTTCCCCTTGTTTGTAAACTGAAAATGCTTTGAGCAGTTTACTGTAGTATCAGTCTACACCCCACTGAGAGTACTTCTGAAACACATCTTGTAAAAAGCATGTTGGTGAAAAGGTTTGCCCTGTTACTCCATTTTATCTATCAGATTTTTAAACCACACAGATCAGCAGTGTGAGGTGTTGCAGTTGTGAGCAATACTGTAATTTACCCCATATTTCACTCATTTCCTAAACTTCCTGCCCTGGTATCTGACATTCAAACGATTTCACTCCCTCTCTAGTCACATTTTGCCCCTTTTCCTGATTTTGTGCTGGTTTCATCTGTGCTTGTAGGATATTTGAAGACATGGTTTACTCTGCTTGTTTGCAGTTCTGTTCACAGCAGCCTGAAGGTGCTTTGTAACCCCTCCACCTCCCAAAATGGGTATCAACAAACCACGATGATCTCGAGAACCCTCGCTCCCCTGCAGGAGTACCTGAACTACCCCTTTTGCCACCAGGGTGCTATGAAAGGAGTTGGATATTATTTTTCTCATCGTTCTTGTAGATCCCAACCCTGGAAGCTCTTACACTTGTGTTTAACTCCCATTACACCCCCTCATCCACCAACACCTGTGGGGTGGCCCAAATGCCCAAAGACCATGTCCAGGAGCACAGGGATGCTGTGTGCTGTTTTGCTAACCCGAGGCAGCTGTGCATGTTTAGGGCTGCAAATAGAGGGGAAAGAAAAGTGGTTTGGGTTTTTTTTTCCATGTATCCCTGCAGATCTTTCAAAAGCTGTAATTCAGTGATGAATATTCATTTCAATGTAGTACTGAAAATTCAACTGATGACACCTCAAAGAGAAAATGATCCATGAATAAAAGAAATTAACATATAGCTCCCACCTGATCATAGAACAAAAGTGACTTTTCAGAAGATATTATTTAACCTAAAAGCATTTCATCAGAGTCGCTTTAATATCTTTCAATCCACCAATTTTCTTCCCCAGTATTATTAACTTTTGCTATAAACTCACAGTTTACCCAGAATATACTGTGTATTTCCTTCCCTGCGAGAACTTTTGTCTTTCAGGGAACAAAGTGCAGAGATGGTATACTTGGCTTTACACCTTGGATTTAATCCCAGCTCTTAGGGGCAGAATGAGATCTCATTCTCTTGTGTAGAATGAGATAGTTTAAGAAACAGTGTAAGGGAGATGTAAGAAAAAGGAAAAGATAACATAAAGAGCAGCTCAGCAAATAATAGCTAACTGTTGTGGACAGAACACATTTGACTTATGTTAACAGAAAATAAGATATGGGAAAATATTACAAGCAAATGACAATATGAGAAATCATCATCTGTGAGGAGTTTCAAATTAGGCAAGGTTTAAAAGCAGAGGTCAGAAAATCAGCTAAGCAGTAGATCTGCCAACAGAGATTTTTGTTAGCTTATACAGAAAAAACACAATTTTGTATTGACAGTAGATGCCTTGTAGAGATGAAGAAACCCCAGTATCTATAGCTGCCATTTTGAAATGTAGTGGGGTACTGTCAAAGCTCTTTAGTTTTTAAAAATAACACATTGAATTCTTTTTTCTGAATGTATGTAGAGGAGAAAATAGGCATAATATTACCTAACCCTGAAGTCACTAGTGGTCACTTACATTGTTGTTTTACCTGGGAAGGTTTGTCATTATTTTACTGTCAGGTTCACTGGGGCTCATGGGAAATCATAATTCCCCCAGTCAGGCGTAGTGCTATCTCCCCAGTAAACCCAGTCTGAGGCTGGAAACTGGACCTCTGAGCATCCCACACAGGCAACATCTGCCTTCAACTCTTGACCTACACTGTCAAGATCAAGCTCCTTACGAAATACATTTTAACTGCTGGTTTCCTTATAAAAGGTGGGTAGAGAAGGAGGAGATACTACTTATCTTTAATGCAACAGTCTCACAGTGAAATGCTCCTGCAGGAGCTGGGAAATTGTACTCCAATCATCCCTAGGCTGAAACCCACACATGTCAGCTGGGCACACTAAATAGCAGGAGCCAGGGCTTCAGGAGGCCCACGGCACCTACCACCAGCATAACTGAAAAGATACTCTTTGTCAGGTAGGTTCCCAAGCTGCTGAACAGCAGAGCTATGGTCATTGCACTGGTCCTTTCTTTTGGACCATATTCTCTGCAACAGGGTAAAAAGGTTGCAGTAGAGGATGGGAGGGAGCAGTTCTTCTTCCTCCTCCTTATCCTCATCCTCCTCCTGCTGCTCCAAGCAGTCAGCCAACTGTGTAAAACAGTACAAAATAGTGGGTGATAGTCAGCCCACCATGGGTGGCTGAGCATGTCTCCCCCACCCTAACCACTCAGCAGCGCTCAGAGAAACTTTTAATTGAAAAAGCAGCTGACTCCAGCTCACATACCTGGAAGGAAGGACTGAATTCTCTCCTTCACTAAAGAGGATTCATGGCTGCAGCCCAGCTGGGGTTCAGATCTTGCCCATTGTCCCCAGAGACATCACTTGCTGCAGCCTGTGTGCAAGCAGCTCTCTAATGGGTGGACTCTTGCTTTTGGGTCCCTTTTCGAGATACCTTTCCCAGATTCTGGGAGCAGAGTTTCGGGGCTTAACACAGGTTTCTGCAGTCAGCTCAGATCCACCCACATGGAAATTAGTCATTCCAGCAGCTAATTGACTATGCTTTTGTATAGCTTTTTCAGGCCATTTTCTTCCCCAGACTCATTCTGTTCTTTTTACTTCCCAGTCAATAATTCTTTTTTAATCCTCTGCCAACCTGAAAACCTCTAGGTCATAGCTCGACTCTGCCAGTTGCTCATTGTCTGAAGGGAGAGAAAACTTGATTATTTAAGGGCACAGCTCTGGTACTCTGCAGCAGGTGATCAATAGGCACATGCACCACATTATGCTGGAGGACTAGGCCCCAGCATATTCCATAAATAGGTTTGATTTTGCCTAATAAACCTTTCCATTACATACTATTAAATATACAGAATTTTTTCCCCCTCACCATTTTATAACTTTCTATTAGATGCAATTGCCAATAACAATTTATTTTGTTTTATGACAGGCAGAAGTAGGTCTCTGAAGTATTAGGTAGTTATTGACTGTTGCATTCAGAAAGAACAAAAGGTTCGGATAAGAAAGCTGAGCAGAGATGTGCTCCGAGAGCCAGGAACTTCTTCTCCAGGACACAGTACAAGCACAGCAAGACTGAACCAGCTTGCAGGTCACTGCCACAGTTTTGGCTTTGTTACTTAAAAGAGTTCAAATCTGATGAAATTCCAGGGCTGGGGTTTGCTTTGGAAACATTTTAATGTTCATATATTTATTATCCCTTAATGCCACAAAATCCTTGTTATAGTCATTATAGCTCCCTTCTTTCTCCTCATTTCCAAACCCTACTCTGTAATTTAACTTTGACCAAGTATTTTCAGATGAAGATGTTCTGGAAGCCACTAATACATCACAAAAGTCAATTTTGTGTTTCTCAATTAACTTCCTCACCTGTGCTGACCTCAGCTAGTTAAGTCTCCCCATCCTCTCCATGATATTTCACATCCATCAGTGTAAGTTAATAGGTTTAAAAGGCTGAACAGTAAATTCTGCAGAATAAGTAAAAGGCCAAAGACCCTGTGCTGCTCTTTCTGCACGTACTGAGAGGGCTATCTGAAATGAATATTCAGTCCCCCTTGACAAAAATAACTTCTTCTTCCCTGTCACTGCCTTCCCAAATGAAACAGCTGAGAGAAAAAGAAAGTCCAGAGCTGCAGCTATAGGAGAGCTGGAACGGATCTAAAGTAAATAATGAATCTCAAGCAAATCAGGGATGACGCTAGGTTTGTCCTCTGAGGGCTCTGTAGTTGAAGGGTGAAACGCACACCTTGCCTGGGGCTCAGCCTGGGGCTGGGAGAATGGGAAAGCCCAGAGCTGCAGTTTTAGGGTGCTGGAAAGCACCTCCCAGAACTAACTCGGGGCTGCTACTTGATTACACTACTGCAGAATTCATGGACTGACCGTGGAGCTGGGCGGGTGCCTGGCCACATGCCACCTCACACTCCAAATTCACAAATCCAGTCTCTCCTTAGGCTGTATTATTCCCAGCCATCATCTCAGAGGCGGGAGGATTTTAGTCCGGTTTTTGGCAGGGCTGAGTGCAATTCCTGCAAACCCAGCTCCTGCCCTACCAGTCTTGTGATAGAAAAGCTGTCGGCTTTTTCACATCACGAGGCAGCAGCAGCTCCTCGCTGACAGCCTGCCCTCGCTAACAGACTCTGCAGGCACATCATCTCATCTCCACAAGCTGGAAAGGCAGGGAAGATAACAAAGGGCAGGATAAAGCCAAGGGAGCACAGCAGTGTGAGGCAGACCTACACGAAAGGACACTTTCATGTACCCAGCTGATTTTGAGCTGTATCCTTGTTTTTCCCTTCTCTCCAAATTTCCTCCTCCTTTTCCTTCCTGTTTTTTTCCTGCCCAAATGTGAAGGAGCCTTTCAGCAGAAAGCTGCTCTGTAGTTTATTTTGTAAATAGAAAACTGAAGCGTTCCTCTCTGGCTAAGGCCCCAAAAATCAAGAAAAAGAACTGTCCTCCCCTTGACAGAGGAGGCTGCTACACTGGCTCACAGTTCAGCCAGCACAACATAGCCCTTTCTAGTGAATCTCACTCTCCTGCATCCCAGCTCAGTCTTTCAGCCCTCAGAAAACGAGCCCATGAGGAGCTGAATATGAGCAATGTTTGCTTCCAATTTGCTCAGGCTATGCCCAATTACTTTATTAATGGACTAGTTTGCAGCAGGGTTCAGATAAAACAAAGCTGTGCTTTAGGTTTGGTTTTGCAGTGCTCCCAGTTTTAGAGCAGTAAAAAAGAAGCAATGTTAATTTTCTTTCTGTGGGATATTGTCCTCAGAAGCATGAGCTAAAGATCTCTCTGTCCTCTGCAGAGCTCAGTGCTAATGAAAGCAGAAGGACAAATAATTTCATTTTCCTAATACTTTTGATTAGGACAGGATGGCTTTCAAAAGACAGTTCCACAGCTTTAAATACCTATTTAACAACTCTTTGGGGGTAAGGAACGTGGTGTTTCCCTCTACCAAGCTAGCACAGGACCCTCCTTCAATCCCACTTCTGGATTAATTTCTCCTCCACACGAGAAATGCACTCAGGAAAGTTGGAGGAAAGCTTTTTAGGGAGATCCAGGAGACCTCAGGGTCAGCTTTCTGGGGTATCATTAATGCAGTTGCTGACAGCAGCGTGCAGGTAGGGATAATTTGGTGCTTCAGAAAATACTGAACAAGGCTGCTGACCCCTTAAGGGGCATCACCCCACCATCCACCTCACAGACAAGGCTCTGAGAGTCTGGACAAGATGATAGAGAGAGGTAGCTTTGGATAGGTTTCTGCCATTGAAAAGCATAATTTGGCAACTTTAATACTTTGCTGCTCAGAGCCGCAAACATTCAAGTGGAAATGACTCTGTAGAAGGAATCAGTGCAGGGAGAGTCATTTCCTACAGAGCAGTACAAAACACACTGGAAGGCTGCTGTCTTGCGAGATGGTGTCTGGATCCTGCTATGAACTGGTCCCGTGCCTAGACCAAGACTCAGAAGTGCTGCACGCTGCCTCATCCACGGACTTGTCTGTAACTTGAGGAGGTCATCTTTAAACCAAAGGTTTTAGCAGTAGCTCCTTGCTGCTGGGCTTTTAACTGGTGGTGTGAACTCTGCCATTTTTTAAATCTAACTGTTCTTAGAAGGAAACATCTTCTAATAAATGTAAAATAATATTAGTATATTTAGTGTTCTGTGGTGCATATTACTGTACTTGGTTTAAGATTTTTTTAAAAGATTTGGGCTTCATATAGCATTGTAAAAAAACAAAGAATAAAATTGTTTTCTATACTGCCTGGGGAAGGCTAATAGGTCTAGATGTTTTGCAATAAATACCCACTTCCCCTTGAAATCTTTATTTTTACCTTTGAAAATGTACACAGTACTAAAGCACAGCTGGAAAAGAATATAAGAAGAAAAGGAGAATGTGCAGACCTGGTAAGTGTCACATTTTATAACCACACAGTCTCTTCAAACAGCATCAAATGTCAGCTGTACTTGGGGACCAGAAGTAGTGGCCCTCCTGCCAAGCTACAAGAACGCTGACATATTGTCATCCAACAAGACACGGACCTTGGCAAAAAGATGTGGGGATTAAGATTCTTGCCTGGAAAATCCCCCAAAGCTATTTGGAAAAAGCGCGTGGTCCCCAGTTCCAGTTGATAGCAAGAGTACTGAGTTTTGCAACTGGTCAACAATATAGGGTGATAGAAGGCAATTCATGATAACACACAAAAGAGTCATAGATCATTTATTGTAGGATATCATTTGTTCTCTATTTACATAGTGTCTTTGTTTCAAAATACAAATGAAGGATAACAGCAGTGAAACGGAAAGCAATACTTGACAAAGAAAGCACGCAAGCCATCAGCTCTGGATTGCAAGTGAGAACAATAGATTGAGTTTACAGAGGAAAAGATCAAGACAGTGGGAGAAGCAGCACAAAAGAAAGAAAATAGATTCCTGTGCTGTATTTGGAGCTGAAATTGTGAATTGCGAGGAAGTACTTTTTTGCTACATTGCCTCAAATTAACATGCAAAGATCATGTCCGCTTTTTTACTAAACCAGGGGTGCCAAACTCACAGCCCACAGGCCGAATCTGCCCCTCCACCTTGTTTTATCTGGGCCAGCACTTTGCTTCTACCCAGTGGCAGTGGGGGTTCCTTGTCCCTGTGTTCCTGCCAGTGCTGGGTGACCCGCAGAACGGCAGGGGCTGGGAGTCTGACACCCCTGCTCTAGACTTTTTTTCATGTTCTCCTTTGCTGGTGATGGTGCCTCAGTCTGCAATAGCCCATTGCAATCGATGCTGCAAGTTTTAAATCACCTACAGAATATGTCTATGTTGTACTGATGTGCTTGACCTTCTAAGAAGCACCACAGTACTTGGCAAATTCACTTCAGCTTAGGCTCTTTCCCTCAAATACTTGAATCCCCCATGCCCTTTGTCCCCTTCCTTCCCCAAAGAGATTCTGCCTCACCCTTGTCATCATCTACTCTCTGTCAGGAGAACCAGCGTCCCTTTTTTCCCCTGGACACGCTCCTATACGTTGTCCAGGGCTTATCTGCCTCGACCCAAGGAACACTCTGCAGCTGGGCTACAAATCACAACAGCACCCAGCAAGATGGAAGAAGATGATTGGGGGGAAAAAGGGACTCTTCTAGAGGGTGTGTAGATGAGACAGAGACGGGGAGAATCACTTTTCAGGGCATTAAATCAAGACAGCAGTTATACTTTCTGTGTAAAACCCCTCCATTGTTGGCTAAATAAAACCAAATCTATTAATTTCCATAGGCCACAGGCAAAGTGCTACGCACAGCCAGTAGCCAAAGACTGAAGGTGGTGGCGTTGTGGTCACGGAATCAGCTGCAGCCTGATATGCAGAACACAAGTGGAACCCTATCTTCCCAGTCCACCCTGGAAAATCCTAAAAGCAAACACTTCAGGACATACAGAGTAGGACAAGGCCTCGAGATAAGTGAGAGATTCTGCAGAAGACAGGCAGTGTTAACAGACACAGCCCTGACTTTGGCCTTTTAAAAGGCTGCAAATTAAAATTCTAATAAATAGTTGTGCCAACAGGTTTTGGCTCCACTTAAGAAGAACCCTCCAACAAAGTCTTGAGCCATCATTTTCGTTCCAGACCGGCTTCTGCAAGATCAAGGACTATTCGCTGCAACAGTCTGGCCACTGACCTACACAGAGCAGCAAAGCTTGATGCAACAAAGGGAAAAGCTTTTTAAAAATAACATGAGTTTAGAAACAATTTAGATGGTGGTGTAGCCATCTGACTCCAGAAGCTGTGGAGCCTAAAGCCAGTGGTTTAATCTGCACCTGGTTCTTGGTAGACCTTGTGCTACTGATGATTTTGTATCTAAAAATCTCCGTTTAAGGTGGTTTTATTTCTGAATGGCAGACATATAGATGGAGGCATAAAGAAACTATATTCCTTAATAGGTAACACAGTATTTTGTATTAATTTAAAGAGGCCTGCTCTAATTTATGCATATTGTCCAGGCCAAAGGAGGTTCAAATTCCTGTCCTAGGCCTCTAGGCAGTATGGCAAGATAAGCAAAAAAATTTAACAATATCTCTCATTATATATCTCTAGTTGCTTGCATATCTTTTAACAGTTTTCAGGGATGGGATTTTCCAAAATGCTCAGCGCTGGTCTAGCTCTGACCTTGCCAATTCCAGTGATTGAGGCGTTCATTCTAAATGGATCCCAATATGAACACATAATTTGAGACACCTTGTTAATGTTTTTTTCTGCTCTTATGAAGTAATATTTTGCTTGTTAAATCACATGAACTCAGTCTTATGCCAGTCTTAAAAGAATTTATCCCAGTAGATCCTATCTTCATCTTGCTGTTATTCACAGTGGTTGATGGTCTGATGACCCAAGAACATCGTCAGTCTTGTGATTTCTTTATTTGTATCAGAAGATTTTAAAAGTGTCACTTATGTCACTTCTGAGCAAAAACCCTTTATATGTGAGAAATTACTGGCTGCCCATTTTGTGATCGAACGCATACAGCAAGATTAGTGATCATCTGTAGCTCAGCTGTTATTTTCACTGTGTTATCAAAGCCCTGGGGAGGATTTTGTAAAGCTATTTAGCCTGAAGGAAGGAATTAAAGAGGTTTCTCCCCGTGAAACATCTGTTCCAAATGTACACTCTAATATCCAGAGCAAAACGTTAAAATTTATCAGAAAGGGGAAGAGTCTCCTGTTTAGCAGTTGTTCCCTCTGCTCAGTCATCCCATGGGTCAAACCACTGTTCCTTTCCCCGCCCAAACCAGAAGCTGCCCCCACCAATACAGAACAGAGGACCTCTTTGGATGCTTTGCCCCTCAAAACCCTGATGGGATACTTCAGCTTTTTCCTCCAGCTCTTCTCCCCTTCATTAATTAATTCAGAAACTAGGACTTAAAGTGACTGCTACAGTCAGAAAAGCCAACCACCCATATTTCCTTCTCTTCTTCCCCTAATTCCTAGATTCTACACTCATGTTATAGTGCTGTATGCTTTTGCACAGAGTTTTTCCCCCCACAAACAGGTACTAACCATGCCTACTTTGAGCAATAGCTGATTATTTTCCCCAATGGAGCTCATTACCTACAATCCCTCTGTTTGTGTGGTTTTAGGGGAAAAAAAAGTGCTTGCAAAAAAAGCCTGCTTGCTAAAAAAAAAACAAAACCAAACCCCAGAATATTAAACAAACTTAGGTACCAGCAGTTTTGACACTGATATGGCCCAAGAGCTGTTTTCTGTACCTTTCTTCTCCCCTCACAGGGCTCTCTCAAGCCTACCTACCCCAGCCTCAACACAAAGCTTGTACTCTAGGGGCAGGCATACCCTTTTTTCTCCAGTAGCAGATAGGACTAAGTTGTGCTATGCTTTTACTGCTTGTACTACTGCTTTCTATAATATCTGGAGAGAAAGAAGATATCCAGTAATAAGCAAGCACATCCACGACAGAGCAATATATTCTGTGCAAACTTAAGTGCTAAAGGAAGCTGGATAAAAATAAATTCTCAATTTACTCTCCTGCTTCATGCATCTCTCCAACTGAGGGGATTAAACTTGATGTTCCTCATTCTTAGTGCTTTTTTATTATTGAGTTTAAGAAAACAGTCTGATTTTTTTTTTGCCAAAGCGAAACAGGAAGTAATTTAATTCTTTCCCTCTATATGAGAGGGGAACTTATTCTATGTATGTTTATATATGCTGGTCTTAGTCAACTGAAGCTTCAGGAGGGTGGGGGAATGGCTTCCTGGTAGCATGACCAGTAGTATCCTAATAAGAGCTGCACGTGGCACTGATCACACTGCATTTCTGTCCTCAGTTCATCCACAGAAAAATGACAGACCCCTTAAAATGCATCATCGTCATTGTCGATGACGATATCCCATCAAGCACAAGAGGAGGAAGAGCACAATGAGGGTGGCTGCTGAGTGCTTGGTAGGACACACCAATCACCCAGGAATGGAAGGGTTTTCTTCTTGCAGAGCCAGGTTGTGGTAGCAGAAAGAATAGAAATTTTTTAAATCCTGTTTCAGGCTGACATGCAGAAGAGTTAGAGATACAATTTCTAGTGCTGAGTATGAGGGCAAGGTGATAAATAAGAAGGCAGGCAGTAAAACAACATCAAATGCCTGTGCCTAATGCTACAAATTGCATTTTGAAGATTAACTGGTAGAGATATATCAGCCAAGCTTTTCCATTATGGCATGGGCTTGAAAAAGTCCTTAAGCACGTCACTTGGCTAAAGCTGTAGTTGAAATTCTGGCAAATACATCCTGAAAGCTGACAGTGGATACTGTGGCCGAATGACCAGGACTTCTTTCCAAGGCAGTGAGGAAGAGGTGACTGGACTTCTCTTACCACAGGCTGTGCCACGGTAATCTGGGAGTCCACTCTCAGTGCCTTTTCAGACCTTTTCTTTGAGAACAATAAAATAGTGAAGCGTGAGCTCTCGTCTACTAAAAACCAGAATAAATCCAGAGTAATGACACAGGGGTCATAAAGCAACCTGTAAATAACCACTGAAAACGTGGACTGTATTAAATCTGGTCATCTGTGATTAAAAAAAGCCTCTGTGCCCACATGCAGGTAACATGCTGACTCCTCCACAGCTGGGACACAGCAGTTGACTTGGCAACAGCAGCTGTAATAAAATATTTTCCCTCCAAATCAGGAAGTATTAAAAACATACTGACAAGATGCACCTTGCATTTTTCTCATGCAATAAATCTGCTTTTATATGTAAAGACCACACTTCTTCCCCTGGCTGGACATAACTTTGCAATATTTCTTTGCTCAGAAGTCACTGCACCAGCCTGATTTCTGGAGGGCCTGTGAAGGAGTGATGCAGAAGTGCAAAATAGGAGCTTGGTGGAAATGGAAGTGGCTGCTGGCAGAGGAACAGGAGATGGTTCAAGGGACGTCCATGGGCTTTGCAGAAGATACTGCAAGGAGGAAGCCATTAGACTGTTTGCAGACTTGGTTGGATAATGCAGGACACAGGTTTGCCAAAGCTCTCCCTGCCCTGGAAAAAAGGGCTGTCACACAGCCACATTAAAACTTCCCTGTATTCCCCATGCATGGACTTCCACCCCAACATGTTCCTGAGTACAGCCCAAGGCAGATGAGAGCATTTACTCATGCTGAAAGGCCCCAACAGAATCTGAACAATTTGTAGTGACATGTTCTGAAGACCATTTTTACTCAAGCCATTCAGACACCAGCTTCTGTGGAGGGGTGGGTGTATGAGAAAGAAGCTAAGACACCCTGCCTTTAGGGGCTGCTGCCTGGCTTTACAGGACAGGAAGCTGTTCCCTGAAAGGAGTAATCAGAAATAACTGCAGCCTTACATGACACTTGCAGCCAAGTCTTGAACACAGATGACTAATATTTTGCCTTGAATATAATCTTGGCTATTCTGTTTAATGAAGGCACCTATTAACAAATTATTGGCCAGTGTTTATACAGCACTTCCAAGTACAGCACAACCAGGATTTGTGGTGTGAATGGCAGCTGCCTCTTTTTCTTACGTTTTTTGCAAAATAACTCTGGGAAGGCACGCAGAGAAGCAAAGTCTCTGGAACACTTTTAATTACATAAGATGAATCTGCAACGTAGACTTTGGAAACTGTCCAGGTTTGGAATGAATAATTCAGTAATCTGGCTGGGGGATAGTGGACTCTCATGATTTCTGTGTGAATCAGCTGCTGCTCTTCTGGCTTTCCTTTTTCCCTCCAGTCCAGCAATTAATTTGCCCACCTCTTCTCTCGTCTCAGACTTCTGGGATTTTTCATGTTGCTGTCTCCCTGCCCTGAAACACCCATGTACACTCACTTTTTCGGGACTGGTTTTGCAGGATTGGAGAAACTGAGCTGCACAGATTAGCAAGGCTGTTGCACTCGATGGGCAATGGGACCATGGGCAAGCATGACTTCCCATGTCCCCATTCCTATGGGATTGCCGCTGTATCTTTTTAATCAAGAAGGTCTGTCTTCAAGGGGAGGGAAGAGGGACATTGTATCTCCTGCTGTGGCCCTCACTGACATTTACTTCCCTGGAAGCAAGCTGTAAAAACAAAGAAAACAAAGGGACAAGAGTACAATTTGCACAAGGATTGAAAAGCTTATTAAAGCAGCTCTAGGGCCAGGTACTGTCATTGAGATACTCTGAATTAGCAGCACTCTGTGTGTCAAAGGGCACCCTGATGAAGAAAGACAGATTATCCTTCATATTGGCAAAGTAATATCTGGGACAAGCCTGCACAACATTATAATCTAGAACTCAAAGTGTCTGTGGCCCTTGCCCAGGTAACTGCACCTGAACTGTTGACTCCCCCAGGTTAAGGTTAACTCGCCAGACCTATTCACCATCTTTTAACACTGTCTGAAAAGTGCTGGAAGTGTGTCACATCCCCTGCATGCTCCTATCTGGGGTGCCAGAGACAAAACCCAAGGTGGTCCCTCAAAATATGGGCAATGGGGAAGGGGCAGAGCACCCAGTGAGCAGAGTGAGGACTTCTGTTGGGGAGGAGAGAGATGGGGAGCTGTGGAGGAAACCCTTCAGTGGAGTACAGAAAGCAAAGAGTCTTCAATTCCTGAAACTGCACAGCAGATTAAAAAAGACGAGTCACTGCCTGACATAGCTCTCAAGAGCAAACTGCTGGCCTCTTTGGAAGGAAACTCATCAGTTTGCTTACAGTGTCACCTGGACCTCTAAAATAGTTTTTCTGTAGCTAGAAAATATTTGGTCTTAACTGACACTGCCGTAACTCCAGGGAAAAATATGACGGAGGGGTTAGGGGGGGAAGAGAAAAGGCTCAAAATGCAGGAGCCGTGCCGTGTTTACACAGCAGGCTGCTGGTCCCCAAGCAGCCTGCAATCACCCCTGCCTGCCTTGCAGAGCAGGTACTGAGAGAGTGCCTGCAGAACACGGCTGAATAACACATCTGTGCTCCAAAGGACACCTCAGCTTCACCGGCTTGTGAGCAAGAATCAAGGCACGTCTTACAAATAAACAGTTTTTGAATGACAGAACAAGTGAAGGCTAATTTCAGAGGTTGGGTTATTATGGGTGTAATAAGGTGCAGGCAGTGATTGAATCATTTTCTGCAGCTCTTTCCTCCCTCATGTGATCTCCCTGGTACTCACCCACACATCTGCTTTCCCAGTGTAATCGGGCTTTCTGAGAGGAGTGCTCATTGTGGTCTGTCCTCCTGCCTAAGTTTTGCAAAGCTGTGAAAGCAGGCTGTCTTTGAGACATTTAAAAATTGTTTCCTTTTGGTTGAAAATTTGGGTTTCTATTTTGGGAAAACAGTTGTGGTGTAGCTCCAATGCAGGAGGACATCCAAAAAACCTGATGACTGATGTCCACTCTATTAATCATACTCTCCAAAAAAGTTTATTTAATAAGTCAGAGCTAAACAAAAGTGCAAATACATCATAGACAGGCATTATAAGTTACCTATTCAACAATAATAGCATTCAAGTCTCATGAAATTCCTTTGCTGGCACCTGGATCTATTCACCAAGAACATTCTGCATAAATCTAGTCTCTTCAAATCAGAACTGAACCCATTTTTTGGTGACAGGGCAGGGAAGGGAGCCTGTGCTTTACCATTTTTAATAACAGAACAAGATAACAGGATTCTCTTTTTTTCAGGATTCTCCAGTGGGCATTTTTCACAAACAAACCTTCTTTCAAGGTAAATATATTGCTCTTCTGATGGTTGACATATGAAACCAAGGAATCTATATTAATTTCATCATTTTAAGCTGAAAACACCACCTGTACTCTAAAAAGCTAACGAGAACAGACAGCTGACCTGTGTCAAGGTTTCCACTGTAGTTTGATTCTTGCTGCATGCCTGCTGTCCACAGAATTGTTTGACTACAAAGGCCAGGGTGAAAGTGTTGCCTTTATTGTATACATGCACTTCAGCTCAAGAGAGCTTAACTATGGACACATCCTGGCTCCATTTCTTCTAACGAACATCTCCTTACTCATCTCACCAACACCTACCAGCACCTTCTCTGCAGAACAGTCACTACCATTGCTGGCCCAGCATTCGATGTGCAAAGGTGTGCAACCTGAAGCAAGAAACACCCCAAAGTGAGAAACTGATGAATTAGTAAGCTAAATTAGATGACATAAACCCCAGGTTCTGTTGGAATACAGTGAGAAGGGAATAATTTAATTTACAATTAACAAGCCAGTTCTGCCTAATTTCAATCAAATCTGATAAACAGCTCCAGAAGTCACTGATGGGACTGACTGAGACGTGAACAAGCAGAAAGAAGGATTCTTACAAAACCAGAACAAAAATCAATTCACCCAGGGACTGCTTCGTCCTTGCAGGACTCAGATTAGAAAACATATACCCACTCGTATACACATTTGGGAAAGGGCAAGGCAAAACTTCACTAGCAGGTGGAAAGTCGAGCTGACATACTGCCCTACTTCCTACTGCATGCCCAAATGTTTTCCAAAACACACCTTCTACCTCTGCTCTTATTTCTAGATGGCCCAACAAAGCAATATCTTTTGCACTGCAGTCCTATTTTCACCCCACTGAATTTACCAGGGCTTAGAGTATCAAAAGTGCACAGGGGTTCTGGCAGTAAGACTGCTGTGGTCATTTCACTCCTTTGGGACTCCTTTGAAAATGTCCGACTGTATAAAGAGAACAGTCAGAAATATAAACTGCATGGGATGTGCTACAGATGTTTTTTGCTGCTTACTCAGAGAGTGTGAATCATAAAGCAAACATTTAGGATTTTTACTGGTCATAAATGGTAAACCTTAAAGACAAATGGCATATTATTAAACATTTTTTTTACATTTCTTAAACCCTTCTCACAGTCTTTTCTCTCCCAGGTCTAGTGTAGTGGTGTAAGGCCCAAAAAATATTTCCTGTGAAGTCCAGAGGAAAATCCTTACATCACATCCAATGTTAATGTTTAAATCAGGGCAAAACGTTGTCCTAGATATTTTCAGGCACAAATGTCTCATTTACACTACGTACTGCTGGTGTCTGAAGGTTGCATTTCCAGCAGTGACATATTCACTCTATTTAGCATGATTTTAGAGAAACCACAAAGCTTTTCAGGAATATCGGCAAACTCATATAATGGTAAAGGTTGCATGGCACAAAGAGGCAACTGTGGAATTCAGCCATCAGAGGATAATCCCAGTCACAGAGGAAATCCAAATTTATAGTTCAGCCTATAAGAAAGCCAAGACCCATCACAGTGAAATTCAAAGAGAGATGTACCTCAGTGGAGTGAATAACCAAATAATATCAAACAATAATACAAATTCTGTCCTGATATCATGAATGAAATGATATTAAGAAGTTCAGAAGTTCTCTATTAAGAAGTACAAAGCTGTTTTAGTCTGAGGAGCCACAAAATAGTATGTGTTAATAGTACTTGGATGCTTACTATGTGCTTCCACAACAGGATAACACAATGTTGAAAAGTTTCCGATACTATACACTGATGTATTAGGATGTGGTTTAGAAGGAATAATTTATTTTAAAAAGCATGCAATGGAGAGGCAGAACCACAAGGCAAAGCCCCAATGAGCTGTGTGACACTTTCTTTGGGTACCCTACCAGGATAGCCTTAAGATTACAGTCTTTCCTTCCAGATTAAAGATGGACTGATGGACTGTCAGGTTAGCCTTACCCCTGAGCAGATTTGCCTTTCCCTTTTATCTCCCAGTTTTCACTGACTTCTGCCTTTCTCCATCTGATTAGGCAAATTATTGAAGCATATTTTTGTGCCGAGCAGAAAACCCCACCCCAGAGCAGTATGGATGGATTTTCAAAAGAACCTAATCTTGGTTTTGATGAGGCTTTTGATGAATGGAGAAGAAGCAGTCTGCTAGTCTATGAATTGAGTCCACTGGATACTCCTGGAGATTAAACGATGGGTGTTCATCACTCTGAGAGGCCTCCAAGATTTTACTTTTTAAACTCAGGCTCTATTGCTATCACCTCTCTGACTTGACTCCCTCCCTTGCACCTTTCTGCTGCCTCCTTGCCCTGAGCCTTTCCCTGACGTATGCCACCAGTGCCTTGCCCCACATCTGCCTGGGTGTCCTGCGGTCGGGGCCGGAGCCAAGCCAGGCAGCCTTGGTGGGCTTTATCAGCTCGGGTTCTGCCAGCAATAGGTCTTGACCCCCCGCCGGGGCTGGCGTACCCTGCCACCAAGGCGTGCCTCTGCTGCCTGAGGTAATGGAGGAGCCTCAAAATGACCCAAACCCAACAGGGACCCACAGTACCATCCCCTCTGGCCACGACACGGTGCGCCAGGAGCCTCTGTGCAAATTACTGTGTCTGCGTATCACAGCCATCTGCCTGTCAAAGATAATAGCTTTGGTCTTGAGGTCGCTACGAGGAGGACAGTACACCCAGACTAATGAACACACTCGCTCTCAGCAGGGCCAATTAGCCAGGGTAAACTGGTGGGTTAATTCAGCTCCAAAGCTGCCTTCTTTTCTAGTTGTGACCTCGTTTGCCTCTCATTTGGATATCTTTTCATGGTGTCACACTGCATCTTGAGCCCTGGCAGCATCTATGCCACTTCTGAAATGCCACTTAGTCATTTAGTTCATCTAAGCCTTGTCACACTCAGCAGAGCTATACATAAATATGTTTTAAATACCTGGGCACCAGCACACTTCTCAGGTGGTTTCAGAAATCCAGCCCACACAGCCAACCTGAGAGTGGCTGATCGCTCCTTCATGCAAAACCTGGACTGATGCATTATTTGAGATATCTATCACAAAAGTAAACCAAATTACAGCATATAATACAAGAATAAAATTTAAATAGTAGTGATCATCATACTACTAGTTCATATGAAGAGGGGACGGGGAGAATGGGCACCTAGAAGACTGAATATCCACCAGAAAACAGAAGTTCAGTGGCAAGCCCTGAGAAATGCTTACATTTATTTGAATAATAAAATATTGTCTGTCTCTCTCCTTTGCTCTTGAGGGAAGAAACTAACACTTAAAAGATGTACATAAGGTCTTCAAGAAAACAGTTTAAATGAAGTGACTGTCTTAAGATTTACTTTCAGAATAAATTCCCTTACACTGGGTTCATAGTCACAAGGCTCAAAGCAGTGGTAGCAGTGGTAGGCCTTTATCATACAGACAAAACCTTAGCCAAAAAAAAAAAAGAATTAAAAATTTTAGAAGTCAGGAGATAATTGCTCATTATGCCTGCAATAATCTGAATTACTGTGCCATATATGTATTTTAGTATTACCTAATCATCAAGGTTGAACTATCTTGTTATTGCCATAATTCTCCAAGAAGTAATTGTAGTACTAAAGACATTACCAAAAAAAAAATATTTTCCTGATTAACAGCAATAATGTAGCAGGACTAAAAAAAATAGGTTTTATTCAGGATTTTGGACGTGCAGACAGAGCCGAATTTCTGAAAAATTGCCTCTTTCATCTTCCAGAAAATTGAGCCTGTAATTATATTCTAGATCTTGCTACAGACTTAGTTTTAATCTCATTGTTATGCACTTCTGCTTTATATGTATGTTAATGTGCCTTTTTTATGTTTTTTAATTTTTATGTGTAGCTGCTTCATTTTGAGCAGCAGGAAAGGAATCTTGAAAACTTTCATCCTTTTTCCACACATTTTTTGCAAATCCAGTCAATGTTTTGCATAGATGTGAGTTTGTAACTATTTCCAGTCTCTGCATTATAGAAACTGCACTGAGTTAATGCGAAGTAACCACGGAAAGCTGCAACAACCTTCATACTTGAGCAAAACTGTAAGGAGATACTGAAAATGAGTTGCTGTTAAGAAGAAGTCCGTTCAATAGCAAATACAGAAGTCATGGTTGTGCCGGGTGGATGTTGCAGGAAGCTTTGGGAAGGCAGGCAGGGTGGGGAGGTGCGATTAGCAGGGGCCCTGGCAGGGCTGGGGTTATCGCCAGCAGGGACTCCTGCCAGGTCACGGGGCAGCATTTCTCTGAAGCGGACAATCTGCAGGAGTTTAGGCATAATAAAATGGATAAAACCTGTTTTTGTAAACATGGAAAGGACAGAGGCTCACGCTGCGAGAACAGCTGCAAAAACTGTCGGTGTTTTGGAGTCTGACTTTCTCAGCTTCAACTCTTAAGATATTTAATTCTTCATAGAATATTTAAACAGGAAAAAGTGATTATAAGCAAAAAATTAAGGTCTCAGTAGGGAAAAAAGTATTTTCAATGGAATATTTTTGGGATTTTGCTTTTGCAAAACCTGGTAAAAACAGAGGGAACAACTGAGGGGGGAAAAAGGAAGTAAACTTTTCTATGGGACTTATTTTCCCACAGAAGAGTCACTAAAGACTCTCGTTTCAACTTCTACAAATCTCCAGTTTAGGGAAGCACATGAGTATCACAGAGGGAGTTTCAGAATTAGATGTGCAGATCTGTAAGGCCCACATTCTGCAGAGAAACCAAAAGGAAAACCTCAGGCACTGTTGCCACTTACAAGATTACATCAATAACTGTGTTGCTTCACTCACCTTATACTCACCGTAGGGTGGCTATTTTTGTCCACAGTTGTAACGCCGCAGCACTGTGGTAACTCACTGTGGAAGGGTGGGGGGCTTTATGCTGTGATTTCATTTAATCCTGGGGCAATTGTTCAGCCTGAACCCCACCAGCTGCCTTGGCAGGGCTCTGGGTAGCAACATGGCACATTCACTTTCAAACTTCTTTTGGAAAACCAGGAGTTTTCTCTGTGTCCGCATTATAACACAGCTCTATTTCATACTATGTTGATGCCTTATTTTTTGCTTATAAAAGCATTTCCATTTTTAATGCCTTAATTCCTGCTTGAATTCTAGAGATTTGTCAACACATAAAAAAATGCAGGGCACCTAAATGTTGAACACAGCTCTGTGTCTGCTACTACGTGACTTAGAGGTTACTCATGATACAGATCAGGAAGCTCATGCTTACAGTTCCCTTGCAGGACTAGGACCATCCCTCACTTCATCTCTCCTGCTTATCCATGTTTGGCTTTGGCATGTTGCATATGACAAGGCCAGCTGTACTAGTCGGGGTCTGGACGTCAAATCAAGAGCAAGCAGCTATCTCTGGTGTCCTCCCCCACCCCCCAGCAGAGCACATTTTTCCAGAGCCAGTGATATTCTTGCAGCACAGACCTGATTTATGACCAGTGCCTTCAGGAGTTACTGCAATGCATATACTTGATTTGATAGCAATAGTTACAGTAGCACAAACTGATAACGTTTACAGAGGAGATTTCTGTAAAGGACTTGTATTTGCAGAAATAAATTCCATTCATATTTGTGAATATGCATGTTTCTGCATTTGTATAAAAATTATCCTCAAGATGCTCACACTCAAACATTACTGAAATACGTACAAATATATCTATACATGAGAGAAATACATAATGAGAATTTTTTTAAAAAAAGAAATACACTAAATATATTCTATCAGAGAAATACACTAAATAAATACTTGTTTTTAATTGCATATTCAGCCCATAGAATAGTCCAACAACTATGTTGCTATTATGGTCCCCTCAGCTACTTTCAGTTGAAGTACATAAAGCTGAATTTAGCAGTTAGGTAAAAAAGTTGAGATACTTTCTACTTTCCACAGGTTCGAGTACATTAAGCAAGGAACACGTTGTGGATTAGCTTTTGCAAGCCCTGCTACAGGGGCCTCATGTCCTTAGCCCTGCTGGAGCTGCACACGGATGAGCTAAGGCACAGGTTAAACCTGCACAGCCTGTGCCATTTGCTAAAAAACACTTTTGCACGTGGTAGTAGGGTCTGTTCTATTAACCCTGAATGTTTTTAACATCTATAAGTTATTCATTTGATAGAGGGCAATAAATAAAGGTGAAAAGGGCAGTCCCTTTGACCCGCAGTGCAGAGTTCTGCAGCAGCGCGCAGCAGCCTCGGGTGGTTTTTATGCCCAGGATTAACAGGGATTGGGAACGCTGCAGAAGCAGCACGCTGAATCAAGGGTCGGAAATCGCTTTGCAGGGCAGTTTCTCTGGTAAGATTCAAACCCAATGATGATTTTCAAGTCCAAACAAACACCCTAATGCCCTATACTGGGATTTTGTTTATTTAATCGCAATTTTTGCACAGTAAACGGTGCAGCTCAAAGTTTGTTTGGATGAGCTGACATTGCTGTGTTTCATGGCACAAACGTCTGGTTGTGAGTGACAAAAGCTATCAGAAAACTTGTGAGAAGAGAATGTGAATAAGTTTGTTAAACTTTGACAGCAAACAGGAGAAAAAAAATAGAACTTGTTTTCAATCAGAGACATTGCATCATGCCCTTTTTCCCTTGTTAGGGAAGGCAATGAAGCATTTCTGTTTATGCTGAACTTACTCCTGGTAGTTGTGGATACACTTAATTTAAACTGTGTATTATTTTTAAAAAATCTTTATCTCAGAAATACATATTGAACTTTGATGAAAAAAAAATCACTTGGATCCATTCAACCTCTGGGTTGACTTTTTTCTTCATGTTCATTTTGGTCTTCTGAAGTACTCAGTATTAAGGAAAGCAAAACACTTCTTTTCCTGCAAAGTCCTCTCCTCGTAAAAGCAGCATGCTTCTTTTTTTCTGTCATCCTTGATTCTCTGTCCCTTTGGTCTTTTTCTTCTCCACTCCACAATTTTCAAGCATCATAAAAGCTGCAATTCTCTTTTTCCTAGGTTTCTAATAATTATCTCTTACTTGTTTCTACAGTCTCTCTCCTATTCCCTTTAAGAAAATTGCCAACACTCTACAAACTGCATAATGAATAATAATGAAGTATTTTATTGAGGACTTAGCTGTAAGAGCACTCATGAATTATCTAAGTTTGACCGTGAATGGAGATTTACACTTAACATTGCCTTAGATATAGAGGCACATGAAGCAAATCAGTAATATCTGTGACAGGCAGAAATGTCTCCAAGTTTTTCTGTAATAAGCAAGAAAATCTTTTCTTGATTTGCTTTTCTGCAGTCTCAAGAATATGTCTGTGGAATAAACATATTATTTGATCTTAACTGAAGGACATAGTGGCATAGTTCATCATGCCAGGCTGATGCATTTATGGTTTGAAGAGCCCTCCACACCCCCAGACTTACAGTGGAATCCAAGGTATGTAATGATGATATGAATATACTTTACTGTAACCTGTGCTTCAGGCAGCTGTTAATGCCAGTCTAGTTTTCTGTAGTCTGCAGCCAAAGGAAAGTTGTCTGCAGCATATGTCTAGCTTCAGTCCCCAGCATACTTACTGTGAAGCCAGTGGCATGCTGAAGTAGATGCCACAGAACCAAAGAAACATTTGTTAAAATTGATGTCTCAGATGTTAACATATATTTGGGATCATTTCTCTGCCTATGAAATAAATTAATATTCTCCCTGCTTAATTACTCCCATGGTAGCACCTAAAGTCTCACAGACACATATTTTACTAAACTTTGTGGAAACACTGAGAAAGATGGTCTGCCTCCAAGACTTAAAAGTCAAAGACAGCAAAAAGGTCAAAACACATAAAGGAGAATCCAAGAAGCACAGTGGGAAGGGAAAGAGACAGATACACTGACCTCACCACAACTTCTGAGTAGATCAGAAACGGAAGGGTTTGAACTCAGACTGTTGGCTCCTAGTCTAATCTACTATTGTATGCTGCAGCTTTGGACAATCTTGGCCAGGAAAGAGATGCCTTACTATTTCAAACTTGCCCCAAACAATCTCTTTTTAGTTGCTCTTGTTATAGAGACCCTTCCATTTCCAGCCCTAGTTTATGTAAGCCATATGCTGCTTTGTTAACCAGGAGATGATTATATTTTTCACCAAGTGTAAATGCTTTCAGTGGCAGTAACACCCTACTCCCTGCTTGGTTTATGAACATGCAACTTCTGCACACGTGATGTAGGTCCAAAACATGTGCACAATGAGTTTCTCTGTGGTGTCCCAGTTAGTGGTTCTGGTCCTGAACAGTCGGGGAAGGAAATCAATCAATCTCGTTGCTTTTCCTTGGACTCTTGCTCTCATTGATCCGCAGAAAAGAACATGAGTAATTTTTAAGTTCAGACCTTCAAAAAGCTAAGTGGTGTGGAAGGTTTACATGGTTTTATTTACATGTGATAGTCCTCCTAAGATAGCCTCATAAGATGCTTATTTTGTGCAGAATATGACATTGTTCACTTGTATGCGCTTTTCTCTTCTATAACTTCAAATATTTTTCTACTGAACTGCTGCTAGCAAGTACCTCAACTATGAAAATACCGAGTATTATCAAAGGCTTCATTAACCTCATCACATATACTTACAGCTTCTCCCTATGCTCTTATTTGTGTGCATACATTAGTGAAAGAAATGGTAACATGTATTGATTGTACTATGGATTAGATTTTAATTATTACAGTCCGTACAACAAAGACATAATTAAGTTCGTGCAATAAACTACTGCAGTGGAATAAATTTACTGTCTTTGCAACACTTTCTAGAAAACTTCTTCTCTTCGAATTGACTGGTTTTAATCATAATGCTGAAATATAAAACTGTGCTCATAATTCCAGTGCTGTATACTCAGTACATCTCCAGTGTGGAGCTCTCAAGAGGTTTTTGGAGTCCAGAGGCATTGTCAATGCTTACAAATTAGGTGGGGCTCAGGTATGGGCCTACCTATTACCTACATCTGAATTTCTCATCTGCAGAGCCAGCTGTCAGGTGCCAGACTGAATTTGCAAGTGCACAGTGACAGGCTTTGTGGACAAGGCAAGATAAGAAGCAGGTGCAAAATTTGCAGCAGATCAATGTGGACAGCACAGACATGCTATTTGTCTTCCAGGAGCTGCTTGGAAAGGGCTCAAGACACCTTCAAGGGCATTTCCTCTTAAAAGAGAGAAAGTGAGAACCTCCATAGCTGAACTCCTTAGTGATCTATAAAGGATTAAGCATTAGAGGGAAACAAGAAGAGCCAGAGTTCTGTAATTGATTTTTGGCAGAGAGGAGCGCTCAAAAAAAAAAAACCTGGCAGATTTGGTAGTAGTAGGCAAAGCTGATTTCTTGGATCTAGTGCTGCAGAGAAGCATGGAAAGGGTGTAGACAGGAAAAGATGACAGCAAGACCACAGGGCTAACAAAGAGAGTACAAGCTGCATGCATGTTAAGAGAAGGAGAGGAAAAAGAAGGGAAAAAAATCCTATTTTCTACTTTTTTTTTTACCATTTTACCTTAGCCTTTGATGTCACTGACACAGTGTTTGTTCATTCTAGCAATAAATCTAACCCACAGTTTCTGGATCCCACTATTTAACAAGATTTTGGAACTTTGTCATTTGATTATTTGCACATTTCTACGGAAGTCTGTGTGACATTCTGACCACTAGATCCATCATAAAATGCACCTTGGAGTAAGTGGGTTTTGCTTGCCTGAGCTTTTCTAAAATTGAAATGCAATTCCAAAAGAAGAGCTAACCTGCATGTGTAGAATCATGAGACTGCTTTAGCAACCCGCAAACATGTTTGGAGAGAGCAAAATTAAACATTTAAGCATGCTGATTAAGGCATTGATTCTGCAAATACTTTGAACTGGGCATAATCCCTTTGAAATCAGGGGGACTATTCACGGTCAGAAAAGCTGTGCCTCTGAGTAAACATTTGCCTCCCTCAGCCCTTGAAAGCAATTGCAGGCAATACTTTTCTTCTAGATGGACAGTGCTCACTCGTCGGCAGTCCACAACTATGAAATTACATATATTGTAATCATGAAAATTACATAGGACTGCCCCTAATAACAGCCTGCAATAGGCAATTGGCTCTGTGGTGAGACGAGAAGCGTTTAGTCATTCCGTGAGAGGCACAGAGGAAACGCCGAGATGAACTGTCGTAATTAGACACATATTATTAGCACTTATTAAAACACAACTAGTTACACTGGTTGTGCATATTCTGTAGGCAGACCTTGTGAAAAAGTGAGTGACTGAGCCTTAGCCCTGCAACATAGCCCTTGTTTACAGTAGAAAGTTGTGCTGATCTAATTGTATTACTCTAGTTAAAGGTGTACATCTCCCATTTAGGAGGAGTTGTATCAGAATGGCATATTTTTCCTTAGCAGAAGGAAAACCAGTGCCACTGTAAACCACTTTTGTACCAGTATAGGCATGCACCAATTTAAATAGCACAATTCAATGGGTTGTAAAAATTCCCACAGCTCAGATAACATCATTAAATCGTTATGTGATGTATGAAGAGATCAAACTCTGTTTCACAAATAAATGTGAATCAGGGAATCTCACCCATCTTGCATACAAGAAGGATAAGAGAGAAGTGAAAATGTGTTTAGGATAGAGTTGTTTATGCCTGAGCATCTTGTGACTGAATCAGCATTTGTAATTAAGTGAAATGCAGTTGGCAGCTGCCTGTAAAAGTACTGAGCTGATTCCCTGAATAGGACCAAAGAGGGAATCACTGCGGCTATAGGGAGAGAAGCTGCTCATTTAAGAAAACAGTAAAAGGTCAGAGAAGGATAAATGTTTCTGCCAGCATTCATTTTACTGTAATGTTCCAGTTTCTCATCTTGAAAATTGAAGAGATTTTTCCTTGTTCTCCCAGTCAGAGAAAGCAATGCATATATATGAATAAGAAATGCACTGTGCTACAGTGGAAGCTGTCTGAAGGTGGTTTTTGTTTCCAGTGATCACTGATGAGCACCACAGTGCTGGTGGACAGACAGCAGGACCGGGCGGCTGGGACTGGGCTTCTGCATAGGCCTCTGCCTCTGGCCTGCTGTAAAACCTCTGGTAAATCACCTTCTCTCTCTCTGTGTCTCGGTTTCTTCCATTAGAAAATGAGGGAAGGTCGATTTGCAAAGCACTTTGAGAAATAATGATGACAAACAAATTAGTTGAGTGGAATTGTTATTACCTCCTATACCTTCTTCTCTTGTGCAAGAGCCACCATTAAGGACAGAAATTTCAGCTTTGATTGCTTATTAAATAATTTAATGATTTTGGATCCAAATGTGAATTCAGATTTCAAAGAAAGTTCAAAGCTTCAAGTTACTGAATGTGATTGTTCAGCTTGAAGTATTAATTTCTTAAAAGTCCAAGTTACAGAAAAGGCAAACTTTCATACAGAATACTTCAATAAAACACATTTTTTTTCCTATTTATGATTGCAAATATCCAAATGGACATAATTGATCTGCTCAGAACAATACCCATTTTTGAAGATTCCCCTCATTGTGTATTTTATAGAGAAATTGCTATAAGTAATTCCATTACCAGTTGCTACCAGTAATCCCATTAGGCTGAATCACTGAGTAACCTTGTTTCTGACTTTATAACCAGCTATATCACATGAAGTAGCTAACTGAATGCATGATGCACGGGGTGGCTCTTGAGAAGGATGTTCTGAAAGTTGGGAAAAGAGAAAATAGTAGACAGACATGGGATGTAACAAACCAGGCCAGGATTTGGAACCCATTGTTTTTTGCTGTATCTTACTAGTAAACTTACTACAATTAAAATATTTTTTTTTAAAAAATAAAGGTTTGATTTGCATAATTACCTGGCAGGTGGCACATCTTTTGTGTAAAGTCTTGAATACGGAAATAAACCTATTTAAATGTGAAAATATTTTCAGGATCTGAATCAATATCATAGAATCATAGAATGGTTTGGGTTGGAAGGGACCTTTAAAGGTCCAACTCCCCTGCAATGAGTAGGAACATCTTCAACTACATCAGGTTGCTCAGAGCCCCATCCAACCTGACCTTGAATGTTTCCAGGGATGGGGCATCCACCACCTCTCTGGGCAACTGAGCCAGTGTTGCACCGCTCTCACTGTAAAAAATTAATTCCTTATGTCTAGTCTAAATTTACCCTCTTCTAGTTTAAAATATTACTCATAAAAAAGTCTGTCCAAATCCTTCTTCTAAGCCTAGACAGGCCCAGAAGTCCAGGTGACACCTATAGCTCTTCCCTTGTCCGCTGCTGTAGTTTTCTGACCACCAGGCTGGTAAGGCAACTTGGCCTTGGATAATATATATATATATATATATATATATGTAATCTATCAGGACTTCTATAAAGTCTTTGACACGGTCCTTCTCTCTAAATTGGAGAGATATGGATTTGATGGGTGGACTGTTCAGTGAATAAAGAATTGGTTGGATGGTCATATACAGCAGTCAACAGCTCAACGTCCAGATGGAGATCTGTGACAAGTGGTGTCCCTCAGGGATCCCTACTAGGACCAGTGCTGTTTAATTTTTGCATCAATGACACAGACAGCACATTTACAGATGATATCAAGCTGAGGGGTGCAGTTGTCATGCCAGAAGGACGGGATGTCATCTGGAGGGACCTGGACAAGCTGGAGAAGTCTTAACAGGCTGTGGTCTTCTTGTTCAATTAGTTGCAAATTGTGTATCTTTCTGGCCCTAACTTAGGAAACCACTTTAACCCGCGATTAAATCCCAGTGAAATCAGGATCTCAGCACACATTTAAAGCTTAGCCTACTCTTCAGTGTTTAAAAGAGCAGCTTAACAACATGCATTCCTGAAGGAATACTTATTATGGTAAACCAGTATTTGCCTGGGACACAGTCTCCAGGCAATCCACCAAAAGAGATCTAAGAGATCATGAGACACTGAAAAATGTATTAATAACACTGAGACAAGTTAAACATTCAAGTTTTGTGAGGGCTTATATAGCAAGTTTTGTAGCTCCACCCTTTCCATAGCAAGAGCAATTGCAGTTGACTCTTGCCATTATCTCAGTGTTCCACAACCCACACTACCTTATCATTCACCTTCAAGAATTCAGTCAATCTCTTGAAACATGCAGGCAAATGATGTATGCTTATTCTGAGAAGCACAGAGACATGCTGTTCAGCACTCCTATCTGAAAGAAACAGTAAAATTTTAGATGTGAATATATATTAGCAAATACATGCACATTTATAGATTCTTGCTTTTACTTTTATGAACCTGTGCAACCAACTTTGCAAAGCCATTATTTTCTTCTTCCCAGAGGAGAAAGGGATTTGTTTATATTAACCAGGTAAACACAGATTCATCTCTATATAGTGTCTTCTCTGACATTTTGCTTAACTAAAAAATTGGGTGCATCTTTGTTATTCTGTACTTTGCAGA
Source organism: Dromococcyx pavoninus (assembly GCA_033558185.1). Classification (NCBI taxonomy): domain Eukaryota; kingdom Metazoa; phylum Chordata; class Aves; order Cuculiformes; family Neomorphidae; genus Dromococcyx; species Dromococcyx pavoninus. The sequence goes on along the minus strand of JAUMJL010000020.1, from coordinate 10,096 downwards.
AGTCACAACTGAATTGTCAGCATACTGGATTAGAAACTTACATATATGCTCTACTCTACTGAAATGTGATAGAGCTCATACGATGCTTCCCCAGAGTTCTTCCAGGCACTGGAATTTACAGGATATGTTCCCTTCTGGATCACTAAATCTACCCCATATTGTTTAACTAATGCGTTATCTTCAGAAGTAAGTTTTCCAACACAATAAAATACAAATATTCTGCAGTAACTTCTTGTGGATTCCCTTATATTGTAGTGTACAAATGGGTTTTTTGATTATCTGATGTCACATGGAAAAGGGACTGAAAGGGAAGAAAACAATCCTTATGCAATATGAAAGTATTCGTGGTTTTATGTGGTAAAAGTCTCCCAAAAAAAAGAACTTAAATTATGAAGCTTCTTTCTTTTTTTGGCATTACGTTGATCTCTCACCGAGACATTTAGCCAACTGATGTTGTCTGCAAATACAATGCACTACTGTGGGTGCTGTGCAAGCCAAATACAGCCCACAAAGACAATTCCTGTCATACCATTATTAGCATCTTGTACAATCTTGGGGTGGAGATGTAAGGAAATGACTAATTCAGGACATGCATGAATCTCAGCAGAAGTCACTCCTTCCAAACGAAGGAGTGGTTTGCCATCACTTGGCAAGCAGAGACTGGTGTATTTGTCCAGGAGCTGCTCCAAGGTTAAAAAAGTGGAGAATGCAGGTGCATGAAAATCTGATAAACTTTCTCAGCTCCTTCTGGGAAGTGGTTTCTGCTGCAATAATATTATCACAAGGGCTTGTCTGTAGAGAGTTCTGCTACGGTTGTGTATGAGTGCTGAACCGTTTTAGTACGTCTCTATTTCAGCCCTTGGAAGGCTGAGAGCGTGGTGAGACCAGTGGAAAGCCCAAGCTTCTACTCAACAGAGTAACATCATACTGTCCACTGTGCCTATGATGATGTACTCTTGACAGGTAATAACTCATGTCAACCTCCCCAGCTGTCATAACATTTCCACTGTGATTACATGTATGTATCTATTGTGATGTTTTATCTTGCATGTTTTAAATATGATATATTAAAACACGATGCAGTGTAACACAAATGCAATGAGCCAAGTAACTGTACAAGCCAAAATTAGGATAAAGAGAACGATGTATTTCAAATTAAATGCGAACAAGATTACTTGTTAGCTGAAAATAATGAGCACCTTCAGCGCCTTCTGTACATGCAAATGATAGGTATGCAAAAGGAATATTATATCAGCTGACATTACAAAACCTTCCACCATGGAAAATAAGAGAAGTGCACTGGAGAACCTAATCATTATGGAATTAAAAGAAAATCTCTGCCAAATCAGCATCACAAGCAAAGAAGTATGGTGATGGAACCTGCTACTGCACAAACTCAAAACCTGGCTGCCTCCTACGAGATGTGCCTCAGGTGAAGCCCTGAAATGGGATGGTGAGCCAAAGAAATCCACACAGTTAAATATTCTTTGCAAATACAGGTAAAAAAAAAAGGTAACAAGCCTTGGAAGTTTGTTATCATCTCATTAACTACAGAAAACAAGAATACCTGAAGCAAACAATCACATGCTCAAAATTTGGGAGCAATTACAGAAAAAGCTAAGCACTTGTCACCTATTTGGGATGAGACGACTAACTGCAGCAAAACCAGGCAGTTATTAAATTTCAGCTGAGCTATTGCTGAGGTTTTATTTGTAAAATAAAGCGGGCAATACTTTTAACACACATTGGAAGTACCACTTTTTACCCCCAGCTCGTGTTATAGTTTTCAAAACTCTGTTCTCACAAAGAATGACAGGTAGCAACTGTCTAGAAAAGTCAGTTAATGAGTTTGCTGAAGAGACTGCAGCTGAATCCTCACTTTCACTGCACGATACATTATGAGAGAGTTGGTGGGAAATCTATGAAACAAGAAACATGAAGAGTAGTGTCATATATACACTTAACCTCCTTCACAGAAGAAATACCACAAAGATGCACAGAGAAAGTGTCAAATATCTTACGGAGCTGAATCAAAACTACTGGGATTTACCCTCTTATTCAAAAGCTGGGTGACTGTAAGCAGGGTAGCTGCCTTCTTTACTTTTCTTTACTGCCCATTGGTCTTGCCACCAGCTTTGTAATAGCTACAGTATCTGCAGTGCCTAAAATCCAAGAGAGCTAATCAGGTCACCTATTATCCATGAAAGAGCTTGAAATTTACTAGTTTCCATGTCAAACTGCCAAATATTCTAAAAAGACACCTCCTCCCCTACTTAAAAGTATCCCAAACTGAACTCTTAATGCTGTAACAGAGAAAGAAGTACCTAAACTCATCCCCAAAGAGCCCATTCCCACACCCAGAATCCACAAATAGTACTGAATTTAGCTCAAAATCCGTTTAGTACTGCGAGTTGACATTAGCACTCTTATCCCACCAGAGGAGTGAGCTCTTCCAGAAGCCTACTCCAACCAGCAGTCCAGAAAATAACTTAGGATGAGGTTCATATCGTCCCTCTCTCAACCCCCACCAACTCACTCATGAGAGGGATAGTATTTCCATGTTGGGTAAATTGCATACATACAAATGGAAACAGAGTTTGAATTTCAGGGCTTTTCATTACAAAGGAGTATCTTCAGAAAAAACTTAGGGGAGTTTGGGTCAGTTTTTATACTCTTCTTGGTTCTGCCCTTCATTTCCAAACAATAACCTAGTTGCAATAAAGAGGATGGAGAGTGGCCTGTATCCTAGGGCATTCTGCCATTTGCTTCTTCAGAATCAATGCGTTTAGCTCATGCAAGACTGAAAATGTCCTAGAAGAAACACCTCCCTCTTCCAACATAAATGCATGAATCAGCACAGGATTGCCACTGCTGTGTCCTCTATTGGCAGCTGCCTTACTTTGAAGACACAAAACAGTATTTCAAACTATAAAGTTACATCTACAGTGACACATAACACAAAAACAAGGTATGGACTTGAACACTAGCACTTAACTGTCAGCAAGGACTCAGGCAAGAACCACTGTCTATCATCATTTGGAGTCACCATGTGTCAAGAACGATCCCCAACAGGAAACCTGGGTACAGACACACTGTTTTTGGGGATGAGAAGAAAATGTAGTCATGTGAATGTGAAGTAGAGGGTCTTTATGGCCCCTATTTACTCATAAAAATGTCTTGGTGGCTGGAGATATTGCTGGCAAAGGTAAATCTGCTGACTTCTCAGACTGTTTTCAACAGTGTTTTCCATTGATGAGCTCTAAGTGCTTCTCCACTTCAACATACAGGTGTCCTGGGTCAGTTGGCAGCCCTAGGCAGTCAGGGCAGAGAAGGCAGTGCCTCATACAGGTGCCATAAATCCCTTTGTACAAAGACAAAGTCAGTTTTTCACTGACTTTGGAAGAAATGTTGCCATAATATTTTTTAGCACAGCAATGCTTCAGTTGTAGAGATGAAAACTATTTTTATGCACAACTGTGGAACATGAAGTTTTCAGCTTTTTTTCCAGAGGATATAAAGTCCTACCTCAAAAACTTTGCAATGAAACACTGCTAAGTGTACAGAAGCACTTATATCTGTAAAGTATGCTCCCAAGAATAAAAATGTGTAAAACCAAAATATTGCAACAATATTGTTGCAAGAAAGCAACATCCCTCCTTGGCTGCAAATTCTTACTCATCCTTGTGAATATGGTCATTGATACTTAGGAAAAAAATATTTCATCCGAGAATATTCTCTTATTTAATGATACTGTGCTCATTTTACCCATTTAACAAATAAAGTCCAAGAGATCCATCTCACAGGATTATACTCCCAACGTGATCTGTAGTTGTGGCCCAAACCTGGCATCTAATATTCTCCTGTGATGCATGACCACTGCATTAGTTTGATCTTCAGTGCCTCCTCCTTGTCTAATCTGATTACAGTAGGTTCATGATTTAGCTCTATCTGGGCATACAATCAGCCCCACAGAAAAAAAAAAAATGTTGCTTTGCTAGGGGAAATGACCTCTGTCTTCCCTATACTGGAAAAGCTTGCTGGTTCTAGATATTTAACCATTCCCTTATTCCATGACCTCTTCAACTGCCAAAATGTGTAGGGTTTTTAAGATGACAACAGCAATTTTCGTTCAGCCGTTGAACACTGTGCCTTTTTTGTCTCCTGGGAGTTGATATTGAAACAAAATCCTAATGAAACCAGAAAACAATCAGTTTTCATCTCAATGGAAATAGCTTTCTTGACAGAAAATGCCTTTATAATACATATACAAAATCTAAACTGGTCTTGGAAAGTCAGATATTTTCATTCCTTTTAACCAGTTCCAACACGTAACTCTTCAAATGAGCATCTAAATTTCATTGTCAGGATTACAAGCCAAAATATAATGAAAGATACTTCAGAGAGCATATCAGTGTACTTGTAAAGTATTGAAATATTAGCTACTTCTTGACAGAAAAATATCCTTTCTTCCTTTTGTGCGGCTCAGTTTTCTCGCACTCAGGCTGACAGCCCTGTAGTCAATCACACAAGCTAGAAATCTCTCCTCGGTGTAGTTACAGGTTTGGAAACACAGGTTCCAGATCTCAGCATGTATTTCAAAGCAATTTTATTCTAAGATGAAAACAGTAAAAATGCTGCTTTTGTCAAATGACTTTTTTTCCTATTTTATATGAACTCTTGGTAATGGCTGCTGGTATTAATCAGCCACTCTTAATGGTTTTTCGATAACTATGGGATTACTTATTTTTAATGGCAGCACTTCCTACATTATCAGTTATATCAGAAAGCAGCAATGGCCATTCCACCTTCAACTCCCACACAGATAAAACAGTTCACACACACAAAAATATACAGAATAAACATAAGTTTATTGCAGTCTATGTCATGCATACAGATTCGCTTACCTGCTACAGCTTTCAAAACACGTTTCTTTTTTTTAGGCAGCTGAAAACATGCACTCTTTTGGCTTTGCAGTTTTTACCATGGGATCAGATAAGAAAGGTTTTTTTGATCAGTCAAAACATAATGCCAAAGTGCCAGTACAATAAGCCATTAACACACAAAGGATCTTTTCTTTCACTGGGGTCTGCAACAGAGTATCATGTTAAAAAAATACTGATGCATTGGATGAAAAGAATAATACCTTCAATGCAATTACTTCAAAAACTCCATATATTTTTCATGTGTTCCCATCACTTTTCAGTTCATATAAATCATTAAGATGGAATGATGCTTTTAGTATATTCATTCTGAAAACTGTGGCTGGATTGTCAGCTAGTATAATGCAATTCACTCTTATTTTCAGCATTTCCACTGACTGAGAATATAGCCAATATCTGAAAAAATGTTTGGTAAAATTAGTGTGGAACAGTAATTGTATTTCTGACAAGTAAGGCAAGGATTGGATGCTGATGCTGCAGGCTACTCAAGGATGGTTAATTGTATTCATGAACTATTTGTAAGACAGCAAGCTGCCAAAACCTCAGACATATTCCCTACATGGTAATTCTAGAATGCTGTAGTAAATAGGAAAAAACAGATGTCATAATGTGTTTCATCTAGTTTAAAATTTAACATGTAATTAACTTAATGGCTTGACAATAGCTGATGTAGCAACAAATACAATGCAATTAAATTAGTACCTTATTATGACAAAAAATTCTTCATATGCATCACCAAAAAAAGATCAGATTTTGAGACATATTGGCATATTTTACAGTGACTGCCCTTACAATGCAATCACAAGTAATACTTGCTTTGTATTTCATCACTTGTGGAAATAATTTTTATTTTACAATACTGTACTTTCTGTAGTCTTTTCATCACACCCCTAGTGAAAGCTGGTCCTTGTTTTTTGTTTAAAATGCTGTATCTAGGTACTTGGACATTCACATTCATTATGTAGTAGAAAGCTTTCATTTTCTTTACCTTTTATACTGCTTGGCTGTTTGTCCAAAGCAGTGTAGGCATTATCACGCTTTTTTCACATTTTCTCTGAGTATTACTTATGGTAGACTTCAGGTGGTCTGTTTTAGGCACACAGCAGCATGTTGAGCCAGTCCTGATCATTTATTATTTTGGACTCCCCAAAGGTTCTTCAAGGTATCAGCAAGGTTTCCCAATTGTTAGTGCTGCAGGATGAAATAGGGCAAGAGTACACTGAAGAAGAATAACTTCTAAAAAATTGTAGAGTCCCAAAGAAATACCAGCACCACGCCCAGACATTCTTGTTACAGAACAGGATTGCCTGACCTGCAATTTGTATGACAGTTTCTTATGTGCAAAAATATATTTTGTGATTATAGTGATATAGTTATACTAAATAGAAAATAATTTTACTTGGAATTATGTGATTGATTTTTCAAGTGACACAGATCTTCCAAACTCACCATGCTAGTGTGTTCCTATTAAAGATACTGAAACCTGCTAGAGAGCAGTCAGAAAGGAAAAAGCTCTCGCTGTGGCCTAACGCAGATCCTACTAAAATTTAATGTTACTTCACTGCAGTGGGCGAGGTCCTTGATGGCGACAACAAAGCGGCCTTCTGATGCTGTGGGTATCTACAGCCTGCTTTTTCAATGTGCAAAAATATTATTAGGAAGGAGGGATCAGTAAAAAGTAATCTGAAACCTGATCTAGTGCTGAGGAATACCTTTTGGATGTGTCACTTGAACCTAGTTATTAGGTCTGGGAGGTGTGAACGTTTTACATGAATCTTTGCTCAAAACCTGAAATGGACCGTGAAAAGTAGTAAAAAAGTTATGCAAGCCTTCATGCAATTAAGCAAAGTAGTTTCAAAGAGATAATTACATACTTCTGAAGCTGTACATCAAAATATTCAATAAAATGCATCATGTTACCTGTTGAATGTTCCTTGTTTCACCTTACATTAAGGTCCATACATTTTATGGATTTTAAAAATACCTATGCATTTATGTATATATGTAGATTCTGCACACTTAAATCATCTTTTTTATTAAACTACATTTCTTCCCTCATGAATGTTGCTCTATCTCCATTTCTAAAATGCTGAAAAGGCACGCTGCTTCTATCAAGAATTCATACTAATACTTTATGAAGGGTGAACAATAGAGGACTGTCTAATGACTGGTTACCATGACTTTCAAAGTTAACTGACACAGGAACCCTGCTCAGGGAAAATCGGGGTTTTTTTACTGCACCTAGAAGGAAATTTTAGGGAACATTATAAGTTAATTGACCAATTTTAAGAAAGTAAGATGGATGGCTGACAGCAAAATGGTTACAAACCGTGGCTATGTAATACTGAACTGCAGTGCAATTCCCCCTTCAGAATGTTCCTCAATAGGAAAAAATTATTAAATGGTGAAATTGATACATTTTTTAGAAATGTACTGGAGAACCTTTCCAGCAGGGGTCAGAATGAAAAAGGGAAACAGTGGCATTTGCTGAGGCTGACAGCTAAAAACATAAATCCATCAGTCTCTCAGATGTGGTTTAGCATTCTTTTAACACAGATCATTTAGCCCTGATTTTCCAAACAAGTGCTGTTACCTAGAATGCACACCCATCTAGTTGTTTTCACAGTGTGTAGGTTGTCACACAGGGGCAACAGAGTTCTCATTGAGAACTTCCGTCTTTGATAGCAGCTCAGAAAGGAACAGCCTCTGATTGGAGTTAATGTACCCTCTCCCTATGGCTTTTTGGAGGAAAAGTTCATTAGCTGCTTTGCATGCCAAGAGACCAGCTGTCCTTTAGCACATGGACCAGCTCTGATTGACCAGGAGGACAAGTGGGAAATAAGCTCACAGCAGTGCCAGCACGGCATATGGTCATGTACCAGCTGTTTCTGAAATGCTTGCCAAATGGAGGAATATAAAACCCAACAAAAACCAACAAGCAAACAAAAAATTCCAGTGTCGGGATTCCTGAGATCTAACCACAAAAATCAAACTATCAATTTGAAATGTCACATAGCAACTATGTGAATATTCAGAATAATCTGTCATTCGTTTGCATGCTCTGACTTGCTCCATTAGGAGAACACTGATGTTCTGACCATCTGTACCTTCTACAAAGCTGTCATACAAAAAAAAAAAAAACAGAAAAGGTGAAATAAGGTAAGTGGGTTTGTATTAGTGATATATATTATTAATACATTGGTAACACATTCAAAGACTGCATGGAGACTGATTTAGATTGGTGCCATTTTGTTATGACAGACAAATCCCAGGTATCCCACATTTTTCCATATTTCATTTCTACCTTGAAAAGGGGAATTCAGATTCTGAGCTCATGAACAAAAGCAGATTTGATTGTAGCTGGCACGGGTCATATTACAGCGTTGGTGAAATGCTTCTGATAAACCAGTGGAATGACTCAGCAGAAAACATTCAGCAGGATTTTTCCCCCCAAAGCTTTTCAGTATCAGCTTTTCAGAACAAAAATATAAATTAAATTGTAATTAAATAGTTCAGAGAAGGATATTGCCCTTCTATCATGGGGTTTAAAGTGCTACTTTCTCTTCAGTGCTTCCCCATAATACTCCTCCAAGGCTTGGAGAAAGCTGAACTGATTAACTCCACGTTCATATATCATTTAATGCCTCAGCAGCATTCAAGAGGATGTTGGTAGCTCATAGCTACACAATCCTGTGTATTTAATTTAAAAAATTTAAAATTTTTGCCCAGTCTAAATCAAATTTCAGACTAAATTAGCTGCTAAGGATGCCAAAAAAGGCAAATTTGAGCTAAAACAAAGATAAGAGTAACGCTGCTCCTTTATCAGGAAATGAGTACATAGGCTGGGAGGCCGTAGTTACTCTCTTGGCTTACATTCCTGTTTCTGATGAGACATATTTTTATACAGAGACTTAACTTGTCAAAAGACCTGAACAGGACAACATCTGGGGTGGTGGCAGGGGGATCACTTTGTCAAACACCAGGTTGGTTCCAGTGACTGAAAAGGTTTACACAAAAGAAACAGTGTTAGCCAATGTAGATGACATAACGCATTCTGGATCCCAAGGAGCCACACGTTTAGTAGTGAATAAAAGGAAGAAACCCCTTCAGATTCCACACAGACAGAAGACTGACTTGGCCACCTTACATAATATTGACTTCCCTTCACCCCGTGTGTGTTCATGTATTTGAGAAATATGAAGTGCTACTGTACACCTGAAAAGGGCTCATTATTTTCCAAATTAAGAAGCTTAATTAGTACTTTGGTGTGTCGTCTTCGTCATATTTCAGTCTTACCGTGGCCCATTTTCACCCACCTACTACGCTAAAAATGTTGCTCTTTCATTACTCCACGGTTGTGTAAACAGTTCTGACGAGGCTGGCGTTTAATCAATTGGAACAGAGCCTTCCCCGCTCCCAAGCAGCTCACCTACTGAAACCGACTTTCAATGGCATCAGTCTTCCCAAAGAGGACTTTCCTTCCAGACAGCCCTTCATTTAGCACCGAAATAAACTTTTATTTGCTAACGTTGCCCTCGGAGCCCCTCAGGATTTCAGAAGGAGCTCTCATAAGGAACAACGCCACGCTCCATCATTATCCCTCATTTCCTCCTTCGCATTCCAGCCCCGACCCTGGGTGTTTCCGCCTCCGTTGCAGCCCGAAAGGGAAGGGAGCCGAGGGCCCGCCGCGCCGCCCGAGGCACGGCTGCCCCTCCGAGCAACCGACGCCGCCACAGAGGCGCTCACTCTCTCCGCGGTCGCTCTAGAAGAGCTCCCTCCGCCGCGACGGCCCCCGGAGGCGCTTCCCCCCACTGCCGCGCTCCCCCCGCCTGCCGGTGACTTTCAAACGCCTCGCCCGCCCCTTTTCTCCTCAGGCTCCCGGCTCTTTCCCGGCGGGTGCAGCCGGGCCGCACCATCAGGGCAAAAGGCTGCCCTCATTCCCTCCGTGCGCGGCCGCCCGCCACGGAGCCGGCTCGCTGGCACCCGGGCACTAGGGGATGGGGACCGCAGAAGCCGAGCCAGCCCGAGCTCGCCGCACCCCGCGCTGCTGGGCGGTGGGACCCGTGCCGCCCTCTGGGCGGAAGGATATGGGGAGGAGCCTCCAGCGCACTGCGCCGAAGCGCTGAGTCCCCGTTGCCGGGTGACGAGAGCGGCCG